>OX459126.1:10042500-12650000 GCA_949775105.1 Oldenlandia corymbosa var. corymbosa | reverse complement strand
ATTTCCAAACAATTTTAATGAACCGTTTTCTTATATTTTTTTTAAAAAAATCCGCTTTTTGTTTGTTTTCATAAATGAGAAAACAAAGTGGTGAAACTAGTTATAACTAACTTAACAGAAACTCAATCAAATTTAGAGTTTACCTTTTACATATTTTTTTCACTAATTTTTTTTTTTATGTTTAGATATAATACATAAAAAATGACATTTTCCTCTACAATAGATTGTACTGCGTTTCCTTAAGATTTCTATTCAAAGTTAACGAATTTCTTGGACAAATACGCAGCCTATAGTTGACTAGAAGGTATACCCAATATCCAAAAATTAACGGCTTTTTTCTTTTCTTACGTTTTTTTTTTGCATTAAAAACTTAACAGTTCGCTCTACAATTTCATCATAAAAGAAAACTAAAAATTCAACTCCTTACTTAACTCGCCATTGGCTGTTAGGTTTCTTGGATCCATGCAATTGCCCATATGTATCTCCAACAATCCAAGATAAATTATAGGAAGAATAATAACAAAACAAATGCACTGTTAATAAAATGATAATCTACATATATAGTTGATCTTATTGTTAATCAAAAAGCCATTCAACTTGATATATGGACCCTTCTGCAAATTGCAAAACACATCAAAAAGTACTTAACTCCATGTGGGACTTTTGGTAATAACAATGACATCTTAAGATTTGGACCCCCCCCCCAAAAAAAAAAAAGAACAGTTATATAATCTTCGTCCTAAAAAAATAATCCATACTGAATTTTCGAATTTGAATTAAAACTAGTACAAATCTCAAAATTTAATGTAGATTATTAATATTTTTTTTTGGGACGGAATTAGTATTTATGTCTCTGTCAAAGGCCGGAGATCATACCTTAAAGCTGATTAAATAAAGAGATACTATCTCCATCTTTTAGACTTAATTAATATTGTCTTTTTCTTTGTACCGAAAATGTTAAAAAAAAAATGATAGTAATAAGGATAGATTCCAGAGAGAAAGTGATGAGTTGTTATAGTGACTGAAGCAGAAGTATTTCTATATTTATGTAGTTCATTTCTCCTCTGTTTCTTCAAAATCAAATTTCATCTCTGTTTCTTGATTTTTAGGCTCGAACTAACAGAATCAAAGATGGAATCATCTCAAGAAAGATGCTGTCTTTCTCAAAAAGACCATGATGAAGATCAAAATCCCATGTTGTTGGCAAGTTTTCCTCAAGAAATCATACTGGAAATACTCCTAAGGCTTCCCGTAAGATCACTCTCCAGATTCAGGTGCGTTTCGAAACAATGGTGTTCATTGACTTCGAGTTCTAAGTTTATGAAATCCCATCTCGAGAAATCAAATGAGCATGAAAGGGATGATAATTATACCAATCGTAGCCTTCTTTTGGTATCAATGGATGGCTTTGAAATCAAGACGAAATCCTGTTTTCTTCACTCTGTTTTACACAATAACTCCCCTGTGAAAATGCTTGATGTTGAGCCTCCGAAAAGGGCCATTTACCCTTCATTATACCTTTTGGGTAGCTGCAATGGGATTTTTGGTGTTCTTGAGGGTTACCATGATGTTATCCTATGGAATCCTGCAATCAAACACTTGAAGAAACTCCCTAATTCGGGTACAAATTTTCGGAGGTATAAGATTTTTACCTATGGGTTTGGTTATGATGAGTTAAACGATGATTACAAAGTAGTTGAAATTTGCTGCTATGCTCGTCTTGGGATTAACCGTGAGACCATAATAAATGTGTACAGTTTAAGGTCTAATTCTTGGAGAAGGATTAAGGACTATGAAGGAGGAATGATATCGTGTTCTCCGGGCGTGTTTTTTAATGGAGTTCTCCATTGGGTAGCTGTTCATAAAGAGGGTATGAAACGAGCTTATAGTATTTTGTCACTCAATGTATCCTCCGAGACACACGAAACAAGGCTAATGCAGCCTCAGTATGATGAAAAAGATGGCGTTTTTTATCTGACCATCGGGGTTCTAAAAGGCCGTCTATGCCTGTTTTGCAGATACTATGAACAGAAAACGGATGTGTGGATGATGAATGCGTACGGAAACAAGGAATCTTGGTCTAAGTTTGCTTCAATACCGTACTCCCTGAATAATTTAGGTCACATTTCGCCATTGTCTGTGTCGAGATCTGGTGAGATCTTACTGCAATATGGTCGTTCATTGATGCTGTACAATAAGGCAGATGATAAGTTCATTGAAACTGAGGTCAAAATGGATGATCCAACCTCCCTAAAAGAAGCTGCTACTTATACTGAGAGCTTAGTTTCACCCCACCTCTATGATGTGAGGGACTAATACTGCAAGTATTTTAGGTATCATCCAGCTTTATGAAAATCTGCTGTTTTTTTTTTTTTTTGGTTTTAACTTGGTTAGAATCTTTTGCTGCCTTTTATGGGTGGTGATTATTTTTCTCCTGTTATTGTTGCAGTCTCTTCTTATAAGATCTCATAAATCTTGAGCTTTGATATTCAGGAAATGAATGTAGCAACTTATTACTGAAAATGCAGTGATTGGTATATAGTTTATAGCTGTATGGAATTACTACAGATGGGAATGCAAAAGAAAGGAACCATTTGATCATCTTTTTATCCAAGATCTCCAGTAATTTCTATGCTATTGCTGGCTCATTATACGCCATGAACATCAGGCGAAACTAATCTTCCGACATACAATGTTACCTCACTAAAAGGACTTATCTGCAGAAAAGCCCCTGGATGTATAAGTATATGGAGTGTAAAGTAACATCTGTGAATAGCATACATAGAGAATTTCAGAATTCCTAGGAGCAAACTAGATGAGACCCACTGTGATGACTTCTATTCTTCAAAGATTACAATCCAAACTGGACCTTGATCTGTAGTATATGACTATGTTACCCGGACTCGGGTACGGGTGCGGGATCTGAATGTCAAATTCGCCAATATTGTGGAAAAAACTTAAAATTACAACTAAAATGCCACACCCATATGCCACACCGTGTCGACACGGGTACTCTCCCCCTGTGTGGAGAGTCCGGGTAACATAGGTATATGACCAATTAGCACCTGAAATTCTCATATTGCACCCAAGAATATATAATGTTAGACTGTAACTTGCATTCAGTAATGGTCCTAAGTATTGGCATGGATCGGAAGTTGCCTTTTATCTACATTGGCTGAATTGACGAGCTCAGAGATAGGCTGCCTTTCTGTGTTTTAAGATTATGGAAGAACTCGAGCAGATATATGTGTAATAATGTATCTGTTGCGCTCGCTGTTGGTATATTACAGTCCAAAAACTGATACATATTGGGGGTATATATCGGCAGATTGATTATGTATTTTGAGAGCGTAATTTCACCTTATAACCATACACATATAGAACTTGGCTGATATTCCAGAGAAAGTGATTAGAGAGAGATATGATTGTAAATTGTGGGTCTTCAGCATTAACATTAGCAATTCATCATTGATGGAAGCAAGTCTTAATCATTGAGGTCACTTAGATGACTGCCAAAATAAAGTCTGAAAAGCTTATTGTTAGCAAATTTAAGTTTCAAAGAAGGCAGGTTAATTATATCTCATCATACAGGTTTTTGTTTCTTAATTAACCGTAAGCTCTATACTGTTTAAAGTTCTTTGATAAACTGTTCTCTGGAGACTAAGCACTGTCCCACCCATCGAGGTGCCTACAATTCAGCGAGCGGGATTAATCACTATTGTCGATAGTGGACACCCTGCAAATATGCCAAAAAAAAAAAAAAACACGACCTAGTCATCCCAAGTTTGCCTCCGATGACAAAAAAATATATATATGTCACAAAAGATGATACTATGATTTTAAATGGTGTGAAGCAAAAACAATCATCAATGATTGAATGAAATTGTGACTTTTCTAGTATGAGATTCATTCTTTATTTAAATAAAACTTTTACCATTTACAAAATTAGATCGAAATTAATATGAGGGAGTTAAAATAATAATACAGTAATTACAAGAAAATTATGGAGAACAAAATAATGTGTTAGCCCATAACAATAATGAATGATTTTTTGTGGTTTACTCTTATTTGTAATAGCTAATAATTTGACTTATGAGGAAAATTGAATTAATTTTTTTTTATTTTTATTTACATCGAAATAATATAAAAGGATAAGGCCGCCACGAACTTCAATTATTATATCGGTCCGATTTTAACAAACGTCCCTCCAATTTTGAATTACTGTTATCTTTCCCCCAATTTTTCGGATTACATCATGCCCAACATGGAATTTCAAGGTAAATTTTATTTCAATTTCCCTAACCCTAATTTCAATTTGTCTTTCATATTTCCCTCCGATTTTTTCAATTCAATTGGGGGAAAAAAAGGAACTTACTTTCTGAATCTAACTCCCACAATTACTTTACCCTAGTAATCGATTTTGGGTTTTGCAGAGAAAAAATTAGAGCACAGTTTAACTTTTTTGTGTTGTTTTTTCTTCTGTTCTTGTGGATTTTAGGGCACAGAGGTTTGCAAAATCCTAAGGCCATGCTTGCTTCTTTGTTGGGTAAGAGACAAAAGCTTCAGGAAGAGCTTCGGAGTGTTGAAAAACAGGTGAGTCTGTTGATTATTTCTTCTTCCTGTGGTAATATATTTGCATTCTTAGCTGGGTATTTTTATGCACTGAGATAAATCTATGAATTTGATATGTTTCTAAATTTCACACTTCTCAGCATGTTCATGTTACTTTTTTTTTGTTTAAATGAATAAAATGATTTTTTTTTTTTTTTGGAATAGGGAATACCGGATAAGAGAGTACATGACAATTAGATTTGCTGTTGTGACTTCAATTATTAGGTCTCTTGCATAGGGTGATTCAGAAGAGAAACATAATGTAGCGGAAGTTAATAACTGAGAAGTGAGAATGTGGTTACTCGAGGTGGGATGAATCATTTAGTCATTCTGTCTTCTGTAGATGGGATTTTCGAGCTGATTGGTGTTGTGAACTAGTAATCTGCTGTACTTTCACTTTTGGTTTGCTTGGGTGCCTTTTTTCCATGTTTAGGTATTCACTTGTGTGGTAGAAGGGTTTGCTGTTGTACCTATGTTCAGAGGTTGGCTAATTGCAATATTAGGGTCTTCCTTTGAATACTTCTGATATTCAATTGTTAAGTTTTTGGAGATTGATGTTGTAGGTGTACGAGTTAGAGACAAGTTATCTACAAGAAACAAGCAATTTCGGAAATGCCTTCAAAGGTTTCGAAGGTTTCCTTTCATCATCAAAAAACTCATCCAAGTATGCAACTTTAAGATTATTACTGCAGGCTTTTGTCAATCTTTTCGTTAATTTATCTTTGACACTTTCATGCCTGATAAACACATTTCTCTATGCTTGTCAGCTTCTATAAATAGTAATAGAGTAAGCCTGTTGTTAGATGCTTTATGCATATACTCGAGTCTTGATGAAAGATGGTATGCTATTTTCATTTTGTTGGTTGCAGAGCCCTTGAAGTGTACTTAAAGGATGTCATTAGATGCTTTATGCAGCTACTGAGGAAACGCATGTTTAAATAGAAAATCAGCTAGTATTCAAGCTCTTTGAGTAGAGCTATCAAGTCAGACATTTTTTATTCCTATGACTTTATTTAGTTCAGTCTATTTCGGTCTTCTGCTAGCTCTGAGCCCTGCAGTAAAAAACTTAGAACCAAGGCTTTTTCTAACATTTGCTTGCGAGTTTCTGTAGAATCCTTGGAGCAAATGGAAAGTACATGAAGGAATTCATTTCATTACTGAATATATATATACTTTTCATGTACTATTTTGTGAGCTTTGGCTGGAACCCACGAGTTGGAAGTTGATGAGCTTAATTAATGCTTAAAGAGCATTGCTCTCCACCTCTCTTGGGCCCGTAAAAAGTTAAGGAATAATGTGTCAACTTTGCTTGGCTGATAGTCTTATTCTTACATTTTTCACCAACATCAAATAAATTATCTGACCCAAATTCAGAGTATATCTGTTGGTATCCTCTGAAGGTGGAATGATGGAGTTCCTCTGTTGTATAGTTACTGTTTTTTATCTTTGGTATCCGTAGGCTTTCTGGATATATAGTTGATATGTATCCTTGGCACATATTCTTTTCTGTAAGAAAGTGAGAATAATTCTCTTAAAGCTGTTAATTTTGCCTCTTTATTAACCATCTTTTGTCTCTGAACTCTTAGATTAATAGTGGATGGTTTTGAGCTTTTTCTGTATCCTGCTGCAGTCTGAAAAGATCCAAGAAGTTTCAACTTGAAGATAGAGTGTTCTCTTTGTCTTCCGTCACTTCACCTGCGGTATGTGAGAGAGTTCATTATTGAACTTGTAATTCGGGCACTTCTTTATTTGTTGATTGTGTGATCAATCTTTTGTGAGAGATGTTTTTGTGAAGAAACCAACTCTTACTACTTAAATCTTACCTGGCTTTTAAAAAGAAAATTCGAAAAAAATTAGAAAGGTTACCTATTTGGTTTAGTTTGAATATGTGAAATGATATTTGGACATACAGGTGGTTGCACGTGATATCCTGAGGAAATGATTGCATTTTAACTTACTTTTTGGGGGGTGGTTTAAAGACATGCCTCATTTGATCCAAGCATTCTTTTCCTGTTCTTCTGAATTTGGTTAAGTTTTGCAATAAGAACTCTGAAGTCTGCTTGTTCTGTTTCTTATGTAATTTTTAGCGGAAGACCTGTCTCGATTTGCGTAAGCATGGTGATTAAGAATGTGCTCAGTATAGTTCTTCTCTAGGCAATAAGTTTATTCAGCAGGCCTCTTCTGAAGTTCCCGATGTTCAATGGTTGTGTTTGATGCTCTTGTTCAGTTTTCATGTAGGGGATTTTTGTAGATACCCGTCAACCCTTTTCTGTTATGCCTTTTGCATTTTAGCATTCTGGAAAAGCATTTTTATTCTCTTTATTCTCATTCTTAGTTTTTTTGGATCACAATGTTGTTTTGGCACTAATTTGTCTCCAAATGTATATTTGGCTCAGACAGAAGAGCTTGGGCTAGGTCCTGAAGGTAAATTATGGATTTCCTCCATATTACGTGTGTTCTTTCGTTCCGCCATTTTTATAAATGATGTTCTAATGCTTTACATATGTATTTTTGAGTACAGACGGCAGAACAGATATTGGACAAGTTCGACCAAAGGGTGCTGGCATATCCATCACTGGACCGTGAGTCTTCTTCTATATTCCTGAGTGGACTATCCATTAATTAGAGAACTTTGTACTTTGCTCAGTGTAGTCCGGACTTTGGTTGTCGAATGCCAGGATTTCTTATTCTGTAGTCATAGTGCATAATGCAAACTCTTGTTTTCTTTAGAGGAAAGCCAAAGAAGGGAAGACCGGGACCAAGAGATGGGAAGAAAATTAGGCTCACAAACGACGCTGATCATGATGCGGAAGACGACCATGATTGAGGTTTGAGACTTAATAACACGTCCAAATTCAGGTGTTGTACTAATTTAACGTTCAGATTAGCTCCTGTATTGTAAAAGTGGAATGCCTGTTAATTAAGAATGACCTCTCTGTGTACTACTTCTGTACTATTTATGGTTGTAACAATAGGCTCTGCCGAAACATCTCACTCGAAACTCATGCAGATGTACAATGTCTTAGTATCTTCATATAATCAAATGTAAAAAAGGTATTAGGAAACATGGACATTGTCCAATACTATTTGGCTCGGCTGATGTCGTTCTTCGGCTTTGCTGAGGTTTCTTTTTAAAGTCATCATGGGCTTCGTCATCTACGTATTATCCATTGAGTCAAATGAGTCATAATTTAGTGTTGACCATTGACCACTTTTTTTACTAATAATGAATGACCCTATAACTCTAAAGTCCTGGATGGCGGCAAAATTGTCATTCCTACTCAAAATTTTACCCTCATCGTCAATCATATTCAATTGATTTTCGGTTAGTTAATTTTACCCTAATGTTTGAAATTTTCATCAATTTCATTCAATCGGCCTATTTTCTGTTCAAATTAACGGATCTCCATTAGTTTTTTAATAAAATAATAAATTTAATTATAAAAACACCTCAGTAATTTTTTAAAAATTTTAAAATAACCCCTAAAATATATAAAAATAACAAAATAGTCCCTTTTCACTATTTTATTTTATTTTTCTCTATTTTCTTCTATTTCTCTCAACTAATTTTAATGACCATCAAAGTCTATTATATGAGTTTTTAAAAAAATATTTATTTATTTTTAAACTCTACCGTAAAAATTAATCTTTGTATAGTTGTAATCCATGATTGTATTTATGTAAGCATGTTAATTTTTTTAATAATATAGTTTAGCAATAAAGACACTATTTTTCTGATTTATTTTATTCTTCCTAACATAATGATTAAAAACATTTAAATGAAACTAATATTCCACATAAAAATAAAATATTAGCTCAAATAAAAAATATTAATATATTTTACTGTATTACAATTTAACTCAAGAGACTATAACTTGCATTAATATAATTCATAAAAAAAACTAAAATATAAAATAATTAAAACCTTAAAAAAATCCTCCAAACATAAGTTTTCCTTCTTGAATCTAAAACTTATTTTCTAACACAACAACTTATTACCATATCGTTACCTCCATTCATTTATTTTAAACAAAAATCATATAAAATAAGCTAGTAAAACTTCCTCTATAGTTAGATATATTAACATCTCACATAATTATTACAAAATGTTAAATCCTCTCATTGATAAATATAAACATATTTTTTATAAATTATATTATGCCATGTAGTCTCTCTAGTTAAATTGTAATACACTGAACTATATTAATATATTATTTTTTATTTGAGCTAATATTTTATTTTTATGTGGAATAAGTTTCATTTAAATATTTTTAATCTTTATGTTAGGAAGAATAAAACAAATCAGAAAAATAGTGTCTTTATTGCTAAACTATATTATTAAAAAGATTAACATACTTATATAAATAAAATCATGTGTTACAACTATACAAAAATTAACTTTTATGGTAGAGTTTGAAAATAAATAAATATTTTTTTAAAATTTATATAATATACTTTTATGGTTATTAAAAGTAGTTGAGAGAAATGGAACAAAATAGAGAAAAATGAAATAAAAAAGTGAAAAGGGACTATTTTGTTATTTTATATATTTTAGGGGTTATTCTTAAAATTTTTACATACTACTGGGGTATTTTTTGTATTTAAATTTATTATTTTATTAAAAAACTAATGGAGATCCGTTAATTTGGACGGAAAATGGGCCGATCGGACGAAATTGATATTAGGGTAAAGTTGGCTAACCGAAAATCTATTGGATATGATTGACGACGAGGGCAAAGCTTTGGATAGGAATTACATTTTTTTCCTGGATGGCAGAAACAAATGTACAATTTGATTGCCAGTCCATCCTTATGTTTGACATGAATACAAGTAACTCTTGACCTAGCCAAACATTTTCATAAATACCCTGCGGCATGTCGGCATGTAGCACCAATTTGCACCAAAATCATCAAAATGATGCAAAACCCGGCTCCGACCCGTTCAATTATGCAAAACTTACAATGATTCTATGTTGATGAAGATTGCAATTCTGTAGTTTGGATAATTGATTGAGTCACGGGTGCACTTTAGTGGTAAGATACTTCTTTAGTTTCTAAAAAAAATTGATCCAATGATTCATTCGATCACTGCACTACACATTCTCGTCCAAATTCAACACTTTTAATATAGCACACTTAATCAAATTGTTGTTTTCAACCTAAATTCTTTTCACGGACTGGTAAAAAAACTAGTAAACCAAAGCAAGTTTAGGCACTTTGCGACTCTGAGATCCGAAAGTGGGAAGCAGGAAAATAACTTTTCTTACCGAAGACGATAATCATGAGCTAAAGTGAAATGGAAGTAGCAGTCCGTCACTCATCGTCAACTAAGTTCAGTGAACTATAATTGTCAATCATGCTAGTAAACAGTCAAAAGGTCACCAAAAAAAAAAAAGTATTTGTTTTTAATTGTCTAGCTGTTCAAGGTTTTAGGTTTTACATAGTGAGATTTTATTTATTGGATTCGATATTAAAATTTTCCCTAATATGCAAAAATCACTAGTTTGTCTGAAAATATAAACACTACAATTTGCTAAGTATATAAGTTTCAATTGTTATACCATACACCATGGTCTTTATTGTAAGGTGAACCCATAAGGTAAAAGTTTCACCAGTAGCACTTTTGGACATATATTATATAAGCCTATTATCACATAACTAAGAAAGTCTGAATGAATTAATTCAAACCGATAAAAACGTGAAACATCATAGGCTAACAATGTTCTATGGCGCAAAATGCAAATCTCATACGATCAATTTCATCTGATACTAAATCTTGGACCGTCCATCTCATCCCAAACAATCAAAAGCTCAAAATAATTAACAAAGGGATTAACATCATCGCGCAGCCTGTAAAGTGTATGAAAGTACAAAAAGCACGTACGACATGGAATCCTTAATCAACATCATTAACATTTTCAAACCAGATTTACTACTAATCTTAACGAAGACTTTAGAGATAATCGCTGTAATGAACTAAGTTACTAATTAATTTTGTATTGTTATCATTTGTCAGTAAAGTGGTGAAATAAAAAAATTCCTACTTGGGACAGCAAAAGCCGTAAAAGCATATAACATTAATTTTTATAAAGTTAAAGATATTGGACTCTACTTTGCTAATTATGATTGCATTCATGCATGAATGTTGTGGATTTTAAAGTTTGATTAATGGCATCCCTAATTTATTATAGAAAAAAGATAAAAGTCAAAATTAGAGTACTGCTTTCTACCTCGTGAGTTCAATAATTATTACTATGAGCATGATCAAACATGAAGTCAAAAGCCGTCTGCTTTTTCGTTATTTTTATATTTAGTCGTCTTTTTCTAATGTTTACTATGGCAAATGTGGGTTAATATCTTAGTATCAAATAATTTGATTTTTGACTCAAGAACCGATTGACAATAAGTGAATAAACCAGTGTCGATCAAAATTTAACATGTCATGGAAACTGAACAATGATATATGCTTTGGTATTTTTTTTTTGAAATAAAATAATATTTTCATTCATTTACTAGAAATCGTCCACCTGCGATTGAATAATACAAAGAAACAGCCAAACACAACTTACAATATATCACTTTGTTGTGCTTAGCATGGATAAACCTATACAGATCTACCCGTATGATTGACGGACATATCACGTACCAAAGTATGAATCTGATTTCCAATATATAGAAAAACATGTTTTCATCTTTATGCGAAGATCTAGAAATTTATTTAGACTTCGAACTCAAAATTAATTGGTAACGAGTATCATTTATAATTTCATATGTATTACCGACATGGAATTATTTAAATTATAAGAATCAATGGCAAGTGTTCTTAATTACAAGAACTTTCAAAGATGAAGTAAAGAAGCCGTATGCTTTTCCATTATTTTATTTAGTCTTCTTTTTATAATGTTTACCATCGTCAATGTGGGTTAATGTATATGAAACCATTGGCTGGCTAAAAAGGTTTAATAAAATATATAATTAGCAAAAATGTTGGGTTGTTAACGTTAAGGTTGAATAGATGAGGCAAAGGAGAAAGTAATTAGTGGTGGGAGGATACGATAAAAAAAAAAAAACCATAAGAACTTTTTATTAGCAATAAAATAACGTCAACTTGCATGGCAATATTGCCTTTAGCTGCCTCCAATCTTTGAACAATATTTGATGAGGAATGATCATACATTTAACCTAAACATTATTTGAGTCAAATAGTCAAAGTATACTCTTTTGTTTTTTCTTTTCTCTTTTTTTTTTTAAATTTTTTTCTTTTCAAATTGAGAAACAAAAACAAAGAACAATAACTTTTAATAAATGCTACTAGCATTATTGTGATATATTTGTGAAACTAAGCAAATGATACATGCAAATGTATAAGAATTAAATAGTCGTCGTTAAATGCTTTAATGTTACAAGAAATTAAATTTTGGATGGAGCACGATGGATGACATCGATTTATCTCATCCCTAAAATATACACTTTCTCAGTTTTAAAATTATTATTTAGATTTTCAATTATAGTATAATTTGTACTAAAAGTGAAAATCACACTAGACAATCATTTCGGGTTGGCAGATGGAGTATATTTATGTGTTGACTAATTGGGATTGAACTTTTGTTCCCTACTGAAAAAGTTAGAGAATAAAATGTCACACAAGAATTTGGTACAAAGAAAAGTTATCAATGTCGATTTCGATCGATCCTTAACTAATCTTAGAAATAAGTAATTCATTAACTCGATGATTAGCTACCACTAATGAGTAATGACAACGAGTTCAACTTCTGCGATCCTTCATTTCGTCAATTTAAATCAAGCATTAACATTATTATTTATTTATTTATTTTATTTTTTGGCAGTTTAAATTGACGTTAAATTCGGCTAGTTGATTACTTAATTAAGCATTTTACTATAGAGACAAAGCCAAATACGGAAAGAACTAAGGAAATCATACTTGTTATCGTCACTGAACGAGGATATTTGACTGTTCTTTGACTTAGAATGCTCAAGGCACACGTGCAACTTGCAATTAATTAATTTTTTTTCCTTTTCTTTTAGTCTTTTAGTATTACAATTGTTAAAATTTGTACTTATACATTTGATTGTGACATTGAAGTGTTGAACTATTTCAAAAGATTGAAGGTGAACCAGTCTCATAAACGTGCTATCACTCACCTTCATTGAACTTTCTAACTGTTGGTTTTACTTCCTCCGCGATTAAAATTATTCTTTAAAAAAAGTTCATGTTTCGATGAATTATTTTAACGCTATTCAAAAAAATAAATAAATAAAAATTAAAACACTCTAGTGTAGAAATGAACAAAGCAAGTTTTCTATTCGCCATCCAAAAAAATAATAAAAGAACCCTGAGCCCTTGATTTTGATCAAAAAGAGGAGTTGGACGGAAGGTAACAACGAGAGATTGTAATAACAAAATTATGGTTTTAACTTCTCGATCGCAGACACAAGTAGCAAAAGAGATGAAATTATATCTTTGTGATCAAGTCCGAAAAAACTCGTGATCGAGACTATTGGTTTTTAGATGTAAAGACTAATCAAGGTCACCATTGTAGGTAGTTACAGAAATTCATGGGGTTTCACCTCAAAACCAATTGACAATACGGGAACTAGCTCATAGAGCTTATATATTAATATTCAGAGTCTCCCAATACTGATGCGGGATTGGAACTCTTTAATACTCCTCCGTAAGCCCAACGTATTTTTTTTTAGTTGGGCTTGTCTTATTTTTTTCAGCCCAAACACCGCCTCACGACTCAATAGATTAGCAATTAGTTTTCCTCTCATTTTCTTTCTTTTTAGTTAGCAAGAAATCATACCAATTTAATGTGTGTTGAGTTCAATTTTGTTTGATGATAATACAAACAATGTACAACCTGCTTTTGGTTTTGTTACTAAATAGAGGGGAAAAAAAAGGCAAGTATTTTGGTGTTTTGAATTTTTCCAAATCGCCAAAAACCAAAAACCAATCTCATTCATTTTGAAAAGAAGACCTTTTAAAACGTGTTTGAACTTTCAATTTTTTCTGTATTTCGTAACAAGCACACTAGCCAATGTTGATCGTATACCTCCCAATTACAGTTGCAAATCGCACTTGTAATCGTCGGAAATCGTATTTTATTAATAAACCTCTTATTTTGAATCGGAAAGAATGAAGCGTACATTTTCAAAGATCAGGTAGGGTTCAAAATTCCAAATTGCCATAATTTTCAAGGTGGTTGAGCTGGTGATGGAATAATCATCACGTGTTGGAATAATCGTCACCAAGGGGGAATGCATATAATACTACATGGGAGCAAGCAAGCTTCCTTTGAAATATCTTTAACATTCGTGCATGGCAGCTCTAGTTTGTACCTGAATGATTTACTTTTTAGTCACGAAAACCCTACTAATATGTTAACATTGTCTTGGAAGGAAAAAGTTTGAGGAATTTATTTTAGTTAATTTGCTTGTGATCACGTATTGAATGAATTTTAATTACATATTCATGCCATAAACAAAAAAGGTTGACTGAAATGATGCTGCCATGAACCATCCCAAATTTGAATGGCACTTCTTACCTCATCACTTCATATTAATTTATGCAGAAAACAATACGTACTATTCACGATGATCGTTTTGTTCATTTGTGAAACTAAAATTAACAATACCTCGAGAAGAAAAAAAAAAAATTTATTTTATAGTTATATCATCCTTACGTCTCATATAGGGTTCCATTTTATGTCAGTTTATTAGTTGGTTTATGTATTCTATTTGATTCTAAATAGAAAAATACGATTCATTTTGTCACCTATTAAAATATTGAATATCTATTATTTCGCAAAAGTTATTATTACTGACAGTAGCCACCCAAACATCGATCAATACGCGGTAAAAAGAGAGACTTAGCTCTCACAAAACTGTGTCGACTTCAGCAAATCGCGTGAGCAAAGAAATATTGGGTCTTCGTGGTAGATTAATTCCGGAAGGCGGCCAAAAATCAACTAAATAAAAAATTTACCATGTTGAGAGACTTGACTATCTCAACATGGTAGGAAAATAATCATTCAAATAAGCTTGGTAAATACACGCATCTTCGGTGAGTTCATCTCGAAACTCGGTGGTAAAAGATTTAGCTAGCCCTAATTTTGTTAAAAGCTTTTATATAGTCTTCAAATTAAGGAAATTTGATTTAAATCCTATGATAGGACCGAATCAAGATGTTATTCTACAGATTTTGTATGGATCATTAAAAAGAAATAGCTATTGTTAGAGTTCCGATTTATTTATTTTTATTTATTTATTTTTGAATTGTTGGAAATCGTCTAGTAAGATGAAAAATAAAAGAAAAATTTATCAATATTTAAATCGTTCAGATAATTTATTACTCTACTTCAATTCAATTGACATAATGAAAAATCATTTTATCTTTTTAGTTTGAACGATCAAATTTCAATCAATGAATCAACTCAGTTATTTTTCACTGTAAACAAATTTCAACCTATTCGTACTGGCGGTCGCATGAATCAATTGACAGACATATCAATTGATAGGAAATTTTACAATGGTGAAACAAATGAAATTTGTCAAATTTAAATTTTTTTAGCAAAGTACTGGTTGGACACTCTCCATCGTCGCAGGAGTAACGCCGCCAAAAATCACAGATTTACGGTGAAATTTCAAAGGATTCATTGCTTAAAATGAATAAACTTTTATGTGTTTAATTAATTAGTATACGTACCGCATTTTCTACTAATTAATTTTTCTTAATCCTAACGTAACCTTTAAAACGCCTTCGTTTAAATTACATGCATCTTATCCATCTGGATTATTCAAGAATAGGTCGACAGAATTGACTATCAAAGTTGAAGTAGTAATAGAAACAAATGCGAACTAGACTACGGAAATTTATTAAATTACGTTTAAATGATTAAAAAAAATGTAATATTAAAAGTATCTCCGAAATGTCCAGATATATTTTGGCCCTTATCCAATGGAGAATCGATCCTAAATTACTATGCAGGTGCATTGACTTGATAATTGACTGTATATATTATATGCCCCTATCCAGTTTTTGCAGCTAGTCATTGAATTGATTGACCTTAATAACTGAGAAAATTAGTTGCCATTTATATTCATGAATTTACCAGCAAATTGTCAGGGTTTGATTGAAATTCAGTTGGTGGAAACATTGATTCGAAAGGTAACCAAATACACATTATTCAGTCCATGAAATGAAGCCATTATCTGCCCCGTACTTCATCTCTAAACGAGTATCTCGTTCCCTTTTTAGTGCATCGAACACGATAATTAGTTTACGTGTCTAACTGATTTGCATAATGTCTTGTTGATGGATCCAATTACTTAAAATGACCAAATGTAATAATTGAGCTGATTTTCATTTCATTTGTTTACTTCTGCTTTCTTACTGTTATGGTCAAGAATCAAGATAGCCACCCCCCCTCCCCCCAACTAATTAAGATAATTACTAAATGCAGTGGCGGAGTCAGGAAATTAATATTTGGGCTGTGCAAAATTTAGAAAAAAACTGCTAATAACATTAGGGAATCAATATAGGGGGTGCGAAAATTTATTCAAAACATAGTTTTTATTGAAAATTTAGGATATCCCTATTAAGAAAAAAATTGAGCAGGTGCGACCACACCCTCCGTCCCCTCTAGCTCTCCCACTGACTAAATGGTTTCCCAACATATACAATCTATCAGAAGCAATATGGATGTTGTAATCCTAATGTTGAACTGCACTGTTGATTGATTTTCCAGCAGTAGAATGATTTAAAACTTTAAGTATGATGTCCACTAGATACATTCAAGAAATTTGTCTCATACAGAAGTTATTTCGCTAATTGAAAAAGTTAAAGGAAGTTACATTTTGTTGACTATTAAGTAAGAAAAAACATACTAAAGCAAATTTTTATAATATCCCTACTTTTGATTGCGTTTTTAATGAGGTATTATCACCTGTTTTTATTAGGAGGTACATCTCATATCAGATTAGTATTTTTACTTTGATTATTATATTATTATATCACACACTCAAATTACTTCTCTTTTCATTCAGATTAAATCCTTTCACGTGTCAAAAGTTTTATTACAATTATTTATCTCTTGTGAACTCGATATTTGCTTAAAAGAGGATAAATTCTTAACTCGTGACTCCAACCATTATATATCAGCTTAATTAGTGTTAAATAGAAGAGTAATATATGGGGTTAATTTGAAAAACCCAACTAAGAAAAAAGTTGAATTTAGAAATATTACTAAATTCAGAAAGGAAAAGAACTGTATAGCCTTCATCCAGTTGCCTGGAAAGTGGAAACTTCATTCCAAGACTTTTCCAAGATTAAATGCTGTTTTGGCCCCTCTCATACTCCCTCTCTCACACTTCAATTAATTACGTTGTTATACTATTTTAGTTTAACAAAATAAATTATTAAAATTGGGACGTAACAAGTAATATAATTTTTTAAAATGTATCCTCCGTAGACCAAGCTGCAATATAAATACCCATACCGAGCCTAACTTTTTCCACTGCTACCATTACAAACAAAGCCGTACTGAAGTATCATTTCAGTGCTGAAGAAAGAATATTAAGGCAGCAACAAAGAAGATTTTGTGATCATATAAAATTTTTTGTATACTTTGTCGATCTTCATCATCACCAACAAGAAGATAAAAACAGCTACCTGTTTTTTTTTTTTTTTTTTTTTTTTGGATTTTTGAAGATGGTGAGGGCTCCTTGTTGTGAGAAAATGGGATTGAAGAAAGGGCCATGGACTCCTGAAGAAGACCAGATTTTGATCTCCTACATTCAGAAATACGGCCATGGCAATTGGAGGGCTCTTCCAAAACAAGCTGGTGAGTTCATTAAGGGGAAAAAAAAAAAAAAACTTTTAGAATGAAAAACAGTAAACTTTGTTGAACTTAAAAATCTTATCAACATGTTTCTTCTTGAAGTGCTTTTAGCAAACTTATTATTTGTGGCAGTTTTTAATCAAAGGGTTCTTCTTGTTAATTATAGGTCTTCTGAGATGTGGGAAGAGTTGCAGACTTCGTTGGACTAATTATCTGAGACCAGACATCAAAAGGGGAAACTTCAGCCAGGAAGAAGAAGATACAATTATTCAGTTACATGAAATGCTTGGTAACAGGTGTGTTTAATTTCTTCATCACCACCATGAATAAAACTTTGTTTGTTTGTTTGTTTTTGTTTTTGTTTTTGTCACCTTTTTGTTTGAACAAATTATTGCATTGAACATATAAAGCGTGATTCTTGATGCCATTTGCAGAGGTCACCCTAAAGAACCATTTCTTATTTTGGTTTAAGTCAGAATTTCAAAACGGAAAAAAAAAAAAAAAAAATCCAATGAAATCTAATACTGAGCCTGCAGAATTTCTTAACAATGATATTGTTATTAACTGAGGTAATCAGTTGTTAATAATTTTTGGTGTCAGAATTCAGAAGACTTGTCTTTGCATAATGCATATATAAGCCCTCTTTTTGAAAATTGATTTTTCTTTCTTTGATTTTCTCACATAATAACCCAAATTAAGATGCAAGAAAGATTCCCTTTTTTATGTTAGAATCATTAGGAAAAACCCATCAACTTGTTCTAAAATATTCTCATATTCATTGTATCAGTAATATAGCGAATATAACAGTATTCTCATAACAGTATAACAACAATAGTTTTGAGACGGAAAAAAGAAATATATAATAAACAATGAGTGGTATCAAAGATTTTTACGCATAGTTTCTATCTTCTTAGGATTCTGTGTCTGAATAATTTAGACATCGGCTTTGGCAGTATTTGTTGTCGTCGAGTGAATTAAACTAAGAATGATGGCTCGCTCAGCTCGTGCAAATTTCTCTATTGCTAATTACTTTTTGTCCATTTGTTTTCAGATGGTCAGCAATTGCATCTAGGCTACCGGGAAGAACAGACAATGAAATAAAAAATGTCTGGCATACCCACTTGAAGAAAAAGCTTAAAAATCATCATCAAACCCCTCAAGAATCCAAGAGACGCCTTAAGAAGGGTACTACTGTTGTTGTTGCTGCGGTTGATGATGGGATTAACAAATCGGAGGTCGATCAAAATGACAATTTTACCCCTGTCACGTCTCCGCAGCAATCCTCTAGTGAAGTGTCAACTGTGACAGACTCGGCCTCGGACGGTAATGGCAATAGTGTCATTAAACAAGAACACGAACAAGAACAAGACCAAGACCAAGAACAAGTATCGATGAATTTTCTGGATCAGTATATAGCTGAAATTGATGAAAGTTTCTGGTCAGAGGAAATATCGATAGAGAATACGAATTTCGGCCAGGAAGAAAGCGATAAATTTCAGCAAAATGGTGGAATGATGATGACAGCAAATGATACTAAGGAAGTGTTAATGCAATTCCCATGTTCTAATATGGCTGCTGCCAACAATGAGGATGTGGATGGTTACACAACAAAATTGGATGATGGGATGGATTTTTGGTATGACATATTCATTAGAGCTGATGATTTACCAGAATTGCCAGAGTTTTGATCCTCAATTGGATGGAAGGGCTAATTTGGTGTTTGGACGACTTTTGGGTTTTTGTATATCAATTTAGGTTGAAAATTAGTTTTCTTTTTTTTTTTTTATTATTTCCTCTTTTTCTTTTAGGTTTCTTTTGGAGGAATTAGACATATAGATGGCGTTTTTGACCGTTAACATTAAGAATAGGGGGAGTGGGGGCAGCATTGTTGTGCAAAGTCTCCAAATGATAGGATTTTTTGGTCAATTAGGATGAGCTTATTATTATTGAGCCAACATAGTCCATAAACAAGTTTACTTTGGGGAAAGTTAAACATTAAAGTTCGAAGATGGTCCACTATTATTTAATATTTCTATGACACGACGTTTTATTACTAAGTTCCAACTCTTTTTTTTTTCTTTGATAAGGCGGTTCCAAGTTCCAACTTGTATGAACTATGAACCCTCCAAATTTTTAAATCTGTCACCACAAATCAAAATCTTACAATTGATCATCTCAAATCGAATTAGATGCATGTGCTATGACACTTAAAATTTCTATAGTAATTTCTACGTCTTAAAAAAATATTTCACATGTAATTTATACTATTTTTAAAATATAATTACACAACTGAAATTAAAATTTACACATAAATTTTTTTTCGTATCGTGTATTGTGTATCCGTACTTTATTTTTCTTTTCCCTCACATTTGTTAGAAGTTTATAGTCGACAATAACAACTAATTTGACAAAAGTCAAAAATTTTAAACGTAAGAGTGAAATAACATCCCCCCCCCCCCCCTAGCAGGCACGAAATTACGAATGGGGAGGGGAGGATGATCGTTTATTCTAGTTCACATGTCTCCGTCCCTAGCGATCTCTCTCAATATATTGTAACCACGCCAATGAGTTAGATAACAGGTTTTATATTTATTTTTCAATAAGGGCAGGTTTTGAACTCTATATATACCACTAGATCAGGATACATAAAATCGTCGGTTTAACCTATCGCGCACTGAATTAAACTTTTTTTTTTCTACATAAAATTTACTTATTTTTCTTTCCTGTTATTGTCAAAATTATATCGATAAAGCTCTATTTGATACTTTTAAACGCCAATGAATACTTGTAAATTTTTGTTGCATTTGCCGACAACCTTCAGTCAAATGTAGCTGGACGATTTCCAGTAAATATGAATGAAATTCCCTCTTTTCGAAAAAAAGAAAAAAGAAAAACGCCAATGAATACAGTTTAGCCTATCACACTGAGTTTAAGCTTTTTTTTTAATATATAATTCACTTGTTTTTCTTTATTGTTATTCTCAAAATTATTTCGATAAAGTTCTATTTGGTATTTTTAAACGCTGATAATTTATTTTCATTTTCCTTAGAGAAATTATTCGGCATTGAATTTCATAATAGTGAAAACCAATGTAACCAATTATAGTAGCTTGTCTCACTCGTCTACGAGTGGCAGCCGCCAACCTGAGAATTATGAGTTCCTCTTCATGAACGCAGACTGCCATTGACGTTTTGCAGCAACCAGAGAGGCATTAAACCTTAGCATGGACTGATGTTACTGTCAACATTAGTCGTGAAAAGAAGTGTCTTTACGAAAAAAGGAGGAAAAAAAATGTCAAAAGGAGTGGCGGATTTAGAATTTTATGATCGTAAGGGCGAAACAATAAAAATCTTGGATACTAATTTGTGAACAGAAATTTTAGAGGGAATTGTAACAGAGAATGAATCATAATCATTCATTTTTAATACTTCCCATTTGAGGTTTAAGCATTACATTATGGTATAGTTTTGATGATTGACACATCATACTCTACATATTTTTCTTGTAAATTTTTCCTGCATGTATCACTAGTCGAAAATTTTAATCAACATACAGGAACAAAAATTCCGGAAAAATAATTATCCTTTAATAAGGAAAACTCTGGTAAGAAGCGTGACCGCCACTACTAATCCCCGTAATTCTACTAGTCAAAAGAGAAAGTCAATATAGGAAATACGAGGTTGTGCCATGATAGTTTAAATCTCTCACTCAGACTAAGCAAATCCATTTAGTTGTGTGGATCATATAATTTTTAAAATTATTAAGGTATTTTTTGTAATTAAAACTAACAAAATTTCGTTAATTTAAACAGAAATTAGCAAATTGGACAAATCGGCTAACGGTTTGATAGTTTAGGATAATATTGGTTAATCGAAAAAAAATAGAGTAGAATTGACAATGCATTTAGTTAGAATAATAGATATTGTATCCCATTCATGTGTATTACGTACTCCCTCCGTTCCAAAATAAGTGTCGTTTTAGCAAAATGGAAAAATTTCAAAATAAGTGTCGTTCTCACATTTCAATGCACTTTTTGTCCAAGTTTCCAAAATTACCCTCGAAAGAATTAATACTATTGGTGGACAATCTTTTAGTGGGGTTGGTTGAAGATATTGAAGTAATTTTCTTACCCTATTTTAGAGTTTCTTAAACTATGTGCAAAGTGTAGGATGACACTTATTTTGGAATGGAGGGAGTACAATATAGATGGTATATATAGACAATAACAAACCCTATACATAAGGTTAAAACCGTAACTATATATATTACAATACATGTAAACTTTTGGGTAAATCGATCAATTTTTCCTTGGAATGAAGACTTTTTTAATTGTTGTTTTCTTACATACAACACTCCAAATTCCAAACATTATTAAGGTATACAAATATTTCAACAACGTAGGAAAAAGGAAGTTCCCTAGTTAAGGTTAGTGGACTGACGATCACCATTTAGGCCCTCCATTTTTACTAATGATCAAAATTCCAAGTCCGTTGAAATATATTCAAAATATAAAGTAATATAAAAATTGGTGACTACAATTTAAGTCAAGAATATTCTCAAAATTACTTTCCCTGGACGAAACCCACGTCCACGTGACCCATGCAGAGCTGAAACAAGCATGAAACATGGATGATTGGATGTACGTCTCTTCTTGGACTTTTAAAAAATATTTAGACGACTTTGATCAAAAAAAGAAAAAAAAAGATATTTAAACAAACAAATTTCTATGGTTGTTAATTACTCCCTCCCTCCGACCTTAAAAAATAGTTCACATTGAGTTCTTAAATTTATCCTAAAATTAATACAAATCTCAAAATCAATATAAATTATTTTTTTGGGACGGATGTAGTACTTGTTTTGATCGAAAACGATATCCAAAAGTAGTAAATACCTCAGAGATGACGTTTTGAAAACTGGAGGAGAATCGGGTGATATTTTTGTTGTGTTATATGCTCAAAGTTCAACAAATGAATACATGTTTGATACTTTGGTTCAACAATTTCTTTTTTTAAGAAAATAAATCTTGCCTAGTACTGAATTATATCTTCGACAAGTGGGGGTGATCGGTAGAATCGAAAAAAGTTTAGTCCAATTCAAACAGTTTACAGCATAAAAGCGAGAGTGATGACTGATCAGTGGCCAGCTATGGGACGAAGATTGCGGTCACACCCGGCTCAATTTTTTTTAATTGATAAAAATATTCTAAAATTTTAATAGAAAATTATCTGTAATATAATTTTTCGCACTCTTTAAACTGATTTCCTAACTTATTAACAATTTTTTTCCAATATTTTACACCCCCGTGTTAATTTCCTGACCTTGCCACTGTGACTGATAATCAATCAAAAACATCGTCTTTTGTTCAAATATGTTTTTCAAATCATTCACAAAATATATCTCTTACAAACGTCATTTCGAATATAAGAACGGATAACAAATATGTGAAAATTAAAACAAAACGGACTTCGAACGGAAGTCAGTCTTGCACCACAATTTGGTAAACTAGAGGCAGAACACAATTCTCTTATTACAACCGGAGATTCAAAGAAAATGACGGAAAAATTGATGAACTTCATTTAAAGGAGTTAGAAAAAGACCACATGCCTTTCGCTTCCTAGTTTTGGTAATTTGATGCGGAAAGGTGCGTGAAATTTAACTAAAAATACTTCTTCCGTCGCAAAATTATTGTTCAATTTGAATTTTTCATTTCTAGTACAAATTCATACTGAAGGTGAAAACCCAAACTGGATAATGATCGTACTAAATGTGAAAATTCGAATTGGACAATAATTCTGAGATAGAGATAGTAATAGTATATAACATAATATTTTCAAAATGTAAGATGTACTGAAAAATATATCTTCATTAATTAAATAGCACAAAATTAAAAATTAAGGCACGACCATGTCTGCCTGTTCTCAACTCCGACACAGATTTAATGTACAAATTCTGTATATGCAGCCCTTTGAAATCTCCAAGTTAGGCTCTTTTTTAAGTTGTCGTGGTGGTTTCAGGCTTTCAGCTAAACTTTAAATCTGCATAAAGTTTGCTAAGTATTTACATTATATAATAGTACCGGTTGATTCATGACTAATTTCGAAGATTTAAAAGTCTTTTATTAATCACTTAAAGTATGATTAATTTGTTCGTCTTATGTTGGCTAATGATGGAGCAGAATCTACTGTATGGATTCCTCTTCAAGAGTTGCTTCTCAGAGAGTGTATAATTTTAATTTGTCATCTCACATTTTAGTCATATTCCATCTCCATCAAGTCAAATTTAATAAGTGAATATCAGTCTTCGTAAATTATAACCAACTTATTGTCATCGTTTTTGTCTCTTTCATGCTGCTTGCTATATAACCATCCAATTGAGACCTAAGTTAGCATTATCAAATACTAAATCACTAATCTATTCGTCCCTATCAACGACTTTACTCAATTATATTGTTTTAGTTTAACAACCATGATCCATAACCTTTCCAATGCTCGTCACCACCAACACTACTTATCAAGTGAGAGATACTTCGTGTATCATATGATCTTACTAAAGAAAACACTGCATAAAATCAAACTGTAATGAAACTGTACGTATTTCGAATACAAAAATATCACATTATAACATGTATATAACTATATATGCATAAGCTATGTTAATGATATCATATTGTAATCAAGACTTGAGGTGACTCTGGAGGGTTCTCTGATTAATGAATTTCACAGGCGGGAAACAACCGAAAAGAATCTACTAAGTGACACGTAGCGAAATTTATTCAAATTGTTAAAAATATAAATGTATTTACTCAATTTTATCGATTTGTTACTATTACAACTATATAGATAGATACAATAAATAAGACAAATGGTTTTCATTTAGCTGCGTTGGAAGATGTTTCTAACGCTTGAATCCATGGGTTGATGATTCCCGGTGGTTGTCGGAGGAAGATCCGGTGCCAGCATTTCCGTCTCATATTCAGACCTTTTGCTAATGTCAGGTTAGAATATCATCAATTTGATTCCATGGCTTTAGCCAATTAGGAGGAATTTCGCTTATCAATGGAATTCTGCCACCCAATATTATTCCATGGCGTGCTATAAACATTTCGTTATCGATCCTTGCTATTTAATTAGTTAAAGTTTTTGGCCGCTTGATTAAAATATTATAGATCCCAAGTTTAATTCATCAATAAAAGGACAGTTATAATTATTTTTTGAAAATAATAATAAAGGACAGTTAAATTGTTGAGCATTAAGGAAGGAGGTCAACCAGGAGCTAGACTTTATGTAACGCATTGTTGCCGACAACCTTGGAAATATTTAAATATAATACTAAAATCAAAGCAACAATTATAGGTAATTACACTCTGTCTCAAAATTAGTCTCCAGTTTATATTTTTACATTTTAGTACATTTTGAACTAAAATTAAAAATCTAAATTGAACAATAATTTCGGTACGAAGGAGATACTGTATTATGAAGTGATGCCACACTACTAATCTCATCAATCTTAAGAAAAATAAAAAAGATATCCCCTCTGTCCCAACACTATTTTTCAGGATAAAAGGAGTATTAAATTTGTCCAAGGAGATTCAGATCTCTTGCTAATAGTAATTGTATCCCCCTCTAAATTCTTTAATTACACTCTGTCTCTACGCATTTGTAATTTCCAAATCTGCTACTGTGAAATGGGGGAATGGAGCAGAACAGCATCTTGCAAGTTGCAATTTATGGGTCATCGCAGGATGAAAAAAGATGCATGATTGAAAATTACTGGTTTTGGGGAAAAAAAAATACAGTACATCCCAAAAATGGTCCCAAAAAAAAAATATGCATTATTGATAATTACTGGCCAACAAATGGTCCAACAGAGACAACCAAAGTTATATCATAGCAGTGTAAAAATTCTGTGAGAATAAAATGTTTGGCCAAGAAGGGATCCTTTATTACAAGGTTTTCACACCTGTCCGACTTTGGGCTTTATAACATAGCAAATGGCTATAAATCAGGTCCATCATAGCATAATTAGAGAATATTTTGTGGGATCTAACCTAGGTGACTGGGAGAGGCTTTCCCAAGGATAAAATGGGCTAAGATATAAAGGATAAAACTGGCTTTGTACATGGGCAATGAATAAGGCAGCTTTGCGTAAACAAATTTGGGAGCATTCATTTTGGGGCGAAGATGGTTTAAATGAAAAGAAAAAGATTTTACATGTAATCGAAAGAAAAGACATTATGCATAATGAATTCACAGATCGCTAAAGAAAAGGAGCAAAATTATAGGTCAACCAAATCACATGGATCATGGATGTCGTCCACAATCACCCCTTGCTATAGAATAAAGTACACATCACGAGTACCCGGTGAACCAGCATTCCACCATCAATTATACTCTCGGAACCATTAATGCCTTAATGGCGTTATTTAAAGAGAAACAAAATCTGAAGCTACTTCTATAGCCAGGCAAGGGCAAGTCCCAGAAACCGGAAAAAAAAAAAATGGTTTAAGAGAGACAAGAGTAAGCTAAATCTTTCTCCTCAGAGAGCTCAGCAGCCGTCAAGTCCAACTTCTTCCTGGAGAACTCGTCAATAGAAAGTCCTGGTACACAAAAGCGAGCGTTAGGACAAAAGTACAGTAAATTTAACGTCGATGAGACTAGATATATAGTGACTGTGCAGGTAAGGCAGGGGAATAAGTAAATGAACTTGCACTACATGGTCATCAAAATGGAAATAGCAAGTAGAAAGTTCAGACTCAGATTGCGGCATATCGCATTTCCATCCAATCAAATCAAATGCAGAAGTATAAATGCATAATTAGAGTTGAGAACGCGCATGTAAGCTTGTATTAAGGACAAGTTTATCAAACACCTAGCTGTCTAAGACATGTTGAAACACATTTCAGGAACCAAACTTGCAATACTCAACTCATCATGCGGAAAGAAAAGTGTGAAGAGGATTAGAACTGATTTGGTGGATAAAATGGCTGCTCTTTGTAGGCCAGGATATCCAAAGAAAAAATTTTCATTTCAAAACTATCACAAATGGGCCACAGAAATGTCTCCACCCTCACCTTGAACAATAGACCATTCTCCATTCTTGCATGTGACAGGGAAGGAGTAAATAAGCCCAGCTGGGACATTGTAGGAGCCATCTGAATATACACCCATGGAGACAAAAGTACCCTGCAACACAAATTAAACCATAAGCCACATGGAAACGAGTGTCCAGCCAATCAATATAAATTTTCACACCATATGAAGAGATTTACCTCAGGAGTTCCAAGTACCCAATCACGGATGTGATCACAAGCAGAGCTGGCAGCAGAAAGTGCACTAGAAAGCTTCCTAGCCTTGATGATTGCAGCACCACGTTGTTGGACGGTGGAAATGAACTCTCCATTCAACCTAAATTTAACATGAAATAACTTTATTGTAACTATATGTGGTGTTAAAATTAAGGGACTAATACACAGAATCTTAACAAGTTAACAGAATCTCAATAACATCCACTGCTTACCATGCATCATCAGCAACAAGCTCTCGGACAGGCTTTTCTCCAGCCGGTGTTTTAACAGTGGCATGGTTGACATCAGGGTACTGGGTTGAGGAGTGATTTCCCCATATAATGGCATTTTTAACATCGCTAACTTGGACACCAAGTCTCTCAGAAATTTGACCAAGGGCCCTATTGTGGTCCAGTCGGGTTAAACAAGTAATGTTTTTAGCAGGGATCGATGGAGCAAATTCCTTCAGGATCAAAGCATTGGTGTTGGCAGGGTTGGCAACAACCAGAACCTGGGCAAGAACAGCAGAAGAGTTATACATGAGAAAATCATCAAGATAAATACATCATGGAACACGAAATTATTCATAAACATCTGACTTCATATCAACCTTGTGCATCATTCATAAACACCAAACTCTGCTTACAACATCTTATTTTAGCAGTATATCAGGGACAACTGTTGTCTAGCAGCAGTGTAGAGCAGAATTTTGTGCAAAAAATTCTACATGAGGTACATTTCAAACAATAGCAATAAATCCATCTCAGTGTAAAACACTAGAACCTCAATAGCTACGACGAAATGCTCACATGGACTACTTCAGGAGACCTCCAAATGGGATCACCTCAGAGCTTATTATATTCTTTTACAATCAAAAGGAATTTTATCTCAATCACAGAAACAGTTCTATCAAGTTCCAAATGCATGTCACAAAATCTAAATAAATGGAAAAATGCTCCGGCTAAGTAAGAAACTAGATTAGTATCACAAGTTTAAAGCGACTTAAAAACATCAATAGAGCAACCAAAAGTTTCACCAAAAAGCCTGAAAGAAGGTTATTGATGATATCCAAATAAAAGTACTCATGAACAACCTCAATGTATATTGATCTTTAACATAATACAATATGCTAATTACCTTGCAGTTAGGAGCAGCATGTTGTTCAAGGGCAGAGGCTTGTGACTTGTAGATAGAAACATTCTTAGCCATCACATCTTTTCTCTCCATTCCTTCTTTCCTTGGGAATCCACCAACCATGACAGCAACGTTCACACCAGTGCATGCCTCAACAGCGTCAGTTGTAGCAACAACACCTGGACCAGAATACAAAAACATCATTGAGAAATCTCCAGAAAGGTATATGACAGACTTGTAAAGTGACAATGTAGCAACTTCAATAAGGGAAAAATAATCAAGCAAGCAAGAAAATCAACCTTTGAGCAAAGGAAAAGCAGCATCAACCAATTCCATTTTAACTCCATTCAGAGCCTCAGCAGCAGGTGGGATATCAAGCATGTGAAGGATCACAGGCTGATCAGGTCCCAACATCACTCCTCTGGCAATCATGGGGACGAGGGCGTATCCAATTTGCCCTGAAATAGACAGTACAGTATCATTAAAATACACCTCCAATACCCCAAAGAAAAGACTACACAGTTAAAATTATCTACTGTCATATTTAGAAGCACTACAAGCGCTAATTTTCAAACTCTCCATTCAATTTCTATATTCTCCTCGAACAAAACGTCAGCCAAATCCCGGAAAACATTCTTTACACCAAACTAACAAGATTCAAAGAGAAAAAGCATCGGAAACATCGATTTAGTTCTATACACTTCATTAAACAAAATGATCTACAACTTAAAAACAACAGTCACAGAGTCGCAGCAGCGGGACTGAAACCTCATTTAAACCCCATCAAACTCATATGAATACCATATCAGTATAACTATAAATCAATATCCATAAATCACTAAGATCAAACTCCTTACCTACAAAAACACATGAAAAAAAAAAAGCTACAGATAACCAGAGCATCAAAATCGAATATTCGAACAAGCAGATCTACGATCAAAGTAAAAAAACTCGAACCACAACAACGAATAACAAAACTACAGTAACAATATTAAACTCCATGCTAATCAAACTCAGTGATCCGGCAAAAAAAAAAAAAAAAGAACACAAAAACAAAGAAAAAAGGAAATCGAAACGGATCAAAACGGCGAAAAAGTAGTAGTAGGGCAAAAGAGGCAGGGGGACAGAAAGAAACCTGCGGCGCCGGTGACGAGAACGCGAACTGGATCCTTCGCCATTGATACTGTTGGATTGGATTAGATCTGGAAAGTGAAGAGTTAGACTGAAGCGAAGAAGAGTGAGGACTGTGAGTGATATAATGCTAAAATGGGACTCTAGGGAATTGTGAAGGGGCAGAATGGCACAGAAGATATAGAGAAGGCTTTCTTTGCAACGACACCGTTTGGTTTCATCAGCTGATGATACAGCGACGTGGATTTTGAAGTGCGAGACTTTTTATTTGTTTGGTTTTGGTTAAATTGGATTTTCTTAAAACAAAAAAAAAAAAGAAAAATAAAACAAATATATCTGGTCCAGGTTTATTTGTTTTTTGAAATATGCTATGGTATTTTGAAGTTTAAAAATTATGATCCAGATAAAATATTATTCTTTCCATTCAAAAAAAAAAAAAAAATTAGTTTTGGAGACACAGCTGACCTTTGACTTGGGGGGAAAGGCATGCAAGAGTATGTCAACTACACGTAATATGGTGGTGCTCTAGATAGTATGGTAGGATCGAGTTTATATGATGGAACTCATCAAATATGCAAAATAATAATAATGATAATAAAATACTCTCTTCGTCCTAAAAAAAAGCCCATATCAAATTTTTGAAATTTGTAATATTTTTCTAAGATAGTGGAAGTATATATTATGGACAGAGGAAGTAATGAATTATATATATAAATCTTAAAATTCAATATAAACTATTTTTTTGGGGACAAAAGAAATACGTATTATGCAACTAATTAGACTCATTTTTTTATAAAACTAGATGGATTAGACGCGCTTCGCGCGTACGCAATATATAATAACGTAATAATAATTATGTAAAGAAAAAATAGTAAGTTATCTTACTGTCTAACACACTATCTACAAAATGTATTAACAAATTTATCAGAAACAAAAATAATATACTCAACAAATTGTTATCACTATAACTCTCACTTGTGATTTCAACGGTAGTGACGCACTTTGTCCTGATTGTATGAACATTGAAAAATAAAATAAAATCAAGTTTCTGTGCCACAAAAAAAAAAAAGAATAAAAAAGGAACAATTAAAAAATGAAGGGAAAAAAAAACCAAATTCAAGAAGATAAACATAGGGAGGAATAATGAAAGATGATTAATTCCGATAGACTTGAGAATGAGAGATGAAAATACAAAACTTGAAAGAAACAAAAAAAAAAAAAAGAGAAGTGACAAAAGCTTACATTCTTTAGAATTATATATAGGTAAATTTAGACTACATGATTTTTTATTTTCTTTTCAGTTATAGAACAATTTAAACTATCATTTAGGAATCTATTAAATTCAAAAAAAAGAAGAGAAGAAGAAAAGACATTTTGGAATTCAGAGTGATTATAATCACCGAAACCGTTTTTAGACTGATCAAATTCAACTAATAATGAGAAATAATGTTTTGGTAATCTTAAAAATAAAATTAAAGGTTGCAAAAACTGAAACCAGTTTAGACTGATCAAATCCTCCTAATAATGAATTTTTTGTAATCTTAAAGATAAAAGTTAATGCAAGGGAGATCAAAGGGTCACCATATATTGTTTGATGTTAAAGGACAATTTATTATCAAAAAAGTAGACATAAGGGAGTACTTTATTAGTATAAATTAAAAGATATTGAGCAGTAAATGAGATAATAATTGAATAAATTAGAAAAAATGTAAATGCTTTAGTCCAAATTAGATGAGAGATTACAAAAAAAGTAAAAAAATAAAAAAAATAAACCAAACAAAAAATTAAATAAGGACTACCAAACTTTTAAGGTTATTCTACAATTATAATATAGTATGACAAAGGCTTATTCGCGACCAATTATACGTTATTATTGTTATTATTATTATTATTATTTTGGGATGTGGACCGATTATACGTTACTGATAAGTAGTACATTTCTAAAGAAGGAACTCAAATTGAGCAAAGTCGCGAGTAAAATGTTACATTAACATGTACAAGAGTTGCACTTGTTCTTATACCAAGTATATGGTCCAATCCAATACAAATAAATATTTGAAGGAAGGAAAAAGAAAAAAGAAGACTTTTGATCAATTCTTTTACCAAAAAAAAACACATGGAGAAAAAGAATTGGGCGCATTTTTACTTCACCTAGTATGAGTAGTTTCAACAAACATTAACCCTACACACCTAAAAAGAAGAACTGAGAATTTTAGGATTCCTTCAAAAATTGGAAAGCCCAATGAAAAAAATAAAAAATTATATATATATATATATATATATATATATATATACTGTAATAATAAAAACAAACCCGACAATGATTTCCCAGGAAATCATACATTAAACACTCCGAGCCAACATCTCTTGAAAATCAAGAATCGATTGCTCCCTTTCAAGCTTCATTTCCATGCGGAACTTTGATATGAATTCCTCGGCTCTTTCATCCACCCCGCGAAATCGGGACAACGAATTCACAAATGAGATTTTGGAATAATTAGCATTTCCCTGAACTCGATGATCATTTTTAATACTACTATTCTTCCTCTCAAGAATCTTCACCTCCGCAGCTGGCCGGTTGACACTAATAATAATATGATGATGTTGTTCACAAACTTTTTCAATTTTCGCCTTTTCGCCGCCTAATATTGTTGATGATGAACTACTCGAACTCGATGTGATTACCGTATTGTGAATCCGGCCGGTGAGCCCTGGAAATAGTTCATCAACATGTATAGCTGATGATGATGATGATGATGAACTTGTCGTCGTTGACATGTATTGGTGACGGTTGTAATGAAAATGGTGGCGAGAACGAGGAGGCGATGAATGGCGCCGCTTAGTTATAAGGGAATGGATTGTAGTTGGGATGAGAACTCGAATCTTGTTGAGAGCTTTGATGTAGTTGTTTTTGGTTGTTTTGATGGATTTTTTGTTGATCCTCAAGTTTTGGAGTTTGGATCGGAATGTGAACTTGAAGTTCTTCCACGCCTTCTTAGCGGGCAGAAGCTTCTTTCCCAAGTTGAAGCTGGACATTCAAATCTCGAAAAGAAAAGGAAGATGTTTTGTTATAGTCTAATGGTTGTGATGAGAGAGTATTGGTGATCATCAATGATAAAGAGAAGAAGGTTTTATATATTTATCGACACAATAAATCAACTTAATTAGGCCAATGAAAGTTTGCTATTTCTAGGCTGGATTTGCCTTTTGTAATTCGGCATTTTCAGTTTGGTCAAGTTAGGACATCATGTTGGCACACATTCTTTTCTTGGCAATTGGCATCTTTTTTACTTCAGGAAGAAGGATCATGAATAAAGCGAACAGGTATTCCTTTCAAGTAAAATTCATGATATCAATGTTGCTTCAATTCCTTGATTTTTTATGATTGACAATCGTTTATAGAGTTCTATTTCAAAGTAACAGATTTGAGTATTTAGGATAACTGACGGAAATAAATCGAGAGTCGTTTTTGGTTTTCTGAGATTAATTAAAAAGAAAAATCAACAACCAACAAATATTTAGTCCAAGTGATAAAAGTATTGGATCAAGTCAAGTTAATTGTAATTCATGTTCAAATTTGAGCGTGCAACAGTCATTTACAAACCAAAACATGGCACCTAGCTCGAATATGATTTAGTTAGAGTAATGAGTTCAAATATACATAAAATAATTTATGCACTTTAGGCTAAAAATTATGCTAACTTTCGGCAAACCTTAACCAGCTAGGTACAGAATAGCTTGGCTGGAGAAACCTTAGTGCTGAAAAAGTTCCAAATGGAACTTTGTGCGTTGTATAGTGGGGGCTTCACTAGTGGAACACCAACATGAATTAGGGCCTACAATTCGGGCCCAATAATTTGTGTAGTCTTTTTCTTGAGAGAAAAGGAATTAAGCTACCAATTATTTGCTGTAATTAATTTATTTCCAGTCTATCCTTTCTAGTGTTATTTTGCTGGACGACTACTTTGTTCGTGAAGATTAAAGCTAATGGAAACTAATTTTGAAGAAAGGGAAATATAAAATGGAAGAGTATTTTGAAATTTATGGGCTTGTTTGGCCAACATTTTGTTTTAGTTTTTTATTTGAGTTTGAGATGTGATTTAAAATATGGTTTGAGATAAAATTTAAAAAGTTGTTTGGGTAATATTTTAAATAAAATATTCATATTTTTAAACCACCATTTCTACTACCGGCGCCGTCGTCGAGCCGCCCACAGCCGCTGCCGGCCGGCGACCGGCCAGTCGGCAGTTTGACGGCGGCGGCGGTGGGCGGTCCAGTGGCAGCAGAGGTGGTTCGGTGGTTGTAGATGAAAATTGTTTAAAAATAATGTTTAAAATAATTTTTAAAAAGTAAGTTAAAAAGTTGTTTGGATAGTATTGGGTTTTGTGTTTTGAAAGTATTTTAAGAGGTAACATGAGACAAAAAGGCAAAATAAAACTGGTCCAAACAAGGCCTATATTTTTTCCAATAAAATCTTTAAATTTTCATAAGGTTGAAGATATTAGAAAGAGGAAAAGATTTAGGCTGTCAAAGTCACCTTGGACTCCCATCTCAAAACCAATTGGCACTTATAAACAGGTGACAGATCTTTCACGACACCGATGTGGGATTCTTTGTCCCAACACCCTCTCTCAAGCCCAATGGATTATTTGGCACATTGGGGTTGCACAACACAACACAATTCACCAAATATACTGCTGGGTCAGTCAACAAGCCCGTACACACGGGTACATACTCACGGGTCCATAGTTATCACAGGTCCACAGATCGTGGGCTCTGATACCATGTCAAAATCACCTTGGGTTCCCATCTCAAAACCAATTGGCTGTGAGTGGGTTGACCTTTGGCACTTATAAACAGGTGACAGATCCTTCACGAAGAATCCCACATCGGTGTCGTGAACGATCTGTCACCTGTTTATAAGTGCCAATTGGTTTTGAGATGGGAGCCCAAGATGACTTTGACATGGTATCAAAGCCCACGATCTGTGGACTTGCGATAACTATGGACCTGCGTGTGCAGGCTTGGACCGTGTGTCGTGAACTTGCGTCAATCGCTTCCGTGCGCACGGGTGGGCTTGTGTACTGACCTGGCAGTATATCCGGAGTTGTAGACTGACCCAGCAGTATCTCTGGTGAATTATGTTATATTGTGCAACCCCAATGGGCCAAATACCCTATTGGGCTTGAGGGAGGGTGTTGGGACAAAGAATCCCACATCGGTGTCGTGAAGGATCTGTCACCTGTTTATAAGTGCCAAAAGTCAACCCACTCACAACCAATTGGTTTTGAGATGGGAGCCCAAGGTGATTTTGACATAGGCTTCGTATGTATATATGTTGTTTGGGTTTGTGCGTTAATGTTTCATATGAGTTTTAAAATTGATAATACAAAAAATATCTTCGAAATACAAACAAGTTTTCAAATCCGATTATGGCTGGCAAAGGAAGGTGGTGAGACAAGAAAAAGTGTAATATGTATTGGCTAAAATTACGTTTTGATGGTAGTAAATATGTAAAGTTGTGAATAAAAAATTTTAAAAGGTGAACACAATGACAAAATGTTTAAAACGATAGCATCAAATAGAGAATTATTCGAAACAAACTAAGCATAAAAAACACATTACCTGAATTTCTGGTTAATTTTCTAATGGCAATTCAATGTGAATAGTTGTCAGACACTGGAGATCGGAGAACTGATCGGAGAAGGTGATCGGGAATTTCAAGTAAGAAAGAGGGCAAGAAAAGAGAATTTCATATATTCATTTCATTCAACATAATTTTCCATAATGACTTTTCAACCCCAATAGACTATTTATGGTCCACAAGATTACAAAACTAACATTAAGCCTCTATTCTAGAATTGAGACCTCAATCAGCGTAAAGTAGTACCCACATGATTTAGAGGCTAACTACTACGAGTTTTACCGGGTCCATTCGGTTAAGGACTACAAGTTTTACCAAATCCAAAACAAAAGCTTTACTAATGGGTCTCTTTTTTCTTTTTGGTTAACGATCACGAGTTTTACCAGGTCCAAAAGGAAAGCCTTACTAATGGATTTCTTTTTTCTTTTTGGTTAACGACTACGAGTTTTACCAAGTCCAAAATAAAAGCCTTGCTAATGGATCTCTTTTTTCTTTTTGGTTAAAGTTTTACCAGGTCCAAAACAAAAGCCTTACTAATGGATTTCTTTTTTTCTTTTTGGTTAACGACTACGAGTTTTACCAGGTCCAAAACAAAAGTCTTATTAATGGATTTTCAAGCTATACTAGTACACTGCAGAATAATTTATTTTCATTCTTATCTTGTTGGGTATCTAACATAATTAACGCCATATTTCATTGTTTGGAAGCTTTTCTTAAGAAAAAAAGAAAAAATTAAAGTGAAAAGAAATAGTATGAATAGTAGTATATAGATATGTGTCAAAAATGTAAAAGGGATAGATTGAATCTTTCTATGTATATATATATATATATATATTGAATCTTTCTATATTAAAAAAAAAGATAAAGGGAAAAATAACACACGTAAGGTGAAATTGAAGTGAAATCAAACACAACAAAAAGGCTTGCTAATCCAAAACAATGGGGAAACCAAGCGGTAATCTTGTGTTATTGTAATGATTTTGAAGGGAACATGCGTTTTCCCTCTCAAAATATTCTTATCCAGCTGAATGAGATATTGATATGGTAAATATAAATAATTTTCATTTATCATGAAATTGAAGTTCAAACCTCGTTAGACATTTTAATTCGTTGAATAATTGGTGTACTTATTTTGCATTCAAATTAACAGGCAGCGTGTTAGCTTTGGTCATACTATATATATATATGTGTGTGTATACTTCAACTATTGCAAACTAATTCATTCTGGAACGGGAAAGCTAAAGTATTTTCTTTTGATTCCTTGTATAAAGGACTATTCAAAAATTTTAAATTAAGATCAGAGGGAATACTATATGATAGTCCTGCAAGATGGCGATTGTGTCGCAAACCTATGGGCACAAACTCTTGCGACTTTGGCAATACCAGTACTACGACACATTCAAGCAAGCCATCGTGTTTTTGTATTAAAATAAGTGTTTAAAAGAAAAAAACAAATTCAAGTGACGAAATTGTACGCGTGGTTACGTAGTAGATCAATCTCTATATAAATCTAAAATGGTAAGCCAAGTTTCCAAGCATCAAAACACATTAATTTTGATCTGAAATATTCCAATTATTTTCAGAGAGCAAAAAAAGCCGCAAAAATCCACGAAAATGGCCACAAAATGGGCACAATTTGTCATTTTGGCAATCCTATTGAGCATAGCACCGTTAGGCCAAGCCATTCCAAGTCAAACCGAAGAAGCAGTCGACAAATGGTTCAAAAACCTTCCACATGCAAAACCCAAATACGAAAAGCTTCACTTTTTCATCCACGAGCTCGTCACCGGCCCTAATATAACCATCGTGCCTGTCGCGAAATCCAATTTCACCGATAAATTGTCATCTCGATTCGGATTAGTATATGTTATCGATGAGCCATTAAAGGTGGGAGCCAGTCCGGATTCGGAGACAATCGGCCGCGTCGAAGGGCTCGATGTTTCGTCGTCGAAAGAGAAGCTAACTATGCTGGCGGCATTTAATTTTGTCGTCACTAAAGGCCAACACAAAGGCAGCACTCTCAGCGTTTTGGGACGCCTGGCGGATTATTCCGACAACCACGAGTTTCCGATATTGGGTGGCTCCGGTGATTTCAGGCTGGCACAAGGATTTATCGTTTTTAAAGTTTACTCGGTTGATCCCGCCACTGGAAACGTTATTGTTGAATGCCGCGCACAATTTCTGCATTACTGATGATGATTATAGTACCTCTTGATTAAAAATATGCATCACTTTCGCCATTTAATTTAATCAATACAGTTTAATTTAAAGGGGAAACAATAAAATGAATATATTGGATTAAGATAGAAAGGATTTGGATGTCTGTACTTCAGAGTGTTAGTATCTAAACTGTTTATAAATATATTTAACAACAAAATGAGTTAGATTCTATGTTTTGCATTCTTCATCAATGTGATTAGCATGTAATTCAATTAGTTGAAAAAAAGAAAGATAAATACTTCAGTATATGTGTTGTAGTTTGAGAAATATTTTTCCTTTTTTTTTTTAATTACGCACCCGATGTTTTACTTTAAGAAATATTAAAATTGAAGAAGTTTGTAAAAGTACTGATCAAATTATTAGATCGCTAATTCTGCGACGGAATGATGAGTATTAATAAATGTCATTTAAATAACACAATTTCTAGGAAACTGATTAGATGGTTTAGAACTCCAAACGGGATGCATTAGCAAGAAGAGATGTCAAAGACGTTTTCGTTTACCTTTCTTTGACTAATTCTAAGGCTCTTATTATACCTTAACTAACTCGTTTAAAATCAAAACTTGGGCTAGAACCGATGATTAGTAAACTTAATTAGTACCGCCAATCGTCATCATGATTAATTAATCTCTAAATACTAATGTCTGGTGATACCCGCTACACTTTCTGATATCCTAATAGTTTAACTTAGTATATGGTTTTTGACAAATACTAGGTTTTAATAAATCTGTCTCCCTTTGTAGCCCCTTTATAATCAAGCGTAAATAATGTCTCAAATTCTAGGGAAAATTTGATGTAAATCAGCGGCAGGTAGAAATTGGAAGAAGAGAGATAAAAATATACACCTCTGTTCCAAAATAATAGTGCACATTGAGTTTTCAAATTTGTACTAAAAATAGTATAAAACTCAAAACTCAATGTGAATTATTTTTGTGAGACGGAGGTACTACTTTTACTAGTTTCTCTCTGAATCAAACATTCATTTCATCCTAGCCCCTCCACCTATTTCATTAGGCTTTTTCAATCAGCAGTGTGGATAAAAACATGGACCATTATCAATATGCATGGACGTTGGAGAAGTACATGATCATAATTCATATATACAAATAAGGTTCACGTACGTTCATAAAGGACAAAATTAGCTGGACCATCAATTAGATTTGGACTAATGCTTCAATGGCCATACACTGATCTAAGCAGATCGAAACATATCTATGCTTATTAATTTTCCAGTGCATTTTCTATCTAGCTATCCGTTAGGAAGAGCATACTAATATTCTTAATAATAAATTATTACGTACATTTCCACAACACAGGAGTTGAGTTTAATTTCACTGGTCAATTGGACACTTCTCATAAAAGATGAATCCCTTTGTCCTTTCAGAAATTAACGGGAAGCCACAGACCATGAGTATTTTTGGTCTCTTGCTGAATGTGAAATTTCAGTAAAGCTATATGTTTTCAATCCCAAACCATTTCATGAACGTCAAAATTGCAATTACTTTTGGCACCTCAAACTAGTTCATTCATAATACGCTATCTACGTCTCATAAAAATATTCCATTTGAACTTTACCAAACATTAGTACTAATTACAGTTATACGCTAAAATTCTAGTTACCAAGTTGGATCGATGCATCGGATCCCTCACGTAATACAGCCTTCAATCATCCAAAGGCTTTTAATCGTTTTCGATCCAAAAAGTCTTCTTGATTGGGATCATCATGTTTTTTCTTTGGATGCTCCATTTTCCATATGTAGCCCGGAAAGGTATGAATTAATTCATCGGTGTAATTTTTTGGTTTTTCCCTGTAAAAGCTGCTTTTGTGAAAGTGATTTGTATTTTGCATACGTAAAAGTACACAACGTTATCTATGGGACGGTTTCGAGAAGCGATTAGAATTCACATTGTAAGGCCAAGAATTTGTCACGGATGGATGAAGAAAGTTATGGGCAAGCAATTATTTGTTCGTATGATTTTGGGACCCGTTTACAGTTCACCTCTATTATCTACTGGGATGCATGATGGGAAAGGATATGCTCTGTCATGCTCATTGAACATATGGGGAAATTACCCTGTCTCGACATGATTATTATTATTTTTTTTTATAATTTTTAAAATTAGTTAGATTATCTACTCAATACATGATTATTGTTCGATTTAAGATTTTACTTTTGATATAATTTGAATTAGAAATGAAAATTGGGATAGAGAGTATAAAACATCCTACATTTTGACAAATTACTAAGCTGCATGCTAATTAACTCTGTCTCTCTTTTACAAATGGTTGTTATGTTAGTTGCAGTATATAACACACCATTTAAGCATAATTATCATTTTTAAATTGTAAACAAGTTCGATCATCAAAGTACCATGCATCATCTCTAGTGTGAAGTGGAGGCCAAAAAATCCTGGTTTTATTTATTTATTTATTTTAAAAAAACATGAAATGTTATGCATGGATGCACCCATGCAGACTTGCAAGGCCAAGAAATCTTTTTGTCATATTTTGAATAAAAATATTGTTGGTGAAATCCGCTCCGGGATCCGTAAATTGATTTTTTTTTTCCGTTCTATAAATCTCCAACAATTTCCTTCACTCTGAAACAAAATTACATAACAATCCCAGTAAAGTGATTCTAGAGTGTCATTCATAGCCATGAAGATCAGATCCTTAGTGTTTCTTGCAATTGCTTTGACAATGGCACCATTAGGTCAAACCCTTCTTCCTGATCAAAGTGAAGAAGCCGTTGATAAATATTTCACCAAGCTTTCTCATGCAAAACCCAAATATGAAAAGATCCGACTCTTTATCCACGACGTCGCCAGCGGGCCGAATCCGAGCATCGTCCCGGTAGCCCGCGCCAACGGCACGGCTAAATCCAAAACCCAGTTCGGAATAGTTAACGTTGTCGACGATAGATTGACAACCGGACCCGAAGACAAGTCCAGGGAAGTTGGCTATGTTCAGGGTGTTTATGTTTCGGCATCCAAGGAGAATGTAAGTTTGCTTGTGGCACTTAATTTTGTGTTCACTAATAAGGAGTACAATGGTAGCACTCTCAGCGTTTTGGGACGGATCGCGGAGTTTTCCGACAACCGGGAGTTCCCGGTGTTGGGCGGTTCCGGTTGTTTCCGTCTGGCGCAAGGAATCGTTGTCGCTAAAGTTCACTCGGCGGATGCTTCCACAGGAAACCGTATCGTTGAGTGCCGTTTCCATTTCTTGCATTATTGATGAGTTTCTTTTTTTTTTTTTTTTCACTTTGGGCTATCCGGGGCGTTTGAAATTATATTTTAGTTAACTTTCGGTGTAAGTTTAATCTACTCTCCGTTCAAATTTAAAATGTTTGAATACCAACGTGGTGTAATAAACTAGGAACTCCAAGTTATTGTCTCCTTCATTATACAAAAAAAAAAATTAGTAATTTTTTCTTGATATACTTTTTTCGTCTCACATAAATAGTTTATTTTATTGTATTGTTATGATTGAAAATATTGGACTTTTTTTTTCGACAAAGAAAATATTATTTCATAATTCAACAAAAGTAACGTAACCATCACTTAAAAGAGATAGAATTTGAACAAATATTAAGCTCTTCTTAATAATAAATTACTAATTATATGTAATCAAATCATTTCCCCTTTCCTTCAACTGTTGCCAAAAAAAATCGAGGGAAAAATACTTATGTCGTCTCTTACCGTGGAAGGCTAGCTGTGAAACTTGTAGATTTACATACACATCGATGGGACCCTCTTAAAGTAGCCTATCTCAACCCACTATTTCAATTCTGACAACTCTTCAATGATTGGCATCACCAGGATTTCCTATTGAAGCTTCATTTGGAAGGTTTTTTTTTTTTTTTCTATCATTGGTGTAAATTAAATCCGAGTCTAATATCAAGAAATACATCATCTTAATTATTAAATTGTCATTTAATTTTTTTGAGAGCTTACAATTTAAATCTTTCGTTGATGTGATTTGTTGTTTTCTATTCCAAACGACTCTTGTTACGTGACAATGATTATATATAACACCATTATCCAGTATAAATATCATCCTCAACACCGAAAAATTGTCCCAGTACGGGAATGTGATTTCTAACCTTGGGAGTAAAGCCCTAAATCGAACTTTGAGAGATTGAAGAATGTCGTTTAGAATGAGCGAGATGAGAATCTGTAAGTATTCAAAGGCTATTACCTTGTTCAATGTAGAAAAAAACTTTTAAAAATGAAAATTATATGTGTAGGGAAAAGGTATTAGTAAAAAAAAAAAAGAGTACCTTATGTGTATTTCTATTTTGTTGCTGAAATTTTATTTTTTCCTCTAAAATTATATTTTTACTTCTACTTGTCACGTAAGCATTAGTCATTGTACATTCTCACCAGTGGCGGAACTAGGGGGGACGGCGGGGGCGGTCGCACCTGTTCAATTTTTTGTAATTAGTAGGGATATCTTAAATTTTAATAGAAATTATCCGTTAAACAATTTTTCGCACCCCTAAATTGATTCTCTAATATCATTAGTAGTTTTGTCTAAATTTTGCAGCTCCAATATTGATTTCCTAGCTCCGCCACTGATTCTCACCCTATTTTTTTTTTTCCTTGTCACGCTATCATTGCTCTTTTAAAATTGCCGTAGCAATTTTGACCTCAAATGTTATCTTGAATAAGTTGCCCTTTCATTGTAAAATTTTCAAACACTTTTCATAAGTTTTTTTTACATGATTTCACATAGGATTAAGAGACGTATTTATCGACACACGTATATCTTTGTTTACACACTAAAAAAAAAAAAATTCTATTCGAAACAGTTAATACATCAACTATAGTCCAACGGAACTATTTATGGGAGCGGCTTAAGATTTGACGGATGAAAATAGCTCGATGGGCAGTGAGTTGTTGATTTATTGTACGTGCATGGGTCCATGAATGAAGACTAAATTAAGCACAAGCTATCTTCAATCTGACAAAAGCGTCTTTTGTGATGAAAATTGAAACAGATCGATCTGTGAGAGCGGCTGTATTTATTTTGTTTTATAAAGATAAAAGAAGTTACTCCAAGAACAAAAACATGTTTATTGAGAACCTAAAACGTTGTTTGTACATTGTGGAAGACTGACTATTCCAACGTGTTAACTTCCCAAATAGTAATAATTGTATGTGTAACAATAACATTATTATAATGGATTTAAATAGTGACTTAGTAACGTGTCCAAAATCTCACGTACGTCAATCTAGTAATCTGTCAATCGTAGGAGTAGATAAATCATTCTAAACAGACCTAGGTAATTTGTTATGGAAAACACAAGTGATCTAAGCCAAAAATTAACCCTACAATATCTATATTAACTGTATGAATGAATGCGCAATGTCGTCTTTTATTTTTTTGAACAACATTTGTTGCAAACTTGACCGAACAAATTACTCAGATGGAAGTTCGAAAATCAACGGTAAACATTATCCCTTTCTCAAGTGCAATGATTAAGAACTCGCAATGCCAGAGAGGAACAACACATGGAGACTAGCAATAAATATGCACACATGATAACGTACGAATTCTTGTTCCTTCTTATTTTTATTATCATTATTGGATTTAAGTTTTTTTTTAGTACTCCCTCCGTCCCATAATTATTGTTCACTTTACTCAAAAAATTTTGTCCCAAAATTATTGTCTAATTTGACTTTTTATGGATCAAATTACACATTTGTCCTTAGTAAAAAACATTATCCATAAAATCTTAGTGGTTAAACAATTACTTATGTAGGGGTATATCCGATTGTTTAAGGTAAAATATAGTTAAGTTTGACCAAAAATAAAATATTTCATTTTAGTAAAACTGGACAATAATTATGGGACGGAGGGAGTATTTTGCAAAAATTTAAAACGTGGTACCAATTTGAGGTGACTACTTCTTTCTATAAATTTCCTACAATTTTCTTCATTCAAAAGCCCAATTGATTATTCTTGAAGATGAAATCTTCTCTAGCATTACTAATGCTTCTTGCAATGGCGCTGATCATGGCACCATTATTAGGTCAAGCCCTTCCGGGTCAAAGTGAAAAAGCCGTAGACAAATGGTTCAAAAAGCAAGCTCATGCAAAGCCTAAAATGTCAAAGATCCGGCTCTTTATCCACGACGTTGCCAGCGGGCCGGATCCGAGCATCGTTCCGGTTGCAAAGGCCAACGGCACGGCCAAATCGAGAACTCAGTTCGGAGTCGTTAACGTCGTCGACGACTTGCTGACGTCACGCCCCGGAGACAAGTCCGAGGAAGTCGGTTATGTCCAAGGCGTCTATGTCTCGGCTTCGAAGGAAGCCGTTAGTTTGCTTGTGGCACTTAACTTTGTGTTCACGGACGCCAAGTACAACGGCAGCACTCTTAGTGTTTTGGGACGGATCGCGGAGTTTTCCGACAACCGGGAGTTCCCGGTGTTGGGTGGTTCCGGTAATTTCCGGCTGGCGCAAGGTATCGTCGTCGCTAAAGTTCACTCGGCCGATGCATCCACCGGAAACCGTATTGTTGAGTGCCGATTCCACGTTTTGCATTATGGATGATCAATTTTAAGGTTGATGTGGAAAAAATTATGACATTTTAGTGATCCTTTCTTTTCTGTCACATGATATGATGGTAACAATAAAACACTAAAATGAAACTTCGTTTTCACTTTGAATAACATTGTACCTCGTTTGTATTGGTTGGGATATGGCCGATGGGTCCATTCACTTGTTTTTTTCTTTAAGATTCTTCATCACTATTCCAATAAAATCAACTATTAACAAAAAATAAAAATATTGTTTTATTTTATAAGTCTTTTTTTAAGTGGAGGCAAGAATATGTTTTATTGTATTTATTGAAGTTCTGCATCGTTTGTCTAATCTATAATCGAGTGGAATGATTGAAATCGAGTTAGCTTGTGTTACGCTTATCAACATGAAGTATATATATGTTTCGGAAAATTAAATCTAGTGATACTAACAGACTATTATAGTGACACTAATAGTCTTTAATTAGCGTTTCATTTGGCTAACGTTGCATCCTTAAGTTCTGAAGTGCTTCAACGTCTTACTCATATGCCGGTGGAAACTTTACCGTGATTGGAATATAATGTGATTAATGCATCTGATCCACATAATATTATAATTTCTAGTTTTTAAGTTTCGCCTCTTTCGTTATACAAAAAAAAAAAAAAGAAGCACATTCACGTATTTATATTTCGCAGAAGGACAATAATGAGTTGTTGCACATGAATTTTATGAATTCTTCTCCCGATCCTTAGAGTATGACTTAAACAGAACCTCATATTGGTTGGATAATAGCCGAGATATATACAGTAAATCTCATAATGTGATAGGTTCATAAGGATTTTTGGTCCCCTCTTTCCTTCCTTTTCCCTCACGAGAGAGGAAAGCGCACCAACGTGGTCTTTTATCATGTTTGTACTATCGTCATAGTGTTGAAGCCAAAAACACAAAAAGATGTCGGCAATAAACGCAGAAGGTCAATTCACTTTGTCCCACAAAAATAGTTCACATTGAATTTTTAAATTTGTGCTGTTTTTAAGGACAAATACACTTTTGGTCCCTAAACTATGTGAAATCACAACTTTTGGTCATCATTAATTTTTTACTGATAAATCATTAAGTTTTTTATGTTTTATTAATTTTTTTCCTGAATTGGGACTCACAATGTATTTTCAAACAATAAAATCTGTCCCCAAATATTATTTTTCAACAATTTTAGTCACTTTAACAGAATTTTCAAAAAATTAATGGTTCAATTCAATTTTTCTTTAAATCTTTATTTTTATTGATTACTTAATGGATTGTGGATCACACAAGTCTTTGATCAAATTTTTTTAAAAAAACAAAACGAATTAAAAGAATAATGAAAGTATTTCTGACCAACTTCCTAAACCCCAATATACTGCTCTCGAGCGTTTCACCATTACCTCCACGCCAGCAAAGTAGCCCAGAAAAGAAGCCTCATTATTGATCGTTTTTGTTGTCTGTTTTTTTTTTTTGGAATTTATTTCTGGGGGAACAGAATATTTGGGAATTAGGAAGTTGGTCGGAAATATTTTTATTATTCGTTTAATTTTTTTAAAAAAAATCTGATCAAAGACTTGTGAGACCCACAATCCATTAAGTAATCAATAAAAAATAAAGATTTAAAGGAAAATTGAATTGAGCCATTAAATTTTTGCAAATTCTGTTAATGTGACTAAAATTGTTGAAAAAATAAAGATATTTGGAGAATGATTTTGTTATTTGAAAATACATTGTGGGTCTCAGTTCAGTAAAAACTAATAAAAAATAAAAACTTAATTGAGAAAAAAGTTGACCATTAAATTGACTAAAACTGTTGAACAAACAAAAAGGTGGTGACTAGGAAAAAAGAGTTGATCGTTAGTTAACCGTTAAATTGACTAAAACTGTTGAATAAATAAAAAAGTGGTGACTAATTTTGTCAGTAAAAAATTAATGGTGACCAAAAGTTGTGACCCCCATAGTTTAGGGACCAAAGTGCGTTTTGTCCTTATTTTAATTAAATAGTTAAAGACTTTTTTTTTGAACGGACATAAATTAATAAAATTTGTTGTGTAGAATTCGACCAATGGTCGATCATAGTTCATGGCTGCTACTGATAGTGTGGAAGCATAACATTGAATTATGAAGTGCGGGTAGAGCTCCAAACAAAGTATTCTATTCCTCCGGAGTTTATCATAAAACATTTTGATTTGTTCTAGATTTAATTTGAAATCTCTTTCTACTTGAAATAAAAATTTTAAAATTTTTTTCTAATAATTTAAAAAACACAATGAATGTGAAAATATATTTTTAATATTTTTTTACTAATTAAAAAGATATCATAGATGAAACTTAAGACAAAGTCTAAATGCCTTATAATAAGGACTGGAGGGAGTACTACACCATGTATGGTACCATTTAAGGAAAATAATCTAATTTGGAATACTAAGTTTTAAAAATTGAAGTGAAAGATAATGGGAAAAAAAAATAAAGTATATCATAAGTAGTTATCAAACTTATGGTAATTTTTTTCAAAATTGGATTATTTCCTGAAACTGTAAGAGTACAGATTTTGAAGTATGCATTTCTGTAAACAAAGGGAAAAAAAGGAAAAAGTATGCATGTACGGATATACGTAGTTCGAAATCAATGAGTGAGTGAGAGAATATACAATCTCAAAGCTCTCACCACTTAACCATTATCTCATGCGACCATTATATATGTCCTTCAACTAAGAAAGAACCAACTCAATTAAACTCTCTAGCTAGCTAGCTAATTAACACACAATTTCTCAGCTTTTTTCAAATCTAAGAAAAAACCCTATAATCAGTTATCCAAATGTTTAAATTACCGAAATTGAGCTTAGTCACAGTGCTTTTAGCTGCTGTGATGATGATAACCATGGAAACAACATTCATCCAAGCCAGCCATCATCATCATAAAATGGATAGTCCGGAACCGGTGGATGAATGGTTCGAAAAGCTCTCTCTCGCAAAGCCACAAAAAACGAAGCTTCATGTCTACATTCACGACCTTCTCTTTGGTAAAAACCAGAGTATTGTTCCAGTTGCTCGGGCCAATGGTACCTCAACTTCGCCGACCGAGTTCGGGTTGATTAACGTTGTCGACGACCCGTTAACACTCGGGCCGGATCTCAACTCGACGCGGGTCGGTCGGGTCGAAGGGGTCTATGTTTCGGCTTCCCAGGAGGTTGCGAGCATTCTTGTGGCGGTTAACTTCGTGTTTACGGATGGGAAGTATAAAGGCAGCACTCTCAGCGTTTTAGGGCGGATCCCGAAATTCGATAAGAATCGGGAGTTCCCAGTGTTGGGCGGTTCCGGGTTTTTCCGGCTGGCGCAAGGCGTCGTCACCGCCGCGGTTCTCCCGACGGATAAGGAAGGGAACCATGCTGTTGAATGCCAGTTCAAATTGGTGCATTATTGATTCTGACTTGGTTAGGGTACAAATCGCCATGAGATTGCAAAATAAGTGGTTTTGAATTTTTTGATATACTCTATTTGTTCCAGAAAAATAAAATAATTTACGGACTACAGTTTGGGATTTGCATTCTGGGAAATGAGCGATTATATCTCAAAGTTCTCTTTCCTTTCTTTTATATTCCTGTTACTTAGAAAGTCTGGTTCCTGTACCTTTTTTCTCCTTTGATATTGAACGTGATTCATCAAGAAAATTTGATTTATGATCAGTTTAATAATTTTCTCTATTTGATCTGTGTTTAAGTTACTTTGATTTTTCAATGTTCATGAAGTTTAATCTAGTACTAAAATTCTATTCATTGGCGTATTAAGAGAAGTATGAAAAATGTACCCAAAAAGAAGAACGAAATATGTTGGGGGGAAGAAAAGCAAACGAAAAGAAAATGAGAGGATTTCAGCAAGAATGAAATTCGCAACAACAGTATAATAGCAGACAGATCATTGTGATTTCTCATCCGCGTTCTCCAATAATTTTATTTTTTAGGTTTAATATATCTTTTTTTGTGTACTCGAACAAACAAAAGAAAGAATAAAAGAGGTGGGAATTGAATAAAAAAACCATTGGTTAGGGTTCTACATTTCTTGAGAGAGTAGCTCGGGTTTAATTTTTACCAAAAGGTTTGTAGAAAGAATTTTTTTTTTTTTCTCATTTAAGTGGAGTTCATTGTGGTAGATTTTTTTTTTTTGGAAAAAAGACAAAGTGAAGGAGATATGCATGAAGCGCTCCTATAACATTGTAAGTCAATTAAACACGAATAAATTTGGAATCCACAGAACAAAAACAAGTGTAGAAATTGTTTTTTTTTTAAAAAAATGGTATATATTATTTATTCTGAGATACCTATATTATTACATCTTATTCTTGTGTATACAAGATCATGTTAATCTCTAACCTCCAAACGGTTGGCTTTAATCAGACAGAAAAATTGAAAGCGAGAAATTAATACGCGTATTATCCTAACTATTTCTTGAGCCTCCAGGGGAGGGAATCAAGAGGATGATTTGAAACCAAGTGTAGAAACTGTTGAACATTCTCTCTGTGCGGAAACATATTTTTTATTGTTAAATTAAATAATTTATCAACTTAATTAATTTTCTAGAATGTGAGAGGTATTATTCTTATTTTCGTTATTATTTTTCGATTCCATAATCACTTCAATTCCGACCGTCACGAGTGACATAGTACGCTTCCACTAAAGATGTTTGGGACACACAACAATGTGCGGCCATCATGGTTTCCCAACGGTAAAGCTTATTTTAGTAGACTAAAGTCGTAACTGTTGGAATTTGGATTTTGTATTTCGTGTTGGATTTTAGTAGTAATTGACGGGCCATACTTTTCAATCCAAAAACAATTAATCATAAGTTGATGAACATGATAAACCTCCCGATCGACAAGAGAAAGCGACTTCTTTTCTTCGCAGTGAAAGATCATTAAGAAAATAATGTAATTACTTATATTGTTGTTATCTGACCGGAAAAATATCTAATCAATCTGTAAAGTTTATTAATTTGACTTCCTTTATTTCAAAATTATTGTATAGTTTATAATTTTTTCACTTTTAATTTAATTTGTATTAAAACTAAAAATTTAAACTGAACAATAATTCTAGTACGGAGGAAAATATTACTATTATTATTACATCACCTCGTGCAATTGGTTAAACATTTGCTTGTAGTTTCTTTTTCTTTTTTGTGTTACAATTTGCATCATCCGGTCAAGATTTTATACTTTGGTGGCTGTGGGCATGCCACGTACTACATCTGATATATGGTAACACCGTTAGATGGAATTTAGTAAAGTTTTCTATAAAAAATTGTTGAAATAATATATAATAATATTAAATGGTAAATAAAATTACAATTTCCATACGTACTGCATACCACATTGTGCGGATTTGATTGGAAGAAAGGAGAATCAATAAATCAATAAGAAAAAAGAACTATCTTTCGGTCAAAAATCTTCCTATTTAATTAGTTAACTTTTAAATATCAATTATTGTACATGTATCCTACCTATCATTGTGAAGGTAGGTTGGATTGCTGGGGACAGATCTCAAGTTCAAGATCTCCTGATTGGGAAAACATAACATCATGTAATGTGTTTGAGAACTGATGTCGTGTAATGTTGTTATTCATTGTTAAGGAAATAAAAGAAACTATTGTATTAATTCATTGAAATCATTGAACGTTGATTGGCAATATAAAAACCAATGATGAACGCTCAAATTACAGGCTGTCATGCTATTTACTATACTACTATACAATGAAAATTTTAGTAAATAATGGAAAAAGTGGAATACAATTATGGTATAAGAAGTGTTTTTTTTTTCCTAAAAAAAATAATTCACATAAAATTCCTCCGCACAATAATCAATATATCACACGCTAAATATTAAATCTGATCAAAGTATATTGCTAACGATATCATTAAATTCTAAGGTTACGCAATTAAATTCTAACGAACTAAATTTCACAACGTTATATCTAATCTTTTCTTTTTAACACCGTTCTTGTTGATATAACTATGAAATAAAAAAGTTGATAATAGTTAAACTTAAAATATTGGAAAGAATTGGTCCCTTCTTTACCGTTGTGAGAACTCTTTTGCCGACATGTCTTTTCACATTTTGCCTGTAGGAGAGGCTATCTAGAGACTCAGAGCATCATAGTAGAAAAGTAAGAGCCCACTGTCAAACAATCCAAAGTGTTAGGTGGTGAGCAGGCAGTGAAATAAAATGATTGTCTACTTTTTCCTTTTGAGAGGTTATATTCTCAACGTGTAACATGCATTTCTAGGCAAGGACCATTCAAGTTATTTCATTTCAACTTTTACGGAATTATGTTGCGCATTAAGTACAGCCAGCAAGCTTCACTTAATAGCTGCACTTAATAGCGCCTGATATTCACACTTTATTGCGCAGCGTGAAGCTGGCATCTGCGCACCCAATGCGCAGAATTTTATTTTTTTATTTATTAAATTTTTGGGTTTTAAAATTTTCTTTAATCTTCAAATGATTTTATTTTATAATCCGTAAAAATTAGATCAAGTGTCTTATATCATTTTAATTATACTTGATAAGATCTATCCAACAAAATCCCTCATGAATATATTTTTTGCAACTTAAAAAATTTATTAAATAACCTTAGTTTTCCTAAAAGGCATTCTAGTCTTACTTGTTGCTCCTAAGTGTTTTGTACAAACAGTTTGGTCTTTTTATTTGTTGCTGTAGGTCTTGACTTTTATGTATTCCCCTTCGTCTTCCTGAAAGACACAATGGCCATGCTTGTTTGTGCCGTAATACGATTAACTTTATAAATTTTTTTAAACCAATTAGGTCCTAGTCTAATTGGTTTAAAAAAATTAAACCAAGAAAAAAAATTTGAAACCAAGAAAAAAAAAATTAGTATGTTTAGGGTTTAGGTGGGTTTGACCATTTCCGTGTCGGTTAGGGTCAAGTTGTTTAGAGTTTAGGGTTTAAGGGGTTTAAGCATTTTCGTGTCGGTTAGGGCCTATTTTGTGCCGTACCACGATTAACCTTGAGACCCTAGCCATTTAAACCAATTAAACTAGGGTTGGTTTAAAAAAATTTAAACCAAGAAAAAAAAATTAGTATGTTTAGGGTTTAGGAGAGTTTGACCATTTCCATGTCGGTCAAGGTCTAGTTGTTTAGGGTTTAGGGTTTATGGGGGTTTAAGTATTTCTGTGTCGGTTAGAGCCTATTTTATACTGTAATACGATTAACCTTATAAATTTTTTTAAACCAATTAGGTTCTCGTTTAAAAAAATTTAAATCAAGAAAAAAAAATAGTATGTTTAAGGTTTAGGGGGGTTTGAGCATTTTTCCGTATCGGTTACGGTCTATTTGTTTAGGGTTTAGGGGTGTTTAAGTATTTCCGTATCGGTTAGAGCCTAGTTTGTTTCATAATACGATTAACCTTATAAATTTTTTTAAACCAATTAGGCTATTGGTTTAAAAAAATTTTTAAAAAAATTAGTATGTTTAGGGTTTAGGGGAGTTTGACCATGGTTAGTGTCTAGTTGTTTAGGGTTTAGGGCTTAGGGGGGTTTAAGTATTTCCGTGTCGGTTAGGGCCTAGTTTGTGCCGTAACACGATTAACCTTATAAATTTTTTAAAACCAATCAACTTTGGTATTTGGTATTTGGTATTTGGTCTTTGGTCATTGGCTTTTGGTCTTTGGTCTTTGGTCTTTGGATGTTGGGCTTCGGTCTTTGGTCTTAGGTATTTGACTTTTGGTTTTTGGTCTTGGGTCTTTGTTCCTCACACAACGCTCGCTCTTTCACTCTGGTCTTTGATCTTTGCTCTTTGATATTCAATTTTAGTCTATGGCCTTTGGCCTTTGGTCTTTTCCGTAGGTTTTGGTCCTAAAAGACACAATAAGACTAAAATGTCTTTTAGTAAGATCAATGCTACTGCATAAATTTTTTTAAGTTTCGAAAAACATATTCATGAAGGATCTTGTTAGATAGATATCGTCGAGTACTATCAAAATGATATAAGACACTTGATCTAATTATTTACGGATTAAGAAATAAAGTGATTTGAAAATTTAAGAAATTTTTAAAATCTAAAATTCTAAAATTGAAGGGAAGGGGCAGCGTGAGTTACACATTAAAAAAAATTGGGACTAACAAAACAAAAGGATGGTGTGCGCACGTGTGCTCACATTAAGTGCATCCTCCAATATACACTTTATGCTTATATTGGAATTAAATGCGATTTGTTGCATGGCAATTAGTAAAAGCTCGGGCTGCATTGGCTACGAAGCCTTGATAACTACTAGGGTTTGAAGTTTGAGCAGCTAATTATCTTCTCATGGTTTGTCAATCGAGTAAATGAATATCTTTTGAAAGACATGTTTGCGGGATAGATCATTTTGGAGATGCTTTTTTTTTTTCCTTACTTTTTTTTGTGCAATTAATTAATTTATTTTTATTTCTCAATATTCTGAAGTGTGTCTTAAACACACGTACTCATATTAAGTTCAGACATTTTTTTTAGTACAATGAAGAAATCCATAACCTAAATCAAAACTATCACTAAAAAATTCTATAAGAATGCACTGTGACCTTATGGAATTTCATATTTCAATGACCAAGTGGACTCTTTGTTGTAGTAAGCTGTAACCTAATTCCCCAAAAAAGTTCGAATTACCCTCGCCGTCTCATCTCATTTTTTCCAACCTTTATGCGTCATCCTTTACGTGCCCTTCATATTTTCAACCTAGTGATTAGCCTTCCGTTAAAAGAGAGTTCTGATAGCGAGGGCTGAAGAAATACCTAAATAGCTTTTGCGAAAAATTGTGTGCTACCATTGTTTACATAGATTTTTGAAGGAATTCAGCACCGTCAATGTAGTTTTCCTTTTTTTTTTTCTTCTTTTAAATTATACTACTTGTCAAGAAGCTTTGTCCCAACGGTTTAGTTTTGGATTTTTCGAGGGTTATCATTTTTCCCTTTCTTTCGTTCAGAAATCATGAGATACTCTTAAGCGATGTATAGTTCACATGAGTGTAACTATAATTAGTAAGCCCGCCCGCGAAAAGAACTATATATGAAATTAAGGATATGCTTGTTTAAGAATTACTGCATAGTCATGTGGTGTGTTTGTAACTAATATATATAAGAATCACGTAATTGCAGAAAATAATGCTTTTAATCGTAAGGAATGATTGACATTTTTCCTCGCTTTTTTTTTATTTGGGGACAGAGAGTATATGTTTAGTGTACAGTTTCTAAAATAAAAGAAATACAATACAAACAATTCATATAAATTAAAATAGTACTTCATCGTTTTCTTGTCATTGTTGTTACCATGGTACCATCATCTCTAGCACTCCCTGGTCAAACTCAGGAAGCGGTCGACGGATGGTTCAGTCATCTTCCGACCGCGAACAGAAGATCACAAAAATTCATTTCTATATTCACGACGGGGCCACCGACCCGATGCATCCATCGTGCCTGTGGCCCAAGCCAATGTCGCCGATTCGTCCCCGACCCAATTCGGGATCGTCAACGTCTTGGACGATAAACCAACCTCGGGGCCGAACCCGATTCGAAACAAGTCGGTTACGCACAAGGTGTGTACGTTTCCGCTTCTAAGGACTCCGTGAGTTTGCTGGTTGCCTTAAACTTCGTGTTTACGGGCGGCGAACATGACGATAGCACTCTCAGCGTTCTGGGACGGATCGCGGAGTTTTCCGATAACCGGGAGTTCCCGATTTTGGGTGGGTCCGGGGACTTCCGGTTGGCAAAAGGAATCGCTACTGCTAATATTCATTCTGCTGAAGCTGGAACCCCGAACCGGATCGTTGACTGCCGACTTACCGTTTTGCACTACGATGAAAGCAGCATGAAATCGCTTAATTTTTCATCAGCTTTCGGAAAAGAGGGTGAAAAAGAACACTGAATTTCTTTTTTCCGCTGCAGTGTAAAATAAGAACTTATTAATGTTTAATTTATTGTGTGAGCTTATGCTAATGTTAAATTTTGTACTACCGCCACTACGTTTTTTTATAAAATGTTATGTTGTTTCTCCTATGCTTTTACTACACAATTTGACTTAATTTGAAAATCGGGCTTTGAATGAGGTTGAAGCTCTTTTTCTCGTGGAATCTGAAACCTAGAATGCCAACATGCCTCTCTTATTGAATTCACTTGATTTGTACACCGTTAGTCTGCTCTCACTTTCATAGCTATTTTGTGACGACATAATCAACCCATATCTGGAATAAGAATAAATCTACATTGCGCACATTAAGTTTTTAATCTGATTTTTAAATTTTCTTCTACCTAAAATGTTACTGAACCATATATATAGTATTGAAAATGCATAACTTTGATACTGAATTCAATCAATCATCAATGCTGCGCTAAACCCTGTAATGAGCTAGCCTAGTTCATGTCGCGCAACAGATTATTATAAGGGCATTTTTTAAAAGTCTATATAAACTTATATGTGGTTTCACTTCAAAACCAATTGATAATGAAAGGAGTATCACACGGAATTTATATATTTGTCAATATGTGTTACAATTTTCAATGAAAGACAAGTGTTTTTCACTTATTTTCATATTCAAAGGGATTTTTGACATTAGATACCTCCAAATATATCCAGAGAAATGATAGCTGATTTAGAGAATTTGGCTTGTTAAGATCTAACAAATTGCTACCGGCCTCCCACCAAGCAAATTGATGTGCCGGCCGGCAATGCAGTTTTAGGCGCAACGTTTGGTTTCAAATTGTGTGCATAACAGCTGCTAATCTAACACAAAGTAGGGTAAAAAAGACCAGAAGTTAGATCTAAATAAACATAAACTACGTACACATATTACGGAAATACGATTATCGTTATGCACATCCACAATTTAACCCTGATAATAGAGTCTCTATCAAATGGAACCGTAACAAACGTTATACAACTAATAATTAGTGAAACCAAATAGTCAGACACCAAATTTACCTCTAGAAACGCATATTTAATTTACCTCTAGAAACACATACTTAATCTCAATTACCCTAGAATAATTTTTCTTCGACATCATCTTTGATCAAAAGGGGGAAAATCCAAAGCACTCTGTTCATTTTTATCCTAGTGTATGTTGAAGTTAAGAAGCCTGTCGAAGATCCATTAGTGAAAAGAAAAACTCAGATTTACCACCCACCCGACCCAACAAACAGCAAGATGAATGAAAACAATGCAACATCCTGAGAAAAATGACACTCGTCCGAATATATATAAATACCACACAATCCAAATCTTGCCGATCAATTTAAATAATCACACCAAAATCTAGATAAGGTTACACAGAAATATGTCAGTATCAAATCACGAGTTACGTGTACAGTAACAGATGGAAAAACATGAATTAGGTGGTTGGCTCGGGTCATTTATGGATCAAACCAAATTACAAGTAATATACTTGACGTTTTATAAGGTATTTGTTCCCAAGTTTTATGGTTGGAATTTTATTAGTTTATTATTTAAAAATTGAGAAAATGAAAATTTTCTAATGTAAAAATAAATAAGAACTAAAACATGTAAAATTACGTGATGCCACATTTTAAGATTTAATTGATATGTGAAATGTAAAGTAGGTTTGGATGGCGAGGGACTGATTTTAGGTTCAACAACTACTCCTCATTTGGGAAATTTTGTCTTTCGTCATATGTATGAGAGTATGAGAATTGATGTTATTGTATCATGTTATGTACTTTAGATAACATCATTGTCCATTGGTTGCTTTCAAAAAGAATCCATCCGAGTTGATTAAGAATTAGAGCGAGTGTTGTATGTCTCTTCTTTGGCTTCATCATATTTTTTGTACCGAAAAAGAAAAAAAGAAAAAGAAATTAAAATGAATGTTTTTTTTATTGTTGTCATGCATCATTTAGAGGCATCAACATTCGATCGTGTATATACAATGAAAGGGAGATCCATTAAAATCTAGCGAATTCGTCTAAATCTGCAAGAAGAAATTTGAAGACTAGGGCCACTATTTTTTTTTCTCTGGTAATGAAGGTCCACTAAATTTAGAGCAACATCACTCAACAATTACTTTTCTCGTGTTAAGACACGACAATTTCTATTACTCCTCATCCAACCCTTGAAGGATCGGAGTCCCGGAACATGCATATACTCCTTCTGATCCTTAATATAAGTCATTTTGATTTGTCTTAAAAATAGATTTTCACATTCTTTGTGTGAAAATATTTTAAAGATTTTTTGTTCAATAAAAAATACATATTAGTTGAAACCTAAGACAAATCAAAATATCTTATATTCAGGACAGGAGGGAGTATTATCTTTCTGTTCACGCAACTATAAAACAAATTTACTACTATTAGAATAGTAGTGATTTTCAAGTCTTTTCCATTTCCCAGAAATAAATCTTTTTCCAGTAGTGATTTTCAAGTCGGAAAAAAATGGCATTACGCGTTACTAATCAATACTAGCTTTCAATCTTCATAACAGGCGGTGGCCATATTCCATTATTCAGTTCACATTTTTTTAAAAATAAAATTATTACGATATTAGGGTTTAGTAAATATCTTGTAATTACTTAGTTACCTAAGTTACTAAAGGTGGATTAGGTTTGCACATTTTACGTTGATCTATCAGCTGCACGGTTATCCCGAGACATAGCCTAATCGTGGCCGGGGTTCTTTTAAGTGCGGACGCGGCCGTGGTCGCGGTGCTGGACGCGGAAATGCTACTGGTGGTAGTGGTTCGACTGGTATTGGGGCTGTTGTGAATTCGGTTCTTCATGGCGAGAAGGCCAACGCCGTTACCTGTCTCAATGATGAGCAATGGCAAACCCTGATTACTTTGTTGCAATCCGCCAAAACCGGCTCCTCCGAGAAGCTCTCTAGTATGTGTTGGTCTTATTTTTGGATGTATGATTTCGAAGCTTCTCGTCATATGTCTGGCAATTTTGATTATTTTTCGGATGTTCGTGACATTCGTGGTGTGTCTGTTCAGCTGCCTAATGGTCAACGAACTTTTGTTACTAAGGCCGGCACTGTTATACTGAGCAACAAAGTGACTCTTTATGATGTTTTGTTTGTTCCCAAATTGTTGTGTCACTTGATTTCTGTATCTCAGTTATTGCGAGATTCTAATTATGTTGCTCATTTCACTCGTGACGTGTGTGTAATACAGGACCACGCTTCGCGGATGCTGATTGGAGCGGGTGAACAACGAGAGGGGCTGTACTTCTTTAAGGCTGTGGAGACTGCTGCCGGATTACAGACTGTTGAGCTCTCGTCCTTTGATTTGTGGCACCAGCGACTGGAACATCCTTCACTTAAGGTTCTCGAGTTGCTTCCTTCTGTTGGTTCTCGCAAGAATATTGGTGTTTCTAATAAGGCTTGTGATGTGTGTTTTCGAGCCAAACAATATAGGGAGAGTTTTCCTAATAGTACCACTATAACTTCTGCTATTTTTGATTTGATACATTGTGATTTGTGGGGATCTTATCGTGTTCCAACATTTTCTAGTGCTGGTTATTTTTTAACCGTGCTTGATGATTTCTCTCGTGCTACTTGGATTTTCTTGCTGGTCAATAAGAAAGAAGTATTTTCTACTTTGTGTAGTTTTTTTGCCATGGTTGAGCGTCAGTTTCAAAAATGTGTCAAATCTGTTCGGAGTGACAATGGTACCGAATTTATATGCATGTCTGGTTATTTCTTTAAGCATGGGATTTATCATTAGACTTCCTGTGTGGGTACTCCTCAACAAAATGCCCGGGTAGAAAGGAAACATAGGCATATTCTGAATGTTGCTAGGGCTTTTCGTTTTTAGGAACACTTGTTTATTGAATTTTGGGGGGAATGTATTTTAACGGCTGGTTATTTAATCAACAGTAATCCTTCTAGTGTGCTCAATGGAAAAATCCCGTATGAGATTTTATATGGAAAATCCCTTTTCCTTTCTCATCTTCGAGTTTTTGGATGTCTCTGCTATGCTCATAATCTTGCCCATAAAGGTGATAAATTTTCAAGTCGGAGTTGAAAATGTGTCTTTGTGGGTTATCCCTATGGGAAAAAGGGTTGGAAGGTGTATGATCTCAAAACTGGTGCATTCTTTGTTTCTCGAGATGTTATTTTTTCTGAGACTGAGTTCCCCTATTCCTCTTCGTCTTCTCAAAGTGATCCTTCTCCATTGGTTGAGAATTCTCTTATCTTTGATGATGATGATGATGATGATGATTTTTCTACTCCTATGGTTTGGTCTTCTGAGATACTTCTGCCAATTCTCCATATTTCTGGGCCAGTTTCTCATGGAGAGGGGGAGGGGGGGGGGGGTTTCTTCTTCTACTGGACAACAGGAAGAACTTCTGGGTCGTGGGCATCGGGCCAAGTTCCGCTCTACTCGTCTCAGTGATTTTTTGTCTCATACTATCGCCTTACCTAGCCCGTCTCCTCACTCTCCTCCTTCATCAGTTTACTTAGGTGCATCTTATCCTATACATGACTATGTCACATGTGATTCATTTTCTTTGCAAGCTCGTGCATTTTTGGCCAGTATCACTGCAGATGTTGAACCTCGGACTTTTGCTAAAGCTGTGAAAGATGTTCGCTGGCGCACTGCCATGCAGCATGAAATTGATGCTGTAGAACAAAATCATACTTGGACACTTGAACCGCTCCCTCCTAGAAAACGAGCTATTGGGTACAAATGGGTGTTCAAAATCAAACACCGTTCTGACGATTCGGTTTAACGCTATAAAGCTTGTCTTGTTATTTTGGACAACAATCAGGTCGAGGGACTTGACTATAATGAAATTTTTGCTCCTGTCGCCAAAATGGTCACGGTCCGTATCTTACTCACCGTTGCTGCTGCCAAAGGCTGGGGACTCCACCGGATGGATGTTCATAATGCCTTTTTACATGGTGATCTCGCCGAAGAAGTATACATGAAATTGCCTCCTGGTTTTTCTTCCTCTCATACTGGCAATGTATGTAGACTTTGTCGGTCTTTGTATGAGTTGCGTCAGGCACCTCGTTGTTGGTTTGCGAAATTGGCCTCTTCTTTGCTCCAGTACGGTTTCAAGCAATCTCATTCTGATTATCCTCTTTTTACTCTGCATCGTAATGCTTTGCAGCTTAATGTCTTGGTTTATGCTGATGACCTCATAATTTCTGGAAATGATGGTGCTGCTATTCGTCATTTCAAGGATTACTTGAGTCGATGTTTTCAAACGAAAGACCTTGGGGTTCTGAAGTATTTTCTTGGGATTGAAGTGGCTCGTAACTCCTCTGGCATTTTCCTCTGTTAGTGCAAATACACCTTGGACATTATTTCTGAGGTTGGCTTACTGGGGGCAAAGCTGCTGGTTTTCCCCTTGAACAGAATCATCAGCTTCCGCTTGCTACTGATATGCCTCTTTTTGATCCAGAACGCTACAGGCGTTTGGTTGGTCATTTAATTTATCTTGCTATGACCCGTCCTGAATTTTCTTATTCTATTCATATGCTGGCCAGTTTATGCAGAAACCTGTGCAGACTCATTGGGATGCGGCCCTTCGTGTCGTTCGCTATTTGAAGGGCCATCCGAGTCAGGGCCTTTTTCTTAGTTCTTCATGTGATCCACAGCTCACTGCTTGGTGTGACTCTGATTGGGCGAGTTGTCCTACTACCCGTCGTTCTTTAACGGGATGGTTTGTTCAGTTAGGAGAATCCCCTATCTCTTGGAAGACTAAGAAACAGTAGACGGTTGCTCGTTCCTCAGCTAAAGCTGAGTACTGCACTATGGCTTCTACGGTCTGTGAGCTGAAGTGGCTTAAGGGTTTGTTAGTGTCTCTGGGTGTTTCTCATTCTCAACCTGCGAGACTCTTTTGTGATAGCCAGGCTACTCTTCACATTGCTGCTAATCCGGTTTTTCATGAACGCACCAAATATATTGAGGTGGACTATCATTTTGTGCGTAATGAAATTACCAGGGGTACTATTTGTTTGAGTTACGTGATTACCAATGTGCAGCTGGCTGATATATTTACTAAAGCCCTGGGTAAATCCCAGTTTAATTACTTCCTCGGCAAGTTAGGCATTCGAAATCTTCATGCTTCAACTTGAGGGGGGTATTACGGTATTAGGGTTTAGTAAATATCTTGTAATTACTTAGTTACCTAAATTACTAAAGGTAGATTAGGTTTGCACATTTTACGTTGATCTACCACCGTACAATTTTGTATAAATCAAACCCTAAGTGTAAATGAAGAACATGAAAGCCTAACCGTATTGGAGGCTTCTCTCAAACTGTCGATCCTTGTTAAAAAAAAAAAAACTACCCTTTAGGAATGGAAACATACGTATATACCATCCGGCTAGAGATTAAAAGTTTTAAACCTTCCGAACCTTAACGAAAATTATGAGGAAATAATCAAATGTTACTTCCTTAAATTATTTACAATATTAGTTTTTCATTAATACTAAACCCAAACTGATATACTAAGAATTGTAGGAGGGGGGAATTATAGTTCAGATCAGAATTGGGGATGAGATAAGAAGCCCTAATTTAGAAGGATTGAGATTAGATTTAGGGGAAAAGACGAGCTGAGGAGTGAGGAGAAGGATAGTTTAGAGATTAATCATTTCTTTTCTCATCTGTAAAATCATCACTTTATACTTCTAAATCATAACCAAACTATATTATATAATGATCACTAGAGATGTCATTAATTCTACTTAGGTCCTTATCTCAATACAACTATTGATCCTCTTGTGTTCATAATACAAATAAAGATTAAATAAGTACATCCGTTTAAGTAATGATATCAATGGAAATTCTGACAAATAATTCTCTCTTAATATTATTTTGGAATCATGATTTCTAAGTTTATTCTATCGTACTCTCTTCGTTATAGAAAAATATTCCACTTTGTTGATAAAACAATACAATAAAATAACAAGTAACAGTTTTTTCTGGGATAGAAGGAACATTTTTTTTAATGACTGTAATTGATACATTCATCTTGTTTTTGCTAATTATGGTGCCTGTATACGTGTATGCGTCTAAAGTCATTTTTATTGTTATTATTATCATGGTGCAATGTGTACAATAATGTTATTTTGTTATTTTTATTCTTCATTTTGGATTTTGATAGTATATACATCTAACACAGTATGTTACACAAGCATTAAAGAAGCAATAAAAGACGTGTGTACGATAATAAAATCTATATGGAAAAATAAATTCAAAATGTGAAAGATAATAGTAAAATATTAATGTATCTGGTTTCAAGCAAGAGAAAAAACAAAAATCATCATTCTAAGTTCCAACCTCTATATAAGCCCGAATGATCTTCTCCGAATCCGTGCACCAAAACATCCAAATATTTCCAACCAATTTTTTACAAAGTAAAAGGGGAAAAGAAGCCCATCATTGTGGCTTCAATATGTAAGTTAATGATCGAATCTCTAGTAAAGTTTCTTGCGATTGTTGTGAGCATTGCTCCATCATCTCGAGCACTTCTGGGCCAAACCCAAGAAGCCATGGATGAATGGTTCTGTTTGCGTGAAAATTGTGCACCCGAAACCGTGAGAAAAAAGGGAACAAGAATCACCCAAAATACAATTAAATCTAACGATTGTGGTTGAGTTTGAATCGGCCTCGGACCAGGATCGAGGACTTAGGGTTATTGACTTTAGTTTGAGAAAGACAAGTAGAAATTAGGGAAAGTGGAAAAAACCCGAAGAGACGGCATTTGACTCGTAAAGTGGAAAATCCTATCGTCGACAAGCTATAGATGGTGCCGATGACACGCTATTACATAGACGACAAAGACATGACGGACATGCAGAGGGTAGTCCGATATACATAAGTGTTAGAACACCTATTACAGCATAACTGCATTCGTTGGAGTAGAAAACGGTGAACACCTACTTAATTCTACGTAGGAGAAAAAGGCAAATAACTTTCTTGTTAAGCTAGAGACTAAGCAAGCATGATAAAATGTGATGAACTACCATAGCGAAGGTAAAAATATGAATAACGGTAAAACAAATAATAAAGAACAAGGAAAACCAGTTGCATGGTTGATCGGTGATGATTTTCTCTTCATGGCTGCCTCTATTTATAGTGCTTGGACGAAATCCTTGCTGCCCTATAATTCGTTGGAGAAAAGGTAGCTTAAGATGGTCAATTTTCTTGAAAATAGGCAATTATTCCCGCAGCAGTCTCCCAATCAGTTAATGACTCTTCTCACAATCAGCTCTTAATTTGGTAATAGAATTCTTTCACAAATATATCTCTTTAATTACTGGTAATTTCCCTTATTAAAAGGAGTAAGAAATAAGGAGGAATCTCCCTTAATTTTCAATTAATCACAAAGCCGATTTTGGAGCAATTCTATTCCTACTCGGCATCTACTTTCTTTTTCAATTCTGAATCTGTTCATATTCAATCAGCCCATATTGACCTCAAACATATTTTGGCCCCCTTTTGGGCTATTTTAGAGCCTTAAAACCTCAGCCATAATCACATAAATTCACCAAAACTCATGGGCTATCACAAACATCACCTGTCGGCCCAAATATCCAAAAACTGGCCGAACACGTTTAGTCAACTTCCCAATTCAAAACAAAAGATCACAAAGCTTCATTTCTAAATTCATGACGTCGCCATCGGGACGAACGCATCCATCGTGCCTGTTGCTCAGGCCAACATTACCGATTCATCTCCGACCCAGTTTGGAATAGTCAATGTTGTTGATGATAAACTGACATAAGGGCCCGAACCCGACTCGAAGCAGGTAGGTTACGTTCAAGGGGTTTATGTTTCGGCTTCTAAAGAAGTGGAGAGTTTGCTTGTGGCCCTCAATTTTGTGTTCACCGAAGGCGCGCACAACGCAAGCACGCTTAGTGTTTTGAGCCGGATCGCGGAGTTTTCTGAGAATCATGAGTTCCCGGTGCTTGGTGGCTCCGGTGATTTCCGGCTGGCTCAAGGAATCGTCGTTGCCGATATTCAGTCAGTCGGCTGATGCTAAAACCGGGAATCGTATCGTTGAGTGGCAATTTACCGTTTTGCATTACGATGAGAGTACCCTTAAGTCTGGTGTCATGTCCTCTTGAAAGTTGGATCAACATTTCTCTATTGTTTCTTGCTGTTGTTGAGTCATGTCTCTGTGTCATAAAAGTAAAACATGGGATGGACAAATGAGTTATTTCTTCCGTCTCAAAATATTAAAGTCAAAATGTCATTTACTGTACTTGTTTAATTTAGATTAATCCTATTCATGTGTAATGATTTCTTCTGTACGTTGATCTTCTATGATTGTGTACTAATAGTTTTAGCATGTATATTTCTGTAATGCAGTATCCTTATTGAGTTTTTGGTACTTTTTCTCCCTTTTTATTTGATTAAGAGCGTACGAAATATTTATATGCACCTATATTACTCAAATATGAATTAAGTGAGAAACGTGATTTCAGATATCAAATGTGTCCGTATTATAGATACCAAAAAATTCATACCTGTCAAGTGTAATATTTGCTGTTTAGTTCGTGTTATATTGTTTTTATTTTGTGTTTTGAAGTATCATGTGTAATATTTGCTTTTCTGCTCAAACATAAACAAGTGATACATCTATACAAACTTTATTAACTTAACGTTGTGATTGTACACTACAAACTTTCTTCAAGCTGAAATTTACTGGAATTTAAGTCTATCAATAATTTAGTCATCAATGCAGGCTTGCGGCCATAAACGTTGCACTATATATATATATATATATATGTTGTGGTATTGTCAAGTAAAAAATTTGGGGTTTTGTTCCATGACACCAATCTATCCGACCCAATAAATGAATGAAAATTGAGAACTAAAGAGTTTCAATTACCAAAACCAAACTAAAGAGCAAAATCAGTAGAGAAGGCCTCGAGAATCTTAGCAGAAGTAAGAAACTAAAGAGCATCAATTTAATTTAAGATGTAGCCAACATTGGGTTAATTGTGCGTGACAACTAAATATGTTGTATCATGAGTTGATAAAAATGGACAAACTATAAGAACATCGGTTGCTTGAAAAATTATCAAATAAATTGGTTACTTTCCTCGTACAAGAATATGTTGTTGCAATATTTATAAATCAGATTATTAAACTCGTGACCAGGATGAGATTACACATGATACATGATTACACATAATTCCCGCACAAACTAGGATTGTTGATTTTTATTCTTGCAAACAACAACATTATTCAATTCATTTCCAAGATGCTTAATTTTTTCCACACAAAAAAAAACTTAAGCAGATTCCGATCTTCCTTGAGATTCTCTTCCGCTAAGAAGTGTCGCCTCTTGCCTTCCATACTTCAACCTCCGGGCTTCCTCTCGCGAAATCCGGTAAGAACTGGCCAGAATATCCTCCGGGATCGACCGGATTGTCGAGAGCCGTCCAGCGAGGGAGCTAGTCATGGCATTAGCATTAGTCTTGAATGAAATGCACTCAATTCCTTGGTTTCCAGCCTTCTTAATCACAGCAAAATTTTGCGGCACAATGATCAGTTGGCCCTGGTTAACTTGATCATCAAACACATTGTTTCCATTGTCCCCAACGATCTGAATCCTTCCACTTCCACGGATGATGTAAAGAATTGTGTGTGCATTGATTGTCCAATGAGGAGTCACAAGTGCATTGCTGTAGAGATTGATATGCTCTGCACTGAGTTGAAGGAGGTTGAGAACCGGAAGAGTTTGGCTTGTGACGGTGCTCAGGCGGCCGGCGCGCGGGTTGAAGAGATCGGCACGGGCCGGATGGGCGATGTTCTCCCGGAGTTTCTGTGTGCAGATTGTTTCTTCAAGTCCATTCCATCCTCCTCCTCCTCTTCCTTGCTGCTGCTGCCCCTGTTGTTGGCGTTGTTGGCGTTCTTGTGGGTCGAATTCGGGTAGCGAAAGCTGGAGATTTTCGGCACGAACAATGCTTCCTCTTTGATTCTGTTGGCCCTTTAGCCTCTGGATGATTTGTTGATCAAGGTTGAATGCATTCGCCAAGATTTCATCATCAAATCCAGTGAAAATGTTTCTGTAGTGTCCCCTCTGTTGTTGCCCATGTTGACCATGTTGTTGTTGTTGTCCCTGTTGTTGCTGTCCTTGTTGCGAGTTTCCGGCAAGGAAAAAGTTCTGAAATTTTGATACAAAATTGGCCAAATATCAATCACCAATTAGTAACTTATACACAATTGAATGAAAGACTTAACAATAAAATCGGAGCTAATTTGGTTCCAGTTTAATGTTTACCCTGAACTGGAGATCAAGCTGGTTAGCATCATTGGCAACATCAACAATGGCGACAAAAACAAACGGAACTTCTCCATCATTGTAAGTCCAGTGAGTATATCCAGCCGGAATCGCAAGAATATCACCTTGTCGGACTCTCCTGAGTTTCTGATGCTTGTCTGTAAATTGTTGTCCCCATGGTCCTTGTCTCTGTCCTTGTTGTCCTTGGCGTTGACCATGTTGTTGTCCTTGCTGTTGACCTTGTTGTCCCCATTGTCCTTGGGAAGATGAGTATGATTCAAATGTCTCAGCACATCCAGGAATCACAGCTCCATGGATAGCCCTTCCTGCAAATTTTTAACACAACCAAAATTGAACAAAAATGAAGCAAGAAAAAAAAAAACAGAGGAAAACAGAGGATTTGGTTGTTATTGAACTAGCCTTGGAGGACATAGTAGAGCTTAGGAGCATTGCTGTAATGAGGCAACAAGAGTCCCTGAGGCTGAATTGTCTTGCGCTCAACTTCGACGCCGGCGCATTCGAATTCGGGATTGTTAGAATCCCAAAGCTCAGTCAATCCAGCTTCAGAGGGGATCTGAATGTTGGGCTGTTGAGCATTAATCCTCTGGATGTTGCAAGGGGTTTTAGCCCTTAGCCTGTGTTGCTGTTGCTCTTGAAGGTCCCTCCAAACAGTCTGTTGAGGTCCTTCTAATTGAGCAAAACAGGTGTGAAAGAAGAAAAGAAGAAAGCAAAACAAACTGGAGTACTTAGCCATTTATGAGAGTTTCTGCAATTGAAGAGAAGAAAAGAAAGAACACAAGAACTGGGATGTGGCGAAAATGGAAGTGAAAAATGGATGGTTTAAATAGGGATGGAAATGTTTCTTAGGATTTGACACGTACGAGGATTGAATCTAACACTTGGCTTCTGCATGTTTTGAGTGCTCTTTCTTTTTGCCGCTTGCATGGCTATGGAGGTGGAAGGAGCTGTGAATGATTTACACATATGAAGAAATTGAGGCTATGTGGCATCGATTCTCTGAGGCATTTTTTGCATGAAGTTGTTGTAATTTAGCATAATACTGATTTGGATTTTGCTGGATGCTAAAAAAATGAGCCGAAAATGCCACCGATTTGATGATGGTGATGATGATGGTCTTTTTATTTGAATTTGATCCACATTACTGACTACATACAGTGAGATATACAAAGTTTTGTGATTTTGCATCATTTTGGTTTTGCGGAGCTTCCGTGTGGCCGCATCACATGCTAGCTACTATCTGTTTCTTCTCAAATTAAATGCTCTGTCTCATTTATCTTGTATATGGATCCAACTTTCGGTGAAATTTTCTTTTGTGTCTAGATAATTAATACTAACACATTAGCAAAATGATAAATGAACCATAAGTGTGGTTAATACCTTTCGATTTTAAAAATACTCTCTCCGTCCCAAAATTATTATTCAGTTTGGTTTTTATTTTTTGTTCAAATTGTATAAAAAAATGAAATGTCAAATTAGACAATAATTTTGGATCGGAGAGAGTAAGTAAGTGTAGTCAACTACTACTTATGCAAACTGAGATATCTCGTGGAGTCTGAAAACAAATTAGCAGAGTAACTCAAAACGTAAACTCTCCGATTCCATTTATAAGTTATACTCCCTCCGTTTTAAAACTATTGCCTAATTTGGATTTTCAGTTTTAGTACAAATTGAACTAAAAATGAAAATCTAAATTGGACAATAATTTTAGGACAGAGAGAGTACTTTAATAAACACAATAATTTTAAATTGTGAGTAGTTAATTAATAAATAAAACCAGACGAAGTATTAAAACGAAATCTACATTTGCTGTCATAAAGCCAAAGAACTCGATTAAAAGTAATAAACATCAAATTCGCGCGCCATAAAAAAAAAACAAGAAATCAATTACTTTGCATATAGAGTAGAAATTCCTTAAATTAATTCTCGATCAAGTAAAACATTCATTAAATGATATTTTTCTCTAGTACGAACTCGAGACCTGTACAAAAAATAAAATATCTCGATTAATTTATAATATAATAATTTTACAAGAATCTCTTAAACAAATATAGGTCCCCAAAATTTCATAAATTAATAAATACCTAAAATAAAAAATTAGATTTAAAGATTAAATTATATTTTTTTTGTGCAAATGTAAATATATTGACATAAAACACCAAAAGTGACAGTTCTGTACAGCTTATCAAGAGGCCTAACTCAGAGTTACAAAACTGGAAAAATCAACTACAATACTACCATCAGAAAAAACAATCAACTATAAATTTATTACTCGATTACACATTCTGCTTTATCCACTCACTGATGGAAAGAACAACTGGAATAACCTGTCTTCAGCTGCTGTAACATGCTTTCTTTTCCTAAGCAGAAATCTGGCCTTCATCTCAGTTTGAATTCGTTTCATAACATATGCTGGACCTTGCTCCAAATTACCAAAAAACTTTCTATTCCTCTCTTCCCAAAGGTGATAAATACAAGCATTAAGAGCTGCCAGAAATACCTGCCTTTTAAATTTAGCTCATTTCCAGACAGTCAGGATCTGCTGTTTCCATCTGTCCCCTTGGTTGCTCAGCTTTCTGCAACCTAGCCATCTTCTGATCAACTCCAACAAGTTAGTTGCAAATTGACAATGGAAGAATAAATGACTTATGGATTCTACTTCTGTCTTACATAGCAGGCAAGAAGGATTTGAAATGGCAACATTCATCATAGTTAATCTGTCCTTCGTAAGAAGTCTTTTTTTTTTTCCAGACCAACCAAGCAATGAAGCTATGCCTGGGAATGGTCATTCTATCCCAAACACACAAAATTCAGGTTTCTTCACTTCTCCTCCTATCAGCCATCTGTTACCTGAATTAATTGTGTACTTACCTTGCTTTCCAGCCTTGCAGTTGGGATGATCAAAAGCACCTTTCACTTGCTCCCTTAACTTTAACAAATGTTTCCACTGCCAGTTAGAATATGGTTTTATCTGAGCCTTCCTGCAAAATTCAGATTAAATTATATTTTAACTTAAGTATTTTTTTTATGTTTCCAATTATCATCTTTTTATTTCATTTTAAAAATTATAATAATATAAACATAGTTTTTTTTGGAATAAAATTGTTTTCATTCCATTTTACAAAATGGAAATTTCAAACTCCATACAAAAAACTCAACCACTTAGGCTAAGGATCATCCTAGATGTTTCTGGACAAAAAAAATCACACCACAAACCTACCAACTATTACAAAGACACAACATTGTTTTATCTAAGAGAAAGTTGGGGTAATCCCCATCGTGTTAGCCCAAACCTTATTCTTCTGGGTGTTTTTCATCTGCTTGACCTTTGCCAGATTCAACTTCAAAGCAAACTTTAAATTCAAATACTTTAGGAGTCTCACCTCTAAGTTTAATCCTTGCATCCCAAATGAGGTAAATAGTAACATACTTCTAATGATGTTGTCTATAACAGAGCTAGAACCATAATGATGCATTATCCAAACTACTAGATCCTTCCAAGGAATCAGAGGAATAGAGACTTGAACAAAATTCATAGCATTATTAATGAGATGACCTGAAAGTAAGCACTCAAAAAGCAAATGATGTCTGGATTTAACTTGCATACTACAAAAAGCACAAATTGTGCTAGTAGAGGGGTCAAATTGAGCCACCCTTTCCTTAGTTTGAAACTTGTCAAGTATAGCTAACCAAGCTACAAAGCTGTGTTTTGGAACAAAGTACTTACTCCATACCAATTTGTACCAATGAACAGAAAGATAATCAAGCATAATGGTTAGAAAAATTCCAGTTGAAGAGAAGGCATGCCCTTTACCGTTCAACACAAGTACTCCTCCATTGGAGTTGTCAACACATTGTACATCAATCTGTGTCAAATCCATGATCTTTTTCATAATCCAACAAGTACTTTGAGTGATCCTGTAGCTCCAAAGATATGAGTTCTTCAAATAGTATTCGTGAATCCACTTAACCCAGCAAGAGTCAGTTTTCAGAGCAATATCCCAAGCAATTTTAGCATCAAAGCTAAATTTGATGAGACGGAGTCCACAATGCCTAAGCCACCTTGGGAATATGGTTTGCACACAAGCATTTGCAGCCTTCAAAGTGAAGAACTCTTCATAATATAAACATAGTTGCAGCTAATTTTTTTGAAATAAAATTAATACATTTTTCTTAATTAATACGCTCGAAAAAAGAACTCTTTTAATTAAAAAATTATTAATTTATTAATAAAATACTAAATCTTTGAGGGCTAATTGTATTAATGTATATAGGCTCATCGTTCACTGTAGTGTACATCAAATATGTAATAAAAACAACTTTCAATATATATATGTGTGTGTGTGTGTGTGTGTGTAATAAAAACTGAGATAGTAGTGGGTCAGAAACTAATTAGAGACTGTCAGATATGGTGTTTCCGGCGAGATTTTCGTCACCGGAGGTGTGGCGGTTATCAAGAAATTGAGAGAGAGAATGAGGGAGGTTAGAGTGTAGAAGAGAGCGAGAAGAGAGACTGAATTTTATTTCATTAATCAACAAAAACATCATTTACATTTTTTGCAATTAATAGCTACTAATCATTGACTAATCATTGCTAATCATTGACCAAATCTATGTTTCAGCCGACTTCCAATTAGGTCCCCAAAGTTTCCCAATAGTTCAATTTAATCCATGTATGTGACAACTCCCTCCTCCATAAGAAAAACCTTGTCCTCAAGGTTCGAAACCTAGAAATTGACTCTTGATGAAGTTAGCATCTTCCCAAGAAGCATCTTCCAAAGGGAGATCATTCCATTGAATGAGCCACTGAACGACTTGAGCTCCATGTCTGTGGACAAATCTTCTTTGCAACACCTTAGAAGGAGCAAGGATGCTTTCTTCAAGCAAACTCAAATCAGGCAGAGAAGTAGCAGCAGGAATCTGACTGCCATAATGCTTCTTAAGGAAGGAAACGTGGAAAACTGAATGAATCCTGAGTTGAGAAGGAAATTGTAACCTGTATGCTACCTTTCCAATTTTCTCTACCACCTTGTAAGGGCCATAATATCTTGACATAAGCTTCAAGTGTGATCTAATAGCAACAGTAGACTATTTGTAGGGTTGTAACTTGAGGTAAACCCAATCTCCAATAGCTAATACTCTCTCATAGCGATGTTGATCCGCATAAAACTTCATCCTTTCTTGAGCTTTCTTCATCTGTTCCTGGAGGATCTTGATGATGACAGTTCTTTGCTGCACCTCAGAAGCTGCTGCTGGAATGATGCTGGCAGAGAAATCACCAATGGGAAACATACTTGGTTTTTCACCATATAATGCTTCAAAGGGAGTCATGTTGATGCTGGAATGGTGTGAAGAGTTATACCACCATTCAGCAAGGGTGAGCCATTTACTCCAAGTGCTAGGTTTTTGACTGGTGGGGTGTCAAGCCAACAAACAATTTAACCTATTTCCAAACTAATGTAGTACAGGAAAGTAAGGTTGTCTCCTCAGGGAATGGTGAATTTCTCTCTTTTAAATCAAGTAACCAAAAAGGGGGGGTTTTGAGTTGTTGAAATAAATTGCAAACAATACAAATTGCAAACAATTGCTAAAATGATTCAAACAAATAATGAGAAAATATCTAGCTGAAGGGTTTGTATATCCACCTTGATTTGAACAGTTGATCATAGATGCAATGATATTATCATTAACTTATGAGTAGATTAGTTTTCATTGTTGGAACCTCCAAACAATTCAATCTTTCATTTAGTTTAATGATTAAGAAACCTTCATAAATCATATACTAGTCGAAAACTAATCTTGGAACCTCCAAAGATTTAGAAAACTACTACATTAAACACATAGACCCAATCCCAATTCCTATAAAACAAACCTTGTCTTATATTAAACCGGATTACTTGTTCTTATAACATAAATAATTACTTACCAAGTAATTAAATTATATTATACCCTATTTAAACAACAAACCTTGTTGTTTTATTGGTTTTAGATTATTAAGAAGCACCGAATGCTACCAGCTATTCATGAATCCACAATAATCATATCAATCATGCCATAGAACAAGCAATTACTCACAAGAAATTCAGAGAGAAACAACATTTAAATCTCACAACTATTTAAACCAAGACTTCAATACCCTTCAACCAGATGAATGAATTTAGCTACTCATCATGAAAACTGAATCACAAGAAAAATTCATTGAACAATATTACCGATTGATGTCTATGAACTCGGAAGACTCCAAAAAATGAAGAAAGTGCCTTTGAAAGCTCCTTAAAAGTGGAAAACTACGTCTATTTTTTATTCTACTACCTACTACTCTTTCAAAATGAAAAGAAAAGTCTATTTATATTCAGAATATAGGTCAGCCGCAGCAGCCTTCTCAGAAATCCGCAGCAGCAAATTAACTTTTCCGAGATTTGCATATTGGTCCCTCAAATTTGGCAAAATTACATTTTGACCCAAAACTTTTTTAATTTTTCATTTTAGTCCCTGTTTCGGTTTGGCCAAACGGGAATGCAGCTTCAATGCTGGAATTTCTTCTCTATAGCTCAATTTTGGACCGAGATTCGTGTGCCCACACGAGAATGTGATGTCATTGCTCCTTCTTGTGCTTCCTTGTCAAAATGCTCCAAAAATGTGTATTTATGAAACATTTTGCTCCATCTCATCTCTAAGGACTCCTAGGAACCAAAAACATCAAAATACATAATATAAGTGCACAATCTAATCCAAAATACTATACAAATACCTATAAATAATATGAAACTTCAAGACCTATCAAACTCCCCCACACTTAGATTTTTGCTTGTCCTCAAGCAAACACAACTCAAAGTAAACATGATAATACCCTTTCCAACTGACTCTAACATGCAAAAACAACAAAGAGAATTGTCAAAACTTGTCTCAGATTCTAGTCTCATTAGAGACAAATGATGTACACCACAGTTCAGTACCCTTTAATCAAGTCAGAAACTCACTTCCGTGAGTGTGTGAAACAGACCACAAAACAAAGTGTTGCTTAACCTAAGATTAGATTCAATTACTTTCAAGTGGACATTCTTGTGATCAGTACCTATTTCCTTCTTGCCTTCAACTAGGGTATTCTTACTGAGGTTCCGATCTAAGGACTTTCTCTCATTTTCTGCAAGCATCATTGGCTGCATCTTTCACCCTCGTACCTTTTCATCCATTTGTCCAAATTGGCTTTTCTTCGGATCTTTCCCACTCAGGCCTATACCAAGCACATATTTCAGCAACTATGGTAATCTAAGCATTTTCTATTTAAACTCACCAGGGCCGAGGACACTCCTCTCTTTGGTGCCATACCTCACCTCTCAAGGGATTAAATGCCACATTGGACACTCTGCCTATACTCCCTCATTAGATAAAGCTTTTAACCTCATATTCAACCGCCAACTTTCCCCTTTTTTCCAAGGTATTTAGGCTAATACAAACCACTATGGGCTCGATTCGAGGCTGCCATAATGCGTAGGGTTGCCTTAGTCTAATTCCCAGATTCACAGTCTCCCCAGGTTTCAGACAAGTGGACTGCAGTATAAGATCACAACAATGCATTAATGCATTCAAGATTTTAAAAGTTTAAGCCCAAAGCAAACACATTGTCAAGTGGAATGTTGTGCATGAAGATGTGGTCATGAGTTTTTAACATGCTTAAGAGTGATCCTGAACAGGTATTTTTATAATCATATGTAACCCTCAAAATTGAATTCATCATCGACTATTGACAATTCTCTTCTTTTTTTTTTTTTTTTTTTTTTTTTTTTGACAAACACAACACAAAATATTTTTTTTTCTTTGAGAGACACAACACAAAATCCTTTCCCCCACACCTAAAACAGACATTGTCCTCAATGAATGAAACATATGCAAATTCAAGGAAAGAAAAGGCACATTATTTATAAAATAAAAGAAATCATAGACTGGAAAAGAAACAAGAAAATAAAATAAATAAAAAAAACTAAAAATGGAATATAACTTCCCTGAATCAATTTCTATGGAAAAAGGAATGTGGGTTGAGTGGAAGTATTAGAATTGGAACCAGGCGGCACCAGATGTAGATTTCCATGGATCAACTCTGCATAACTAAGCTTAAGTTGGCGGTTTTCCTCTTCTAACTTGTCCACACGTGCACCAATGGTCACAAGTTGTTCTTGGAGATTATGAATGAGGACCATGGCATCTTTGGTATTAGGTGTATCATTGGAATTCTCTTGAAGATCGCCTGCAGAGGACGCAACAGCTTTTTCCAAAGGTAATGTTACCCAAGGAACATTAAACACATATTGTCCTTTGTAAAAATGCACCAATTTCATACGTTGCAAGCAAACCAAATCTAAAGGTTCCATGGAACACTCTTCATGCAAATTATGAATTTTCAAATTTAGAACCTTTAAATTTACAGCAAGTTGGGCAATAAGTTGACCTAAAATCAACGGACGACCTGGAAGAGTCAAAACTCCATGAAATTGAGTTGCAATCCAATAACCAAAATTAACACGCCTTGCATTAGCCATACACCATATAAAATAAAACTCAGGTTTGGTACATACAGCAGCACCATCTCCACGGCCAGAGAAACTATAAGCTAAAAACCGTTGGATGATCATGTGAGTGTGATTTGTAAAGAAATAGGATTTTGAACGTGATGGTTGAAAAGGATGCTTATCATGTGACATTTGCAACCAAATATTCAAAAATTCAGATTTAAAAGGCTCCACATAATCACACACAGACTCCAAATAAATTTTTGACTTAGACTCATCCTCGGAGATACAACCCAAAGCAATATTAAATTCAGTTAAGGATAAATTAAACCATTGATTCAACAAACGAAATTTTATTACTTTAGGGGTATCCAAGGTAGTATTCTCATCATGTGTGAACTCAAAAGTAGCATAAAATTCCCGAACTAGTTCAATAAAAACAGGACCCCCCAACTCTAAATAAAAATCCCAACCAATGGCATGAAATAACTGAACAATTTCATCATATATACCCAATGTGCACATTGATTCTTTATGGAAAAATTTACCTGGAAAGAATTTGCGTGTCTTACAATCATCATACCTGTCTTGGTGAGCTTTGACAGAGAATTTTAATGCACCTCCCATTGCAGCAGTAGAAGGTGGAAGCACACCTCGACCACCCTTGTGGCGGGATTGAAAGCGAGGGCCAAGTTCTGACTTTGGCAAAAGCTTTGGTGCGGTCTTCAATTGAGGCTTTGAAGGGCGAGAAGACTTATTTGCCTTGGCCACTTGAGCTTTCTTTTGAATTTTTGCAGCGGCTGCTCGGACAGGATTCTTTCGAACTGGTACAGCTTGAGATTGTTTCCCCATGATGTGCGGCACTTCTCAAACTGTGATTTAGATGACAACAAAAGAGATCGCCGTCGGATGCAAAAATTGTTATCAACAAAGACAGGAAATTCTTCACTTGGGGATTCTTTGTCCTTTGGTGGTAGGATAGCAATTGAAGTTAGAGACGTGAAAGCCGCTGTTCTTGGGGAGAAAGAAATAAGAAAAAGAAAAAAAAAATTACGTAATGATCATTCTTGCCAAGAGAACAAGAGAAAGCCTATTAGGTTACGTACTTTTGATATTTATTAATGTGCATGAACTCTCTTTTTTTTTTTTTTTTTTTTTAAAAAATAAATAAAATAAAATAAAATAAAACGTGCGCAACTACAAAAAAAAACTGGAATTTCCAGAGAAGTAGAGTTCAAAGGGTGCGTGAACTCTTTGTGTTTTTTTTTTTTTTTAAAAAGATTAATAAATAAAAAAAAAACGTGCAGACTTTTATTTTTTTTTTAGAAATTAGAGTTCAAAGTGGACTAGAGTCCGTGAACATGGGGCTTTAAAAAGTGCACGCACCTTCTTTTTTTTTTTTTTTTTTGAAAAAAATAATAATTAAAAAATATTTAAAAAAATAATAAATAAATAAAATAAATATAAAATTGGAATGGGCAAACGGGAACATGGATTCTTTGCTGGAATTCTTGTTGCTGCCCAAAAAAATTTGGATCCCATTTTTGCGTGGGCACACAGGAAATATGTTGCAGCATTTTTCACGCGTAGACTAACTCCATTAACCGTTTGGGCATTTGGGAATATGCTCTCTTTGCTGCCCAAAATCCACAATTTTTCCAATTTCTTCGTTTGGGCAAACGAGAACAAACCATCATGGTTGAATCTTGCACCAAATCTCTAATTTTCTTCTGCCAACTTAAAACAACTCACAAATTATTAGCAAAAATAAAGAAGAAAAACAAAATGAAAAAAAAATAAAAAAAATAAAAAAAAATAAAATTAAAAAAATAAAAAAGCATTGGGTTGCCTCCCAACAAGCGCCACTCTTTAACGTCTTCGGCTAGACATGGTGCTTGCTCTAGTTACTCATAAATGGGAGGAAGTAAGTTAACTTCTTCCACATTAACAACTTCAGAATTAGAAAGAAAAGGTTTTAGCCTATGACCATTCACTTTTAAAACTTTATTAGACTCTAAACCTTTAATTTCAATAACACCATGAGGAGAAACTCTTACCACCATATATGGTCCATTCCACCTAGACTTTAACTTACCTGGCATCATCTTTAGCTTAGAATCAAAGAGGAGAACCTTTTGGCCAACTACAAACTCTTTCTTTCGCAAGAACTGGTCATGAATGAGTTTTGATCTCTCTTTGTACATTCGGGCATTATCATATGCCTCCAAACGAATTTCCTCCAATTCTTGAAGTTGTAACTTCCTTTCTACACCAGCGCCATCGGCATTCATGTTGCATTGCTTAATCGCCCAAAAGCACGATGTTCAATTTCAACTGGTAAATGACACATCTTACCAAAAACTAACCTGTAAGGTGACATTCCAATAGGAGTTTTATATGCAGTGCGATAGGCCCACAAAGCATCATCTAAGCGCAAACTCCAATCTTTACGGCTAGGATTTACAGTCTTTTCCAAGATGTTCTTTATCTCCCGATTTGAAACCTCAGCTTGGCCATTGGTTTGGGGGTGATAAGCTGTGGATATCCGATGGTGAACCCCATACTTACGCATTAATGCTTCAATCGTGCGATTGCAAACTGATAATTGCTCGTGGAACACCGAACCTACTAAAGATGTTAGACTTAAGAAATCCTGAAACAACCTTAGAATCATTAGTTCGGGTCGCCTTTGCTTCTACCCACTTCGAGACATAATCAACAGCAAGCAATATGTAAAAATTTCCACATGAACTAGGAAAAGGTCCCATAAAGTCCATACCCCATACATCAAATATTTCACAAAACAACATAGGGGTTTGTGGCATTTCATTCCTAAAAGATATGTTACCTGTCATTTGACACTTTTCACAACCTTTACAAAACTCATAGGCATCTTTGAACAATGTTTCCCAATAAAATCCACTATCTAAAACTTTCCTAGCTGTTCTTTTTGGACCAAAATGGCCACCACATGCATAAACATGACAGGTAAGTAAGAATAGAATGAATTTCTTTATCGGGAACACATCTACGAATGATTTGATCGAGCCTATTTTCCACGAGATAAGGGTCATCCCATATATAATATTTAGAATTTGATTTCACTTATTTTTCCGAAAAGTGCTCATGCGGATGGAAATTTTCCAGCGGTTAAGAAATTTACCATGTCAAGAAACCAAGGTTCCTTACCTTGCATTGCCCAAAGTTGCTCATCCGGAAAAGATTCAGAAATGGGTAATGGATCTTCTTCGTGAATCAATCTGCTCAAATGGTCAGCAACCGAATTGTCAACTCCTTTGCGATCTTTAATCTCCCAATCAAACTCTTGTAGGAGGAGGACCCATCTTATGAGCCGTGGTTTTGATTCTTTCTTCCCTAAGAGATACTTCAAAGCTGCATGATCGAATAAACAACAATTTTAGAGCCCAATAAATAAGACTGAACTTTTCAAATGCAAAAACAATAGCAAGAAGTTCTTTTCGGTTGTAGTGTAGTTGCATTGAGCGGGATTCAATGTCTTTGATGCATAATAGATGACATGGCTATTTTTCCCACCTCTCGCCCCAATCTGCTCCTATGGCATATTGACTTGCGTCACACATAAGCTCAAAAGGCAACTCCCAATTTGGGGGTTGTATGATTGGTGATGAGGTAAGCAGCTTCTTCAATGTCTCAAATGCTTCCTTGCATTCCCTACCAAATTCAAATGTAACATCATTTTGCAACAAGCGAGACATTGGTTGAGCAATCTTGGAAAAATCTTTGATGAATCTTCGATAGAAACCTGCATGCCCAAGAAAACTACGAACCTGTCTCACATTAGTAGGAAATGGTAAACTAGCAATCAAATCAACCTTAGCCTTATCTACCTCAATTCCTCTTTTAGAAACAACATGTCCCAAAACTATCCCTTCTCTAACCATAAAATGACATTTTTCATAATTAAGAACAAGGTTAGTTTCAATACAACGCTTCAAAACTTTTGACAAGTTACTTAGACAATGATCAAAAGAATCACCATACACAGTGAAATCATCCATGAAAATCTCAATGCAATTCTCAATCAAGTCAGAAAAAATACTCATCATACATCTTTGAAAAGTACCAGGTGCGTTGCATAAACCGAAAGGCATGCGACGATATGCAAAAGTGCCAAAGGGACAAGTAAAAGTGGTTTTATCTTGATCCTCAGGGGCTACAACAATCTGATGATAACCGAATATCCATCTAAAAGCAGAAAAATACCTTACCGCCAATCTCTCTAGCATCTGATCAATGAAAGGAAGTGGAAAATGATCTTTCCTAGTGGCGGCATTCAACTTTCGAAAATCAATACACATCCGCCATCCAGTTTGCAATCTCATGGGCACTAACTCATTATTATCATTTTTTACCAAAGTAAAACCAGCTTTCTTGGGAACTACATGCACAGGACTTACCCATTTACTATCAGAAATAGGATAAATGATTCCTAAATCCCATAGTTTCAAAATCTCTTTTAGCACCACTTCTTTCATTGCAGGATTTAGCTTACGTTGGGGATCACGAACAGGCTTGGACTCAGGCTCAAGCAATATACGATGCATGCGAGCATGAAGGACTAATACCTTTTATATCAGCTAGTGTCCACCCAATTGCTGTCTTGTTTTCCTTCAAAAGCTGAATCAAACCTTCCTCTTGCTCCTCAGTTAAATCATTGGCAATGATCACAGGCAATGTATCATCATCTCCCAAATAGACATATTTGAGATGTACAGGCAAGGGCTTCAACTCAAGTTTAGGAGCCTGTTCAACAGAAGGAAAGATTCTTTCATAAGTAGTAGGCAATTTTTCAAATTCATTTGCTAACCTGAAAGGAGCTGGAGGCGCTACATGTAACGCCATAGTTGCTTCTTTAAGCTCAGCATTGCCTTCCACTTGTTCAGCATGTTCATTAAATTATTTCTAAGCACCACACCCAACTTATCCTGCATCAAATCTCTTTCCACATTTTCTTGCAAACAATCATCAATTATGCTAACATCAAAAACAGATTCATGATCATCTGGGTATTTCATTGCATTATAAACATTAAACACTACAGCATGATCATTAAAACGAAAAGTTACAATGCCAGATTCCACATCAATGTTAGCTTTAGCTGTTTTCAGAAATGATCTTCCAAGCAAAATAACAGCTTCATCAAGTGATATATCATTCCCCATGTCAATAATGTAAAAATCAGCAGGGAAAACTAATTCATTAGCTCTAATTAGAACATCTTCAATCATGCCTTCCGGATGTGTAGTAGACCTATCAGCTAATTGAATTACTACATTAGTTGACTTCATGGGTCCAAGATTCAAATAACTAAAGAGTGACAATGGCATGACATTAATTGAAGACCCTAAATCAAGCATTGCCTTCTCAATTCTTTTTGTACCAATTATGCAAGGTATAGCAAAAACACCCGGATCCTTACATTTTTGTGGCAACTTGACATTATTTGGCAACTTGAAATCACCTTGTATTGCTGCTGACATTATTTGGCTAGCCACAATTTTTCCTTCACTCTCTTGCCTTTTCTTTTTCATGCATCGGTCCTTTAAAAACTTGGCATACTTTGGCATTTGATCAATTGCTTCTAAGAGAGGAATGTTGATTTCAACCTTGCGAAAGGTCTCATATATTTCTTTTTCTTCCTCCTCTTTCTTTGATTTAGCCAACCTGCCAGGAAAAGGTGGAGAAATTAAAACTTTTTGCCCAGCTTTGACTAACTCATTATTTACCTCTTTTTCTGGTGTCACTAAAGGATCAGAAATCTCTTCATCTTGAGTTTTTGGTGACTCTTGAATTGGAGGTAAATTACTCTGCAACTCCTTCCCACTACGAAGTGTCATGGCACTAGCATTTTCTTTTGGATTTATCTCTACTTGCGCAGGAAGCTTTCCTTTTCCAGAATCCAGCCTATTCACTGTAGTTGATAACTGTGACATTTGCTTCTCCAAATTTTGGATGCTAGCACGTGTTTCCTGTGTAAAACTTTGGGTATGAGTGGCCAAATTAGTCACAATTTCCTCTAAAGACATACCTGGTTTAGAAGAAGATGCTTGAGGTTGTTGATATGGTTGTCTCATAGGTGGTGGTTGATATGGTTGCTGCTGAAAACCTGGTTGTCTATTCCCATAACTGAAATTGGGGTGATCTCGCCATCCAGGATTGTATGTATTCGAATAAGGATCATATCTCCGTTGTGACTGACCTGTAAATCCTCCAACTGCATTTACCTGCTCATTGTGGTCATCTTGAAGTGTTGGGCACATATCTATCGGATGATCCGCCATATAACAAAAACCACATGTCTTCACCTGTTTTACTTGCCCTGCAGCCAGTTGTCTTACCAAAGATGTTAGTTCATCTAAACGTTTATCAGTGGAAGAACGTACCTCATTAACACGTGTGCTGACTGTATCTTCTCTTTTGGAGAACTGTTGAGAAGTTTCTGCCATAGTTGAAATTAGCTGCCTTGCTTGTGCTATCGTCTTATTCATCATAGCTCCACCACTTGCTGAGTCTAGCTTATTTCTATCCACTTCACAGAGTCCTTCATAGAAATATTGTAGCAACAACTGCTCTGGAATCTGATGTTGAGGACAACTGTTACACAAACGTTTGAATCTCTTCCAATACTCATGTAATGTTTCACTATAGCCTTGGCGGATTCCGCCGATATCTTTTCTAATGTTTCTTTGCGCGATGTTGGAAAGAATTGCTCCAAAAACTGCCTCTTCAACTCACCCCAAGTAGTGATAGAATTGGGTGGCAAATCATAAAGCCAACAATTGGCATCACCCTCCAATGAAAATGGAAAGGCTTGTAATTGAACCCTCTCCTCAGTAACTCCTTCTTTTTTAACATTTTTGCATACTGCTTGGAATGCCTTCAAGTGTTTGTGAGGATTTTCACCTGCAAGACCATGAAACTTAGGCAATAAATGAATTATACCAGGTTTAAGTTCAAAAGGTACCGTAGTTGCAGGCAAAACGATGCACAATGATTGTTGATCAACATTTGGAGTTGCCAACTCTCTCAAAGTTAAATTTTCAGCCATTTCTTCTCCTTCAGATTCTTCTTCGAATTCAGATGAAAATTCTTCAGAAATGGAAGGTTCCTCTTCTTCTCCTTCTTGATAAGCTCTAGTAGGTTTAGATGTAGAACCTAAAAGTAACCTTTCTGCTTTTCGCCGCCTTGATAGCTCTAGCCGTCTTCTCTATTTCTGCGTCAAAGACAAGTTCACTGTACGAATAGAGCGCGGCATAAACTAGAACAAAATAAAATAACAAAATTTAAAAGAAACAAATCAATTATCACCGTTCCCGAACAACGGCGCCATTTTGGTGGGGTGTCAAGCCAACAAACAATTTAACCTATTTCCAAACTAATGTAGTACGGAAAGTAAGGTTGTCTCCTCGGGAATGGTGAATTTCTCTCTTTTAAATCAAGTAACCAAAAAGGGGGGGTTTTGAGTTGTTGAAATAAATTGCAAACAATACAAATTGCAAACAATTGCTAAAATGATTCAAACAAATAATGAGAAAATATCTAGCTGAAGGGTTTGTATATCCACCTTGATTTGAACAGGTTGATCATAGATGCAATGATATTATCATTAACTTATGAGTAGATTAGTTTTCATTGTTGGAACCTCCAAACAATTCAATCTTTCATTTAGTTCAATGATTAAGAAACCTTCATTAATCATATACTAGTCGAAAACTAATCTTGGAACCTCCAAAGATTTAGAAAACTACTACATTAAACACATAGACCCAATCCCAATTCCTATAAAACAAACCTTGTCTTATATTAAACCGGATTACTTGTTCTTATAACATAAATAATTACTTACCAAGTAATTAAATTATATTATACCCTATTTAAACAACAAACCTTGTTGTTTTATTGGTTTTAGATTATTAAGAAGCACCGAATGCTACCAGCTATTCATGAATCCACAATAATCATATCAATCATGCCATAGAACAAGCAATTACTCACAAGAAATTCAGAGAGAAACAACATTTAAATCTCACAACTATTTAAACCAAGACTTCAATACCCTTCAACCAGATGAATGAATTTAGCTACTCATCATGAAAACTGAATCACAAGAAAAATTCATTGAACAATATTACCGATTGATGTCTATGAACTCGGAAGACTCCAAAAATGAAGAAAGTGCCTTTGAAAGCTCCTTAAAAGTGGAAAACTACGTCTATTTTTATTCTACTACCTACTACTCTTTCAAAATGAAAAGAAAAGTCTATTTATATTCAGAATATAGGTCAGCCGCAGCAGCCTTCTCAGAAATCCGCAGCAGCAAATTAACTTTTCCGAGATTTGCATATTGGTCCCTCAAATTTGGCAAAATTACATTTTGACCCAAAACTTTTTTAATTTTCCATTTTAGTCCCTGTTTCGGTTTGGCCAAACCGGAATGTAGCTTCAATGCTGGAATTTCTTCTCTATAGCTCAATTTTGGACCGAGATTCGTGTGCCCACACGAGAATGTGATGTCATTGCTCCTTCTTGTGCTTCCTTGTCAAAATGCTCCAAAAATGTGTATTTATGAAACATTTTGCTCCATCTCATCTCTAAGGACTCCTAGGAACCAAAAACATCAAAATACATAATATAAGTGCACAATCTAATCCAAAATACTATACAAATACCTATAAATAATATGAAACTTCAAGACCTATCATTGACAGCAAAAGCATCCAAGGTAGCTCTCTAAGCACTGATTAACCCTTTCTGTTTGTCCATCAATTTGAGGATGGTAAGCAGTACTCAGCTTCAGTTTAACCCCCAAGAGTTTAAACAACTCACTCGAGAAATGACTAGTAAAAATGGGGTCTCTATCAGTGATAATATCTTCTGGCAAACCATGCAGTCTAAAAACTTCATTGAAAAAGGTCTCAGCTACCTTGTGAGCAGAAAGAGGAGTCTACAGGGCCAAGAAATGGCTGTACTTGGTAAGCCTGTCAACTACTACCAAAATAGTATCCGTCCCTTCTGAGATTGGAATTTTAACAATGAAATCCATTGAAAGATTCTTCCAAGCATGTTGAGGTACAGGATTTGGGCATAGCAATCCAGGAGAAGCCAAATGTTCCACTTTGTTCCTTGAACAGACATTGCATTTCCTGTCATACTCCTCTACATCTTGTTTCAATCCTTTCCAGTAGAAAATGCTCTTGATGCGTCGCCAAGTAGCATTCTGGCCGGAATGACCCCCCAAAGGTGAGGAATGGAACTCTTCAAGCAGTGATGACCTCAGTCCATTCTGAGCCCCTACATAAATTTTCCCTTTTCGTCTTAATACTCCCTGAATGTACTGATAATCCCCCTGATGATGAGGATCGACCATAATACTGGCAATTGTATCAGTAGCAAACACATCTCCTTGATAACTGTTGGTCACTTCTTGCATCCAAATAGGCTGTACAGAAGTTATAGCACACAGCCAACCTTGAATGACAGTCTCATTATTGATGTTGTGCATCCTCCTTGATAGAGCTTCAGCAACATTATTCTCAAATCCTTTCTTGTATTGTATTTCATAGTCATACCCTAACAGCTTAGTGAGCCACTTGTGCTGATTAGAGTTGTTAATGACTTTTTGCTCTAATAAGTACTTCAAGGATTGGTGATCAGTTTTGATGATAAAATGTACCCCCAACAGATAATGTCTCCATCTAGTTACAGCCAACACCAATGCCATTAACTCTTTTTCATAAACAGAAAATCCCTTGCTCTTCTGGCTGAATGCTTTGCTGAGGTATACTATAGGTTGACCACCTTGCATAAGAACTGCTACCATGCCATGGTCACTGGCATCAGTTTCAACTACAAAGGTCTGAGTAAAATCTGGTAATCTCAACACTGGAGCAGAAATCATACACTGCTTAAGCTGGTGGAAAGCTCTCTGTGCTTGATCATTCCATTCAAAGGAATTCTTCTTAAACAAGTTAGTTAAAGGCTTGCATAACACCCCATAATCCTTGATGAATTGTCTATAATATCCAGTGAGACCAAGAAACCCTCTCAATGATTTCACATTGTCTGGAATAGGCCAATCAATGATGCATTTTACCTTCTGAATATCCATACTCACCCCCTTATTTGAAATAGTATGGCCCAAATAGTCAACTGAAGATCTAGCAAATGCACATTTGCTCTTTTTGGCATAAAGTTGGTGATGTTGAAGAAGTTGTAGAACTTGTTCCAAATGTAACAAATGATCCTCTAATGATTTGCTATAGATCAGTATGAAATCAAAGAACACCAATACAAATTTCCTCAGGAATTGCTGAAAAACTTGATTCATAAGGGATTGGAAAGTGGCGGGAGCATTTGTAAGTCCAAATGGCATTACCAAGAATTCATAGTGGCCACTATGGGTCTGGAATGCTATCTTATGGAAATCTTCCTTGTTCACCAATATCTGATAATATCCAGATCTCAAGTCCAGTTTAGAAAACACAGTAGCTCCATTGAGTTCATCTAAAAGTTCTTGAATAATAGGAATAGGAAACCTGTCCTTGATGGTCATCTCATTTAACTTCCTGTAGTCAATACACATCCTCCAACTCCCATCCTTCTTTTTAACCAGAATCACTGGTGAGGCATAGGGACTCTTACTGGTCTGAGCAATTCCTTGAGCCAACGTTTCAGCCACTTGCTTTTCAATCTCTGCTTTATGTGCATGTGGGCATCTATATGGAGGAATCTTGAATGGCTGTGAACCCAACTTTAAGGGAATATGATGATCAACATCTCTACTAGGTGGTAATGAGTCAGGATTAGCAAGTACCCTATAGTATTTATCCAGCAGTTTGCTAACAGCCTCAGGAAGTGGAATCTCCACCACAGAAGTAGTAGAATCCTCCAAAGAGTTAAGTTGCATAGAAAATAGTTTCCCTTTTCTCTCTTGGTGCAGTTTTTGACTTTCTCTATCCCTTACCAGTCTCATACTTACAACATTACCACTGTCTTGCAAAATGTACTGCCTTCCATACTTGCTCAACCTCACATGCATTTCATCAAAATCAAAAGTTATTGGGCTAAAATGCTTCATCCAATCCAACCCCAAGATCATGTCATGCCCTCCTAACTTTATGATTTTCAGATCATAGCTGAACTTGTACTCTTTGATTTTCCAATGCAGTTTTGGATTGATCAAATTCCCAGAAACTGTATTGCCATTTCCCACAGTGATAGTATACTTCTCCCTTCTACTACCCGTAACTTCAATTCTTTCACCAATGACACATCTACAAAGCTATCAGTACTACCAGTATCAATCAGAATTTTAACCACCCTCTCATCAATTTTTCCCAAAAGTACAATAGTCTGTTTAACATTGTCCACTGATAAAACATGTAGAGAGCCTTCTTCAATGGTTAGGTCATTCAAATCTATACCATCATCTACAACAAACTCGGGTACATTTAACACATTCCTTTCTTCCTTATCATCATCACCATCATTATCAGTCACTATCATGATATTAAACTGTCTGTACTTGCAAGAGTGTCCAGGACCAAACTTCTCTCCACACTTAAAACACAAATGATTAGTCATTCTATACTGATATTCCTCCTGACTCAACTTCTTGATAAAATCAGGATTAATGGTCTTATCCTTCCTATCAAAGACTCTAGGAACATTCACATTTCTGTTAACAGAAGGGAACTTGGTTACCTGATTAGAAGAAGTTTTCTGTTTCTTCATCAAGATTTCCAACTGTTGTTCCTGCAAGTGAGCAATCTTGTAAAGAGCTGTCAGAGTTGCCGGTTCAAACATCCTTACTGCATTCTTCAATTCCTCCTTCAAGTCACTAATGAAGCTTGAGATGAAATATCCTTCTGCCAGCCTAGGATCTTGCACCAACATTCTGCAACGTAATTCCTCAATTTATTCTAATAATCTTTAACGGATCTAGTCTGAGAGAGCTTATTAAACTCCTCCACAGAATCTAGTTCTTCAATGATAATGAATCTTTTCTTCAATTCTGTCTTAAATTGCCCCCAAGAAGGTTGAGAACAAGTCATCTTAAACGCCCTAAACCAAGAATCTGCCTGTTGTTCCAAATATAGCTCCACGTAATCTACCTTCTGTTCTTCAGCCACCTGATGAAGTAAGAAGAACTTCTCACATTTCCGAATCCAATCCCTTGGTTTTTCCCCCACAAAAATTGGAAGCTCAATTCGTGGCTGTGTATACCATGGTGGTCTCCTTTCTTTAAAATTGTCAGCAGTCTTTGTTGTTGTCGGAGAATCAGTAATGACTTCCACTATCTGATTGATTGCTGGACCCTTGTTCATGTCCGCCGGAGAGGAACCGATAATTCCTTCCTTGGGTTTGTAAGAAGCCATGAATTCCTTCATCTGAGCACTCATCTATAACATCAAATTCTGTAACGCCACAATTGAACACTGGACATCGTTGAGTTGATGACTGTGACCGGAAAATTTTGATTCCATATCAGACATTCTTGATTCCATGTCTGGTTTGGCCATCGAAACTTGGTCCTTCTGTGATCGAGTCTGAGTCATTTCGGAAGCTAGAAGCCAAGGATTTCAAGCTCTGATACCAAGTTGTCAGGTATGGTATTCCGACAAGATTTCCGTCACCGGAGGTGTGGCGATTATCAAGAAATTGAGAGAGAGAATGAGGAAGGTTAGAGTGTAGAAGAGAGAGAAGAGAGACTGAATTTTATTTCATTAATCAACAAAAAATCATTTACATTTTCTGCAATTAATAGCTACTAATCATTGCTAATCATTGACCAAATCTATGTTTCAGCCGACTTCCAATTAGGTCCCCAAAGTTTCCCAATAGTTAAATTTAATCCCTATATGTGACAGAGACTGAAAATACCCAAATTTCATATAATTCCAAAGCTATCAAAGTAGATGGGCTTGATCCATTGAACATTTGAATAAAAAAAAAAGTTTTGAAAAAATTGAGCTTAAAAGAATTTATTTTCCTCCCTCTATCCTTATTATATTGATTTGTCGATTATGTTTTCTAATTAGATGAAAAAAAAGCCTCTCGAAATTATGCGTTTCGTCGAAGCCACAGTTACGCCGATTTCCTCCCAAAGGAGCGTCGCTGGCCGTCAGACCATCAAAGGTAAAAAAGAAATAATCCTGAACTTAATATTCTCAGGTTTTGATTTTGGGAGTTATAGTCTTTTATTACTGTGTTTAATTTAATTCAATCGTATAAATTCCTTTTTTGGAATGATTATGAAAGTATATGCTTTGTTTAACCTTAGTTGCTCATATAAGTAACCCATTCATCTGCTCGAATTTTGTTTAGATCGTTCAATTTTAATATAACTCTCTCCACTACTCATAAATGACTTAGTGGATATTTTTAACTATACATTTTGTAGATTTCCGGAGATGGTTTGGCTTGAAGCTGGTAAATACAAATACAGTACAATTTATTTGGCAATTTTTAGTTGCTCCCTTCATAAGCCAGCTGTTTAGAAAGTTAGTTCTGTGGGGTTTTTTTTTTTTTTGTAATGTTAAACTATATTATACATGGTAATCTAGTTCAATTAGGTACAAATATTCAAGAAAAGCAAGCAGCTTTCTTGATAGGCATTCAACTGGTCCTCTTAGGATGTTTCATAGGCTTTTTCTTTCAATGAACTTAAATTTTTTTTTTGTCCTATTCATCAAGTTTGTGTATTTGTAATTAAAAAGGATAACAACATTTGTAGAACTACCTTTACTCTACTCGGTGCTATGTTTTTGGTTCAGTCAAATGTGCTTATTTTATATTGTTTAGGAATGGATCCCTTTTTTTTTTTGCAATTAAATTTCTCTCCATGTTGTCCTTCCATTCATCTATCTAATGGCTCATTTTATTGTGTTAGTTCTAGCACACATTATAATCAGCCACAGCAGTAAGTATAAGAAGCCTATCAGAAGTGCCACAAGACATCATTCATCACATACTTTCGTACTTGACCAACAAAGAAGCAATAACTCTAGTAAGTATCTTGTCCAAGGATTTGTACACCACAGTTCTCACCCGTCCCACTCTTGTTTTCGATCCTGAATGGTCCATCAGGTCCGGCTGCAAGAGAAGATTTTGATGATGAGAAGACAAGATGGAGAAAAGATATTGAGTATATTTTATCCACATTGGTTAGGTACCAGGCAGAAAATAGTCCTCCGGAGAGCTTTACTTTAATGGCTGCATATCCTGATGTCATCAAGGATCTTTGTCACTCTAGAAGATGATAATTAGAGGTGCAGCGGAAGTCATGTTTCTAGGGTTCATAGAAACGAAAGAGGGAAAAAATGTATATTCTGTATTAATCAGTAAAGAAGCTATACAACTAATTGTATATACAAGTATTAATAGTTTACAGTATCACTGCCTTGCTTCTAGAATATGTACAATGAATTTACATGTGTAACCCTATCTAAATAACTAGGTACAGTTATATACAAAAGGGCTAAAAAGAGAAACCATCTGCTACATCTTCTAATAAATAATCAGATGAAACTGTACAATCATCATCAGAATTATGTACAACTGCTGCTACATTTTCATCCTGATAATCCTTCATGCTCCCCTCAAGCTTGACATTGTGGAGATCACAAAGGCTAAGCTTGGACAACAATACTTGAAATTGAGCAGCAGGCAACGTTTTAGTAAAGAGATCAGCAGGTTGATCTTTGGAAGGAAGGTGATAAGGGTCAATGAAACCTGCCTTGAACTGATTGCGCACAATGTGGCAATCAATTTCTAGGTGTTTCGTACGCTCATGAAAAACAGGGTTCACCGTAATGTATAATGCAGACTTGTTATCACAAGCAAAGGGAATAGGAAGAGATAACGAAACCTGTAAATCTTTCAAGATGTAAGAGATCCAGAGTAGCTCACAAACAGTGGTTCCCATACTGCGATACTCTGCCTCACATGAAGATTTGGAAGTAGTGGATTGCTTCTTAGTCTTCCATGATACAAGAGCAAGTCCAAGAAATATGCAGTATCCAGTCAACGAGAATCGAGTTACAGGACACGTTCCCCAATCAGAATCGCAGAAGGACTGAACTTGAAGATCATTACTGCTGCTATAAAATAATCCTAAGGAAGGACATCCTTTAAGATACCTTAAAACATGTTAACCTGTTGTCCAATGAACCTCCCTAGGTTGCTGAATATACTAACTGAGCTGTTGAGTCGCATAGGTGATATCAGGCCTAGTGAACCCTAGATATAACAGTCAACCAACAAGGCACCTATAAGAGCTAGGATCTGTGAGTACAGGGCTGGTATCATCGTCTAAACCAAGCCCCTTTGGCAAAGGAGTAGATACAGGTTTACATCCAAGAAGCCCCACAGTTTGCAAAAGATCTAGAATGTACTTTTGCTGATTTAGAGATATCCCAACAACAGAACGGGCAATCTCTATTCCAATAAAGTACTTAGCATGCTGTAAGTCTTTAATCGTAAAAACCTCATCAAGGAATCTCTTAGTATCAGAAATAAGCTCCTCAGAAGATCCAGTCAGCAATACATCATCAACGCATACGAGTAGTATAAAAAAATCAGCACCAACAGATTTTAGGAACAAACAATGGTCATGTCCAGATTGAGTAAAACCAAAAGACTCCAATTTTTGAGTGAACTCAAGATTCCATTGGCGAGAAGCTTGCTTCAAGCCGTAAAGGGATTCTTTTCAATTTACAGTCTTGGTGAGGAAGGGCTTTCGAATATCCAGGAGGTGGTTTCATATACACTGTTTCATCTAAATACCCATGCAGGAACGCATTATTGATATCTAACTGGTGAAGAGGCCAATTGCGGGCTGCTGCTAGGGCAAGAACAAGACGAACGATGACTAGTTTGGCAACAGGAGAGAAGGACTCAAAATAATCTTCACCCTCCACTTGATTATACCCTTTCGCCACCAATCTAGCTTTATACTTGTCTATGGATCCATCAGGGAGGTATTTAACCTTATACACCCATTTACAACCTATTGGTTTCTTCCCCTTTGGCAATTCAACCAAGTCCCAGGTCTGATTATCGTCGAGTGCAGAAATTTTATGCATAGCTTCTTCCCACTCTACCTTATTCTTAGCTTGCTCATAACTACTAGGTTCCCAGATTTTAGATACATTAGCCAAAAATTCAACATAGGATGGACTGAAATATGATTTTTGAATATAAGGAAAAGTAGGAGGCGGTTGAAATTTAGAAATGGAAGAGACCATTGTAACAGGGTTGAAATCATGTATATTATGAGCATGGTCGCGTAACCAGGCTGGTTTGGTTTTTGGTCTGGTACTATGCCTTATCACAGGTAAGGAGGATGTTGGAGGAGAAGATGGTGGAGAAGGTGAGGAAAGGGATGAAGAGTGTTCCACAGAATCATGTTCTTGTGGAATTGAAGATGTACTATCAGGTTGTATAGATGGAGAAAAACATGCCAGGCAAAGGAACCTGAAACTGAAAACTATTGAAATCGAATGGTCCAGAACCAAATGGTTCAGAACCCTGAGCAGATATGGAAACGACAGGCAATGGTAAAACAGCTGTCTGTGAAGATAAGGTATTGTAAGGAAAGTGTGTTTCATAAAACACGACATCTCGTGACACACAAACCTTTTTATCATCTAAAAGGTAAACCTTGTATCCCTTTTGACCCTCAGGATAACCAAGGAAAACACCTTTAAAAGCCCTAGGAGCAAATTTGTCCTTATGAGGCTGAGTATTAGTTACGTAACATAGACATCCAAAAGTCTTAAGATGAGAAATATCAGGGTCAATAGAATGAAGAATAGCATATGGGGACTACTAATTTAGCAAAGAGCTAGGAAGTCGATTTATAAGATAAGTGGCATTAAAATTGCATGTCCCCAGAAACATTTAGGTAAAGAGAACTGAAACATGGGGGCTCAAGCAATTTGAAGCAAATGTTTGTGCTTACGTTCCACCACACCATTTTGTTGTGGTGTGTAAGCACATGATATTTGGTGTAGGATTCCAAAAGATGAGAAAAGAGAGGAACATTCATTATTATGAAACTCAGTCCCGTTGTCAGACCTTACTGTTTTCACAGTCAAGGAAAACTGATTCTGGATAAGGAGGAAGAAATTCTTAAGAATATTGGAAACCTCAGTTTTATATCTAAGGAGAAAAGCCCATGTTCCTCGACTAAAGTCATCTACAATGGTGAGGAAATAATGAGTATTGGAAATTGTTGGATGGCTATAAGGACCCCATAAGTCCACGTGAATTAGTTCGAAACATTTAGTCGTCCTAATGGAACTTATAGGGAAAGAATTTCTCTGTTGTTTCGCCAAAGGACAAATGTCACAATGTGAAGGATTAATTGAACCAAGAGGAAGAATTTTATTGAGATGTTTCATTACATCATAAGATGGATGCCCTAAACGGCAATGCCATTGATTTCTCATAGTAACAGATTCATCAGCTATAGTGGTTACAGCAGAGAAACCTTTATTTACATCAGGAAAATGTCTAAGTAAAACTCTGGGTGGAAAAACATCTAGAACATGTTTAATGGTTTGTGGCTCAAATGAGCTCTTGTCCAGAATGTATAGGCCTTTGTAAATTCTTCCAACCCCAATGATCTCTTTAGTGGTAAGGTCCTGTAAGAATGAACAATCAGCTAAGAATCCACAATAAATGTTGCAAATCTTAGCTAACTTTCTTACGGACAAAAGGTTATACTTAAAACTAGGAACGTATAAAGAATCAATTAACCTAATTTTGGAGCTAAGATCAACATCACCAGTGGATTGTACTAATTTAATACTTCCATCTGGTAACACTATTGGTGTGGTGGAAGAAACAGGTTTAGTATTATTTAGTAACCTAATTTCCATACAAGTATGATTCGTGGCTCATGTATCTTTAATCCAAAAAACGCTAGCATATGATTTAACAGCATCAAGATAAGGGAAAGAATGACTACCTGATAATTCTCCGAAATGCGCAAAATTAACTTGCTGCAAAGCGGTGTCTGAATCTGCATTGGCCTTTCCCTTGATAGCTCTGTTAAGCTCCTGCTGCAGAGTGTTTAACTTCATCATCAAGGCATTCACATCCACGTCTGAACCAGAAAGTCCGCTTGATGCATAATCCATTGGAGTCTCAACTTCCGCAAGGTGAGCAAAAGCATTCTTCTGACCCTTATCCTTGCTCCCTTGCCACCAATCAGGATACCCCTTAATCTTGAAGCAACCCTCTATGTCATGACCAGTTCTCTAACAGTGCACACAGAATAAAGACTCTTTCTCCAATTTCCTCTTGGCATACTCATAACTAGACTCGGTTTTCTTGGTTCTACCCATCGGTGCCCTTGACAACAATGCAGTATTAGGATTGGTGTTCCAGGATAAGTGTTGTTTGATGTAACTGAGTAAGCAGCATTACTAATCAGTGGTGAACTTGAAGATGCTGGATTTCTCTGCTTCTCCACACGAAGTACCATTGCATAGGCCTGCTTACCTGTCGGAAGTGGTTCCATCATCATTATATTATCCTTGACTGTCTGAAAAGATTCATTCAGGCCTAGTATAAACTGCACCAGTTTATCTTCATTATCCCTTTCAATCAAAATCTTGGCTACAGCATGTGGACACTCCGGAAGTGGCCTAAAATGATCATACTGGTCCCAAAGCTTCTTCAAAGCATTGTGATACTTCACCAATGGTTGATCTCCCTGCTTTAAGCCTATTAGCTCTTCTCTCATACGTTACAGCATCGGTCCATTTGCATTACCGAATCTTTCAGCCAGATCGTCCCACAATTGCTTTGCAGTTGATGCATATGAAAAACCTTCCATGACATCAGGTGAAATAGCAGCACTTAACCATGATTTAACCGTACTATCAACCTGTTTCCAACGAAAGATACTCAAACGTACCCACAGGCGGCATCACACATGAACCATCCACAAAACCATATTTCATCTTAGATTCTAAAGAAGTTCGCACTGACCGACTCCAATTCAAGTAATTGTAATCATTTAATTGAACAGATACTAACATAAGAGACGGATTGATGCCATCATTCAAATTGTAAACATCAGCAGGATTTACAGTGGTATTACCAGTCGTATTACTACCGGAAGTATAATCCTCAGTCCTGCGAGCAACCGCGCCTCCGCGAACCGGAACAATTGGATCTACGTTTGACTCGACCGCCATCTGAAATCAACCGGAGAAGAATGCAATTCTTGGATCGATCGAATCGGAAAGAGATACTGAGCAGAATAGTCGGTTTCGATTGAGATGATATGGCTCTGATACCATCTAAAAGATGATAATTAGAGGTGCAGCGGAAGTCATGTTTCTAGGGTTCATAAAAACGAAAGAGGGAAAAAAATGTATATTCTGTATTAATCAGTAAAGAAGCTATACAACTAATTGTATATACAAGTATTAATAGTTTACAGTATCACTGCCTTGCTTCTAGAATATGTACAATGAATTTACATGTATAACCCTATCTAAATAACTAGGTACAGTTATATACAAAAGGGCTAAAAAGGGAAACCATCTGCTACATCTTCTAATATATAATCAGATGAAACTGTACAATCATCATCAGAATTATGTACAACTGCTGCTACATTTTCATCCTGATAATCCTTCACTCACCGATGTGTCGAATTAGCCACCTCAATAACAGGTTTGAGAAGCCTTAATCTAGACATGATTTACTCCAGCAGTGTCTTGCCTTCATCAGTTTTTGAAGTTGGATCATTGGTTCAGTTAAGTTTAGAGAATTGCACATTTTGGGAGCAGCAAGAAGAAGGGAGATCCACTCCAACTCCAATGCTGGCCTAATCTCAAACAACTACTTCTGGTAGACGGGCGTGTATTTCGAAAACAACATGGAGGGATGGTTGGAGAGTATAATCAGGAGCTGCGGTCGAATTGAAATCATGGAGATTAATCGTTGCCCAATTGGACATTTTAAACATCAGGGTTGTTTCAAGATTACCAATCTTCAAAACCTTAGTCAACTGAAGGTTTGGTTTACTTCCGGGACAATCTGTTGAACTGGATGAAGTCCCAAAACTGGAATCTGTATCTGGTGGAATATGGAGGCTGACTACCGATTTTAAAAACTTTACGCAACTGAATGTTGGGTTACTTCCTGATAGGAACTGCAGAACTAGTCCTGCAGTTTGTAGTTGGCTTGATTTTCGTGAACCTGGATGCCGAAATCTCAAACGTTTGTTCCTTTCTCATGATGTGGGAATCAGTGACAATGACCATGACTACTTTTCTTCCATGGAATGGGCGCAACATTTCCCGCAGCTTGAAGTATTATCAATCAAACACTACCAAAACTTGCCAAGACTCAACATATCGAGTCGTTCTTTGAAGAAACTGCAGCTGATAGGTATTCGAAGATTGCAGGAGGCTCACCTTAATGTGCCCAGCATTACTGTTTCTTTGAATACGACAACCTTAAGTTATCTATCAAGGGCGGCACAGCAGGAGAATGTATCTCTCGCATCGAATTTTTGAGTGTCATGATGTTGACAACATCAGTATTGTCTCGCAGTTGGCTGAATTGAAGGAATTCTTAGCTTCACTTAAAGGGTCTCAAATTTCCATTGCTTGTTACTTTCCTTTCCAGAGGTTGGATGGTTTGAGTGATGATCAGATGATGTTAAAGACAGAGAATGACTTTCCTGGAGACAACAAACTAGAGATTCGAGAATTTGTTATAAACATTTACGATCTGGATAAGTTTTCTTTATCATATGCTCGTGTGATTTGGCTTGGGATTCTTGGCATTTGCCGTCCTCAAATCATGACATTCGGAAGGTCGTTCAACCTAAAGAACCCCAAGAAGTTATATGATTTATTGATAGTGATGAGTGATCATTCTAACTTATGGAAAGCCGCAAGTGTTGAGATTGAGATCGTCCTGTATACTGTAACTGCGGATGAAAACTTGCACAAAATAGGACGAGTTTTGTAGCGGCCTCAACCATTGGACAATTGGGACTTTCTAGAGGTATTAGAAGCTGATGAGAAGAGGATGGCTATCAAATTCGGTTTAGAATGGAGATCTTCCTGAATTTGCAGGATTGGTATGGCTTTGGCTCTTTTTTATTTTTGTTTTTGCTTTCTTTTTTTCTTCCTTGTTCCTTGCATTGGAATATCAAACGAGGAACCCTTTGTAGTTATTTAACTTAGAATCGTCCAATTAATATTTCTATACTCGTAAACTTAGTAGTCCGAACTCTTATTTTAGAACGGAAAGAGTATTATTATTTACGATTTTCGAGCATTCTGATAATTTAAGAAGCACTTAGGCTAGAATGACGATTTGATCAGTTTCGGTGATGAGTTGCAATGAAGTTATTGATTGATTGATGATCAATAATAAAAAATTTGTATTATGTGCAATGCCAACCCTCTCAAGCGAACCAATACACAGGTGACTCATGTTAATTATTCCAATCAGTAAGTTCATTCATTGGACAAAATTGTAAATTTTTAATACATCAAACCTTACAAAATACTTCTTCGATACCATTTACAAGACAATATTATAAATGAAAATATGGTTTGAAATTGGGAATCATAAATAGGGCTAGAGAGAAGACAAACAAACGCCAAACCAACGATTCCTACATAAAACTAGATTTTTTACAAAATAGATGTACGATAACTTAACTTTCAAAGCACAACCATCAAATTCATCGCTGCACTTTCTGGTACAAAGATGAACTGTAACTTAAGGGAATAATTAACTATGACGTATCATCAGTTTCTTTCCCCCACTTTCCTATATATGGCAGAAAAGATGACGGAATGAGGCAAGGTTTCTCCATATTTATCCAACAATTAATCTGATACTTTTGGTATATCAAATACCTGATGTCCGAAATACTATCACGATTAATCTAAATTCAAACTGATTGCAAGTAAAGCCGCTTTTGGGGTACAACAATCTGATTAACTAGTCTTTCAATGTTCCAATGCAACATTTGCATTTGAATTAACCTACTTGGGTTGAACTTTTCTAATTTGAAAATTTCCAAAACTTTTCTCCCATTAATTAACATTGACAAAATGACTAGACATGTTCTGAAAAATCATACCTTTCCAGAAAAGCATTCCTTATATATCTATATATGCGTCAATATGTCTTCCAAGAAAGAAAAAAAAGAAAAAAAAAAAAAAGTGGTTCTGAAAGGTTTATATGGAAAATGTTTGCTGAACCTAAAAAAGGAAATAGTTCCTCCCACAAAGCGAGGAAAAGATGGAAAATGAAATGCTGTCGAGTGTCGACTTATATCTCTCTCTTTCCGGTTGAGTTTATAAATATGACATGTTTCTTTCTTTTTTAAGAGCAGAAATTCCTTGGTTACAAAACAATATTAATTGAACGTCTTTTTTTAACGTTTTCTTTTTCTTTTAAAAAGGACAATATTAAACGTCATTCCAACACAATTTTTTTTTTTGAGTACGAGTTTGAACAACGACGAGATAGTTGATGCGGCAATTAACTTCATAGCTTACAAGATTCTACATTTTATTGTACTTATTATACTGATTTAGTAATGGGTGAAAATCCTATCTCTAAGTTTAATCATCATGACAACTAATTTATCTATTTCTCGCATTATGTTATGACATTTTATTAATTTCCAATTTAGGCATCAACGAAGTTCCAAAAGTTATCTAGCTTAAAACATCAACTTCTCCAATTTCAATTCATGCCAATTAACAATTCTGCATATAAGCATCCAATGCAAATACATTTTGAACCAAAAGTGATTGGAATTGAATCATGGCAAAATTAAGCGTGACAACCAAATTAATTACAGTATTATTTCTGGCTATTGGATTAATTAGCATGGCTCCAATGATTCAAAGCCATGATGATGAAGAATCAATGGACAAATGGTTCAACAATCTTCGTCATGGCCATGCAAAACCTAAATTCCAAGAGCTTCATTTTTACATTCACGACATTCTCCAAGCTGTTCCGGGTAAAAACATAAGCATCGTGGAAGTTGCTAAGGCGGAGAATATCACCGACTCGTCGCCGACCGAGTTCGGATTAGTCTATGTTGTCGACAATAAACTGACTGCCGGACCAGAATACGATTCCAAGCAAGTCGGTTACGTTCAAGGGCTTTCTGTCTCGGCTTCAATAGAGAATAGTGCATCGACAGTGTGTCTTAATATGATATTTACGCAAGGGGAATACAACGGCAGCACTCTTAGCGTTTTGGGCCGCATCGCGCGGTATTCCGACAACCGGGAGTTTCCGATATTAGGCGGTACCGGCGGTTACCGGATGGCGCAAGGGATCGCCACCGGCGAACTCTATTCTTATGATAATGTCACCAGAAATGCCGTTGTGGAATGCCGGATCCGGTTCTTTCACTATTGATGATAATATGAATGCATGACATCACAATTGCCCTTTAGATATGTACGGAGGAAAAAGAAAAAAGAAAGCAAAATTACACATTTGAGCATGTGAATATATCTTTCTCCGTATTGATCCAATATTTAGGTGTATTGTATTTACAACAATATTATTTCTACCCAACTTTTGAAAGAACTACTTTGGAAAGGCAAGAAAATATCTTCAATATTTTCCCCATTTCACAAGGTTTGGGGATATCTTTCCTCGTTGCTTTTATCCATTATATTATTGGAAACGAATACTAATTTATAATTAGTAAAACTCTTAGCGAAAATTTTAGAGGTCCAAAGGGAGGATTTTTTTAAAAAAAATAATAAAAATGTCCACTCTGGTAATTATTATTAATTCATTATAGGAGCACAATAATTTGTTGGCTTCCATCAAATAATTCAATTTGAATATGCCCACCACCAAGTCTGAAAAGAACTTTTCGTACTTATTAGAATAACTAAAGAAATGTTAAGCTGATATAGTATTTTATCTATTTATTTATTTTTGAAGACAAAGAAAATCATACCTTTTGATTTCAATAATTCTTTTCTTAGTAAAAAGCAAATCTTGAGACGCCCATTATTCTACATAATTACTAGTACTACCACAAAATTATTGATAATGACATTTCGCCATCCACAAAACTTCTCGGTAAATGAAAGACGGACGTCTGTAGTTTAATTTGGCTTATGAAAAACCCCATTTTGGTTTATTTAATTTTAAATGACCAATTATACAAAATTATATATCATTAGATTTTATAATATTTGAATTTTATGTTATCTTGGTTCAATAATATAACTAGGTCAAAAAAAAAAATTTACAATAGATGAGGCAGAAGTCTTATTACATTAAATTAAAATCATGTATAGATAAAAATTAAACACTAACAACTATGGTGTTTCAAATGGTACCTACTAGAGTTTTCAGCAGCTAAGAAACAATCATATTTTTTAGTCGTTCAGCAGTTCTTGTCCTCCTATCAACACACAGCGCAAAACGTGACTGTTATGAAAAGTAAATTAGAGTTCAGAGGGAGAAAGGGAAAAGGAAGGAGAATAATAGGATGAACATGTGAACAAATGTATACAAAATCTCATTAAAACGAAATAAAGATATTTGTGTTTCGCTTTTTGGCTAAAAGTAGCAAATCGCACAATGATTTCCTTTAATCAGTGTTGTTAACGGACACCTTGTAAATGTGCAAAGTTTTTATAATTAATATTTTCTTTTTTTCCTACTGTAGCAGACATGAGAGTGTGAATCTTACGATATAAAATTGTAAAGAGATTTTTCTTTGTACCAAAAAAAAAAAAAATTGTAAAGATTAACTAAAATTTTTTTTGAAGAAATTCATCCCTTCAGATCAATTTTTTTTTCTTAATACTCCATCCGTCTCATAATTATTGTCCTGTTTGAGTTTTCATTTCTAGTTCAAATTGTATTAAAAGTGAGATCTTAAACTGGACAATAATTTTGGGACGGAAAAAGTACATCAAGTGGAGACGAGGCTTTCCTCGTTCCGCTTATGTAGATCTCTTTGACGGTTAAGATTTTTCAGTAACTATTCGTTTATATACACACTCAATATTGAACTTGATCATGAGAGAAAACTTCTACTTTTATGTACAGAACAACATTTGGAGTACATATCAAAGACGGTCACTTTTTCAAATCTGTTCTTTCTCTACCTCATCCAACCAGAAGAACTTTGAAATGAAAAGAAAAAATTTTCAATACTTGTTTTTTATAAAAAAGAAAAACTTTTGTTTGTTTTATCTCAATAATTGTTGGTGGGCTTCCTTTTTTGTTTTCTACGGGAAACTTCTATTCCTATTTTGATTAGTAATGAATTTAAAAAAACTCATATCACATCAAACATAATTCCCTCCTGGATCTGTCCATATTAATCCCACAATTGAACTAGCTAATAATGTCATCGCTTTAATTAATTAATTAAAAAAATGTGACTGCTGAAAACTTTTTAGCTGTTTTGGACCCATTCCTATATCAATGGCTCTTTTTCGCAATTTTATAATCTATCATCTGCTTTTGCTTTCATTTGTCAATTTCTTTTACTGTTCTTAACGTTCATATCAATGAATTTATGAATATAAAAATGATAATTCTAGCAACGGTAAATTTTGATGTTAATTAGCATATTTCAACTCGCATCTCCTTATATATATATGTCTCCCAAAAATTTCTCAAATCCCAAACATATAGTTTCAGAGCAAGTGAAAACTTTCTAGTTTGCATTTCTTTTTTTCACTCAAAACCAAAAAAGAAAGGAGGAAAAATGGCAATGAGATTTCTAGTGATCTTTCTAGCCATTTCAATGATCATGGCACCGTTAATTCATGCCATTCCCGACCAAACCGACGAGGCTGCCGACAAATGGTTCAAAAATCTTCCCAATGCAAAACCTAAATCCAAAAAGCTTCATTTCTTCATCCACGACGTGGCCAAAGCACCAACCGGACAATACCCTAGTATCGTCCCGGTGGCTCAGGCCAACATGACGGCTCATTCGCCGACACAATTTGGTGTCGTCAATGTTGTGGACGATCTTTTAACATCTGGACCAAGTACGAGCTCGAAACAAGTCGGGTATGTGGAAGGAGTCTATGTTTCGTCTTCACAAAAAACGGTGAGTTTACTTGTTGCACTTAACTTTGTGTTCACGGAAGGGAAACATAACGGCAGCACTCTAAGCGTTTTGGGACGGATCGCGGAGTTTTCGGCCAATAGGGAGTTTCCGATCTTGGGCGGGTCCGGCGACTTTAAGATGGCGCAAGGAATTGCGGTGGCGAATGTTCACTCGGCCGATCCGAAGACCGGAAACCGTATCGTGGAGTGCAAATTCCGGTTTTTGCACTATTGAAGAGATCTTGTCACTGTTTTTCTTTAATGTACTTTAATTAATGTCCCATTGTCCCCCCCTCTTTTTGAGTCACTTTGTCGTCTGTTTTTAATCATGCTTTGATGTTCAATAAATATTACTTTATTTTGTGACGAAAGAATTTTACGTTCTTCTATTTGTCCTTTGTGCGGAAAAATAAATTCTTCAATGAGTTTTTCTGTATTTTTGCTTTTAAGTTATTGGTAGGGTTATTGGCAAAAAAAAAAATTAATATAAAGGAAGTTAATAGTAAGGTTGAATTAAAAGCATCATTGTACTCCTATAATATTTATTTGCTAAAATGACTAATTATGTATTCCTTCCATTTCAAAATTATTGTTCAATTTAAGTTTTTTACTTTCAGCTCATATACTAAAAGTAAAAATTTAAACTGGATAATAATTTTAAAACATAAAAATAATAATATAATTAAATAATATTTTGGAACAGATAGAATATAATAATAAGTTCAGAATCTGAGGTCCGCAAAGCAAATAAGGCAAATCAGTACCGTAGGAACAAAACTTATTTTATGTTATTTCTCTTGGTCTGCAAGCCATGCACGTTGTAACATGTGCTGCAGTAATCTTTCATCAATTATTGTAATTCCCGACTAGCGGTCCAAATTTCTCCGAGTCCATCTCTTTGATCAATGTAGATATGATTTTGAAAATTTTTTGACTATCGAGACAATTACAAGAGGTCAAAAAAGTAAGAACAAACAAACAAACAAAAAATTGGCTCCCATCTTTCCCGTTTCTAGGACTCTATGGGGTAAGTAGGACTGCAACATTTTGCAATATAATCGACGATGAAATTCTTTCGTGTGACTTAAATTGATGTCCAGGTGCTCTAACTATTTGTTGATTTATTCCGGATTTTTGCATGTTTGTCATTCAACACGGGACATTAAGTCCCACGTTGTGTTTATATCTTATAATAACAATCATGTTTTTGATTAGTAGATTATTCGTTTACTCTTGGGAGAGTATTATTATTAGACTTGAATCAAGAAGTCCTTCACAAGATTTTTCTCATTTATATACGTAAGTCTAATTTTTAATGGTAAACTTCATCTATGTGGAGTGGAACGGCTGGGTTACATGGTTAGGGATCGGGATGGAAATGGTTATTAACAAAATGTTGAAGGTGTTGATTATAAAAGTAAATTCAACAACAATTTTTTCACAAAAAATCTCATCGCGTCTTGTTATTCACAATTGAAAAACACAGACAACATAATATTTCAGTCATGATTAATTTAATATATCTAACCGCAGATCAGACAATCTCTTAATATCCACCTAACTACACAGTTGGCGGCAAAGTCATTCTCATACACACATATAGTTTGGATATGAATGAAAGCATAAATGTACATATAACTTTTATTTAAGTGATACTCCTCTACAAGATAAAGTCTTTGTTTTTTTTAAAAAAAAATACTCACTCTATCCCAAAATTATTATATAGTTTAAAATTTCATTTTTAGTACAATTTGAATTAAAAATGAACACCCAAATTGGACAATAATTATGGGACGGGAGGAGTAAATAAATAAAACAATGCAACTCTTACGATGTTGACAGTATAAGAGCATTTGAAAATTGAAATGAAAATTGATCCTGTCACTTCCATTAATTAATTTGGTAAGGGCAATTGGAAGGTCTACATGAAATGAGAATTCGATTATCACGGACATGAAATGTTCAAACTACTCCATTTTTTATTGGAAAATCATTCTAATTAACTCATAAGTGCATTTGCCATTCAAAACTATGATACGCGACTTTCTGTTTTTGGACACAGAATATTTGACGGGGATGATGCCAATAGGTTGCAAAACTAAACATGTCAGCTTTCCATTTTGAACATTTATAAAACCTAATTTTGTCATCAATTTCCATACCATGCATGTGCACCAGTGATGAAACGTGATTGTACTCTTCTTTCGTCCTGACAAAAAATTAGACAAAAAAAAGGTAAATAATCCGTTCAATTAAAACAATACGTATAATGGATCAACTGATTCAACCTTTTTTCTTTTTTGAGAATGCATCGGGAAACAGACTGTGTTGAAATAGGAGGTGGCTTCAAATTTGAAAAAAAATTTTGCACCGCAGCATATATTCTTCCTCTATCCTGAAATTATTTTCCAATTTAAACTTTTACTTTTCACTTCAAATTACACTAAAAATAAAATTTCAAATTAGACAATAATTTTAAAACAGAGAGATTATTACGTTCCTTGGGAGCAAGGATGTTTTCAAAACGTTTCCATTGCGGACGATGATTCAAATCTTAAACATTCATTTGATTGAATGTTACTATAGTTGAATCTACAAAAACTCCGATCCGGTAATTTCACCTCAATATGTTTTTAATATCACTGATGAATACGAAGTAGGGTGCATGAGAGGAAGTCGAGTTTGTGGTATTAAAAGAAAATTTGGGCGTTAATGTTGCAAGAGAGACTTGATGTTGGTGGAATCAACTCCAAAACAAGATCAAATGACAAAAGTAGGTAAAATGGACACCTGAGAATACTGGAAAAATTTGCACGAAGGCCAAGATGGGGAAAGAAAATATTAGTACTTTTGTTGTTTTTTATATATATATATATTATAAATGATCTCTTTTTTCATACGCAATATCTATGAGTAATGAGTTGATTTAAAGTAACACGTATCACATTTAGATTACTTTGTATTTGAACAAATTATGTAAATCTATTCATATTTTTGTAACTGTTTATGGTGAGTTTAATTATACAACATCTCTCCTGTCTGTCTAATTTGTGAAAGGTTCAAATCACGTTAAGATAAACTCAAAACATTTGTAGTAAAATCTAACATGCAAGCTCGTTCAACAAACATATTGGGCAGGCCAAAAGATGCTAGGGATTTTTGTCTTGCAAGGGTGGGTGGAGGTCCCCATGCATGATGCACGGTATGGCTAGTCTTCCTACAATGAGAATTTTTTATTTTTTTTTTTTCATCTACACTTTAGAAAGTGATCAAACAGTTAAATAATAAAAATGTCAAAATAAATACCAAGTGTACTAGATTGGATTACCAGGAATGTTACACATAAATAACGTCACAAAACCAAAAGGATTCCGGTTCATTGGTACGTAGATTGGGAGACGGGAGTTGTCCATCACCAAAGGTGGGCGAGAAATATGTACTGAATATGGACAAATTTTAAATCTTTATTAGTGAATTGTTTCATTTTACAAAGGGGTGTCAATTCAAGTTACCGGATCAATTTCGTGATATATATTTCATATGATTAATAAGATTTTTTAGAGCAAAAATATGATAAACTACTATATGGTTTATTTTGTATGCAATGTGGAGGGAAACAGATCTTACACAGTTTTTCGAAATGGAAAGGGAAAAAAAAAAAGTAATTCTTCTAGATTAATTGGACGGTTCTGAAAATGGAAGGGTTACAAAAAATAATTGGAAGAGGTTGTCTATTGTAATTATGGGCATGCAATACAGTGAATGTTGTGACTAACAATTAAAAAATTCAATGTTAACTACAATTCAACGAAATGAGTAGTCATCACTCTCATGATGGTAGACATTCTTACAATATGAAGGGAGAAAAAAAATAATCTAACCCTATATTCACCTCTTAAAATTTAATCATTTAGAACCACAGCTCCATCTTGTGTAATTAATCCAGAAGGAAAAATTTAACAAATTTATTTAAACGCAGCATTGGAACAATGCCACTTGTATATAATTATGTCACGTTTAAAACTTTTAAATTTTGAATAACAATATATCATTTTGGGATAGCTCACCAGTTAATACTTTGAAGTTCCGAATAGGTGCCCGTAAATTTAGTGTGGTTATTTTGAAGTTCCAAATAGGTGCCCGTTACGGAGGTGATTATAAAATTTTATTCTTAATTAAAGTATCTAAAACCATGTTAACCACTCATTAAAATTCATCCCAATTGATTATTATGACTAATTAGCACATTTTCTTGCATTAATTAAGTGATACGATCATAGGATAGGACTCGTAGGAGGGATTGAAAGCTTTCAATTTTAAACGCGAGGGACGATAAATTTATATTCCTAAATTATAGAGCCCATATTAGTAATTACTCAATACAACAATTTGGAAAGTTCCCCCTCACCCCAGAAGAAGAACACACAGTCACACACTTGATCACTAATCTCTGCAAAGAATTCCTCTCTGATCCAGAAATCAATGTCTTGTTCCACAAGCTATGCTCCACTTCCGAGTTTCATTTCTAGCACCGCCGCCGGCAGAGGTTTATCCCCACGGTTCCCCGCCGGGAGGCGTTTCTCTTCATCCCCAAATGCCGGAAAAAATTCTGCATTATCCAAACAGCGCCGGAGGTGTGTGACGGTGAACGCGAAATCGGGACGGAAAACGGCATTGGAGTATAGGAAACTCGGTGACTCTGACCTCGTCATCAGTGAAATCACACTTGGAACTGTAACTATCTTTACCTTCCGCTTCATTCCCTTTGTGATTATGAAATTCCGCAAGGAAAATCGTTGTTAGGATTATGTTCTGATTTCAGTTTTTTATCTAGTTCGTAAAAGTTTTAATTTCGTTGGGAAAATTTAATTCGATTTTGATTAGAGCTGTTTTGGATGGGCGCCAGAGGGTTTTTTCATGTTAGTAAAAGTTATACTGTTGTATTGATGTTGGCTTTATTCATCCAGATGACATTTGGGCAGCAGAATACTGAGAGTGAAGCTCATGACATTCTCAATTACGCATTCGAGCAGGGAATTAACATTCTGGATACTGCTGAGGCTGTAAGTCTTCTTGTAACCTAACTATTCACTCAAGAAGAATTTCACCAACAGGAAGCTTTAGGAGTTATCTCTACAGAACAATGTGTTTTCCATGCACTATTTCAAATGTATAGTTAGATAACGGCCTAATCTGTGACCATAGCTTCGTTGCTTTCAAATAAACTAAATTCAGTTGGAAGTATTGAACTTAATTATGATAGTACAGATAGTACAGATTCTTTTCTGCAATTAGTTTCCTTTCAAACTTGTTTTCTCATCAGTTGATGTGGTTCTATTTTCTTTCTTTCTTTCTTTCTTTTTTTTTTTTTAAATGGATTGTGGTGGAATTAGAAGGTTTCTATAGTAAAGAGAATGTGCTCTTTCAAGCAGTGTTTTTAATAGTTTGTTTCCTTTCTTGCTCCATTGTCCAGCTAAAGATCTTAGCTTTCTTTCTAACTTGTGGATTCATGGATTTATTTCATGTTAATCATCACCAAAGTACCCGATCCCAATGAGCAAAGAGACGCAAGGGCGCACAGATCGATACATAGGTAGTTGGCTTAAGTCTCAACCCCGTGACAAGGTACATTTTGCATTTTTGAGGTGCTCAATTCTGCAATCTCTATAAGAACTTAGAAGCTAAAGTTCTGAGTATTCATCTTGAAGAAATTACTACATCCTAAAGTAATAATTGTATGATTTTTTTGGATGAAAGCATTCATTTCTTATCAGATAAATGTTTTTCTGTATGTTCAAAATCCATGACTAGGTTATTGTGGCCACTAAAGTTGCTGGTTATTCAGAGCGGTCTTCCTATTTGCGGGACAATGCAAAAGTTTTGCGTGTTGATGCTGCTAATATTAAGGAAAGTGTGGAAAAGAGTCTTCAACGTTTAGGTACCGATTACATTGACTTGCTCCAAATACATTGGTGAGCTCTCTGATCTACTACAGCCAATCTTCAACTTCCATACAGTGTTAGACACCAGCAGATTTTTTTCTATGTGACTTTTTTCTAAAGTAGTTTTACTTGTCTGACGTACTTGCTTTCATCTTTGGGTTTCCTATATCCTTCCTGTCATATTATGCATTGTTCACTTGAAATAGTTCTAGTCATCGCCAAAGATGAATAACTATATTTAGTGGAAGAGATGAAATTTTTGTGTACTCAACTTAATCTATCTCCAAATTTAACTAAGTAATCCAAAGGCAGCTTGAGTTCAATTCCTCTTAAATTTGTTTTTCTTTGATTGTGCTCATGCTGTGTTTACAGCCAATATGGATTTCTTTGCCCCATTCTTCTTTTTATAGGTAACGGTCTTTCATCTGATAGATTGAAAACTGTTGCTCAGAAATTTGAGTTTACTACAAGTTTATCAGCAGCCTAGCATTTGTTGTCTCCAGTGGTGAAACCCAAGTGAATGTCTTGGTGCAGATGCATATCCAGTTTCTTGATTGTGATACGAAGAGTTGTCTTATATATAATATGCTGCTTGTGATTGTGATTTCCACCCAGCATGACAGCTATCTTCCGCTGTTCAGCTGCAAATCATGGCATAAAAACGGCATATCCATTTCTCTTCTTCTAATCTCCATATCTTGTCTGTGCTTAGAGATAAATTCTTCTTAGTCTCAAATGCCATGCATGCTTGGCTGCTTACAACTTTTAGCCTAATGATCTTACTACTTTCAGCCTATTGATCTTAGTTGTTCAATTCACAAATTATTGTTGCGATATAGATAAACTTCTTGATTATCATTCTCTATGCCAGATGAAAAGACTCCTCTTGAGTTTTATGTAATAGTTGTGTTTTTCTCTCAGGCCGGACCGCTATGTTGCACTGTTTGGGGAATTCTTCTATGATCCTTCAAAATGGAGACCAAGTGTTCCATTTGATGAACAACTACTGGCCTTCAAGGAACTGATTGATGAAGGGAAGGTACCAGAGAACCTCAGTGTTTAAGTCTATTCTACTTGGATTGTTTAGAGTCTTTTACTAATCATAAAAAAAGAGCAGGTCTAGGAATACCGTGATAGGAATTATGTCCCCAGCTAACTCATTGACAATCTCACTGTTCCTTCTTTCAGTTCATTTGCATCAGGTGTTTTTTAAAAAAAAAAATTTTTAAAGATGGATTACAGCATTTTTTCAGGTTCGGTACATTGGCGTTTCAAATGAAACTTCATATGGAGTAATGGAATTTATTCACGCCGCTAAAGTAAAAGGACTACCAAAGATTGTCAGTATTCAAAACAGCTACAGCCTCCTTGTTAGATGTAAATTTGAGGGTGAGTTATCTTCTGACTCTATCCTGCATTTAAAATTCACTTCTGGCAATATTATTTTCATTTAACTTTATTCCCGAATGTTGTGATAGCCATAACTCTTCTTTCTTTTCCCAAATATTGTGTTAACAGTACAGTTGAAGATCTATTTGTTCTTGCCTTTCCAAAGATTCAGAAGTTGTCTTCTGTTATATCTTCACAGCTTTTATCGTCTGTTGCTCATTCTGAATACTTTAACTACTTAATCATTGTCGTTGTTTTGGTGATTATACTTTTTACAGCCATCCCCGTAATGGCATATTTTCACGCCCGTATTCCTTTTTCTTGGAGCATTTTATTTGTAATTATGCTGCCCTCTAACATATTTTGCCTTGTAGTTGACCTTGTTGAAGTATGTCATCCAAACAACTGCAATATCGGATTGCTTGCTTACTCTCCACTTGGTGGTGGAGCTCTGAGTGGAAAATACTTGGATATTGACTCTGAGGCTGCTCGAAAGGGAAGACTGAACCTGTTCCCTGGATATATGGAGAGATACAACAAATCCATCGCGAGGGTATGTTGGTGTCTAGGTGTTAAGTTAAAGTTTCTTTCTATGTACTTAAATTTCCTAGTTCGAACTCGGGTGGTGTTTGCATTTCATCTCCCATTGCCCTGTTCTGTATTCTGATACCGTGGCCAAGATGATTACTGAAAATTTTGAAACTATGAATTGCATTTTTATTGATTTGGATCAATGCATGTTTCCAGTTTGTCACTAACTGATATGTATCCGTCTTAATTTCAGGAAGCAACAATAGAATATGCAGGAGTGGCCAAGAAGCACGGGCTTACCCTCGTAGAGTTGGCCCTTGCATTTGCTCGAGACAGACCATTTATGACAAGTTCCATCATCGGTGCAACTTCAGTGGATCAATTAAAAGAAGACATTGATGCATTTTTGAATGTCGAACGTCCTTTGCCAGCCGAAATTATGGCTGACATCGAAACCGTGTTCAAACGATACAAAGATCCAGCAATACTATAGAAGACAATTCAACGCCACAAATTTTGTACTTCTCCTGTTAGTAACTTTTACATGTAGTTTTATCATGAATAAGATTATGAACTATCGAAGAACATCCATGGGACAGTTTCCTTGAAGCTTCTTCTTGGATGAAATAGAGTCAACCTGACAATGGTCTGGGCTTTGGTTTTTTTGCGTTATAATTTAAGAATCTTCTATTGTTGTATATATATATATATACTTACAGTCTACTACTAATTATTGATTTGTAAGACATCTTCCGCCCTAAAATAAGAGTCACTTTATTGTATAGATCACTCACGATGAATAATAAAATAAGATTATTTATTATTAACTAATATAATACGATTGATACATAAAAATTGCGATAAGTAATCAATCTGCTGGTTACTGAATCCAGTTGTAGTCAATGTTGGGCAAACAAGAACAAAATGGGATCTTTCGAATTGGGAAATAAAAAGACTAATAAAAATCTAGAAAAGTACGTTTGAAATGAATTAATTTATTTCATGACATGGCCATTCATTATTTTATTTTTGTTTTTCCCCTATAATTTAAAGAAGAAATTTATAATTGGCAGTTTTCATAAGGTAGTTAAGAAGACCAAATAAGCGCGCCAAAGTCGCTCCCCATTCCTTTGAGCTGCAAGCGTTCTCCTAAACTTCTGTAACTTTCTCTCTCCCCTCACATTTCTCTCTCTTTCATTCTCTGAATTCTACCTGTGTTTGATCCGTTCAGATGACCTAACACTCGAAACCCTTTTCACAATTCTGCAAATCAAACATGAAATGTTGAAGATTCTTAGCATAGATCACAACCCTTTTCCTGATGACACTCCATAAATGGAAACCTTCACTTTTTGCGGTTCTTTTCTAAGTTTAATCAAAAGAGTTTGATCTTCTCTTTTGAGTAAAATCTGAGATTTGGTATAAAAATTCAGTTTAAAGTTGTGGGCTGGTAAGAAATTGGAGATTTATTTGGGAAGTTAATGATAGGCCATTGGCATCTATGAAGACTATGCGGATGGTTGGGACAAATAAGAGGGTACTGTGTTGGCTGCCCAACAATTGTTTCACATGGAATGGCAGATCCTGCTAGTTATGTCAATCCTGATCGTGACATTGAGCAGGTATTTTTTTTTTTTTTCTTTTTCTTTTTCATTTTTGTAAATTGTAAAGATGGCTAATAAGACAATGATTTTGAATCAAATAGTAAAGGGCAGAGAAATTAGGTTCAATTGGATATTTGTTATTGTGGATAATGTGTTCCGTTGGTCCATTTGAATCTTGCGATTGGAGTGAAGTATGATGCTGAAATTAGCTTAGGGACTTATTTGATGTCCAAATTGACTCCCAAGATTGTGTTTTTTTTTTTTTTTTAAGGCACTGGTTGCTTTGAAGAAAGGAACTCAGTTGATCAAGTACAGCAGGCAAGGAAAGCCTAAGTTTTGCCCCTTCAGACTTTCTGCAGTGAGTGTTATGTCACCATTTTCTCTTTTTTTTTCTGTTCATTTTACCATCTTCGAAATAAGATATGGTTATTTTCCTATGTACATAGGGGCAAGTTTAGCTTGAAATTGTATCAATGTCTATCTTTGTAGTTTATGGAACCTTTGAATAATACTAAATTCTAGATCATTCTAATTGAATTGTTCTGTCTCATTCAGTGAATGCGTGGTTCTACTTGAATCAGGATTTTAGCTTTTGAACGCAGTTTAGGTGCCTTAATTCTCAGAGTTTCACCTCACATTTTCAGGATGAAACAACACTGCTCTGGTTCTCGCGTGGGTCAGAGAGGACTCTAAAGCTATCTACTGTTCAACGGATTATTCCTGGGCAGAGAACCGTGAGTTAGCACATCTTTCTGGGATGGATTGATGATTAAGTTTAAAGAGTCAAGTAACCTGCTGTTCTTCTGATTCAGCCAACAAATTTTGTTCCCGCATTTGCAAGATGATATGACAATGCACTTCTTTTTCCTTGTTCTTTTGTTTTACATGTTCATGCAGCCTGTATTTAGAAGATTTTTAAGACCAGAAAAGGAGTATTTGTCATTTTCACTGATATATAACAACGGCGAAAGATCTCTTGATCTGGTAAGTTGATTTTTATCTTATTCTTGGGATTGAGATTGGATAAGCAACAGAATACTACCCTGGACCTGCTTCTAGTAGGTTTAGTAATGGAAACAGCCTCATGGCTTGTCATTCAATTTCATATGAGTTCAGATAAATGACTGATGTCGTTGGCCTCTTTTAACAGATTTGCAAGGATAAAGCTGAAGCAGAGGTTTGGATTGCTGGCTTGAAGGCTGTAACTTCAACTGGCCAAGCTCGTGGTAGACGAACTCGGAGTGATATTCCTGATGTATGCACTTTTCTGTTCACTGTTTCTTTTGTGCAATTGTCATGCTGAAAATGATGTCATGCCTCTTTTACTTCAACATAATCTACTTGATCGCATAAATCTCTTGCTTCAGCTGACTTCATTTGGGGTGGCTTTAGCTTATTATTGGTCACTCTTTTATCCTTTCTTTTCAGCGGGCGATACCGCGACAGTTCTTACAAACTTTCTAGACCATCCAAAAGGCTTATATATAACTCTTAAAACAAAGTTTATCATATTCACCCAATACATTTAGTTCTAAGAGTCAATAATAGTTCTTGTTCACATGTTAATTCGCATGGTATCATCCATTTGTTTGCATTACTCAGTCACAGGAGCATGGAATTGATCATTTTTGGTAATATATGTTCATTTAGTGACAATCCAAAATTTTAATTACAGTTTCTACTTTGCAGCTACGTGACTCAGTTAGCGATTCCATTCAGAACGGACGCCCATTTGGATCAACACTAGAGTTTACTTCAAGTATCCCTCGTGGCAGAGTTTCTTTGGATCTAGGTTCTCGTGAAACAAACTCAAATTCTCCATGCTCAGATGTGGGTTCTGAGAGTACAACAACTATGCAAGGAAGAACAAGTGGTGGAGATGGTTTCCGTCTTAGCGTATCAAGCACTCCTAGTTGTTCAAGTGCAGGTTCTGGACCCGATGATATAGAATCTTTGGGAGATGTTTATGTCTGGGGTGAAATTTGGTCTGATGGTGTATCAACCGACAGATATGGGAACCCCATCCCCATAATAAATGATGTACTGACTCCTAAGCCCTTGGAGTCAAATGTAGTACTTGATGTTCAGCAAATTGCTTGTGGTTCTCGACATGTTGCCCTGGTTACAAGGCAGGGTGAGGTCTTCACCTGGGGAGAGGAATCTGGGGGGAGGCTTGGTCATGGAATCGAAAAAGACTTCAGTCGTCCTCGTCTTGTTGAATATTTAGCAGTTACAAATATAGATTTTGTTGCCTGTGGTGAACATCATACATGTGCTGTATCTACTTCTGGCGATTTATACACATGGGGAGATGGCAACCACAATGCTGGACTTCTTGGTCATGGGAATGATAGTAGCCACTGGATACCCAAAAGAGTTTCAGGTCCTCTGGAAGGCCTTCAAGTTTTGTCCGTTGCTTGTGGGACATGGCATTCAGCATTGGCAACTTCCAGTGGAAAGTTATTCACATTTGGTGATGGATCATTTGGAGTTTTAGGTCATGGTGATCGTGAAAGCGTCACTTATCCAAAGGAAGTTCAACTGTTGAGTGGATTGAAGACTGTCAAAGTTGCTTGTGGTGTGTGGCACACGGCGGCTATTGTAGAGGTCACAAACCAGGCTTCCAATGTTTCCTCTAAGAAGTTATTTACCTGGGGTGATGGAGACAAAAATAGATTGGGTCACGGAAATAAAGAAACTTATCTTCTCCCAACCTGTGTCTCTGCACTTATTGATTACAATTTCCACCAGATAGCATGTGGAAATAATTCAACTGTTGCCCTTACAACATCAGGTCATATCTTCACTATGGGAAGTAATGCATGTGGTCAGTTGGGAAATCCAGAATACGATGGAAAACTGCCTTGTTTAGTGCAAGATAGATTAGTTGGAGAATTTGTAGAAGAAATAGCTTGTGGAGCATTTCATGTTGCAGCCCTGACTTCCAGAAGTGAAGTTTTTACCTGGGGAAAAGGTGCTAATGGAAGGTTGGGACATGGAGATTTGGAAGATCGCAACATTCCCACATTTGTTGAAGCGCTAAAAGACAGGCATGTGAAGAACATAGCGTGTGGCTCAAATTATACAGCTAGCATTTGCATTCATAAATGGGTGTCCGGGGCGGATCAATCACTTTGCAGTGGTTGTCGGCAAGCTTTTGGTTTTACTCGAAAAAGACACAACTGCTATAACTGTGGCCTTGTTCATTGCCATGCTTGCAGTTCTAAGAAGGCAATGAAAGCAGCATTAGCTCCAACTCCTGGAAAACCACATAGAGTTTGTGACTCCTGCTATATTAAGCTTAAAAAGGCGGCAGAGGTTGGGAGCGTATCACTCAGCCGGAAAGGGACTGGTGTTCATCGTCCCACTGACAGTAGTATTAGAGCGGACAGAGGAGAAGTTAGGTCTTCCAGGATTCTGCTCTCCCCGAAGACAGAGTCAGTCCGATATCTCGAGGTCAGGTCAGGAAACCCTGGGATAAGAAATGACTACGCAATGGTGCGAGCATCCCAAGTTCCATCACTAGTACACTTGAAAGATATTGCATTTCCAAGTTCACTTAGTGCTCTTCAATATGCTCTTAAACCTGTGGCAGTTAATGCTCCTCCACCCCAGCTACAGCTGCAGCCACCACCCCAACCTTCATCCAATTCCCGGCCTGCTTCACCATATTCAAGGAGACCAAGTCCTCCGCGCTCTGTTACTCCAGTGTTTTCCAGGGGTGTGATTGATAGTTTGAAAAAGACGAACGAACTTCTGAATCAAGAAGTATCCAAACTGCAAAATCAAGTATGTCTTGCTTTCTGTAGGCACTTGCCTGTGTCAAATGTAAACTTCTCTTTCAGTTATCTCATTTTGATGGTTGTCTTTCCTTCAAAATGATTAGATGAAAAGTTTGAAGCAGAAGAGTGAATTCCAAGATGAGGAAATGCGCAGGCTAAGGGACAAAGTCCAAGAATCTGTTTCATTGGCTGCAGAGAGATCCTCCAAGTGCACCGTGGCAGTTAAAGTCATGAAGTCCATTGCAACACAAGTAATTTTTCAATCCCACTTCTTCAGAAGCCTATGCTATTAATATGTATTGAAGATTATTGTAACCTCGTGATCATGTAAGTTGCATCACCAACATTTAACTCCTTGTTGCTTGACATGGCACAGTTGAAAGAAGTTACAGAGAAGTTGCCTTCAGATATTTCGGAGAAAGAGAGTTTCCAATCCATGCAGACTCAAGTAGAATCTTTCCTGGAAAACATTGGACCTGTAGAACTCGAAACCGGTTCTTCTTCTCCACCAAATGTCTCACATGTTGAAAATAATGTAAATACTCCAAGATTCCAGGAAATACAGCAAAATTCAGAAACTCCAAGGGGTGCCAACGGATCCCCTATCTCCGATACCACTGAAGGTGCAGCTCAGCCTAGTACAGAGAATAGACCACCATCATCCAAAGCTTCTGCACGCGAGGTTATTGAACAGTTCGAACCTGGAGTTTATGTAACACTCCTCCAACTTAGTGATGGAACCAAAATTTTCAAGCGAGTCAAATTCAGGTACCACACTACATTGACTTTCTCTTTTTTCCATCAACAATACTGAAGCCTTCAAATACATATCTTTTGTATCTATCTGCTCATCAAAAACAAAAAATGAAACACATAATTACTACAGATCTTTGATCCTTCCAAACTTGCTAGATTAAAAAATCAAGGCTCAAACATCTCCAAAATGTCAGGAAAATTCAAATATGAATTAATACTGGTTCGTTTTCTCCGCTATAAAAATAAACTTTTATAGACAATCCTTACCATAAGAAATACATCTACTGTGCTCAATTCCCTTGCAGTAAAAGAAGGTTTGTGGAGCAGCAGGCAGAAGTATGGTGGAAGGAAAATAAAGACAGGCTGCTCCAAAAATATAATGCGCCAAAAGCGACTAGCGCGCCAACTGAACCCTCAGGAGCTGAAGCATCCGAGGAACAAAGCGAAACCACACAAACTTCATAGGACTAATTGTAGCTCAGTTTCTTAGTGATTTAATACAGGAAATGGATAGGTAGGAAGCTTATGTACTTTGTGCTATAGCACGACGAATTTAGGAGTCAGACATATGATTCTTCCAGAGAATAGAAAACTTCACATTTTCATAGCAGTCAGCAGAACTGCTATGGTAGTCTTCTTTTTTGCAGAAAGAAAGCTGAGAGTTTGATTCTTTTGAAACAGAGTAGAGTACAAGATTATGCAACATGAGAATGTCTATCCTTCAACAATTCATTTAGTCTCTAGAAAAGGCTGAATCCTATTTCTATTTTGCTTTTTATACACCTTTATTTGAATTCAGAGGAACAAAGAGTGTTTTTCTTGTTTAACTACTGATCAAATTAGCATCTTTTATGAGTAGTTGCAAAAGCCAAAAGGGACACCAAAAATACTAATTTAAACCCCAATAAAAGAAGGAAAAAAAAAAATTTTCCCTTTTTGTTGTGAGGCTTACAAATGGAACAGATATTTATGAGTGATGTTATGTCTATTGAAAGCGACCTATGTGTTGTAGTCAATAAAAACGCCTCCTATATGGAACATATCATATCAAGAATTTGTATGTTCTGCTTCCTTGCAGAAATGAAATTCTCAATATTTGAAGATTCTTTGGTAAGTGTATCTCCTGGAAGATGTTCTAGGTCTTGACTTCATTTCGGTAACAGTTAAATTTTATGAATTTCCTTAGTCTCCCTCCCAGCATATGTTAGAAAAAAAAAATCAATCTGGAGATTCTGGACCACATTCATCTTCATGCATGAAGGATAGTCTTCCTAAAACATTGACCCAGTATGAAACCACAAGTCTTGAAGATACTAGAGATGCAAGAATAGTAGCTATTACTGTTATGGTCAATTTTGATTCATATGATCTTAGACTTAGTGTTTGCTGCCAAAGCCAATGACTAATGACTTTTCTTCATTGCATAAACTATTCAAACCCAGAGCAGCTCAGAGTATATGTATCAAGCCTTATTCTTGGAATATGTTACCAAAAACGGGGAAAAAAAAAAGAAAAAAGAAAATGGCTTTCCAGCTGATATGCAAGAGCAAAGTTGGAAGGTGCAGAAACAGTTTTCTGGTATGTTTCCTTCTGACTTGGCTGAGCTCCGTTGCGATTGCCAAAAAGTATGAACCAACCAATATTGGTGCAATCATCGATGTCGATTCTCGTATTGGAAAGGAGCAACAAATAGCCTTGAAGATAGCAGTTCAAGGTTTCAATGACCTGCCATCCAATGATCAGAGACTAGTTCTTCATTTCAAAAACAACAGTGACAATCCTATGCAAGCAGTATCTGCAGGTAAAGTTTCCTCTTTGTTCTTGTAGGTTTTCTTCATGGTTAAGCTTGAAAATGGAAGACTTACATAACTTTTGTTGTCTGAAATGTTGCTTGCAGCTGAACAGTTAATTAGAGAGAACCAAGTGAAAGTGATAATTGGATTGAAAACATGGGAGCAAAGTGTTATGGTTGCTGATGTTGGAAAAGGCGATGAAGTGCCAGTACTTTCATTAGCATCATCTTCTAACAGACCCTTATTTATGCAGCAGAGATGGCCTTTCCTGATGCCAATGGTTCCAAATATCTCAGATCAAATAACTTGCATCTCAGAAGTGATTGGTTCTTATAACTGGCGGAAAGTTGTGGCAATTTATGAGGACAACACTTATGCTGGTGATTCTGAGTTGATTGCTGTACTATCTAGAGCTCTTCAACAGGTTGATGCAGAAATCGAATCGCATTTAGTCCTTCCACCACTATCTTCTGTGCCTGATCCTGAAGGGATGATTCGAGATGAGGTAGCGAACTTGATAAGATCACAATCACGGGTGTTTGTTGTTCTACGATCATCATTGTCACTGGCAAGTTATTTGTTTAAAGAAGCTAAGAAGATTGGATTAATGTGTAGAGATTCAGTTTGGATCATTTCAAATTCTCTCTCTGATCTCCTGGATTCTGTTGAGCCTTCGAGTATTTCCTATATGCAAGGAGCCATAGGAATCAAGAACTTTTACTCTGAAAATACTGCACCCTTTCAAAGATTCAAATATGAGTTTAAGAGAAATTTCAGGGCGGAATACCCTGATGAACATAATTCAGAGCCAGGAATTCATGCTCTCCGAGCATATGATGCCATCACAGCAGTTTCCAAAGCTGTGATGGAATCACTCAATGAGGATAACAAGAATCATTCAACGTCACTATTAAGAATGGTTCAATCAAGCAATTTCACTGGTTTAAGTGGTGATGTTCGTTTCCAAGGGAATGCGATATCAGGCGAATCTGTATTTTCAATTGTCAACGTTGTAGGAAAGAGTTACAAAGAGCTTGGGTTTTGGTCTCCCAGTTTCAGCTTCACAAACAGTTCACTGGGGCAATCAGGGAAGGCAAATATCAGTGCAGTTAGCAGAGTTCGAAGTATGCAAGACCTGACCAGCTTAGTCAATTGGCCTGGTGAACTGAACCGAATTCCTAAAGGTTGGGCAATGCCAACTGATGTAGCACCAATGAAAATCGGAATTCCAGGAAGAACAACTTTTGATAAGTTTGTGAAGGTGGATTGGGCAGACTGGACTAACAACAGGAAGGAACCTACTGGCTTCTGCATTGATGTCTTTCAAGAAGCGCTCAAGATTGTGGAAGAAGAGTATACCTTATTCTACGAGTTTGTACCATACAATGGCAGCTATGACGAACTTGTTGACTGTGTCTACAATAAGGTAACAAAACTGCAAAAACCAACCTAAAAAAGTCTGCAATAATAATCTCCAACCGCGTCCTAAATGTTTTTTTGTTTAATTTGGTTATTACTTATGATGAAGCGCATTTTTCTCCCTAGCTTACTATTCTTTTGTACTGTACATAGAATATTTACAGCCTACTTGACATGTATAACTTCATGCTTATACCATCAACTCATTTCCTTTCCTGGTTTTTGGTAGACTTTCGGCGCTGCAGTTGGTGATATAACAATTCTAGAAAACCGGTCCAAGTACGTGGATTTTACCCATCCATTTGCAGAATCAGGTTTGTCCATGATGGTCAAGGTGGAACAGGAGGATCATCGCGCATGGATGTTTATGAAGCCTTTCACTTTCAATATGTGGGTAGCAACATTCAGTATCATGTTCTACACAATGTTCGTCGTGTGGTTCATGGAGCACCAAACCAACCCAGAATTTAGAGGCCCTTGGAAAGACCAGCTTGGAACTGCAATGTGGTTCACATTCTCCACTCTTTTCTTCGCACACAGTTAAGTATCATTCTCCTATCTGTGTCACAAACTGCCACCCCAGCATAAGCTCCCATTTTTTTCTAACTGCCAATGTTTCTTCTTATCAAACAGAGGAACAAATAAGAAGCCACTATAGTAAAGCAGTGCTGGTAGTGTGGCTCTTTCTGGTGTTTGTACTAACCTCAAGTTACACTGCAAGTCTCACTTCAATGTTGACGATTCCCAGACTTAAGCCTAATGTGACCGACATTGAATGGATAAGAAGAACAAATGCCCCAGTAGGATGTGACATTGATTCTTTTGTAAAGGATTATGTTCAGAATGTGCTTGAGCTTAAAAACATTGAAACAATTGACAGCCCAGATTCTTACTCAATGAAATTTGATAGTGGCAATATCACAGCTGCATTTATCGAGCTGCCTTATCAGAAGGTTTTCTTAAGCGAACACTGTAATGATTACACTGTTACTGGGCCTACTTACAGATTTGGAGGTCAAGGCTTTGTGAGTACTTTCAACATAATTGGTTTCTTTTGATAGTTTTGAATGAATGCATCTGTTCATTCCATGTCTGAATTGAGAACTTCTAATAGTCCTGATCTTCCATTATGCTGCTGTGAAGGTTTTCCAGAAAGGGTCTCCAATAGCACGAGATTTTTCCAAAGCGATTCTAAGACTGATGGAGAATGGTAAGCTTGAGAAGCTACAGGGTGATTTGTTAGATTCATCCATGAACTGCTCCAGTACTGCTTCTGATGATTCCAAGACTGAGAGTCTGCACTTTGAGAGCTTCTGGGGTTTATTCCTTATTTCGGGTTCTACTTCCACCATTTGCCTTCTAATCTTTGTAGCTCGGTTGTGGAAGACAAAGACGAAGTGGCATCAGAATGGTGATGTTGTTGATCATCAGGGAGGAGGAAGCAAAGGAATCAAGGGTATTGTCGATATGGTGGTCGATCTAACCCCATACTCCCTCAGAAGTGGAAGCATTGGTAGATCAATGGGACGGGATGGCAAAGTGGCTCAGAGATGGAGTTCTTCGCGATGGGATCTGGTAAGTCCAGTTGACCCATCTGAACATTTTCAAGCATCTCGTGGAGGCTTGAAAACTGTATAAGAAACATGCCCTTAGCTAACTTCGTCCAAAGGGCTGCAGCCGGAAGTTTGTGGAGCCTAGACTAAGAGGATTCAATTTATTCGTTGTGTAAATGTTTAAAAGCGTAAGAATTAGTTAACAGAAACTAGTATTTTTGCTTTGATTTTGATCTTGTCTTCATGATATGTCAAGACGGATTAAGAATTGAATCAAACACAGAACGATAACAACATTCCAAATTTCTACATCTGATAAGATTTCGAGGACACTTCACAGGGATGTGTAGAACAGTATAATGAGAATCAGAACCTACTTCAACAATCCAAGAAAAAAAAAATGAGACAGAAAGCATCACGCTGAGAACCACTAGACTTCCGAATCAACTCTTAGTGAATCACAAAACAACTGTGTAATCCCAACAGCAATGTGCATTATAAGTTGTAACCGACAAAACTGCTAGAGATGCGTTGTGCTACACTGGATGCGACAGTTGGAGAATGTGATATCAAATGAAAGTTCAAATCAGTTTTATGAAACAAATTTAAAGAGTCTCGTGAAATCAGTAAGATATCAATAATATGCATACCTATTCAGAAATAAGTAGTAAAAAAAATAACAATTAGAAGGGTACAAGAAAATTCCTCTTATGGATGACTCTCGTCAAGCTTTTGCGTTCCAAATGAACATTTAAGTCAATCATTATTATTTATTTTCTTTCCCTTCTGCTAAAGAACAAGCATCATACCTGGCTGGGAAGATTACCTGAATTCACGGCCCGCAGCACTTTCCAGTTTTGCATTATTAACTCCTATAGCCAAGCAACTCATCAGATGCACATCACCAACGTGAAAGCTTTCAATTCTCCAAACAGATTCAGAAGTGAAACAATACAATCAACTCATCACCGAAACAATAGAACCAATAAAAAGATGTTCTGATGGTTGTTGTAATGGAATATTGAACACAAAGTCCAAAGTGCCTGTTATAAACATCGCATCAGAGTGCCTCCTTCAGGAAATTGCTGTAATCTAAGTTTGCACAATTAGGAATCCAAAAATTTATCTAAGGGGAGTTACTAGACCTTGAACATCTGCTGTAAAAAGTAATATGCATCAGATTCTTAGATGAAGTAAACATTCAATCATAACTTGCATACAAATGCAGAATCCCTCTACTATACAAACAATAAAACAAGAAAGGAACATAACGTAGGCACATACACGGCGCTCCAAAGTCCGAAGAGAAGGAGCATGCCACTTTTCTGTAAAACCAAAAAGATATCAAATCATGACCAGATTATTTAGTGAACATCCAAATTCCCAAAATAACAGTGAGTCAGCTCTGCTTTAAGAGGAAGGCTAATTTTCAACCATTCATTTATTATCAAGAGAAGACTTCCATTAAGTGAATTTACAGAAATGGAGAAAAAGACATTGCTAACTCTATCAAGCAATAATATTGTTTTTACAAATAACACTGGATCCGGCAAATGAAATCAGAGCAGAACGTAACATGCCCTACAAGAGGAGCATCATACAACTGAATCCAGTTACTTCACCGTCGAAAGCTCTCCACAGAGAGCACCTTGTACCCTCAATACATTGCATAAAAATACACTGAGAGTGGAGAAACTCCAAACAAGTCTCACTCAGAATCATTACTATTACCCTTTTAACCAGATTACTTCCGGTATATGCTCAATAAATAGATGAAGTCCTAATCGTCCAGATAGTCATCAAAAGTCCTACTGCTGTTACATTCCATTAAAGCTTTCGCATTTAGTTCTCTTCCAAATCTCCAAATATAGTTGAGACCAACAAGTAGCTCGGCAATGGTTGCTTCCGTCTTTTCTTGATTTGCAAAATAAAGAGTCTGTACGAGAAGCACATTTGTTCTAGAGACTAAATTCTGATGTTCAAAACTTCGCTCTGTTTGCCATCTAATAGTGTTATGAGCAAGGGGTGCAAGCCACTCAAGTATTCCAGACATAGCTTCATTCCATTCTGCTGCAAGAACAGTATCATAAATAGATGACATCAAACTCTTGGCATATGGCTTTAGTTTTGCTCTCAGAGCGGCTCTAATGCTTGCTGGCAGCATGTTGTAAAGATCATCCCTAGCATCATGACCAATCAAATGCGGAGATGCCACTAACTTCTCAATTACAATAATGATATTAGCATAGTGCAATGATAATGCTGCAGCACCAAGAGTCTCTGGAGGCGCATTCAAAAGCTTGTGCTTGGAGCTCAAAATAGATATATTCCCATGAAAGAAATTGTTGTTAGCAAGTTGTGCAACATTATTGGCAATATTTCCATCTAAACTTGAATTCAAATGACCATTGTTCACTGCAGAACTATTACCACCCATCATGTACTCATTCAATGCTCCCTTGGTAATCAACCGATTTTGTTTTGCATTCGGGCTCTTACCTAGAGCACGTGATGGTTGATTCACAAACTGCCACAACCTCAAACCAGCTTTGTTTACTTTCTCAAGCGGACCTGTAGTTTCTTTCGACCTCCCAAGAGGAGCTGAATACGAGATGATAGGCTTCTGTTTTTCTGGAACAGAGCTGGACATTCCAATATAATCGCGAAGGGAACCAGAAATGCTACCATTATTCGTCTTCAACATTGGGCCAGAGTTTGCAGTCACTCGATTTAGTGGACCAGAAGCAAACCTATAAATATTATTCTCAGCAGGGTGAACAGATGATTGCATGAAAACTACAGAGCGGCTGCGATGAATATGTTCAGAAGCAAGGGGTTTAGATTGTTTGGCTCCCGTCTCAACCACATTACCAATTCCAAACACATGTCCTATCCTACTATATATTGTAAAGAGAGATCTTGCTAATAGAAGAACTGTGTAATCATAGCTCCTGCTCCACACAGATATCTGCTTTAGATGCTTTACTTCTTGCAGCTTCCAAGCAATCTTTTTTTCATACTCAACCAAACTAATACTATCAGCATCATCATTGCTTTTCATTCTCTTTAGAGCCTGCTCAAGATCCCCAAGTGACTCCATTTCTTGATACAAATTTGCATTGATCAAAATGAATCGTTCCATTTTCCTCACCTTCCTGTCCATCTTCTTAAAACTGAATAGCCACCCATAAGAGTCGATGCTGACATTAGCCAAATCATTGAAAGCTTGCTCAAAACTCTTTAACAAAGGATCACTGCATTTTTTGGAAAGCCTAGCCACTGCTTTTGCTACATGGGTCAAATTCTCCATTAACTCCGCACATATCAGTCTCACAATATAATCATCATCTTCAGAAACCAGCTTCTTAACTCCAGTAGAGTTCATCATTTCCTCCCTCAACTTTTCCACATGTTTATCGCCAAGGGACTGCCACAAGTGAACCTGTTTAGACATTAAACTAGCGACCTCAAATGCCAACACTCCTATTAATGCCTTGTTGCCACCATCTTGTTTCTTGGCCGGTTTCCACAAACTCCGAAACCATGACTCCGCAACCATCTTCAGCTATCAATGAAAATCCAACAAGAAGGATCTTCAAGAAACAATATACCTAACAAATTACAGTGACAATTAAAACTAAGTGGAAACGCAATTGAACAATAACAATAGTACCAAAGAGCATCAACAAACAAGTTGTCAAAAAAAGTCTTTTTTGCAGATCATAAAAACAAAAAAGGACAACACTTTTATATGAATATTCATCAATTTGGAAGTAATTTCATATAAAGTAACTTTCCGTCTAGCATAAGGGTAAGCAAAATTCAACAACCACCTCCGGCACAGTGTTCTTTCCTTTTTCTTCACTTTTTCTGTACCTAAACTTTTCTTCAATTAGAACATGCAGAGAAATAGATACAAAAAACTTTCTTCTAGTTTTCTTTGCCATATTTGGCCGCTTGTTTGTTTCCAAAACAGAACAGCCCTGTCAATTACCAAATAATTAAGCCACTAACAAAGACTTCATCCCACCCCTAACACTGGAAAACTTTCAAAGGGGTCAAATCCAGTATCCAAAAATCCCACAATTCCCCAAAAAAAAAAAAAAAAGAAACAAACTTTGCTCCTCAGAAGCACAAATACTAGCATTCAAATCATTTCCTTCAAAATCAACCAACTAAAACCAAAATTGAAACAAATCCCAAAACTTCCATAACCAAGAAACACACACAAAAAAAAAAACAAAAAAAAAACTCAATATCTCTATTTGCACCAACAATTACACTTCAAAAAGAAAATACACAAAAGTGGAGTAAGCAACTCACAATTCTCCAAGAATGAAGAAAAGACTACACCATGGAAGCAAAATCAACCAACAGCAACTAAGTTGAGGTAGACCCAGAACAAAAATTAAGGCAGAAATGAAAATTATGGTGGTTAGGAAGGGAGGAAAAAGATTGGGAAGGTGCAGTGAAGCCCTCTTCTGAAAGAGTGGTGTTTTTTTTGTTGTTGGTGGTGGGGTGAGTCCACAACAACACACAGATGAACAAATTGCAATTTGGAAAGAGAGGAAAGCCGAAATTGTAGAAAAACATAAAACCGAGTCAAATTAAAAATAATTAAAAGAGGTGTTATGTCACAATCATTTTTAAGGCCCGACCACGCGGAAATGAGGAAAGGAAAGGGAAAAAAAAAAATTTAATTCCTATATTTGACCTCAAAAAGTCAAATTTCTTCACCATTTATCGCCGTGTGTTTGCTACTGTTTGTTTGATAAATTGTGGTTTTTAGTGTTATCCAACATAGATTTTCTTAACTTTTCCTACTAAAATAAACATAACACAGTGGGAACTTTTCTTATGCTTTTTTTGGCTGGATGAAATGAATGAACTAACAAGTCAAACTTCAAAAGTATTGTGCCAAAATAATCAATCATGTCATATATATATATATATATATATATATATATATATATATATATATATACCCCATAAAAAACACACATTTTATTGGTTACCGTATTTTAGTTTTTTTTTTTTGTTGGTTCAATAGAACGTTGGTAAAATACACCGACTATATCATATTGTAATCATGTATTCAGCTCATCTGGTGGTTCATCCAACCAAACTAGTCCGCCTGCACTGGGGGATCGTGAAATACTTTTCATCTTTTCGAATGCAAAAAAAATCACAATACACATTTATATTATCGAACACACTACGTATATACTATTACACGAGATTTTATAGAGGAAATTACTTAATAAGGAAATTTCAAAATGGGTCTTTTCACGTGACGGTGAGGAGGGAATGTTTAATTAGAAAGAGAGATGGCAATGTTCTTATCCTCCACTAAGCTGTCACTTTGTTCCACATTAATTTCAATCTACATGCGTGAATGTTTGAGTTAGACAGTAGATGACAATATCTATTTGGATCAACAGATTCCTGATACTTTTTACCTCAATTCTATTTTAATAAACAGAATAATATTATGGGGGGTACAATCCATAATACATAATAGTGGTGTGTAGTTTTATTGACGTAAATTATTATTCTTATAACTAAACGGATTGTGGTAGAGTGGTAAAGACTCTTTCACCCTTAATCTTAAATCAAGGGTTCGAATCTCGTCATGGGCATGGAGCAACATTTAATCCTTTAGCCAACTTTCCCACTCGTTGAGGTGTTTACAATGAGCGAGTGGAATTAATCATTGTTGCCAAAAAAATAATTACTGGAAATAACTACATATACTACAACAACTGAAAGTCACTTTGCTTGGGTACCGATCATCTTTGCAAATTTTTAATATGAACTGATTCTTAATGGAATAATGTAACATGCACAAAACCAAAAGGATATAAGTAATCATCGCTAAATTTCACCTTTTTAAGAGTGTGCCATGTTGTAAAGTCTTTTTTTTTTTTAATACAATCCTTCAAACTTAAAATTTTATACTAACATACTTTTATCTTCCACTCTCAATTTTTTTTAGATGCTAAAAAGCTTCACGTACAATTCTCGATCTTTAAATTTATTTGTAATCCTAAACGATATTCTAATGAAAATTATATAACCGCTAACGTTTATCAATATGAGTTCATTCATGAGCAGCAGCTCGTTCAAGATTTGTTCAAGACTTGGCAAGATCAGGGCCGGGTGCAAACGGTGCTTTGCACCAGGGCCCCCAAGGAAAAAAAGGCCCAAAATTTGTGATTATTTTGTGTAAGGTTATGTTTGATATAAGGGCCCAAATTTGATTATAATTTAAAAAACAAAATATATGAGTTAAAAATTTATTTTATATCAAAAGTGTAATGGACTTTAAGTGATTAATAACGTTTAGACTCATTATAATTAAATTTTTTAAACCCATATTTTAAAAAAGTGGACTATATTTAATTTATTAGGGCCCATTTCAATTATTTGCACTAGGGCCCTTAAAAGTTTGGACCGGGCCTGAGCAAGATCCTGCCTCTGGAACTTGTACTTCATTTCTTTCTGAGAGGCTAATGAAGGAAAGATTAAGCCAGTAATTCTCTCTTCTAACTGTTATTTATCCTTCCTATCGAAGAAGCACCAGTTCTTCTTTATTCTAAACGTTCAAAATCCAAAATTATCCAAAACAAAAAACAAATAAATAAATAAATAAAACATTTTACAGGCACTTATTTTACTTAATTTCCAAACATCTCTCTCATGCGTAGTTTATTGCACCCTTTTTTAATTTCCAGAATAAATGATCATCCCTTTCACCCTATTAAAGCAGAAGACATGAAACTTATGTGTCAACTAAGTATGCATCTGTTTTGGCTCCAATGCACCATATTTCAGATTTCAAGAGTCTTTTTGCCACGTGTAAGTCTCTTTTAATTAGAAGTTATATAATTTTTTTTTAAAAAAAAAACACATGTTTTACTACAAATAAGGATCAGTTACATTTTAAACGAATGGATATATTAATTCAAATTCAAATGTCCAATCGTATAGTTTTGCAGGCTTAATATAAACAAAAAATAAAAATACCTAAATCCAGCAATTAAGAATAATGCCTTATAAACTAATTATTTATTATTCTCTTATAACCTCAGATTTATAGATATATTTTTTTAAGCCCCAAATCATAGATAAATGATATATATGCCAAATTAATTCCTCAAAAAATAGTAATTCAATTAGATTTTAATAAAATAGTAATTTAGAAGGGGTGCCTGGCCAAACATCTAGTTCATTTTAAATCATTCCGCATATTTATCCTCATTTTTCACATGTTTGTAAGATAACTATGCTTTTTGACAACTTTACCATTGATTTAGGAAAGTCAACGAAATATCTACGCAGACGTTTACAGGGGAATTTTGCTTCCGTAGACTTTACCATCGGGTTTGGTAAGTGGACACAAGTGTTGACATGACTTTAACAAGTTTATTAGGGGATAGACAAATTGACATGGGACTTTATTATATAATTATGCCTTCGATAACATGAGAAAGGTATACGTGAATTTATTATAGAATTGATTTGCATCACGTTGATTTACTCATCAAGTAAAAAAAAAAAAAAGCAAATAATAAAGTCCATCTGAGAGTTTAACGAGAAAAATTTTCATCCCATTGTTATTGTAGCCACTAAGGAAATCAAAGAAGCAGTGTAAGTGAATAGTTACATGATAGTTTTATTGCATTAAACCACTTGTGGTGTTAGTGAAGTCGACGTGAATATTTAGAAGAAGATAAATTTACTTCCATCGACTTAATAATTGGTTTAAAAAGTCAAGAAAGATATACACGAGCGAATTTTATTTTATTTTGTCGACTTTATCATCGTGCTAAGAAAGTCAACAGAAATGTCAATGTGAATGTTTCAGCATAATTTTTATTTCGTCGACTCTACCGATGAGCTAAAATATCGACGATAACGAATCTTGATTCGTCGACTTTATCATCGAGTTGCAAAAGTCGACACAATAACCGACGAAAAAGTTTACAAAAGAATTTTACTTCAATCGGCTTTATTATCATACTAAGGTAGTTGGCACACATTTTCACAAGACTTGAAATTCTTAGTCGACATGGGAAATCACTATAAATTTTTGCATTAGATTAAAGTAGATGCAAGTTTATCATAGAATTTGGTATCAATTTCCTCGTCGAGGAACAAAACATCAACGAAAAGGTCAACATGAAAGTTTCACCGAAAATTCAACCTTTCTAATGGTATCATAAAGGGCATGAGGCTTGGTTATAGGATAATTTTGCAGCCGTCAAACAACTTTTTGGATTCGTTAAGTCAATGCAAATTTTGAAAGTTAAAATTTTCTTTTATTAACTTTACTGGTGGGTTATGAAAGTCGAAAAAATAATTATATGACAATTTAAATGGCTTTTTCGTCGAGTTAATAAAAACGATGCCAAAATTGATGAGAATGTTTTTAAAAGAATTTTTCTCTTGTCGACTTTATCATCAAATTTGGGAAGTTGATAAAAAAAGTCAACGCAAATGTTTTCTAAAATAGTTTGCTTTCGTCTACTTTATCATCAAGTTAGAAAAGTCGACAAAAAGTACAACAAATGTTTTCACGAGAATTTCATTTCGTCAACTTAGTGAAATAGACGATGCAATTGAGCAAATATTTTATAGCAATTTTTGGCTTCGTTAGCTTTATAACCGAGTTAAAAAATGTCGACAAATACATTGACACAGATTTTTTTTCCAAGAGAATTTTGTTTCGTCAACTGTCTCGTCGAGTTAGGAAAGTTGACGACAAAGTCGACACAAGTATTCTTAAGCAAATTTCTCTTCCATCAACAGATCAACTTTTACTTGCTTGCATTAATTTCTCGTCTCTTTACTTGCTAAAGAGATAAATTTTGGCGTTTAATATCTAAATCATTGATTTCTAGATGCAATTAAAACTTCCTGATCTTCCACTACCAAAATTACCATATATATCTTACAATTCAATTGTTCATTTTTTATTTGGAATTGATTTGATTATGAAAAATTGGATTTGTAGTTTTCTAGTTGAAACTTCATTCCAGGAAAAGGGGAAAAAGAAATTGGAGGGAGCATTTTATACCAGTTATAATATAGAGATTCTAGGTACACCTAGCAATGTGTACCTAGTGTGAAACACACGCGCCCACAATCTCAAAAATTCTGAAACTACTATTTATTATCCCTTTTTTATGGGATTTTTGATTTCTAAATTTCCATAACCGATTATTCACCCTAATTATCCGCCAGTTATGGTACCATTCCATCCATTCCATCTGCAATCATAATCTCAGATATTTTCATTTTGCATCATTTTGATATACTAAATTCTCACGTCGACAGTACTCTTGAAGACGAAATCAAATTCGTGCAGCCAAAACTGGGATTTTGCATCACGTTGCTGAGTATTATGGTAAAAAATCATGTTTTTCATCCCTTTTGTGTGGTCGTTTCCAAAATCTATCTCTTAAAAATATAAATTTGTCCGCTAAATCTTGTTTGGAATTCTCAAAATCTTTGTTTCGATATTCAGATTTGCCAGTTCGAGCTCGTTCGATAAATCGTTGAAGGTTTATGGATTCAGATTTGTTGTGAAAAAGAACAAAATTCAGATTTGGTGAATCGCCGGAGGCTTATGGATTCAGATTTGTTGTGTAAAGAAGAAAAGATTAATAGATCTAGGTATTGTTCATTAGTTTAATGTCATTATTCATCTTTAAAACATGTTAGTTCATCGATGTTCTAGTCTTTGTAATCGATTTGTGGTTGATTTCAGAAAATATTAACAGATCTGGCATTATTCATCATCTCGGTATCATTATTCATCATTAATGTGTGGTTGTTTTAGTCATATTTTTTTCTTCTGTGAAATATTATTCATCATTCACCGTCGATTAATGATGTTAGTTCATCAATTTCTTAGTTTTGTTCATCGATCTGTGGTTGATTTTAGAAAAAATTAATAGATCTAGGCTTTGTTTATCAGTTTAATATCATTAATTATTCATGTTTAAAACATGTTAGTTCATCGATGTTCTAGTCTTGTTCATCGATTTGTGGTTGATTTTGGAAATCAGATTTTTACATCATTATCTATTTCTAGCGGTTATTCATCATCTCGATATCATTATTCATCATCAATTTTGGGTTATTTTAGTCTTTTTTTTTCTGGTGAAATGTTTTATTCATCTTGTATTCTAGTTATTCATTATTTTCGCTTAGTTATTCGTTAAAGTACAATTATTCATCTTGTAAAACTACAACTATTCTTCATTGTAATATTGTTATTCATTTAGTATGAGATCATTATTCGTCAGGTTTGCATCGTTATTCATTTTTGTGAATATAGTTATTCATTATAAAATTTAAATTTATTCGTCCATAACGTTGTCACTATAAAAACATCATTGTTCATCACGTCCATAATGTTGATATTATAAGTACCAAAAGTCTTTTCCTCAGAGTTGAAACATCATCCAATAAGCACATCATATGTTATTCATCAATAACAACTTGTTGTTCATTACTTAAAATAAGATAATAATCGTAAATCTGAACAAGATGATACACTATCTGCCAAAAAGCAACAATGAAATTCCTGTTCATCAGTAACCATATATTGCGCATTACCTTACGCATGTATATTCACCAATAAAACGAATACATTCTACATCAATCATCTTTCAATAATTGTATAACAGTATTCATTGTCTAAACGTTAATTATTCATTACTGAAAAAATACACATTGATTCTTCATATTCATAAGTCTCAATGATTAACCATAGTCAATTTTACTAAAATAAAATCCATCGTTATGAAAAAAATTATCTCATATAATAAAATAATATAAAAGCTAACATGATAAGCAAAAAAAAAAGGTTTAAAATTAAACGTGTGTCAAAAAAAAGGGATAAGATCAGGGAGTTAAATACCAAAAAAAAAAGAGGATAAAATTATGGGGATTAAATAACAAAAAAATGGGGATAAAATTGGGTGATTAAATGCGCGTGTGAGAACTAAAAATCAGGACTAAAATGATCACTTTTTTAGTCTCAAATTTGTGATACACGCACTGTCTAGATACACCTTGCAAGGTGTACCTAGGAGCTTAATATTATTTGCTCATTTTATACTAGCCACTAGGCTTTTATAATAATAATAATTTATTTATTATGAAAACCAAATTTTGAGTTTTATAACCGAAATGTGTTGTCGGTAGATTGAAAAATTTGGAAGCGGGCATTTTGTACCCTTTTTTTAGGGTATTTTAAGAGTCTATTTGTCCTCATAATTTAAGGGTGTGCTTGATATTTTCCTTAAAAACTATGGTATCTTTTTATTATTTCACGTGAATCACGATTGTATATTAACCTGTTTTCAAAGTAAGAAAATGCTTTTCTTTTTTTTTTTGACAAAAAAAAAAATTATAGTATACCATGTAATAAAATCAAGTGATTAACAAGTCCTAAACTCCTAATAGTTTCAAAAAACGCGTGAATGATACTGTTTATTTTCTTAGTACAATTTCCTTCTTTGTTAAGAAAGTAAAGAAAAGGACCCTCAACTTCCATGAATTTATAATTGGGCCCACGCCCTTCAAGAAAGTCAATAACCCTTCTCCTAACCTTCCCCGCTCATTTATTAACCATTTTTGGTAACCGTTTTCCAGGTAAATCCAAAGTCTACCCCCACAAGATCAATTCCGGAAAATTTGTGGGGATTTTTCCTCAAAAAAGAATTTGTTCATGAAACTTCTCTTCTTTTAACCATATCGAATTTAACAGGAAAAAAAAAAAAAAATCCTGAACTCAAATGGGGCAACAGCAATCGAAGGATGAATTGCTGTATCAGCAAGTGAGTTATGGCAATTCTGAAGGGATCAAAGCTCTTCGCAGAGAAGGGGCTGGCCTTGAGGTATTTTTTTGGGTTTTTAACATTTCATCCATCTGTGCATGTGATTCTGTCATTAGGGTCCCTTTTTTCTTTCTTTCTTTTTTTTTTTTTCTGGTTTATCTCTGTTTTGACTTCGATTTTGAGTTTCTTTTCTGAAATTGAAGAGAAGGTTGTTTAGGAAAAGGTTTCAACTTCGATGCAAAAGAGGTTCAGTTTTTGTTTTGTTTTGAGTCTGTTGACTTAAGGTAGCTATTTGGATAGAAGGGTCTTCATGCAGTGACTTGATCATGATGGTTTTCTGGTGCTACATTGGGCATTGCTGCCTTGGAAATGATGAGGGGTTTGGTTTCCGTATTGGGTTGTGCATTATGGAGTGTTTTTTTAATCCACATTTTAGTATATAGTTGTATATGCTTTAAATTCTATAGCCTACTTAAGGTGGAGATTTCTTTGTATGTTTGCTTGGGTGTTAACCGTAACATTTGATTCTATGAATGCAATCCGTTGTTTCGCTCTTTGCATTCTTTTTTCGGTATCATTTTTTATGCACTGGATTAGTTGTTTTATAGTATTTTGAACGTGAATGGGCTTTGTTGCAGTGGATCGATAAGGAAGGGAAGACTCCCCTGATACTGGCTTGCATGAATCCAGGCCTTTATGATGTTGCGAAAACTTTGATAGAGTTGGGGGCTAACGTTAATGCTTATCGGGCAGGTGGTACTACTTTCACGTATAGTTAATTTCTTGTGATTACTATAGTTGAGATTTCTGGTTGGCAGGGGCTTTTGTGCTTGAACTTAAATAAGCATCTAATTAGGAGGAGTCAAATGGAATCAATTCACACAAGTATCAAGAGAATTAGTAATAACATAAACATGAAGGAACTAGATTGTGCTTAATTACTTGAATTATGCAGAATGAAAGTAGATTTTTAACTGATTGCTTTGATTAGTTTGTCTTTTGGTAATACGTTTAAACTGAGCTACTTGACCATTTAAATTTGATTAGGCCGTCATGCGGGGACTCCTTTACATCATGCTGCTAAAAGGGGACTTGAACAGACTGTCAAATTACTTCTCTCACATGGAGGTATGTGGAATTTTTGTGACTCTATGAAGTCCTCGGGTGCAATTATTTTGGCTGTTTTATCATTTTTTTTTTCCTCATTATGTTTTTCAACCTGTTTTAGCAAATGCCCTTGTGATGAATGATGACTGTCAGACTCCACTTGATGTTGCTAGAGTAAAAGGATTCAGCAATGTTGTTCGTGCTATAGAGGTAAACTTGCTCTTTCAATTTTATTTTTAATCATATCCATTTCCTGAGAGATGATTGTGAACTCATTGTTATTGTTGTTGATGTTTTAATGCTGCCCAGAGCCACATCTGCTTATTTTCTGGTTGGTTACGGGAGCTTTATGGACCAGGCTTTCTTGAATTGCTTGCACCTCAGTTACTCTCCCGGAAAGTGTGAGTTTAATATGCCTTTCCAATTTATGTATATTGCATGGTATTCCCTATGTTTGTACACGTGGAGGATTAGTACTTGCAGTTTTTTACTTTTGACATTCCTTATTGATTTTTTATATCGCTTGATTTTGTATTTCTCAACGATCTGAGTAGTTTTCTCCAAAAGGAGCACGGATTACTTTATTTCCTATTGTACCTGGAAATTAAAGACTTGTAACCTTTGTTTTAAACACGTTCTTGTTGGAAACATATTCAAAATAATAACGTCCTCGGATGTTCTTTGGTTTGAATGCATGTCTGCGAATCATGTATTGGGTTATGTGATTCACGCCATGCTGCATATATTATCATGAAGGCCCGGTTCAGTGTACAACTTTTTGTCTTTATTAGTATTACAGTATTTTAAGAAACTGAATAATCTCGGTGAAGTGGCTGATGATAGGCAGTAGTAACATTGATAGTTTGCAACTGCAAATGCTGAGTTGTGATCTGCTACAAACGGCTATCGGTAACATGGGGGGTTGTAGTTGAAGGAAATTATCTGCTATAGTTGTGAAGGAAACAAGGGCTGAATAGGTTATAGGTAACATGGGGTGATGGTTTTTATTGGCATTTACCAGTTAATCATTACCATTTTTTTAAATGGGGGGTTTTATAACGATATGTTTTTGGATTTTCATTGGTGTATATGGTTTTGGAAGCTCTCAAATAATTTATCTGATACGAAAAGGAAAGCTTTTTTCGACTATTCAAGTCTCGAAGTAAAAGGCTTGGAATTTTTTAGGCATCCCTTTTTAGGTACATCATATATGCTCAAATGTTCACAGGTTATATGTTTCTATTGAACTTCATGATTGACTGGTGGTATTTGTTGTAGGAACTTTCTTTTCTTCTTTTTTGGCCATAGGAACTCTCACTTATCTTTCCCCCAGAAAGGGTCATTGCTTATACTCTGATTTTATTTGTACTATGGATATCTATGACTGTATGTGTTCTCTGTCAAAAGATTTAAAATAGGGCATTTTCATTTGAACATTATTTCTGTAGGTGGGTGGCTGTTATTCCATGTGGTTCCAGGAATCTTAGAAAGCCTTTCAAGTTGGAACTTGCTGTATATGCCAATCTGCAGGTATTCTAATGACTGATTCCAGCATTCCGTCAAAAATAGTTAGTTTAGGCTTTTTTTTTTTTGTTTGGGTAAAATGTAAATCTATTGATATTGGCTTTATGTGTTTTGATATTATAAAGTTGTTACAAGTGTTTAATAATAAGGCGGTGCATCTTACAATGTCAACAGTGAAGCGTACCGTGTCATGTTTAAAATATCTAGAACATTTCAAAATTGTTTTGACTTTTACCATCAGTATTACTGTTCAGTATGTGTTTCCGTCAGTCTGCACTATTGGTAATGGAGTGCTCTAAGCACTTCTTCTTACATTTATGTACAACTTGAACTTGATTGATCTTGCATGAAGCTTTTGTGAGGAGGCATGGGCCCTAAAATTTTTCTTTGGTTTTTTCTCTTTTTACTTTGTTGCTTAATTATAAGTGTGCTGGCATTGTGTGAGAGCTGATTGTCTCCAGTTCTACCTGTTAAAAAGCTTGGGCCTTTTTGAATAACTGCTGATTTATGTCGATGATCAGGATGCCCAACCTCGCACGATCATTGCTCTGTGGAAGGCCAATATGGCAGACCCAAACTTTAGCCAACCGGATCCAACCGTCGTCATTACTGATTCCTCATCCAGTAATTTTCCTACACTTGAGCTTGATTTAATGTTTAATCATGTTTTGCAAGATACTATTAGATAGATAATTGTTCTTTATTTTCTCCATAGTCCCCAAACGCTGGAGACGGAGACGAGGTATCACTACCTCCCAAGTGGCTAGGAGTAAGTATATCCACTTATAGACTGGCACCTTTATTGCATGTAAGACATTTAGGAGTGGGCAAATTGTAAAGGTCATCATCTGCAAGAGCCTGACTAAACTTCAGAGATAGTTTCTTTACGAGGATTGATGCCTGATAATAATTTATGCATAGCATTCCATTAAGATGTTGGGTTTGAAACTGGACACCATAGTTGCAATTTGTGAAACTGCAACACCTTTTGCCGGAAAAACTGGAACTTTATCAAATTAAGAGCCGACAAGATTGAGAACTAGATGGACTTTTAGAGCTTTTTGGTAGGACTTTAAATGTGTCTAGGCTAGGAGTTGTTTCTGTGAACTGGACGGTGGTACATTTCTCTAAAGAAATTCCGTCTATGTAGGAGAGTTTTCACTGTGCATTCTTCTACTAGTGGTTATTTGAATGCTGATAATCCTGTTGGATTAAACCTCTTGCATGTTGAAGGACCTCTTGCATGTTGAAGGTTAACAATAGCAGAAGATATAGCAGCCATCCCATACTGGTTGATTGTTTCAGTTATCCATCTCGTTTGTGATTTACAGCATCTGGTCATATACTGGTGCTATAAGAAGTTTGGTGACAAAAAATAAAATAACAAATGAAGTAAACTTTCTTAAATTTGTTAAGACATCTAGTCCTGAAGATGATTGATCTTGTAGATGGTTTACATGTATATGCTCTTGGGGTGCAGGAAAGATTAGCCATCACTGATATGGCCTGCTGCTTTTGCCTACTACTTGACATTGAAGCCGTTAAATATTGTCTGATTACTATTTATATATCTCTGATAACAGGAACACGAATCAAACTGGCTGCTGCTAAGGAGAGTGACAAACAACAGTTGCAGTGGTTTTGTAATGCATGCAAAGGGATTCCTCAGGTTAGAGAAATTTCAGTTGCAGCATATTTGGTTGAAAGAGTGAATAGGGATGCAACATAGACTGTAAAATAACCTGAGTCTCTTTTGTCACTCCCAATTTTCTTTAATTAGTCATATTTGCTCAAATAACCAAGTTGGGATATGTGCATTTCTCGAATCCCTTTTTTTTTTTTTTTTCCCCTTTTTGAGGTTTTATCAACCAATTATTGTTTCCAGACTTGGTTCTGTCAGAGAAAGTAAAATTTTTGAATAATACATGTGTTGTCATTAGAAAGATTTCATTGTTTGCTGGTGTAAATTCCAGGTTGTTCAGCCAGCATTTTCTTTGAATCCTGCACCTCATGGTATCCCGGCGACTGCTCCGCCAAGTTCAGAGGATATGGAATTAGCCATGGCAATAAATGCCTCTCTTCAGTCTGCTGTCCAAGAAATACCACATCATCTGGATTTTCACGCTGCTTCTCCATCAAATCCATCCACAAGTCGGATTAACAATGATGGTGTTACTAGTGGACAAGCTTTCCCCAATAAGGGAAGCAGTAGTGGAGGTAAACACCCAGAAAGCAGTCCTACCGAACTAGCAGCTTCACAGGGGCAGGCCCAGGCTGGCCCGTCTTCTGCCGCAGCAACTGAGAACTCCACTGCTGGTTCCATTCCATCAGCACCACCTCTTGAAGATTCACCTGAGGATGATGGCCCGATTCAATATCCATCCATAGACAACAGCCCTCTTGATTTAACTTCGCCTCCGGTGGACACAAATGCTAAACACGCGGAAAAGAGTGATGCAAGTGCTTCTTCTTCCTCGTGTGTAATATGCTTGGATGCACCAGTCGAAGGAGCTTGCATTCCGTGTGGTCATATGGCTGGATGCATGTCCTGTCTCAATGAAATCAAGGCCAAGAACTGGGGATGCCCTGTTTGCCGTGCCAATATAGATCAAGTGGTAAGGCTCTATGCTGTTTAGCCATAATGTGCATATCAATGTTTGTAAATTATATGTCACGGAAATGATTTTGTAATATCTACATGCTCGCTGTGTCCTGCAATATTTACTCGGCGTATCGGAAGCTCGTTGATTCGTTGATATTATTTATACACAAGATGATAATATTTTAAGTAGTGTGATAATCATGTTTATCCTGTCTATGATCAAAATGATCATCATCTGAATTGCAGAATTGAACTTAAAACATTTGCTTGTCAAAAGGGCCACACCACTTCTGAAGTTGAGTATCAGTACATGTAAACTTTTAAGTGCATTGTCATTGTCCATAAAATTTGATTTTGAAGCTGAAGAAGATCTTCAGGAATATGTACCACTTTAGTGTGACAAACCACTTGTGTGGAATTGACAATGTCGCAGCAGAATAACTTCAGTTCCATGATAAGCGACGTCTCTTGAATTAGTCTGCAAAAATGTTATTCAACTTGCAAAATCCATCGCGCGTTCGTAAACATATTTTACTCTTTTCGTCCCAAAAAAAATTACTACAATTTATCTCATATCGTTTTACTTTTGGCTGTAATTACCTCGTGGAGGAATGGGATTCTCACATCACTTAGCTGGTAATTAAGATTCTGGATTTTTTATTCTTTTGCTTTGAACTTGGGTTACTTTTTCACTACTTTAAACTACACCCTGGTTCTTAATTAACAATATTCTCTAGTTAATTTATGTTCTTTCCCTCTTGTCTTGTAAATATTGCAAGTTAATCAACTAGCAGAAGCTCTGCTTTAATGAATTATTAGATGGCCTTAAAGTTGGTTGATTAGACCTTTAGTTAAAGTAATTGGCTTTAATTTGCTTGATATCTATTAATATTCGATTTGTTTGTACTAATGGAACAATTAGAACCTTTTAAAAAAATTTGATAGATATCAAAGTAACATCTCTTCTTACGCACTTTTTCCCCCAAATGAATTTCAAGGGATTAAATAAAGATTAATATGGAATTAGGGTTACATGGGAAGCAGACTTTTTCGACCATAAGTTTATGGCTGACTTGTCCCTTAAAATGTTCCTAAATGATCATAGTTAGTGTTATATAGAAAGTGATAAACAATATGGATCATATGTTAATTAATATAAGTGATAAGAATTAAAAAATTATATATATTTTTTCGGTCCAAAAAAATACTCGCTCCGGTCCTTAATATAAGACATTTTGATTTGTCCTAAATTTTACTTAGTACACATTTTTAATTGATAAAAAAACTTAAAAATATATTTTCGCATTCATTGTTTTCTATTGCTTGTGATGAAATATTTTTAAGATTTTTTTGTCAATTAAAAATACATACTAGGTGAAACTATGGACAAGTCAAAATGACTTAGTGCTTGTTTGGACAACGTTTTGTTTTAGTTTTTTATTTAGATTTGAGAGGAGATTTAAAAAGTAGTTTAGTTTTTTATTTAGAAAGTATTATAGTATAGTGACCATTTATGAAATTAAAATAGTTCAGCGACCAAAATGAAGATTTTACAATAGTATATCGACCAAACACAAGACTTTATAATAGTTCAGTGACCAAACGCAACACTTTACAATAGTTTAGAAACCAAACACAACGAAGAATTTACAATAGTTCAGTGACTAAAACGAAGACTTTACAATAGTGTAATGACCAAACACAACATTTTAAAAGGTAAATTAAAAAGTTGTTTGGATGATTTTTTTTTTTTCATTGAGTTTTGTGTTTAAGAGATAAAATGAGTGAAAATAGAAAATGAGTTATTGGATAAACAAATACTTATATTAAGGACCGGAAGATATTGATTTTTCAAATACGTAGTTTGGCGTGTTACAAGAAAATTTGTGGCTAAAGATCTAGCAAGAAGCCATTAACAGGGTTCTTCAAGTACATACAAAACGCTTCAAAGTACATTATGATTATGTCTCTTGAATCAATTTTTTTTGCAGTTGAATCCATGAACCATTTTACAACCTAGGAGAGGCCAAAGCACTTCAATCACCATGAAACAAGGCTGCAAACACAAAACTTTTTCTTCTCGAGCCATGAACAAAATGTACTTACGTACTGTCAAAACTCGCTTCAAAGTACCTTTTTTTTTTTTTTTTTTAGTAACTTTGAACTCTGAAAAAAATATATTCCCTAGTAAAAATTGACTACCAACAAAATGCACTGTTGGTTTACTCCAAAAATTTCTTAAAAGTCCTATCAAATTGACATTCTTACACATGTAAACTGATCAAATTGATCGTTTGTAGCGTCTTATATTCCCAATGTCATTCAGCATAGTAACATATTATAGTATATATATAATGATGGGGAATGTTACCTTCTCTACCATTTTTTGTCAATTAATTAATCATTGTGTTTTATTAGTGAGATAATATAAATTAATATTAATAGATGAATAACTGTTGATAAATGATCTCGTCTACTCTAATAGTCATGAAGTTCAAAGTTCAACTCGACATTATGAGATGATCATAAACCCTAACCAAGCATTCTAAGTAACAATTATTCAATTTCTTGCTAGATTTGAATCATATATATAAGAGTCCTTTTCACAAAGGGAAGACTATTTCTCATCCACTCACCTGTGAAAGCAACACATCGAGAATTATTTAGCCAGAATTTTCATTGTTGCAAAGAAACATATTTCAGCTTTCAAATCAGGAGACATGATAGATTTATAGCTATACCATTAGCATATACTACAAGTTTAACAGCAGCCCATGTGCTTAACAGACAGATTAGAGGGAATTTCATTTTCAATCAAATTTTAATTATCAAAGATATTGGCATATAAGGGCTCTATAGTTTTCAATTATCTGAATCACATATATCGATTTAAAACCTTGATCGTAGTTAATTTGATCTAGTACTTTTTAATTAAGGTGAACATTTTCTCTTATATATTTTAAGTATATATATATATATATATATATATCATTGAGGTACAAAACCATCCATTAATTCGTTTATAGTCCCACCCTTAACACAAGTATTAACCCTAAGCATTCCAAGTCTTAAAAAACAAAAAAAAAAGGAGGAAAATTCTTAATCACAGCAAAATAGTCATTTGATGTTTAACCCAGAAAAGGGCAATCTCATGCTATATACATCCTTTTTACTAAGAGAAAGAAAACAGAAAAAAGAAAAAAAAAAAAAAAAGGGTCACCATAATAACTGTGATCTTCTGTGATCATCTTGTCCTGGAAGTAATAATAATGTTTTTGAGCATTTATTTGCTTTCGTATTCGACGCAATTGAAAATAGTAACAATGGAAACCAATTACGAGTGTTCAGTCTGTGGTGGTTTTTTTTTTTTATGTTGGATTTTTGAAATTGATGTAAGTTTTTGTTACTCTAAGCTTGAGATTTGGGTGAATAAAAAAGTCAATAATCCTCCCCTCGACACCAAAATAATGAAGCTAAACATTAGTAAACTGATATGATATAATGCTAAGGTCACCATCATCTCTCTTATGGTAAACTACATAATAAAAATCAAATTAGACACACATTTTAACACAAACAAATATAATATATAATGCTCAAATTTTCATTTATCGCACCAACTGAATTTAATCATACCAATTAATGAATATTGGGTATGACAACCTTCCAGACATATATATATATATGTATGTCTGAAAGATTGTCACGGCACGGCCGTGATCTGGGTTGTAATACTCAATTTTGATTAAGTGATTCGATTGAAATTTATTGATTAGCCAATAACTCAAAAATAGAGAGAGAAAAACACACCCTTTCAAATTAAGTTCGTGTATGAAGTTACAAATTTCACTATAAATAAATTGTCTTCTAATAAAATTTCAAAAAAAAGGAAAAGAAATGATACTAATTAGATGTATGCATAGCATTATATATATGATGCACCACATATAGAGATTCCTCCTCATTGTAAAAGCAAACAAGTTGAAAATGGTTTTTTTTTTCCCCCTAATAAAAAATAAAAAAATGGAGAAGTTGAAAATGTAAAGAAAAGAGGGGCATTTTGGTAATTATGGATAGGAAAGGAGTTGTCAATCAATGCAAAAGCCAAAAGGTAGATTGGTCACACCTCTCAATAGTGTGAAGAAACAAAATCATAATATTCCCTCAAATTTTTAACCCTACTGTTAGCTTTTTCATGTCTCCATCCATCATTTCTTTTACCTCACACTGTCAACCTCTTTTCATTTCCACAAAAGCCCTAACCTTCCCCCCTTCCCTTCATACTTACCATTTTACCATCATCTCTTTCTCTCTCACACACTCACACACTCCTTTTCTTTCTCTCTCACTCCCTGTCTTCTCTCTGAGCACACATCTTTCAGAAGAGAGAGATGAAATGAAACTACAGTTGCTTCCCCCCTTTTCTAGGAAAAATATCAGCCAATCTCCTTAAACATTTTCAGAAAACAAAGCCATAAAAAGCCAACCAAACCCAACAACAACCATCATAAACACCTTTCATAGAGTTTTCTAGGATTGATCAAACACAAACAACAAAAAAAAAAGAAAAAAAAAGATTCAAAAGAAGCAAATCTTAAAAAGAAAAAGATTTTGAGCTACATATTGCCATCCATCTATATATATATATATATATATATATATGTATATTACCACTCATATCTTCTCCCTTCTCTCTCTTTTTCTTCTTCTTCTTCTTCTCTCTCACTCTCAAATTCATCATCTAAACCAAAAACCATGATCAATCTCAAAAACCCGTAACCTCTTTTTTCTTCTTCTTCTTGTTCTTCTTCTTCCAAGATCAAATTTTTATTCAATTTTCTTACATCAAAACACTTATTAAATCCCAAAAAAAAAAGAACCCTTTTAATGGATTCAACTCAAGAAGTGGATTCACTGAACATCAACACAAGCTCAGCCATTTCCTCAATGAGTGGAATGAACATGATGATGATGACTTCACCTAATTCATCATCAGCTGTTTCAGCTTCTTCAACCATTTCATCTTCTTCTCCTTCATCAACAACAACCCTAAGCCGATACGAGAACCAAAAGCGAAGAGATTGGAACACTTTTGGGCAATACCTCAAAAACCACAGGCCGCCACTCTCTTTATCTCGATGCAGCGGAGCTCATGTTCTTGAGTTCTTAAGGTACTTGGATCAGTTCGGAAAGACTAAGGTTCATACTCAGCTCTGCCCGTTTTTCGGGCACCCGAATCCTCCGGCACCTTGCCCTTGTCCCCTCAGACAAGCTTGGGGAAGCCTTGATGCTTTGATTGGTAGACTTCGAGCTGCTTATGAAGAAAATGGTGGGAAACCTGAGACCAACCCTTTTGGAGCTCGAGCTGTTAGGCTTTATTTACGTGAAGTTCGTGATTCTCAGGCTAAAGCAAGAGGAATCAGCTATGAGAAGAAGAAGAGAAAGCGTCCTCAACAACAACAACAACAACAACAGCAATTAGCTATGCATCCTGCATCTTCATCGAGCTGAAAAAAACAAAGAGTACTAATAATGTTAATTTGCATGAGATGAGATGATCCTTCTTCCCAAGTAATATTTTGTCATTTGTTATGATTTAGTAAGTAGTCTTTCTTTTGGATGATGTTGGCACTCTATATCTAGTTATCTGCTACCCTTTATGGTATGAACTATGAAGGGTTTAAGGAATATTTTGCATTATTAATTATCACCGTTTTTATATTAATTCTAAGTTTTAAGTAGTTTATTCGTGTGTCTTTGTTGTTATTTACCTGATTTAAGATTGTTGCAAAAATGTTGAAGTTTGTGGTTTTGGAAAATGATGATGTTGTAGTATATATCACTGAATATTGTTTGGTATTTGTATCTATTGAATGAATTCAGTACTGGAACAATGAATAGAACTGGTAGTCGATATTGAGTTTTCTACTTGTTGATTCAGTGAGAGGAGACAGTGTTTTTGTTTTTGTGTTTTGTGGTGGGATCGATCTATCTTTGAGATTTTTTCTTCTTTTTTTTTTTTTTTGGTTGGGTTTTTTTATGATTCATGAAATTTTGTCATAAGGCAGGTTTTCTTTTCTGAAGGAGAGACCATTTATTGCAAGTGCTGGATTTTTGCAAAAATCAGGTTCAGTGTTTTATTTATATATATATATATATATATATATATATAATTTTTCTGGAAATGTTGTTGCTTTTCTTTTGCTCTCTGGTAAGGAATTGGCAAATCATCCAGATATAGTATATGTATGACTTTGCAAAGATTAGATATATCAGGTGTCAGCTTTGTCCCAGCACTGGTCTGTCTTTGTTAGCACAAACAGAAGTGGCCTTTTTTTGTACATTTCATTTTTTTCCCCCCTCTTTTGTGCATATGCATATACTTTGGTTGCTACTGCATTAATTTTGCTTGTATGTATACTCTGAACATTGAGCAGAAATACCTCAGAACTGGCATGGTTTTCAATGTTTTTAGCTATAAATCCCCACATTTTTATTACCTTCCACCGTGAATAAGAGTTATATATTTACTGTACGAATAAGTAATACACTGAACTCTTGAGAGAGCCCTCATCGTGCATATTTAGATTCTACCTGTGGTTGACATTGTGTTTGACACTATAATGTAGGAGGTTTGAGAAGTTTGAAATTGTGTGTACAAGTTTGTGTGTTGATGAGTATTGAGCTATGTTAGTCTGAGGGCGATACGTTTCTGTTAAACTTCTAACCTCTAAAATAAACGAACTATTCATTGCTATCACATATGTAAATATATATATTTGTGACCCTTTTGCTGATGCTATGAATGAGTAGTAGTGATTTTCAGTCATGTCATGTATGAGAGCTGATGTTCCCCGATTGGGAGATGACATTAACTTCTTTTCACATGAACTTCTTCTAATAGTGAAGTTTTAGTTAGGTTATTATTAATTGCTACTATCTACTACTACTTCTAGTGTATTGAGCTTACCCTCTCATGAGTGTCATCTTCATTAATTTGTAGATTCATTTGTGAGATCCAAGTACTTCTTGTTTTCAATCTCTTTTGCATCGTGAATGAATCCACTTTACAATGATTGAAATGAGAAACTTTCAATTTCGAAATTTGTCTTTCTTTCTGAGTTTGACAATATTGGCTTGTGCTTGTGAGTTGGACTACATATATATTGATAGTACTAATGTCCTTATATATATTTATTCATTGTAAGCTGTCACATAATGCCAAAGAAGAAATCCATTGCCACTAAGAAAATTTTTTTTGTGATGGATATTGTAGGGTAAGATTAAGATGTTTTTACTAATTAAAGGGACCCATAATTGGAAGAAAGATCTGACTAGAATGATATATTTTCTGTTGACAACATGAATTTTTTAAACCAATTATTGGCAGTGGGCTTACTGTACCTATCAATTAGATATGCCTTTTTCGATTAAAAATATAGTATTTCATTCGATTTGGTTATCATGGTGCATCATGCATTTAACATTTGTCGGGTATATTTTGTTGCATCTCTCAATTAAGCTTTGAAATCCTTTCATCCCATCCCTAATAAACAATTCTAGTGCTTGGTGTGGAATGAAACGGTGAGGGTAGAAAAATGTTATTATCATAAAATTAGAACTCTAAACATACTTGTAGATTTTTCGAGGGAAAAAAATAATTTCATTGTTGCATGTGACACACAAATTTAGATTGATAGATACGCTACTGCTCACTGATGAGTTGTTTATATAAATTTATTCATTTATGGTTATGATTAAGTGCTTACTATTGGGATCTAATTCATTTGTCATCACATGCATTCTTAATCATAATTTTATTTGGATTAAGAAAAAGTTATGTTCTTGTTTATGTATTGTTTATAACCTGTCAAACTAGGGAGATCTTTTGGTTCCCTTTTGGCTCAACACAAAGTTGAGGTTTTGATCGTTTCATGCTGTTTTATTTGATATATTATACATGTATCCAATGTTCGAACTTATTGTCCGATTAATACAGATTCGAGCAGGATAATTTCACGACATTTGGCAGTGTTTTATACTAGTTTTTGCCAAACAGTTGTTTTAATTTTTTTTGCCAAAAGGAGATCATTGAATAAATAGTTCTTGAATCTTTTGTCGGCTGATTAATTAGTCTTTTTTAATTAGTTGATATGTTGTGTGGCTTGAGTTTGTCTGATCAGAACTGCATGTCTATACAATTAGAATGCTATGCATGTGATTCGCTTAAAATTTTGCCCTACCTGAAGGGTGAGAATCTTTTACTCTAGTCTCTAGCTAGGTGCCAAGCTACTACTACATACACACCAAGATGAAATTCCGACTCATTATATATCAATCGTGTTTCAAAAGTGAAATAAGTATATAAATATAAATTAGGATATATATGAAAATAGCAATGTTAGTACTTATGTATTATTTTAGTTCGACAAATACGGTAATTCTTTTGGAACACATAGTAGACTTATATTTCAGACGGGAGAGAGCATAACTGAGTGTTAAATTTGGATAAATACATTCTTTAATCTTGCCACTTTTGGGCTCTATGAATCTTCAGAAGCTAGCTAAAGCTAGTTAGATAATGAGACATAGCTTCATACATCATTGTGACTTAATTAATCAAAGATTATCCTAAAGTCTTCTGACCACAGCATTAGTTTAATTGTGATCACACTTTTAGAATATATGGTTCCCTTTAACTTGGTATATCTAATCATTGTATTTGTGGTTGATGATCAAAGAAGTGGGAAAAGGAAAAATAATTGGAGCATTGGACAAGAGTCTCGATTCTTGCATCACTTTGTTGCATTTGTTTAAAGTAATGTTGATTCCTTCTTTCAGTTAATGTTGGATTTAAATCAAAGTGCAAAGAAATGGGATAAAAAATTATATTGATCCCTAAATCCTTACCTACGTTGTTGCATGTGCCAAATCTACTTGCCTATAATTACCCTTTCTTTATATGTAGGATTATAGGTTGCTTATGTTTTTTCAAACTGAATCTTATCTAGAGTTCGTTAATTTCACTGTTTGCTTTATTTTCTTATACCATCTTAAAAGAATTAGGGCAATTTGATCGCACACACATCCAGTGTTCAAAATATTGGAGCATTATTAATCCAAAATGGAACAGGTGAATTAATATAGTTTGATCGTTGAACTTCTAGTCAACTCATTACTCATGCCTAGTAAACAAGGCTGAATTCAGAATCATTTAGCCATATTTGAACTACATTACATAAAAAAAATTAAAAAAAAAGGAAAGAAAACTAATTAATGAAACACGCGCAGCCCTTCATGGGTGCCTTGATGTATAAGTCAATCATATTTAATTTTGACTGAATAACATTTCCAATTGGATTTAATCGACATGATAATTATTTTTTTTGGGAGGGTTGCTCCTTTGGTTAATCCACTTAATTAACCATCATGCTCCTGACTAATATGCTAGAAAATCCGAACTCAAACTGATGAAAACTTTATGTTATTTACAAGAGAGTCTAAAATGATGATTTTTTTTTTTGGTAACACTTTCTTAATTAGCATTACCCTTTAAATAAACTCGTGTTTTACTCATTAGTATTTATTTACTATCACAATATTAGAGGAAAATCGAGGGTCTCCTAAGAACATGTCGCAAAACTTTCGACATGGAAATTATTCTGTAGATGTTGCATTGAAAATGCAAACCGGAGTATTCATTCTTATGGCATAAAAAAAAAAAATTAAATTGTATTTTCTCCTCTTTTTTTTTCTTGAAATGTGGATGAAAGAAGTATTAAGGATATATACGTGCCAAATATGGACTATCTCACATCATGTAACATTATAAGTGCACCAAAATATCCGATTGATCCATAAGGATTTCAGCCTCTACTTGATGAAATTCCATATTCGATCCAAGTTTAAACATTTTAGTACCTGTTTTTCTTTTTCTTTTCTTTCCCCCCTTTTTCCCCCAAACCATAAGATTTTTGGAATTAAGAAATTTAGCTCCAACCCCTCAATAAACCCTGATTTAGAAGCATGTTTGTGAAATATGTAGCAACCAAAATTGACTGTGTTGTGCCCTAGGAATGAAACTTCCGTATGTGTGGAGCACAGAATCTTCAGAAAATGTTAAACCGGATCTTAAAAATTTAGGTGGTACAATAACTTTATGACACGTACCTATTTATGGAAACTTTTTCCACGGAGGTTTTAAACTTACCTGATATAGTTCAAAGTTATGTACTCCCTCCTGTCCTTATTATAAGGCATCTTGATTTCGTTCTAGGTTTAACTTAATATGTATTTTTAATTAAAAGAATTTAAAAATATATTTTCACATTCGTTATGTTCTCTTAATTATTATGAAATATTTTTGAGGTTTTTATTACAATTAAATAACATTTTATGTGAAACATAGGACGAAATCAAAATGATTTATAATAAGGACCAGAGGAGTAGTTTATAAAAGTTCCAGAAGGGGCACGTAATTAACAAATAAAGAAGTCAATTTCATTGCTGAAATTTCTCCAATTAGCTCATTATAAATTGCTGTCACATCCCTTTATTTTCAAACCAATGACATGCATTTGGCTGCGGTAAAGAGCACTAAGGATGTTTCAATAATGCAGGAATGATGGAGGTATGTATAATTGTATATTTGCATAATCTTATAGTCTAATGTTCGAAAAATTTTTCTCAGCATCTATAATCTATTGTATCGCGTAATTAAGTAATAAAACGACGTGATTTTATTAAAGTATGTATATGATATAAAAAGTTAGAAATATTATGGATAAATTAATATCATCTGTATAATGACATCCATGAAAACTGTGGAAATGAGAAACAACACAAAAATGCATGGTGTTCTAAGTGCAAAACCAATTGTATTAATTTGCCTTTATTCTTTTTGACCATCTTACAATAGCCTTTTTTTTTCTTTTCTTTTCTTATTACAATTAGGACAAAGGACACTTGTATACATTTAGCCAAACATTCGTTCAGGACAACGCATATTTGCACTTCTTCAGCATTTTGAGAAGGGTATTTTTATACATGCTCTTTTGACAAAATCACATGCAATATCAATTTGTGGAAATGAAAAGCTTGCTTTAATTGTAGATGAAGCAGTTTTGTATATAATTTCACTACTCCTTTTGTCCAAAAAAGAGATCTTGTTTATTGCATTACCTACTTAACAGGTACATGTTATATTAATTATGTGATAAGACACTTGGTAAAATGATTTGTGAAATTGACACCTCAAAAATAACTGCACTAGAGTTTCACCTTCTTTCTTTCAATGTTGCAAACTGAGGTAACATATAAGGAGTAAAAAGGTGTATTTGTCTCCCTTCCCTGAACAAAAGAAAAGCTTTCAGACCAATTTGAAAAGAAAGCCAGAGATTCCTTTCTATTTTTTCGGAGAAACCTATAAATTAAAAATGTAATCATAAAACCTAAAATCCTGGAATTAATAGGAAAAAAGCTGTTCTTTTAGGACATCATGATGATAAATATTGATTTTCTTCCGGCAAATGTTTCATCTAATGATTTTAAGCTTTGCTTCCCCCCATATTTGTACGATGCACTAAACTACGATGCATTCAATATATATTCTGTCTCAAAATAATTGTCTAATTTAAATATAATAAAGGAAAAATATTTCTCATATATACTATGTCTTAAAATGATTATCCAGTTTAAATATAATTAGCGAAAAAATTTCTCAAGGGAAGAATTTGTGGCCTTATCCATGTATGCTTACACTAGTTTTCTCTTTTCTTCCCTTGAGTCGGATTGAAAGTTGGTATAGTGAAAAAGTTGACAACGCTCTTTCCAAATGACTTTGGCTTAGGGATCGATCCTTCTAGTAACAACATTAGTTTGTTAGGATTTTTTTATGTTATTTTTAAAATATTTAAATAATAATTGTCTCATCTCAACATACTTTTTTACATTTTTAATACACTTTTGTTACATTCACAATATAAAAAATATCTAAAAATACACAATAAAAAAACAACGAAACAAACATACCATGACTAAAAATGTCAAATAAGCAATTCTTTCAAAGGTGAAAAAAACTTCACCCATGTTTTATAAGGTGGAAAAAAAAGAAAAAACTTGTAGTCTCTAGGATTACACGCATCTACTTAGGTCATCAAAATCGTAAAGACTAGATGTGAAATTGACTAATTAATTAATATCCTCATTTCAGCATCAAAGTCACGTTAGTAATGTCTTCTAAGAGACAAATAATTGGTATATTTTGCAAGTTGTACCTCATATACATATGTAATACACTCTCCTTCCACACAAGTTATTTATTTTTTTTCTACTTTTCAGTTATACATGAACTAAATCCTCTAAATCTTATCCCATTTTTTTTCTCACATGTTTAATTTTAAACCGTTTTCTTTTTTGCTTATCTTGTTATCTTTATATTATTTTATTTTATGAGAATTTTTTTTATAGCTATGGATTTAATTTGGGTAAAATTGAATATGATTCATCATCGAGGCCAATGAATCCGAAGAATCAATTGGAGTAAAAAATTTGAACTGATTATCAACAAAATTTGGAGAATTGAGCGTCAAATATGGAAGATTTTAATTGATAACGATATTTGTTCGGATGAATAATAGTATACTTATCGATGAATAATGATAATATTGTTGATGAATAATGGTGTTCTTATAGTGACAAAGTTATGGATAAATAAATTTAAAATTTTGAAATAAATATAGATATCTACAATGATGAATAATGAAGCAAATGTTGATGAATAATGATCACATCCAAGATGAATAACAATACTAAAATGAAGAATAGATATATATATTTGCATGATGAATACACATATCTATGGAACGAATAACACATGTTCAAAAGATGAACGACATATATTTACAAGATGAATAACACTATTTAACAATATTAATAACACCAATCATTGTTTTTAACATATACGGTCTTAAATGATTCGCCAATGCTCAACACCTATATGTTGATTATTTGATTTCAGCAACTCTGTCAAATATTTGATTCCCGACCGATCGAGTTCATCTTAATGAGCATTTCTTTGCCGCTGATCAAACAAAAAGAACATTACAATAAGTGAGATTTTACATTCAATCAAAAACTCTGTTAATCATCAATAATAATACTATTGAAGATGAATCATTTCGAAAATGGTAATATTACCTTTTTCTAATGCTTCTAATGCTTGTGTCCTGTATTCCTCTTTTTTTTTTTTTTTTTGCAGGTGACTCTATCTCCACTTCAACACTAATATGTGATGGTGTTTTTTGAGATCCACTAACTTTACTTGTTGGAACATCCGATTGCTTCCCCCTATCTGCATTATGCCAAGAAATTACAATTTTAGTAAGCTAATGAATAACAACAATTCATTTGAGGAATAACCATAAATAATGAGCTCCATCTGATTGACAACAACACCAAAATTGATGAACAAGCACATGGATGTTCATCTTTCACATATGCAATACTGATGCAGTAATGAATAATCATTACACCAATAATTAATAATGGACAGAAATGACATTAACAATTCAATAAGAATTAATATTAGATGAACAACAATATCAGAGTTGATGAATAACCACATATTATCATTGTTCATTCATCAAAATTGTATACTTTTGACAAATAGATGAATAATGAGTTTTAATTAAATAAATAACAGCATAAAACGCATGAATATGTATGAAAAAAATAATTTTCTTTATAAAAAAATCCAATATCCATGACGAATAGTTGTTGAACAACATCAACATATTCGATGAACAATCATACAATAATGAATGTCAAACCTTAGACCTGCAAAACCCACCATCAGAAAACAAAAATTGAATAATAACAATTAATATTAGATGAACAATAATGACATAGTTGATGAATAACTACATATTATCATCATTTCTCAAACTTGCAAAAATCTTGTCAAACAGATGAATAACGAGTTGTCATAAAATGAATAACAGTATAAAACGCATGAATATGTATGAAAAACGATGAATAGTTGATGAACAACAACAATTTTTTCGATGAACAACCATAGAATAATGAATGTCAAACCTTAGATTTGCAAAACCCACCGCCAGAAAACAAGAATTGAAGTGATTACCTAGTTCCCATATGGGATTTTGCAGAGCTTTCTTCATATGAGGATTGATAATTCCATCCTTCTACACAATATGTGAAAATTAATGAACAATCTCGTTTCGTGAACAAACCCAAAAAATACGAAACCCAGAAAAAAAAAAAAAAAGAGTGAATAAGATGATTTATTACTCAAATCCTCGTGTTGTATTGAAGTTACTGGATTAAAAAATCCAGATTCTTGATGAACAAAACGAATTTGATATGGCTACCGGCGTGATAACGAAAACTAAGGTTTGATGATGGTAATTCAGGCGTTCCAGTGTGAGGATTCTCGTAGCAAGGATGATTTTTTGGTTTTGAAAATCCTTATAGCTTGATGCAGATTGGAATTGATGAGATAGGAAGTTGGATAATGATAATGGCCGGAAATTAGGAGGAAACGGCGGTATTGAAATTTCAAATGTCACGCAGAATGTGGGATTAAATGAGTACATATATTTTACTTGAATGTCATTCTTGTAAATAGGTTAATTTTCTTGGTATTTAGGCGCGTGAGTTACACACTAGGTACACATTAGTGTCTATATTATAACTGCTTCTAAGGCAAGTAATGTGGCAACATCTATTTATTAGTATCAACTTTATAGTTGCAAAGTTGCAAGAAGCCTCCTCTGAATTCCATATAGTAGAACTTTTATAATTAATAGTGTTGCAACTACAAAAATTTATTAATTTAGAGAATTATTAAATAATTGATAAAGTAATGAATTATTAATTTAAAGAATTAGTATGAGAGAAAAAAAGAATCGCCGCTAAATTACTTAATTTGTAGTTATCTTTACATCATAATCAATCAAGTATTACGACTATATTGAACACTAAAAATCCGTATATAGTTTATATAATCTATAGGGACTAAAAAAAGTATTAATAGTTCATATTTTACTAAATACTTATAGTACTTATTATTATTTTTTATTATTAGGGTATTTATTAATTTATGCTATTGTTGGACCTATAGATATATAAGAGATTTTATGAAACATTATTATCTTACCATTTTATCGATTTTTTTTCACTTTTTGTATTGGTCTCAAGTTGGAACCAGAAAAAATTATTAATTATTAGAAGTTATTAATTTATAAATTATTAATTTACCGACGTTCTATTGTATACATTAATTTGTTTCAAAATTTTCGGTCACCAATTTGACATCTCAATGCTACCAATCTCCATTGTCGATGGATGGATCGCTGTCGGACAATTAACCATCAACCAGACGAAATAAGTCTGATATAATAAGTTCTTAAACTTGTGCTTATTTCAGTAACTGTCTACTTAGAGATTCTCAATGTTTTAACATGTTTGAGGTCGAAAACACCTTATTAACATAATTAACATAAACATGTGTTTTTTGTTTTTTGAAGAAGACAAACTTAAATCCATAGACTGAATCCTGACTACATATATATGCAATGAAACATACAAAAGGGAGAAAATTGTTTGTTTTGTTTTTGTTGGATGGTTTTTTCATAATAACAAATTAATTGTCCTATTTTAATATACTTTTTTATATTTTCAATGTACTTTTTTATATTCTCAATAAGAAAAATAACTAAAAACACACACTAAAAAAACGAAACAAACATACACGTAAAGAAGACTGTTTTTCTGCTTTTCTTTTCAAATGTCTTTATTGATTAAAAAAAAATGAAAATCACACTCAAGTGACTAGTTGAAACAGTGCCCAAACAGTTACAAATAGTGTAAAATCAGTCATTTTCGTGGACTTTTCTTTTTTTTTCCCTATGGCAATAGGCACAAAATAAGAATTACAATCTAAAAATTTTTTGTCTAAAAATAAAAGGGTACGAGAATCCCTCTGCAATCACTCAACCAGTCAAAAATAATATAAACAAATAAATTAATTAAAAACTGAATTAAATATAAATATATACGTGCAATCCAGTCCAGTCCAGTCCAGTCCAGTAGTTAGAGAGACTTTAGAGTTGCGTTTGCTGACCCCTCTATGGATTTGACATAAAGCTCATATTGGGCCCACTCTTTCTGCCCACTCACACGTGCTTGTCTGCCTCTCTTGTCGGCCCATTTCCATTTTTTTGTCTATTAAAAAAAATGCGTGGTTCTCTATATATCTGGCAAAATAATAAATTTAGTTCAATGGAAAAATACAAATAACATCAATATGTGCTAAATTAGCCAATACATCGTCCTATTTTGTCATACCTTATGCTAAATAGTAAAATAAAATAAAAATAAATTCTGATAAAACAGACTAAATCATAGTGCAGTATTTTCGAGGACGTATCCATTTTTTAATTTTTTATACTCAAGTACTCTCTTCGTCACAGAAAAATAACCCAATTTTAGAATAGTAAATCTTAAAAATTGGACTTATTATATTGATATAATCAAAAATTTATTCCTAAATTGATAAATAGTCTTGAAAGTTAAAACTTTATTCAATTTTCTATATAATTTTTTAATTTGTAAAATTAAGTCATCTAATCTTTAGATTTTAGTTTTTTAAATTAGATTATTTTTGTGAGATGGAGGTAGTAACTTACATGTTAACATTATTATAACTTCCATTAAATTTTAATCCTTCACTAATGTTTGTTTGAATTTCATCAAGATTGTAGCTTTATTTTTAGTACACATTTTAATTCAATATAAATTTTTTTCTGGAACAAAGAAAATATTATCTGTAAACAAACCCAATACGACTATAAAGTATTATAGCTACTTTCATGAAATAGTTCGTGCTCTTATCATATTCCCTCTTCCCGCCATCTTTTGGCATCATTGACAATTTATATTTTGAAGGGAAACTTCTAAACGTAGTAGTAGTCTTACCGTATATATTCATTAATTTGCAAGTTATTGCAAATGAATGTTACGGTAGTTGATTAATGTGTTCTTTCCATCCCAAAATAATTGTTATTTCGTAGATAATTATTTTAAGACGGAAAACGTGTTGGTTCAAGGGAAAGGAACAACACCGGTTTGTCCGGACTAAAGGATGATGTCGTCTTGGTGAGCGAAAAATAAGAGCTTCTCTCAGATCTTGACTGAGAAGGAGAAGGAGGAGGGGGTTTGGTGTTGTCATGCATGGCCCCTTTTCTTTGATGTGGACCATACAAAATGCCTTGTCTTGTCTTTGCATCAATCATCTGATCTGATGCTTACTTCATTCTCCCCAATTTTTTCCTTGGATGAAATCAGGAAAAAGAATAAAAAAGCAAAACAAGGGAAAGAAGTTTTGGTGTTCTTAGCCTCAAAAACCCTAAAATGCCCCCTTATTTTCCAATCATTTCTTCGAAGCTAAAACTTGGTATTTTCATTTTTCTTTCATTAAGCAATATGACATTGTCCACATTTTTTAACTTGCATCGATTCATTATTTAACTCGTCGCTCGTGAGTTTTTATTTCGAAGGACGTGGTGTAGTTGAGGAGTATTGCCACTACCGTGATTGAAAGTCTCAAGATTGTTAATAAGTGTCTGGTGATACTCGTCTAATTTCTAATCACCGTAAATCACTTGAAAAGTCTTTTAAGAATGTGTTTCGGGTAGCATAACATAATTACATTACTTAACCTTCGAGAGATTCTACGATGCCTTCTTCTGGTTTACTTTAGTACACAGCATCATAGAACCATTCATAACTTTTAATTCGGTTTGCATTTAAGTGAGAAATCTTTAAATTCTCAAAAATTAAAAAAAAAAAAAAAAATAGTACTCCTATATCTGATTTGCATTCGTCGACTTTCCAAGAATGTCCAAAGTTCATCTTGTATCCGCTTCCATATTGAGTCTTTCGCAAACCAATTTTTTAGGCCTTTGCAGGTTTTTATATGATGCAGCCCAATTACACACCTTAAAAACAAAAGCTTTGAAGCCCATTGGAAGATAGAGTCAGGCCCTAAAATCTCTGAAGTTCCTTAGGAGTTGTAAAAATGATTCCATGTATTTCGGGAAAAAAAATGGTTATATTTGAAAAACTAAAAATTTATAACTAGATGACTATATCTTAAATTAAAACTAAAAAAATTGAATAGAGTATCATGATTCTTTATCAATTTTATAATAAATTTTTTACAAGATACCAATCTCATTATATAAATTCAGGATTTATAGTTTTAAACTATTTCTACGGAAGAAAAGAAGTACTCCCTCAGTCCCAAAACAATAGTCCACATTGAGTTTTGAGTTTTGTACTGTTTTTAATACAAATTTAAAAATCTAATGTGGACTATTTTTTTGAAACAGAGATAGTATTATTATAATTATTGTTATTATTGTTTTTGGATGGAAGGGACGTCATTACCCTAAATTTTAAGCATTCTTGATTCTCTAGCCATTATCCTATGGGGTGCAGTCTTGGACGTTTGTTTTGTTATGGGCTAGTCTATGCTGATGTTCTTTTGAGTTTAGCCCGTCTTCAAACATAAGGAAAATTCTGAGGTTAATTTTTTTAATAAAAAGTATAGAAATAATGAAACCAAATTTTGTGTTTGAAACTTTAAAACAAGTCATCAACCTTTAATATATTTCCACTCTAGGTCATCAATTAAATTTATTTATAACACAGGTTACCTTACTAAAGTTTTAATCCATTTCAAATTATTCTGTTAATTTTGGCCGTTAAATAGTGACGGAAATTTATTTTTCACATGTTTTGGATTCATGGGTATTTTTATCATTTTATTATTTTTTTATTTTTTTATTTTTTAACCTTTTAATTTTTATTTTTGTTTTTTTTACAATTCTTCTTCTTATACTTCCTAACTTGTATACTCTAGTAGTATAATTCTAAATTTTAAAAATTTATTTTCCTTTTATATTTTAACTTCTAGATTATAAAATTTTTTAAAAAAATTTAAGAAATGAAGAAGAAAAATTCGAGTTAAAGTAAACATGAAAATTAATAAATTATCATTTAAAAAAAAAGAAAAACTAAAAGAATTAGCTAAGACAAGTTGTTTCTTCTAGGTTATTTAATTTTTTTCAACTCAATTAAATTATTTAATTATTAATTTTCACGTTTCTTATTCCTTATTTATAACCTAGAAGTTAAGATACAAATGAAAAACAAATTCATTTTTGAAAATTAATTTGTCACTGTATCTTAACTTGTAGATTATTAATAAAAAAGGAAGAAGAAACGTGAAAATTAATAATTAAATAATTCAATCGAGTTGAAAAAAATTAAATAATTTAGAAGAAGCAACTTGTCTTAGCTAATTATTTTAATTTTAATTTTTGTTTAAAATGGTAAATTAGTAATTTTCATTACTTTAACTCGAATTTTTCTTCTTCATTTCTTAAATTTTTTTAAAAAAATTTTATAATCTAGAAGTTAAAATACAAAAGAAAAATAAATTTTTAAAATTTAGAATTAAACTACCAGTATATACAAATTAGGAAATATAAGAAGAAGAATTGTAAAAAAAAAAAAAAGTAAAAGATTAAAAAATTAAAAAAATAAGAAAATGACAAAAATACCCCTGAACCCAAAAACATGTGAAAAATAGATTTCCGTCACTATTTAACGGCCAAAATTAACAGAATAACCTGAAATGGATTAAAACTTTAGTAAGGTAACATGTGTTACAAATAAATTTAATTGATGACCTAGAGTGAAAATATATTAAAGGTTGATGACTTGTGTTAAGGTTCACTCAAATATAATTACGAGGATATATATGTATTAACACTGTCCCTATCTCGGGGGTGTATCCTGGGAGGTTTGGGACCAAATGCCTAAGTTAATGTTTGTATAGAAGACCATAACCCTCATAAATACATTTGGTAATCAATATGAGATTGAATCAACCTGAGTGCCTGTAAAGAAGACCATAACCCTCATAAATACATTTGGTAATCACACACTTTTTTCCTTGCAGCATATACGATCATCACAATATAACATGCTTTGCAGTATATATGTTCATCTACCAATTTATATTTTAACAACTAAGTGATACTCCTAACCAAATCCAATAATGAATAATTCCCAACTCTAATTTTGGAATTCAATCACCTAAATAGATTCTTATTAATGAGAAGATATATACTCATACCTCTGTCCCAAAATTATTCTTCTCTAGTTTGATATTTCACTTTTAATACAATTTGAAATAAAAACACAAATCCAAACTGCACAATAATATCGAAACGGAAACAGTATAATTATTGGATGAAGACATGGTTACATATTTTTACGAGATGAATAAAGTACGTACGGTCATAGGATGAATATAAAGCTTTCCCATATAAATATGGGACAGTTAGCCATATGTTTGATGTGGATACAAACCTAAGAAAAATAGTAACGATTATGTTTAAATCTTTGATTTCTTTGTCACCTGAAAACGAAGTGTTGGAACCAAAAGCCCTCATGGCTCAATAAGCACTTGCTGTCACATGGTTGCCGACAAAGTCAATTAATTCCTTAAAATTTAAAAAACCAACATTTTTATTAGCTAATGATTCCGCGTGACTCGTTTTTCATTTTTCTTTATTTAGCTGGGTTGTTAGCATTTTTTTTTTCAAAAAAAAATTGGCATGCAAAAATTCCTCAAAATTATTTTATTTTCGTAACTAGAAATATATATATATATATATATATATATATAAACCACCGGGGACTTTTAAAGGAAAAAACCAAAGAGTCACAAAAGAAGTAAATGAAATCCGTTTGAGATTGTGACAATACGAAAGAAACTTTCCATGCAGATAAAAATTTCGTTCCTATATAGGCTAGATTATCAACTCTAATTTTTTTTTATAGTGTTTTGTTTTGGGATTAAGTCGGGTGTAGAGTGTAGTATGTGTTAATTTAGAATTGTTTCATGGATTTTGTACCCAAAAAAAAGCATTTTATGTTTCAAATGTGTGTAATTTCGTATTTCTACACTTTGTTTTATTCGTGTTTAGAAAAGAATAAGCTTGAAAAACTTTATTTCAAGAAAAAAAAAAACATCTATCTGAATTAGACAGGAGAATAATTTCGAATATTGAATGCAATATATAATATATAAAATATATATAAAAAAAAAACACACACACACACACACTACCATGCAGCAATCTTTAACTCAATTTTAGTAACTCAGTATTGGGTGAGCACTACCAAATATGAATCTACCACGATTAAAAAAAAAATGGAAGGAAAGAAAAAGGAAACAAAATATTTTATTTGCAAGTGTCAATTTTCAATGATCTGTCATGGAGGATATATAGAAGAAATTTTCCCGTATACGTGATTTCGATTAATTGACAATCACGTGGAGGGTATACCAGCAAAACCCTAATTCCAATATCATGACGTTGACTTATGTCCAATTGGTTACTACAAGGTTTTAAATGAACATCATTCAACTTTTGCAAGTAGTAGCATTTTGTGATTTTTGGACTTTCAAGAGATTGGTGGATAGATGAGATGTCATGACAGGTAACAAGTCACTTAAGATACAACTTCTTCCTTGGGGAATATCATAGACGTGATTTGATATAATTGTTAATGTAGGGTGACATTGGTGATCCTATAGAAAATTAATTAAGAATATGATAAAGTATTTGATAAGTTGTATACTAATGGATTTATAATTTGAGTTTGTTGAGCTCAAATTATGTGATTCAACATGATCATAATAAACCTTTTAATAAATCAACCAATGACATGCCTAACTGAAAAACATGTCTGTTGTATCACCCTAATGAATGTTTAGGTACACCAGATTATATCACGGCGAGCGAACGTGATAACAAATTTATGCGATTGAGTAGATTTAGAATGCGAAATGAACCATAACTCAAAATTTGAAAGAAAGGGAACAACTCCGTTGCAAAAAATAAAATAAAAATAATAAGTTATCTATGTACTGCCATGCTATACTATGCTAGTTTAATGATATGCTTATTTTTTATTTTTTATTTTTGAGACGGAGTCAATAAGTATTGTGGTTAATTAACTAATTTTACAATCTGTTACCTAAAATAACAGGTAGACGTTTTTGTTTATTGTAAAATAAGATGACTTTCTTCACTTTCACACTTCACACAAAAGATTATAAAAGCAGCAAACCAGTGGAACACGCCTTACCCCATGGGAAGAAGATATCTTCTACTACTACAATACTTTGTGTCGGTGACAAATTTGCACAGACTCGCACTCTTTATAGTATACTATATGTGATTTGATTGATTTAAGGTTTCTCCTCACTTGATTTTCTTTGCTTGATTAATTGTACATAGGAAAAAGTGAAGAAAAGAAAAGTAAAGAAAAAGTGAACAAAATACGTTGTTGAATTTTATTTTTTTTTTTAAATTAGGTATCAATGATGTGTTAAGAATGTAAAAATTAGGGGGAAAAAAATTGAAAATGATAATATCTTTTTAGTATTATAAATTTCTAAACGGATGGTCATACCAACACCAATAATTAAATTTAACATATTTTTTACACAGTTGTTACAAGTTTGATTTAAATATAATGTTTAAGTACTGATAAAGAAAATAACTTAGAATCAAAAGATGGATAAACTATTTTTCCAAATATTGTTTTGAAAAAAACTAGATAATCGTTTTGATACAGAAAGAGTGTAAGTTTGCAATTAATTATGAATATATTTTTTTTTTGAATCATTGCATTCTTCATCATTATTTCAATTTAATAGCCACTCTATAAAATCATTGAAACTCCAATAAATACCCTAGGGGAAAAAAAAAAAGGTCAAAAACCTAAGGTTAAAAATAGTACTTGATTGAAAAGGAATTTTGTTTTTTTTTTCTTCTGGTTTTTTTTACCTCCCAAAAATAGCAAAAGACACAGTGAACTGATGAATAGCTGCGAAGCTCTGAAACCTGAGATCTAACTCGGCCTTTTTTTTTTCACCTCCGTCATCTCTCTGTCTCCCATTAATTTTTAGTACTATTTTATTCCTTCCTCTCTCTCACGTTTGAGACCCTTCTTCTATACAAATCCCTGATCTCTTTTCCATTTGCAGAAAAGGGAAAAAATAAAACACGCACACACGCTTTCACGTACCCACACACTCACTCTGAGGCAGAACAAACCTCTTCTCTCCTCTGGGCTCTTTTTTTGTTGCATTGCTTTTATTTCCTCAGGTCCCTTTTTTGGGTTGAACCCAATTCAGATCTAATCCCAAGTGAGTGTTTCTTCTTCTGTTATTTCTGTGTTGTTTTTACAGTTGGAAATCCAATTTGGATCTGATTTGTCGTCATGCCCCTGTTATTGGTTTTTTCTATAGTTCTATGATTGTAACCCTTATCCTGGATTGTGATCGGTGATTGGTTTTTGGTGGAGTTTTCTTGCTGATTCTTGCATTGTTAATGTTTTGTAAGTATGTGGGAAAATGGGTTCGTTCTGTTCCGTTCAGTGATTTGTCAAGCTGCGGTCTTTTGCGTGATTTATTGCTTAATTAGTCGTAAAGCTTGGATTTTTACATTGATTCCTTGAATTGGTTTTTGAATCAATAAATAATCTTATGTGGATCAGGGATGGATAATAAATAGTTCTTGTACCTGGTATTCAGCTGTGTCTATGCGGGAATTTTGAAATCTCCAATTTTACATTGACTTATGATGTGGGTAACATGTGTTTGAGTAGGATTATGTAGTGGCAATTCGGCTTCAATTCTGCTCTCGGCTGTTGAATCTCTTGTTTTGCATCTTGTCCTGTTTATTGCTATTGTAATTGGGGGCGTCCATCCCTTTATTTTGTTAGCTTTATACTTCTTTAATTCCCGTTAGCCAATTCTAAGTATATTTATGAAGAGATGGTTACAACCTTTCATTGGTCTTACACATTCTAGATTTGATCTCTTCAACTGTCGATTTATACGAAAAAGGAAACTTTTAAGATTCAGATCCTCATTTATTAGTATTTCTAAGTTATTAGTAGGAGAATGGAAATGTCAACTTGTGACTTGGAATATGGGGTGATGGCAAGAAAAGCTCTTTAACAGAAACAAAATCTTGGAATGAATGCTCTTAATTGAAGTTGCTTTTCGGATTTGTGAATTACTAAGTACTTGTTTGACATGCTAGCCAATGATATTCCTGTGTGATTGATTGTTCTGACCAGTTTCCTTTTGTCACCTCCTCTTATAACATCGTTTTGATTTCATTTATTGTCTGAATGTTCCAGTTTAATCAAAATTGTGGACGCAAACTGTTATTGATTGATTGCTCTGACCAGTTTCCTTTTGTCACCTCCTCTTATAACATCGTTTTGATTTCATTTATTGTCTGCATGTTCCAGTTTAATCAAAATTGTGGACGTAAACTGTTATTGCTCAATTAAGGACCATGTTCATGATTTAGTAAAGATCCAACTTGTGAGGGTCTAGCTGAGAGTTACATTGAACAATACAGAAGCTGTACAAATGATGAGGGGTAGGTCGGATGGAGCTCAAAAGAAGCGCTTGCTGACATCTGTTGGTGTTGTGGCCGTTTTTCTTGTTTTCCTTTATGTGTATTTTGGCTCCAAGAGCGGCGGCGAGTCTGCCCTGGAGTATGGCAGCAGGTTGAGGAAACTTGGGTCTTCGTACCTTGGCGGTGATGAAGATGGTGATCTCGGAAGCAAAGATGATACGTCTTCAAAGTTTTCTCTTGACGATGGTGAGGATGGACTTATCCCGAAGAGCTTCCCGGTATGTTTTCATGGTTCTCTGCAAATGATACACAACTACCCTTCACCTCTAGATGCTGGCTTTTGAGTGTGTTATCAGCTGTCCACCAATTTTAGTTTTCAAACATTTGTTGAAATCTTTTCCTTTTTTCCATTGGATGCTCTAGGTTTGTGATGATCGTCACTCGGAGTTAATTCCGTGCTTAGACAGACATCTCATATACCAGATGAGATTGAAGTTGGATCTTTCTTTAATGGAGCACTATGAGAGGCACTGTCCTTTGCCGGAAAGGCGGTATAATTGCTTGATTCCTCCTCCTCCTGGCTACAAGGTAAGTGTTTTTTTTTCCCAGTAAATGGTCCAAATTACCTGTAAAAGCACGCAAAATTTATGTGCCGCATTCTGTAACAGGTTCCCATTAAGTGGCCAAAAAGTAGGGACGAAGTTTGGAAAGCAAACATACCTCACACTCATCTTGCACATGAAAAATCTGACCAGAACTGGATGGTTGTAAAGGGTGACAAAATTTCATTTCCTGGAGGTGGAACGCATTTTCACTATGGAGCTGACAAATATATTGCTTCTATTGCAAATGTAAGTTATTATGATTTGAGTATAGGGGTTATATTTTGTAAACCTCCGCATTTTTCGCTTGTTTGAAGTCTTTTTGACATTTTCCTGGCATCAATGTGCAGATGTTGAATTTCTCTAATAATAACTTGAACAACGAAGGAAGACTGCGCACAGTCTTTGATGTTGGTTGTGGAGTTGCTAGTTTTGGAGGTTACCTTCTTTCGTCTGATATCATTGCAATGTCATTAGCACCTAATGATGTGCATCAAAATCAAATACAGTTTGCCTTAGAAAGAGGAATCCCTGCATACCTTGGTGTTCTTGGGACCAAGAGGCTACCTTATCCAAGCAGGTCATTTGAATTTGCCCACTGTTCCCGTTGTAGGATTGACTGGCTTCAGAGGGATGGAATCCTCCTTCTTGAGTTGGATCGGGTTCTCAGACCTGGAGGCTATTTTGCATATTCATCTCCGGAAGCATATGCGCAAGACGAGGAGGATTTAAGAATATGGAGGGAGATGAGTGCACTTGTAGAACGGATGTGTTGGAAAATAGCTGCAAAAAGGAACCAAACTGTTGTTTGGGTCAAGCCTTTGACAAATGACTGTTATATGGAACGAGCTCCTGGTACCCAACCACCTCTTTGCCCATCTGATAATGATCCAGATGCAGTGTGGGGAGTAAATATGGAAGCATGTATATCACGCTATTCAGATCGTAAGTTTCTGATCTTTTATAAAAGTTGATGATTTTGTTTGCCTTTTGTTTCTTCATGTCTCACTTCCAGTTATAAGCCTTGGGCTAATCTTTTCTTTACAAAATTTTTCTGCTACCTAGCAGGTGCCTTTTAGGTACTGTTTAGAAACACACTTGCTTATTTAGGAAAAACTTACTTGAGGTTTCCCAGATCTAAATTTCTGTTAGTTATAGGGCTTAAAATGTTACACTTGTACATGCCATGTTCCACTGGTCTCTTGTTAATTGTGTTTCAAGAAGAGTGAAAAGAAATGAGACATGTTTAATAGCTAAATTTGATATGTTACTCATGAAGTTCTATTTTACTAGCTCCAATTGGGAAAATGACATCTCTTGAAAAAGCCATTTCAATTAAAAGCCTAATGTTCTTAACTAAGCTGATAATGGATAAGTGAATCATGGTTTTCTCTCTCCTAAAGGTAAATCTTTGTAGTTGCCTGTATGATTATACATACTACCCATAAGAAGGTCTTGCAAGAGAAAGGAGAACTAGTTTTGGTCTTTGCAAATGATGATTCTGGCACTAGAAAAGCAAACAGTGTAACAGCTGTTGATTTTTCTTGAGAGCTGATCACTTCTTTGATCGTGATTTTGTTGCTATTTTACATTTTCTATCTGGTGTTTTAGTGTTATATTCAGTTTGCTCGTTGGTAACATTGTAGCAATTAATGTTTATCTTTCATCAGATGATCATAACAATCAGGGTAGTGGATTGGCCCCCTGGCCTGCTCGGCTAACTGCTCCACCACCCCGTCTTGCTGATTTTGGTTATTCAAGTGATATGTGGGAAAAGGACTTGGTAATTTTTTTAACTGTGATTTGTTTGCAATCTGGCATCAGCACTTTACTAGCACATCTCAAAATCGAATAGTTTGATGTTCAATTTCTTATTCTATGTCCATATACAGCAACTTTGGAGGCGGAGAGTTGAGAATTACTGGAACCTTTTGGGGTCTAAGATTTCGTCAGACACCATAAGAAATGTAATGGACATGAAGGCAAATCTTGGTTCATTTGCAGCGGCTTTGAAGGATAAGAATGTCTGGGTGATGAATGTTGTTGCCGAAGATGGGCCAAACACGCTCAAGCTTGTATATGATAGAGGGTTGATCGGCACAACTCACAACTGGTATGTGGTTAAAAATTGCTGGAGTTGGTCTCCAATTCTGTTGTTTGATATACATGAGTACTTATATTTGATGAATAAAGAGTAGAGGTTTTCATGAAAACTCCCCTGTGAGTGGAACTCAGCCACCGCAATTTGTCTATAAGTTGATGGGTTGATTAATTACAGAAACCATACTGCATTGATTATGATATATTTTACAAATAATGTGTCCAGGTGTGAAGCCTTCTCGACGTACCCCAGAACTTATGATTTACTGCACGCGTGGTCTGTGTTGTCGGACATTGAGAAGAAGGGTTGTAGTGGCGAGGATCTGCTGATTGAGATCGATCGTATTCTCAGACCCACTGGCTTTGTTATCTTCAGGGACAAGCAACCAATCATTGATTTTGTAAAGAAATACTTGGGCCCGTTGCATTGGGAAGCAGTTGCAACATCCGATTCAACTACCAATCAAGACGAGGAAGGGGATGATGTCGTACTTATCGTCCAAAAGAAGCTTTGGTTGACAAGTGAAAGTTTCAGGGATACAGAATAGGCACATAGTCAACCATCTCGCTGTGATCCTCGCCCTAGATTCTCCTGTCTCTGGATTGAAGAAGCATGATCCTGGCAGAATAGGAGTTTTAAAGTTTGTAGCATTATGTGATGGTGATTTTTTGCCATCATCTTTTACTCCCATCTTTCCTCCTTTTTTTGGCTAAAATTTTCATATAGTTGACACAACATAGACATTTTCCCACCTATAGGCAAATTATTCATTGTTTTTTTATAATTACAGGATTCAAGCTATATTTATAAAGCCACTACTGATTTGAGAATTTCATGCTGGAATTGTATGCTTCAACAATTGTTAAACAAAAGCCAAAAATTTGGCTTACTTTAGTAATTTATTGGATTTGTTGATGACGAATTTGGGCCTGTGCTTCTAAATCCCTAATGCAGGTTTTACTTTCCTGTAACAAACTTCATGGAACTCTAACAATTAGTAATATAAACTGATTTTGTATACTCTTCTTTCTATCTCAAAGTAACTATCCGCTAGAAAAGTTAAATGATCCAACAAAATAATTTGCCACATTTTAATAATGAATGAAGGTTTAACATTTCAAGGATCCAAATTTTTGGTTTTTTTTTTTTTTTGAGTCAACAGTTTCTTCATTTTCTATTTTTCAAACCTAACATTAGAATTTTTTTATTTTTTTTATTTTTTTTTACATACTGAGGAGGCTACGAAGCCTAAAGTCACAATACTCATCCAATATTTTCTTAATGTATCCTGCCAAAACACTATCACAAAACACCTTGCTATTCCCATCTAACACTAGAATATTTGCTTCGCACGAATTGAAAGTCTGCTGTCCAAAAATATTAAATTAAATTAAGTTAAAGTGTTAAACCACTATTATGGATCGTTTCCACAAACCCAGCGATTTATGGGCTATACAGTAAATTCTTTGATCGTGGACATGGGCTAAAACACACATAACATTGTGGTCTGAGCTATCAACTCATAGCCCAAATAACGTTGTGCTAACTTCTAACTTCTAGCAACTCCATAATTTCTGATAATTTTTTCGGATGACTGTATAATTTGATTGTCAACTATGTCCTTTATCATTGGGATTAGAAAGAAATTCATTTTAGTTTAGTTACGAAGACCGCTACTCTTTCTGTCTTGAAATGATCTTCATATATGTTGTATTAGGACAATAATCATGGAAACCACATCATTTGGGGTTAATTTTACAACAAACCACATCATTTTCTAAAACTTCTGGTATTCCTCTTCAAGTGTTGCAGCTTAAGGATATCTTAAAGATTAATTAAAGGCCAAAATTTTCTTAACAACAAGTAATATGTGAACTAAAATTATATGTTGATTCATTTTGACAAATTTCATCGCAAGGGAATACATTAAAGGATGATTGGACTAGCTAGGCCCATTGAAAATTTTCTTGGAGGCCTGAAAGATTAATCCTCTTTCACTATTCAAAATAAATAAATAAACATGCATATGTATTCCGGTACTTTCGGTGTTACATTGATATTACATTTTCACGTCTAATCATTTTTTATTTAATTTTAATAAAAATTTTAGTCGGAGCAATGACTTCAGACACCGGGTGCGTAATATACCAAAAAAAAAAAAATAGTGTTCCCTATAAACATATATATCAAACTATAAACAGCACACCAAAAGTGTAACATAAAACTTGATCAAAATTCAAGCCATACTGCCACTAGGTTAAACTACTTTAAATGTTTGATAAATTAAGTGGGTCAACTGGGCACTAATTGCCTCATTGTACCCTATGCCATATCCATACATGGGTTTTTGGAAACATGTAGGATCTCTCTGTTAGTTTCCATAAGATGTTGTTTTTAAATGTTTAAATCCAAATGCACATGCATTTGTCTATGGATGCAAAAGGCTCTTCTTTTTCCCTTTCTTCTTCTTGTTTTTGGGGGAATGGAAAAGGCCTTCTGAATTGGGGTCTAAAATGGGGGCCTTTGGTTTCCTATCTTCCATAACACACTTAATGAAGATTTGCCTTCTCATTAATATTATGCTTTAATTTTTTTTAGAATAATCATCAAAAAAAAAAAAAAAAGCTCGTCCCATCCATCTTTTTCTCAAACTTGCTTTGTTTTGTAATGTTGGTTCGAATGTTCCCATCCCTACCAACACATGCAACCCATATGGTTTGAATCTCAAACAAGTTCCATTTGGACCATGTTTGGAACCCACTCTCATGTCATTCAGTTCTCTTTGGGAATTTCCATTTTGAGCTATTTATACTATAGATATAGGTGTCTTAATAAAGTTATTGTTTGTAATTAATTTGAATTTGAGTAATTTTGTTAAAGTGTATTATCTTGTCCTACATTATCACCGTGAAGAAAAATGACTCAGTATATAAGTGCTAACGGCCACCCCACTTATTGTCAATTAGTTTTGAGATGGAAGTTGAAGGTACTTATATACTTTGACATGGTAACAGATGTTGAGCCTGTAGTGGAGTTCTGGGCTGAAAGTGGCCTGTTGTAATTTAATATTAACCCACTTGAACTGTGGTGAAGTTATAGGTCGAAGGTGGCCTGTGGTGATTTAATATTAACTCAATTGAACGTTGACTCGTGGGCTTGTTGTAGACCGATCCAGTGGTATAACTGGTTTTTCTCCCATTTGAGCGTTGACTCGTGGGTTTGTTGTGGATCGATCTAGCGGTATCACTGTCTTTCTCCCACTTGAGCGTTGACTCGTGAGCTATTTTATTCTTGTCCTGATCCAAGTTTATTGGACAAAAAGTTCATGGACCCATTGGACTTGAGGGAGGGTATTAAGGTGTATTATCTTGTCTCATATTGTCACCGTGAAGAGAAGTGACTCAGTATATAAGTGTCAATGGCCACCTCACTCATTGCTAATTGATTTGAGATGGAAGTCCAAAGTACTTATATACTTTGACAAAGTTATCCTATCAAATGGTTGGGATTCTTTCAAAAGATAAAATTCTCTGGTCAGAATTATTGATCTAATATTCTTATCATTTGGATTAAATTATACTAGTTAATGTTCTACTTGATCTCTATAATTGTATAGTATTTGTTTCTTGAGATACAATTCAAATATACCAATAATGTATCCTCGATTTATTTTACATTAAAATGGTTGGATTAAAATGTTATAACGAATATAATTTTTACCTTGAGTCATTTTTAGAAATTTGGTTAACTGAACTCAAGATTCCATTATAATTTGCAAAAGTAATGAACAAAGAATTCCTATTTTCCTTTGTCTCAATTTTTCTTTATTATATTGTTTTAGTTCAACAAAATGAATTATACTCATTCTATTTCAAAATTATTGTCATGGTTGGATTTTTATTTTTAGTTCAATTTGAATCAAAATTAAAAATTCAAATTGAATAATAATTTTAAGACGGAAGGAACATTTTAAAACGGAGAAAATATTTTATTTCGATCCATCACGATTGTAGTTAACCACGGTGGGGGACCTGGACTCCTGGAGGGTATTCCTCTCAAAGTCGAGACATAAATTATTTAACTTGAAGCTAATTAATTTAAAGCTGAGATATAAATCAATAATCGTAACAAAGTTTAATGGTGTGTTATTTTAGTTGCAAACACGAGATCCAACTCAAAGTCCTCGATTGTGCTACAGTGAAAATTATGATGGCAGCCAACCCTCAGCTAGCATGGTGCTTGTAATTATTGTTTTTGATTTGAGAAATAGTTAAGTAATTGAGCATTTTGATTCTCTCAAAGTCTCAACTAACCAAATAGGTCATTACTCAACTAAAATGTTGGAACTTTTTTGGTTAACTCTCTCAGCCATCAAAGTGCCTATCATCAGTGAAGAAATTAGTCAATATTATCGACGGTGAACATCCTGCAATATGAAAAAAAATAAAATTGAAACTTTGATATAAAATTGCAAAGGAACCAAAAAAAAAAAAACAATTATAACACTTGAACCTGTAAATTAATATACACAAAACTAGTCTCTAAAGATTGTGTTAGACTATCTGATGATATAAACTCAAATCGTTTTTAGTAAAAATATAAACTTATCTCTCTTTTCTTATAAAAATAGGTCAAGTTGATCGGATAATGTAAATTTAGTCTTATTTTTTCTTTTTATTTATGCTTTCTCTTGTGTTTTCTATATTACAATTCACTCAACATAATTATAGATGAATCATCTGCTAATTTCCTCTAATGGCTTTGTTTGATTCTAAGATTGGCGAGGGACAAATAATTATTTTATAAGTTAATGTCAAAAGGTTACTTCAAAGTTAACCTTTGCCTTTCTTGTCTACTAATAAACCAAACTTAATTATGGTTTGATAGTTTGAAAAATTATTGGTCCTCCGAAATTGAATGTACCCTTAATTTTGGGATTGTATCCCCACCGGCCACCACACTGAAAAGTCAAGTTGTCTATATTTCTTGTGAACTCACGTCTCAAACCTATCCCTTCTTTATAATTATTCACTTATTTGTCGCGTACAATTTTAGTTTAACAAAATAGATTATTAAAGTGAGACGAAATATATACTCCAAAAGTCAAATTTTCAAAGATTGGTTCTTTCCACATTAGTTCATTAATTGAAGTACTTAAGACTTAGAGGCTAAGGATTCTAATATTTCAGAGTACAATGTGACTGGATTCTTGTAAGATCGCTTCACTTTTTGTAGTTCAATTATTAGCAGAGTGACTACAAACACTTGTCTGGCCAAAACTTTCTCTGCCCCAAGTCAATTTTGTGAACAGTAATGGTATCTAATTTGTAGAGGGTTATTTTCCCCTCCTTTTCTTCCCATTGATCTTTCTCATTCTTACCATTTCACTTAGCTCTGTCTCTCCCCATAATTTAACATGATAATTGACAGATTTATCATAAAATATTATTCCAATCTGATATTAATTTTTTTCTCCATCCCATAATAATAATCTAAATTATATATTTTAACTTCTAAAATTGGAAGTCCGTGATTCTATGAATTGAATAGTATTAGTAGCTAATATAAATATCATCAATATTGCATCAAATATCATCAATACTGTGGAAAAAATGATGATACGTGTATTTAAATAAAATTTATAACAAATGATTTACCTAAATTTATTTACCTAAATTTAAACAAATGAACTATGAAAGTGAACTTAATTTACATGAACATACGTAATTTAATCCACAACTTAAAAAGAAAAAAAAAGTGATGCTCGATCGATGTTTCATTAGAATCCAGCTATAAAAAAGGGGGAAAAAAGAACAATCAAATAGCCCTTGATGTCCGCCTGAAACAGAGCTGCATAATTGACACGTTGTGAAAGATACCAAAATTCTATTCCCAATTAGCCAGCCGTTCTCCGAACTCTTCCCAATTTGCTTCTATTCTCAAATTTTTTTGGGCCAAAGGGGTCCTTAAACTTGGAATTTTTTAGCCCCTTTTTTTTAAAATTTTTTTTTTTGCCCTTTATGATTTGCCCACAAGAATTGACAATTTGGACATTCATACAACATTCATACAAAGATACAAATTATACATTGTACTCCCACATAATACAAATAAAATGCAATTCAATTTAATCAGATGAAACGGAAACTGATTGAAAGAATATTAAAATGCTAATCTAGCATTGCTTTTCAAGACAAAGGAAACCGCGGTTTCTAAAAATGTGGTGATTTGGTGTTGTATTATATATCTAATCACATAGGACATTGGCCCATAGGATTAGTGACTCCTTAGGCAACTTTCTAAATGTGAATCGTGTTACTTCCACAAGTAGTTTACCACTATTATAGAGCATTGAAATTTACTAATATTGTAGTTTCTTAGATGGAGGTGATAATTTACTCTCATTCCGGCCTTGTGTACCAACCATGCATCCACATTTTACTTATTATAAACGTATAAGTTTCGTATAAACTATATATATAAATTTGAACTGGACCGAGAAAATATTATCTTGAATTTGAAATTTTGAATATTTAGGACATCATCGAAATAAACAAAACCTCTTTATACTATTGATCGAGCATTTAACGTGCCCTTATTTAACTTCTTACACATATATGATACAAAAAGAGTAGGAAGAATTCAGTTTACAAATATATGATTTATAAATAATTAAATATAAATATTTTTTCTTTGTTAAAAAAAAAAAAAAAGTCAATGAACTAAGTCATGATATACCGAACATGCGAGGAACGAAATTTGAATTTCTCTCTAGTAGTTAGTCTAAAATTTTCTTTAGAGATTGATGTTAGGAATAACTAAAAAATAAATAAAATAAAGGAATTAATTAATTGTGTAGTGTAGTTTAACTAATATAACAGTTCCTAGGAGATCACATTACTTTCATAGTATGAATGTCTAGTGGTCCAACGCAGCAACCGCGTTTTCCCTTCTTTTCTTTTTGGCTTTGTTTTTTTTCTTTTTCCCCCTATCCTCCTCAAAGTAGAAAGCGCGTTTTCTCGATTGCGACTTTTTGTTTCTGACTTTATGCTGCCGTATTGTTATATTCCAAACAAGACAATCATTTTAAAACGGATGAAATATATTTTGTTAGCATAATCAAAGTAGAAGATAAAAGAAACATCGTTACATTTCTTTTATATGAATAAAAATTTCAACTGTATCGTATTCTATCCACAATATAATTTTTCATGTCTCTTGCCTTATTATTTAACGTAAACAAGGGAATCCCAAAAGGAGCAGTTTTTTTTCGCTCCTACTAGCTAGCTGGTTAATTTTTTAGATTCCGTTTGTTTTATGTTCTCTCGTCCTAAAATTATTATTCAGTTTAGAATTTTATTTTTAAATTAGATAATATTTTTGCGACAGAGAGAATATTTTTTAAGGAAGCGTAGTGTACATTTGATTCCGATAGTGATTAGTTTTATGTACTAGAACACCTGAAAGTATATTCTATTCGCTAATCGTCGGGTATATATATCTAAAACAACGTAAGTTTTATCGGTTCAACAATTGTCCTCCAACACTGAAAAGAGGATGGAAGATACTATTAGACATATTAATTTCTATTGAAGGCAGTTTTGTTTTTTCAAGAAAATAAAAAATTATTGATGGAATGATTAGATTTGAAGGCTTCTTCCACTATTTTCTCTAGTTTCTTCAATATTTTCAACTGATCCAAGACAAAAAGTCAACAAGTAATATGAGAGTACTTTGAATTTGATTTTTTTTTTTTTAGTTTTTCTTCTAATGATCTTTCTTTTATTTTATTGTTTTGTTTAACAAATCTGCTTATAATATTGTGTCTCGCTGTTTTAGAATCAATATTTTATCTAGTATTTTTCTTTTTAAATAAGTCTACTAGCAAATTATTTTAGTACTGGAATAGGACCCAATTGGAGAACATGATTTTTGGATAAGAAGCTATTCAATGATTCGCATTTTTATGCAATTTATTTATTCTTCTGGTTGAGAATTATTTTGAGACACAAAGAGTACAATTTTACCCAACAAAATGAAGTAATCTTAATGTTGAATCTTAAAATTTTATATTTGATATCCAAGTTTTGGAGGGTTTAAATTATTCTTTATAGTTTCCAACTGATCATTTGATTATCTGATTTTTTAATAAAATAATACAATAATAGCACTCACAAAATGAATATTTTTCTTCAAGAGAATTGTTGTTAACATATGCATTTGTCTAGCAAACAATCTGAATTCAGAGAAAAACTATATCAATGTAGATTAACTGTCATCTCATGTTATATTTCCATCCTAGAAAAAGACACAATTATCAAATTAAAATAATGTAGTAAAACTGATTTTATGGGGAAATATAAAGGTTTCTGTGCAGCTTGTCCAAGAGGTGATATACAAAAAAATTAAGGGTTGAAATTGAATGAAATCTGCTCCAATAACAACTTCTCCCAGATGACATAAAACTTTCATTAGAAGTAATCATCTAGAATTGTAATTGTTGGTATTCTATGTGATTCTGGATGTTCAAAATTGGACGGTTCCCTGAGTCTCAGTTTCATAATAATGGACTAATTTTAATTTTCAAATTAAACTTCTTTCATTTATTAATTTTTATTTATTTATTTATATTGTATTTAAGTGTTAAGATAACTTTTTCCATCTCAAGAAAATAGTTCACTTTATTACAGTTTCTTAATCCAACGAAAGTGGATTTTTCTTTGAGACAAAAGTATTGATAAATGAAAGTAATATATACTCCATTTAATGGTTCATTTCTAAGATTAAATACATGCTCCCATCGTCCTCTAATAATTATATAATTTTTGTATTATTTTTAAATAATAAGCATATCAATCAAGAAAGCGTATTCCAATTTTCTAAAAATTAGTTTTTATATGACGAGGGAAGTTAGAGGTGTGCCACTTCATTTCTATCTTAGATATTTTATTCCTTTGTTTGTTTTGTACTATGCAAAATCAGCTATCATTATCATGCATAATCTAATTCCTTTATGTTGCAACTCAATCTGATTACACCACGATCCTTTTATTGGTTCCATTCTACATTAGTTCAAAATTTGATTTAGAATAGAAATAAACTGAAACAATTTCAGTATTCCATTGTTTCATTTATTGAGTTATGTTCACTAACTCAGCAAAGAAACTACTAATTACCATTTGAGGATGATAGAGATATTGCATTAGCTAAAAAAAAAATCTATCTGTCTCCAAAAAAAAAATTTACTTTGAATTTTGGTGTGTGTACCATTACTTAATTGATGATGATAGATATTTTGCACTAGTTAAAAAAATTCCATATATCTTGAAAAATAGTTTATATTGAGTTTTGATATTTGTATAATATGAACTATTAGACAGATGGAATAGTATTAGTATTTCAAAACAATTCTAAAATTAAATAGAAATTAACCGTTAATTTTTGTTCGAAGAAAGTAAGTAAAGAAAGAAAGAAAGAAAACAAAAAAAAAATAGTCTTATCCTCAATATATATTTTAAAATGTTAAAAACTTTAAATGAACTTTATATTCATTATTAATAAATTTTAAAGTATTTGTATTTCAATTTGCGGGTAAGATAACTAAAGAAAAAGGTTAGTCACTTTTATCAACGGTGGATACTCTGTAATATGCAAAAATAAAGATAGCTAAGAAATGGGAGATATGATTAAAATGACAAATCTCATAAGAATGTTGTACTGATTTTAGGTTAACAAAGTAATACATGAAGGAATTGGATCATTAACTCCACGACAATGCTCTTAAAATTAAGATTATTATTCATTCCGTCTTAGAATAATTATTAAATTGGATTTTTTTTAGTAATGCAAAACAAGACAAATGTTTTTGAACAAAGTTCCTCAAATTGAGTTTTCCTCACAATTGTATTAATCAACTGCATGCTCAGTGAGTTCAAGGAAACTTTAATTAGAATGTGGACATGATAAGTCACGTTATGCCAAAAAGATGGCTTCTACAAGCAGCAGCAACTAATCTAACATTTCTGCTTATAATCTGAAAAGAAAAGTCATATACCACCTTACTTTAAAAAGTAAAAATTGATGCCCTTAATCTACATTTATTAATTAAATTTGGAAATATTACTAATTTAATTGTCTTTAATTAGAAGATTGCTTTGTCCAAAAAATTAGTCCAACTGTCTTCAAAAGTCTGGTCCCAGAAACATCTCTGTCCCAAAAACAAAGCAAGAGAAAAAACTCAAAAATGGGTTCAAAATCAAATCTTCAAAATAAATTTATCTTGAAAACTATTTTTTAAAATATTTATTAAAGAAGTTTATTTATTTCGCAAGGAAAAAGGAAAAAAAATAAATTTAAAAGAAAAGTCTTTTTTTCCTCTCTTGAAAGTTGAACTGTGTGTCTGTGTGTGCTTCTTCTATGGTGAATGGTGCCACCACAGCCTAAAGTGGTCATCACTGCTTCACCAACAACATCAATCTTCTTCTCTACCTAAAAACTAAAATCATCCCTTTTTTTTGGCTTTTCTTTTTTGCCTTCCTTTTTCATCTTTAGGGTTTTGCTAATTCTCTCTGTTTTAGTGTTTTTACTTTATTGCCTCTTCCTTTCATGTTAATTCAATAAGAGCAAGACTATTGCTTTTTCTCTCTCTGTTTTCTCAAACACTTCTTTATCACTTAAAACATAGCTTTTGGAGGTCAAATTGGAGTAAAATTCAAGATGGTTCATGGGTTTTAACAGGTGAATTCTTGGCCCTTTTGCTGGTTTTCTGGGTCGGGTTTTGAATTTATTGGTCTGAGTTTGCGGAAAACGTGCATCTTGATTGTGTTGGATCAGGGAATATTGTAAATCATGGTAAAGTTGGAATCTTGAATTGATTTTCAGCGTGAATTATCGGAATGAACACATGTATTTTGTTCTTTCCGTTTTTTAATCCTAGCTTTTGAGGGGTGAATGGTGCTGATTTTTTGAATCCATCTTCCTGCTTTGTTGAAGTGTGGTTTTTGAATCCGTTTTGATGGGTTAAACCACTGAGGATTGGAATTTCTTGACCCATTTCAGCACTTCTGGAATTCAGTGTGCCGACTGAGCTCCCTGGCATCTGGCTGTCTTTCTGTATGTTGATATTGTGGATGTACTTTATATGCTAAGGGGAGCACTTAATTGGACGACTATATTTTCTATATTGGTTACCTACTTAATGACATTCTTTTTTGTATTTCTTGGTTGATCAAGCATTTTATGATTAAGATTGAAAAGCAAAATTAGTGGAGAGACCTTCAAAATATTTTTCAGTTTGGAATTTGCACTGTTCAACGTAATTAAGTGTTTAAGGTTGCACATGTCCGTAGATTGTCTATATGAAGCAAGTAACTTTTTGTGGTTGCTTATTGTAATGAGTAGAAACTACCAATTTTGTTTGTGAAATCCGTTGCCTCTTCAAGAAGATCGCTATCCTGTTTAATGCTTTCTATAAATTTCTTTTGCAGTTTTAATTGGACTTTTTGGCTATTACTGGAGATAGCTTCTTGGATCAATGTGGGGAAATTTTGTTGATAGACTTTATATTTAGGGGCGTGGCTCTTAGCATTTCGGATCTTGGCGAGTGTTGTCAGGACGTCATATTGGTTTTGTAATTTTAAAGATGGAAGCAATGAGACGATGGTTTGGAAAAACTCGATCCAAGGATAAACCGAAGCCATCAAAGAAGAAGGAAGTCTCGAGTAATGCGAAAGAAGGGTCTAAAGCAATTTCACCTGAGGAGGCACCATCTAATGCTACCAAGCAGAAGGTTGCAGCTGCTAAGCAGTATATAGAGAAGCATTACAAGGAACAGATGAGAAGTCTTCAGGAACGCCGGGAGCGGTATGACTTTTACGTTCTTTTACCCTACAACTGGCCTGAGTCTTATCTTGTAAATAATTGAGGGAAGATGACGGTTGCCATATGTTCCCTTTTAGAATCTTTATATTGGTTGCAGAAACTACCTAGATATAATTGCAGTTCAGTTATCTTTTGAAGCCTGCACTCTAGCAACCATCGTCGTAAATGTTTTAATCAACTTGCTGATTCATAAGAATGTTTTGACTTCTTTGATGCTTCAAAAGAAGCAAATATCAATATAGTTAAGTTCCTTAAATTCCAAAACCTTAGATGAAAGAAGCTTTCGCTATTTTTGGGTTAACCTATTTTTTTGTTTTTGGGTTTTAACCTAATATTTTAGTGTATAAATGTTTTATGTAGTATTATGGCATCTTGTATCAACACCATATTAAACAGTGTGAATTTCCTGCTTCAACGTGTTGCATACTTTGTGGAAAAAGTGCTTTTCCTTCATGCATTGCCCAGATAGTAAGTTTTTACTTAGATATGCTTGTTATTCTATAGAAGGTCCCAGGATAAAATTTTGTTTTTGTTAAAGGATGTCTTTCTTGTGTTTCTGATGTGTACTTGCAACTTTGTTTTTAGTGATAGTTATGAGGAACCATTGCAACTTTGTTTTTAGTGATAGTTGTGACGTACTATTAGTCTCTTTTATATATATTTTCTTCGACATTGAACTTGCATAGTAATGCATCTCATAAATTGCTGAAAGTGTATATGGAAAAAGTCGATCTGCTGTTACTTTTGGTTTATTAGTATAGTAGCTGATATTTGAGATTATATTGATTGTAGCTGTCACATGAAACTGTCTCTGTTTTAATGCTTTACCAATTTTATTGGCAATCAAAACTAATTTGGAAATCCAAAAATATCTGTTCTCATTTGGTCCTTCCATGTATATTGCATGTAGCATTACGTGTAGTCAAATGTGTAATACTTTTTTCGATGATTGGTTTGTATGCTGAAAGAGCTGTTGCTAAAACAAGCTGCAGATATTTTGGATTTAATTAATGTAGCTTCTAAAAAACAAATTTTTGGTACTTTTGATGTAAGAATATTAAGCTATGGACTCAACTCTACTTTTTGAATTTCGCTCCTTGCTCATTACAGGCTGAATAAAATAAAATTGCACATAAATGTAGTTTTATATATATATATATATTTTTTTGTACAACTGTCAGTCTTGCTTTTCCGGGCAATAACAGATAAATTACTGTTACATGCAACTTAGTTTGTATGGATAAGCAAAATTTTAATACGAAGCAGCAACTGATTTTGTATTATTAATTTTGCTTATCCTTATGAGAATATATCCAACGGATAAATTACTGTTACATGCAACTTAGTTTGTATTAAACATTTCATATTCTCATATGGATAACCAACTGATTTTGCTTAAAAATTTTCTTTGATGTGATCACTGAATATATCTTATCACCTTTCTGAACAAGATTGACAAAATCAACGTTTGTTAAGGGACCATCCTTATATTTTCGATCAGAATTCAATATAGTTATCTTTTTGGGTTTGGTTTTTTCACGTGTAGGGTTATAGGGCTCTTTTTTCTGTCTATAGCAAACTGTCATCCTAACATTTTTAATTTGCTCGTCTCTTGTACCTTTGGACTTGATTTCATCTTCTCAAGTAAGTGGAGTGTAGTGCCTGAATGTTCCATCATTATTAAAATCGCAGTAATGTTAGCATGCTGTCGTATTAAATAAAGATGACGTAATCTATGGAGTGAATGTATTTGCAACTTGCAGACTGTCCTGCATAAGTTATGAAGTATCTATTCCCATAGATCTCTTTGTGTATGTTAACTGATTAGACTGCCAAATTGTGAGCAGTATCATTGCAATAAAATTGATGTTGTCTTGGGCAGGCGTCATGTCCTTGAAAGGAAATTGGCTGATGCTGACGTCACTGAGGAAGAGCAAAATAACATTCTAAAATACCTAGAGAAGAAGGAAACAGAATATATGCGGCTTCAGAGGCACAAAATGGGGGCTGATGATTTTGAGCCTTTGACTATGATAGGAAAGGGTGCTTTTGGGGAGGTACCCTCTCTCTTTCTCTCTCTCTGTATGTGTATGTGTTGGGTGGCACGAAGAACTCACTTCTGAAACCCTATAGTTTTTTTTGCCATCAAAAGTTTTTTTTTTTTTTGGAGGCAATCTTGTTGATTGTATATTCCCTTACCACAAGGAATTCATTCTTTCCTCACAAGTTCTGTTTTTGCCTTTGTGTGTTTGTCGATTCTGCTTCCATCTTTTGGTTGCCCCTAAAACAGAAATTTTTTTTGCCATAATGTAGTCAAACAATTATTGTTGCAACAGTAATCTTGGGAGACTTGTTGGATATGCATACATATTTGAGCAGGGTTGTTACGCCTACTTACGTATTTATTATTCATAGAGTAGACAACAAGGGTTAGAGATGGCTTGTTCTCATAGAGTAGATAACAGATTATTCCAAAGTCCTGGCTACCTTTGGGTGGGTTTGAGCTGGGCGACCTGATGACATCTTTTTTGTCAAAATACACCTCATCAAGAATTTACTCCTTTCCTTCCCGACTTGCGCATTTCCTTGTTTCACCATAATAACTGAAGTGAGCTTTCCTGGAGATAAAGATAAGTTTTTGATTGTTGAATCTTCTGAATTTTGGACATTGAAATCTGCTTGCCTCTTTATCTGCTTTGCAGGTTAGGATTTGTAGAGAAAAGACCACCGGCCATGTATATGCCATGAAAAAACTTAAGAAATCAGAAATGCTTCGCAGAGGCCAGGTCAGCTTCGTCTTTTTCGTGTTCTTCTTTTTCAGGATGTTAGCATTTGTTTTCATGATTGTTTTATTTCTTGTTGCATTTCTCCCCTTACATCCAGTCTTATTGAAGTAGCTCGTATGTACAGGTTGAACATGTAAAAGCAGAAAGGAATCTTCTTGCCGAAGTTGATAGCAATTGCATTGTGAAACTGTACTGCTCGTTCCAAGATGAAGAGTATCTTTATCTAATTATGGAATATTTACCTGGTGGAGATATGATGACTTTGCTTATGAGAAAGGATACACTGACTGAAGATGAGGCCCGGTTTTATGTTGGGGAAACTGTTCTTGCAATTGAGTCCATTCACAAACACAATTACATTCATAGGTTTGTAGATGCTCCTCTTTCTGACGTTAGGGCCTACTGTCATCTTAGACTGCTTGTTATTGGTAACCATATGAAGTGAATTATTAATGCTTGGCACTTTTGCAGGGATATCAAGCCTGATAACTTACTTCTGGATAGAAATGGGCATATGAAATTGTCAGATTTTGGCTTATGTAAGCCATTAGATTGCAGTAACCTTCAGGAAAAGGATTTTTCTGTTGGCAATAACTATAGTGGTGCTCTCCAAAGTGATGGGCGACCTGGACCACCAAAGCGAACTCAACAAGAACAGCTCTTGCACTGGCAAAGGAATCGGCGGATGCTTGTAAGAATCCTTTTGTATCAAATGAAAAGAAATCCCATTTGATGGCACCAACTGATATAGAATGTATACTGTTGCTTCTTTTGGTTCCTCCTGCATTTGGACACTTAATTGGGGGATCTCTTTGGTTTTGAGAATATCTAAAAACAGCTAATATTTTGACATGCTAATTGTTTCCGGCATTTCACATCTTCTGTACCTTGGAACTGTATACTTACTTTTTAAATTCCTGTGTTTTAAATATATAGGCCTATTCAACTGTTGGTACACCTGATTATATAGCTCCTGAGGTTTTATTGAAGAAGGGATATGGAATGGAATGCGACTGGTTTGTATTTTATCATGTATTCGGCTTTTACTCAATAAGAATATTTCTCTGGAGTTGATGTAAGATGAAATCTTTACAGGTGGTCTCTTGGCGCTATCATGTATGAGATGCTTGTGGGATTTCCTCCTTTCTATTCCGATGAACCAATGGCCACTTGTAGGAAGGTAATTACTTCTTTTCGCAATATGTAAAGTTTGTAATCTTTTGTTTTGCGTTCAATTGTTTCATTGATTACTTCTCTATATTCCAGATAGTTAACTGGAGAACACATCTAAAATTTCCGGAAGAGGCAAGATTATCCCCGGAAGCAAAAGATCTTATTTGTAAACTCCTATGTAATGTGGAACAGCGACTTGGAACGAAAGGAGCTCACGAAATAAAGGTCTGTTATGTTTTTATTGGAATGACCTTTGACATCTTGTCATAAATGGCCTCCAGAAGTTTAAATGACTTTCTGAATTTGCAGGCTCACCCATGGTTTAAAGGCCTTGAATGGGAAAAGTTGTATCAAATGAAAGCAGCATTCATTCCAGAAGTTAATGATGAATTAGATACCCAAAATTTTGAAAAGTTTGAAGAGGTGCAGATGTTCTCCTTGTTCATCTTTCCAACTGATGCTTATCCCTACTCCATTTTCATCTTGTAATTAATATTTGGCCTCACACTCATTTGCTTCTTCTTTTTTTTTTATTTTTTTTTTTCCATTTTTTCTTGGCCGAAGACCGACAGTCATGTCCCAACATCAGCCAAATCTGGTCCGTGGAGGAAGGTTAGTTCATAAGCTTTCAAGCGCCTTATTTGTTATGACATTGTAGTATATCAAGAGGGTATTACAGTTGTTTTTATGGTTTATGATTATATGATTAAAGAGTGTAACTAAGATTACCAACGTTATTCATTTCTGGCTGTTGTTTTGAGGGTGATCATCCATTTATATGTTTGCCCTCTCTTCCAAAATAAACAAAACTGCATGTTCTGGTATAGCAGTGCAGCTTTTATTTAGATAGTTTCATTGCGATTTTATTTAGAAAACTGTGCAGCTTTATGTACCTCGGGTCGCAATGGAAATGGACTGCCCCCCCAGACCCCAACTTGGTAGGGAATATACTGGGTATGCTGTTGTTGTTGTTGTTCATTGCGATTTGAGCAATGCATGAAGCTGAACCTACACACGAGTGCTCTTCTTTATTGGATTTGCAAATTGGAGAGTACTTAGCAATAGGCTCAAAGGAAGTGTTTGCTTAACAATATCAGTTATTGCAATTGAAAATTGGCTTAAAAGTACAGTTACAAACATCCTATATCACTCATGCATGAGTTTGAAATTCCTAGAACTGTGGACCTTTCTTTTTAGTTGAGAATTAAGATACACATTTTTGGCTTGGTACGGGTCATATTTGCTAATAAGACTTTCCAAGGTTATCTGATCTTCATTTTGCTTAAACGCTGCTGGTGTATTTGCGCTAACAACTTTCAAAAAATATCGATCTCTGGTTTACATATCACTACTGATTTGCAAGATTGATTGTTTTCTTTTCTTTAAAGTGGGGCCTGGGAAATTCAAAATATTTAATTAACACGTGTGTTATATTCTTTTGTATCTAATTGCCTTCTTTTGCTGCAGATGCTCTCCTCTAAAGATGTCAATTTTATGGGTTATACATACAAGAATTTTGAAATTGTCAATGAGCACGAAGTTCCTGGAATAGGTATTCATTTGCTCATTCATACTTTCAGTTTCAGGGTTTCGTAAGGCTTAGTTTTAATGAAGTGGCATTGGAAACTAAGGACGAAGTTCGATTAGGCCGCTTCATTTTGTTCAAGTTAACCTATATCATTGAGCTTGTTTTCTTATACGATTTTATTGTAATGCGTTTCCTTTTTTTTCCAGCTGAATTGAAGAAGAAGAGCACCAAGCCTAAGAGGCCAACTGTGAAATCGCTTTTCAGTATGCTTCTCTCCCTCCTCGCCTTTTATTATGATATTCAATCTGTGTTTTCCTTCTCATTGATGCTACTAGGTTTGATTGCTCATAATTGTATACTCGATTGTTGGACTTGGTGTGGTGAAGGAAAGTAGTAAACTGAAATAACGCAGTAGAAATAACATTTTGTATGAGTTTGATAGAAAGCACCCCAATCGGGACGCTAGAAAAGTAGCTGAGAATGAAAGCCTACTTGATTTGGCCCTTTTACATTTTACTAGAAAGCACCCCACTCTGTCTCTTTCTGTTTTAGAAACTCTCATTACAGTGGATACATGGTTTTCTGCATTCTAATTGAACTGTGAAACAAACACAAAATCCAAAATGTCGACATTTTCTTATCTTCTCAATTTGGATTTCCAGGTGAGGAATCAGATGCTTCTTCTAATCAGTCTACTCAAGGAAGCTTCCTTAGTCTACTACCTCGACATATAGAAGTATCGAAAGAAGGAGAACTTTGAAGAAGCTCCCAAACTAATCTGTGCATAACTTCACATGACCCTAGCAAATGATGATGATGAACCAAGCAGCATTAATTTCTTCATGATAAAATAGCCGGTGTTCCCTTTCTTTTCGTTTTGTATGCCATTTTTCGTGCAACCAAAGTGTAAGTATGCGCATGATGATTAAACCGAAGATGCGTTTTGGCGGATTGTTAAAAGTTAGTGTGTGGACTTCGGGGTTGGGTTGGCTCAGCAGCTTTTGATCTTTGCATCTATTGTAAATTATGTCACCAGAAAATGATGTATATGCCCAATTCATTTTGTTTTTTATCTGCTAGTGGAAAATGTGCAGTCTTTCTGGACAAAACTGTAGAGTGTAGAGGCTGATACCCAGTAACTTGTTACTGTAATTAACTCAAAGATTCAGTAACTGAATTTCAGTTTAGTCATAGTAATACCAATTTTATTGTTGGCAAGTGTTTTTTTTCCCCTTTGGGTTATTTTACCTTATAGCCTCTCTTATCAGTTTCGTAACTCTTTCTTTGTCACTCTATCCGTTTTAGAAAAATAATTTATCTTCTAATTTAGAATTTTTGGCCTTTCGCTGTTTGATTTTTGGCCGGCTTGATTTCTTTTTTTCATTCTTTGTCTCACCACAAGATAAAATTACAAAATTGAAGTAAAACACACACACAAACGGACCAATACTAATTCTCACGTAGATGTTATATGTTCTTGGCAGATGCATATATACATCTGAAGTCAACGTATTGAGGGGAGAAAGTCAACGTCTGGATAATTGTGAAAATCTGAAACTTAAAATTGGGTAACACTCCATATAAATAAATTTCAGGGTACTGTTTCTAAATCTGCAGAACTTGAGGGATATTTATACGATTACTAACTCTATAAAAGAGGAATTCCGAAAAAGGAACTCACGAGTTCGAACCGCAATCTGTTTAGAGCTTATTTACGTCCCCTCCATTACTTCTCGTTTCAGCTCTTCGAAAATCTCCGAAGATGCAGGTAAATAAGTGTTGAATTCATGGAACTATTCTGCGTAAATGAAATCAGTGCTCAAATTATTTACTCAGTTTGTCTTCAATTTCTTGCTGCTTATTTTTTTTGTCGACTCGAAATCCCCTTTTGGTTGAACCCTAATTCGCAGTTCAGTTTTTATTGGGATTTAAATGAGAAATTGATGTTTTGTTTGTTTATTTTTTTTTTTTTTAAATGCAGGCGAGTGACAGATTTAACATAAACTCACAGTTAGAGCATCTGCAAGCTAAGTATGTGGGTACCGGACACGCTGATTTGACAAGATTGTAAGTTTTTGTGTTATTCTTTGTCCTGTTTTTTTTTTTTCGGTTTTTTAAACCTCTGATGGATAACTTTTCTCGATTTTGTTTTGATTGTTTCAATTAATTTGGTTTTCCGGCTTTTATTTGTAGTGAATGGGCTGTGAACATTCAGCGGGATAGTTACGCCTCATATATTGGGCACTATCCCATGTTGGCTTATTTTGCAATTGCTGAGAATGAATCAATTGGTAGAGAGCGCTACAATTTCATGCAGGTATTTTCCCTTTATTTTTTTTTAAAAGTAAATTTCTTTTCCTCTGTTTTTGGTTCATCATCATCATATTATGGTTCGTAGAGCTAGCTGCTAATTTTAAGTTACTACTAGTAGCTTTTTTTTCTTGGGAAAAAGATCAAAAGATTGTTATTTTTGGGTTTGTTTTTGAGAACTTATTCTATAGATTTTCTCTTTCTTTTTGCAATACAAGATAGTAGCTTGTAGCTGCTATTTTGATGTTACTGATAGCTCTTTTGGTTAAGGACCGGACTTTGTTCTTGTGTTTGGGTTGGTTTTTGTATTCTTATTCTGTAGGTTTGGTCTTTTTTCCATATGGGATAGTTGACATTAGATTGTTTATTTAGTCTTGAGGAATTTCACATTCTCAAATCATTTACAAACGGAAGCAACTGTAGCTTCTTGCCAATTTAGGTTGTTATGAATCTATAAACGGTTAGGGGTTTCTTTACTGTGTTTCTTAGTGGCATGGGAAGTATTTCTCTCGTTTCTTCATGTTGTGTCCATGTTGTGATCCCAATGTTCATGTTCTTGCTCATGCTCATGCGCTTAAATTATCAGCCACATTTGCTTACATGTTTTAATGTCGACAAGAATGTTACTTGCTTACTCCAGAGCTGGTTGAATTTTACGTTTTCTGATGACCTTTTAGAATTGTTTTCCTTCTGAGTATACTCTTCGACTAAAGAACTTTCGTCCGTTTTTCTGTATCTTTGTAGAAAATGCTGCTACCTTGTGGTCTTCCACCAGAGAGAGAAGATGACGTATAGACATGGATTCACATTTCAACCTTTGCAATGCAGCATGTTTGGGGAGTGGCCTGCTCTGGTTGTTGAGGTTCCATAAAATTTGTAGGAAGGCGTCGCCATATAGCTTATGCGTAGACTATCATTTGCTTCATTTCGAAGTTCTTTTGGCGGTATGCATAGATTCTATTAATCAAGTTATGTTCGTAGTGATATTAATAGTAGTATGTTCCCCAATATTTTCAGTTGGCATAATTTGGTAACCATATAACCAATTTACCACTTCTTGATGGTGTGATTCTGGGATGATTTTCAATTCTCTTTTGAAGCATTGACCCTTTTAAAGGCCCAAACATGCTCCTTGTTTGAAAGTTGCAGTTAGTTTTTCTTCTCTTCTCCCTCTGAAAAGTGAAAACAATATCATTTCGTATTATACCTTTTTGCCACTCCTGTGTAGATTTTTATTTCGATCACAGCATCGGCATTCACCAAGTTTGTCTTAGCCTCAAGGGAGAAAAATTCTAGTTTGATTCGTCATTTACTAATGTAAAATAAGATAGTAATTTAGAAATTTACAATGTCTATGATTCTCTTTCATCCGTAGAAAATTTCACCGCTACAGGCTACAGCACTATTACACTTGAAGAGTAGAAACACAGCAAAAACTACATATGAATTAATCTGTCATTACTAAAATCTAGTCAATATTAGAATTTTTGGCGTACAAAAATTCGAACAAAAAATCGATAAATAAGGAAATAATTTTTTTTTCAAAAAAAAACTCATTTATAAATTTAGACACGTCAATATTATAAAATAATATTTTTACCCAAACTATAAAAAATGAGAAAATGTAGCCTTTATCTATAGTATATATATTATATTAGGGAAAATTTATATGAAGGGTAGTGGAAATGATTAAATTAATAAAAAGGGTATGATTTAAAAATAATTTTTATTAAGGGCAGTTATTTATTTGACAAGAATTATAAAATAAAAATAGTTGTGTATTGACATGGTTATCCTTAATATTTATTTTGCTAACTAAAAATTAAATCCAATACCTTGGGGATAAGATTGTTTCAACATTAGAGTAGGAGTTTGGTTTTGATTACACTTTTTCCTATATTTGTTTTTTTTCCCTTCTTTTTTAGGCACAATATCGGAATATATATATATATATATATATATATATATCAATTGTGATACAATTTCCTACCAAACTCCATTGAATGGATTATTATTATTTTTTTCTATGCTACAAATAGTTTTATTGATCAAGCTCCAAAATTATCAAATAGCGGTGAACAAAGATCCAAAGTAAAACTTGGAATAAGCCAAAAATCTCCTACAAAACTCCATTGAATGGATTTTTATTTTTTCTTCTATGCTACAGATGGTTTCATTGATCAAGCTCCAAAATTATCAAATGGCAGTGAACAAAGATCAAAAAGTAAAACTTGGAATAAGCCAAAAATCGGCATTCATTCCGAATACATGGCAACTTTCATTGCGTTTAAACATCATACAACATAGACATGAATACTTGCGTACTATTGGGGCATCCAAATTAAGACATATAAATTCAATAGGATGTCCTAGCGCAGGATTACTGTCTCTTTCGCTACGAACAATTTTGCCTTCAACCTAAATAGGTGAAATTTCATTGATCAATTCCATTGGAGACTTTCTCATGGTAGAGGTGGTGATATCGTTTTATAGGAAGTAGCAGGAGATATCCTCTGACAGCGAAGGATTAATTTTCAGAAGGATCTGATTTCGTTTTGAGGAAGAAGAGGGTATTTACATCAGCACACAATTAATTTTATTTTATGTTTTTTGCCAAATAAATTACTGCCCTTAATAAAAATTATTTTGAAGTCTTACCCCTTTTATTAATTTAACTCTCTCCATTGCCCTTTTACTAAGAGAAAAACCTGAGAGAGAAAACAAAAACAATTTCTAAATGTACCACATAAGATTTTTATCCTATGTGTCATTTTTTTAACAAATAACAAAAATAAAAGTTTACGCAATTACATTAAAAGTTCTTGGAATTTTATATAAAATTTTTTTTTACCATATCTCATTTAAATCATTAGTTACAAATGGAAAGATGAAAAAATGATCATAATGATGATCAATTATCAATTAATGCGATAAAATGAATATGGAAGAATGATAATAATCATGATCAATTTAATTAATTATCAATTAATATTTCAATCAATTAGAAATCGGGTTCCAAGATCATCATATACCCAATGACTGATCATGTATCTTCCATTAAGAAAAACTTTGGAATAATTGGGATAAGAAGTCAATACAACCGATTATTTTTGAATTGTCATAACAATCAATTTAAATGGAAATTAACATTGTCAATCAATCAATCAGTAGAGATTTATTTTGGAATGGGATAAAAACCAAACATTAATTAGGCAAAAAAATTATTATTGTGAAATCCAAACTCAAATACTCGATAAAAACATATCCTCACAATTAAATAGTAAACATCACATTGGCAATCTCCTCTTTTTTTTAAAAAAAAAATAAAAAATCAATGTCATATTTACGTAGTTTCGGTGAAAACATATTTAAATGGTATTGAACCGAGTAGGCTGCCGTCTACATCAATACCTTCAGCGGCAGCAAGGTAAATTTTTTGTGTCTTTGATTCAATTTCCGAGATCAATCTTCATGGACTAATATGTTTTTTGTTAGTTTAGTCTAATAAATTATTTTGATACTTTCTTCTAAAGAATAATTTTTTTCCCATGTGTAGAGATTCAATGAAAGAATTTCATATGCAACTCTACAAATACGAGTGCACAAAGGTTAATGATAGCGAAAAAAAATATGGAATGAATTCATCAGGTTTGTTTACTTAAGTAAAATCCATTGATAAATATTTCGTTCGCGTGTGAATGATTCATGTCATGTCGCATGTATCTTCCATGAACATTAACGTCAAGTGAAAATTAGTACATGCTAATGGGTTTTTAGTAATAACAATTATCTCATATATTTGGTTTTAAGTCTGCAGATGTTGTGACCTATCTCTCAGGTATCGGGCTTCCAATATTTCCATAAACAAGGCCAAGAGATATTTCTAATTTTCAAGTTTTCGTAGCAAGCTATACACTGAAGGAAGAAAATTTTTCTACTAAATTTTATTTGTTAATTTGAGTTTTCATTGAAGGTGTTTATTAGGATGTTGTTTTTTTAAATTGGTTTTTGCAGAAAAATAGGTATTGGAATTTTACAAATTAATTCAATCGAGAGACAGACATATAAAAGCTTGTGAGAATACCATATACACTACAAAGTGTGTAAGATCAAAGCAAGTTATTGGGACTTGAAATCACTCCATAAAAAAGCGTACGTAATAGTTGATGGCTAATTATGTTAGTTTGGTAAAGAAAAGAAAATAAGCCAGTAAAGAAAATAAAATAAGTCAGATTATTGATTAGTGTGTTAGTATACAGTAAAGATGCACAGTAGTGTAATTTAATTTGTAAATTTGTATTATTTCAATACAAATTTTTAAACACAAAGTGCACTATTTTTTTTTGGACATAGTGGATATTATATTTTTTTTCAGTTGATATTATATAAGTCCAGTTGATATTTTTTTTTCACTATATTTTTTTTTTGGACATAGTGGATATTATATGTCCAGTTGATATTATATAATATCCACTATGTCCAAAAAAATATAATATCAACTGATACCAAATTTGGCGTGGGGTTGGGGCACGGCCGTCTTATCTTAGCCGGTAAGACCGGCAAACAGACTAGCAAGGAAACCAGGCGGAATCCAAACCACCACCCCTGGTGATACCATTCATCCGGAGCTATGCCTTGTCGGCCACCTACAGGATCAAAATCTCTATCCATCCTTAATTAAAATATCAATAATCGAGATGCATGGAAAAGTTTCACCCAACTCTCAAGCCATGTCTGAATTCACAACTTATTGTGCATCATGTGGCCTCTTTTCCCTAAAACAATTCATCATAGCGGGTACTTTTCCAGCCCAATGCACTTATTGTTGAGTTTTCCGATGAACTCGGGATTGGAACCAATCTCAAATCATCGTATTTTAATTAAAAGAGAAGAAGGAGATAGAGCTTCCATGTATAATTTATGTAAACAAAAGCCAAATGTTTGATTCGGACAAAGGATTTACTCGGACATTGTCCGAGTACTTCAAACTATATCTTAAAACAAACTTAAAAGAAAATATTACCTTTAAAGGCTTCTTCAATGCTTCAAACTTGAAAGATATATTTACTAAATGATGTTTTTACAAGGAGAGAGAGAATTTCGGGATAAAGGGAGAAGAAATGAGAGAATACTTGGAGAGAATGATACTCCCACAAGAATTTCTACATTCTATTTATAGACAAAGTGCCTAACTACTATTCTACAAAAGTTAAAACTACTATTGTACAAAAATTATTAACTTTTGTCATTATTTGACATGGTTTTCTTGATTTGATGAAGGTGGTGGTCTATTTGTACAAAAATTTCAAAAGTAGATTCCTACTTTTGTCAAAATTTCAAAAGTAGATTCCTACTTTTGTCACTTCATTCTTTTCTTTTCCTTTTCTTGATTGAGTGATTCTTGGATCTGTTGTAATGATTTTGATGAATTCATCGTGATCGTCATCTTTTTCGGTGACCGAGATTCTCCGGCCAATATTGCAAACGAATTTTCTTCATTTGAAGTTATGCTCTTCATCGAAACATCGATTTTTCGAAATATTATCATTGTCGAGATTCTTTAAATTTCTCATGAGATCTGCTTTAACTTCTTTCATATAGGCGGATATTATTTCTTCCTTATTAATTGCTCCTTCTTTGAAGCTGAATCCGCTTTGTTATGTGTTTAAACGGACTTTCTTCATCCAGGTTTGCTTTAAGTCGTTCCTTTTCTTGAGTATATTCCTTGATTTTCTGGGCAATTTCGTCCAGCAAATCTTGTCCTTCTATTCTTTTGGTATTGTGATTCACCTTTGTTAATTTGTCCCAAAATTTGGTGTAATATGTCTTATAAAGACACGGAATTTGAAATTCATTGAATCCCACCTCAGGGACCCATTTATAAATCCAAGGAATTGAGAATTCAATAAAGAAATATAACAGAGTGATTTTTCCTGGAGCACAGATATGACTGTGTTGAAGTTTATTAATGATAGGAGAGGATTTTAACCATTGATAATATAATTTCGAAAAATTATCGGCAAAATTTTCTTTGTTGGGCCATATAATGCCCACCACCGAATAAACCAGTTGGGTATGGGAGAAGAATACACATGGGAGCATATTTTGATGAACCAAGTATGCTTTTTCCGGGTTTTCATAATAAAAGTTTTGTAAAAACTTTGGATATAATCCCGATAAGTAAATTTCAAAGGAGGAGAAGTAGGAGTATTACGTACTTCTCTTTCGAGAAGGGTTGAAATTCCCATTCTTCGAAGATAAAATCTTTTAATAATAATTTTTGAGAAGTTATAAACTTCGGTTGTAGTCGATTAGACTGAAATGTGTTATTTCACATGTTTGTTTGAGAATATTCTCATAATAATTTCGGGTTTGTATGACTCACCCGGTATCGTTATCCTTTCGCTAGATATCTCCGGAATATTACCCATGGATCTTCTTTCCACCGAATATCGGCGTTTTCAAGAAGGAATATTACCTCCTTTGTGGATCCTTTTTCATATGACCGGATATCATCCTGGTCGGTATCACTTATTTTGGCAGCAAAGGTATCACTTTGTTGCTCTTGGATTTGGTCCATAATCTGCTTATATAATGCGAATCTTTCGAATAAAATCCATTATTTGGACCAATTTCGCATTTGATGAGGAGGATTCCTCCCGAGATTTTGAAAAATCAGCAGCTATTAGCTTTTATTCCCATGTTGTATTACGGGGTTTATTGTTCTTCCTCCACGACCTCTATAAGGGCCGCGTCCTCGATCCGGTGGATACATAATCCTGAAAATTAGAGAATTATTAATGATAATTTGGCTTTACAATAATTCAACTTTTCTTCACTTTCGCTTAATCTTCCAGTGAAGTCTTCTATCATGTCATAGACAAATTCAAGGTCTTCAAATGAGATATTATCTGTTGTGGTGAAGTAAATTCATCAAGACAATCAAGAATTGTATTACGAACTCGTAAAAAGTGATTTAGTCTATGCTTCGCAAAAATATATTCCGTTCTACAATGCCTATATTCAGAACAATCTTATTATAAGCAATATGTATTACGGATAGTGGATTAAGATAATCAATTTGTGGCCACTCCATCCCGCAAATATTCACGTGATAAGAAATCGGTAAGGAATTATCACTACCTTTTTATATAAAATTTCAAAATCAAAAGGGGCTAAATTAGCCTGCCATCGAGCATATATTTGCTTTGAAGAATCATGCTTATAATCTTTATAAATCATGTGTTTAATCGCAAGTGCATCGGTGTGAATGACAAACGACTGATTAAATAAATCATCTTGGAATTTTAATACACATTTTACAATAGCAAGAAATTCTTGTGCAACAGCTTGCATATTTTTTTGAGGTTCGTCCATTTACCGAATGATATCTAATAAGATATTCATTATTATCATGAGGGTTAATCTGCTTTAAGATTCCACCGAATCCTATGCTACTAGCATCGCTTTCTATTATCTTTTTCCAATTTGGATTTGCTAATGTTAAACATGGTAGAGTTTTTACCTTTTCTTTTATTTGCTTAACTAATTGAGTATGCTTTTCATTCAATCAAATTTAATTGATTTTTAAGCAAATCATATAGAATTGCTAAATCTTTCGTAAATTCTTATAGTATGGTGAAATATAATTCAAACTTCCTAGAAATCTCTGGAGTTGAATTTTCTCAGTAAAAACATCAGAAATTTAGAAGAAAATTCAATTGATCGTTGAATAGGGGTTATTTTCCCTTGACTTATTTGATGACCAAGAAATCTTATATTATGTTGAAACAAAAGCATCTTTGGTTTAGATATTACTAATCCATTTCGTAAAATAACATCCTTTAATATATTAAGATGTTTAAAATGTTGTTCAATATTATCGAGAATACTAAGATATCATCAATGTAAACAATTATAAAATCCATATAATGAATAAATATATCATTCATGATTTTCTGAAATTCAGAAGGAGCATTTTTTAACCCGAATGGCATCACATTCCATTCAAATTGTCCTATAGGCACATTAAAGGCAGTTCTATAAGTATGCTCAGATTTATTTGAATTTGCCAATATCCAGATTTTAAATCGAATTTAGAAAATATGTTGGCATTATATAATTTTGATAATAAATCTTTTTTATTAGGTATAGGATATCTTATCCATTTTAAAACTTTATTAAGTGGCTTATAGTTTATTACTAATCTTGGGACGCCACGTTTTTTTCAATTGCATTATTAACATAAAATGCAGTACATGACCAGGGAGATTGTGAAGGTTTTATTAAACCCTTTTGAAGCAAAGAATGTAATTCTTCTTTACATAAATTCATATAGACAGAATTCATTTGACATGGTCTTGCTTTAGTAGGAATATCCTTTTCATTAAAATTATCTTCATAAGGAGATTAACTAAATGTTTCTTTCTATTCCAAAAGCATTTGGGTGATCAAAGACATACCGATTCTTGAAATTGTATTGTAATATGTTTTATTTTTCTTGTAATTTAGTATTACTCAAGAATTCGGTATTGATAAATTCATAATTTCATTTTTAATGAAAAATAATTGTTTTTCTTTAGCTTCTATTAATGATCTAATAGACCTTGTTATAGGGTCTGAGACAAACTGGAAATTTATTGATTTATCTTTATAGGTTCCTGTAAATCCTTGAAAATTAACTTCTTTAAGTGGATATAACATACATAAAAATGGAAGTCCTAATATAATAGGCACTCCTGGCATATTTCTTACTAATAAAAATGTTTGTGGAAGACAAATATTATTTTGACAAACAAAAGCATTAGGCAATTTATATGAAATATCTAATGTATGATTAGATGCGGATTTTAATGCATGCGAGGTTTTTTCAAAATATTGCGTGGGTATTAACCCTTCTTGAACACAAGACAAATCAGCACCACTATCAATCATTGCAATGTTGTTTAAGACAAATTGTCTATCTATCATTAGAGTTAATTTTATATACCATCTTTGAGATGTAATTATTTGTATTGTTTTTAGGAATTCATAATTATGATCCTCAGATATATTTTCAGCTAAATTCTGAATAGTTTGTGGATCAACTATAGAGGTTTCACCTGATTGTGAATTCTCAATTGTTTTAATCCTTTTTTCTAATAATTTGTTATTTTGTTTCAAATATTTTATTTCATTCTTTATATTATGAACTTCTATTTGTAAGTCTGCAATAGTTATAACTGAAGAAGATGATTCTTCTTTATTTAGTAATTTTTTCATTCTTTTTTCTATTTCCTGCATTGAATAAGGATTATTATTTAAAACTATATCCTTTTTATTAACTTCCTTTTCTTTTTTATGAGACACATCTATCATTTCAATTATTTTATCACGAATAGCATGATCTGGTATTTGTTTTAGTAATTCTAAAACATTATCAGTTGTTAACATGTTAAATTGTAAATCTTGAAATTGAGATATAATATTGTAAAGACTATTATCCTTGCAACAATCATTATTATTATTATTTTGACATGGAAGACATTCATCCGAAGAACTAGATGAATATTCATCATTTTCAAGCATATTATTTTCCGAGCTATTAGTTTCTTCTGTTTCAGACTCAGTATCTGATTCTTCTATTACTTTGCATATTTGTTCTTTAAGTTGTTCATCTATTTCTAATAATCTAATTCTATTAATCTTTTTACAATTAGGGGCAATATGACCCTTTTGACCACATTTGAAACATTTTATGTCTCTTTTATTTTTCTATTAATTTTTCTAAATTCTCTTTGTTCTTTTGTTCTTTTACGTTGTCGTTTTCCTTTAGGTATATAAGGAATTTTATTTTTCTTCATTCTTTTATCCCTATTTTCGACCCAATATCCATAGCAAATTGATCACGTAACCGACCTAATTGTCTTCGTTCGATAATTGTTGTCTTTTAATTTGTTGATTTAACTTTATTTCATTACATAAAGCTAATCCTTCTTGTGTGCAAACACCTATTAGATGACCATATGTATAATCATCATAAGGAATGTAAGGAAAATCTTTCCTAAGAACTTTTCTTATTCGTTCAAAAAACGAGTTGGTAAGCCATCTATAAATTTAGCTTTCCAATAAGAGCTATTACTTTCTGTAATTCCATGACTCTTGATAAGAATGAATCTTTATACCATCTAAAAGAAGTAAGTGTTTTACACTTAAAATTATTCAACAATGTTCGAATATTTTCTTGATTATTAGTAAATTTTCCAGAGAAATGTTGTAATATGGATGCTATCAAAGTATATACTGCATCTTCCATCATAATGGGTGTAGATGTTCCTTCATTCTCAATTTTTACTGTATTATAAATTTGTTGTCTATCATTTTCAGTTAAATAATTATCCCACCATCCTTTAAGGACACCAAGTAAAACCACAAACTATCATTTTGCGATTGCACGATCGTATTACCATTTGCTTTTGCAATCGAGGAGTACATTAACATCCTATGCACCATATTAGTTAATTGCCTATCCGTAAACGCGTCACAATTCCATTCATAAACGTAACGACTACTATAACTATTAGTAATTTCTTGATGTTCTTCGTAAAGAAGATCTTGTGGAGAAGGTCGAGGTAATAATAATGATTCATATAAGGTTTATTAGCAAATTTATTATGTCTAGATCTATTAGAAAGACGATTTATTTCATCTCGTAGAGTTTTATCAAAATCTTTCGTATATTCTCGAAAATTCTAAAGTAGATAATTTAAGGTTTTTAAATTTTTCTTCCAATAATTTTTCTAATACATATGGAGATTCAAGATTATAATCTTTTACTATAGGAGGAGGTTGTATAAAATTTTGTATTTTAATATCTTTATTTTTGTTTTCAATTAAAACTGGTTTAACTGTTTGTTGAAGATTATTAATAAGAGAAAATAATTTGTCAACTTTATCATGTAAAGAATTAATTTGTTCTCCTAAAATTTTTACATATAAATTTGTATAATTATTTTGCTGAATGAATTTATTTACTAAAGAAACAGTAGAAGGTAAAACTTCACTTTCAACCAATTTTTGAAAGGCGTAAAAGTTATATGAGTTGCATTTGTTAAAACAAATTCTTTTGGGGAGGGTAAATTCCTTTTGTAATTTTTCCATCTGCAAGATGATATTCTCTTTCGAGGAGGAAAATATATTTATCAAGATAAGTGATTATAAACCACGGGACAAAATATATTATTTGATTGTGAAAAGAAGCATATTCATAAAATTCTTTTGTATAAGTTTTTGATTTTCAATATTATAAGTAGAAAAGAACCATTCTCTGAAAAGTTTCCACTTTTCGATTGAAATTCTTGTCTTATTATTTGTCTAATATTAGATCCTGGACTAAAATCTAATTTCTCGGATTCGCCATGATAACCCATTTCGAAGGTGAAGGCATATCCTTATCAAATGTCTTACTATCACAGACCGAACAATATTATATGGATCAATTTTTACTTGATTTATTCTATTTGTTAGATCTATTTCAGAATCGAAGATGTCGAAAATTTATGAGAATCGACTGGATCTATATAAGATTTAAAAGATCTTAGAGAGCTGGATCTTAGTAATTTAGGAATTTTTGGTTTATCAAAAGTAATACTTATCGACCATTATCGATTGCTCAATTTCGTAACATTACAACTTGTAATATTATGAGTTAATGAGTTTCCTTTAATTCCTTTATTAATTTGCCAAGACTCGGAAATTCAATTTCTTCCCATTTTATAGTTTTACGGGTACTAATTTGAGATTTATAAAAATTAGTTTCTATTAGTATGGTTTCATCGGATGGTTTACTTATAATCTTACATCCGGGTGTTAAGGTATTTAATAATTTAAAACAAATACGGTAATGTAAACAAATAAGTTCACTTCCGGTAAATAATTGTAACCATGTAATTTCACATTTAAGGTTAAAGCATCGAGTATATTAACATCGACAATGATAGTGTAAATTTGGGTAGACATTAAAATAAACTGGACCATGAGCTAGGTGGATCAGTATTATGCCCATTAGGGATTTTTTCCAATTTAAATTTCTACCATCACGTAAGGCAAAACAAAAGATTCAGTAAACCTTCTAAAGTTAAAGGTTTAAATGCAATTTGCACCAATCCAATATGCATGAACTTATAATTTTTATGAGATCTATAAGATTCAATATCTCGTAGAGACAAAAGTTGTAAAACCCTTTCATCGAATTTAAAGCAATTGATTGTTCAAGAGTTTTAACTACTGTTTAACCAAGTATCGATCAAACATACCATATTCATACAAAGTATTAGTGGGTACCTTTGGTATTGACCACTTATTAAGAAGAGCAAGTTGTTGAGGCATATCATATTCCTCTTGAACTGAATTTTTTATTGAAGTACTTTCTAAATTATTCATTTTTAATTAGGTTCTGAATCAAACAAATCTTTTGTAAACATAAAAAATACATAACCGCTCTGATACCAAATTTGGCGTGGGGTTGGGGCCTGGCCAGTGCTTATCTTAGCCGGTAAGACCAGGCAAACAGACTAGCAAGGAAACCAGGCCGGAATCCAAACCACCACCCTGGCTGATACCATTCATCCGGGAGCTATGCCTTGTCAGCCAGCTACAGGATCAAAATCTCTATCCATCCTTAATTAAAATATCAATAATCGAGATGCATGGAAAAGTTTCACCCAACTCTCAAGCCTGTCTGGAATTCACAACTTATTGTGCATCATGTGGCCTCTTTTCCCTAAAACAATTCATCATAGCGGGTACTTTTCCACCCAATGCACTTATTGTTGAGTTTTCCGATGAACTCGGGATTGGAACCAATCTCAAATCATCGTATTTTAATTAAAAGAGAAGAAGGAGATAGAGCTTCCATGTATAATTTATGTAAACAAAAGCCAAATGTTTGATTCAGACAAAGGATTTACTCAGACATTGTCTGAGTACTTCAAACTATATCTTAAAACAAACTTAAAAGAAAATATTACCTTTAAAGGCTTCTTCAATGCTTCAAACTTGAAAGATATATTTACTATTCAGTTGATAAGCACTGGCCAGGCCCCAACCCCACGCCAAATTTGGTATCAGTTGATATTATATTTTTTTGGACATAGTGGATATTTACTATTTTTTTTTGGACATAGTGGATATTATATTTTTTTTTCAGTTGGAACATATAAGATGCAACATGATTTTAATTTCTTTTAAATATATTTGTTTATACTGTATACTGACCTAATTATAATTTTTTTTGAAAAAAAAAATTGGAGTTGAAAGTATTCTGCAACCTATAAAAGAAAAAAGTAGTATGTGACATTTTCTCCATAAAGAAATAAAAATGACAGTTTAAACTCAAAGTTTGTTAATCAATAAATAATATTGGAAGAAATGATTTACAATATCTTTTCGGATTTTGAGAAAAAATAACTAATCGTTAATCCTATGAAATTTTTGGTATGGATTCACTAATCAAATCCATATTGATATTGGTTCAAAATTTCCAATGATAAACATTAATATAAATGGTTTAATTTGATCCGAAGATTATGTAAGCTAATCTCTCCATTGACAAGTTGTTTATCGAATTTATGAAAAATTATAAATTAATTTTCTTTTCTTTTGTTAATGAAACTAAGATACTCCCTCCGTCCCATAATTATTGTCTAGTTTGGGTTTTAATTTTTAGTTCAAGTTGTACCAAAAGTGAAATCTCAAACTGGACAATAATTTTGGGACAGAGGGAGTAAAATTTTTCCAAATGAAATAATGTATCTCGGGGCTTAGTTTCGTTTTCCAAATTATAATACTTTTTGTTAACCTACATGGACTCTTTACTTTGCCATAAATATCTTAGTATTACCATTTCGAGTTGACATTGAATAAGTGTAGCACATATCCTCCTGTATTTGAACGAAAAGAAACTCATTCTTTCTAAAATTTGTCGAGTCCGACTATTGGATCCTCTGATCTATATGGCCACGGAGTTCATGTTAGCTTAGACTTTTTATACTCTTGCATGGTGTCAAGAACAAAAACATTCATTTCATGGAATTTTCTTTTATTCAAAATTTTAATAATTATTATCATAAATTATAATTTATGTACGTGATTAAATTTTACAAGTAGTTCATAAAATATTATAATCTAGCCCGCATATCGTGCGGGTTTAACATCTAGTAAAAGACTAATGAAAAATTCATTTATTTATGAGAAAATTCCATCATCGTTGATAAAGTTGCATTAAAAAATTTGGCTTCTTAATTAGTAATTATTTATTATTCCCTCCGTCCCATAATTATTGTCCACTTTGCCTAAAAAATTTTGTCCCAAAATTATTGTCCAATTTGACTTTTTTTGGATCAAGTTACACATTTGTCCTTAGTAAAAAACATTATCCATAAAATCTTAGTGGTTAAACAATTACTTATGTAGGGTATATGCGGTTGTTTAAGGTAAAATATAGTTAAGTTTGACAAAAAATAAAATCTTTCATTTTAGTAAAACTGGACAATATTATGGGACGGAGGGAGTATTAGAATTGGAGAAGATCTTTTAAATTTACTTTTATCATATTATAAGTTTCTTATACTAATAAATTAAAATTTTAGGGGCTAACTATATTAGTTTACAAGAGTTTTTGGTGTACTAAGAGAAAAATGTTTGTGTTTGATTCAAGATTTTTTTCCTCGTAAATTTAAAGTTCATGCCCTTTTGCTCGATATAATTTTTTTCATGTACAATATCCTTGCAAGTTGGTTGTAACTTGGAGACAGTTTTACCAACAATATATTTTTCTTTTTAATTAATTACATTTAAATAATAATAAGTAGTAATTAATTTTGGTTTCCGGATCTCAAACGTAGAGAACCATAACCGACTCCCCGTTAGGTTACGGGTCAGGTCTAATTTATCCCCAATTCCCAGGGTAAAAATATCAGAAGCGCTTTTCCGTCACTCCAACACTTGACAACGGAAGGCGCTGGCGGTCGATGGCGGTGAATTTTTCTCCTGCCTCCCTTTAGTTGGCATTGCTATATTACTATATACCTACTTCTTGTTACATAAATCCTTCTCGTACGGTTCTTCTATATCTCTAATAATCCTTCGGCTCCATTTTCTCGGCAAACGAAGAAGCTTCCGGTAAGTCTTTATAGTTTTCGATTTTTCTTCTTGTAATATATCGCGTGATTCGTTCTTTTTTTTTTTGAATTCCTCTGTTTGAAAATCGCTGTGTTTTTGTGATTGTTCCATTTGTTTCGCGTTTGCCGCATAAGTTTGGTTGCGATTTTTAGTTCAAAGGTTTGTGAACCTTGGCTCCGAGCTGTGTATGTTAGGGTTTGTAATTATTGTTTAGATTCATTCAAAACTACGCTTCTACAGTGTGTAATCATAGTTCAAGATTTGTTTGGATTCCAGTGTTGTAAAACCCTAGCTCGGACAGCATGGGTTTTATATGAATGCAAGAGTTTTATGTTTTTGTTTTTTCTATTTGGATTGCATCGGGTGCATAAACTGTAGCTTAGGCAGCTTGTTGTAAGAAACATATTCTGGGGTTTGTGGTTAGTGTTTTGGCTTATTGCTTGAGGTGGAACTTTGGGAATCTGACTTGTGTGTAATTGTTTTTGTTTGGTTGATAGTTATGTCGCATGTTGGTGGTGGTGCGGAGGCGCGTGCCCGTTTCAAACAGTATGAGTATAGAGCCAACTCCAGTCTTGTGCTCACCACTGACTCACGGCCTCGTGATACACATGAGCCTACTGGTGAGCCTGAGTCTCTTTATGGGAAGATAGACCCGAAGTCATTCGGTGACCGTGCGTCCAGGGGAAAGCCTCCGGAATTGGAAGAAAGTCGAAACAAGTCCAAGAGGAAGAAAGAGCGCGAGGCTTTGGATGCTTCCGATGCTGCGTTGTTGGCGTCCAGCAGACAGGCCAAGAGGAGGCGTTTTCTTGAGGAGGAGAGTGTGTTGAATTCGACTGACGAGGGTGTTTATCAGCCTAAAACAAAAGAAACCAGGGCTGCATATGAGGTTTTACTTGGTTTGATTCAAGAGCAGTTGGGTGGACAGCCTCTTAGTATTGTTAGTGGGGCTGCTGACGAAATCCTTGCCGTTCTTAAAAACAGCACTCTTAAGTCATCTGACAAGAAGAAGGAAATTGAGAAGCTCTTGAACCCTATCCCAGATGATGTCTTTACTAAAATGAACAACTGTGGATTACAAATCACAGATTACCATGATGGCGGCGATGCTCCTGCAGCCTCCAATGGTGATGAGGGTCTTGATGATAACGTTGGTGTTGCTGTTGAATTTGAGGAGAATGAAGAGGAGGAGGATGACAGTGACTATGATCAAGTTCAGGAAGATGAAGAGGAAGAAGATGATGGGCTCGACGCTGACGGTCGGGGGGCTATGCAGATGGGTGGGATTGATGATGATGAGATGCTGGATGCTAACAATGAAGGAATGACTTTGAATGTCCAGGACATTGATGCCTATTGGCTTCAAAGGAAAATTTCTCAGGCTTACGGTCAACAGATTGATCCTCAGCAAAGCCAACAGCTCGCTGAGGAGGTTCTCAAGATTCTTGCTGAGGGTGATGACCGTGAAGTCGAGACAAAACTGTTGGTGCATCTGCAGTTTGATAAATTTGATCTGGTCAAGTATATGCTGCGTAACCGGCTGAAGATAGTATGGTGCACTCGTTTGGCGAGGGCGGAAGATCAGGAAAAAAGGAACCAAATTGAAGAGCAGATGATGGCATTGGGCCCAGATCATACTGCAATTGTGGAGCAGTTGCATGCCACCAGGGCAAGTGCAAAAGAAAGGCAAAAAATTTTGGAAAAAAACATTAGAGAGGAGGCTCGCCGGTTGAAGGATGAAAGTGGAGGGGGAGGAGAGGAGGCGGAGCAGCTAGCCCGTAGGAGGGTTACCGAAAGAGATTCCGAGGGCAGCTGGTTGACTGGTCAACGCCAGGTGCTCGATCTCGAGACACTTGCTTCAAACCAGGGCAGTTTCTTGCGAACAAATAAAAAGTGTGAGCTTTCAGATGGTTCTTTCAGGAGGAACAAGAAAGGGTATGAAGAAATACATGTGCCTACCTTGAAGGCAAAACCATTAGGACCTGGTGAAGAGCTCGTGAAGATTTCTTCCATGCCTGACTGGGCTCAACCAGCCTTCAAAGGAATGACCCATTTAAATAGGGTTCAAAGTAGGGTTTACCAGACTGCCCTTTTCAGTGCAGATAATATCTTGTTATGTGCTCCTACCGGTGCTGGGAAAACCAATGTTGCAATGCTCACAATCTTACAGCAGATTGCCCTGAACAGAAACCCGGATGGGTCATTTAACCATGACAACTACAAAATTGTCTATGTCGCTCCGATGAAGGCTCTGGTTGCTGAAATTGTTGGTAACCTGTCCAACCGTCTTCAGCAGTATGATGTGAAGGTGAAAGAGCTCAGTGGAGACCAGTCTTTGACTCGTCAACAGATTGAGGAAACTCAGATCATTGTCACCACGCCTGAGAAGTGGGACATTATAACAAGAAAGTCTGGTGATCGTACATATACTCAGCTCGTCAAGTTACTTATTATTGATGAGATTCATTTGCTGCATGATAATCGAGGCCCTGTACTGGAGAGCATTGTTGCCAGAACTGTTAGACAAATTGAGACCACAAAGGAGCATATAAGATTGGTGGGCTTGTCGGCTACGCTCCCGAATTATGTGGATGTAGCCTTGTTTTTGCGGGTTGATGTGGAGAAAGGCCTGTTTCATTTTGACAACAGTTATCGGCCTGTTCCGCTGGCTCAGCAGTATATTGGAATCACAGTGAAGAAACCTCTGCAAAGGTTTCAAATGATGAATGATATTTGCTACGAGAAAGTAATCAGCAATGCAGGAAAGCATCAGGTTCTTATTTTCGTTCATTCCAGAAAAGAAACGGCCAAAACTGCTCGTGCTATACGAGATACCGCGCTAGCTAATGACACTCTCGGTAAATTTTTGAAAGAAGACAGCGCGAGCCGTGAAATTCTTCAGAGTCATACTGAGCTTGTAAAAAGCAATGATTTGAAGGACTTGTTACCCTATGGTTTTGCCGTTCATCATGCCGGATTGGTTAGAGCTGATCGGCAAATCGTTGAGGAGCTTTTTGCTGATGGACACGTACAAGTGTTGGTCTCCACTGCAACTCTGGCTTGGGGTGTTAATCTTCCTGCTCATACTGTCATTATCAAAGGTACTCAGATCTACAATCCTGAAAAGGGAGCATGGACTGAGTTGAGCGCTCTTGATGTCATGCAAATGCTTGGCCGTGCCGGGAGGCCTCAGTTTGATACTTACGGTGAAGGAATAATTATTACAATGCACTCTGAGCTACAGTATTATATGTGTCTGATGAATCAGCAACTTCCTATTGAAAGCCAGTTTGTATCAAAGTTGGCTGATCAGTTGAATGCAGAAATAGTCCTTGGAACTGTACAAAATGCCAAAGAAGCTTGTGTGTGGCTCCGTTATACATATCTCTTTGTTCGCATGGTTAGGAATCCCACCCTTTATGGTTTGCCAGCTGATGCTCTTCCTGCTGCGACGTCAGGAGAAAGCAAAGAGGATCTTGTAAGGAAGATTAGTGAAGCTGTAAATCTTTATTCAGCTGATCTGGTAAGCAAGGATCATTCTTTCATTCTAGTTTTGTACACTTTTTACTCTGTAACTGTCTATTTATTGTATCTGATTTCTATCCGTTTTATGCTTGCAGATCCATTCAGCAGCTACAATATTGGACAAGAACAACCTGGTGAAATATGACAGGAAAAGTGGGTATTTCCAGGTTACTGATTTGGGACGAATTGCAAGCTATTACTATATAACTCATGGCACAATTGCCACGTACAATGAGCATTTGAAGCCTACCATGGGTGATATTGAGCTTTGTCGTCTGTTTTCACTCAGTGAAGAGTTCAAGTACGTGACTGTTAGGCAAGACGAGAAGGCAGAATTGGCTAAGCTGATCGATAGAGTCCCGGTTCCCATCAAAGAGAGTCTTGAAGAACCCAGTGCCAAGATTAATGTTCTTCTTCAGGCATATATTGCACGATTGAAACTTGAAGGACTCTCGTTGACATCCGACATGGTTTTCATTACTCAGGTTCGCTTGCTGGTCTTTTTTTCTATTAAGTAATTTTGGAGGGGCCTTAAGTAAATTTGCTTCATATTTTTGTTTTTTCTTTTGGTTTTCTGCATATTAAAGTTTCCCTAATCTGCGTGGCAGAGTGCTGGGCGACTTATGCGGGCTTTATTTGAAATCGCTTTGAAACGAGGTTGGGCCCAGTTAGCTGAGAAGGCTTTGAAGTGGTGTAAGATGATCAACAAACGAATGTGGGGTGTCCAGACACCTCTGCGTCAGTTCCATGGGATTCCAACTGAACTTTGGAAGCAGCTGGAGAGGAGTAATTTCGATTGGGACCGGTACTATGACATGTCTGCTGAAGACTTGGGACAAATGATACGTATTGCGAAGATGGGCAGATTGCTCCACAAATTCATTCATCAGTTCCCAAAGCTTAATTTATCTGCTCGTGTCCAGCCGATCACTAGATCTGTTTTGAAGTTTGAACTTACTATCACACCAGATTTCCAGTGGGATGACAAAGTGCATGGATTTGTTGAACCTTTTTGGGTTATTGTGGAGGATAACGATGGAGAATACATCCTTCATCATGAATATTTTATGCTGAAGAAGCAATATATTGATGAAGATCACATTCTGGATTTTACGGTATCAGTTTATGAACCACTGCCGCCTCAGTACTTCATACGCGTGGTCTCAGATCGATGGCTTAGTTCCCAGAGCATTTTACCTGTTTCTTTCCGGCACCTTATTTTACCCGAAAAGTACCCTCCTCCTACGGAATTGTTGGATTTGCAACCTTTGCCTGTGACAGCTTTGCGAAATCCATCCTATGAAGCTTTGTACAAAGAATTCAAGAATTTCAATCCGGTCCAAACTCAGGTTTTCACGATCTTGTACAATTCGGATGATAATGTCCTTGTTGCTGCTCCAACGGGTAGTGGGAAGACAATTTGTGCGGAATTTGCCATATTGAGGAACCACCAGAAAAGTTCTGAAAGCACCATGCGTGCAGTATATATAGCCCCTATGGAGGCTCTTGCTAAAGAACGCTTTAAGGATTGGTCGAGGAAATTCGGAGATGGACTTGGGATGCGAGTGGTTGAACTGACCGGGGAAACAGCTACTGATTTGAAACTGCTCGAAAGAGGTCAGATAATTATCAGCACGCCAGAAAAATGGGACGCTTTGTCTCGTCGTTGGAAGCAGCGGAAATATGTCCAGCAGGTTAGCCTTTTCATTGTTGACGAACTTCACCTGATTGGCGGTCATGGTGGGCCAGTATTGGAAGTCATAGTTTCTAGGATGCGATACATCAATAGCCAGCTTGAGAACAAGATCCGCATTGTAGCTTTATCGACTTCTCTTGCTAATGCAAAGGATTTGGGAGAATGGATTGGGGCAACCTCTCATGGCCTTTTCAACTTCCCTCCAGGCGTGAGGCCTGTACCATTGGAGATACATATTCAGGGTATTGACATTGCGAATTTCGAAGCTCGGATGCAGGCTATGTCGAAACCTACTTACACAGCTATTGTTCAGCATGCCAAGAATGGGAAGCCTGCCATTGTTTTTGTTCCCACTAGGAAGCACACCCGCTTGACAGCTGTGGATCTGATGACATATGGAAGTGCTGATTCGGATCAGGGAATGTTCCTGTTGCAGTCTCCGGAAGAGCTGGAACCTTTCCTTGATAGGATCCAGGAACCCATGCTGAAAGAAACGCTTCGGTTTGGTGTGGGTTATTTGCATGAGGGTCTAACTAGTACTGATCAAGATATTGTAAAGACATTGTTTGAAACGGGATGGATTCAAGTTTGTGTTATGTGCAGTTCAATGTGTTGGGGTGTCCCTCTATCTGCACATCTGGTGGTGATTATGGGAACACAGCATTATGATGGCCGAGAAAATGCTCATACAGATTACCCGGTTACTGATTTGTTGCAGATGATGGGTCATGCCAGTCGACCTCTTGTTGATGATGCGGGGAAATGTGTTATCTTTTGCCATGCACCAAGGAAAGAATATTACATGAAGTTCTTATATGAGGCTTTCCCAGTTGAAAGCCACTTGCATCATTATCTGCACGATAATTTGAACGCTGAGGTAGTTGTTGAAGTCATTCAGAACAAGCAAGAAGCAGTTGATTACTTGACGTGGACCTTCATGTACAGGAGGCTGACGCAGAACCCGAATTACTATAATTTGCAGGGTGTTAGTCACAGGCATCTGTCTGACCATTTATCAGAGCTTATTGAGAATACTATCAGTGATCTTGAAGCAAGTAAATGTGTTCGAGTTGATGAAGATTTCTTGCTTTCGCCATTGAATCTTGGCATGATTGCGTCTTATTATTATATCAGTTACACAACCATTGAGCGATTCAGCTCCTCTTTGACCTCAAAAACTAAACTGAAAGGTTTATTGGATATCTTGGCCACAGCTTCGGAGTACGAGCAACTTCCGATACGACCTGGTGAGGAAGAGTTGATTAGGCAGTTGATCAATCATCAGCGTTTCTCATTTGATAAGCCAAAGCTCGGTGACCCTCATGTGAAGGCAAATGCTCTTCTGCAAGCCCACTTTTCTCGGCAAATCGTGAGGGGGAATCTGGCCACAGACCAGCAAGAGGTGCTCATTTCTGCAAGTCGTTTGCTTCAAGCAATGGTTGATGTTATTTCAAGCAGCGGTTGGCTTAGCCTTTGCCTTCTCGCTATGGAAGTATCTCAGATGGTAACTCAGGGCATGTGGGAACGTGATTCCATGCTATTACAACTCCCACATTTCACTAAGGAATTGGCAAAGAAGTGTCAAGAGAATCCTGGGAAGAGCATTGAGACTGTTTTTGATCTTGTGGAAATGGAGGACGACGAAAGGCGTGATCTCTTGCAGATGTCGGATACGCAGTTGATGGACATTGCTCGGTTTTGCAACCGTTTCCCGAACATTGACCTGTCATACGATGTGCCAAACAGTGATAATGTAAGTCCTGGAGAAGTTGTCAGTGTTCATGTGACCCTAGAAAGAGATCTTGAGGGACGGACTGAAGTGGGACCTGTGGATGCCCCCAGATACCCTAAAGCTAAGGAGGAAGGATGGTGGCTTGTGGTGGGCGACGTGAAAAACAACCAACTGGTGGCCATTAAAAGAGTTACACTCCAGAGGAAGTCAAAAAGCAGACTCGATTTTGAGGCTCCAGCAGAACCAGGAAAGAAGACATACACGCTGTACTTCATGTGTGATTCCTATCTAGGGTGTGACCAGGAGTATACCTTCAGTATTGATGTCAAAGAGGGCGATGCTTCTAGAGAAGACATGGATAGAGACTAAAGGTCTGTCTCTGATCTGTCATTTGGTTTATTCCTTTTTTTTTTTTTTGGGTTCATCAAGTTTCTCTTTCATTTGTTTTTTCTTGGGTTATAAAGGTCTTTTGTTTTGTTAAACTGGATATTTGTTTGGATGGTTGATTGATAGTCTCTCATCTTTTTGTATGCTTCAGATGTTGCTGAAATATTGAGGATTCAGTTTGAGGGGTGCCTGGGGATGAGAATGCTTGTTTTGGAGGTTCAATAAGGTATGAGACAATTGAGATTCATAACCTGTTATGAGTTTGGATTTGCAAACCATTGGGTTTTTTTTTTTTTCCTTTCGGTTCTGTTTGCTTTGTGTTGTACAAGTTAAATGTGGAATTGGGTGGAATTTTGGTAATGTTATGAAAACATTGAAGAGTGACGATGTATCTGCCTTTTGTGTTCCCAGCAGTTTAGCCTCTAGGTCTGTTAGGGAATATTTTCCAGGTGCAGGAAAATGGTCTGCAATTGGTTTCTTTTTTTAGAAACCATTTCTATTTTTTATTTTTATTTTTTTGCAACGTCAATTTCTTCAAAGATGAGATACCATGTATTCCCTTTTCCCCTGTTCCTGTTTTGTGCACCCCAAGTGTAAGCATGCATGATGAAATTGAATCATTTTGGCGGATTGTTACTGAAAGGACTTCTGTTAGGGTGGGGTCAGAGTTGCAAATTGTTGGTCTGCCTGAACGGATGTATATGCAGTGGTTTCTTCTTATTATTTTTTTTTTTAAAAAAGCTTGTTAGTCGAATATGCAGTCTCTTTTAAAGCTTTGCTCATATTGCAAAACTGTTCTACAGTTTGAAAACAGTGCACGTAATTCACAGGGTTCAAACTTCTTGGATAGTCTTTCCGGAAATCATTATTCAGGGAAATTGAATGTGAATTCAGCCACTTAAAGTTGTTGTGTCTTACAATTGTTAGGAATCTCTCCTTCTCCTAGTGCTTCTTAGCGTAGCAGTGGAGAATTATCTCGCATATTGTACTCAATTTAATCACATTGTGTTTATGCCGAGAATGTGGGCCTGTTTTCATGTTAGTACTTTAGATTGACTGTTCCATTTGCTCAGATTATGTGATCTTGATAGGAACTTAGGGTCTGTTTGATAATCACTGAAGTCTGAATCTGAACGCTTAACACTTAACACTGAAGTCTAAAGTCTTAAAACTGAATTTACATTGTTTGATAAAAACGTCTGAATATGATGTCTGAAGACTGAATCTGAATACTCATGTCTGAAAGTTATTTAAAATTTTAATATCATTAAAATTGAATTATAAACAAAATTCTTTTAAATAGAAAAATAACTAATATTTTGCTCTAAATAATAAAATAATAATTTTGAAATAAGTTTTTGTATATATAATGAAAGTAGATGTTACACTTGGTAAATAATCAACATATAATTATTTAGATTATTACATATATGTGTATACCTTGTTATTTAACAAATTTCATGTATTAAAATTAGTTTAATTTGAGTTTGAAAGTTTGAGATCTTTTATACACATAATATAAATTCAACTTAAGCACTCTTAATTAATTTATCTTAAGAAAATAAAAATTTTAAAAACAATGTAAAAATAAGCGACGAAATAAAGACGAGGGGAAAAAAAAGAAAATAGAAAAAAAAAAAAGAGTTACACACAAATTAAGTGATAAGTGATAAGTGATAGGCTTATCACTTATTTTCTGGCTTACAATTGAATTGGCCATTCAGACGCAATTAATTAATTCAGACAGTGAAATTTTAGTTATCAAACGCACTTAATTTATAAGTACTTAATTAGTTCAGAACTTAATTCATTAAGACTTTTTAGTAACGATTTTCAAACACACTTAATTTCATTAATTACTTAAATAAATTAAGTCACTATATTAAGTGATTATCAAACAAAGCCTTAGGTACTGTCAATAGCTAACATCAGAGTTATAGAATTTAAATTAGATGTTGCAATGTTGATAGGAATGTCAATGGCTGACATCGGAGTTGTAGGGTCTAACCTTCCCTTGTGAACTTTAAAAGCTGAATCCTTTGTTATTTTATTCCTTAGACCAAGAACTAATTTCCTTTGGTCTTTTCTTCTTATCGATGCAGAGAATGCTGTTGCCTTGTGGTCTTCTGTCGCAGCATGAAGAACGACTGGTAGATGTGGATTGTGTTCAACCTCCGCTGTGCTGCATGAACGGACAGTGCCTGCTCCAGTTGTTGTGTTGTCATCTGTTAATACTGTGGCGGTGTAGTTTTAGCTTATGTGTAGTCTTTTGCCTGCTGATGTTAATGGGATGAAAACTCAAGAAATTTTCTCTAGCAGTCTTTCTACATTCCACTCGCATAAGCTACACTGTTTAAAGTTTGAATTTACTTTGTAGCAAGTTGTGTATGTTCCTTTACAGATTCGGTTGGCTTGGTTTCTTTTTACTACGAAACCATTTATACTAAAACTAAGCTTTGTTCATTCCTTTCAAGTATCATCATTGTGCTGGATTTATCATGCTAAATTACAACTTGTCGGGTAAAGTGGTAAGAAGCTCGACATTTCTAACATGGCGACGTTGAGTTAGAAACTTAGAATAGATCATACTCAAATAATGTGTTTCTTCGTCTCAATCTAGTCGCAATATCTTTGTCGTTTAATTCTGTCCAAAAATGATCATTGAGGGAGAGGGAGTAGCAAATCATAGCAGCCAGAAGCAAATTGTGTCAGATTTTCGTTGAAAATACTATTTAGTCTTTCGTCCCGGCAATTTATCCGTCAGAAGATGATCATCTGTGAACTTCAGTTGAGTCATGAATACTCATCAAACTTCATTGTGGACTTTACTAGAACGAGGATCAGATATTAAGACAAAGAACCAAGCGAAAGTGCTCCATGCTCGTATGATCAGAACAATATGGCCAATTTCAGTACCTTTCTACTCCAAAATCCTTTCCATCTACTCAAAATTCAATCTTTTGGAATATGCTTTAGCCCTTTTCAACAAACTTGATTCCCCGCAACCCACCAAGGCCTGGAAATCCATAGTAAAATGCTACGCTTCCAGGGGTCGTTTCTCGAGCTCTGTAATTTCTTTTATTGATATGAAGGCTGCTGGACGCATCCCCGATCGGAATGTGTTCCCTTCTGTGTTGAAATCGTGCGTGCATTTGAGGGATTTAAAGCTTGGTGAGAGTGTTCATGGGTGTATCATTAGGCTTGGTTTGGATAGTGATCTTTATACTGGGAATGCGCTCATGAATATGTATGCAAAGTTACAGCTCTCGGGGAATGACATGAACGTGTTCGATGAAATTTCTCAGAGAATGATTGGGCTTCCTAATAATGTTATGAATGGAGGATATGGTTTGGGATACAATGGCAATGAAAGGATAACATGTGTTAGTTCTGAAGAGAGTAGAAAGATGGGATCTTTTGGAATGAATCCTGTCAGGAAAGTTTTTGAAACCATGCCTCTAAGAGATGTGGTCTCATGGAATACAGTTATCGGGGGACAGGTACAAAGTGCGAGTTTCAAGGAAGCTTTAGTTATGCTAAGGGAAATGGGAAATGCTGGTTTGAAGCCTGATTCATTTACTCTGTCTACTGTGCTTCCTGTCCTTACTAAGTGTGCTGATGTTGTGAAAGGAAAGGAAATTCATGGTTTTGCCATGAGGCATGGTTTCAGTGGAGATATCTTTATGGGAAGTAGTTTGATTGATATGTATGCAAGTTGCACGTGCGTAGAGGATGCATATAAACTGTTTTGTTCGTTACCTCAGCATGATCATGTTTCCTGGAACTCAATTATAGCAGCATGTGTGCATAATGGTATGTTTGATGATGTATTGAAATTGTTCAGGCAGATGGTAAGGGTTAATATTAGGCCTGTGGAGCATTCGTTTTCCATAATAATGCCAGCTTGTGCTCATCTGACTACCCAACATTTGGGGAAGCAGCTTCACTCATACATAATTAGAGCGGGATATGCAGAGAACATATATGTGGCCAGCTCATTGGTGGACTTGTACGCCAAATGCGGGCACATAAAAACAGCTCGATGGATCTTTGATAACATGGAAATACAAGACTCTGTTGCTTGGACAGCCATGATCATGGGTTACGCATCCCACGGACATGCTGCTGATGCCATCTCGTTATTTGAGAAAATGCAGATGGCTGGAGGGCGCCCCAATCCTGTGGTTTTTGTGGCAGTTTTGACTGCCTGTAGCCACGCCGGATTGGTTGATGAAGCTTCGAAATATTACGATCACATGACAAAAAATCACGGGATTGTTCCCTGGTTGGAACATTACAATGCCCTAGTTGATGTTCTTGGTCGCGCAGGAAGGCTGGAAGAAGCTTACAACTTCATCTGTTCCATGCATATCCATCCAACCGCGGCTGTTTGGTCCGCGCTACTGTCTGCATGCCGAGTTCACAAAAATATTGATTTGGCTGAGAAGGTTGCCGGAGAAATATTTAGGATTGACCCTAAAAATACAAGCGCTTATGCACTGTTATCAAGTATGTACAGCAATGCTGGGAGGTGGAAAGAGGCACAGAAGCTAAGAGCTAAAATGAGAAGTAAAGGGATGATAAAGGCATCAGCTTGTAGCTGGGTCGAAGTCAAGAACAAGGTTCATGCTATTGTGGCTGGAGATGAATCACACCCTCATTAATTAGTTCCATGAGGCATTGAAGATACATTAGAAACCGGTAAAACGAGAAAGGGTACATTGTCAATAATTGTAGTTCAACTGATCTTCAACATTTAAAGAGGAGCAAAAGAGATATATTATCATATACTACTATCTCTTAACAAATGAGTGACTTATACACACATATATTACTTACATAATTTTATCTCATAACATTTTGGAGGTGATAAGGTAAAATAAAGATTTTTTTGCCCTTTTCTAAAATTTATTAATCTTATTTACTAATTTCATTCTTACAAAAGTGGTATTTTTATGGGAGATTTTAAATTGAAGTTTTGAAATTGGACTTGTTAGATACATATAAAATTTATTATAAAATTGATAAGTAGGTGTGTGTGTGTGTGTGTGTGTATATATATATATATATATATATATAGAGAGAGAGAGAGAGAGAGAGAGAGAGAGAGAGAGAGAGAGAGGGGAGGGGGAGAGAGATTGAAAAGTCAAAATTTCATTACTTTAAAATATAAAGGCTACTTTTTCATAATAATTTCTAAAAGAAAGGTTCATTTTCCTTACAAAATATTTATTTATTTTTTTGGTGAAAAAAGGTTAAATTCATTAAGAGATTGAGTAAAAACGCATACAATAGTCACCATTACAACTCACTTTACTACTAACTAGGGTCCCTAGTTTAAGTATTTACACCAATGTACACCACTTGCACTAGACCAGTAAATAATTTTTCAGTATTCTTCTTTCTGCAACCTTCTATGGTGTACTCTGCTTACCCACCACTCTAACTCTGAGCTCATATTGCACAAGCTGTATCAACTCAGTGTCTTGCCTTGCTATTCCTGTGAAGATACGTCTGTTTCTTTCCTCCCAATGTGATAAATCAGTGCATTTAAAATAGCTCATAAGAGAGCTCTTTTCATCCTGGTTCCTTTCCAAATTTGCAATACCTGTGTTTGCCATCAATCCATCCTTCTGTCCAGCCTTCTATTCCCCAACCAATTCTGCATCTGCTGCAATAGATTATACGTATAACAACACTCAAAAAAGAAGTGACAGACTGTTTCTTCTTCTGTTAAGCTGAAAATACAGTGACTATCTACCACAGGAATAGCTAGAGTCTTCAACCTTTCTCTGCCCAGGATTCTTCACCTCCAAACCAGCCAGCTAATAAAAGAGTGTTTCGGCACGGTCAATGATGACCATACACAGAATGCTCCCAGCCATTTACCAGACCTCATCGTATACTTTCCATCAGCAGCAGCTCTGTTACCTACAAACCCAGCCTGTGCAAGGTCTCTGGTTTTTAAAATCTGCTTCCAGTGCCAACTACTATCTAACTTTTTGCTGAACATTCCACAAGTTGGCTTTTGCTAAATAAACAGAATGGATCCATTTGATCCACAAGCTATCAGCCTTCATTGCAATATACCAAACTTGTTTAAAAATGACAGCCCTGTTCCACACTCTAATATTCCTTATCCCTAACCCTCCTTCAGATTTTTTTTGACAAGCGTATTCGGAAACCCTTTCGATTCTTTAACATGTGGAGTCACTCTCCTCAATATTTGGAGGTGGTGAAGAAGAACTGGGAGATCCCTGACTAAAAAGATTGAAGCCTAAGTTAAAGCAGCTGAACAAGGAACACTTTGCTGATATAGTTTTTCAGGCTGACAGGGATCAACAGAGTCTACAACAATTACAGGAACTGTTGGCTAGTAACCCGAATGATAGTATCTTACAGGAGCATGAAAGACAAGAATATTTTCGATTTATTGCTTCAAGTAAGGCAGCTTTGAGTTTTTTGAAACAAAAGGTGGGAAATACTCCAGTAATACAAAATGTGGGGCGGTAAATTAGAAAATGAAATGGGAAAAGTTTGAAACACATACTATTAGGCTGGTCACAGAAGTCATTGCGGCGTCAGAATCAGGCCGACTCAAAAAAATGCTACCAGGACTGTAAAATCCGTAAACTCGCTCAGGAGAACGGTGAAGCATGCTATAATACCGCTCTACAAAAGCTTTACACACCACCTGAGCATTAGAGACGGCAGCACCAGCAGCAGCACTAGTATACTGCATTGCCATCTGCAAAAAAATCAATGAGAAACTTATCTCCTTCATTCAGATACCGTTTCACATATTCACAAATTCACCCATTAGACAGGCTAATAAATCAAAATCCGATTCACAAGAAGAAAAACAAAGGTAACAACAAAGCTTTCCCCAGGTTAATGTACTGAAGATTTTAGCTCTTTCGAAGGCACATTGCTTGATCATAATGAGAAAGCCAATAAAACAGCAGCACAGAAAAATTCTTTCTTTCTTTATGAGAGGACAGAATCATGAATGTGATTCTCCATCCCTAGCTACCTATAATCGCAACATTTATATACTCTCTCTCCGTCCCAAAATTATTATCCAGTTTAGATTTTTATGTTTAGTATAGATTAAATTAAAAATGAAAATCCATGGACAATAATTTTGAGACGGAGAGAATAATTAATAACAATAATTAATAACAACTGGTTGGTGAAAGTTTTATTTTGTGTTTCCAGTTGTAATAATTTAGTAATTAGTTTAGTGACTAGTTTAATGATTGTATTCTCCCGTCAGTCGTGGTTGGACGGTTTGTATCAATCAGAGTCGGCTGAGTTCCAGCAATCGTAATAAAGTTTCTCTCCTTAAAAAAAAAAAAAACTAACAATAACAATCGAATTCCTTTTCGAAAAACAATCTGATTTAAAATGAAAAAATCCCTTATTAAAAACAAGGACATAAACTATAATGAGCATGTATCTGATACGATCAATTTCAATACATGTATCACAATTTCAATAAAAAATGAAGTATTCAATTAGATCAACAAAAAATTACTACTATAAATTAACCCTCCAAAAGAAAACATTATTCGTTTATGTTTAATCAAAAAATGACAATTAAAAACCCATGAAGCAAATAAGCAGATAAAAGCTCGTCACTCGGTCAGTTTTACTAGTATTACGAAAATCGTAAATATTCAAGAACTGAACTGCATTATGATCGATATTGTACTCGAGAGTTCTTAGAAGATAAAATAAAGGGTTTTTCCGTGGGGTTTATTAAAGGCATCGAACAGAGGCATCTTTGAGATTTGGCAGAATAAAGTTTTATTTCTTTATGATCAACGACGATTTGACAGTTTTGTTGTGTGGCAGTTTCAATATTTACTTCTTTTTCTTGTTTTATTCTTTTTTTACCTTGAGCTCCCCAATTTTTCACTAAATAAAAATGTTCTACCTTCAATTTAGTAAAATTGCACAAATACTCCAATCTATTTTTTTTTTTTTAAAAAGGCCAATCTAATTTGGTAATGCTCACAATTGTGGGGGATTGTCTAATGTACTCCCTTTTAGGTTTAACTTAGAATATCTTTTTAATTGGAATAAAAATTTTAAAAATATTAAGTACTTTCCAAGTCTGAAAATTATTTGTTAAACTAAAATAATAAAAACTGAACCTTTATTTTTTTTTGTGCTAATCGAAAAAATAGATTAAATAAATAGTTAGAATGAATTACCGGCCACGAACCTAACTACAGTTTTAGTTATGATCTTCCTCGATCGAGCCTCTGAGTACAGATACAATGGGTGTGGTTAATCCAAATATTAGTTCTAAATGGATTGATGTTCATATCCCTGAGTTTTTGGACCTTTGAAACTTCACAAGAATTCTGAAAGCAAAGTGTTTTGAACCTGAATTTTTAATACCTTTTTAATTGGTTCTACTTAAGGATTTCCATTATAGAAACTGTTTTTTATTTTTTATTTTTAAAAATTTTTTGAAGAAGAAAATTAATATTGGTTCCATTTTAGAAAGTGTCATTACACTGGATATTTGGTTTTCTAGACTACGTAAATCTAGAATTTCGATGTATTTTCATCTACTTAGTTTTGATTTTCCTAAGAGATGCATCCTTGTTCTTCAATCTCTACTCCCTTGGCGTATAATAAAAGTTTCAAAGGCTAATACTATATATTAACGTGTTTTCTTTCCTTTTTTTTTTTTTTTTAAACTCTAATGATACAGTTTGCAGGAAACTACTAAACATTGTTTTACAAATTACAACGAAGGTGCAACGATATTGTTGAGAAAATGACCAGGTTAAATAATATGCAGCTGAAATCTATTAAAGGGTCGATTCTTACTTGTGACAAGTTTTACTCAAATATTTTAAAACACGGTATAATAATTACTTTAATGCTTCCGGGAAAAAGAAAATCCTTTTACCACAATATATTTAATTAATGTAGTTAACATATAGATTTTTTTTGCCAACCTGGACAATGAAATATGAACAGTTTTGAAGAGATGAATCCACGCAATCAGAAGCCATGTCATGGTCAAAGTTTCTAAAACCCTTGATTAGATCACCTTTTTTCTCACCGGACAAACCAAAAGATAGCATCATTTGATCAAATGCTTAATAATTCCTAATGTCCTGTTTGTTAATGGGAAAAAATGATTGAAAAGTTGATAAGATTAGGTCTCTTTGACCTGTATTATATAGTACATAATCAATATAACAGGGGTGGAAAAAGTATATATATTTACTTTTCCTGCCAAATCATGATACTAACGTTCCTAAAAAATCATATCAAATGCTTTGTAAATAGTTAAGCCGAACAACTTGAATTTTTCGTTATAAGAAAGTCATAATAAGGGTAATGCTGACTCTGGCGGATTTAGGGTGGGGCCAGGGGGGCCATGGTCCCCACCCCAAACCCTTAATATATATGTTTAAATTTTTTTGGATTATAAATGTAATTGTATTTAAATTTGTTATTTTTAATAGTTATTTTTCTAATTTGGACTCAAAATATAATTCATATTTCACTTTCTCTTAGTTTTGATTGGGCCTAACGCCTATAAAAAATGTTTTAAAGTAAAAGTGTCTTCATTTTTGTTATGTTTGGTCATGATTTTATAAGTATACAATGATGCAAAAATACTAAATTTGTTCAGTAGAATAAAGGATCTAAAACTTTAAACGTTAGCAAAATTTTTCTCATGTTATAACTTATTACATCTTCCTTCGTGCCCAGAAAAAAGTAAGGTGCTCTCTTTCTGATGTATATATATTTACAAAACTATATATTTAATTAATAAAAAATAATTAGTTTTATGTATGGGTTTTAACTATAGCAGGAAATGAGACTACTATTGATGGAAAATCTTCAGATGAACTAAGTGCTAAACATTATTAAAAACAAAATTGTTAAAATATTAGTAATATTTTTCGATGATGTAGTTACAGTCGGCCCCAACTGTATTTTCCGTCTAGATCTGCTATTGAATGCTAATATGATACTATCAAAGGTTATAATTTTAGCAACTAAAAAAATGTTGTTATGTAATATTTGATTTGATTTAATTGAATGTCCATAATTAACATGTATTATTCTATTCACAATCAATGAGATATGATTCTGTAATATTTAGCATTAATGATAGGTGATTTATTTCCCGCGGTTTGATCCCCTACTTCTTGTATAAATAGGGAACTCATTCATGCTTCAAAAGACATCTGAATACAAGTCTTTTATCTCTCTCTATTCTCTTGTCTTCTCTCTTTTGTTCTTAAGTTTAGTATCATATTAGTATTCTAGCATAAATTTTATAACACGTTATCAGCACGAAGACTCTAGCAAAAGAGCTTCTACCACCGCCTGAAGTTGGTGCGTATTGATTTTGAAGGCCTGAAGCCTCAATGAATATTTTAATTCTACCACCGCCTGAAGTTTGTGCGTATTAATTTTGAAGGCTTAAAGCTTCAATGAATATTTTAAAAGGCTTTCGTGATCTAAAGCGCCTGAAGCCCCGTGATCTCAAAAATTTTCCGGTGCACAAGTTTCTAGCCACACTGATACGGTTCATCATGGAGTTCAATTTAATGGCTCAAAATGATGATGATGGGAGAAAGGGTAAATCATAAATCATGCATATTTGGTTTACATATGAAGGATAAATATTTCTTGTTATAAATTCTATTTACTCGTATCATACAATCACGATGCAATTCTTAAGCTATGTATATGATTGTTGGTCATGTGAATGTATAAAATTTATTAAGTTGCATGTAATTGCGATAGTATCCATGTGTGCAAAGAAAAAAAATATTTTCTTTAAAGAATTAATTTATTTGATATTTAGATTGCAAGGAAAACACTTTGTTTTATTATCATACGTTTATTAATATTAGTAAAAATATAGTGATAGAAAGAAATCTCCTTCTCATATTTCGCTTTGTACTTTTACATTCTAACATTACTCATAGTATTGCTGGTAATTTACTAATGCAAGTAAAATATATTGCCAGTAGCAATATGTATATGCATTAAAGTTGTTCCTGAAATAGCAATGTTACGATAGCATGTTTACTATATTAAATTGCTCCAGTAGTAGTATTATTGCAAAATATTTGATAAAATCTTATGAATTGTTTTCTTTCCATTCTCTGAAGTGAGTGGGCAGTAAATTATTTTATTAAATCTATATTAATTATATATAATATACAATTCTTCACATGAAGTTGGAGAGTAAATGAAAACATGTTCAATTTAGACATGGTCCATTTCCTGAAGTAAATGTGACGATTATGAAACAATGATAGTGGTGATTCTGACAAATACACTATTAACCACTTGAAGTTGGAAAAATAGTGAAAACACTACAATTGATCTGAAAATGAAAACTAGTATATTGCAAATACTGTCGTTGTGGCATAAAAATCATTAGGTTCACATGGTCTGTATGACCACAATTATCTTATTGATATCATCACTATATTATTGAAAGTAGATGAATTCATTAGTCCTGTCGACAATGAATTAACAACTCATAATTCAATCTCTGTCAAACGCTGTGAAGGTGATTTAAAAAATTTACGAGATGAAAATGTCCAATATGTCCAACACCCTGAAGGTGCTACAATTTTTTAGTCACCATAGTAATGATACTATTTAATTGACATTTCTATCTACATGTTTCGAAGAAAATAAGATCTAAATTTGTTAATGCCAAAAGTATGCCTTACACATAGTGTAAATCATATTACCTCTATGGGTATTGTGAATTTTATTAATCACCCTGAATGGGATGTTAGTCAATGATAAACACGAAATCAATTAAAAGCTTCAGTAGAGCATACGCCATTAAATTATTTTGTAAAGATAGATGAAAAATTCCTTAGAGTATAATTACTCCGGAGAGTGAAAACAAATAAATGCTCTTGAAGAGCAAATATAATGAATTTATCATTGCCTCTGGAAGAGCAGTAGTAAACAAACTTTGCTCTTAAAAGAGCAAGAGAATTTTAGAAGAAGAAAGTGCATTGAGACACATTATATTCTCTAATGTATCAAAGAAGGATATAAATTTCTCTACCAACGCAATTATTTTGAATTTGAAAATTCATTGTTGTCTCCAGCAGACCAGCGATACTTTATTTTTAAAAGAGTAAGAGCACTATGATAGAATGAAAATAATCATGTAGAGTACGATTATCTCAATAAGATTATATGTGTGCTCCAGAAGAGCAACAATACTTATGGTAGAATGAAAATAACTGAATAACAAATACTCTGTCAAAGTAAACGCTCATGTGGAGCGAAATTGTTCTGGTATATTTGAATAATTAATTCACTATTTTTCTACAGAAGAGAAATTCTATAATTTGGCATAACTACTTAAGCCATTCTGGTTTCAAGACGAAACAAGAAAGTTTATATGCTTTAAATTTGAAGAACCAAGAGTTTTTTCCAACAAATTAGAATATCAATTGATATGTCGATGAGATAGCCACATGTATGATTCTCGTTAACTTGCAACCTAAAGTTTGCAGAAACTTAATTATGGAGTTAATTTGGTAACTTGTTGATTTTCATGTTATGCCCTTACGAGAATTTCAATTTGACAGTTGTGGTGAATATATGACCTAATACCAGAATGATAGAAGTTGAAGATTGAGTGCCTATAAGAGCAATAATGAAGCGGTTTAGTAGAATCGTTAATTGCATGTGTTCAATTAAAGCAATTACCTCGTATATAATTGAAGAAGTGTTGAAATACAAAAGGCACGAATTATATGCATAAGACCAAACAGGTCCATTGCAGATATTCTCCCAAATAGTGGTTTTTCGGTCAGAAACCATACTTATTTATCTTTAAATATTAGATGTGCAGTTAATATATTATAATTATTCCACCACAATGCACACAATGACGGGACCTCCAGAAGAGGTTAGAAATATATGTTGAATATTGAATCTCTAATATTTGAGATTATTGATGTTGGATTCACTACTCGATGGACTGATTTATTAGTTTGACGAGTTAGTTACTCCGAAAGGGAGATTTATTAACTACTTGACTGGTTAATCGTCATTTTAGCGAGTTAGTTATCCTAATATGAGGGAGAGAAGTTAAAAGAATCTATTTATAAATTTAGATGGACAATGTAATCATCTCATTGTGATCCTTGATGATATGAACATGAAGTTCAAGAGATAATGTTTAAGACGAGATGTTTACCTGACCGAATGTATAAATATATCTATATAAAAGTCTGTTAAAACTTAGAATTTGATAATGTGTCCCTGAAGGACTACCTACCACCATTTGATGAGTGGTAGAACCATCGATTCCAAATGATAAAAATCCTCATAAATGACAAGGTTTAAATCTATAGAAATGGCAAATACGAGTGATTATAATTCATAAGAATTTTGAACTGGAATAGTTTCCCATTACGGTCAATTAACTTCCAGAATAAGTATGTGAATACTTGGGAAACTTAATGATTGTGAGATCTCATTACCAAAGAACATCGAATCGATCAGCAATAAAATGTCGACATGAAAATTGCTTATGATGCAGCAGTAAAATAAATGAAAATGAAGATCTGTTGTAAATGCAGACATTAAACTTATTGGCCACAATAGATAAAAAGACGCAATATTCATTTGACGATGTGTACTTAGAATTGAAATTACTTGCGAACTAGAAGTTTGGCAAGTGATATACGGCTAGATTTTGGCGGGTGATTGTGCAAAAGATTATCGAGCAACCTCCTTGTTGCACAAGTTTTTCCCAAAGTCCGGTTTATCTTGTGGTGGATGAAAAAGAAAATTTTCTCTAATTTGCTAATCTGGTAGCAAATGAAGATAAGAAATGCGTCTCTTGATTATAGTGATTACTTAATACGTGATACTTGATATTTAATAATGATGTCTATATGAAATCCCCGAAAGATTAAAAAAAAAGGACATGATTCCCAATTCTCAAGAAATTAGTTCAAAAGATTTGTGCAAGTTATAACGTCTTCATGTGTCTAGATATTTAGGTTCATATTTTTTTAATATAATATGCTATGTTTCTTTTTATCTAGATATGTTATGTTTGTTTGTAACATGATTTTCTATCTGTTTTTATGATCATATTTGAATGATGAGATGACTAATATTAGAGTGAGTATTCATAAGTCATATGTGCATTTAAAATTTTGTTAGCACCGAACCCTTGTAGAGTTTCAAAAGGCTGAATATTATCGAAACTTATCACGAAGTTTGAATAGCCTGAATATAAATAAAACTCCTGAAGAGTATCATAGTTATGAACATTTTTAAGGAAGTTCAAAAGGTTGCTACTTGCCTGAAGCAAAAATAATGAAAAATTTTGAGTAGAATCTCGGTCTAAATAGTTTGACCTTTGTGTATTCAACACCCGTTGAGCGCACTTGATTAAAATCTTGATGTGCATATAGATCATTCTTCTTGACTTTCTATTAATGATGTATATCGATTTGGTCATGAAGTACCATATAAAGTTTCGGTTCAATAATCAATTAGTTAAGACCTGGATATTGTATATTGATACCTCAAGGTATGATGATGATGCATCTCCACTATTATAAAACACTAAAGATTATACAGGTATATGAAGACAACCGTCTATATGAGAAGTCGAAATAATCTGTCTATTATTGACTTAAACAATCAGGAACCTGATCAATAGCTTGGCATGTAACGAGAAGATTACAAGTGACGTACTTAACAAGAGGAGTAACCCACACTGTACTCTTTTTCCCTTGATCGAGGTTTTGTCCTAATGGGTTTTCCTGATAAGGGTTTTAACGAGGCAACGTCACATTCAGAAGTGTACTCTTTTTTCTTCACTAGGGTTTTATCCCAAAGGATTTTTCCTAGTAAGGTTTTAACGAGACATTATTTCGCAGAGATGGACATTCAAAGGGAGAGTATTATGTAATATTTAATTTGATTTAATTGAATGTCCATAATTAACATGTACTCCCTCCGTCCCATAATTATTGTCCATTTTGCCCAAAAAATTTTGTCCCAAAATTATTGTCCAATTTGACTTTTTATGAATCAAGTTACACATTTGTCCTTAGTAAAAAACATTATCCATAAAATCTTAGTGGTTAAACAATTACTTATGTAGGGTATATCCGGTTGTTTAAGGTAAAATATAGTTAAATTTGACCAAAAATAAAATCTTTTATTTTAGTAAAACTGGACAATAATTATGGGACGGAGGGAGTATTATTCTATTCACAATCAATGAGATATGATTATGTCATATTTAGCATTAATAATAGATGATTCATTTCCCACAGTTTGATCCCTTACTTCTTGTATAAATAAGGAACTCATTCATGTTTTAAAAGACATCTGAATACAAATCTTTTATCTCTCTCCATTCTCTTGTCTTCTTTCTTTTGTTTTTATGCTTAGTATCATATTAGTAGTCTAGCATAAATTTTATAACAAATGTTACGATTTCAAAGTTTTTGGGATGATAACTCAAAGAAAAGTCAAAAAGTCATCAATCGAAACAACTAAACAAAGTACTTTGTTTTGTCTGTAAGTTTAAGTGGTCACACCTAATCTACTTAATTCTAGTTCACATTAATCACTTAGGTTTGGGCTAACCTTATCTTTGATTAGTTCCACTGTTTCTACTTTCTACCAACAGGAGGGTGCAAGTCCTCTGGAAATCTACCAAATAGCAAAGAGAGGATGAAATTCGTAAATTTTCACAAAAGTATAATCATTTATCATTAATCAACACATATGGTAGTATTTCGTTATCTATATTTGTTCTTTATTCTTACCCTTATCCCAGAAAAATGCTCATTTTTTTTTATTATTTTAATTCAACGAATTAGATTATATATTTTTTTGGGACAGAGAGAATAATTTTTTGGGAAATATTATAGTTTGCTTTGGTAACGAGTTGGGAGGTAGTAATCTGATTAATTGGAATGGAGGATTATAATCTCATGATTTTTTTTTGGTTGAAATAATATCAAGATTTTGAGTTCAAATATTGGAGTAGTAAGATGTAATTTGTCTTTACTTCAACTAACAATTTGAATACTTTTCCCTTGCCACAGAAAGGATCGTAGTCTAAAACTACTTTTCCTGTTTTTATCGAAAATTTCCTTCATACAAAATAAAAAACATGACTAAGTATTTCTTTATGCATAAAACACAAATTAGTGTTGTTTTTTCTTTTAACTCCATGCCATCCTGATGGAAAACCGATATCTAAATGTCAAAAAAAATTCACTTATAATTTACATTGCAAATCAGGGGACTCTATTTCAGCAGAGCATATTTCACTCAAGTTTTTTTAATTTATAATGTATTGTAATATTATTTACTCTGGCCATAAAAGTTCTATAGCTCTATGATATTTTGTTTTGAGTGAACCTCAAACCAAATCATCAACCTTTAATATATTTTCACTCTAGGTCATCAATTAAATTTATTTGTAACACAAGTTACCTTACTAAAGTTTTAATCCATTTCAGATTATTCTGTTAATTTTGGCCGTTAAATAGTGACGGAAATCCATTTTTCACATGTTTTTGGGTTCAGGGGTATTTTTGTTATTTTTTTATTTTTTATTTTTAATCTTTTAATTTTTTTTTTTTTACAATTCTTCTTCTTATACTATCTAACTTGTATATACTGGTAGTATAATTCTAAATTTTAAAAATTTATTTTTCGTTTGTATTTTAATTTCTAGATTATAAATTTTTTTTAAAAAAAAAATTAGAAATAAAGAAAAAAAATTCGAGTTAAAGTAAACATGAAAATAAATAATTTACCATTTAAGAAAAAATTAAAATAATTAGCTAAGACAAGTTGTTTCTTCTAGGTTATTTAATTTTTTTTCAACTCCATTAAATTATTTAATTATTAATTTTCACGTTTCTTATTCCTTTTTTTTTAATAATCTACAAGTTAATATACAAATGGAAAATTAATTTAAAAAAATGAATTTTTTTTTCATTTGTATCTTAACTTCTAGATTATAAAAAAAAAGAATAAGAAACTTGAAAATTAATAATTAAATAATTCAATCGAGTTGAAAAAAATTAAATAACCTAAAAGAAACAACTTGTCTTAGCTAATTCTTTTAGTTTTTTTTTTTTGTTTAAAATGGTAAATTATTAATTTTCATGTTTACTTTAACTCGAATTTTTCTTCTTCATTTCTTAATTTTTTTTTAAAAAAATTTATAATCTAGAATTTAAAATATAAAAGGAAAATAAATTTTTAAAATTTAGAATTATACTACCATTGTATACAAGTTAGGAAGTATACGAAAAAGAATTGTAAAAAAAAAAAATTTTTTTTTAAGATTAAAAAATAAAAAAATAAAAAATGACAAAAATACCCCTAAACCCAAAAGAATGTGAAAAATGGATTTCCGTCACTATTTAATGGCCAAATTTAACAGAATAATCTGAAATGGATTAAAACTTTAGTAAAGTAACCTGTGTTACAAATAAATTTAATTGATGATCTAGAGTGGAAATATATTAGAGGTTGATGACTTATTTTGAGGTTCACTCAGTTTGTTTTTGCATAGACTATTTCAAGTTCAAATATTTTCCTAACAGTACCAATTGCAGCTAAGTATTGGTTACCCAAACAGAGAAAGGTAAGTTAGAATTTCTTAGTCAAGTTAAACCACCGTCCTAATCCCTATCCTTTGTTTAATGTCGTCACAACAAATTATTGTGAGTATTTTTATCATTACAAATTGATTTTTTTGGCTTATTTTAGTTCCCAGTTTCAAAGAAGATAAAAACACTATCGCGAGAGATAGAGAGTTTTCCTCAGTATTATCACCTCTATGCTTTTGGAATTTGAAAGGTCTAATACAATTTACACCAAATCCCAAAATAATCTTTTCAATTTATGCATCACTGACGTCTTATCTTTGTCTTCTATTTTGTAATTTTTGGATTGATATGATAAGATTTAAATGCTTGATTTCGTGATTATAATCCCTACATCAACTGGCACAACACTTTCACTTGTTTTATAATAATCTATTTACTCGTACATTTAACGAGTTAAAAAATTATTATTTTTAATCTTAATATTATTTTGATTCAAGCGTATTATTTATTTTTCATTTTTAGGTGCAAGATTGCTTTTTTTTATATAAGTTTCAATAGAATATTATTTTCTTAGAAGAATATCGATTTCCCAAATTAAGGTAGAATTTTATGTAACAGGCCAGTTCTGATGAAAGTTTCAAAAGTTATTTTCAATTTCAAACTATAGATATGATAACATCCATAATTTTGAAATTTAGATTAAGAAAAGTCAGTACCATGAGTTGATATAATGAAACTCTTAAAATCCATAATTTTGAAATTTACACCGACTATTTTGCAAACAACTTTGACTTACATTTAATTTTGAAAAGTATGTAACTTTCTCCATCATTTTTGTTAGGAATTGTTTGATATTGAATTTCATTTTAGCTACATTTGGTAAACTTACTTTACTTTCCACAAGGTAATCCAATAATAATATGATAAAATTAGTGTTATAGGGTGGATGTATGTTAACAAAGAATAAGTAAAAAGGAAAAGAGTAATAGAAAATTCAAAATTGTGAATATTTAAATATACAAAAAAGTATAAATAGAAACAAATTTCCTTTTTTTCCTGGGTTATATTTTTTCTTCCTTTTTTGTGTGTTTTTTTTTTTTTTAAAAAAAAAATTTATCTGCAACAACACAACACTTTTTTCTCATTTTCCTCGTATTCTTACCATTTTCTTCTACATATCTAATCTCTCTTTTCATTCTTACACAGATCCCTCTTTAGAATCTTTACCTCAAAACTTCCCCGTGGATTTCGATTTTTAAGATTCTGCTTCCCAATTGTCCCTTCATCCCTTCTGCCTTTTGTTTCTGCAGGATAATGGGATCCATTCCTGGCCTTCAACAAACCAGGCCTTCCTCTGTTCCAACCGGAAATGGGGACCGAATTTGTCCGAATCCTTAAAAAATGAACAAATATGTGAATATCCTCAATCCCATGTTCATATAACAAGAATTGATTTCTGGGATTTGTTTTTTTTTTTGAGGTTAATTTTATCTGTTTGATTTTTCCCCCTTTTCTTTTTGGTGTGGGATTTTTTTTTTTTTTTTTGCATGGTTTTTTGTTCTGTGGATCTGGGTCATATTCAAAGATTGGAGCTTTTAGGTGATTGAACAGGAACATGTTTCTTGTTTGTTATGGTTAGGATGATTAATTGGGTCCGGCTTTGAATCAAGGAGGAGCGAATTTTTAGTATTTTGTTTTTGTTCATTTGACCCTAAAATTTTTGGGGTGGATAAATTAGCTGCAATTGTAATCATGGATCATGTCATTGGTGGTAAGTTTAAGCTTGGGAGGAAGATTGGCAGTGGATCATTTGGAGAGCTCTATCTGGGTAATTTTACTTTCCATTCTGCACTTATGTATCAGCCGTTTTTACCTTTGCATCTGTTTACAGCTTGTTGATTCCTGCATAATATTTATTTGCGTTTCAGGTGTGAATGTGCAAACTGGAGAGGAAGTTGGCGTGAAGCTCGTAAGTTTTCATTTCGTTATTGCCTTTGTCCTTGAAAGAGATTTCTTTTGTATACTTGAATAGATATGTGCTAGCTCAGATAATGATTCTATCAATGGCATCTTAATCAATTTTCAATGCCTTCTCTCTCCCTGTATTTGTTAATCGAACCTTCCTGTAGTTTATGAAATGTGAATATGTTATGCTATATATATATATATTCCAACTTATTGAATTTATTCACCAAAAAGTCATTGAATTTCTTCATTGAGTCTCTTAGAAGCTAATGTTGAATCTTGGATGTTTGTAAAGTTACTATTATGATTTTGGGTTGCTTCCTCATCCTAGATATGTTATTTTTGATCCCAGGAACCACTTAAGACCAAGCATCCGCAGCTGCACTATGAGTCAAAGTTGTATATGCTTCTGCAGGGCGGAAGTGAGAACTCCTGCCCTTGATTTCTTCTTGAATTGTTATGTTATAGCAATTTCACTGATTCCTCTTTTTGTATCCTGGGTGGCTTGAAGCTGGGATTCCCCATCTCAAGTGGTTTGGAGTTGAAGGTGAATACAGTGCCATGGTTATTGACCTTCTCGGCCCAAGCTTAGAGGACTTGTTTAACTACTGTAATAGGAAGTTCACTTTGAAAACTGTTCTCATGCTAGCAGATCAGTTGGTAAGTGGCTCATTGCATTGTATTTGCTGCATTTACCTGCTGCTTTGATTCTCATCGGATTTCGTGTTTTTCAGATTAATAGAGTTGAATACATGCATTCCAGAGGCTTTCTGCACCGTGATATTAAGCCTGACAACTTCTTAATGGGTTTAGGGCGCAAAGCAAATCAGGTTTGTTAAATGTTCCTATCCAGTTTTCCGAGTATCCTTTTGGTACCTATAGGCTTTTGGAGATGATAAATATTTGTTGAGCTTTATTTTATAATACATGATACTTACTGCATGACGGTGAAGGACATAGGCAGTGTTTTCTTTGTAGTTGGATTTTTAATCCTAGGACTGAACACCCATTTGAGGTTTTTCTGTTTGAATCTTGAGACGATAAGTCTGTAAATCTATGGAATAATAGCATGTAAGTTTGTGACATACTAGTGCACTCTATCATTATAAAAAGTATGAAGCTCTAACTTATCTTTGCCTTCTTTTCTTTCACGTACAACATAGATGCTAATCTATACTTAGTCGATGGTCGTACTCTTATTTGGGGGTTGTAGCTTCTCGATTGTGTTTCTTCATTCATCTTACAACCCAACACGTTAGTATTGCTGTATCTTTTAAAGCAGCTGATGCTTTACCATGGAAATGTTAGAATGCCACGCATGCTTATATTGTGTGCCTTTGTTCGCTTTTTATATCACCACATGTATTTGCAAACGTTAAATGTGACACATGTACATTTACTCTGTCCAATGATTTTCATACAACTGCAAACAATAAATGCGACACATCTGCGATTACTCTGTCGAATGATTTTCGTGGGACTATCTTGTTTTGTAACAGGTATACATTATTGACTATGGCCTTGCCAAAAAGTACAGAGATCTTCAAACACATAAACACATACCGTACAGGTATTGGATATGTACATACATTTCAGTTAACATTTATTAAATGAAAATGCAGTTTTGATCATTCCTTCTTGATGAGGCACGGTACTAATATATGCCAATAAACCAACACTTTCTCCTGAATTCGTTAGTTTCAAAATGAGTCAGCCGCTTGTTATTCTTAAATTTGCTCTATCTTCTACAGGGAAAACAAAAATCTTACTGGTACTGCACGTTATGCTAGTGTGAACACTCATCTCGGGGTTGGTAAGTGACTCAAATGCAACTGCTGATAAAATATTCTACATGGATCTTTTGATTTTGTCTACTTTCTGCACTGAATTGCGAGCTGAAAAGTTGTTCTTTCTCTTATTTTCAGAGCAGAGCAGAAGAGATGATTTGGAGTCTCTTGGTTATGTGCTTATGTATTTCCTGCGTGGAAGGTTAGACAGAAGTTCCCTACACGTCTGTTATCCTTCTTCTGTTCACAAGGATCTATATCTGATTATGTTTGTGTTTTATGTTTAAGCCTTCCATGGCAGGGACTGAAAGCTGGAACTAAAAAGCAGAAGTATGATAAAATTAGTGAGAAAAAGATGCTTACTCCCATTGAGGTGATTTTCCAGTCGGCATGAGTGTTATTTGAAACTTAGAAAGTTTGCCTAGCTAAGTGATTTGGAAATTACATACTCTAATGCTTTCTGCAGGTGCTCTGCAAATCCTATCCATCAGAATTCACATCATATTTTCATTATTGCCGATCCCTGCGTTTTGATGACAAGCCGGATTATTCATACCTAAAAAGACTTTTTAGGGACCTTTTTATTCGAGAAGGTAATTAGTTTATCTCTGATTTCTGGTGTATGTTTGCTTTTATGCAGTCTTGATCTCATCAATCTTTTCCCATGCATATGCTTCTGCTGTGTGCACCATCAGGTTATCAATTTGACTACGTCTTTGACTGGACTGTATTGAAGTATCCACAGATTGCTTCAAGTTCAAGAGGAGTGAAAACCCCAGGTCTGTTACTAGTCTAGAAATGTAATTATCATTTTCTAATATGGTATTGAAGGCCAGTTTAAGGCTGCATTCGATTTATATAATATCTGGACGAGGTCTTCTCGTGATTGTTGGTTGTATTTTATGTTCTGCTGAATTTCTATGCACCTTTTCATTCCAAATGTAGCTTTATACATTTTTGATGCATCTTTTTACATCTTTTGTTTGAATCCAAACTGAGACTAAAGATGAAACACTAGCCGACTGGCCCCTCTTTATTATTCCTTCTCTGTTTTTCATACAAGCTTCTTGTAACGTAAGGTCCACCATTCCCATCTTCCATGTTGAGGAAAGGAAAAGAGGAAGAGAATAAGATAAAAAGGTTCAGCAATTTCTGTAAACAGAAGCATAGAGACTTGGAACTAGCTGGAGATGCAGAGGCAATGGTCTTGTAGAATACACTTTAATTTACGAATTAATAGAATAGTTTGAATTTACTCAAAGGAATCACTAAGCACTAGAGTTTATGAGGCCTATCTGCTTTCTCGTGAGACGTGATATACTATCGTTTTATTTCTGCTTGGTGTAATATATTTTAATGCATCTATCCTTTTGAGAAGTTTGAGAATAAACTTTTCAGGTCTCATTTATGGATGTTCATGTACTAGTTTGTGTAGTTAATTGTGGCAATTGAGACCTGAATTTGCATTTAATTATATAACAGAAGGGGAGTTTACAATGCGATTTATTTATTTAGATTTCTGGGCTTACCTTGTTGTAATTACACACATTTGGAAAGATACTGAAGTTGAATAGCTGAAAAACCAGCTACTTTTAGGTTTTGGTATTCTGCTTCCGTCTCACATTTACCGCCACTAATACACATCCTGCAAATTGTTGTACATTCTCCTCTGCTTGTCAATCTTTATCTTTTGTAATGAAATTTAATAATTGAGGAATGGAATAAATGTGTGATATTTGTCTAATTGTTATTGAGGGAACTTTTTATTTGTGAGGCTTATAGGTCAACTTGTTTAATCTTGTCTTATGCAGTGAGACCAGAGCTTCGTGAAAAATTTGAGCCATTTAATAGGAGGACTAGTTCTGGTGGTGGTTTGCATGCTGATCACTCGAGACATAGATCAGAGGATATACCATCATCCAAGGAAGTGGTGAGTGAATTTCCCTGCCTTTCTGTGTTGCCAAATGATTTCATTGTATATTTCCTGAAAACAACTCGTCTGGATGCTGTACCAGCAAACGGACTCAGACAGAGGCCGCGTGTCTCGAACTGCCAGCACTTCAAAGAGAGCTGTAATGTCAAGCAGCCGCCCAAGCTCCTCTGGTGAACCCAGTGAGAATCGTCCCAGCCGGCTGGGATCAGGCAGTGGGCGTGTGTCTACAACCCATAGACAGCCTGGATTTGAGTCTAAGTCATCATCATTCACTCGTGTTGCAGCTTTGAGAGGCGGCCGTGATGAAACTCTCCGGAGCTTTGAGCTGCTGACAATTGGTTCAGGAAAAAGGAAATGAGCACCCCTTAAAGCTAATTTTGTGTTTCCTCCTGTATGAAGAAGACCTAGTTCTTGTTTCGTCTAAATTTACTAATGCAAAATGCTTTACTTATCAAAATATAAAATTCTTTGTCTGTTCCATGTGTTTTCAGCATGGTATCCAGCTTACGAAACTCCTGTTTTTGGATTCTTAAACCCTTTCTCTTAACTGGTTCGTGTGCCGTGTATTCTCTTGTTTCTTATTGCCCTTGTAACTTGTAAGCTATATGAAAATACAACAAATGTCTCACTGGGTTTGTTCATGTTGATGTATATTTTCGATGCTTCAATTTTCGTTCCTCATTTTTTGCTATCTATAGTCACTGGTTGATCAATACTCTTGCTGTTTTATGCTTGTAGTAATATTTGAGATTCGTTCGATTCATTGCAATTTTGCAGTGAAGTTGAAGATGTTGCAGTCCTTTCTCTCAAAATGTCCTTGTGTATGACTTTTCTCTTAGGTCTTGTGGAGGAGGTTTGAAACCTGATCTCGCAGAAATGATATTGTACAATTCTTCTTTTACAGTGGCAAGTAAAATAACCGTTAATGTTGGGGATGAGTTGAATAAAAGGACACCATTTCGTCACCAAACTTTGGACTTAAACAGAATAGTCTTTAGTTATTTCATCAAAAAGAAAAAAATAGTCATTAAAGAAGGAATGGAGTGTTGAAGTCAAGCACATCTTTAGAAAGGCGAATTTTGCAGCAGCCAGTGTAGCGGTTGCTTAACTGGCTTGGCGAGCCACCCACGAGTTTAAAAACATGTTTAGATCATGATATTGTTGATTTTCGTACCAACGGAATGTAGTAGTGTAATTTAATGCATTCGCCTCTTTCATTGTTTCCCAAAAAAAAAGTCATTAATTATGGGATTTTTATTTATTTTTTTGGAAAACGAATTTTGGGGACTAAGGTAGACAAAAGCACACCATTTTAGAAGCAAAATTTGGTTTCGTGCAACTCTCAGAAAGTATCAAGTCATTTTGAGAGTCAAATTCTACAACCCATTTCTAAAGTTGGACTCATGAGATTTGTATTATTGACGGGATGTGAAATTCCATCTGCTATATACATATAATGTCTAATTTCCAACAGAAAATAAACTATAAAATGTACTACTATACTAGTTTTCAAAATTACTGTACTATATTTTATACGGGTGTAGTGTTACATCATTCTTACGTCATATTAAAAAAGAGGACGTGGGACGAAAGTGAAAAATTATTCGAAGTTAATTTCAGTCAAGAAGATATGCTAAAAAAAGTCAAAAATTTAATGCTATCAAAATATTCCATTTATGTTCCAACGTTAGTATTTCAAGGATAAAAATATACCTTAATCGGCCAAAATTATAAGTGACACAAAAAAGATGGATCCAAAAATGCATTCAAAATCACCTTGTTACTTTATTTGTTATCTCTTTTTTGGGTAGAAAATTAAGATAAATCAAATGCAGTAAAATATTCAACCAATTCATTTCCTATTCAATAGTTTTATAACCTTGTTTGTTACTTGAACCTTATCAAGAACATTTGACCATTTTATTTCCTGAATCAGATTCTGGTTCACGTTGTACTTTTAGATGAAGAAATGCACGAAAGATTATAACAACAAATTAAGAAATTCAAAATTATTTTTAAAAAAATTAAAATTAAAGGAAAGGTCACGGTTGGTCGACAAAATGTACCTCTATAAATACAACTCTATTTCGCGTCCATTGATTATTAAAAATATATTAAGAAATTCAAAATTAGTTTAGAAAAAATCAAAATCAAACGGAAGGCCACGGTTGGTCGACAAGGCGTACCTCTATAAATACGACTCTATCTCGTGTTCACTGTCTCGGATCACATAGAATTTAATTATCCGTTACGTCTCTGTGTCTCATGACACCGGTATTTCTATTCCGATTTCTTATAGTTCGAATCAGACTCTTGAGTCTTGATTTGCTACTCTTGTAATTTTTGAATTCAGAGTAAAATTTTATTCGAATTATTTTTTTGCTTTCTATTGTCTAGGTAACAAGATGCCTATAGTGATGGATCCAATGACCCGGTTCTTACTCGTGGTGAATTTAACCTTATTTCCATTTCAAGCTTCATGCCCGTTTTGCAATCGGGTGCTTTATCACGTTTTCTCTTGTGTCACCCATATTCAAAGTCACTTCCCCGAGCATATAGCCCGTTTCATTGACGATACGGGTCGGACCGTCACTCTTTATTTTCAACATTTTAATGATGATTTTCTCGGAAGACCATTATTTCAAATGCCAATTATGCCTTTCATAAGATCAAGAAGAAATTTTATAAGCATCGATAGTTCATATAGAGTCCAAAGCATAACAGTGATTCTCCGACCAAGCATACACTACTTCAGATTATTATTCCAGCATATGAGGAGAAGCCGACAATCAATTCGACCAAATCCAATAATTATTCGACGAAATTTTTACAATTATGCCCGAATTATAATGTCCAATTCAAGTTTTGCAGAAAGGGCTACAGAAATCCACAATGGGAACTCTACAAGGGAAAATCCAAATCAAGTGAACCATCAACGTCATCCTTCTTCCTCCTCCTCCGCGACTGATGCACAAAGTGGAGAAGACAACGATTTGGATTTGGAATTAAGACTGTAATCTCATATTATGGAGGGATTAAGGAAAAAAATGCATTAATATAATATAATATAATATTAGTGTTGTGGTGTTTCTTTTATTTAGTCTATAATCCATGATTTTTTTTTTCTGACATCTGGGATTGTTAATGACTTCATACACATCTAAAATCTTCATTTTGGGGTAAATCGGATCAATTTATTCACCTTCATTCAATGGTCGCATTCCGTAAACGTTTTCTACAACAACGTTGGAATCAGCAGATAAAATGCTAGAATAAAATTGGTCAACTCAGAATCTGAGACTGTTTTTCCATAAAAAGTAAATAAATATTTACCGAAAAAGTTTTTTATTTTTAATTTTTTTAATTAAAAAAAAGTGTTTTGCCGACCTAGAGATTTCTTATTTTCACAATGAATGAATAAACATTTTTTTGTTTTTTGTTTTTTGGGTCCAGCTGGACACCGTCTCCTTTTGAAATCCCATTAATTTGAGCCAAATAAATTTAGTTTTTTTTTTTTTTAACAAATTTCTTTTAAATTGCCCTTGTCGAGATTCTCATAGAAATCCTTAACGTAGACCAATTATCATTCTAACAACCACAATTTCATTGTACTCGCGGCATCAAATATTAAGTCATGTATACAAGCAAACATGACTATTTTGGGATGAAAATTGTACAAGCTATAATACCATGATAATGAACATTGATGTATATTTGTAATGAAGCTCACTCATGTATTGTTTGGGCAACCTCTTGAAACAACATTTCAATTTAAATCATTTTTTTAAAACACAAATCTTAATGTATAATAAATACTATTTATACAAACTTTTACATTTTAAAATTTATTATCATAAATATTATTTTTACACAATTTTTACCAATCACCATCAGACCATCTCTATCACTATGGACCGCCACCCGCCATCACTGGCCGCGCCAGACCGCTGCCAGATTCTGACAAAATTATGGAAAAAAAATTTGGTAGGAGTCCGACCACCCGACCGGTCGCCGGTCGGATTACAACCAAACTGCTTTAAGGATGTGAGATCGACAAAACCTTCATTAATTTCTTCCCCCAATTTACCTCTAATTTTATATTTCTTCCGTATCAAAATGATTATATGACTTACATTTTTACTTTTGATTTAAATTGTGTTAAAATTTAAAATTCAGATTGAACACCAATTTTTGGACATAAGACATATATGATATATTACTATCACACGCCAAAAGCTCGTACTATTCTCACGGAGCTAAGATCTAACAGTTAAAATGAACTAGAGAACAAAGGACTAGGTACAAGAAGGGCTCCATCGGAAGCAGAACCAAAAAGGCAAAATTTCCAATTAGGACATCAAAACATAAGACAAAATGAAAAGTCTAGGGTACTTTGTTATTTTTAAGATGAAAAATGACAGCATTTTATTATTCTCATTGCCAAGCCGAAAACGATGAATACAAACTAAGAAACCTTTTTTCATATATTTATTAAATTAGGCTTTTCCGCTTAGTTATCCTTTTGTTGAGGAAAATTTGTATCAATACTAATTGTTAAGTGAACCCAAAAAATAAAATAAAATTATACATTGGTTGAATAGTCTTTGCTTCGAACAGTTGCCTAATAAACTAACTATTGCTTTCAATGATATTAACAATTGAAAGAAAAACAGCGAGAATATTTATGATTACAAGTTACCACCATACAAAATTAATCCGAAAATTGACATAGAAAAGATTGAAGTATGAGAAGAGAAAGTGATAACTCAGACTAAGATTAAATATAAGGAGGGTATTTTTCATTTACGTTATAAATAATATCACATAAATTTATTATTAATTCTCTTCGCTACCATGAAAATGATGAACAACCAGTAAGTTGAAGAAATTCGACTAATATGAAAACCATGGACTAGGCAACTAACAACTAGCTAGTAAGTTGATGCACTTCAACATAAATTTGTATCTAGCAATAAAAATTCGAACAAAACGAAATGAGTATTTCTAATTACTATAAGGTTCAATAAGAGGAGATAGCTACTACTATTGACCCTAAACACACTACAAAATTAATTTACTTCAAAGTTAAATCACTGGCCAAAAGGGTAATTTACAATTGGTGTGGAATGCGTTTACTATTGAATTAAACTAAGTTATTTCGTTTTTATGTTTTCCCTTCAAGAATGTGCGGTTAGGCTGCAAGAGATTGTAACTTTTGAATGTGATTTCCTCTTTATATTTTCCCTTCAATTAGAATTCTTCCACACACACACACACACACACACACACACACACACACACACACATATATAGAGTATACATGCATTTTTTCTTTTTAGTATGTTTCTTAATCTTCAAGTGACTAAGGGACGAAACAAAGTTGAGTTATAGAGGGATTGACTAAAGATACGATCGACTTAGGACCAACAATTTCATTTTCATATATATATATATATATACTTTATATATATAAAATATCTAAAAATCACCATTAGGATGCGCCAATAAAATATATGGATGAGTGAATTGGAGCAAGTTTTATTTATTTATTTATTTTTGTGTGGAAAACCTCGTGAAAAGACAAGGAATTTATAAATTATTCCTTCCTTTGTTTATTGTGCTAAAGTTGAACGCTTAAATACTTAACTATCCAACGAAAATAAGGCTTGAATCGAACACTTGAGTACTCACTCAATGGGTCGTCTAGTTGATGTACAAGGCTTAATCTGTAAGTCAGTCCTTTGGATAAGTTTGAAACAATATTATTTAACTTTCTTATCATCTTAATAAATTCGAGGTTGCCTATCGGGTTATATTCATGGATTTTCTAGGTTTCCTCCAAATTCAATGTTCACAGCGTGTTGCATATAATTACTACTAAATAAATTTTCTAGGTTGGTCAGTTCACTTGTATTTGTTTATTCGACTAGAATGACGGAAATTTGAAAGACTGGATAAAATTCTACTAAAGAGAGATTAGTAGCTATATATATATAATATATATATAATTGAGAAATATTTAACCCAACATGTATTGATGCATTACAAATTAGAAAGATTCTGACATTTTCGTTTGCATTTAACTGGATGTAAATATAACATATTCGCCACTTTTGGGTGCATAATGATCTTGCACCTGTCATGGGAGAATTAGAATACTGCACCTCCGTGTTGTTAGGTCATAACTAATCAACTTCGATGTCATCAACTCCATCATCAAACTAACCTATTTGGAAAGTGTTTTCCTTTTCAACAAAAAGAATACATGGTTCAAGATTTTGAAATTTGTTCCTCCAATGTAATTTTCAGTCATGCGATGTCTATATAGATCGTACCACAAGCTCCGTACACAAAATCCAATAATATTTCACTCCATTGTATCCACATTATATTATATTGACAGGAAAAATTGAGTTACCAAGACTAAATATTACGATGTATATATAGTAAATATGTGTGTTATCTTTGTAATTGTTGTAATTTACCTTAGTTAAGGTTTTGTATACCGTAATTCTAGGGATTGATTGATACGTAGTTTACTGTATATAACTTACCCTAATATCAAAAACAACGGCAAGAGATTAAGCCGCTTTTCCTTTGATCTCTTCGTTCTTCTCATGGTATCAATTGCAGGATTTTTCTAATCTTCCTGTTGCTTGCTGCTGCTTGTTTCTTTTCCCCGGCGGATCATGACCAACACCGACGTTCCTCAGCCGTCCCGTGACAAGCAACCGGCCACTGACAGTGGTGACTTGGTCGTCCGCCGCCGTACCATCTCTCCATTTGATCTCTCGCCGAATGACTTCTCCGGCACTGTGATCACCACCGTTCAGCTTCGTGGTGAAAGCAACTACGTCGAATGGTCCAAAGCCATCACTACCGCCCTTCGTGCACGAAAGAAATTTGGGTTTGTTGACGGATCACTCACTCAGCCCCCGGATTCATCGCCGGATGCCGAAGACTGGGGGCCGATTAATTCTCTCTTGGTCTCCTGGATTTTAAACACAATTGAACCTGCTCTTCGCTCGACGATTTCTCACACCGAGATTGTTCGTGATTTGTGGCTGGACATCCAGGAACGTCTCTCCATTGTTAACGGCCCCCGGATTCAGCAGCTTAAGTCTGATCTTGCTCACTGCCGGCAGAAAGGGATGACTGTTATGGCTTACTATGGCCGGCTCAAGATGATCTGGGAGGAGTTAGCGTCCTATGGTTCCTTCCCGGCGTGTACCTGTGGCGGCTGCTCTTGTAATCTCTCGGCGGCGGCAGAGAAGAAGGTGGAAGAAGAAAAACTCCATCAGTTTCTTCTCGGCCTCGATGACAGCCTCTATTCCGCCGCCCGGTCTCAGATTCTTGCTCAAGATCCGCTTCCCCGACTGAGCAAAGCCTATGCCACCATCATCCGCGAGGAACGCTTGCACTCCATGACTACCGCCAAGGAGCCTCTGCCGGAAACCATGGCTTTTGCAGTTTCGACGCCGGTTCCGCCGGTTCCTGCTGTTGACGTGGTGGCCCGGGCAGCGGTTGTCGGCTCTAGTTCTCTGAATCGTGGGGCTTCTCCGGCGCCGGCTGCTTCCAGTGGTGCATTATTTTGCACCAATTGCAATCGTCCTAATCACGATGTCAGCACATGTTACCGGTTGATTGGTTTTCCTCCCGGCTGGTCCTCTCGTGGTCGTGGCGGCGGACGCGGCCGTGGGCGAAATAATCCGAGTGCTGGCCGTGGCAACTCTCCACAACTTGGGACCGTTTCCGGAGTTCCAACTCAGCCTTCCGCGGCTGCCCACAATGTGTTATTACCTTCCGGTGGTGATGGCGTCGGTTCTGCTGTGACCGGACTTAATGCCGACCAGTGGAATAAGCTTCTCTCTTTATTGAACTCGGCCAAATCTCCATCGGGTTCATCTTTGTCTGGGTAAGCGTATTTGTGAAAATTGGATGTATGATTCGGGTGCCTCGCGTCACATGACAGGTTCTCTTGATTATTTTGCGACTATTTGTGATATACCTGGCATTTCTGTCCAATTACCGAATGGTCATTATACTTGGGCTAATAAAGCCGGCACTGTGGTTCTTAGTGCTAAAGTCACTTTGCAGAATGTACTGTTTGTTCCGAGTTTGACATGTCATCTTATCTCGGTTTCTCAACTGTTGCGTGATACTGGCTCTATTGCTCACTTTACCTTTCATTTTTGTGTTATACAGGACCTCACTTCGAGGATGCTGATTGGAGCGGGTGAGCAAAGAGAGGAGCTTTACTTTTTCCGGGATGTGGAAAGTCTCGCTGCTGCTACAACACCTAGGGTTTCTTCACTCGAGTTATGGCATCAACGTCTTGGCCATCCCTCCTTTAAGGTTTTGGCTTCACTTCCTAGTGTCGGCTCTCCCTCAGATTTTAGTCATTTTCATAATAAGGCCTGTGATGTGTGTTTTAGGGCCAAACAGTCTCGATCTTCCTTTCCTGTTAGTAGGACTAAGACTGTTGAGATTTTTCAGTTAATTCATTGTGACTTGTGGGGTCCATATCGGGTTCCCTCATTTTCGGGTGCTCGGTATTTTTTGACAATTGTTGATGATTTTTCCCGTGCCACCTGGATTTATTTGTTGCATGATAAAAAGGAAGTTTCTTTAAAGCTTCGTCAGTTTTTTACTATGGTTATGGAAAATTGGTTAAACGCGTTTGTAGTGACAATGGTACCGAATTTATGTGTTTGATTGATTACTTTCTTCATCATGGCATTTTGCATGAGACGTCTTGTGTTGGGACCCCCCAGCAGAATGGCCGTGTAGAACGTAAACACAGACATATTTTGAATGTGGCGCGTGCATTACGGTTTCAGGCTCGATTGCCCATTGAATTTTGGGGCGAATGTGTCTTAGCTGCTGCCTATTTAATTAATCGTACTCCCTCGAGTGTCTTAAATGGAAAAACCCCATGTGATTTTTTGTATGACAAGCCTCCTTCTCTGGCTCATTTACGAGTGTTTGGTTGCCTTTGCTTTGCGCATCAACAGAATCGTAGCGGTGATAAGTTTTCTAGTCGCAGTAGGCGATGTGTGTTTGTGGGATATCCTTATGGCCAAAAGGGTTGGCGTGTCTATGATTTAGAAACTGGTGAATTTTTTGTTTCTCGAGATGTTATTTTCTTTGAATTGGAGTTTCCATCTATGTCGCCTGACTTGCCTGGTTTGTCTTCTCCATTGCTTGCTTCTTCACCTGTATTTTTGGATGATGATTCTCCTGATTCTGTTATTGAGCTTACTTCTGTCCCGGTTTCTCCGTCCGTTCCTCTTGTTTCTCCGGACACTGGCGCATCTGCTTCTTCTGAACCTGCCTCCCAAGACAGGGGGGGTCCTTCCCATACACAATAGGAAGAACTATTGGGCCGTGGGCATCGTCTCAAACAGCGTTCTGTTTGCCTGCGAGATTTTACGGCACACACTGTTATAAGCCCCTCTCCTGCCACTTCCGCTGCTTCAGTTTCCTCAGTTGCGTCCTATCCTATACACAATTATGTCACCTGTGATTCTTTTTCCCCACATCATCGTGCATTTTTGGCTAGCGTCTCTGCAGGAATTGAGCCTCGTACTTTTTCTGAGGCTGTTCGGGACGTTCGATGGCAAGTGGCTATGCGCCAAGAGATACAGGCTTTGGAAAAGAATGACACATGGTCCATTACTTCTCTTCCTTCCGGCAAACGGGCTATCGGTTGCAAGTGGGTGTTCAAAATCAAGTACCACTCTGATGGCTCTGTGGAACGCTATAAAGCTCGCTTGGTGATTTTAGGCAACAATCAGATTGAAGGTCTGGATTATAATGAGACCTTCGCTCCGGTTGCTAAAATGGTGACTGTTCGTACATTGCTCACTGTCGCTGGTTCTAAAGGCTGGGAGCTTCATCAGATGGATGTCCATAACGCCTTTCTTCATGGTGATTTAGAAGAGGAGGTTTACATGAAGCTGCCGTCTGGTTTTCAGGCTCCCGCACCGGGATCTGTTTGTCGTCTTCGTCGCTCTCTTTATGGTCTTCGGCAAGCTCCTCGCTGTTGGTTTGCCAAATTGGCCAGTGCCTTACGCCGGTATGGTTTTTCACAGTCGGCCTCTGACTACTCTCTGTTTGTTTTGTGTCGTGGCACCACTCAGCTGACAGTTTTGGTATATGTTGATGACCTGATTATTTCCGGCAATAATAGCTCTGCCATTCAGTCCTTTAAGGATTATTTAAGCCGATGTTTTCATATGAAGGATTTGGGTGTTCTCAAATACTTCTTGGGTATTGAAGTAGCTCGCAACTCTACTGGCATTTTTCTGTGTCAGCGTAAATACGCCTTAGATATCATTTCTGAGGTTGGATTATTGGGATCTAAACCCGCTGGTTTTCCGATGGAACAGAATCACCAGCTTTCGACGGTTGCTGAGGCTCCTCTTTCCGATCCTGAACGTTATCGGCGTTTGGTGGGTCGCTTGATCTATCTGGCTGTCACTCGTCCGGAATTGTCCTATAGTGTTCATACTCTTGCTCAGTTCATGCAGAAACCTATGCAGGCTCATTGGGACGCTGCTCTTCGCGTTGTGCGGTTTCTGAAGGGTAATCTAGGCCTGGGTATTCTTCTTCGGGCAGATTCGGACCTTACCTTATCTGGCTGGTGCGATTTTGACTGGGCTAGTTGTCCGTTGACCCGCCGTTCTCTTACTGGCTGGTTTGTTCAGCTTGGTCAGTCCCCAATCTCTTGGAAAACGAAGAAACAACAGACGGTTGCTCGCTCGTCTGCTGAGGCAGAGTATCGCTCTATGGCTGCTACTGTTTGTGAGTTGAAGTGGCTGAAGGGTTTATTGCATTTTCTTGGTGTTGCACATTCTCATCCTATTCGGCTATACTGTGATAGTCAGGCTGCTTTACATATTGCCGCGAACCCGGTCTTTCATAAACGCACGAAACATATTGAGGTTGACTGTCATTTTTTACGAGATGAAGTCTTAAAGGGTACCATTCTTCCGAGTTATGTCTCTACTCATGTTCAGTTAGCGGACATTTTCACGAAGGCTCTGGGTAAAACCCAGTTTGAGTATTTTCTTGCCAAGTTGGGCATTCGGAACCTGCATGCTCCAACTTGAGGGGGGGTATTACGAGGTATATATAGTAAATATGTGTGTTATCTTTGTAATTGTTGTAATTTACCTTAGTTAAGGTTTTGTATACCGTAATTCTAGGGATTGATTGATACGTAGTTTACTGTATATAACTTACCCTAATATCAAAAACAACGGCAAGAGATTAAGCCGCTTTTCCTTTGATCTCTTCGTTCTTCTCATGGTATCAATCGCAGGATTTTTCTAATCTTCCTGTTGCTTGCTGCTGCTTGTTTCTTTTCCCCGGCGGATCATGACCAACACCGACGTTCCTCAGCCGTCCCGTGACAAGCAACCGGCCACTGACAGTGGTGACTTGGTCGTCCGCCGCCGTACCATCTCTCCATTTGATCTCTCGCCGAATGACTTCTCCGGCACTGTGATCACCACCGTTCAGCTTCGTGGTAAAAGCAACTACGTCGAATGGTCCAAAGCCATCACTACCGCCCTTCGTGCACGAAAGAAATTTGGGTTTGTTGACGGATCACTCACTCAGCCGCCGGATTCATCGCCGGATGCCGAAGACTGGGGGCCGATTAATTCTCTCTTGGTCTCCTGGATTTTAAACACAATTGAACCTGCTCTTCGCTCGACGATTTCTCACACCGAGATTGTTCGTGATTTGTGGCTGGACATCCAGGAACGTCTCTCCATTGTTAATGGCCCCCGGATTCAGCAGCTTAAGTCTGATCTTGCTCACTGCCGGCAGAAAGGGATGACTGTTATGGCTTACTATGGCCGGCTCAAGATGATCTGGGAGGAGTTAGCATCCTATGATTCCTTCCCGGCGTGTACCTGTGGCGGCTGCTCTTGTAATCTCTCGGCGGCGGCAGAGAAGAAGGTGGAAGAAGAAAAACTCCATCAGTTTCTTCTCGGCCTTGATGACAGCCTCTATTCCGCCGCCCGGTCTCAGATTCTTGCTCAAGATCCGCTTCCCCGACTGAGCAAAGCCTATGCCACCATCATCCGCGAGGAACGCTTGCACTCCATGACTACCGCCAAGGAGCCTCTGCCGGAAACCATGGCTTTTGCAGTTTCGACGCCGGTTCCGCCGGTTCCTGCTGTTGACGTGGTGGCCCGGGCAGCGGTTGTCGGCTCTAGTTCTCTGAATCGTGGGGCTTCTCCGGCGCCGGCTGCTTCCAGTGGTGCATTATTTTGCACCAATTGCAATCGTCCTAATCACGATGTCAGCACATGTTACCGGTTGATTGGTTTTCCTCCCGGCTGGTCCTCTCGTGGTCGTGGCGGCGGACGCGGCCGTGGGCGAAATAATCCGAGTGCTGGCCGTGGCAACTCTCCACAACTTGGGACCGTTTCCGGAGTTCCAACTCAGCCTTCCGCGGCTGCCCACAATGTGTTATTACCTTCCGGTGGTGATGGCGTCGGTTCTGCTGTGACCGGACTTAATGCCGACCAGTGGAATAAGCTTCTCTCTTTATTGAACTCGGCCAAATCTCCATCGGGTTCATCTTTGTCTGGTAAGCGTATTTGTGAAAATTGGATGTATGATTCGGGTGCCTCGCGTCACATGACAGGTTCTCTTGATTATTTTGCGACTATTTGTGATATACCTGGCATTTCTGTCCAATTACCGAATGGTCATTATACTTGGGCTAATAAAGCCGGCACTGTGGTTCTTAGTGCTAAAGTCACTTTGCAGAATGTACTGTTTGTTCCGAGTTTGACATGTCATCTTATCTCGGTTTCTCAACTGTTGCGTGATACTGGCTCTATTGCTCACTTTACCTTTCATTTTTGTGTTATACAGGACCTCACTTCGAGGATGCTGATTGGAGCGGGTGAGCAAAGAGAGGAGCTTTACTTTTTTCCGGGATGTGGAAAGTCTCGCTGCTGCTACAACACCTAGGGTTTCTTCACTCGAGTTATGGCATCAACGTCTTGGCCATCCCTCCTTTAAGGTTTTGGCTTCACTTCCTAGTGTCGGCTCTCCCTCAGATTTTAGTCATTTTCATAATAAGGCCTGTGATGTGTGTTTTAGGGCCAAACAGTCTCGATCTTCCTTTCCTGTTAGTAGGACTAAGACTGTTGAGATTTTTCAGTTAATTCATTGTGACTTGTGGGGTCCATATCGGGTTCCCTCATTTTCGGGTGCTCGGTATTTTTTGACAATTGTTGATGATTTTTCCCGTGCCACCTGGATTTATTTGTTGCATGATAAAAAGGAAGTTTCTTTAAAGCTTCGTCGGTTTTTTACTATGGTTATGGAAAATTGGTTAAACGCGTTTGTAGTGACAATGGTACCGAATTTATGTGTTTGATTGATTACTTTCTTCATCATGGCATTTTGCATGAGACGTCTTGTGTTGGGACCCCCCAGCAGAATGGCCGTGTAGAACGTAAACACAGACATATTTTGAATGTGGCGCGTGCATTACGGTTTCAGGCTCGATTGCCCATTGAATTTTGGGGCGAATGTGTCTTAGCTGCTGCCTATTTAATTAATCGTACTCCCTCGAGTGTCTTAAATGGAAAAACCCCATGTGATTTTTTGTATGACAAGCCTCCTTCTCTGGCTCATTTACGAGTGTTTGGTTGCCTTTGCTTTGCGCATCAACAGAATCGTAGCGGTGATAAGTTTTCTAGTCGCAGTAGGCGATGTGTGTTTGTGGGATATCCTTATGGCCAAAAGGGTTGGCGTGTCTATGATTTAGAAACTGGTGAATTTTTTGTTTCTCGAGATGTTATTTTCTTTGAATTGGAGTTTCCATCTATGTCGCCTGACTTGCCTGGTTTGTCTTCTCCATTGCTTGCTTCTTCACCTGTATTTTTGGATGATGATTCTCCTGATTCTGTTATTGAGCTTACTTCTGTCCCGGTTTCTCCGTCCGTTCCTCTTGTTTCTCCGGACACTGGCGCATCTGCTTCTTCTGAACCTGCCTCCCAAGACAGGGGGGGTCCTTCCCATACACAATAGGAAGAACTATTGGGCCGTGGGCATCGTCTCAAACAGCGTTCTGTTTGCCTGCGAGATTTTACGGCACACACTGTTATAAGCCCCTCTCCTGCCACTTCCGCTGCTTGAGTTTCCTCAGTTGCGTCCTATCCTATACACAATTATGTCACCTGTGATTCTTTTTCCCCACATCATCGTGCATTTTTGGCTAGCGTCTCTGCAGGAATTGAGCCTCGTACTTTTTCTGAGGCTGTTCGGGACGTTCGATGGCAAGTGGCTATGCGCCAAGAGATACAGGCTTTGGAAAAGAATGACACATGGTCCATTACTTCTCTTCCTTCCGGCAAACGGGCTATCGGTTGCAAGTGGGTGTTCAAAATCAAGTACCACTCTGATGGCTCTGTGGAACGCTATAAAGCTCGCTTGGTGATTTTAGGCAACAATCAGATTGAAGGTCTGGATTATAATGAGACCTTCGCTCCGGTTGCTAAAATGGTGACTGTTCGTACATTGCTCACTGTCGCTGGTTCTAAAGGCTGGGAGCTTCATCAGATGGATGTCCATAACGCCTTTCTTCATGGTGATTTAGAAGAGGAGGTTTACATGAAGCTGCCGTCTGGTTTTCAGGCTCCCGCACCGGGATCTGTTTGTCGTCTTCGTCGCTCTCTTTATGGTCTTCGGCAAGCTCCTCGCTGTTGGTTTGCCAAATTGGCCAGTGCCTTACGCCGGTATGGTTTTTCACAGTCGGCCTCTGACTACTCTCTGTTTGTTTTGTGTCGTGGCACCACTCAGCTGACAGTTTTGGTATATGTTGATGACCTGATTATTTCCGGCAATAATAGCTCTGCCATTCAGTCCTTTAAGGATTATTTAAGCCGATGTTTTCATATGAAGGATTTGGGTGTTCTCAAATACTTCTTGGGTATTGAAGTAGCTCGCAACTCTACTGGCATTTTTCTGTGTCAGCGTAAATACGCCTTAGATATCATTTCTGAGGTTGGATTATTGGGATCTAAACCCGCTGGTTTTCCGATGGAACAGAATCACCAGCTTTCGACGGTTGCTGAGGCTCCTCTTTCCGATCCTGAACGTTATCGGCGTTTGGTGGGTCGCTTGATCTATCTGGCTGTCACTCGTCCGGAATTGTCCTATAGTGTTCATACTCTTGCTCAGTTCATGCAGAAACCTATGCAGGCTCATTGGGACGCTGCTCTTCGCGTTGTGCGGTTTCTGAAGGGTAATCTAGGCCTGGGTATTCTTCTTCGGGCAGATTCGGACCTTACCTTATCTGGCTGGTGCGATTTTGACTGGGCTAGTTGTCCGTTGACCCGCCGTTCTCTTACTGGCTGGTTTGTTCAGCTTGGTCAGTCCCCAATCTCTTGGAAAACGAAGAAACAACAGACGGTTGCTCGCTCGTCTGCTGAGGCAGAGTATCGCTCTATGGCTGCTACTGTTTGTGAGTTGAAGTGGCTGAAGGGTTTATTGCATTTTCTTGGTGTTGCACATTCTCATCCTATTCGGCTATACTGTGATAGTCAAGCTGCTTTACATATTGCCGCGAACCCGGTCTTTCATGAACGCACGAAACATATTGAGGTTGACTGTCATTTTTTACGAGATGAAGTCTTAAAGGGTACCATTCTTCCGAGTTATGTCTCTACTCATGTTCAGTTAGCGGACATTTTCACGAAGGCTCTGGGTAAAACCCAGTTTGAGTATTTTCTTGCCAAGTTGGGCATTCGGAACCTGCATGCTCCAACTTGAGGGGGGGTATTACGAGGTATATATAGTAAATATGTGTGTTATCTTTGTAATTGTTGTAATTTACCTTAGTTAGGGTTTTGTATACCGTAATTCTAGGGATTGATTGATACGTAGTTTACTGTATATAACTTACCCTAATATCAAAAACAACGGCAAGAGATTAAGCCGCTTTTCCTTTGATCTCTTCGTTCTTCTCATGGTATCAATTGCAGGATTTTTCTAATCTTCCTGTTGCTTGCTGCTGCTTGTTTCTTTTCCCCGGCGGATCATGACCAACACCGACGTTCCTCAGCCGTCCCGTGACAAGCAACCGGCCACTGACAGTGGTGACTTGGTCGTCCGCCGCCGTACCATCTCTCCATTTGATCTCTCGCCGAATGACTTCTCCGGCACTGTGATCACCACCGTTCAGCTTCGTGGTGAAAGCAACTACGTCGAATGGTCCAAAGCCATCACTACCGCCCTTCGTGCACGAAAGAAATTTGGGTTTGTTGACGGATCACTCACTCAGCCCCCGGATTCATCGCCGGATGCCGAAGACTGGGGGCCGATTAATTCTCTCTTGGTCTCCTGGATTTTAAACACAATTGAACCTGCTCTTCGCTCGACGATTTCTCACACCGAGATTGTTCGTGATTTGTGGCTGGACATCCAGGAACGTCTCTCCATTGTTAACGGCCCCCGGATTCAGCAGCTTAAGTCTGATCTTGCTCACTGCCGGCAGAAAGGGATGACTGTTATGGCTTACTATGGCCGGCTCAAGATGATCTGGGAGGAGTTAGCATCCTATGATTCCTTCCCGGCGTGTACCTGTGGCGGCTGCTCTTGTAATCTCTCGGCGGCGGCAGAGAAGAAGGTGGAAGAAGAAAAACTCCATCAGTTTCTTCTCGGCCTCGATGACAGCCTCTATTCCGCCGCCCGGTCTCAGATTCTTGCTCAAGATCCGCTTCCCCGACTGAGCAAAGCCTATGCCACCATCATCCGCGAGGAACGCTTGCACTCCATGACTACCGCCAAGGAGCCTCTGCCGGAAACCATGGCTTTTGCAGTTTCGACGCCGGTTCCGCCGGTTCCTGCTGTTGACGTGGTGGCCCGGGCAGCGGTTGTCGGCTCTAGTTCTCTGAATCGTGGGGCTTCTCCGGCGCCGGCTGCTTCCAGTGGTGCATTATTTTGCACCAATTGCAATCGTCCTAATCACGATGTCAGCACATGTTACCGGTTGATTGGTTTTCCTCCCGGCTGGTCCTCTCGTGGTCGTGGCGGCGGACGCGGCCGTGGGCGAAATAATCCGAGTGCTGGCCGTGGCAACTCTCCACAACTTGGGACCGTTTCCGGAGTTCCAACTCAGCCTTCCGCGGCTGCCCACAATGTGTTATTACCTTCCGGTGGTGATGGCGTCGGTTCTGCTGTGACCGGACTTAATGCCGACCAGTGGAATAAGCTTCTCTCTTTATTGAACTCGGCCAAATCTCCATCGGGTTCATCTTTGTCTGGTAAGCGTATTTGTGAAAATTGGATGTATGATTCGGGTGCCTCGCGTCACATGACAGGTTCTCTTGATTATTTTGCGACTATTTGTGATATACCTGGCATTTCTGTCCAATTACCGAATGGTCATTATACTTGGGCTAATAAAGCCGGCACTGTGGTTCTTAGTGCTAAAGTCACTTTGCAGAATGTACTGTTTGTTCCGAGTTTGACATGTCATCTTATCTCGGTTTCTCAACTGTTGCGTGATACTGGCTCTATTGCTCACTTTACCTTTCATTTTTGTGTTATACAGGACCTCACTTCGAGGATGCTGATTGGAGCGGGTGAGCAAAGAGAGGAGCTTTACTTTTTCCGGGATGTGGAAAGTCTCGCTGCTGCTACAACACCTAGGGTTTCTTCACTCGAGTTATGGCATCAACGTCTTGGCCATCCCTCCTTTAAGGTTTTGGCTTCACTTCCTAGTGTCGGCTCTCCCTCAGATTTTAGTCATTTTCATAATAAGGCCTGTGATGTGTGTTTTAGGGCCAAACAGTCTCGATCTTCCTTTCCTGTTAGTAGGACTAAGACTGTTGAGATTTTTCAGTTAATTCATTGTGACTTGTGGGGTCCATATCGGGTTCCCTCATTTTCGGGTGCTCGGTATTTTTTGACAATTGTTGATGATTTTTCCCGTGCCACCTGGATTTATTTGTTGCATGATAAAAAGGAAGTTTCTTTAAAGCTTCGTCAGTTTTTTACTATGGTTATGGAAAATTGGTTAAACGCGTTTGTAGTGACAATGGTACCGAATTTATGTGTTTGATTGATTACTTTCTTCATCATGGCATTTTGCATGAGACGTCTTGTGTTGGGACCCCCCAGCAGAATGGCCGTGTAGAACGTAAACACAGACATATTTTGAATGTGGCGCGTGCATTACGGTTTCAGGCTCGATTGCCCATTGAATTTTGGGGCGAATGTGTCTTAGCTGCTGCCTATTTAATTAATCGTACTCCCTCGAGTGTCTTAAATGGAAAAACCCCATGTGATTTTTTGTATGACAAGCCTCCTTCTCTGGCTCATTTACGAGTGTTTGGTTGCCTTTGCTTTGCGCATCAACAGAATCGTAGCGGTGATAAGTTTTCTAGTCGCAGTAGGCGATGTGTGTTTGTGGGATATCCTTATGGCCAAAAGGGTTGGCGTGTCTATGATTTAGAAACTGGTGAATTTTTTGTTTCTCGAGATGTTATTTTCTTTGAATTGGAGTTTCCATCTATGTCGCCTGACTTGCCTGGTTTGTCTTCTCCATTGCTTGCTTCTTCACCTGTATTTTTGGATGATGATTCTCCTGATTCTGTTATTGAGCTTACTTCTGTCCCGGTTTCTCCGTCCGTTCCTCTTGTTTCTCCGGACACTGGCGCATCTGCTTCTTCTGAACCTGCCTCCCAAGACAGGGGGGGTCCTTCCCATACACAATAGGAAGAACTATTGGGCCGTGGGCATCGTCTCAAACAGCGTTCTGTTTGCCTGCGAGATTTTACGGCACACACTGTTATAAGCCCCTCTCCTGCCACTTCCGCTGCTTCAGTTTCCTCAGTTGCGTCCTATCCTATACACAATTATGTCACCTGTGATTCTTTTTCCCCACATCATCGTGCATTTTTGGCTAGCGTCTCTGCAGGAATTGAGCCTCGTACTTTTTCTGAGGCTGTTCGGGACGTTCGATGGCAAGTGGCTATGCGCCAAGAGATACAGGCTTTGGAAAAGAATGACACATGGTCCATTACTTCTCTTCCTTCCGGCAAACGGGCTATCGGTTGCAAGTGGGTGTTCAAAATCAAGTACCACTCTGATGGCTCTGTGGAACGCTATAAAGCTCGCTTGGTGATTTTAGGCAACAATCAGATTGAAGGTCTGGATTATAATGAGACCTTCGCTCCGGTTGCTAAAATGGTGACTGTTCGTACATTGCTCACTGTCGCTGGTTCTAAAGGCTGGGAGCTTCATCAGATGGATGTCCATAACGCCTTTCTTCATGGTGATTTAGAAGAGGAGGTTTACATGAAGCTGCCGTCTGGTTTTCAGGCTCCCGCACCGGGATCTGTTTGTCGTCTTCGTCGCTCTCTTTATGGTCTTCGGCAAGCTCCTCGCTGTTGGTTTGCCAAATTGGCCAGTGCCTTACGCCGGTATGGTTTTTCACAGTCGGCCTCTGACTACTCTCTGTTTGTTTTGTGTCGTGGCACCACTCAGCTGACAGTTTTGGTATATGTTGATGACCTGATTATTTCCGGCAATAATAGCTCTGCCATTCAGTCCTTTAAGGATTATTTAAGCCGATGTTTTCATATGAAGGATTTGGGTGTTCTCAAATACTTCTTGGGTATTGAAGTAGCTCGCAACTCTACTGGCATTTTTCTGTGTCAGCGTAAATACGCCTTAGATATCATTTCTGAGGTTGGATTATTGGGATCTAAACCCGCTGGTTTTCCGATGGAACAGAATCACCAGCTTTCGACGGTTGCTGAGGCTCCTCTTTCCGATCCTGAACGTTATCGGCGTTTGGTGGGTCGCTTGATCTATCTGGCTGTCACTCGTCCGGAATTGTCCTATAGTGTTCATACTCTTGCTCAGTTCATGCAGAAACCTATGCAGGCTCATTGGGACGCTGCTCTTCGCGTTGTGCGGTTTCTGAAGGGTAATCTAGGCCTGGGTATTCTTCTTCGGGCAGATTCGGACCTTACCTTATCTGGCTGGTGCGATTTTGACTGGGCTAGTTGTCCGTTGACCCGCCGTTCTCTTACTGGCTGGTTTGTTCAGCTTGGTCAGTCCCCAATCTCTTGGAAAACGAAGAAACAACAGACGGTTGCTCGCTCGTCTGCTGAGGCAGAGTATCGCTCTATGGCTGCTACTGTTTGTGAGTTGAAGTGGCTGAAGGGTTTATTGCATTTTCTTGGTGTTGCACATTCTCATCCTATTCGGCTATACTGTGATAGTCAAGCTGCTTTACATATTGCCGCGAACCCGGTCTTTCATGAACGCACGAAACATATTGAGGTTGACTGTCATTTTTTACGAGATGAAGTCTTAAAGGGTACCATTCTTCCGAGTTATGTCTCTACTCATGTTCAGTTAGCGGACATTTTCACGAAGGCTCTGGGTAAAACCCAGTTTGAGTATTTTCTTGCCAAGTTGGGCATTCGGAACCTGCATGCTCCAACTTGAGGGGGGGTATTACGAGGTATATATAGTAAATATGTGTGTTATCTTTGTAATTGTTGTAATTTACCTTAGTTAGGGTTTTGTATACCGTAATTCTAGGGATTGATTGATACGTAGTTTACTGTATATAACTTACCCTAATATCAAAAACAACGACAAGAGATTAAACCGCTTTTCCTTTGATCTCTTCGTTCTTCTCACTAAACAACAAATCCAAGAACTTTTTTTGGAAACAATTCCTTAACAAGAAAATAAAAATATAAAAAAAAAACAAAAAAGAAACAATTTTTTTTGAATATTGAAGTGACGTAAATATATAGACGACATTTTGATCCACCTGGTGTTCTGGAGACGTCCTAATCCATCTAGTAATTAATCTTAAAGTCTAGTATCATCAAACTAAATATATACGTTATTAGAAAAAGAAACGAAGAGAAATGGTTGATGATTGCGAAATTCGTACTCCCCAGTACTAGTATTTATTAATTAATGAATAAGGGACTCTCCCCATTCACACCATACCAGCAGAATAACTCTATAAATTGAGCTCAGATTTCCTTACAAAAACTGCACAAAATCATTCTGCTTCCTTTATTATTGAATTTCTTTTTGTAAGCAAACGAAAGGGAAAAAAAAAACAAATGGTGAAATCATCCTCCTCCTCTGGCTCAGACTTGGCCCTGGCTTTGGTCGCAATAATTTGTAAGTGTTAAATTTTTTTTTTCTCCATTCTTCTTTATTACTTCGTCCGTTCCCAAAGAAAAAAAAAATGCATATTAAGTTTTAACATTTATACTATTTTTATTACAAATATAAAAAGACTCAATGTGTACTATTCTTTTCTGATGATCATATGAGCGCTTGCAGTTGTTTTATTGCCTGCATCGACAATGGGGTCTGGGTGCTACTTGAACGCCGGTGACCGGAGTTCCAAGTGCCTTGAACAGGCGGATTGTTGTAAGACCACTACTAGCCCAGACACAGTTTGTGACTTTGATGGGTATTGTAGTGTTCCGAGGGGTGGACATTGTGATTCTCAATCCCAATGTGGTCGTGTTGGGATGCATGCGAGCTATAGGTACGCGCAGTTAAACTGTAACATGACGACTCAAAAGTGTTGTGCACCTCAGTACGGGTTTTGCCTTAAACAAACCGCTTGTTGTGATGGTATGACTTGTTACGCGCGAGATAATGGAGCTTCCGCCCTTAACGACGGCCCCGTCAACTTCCAATTTACATATTGTGTTCGCATGTAATATTTCCAATATCTATACATCGATCATCAGTATGTATTGTGTGCGTGCGTGCGTGTTTTTTTTTTTTTTTGGTTGGTTCTTTTGTTTTTTGTTTTTTCTTGTTAATGTTTTGTTGTTTTGAATAAATGAATTAATATTTTGTGGTTGTTGTTGTCTATTTGAGACTTTAAATGCCGACCGATCATGCATTTGCGTTTTACCGATCGAAAGTTGTAAATAAAACTCTTTTATTCAACACCATCCGTAAATAATTGCTCAGTAAGACTTATAAGCAAAGTGATAACTTAAAAAAAAATTAAAATTACTGAAAAACAACTTAAATAAGAGAAGGTGCAATATTTTATGACTCAACATGCAACTGTGTATAAATATAGGTGCAATTTCTAATGAGCAAATATACAATCACAAGTAATTTTTTAATTTTTAATTTTTTAATTTTTTTCAATGTAACTTAAGAATTATGTAATGCAATTGTTTGAAAGTGAACGTGCAATGTGTGTTTTTTTAGTGTGTATAGCATCCTCAAAAATTCAATGCTTGGATAATTATTATTAGTTTACTATAAAAATAAATTGAGATATAAAAGATGCTGCAATTATAATTTTCAATTTAGGTGCAATGTATTATAAAATAATGTGCAATCACATGTAAGTATTTGTGCAATATATAATGAGAAAGAAAACTTAATTATTAATTAATGGTGAATTTGTCTAAATGTTGAAACTTTCCTAAGGGTCTGTTTGATAAAAATTAGTGCTTAATTCTGAATGACTAATATTAAATTAAAAATTCTGAAATCAGCTACAGAATAAGCAATAAGCTAACTTTTATTACTTATATTTTGTATTGCACTTTTAACATCACTTAATTCATTAAGAGGTTCATTTTTTATTATCAAACAAACTAAAACAAAAAAGTGCTTAATCAAATAATTTTAAGCATGAACTGGCATTATCAAACATGCCCTAAGTTGTTCATTATTTAAAATTTTTGTGAGTTATTTAAAGTTGGTAGTTAAACACGCGCCTATGTCGGCGATTTCACAGTCTTGTGTGTGCGATTTTTCTTTCTTCTCTTTCGAGGTATAACCCTAGAATACGTCAGCCTTGGTAGGCAAGAAAAAGAAATGGAAATCTGTGAATCAAAATACAAGGAAAAATTTAGCCTGTGGATGTGCAGAGCAAAGAGAGTATTGAGGGTTTCAGGGAGAAAGGTGGACGGTGAGTATCGGGAAAGCAAATTCGAGAGCAGCAGGAGAAGAAATTGGATCTTTTGGTGGTGGCGATTGATGGTTCGGCATCAGCGGGAATCGATTTAAATAGGTCTCTGGGGTTAAATTTCACTACGCCAAAATATGGAAAACCTGAGATGAATGCAAGTAAGCTTTCCAAGGGGTGTTATAGTGGTGAATTGTTGCATGAACTCCAGAAAAAAGGGCATGAGAATAACATACGACGACAGCTTAACTGGTCTGATAATGTGGAGAAGGCAGGAGGAACGAAGGAATGGAGTAAGTTTGATTTGGGCAATCTGAAAGGGTCATCTGGGAAGCTCTAACGTAAGACACCATGCCAAAGAGAAGGGCAGTGTGTGGCTAAAGTCCTACTTGAGGATGTGCAAGCAGAAGAGAAATATTGGGAGACTGATGTTGTATGTTTTGTGCTTGGAGCGACTCCTCCTCCAAGATGGGTTATGGAGGAGTATTTTAGCCCAGACGATTGGGAATTGACCTGGTAATTCATCTACCTAGTGGTATGTTCATTATTAAATTTAAATCAATATGTGCTAGAGAAGAAGTTTTAACTGTGAACATTCGCCATTTTGATACTAAACAACTAATTGTCAAATCCTGGTCAGTTAAACTTGGTCTGAATTATAAAGAAGTAGAGAAGGTATGAGTTTGGATACAATTTACATGGGCTAGAGCTTAAATTCTGGAATCTCAACACCCTGGGTAGATTGGCTAGTACCACAGGGAATCCTATTATAGCTGATGAATATAAAGTTAAAAAAAGCAAGGTACAATATGCGAGGTTATTAGTTGAGATGGAAATTAAGGATAGTGTGCCTGATATAATTGTGTTTGAGGATGAATTAGGGAATATTAAGGTACAGAAAGTGGTTTATGAATGGATACCAACTTTGTGTAAATACTGTAAGGGGTATGGCCATAAAACAGAGAGTTGGAGACTGAATAATCATAAAACTGAGATTAAGACAACAAAAACTCAATCAGCATGGAGGGTAATTAGTAAAGGTAAAGAGGTTGTAAAAGCAACTGAGGCACCCCAGGTGGTTAGGGATACTAAGGAAGTAACTACTGGTAACTCTAATGGGGACACCAATAACGAATCGAGTACTAGTAATCACCAATGGATATTTCAGGAGGGTAGAAATGTGGAGAAAGGAATTGAGCAAGGTTACGGGAACTCTTAATATCAAAGATACTCATGAGGTAGTTGCTAGACAAGCTCAATCTGAACTGTCTAAAAAAACTACTGAGAAAGTTGAAGTTGAGGCTGTTTCACATAACCAAGGGAGGTATGATAAGAGGTTGGCTGGAGATCCAGGACCTAGCATTAATGTGTAATGCATTAGTCTGGAATATAATGGGTTTAAACTCTTCCCTGAAACAAAGAGAGTTGACTAGGATGGTACAACATGGAAAATATAATGTAATAGGTCTGGTGGAAACTAAAATGGTAAAGGCCTAGGGGAAAGAGTATTTAGCAAATACTTGGCAAGGGAAGAGATGGCTTACAAACTATAATGGTAGGGGTCAAATTATGATTATTTGGGATGGTTCTGTGGACCTGATAAAAGTTAGAGAAAGTGATCAGTTTCTACACTGTGAGTGCATGATTAAGAAGAATAGGAGGAACTTCCATTTTACATGTGTTTATGCTGCAAATGAGAGTTCAGAAAGATCAAAACTTTGGAGCATCTGACAGACATAGCTCAATCAATACCTGGTCCTTGGGTGTTGATGGGGGACTTCAACAATATCTTAAAACCGGAAGAGAAGTTAGGGGGCAGGCCAGTGGAGCTAAAGGAGTATGAGGAATTTCAGAACTGCTTAGAAGTGCGTGAAGTTAGTGATTTGAGGCTGAATGGTAAATTGTATACGTGGTGTAATCAAAGGATATGAAGTGAAAGAATTTACTATAAATTAGATTGAATATTAGTTAACGGGAACTGGGTTGATCAGTTTCTAGATTCCTATGCTACTGTGCTGATGGAAAACTTATCTGACCATATGCCTTTAGTACTGCAATTGGAGAGGGAGATACAAAGAAAACCTAGTCCTTTTCGCTACTTCAAAATGTGGAGTCAGGCACCACAGTTTCAGAATATAATAAAGGAGGTGTGGGCAAGGGAGGTGAAAGGCACAGTCATGTTTCAGGTTTGCAGTAAGTTGCGTATGCTCAAAGATCCTTTAAGAAGGTTAAGTAGGAAGCACTTTGGGGATATAATTGGGAAACAAACATTGAGCAGTTAAAGTTGAAGGAGCTGCAGGAAAAGCTAAGTATGGATCCTGGCAACGTGATATTACAGACTGAGAAAGGTTGGCATGTGCAGAGTATCTGGAGGCCAGTAAAGTGGCAAATAGTGTAAAACAGAAGGCAAAGGCAGATTGGATTGTGGAAGGCGATGAGAACACGAAATTTTTCCATTCTACACTAAAAGTCAGAACAATGAAGAATCGCATTTGGTCTGTAACGGATGAAAATGGAACTATAATCAGGAGCTGGGAAGGTATAGAGAACCATTTTGTGAAATTCTATCAGGCGTTACTGGGAGAAGCAGTTGTAAGGAAGAAATCTGATTCTGAAGTCTTCGCAGCAGGTCCTACTTTGAATAGTGATCAACAAGTGAAACTGATATTGCCTGTTAGCAGAGAAGAAGTCAAGAGGGCTATCTGGGAGATGAACTCTAACAAAATGAACTCTAAAGTCGCAATTTACCGAGGCCCTTTATGCTTTTTCAAATCTCTTATATCCTGAGATGAAATAATTGAGTAACAAATCCAAGGACCTAAAATGATAGCTTGAAAACTTTTATAAACATGTTATGCTTTCTTGGCAAAAAAGAAAATGTACAAAAATAAACCCATCACTTGGTTATGAGTAAAACGACATGTCATCATCTTTGAGCACAATTATTCAAAATTATTACAATTATTTTTTCATGGAAAGAGCATGCTTGTACGTACCTAGGGGCACGTCTCGAAATTTAGCAATTAATTATAAAGAAACTTATTTAACAATGTGATTAAGCCTTATTCAAAGGAAATGAATGGACGTTTCACATCATTGTTGCATCTTCTCTTCGTTCATTGTCGTAGTATCATCGTCGCAGGCAAGATCAATTGCATTTGGTGCACTGGTGTTGTTATCATTTGGGATTGGGCTATCAAATATGTTTTTCAATTTGGTATTAAAACTAACACAAAAATTAAAATTTAATGTAAACTATTTTTTTGAGATATACTCATTATTATTGTTTCCTAATATTTAAAACCACTTTGAGATGAATTAAAACCATTTCCTCAACCTCGCCGCTGGACCAGCTATTACCGGTGAGCCCATGGTGGCGGGGCAATAGTTTTCTAGTTTGGAATACTTATATTTAATAATGTTCATGTCCCACGAAAACTAGTACACGTTAAATTTTGAGATTTGTATTAAAAATCGTATAAATTCAAAAATTTAATGTAAACTATTTTGTTAGGACAGGGTATAATATTTTAAGTTTTTATTCTATTTTTGCTAGGTCATAATATTTTTGTTATCTAATATAATATATATCTATATATATTTTTTCGTTAAGCTAATATAATATTAAGCTTTTACCGGTTTGAATCCAAATTCCAAAACAATAACGAATATAAAATTATTTTCTATTCAATTAACTTCGATACAGAAAATAACAAGAGTACTAGAGCTAGGCACTTCTAGATCAGTTTCACGTTGTCTGGTTAAGATGGTTCATTATGGCATATCTCCGGAAAAAGGGACAAAAGTTGGTGAGTTAAGAACCACCCAAAGCAAATTAATCATTGCATTCCTCATCAAGTGCTAGTTAATTAATTTACAAATTAATATACGTATCTGGGAATCTCTTTCCGCAATTAAATAACCAAATAGATAGATAAATAGATAGATAAATAAATGATGAATTCTTTAACAATGATATTTGAGTTGGCTCACAAAAAAAAAAAAACAAAAAACAGAAAACAAAAGAATTAGACAAATGCTCTTCGTCTTAAGGACAGTCTTATATTTATTATACAGTTTTAATTCTATAAAGATGATTGATTTTTGTTTTGAGAGGGATCTAGAGAGATAGCGCAATTCTTCTTGGAGGGTTGTTTGTCTAGGTGACTGATCTTGTCATAATTGTAACTACATGCTTTGACCGGGTAGATGTTCGGGCGGCCCCTCTAAATTATTATTTTATTAAAATATAATTGAATTACTATTTTTTGTGATAAGACGTATCTTTTTGAGTTGAACTTTATTCGATTTTATGATTTGGAAGACAATGTTGGAATAATCTGCTCTTTGAAAAATATTTTGATCTGCAAATTAAATACAATCACGTTGCTATGCTTGATAGTTTGGTTTTCTGAAATTTGTTTCCTTATTGAACTCCTTGATTTGTGGTATAGTTGTTTGTGTTAATTATTTCAATTTTGAAATTCTTGATTTGTGGTGTACTGGTTTGTGATAATTGTGCTATTTTGTAGGATGAATCTACGATGGAATTTTTTGAAACAGATCGTGAAGAAGTGGAGAAGGGAATATCCATAATTAAGGAAAAAATATTGCTAAAGAAGTGGAGAAGAGAAATTCTATTGACTATACAATTGGACATTTGAATTTGAATTAATATATCCATTCGTTTGAAATGTAATTAATCCTTATTTGTAGAATTTTTTTCATTGGGCACGGGCCATATCTAAACATATTTTTTTTTCTTTTTAAAAAAATTATATAGCTTCTAATTAAAAGAGTTACACGTGGCAAAAAAACTTCTGAAATCTAAAATATGATGCATTGGAGCCAAAACAGATTCATACGTAGTCACCACATTACGTTCATGTCTCCTGATTTAATATGGTAAAAGGGATTATATTTCTTCTAGCTAGACTTCTCCGTCTGGCATAATACCTCGAAAAGTAAAAATAATTATAACCCCGTCCCTCTTTATTTTTCGGGTATTTAATGAATTACAAAAAGAGTTCGAAAAGAAAAAATTAATAACTCGTTAAAGCTAACTAGTCTTATTCCATTTGTGTCCTACATTCATAGAACATTAATGATTAATTAACCCCCAATCTTATCGAAGATACTAATTATTTTCTTAAGAATAAACAAAGATTACAGAATTATTTCCGTAATCTTGTGCCTGGCCATTGTTAAGCATCCAATGTCCCTCAATGGATTATTAAAATGATTACTTGATGGGAAGGTTTTTGTCTCCTTAAAGTAGGTAGTACGTATTTATTCCCCATCCAATGCCCATAATAATTGTTTTCTCCATAGTTTATGTGATTTTAATCTCGAACGGAAGGTTCGTGTCTGAACATGCGATCTACCCCCATTACTAATGTCTTTATAGTTTATTCTTTTTAAAAAATTATCGTAATATCTAAATTGAAAGTTGGTGGCTAATTTAACTTGAGATGTACGAACATGATGTTTGTAAAAAAATGCACTTGGCCTAACCTAAAGATTTTGTTCGAAAACAGTGGACTAATTCCACTAAAACGTAGTAGGAAAAGTAAAATTACATTCAATATATACAAACACATTTTACAATAAATCTCTACATTATACTATCATTATCGTAATATTCTAAACGAGATGCAGAATTTGATAAAGAACATCAATAATATTCGTGAGAGTTATGATAATGGAGCAAGATCATTAAAATTACAATCTCATTATATTAAACATCGCTAGCAAATATATGTCGGAACATCTATCGAAATAACTTTTCTAAGACATTCTATCATTAAGTTAATGTAAATTTTATCATTAACTTTTTTTCTAAGACATTCGAAAAATTGGAACTGATGACTTTTGCTAGGATGAGAGTGACAGTCACCAAAATTCATCGAATAATAAATAATACTATTTGTCATGTTATATATACCAAAAAAATATTTTTCCCTATTATAATAAAATTCAATGAAATTATTTTCGACCTAAAGAAGACAAAACAACAAATCAATTTGACGGTCGCCAATTATTAAACCAATCACCATTAACCCAGCCAATGTACAACTGGGTTCCAAAATTCTCCCACCAACCTCCCATTCCATACAGAAGCAGCCGTTAAGGATGAATATGTCATTTCACTACAATTTTCCCCGCTCTTTGCCTAAATTTCCTACAAAATCTCACCACTTTACACACATCTCGAGCTTTTTATCCACAGAACTACCAAACATACCCTCACCGTTATCTCTCAATTACGTCAACAACCAAATTCTAACGGCAGAATTTTATTTCACACAGATATTTTTATTTTATTTTATTAGTTTTTTTTTATTTTATTTTTTTTGGTCTCTAAACAGTCTCTTCACTTTCTCCACCCACACTCTCCGGTCGGCATCCTAAGTCCACCACCACTGTCCCCATCCTTTCTTCTCTTTTCTCTCTCACACAGTCACACACTCTTACATATATATTTTGCTAAATTACATTCACACGAGCTTCTGATTGCTTTCCTTTTCTTTTCAATCCGCGCCGAAAGTGAATTCGGATTGATCAGCCAGCATCCCCCCCCCCCAGAAAGTTTCTTCCTTTTTTTGAGATTAAAGTAGCAGAAATGAGCGTCGGCAGTTTTTTGCTTAATCGTGGAATTTAAGCTATAATTTGAGCATTTTTGGAGTGTATTTGAAGATCTACTGGAAGGAATTGGAAGCAGGGGAAAAGGGTATTAAGCTCAGCTGTTGAAGCTGGGGGAAGAACAGCAGGATGAAGTCGAATGCTAGGCTTGACTCGGCTGTTTTCCACCTTACTCCGACTCGAACTAGGTAGCTTTCGTTTTCTGATGTTGAATTGCTCTGAATGAGAAAGTGAAAATGGAAATGGGTTTCAGACTGAATTGGGAATTGGAAGTTCTTTGCTTGAATATACATCAAAGACGTTTAATTTGCATTTTTTTTTTTTTTGAAATGAGGTATGATTAGTTTGCATTGTATTTCATGTCCATGCAATTGCGGTAATGATGATCCTTTTTCGGGTTTACACTTTAGGAAAGTTGGGTTCTTTGCTGTCATTGAGTAATTAAATTCTAAACTGAGGGAAAATCCAACCCTTTAGTCCCGTTTATAGATCAAATAAGTAAATTAATAGAACTTCTGACTGTTTGGCTGTTATTTGTTATGAAACAAGTGTATAGAAGAAAGGACTTTTAGTTGTTGAACGCCACCAAAATAATGGCATTATTAGTTTAATGAGATTTTAGCTTGAACTGATACAGTACTTGGTAGCAGGAAGCTGTTGTTGGCCATCTCTATTTCTTGCTTTCAATGTAGTGTTCATTGTAATTGCTTTGGCAATTGGCAGACATGCTAGCTAAAATAGATCATCTTAGTGATAGACTCCTGATTCAATCCATTGTTTGTTATTAGGTGCGATTTGTTTATTGTTGCTAATGGAAAGAAAGAGAAAATCGCTTCCGGCCTGTTGAATCCATTTCTTGCGCACCTGAAGACTGCACGGGATCAGATTGAAAAGGGTGGCTACTCCATTGTCCTTGAACCAGAAAATGTTGAAGATGCATCTTGGTTCACAAAGGGAACTGTGGAGAGGTTCGTTTCTGCATCTAAAAATCTTTTCTACTCAATCGTTTCAGCAACTGTTCACTATGGTGATGAACTTGAAATCATTGACATGTAATGAGAGTAACTTGCAATGCCCTGCTTTATGGGAATGGAAAATGAAAGAAGTGGTATACCATCTCCGTATGATTGGTGCTTAATTCTATGTGATATTTCCTTAGAAATGCATGGTACTGATGGAGAAATATAATTCTTGTCCTGTGACAGGTTTGTTCGTTTTGTAAGCACTCCAGAGATCTTGGAAAGGGTAGATACTATAGAGCTTGAGATCCTACAAATTCAGGAAGCAATAACCATCCAAGGACGCAGTGAAGCAGGCGAGAATCACGTAAGAATTATTACCTGACGTGCTTTTTTCTTTTACCATCATTTTATTTCTTACTGTAATTGGTGGTTTAATAGGTGGAAGACCATGAAGGGAAGCATATCAAAGGAAATGAAGGTATGATGTTAAAGATAAAAGTCTTTGTGCTGTGATCTGTATGCATATTATCTTCTAGTGCTTATTCTTCGTCATCTTCGTATTGTGTGGGGTCATCTCCTGTCCTCCCTCCTTTCTTTTCTTTCTGTTAAAATCAATGGAAACATGAGCTGGATCGCATAAGAGGTGCTACTGCACTTCCACATTATACTTCATTGTACTCTTCTATTGGATGGTAATGCCGGTGATCAAGCAATCTTCTGGTGCTAAATGTTAGAAAATTGAAAAATATGACAGGTTCGAAAACAAATGCAGAACCTAATGACGAGAGAGCCATTGTCTTATATGAGGTACTAATAGACTACTTTTTGTTCTTTGTGTTGGGACTACTCTTTCTCATATGTACGTGTGGGACCTGTTATTCGTATGCGGATATATAATGTCAATCATCTTTCTTTCAGCCTGAAGCACATCAAGCCCAAACCAATGGCCAAATCTCACAGGAGGGGAATTCGAAGTATATCTTCTGTACCTTAAATGATCAAATAACTGAAAGTTTCTGTTTCTTGTGTTACAACAGTCTTGGTTGTTTTGCTTATAAATCTGAACAGTGTGTGAGTTATAGAAAATCATGCTTGGGATCTGCTTTTTTGTTATAAAACTAAATTGTCAACCAGAGTGGCAATATATGTGCAGAACGAATAAGAATGTGCTTCAAAAGTAATAGGGAATTGGCTTCTTTAGTTTTACCATTCAATTTGGTCCTGCTAATGGCTTCTACAAAATTTAGTTACTTTTTTGGGCAATTTTCTTTTTGACTCATGTAGCCGCCTTCAACTGCGTCTCATGTAACTTGTGAATTGACTATTTCCTCTGTGTTCTTTTGCTATATACTTCATATCCATCAAACATCAAATAGCTATTCCTTTGTGATCTGTGACGGAGTTGAGATAGAAACCTCTGCCCTCTCACCTTTCCTTTTTGAAACCAAACTCTTGGTGGCTTCATTTCCTGTCATTTCCCAAACCAAATGTTTCCACTGTTCAATTTTATGTCTGGACATTAGGAGTTGAAAACATTTTTTTGTTGTTCCCGTAGGATCTAAAACTATTGGGGGTTAGTCAGAGATCCCCCCCATGATCTGTGGAGATCGTGAAAAAGTTAATGATAAAAATAAACTTGCATTCTTATTAGTTAGCATATTTTAAAGAAGTCCTGACTGAAGATTGTAAATTATTTGCTCCTTTAGTTTCTAAAGTATCTGCAAACCCATCACTTTGGATGTCTTAAACCTGAATTCTTTGAGTTTAAAGTGCAACTTAACTAGTTGGTCCTTAGCGCTGTCTGATGGTTTCTTTATTTCTTTATTTTCTTTTCAAGTTTGAACACTTCTACTATTTCTCAGACTTTTTGACATGCACAATAAAGTAGGAATTTTAGTGCTTTGTGTTCATTCTTCTGTGTCAGAGCCCAGCTTCTGAAAGTCCTGGAAACAAGGAAAAATATACTGCGAAAGGAACAAGGTATGGCTTTTGCTCGTGCTATTGCTGCTGGTTTTGATGTTGACCAGATGGCACTGCTTGTATCATTTGCTGAATGCTTTGGAGCCTCTCGATTATTGTAAGTAGAATTTTACTGGGTCTTGATCTTTCCTTTCCAAATGCGATGAGGGTTTTAATGCTTCTGGAGAATCAACCGCTTTCCCATACCTCGCATTAAGATTATAATTTGCTTTGACTTGACATCACAGGAATGCATGCTTGAAATTTGTTAACCTGTGGAAGAGAAAGCACGAAACTGGACAGTGGGTTGAAATTGAAGCATCAGAAGCATTGGCTGGTCGATCAGACTTCTCTGCCATGAATGCTTCTGGCATTGTCTTTTCTAGACCAATCGATGATAACTTGGCTTTAGAAAATAACGAGAAATCAGGTTAGTGCTGAACGTCATTTAAGAGTTCTCACTACATATTGTTTTATCTTTTTATATAATTTTTCTTATAACAAATCAATATTATCTAAGAGTTATCGTGCCATCCTCTATGGTGTTTGTTGGTTGGATTGATTTTGTTGATTTATCAGTTTGCATTTTCAACTCCTCTGGCATAAAACTCTTAAGTTAATGAATGATGATAGTTATAGGGTGACTGATATAGTGATTCACTTTGGTCCAATGTTTTCTTATTTGTGCTGTTTTCTTTGCCTCTGTAAATGCACCACTGACAAGTTCATGTTTTTCTGGTGTCTAGGAGGAAAACAAAATCATCAAGCCCCAGTAAATCAACAAGAATATTTTCAGGGTCAGTTTCCCAATGGAATGTTCCCATCCTGGCCTATGCATCCTCCTCCTGGTTCCCTGCCTATGTTTCCGCCGTATCCTGTACAGGGAATGCCTTATTATCAGGGTTATCCAGGAGGTGTTCCCTTTTATCAGCCACCCTATTCACAAGTGGATGATCATCGCTTGAGTTCAAATAATAAGACTCCGCGGAGAAGGCATTCTGTGGGTGGTGGAGATGATAACAATGAATCGGAGACCTGGGAGTCAGGCTCGTCCAAATCAAGGTCAGAGGATGACGCAGAGTTTGAAAGAGATCCTTCAGAATCTAGGCAATCACGAAAGAAATCTGGACGGTCTGGTAAAAAACAGTCCGGCACAGTTGTCATCCGAAACATTAATTACATCACTGCCAAAAAGAAGAATACTGCCAATTCTGATTCAGAATCAGGTTCTTCTGAAAGCGGGTCAGATGGTGAAGATATTCAGGGAAATGATGGCGGTAAAACCTCAAGATCTTCCAAAAGGAGAGGAAGCCATCCAATGGTTGGGGAAGATTATGAGAGAGAGAATTTCAATGAAAAGGAAACAGATGGTGGACACTGGCAAGCATTTCAGAGTTTTCTACTAAAAGGCGTGGATGAAGAAAGTCATACAGCTAAGGAAGGTATGTTCGCCATGGAAAATGCTGGTAAAACAAAGAGACGACAAAATAATGTTGTTGATGATCCATTGGCTCTCGGTGGACTAGAATCGTCTGTAACACAAGATAGAAGGATGGGCACATTGAATGAAGTTCATGGCAATAGGTCTCGTCTTCGTCGAGGATCAGATGACGGTGTAATGCTTTCTGGAGGATATAATGATGCCAGAGGAACTGATGATCAAATCGATATGCATTCTGCTGAGACAAAAGGGAGAAGAGTCATTTCTAGGAACACTAATGATGATTTTATGATTGGCCGTCGAGAAGATTATCCAGAACATGGTTCCTTGGATCCGCTGTCAGTTAATAGATTTGACCGGGTTAACAGTAAGTTAGGGGGAGAATCATCCCGGGGTACTATGGATGAGTCTTTCATTGTGCCATTTAGGTCTATGTCATTGGATGGAGCACTGGAGGATCGAGCTGTCATTGATATGAATAATGAGATGCCATCAGGTGAACAAAAGTCTGAAAACATATCTGGAGGGAAGAGGAGACATGTTTATGAGCCGGATGATGTTAGTTTGATTCCAGAACGTGACACAGAAAATAATATTGGGTATGATCCGGCTTTGGACTATGAAATGCATGCTGGCTTGGATAACGGCGCAAAGCAAACCACCAATGGCAAGGCAAATACAAAAAAGTCGGTCAATGGTCGGAATGTGAAAGGTACTTCAGATACGCTGGACAAGAAAAGGGTTGGAGGACCTATAAGAAAAGGGAAACCATCCAAGACAAGTCCTCTGGAGGATGCACGGGCACGTGCTGATAAGATACGGGCCTTTAAGGCTGACGTACAGAAATTGAAGAAAGAGAAGGTATAATTTCTTTTCATTGATAGAAAAATGTGAGGAGAAAAAATGCAATCATTGTTTATCATTGTTAAAGATTCTCTTTTCATGTGAAGATATTAAGGACTCTGTTAGGGAAATAGTGTGTTTTAAACCAAGTGGAACTGACCAACCAGAGAAAAAATATCGATAACCACAATTGAAAATGGCTTTGGGAAATCATTAAAACACATTAGAGATAACAACATCACTTCTTACGTTATAGTGAAAACATAGGCTTAAATTGAGTATTGGTGTAGTTTCTGGATTTTTAACAACCTGCTGGTTCTCTTGTTTCATGCATTTTTTAATCTTCTTCATTGGTCTGTCTTTGCCAGTCGCAATTTTATCCTTTTAGCTCACGTTATTTATGTCTGCTGACAGGAAGAGGCTGACCTCAAAAGGCTGGAAGCTCTTAAGTTAGAAAGGCAAAAGAGGATTGCTGCAAGAGCCAACTCCACAACTGCTGCATCAACTTCAGCGTCTTCGCAAACGAGAAAATTGCCTTCAAAACCCTCTCCCATCCCTTATAAAGGATCTAAGTTCAGTGATTCAGAACCTGGGTCATCGTCACCTCTACAGAGATCAAAAGTCAGAACTTCTGTTGGATCAAATGATTCTCGTAAATCCTCTAAACCAAGCAAACTATTTGGAGGCAGCCCCTTGCCTGGAACTAGGTTAACTAGATCAGTATCATCATTGTCTGAACAAAGGAAGGAAAGTAGTGGTGTGACACCTGATTCGAAGGCATCCATTGCTCGTATTAAACGGTTATCTGAGCCCAGAAACGTTAGCAATCAGTCTGCTACTTCAACAAAGGTGCAACCCAGATCAGCATCAAAATTAAAGTCATCTGAGGGACCTGATGGCAAAAAAATCTCTGCTATTATGAACCTCGACAAGAGTAAGGGTGCAACTCTTCCTGAGCTGAAGCTTAAAACACCCACGGGACAGTCAAATGCATTCCAGAACAAGGCACTTGCTGGGAAAAACCCCCTAAAGAATGATGAGGTCAAGCATTCTGCTCCTTCTGGACCTTCTGAGCCCTTTATTGACAATTCCAAGCTATCTCAGGATAGTGACATTGATGATAATCCGATTGTGGAGAAAAATATAGTTGTTCTGGAGAATGATAAGCCCTCTACTTCAGTTGTAGATGCTTCCGTGCAGAATTTTGGACCGCAGAACCTACATTTTGAAAGTCATGAAATGCCACAGGAGTCGCAAGGAGTACCTCGGTATGCTGCAGTACCTGAACCTCCAGCCTCTAATGGGGTTCGTAAAGTAACAGTGCCTGGCCAATTACAACTGCATTCCGATATTATTGAGGTAATTGTAATGTTAATTATCTGATATTCACTGAGCGTGCAAAATTGAAAAGCTTTTTTCCTTTTCCATTTTTGAAGTTCAAAGGGCAATGTTTTAGATAATGTGGTTCCTGTAAATTAACATAAAGCAATATGTTTTGTCATGAATTTGTTTTTGGTTTGATAGTGAATGGCTTGGGCTTCAAATATTAGAACACTAAGCAATATGTTTTCCCTTGACAATACTTAACATTTACTTCAATTTCAGTCTAGGATAACTGTTGCCTTTACATTGTCAACCATCAAGTTATGATCTTGTGGTATCAGTAGTTACAAATATTATAGAGACTCAGTACATCACAAAATAGGCACTTGATTACTAAGTTTCTGGTTGAATTATGCATTAATCAGGTAAAGTCAAGTTCTGTGGAAGATTTATCCAAAACTGTGAAACATACGCCTGCTGAAAAACCTTATGCCGCCCCTTATGCTCGAGCATCTTCTTTAGAAGACCCTTGCACGAGAAATACAGACTACAGCAAGGCACCCCCATTAAGCTCCGGAATCACACCAGCGGTAAAAGTTCATGTACCTAGTGAAAGATCTCCTCAAGTTGATTTCATTCCAGAATCTTTAGCCCAAATTCAAGTAAAAGAGTCGCCGAAAGGTTTAAGACGGCTTTTGAAGTTTGGGAAGAAGAGCCATAGTTCAGCCGCTGCTGATCAAAGCAATGAATCTGACACAGCAAGTATCAAAGGTCATGATGCGGGAGCTAAAGTTGCAACCAGTGCTTCCAGTGAAGGTTTGTGCATCTCCCCAACTTTTTGTAGTAATGCCTCGCACTCAAAATTGTTAACAAAGACCCTAATTATATTTATACCAGGGGGTATTACTTTCTACTGAATTCATATCGGGTTTAACAGAGATATCTTTTAACAAATTAGTCGTGAGGAGACTCAAAGATAGTTGTGTAGTACTTTGACTGTGGTGGTGTAAGCCGTATCATTATTTTTTATCTCAATATGCATGTGTACTCTTGGAATTGCTTTTCATACATTAAAATAATTGATGAATTTTTCTATTGCAGCTCATACATTGAAGAACCTGATATCTGAAGATGAAACAAACACTCCTGGCAAGGCTTCACACAAATGTAAGTATGCTATCTATGGTCTGTAGTCTCTACGTTATTAGAAAAAGTGTGGAAATTGCAGATCACTCACATATTTGTCTCTGTGCACAGCTTCCCGCCATTTCTCTTTGTTGTCATCTTTCCGTAGCAAGACAAGCGAAAAGAGGATGTCGACGTAAGGTGGTTATCACTCAGAAAATTTTGCTGCCACGTTCCTTTGGGTAACATTTGGGGAATTCTTGAAGAACTGTTTTGTTTGTACGAAATTGTGTATATACATTCCCATCCTTGTTTGATATTTTGTAATGAAGTGTTTTTACAACTCCTCCTCCTTCATTTTCAGATTTCGCTTAATTATGTAGCTTGTTGTCCATGCACATGTACTAGGATTTGGAGCGTTTATTTTGGTTCTGCATTTGAAGAAATGAAAGAAACGCAGGTACAAAACAAGGAGCATCCTGGCAACTCCATTTTAGTAAAACTAGGAAGAAGTCAAAAGAACTACAGACTATACTTAAAATACACAATAACTTTTAGTTCATTTTCTATCTTTCCGTTTTGCACTATTTTCAAAGCATTTGCATGAGCATTCCCAGGAAGCAAAATGCTCTGATAATCAAGAAGGTAATATTTCCTGTTGGAAGCAGAAACTAAATTAGCAAGTCCTCTTCTTTAAGGAACCAAACAATGGGATTGATATATTATTGATGTAGCAACTATGATAATTATTTTGGGACAAAAAAAGCAGAGTCAATAACCATGTTACCTCCGGCTCCGGCTAAGGAATTGGCAACTGAATTGGCCGATGGAGAAGAAATAAACGTATGAGTTATGTCAATGCCAAGAGGTGAACAGTCATTTTGGAATGCACCTGACACAACATCAATTTTTAGACCGTTTCTTTGAAGGCAATCTTTAATAAATCAATATGATAAACTTATTAGTCTTTGTTTTAATTATCAAAATATAAGCCCTTGTAATTATGTATTTACAAATATCATTATTCGTATTCGAAGTGCTGAAATTTACAACAAATTGAAATCGAGGCTTACATTGTTTATAGCAGGGAAAAGGGGGGACTTTGAACATATTGTCGTAGCCCTCTTCACATACACATCTATAGTTGAATAAGGAGGTCCTATAGCATCTCCCTCCTCCACAATCAGTCCAATGACATGCTATTAAACCACCAAAAAGAAAAATCAACTACTTGGATAATTAACCAAAAATAGGATATGGAAATTTTGAGAATGATGGAAATTACGATCAAAAGTTGAAGTATTAGGCTTGAATGTTGGAGTAGGAAAGGAAAATTCTTGTTTTAGACATGTGGAATTGAGTGTACCTGAAAAATAAAACTGATAATTAATCATTTTGAGATGGAAAACAATAACGTATAATCAAGAATCTGAAAAACTACCTTATAAAAATAAGGAATGAATAAAAAAAGAAAAAAATCATAAAAGTGAGAGACTTGGGCTCACAATTTGGAATCAAACAAGGCATGAAGGGGAGAGTTTCATTCGACTTGGGAAGATTAGCTTGCTTCCAACCATCATGGCATTCGCAAACAAAACCTAAAGTGCTGTTTTGCGATGGTTTGCAAGTACCTTTTCCACATTCCATCACACTGCACATTACATTATCTGCATAAAACAAATGAACTTTGAATTCTAATTAAGAGCAAATTAGCATGTTAATCTTAAGTTTTTTTTTTTTTTGAACAAGTGTTAATCTTAAGTTCGAGTTGCGTAGACGATAAATCGTGACATTTTTTATCGAATAATTTTATAAACAATATAATTAACGAACAAAATAATAATTATACGTACCGATTACCGGAGAAAAAATGTTGCAATTAGCATCCCAAGATTGAATAACGATTATAAGCCAAAACATAGAAGCATGGAGATAATTATAAGCCATGAATGGTTGTTTTCCTAAGATTCTTTTTGGAAAATGATTATGAGATGGAAAAGATAGTGATAATCACGAGAGGAATTGACATGAGGTGTATAGCTATGTATAATGTATTTATATTGAGGTATAAAGTTTCTTATATTAAATTCCTAGCGTTACCACTAAATACATTTCTTTACTCCAGAAAAAATATGACATTTTTAACCAAAAACAAAAATATGATATTCTTTATAATTTAATTAATCCAGTCAAACATGATTTAGTGCTTACTTTTTAATTAAATGAAAAGAAATTATATCGTTCATTAAAGCACAACAAACGGTAATATTTAGGCCAAACCTTGAAAAATACAGTATTTTTTATTGCTAATTATTTAGTTAGCCATTTAATATTTTATATTGCTTATTGTTTTAGTTCAATAATATTTAATATTAAAATGGTAAGATAAGATCTTAATGATAAAAAAGGCAATAGAAAAATGTAGCAACTGACCATCTCTAAACTTGCAACCAATTGTTACATTGTACCTATTTTTCCCTAGAAATTAATGCATGAAATACAACATTTTCATATATTGGTTGGTAATAATAATGTAGACTAATTACTGCAAAAATTAGTTGTATTCAATCAAATCGAATGACTAAGCAGGAGATTATGTTTTTGCTCATTCTTGCCAAAGCCTCTTTAGCCAAGCATTCAGCAGCTTCTTGTGGATCTTCAATATGCCTGATTAGGCCAACTGCCTCTTGATACTTCATCACCTTCATTTATATTCAATTAATTCACTGTAAAAACAATAAATTTTGAGCAGTAATAACCTGGTAGAAAATTTCATGTAAATTTGGTTATTTACCTCCCAAATGCCCACGTTACCTAAGATGATAAATTCAGTTTGAGAGTCAATTCCATGAGATTCCACGACAATATTTGTTGTGGTTTTAGAAGGTTTGATTACTTTTTGACGCCTTGCAGGATCATGAATTAGTAATCGCACTTTTGGTCTACGAAACGAGCCTGCTTATTGCAACAAAAATCAGTAAATTAATGAAACCGTAACAATAGGAAAATCCATTTTATCTTTTTTTTTTAATGCTGATAGAAATTATGTCACATTAAAAGACTCGATTTGCCACTATATGAATATGTAATACTTCGTTGTATAGTAGCAAAAGAAATTTTTACTAAATATATGTGATATATGTTTTAATTATCTACTATGCATAAAAACAATATAGTGTAACTATTAAAACACAATTTTTGATTTTATGCATTATATAGGATATGCATATCGAATTCGAATCTATTGATTGGCTCATGAATAGAACTACAAATCACATTGTTTTCAACAAGAAAAATAAAATTATTCTTACTTGGGATGAATTGCCGAGACCATTGCCTTGTGAGTCCTCTTCCTTGTTTCTTTTCTTTGATATGATGAGCTTTACCATTTCTACACAAAATTGCTTTATATTCCCCCATATTAGCCACAACAAGCTTTTCTCTATTGATAACTATTGCTGTTGCTGAACTCATATGATCTGTCTCCTCTTCTCTCAATTTTGCTCTACAATTCAAATGTGCCTTTCTCAAAATCTCCTTGCTTTTCTTCCTCAAATGCCACTTCATGCAGTAAATCATGCGATCAAAAGCAGCAAAAGAACAACCCCCCCCCCCCCCCCCCAAAAAAAAAACACTAAGGAATTCGAGACTTAATTAGGTAATTCTGACACGACACAAAATTATATAGTTCTAACAATTCGAGATTTATGATAATGAATTGACCCACGAACACGAAATATAACCCGATTAACTGTACCTACCTGTTGAGATTTGTGATTGAACAAATGTGTCTCAATAGAATTGCTAATTTCGTCGCCAATTCGAGGCTCGAAAATCCCAAAGACCCAAAACTCATTCCCTTGAATCTCTTCTCTTTTTGAGACCATAATGTCATGATCAACGGGTTTAGCACCAAAAGACCAGGTTTCCACTATGGATTCATCTCCATGGGATATAGTCCTCTTCCCATTTACCATGAAGTTGCGTTTTTCACCCTCTTCATCGCTTCCTTTGTTAAGCAGTCTTCTAAACCTAAATGCCTGTATACCCAAATCAAAAACATGATTTAATGAAGGAGATTTTTATCTCTACTCCACATTTACAAAAAAAAAAAAAAAAAAAAATATACTAAAGAAAGCAAGAAGATCTAGTCAATGTAAATGTCTAATCATTTCCATTTCTTCATATCTTTTCCTTAGCTAAAACTGCGCTAGAAGTTTGAAAAATTCAAGATTGATATCAGTGTGCATATGTGATGGAAATCTTGATTTATTTGATGTATTTAGCAAATAAAGCAGGAGATGATGAAGGAAGATAGATTTTCTTGAGTAGATCACCAGCGATTTGATAATAACTTTCTCTGGGATATAACAAGAATTTTGAGAGTTTACCTTGAGCTTGAGATAAAAGTTCAAGAATCCCATAGACTATAACTAAATAAGCTTTCATAAAAGGAAGAATAAATGTTAGGATTGTAATCACAAGATCGGATTTCAAATCTTGTTAAGAAGAATTAAAAATTTTCTGTAACAAATAAAGCTCAAAAATAAAAAATAAAAAAAAAACCTTTGGGATCAGAAAGAAAAGTATGCTTTGGGGATGGAAGAATGTAATGAACAACAGAAGAGAAGGTGCCCATACACAAATTCAATTCTACAGCTCAGTATGTTTGTTTCTAGTTAGTTACATTATTTATCTCGGAGTTTATAGCCAAACATAATTTTCCTTTTTAGGAAATAAAATCTTGAACCTTGTATTGTTTGTTTTTGTTTGCTGAATTAGAAAGTCATAGATTGTTGTAAAATTTCTACTTCTTTCTGTCCCATTTTAGTAATCTAATTTTTTTGTAATCATATTATTTTAACTCATGGAACGGATATAGAGTACTTAATAATAACATATAAATGATACCAACTATGAGCAATAAAATTAACTTGATATTTTCTCAAATTCCCATTATTTTTTATTTTTATTTTATGTTTATTTATTTATTTTTTTTGCAAGAAGTACTTCATTAGATTTACTGGAAATCAACCCGCTCTGGATGAGAAAGAAAACTTGGTGGTGATAACCAAGTTATAACATCCGACAAAAGAGATTTTGCATCTGCAGCAACTAGATGCGCTACTTTGTAAGCACTCTTTTTTTTTCAATTTCCTTTTTATTTTCTTAGACTGATTCTTGCAACTGCGATTAATTTGGATGTATAATATAAGTACACATTGTTATAACTAATTAGTGATAATTTGTAATAACTAGGTTTAAATAGACAAACGAAAAGCCTCCTGGTTAGCCTAAAATTTGGATAATCTTACTAGAAACAAACTAATCACTCCCCCCGTCCCATACTTATTGTCCAGTTTTACTAAAATGAAAGATTTTATTTTTGGCCAAACTTAACTATATTTTACCTTAAACAACCAGATATACCCCTACAAAAGTAATTGTTTAACCACAAAGATTTTATGGATAATGTTTTTTACTAAAGACAAATGTGTAAATTGATCCATAAAAAGTCAAATTGGACAATAATTTTGGGACAAAATTTTTTGGACAAAGTGGACAATAATTATGGGACGGAGGGAGTATTATTCATTAGTTACGTAAGAAAAAGTGGTTCGATCATAGATGAAGGCGTGCCAATCTCTTAAGATACTTATTCACGCCTTTATGATTTAGCTACCACTTCACGGTCATTTCCCAACAATAAAGGTCTGAGTTGCATAAAAAAGCGTTATTTTATGCCTTTCTGAAGTCCACGCTTTTAAAGCAAATTTGATTGGCCAGAATGTCCTTCTTTTCCAAGAGGAGAAAAATCCAGACTGTGCTTTAGAATAGTTTAGCTTTAATTGGCAGCGTAGGACATTTTGGTCAATTGACTGCTTTACCCACAAAACTAAAACCCAACTAAAACCCTCCATTTCTCAAATTCCCATTGAAGAACAAAAACTCTGGGCCAAGAGAATGGCGGTCTCTCGTTTGATTCAACGAAGATCAGGCTTAAGAATCAACAGATACGGTAAATTCTGGAAACCCATTTCTTCAAAGTGGAATATTATTCAATTTTCTTCTTCAATTTGAACAAATGATTGTCCAAAGATTACAACTTTACTGTAGTTTTGATGCTTCAGATTTTGTTGTCTCTCTTATGTTGAAGCTCTATCAATTTTGTTGACGTAGTCTAAGGTGATTTTTGAAAAAACTGTAGGGTTTCCGAATCCAGTAAGATGGTCCTCTTCACATTCTTCTGAGATTGAGAAGCCAGCCCAGGCCAAAAAAAGGGGTGTTCCGAAGGCAGAAAGGGCTGTGGCTGCGGTGTCATTCGTAAATGAGTAAGCTTTTTCTCAGATCCCTGTTTTTGAATGAAATTTTGATTGATGATATTCTGAGTAAGTGATGATAGAAACATCTGTAGCATTTGAAAATTCTAATTCTGGGATCTCATAGTTAAAGTTGTTGTGAAAGTATAGGAACTTGTTGTAGTGGTATTCATAAAAAATAGCGAGTCCCTTTTTGCACATTTTGATCCAAGCAATCGTAGGTTACCCTCATTATACCGTGTGATTTGACTGATGAAGTTGAGAGTATGATGGAGTTGTTTTGTTTTGTTTTTGTTTTTTCTTTTTTGTTTTTTTTTTCTCTCCTTGACGATGTAAAGTGAGGCGTGTTGAGGAAGAAGTTACAAGTTTAAGAAGTTAACTAGACGTGTCGGGGCTCCCTGATAGCAATTGGTTGACAGAAGTTAATCATGTATACATTTTCAATCCTTAAAATTGGATACTGTTTAGTGTTTAGATAAAGAACAAAAGGCTTTCGAGTCCTGGGTTAGTATTTCAATTGACATTTTGCTATTTATAGATTCTAACAGAATGGCTTTTGAAGGTGTTTGTGCTTTCCTGGGTGTTCATTTATTTTGTTGTTGCTCTCATGATTCTTGCTCTCATGATTCTTGTTCTTTCCCAACTCTTACTAGTTTGTCCATCTCTCAAGCACAAAGTAACTCCTTGACGGCCCAAGCCTAGAGTTTTACTTCCTGTGCTTGAGTTCAATAAGATAAGCTAGTAAAATTAATGCCATAGTTTTTCAGTGTCTTTGAGATGACCTTTAGATTATATGTTTCATCTATTGCATCCTTTCTGCTAATAAGAATCCTGCTACAAGTATAACCCTCAATGAAGCTTTCACATTTTGGTGAGTTAACCATCAACCGTAGTTAAAGCCCTTAAAGATTATATTCTAAATTTAAGTCTTTTTATTTCTTAAATTTTATGTCAGCAGCCTTCTTGATTCTGCAAAACTGTTTCCAATTCTATGTTTCTTATGGTACGTCACCACATCTTATGACCAGGTACATGGAAAAAAATTCAAGGCTTTTTCCTAAGGTGGCCCATATCCAAAATAAGGTGGGTGGATCATGGGACACTGTAAAAGAAATTGTTACTAACATAAAAGCAACTATGGCGGGTACCACCCGAATAGAGAATTGCCGTAATGTTAATGATCCAACTCCTGCTAAACATTCTGAAGTTTCTAAAGTTAATGCAGATCTGTACGAACCTGATAATAAAACTGATCTCTGTTGCCACCATGGGTCTTCTTTGGAAGCAGAAAGGGTACAACGAGATGAAAACAAAGAAGGAAATGTTGAGGAATCCACAGGAACGCCAGTAGGGTGTTTGTCTAGTCTGACAGTCAATGCAGTATCCTCAGATGTTACTTGTATGCACCATCCATCTAGCTTATCTGATCAGGATAAACTGGATTTCACTGGGAATGTAGGCCAGCAAGAGACATGTACTTCTTCCACGCCAGCAGAAAGGGTGCAACAAGGTGAAGATGAAGAAGGAAATAAAGAGCATTCTACAGGAACGGCAGTAGAGTGTTTGTCAAGTACAACAGTCGATCGAGTATCCTCAGATATTACTGATACGCACCGTCCTTCTAGCTCATTTGATCATGATAAACTGAATTTCACAGGAATTCTAGATCAGCGAGAGACTAGTACTACTGGCAGGCCATCTCCCAATTCAAGAGTTAAAATAAATGCAAATTTTGATGGCCCTAGTTCCCCCCGAGGGCTCACCAGACTATCAAATTTCTTCAAGGTAGAAGATAGTGTCACAGTTCCTGAGGCCAATAATGAAAACAAGGAATCATTTTCCAGCATACTTAGTCATCTTAAATTAGATAAGAATCCACAAGGCAGGAGTTTGATATCCCCTGGCATTTCAAAAGAAGGCAATTTGTTCAACAAAAGGCCAGATTTGCTTGCGAATAAATCACTCTCCAGTTCATGGGAAAATCAACCTGGACAGGAAATGCTTGCATCCAGGGAAGGCATCGAACAGTGGAATACAAAGGCATCTGTGTCAGTTAGAGGCAAGAATAGAGATTCAATACACCATATCTATCGGTATTTAGAAGAGCCCATGCAGAAGGATGAGACGAATAGAGAGGAAATTAATGGGTTAAAGGACTGTATCAGGTGGAACCTAGGAGGTTCCTCTACTGCCATGTGCAAGAATGAACTTATTTTTCCAAAGACTGATGAAAGTTGTGAAAAAAGCGAATTAGGGAGCCAGTCAAAATCTACCTTGCACGGGTCCAAGAAGAAAGAAAGAAATTTGTCTGCAGAATATCCTGCTATACGTAGTGAAAATAACCATGACGATTCAAGTAAGGTACTAACCACAGATTTGAGGACTACAGTTGCTAAAATAATCAGTCAAGATTTTGACAAAGCAACAGGACATTCACAAACTTCAGTTCTAACTGACAAGGAGAAATCACATGAAGCACTGGAAAAGTTTCCCATAAGAGAAGAGGCTGGGGAACACAAAGCCGTTGTGAAGTTCTTACCCAGACATGCAGAAAACAAGGACATATTTCTTTCCCTTAAGGCATGCGGTGATATTCTGAAGGTTGAGTTTTCATCCCCCGAAGGGGCTTTTTTCAGAGATGCTAATGTCTATTTCAAGGTGAGTGGTCATGACTGTTCCCCTCAGTAATTCAGATTGTTGTTTAATTAGAAGTTGGGGTGCAATAGGGATTCTTCCATTCTTTTTCTAACAGACGTAAAGCCATGGTTTGAGAAGGAATTACGCCATCTTTTTAAAAGCATTTTCTACTTCTGGTGAGATAATATTTCATGAAAAGGAACATCAACAACCTGCATATATATTTTTTAATTGTTACCTTTGGCTAATCTCCAATTCAATATCAATGCAGAAGCGAGAAGGTTTACTAAAAGCCCTTTCAGAAACTGATATGACGTTGAGAAATGCAAATGTAACTGTGCAAGGTGATTCAGGGGAAGACCTCACCAGTAGAATTTCTATCCCTAGCATAATTGGTGATCCAGATGTTCCTGCTGCTGTGGTGAAAAATCCTACAAGGACAGTCAAGATTGAACAATTGACCCAGGAAATCAGCTTGCATGATGTGGTTGTAGCTTTGCAATCCTGGGGAAGTAATGTCACTGGTTTCTTCTTTGGCACTCTGGATTCTGTAGCTTACGTGGAATTTGAGGTATCACTCTCACTTTTCGTTTGTGATTGAGTATATACCTTGGTGCAATTAGCCAATCGTTTGACTTATCCATGGGGCTTAGACAAAACTCCTGCGCCATTGTCATTTCTATAATGTGGTTCTTTACTATTGCAACGCCAAAACTGTAACTTAACATTACGTGAATATGGATCTTTTAACTAATGTGTTAGTTTGGTAATGATGCTGTTATTCATGTCCAGTTAGTTCTTCGATGTGGGTATCACTAAAATTGCCCATGGATTGTAATTTGTAGGAAGAAGATGACAAAGAAGCGGTTCTTGCAAGACACTCAATTGATGTACTGGGTAAGCGATTGTTAGTTTCACGAATTGATGCTCCAAGAACAACTTGTGTAAGAATTTCATACCACGAGTCAACACTCAGAAAGGAGATAGTTAAAGTGTACACTTCTCTGGGAGAACCTATGCTATCCCGGATAAGGCGTCCCGGCATCTTGGATGTTCAGTACAAGATTGCAGAATGGCCGAACATGTTGAAGATCTTAAACAGGTGATGATTGTTGACTTACCCTTTTTTATCTGTTTGTTTTTTCGAGTTAAAGTTTATAAGAGCATCATTTAAACCTTTGTGCGTGTTTGGATTTCTCAGTTTGAATCAAACTAAAGTAAATGGTCATAAACTGAAAGCTCAGCCTGCAACTGTTATCCCTCCACCAATTCTCCAAATCCTGTGGCGCCACCCGGAAGAAAGGATACACGTCAAAAATTGTGTGCAGAAACTGTTGCGGAACCTGGGGGGAAATATTGTACATAAAGCAAATCTTGCTGATCTTCCCAACTTTTACTGAGGACCAAACTGTGCCCTTTTCTCGCAGATCCTAGGTATTATTACATATGGTTTGTAAATTTACAAATTCTTGACAAATTAGAATGCTTGAGTTTCAGGAGAAACCCGGATAGAAGTAATATCAGATTAGATCCCACATTGCAGTTTAGGTTATGGGTGAGAATGATTTTAGGACACCTGAAGTTATGATCAGTTTCAATGCAGTAAGGTAATATATGACACTTGATCTTCTGGTACACTTGCGTTACATTTTCTGTGACACTTATCAGATTTATTTGACGCCCTTTTGCAGTTCCACCCTGCGGTGAAAATATACACTCTTTCAGTCGTTGTGGAGACGTAAAAATGGTGTCTCCAACTGGGATTGTGCAGAGAATCAAGAATAAGAATTTCAAACTTTGAATATGTTTATTACATTGTTCATATTCTTTTTGTCGATAGACACATCTTGTCTGTTATTCTGCATATATTTTGTGCGTACGGTTTTAACTTTGTTGTTGATAGAAGTTAGAATAAACCGAAAGAGAGAATTTTTGACAATTTCCATGTTGAAAAGAATGTGTAAATTCAGCGATAAGGTTATCACAAGAGAAGAAGATATTCCAAATAATATCTATTTAAAGCCAGAATTAGCAAGTGTTTCTATAAACAATACTTATCCAGCATCTTTCTAGACTTTGGCATCATCAATTTCTTTTCAGCTTAATTACGTTACTGTTAGACATTTCACATCCCCCGAGAATTTATTCATATTCTCTTCATCATTTGAGCAATATTTAAGAGAACAAAACAATGACCAAGTGGACGTTTTTATCATTGCTCCTTTTGTTACTTATGATTTTATAGATCAAAATGACCTTAACATCTAATGTCTGAAACCATTCAATCATCCGTAATACAACATTTTTCTTTCAAAAAGGGGTTAATTGATTTTTTTGGATAATAAAAAATGGTTAATGGTCAATAGGCATAAAGCCTTTGACGTTGTTTAATGCTATTTTGGCAGCTCAAGGAATCTAAATATTCTCAGTCTACATTTTGAGAAAGAAGATTTATTAAAAAAAAAAAGGCTGTTGATACAAAGGAATGGAATATTCTCCTATTGGCATTCTAAGCTAAGATGTGCATAAAAATAATCACTCTAATCTAAAGATTGAAGGAGGAATTTTGCCAACCTGCTTCTAATGATAACTAGATATCTTAATTATTCATTATAGCTTTATTCCATAAGAAATTTTTGTCAGTAACTTTCTTGCTATATAAATCAAAGAGGCTCTCTCTCTTCTTCTTTTCTATGCAAGGCATTTTGGAGGTGCTTTTTTGGAGATGGTTGGAGGAGGAGGAGGAGAAGAAAAGGCTGTGGAAGAGAGATCAATCATGGACATTAGTCTTAAGGATCTCTCCAAAAAGCTTGAAGAATTTGCTAAGGCTAGAGATTGGGAGAAGTACCATAGTCCAAGAAATTTGCTTCTTGCCATGGTATTTTTTACTTTCTCAAAATGATTCAATCTTTTTTTATCCTAGCCTTTTGTTTTGCCATATTGAAGTAACTCTCTTTCACATTTGTATTAGAAGTTGTTTAATTTAATAAGCAATTGACAACCATTAGAAATGAACCATTGATTGAGTGGTCAAGAAGTTGAAAATTTTAATGTAAGATCACAAGTTCAAATCTCAGCAGTTACAAAAAATAACATATAATAAAAAATAGTTATTTCGTGAATTAAAAAGTGTTACAAACATCTCTTCTACACTTCTCTTCAATATTAATAGTTCGAATCTCACTTCCTGTAAATACACATCTTCAATCTATGAAACATGGGAGTACTTTATGCAATGGCCAATGAAAAATTTTGTTTACCATGTTTTTTTTTTCTCACTAATAAATCTTGATATATTTTTTTTTGTGAAAATTTTAATGGGCAGGTTGGTGAAGTTGGAGAACTATCAGAAATATTTCAATGGAGAGGAGAAGTGGACAAAGGGTTGCCAAATTGGGAAGAATCAGACAGAGAGCATTTGGGAGAAGAGCTGTCTGATGTTCTCCTCTACCTCATTAGGCTGGCAGACATTTGTGGAATTGATTTAGGTGATGCTGCCACCAAGAAAATTGTCAAGAACGCCATCAAATACCCTCCTAAAGTAACCTGAATTTGTACCCAAAAAAAATTTGAGAAATTTTTGTTGTGTGACTCAAATTTTGAACTAGAAGAACTTAGTTTCTTTCATCTAATGTTTACTGTTTTTTTTTATTTTATTTTTTTATAACTTTACTTTTGTTTCGATAATCATTTCTAGCTCGGTTCTTAATTATTGTTAATATGTTTTTATGTTGAAATTCTATCTACTTCTATCTAATATTTCCTTGGAATCAATTATCAAGGGCAGCGGGAGATTATTCACTATATTAAACCATCAAAAGTCCCATTGAGTATTGTAATTATAAAATCCAATTCAAGGGTTTCTGAAACTCTATTCCGGCTCCATTCGCATAATTCAAGGAATTTCTTTTTCATATATTCTAATAATAATTTTTTTAAAAAAAAAAACTAAAACAATCATCCCATTTGCAAATTCATTCAAATTTTTTTATTCTTGCAAAATACTCTTCAAAATTAACCGTCCCATTTCGAATTTCTAAAAAACTGTTAAAATCTAAATAGAGATTATAAACTCAATGAAAAGATTAGTCATTGTTGTCAATATCTTACAATAAAGAAAATTAATAGTGGTATAAACAAAAGGTTTGAAAATCTATAAAAGGGCTCCACTTAATTAGCTCCTCCCTTTGACAAAACAAAAGGTATGCATGTAATCCGGGTCTAATATTCTCCATTGTGTTTTTGTTTAAAACCACAGAAACAGCGGGTATTTTGAAAAACAGTTAAACGTGACAACCACTCATTCAAATTAATTTCGCAAAAGATTTTTTTTAATTTTTTTAAAGAAAAAATAAGTACGTTTGTTGATTTTTTTTTTTTTCCCATTACAATGATTAAGGTTAGGACATGAACAAATTCTTCAAAAGCGACGATCTAGTTTAGTTTCATCAACAAAAGTCCCATTTGTCCACTTTTAATAAAGCAGGTATATCGTCATTTTTAATGAATTTTTTCCCTTAATTTTCTGTAATAATTCATGAATCTCAACATGTCTTGAAATTTTTATATGCTGCATTTTGGCTATTTTGGATTTCGTAAATTTGTTTTGATCCTTAAATATCCTGGCTTTTCTTTTTGATCAGGTTATGATTAGGTAATTGAGAAGAAATGGAAGGAACTCCTTTTAGCCCAGCTTTGGCACAGATGAATAATGTAAAATCTGAACATGGGGAATTGCTCTCCAAGCCTTTCTTGGATGTCTGCAGACTTATTTTGCCACTTTTAGGTATGTCTCCGAATGACCACTATCTGTAACGAACTCCATCCGTGCCATAATAATTGTAATGTTCTCGAGTCGAGGACATTTTTTATTTTCACAAACAAGTACTATATATATATGTCCTCGAATAAAATGTTAAATTCTCATGACAGATAAATTTGGAGCTGCAATGACAGTTGTGAAATCAGATATCAGCGGTAACATATCGGTGAGATTACTGTTTGGTAAATGCATTTGATCATATCAAATTACCTCATTTGTTGAGCATTAGGCTCAAAACTGGTGATATTAAGCCTGATTGTTTAATTTGCAGAGGTTGGAATCAAAATATAATTCCAATACATCCAGATACAACTACTTGTACAGCATTGTACAGTCAGAAGTTGAAACAAAGTCTGCCAAATCTTCATCTAGCTGCACCAATGGCCTTCTTTGGTTGACAAGGTTCTTCTTCCTCTAGCTAGTTATAGTTACGAAAAAAATCAGTCTATCATTATCCGAAAACTCCTAAATGTGGGACTGAACTATGGATATCAATTTCATTGGTTCAGAAATGCTTCAGGATGTGAAAAAGATCAAATTTTTACACTGTGAAAATGAAGTAGCTGACCAACTCAATTTGGTGCAGGGCAATGGATTTCTTGGTGGAGCTGTTTCGCAATTTATCGCAGCATCCAGATTGGTCAACTGTACAAGCTTGTAATGATTCCTACAGCAAGACTTTGAAAAAGTGGCATGGATGGTTTGCCAGTTCAAGTTTCATGGTAAAAACTGCCTAATCCAAAAATAGAACAATGTTCCAGGAAAATAAGCACCTTTTTGTTATTCCCAAAAGCTAGGAAAACACATAGTCCTAAGGTTTCTTCTGGCAAAATTATCAGGTTGCTATGACGCTTATACCTGACCGGAAGAAGTTCATGGAGGTACTAGGAGGAAACTCGGAGAGTATGCAAGAGGATATGGTAAAATTTTGCACAAGCTTTTCGCCGATTCTCGCAGAGATCCACAAATTTCTGGTAAAGATATGCTTCAGAAGAACAATCGACCCATGCTTCCAATTTGTATTAATGTGTGCAATATGTGCAGGCAAGTGTTGGTTTGGACAGCATGAAAGCTTCATGACAAAATCAAAGCTCATCTATCTTCTTCACGGATTTCTTTTTCAACGAATCCTAGTTTCAGAGATTTGTTTTTGTGAGTTGTATCCTATAGTCAATACCTATAACAATCTTTTATATCTTCTTTTCTGGTGCATCCTTTGGTTTAATTGCCTTGAATGTATCTGTTACTCTGTCTACATTGCAAAAAATCTGTTGGGCTAATTGAAAGGCGTTAAAAATTTCGGCCAAAATAGAAGGAAAGGTGGAATTGTGACCATGAATGGGAGGGTACTAATCCATACAAAGACATGATACAGTAACCAATTCATCTTATTTGGTTCTAAACTGACAAACTAGAAACCCTCAAATATTCATACCTAAAGCGAAAATTACACTTTTGCGAACAGAAAAGATAATAATTCTCCATATCATGTAAAGGCTGGCCTTGTCTAATCATCCACCATCCACATTCACAATCATAACAACTAACATCAACATGTTTTAATGGTCTGTTGATTCCTATCATTGACAGATAATGGCGTGCTTTCTTATGCAAGTGACGAACCGGTTCGCTGTCATAATAAGCCATTATCAAACATAAGAATTCTAAAGATACCTTTCTTGTGCTTTCTGATTCATACAATGACATTGCCAACAAGTAGGATGCAGCCATGCGCTCTGGTATGAAAAAGGGTGATTCCTTTCCACCGACTGTAAATCCGTAGTTCTGCAAAGAGTGCAGTATACACAAAATCAGGAATAGGGAATGTAACTGTATCCAATTTATTAATCAGCAGCATTAATTTTTCATAATTAGACAAAGGCTTACAAATCCAACAGCTGCTATTGCATACAGATTCCCCATTGACGCACATCTCCATATGAAATCTCGATAAGACCGTTTGGAGTTGGATAATGAATTTGTGCAAGAGAGTTTAGCCATTTGCAAGATTTTCGGATCATTTTTCAAATCATTGAAAGTCTTGCATCTGCAAACAATATATCATCAGCGCAGATAGATTTCTGCCCTCCCGATTCCTATATCTAGAATAACTAACACCTGTCCGGTTGTTCAAATCTATACCTGGCTGCGTACTTGAAGCTTCCGAAAAGGAAATTACTTTAAGAAAACACTTACACACAAGCTAGTCGGCACAAAATGATACCACCTTCCTCTTGAGTTACCACTCTCAAAATTATCTCATTGACAAGAATCTCATCTGGAAGGACAGCTAGCATTTCCCCTGATGATATTCCCTGGTAAAACAAAATCAAACCAGAGCAGAATACGCAATGATCTAAATGAGAAGTCAAATCAATTAAGATACAACACTACCTCAAATCAGTAGATTAAACCATATCTGTTAAGTGGCATTCATAAGGATAATAATGACACAAAGGTAAGTAACTTTTCATTTGGATAATCATCAACTGTCAAATTAAAGGCAACGAGTGACCATCTTCAGGCTTGGTATCTGTCATAGTAGAGGGATTCACTACCTGATTGTCCTCAGCCCTCGGATTTTGACCTCTTAACCACGCCCACATGTCAGTAACCCTATCAAAGGACAAAAGGTTTAGCTACGATGTTAATGGCTAGATGAATTAACAACGAAATTTAACAAATTCATTCCAATCAACTTGAAAATATTGATCTCATTCTGAAATCTGCAAATATTGTATGAATGACGAATAGATCACAAGTATTGTAAGCAAAACTTTGAAAACCAAGACACTAAAGAATCAGTACTTGGAGACAGAGTATACAGAACAAAAGAATGATTCCACTACAACTTCTCTATTGCTCCTAATTCATTTGAATTCCTAGGTAAGAGGAATAACAAAATTGGGGAAAGAAACTCAGAATTGATCACAAGAAGTAATGAATTTAGGAATCCCTCAACAAATTCATCACTTCTGGAACAACCAAATGCTAAGAAATCAACCAAAAAGATCAAATTTTTATGCAAAACAGATACAGCACTCAACAACAGAGAAGCGGAAGAAGACTTACAAAAGCTATATTAATCCAACTGAATTAAGCCAAAATTCCACTAAACACCGAACAAGAATTAACATGTAAGAATATGTTCATGTGTAATCAACCACTTACAAAACCAAAGAAACCAGAAAACTTTTGAAAGAAAACAAGCATAAGATCGATGATTCAAAGGTGAAAAGCTTACAAATTTACCTGTTAATGGCCATTTCCCTTGTATAACTCAGAGAGTGAAACAGCAGCGAGTCAGCTACACCTTTCTGTGTGTTCAAAGGGGCGAATTCTGTATGTCGGGTTTTTTCGGTTTGTTCAACTACAGTTTAAAGGAAGTTACACTTTTGGTCCTTGTACATAATGGTCTGCAATTTATTAGCCCTCCGAATTCTTAAGGCAAAATACGCTACAATTTGATCAGAAAATTAAAGGTAATGTTTTGTCTTTGGTACTTGAACAAAATTTTCTTTTCATTGTTGATTTTGTTTTAAAAACTCGTCAATTTTCATTTCTTTTCATTGTTGATTTTGTTTTAAAAACTCGTTAATGGTGTTGTAGGTGTCACGGAACCACAACTCACACGTGTTACTATTTGGATGAAGGTCAAATCGAAAAATACAACTGAACATGCGAGGGTATAGTTGTAAAACAAAATTGATATAGTTACAATGCAATACTATAAGCTGTTTAGCTCAGCTTTCAGCATATTCCTCATTTTCTTTAGGCATTCAAGCAAAAGAAAGTCATTACTACAAAAGACTCTGAAGAGAGCTTGAAGAAAGGTGACAAAAGTCACAAGCCAGCAAAAAACCTCTCTCTCTCTCTCTATTAGCTTGAAAGGCTGGTAATGAAACCTAAAGCCACAACATAGCAAAATAGTGGATTGTGTTTCACCTACAGAGACTAATCACATGACTTCTAGTACTATTAACATGCACCAAAATGATGATTGCCCTTACTGCCCAAAGTTCAGACACACAGAACAAAGCCTCTTATAACTTGCAGATTTCTTGCATGGGTCAAGTCACTTAGTTGGATACTTGGATCCTCCATCAGGAAATTTCCTGCTCAGAAACATTAAAACTATGAATACAGTATACTGAATACTTATGAGAATGAATATGCTTCCCAACTGAGGAGTGTTAATTCCCTAAATTGAGGTTCCTAGCAAAGGCTTTGTTTCTCAATGATATGAAATTAGATGAATGGTTTTAGATCTCGTCATGCAACTTCCACAATATGAGACACCTGGGAGTTTGGGTAACAAACAACGCTGATTCATCCAAATATATACATGACATACATAAAAGTCCTGTTCAACTTGTGAAATAAGAAAGAGTGGTTTTTAGAGTGTCTGTGATGGATAAGATGCCAAGTAAAGGTACAAACAAAACTAAACATGCTTCCTAGATGACCATGATCACTGATCTTTTGATTACATATTGACAAGGATAAAGTTGATCTCAAGTAACAGGGTTGCATCTTTTAATAATTCCTTCACAAGCAAACATGTTTACAAATTTGTAATAGTAGTTGCCACTTTGATAATCGACAAGATACTTGGCAGATCTCTTCTTGAAAAGCAGAGGCACAAATGATGCTTTCCAGAAAGTTAAATGAAGGGTGGAGCCCTTCTGGATGTTGTAACTTGTCAAATTTCGATCATCGCCCAGAGATTTGCCCTCATACGTCAGCCTCTGGACATACGTAGGAATTCCTAGTTTATGAAATATCTTGTGCTTAAGCTTCATAACTAAATCTTCTCGACGTACATTGATAGTTGCCGTTTTGCCACTGAAGCCCTTCACAAACACCTGGATACTTGGCCGCACCATCTTTAATACTGAGCCTTCCGTAATGTTATACCAAGAGAGGTTCTTCGAAGCCTCAAGTTGCAGACCATTATAAACTAGACTTAGACCAGAGACTGGGTAACCAACTTTGCTCTCAAACCAGAGTCTTGATATCAGCAACGGTGTACAACATCTTAACTTTCATCTTGAGGATTCGTCCAGTTGGCATTTTGACTGAGATTATCAGGGCATCTCTTGGAGTTCTGATCATGTGAAGGGTCACTCCTCCTTGGATGTTGAGAGATGCTAGAGTCTTGTCATTTTCAAGCAGCTTACCAGCATAGACCAGATTAAAGTCATCTGAATGAATCCGTTCTGTGGCCAAGATAGAAGATCTCACATCTTTGATAGTGTCACAAGACCTTGCAATCACAGCAACTTTCTGATTATTGGTTAGTTTAACAAATAGTTTTAGGGGCACAATGTTTTTGACAAAACACAGGAGAGCGGAATTCTGCTGAATGCCACAATCAACTAGCATTTGATCATCACGAAGCCTCTCCCCAGAGAAAAAGAGGTGCTGAAGATTCTCAGAAATGCCTTCTTTTTCATTCAGTAATTCTTTAAGGTCTCTGACAGTATCTGATCTCTTCACTGCCAAACCAACTCTTTTGACAAGACTCAAGGATACATTTATCTGCAAGACAGAAGAACAACTACGAAACTTTAGAGAATTAGTTGATAAAGACCATACCTCAACATTCCAGAGTATAACCTGCACAAATTCACAGACAAACCAGTGTTGTTGAAGCATTATAACGTTCAATGAAGATGAAGAAACTGTGCTATTGTCCTGGCTAAGATAATGAAGGCAATTCAAGCTTAAAGCCGATTGATCCTTCTATATAATTGTGTTATTTGCCTTCTTAAGATGAAGATGCCATAAAATAACTTAATTACACCCCATACAACAAAAACTCCTCCTTCCTAATCATGACTCTGTAACCGGACGAGACAAGTGCATGACAAGTTACGAAAACAAAACCTGAAGCCCTGAACCAAGAACCAAGATGGCCAAGAACTAGCAAAATTCTAATCATGGTAGGTTGATTGGTAGCTGATAAATCAAGACACACAGGGAATTTCAGATTAAACTACAAGAAGAGTTCTCCTCTTATTAATTTTTTCTAAAAAAAACAGAAAATAAAGTTGGTCAAGTAACAATCATATCACCATTCTTGCATAACTTCTTTGGTTGAGTATTGCTTTTTAAGATCAAGAGGAAGAACCCAGTTAAACCCATTAGATGACTCCCTAGACTGAGTAAAGTAAGACCAAAAAGATCCTATCTTTGAAGAACCCACGACGTAAAATGCTATGAAAAATGATGGGTTTGTTCTTCTCTCCCAAATATCCAGTAAATTTCTCCCACAAAATGAACTGAACGCTAAACTTCTCCTATATTCACTTTCAAGTATCGTAACAAAAACCGCAAAAAAAAGGAAAAAAGAAAAAATAGAAAACAGAATGTAGAAATGTTTACCCTTTGTTCTTCACCATTATTGTTCTGCCCAGATGATCGGTTTCCTTCCATTGGAAATTCAAGAACCAGAAAACGCCCACAGTATTGGAATCACTGATGAAAAGGGAAACCTTTCTTCAAGTAAAGAGTGTAAAATGAGCTTAAAGATTGAAGAGATAGAGACAATTTAGTGAATTTAAGAAGCCATGCTATAGGCTTCTTCTTCTAGGCCCGTATAGAGTTCTTAGCTTAACCGCCCGTTTCCCAACCTGAGTCTGCTATTTGTCTATTCGTATTCCGGGACATAAAAAGTTAGCAATTATGGTTCAGTTTAGTACAACTTATTTTGTACAACTTATTTCCCAACCTTCTCCTCCCCAATGGGTCAATTGTTATTAAAAACTTTTCAATTTTTTTTTTTACAAATAAAAATGTAGCAATTATTTGCCTATTCGTATTCCGGGACATAAAAAGTGTAGCAATTATGGTTCAGTTTAGTACAACTTATTTTATGCAATACATAAAATTTTAATGTTGGGACGAAAAAAATAACGGTTGTATTGGCTTCTTTCTTCGGGCACTTTAGCACCATAAGGATCCTGATTCATAACATCATTCAAGACAGTTCTTCAAAGACGCAAAATCATTTTCAAACCCAAAAAAGTCTCTCTACTGTTGACAATTTTGTCTTCTGAACCAAGGGCGGAGCCAAGCCCCCAATAGTAAGTGGGGCACACTTTATATGCAAATCTTACAGGGGTAAGACTGAAAATAATTTAAATTTTAGTGGTTTATTTTATAATTTAATAGTACATAAGGGGCATTTTAAAATTTTGAGCTGGGGCAGTTGCCCCCAGCTGGCAATAACCTGCCTCCGTCCCTATTCTGAACCATAATATTTTAAATGGTTCCGATCCCGCCGATCTGATCCCACCGATCCAGAATCCGATCCGATCCTGAGACGCTGAAACGATCTTGTGTGAAATCCCGTTTTTGAAAACATTGATATCGAGAAAGTAAGATAAATCAGCAGCTTACAATGATGGCTACATTTCAAACTCTCTTAAAATACTCTGGAGGCAAATTTCTTGCTAATGAAGCTAAAGACTAGGTCCTTCTACAATTGACATTCCAAAAGTGATGATTGCCCGTGTCGCGCCTGCGCCGGCTTCAGACTCACAGATAGAGAAAAGCCTTCGTACTTGTAGATTGCTGGCAAAGGTCAGTTGGATTCAGCAAGTTGGTTATTTTTCTGCAGAGAAAAAGAAAAGACATGAACATACTGCAAAATCATCTATATGAAATGAGGTTCCTAAAAGCACATTTGGATGAATGGTTTTCAATCTCAAAACAAAAATATATGAGAGGAAGTAGGGAGAATATAAGAGAAAATGTTATGGTAACAATCTACTTGGAGAAACCAACAAACATCAATGTTGCGAAAGCAACCAATTCATAATGTTTTGTATGTATAATGGATTTTTAAAAATAAACAAGAAACTTCACAGATATCTTCTTCTATATCCCTATGTAGTAAGCAGTAACTTCACCTGAGACACAAGTGATGATTTCCAGACAGATAAATGAAGAGTGGAATCCTTCTGGATGTTATAACTAGCCAAACTTCGATCATCTTTCAGATATTTCCCGTCGAACATCAGCCTCTGGACATGAGTTGGTATTCCAATTTTACGAAACACCTTGTCCTTAACCATTGATATCAATTCCTCTCGATACACGAAGAAAGTTAATGTTTTGCTATCAGGGTCCTTAAGGAATACCTGCAAAATTTGTGGCGCCATCTCTAAGAACTCTAACATAGAGCCTTCAGTAATGTTACAGGAAGACAGAATGTTCGAATTCTCGAGTTGCACACCATCATAAGCTAAACTCAGATCATCGACAGAGTAACCAACCATGCTCTCAACCACAGTTCTGATGTCAGAAACAGTGTACAACCTTCTAACTTCCATCTTCAAAATTTCTCCACTTGGCATTTTGACTGAGATTGCCAGCATTTCCTTCGGAGCAATGATCATGTGAAGTGTTGATCCTGCTTCAATGTTGAGAGATGCCAAAGTCTTATCTTCTTCAAGCAGCTTACCAGCACAGATCAGATTGAAGTCATACGATTTGATCGTTCGTTTGGCCCCAATTGAAGACTTCACATCCTGGATAGTGTCACAAGACCTTGCTTCAACATTAATGGTGTTCTGACCATCTAGTAGTTTAACATATAATAGTAGGGGTGAAAAGTTTTGAACAAAAACCAGTAGACTGGAATTCTGCTGAATGCCGCAATCAACTAGCTTTTGATCATCCATAAGCCTATCCCCACCGAAAAATATATCCTGAAGACATTCAGATATAACTTCCTTGTCATTCAAAGCTGTTTTAAGGTTCCTGACAGTATCTGATGTCTTTACAGTCAAACCAACTGTTTTACTGAGCTTCAGAAAGATATTCATCTGCAAGACAGAAGAACAATGGGCCTTAGAGAAGGTTAATATCCATAGTTTTAACTAGTGGCAGAGTAAAACCATTGGAAAGTTTCAATCAGGTACATAAAACAGTAACAAAATATTATACAACTTAAAGTAGCACAACCCAATATGATTTGGTTCAAGAATATGAGACATGAAATAGGTAGTAACAAGAAAGAAGGAAATGTAATTCAATTCAGAGAATTCAGGAGAAAGCCAAAAGAAGAATTTTCATGTTACTGATCCCTTTCAAAAATATGAAACGGATATTAACAAGTAATCTCTCGGTCCGTCCCACTTTAATAGTCAACTTTGTTGGAATAAAAAATTGTCAGAAGGAGCAACACAAACATCCCAATATTTGTGCTATAGCGTGAGCCATGGGTTTGTTTTTGGTTGTTTTTGGGAGACATAAGAAAAGAAGTACTTCCTCTTCCCACTTAAACCTAATGGATCACTCCTTGTATATACCATAGCCCCTAAACTGATGAAAAAGCAAGAAAATTCGGCAAAACCATATTGAAAAATACTTTGAAAAAATCCCAAAAGATCTAGTAAATTTCTGCAACGAAAAGATGTTGACACTTGTTCATACTTGTATATATTTATCAACTAAAAATGATTGGGGATGAAAAGTTTCACCTTTTGTTCATCACCACCATCGTTCTGTCCTGTTGATCCTTGTCCTAATTCTTCCATTGAAAAGCAAAGATTTGGCACCCCAAAATAGTAGGCAGAATGTACTGCAGTAATCTATTAATTGAAAAAATAAATAAATAAATAAATAAACCTTTGAAGTTGAGTTTGAGTATATGAGAAACTGAGAGCAAAGGGACAGGAACATACAAGTTAAGGAGTCTCCGTAACAAGAGGCTTAGGTCTAGGCCCATTTTAACCCCTTCCAGTTCCATATTCAGAGAAACTTAAAAGAAGACACATAAAAAAGAAGGTAATATTCACTGCGCCTTTTAGGGCAAAAAAAAAAAAAAGAAAAATTGCCAACCAATTCATAATGCATAATGGAACAGAACTATAGACAACATGAATTCACTTCTTAAACACGGCCATATCGAGCATTCGAAGTGCTCACAAAATGCTGCTTTTGCACACAAGAACATTACATATGCATTCGAGAGAATGATCTCCAAGATCAGAGATTACAAAATGATAGTACAAAATCATGTGCTCATCATCAAGATGGCAACATGTTGTTTACTAATGTCTACGAAGAGTAACGAAAGGTGTCGAGTTAAGACGTTCCGGCAGTTCTGGCGAGCAGTAGTTGGTTTTCTTGCTGATTGTTGGCAATGGAGTTATCGGCAGCTTGTTTTCCAGAGGGCTCAAAGGGAGATGATGATGACCGTCGCGCTGGATTCCTTTCGATGGGCGCAAACAAGCTAGGTGGCCACGGAGCTGGTTGTTGCAAATGGGAAGTTTTGACACCTGCATTGTTGCCTCTTTTTCCTTGGCCACAGGAGCACCAGAAGGATCCTGATTGCGAATACAAATACATTGAAGTCACTACTTCCAAGGGGAAAGCCAAATATGGAAATGATTTGCAATAATATTGATTCTAATAGCAAATACAGAGAGAATATATAAATGATGACTACCACACCGGAGGCAAAACACATGTCAGGAAAAAGTGAGCTCAATTGGATTCGGCGAAAGCAATTCTTCTTTCTAGTCGGACATGAAAATGATGGCCACAATACAAAAATCTCTTCGAATTTTCATCCAAAACAGTTTGTCCAGAGTATCAGAAAAGTGAGTTTAATATGAAAATCAGTTTTCTCCCTCTAGTAACACAAAAATAACGCAGATGGCTACAAATTACTTCTAAATGCAGAACGGTTTCTTTAGTGCAGGAATTTTTTCGCTGAAAGCATTACTATTATCTGAAAGCATAATATCTCAGGGTGAAGTGGTCTGATCAGAAATATCAGCTCTCTTCTAGGCTTACAAAAATACAAGCAAGATGAAGTTTAAAGCCATTGTAAATGTCTGTCATATTTCATGGAGAATGCAAGAGGCATGTGTGTACTACTTAATAACTTCGGTCACATGTCCAGATAAAATTCATGATGTCCAATAACTGGTTACATCAGTTCAGCCAAGATGAGAATAAATATAAATTTACACAGAAAAGTGTATGGAGGGATCAGCAACATACCTCAAGCCCAAGGAATGTAAATGTAAATGACTGATTGTCAGCTCCCATGTAAATTTCTATCAGCTTCCTCAAATCAGCTAGAGTTGACTCTTTAGCCACCTTTAACGTCGTGATCAACTTCCCTGGGTTGTCCCTTGATGCTTCCCATTTCACATAAACATCCAGATCACCATTTTTTTCACCCAAAGGGTTGTGGTTCTCCTTTAAATCCATAGTATTCTCAAAACTAAGTGTTTTCACCTTCTTGGGTCCAACTGGCGTCAGGTAGTTTCCAGCTAAATTATCAGAGGCTGAGAGATCCTCAGAAAGCTTCCGCTCAGGCATAGGAGTTAAGCAGTGCTGAGAGAGCTCCCTATAATTCCCACAAAGAGTGAATATATTCTGAATTCTCAATTGCCTGGAAGCGCTGGTATCTTGCATGTCCTCTACCTTCTCCTGTTTCTTAGATGAAATGTCAGGCGAAGCTACAACAACTTGAGGCGGCTCGGCAAAAGAATCTCCATAAAATATATTTGTGGGATTGGACTCAATATCTACAGAGCTAGAGCATACTACCTTCTTCTCCTCTATTACCTCCTTTTGCACTTCCTCATCCAAGAATTGTTCTTTGTCATCCACACTATCTTCTTCTTCCTCCTCAAACACTGTGCTTAAGCACAACTTGCTGGGAAAACTTGGTACAAAGATATCATTATCTTCTTCAAATATAGAATTCTTTCTAATGTCGAGTCCCACAACACTATGATTCTCAGGGTTTCCTGCTTTGTACACCATAATCACATCACGTTTTCCCACATCCAAATCATAGGATTTATCTAAATCCATTGATTTCACCATTCCTGGATCCTCAGAATATGTCTCCAACAGCTTTCTTGCAAAGTTGCTCCCTTCAATATCAAGGGATCCACCTCCAACCCTTGGTTGGCAAACCTCAGATTCTATCTCCATTAACCGTTGTCTAAGCATTTCAACCTGCTGTTGTTGTTGAAAGAGTATGTTTTCCATCTTTCTTTCCATCTCAAAATGTTCATTAGCCTTTTTCTGACATTCTTGTATCTTCTTATCCAAATCACTGCTGAATGTAAGCTTTGCCCTTAATGCTGAAATTTCTTCTTCTTTCTTCAGAAGTTCTTTCTCCCTCAGTTTGTTTTCCATCTGTAGTTTGCAAATAAACTGGTCCATTGCTGCAATTCGTGTGCCTAAAATAGCAGCTGAGGATGTATCTTCTAGACCCTTTTCCTTAGTTGGTGTATGAGGACCACGAATGATGCACTTGGCTTTTGCTCCATATTCTAGAGTAGATATGGTCTTATGTAGCTCCTTAGGGTCAGGGCTAGCGCAAAGGATCATCAGAATTTTTGACTTGTCATCTTCAAAAGAATCCTACACCAGGAGATCAACATGAAATCACACAAAATTAATATGCAATGTGAAAGCTCATAATGCACTCCACTTAATTTAAGTAAAAGGATGTACCTGTAAAAGCATGGTTAACTTGCTGTCTCTAAATGGTACGTGAGAATCACCATTTGCTATGGACTCCACAACACGTTTCAGTGCAATATTACCCTGGTTAATCTTTGCTGTCTGCATTTACAGTGTCAGAACAATCATCAGGATGTTGGAAAATGTACTTCAACCAGAAGATTTTGGAAAACATAGAAGATTTTGGAAAACAAATCATCTAGATTTAAAACTCAACCTGCATTTTGGCCTCAAATCCAATTTGGCCAGCCTGCTCGATGTTTTCAGAACCTGCCATATCCACAAGCATAAGTCTTCCACCGACTGTAGGGACATCAAGAATTATCTGCAACCATGGGGAGTTGGTTTAAGTAGAAATAACAGAAGAAATGTGGCCAGCAAGTCTAAGTTAAAATCTTCTGTCAGAATAGCAGGTGAATGATAGAGACATACCATGCAGTGGCTCCGAGAGCTTCTCTCATTGCAAAGTGTGCTTTTTACAATTCTTCGTTTCTCAACTTTCTGGATCTCTTTTGAGATCTTTATGGCATCATATCCAGCAATATAAGTCGCATTTTTAGCCTTCTTTCCCATCACTTCCAACCTCACCTGTTGACACATTTAACACTTTTTACTAGTGCCAATGTAAACAATTATGTCGAAAACCCATATGACATAAGAACGATTTCTCAAATTTCAGAACAAAAGCATTAATATCACTATAATAAGAAATTTGTTATATTTTCTTGAGCAACAAGAACAGGAAAAAAAAAAAGTACAGGAACTTCAGTACATTTTCCTCAAGATAAAAGCCTCATATACCTATCAACATCAATGTAACTGCAGTACACTAGTACAGGACCAGCAAAATAATGCCAGAGAATAGAATCAATGTCTAAGTTATGCTCGCATTCTATTACTATCTCAAAGACATGAATCCACAAACACTGATCAAATAGAGGAAAAGAATCCAACTACAAGCTAAGAAGTTAACCCTATGACAATTCTACAGAGCATTTTAATATGAAGCTGAAAACGGAATCCCTCTCGCTAAATGAAAAATCTGATCTTTAATTGATCATCCAAGAAAAAAGAAAGCAGGTTTCTCACCTTAGAAGCACTTCCTCCTTTAGGCCACCCAAAATTAGATCCTCCACCATTAGTATTAGTCGGCAGCAAATCATAAATCTCTTCATTGTAAATTTCCAACACAGTAACTTGAACAAAAGTCCCAGGCCCTAATTTCTCACCATTTCCCTCACTCAATTCCTCCCCTTCACCCAAAATATCCTTCAATGACCGGTAAACAATCCCAGGCTGTTTAGCGCACCCAAACATTGTATGACTTTTCCCAGCACCAGTGGGCCCATACATCATTATCGTACACTTGTCACCTAATTTCACACCAAGAATCCTAGACTGAACAAACTTCTTGTAGAATTCATCAAGGCCCTCTTCCTCCGACAAAGAAATCCCATCAAGACTGAAATCCCTGTACCCAATATCTGTCTTGACCCTCAAAGATTTCCCATCTGGGTTAGTCTGCAATGCGGAAACGGAAACGGAAACGGGCTTCTTTTTCTCATCTGGGTGGTCACGAATCCTCCCGATTACTTCCACCGGATGCTCTGCCGGAACGCTGTTATTCTCTTTCATCGCCGCCGCTGAACTGGGATTCGGCGAGGGTTTACAGAGGTTGAAATTCAATCGATTTCTAGACTGTGGGGTTTTAACTTGATGGGTTTGATTCGATTTGAACAACGGTGTTGAAATATGAGGGGTGGATTTTGATGATGGTGTGGGTGCCATTTCATTTAACAAGAATAAAGATCGAAACTTTCCGGTCAGATTCTTCAAGATTTCGAAGAATTAACTCACTGGGTGTTGCTGTGTGAAAGAGAGGAAAGAAAATTAATGATGTTATTTTTTTTCTTTTTTTGAATGTTGAAGAAGAGAGAATTGAAGTGAAGAAAGAACAAGAATGAGGAAGATGAAATCCAGAGACAGGGTTTTCTTTTGTTGATTTAAAAATTAAATATATGAACTGAAAGAGAAGTAGCCGTTGCAATATGATCAACGGCTATGAAGTGGGGATGGTGTGAACCGTGAACTTTTTCCTTTCATAAAATAAATTTTATTTTATTTTTTTTTTTTGTTTTGTAGAAAATATAAAAATAAATATGACTGTCTTTCTTAAATCAATAAAATCAAATGGCACATTGAATTATTTGTGCAAATGGCATTTTTTATAACATGGTAAGAAAATCCCATTATTAATATTGATTAAACTACCCAAAATAAAAATAAAAAATTAAAAGAAAAAACCAAAGCTAAAACATAATTTGGCCCTTTGACATTTTTGGTATTCTTTTTATAGTCAACTTGATTGACCACAAAACTCTTTTCTTTTTTTGTTTCTTTTTTTTTTTTTTTTTTTACTCTATAGGTCAAAACATCTTTAACCCAATCAAAGTTCAAAACCTTTCACCTGATCAGTTTTGATTGAACTATTTCAACACATCTTTTACATCTCGACTCAATAATAACACCATCACAAACATTGTAGATTTAACATTCTTTAAAGTGCAAGATGCTAGACTAGATAAATCCTGTCTCAGGTGTGGAAACCTGAATGCTTGTAACAATTTTTAATAATGAACTAGCATTAACTGAAACATTGTTAAGAAACTATATACACACTATACACTAAATACAAGATTAGGATCATACAAGAATAGGGTTCCAAACTTCTACATTGTTCTCAAGTCGCAACAGTGTATTGATGCGGGTATTATAAACTTTTTAACATCTACACAGCTTCTAAGTGTAATGAAAGCAACACCAAAAAAATCATTCATGGTAATTGAAGTTTACGAGCAGGCGATAAGTATGTATATGTGCTTCTGAAACCATCTCAGAGCTGCAGGGATCAATGCTCTGTATAACGAAAGTTCATCAGCATCAGATCATGAGATGACAAATACCCTGAGCTCTCCTCTGTCTCCCCGAGTGATTCGCATATCAGAATCAAGATAGGTAACTTCAAACTCACCACTTCCAGTGTTAGAAGGTGGCCTTAAATTATCTGGTAGTCTTGGCACTTCTAGAGGTGGTAGCTGAGATAAATTTCCAGTTGTTTTCACTGTTGTTTTTTCAAATGTTATCTTGATGCTTGAAGCGCCTGCTTGAAGTGGAATAGTTGTTAAAGAGAAACAGATGACTAAAAGCCGGAGTTATGTCTAAGGGACTCGGAAAATAGAAGCACCAACCTAGAATTTCAAATTTGTGGGCTAGTGTTGCAGTCAATTCAACGGGTGGAAGTGGCCATGGCGCTCCTAATTCAAGCTCAACTATGTTGTCAAAGTCCTTGCTCAAAACATCAATCCTTTGGAATACCTAATCACCCAATAAGATGCAATCAGATTTTAACATTAGAAAATCTAGATTGAGGCTATGAAAAACACAATTAGAATGCCAATAATCTAGAGAACGCCATAGGTAATTACGATAATAGGGAAGTCATGCCTTATATGTTTCCTGCATAGAAGTTGGGAATTCACTGCATGCCAGCATTCTTTGAACCAAATTTTCAATGTGGATAATAGTCCAGCAAAATATTACCATCATGTAATGGCAGGCATTCTGATCACCAAGGAGTTCCTTACCTGGCCAAGAGTTATAGGGAGAAGCCTTCCAGTGGGGGGTCCAGGACGGCTTCCACCAAGAGTGCGAGATGAGAAGGCACTGCTGTAGATCAATTTCCACCTCCCCTGTAGTTTATCAATTTCAGCCAGGAGATCTACAGGTCCTGCAACAGACTCAAGCTCCTTAGCAGCAGCATCTGCCGTTCGCAAATCATCTTCACTAGCAGCAAGACCTCTATTTAGCCCAGAAACTGCACTCTGCAATTGACACACAGAGGGGGTAATTACATAAAGCCAAAGAAATTAGATGGAAAACAACGAGCCTTAGGAAATAGGGGAATGAGATGTCACATACAAAGGGCAACAGGAACATATTGTTTTATGAATCACTGGCGGGATATTCAACAGTATAATCTGATTAATGTTTGTCACCACACGCACACAACATTCCAGACAAAATTCAGAAATCTTGTTTTATGAATCTTTTGAGGGATTATCAACAGTATAATCTGATTATTGCTGTCCACTTGCAACATTTCAGACCAAATTCAACAGAAATGTTTAGTAAACCATAATCAACCAATGGTCAGAGATCCAGATATGTTATGCCATTATCAATGATCAAAGGAATAAAGCCAATCAACTTTCTCACAAACACAAAATTTGAGTGTTTCAACTTAAAGAAGCACGATCAAAAAGGGAAGACCAAAACATTATATGCACAAACTTGAATAACTACTTAGTGCTCTGTCAGCAACTCAAGTCTCAGGACATAATCTATATATTTCTATCCTTGGGAAGAACTCTTTTCTTATTTCATGTTCTCCATGTACAACTAACCAAACTGCAAAAGAGAGTTCTTGTGGCTTTGTTCATGTGAATAAGCCCTCTAGCTTCCTACTGTCTGAAATACAGAAGGTATAACAAGATCAATATTACCAGGAGACACCAGCAGCGGCCAGAAAGTTGAAGAAATCAGCACATTGTAAAGGTCATTCAGAAATGGTACTTGATAGAAAACGGAGGCTTGTTAGAATTCGATGGAATTACTTAGCCACAGGCTACAGGGATTGTTAAAGCAAACTGCACTCTGAACAACGATTAGCTGTTTCACTCCAATTAGCCGTTTCACTCAGACATCAAACAGCTAGAAAGAAACAAGAGGATAAATAATCACAACTTGCCCCGTCCAACGTGACAACTTAAGCACTAAAGTTGAAAACTTTGGTCCAGCACAAGTAGCATTACAAACTACAAGCCTCGGCAACATAAAACTCAGGGTTATAAGCTAGATATTTTATGTTATGGGGAAGATCCCTTAATTTTATTCCATCTCTTCCCATAAAAGGCTCTGGAGTCTAGAAAAAATCCAAATTGCAGAAAAGGGTTCTAGCAGAGAAACTACTTTCGGCACAATATACTCAAATCAATATGCCCTATAGCATCATAAAGATAAGACAGGATCAATAATACTAGAAGATAGACTACTGGCGAGAAAGTTGGATAATTCAAGACTTCATAAAGCTAAATTAGAAAGGGTAATTCATTCAAAAGGGTACAAATCAGTTAATGGAGTTAAATAACCACAGTGCTTCTTGAAGAAACCTGCACTCTAAAGTTAAATACAAACAGCTCCAAAAAAAGAAAACGAAAAAGCCCATCTAGAAATCCGAAGCATTGAAGTTACACACACTGTCTCAAGCCATGTCATTTCTCCTATATGGATAGACAATGTAATAGAATACATAAACAAGTCCTTATCCACTGACGAATTATAAACCAGTTCAACCAAAAAAAAAAATAAATAAATAAATAAAGGAAAAAGCACTATGAAATGAGGTAAAAATACCAGCAATTTAAGCTTCAAAGACCCAATAAACTCTGCTTTTGATTTATCAGTTTCGGAAGGGGAATATGTTGCAACTTCATCAAGGGCCGAGTTGCAAACGAACCCTCTCTTCTTGACATCACAAGATTTCCTTGCCCCAAATGTGGAAGAATTGAAAAAATTCTGGGTTCTTCTTCTTGTTGTTGGAAGAAGACAAGTTGAGGAAGTTGATGATGTGGAATGACGATGATGAACGAGTGGAATTGAAGAGTGAAGCAGAGAAGTCATGGTTGAAAATTGCTGCGGAAAGCAAAACTTCGATTGGGTTTAAAGGGGGAAAAAAAAGAAAGTGATGATCTTTTTGAAGTTTTTGATTGGTTTAAGGAAAATGCCTTAGATTACATGCCCAGAAGTTTGTGTTGTTGGAGTTTCCGTGTACGCACACAGTCCAGATGCTTCTAATAAGCTCATAAAGGGGGAAAAAAAAAATCTATAAATTAGATATAGGTTAATCTTTTAAATGAGAAAATTAATAATGTATGTGAAAATGAATAGAATATATAGTGTTTATTCATCATTCTATAATATTTTAATTAGATGATATAAATTTCGCAAGTCCAATTTTAAGATTTTGATTTTTTAAATTTGGATTACTTTTTTAGTAATCATTATATTCTTTCCGAAAATTGAAAAGGCATTTTTATTGATTTTTGTTGTAAATAAGATTTAGACATGTATTGATAAAATGATAATAACAAAACATTAGTCCCGACCAAATATATATATATATATATATTTATATATATATAAGAAGTTACTTCTTTTCCTTTTTTTTTATTACACTTGTATGTGATTTTATTGTCAAACCAATTCCAATTTAAATAAATAAAACTTTATTCACATACTAGCTAAACAGTGTTTACTTTCGACCATAATATCATGATCGATTAGATTTAATTCCTAACCACAATGAGTGTGTGTTAAAAGGTGGAGTATCACAAGTTAAACCATCTCACACTCTGGCACTTTCTTCTCCATTGACGGTATTTCTAGGCTTGCAAATGACCAACTCCGGCCATTGTCAAAACTAAACAACAATGGTTTCTTTTCACACAAAAAAAAAAAAAAACAACAATGGTTGAGTTATTTTTCTCAAATAACCTTACTCATTAAACTATTTCTGTAAATAACCTATATCTAAATCATATTACTTCAATGATTTTAGTTGTGCCATGGCATACTATAAATTGCCCTGAATGCGTAAATGTAAAAAATATTAAGATTAATAGCCTCTCGACTTTTTTCTCTCCATTACCGGGTTTCCTTTTCTGTTCTTCTTTTTTCTTGTATTTCAACTTTTGCAAATACTTATCTCCATTATCCTGCATTTCCTTTTGTTTCTTTTTCCTTTCTCTCTTGCAACCATGAAAACGAATCATTTGGAATATTTGAGCAGGAACTTTCCCATAAATGGAATACTCAAAGCTGAAACCTCTAGCTGTTTCAAGGCTTTGATTAGTCTTTCATTCTGCAGGTAAGGTGAGAAATGTTAAAACACCAAAAAAAAAAAAAAAAAAAAACAAATCAAGAAGAAGAGAGTATTCTCTGGAAAAAAAAAAAGCATCCAAAATCCTTTTTGGCATTTTATCAAACATCAAACAAGCCATAATTTTTTCATGATAAAGTTTCACAATATACTATCTTCGGGGTAGACCGTATAAGCTTAAACATCAACAAGATAAGTAATTAACTATACAAATTTGATCTTTCCTTAAACTGATTCTTGCCCCATAGAACTAATTGGTTAATGAAAAGGATAATACTGACATTGGTCAATATTTTACGTTCAGAGATTTAATGTAATACAAAATGCAATTTTGAGTCACTGATTAAGTAATCTTTGCCCAAAATTTGTCACTGCCAAGAACTCGACAAGTTGCTATCACAGTCAAAGACAAGGGAAATCGGGAGGGGGAAATTGATATTAGTTAGAAATGAAAGACCCAAAGTCTAGTCAACTAATCACCTCTTTCATTCGTTCAGTGTCTCGGACCGACGAACACCAGTTGAAGTGAGCAATTTGTTCCGACGAGAATTTGGCGGAGGAAATAAACTGTCCAGCGACTCTAGTTGCCCAGTAGAGAAATATTAGGAGGAAAAAAAAAAATTCTTTTCGTTCAGGTGGAAAATTTAAGAATATGTGGCAGTATGAAAGACTAGACGAAGTATTTGTTTACAATTTATGTTACTAATGTAAATAGATTAATAGATGAGATTATTTGAGGAAAAAACTAATGATGGTTTCAGATACCTAGTAAAAAGTCAATTAGTTAACTCTTCATTTATTATGATGATGAAATAAATGATCAAGAAAGGTAAGAACAAGCACCCCAAACTATATGTCCTAAACCCTATTATTGCCCGATCCTCGAGTTTCTTTTATAACAACAAAAACACCCTTTGATCACGAGGTCAGCAGACAAAAAGAACCCACCACCACTGGAATGAAGGCAAAGATTTGTATGTGAAGACAAATATCTCCTTGTCATAGAGAGCCAAGTTTTTTCTTGGATAAAATCTACCGTTTTATCTTTTGATATTGATTGTAGCCCTAATTTTTCATTCTCCCTCCAACTTGCAAATTTATACGGTACCACCTCAAGCTCCACCGTCAAGCTGCCACCGCCATCATATCTTAAATTACCACCTTGATTTGAGGAATTCAGGATGTAAATATATTCTAATGTGGAGTGTTGCACGACACTCTTTTTTTTATGAAGGGGAAGAAGTGGTAAACCTCAATAACACATAACCAAAATTAGGCACAAGACTTTGGGACTAAAGCCAAACATTTCTTCAAATTTTGAGTCTAAAATCCAGCACCTCTATAGTTTGGGATTAATCTCTTGGATTTTCCCAAACCTTGGGACTAAAACATAGGCTTTCCTTGACAATGCCGTTGACTATTATTTATTTATTTTTATTTTTTTTGTAATTTCAAGTAATTTTTCCCCCCTCCCGCTCAATAATTATTGATATCCGTTAAGCAACATAGAGTTAGTTCGTGAGGCAATTCTAAGACCAAAAAATTTTACAGTAACAACAGTATTGTCATCTTTCTTATTTAATGATAATTATTGATATGAGTTTTCTTCTACAAAGGATTAACACGTGTTAAGTAAACGATTAGAATGCACTTTCCAGTTCCAAAACGTTTTGAATTTTTAATTTTTTTAATTTCAAATTGTACTAAAAATAAAAGTTCAAACTGGACAATCATCATTTGGGACGCGGAGGGAGTATTTGTTATATTCATATGTTTCAAGGTAGCAAAATGAATAATTGAACGATGTGAAATATTTTAGCCTACAGATAAAAAATTATCTCTATATTAAAATACACATTTATGAGCAATTTTTTCGGTTTAAAATTTTATTCTCTTCTATGGGAGGTACAACTTGTTCAGAAGAACAAAGGAATAATCAAAGCTTGACTATTCATTGGAACAATTTTCTTACATTCCTCCTTCTGACGCTTGCAACAATAAAATAGTAGAACGATGTTATATCGTCCCCCCCTAGAAGTAACGTGTAGCTATCCTATATGGATTAGTTCTTCTCTTTTTCGCTTTTGCATTTTAATCTTCTCTATGCCTTTTGACTTGTTAATTTGTATCATGAAAACCAGAAGTTATATATGTTTTCTCCAATTTTTACTCATATATATCTATATTATTATTAATTAGTCGTGGCAGAGTTAACTTGAGAAGCAAAAAGCATTTTAATGATTTCATAAACCTTTTTATCTCTTTAAATTTTGATATGAACTTTTTACTTATCAAAAGATAATTAGAAAAGTGAACTAAATGGTTTGTATACCTTTTTTCTTTAATTAAATGGGTTGTCATTAAAATACGTGTAACAAATTAATTTCAAAGGGAAACAAACAATTTAGCGTTAATTAAACTTTTAAGTGCCGATGAAGAGAGTTTCATGATTGATCGTTTAGTCCATTTCTATTGTAAATACAGTAATCATATCTGTAAATAGCTTTACTGTTAAACATTAGTTTGTGTACAGATTTACACTTTTGATGCGTATTGGAAAGTTAATTAAGTAAAGGGTATAGGTGACGTTGTACACAGAGTTTAGACACATTAATTAGTCGTAAATGATAGGTTAGAGTAGATATATATATATATATATATATTTATATATATATATATATATAGGGAGCGGCTAGAGTCCCGTTACGGGACGGTTCCGTTTTAGGATAATAACGGTAGGATTAATTAGACTAATTGATAACCGTATGATTAAAATGAAGGTGCATCATAAGTAAATACACCTATATTCATATTATTAACCAGAAAAAATTTAAGACTATGGTCAATTTTACCCAAAACTTCAAGTGTCTGGCCAATTTTGACCCAAAAGATTTTTGGGAAGTCAAATATATAATCTAAGTTTTAATTTCTGGCCAATTGACTAAAATTCGGTTAGATTTAATACCTCTGCTAACATTTCGTTACTTTGTACAGTTTTTTTTATTAGAAAAGATTTTTGGAGACCCCTTAATTTTGGCATCTTCACTCCAAATGATTTTAGTTGTTCTAAAATATATCCATAGGATTTTTAAAATTAATAAAATTAAATTAAATTAATAAAAAATTCTTTTTTTCAAAATTTCAATTTATTTTTTTTAAAAAAATTTCTTTCTTTATTTTACCCAAGTCCATCATTGTAAAATTTTCATCCTATATTTTATCAATTACAATGAAAATATTTATTTTCTAACAAATTAATATTAAATAAAATAATTCTATATTAATTAAAAATTGAAATCACAACTAATAAAATAATATAATATTAATAAAAATCATTTTTAAAAAATCAATATTTAACTTTTTAAAAACAATTTTGACGTACTTTTTAAACTTCAGCCCATCACTGTAGAATTTTCATTCTATTTCATCCTATATTTTGTAGATGCTACAATTTTTTATTAGATTCTACTAATAGGTAAATATAACTCAAAACAATTTCATAAATTAAAACATATCCAAAATAAGAAATTAGATTAGAATAAAATCTTAAATTTTAACTTAATTATTCATTTTATCAGAACTTGTCATAAAAGTAATATTTTTACTTTATTGTAAGCGCGCTAAATTAAAAATTATATCAAAATTTGTGCAACGAAGGTACATTTATTTTTTTAAAAAAATTTCATTTCAGTTTCAAAAATTAAACTTTTTAACTTTTTATTAATTTATTATTTATTTTAATTCGTAATGATTTTTATGAATATAATTATTTTAATATTTTTATTAATATTTTATTCAATATTATTTTTTTGAAAAATAAATATTTTTTATTCCAAAAATACCCTATTGACTTAAATATAAAGATGGTCAAACTCTTAAAATAAAGATGGTCAAAGTCAAACTCTTGGAATAGTGCCAAAGAACAAAAAAAATTACAAATAAAAATATAAAGGACTATTTTAACCAAATGTTAATTTATAAGACCAAAATGTGCATTTGGCTTAATATAAAAGACCATGATACCCAAAAAAGTAATTAGATTGAGAAATTTTAGGATGTTTCTCACCCCATGATTACATCTTATATCCTCAATATTGATTGATTGAAGATAAAATGATACAGTTCCGTAAAATTAGTCAACGGGACTCAAAATTTTTCCATATATATACTATATATATATATATATATATATATGGCAGCTTGTACAGAAACTTCATTAACAAGATTAATTCAATACATAAGCGAATTCAGAAAATCCCAAATTCCTCTCTCAACTCTGTTCTTTTAATTAAATATTATTATAAATACATGAGGGAAGGTAGATGTATAAATTGAATTACTTGGTCGGTAGAGTTAAATTTGGGTGCAATATCATCATTACTCTAAGACTATAAGTCACCTGTATAGAATTTCATTTACAACATTCATCATGCTCTGAATAATATGTATTCCCTCATGTCCTTAATATAAGACATTTTGATTTTGTTCTAGATTTTACTTAGGACGTATTTTTAATTGAAATAAAAACCTTAAAAATATTTCATAATAATGACATAAACAAAACCGATGTTAAATATATTTTTAAGATTTTTTTTCCAATTAAAAAAATATTTTAGGAACAACCTATAACGAAATCAAAATGCCTTATAATAAAGACAGGAGGAAGTACTTTCTTGGCCGTGCAATTAAATGCATATGATCTGCATGAATTAAGTCTCGAAGAAATAAACAATTTATACCATGTGACAAAAGCAACAAAAAATAAGGAAAAAAAAACATGAATAATTCACACAACATAACATACATGGCTACAATACTTGAATGCATCCCCAAGGAAGTAGGTAGCTTGGTACAAGTACTTCTTTACATTTACATCAAAATATTTATTCGAAATAATATAAAAACAGAAGGGAAAAAAAGAACAACAACAAGAACAAGAAAACCATAGTACAGTACATATTGATGATGTGTATAAAAGAAGTATACGAGTTTCATTACTGGATGGGGGTTGGGGGGGGAGCCCGAGTACAGTAAGGAGACACTGCCGGCGACCAACGAAGCTCTGCCAACGTTGGCTTCGGGTACTTACAAATCATATCATCACAACAGTCACTGTTCTGGCGGCAAATGCCATTTTCAGGAGCACAACAAATGTGTTTTGGGTTACACGTTAATGAAACTTGAGTCCCATCAGTCTTTTTGATGCTACAACATTCGGTTTGCGAGTTGCACCATTTGCCTGACTGGACACAACAATAACTCCACATAGACTTACTCACAATGCCGCAAACGGTGTCTCCTTGCCATCCACCACAATAATCCCACCATCCCATGCAGTGGTTGTCTGAGCCGCGTTGAGTAGGCGGTTGGCAGTTCCAACCCTGTGTCGATACAACAAGTATAAGACCTGCATGAATATATTAATAGTATAGTAATCTTTAAAAACTTTTCCAAATTCACGCATCTACTATATATATCTCTACCAAAAGATAAAACTCATTAAAATCTACCCTAAATAATAACAATTAAAAATAAGAAGAAGAAGGAATTAAACCAAGACAATCATTTTGTAAATAGAAAGAGTATTATATATTTTGTAATTAAAACTAATTTCCAGTTTCATGTATCTACCTTTACTGAATAATAAAAACTGTTTGTTTAGTTCAATAGCAATTAATTAAAAAGAAGAAGAAACAAACTGTTGTCAAAAAAAAAAAAAAAAGGAAAAAGGAGACTTACAAATTGTTGCCACCAAAGCTAGTGCCAAGGTTGAGCATGGAAAGGAGAGTTTCACCATTTTTTTCTCCCTCTTTTGTTTGTTTGCAAGGAAATGAAAAGAGAAGGAATGATTTGTGTAGTTTGTGTGAGGAATGTTTAGCTATATTTATAGTGATACCTGGAAATTGGGATAGGCATGAATGGACTTTGGTGGTATGAATTTCACAATCATCAACAATTTCTTTTCTTTCCTCTTCTTTCTTTCTAATATTTATTTTTTCTTTTCAGTCAAGTGACTTTTATGGGATAAAATAACATTTATTCCCCTTCTAGTTGAATTTCAGAGTATCTAGATTTATGTATTTGTTGTGATATTTTTTTTCATTCTTTAATTTTGTGGGATATCTAAGAAATTTTAAGAAGCGTATGTTAAAATCCATTTCCTTAACATTTCAATTGTGTAACAATTTATTAATCAAATCTTGAAACAAAAAACACAAACACTTTGTAGTCATCTTCTCCCTTTCTTTTCATTTGAAGAATAATATTGTTTTATAGACCAATGGTCTACAGTTGTTAGGCTATGATCAATAGTTAGTTTGTGAGATAATTCCCAAAAAAGGACAATTTATCAATTGCATAAGACTTTTTTATTCAAATCTTTTTCCAGTATGTATATGGTCGGTTATATAATCATATGCATGTGGTCATACTGCACAAATTGATTAATTTTTTATTTACTTTGAAATTTTGAGTCCAATTTAAGTCAATAAATTTATAAGTTTGAACTCTCACATTCAAAATTTTGTTCAAGACTCACTAGTGAATGTGTATCCTAATATGGTGAAGGGGTGCGGAATTTGAAGCCATAAAAAAGTGCACTTTGCTGAAATAAGAAAGCAATCTCTTTCTGTGCCTACATTGCGGAGGGTTTTTTTTTTTCCCCTGTTAATTATAACAAAAGCTTATTTTCATTCAATGGAAAAGTGACTACTTAGAAAATTTAATAAACGAATTACAAGAATTCCTTATCATAGATTAGTTACGCTATGGTTTAACCGCATATTATATAAATAAATAAATATATATGTATATATATATATGTATATATATATGTATATATTGGCGTCATTGACTTTTTGGTCGAGGCCTTGTCTATTTGGAATCTCTTCGAAGTTTAGATTAATTTGTTTACGTTGCTGAACCTGCATTATATTCTTGCACTCGTTAATCAACCGCTGACTAATTTTAATTATTGATCCAATCGCCGATCCATAAAACAATTGGCCATATAGATACACCATTATCTTCAGTTAATTTCTTGGGTGAGCTGTTTACTAGCTAATTTGATAAAAAAAAAAAAAATTTATACCACAATCATGAATTTAGAGAAAGTATTGTTAATCCAATAATCCCAAGTATAATCTTCACTCAAGCCCTCTAGACATCAGCTGCATTTGGCATTCCATATTCGCTGGAAATTTAGGTAACATATTGGAAACAGAGTTGTTTTTACACACACACACACACACACACACACATATATATATATATATATATATATATATATATTCGGAGAAACTTAAAAGGGAAAAAATGCGATTGGAATAACCTGATATCCTTGTAACATTTTCTCATCATTTCATCCCTAAGTCCGTAATACTTGTTTATCACGTAAAATCGACTACAAAAATGGTCGCAAAGCAGACTTGAAAATAAGAATAGTTGATGATTATTTACAGTTTAGAAGAAGGGTATACAATGCAGGATCCTTATAAAGTTTATACATATATAAAATCGATCAATCGGCAAATTATGTGTCTAGGTGGATTCCTGGGTCATTTTTACTATCATATCTCATTCAATTATTTTGTTTATAACATAAAAAATAATTTGTACGTACGTAATAATTTCATATTCTGTGTTAGGTGTTTGAGATTTTAGAGTAAATGGTGCAAGTCGACGTCCCCAAAAAATGTTAAGTAAAAAGTAAAAGAAAGAAGAATTTTGATGAATAGTAATAATTTGTTAATTATATAACCACAAGCAACTTTTTTCGACACAAGTGTCTCTTTTGTTGAAAACTGACCCTTTAACCAAATTGGAAAAGAAGTTGGTGACCGGCATTTCCTTATCATTGAGTAGTTAAGTAACCAATTAAGCAAGTTCCAAATATTTTAAATGAACTTTAGCAGCCATGTTATAAAGACTATTTACTCTGGAGAAAAATTGTTTATAAGAGTGCCTTGCATGAGTACAATTTTATATCCCTTAAGCAACATAGAAATAGTTTTTGTGGCAATTCTAAGGGGAAAAACATTTACAGTAACAACAGTAGTGTAAAGTTTCTTATTTCATTAAAATTATTTGATATCAATTTTCACTACAAGGATAAGCTTAGTTTAAGTGAATGACTGAAATGTATTTTTCATTTCAAAATGATTGTCCAATTTAAATTGTACTAAATGTACAAGTTCAAATAAGACCGTTATTATTTAAAATAGATGGAGTATTTGTTATATTCATAAGTTTCAAGGTATCAAAAAGAATAATGGAATCATGTGATATTTCACCCTACAGATAAAATATAATCTCTATACTAAAATGCACATTTGTGAGCAATTGTTTCCCTTTGATATTTATTCTCTTCTATGGCAGATGCAACTTGTTTCGTAGTAATAAAGTAATAATCAAAACTCACTCTCGTGACTCTCTCATTGACGAAACCCTACCACCATCCGGCCACCATGGCCGGAAACCATTCGGGTGAAGCCCCCACTGGGCTTCCCCCAACATTCGTGAGTTTTCTCTCTCCTCTCTCTCTCGGTGCACGAATCGGTTCGCCTGCCATGGCCGGCAGGAGAAAGAAAGGGAAAGCGGCGAAATCAGGTGAGAAACCGGATTCACAACCAAAAAGGAAACCCTTAAGATGGATAGATTTTGTGTGGGGCAAAGCTCGAAGAAGATGGGATCTAGAACGAAAACTGGTACGCGTCAAGAGGAGGAACTCAACCAATTGATGGCTGAAATCGAAGCTTCATCTTCTATTAAGGCAAGATCTGCAACTATTGTGCAATCGACTACACCCGAAGAGGGTTGTTCGAAAGAAATAAACGCTGGACGATTGAGTGAAGGTCGTCTAAGTGGTGCAATGAAGGATGCATTAAACCCTAAGGCTTGGGTAAACAACATGAGAAACAACTCCAGTGGTCAAATCGGGTTGAGAGTGAAGGGGAAACGAAGAATTGGGCAAACTTCGACCTAGCGAAGCACAAGCCTCCATCTGGGAATCTGAACTTTGTCCAACCGAAACAGCAAGAAAGGCTTAAAATTCGGAAGATTAAAGCTGAAGATGTTATCACTGAGAAAAAGTAATGGGCTTCATCAATTGTTTGCTTTGTCCTAGGTTCCAATCCCCCGTTTTGGGTAATGAATGAGTTCATCTAAAAGCGTTGGGGAAAATTTGGCATTGACAAGGTAATTCTGCTTCCTAGTGGTGTATTTGTTGTTAGATTTTTGACTATGCATGCTCGTGAAGAAGTACTTCGTATTACTATACATGTATTTGGTAATAGACCATTGATTGTTAAACCATGGAATGTCGAGTTGGGGATAAACTATAAAGAAGTAGATAGAGTCCCAGTTTGGGTTCAAATGCATGGTCTAGAACTAAAGTATTGGAGTCTGTTTTCTCTAAGTAGCCTAGCTAGTACTTTGGGAAATCCCATTCTTGTTGATGAGTACACAATGGCGAAAATTAAGGTACAATATGCTCGTGTATTGATTGAGATGGAGATCACAAGTAGTATGTTTCTCCAATTTATACTTTTATCATTGCCTTCTTCTCTTAGTCTTCTTCTCCAGCACAGTTTCTCTAATTTCTAGTTAAAAAGACTCTATTTCTTCATTCTTTAATATGCAGCAGCTCAACTAGTAGCAGTAGCAAGCAACAGCATCAGCAGCATGCTTCCTTCCATCATTGTGTTTCAGCCCCTTCAGCTCAAATCTGTCCGCCTTTTCCTTCCTATTTCCTGCGACACCATTTCTCACCTGACTACAGCAACCAATCCATCAATTCAGAAGCAGCAGTCACAGTAGGTAAGTAGTAGGTTGTAGCTGTTGTTTTCCACATATTCTCCCTCTTTCTCTTCTTCAACTTGCAGCAGCTATAACTTGCACTGATGGCGAAGCAATTCCTTCCTTTGACAGCAAGAATTCAGTCTTCCTGATTGACAGCAGCAACAACATCTGCAGCAGCAACTTGACAGCATAGTAGCTGCCAGTTCTTCTTCCTCTATTGAGGTAGTTGCTGCAGAGTCTTCCACTTGCTTCCATCTGCTATCAATCTTCTTTCCACAACAAGGATTTCTCCACTTGCTTCAGCTCTGATCGACCTTCCAACAGCCCATTTTCCAGCAGCTTCTAATCCAGTCTATTTTGATGCCTTTTTGTGCAATTTGGTCCTCTTTTATGCTGAAATTCCACATTGACCCTCTGAGATACCTGAACTGCAAAATCACCCCAAAAGTAAACTAATCCTAACTAATTGACACTAAATTATGAGTAGAAATGAGTAAGAAATGCATGCAAAAAGGGTATATATTTTTATGTTATCACAAGCTGATGAGTGCAAATCATACTATGTTTTTAGGCACTCATTCTACCTCTTTATACTTTAATTTTAGGTTAATTAGATTAAAATTTTATGTTTATAGGCTAATTTGGTGACTTATGGTAATCCAGGGGCTGAATTACAAAAAGAACAAAAAAGTGGTCAAAATGTGACAAAATGGCAAAGTTTTGGGCAGAATTATAAATAGTTCAATTGGACCATTGCTGCAAATTAGAGAAGAACCCAAGAAGAGGAAAAAGCCAACGGGGGCAGCCATGGAAAAGAGGAGGAAGGGCAGCCTTTGGAGGCTTAGATGCTAAGAAAGCTTGAAGCCAACCAAGCCTTCAAGGCTAAGGAAGACAAGAAAGGCATGGGTGAAGTGATAGCTGTTGATTAGGGACAAAAGAAGGATTACATGGCTGTAATTTCAGGCTGGAAGACATGGTAGAAGGTGAAGAAGGTATGGGTCTCCTCAACTTGGTCTTAATCCAATGGACAAAGAGGAGATCAACCTCGCTAAGCAAGCCTACCTCCTCCAACCTTTATAAAAGCCACAAGAGCAGCACTAGCAAGGGGAATCAACCTAAGAAGGGAAAGATCAGATTTAGAGAGACAAAGAAACCCATAGATAGACAGTAGAGAGAGAACAAGAGGAGCCGTAGGTTTCAGAAATAGGTGGCTACTCGTGGAAGTGAGTTTCTCACTTACCCAAGTAGCCAGTCAAAAGCAGCTTGCTCCCTTCCCCTGTTTTCTTTCTTTTCTGTATTTTCTTGTGTTGTCATCATGTCCTTGGCTATGTGGATTACTTCTATAACATTTATAGTCAAGGATATGTTTAGCTAATCTGTTTATGGGGTCTTAATACCTTATATCTCTATGTCATGATACATGGTTACACTTAGATGATATTTGTGTGCTTAGTCTTAGGGCTTTCATTATTCTTTTAGTTAAATTAGCTACTTAACTAATTGTGCTTATATGTTGAGGGCATCCCAAAAGGATAAACTTAACTTAGAATGTCTAAGATTAACCGGTGACAATGGAGTAGCCCAAGGTTTCAAACAACGGAAGTTAGTTTTTTGGCATGAGGCAATCATAAGGGCCGAAGTTCTTAATGGTTTAGTAGTATTCTGGAGTCAACAACGGAAGTTAGTGGGCTTGTTGCTGCTAGGACTGCTGTTTAGAATAATAGAAGTGACCTTACAGTGTTTATGTGCCTGATTGAACATAGTTTCATACCACAAAAGTAGCTACCAACTAGAGAGAGGATATGTTAAGATTCCCAGAACATTGAGCTAAGTCGGTTTCTCACTTTCGCAATTCGTTTTTCTTTTTTTTTTTTTCTTGTTGTTGAGTCGAATAATTCGGGGTTCATTAGAGTTTCAATCATCCCTGTGAGATCGACCCTACTTACTACTGTCTGCAGTTTTAAGTAGATTTTCTTTGGTGATCTCGACACCCATCACAAACGCCCCTGCAAGTAGAGAGTATAGAAAAAGACGTTTCTGAGAAGGCTTACCCTAATATTTCTCAGAAAATACATTGTTTCCTCTTTCTTCCATTCAAGGAAATGTTACGTTTTAGTCCTAATATTTGGAGAAATCCAATATTTGTTGCTAATAATGGTTTCTGGATGACTCTTATGGCTGACATGTTTTTAATTTTACGACATTTTTCTTTCTGTAATAGTGCTCTTAGTTACTCCATTGTTCTAAAATACGTGTCATTAGAAAACTCACACACCGTTTAAAAAAATCTTAAACATGGTAGATAGATTACTAGAATATTCTCAACCTGCCCATTAAAACAAATGCTTGCTATTATTATTATTATTTTTTTTTGGATGTGGGAATCAGAAAACGACATTTATTTTGAAATTTTTGTTATTTTACTAAAATGGTATTTATTTCAAAATGAAGGGAGTATTAGCAAGTGATCTTAATAGTAAATTCTTTCTTAATTCCCCATCTTTTCAAACTTAATCCTTATACTTAAACAAAAGGCACAATAGGTAAGAAATAATGCCTAAGAAAACTCAAGGACCACATTCAAAGCGATCTCGCTCGTCGGATGGCCTCGATATGATGTCAACGACTTATTATGGGCAAAAACGGGAATTCATAAATTGTTTTCTACTATTAAACAATACGAAATATGAATTTTTTGGAAAAAAAAAAACCCTCAGATATCAAGACGACGTCTTTTTATACCCGTATATTTTATCCCATATCCCCTAGCAGAAAACCCATATATTTCATCCCCCAGGAGTGAAAACGACGATGTTTTTGTCCCAATTTTTTTTTCTTTTATTAATTTTTTTTTATTTTGTTGAATCCTGACTACAAAACGAACACATATTATACTTTCGCATCACCTTTCCTCCTCAAACTTAATTTGAATTTACCAAATCACACCAACTTTATTAGCTTCTGCCATCGCCACTTCCGATTCCGGCATCGACGTCATCCCACGGACACGATGCCCCCCCTCCCCCTCCGTCTTCTTCACATGAACGACGTCCTTCTACTTTTGGAAGCAGCCGTTTCGATCGCAGCCAGAGTAATTATCTCTCTGCCCCTCTTATTGTATCTTTTTCAAATATTTCTCGCGATTTTTTTCTTTTTTAATGTTCCTTTGCTATGACTATGGAGGCTTTTAGATCAATTGATTTTTGATATGATAAATTGATCAATGGGTGTTCTGACGTTCTATAGATGGCTGGTGGATCGGTACCCAATACCGATCGTTGATGTGGTGGAGGACGAGCCAAGAGAGCATGGGAACGGTGTCGTCATGCCTGTGGATGTCACAAGGCCAAACCTTCGTGGAATAGAGTTTAAAAATTTGTATTTGCACATGAATGGAATTATTCCCCCGTGTTTTCATCCTGAAGGCAAGGTAAAATTGTTGGAATCCAGAAAATTAGTTCCTTTTGTTGACACCAAAAGTTTCACCAGACTTTTCTGTGATGTTGGTTATTTGGTTGATTTTTTGCAGCTCAATTTTGTTTTTGTTTTTTTGTTCTTTTTTCTGTGAGGTTTTTTTTTAGTTTGGTAACTGATAGTTTGAAAGTCTAGATAAAAATGCTAATTTGATAAGTTTTTCATAGAGTGATTCCCATGAAGCTCCTTGGAAGAGACGATTGCAATGTTTTTGTAATAAAATACTATAAAAATAGCTTAGGATCTCGTAATTGTTTAGAGATCCCTTGACTTACAGATATTTAGTTAATGAATTGTCAATTCTCTGTGGTGATAGGGTTAGAAAATTGCTGCAACTGCTGAAAATTACTTTTGTTGTTCAGACGCCTTTATCCTCTATGAGTCTGCATTGGAGAATCTTATGTTTGCATAAGGTCAATTTGATAATTGTGTGTTGGGTCAATATTGAATGGATGTGGTTGCTTTAATCTATTTTTGCTTAAATTTTTATTGATTTGGATTGAACATTTCAAAAATTAAACCATTCTGGTGTGTTATTATTGTGTTCATACTGAACCAACGCTTCTCTCAAACATTTTTCCTCAGCTTTCTCTTCAAAAATTGTTGAATGACCGTTTTGACAATCAGCTATCATCATATAATTATATTACTTAACTCAATATATGGAGTAAACTTGTTCATCAATCTTTACAATTTCAAATGTGGATTTTTAAATATTTCAAGGTATAGTGGTTGTCGTCTGGTGGGTTGGTTGTTGACACTTCCAAAAGAAATAAATACCTACTTAAAACAATTAGCTAGTGGTAAGTAGGGTCGTTCCACAGAGACGACAGTTAACTGCTTAAAATCTGATTATTGTGCAAACAAAGGAAAATAAGCTGAACAGATTTTTCACTTGAGAGAATGAGATAGTCACTTGAAAAAGTGAAGAGCAGAGGGGCTAATCACTTTACTATCTATATGATCCAGTTTTGATTCATTTGATTCTTGTTACATATGATTTATTGTTTGATCAGACACTTGTATTCTTTACAGTTACTCTCTGACAGAATAAAGAGTCTCAGATTAGCTAAATTACGAACCTCTCATTCAGAGTAATTCATTAATTTGAGCCATTCAGTCTTAAGCCCATTTGATCACCTATGCCAATGCACCTAACTCTCGTTGATGATTGAAACTAAAGGGTAGATTTTCTCCTTTGTAATAGACTAGTTTAAGCAGTTCTAAAGTTATGTTTCCCCTCTTAGATCTCCATAACTATGCATGCACAATCCATTAAGTGTCCAATTTTATTAAAAGGTTAGTTTAAACACTTGACTAGAAACAATGCCTCATATAAGAAACTGAATCAAAACTTTCACATATAGATAGAAGGGATTAGACCCTTAACTGAGTTTAGCTACTCATGTTTATTGAGTTAAACATGAGAGAAATAAAGTACAAAAGATCAGTCATGATTAAGATAAAAAAGTTAGGATAGAAGGGAGAAGTGATACCAGGGCAGATTCGGTCTGCTCACTTTGACGAGTGGCTTTCGCCACTTGACAGAGTGACGTTCTGCACTCTTTGCTTCTGCTGCTATCCTATTTCTACCCAACTAATTTAACTAACTAAACTGTCTTTGGAATGATTCTAACTACCCAATCTGTTGTTGTTCTAACTGCTATTGGCTGACTATTTATAGAAATTTGGAGAGACTTGGATTGGTTGAAATCTAGCCTTTTTCTTTGCAGCAGAAAGGTGAGGCAGCAACTTGTAGCTGTTGAGATTTGTTTATTCAACAACTTGCCCAATTGGCAAGTTACTGTCTTCTTCTCTGGCTGCTCCTTTTCTTCTGCCGTAATCAGCCACCTTCCTCTCATCATTACCTTCTCTTCTTAGTCTTCTTCTTCGGCTCAGCTTCTCCAATTTCTAGCCACAAATCTCTATTTTTTCATTCTTTAATTTTCAGCAGCACAACTAGCAGCAGTAGCAGCATCAGCAGCATGCTTTCTTTCATCATTGTGTTTCAGTCCCCAATTCAACCTTAGTCTTTTGGCCTTTTCTTTCTTGTTTTTCGGGTATCACTTGCAGCACCATTGCTCATTGTAGCAGCCAACCAGTTCAGCAGCAGCAGCAACAACAGGTAAATAACAAAGTTACAGCTGCTATTTTCTACATATTTTCCCTCTTTCTCTTCTTGAACTTGCAGCAACAACAACTTCAGTGATGGTGAAGTAACTTCTTCCTTGGGCAGCAAGATTTCAGTTAGAGAGTCATCTTGATTGACAACAGCAATAGCTTTTGCAGCAGCTACTTGGCAGCAGAGCGGTTGCCAATTCTTCTTCCTCAATTGAATTTCCTGCTGCAAAGTTCCTCTAATTGAGATCATCTGCCATCAATCCTCATTCTTCAGCCAAGATTCCTCCACTTGCTTCAGCTCTCATCAATCTTCCAGCCCTTGATTTCCAGCAGTTTCTAAATTGGTCCTTTTTTATGCCATTTTGTGCAATTTGGCCCTAATTTATGATGATATTCCACATTAGCCCTCTGATTACTCTGAAATACAAAATCAACCCAAAAAGAAACTAATTCTATCTAATTGACTCCTAATTCTAAGTAAAACTGAGTAAAAAATGTCTGCTAAAATGATATATATTTTAGTGTTATCATCGGCTCACCCAATATATAGTATACCCCACAAATGAGGTAACCTTGTCCATACCCTTCAACTCAGCATGCGATGTACTTGGTTATTGTTTCAAAAGAAATCTCACGGTAACCACATTTTTATCGTGTAATAGGTAATGACATTACTCCATTAAGGGAATCAGAACTGAACAATAGAACCGGCACGAGCCAATGAAACTTCATCGCCATCTCATGCTATTCTGCAGGTATTTTCATTTCAAATTTTTATTTCACAAGTGCTACATAAATTTCTTGATTGTTCCATTTCTTTTATGCTATTTTTTGGTTCTGGTCGATTATAAAGTGAAAGATGCCTCCAACATGGTTGTTCAACGAGTTGGAAAACTTTCACTTATTGATCTTCCTGGTTCTGAAAGAGCTCTAGCTACTGATCAGAGGACACTAAGATCCCTTGAAGGTGCCAACATAAAAAGGTCACTACTTGCTTTAAGCAGCTATATCAATGCCCCGGTTGAGGGGAAGAAGCATATGCCCTGCCGAAATTCCAAGCTCACCCAGCTGCTCAAGGGTTCTCTTGGTGGTGCTTCTAATACAACGACGATTGCAAATATCAGCCCAAGAGAAATTACGAAAATCCCTAAGAGTAATTTACTTATTCGCTGATTACAGTGATAATAATACACCCTCTGTCCCCAAAAAATAGTCGACTTTGAGTTTTGAAATTTATACTAAAAATAGTACAAAAATAAAAACTCAATATAGACTTTTTTTTGGGGATGGCGATAGTAATTTTTATTAGTTCAAATTCAAGGCACGTTAGACCCATTGATTGGTGTTAATTACTTTTAATTTACTTCAATACATTTCATTTCATTCGAACTAACTCTTGAGCAAGTATTAGCATTTGTCATGGTGTTTATTCGTTGAGTTCTGGATTTTAAGGATCATGTGGTTTTATTTGATTCTGCATTGTGCATCATCATTGAAGCACTTCTCTTTGAAAGAGAGTATCTATTGATTTTCGTATGTATGATTCAACCTTAATGAAGAGGCTGATTTCTAATCAATAATTATTCAAGTTTCTTTTTGTGAAAAGTAGAAATTTAAAGCTGGCATGTTAGTGGCAATTTGATTGGCATGGTCCGAGATATCCTGATAAAAAAATTTTAAACTGGCATTTCAATTTCCTTAATAAATTGCTCACGAAACTTTGCATTTCCTGAGTACATCACTCTTTTTCTGAATAAGTTTATCAATGCCATCTTGGGTTATATTTCTCGTGGATATCAAGGATCTTTTTGCTCGGAATCATGTCACTGTGTCTCATACTTCAAAATCATCTATTCAAAATCACAACTCTACTTTGTAAATTTCCACGATGCGCCAGCACCGATAACTTCTCTCATCGCCTCTGGGGTTTGCTTACTTCATAATTTCACCTCAATTCGCTTTATGTAAGATATGCAAAGAAACCATTATCTTTATTGGTGTAGTTCTAAATTGCATGAATTAGTGTCATCGACAAATTGTCATGTAATTGCTATTGTTTTACTGAGTAAGTGTACAATACTTTATTATTGTTTTATAGATGTATCACTTCTCTAAATTTAACCTTGAGCATACTCGCACAAAAACCAACACTTGATCCAATCTTTATAATTTTAGGTTCTCAAGTAGTAAATGATGCTTCTTCTTCTAATTCAATTCTCTATAATCTGGAGGCTTGCCAATGATAACTTAAGAAGAGAACATCTCTGGACTTCTCTAAGAAAGCTTTCCAATCTTCAACGGTTATATCTACAAAACAATAGAGAATGAAATTGTGATTAATTTGGAGGATAAAGACATTTCAAGTCTTCAAAATCTTCAAAGATATGGTTTACACTACAAGAAAAAGCATGTCGGGACGCCACTAAGCATCCTAATATACTATCTATTAGGACGCATATGATTTCGAGACCAATAAAAATGTGTCCTATAGTAGGTGGTTCAAATAAAAATGTATCCTATGGTCCTAATAAAAATGTGTCCTATAGTAGGTGGTCCTAATAGGCTTAGAAACACAAAAAAGCGTCCCTTTAACATTATGCGTCCGGATAGATTTTCAAAATTAAGATGCATTCAAGCGTCCCGATAACCATTTTTCTAAAAGGACACTTGGATGCGTCCTTAACTGGATGAATTACAAACTCTATAGGGACATTTAAATGTGTCCCGACATACATTTTTTTCACAAAATATATATATATATATATATATATATATAAAATAAAAACTAATTTAATAAGTAATTCGTATATTTCAATTCTATACATAACAACGACTTCAGTCTCAACTCTCAACTCTCAACAAGATTTACCAAAAGATCTCTCATAACTTACAAATAAACAACATACATAAAAAAATATAAAGATTCATAAACAACTAACAATGTTGAATTTGTTACAATGTGATGCCTCGTGAGCTTTTGTATTTGTTGTATCCCCGAGGAGGTGATGGATGTCTTGTGCAATGAGTGGTGTAGAACAATACCTTCCAAAGGTGACTTACTTTGTCCTTTGGTTGTACCTTGACTGAACATTTTCTTTGCACTGCGAGTAACAGTCTCTGGCCATGGGAACTTTGAGATAGAGGATTCCCAAATTAATGATGGCTGCCCAAGCATCCTCTTGACATGTCCGCAAATTACTTTGGAACCTTCCCTACAGACACGACATGTATTTTACAGAAAAGTTAACTAATAAGGTCTGAGGCCATACACAAAGTACTTAGAATGTCACTGGATTGTTACACACACACACACTCACCCATACGCAATTGACAGATGATCAAAAATATACTTCACTAAAATTCATCAAATGCTAAACAGTAGAAATGATGGCAGCTAATGCAATAACTCCTCTAATGGTCATTACTAATCTACCTCTATCAATTAACAGAACACAAAAATCCACTGTAAATTGCAACGATGAAACACTTTCATCAAAGTTAATATGTTACCGAAATCCTCAAGCAGAGAGGAAAACAACCATAAATTACACATTGGTCAAATTTAGTGGATCATACAGTGAGTATAATACAAAACAATACAAAACCCAATCATAGATCATCTATTACAGAAATTTCTATCAAGTGAAACAGAACTACTTTGATCATAATTCATAAAAGAATAACACATCTTGCCTCATATCTCAAAGTGCAAAGATAACAGCTAGTTTACTAGTTTTTGTTTTCAGGAAACAAAAACAGAGGAAGGGTTTCTACGATCCCTTAACTTCGACATGAACAGAAGAAATGGATTTTGTATGAATCACTATGTACCTTCAACGTTTGACAATTACTTATCATGCAATGATTCAAGACATAAGGTCATATAACACTGTGAGACTGGTTATAGAACCATTTGATTTTTGATAACTCATAAAAAGCACAAGGAGAAATTATAATGGAACCTGTATCGCTTTTCTATTCATCTCCGCATCCTTAATTTTGTGCTTTGCTTGTTGGTACATTTCCCTCTGTTCTTCTGCCCACTTTTGATGCTTTTCCTGCTTAAAAAAAATGACCCCCGGAATTAACTCAGATTAGGCAGCAAAGGGCATGTGTCGAAAGGAGAACCATGTCTTTCCAATCTATGAAGAGAACAAAAGACCCATTTTATTTTACATATTACTCAGAAGAACAAGAGATTTCAATGCTCAGTCATAGCCAATTACCTTCTCTAGAAGACGTAATATATTTATATAAAATACTCTTTTATTGAGAAAAAAAATTGATTTACCTTAAATGTAGATTTGTTGATGAAAGATAGGTAGCACCGAATCTTTAACAAAATTAGCGACTTTCAATAGCATCATGGGCTAGCATGGCCTCGGCCGCCCAATCGGGTTGCTTGCTCGTCATTTTAAACATCTTTATCACCAATTCAAACATAATCCATAAGTTCAATGAGAAAATCCAAACTATTAAAAAGATAATGTGTTCTTATAATGTGTAGTGAGATAATGTGTGTTCTAATAATCCACACATAATAACAAACTATTAAAAAGATAGATCACGATGACTAAATATAATATATCTACAAGTATATTATAGTTTAACCAATTAGGCTACTTTATTGGATCATAATTGTGGATATTTTACTTATTTTACTCTCTCAGGTCCTTATTATAAGGCATTTTGATTTGTCATAAGTTTAACCTATAACGTATTTTTAATTGAAATAAAAATCTTAAAAATATTTCTTAATAAAGTAGAACACAACAAATGTGAAAATACATTTTCCAAGTAATTTCTAGTTTCATCTTTAAAAATCTTTCATTTACAGTCATTGCTTTTCGCTCAAACGTTCTGCTATTTCGCTCAATCCACACATGATAAACAGTTGACGTTATTCCAGCAAACAAAAAGTGCCTCTCATTTTATGAAATCTCCAAGTCTTGAGCAATCTGGTAACTCCCCTTTTCTGGTTTATTAGTGGTAAACTTACCTACAACCAATTGAAAAGTTCCTGCAGCAAACCTTGTGAATATGAACAGCCAAAGAAAAGGTGCTCAATGCTCTCATCAGCTGCATTACAGATACCACATTCCAGTGAACCTAAGACCAGATTCAGTTTAGCTAGCCTGTTAAGTGTCCCTAGTCTACCTTTCAAAGCTAACTAGCTTATAAAGCTGTGTTTACATAGACTATAAGAACCCCAAATGATTTCAGCAGCCCTGTATTTTGGTTTTTCTCCAATCAACCATTTATATCCACTCTTTGCCGTATATGGTTTCCCTCTGTTACCAAGCCATACACCCTGGTTGATCCCTTTTTGGAGCTAATTATTAATCCTTACCAATTTCCTCTAATGCCAGCTTGAGTCTCTTGGAACTTGATAATCCCAGATATTTTTCCTCTTCAAATAATGGACATGGATCCATTTGATCCATAGACTTTCTTTCTTATTTGCTATGTTCCAAATCTGTTTACCTACCAAATCTTTATTCCACAATTCTGGCAATTTAATATGCAATCCACCTTCATTTTTACTTAAACAGACATCATTCCAAGCAGCCATAGAGCGCAATCTACCAGATACATTTTGTCCCATAAAAATTCTCTGCAACATCTCTCTATTTAGACAATTACATATTTGGGAATAAGGAAGATACCTGACCAATATGGATGAAGGTTCAGGAGCACAACATTCACTAACACCAACCTCCCTGCATATGACAAGTATCGACTAGCCCAACATTTTATTTGTGCAGTAATTTTTTCCTCAAGTACTTGACAGTTTGATTGCCCCCAAGCTGTAGGAGATAACGGAACTCCCAGATACTTGATAGGAAATTTCCCTATCTCGAAGCCAATTATGCTCTAAATTTCGGCTTGCAGATCCTCCCCGACACCCCCAAAGTAGAGATTGGACTTGCGAAGATTCACTGTGAGACATGTGGTATTAGCAAACTCTTTTAGAACTTGCTGTACTATTCTAACTGTCCCTGCATCAGCTTGACAGAGAAATATAAGGTCATCAGCAAATATTAAGTTTACAATTTGTAACTCCTGGCAATATGGATGAAATTTGAAATCTAGATTCTGAGCTGCTTTCTTGAAGAAACTAGTGAGATATTCCATAACAAGTACAAAGAGCAATGGCAACAAAGGGTCACCCTATCGAAGCTCCTTTTTGCCAGGAAAGAACCCCGTGCTAACGCCATTTAGGTTGACAGAGTAAGTGCTGGTAGATATACATTCCATAATCCACTGCCGAAGCCTGAGAGGAAAACCCATATTTTCTAATGCTTCCTCCACGAAACCCCAGTGAATGGAATCAAAAGCCTTCTTTAAGTCAACCTTCATCAAACAACTAGGTTTAGCATTTTTCCCCGTGTAAAGCCGTATCAAATCCTGAGTGAGAAGCACATTGTGAAGTATTCTTCAACCCTTCACAAATTCTCCTTGATTCAAGCTAACTAGATCAGGAAGGACTTGACCTTATCGTTGACTCAGCATTTTTGCTATACACTTATAGAGGTATTATAATAGGATATAGGGCAATATTCAACTGCATTTCTAGGGTTTTCAGTTTTAGGGATTAGGGATATGATAGTTGCATTTAGCTGCTTAAGAAGTTTCCCTGTTCTAAAAAACTCTAACACAGCTTCACAAACTTCCTCACCTACTATATCCCAAGACTTCCTATAGAACCCACTACTAAACTCGTCAGGTCTAGAACTTTTACATATACCAATACTAAAGAGGGCTTCTTTAACATCTGCCTTAGTGAAATCTTTAAGAAGGACTACCTGCTGGTCTACAACAAGTTTAAACCTAACTTAAAATCTCTATTAGCAGGAGTTCTAACACCCTCAGTTCCCAACAGCAATTGATAATAACTGATAAAATGGTTTTGTACCTGTTGCCAATCCTCTGTTAGCACACCTGCTTCATTAGTGTATAAAGTGATCCTGTTCTGCATCCTTTTCTGTCTCAGGTTGGCATGGAAGAAGCGTGTATTTAGATCCCCTTCTTGAATCCATTGGACTTTCAGCTTCTGCGCCTAGAATATTAGTACAACCTTGCTCTTTTCCATGTATAGCTTTGCTTCCTCTTTTTCTTCATTTGCAGCAGCCTGCAACATCTTCTGAGTAGTATCGAGATTAAGCCTTGCTGCGTGCTCATGCCCTTCTACATCACCAAAATGTTGTTTATTCATCTGCTTCAGTCTGAACTTAAGCAGCTTCTGCTTCTGCACAACTATATATTATTGGTGCCTTCAATTGGGTTCGCCAAACATCTGCTACAATTCCTTTATAATCTGGATGGTCAGTCCACATATTAAAAAACCATGATGATCTCCTCTTATCTATACTGCTGCTAGTTCCCCATCTTATTAGAAGCGAATTATGGTCAGAGATGTTGGCATTCATCACGATGGCAGCACCTTCAGGAAATTCTTCTATCCATAGTTCATTTACTAACACCCTGTCCAGCTTGGACACAATCCTTTGATCTCCTAACTGTTTATTAGTCCATGTGAAATTACTCCTTTGCATTCTCAGCTCTATAAGCTCACAAGTGTCAATAACCATTTGAAACATAGAAGTATCTTGACTAAGGCTTGCAGTTCCACCCAATTTTCTTCCTTTCTGAGTATACAGTTAAAATCCCCAAGAACTAACCAAGGAAGATTGATACTCCCAGCCATTTCCAACATCTTTTTCCATAATTCAATTCTACCCTGTTGTTGATGCTCAGCATAAACGACAGTAATCGGAAAGATCTGTTGACCATCAATTACGGAAACTAAACCTTGTATGAATTGAGGATGTACTTGTCGAGTCTTGATCCTGTATGAGACCTTTTTCTACAATAGTAGTATCCTGCCCTTTTCTTCTATAGTATGATTACTAATATAATCAAATGATCTCCATTTCTGGTTAACTAATTTTTCCACCGTCTCTCCTTTTAGCTTTGTCTCTAACAAACCAAATATACCAACATTATTCATAGAGAGGCTGAGATCAACCTCTCTATGTTTCAGGGGACTATTTAGTCCCCTTATATTCCAACAGAGGACATTACTCGTGGTTACTAGTCCCTATAATAGGGTTTCTAGTTCCATTATAACTTCCTTTGGTGGTAGGTCTCAGCTTTTCCTTACTCTTTTCTTCCATATCCTTACTTCCTTTCAATGTTTTTGGTGCCTTAGTCTTTTTAGCTGCATCACGATTTAAGGTTGTCTTTGCCCTTAACAGGTCCTGGGAATGAGTTTCTTCAGGTTCAGGCTGGGCTAGCTTAATCTCCTAAGTAGCTAATTTAGCTCTATGTGGTTTACTTCCTTAATTAGGCACTGGTTGCTTCACAGGCTGTTTATTCTGCCATTTCTTGACCACCGGCTTCCTACATTCCTGTTTTCCATGACCAAAACCTTTGCAAGTATCACATTTAAGGGGCTTCCTTTCATACAGTATGCTCTGCTCCTGTAAATTCCCATGCTCATCCTCATACCAGACAGCTTCAGGTAGTGAAGAGGCTAATTCCATCTCAACAAGAATTCTGGTATAACCAGCTCTGTTTCCTTGTGCTGTCCTTTCGTCCATTTTAATCGGAACTCCAATTGTGCTGGTGATTTTGCTTAATGTCATTGCACCCCAGTATCTTAGTGGCAGTCTAGGTAACTGAATCCAAACTAGAATTTTCTTTACCACCTCAATCTTGAAACCATCTTCAACTGACCAGTTTCTAACAATCATAGGTTTTCCATCAAAATGAACCACAGTTTGCTTTAGGACCTCATCTTTAGCAGTTGCAGTGCTAAATCGAATAATATAGACTCCATTTTCCATTAACATGACCTGATCAATACCCAATTTCCCCCAGAGACGACGGATAAATCCATTGACTACAAAGAAAGGCGGGTTCGCTCCTAACACTGAACACGATACGGAAGATGTCCAGTAATCAATAGCAACTTGAAGTTCCTGCTTCGTTATCTTAGCCATAGATTTGTCACCAATGACAGTGGGCTCAATAAAAGAAAGTTTCCTATCAGGACCTTGAAGATTACTTGGATTGAAACTATCCCAAACATTCCCCAATTCTGGAAACCTAGAACCATTCCTCCTTTCCATAGATCTAGTTTCCTTAACCCCCGATGACTCGCCAATATGAACTACCTTATGATTACATAATTGCTCTAATATTGAAGCCGAATTAAACTTTCCAGCAGAATTAGGTCTTGTTACCTTTGTCGAAGAACCAATCAATGGTTTGCCCGATGTATTCCCGTCTTCCAATCGGTTGTGTTCCTCCTCCAGTTGCAACGCTAAAGGAGCTTCAATGGCCTTCCCTCTCTTCTTCGGCTTCCCTGCCATTGCGGGTGCACAAAGATCGCACCAGAATCGGAGAATTTCTCACACAGCAAGCGTAGAATCTCCCACATCGAGAGAGGAGAGAGTAAGTCTTTAATAACTTGATTTGTTATTTACTTTCTAATTCTATCTGCTAGTTGAATGTTACATAATAGACACGAACCGGTAGTACTGAGTAGCAATTAGACAAAGTATGTGTATTGGTGAGACATTGAATATCATATTAGTTTAAATTTGAAATCAATGGGACAAAGTCTGAATAGTTGCAGCTATCTCAATTGTTTAGGTTTTGGTTCAACTATATTTCTTTGGTTTTTATGCTGTCATTCTTTGGCGTGGAACGCTATCGTGCCCAGTCGGATTTTGATAAAGACTGATTGAGTACTAGGTTTGGTTAGTTAATTTAGAGAAATTAATTGATTTATTATGGCTATCCTGATAGATCTTTTGTTGAATAGATTGCTTGAACAGTTTTAGCAACCTGTGATTAATGAAATAATTGAGTGGTCCATCCCTTGAGTCAGATGTTTGTTACTTTGATCTTTTCTTTTATTTAGATTTTGTTGTTTGCATTTTCATTTTCATAATTTAGAAAACCAATCCAAAAACTCCACCTTTGCATTAGTTTGAAGGATACAATCCATCGTTCCCTGAAGAGATGACCTTACTTCTCTATACTACGTAGTTTGAAGTAGGTTATTTTATTTGTGTGGCTCGACACCCCACCAGTTCATCGACTTCATGTGTGAATGTGATTTGGACAATTTCTGTTCTGGCTTCTTAATTATCATTCAAAAGAAAGGTTAATTTTACATTTTAACAAAATAACTAAAGGAATTGATTAGAAAATCAAATTGCATAGCATTTAGGAGTTAGTTAACCGAACCGTGTTTGAAAAGAAAAATTTAATAAAAGAAATACTCATCTTGTCTCAAAAATTATTGTCTACCTGATTTTCATGTTTAGTAAACTTTGTACTAAAAGTGAAAATTTAACTGTACTATCATTTCAAAATGGATAGATTAAGAGTTAACACTTCCACGCATTTGTTGTAGTCTAGTATAATATGAACTTAATTAAATTCAAGATAAAAATTCAAAATAAATAATTATTTCAGAAAACATCCTTGAGTTCTTTGCTGTCTAGCATGATGTGGACTTGTCTAGTTGCAACAAACTTCTTTTCATTGAGTAGTTACGAGACCATTCCGCTAAGCAAACTAATTAGTGAATATTTGAAAAGTTGCTATCATTGAGTGGTTAAGTCATGTGTGACTGTTTAACCATGCAAATCTAGAAATTATAAATCTTTGGAAGTCGTTAAGACATTTGGATCTTAAGAAAATTGTTTATGATATGAACTGCGTGCGTTTTTTTTATTAAATAAAAATGAATTTGTTTGATCCTTTATCATCTTATGAAGTGATTATTTACTTATCATATTTTTATTAGCACAACATTTAAAAATTGATTCGGTAAAAACTCGTCAAGAGAAATAACTATGGGAAAATTAAACACACCGAAAACATTATTTTACATCTAACTTCAATTCTTAGGTTATTACGAATACAAAATGAGATTAGTGGCTAAGTTTGAAATTTTGCTTAAATATCCTTCTTGAAACAAAATTTAAGTATTATAGATTTATTCCCAATTGTATGAATTTTCTTGACAAAAGCTAATATTATAGGAATATGTTTCTCAAATATATATATATATGTATATTATATTGTGATAGTTAACCCTAAAAATGAAAGAAACTGATGTAGTAGAAATATATAATGGAATGAGATAGTGATCCATGTGACTATAGAATAGTGATTATAAAGTTGTATATCTTACGTTTCACTGTAATTTGTCCATGCTAAAAAATATTTATTTTGCACTATTATTCTATCAACAATGATAGAGACAATGAAAAATATATTGTGTAAAGGAAAACCTATGCTTTAGTTCCAAAGTCTGGGAAAATCCTATGAATCTAATAAAGTGTTGGATTTAAGTCTCAAATTTTAAAAAGTTTTTGGTTTTAGTCAAAGTCTCGCTATTTCGGTTGCCAAAATGAACTTTTAGTGACATTAACAACGATGTCATTTTGATTTAACGTCACTTTCGGACTGAAAACAAACACTTTTTCAAAATTCAGGATTAAAATCCAATACTTCAGTAGTTTTGGACTAATTTACTGAATTTTTCCGAACATTGAATGTTGATCCGCAGTCTAGTTAATTTCATCCATAACATTAACAAGATTATTAGGGCACTCACAAAATCGTAGATGGCTTGTGTCTCATCTTATATTCTCACCTTCCGCAAGATTTTCACTTTTAGAATTTATAAAGAATGAAAATACAATTTAGACAAATAATTTGAAATAAAAAAAAAACTGCATTTTATAGATGGTGTAGCCTGTAATATACTAGATGAAACGTTCTTCCCCTAGTCATACTGCCCATTCTATTTATAATCTTAATTTAGTTTGATGAGGATGACATAACAGATCCTGGAACTATGTGATTTTTCATTTTCAACCGTAACAGAACACAGTTTATTTTTTTTTTCATTGCAATAATTAACAACTTTAGTTTTTATTTATTTACTTCATGAAATAACACGATATATCACAAGAACTTGAAAATAAATGTAAATACATGTTTGATTATACGTAAATAAATGTAAATACACGATATAAATGTAAAAATACGTTGTGTGACCAGAATATTATACGTGTATATGTGTGTATGTCGGTATGTATGCATGTTTGATTCATTTCGAATACCTTAAAGCGTTAATCATAGTCGATTCCATCTGTTTTGAATCTTATACACACACTCTTAACTAGCGGGAATGTAGTAGGACATGTCGTAGGTGCCAAATTTTAGAACAATTAACCTTGCAGATTGTTAGATAGCCTTTCTTTTCTTTTTTTTTTTCCTATTTACAAAAATTAAAAAATAAAAAATTTTAAATAGCTAGCTTTCATACTTTTCCCCTTTTTGGTCCTTTTTTTTCCCTTCTTCACCATCGCGCTTAACAGAAACTTCAACCACCATAAGAACTCAAGGTCCATCTTTATGAATTGTAACAAATAATTCCTCTACTCAAAGAATGTTGCATCGATGACATGGATCATGGACGAATTATGTCATCATGCTTGTGAAACATTCCAAAAAAAAAAAGGAAGTTGCACAATAGGGGTCGAATCATGATACATCATTATCATTGATGTAATAAATAAGACATTTTGAATTAATATTGGGGAGTACAAAATGGCGCATTCAACACCAGTCCATCATACGTGACGATTTGCTTCGACGTTGGGTCGCAAATCATACGGTCACAACGCTCGCTGCTGTCGTTGCAAGACGCGTTTTCCGGCGAACAACAGACACTAGCGGCATTACACGTCGTAGGCATCCAAGTATTGCCGTCAATGTTTGGAACATAACAATATTCGTATAAAAAACTGCAATATTTATCCACCGGGACATAACAACTAAAGTTGTCGTTGCAAATTGTGATATCATGATTACAACAATCACACAAAGCCGTACAGTGCATGTCTGTCTCACGTGCACCGGCTGGAATACAGTGCCATTGGGTTCTTGACACCGGTATCAGAACAACTGCATGTGTTAATTACCACCATCAATACTTCAACAAAATAGACTTTTTCCCCCCTTGGGACAGAAAAGATAAATATTGTCAATAACTTTTTTCAAATTCATTTATATATATATATATATGTGCACCTTTCAATAACTTTAAAAAAAAAAAGATTAACAATAAAAAAATTAAAATAATCAACAATTTTTAGTTATTTTTCAACTAAAACTAAAATACAAATTGGATAATCATTTTGTAAAGGAAAGTGTAACAATTTAGCTGCAACAAAAGTAAAATAAATTGTTGAACGACTGAATTGTATGCATGATTGTGTGTATATATATATATAGGTTAGAGACACTTGAGAATAAAAAGATTGAGAAGAAAGGACTTGCAAATTGTTGCCACCAAAGCAAGTGTTGAGGCTGAGCCTGAGGGCGAAGGAGAGAGTTTCACCATTTTTTTTTCTCTTCTACAAGGAAATATGAAGGAAATAATGATTTTGTGTAATTCGTGTAGCGAATTTGTAGCTCAATTTATAGAGTTATATGGCATCAATAAAGTCAAATATTTGGGGTACAAATTTAACAATCATCAACCAATACATCATTTTTTTTTCTTCTTTCTAATCCTTTATCGTAGTTTGATGATAAGTGATGATGATAAAATATTTAATGGTAAGGTAATGACAAGTAGACGAGTGAAGACTCAACAAATTCCAATGTTTAATATTCTACTTTCTTGTTAAGTTCTTTATCCAAGTAGCTAGTTAAGTTCAACTTTTACAATATTTAGATTTTTTGTACAATTCCTTTCGAAAACTTTTATAACTTGCAACAATTTTGCCTAAGCAAAAAACAAAAGTAAAAACTGTAAATTAATTTGGACGTAAAAATAGGAGAAACCAAGTTATTCAAATGGAGCCGAACTATTAGTTATTTTAATTCTTGAGTTAGCTAATAGAATTGTAGTAATAAATAAATCAAAATTCTTCATCTCAAAATAGAATTTCATTAGAACTCCCATAGTATATCCAAACCATCTTCGGAAATTATTTTTAGGTGGTAAAATAGGACACTTCAAGAAGCATATATGAAAAGCTATTTTCGAAGTGAAACAAGTCCTCTACCATATTATTTGTTATATACATATTGTGAAGTTTTTGTGAAAATTTTACCACCGACTCATCAAATAGTTATCATTTGACCAAATTAAACTAACGAGTGATTTGAAATTCTTAAATCTAAAGGGTTAAAGTGACAACAAGCTACCAAAGTTAAAAAAAACATAAGAGTTCGTAGTCCTTCAGTGTGATTTTTTTTCTTTGAAAAATATTGTTTATATCCGTGCAATTCTCGTGAATATAAAATAAATATATTATTTTGTAGCCAGCCTATCTTACATCTTATGATTTATTTAGAGAGGAAATGTTCTTCCCCAAATAAAACTCGTATTTCTCATTATATCCAATGAAAGAGGCCGAAATATTTAACAATCAAAATTTCGGGATAAAGATCATGACCAAGTCACATTTCAATTTCTGTTTGAAAGGGACGACTTTTCTCCCAACAGATCCTATAATTGAAGTGTGTTATCTTCCATTTCAACCTTTAACACATTCATTGTTCTTCTTCAATAGATAAGCAAGATTATGATGAGTTGGGATCTTATATTCTAAATTGTTCATCCCCCCTTTGTTTAATCTAATATAATTACGTCGTTCTAAATAGCGGCTCATCACTTTACATAAACGGCTTAAAAATCGATCGGCTTAAAAAAAATGTAAGGCAAACAAAGTTTTTAATTCTTACTAATCATTTTTAATGTTTTATCCCCAATTCAAGCGTATGGGTTGATCGGTTCTTCAATCATTAAACACGTCGTCAGTGAACTCCCTTGTGGACAGATTGCCGATAAATTGATCGATTCTTTTTTGATAAATTAGTAGTTCTTTTTTTCTTTTTTGTTCTAAGTTCTCCGACAATACAATTCATCATCGCCCTCTCTCCCTTTTTATTTCATCCAAGTTTCTTCCTACCAACGAGGATCCACATTAATATTCTTGATTTCTTTCTTACTCCCACCATCCCCAAAAATACTCCAATTTGAAAGACTAAAATATAAAGATTAGATGACAATGTAAATTAAAAAGTTAATATGAAAAAGACACTACACTACACGGTTGATGAATTGTCGTTTTCTTTGATGATTCACTAACTAACAATTATGAATACCATTTCATTGATGGAACTTGAGTATCTGACTGATTGGAAGAAAATATTATCTTATCCTAGTTTTAATTCCACTGTAACATGAAAAACTGATGAGTCAACAAATATGGATGTCGATCCGCAATCTAGTTAATTTCATCCATAACATTCACAAGATTATTAGGGAACTCACAAAGTCGTAGATGGCTTGTGGCTCACCTTATGTTCTCACTTTCCGCAAGATTTTCACTTTTAGAATTTATAAAGAATGAAAATGCAATTTAGACAAATAATTTGAATAAAGAAACTACATTTTATAGATGGTGTAACCTATAATATTATAGATGTAAAACGTTCTTTCCCTAGTCATACTGTCCATTCTATTTATAATCTTAATTTAGTTTGATGGGGATGACCTAACAGATCCTGGAACTGTGCGATTTTTCATTTTCAACCTTAACATAACACAGTTTCATTTTCTTTTTCATGGCAATAATTAACAATTTTAGTTTTTATTTATTTAATCAATGAAATGAACATGGTATATCACAAGAACTTGAAGATAAATGTAAATACAACACCGAGTCATAACTTATGAATACGTTGTGTGACCAGAATATTATACGTGTATATGTGCATATGTCGGTCTGTATGTATGTTTGATTCATTTTGAATACCCTAAAGCATCGATCGTAGTCGATTCCATCTGTTTTGAATCTTATATATACACTCTTGACTAGAATAAATGTAGTAGGACATGTCCTAGGTGCCAAATTTTAGAACAATTAACCTTGCAGATTGTTAGATAGCCTTCCTTTTCTTTTTTCTTTTTTTTTTCCCTATTTACGGGAATAAAAAAATAAAAACTTTTAAACAGCTAGCTTTCATACTTTTCCCTGTTTTGGCCTTTCTTTTTTCCCTTCTTAACCACCACGCGTAACAGAAGCTTCAACCACCATAAGAAACATTGCAAAAAAAATAAAATTGACCAGGAACTTAATTATTCACACAAGATATAAAATATATGTTCCTATACATTATTTCCGCGCGTCCCCGCGGAAGAAGGTGGACATACCCAAAAAGATACTTACATTTTATATCAATATTTATTCAAAACAATAGAAATCAAGGACCCAAACCAACAATACTAATATTAAGGAGAGAAAACCTTACAAATTGATGTGTAGAAGTTGCACAACATGGGTCGAATCTTGATGCACTATTATCATCGATGTAGTAAATAAGACATTTTGAATTAATATTCGGGAGTACAAAATGGCGCATTCAACACCAGTCCATCATACGAGACGATTTACTTCAACGTTGGGTCACAAATCATATCGTCATAACACTCGCTGCCGTCGTTGCAAGATGCGTTTTCCGACGAACAACAGACACTGGCGGCATTACACGTCAAAGTCATCCAATTATTACCGTCGACGTTTGGAACATCACAACATTCGTATGAAGAACTGCAATATTTACCGCCAGGACACAACAACGGAAGTTGTTCTCACAAATTGTGATATCATGATTACAACAATCCCAAAAAGCCGTACAGTGAGAGTCTGTCTCACTTGCACTGACTGGAATACAGTGCCATTGGGTTCTTGATACTGGCATTAGAACAACTGTATGTGTTAATTACCGCCATCAATTACTTTAACAAAATAGACTTTTTCCCCCCATGGAACAGAGAGGATAAATATTGTCAATAACCTTTTTCAAATTCATTCATATATATGTGTACCTTTCAATAACTTAAAAAATAAGATTAACAATAAAAAAATTAAAATAATCAACAATTTTTAGTTATTTTTGAACTAAAACTAAAATAAAAATTAGACAATCATTTTGTAGAGGAACGGGTAACAATTTAGCTGCAACAAAAGTAAAATAAATTGTTGAAGGACTGAATTGTATGCATGATTGTGTATATATATACGTGCAAATTGTTTGCACCAATGCTAGTGTTGAGGCTGAGCCTGAGGGCGAAGGAGGGAGTTTCACCATTTTTTGTCTTTTTTACAAGGAAATAATGATTTTGTGTAATTTGTGTAGCAAATTTGTAGAACGATTTATAGAGTTACATGGCATCAATAAAGTCAAATATTTGGGGTAAAAATTTAACAATCATCAACCAATATATCCGTTTTCTTTTCTTCTTTCTAATCCTTTATCTTAGTTTGATGATCAGTAATGACGATCAAATATTTAATGGTAAGGTAATGACAAGTAGACGAGTGATGACTTAACAAATTCCAATGTTTAATATTCTACTTTCTTGTTGAGATAAACGAGAATAGGATGTCTCAACAAAACCAAGGAGGAGGATATCTTCCCTTCTATGTATTCACATAATTTAGAAAGATTCTAAAAATGTTTAATTATTTTTGTGCTACAACATTATTAGTAGTTGGACTATTACTCTCAAGTAGCTAGTTAAGTTCAACTTTTACAATATTTAGATTTTTTGTACAATTTCTTTCCTAAACTTTTATAACTTGCAAAAATCTTGCCCAAGCAAATAACAAAAGTAAAAACTGTATATTATTTTGGACGTTAAAATAGGAGAAACCAAATTATTCAAATGGAGTCGAACTATTAATTATTTTAATTCTTGAGTCAGCCGATCGTATCGTAGGAATAAATAAATAGAAATTCTTTATCTCAAAATAGAATTTCATTAGAACTCCCATAGTATATCCAAACCTTCTTCGAAAATTATTTTTAGGGGGTAAAATAAGACACTTTAAGAAGCATATACGAAAAGCTATTTTTGAATTGAAACAAGTCCTCTACCATATTATTTGTGTATATACATATTGTGAAATTTTTGTGCACATTTTACCTCGACTCATCAAATAATTATCATTTGACCAAATTAAACTGACGAGTGATTTGAAATTCTTTATCCTCAATAGTTAAAGTGACAACAAGCTATCAAAGTTAGAAAAAACATAAGAGTTCGTAGTCTTTCAGCTAGAATTTTTTTTCTTTCAAAAATATCGTTTATATCCGTGCAATGCTCGTGAATATAAAATAAATATATTGTTTTTTAGCCAGCCTATCTTACATCTTATGATTTAATTTGAGAGGAAATGTTCTTTCTCAAATAAAACTTGTATTTCTCATTATATACAATGAAAGAGGTCGAAATATTAAACAATCAAAATTTCGGGATGAAGATCACGACCAAGTCACATTTCAATATTTTTTTGACGGGGACAACTTTTCTGTCAGCAGATCCTATAATTGAAGTGTGTTATCTTCCATTTCAACCTTTAACGCATTTCATTGTTCTTCGTCAATAGATAAGCAAGATTAGGATGAGTTGGGATCTTATGTTCTAAATTGTTCCCCCCCCCCCCTTTGTTTAATCTAATATAATTACATCGTTTTAAATAGCGGCTCCTCACTTTTCATAAACAGCTTAAAAATCAATCGGCTTAAAAAAACGTAAGGCAAACAAAGTTTTTAATTCTTACTAATCATTTTTAATGTTTTATCCCCAATTCAAGCGTATGGATTGATCGGTTCTTCAATCATTAAACACGTCGTCAGTGAACTCCCTTGTGGGCAGATCGCTGATCAATTGATCAATTCTTTTTTGTTAAATTAGTAGCTCTTTTTTTTTTTTCTGGTTCTAAGTTCTACGACAATACAATTCATCATCGCCCTCTCTCCCTTTTACTTTCATCCAAGTTTCTCCCTACCAACGAGGATCCACGTTAATATTCTCCTTTTCTTTCTTACTCCCACCGTCCCAAAAAAATACTCCAATTTGAAAGACTAAAATATAAAGATTAGATGACAGTGTAAATTAAAAATTTAATATGTAAAAGACACTACACTACACGATTGATGAATTGTCTTTTTCTTTGATGATCACTAACTAACTATTCTGAATACCATTTCATTGATAGAACTTGAGTACCTGACTGATTGGAAGAAAATATTAGCTTATCCTTATTTTAGTTTCAATTCAACTGTAACATGGAAAACTGATGAGTCAACAAATATGGATGTCGATCCCCAGTCTAGTTAATTCATCCATAACATTAACAAAATTATTAGGGCACTCACAAAGTCATAGATGGCTTGTGGCTCACCTTATGTTCTCACCTTCCGCAAGATTTTCACTTTTAAAATTTATAAAGAATGAAAATACAATTTAGACAAATAATTTGAAATAAAGAAACTACATTTTATAGATGGTGTAGCCTGTAATATTATAGATGTGAAACGTTCTTTCCCTAGTTATATTGCCCGTTCTATTTATAATCTTAATTTAGTTTGATGGGGTTGACCTAACAGATCCTGGAACTATGTGATTTTTCATTTTCAACCTTAACAGAACACAGTTTCATTTTCTTTTTCATTGCAATAATTAAACATTTTTGGTTTTTATTTATTTACTCCATGAAATGAATACGATATATCACAAGAACTTGAAGATAAATGTAAATACAACACCGAGTCATAACTTAAGAATACGTTGTGTGACCAGAATATTATACGTGTATATGTGTGTATGTCGGTATGTATGTATGTTTGATTCATTTTGAATACCCTAAAGCGTCGATCATAGTCGATTACATCTGTTTTGAATCTCATATATACACTCTTGACTAGCGGGAATGTAGTAGGACAGGTCCAAGGTGCCAAATTTTAGAACAATTAACCTTGCAGATTGTTAGATAGCCTTCCTTTTCTTTTTTTTCCTATTTACAAGAATAAAAAAATAAAAAATTTTAAACAACTATTCATACTTTTCCCATTTTTGGTCTTTTTTTTTCCCTTCTTAACCACCGTGCGTAACAGAAACTTCAACCACCATAAGAACTCTTGTTCCATCTTTATGAATTGAAACAAATAATTCATCAACTCAAAGATTGTTGCATCAATGACATGGATCATGGATGCATTATGTCATCGTGCTTGGGAAACATTGCAAAAAAAAAAAAAATGAAATTGAGCAGGAACTTAATTATTCACACAACATATAAAATATACGTTCCTATACATTATTTCTACGCGTCCCCGCGGAAGAAGGTGGACATACCCAAAAAGATACTTACATTTTATATCAATATTTATTCAAAACAATAGAAATCAAAGACCCAAAACAACAAATTGATGTGTAGAAGTTGTACAACAGGGGTCGAATCATGATGCATCATTATCATCAATGCAATACATAAGACATTTTGAATTAATATTGGGGAGTACAAAATGGCACATTCACCACCAGTCCATCATACGTGACGATTTGCTTCGACGTTGGGTCGCAAATCATACCGTCACAACACTCGCTGCTGTCTTTGCAAGATGCATTTTCCGGCGAACAACAAACACTAGCGGCGTTACACGTCGAAGGCATCCAAGTATTATCGTTGACGTTTGGAACATCACAACATTCGTATGAAGAACTGCAATATTTACCCGCTGGGACACAACAGCGGAAGTTGTCGTCGCAAATTGTGATATCATGATTACAACAATCCCAAAAAGCCGTACAGTGCATGTTTGTCTCACGTGCACCGGCTGGAATACATTGCCATTGGGTTCTTGATACCGGCATCAGAACAACTGCATGTGTTAATTACCTCCATCAATTACTTCAACAAAATAGACTTTTTTCCCCAATAGGACAGAAAGGATAAAAATTGCCAATAACTTGTTGCCAAATTCATTCATATATATATCTGTACCTTTCAATAACTTAAAAAATAAGATTAACAATAAAAAAATTAAAATAATCAACAATTTTTAGTTATTTTTGAACTAAAACTAAAATACAAATTAGATAATCATTTTGTAAAGGAAAGAGTAACAATTTAGCTGCAACAAAAGTAAAATAAACTGTTGAAGAACTGAAAATTATGCATGATTGTGTATATATATATGTGAGAGACACTTGCGAATAAAAAGATTAAGAAGAAAGGACTTGCAAATTGTTGCCACCAAGGCTAGTGTTGAGGCTGAGCTTGAGGACGAAGGAGGGAGTTTCACCATTTTTTGTCTTTTTTACAAGGAAATAAGAAGGAAAGAATGATGTTTTTGTGTGATTTGTGCAGCGAATTTGTAGCTCGATTTATAGAGTTACATGGCATCAATAAAGTCAAATATTTGGTCTACAAATTTAACAATCATCAACCAATATATCAGTTTTCTTTTCTTCTTTCTAATCCTTTATCTTAGTTTGATGATAAGTGATGACGATAAAATATTTAATGGTAAGGTAATGACAAGTAGACGAGTGATGACTCGACAAATTCTAATGTTTAACTTTCTACTTTCTTGTTGAGATAAACGAGAATAGGATGTCTCAACAAAACCAAGAAGGTGGATATCTTCCCTTCTATGTATTCACATAATTTAGAAAGATTCTAAAAATATTTAATTATATTTGTGATACAATATTATTAGTAGTTGGACTATTACTCTCAAGTAGCAAGTTAAGTTCAACTTTTACAATATTTAGATTTTTTTTGTACCATTTCTTTCGTAAATTTTTATAACTTTCAACAATCCTACACAAGCAAATGACAAAAGTAAAACCTGCAAATTATTCTGGACGTAAAAATAGGAGAAATCAAGTTATTCAAATGGAGGCCAACTATTAATTATTTTAATTCTTGAGTCAACTGATCGTATTGTAGTATAAATAAATAGAAATTCTTCATCTCAAAATAGAATTTCATTAGAACTCCCATAGTATACCCAAACCATCTTCAAAAATTATTTTTAGGTGGTAAAATAGGACACTTCAAGAAGCATATATGAAAAGCTATTTTCGAAGTGAAACAAGTCCTCTACCATATTATTTGTGTATATACATATCTACCATATTATTTGTGTATATACATATTGTGAAATTTTTGTGCAAATTTTACCTCCGACTCATCAAATAGTTATGATTTGACCAGATTAAACTGACAAGTGATTTGAAATTCTTTATCCTAAATAGTTAAAGTGACAACAAGCTACCAAAGTTAGAAAAAACATAAGAGTTCGTAGTCCTTCAGCTAGAATTTTTTTTCTTTCAAAAATATTGTTTATATCCGTGAAATGCTCGTGAATATAAAATAAATATATTATTTTGTAGCCAGCTATCTTACATCTTATGATTTAATTAGAGAGGAAATGTTCTTCCCCAAATAAAACTTGTATTTCTCATTATATATAATGAATGAGGCCGAAATATTAAACAATCAAAATTTCGGGATGAAGATCACGACCAAGTCACATTTCAATTTCTGTTTGAAGGGGGCGACTTTTCTCCCAACAGATCCTATAATTGAAGTGTCTTCCATTTCAACCTTTAACGCATTTCATTTTTCTTCGTCAATAGATAAGCAAGATCAGGATGAGTTGGGATCTTATGTTCTAAATTGTTCGTCCCCCCAGTTTAATCTAATATAATTACGTCGTTTTAAATAGCGGCTCATCACTTTACATTAACGGCTTAAAAATCAATCAGCTTAAAGAAAATGTAAGGCAAACAAGTTTTTAATTCTTACAAATCATTTTTAACATTTTGTCCCCAATTCAAGCGTACGGATTGATCGGTTCTTCAATCATTAAACACGGTGTCAGTGAACTCTCTTGTGGGCAGATTGCCGATAAATTAATCGATTCTTTTTTGTTAAATTAGTAGGGTTTTTTTTTTTTTTGTTCTAAGTTCTCCAACAATGCAATACATCACCGCCCTCTCTCCCTTTTTCTTTCATCCAAGTTTCTCCCTACCAATGAGGATCCGTGTTAATATTCTCCTTTTCTTTCTTACTCCTACCGTCCCAAAAATTACTCCAATTTGAAAGACTAAAATATAAAGACCTTTTTGGGTATGTCCACCTTTTTCTGCTGGGACGTGCGGAAATAATGTATAGGAACGTATATTTTATATGTTGTGTGAATAATTATGTTCCTGCTTAATTTCTTTTTTTTTTTTTTTTTGCAATGTTTCACAAGCACGATGACATAATTCATCCATGTCATCGATGCAACAATCTTTGAGTAGAGAAATTATTTGTTTCAATTCATAGAGATGGAACTTGAGTTCTTATGGTGGTTGCTGTTTTTGTTACGCGCGGTGGTGAAGAAGAGAAAAAAAAAAAAAAGACCAATATTTATTTAAAACAATTGAAATCAAAGACTCAAAACAAAAATACTAATAATAAGGAGAGAAAACCTTACAAATTGATGTGTAGAAGTTGCACAACAGGGGTCGAATCATGATGCATCATTATCATCGATGTAATAAATAAAACATTTTGAATTAATATTCGGGAGTACGAAATGGCGCATTCAACACCAGTCCATCATACGTGACGATTTGCTTCGATGTTGGGTCACAAATCATACCATCACATCACTAACTGCTATCATTAGAAGAGGCGTTTTCCGGCGAACAACATACACTAGCGGCGTTACACGTCGAAGGCATCGAAGTATTGCCGTCGACGTTTGGAACATCACAACATTCGTATGAAGAATTGAAATATTTACCCGACGGGACACAACAACGGAAGTTGACGTCGCAAATTGTGATATCATGATTACAAGAATCCCACAAAGCCATACAGTGCATGTCTGTCTCATTTGCACCGGCTGGAATACAGTGCCATAGGGTTCTCGATACCGACATCAATTACTTCAACAAAATAGACTTCTTTTCCCCTATGGGACAGAAATGATAAATATTGTCAATAACTATTTTCCAAATTCATTCATATATATGTGTACCTTTCAATAACTTAAAAAATAAGATTAACAATAAAAAAATAAAATAATCAACAATTTTTAGTTATTTTTGAACTAAAACTAAAATACAAACTAGATAATCATTTTGTAAAGGAAAGAGTAACAATTTAGCTGCAACAAAAGTAAAATAAACTGTTGAAGGACTGAATTGTATGCATGATTGTGTATATATATACGTGAGAGACACTTGCGAATAAAAAGATTGATAAGAAAGGACTTGCAAATTGTTGCCACCAAGGTTAGTGTTGAGGCTGTGCTTGAGGGGGCGAAGGAGGGAGTTTCACCATTTTTTGTCTTTTTTACAAGGAAATAAGAAGGAAATAATGATTTTGTGTAATTTGTGTAGCGAATTTGTAGCTCGATTTATAGAGTTACATGGCATCAATAAAGTCAAATATTTGGGGTACAAATTTAACAATCATCAAATATTTCAATTTTCTTTTCTTCTTTCTAATCCTTTATCTTAGTTTGATGATAAGTGATGACGATAAAATATTTAATGGTAAGCTAATGACAAGTAGACGAGTGATGACTCAACAAATTCCAAAGTTTAATATTCTACTTTCTTGTTGAGATAAACAAGAATAGTACGCCTCAACAAAACCAAAGAGGAGGTTATCTTCCCTTCTATGTATTCACAAAATTTAGAAAGATTCTAAAATGTTTAATTATTTTTGTGATACAACATTATTAGTAGTTGGACTATTACTCTCAAATAGCTAGTTAAGTTCAACTTTTACAATATTTAGATTTTTTTTGTACAATTTCTTTCACAAACTTTTATAACTTGCATCAATCTTGCCCAAGCAAATAACAAAGTAAAAATTGTAAATTATTTATGACGTAAAAATAAGAGAAACCAAGTTATTCAAATGGAGCCGAACTGTGAATAATTTTAATTCTCGAGTCAGTTGATAGTATTGTAGTAATAAATAAATAGAAATTCTTCATCTCAAAATAGAATTTCATTAGAACTCTCATAGTATTTTCAAACGTTCTTCAAAAATTATTTTTAGGTGGCAAAATAAGACACTTTAAGAAGCATTTACGAAAAGCTATTTTCGAAGTGAAACAAGTCCTCTACCATATTATTTGTGTATATACATATTGTGAAATGTTTGTGCAAATTTTACCTCCGACTCATCAAATAGTTATCATTTGACCAAATTAAACTGACAAGTGATTTGAAATTCTTTATCCTAAATAGTTAAAGTGACAACAAGCTTCCAAAGTTAGAAAAATCATAAGAGTTCGTAGTCTTTCAGCTAGAATTTTTTTTCTTTCAAAAATATCGTTTATATCCGTGCAATGCTCGTAAATATAAAATAAATATATTGTTTTTTAGCCGGCCTATCTTACATCTTATGATTTAATTTGAGAGGAAATGTTCTTCCCCAAATAAAACTCGTATTTTTCATTATATACAATGAAAGAGGCCGAAATATTAAACAATCAAAATTTCATGATGAAGATCACGACCAAGTCACATTTTAATTTCTGTTTGAAGGGGACGACTTTTCTCCCAACAAATCCTATAATTGAAGTGTGTTATCTTCCATTTTACCCTTTAATGCACTGCATTGTTCTCTGTCAATAGATAAGTAAGATCAGGATGAGTTGGGATCTCATGTTCTAAATTGTTCGTCCCCCCTTTGTTTAATCTAATATAATTACGTCGTTTTAAATAGCGGCTCATCATTTTACATAAACGGCTTAAAAATCAATCGGATTTAAGAAAAACGTAAGCAAACAAGTTTTTAACTCTTACTAACCATTTTTAATGTTTTGTCTCCAATTCAAGCGTACGGATTATTGGTTGTTCAATCATTAAACACATTGTCTGTGAACTCTCTTGTGGGCAGATTGCCGATAAATTGATCGATTCTTTTTTGTTAAATTAGTAGCTCTTTTATTTTTTTTGTTCTAAGTTCTCCGACAATACAATTCATCATCGCCCTCTCTCCCTTTTTCTTTCATCCAAGTTTCTCCCTACCAACGAGGATCCATGTTAATATTCTCCTATTCTTTCTTACTCCCACCGTCCAAAAAAAACTCCAATTTGAAAGACTAAAATATAAAGATTAGATGATAGTGTACATAAAAAAGTTAATATGAAAAATTGAATAAAGTTTTATGACTATTTATCAATTTCATAATCAATTTTAGTTTATAATGATCTTATAACTCTAATTTTAAGGTTTATATTTAATAAATTAGACTATTTTATCTGATGGAGGTAGTTCAGTGACAGGAGGGGAAGGGGTTTATCATACTCTTTGAGATTTGTTTTAGTGATTTAGACATGAAAATAGGATAAACCAATGTTCAATTGGATGAACCATTCATTAATTTTAGTAGTGGTATAAATTTCACTTTTATTTTTTATTTTTGATTCAAATAAAATAAAATTTTAAATTCTTTGAATTTCAATTCCGCTAGAAATCTTACATTCATATTTCCAAAGAAAAGAAAAGGATTTATTTCTGAGTATTTGCGATGTAAACTTTTTCCCCTCTAATTGACCTGCGATCATTGAATAGTTAACTGATGTTTTAATCAAAAGACTTGCCATATTGCCATAATAATTTCTGGTGTCCGGGTGCAAAATTTAAGGGGTCGGCTTATCTCTAAGTCTGGTTTCCGCTAATTACGGAATAATGCTGAATGCTCGTGTATTTTAATTCTTGCTTCTTCTTTCCGTGAATCGCGTTGACCACAATGAGGGCAACAAATGGTTTTGCATATAGTTTGGCCACAACAAACATATAGTTTTACCTTATGTTATTATGTTCTTTCACTGCATATCATTTTCTTTCATTTTTAAAGTAAACTATCACATTACATATCATTCAGTTTTTCTATTGCCACCATTACAATGATGTATGTACGTATGTATGAATTACATTCCAACTGTATTATCTTTTGAGAATGAAATTCATACAACTACGGGAAATGATGATAACGCATACTCTCTTTGTCTTAAAAAATAGTTTATATTTGTAGGACGAACGAGAGAATCAAAATATGGGAACCCAAATGAGCAGCCTTTCAACTAATTAATTTGAATGATTGATATGTTGGATCTTCACGGCCAAAGAAAACACAAGAATTCACATCGATTCAACAGTCACACAATTGTACTGCGTCCACACCTCCGCAATTAAAACCCAAAACTTATTAACCCCAGCATAAAATACAAAACTGAATCCTGCCCAAGACAAATACCCATGTTGAGAATCGAATGTATGCAGTTTGTTTGGTGACAGGCTCTCTCACAGGAGTTTCAGAGTTCGGTTCTTACCAGGTGCGGGATAAGAGATTTTAGGGTTTGTCGAAGGGATATTTATATTATATTTGGTAGTCAAACAGAAAAGAAAAAATACCCATGTTGAAATTAGGTATGGAGCTCAACTTTCGTTTTGTTTACTTATGAGATTTAAAACTTGGGAAGAGGATATTTCTGATCATTATGATGACAAACCTTCCAGTAACGAAAACGTGGATTCTCAAGCTCCTGGTTACTTGTTAGCAAAATCAGTCAATCCAAATTAACTGTAACTATAACGTCTAGTAAAATACATAATAGTTGTTCATATTTGGTCCTGCTCAATTTTGCTTGTGGGAAAGGGAAATATCCTCTCGGATGAATTTTGAGCAAAATTTGGCAAAGAGTTTTTAGCAATCAAGAGTAGAAGTACTACTCCTGCAACCAAATAAGTTAGGTTTTGCGGTAGGTGGCTTGTGCTTTTGGTTGTTAAAACTTAAAAGTAACTCAAGGGAAAAAAGATAGAAATTCGGAAATTTTTCATTTTTTTAAAATTAGTTGTTTGCAATAGAAATCAAGTGGAAGGAAAAAAAAAAAGGAGAAAATTTGGGAATTTTCTTTATTTATTTATTACAACGAATGACCTTAGTCAAGGCAATATGACGGTCACAAGATAATTAGTTCACTGTTACATTTTTGCTGGACAGGAAAAAAAAAAGGTTAGTAAAACAACTTGCATCCTTTGGGGTTAATAACATAGAAACATTTTAAACTTATAATTTTGAATTAATACACAATAAGCATCTTTATGTGATCTTTGGAGTAATTTATTCATTTTTCCTATAAAACTAACGAATATAAGAGAAAATTAAACATGAATTAATCCACGCCACATGTATACTTCAATAAACTTCCACCCATGCATTCTTCATTCAGAAGGTACATTTTAGATTTTACAACAGTATTTATTCCAAACTAAAAACGAGAAGAAAAAAAGAAAACACATAACTCCCTTTATTATTTGTCCTTAACAAAGTAATGGAGTATATCAATAAGACAATAATACAACGAACATGACTTTTATTTTTAGCACGATCATCATCGATCAATGAGAATGTGGTGGTATAGGTGTACATTGTGGATTTGCAGGAAGCTGCCCTGTCGTGGCGACGTCACCTAGAAAATCACAGAACGAGCCCTCACAACAATCATCTTTTAGGATACACCTGGCGCCTTCGGGACTGCATGAACACCTTCCGGAAGAGCAACTTCCCGCCACTGTTTCACCGGTGTTCACAATCCAAGTATTACAGCAATCGTTGGAACTCCCGCAATTAGATCCATTTGGCCGGAGACAACAATGGAACGTCGAATCACAATCTATAGATGGATTATCCCTTGCACAACAATCCCACCATGCCCTACATTTCGTTTGTTTATACCCTAAGTCAACGCAGTTGCCCCTCGCCGTCGTCGACACAAGTAGTAAAAAGGCTACATGATTAATTACATTAAAGTACTTTGAATTTCTGATGTTTTGAGACAGACGAAGTAATAAAATCGTGTATACGTATTTATGGATCTCGTTTCGTCTGCTGCAAGAAAATAAAAAGGAAGGACAGTTTTATTTGTATTTTGTGTAAGGAATGTTTAGCTTATTTTATAGATACCATACCATGGCCATGAATAAAGTAAAATTTTGAGGGTACAACCGTCATAATCATCAAACATTTCTTTTTTCTTATATTTCGCAACGCGGTATATTGTCTGTTCGTAAAATCAACTAAAGGAACATGTTCAATGATTTGAAATGAATTATCTTTTTATTTTAAAATAAAGACTAAAATGTCCAAATGATCCCTTACATTTCAGCCTACTTGAATTTACGTCCCTAACATTAACATTTCAATATCATAGTCCCAAACATTATGTTTTCACACTTTTTTGGTCCCATTTCACTGTTTCCGGCCGTTGACATGCCGGAATCAGGGATATTTTTGTCTTTTCATTTAATTTGAATTTTTATTAAAATTTAAATCATTAAAAATATTTTTAAATTAAAATTTCATTATTTAATTGTTAAAATATTATTTATTAATTATAAATATTATTATACAATTTTAAAATTTATCATTATTTTCAAAATTACTTGTTTCATTTACTATTTACTTTAAGTACACAGTAAATGGTAATTATGTTGCACTTTTAACTTTGAGGTCACTGTAACTTACAAAATTTATCAAGTTATAATAAATAATTCAAATTCAATTTTTTTTTTAAAAAAAAACAAAACTAAGTTTTTTTTACTCGACCACTACAGTAAACCCTAAATGGTAATTATATTACACTTTTAACCTTGGGCCCACTGTAACTTAAAAAATTTACCGAGTTATAGTAAATAATTCAAAATTTAATTTTAAAAAAAAAAATAAAAAAAAGCAAAACCAAGATTTTTTTAATTTTGACTGCTACAGTAAACCCTAAATGGTAATTATAATATACTTTTAACCTTGAGCTCACTGTAACTTAAAAAATTTATCGAATTACAGTAAATAATTCAAAATTCAATTTATTTTGAAAAAAAAGAAAAAAAAACCAAAAATGTTTTTACTCTGACCGCTATAGTAAACCCTAAATGATAATTATGTTGCACTTTTAACCTTGAATCCAATGTAACTTAAAAAATTTACCGAGTCACAGTAAATAATTCAAATTTTAATTTTTTTCAAAAGAAAAAAGAAAATCAAGATTTTTTTTACCCTGACCGCTACGTTATTTTTTTAACCTTGGACCCACTATAAGTAATTGACCGCTACAATAAACCTTTATGTTGCACTTTTAACCTTGGACCCAATATAACTTAAAAAATTTGCCGTGTTAAAGTAAATAATTCAAAATTTAACTATAGCGGTCAAAGTAAAAAAAAAATCTTAGTTTTTCTTTTTTTAAAAAAAAATAGAATTTTGAATTATTTACTGTAACTCGATAAATTTTTTTAAGTTATAGTGGGTCCAAAGTTAAAAGTGCAACATAATTACTATTTAGGGTTTACTTTAGCGGTCAGAGTAAAAAAATGATTTTACTTTTTCTTTTATTTTTTAAAGAAATTAAATTTTGAATTATTTACTGGAACTCAATAAATTTTTTAAATTACAGTGGATCTAAGGTTAAAAGTACAACATAATTACTATTTACTTTGACTTAAGGTAAATGATAAATGAAAAAATTAATTTTGAAAATAATGTAAATTTTAAAATTTTATAATAATATTTTTAATTAATAAATAATATTTAAACAATGAAATAATGAAATCTGAATTTTAAAATATTTTTAATGATTTAAATTTTAATAGAAATTGAAATTAAATTAAAAGACAAAAATACCCTTCATTCCGGTATGTCAACGGTCCGAAACAGTGAAATGGGACCAAAAAAGTTTGGAAATATAATGTTTGGGACTACGATATTGAAATGTTAATGTTATAGACGTAAATTTAAGTAGGCCCAAATGTAAGGAACCATTTGGACATTGTCCATTAGCTTTTGATAGACAAACTAAAATGCATTATCTTTTATTCATTTCTAGACATTGGAAAGAAAAACAACAAAAAAAAAAAAAAGGAAATTTAAGGTGTTAGAAAAGTCGTTTCGTCTGGCATTTTGTGTATGCCAGACGAAACAAGAGTTTACCACTATATCTTTTGGAATTGTTCTGCTCAATCTTTCTTTTCTGTTGAATAGTTAAGTGTCTAATTTGAACGTGATAACTGAAGGAATGAATACATATTAAATTCTTTATCATTGAAGTGGTCAGCGACTGTTAGCCAGCGCAACTTTATAAATTATGATTGTGGTTTGGGTGAACATTTTTATTATCAAATATTTCGAATCGCTTCTACTTGTTAATTGTATATATCAGCATTTTAAATTGTATTTGGTTAATTGATCACCATATCATATGATGTGATTTACCCAATGACTCATTTTTGGTTGGTTGGTGGGGGGGGGGATTGGTCTTTCCATGACCTTTTTGTTGAAAAAGAAAAAATGGGCTCAATTTCACAGATTTTCTGGTCCAAGTAACCTCTACTTAAAAAAAGCAATTTTTTTTTTTTTGGAATATCACTAGCTACTAACTGAGAGTAATATGTCTACTAGTATTGAATTACTTCAAAAAAGGGAGAAATAAAATACCTCTGCCTTATTGGTTTTAGGGATGGTTATTTCAGATTTTTTTTAATAATAAGTTTCTCATCCAATATACCTTTATATAATTCCAGTAGATTTTTTTTTATATTTCTAATAGTAAAAAAGTATTTAAAACACGCATTGAAAAAACAATCCAAACATACTTTACACTAATAAAAAAATTCTGAAAATATCCAGAAAATGGAGCTGCTAATGTCATTTTAAATTAAGATTTTGAGTCCAAAAACTTGTTAGAAAATTTTTTTTTTTTTAAAAAAAACTAAATTTGAATTGTTGGACTGCTGTAGATTTCCATTCTGAGTTCGAGTCTCTTTTGAATTGCGAGGCATATCCTGATTTGAAGTGTCATCAGAATTTCGATAAGAATGTAGAGGCGAACACTGGTTCAAACTTGATGGAGTACTCTCATTGAATTAGATTCTGGTCTATATTGTGAGAAGAGTTCAGATTGAGATTGTGGACCGAATCGCTTCTTGAAATTGGACCCTGATTTCGGTGCAAACCTGATAACCATTCCACATTAGGATTTAAAACCCAATGACTCATTACCCACTAATTTGGAGAGTTTAATAAAATTAAATAAAAATAAATTAAAATTCTTTCCTTTATCCCTCTGTTCATGAGTGGCATTTGCTACTTTTTTTTTTCCCTTAAAAAATCCACTCTAGTGGACTCGACTTAAATGTGGGTAAAACGCTCCATAACAACCCCTGATGGGAATCGAACCATGATATATTATCAGGAATGACAATTACCTAATCACTAGGCTGTCATTTAATCCCTGAGTGGCATTTGTTACTTTTGCCTATACTTCACATACTAGAGTTTATCACGCACGTTGTGCGCGTTGTTCAATATATATATGATCTTAATGATTTAATGATTGTATAACATTTCAGCCGAAGTGATATATGTAAAAAGAATAATATTAATGATATAAATTGTAATTATCTAATTTTTAATGTCAATGTATTTTGTTATTTTAAGTAAATTTAGAATTATTTTCAATATTTGAAATCATCCAATTTAACTTATCATTCATCTTAACTATGATGTTTATTTTAAGGTTTTCTTGATTTGTGGCTTTATATTTTTTAATAGTATTCTTTTAATTTTTCATAATGATTCTCTCGAAAATTTTTTTACTATTTCTTTTTATAAATTTATGTTTATTTTCTATCTCTCTATATATTCTTTGCAACCTTTTTTTAGAATATTGTTTGTATGTTTTTCTTATAATATAATGTTTACTTTATTTTTTTTTCTTGGTTCCATTATAGTTATTCATATATAACCAAATTTAATTCTTTTTGCAGCTACGTCGTAGATGATTTTTTTTTTTTCCGAATACATAGGACTACCTAATATACATTGTCCTGATTAGTAAAGTCTTTTTTTTTTAGGAGAATATGGTAATTGAATATAGAAGACCAACGTACAATATAAACATTTAATAATTCGCAAACCTTAAGAATAACCTCTGAATTTTACAATTACTATTGTCCTGTCATCCATTAGTTGGAAATCAGTGATGTTTCGTGGTGAATGTGTTTAACTTTTTTTTGTCCAATAATTTTTATATTAAATTAGATAGTCAATGTTTCTTCTACTGTTTCTTTGTCACGAAGACATTTATTCTTTTTCTCATTTTGGAAGATTTTCTTCCTAATTGATTTGTACGTTTTTGTTTTATCATCACAATATTAACCTAATTTTTACCATTATATTATATGAAAAAAATATAATGAATCATCTATTTGATTTTTTATATTTTGCTGCAAATTATCATTGTTCATCAAGATTAGAAGATTTATGGATGAAAATCACGTGTCACGCTTGAATTCCAAGATGCATATGCAAAGGAAAATGCCAAAAAGAAAAAGAAAAAGATATTAGTATCAATATGGAGTGTTAATTGTCTTAACTATGATGAAATAATTTTAAATAATATACAAAAAAAAAATATATTTAAATATAGTATCATTTCGTTGATAAATAGTTTAATCTTATTATGTTTTGTGATTGTTAAATAATCACGTATATAGTTTAATCTTATTAGGACGTCGGATGCCGTAATCATTTGTAATTAAATGTATATTTAATTATTCTTAATCAATTCTTTTTTTATATATAACTTTTATATAATGTAATCAACAAAAATCATTAATTAGTATTGCCAGTTAAGGGAGAAAAAAAATATTGCACTTTTGATTTTATTAAATATATTTATATTACCCATTAGATTGCCCATTATATAATGGGCTATAATGTAGATAATATATTAATATTATTTTTTCTCGTTATTTTTTCTCCATTACGGGCACATATTATACATCTGCCCATTAAATTATGCCATACATATATTTAAAATCAACATACAGTAAAACTTTCCTAAATTAATCCTCTATTAATTAATAATCTCTATTAAATAATATTTTTCTCGGTCACAACTCGGGTCCCGTACAAAAAATGAAAAAAATGCGATTAATTTATAAGATATTAATTTCTCAAGAATCTCCCATATAACTATAGGTCTCCACAATTTCATAAATTAATAAATACCTAAAATAATAAATAAGATTTGAAAATTAACTTAGGTTTCTAACTTAAGTATTTTCATTTATGTTTATAATTATCATGTCTTTGTTCCATTTAAAAAATTATGAAGTTATGGCTAGGGCTGTAACAGACTTTTCTTGATATAAAAATAATAAATTTTTATATTTTCTTATTTATATGATTGAAAAATTCTTTAAATTAATAAAATATTAATTTATTGATAAATTAATAATTATTAATTTATCTATAATAACTCTATAAATTAAGAAATTTTTAGAGGCCCAAGTGTATTAATTTAGAGAGGTTTTACTGTATATGTAATGGATATGTGCCCATTAAAAATCAGCATATGTAATATTATGGTTAATATGTGCCTTTATATCGTACATTTTTAAAAATATTCTACCCGACGGATAACTTATTGTGCGACAAAAATATGTAATGGATATTGCATAACTACACATACCAAGGGACGAAAATATATTTAAGGCTGGACAGAATATCACAGCATATTAGTGTGCAATCGCCATGACATGTCCCATATATTTATGACCACTAAAATCATATTAATAGTGTAGCAATGTTACTATTAGTGACCAGTTAATTATATCATAGTTAATTATATCATGCCGTGAAATTGATGATCATTAATATGTCATATATCTAACAAATATTAATAGTAACATTAGTGTAGGATGGTTTCCCTACTCAATGGTCTCACGCCTATATGATAATGTAAACGGATTACTTAAACAACTAATTAGCCGATAGATAAGTAGGTTATTTAGTTTATTTACAAATTTACAATTTTACATTCAAAATTTATCATTAAATGATGGAGAGATGTGGTTGCGACATGTGTACTTAGATATTTAATTTTACGCCACGTGGATTACCCTATTTAGTTTTACGCCATGTTTCGGATTGAAAACTCTCTTTTAATATATAAAAAGATTCTGCTCTCATTCTTCTTTTCATTCATTTGTTGTCTTGTTCAGTTCCAAGTGTTCACATCAAATTGACAACCTCACAATAAATTGTGGCCATCAAACCTCAATTTTCAAAGGAAGAGAATTACCACCAACAAAATCCTAAATTTCCAAGATTTAGTGGGAGGGAAAATAAATAAATGAGAGCCAATTTTTTTTTTGAAATGTTCATAGTTTGAACATGTACATGACATTATCAAAATCACAGACACAAACAGTGCGGAACTCTTCCAAGAATTTATTTTTTTCAGCAAAAAATAAAAAAGAATAAAAACAATAAGAACAGTCCTGGACTCTGAAATGCTACAAATGGAGCGGGATTTCTGACGGCCCAAAATATAAAAGAAAAAGAGTATCAGGAAGGAATCTTCTTATTTATTCCTCTAGAGACCCAATGGGCCTGTACTAAAATTTTGACCGGGATTTTCGTGTTTCAAATTTCAAACTCCCAAAACTTTTGCAATTTCTCCCGCCAAGGATTCCTGACTTTGTCTAAAGCAAATCTTGAAACATTTGACGTCAGTCTTACCTTAACATTTCCGAAAAAGAAAAAGACTTCCCTCAAAATCTGGATAAATCATCTTCCGAACAACAAAGATCCCGAACCCAACTCTAATAAGCGACAAAGATCTGATTTTGATTATGTCTGCGTCCTCAATTCGCCGACTGAAGGAACGAGGAGGCGGCGGAGCTAAAATTGTCGGCCCATCCGCCGCCACCGCCGCCACCGCCGCCGTCAAATACCCAAAATCCTTTACCCCGCAATCTGAAAAATCAGTTCTTGTAAATGGTGGAGACAGCCTCAGGAAGAAACCCGCCGGAAAGGAGAACCCCAGGCCGACATCGCGGGGCCGGGCTGCATCCGCGACGGCGGCGGCGGCGCTTTCTCAGAAGCCGATTATGAAAGCCATGCCGCGAATCGATAAAGCTTCTGCAGCTAATGGAGGTTTTAATGGTGCCATTAGGATTGAGAACAGAGGAGGAGAGATTCGTGCGGAGGGACGTCCCCGGTGGTCAACGTCATCGGCGATGGTTCCATCGCAAAGAGGTAGGAGTCCTAGCCCTTCTGAATTTAATAGAGTTTTATCGAGTTCTAGGAGTTCTAGGGCTTCTTCAGTTGAGAAGAAGAGAGGGAATTCGAGGGAAAATGTGAAAAGTGATGCTGGGAAGTATGCTTTGAAGAATTCTGTCAAAAATAATGAAATTCCTGACAGGAAAGTAGTTAATTTGAGCTCAGAGTCTGTGAAATTTAAATTTGATGACGCTGATGAAAACCTCAATTTGAAAGAAATACTAAAGACAAAACCTTGTTTGGGAAGTGATGTTGAGTTTTGCGGGCAAGGGCTAGAATCAGGCCGTGACTCTAGTGGTGGATTGAGTTTGAAGGGTTCAAGCATGGAAAGTAAATCTGGTGATGTTTTACGGCCTTTTAAACAGAACGAAGTTGGTGAAACTACTCAGAAAATGGTGAAAAAATCTGGTGGTTCATCAGGGACTTTGAAAGGGAAAGAAGGAAATGAAGATAAGAAAAGTGGTTCATGTGTTGGAGGTAAGTATCCCAGTAAACTTCACGAAAAGCTTGCTTTTCTGGAAGGTAAGGTGAAAAGGATTGCTACAGATATCAAGAGGACAAAGGAGATGTTGGACATGAACAATACTGATTCATCAAAGGTGATACTGTCTGATATTCAGGAAAAGATTTCAGGAATTGAGAAGGCAATGAGTCACGTTGTCAACAATGATGATAAGAAGGCTAGTGTAGAGAAAAGTAATGAGAACGATGATAGTAAAGCTAAGCTGACTGAGGTAATACTAGAGAATAAAATGGGTGAGGGGAAATCTTCGGTTACAGGGTTAAATGCGGATGAATTAGAAGCGAGACTTTTTCCCCATCATAAGTTGCTCAGAGATAGAAAATCCTTGAAATCATCCGGTGGAAATGCAGATATTAGTGAGGCGGAAGTTGGAGATGCAGATGGTAAACTGAATGAAGAACAGGAGTCTGTTGATCCTGTTGATGAACACCCTATTGCCAAGGAATTCTTGGCTTCTCTAAGAAATGAAAAATATGTTGGTGATATCAGAATTGGGAATCTTTCTTTGAGTGTTTGTGATGTCCAAGAGACGGATGCATCTGTTACTTCTACCGAGATGAGTAATGTTTCTCAACATTCTCAATCGAAGGCTGCAAGCGATATCAATTTAATGACAGATGAAAGACTTGAAGACTTTGATAGCCAAGAAAGCAGGCCTGCTTTAATCATTGAAGAGGAGGCAGAGGATAGTTTCCTGTATAAGCTAAATGAAATTGGGCGAAAAGCCACCACTGGAGGGTGGTTTGTCTCAGAGGGGGAATCAGTTCTTCTTGCTCATGATGACGGTTCGTGTTCATTATATGACGTAGTAAATTGTGAGGTACAAACTCTTCATTTGAACTGGAACCAAATTATGTATTTCTTTTTTGTTCTTTCCTAAAAGTAGTCATTTCTTGCATGCTGAATTTTTTTACTCAGTTTTTGACTATTCAGAGGAACAAAGATATTTGTTTTCTTGTGTAGAAATGAATGTTCTGATGCATGTCTAAGAAATGAACTGAGGATAAGTGAAGTCTGTGAAAGATCATAAAAAGAGCAACTACCAGTTTCACTGTGAAACCTTTTTCTGTATCGGATGTTATAGGATTCAGTATCTGGGGGACTGTTTTTTGTGCTTGCCAATAGGGGAATGATACTGCAATCAAATTACTTTCATGAGACTTTATCACTGCAATCTAGTTTCCGTAAGAATCAAACATCATATAAGTTTTCAATTTCAGGGTTTGTAAATAGCCAGATTATGCATGTATAAAACTATTGATGCCAGTTTGCTTAAAAGGCAACAATTTCTTGTATGCTTAATTTTCTACTAACAAGCTGATCATTTCTCTGCTCATTATAAATATTAAATAAGTGCTGGCTTTAGGTTTTTGCTTGTCATTAATAGTTATCCCTATTTGATTCCTGTAAATGCAAATCCCTCTATTATGATTGTAGTAGAATGTTATCATATATAAGTAGAAACATGTTATTTTCAGGGATGATATTGATATGATGGTTCTTGTTCTGCAGGGAAAGGCTATTTACAAGCCTCCCACTGGAGTTTCTCCAAATATGTGGGGGGATTGCTGGTTAGTTCGTGCTCCCAGTGCAGATGGTTGTTCTGGAAGATATGTTGTTGCAGCATCTGCTGGGAATTCCGCTGTCTCAGGCTTTTGCTGTTGGGATTTGTATAGTAAAGAAATACGAGCTTTTCATACTGAAAATGGAAATTCTAGTGTCAGAACTGCCCTAGCTCCTCTTCCTAACAACTCTAGTTATAGAAGGAATGTTATGTCTGCAAGTACAATGGCAGAAAACAAACAATGGTGGTATAGACCTTGTGGACCACTTATTGCCTCAGCAGCTAGTGGTCAGAGAATGATAAGAGTTTATGATGTTCGAGATGGAGAGCCTATAATGAGATGGGAATTGCAAAAATCTGTTTCAGGAATGGAGTACTCCAGTCCTTTGCATTGGAGAAATAGGGGAAGAGTGGTAATTGCTGAATCAGAAGCAGTGTCACTTTGGGATGTCAGCTCTCTTCATCCTGAAGCAGTTTCATCCGTTTCATCTTCTAACCGCACTATAGTTGCACTCCATGTGAACAATACTGATGCTGAATTGGGTGGAGGAGTTCGACAGAGGTACTTCTTTATTGAATTGCTACTAGTTGAGTGCATTTTAAAGTTCACTTTCCACCGTTATTTTGATGTATCTGCATTTCCTAGAATTTTTGACACGGCAAACTAAGTTGATATAATATCTTTGTTTTATCTGGTCTTATTACATGGTTCCTGCTAGTGATGTGTATCTCTCAATTTCTTATTATGTGGATCTCTCTGCAGGGTAAGCTCAGCTGAGGAAGGGAATGATGGAGTTTTTTGCACCCCAGATTCTATCAATGTGTTAGACTTCCGCATAACATCAGGAATAGCTCTCAAGATTCCAAAAGTTGGGGTTGATATTCACTCCACTTTTTCTCGTGGCGACTCCATATTCTTGGGCTGTACTAACCTAAAATCAGTCGGAGGGAAGCAATATTCCTCGCAAATCCAGCAATACTCATTGCGCAAAGGGAGTTTATGTAGCATCTATGACATACCGGCATCAAACGCTCATCGCCATTTCACAGCCATCACACAAGTTTGGGGAAATGCAGAACATGTCATGGGAGTGAGCGGGCAAGGCCTCTTCATTTTCGACACCCTGGAAAACGAAGTATGGCAGGCACTGAATCCCGATAGCGCCAACTCGCAGAATGTCAAAGAGGTAATCGGATCAAATGATTTGTATTGTCCATCTTTCGATTACTTAGGTTCACGGGTACTCCTCGTATCTAGAGATCGACCTGCTCTCTGGAAGTATTTGTTGTAGTGATTATAACATTCACCTGAAGTCTTAGATATGTAATTCAAAGTTGATGTGAGAGACTGAGAGTGCAATGGTGCCTTTGTTGTAATATGTTAGAATAAACAATAGTGTTTTTATGGTTGTGGGAAATCTAAAAGCTTGTATTTTGTAATAACCCTATCAATTGTGTTTTGAAACATATCTGAGATTGCTTGTACAGTATTATAATGTCCTGTTCCATTCTCCCATATGGAAAAAAGACCCATAAGCAGAGAAAGAAAAATGCCAATTGCAAGTTGCAAACTAAGTCCCCAGTTCAAAGAAAACACAAGAAAAAGATGGTCACAACTCACATCCAATCAGGATCACACAATTACGCCGTCCAATTAAGGTAATTCAATAGATGGAATGGCATCAATTTTGATAGCATCTGGCATTTGTCAAGTTTGCCAAGCTGCCACCAAATTGCATTTATTGGGAAAAAGGAAGTCTACTTTGAAGTTTTGAGCCATGGATTAATAATGATCATTACTTCAAAAGTTCGAAGTAATGCATCCACGTCTAAAACCAAATTCCTCATTTTCTCACCACTAAACTCCAAAACAAGCTACTCACATTTATTTTCTTCGTGTTTATATAAATTAATTTATGTGAATTATTTTTTTGCGAGCATATCCTTATGATATACAAAAATGTGTATAATATATCCAATTCTTTTTATATAAAAACACCCAATTCTAACATTAGACTATGAAATGATATGTTTTGTCTAGATTGGTCAAAGGGCAATTAAGCATTCTAGGTTTTTTTTTTTTTTTTTTTTAATATTTCTTGTAAATTTGCTTGTAGTTGTGGACCTAAATAGGGTGGGGAGGGAAATCAATGAAGGCACGAGAGACATATAAAAGAGGCCACACTAAACAAAAGAGAGAAAAAAACAATCACAATCAATGCATATGCATCCAAGATGTATTTCATTTTCAGACTGGTTTATAAAGCAAACACGAAAGCCAAAAATTATTCACAAAGTCACATTTTTAATATGGCAACTTTTTGTGTGCTCATATCATTCTTTTCGACTAATAATGAGACATGTAATATCTTCTAAAAGAAAACCAAAAAAGAAAAAAAAAAAAGGAAAAGGAAAAAAGATGTTGAATTCTTGGTCCATGTTTGAACCGTGACAATATTTTCAAAAGCTGAGTGCATAATTTTAATAGAAAAAAGAAATGTAGGTTTTCCACTTTTCATCAGTAGAAATACCAAATGTTATTACCTTTCACAATAAACGTCTAAAACCATGAGCATTATAAGGGATTATTCGAGGATACAGTATAATGGTACTTTATCACGGGATGATCACCCGCTTAGTTTAATACGGACACGACTAGTTTACTTTGATTTGAGCCCTTTTGTTGCTCATTAACAAGTTGTGGAGAAACGACATATCAGTCATTAGAATGTTGTGTGCATCAAATTAGAAGGACGTAAGAATAACCACGATTAAATGGACAAATTTATCATCACATTCCATAGTAACTGATGACAATAGATTTTCATGACATTATCATAATTGTCCCACAGAGAAATTTTCACAGTCCAAGGTCTAAAGGAATATATATATATATATATATATATATATATATTTTGTGCCAACAAAAGAATAAATGATACACTAGACAGGTTATAGATAATTTTAAGTCAAGTTTGATTGAATAAGTAGTGAATTTCACTTGTTTCTTGTGAAAAGGCGAGTAAAGAAATGCTCCCCTCTATCCAAAGAAAAAAAAAAGTCATATGGAGTCTGAAGATTTGTATTGTTTTTAATACAAATATTAAAAAATTTAATATGAATTATTTGATTGGGATAAATAAGTAGTATTATATTATATCTATTTTGTACAACATCATCATATATGATGCAGAGCAGGGACATAATATTTATTCCCTGTCATTCCCAAGAAAAAAAAAAGTCCTAAGTTCAAAAAGAATTTTGTCATAATAGTTCAGAATCCAAAATTAATTCCATTAAAATGATTGAATATGTTCATGATAATTTACTATCACTTTACTCCAACTTAATCAAGATAATTAAGTAAGGCACAAATGAAAGTTTAGTGTATAAAAGTGAATCTTATTTTGATTAGGTTGGCTGAAATTTAAAATTTGTAATTTTTTTAGTTTGGACTAACTTTTTTTAGACGAATTTATTTCATTATGTAGGTTGGGGTGACCACTCAATTTGTTGACTTCCACTTTTGCTAAGGAGTTAGTTGTTGAAAATATGTACCAATAAAATGTTACCCAACTTGACCTTTCAATGCATCATTTCATTGATTAGTAATTAAAATATGGATAACAGTAACTTTTCATAGTCTCTAACAGCTTCAATTCCAAATTGTACAGCTTATTTAGAATTGGCCTTACTCATAAAAACTCAAATTATTTTATCCTTGGGAAAAATAATGATTTATTTATTATCTGAAAGTCATAGTTGTGATGCATGCATACACATCTTGGACTCTTTTAATCCTTTTAAAAATTACTCCCTCCATCTCAAAATTATTATCCAGTTTGAGATTTCACTTTTAGTTCAATTTGTACTAAAAATGAAAACTCAAACTGGACAATAATTTTGGGACGGGGAGAGTATTTATTTTTCTTCAAAGATCTTCTCACATGACAACTTACATATAATTTAAAGTATATTAACTATCTTTCTGTCCCTATCTTACTTTTGTTTAAAAATTTTATTAAATGTGATCTTTCAAGTCAACTTCAAATTTATTTTAGTATTTATTGTTGAAAACAATGGACTTTTGTGGTCTTCTACCTAGTGTCCATTGGCATTCACTTGACCATTTCATGATAAATTGATAATCACAAGTCGTGTATGAAATATAATAAATAAATACAACTTGATTAATTAATAACTTTTTAGTTAGATTAGCAGATATACTGTCACACTCAGCCCTTCTGTCTGTTGGGTGAAGCACTTATTTCTTACTATAAGTCTATAATAATTTAATTGTGTACAAAATCAAACCCATAGCCTACTACCACAGTTGGAAGTTGGAATTAATTTTATGCAAGTCTAAGCTAAAATGATGTGATAATTAAATTTTATCACCGTCCACCATTTAATTCCTTGACTAAAGAAAAGCTCACAAATATTATGCAGTGAACTTTGTACAAATAATCGTTTAATTCTACAATAATAACTATGTGTTTTGAACTATTTTGATTGACAGAACTACGTGATTACATGAGTTATTGGGAGTAATAATACTACTTGAATTGTTAGGAACAATTATAAAACGAGTCTGTAATCATCAATGACAAACTATTTGTAAAACCCTAAGATTTCCATCTTTCCCATACTAAAATTAATACTAATGTAACATATAAATGAAACGTAATAAGTCAAATATATTCTCTCTGTCGTAAAATTATTGTCCAGTTTCAATTTTTCAATTTTAATCTATATACATTAATACAGGATGGAAATAGCTTACTTGGCATGAAATTAGAAGCTCACTTAAGTTGGAAAGTAAAAAAAAAAAAAATAGATTTAACCGTCATTATAGTGCATCTTAACCGTAAAAGATAATTTTATTTTAATTTTCTGCAACAAGGTTTTAAAATAAGTAATGTGATAATAAAAGCTCAAACATAATCCAAGTTATTATAGATTACTCATATCTAAAATCTTATACGGGATTTGTTAAATATCCTAGATTACTCCTATCCTAAATCTTATACGGGATTTGTTAAATATTATTTTATTTAAGTTCTATGACAATAAACAATTCAAAATAATCAGTTATATCTCTCCGTTTCATTTTCCTTTAAAATTTTTGTTCCTTTCTTAGAGTTTTTTTTTTGTTTTTTTAATCCAATAGGTTGCTTTCATACAGATTTTCAACGCGATTATTCTTATATTTTTTGATAATTTTTATTTTACATAAATAGAAAAAATTTTATAAACCGCACAACGTGTGGGTCACCCACTAATACAAATTAAACTAGAAAGAAAAATATAAACTGGACAATAATTTTAGAAAGGAGGAAATAACTTTGTTATGACTAAAAAAAAGAAGAAGTTTGCGAACCTGGCGTATCATGATTAAACCAACTCACATTTTGCTACGAAAGTTGCTTGAATATATTACAAACTAAAACTATTATCAGTGCAAATGTCCTTATGTCCCAAAGCTACATCATTTTCGAAACAACCTAATACTTTTGAGCTGGAAAACAACTTAGTACTAGAAGAGTCTGCTTTCTTAAAGCAAGAATACTTAAGATCAGTGGGGACATGATTTTAAGTGATTGAAACACATACAAATAAAAATTATTGTACTTGATTAATTAGAACCCATGATCTAACCGTTTAACTAACCATGATACAATGGTGAAGTGTTTCTGTTTTGGTGGCTCTTAATTGTTTAACTATTTTTGGTAATTAAATAATGATTGATACAATGTAATTAAGTGGTGCATCTCGAGAAACATTGGATTCTTCATACATGTATACTAATACTTTTTGTTTTGAATTCCAGTCATAGGATTTACACAGTGATCCAAATATTAGACTCCATCCGTCCCAAAATTATTGTTCAATTTATTTTTCATTCTTACTACAAATTAAACTAAAAGTGATAATCTAAACTGGACAATAATTTTGGGATGGAGGTAATAATTCTTTGTTTTATTTAAATTAAGGATTTATTTCATTACCCTCTCTTTCAAGAAAAGTAATCTATCGAGACAAACATATTTCATATTATCTTTTTTTTCCTTGAAGAAGTTTGCAATTCATATTACTCTTTTGTGAAGACTTAGAATTTATTAGTGTTATGATAACAGACATGTTTGAAATAAGAAAAGAAATTACGGATTCTGGTTCCAATATGCAATTTTTTTTTCTTTGAAAATAAATAAGACGTGAATACGGTTGGTGAAAAGAAAATAGTAGAGGTTAAGAAAAGGATTATTGTATAAATCCAAAGTTTCAAGTTCAAATATGGTGAGTATAGTTCAATGAAAGAAAAGGAAAAGGAAAAAAAAAAAAAAGAAAGAAAGAAAGAAGAATCGGATTTCCTTTCTATAGTAAGAACAGTAATAAGAAATAAAAGTCTTCAATGATTATGATTTTTTCGATTATCAAGTGATCACAAACAAAGATACACAAAAAATATTATTCACTCGTCCCATAATTATTGTCTAGTTTGAATTTTCATTTTTAGTTCAAATTGTACTAAAAGTGAAATCTCAAATTGGATAATAATTTTGGGACCGAGGAAGTACTTTATCGTCTGAAACTGAAAGAGATTTACTTTGATCGAGTGGAGAATGTATGTTGTTTTGATCTTTAAGATTGTCGAAGGTCAACTTATAGCCGGAAGTTCTCTGTTCATAAGTTATGGAGTTGACTTTACTCATTCAGTGCCTGCAAGTGTTACTACCTACTCCCTCCATTAACAAATAGATGTCATTGGAGGAAAAACTAAATATTCTAAAATAGATGTCGTTCTCATAAACTCGAGGCATATTTTGTTAATTTTTTCCAATATTACCCTTATATTGAAAATTATAGTGATGTTTAATGTGGAATTGTATTAGAACTGAATTTTATTGGGACTACAATTGAATTAAGAATAAACGAGGGTATTATAGTATTTTAATAAGATATTTATTACCTCCTTAAACTTTATGAAATCTCTCCAGTGATATCTATTTGTGAATGGAGGGAGCAACTAAATATAGATTATTCGTAAATCAAATTGGAATTAAATGTTTTCGGTTACTTTTCCTGACTTGATTAAAATAACTAATTTTTTCAGCCTAGATCCAACTGTTACATTAAATATATTTTGTTTGTCGATCGTAGTATTTCTTAGCTAGCAAATATCTCGAAAGAATCTGTCAGTGACGTGCTCTTGTTTCCACTTTTCTTTGTTCCCAATTAGTCTTGAAGATGAAAGTATTAATTGTAGAAAGCGGATTAGTCCAGAATTCAGATGCATAACTTTGTTTCTTCAATGAATTGAATACTTATATTTTAAGGAAATGAAAAATTGGTACTATGATAAGATTGATAATATGAGGTTAAAGACGACTCGTCAAATTATATATAGTTATTATTAGTATCAAATCCCTTTTACCCTATTAAAGCAGAATACAGAATCTTGATGTCGCAACTTCTTATTAAAAATTTTTAGCTCCAAATGCACCATATTGTATTAACCATTCTGCCACGTGTCATCCCTTTTTAAAAGAAAAAAAAATTTTTATCCAGAAAAACAAAAACTACTTTACAAAAATAGCTACACAATTTTAACTCCTAACATTTATCATTTATCAATCAAATTAAAATAGTATTTAAATTTGTCCATAAACTTATCCCTTTATTACTCTATATTCTTTTGTATGATTTCTGAAACGTTTGTACTTTTCAATATTTTTTCTCCTTTGGCAGATGATTTTTTTATTTTTATAATTATTTTTTGCTAAAAAAGAAAAAAAAACAAATGTGTAGCTATTTTATTTTTTCCAAATTAAGAATTCATTTATCTATTAACATAAAATTAAAATAGAGGGGCGTCCGGGTATCTGCCTGGACTAAGCATCTAGTTATGATTAAATCAGATAATCGTAACTTAAAATCATACAGCAAATAGAGATACACGTGAATTATAGAGAGTATCTCACTTAAGGCATACACTCAGCCATACCTTGGATGTTAATGAAAAAAATGGCAAATACCTCAGGTGATTTTGTGAGAAATTGCATTTAATAGAATCATGGGAGGATTTAAAACCATTTTTGTACAAAAGAAAGACAGCCCATGAAAAATGATCACAACGCCCAACTGGTAAAATTTATATGAACTCGCACAAATTAGGATCTAATAATCTGAACCGTCGATTGAATCACCACTGTTTTTATCACGAGATCAAACTCATTCCATGCTAAACAAATAAGTTCATTCATGTAATGAAACACTTAAAAACACTAAATAAATGAATATCTCAGAGAGGATTAATATAGTCAACGTCTTACCTATATGATGCATGAACACATTTAATAATGAATCCACATTATTTTTAATTTTTCTATCAAAACAAAAAAAATCATATATAACCCATTTGACCAAATCATCATACTGTGTATGTGGAATTCATAATAACACGTTATATATGTCATCTCATCCAATTTGCACAAACCAAATAAGAAATACTTCAAAAGAGATTCAAATCATGGGCTATAAATAGGGAGGAAGTCCCTGCTATTTGTTAAAAGGCCACAAATTTCTTGCTTGATGACAAAAGAAACTAAACTACACTTCCATTCGTAGTTTCATGTCATAATTGAATCTTCAAGCTTTAAATTCCTTCATTCTGTTCTGTGATTTTTTCTTTTTTTTTTTTTTTTCTAGTAATAATACCCTTTGGTATAATTTCTCTAGTAATGGGAAAATTAGAGGGCCATCCTTTACTGAAAGGAGGAAGAAGAGAAACAAAGTACAGCCATGGTTTGTCATCAACAGAATTGGAAACTTTGAGTAGCATTTGTGAGGCTTTTCTACCACCTCTGTCTCTGAATCATAATCAGTTAGAAATCCCAGAAAAGGATGAAGAAACCAGAAAGGCAATTCAGTCTTTTTATGAAGCTTCTGGTGCTCAGTATCCTGTTCCTGATGAGGTAAAGAAATGATCAAAGTTCAAAGACACAATCTTTTTTTGGTTGGTTTCTCATGAAACATGTTGTGAATGATGTTTTGTTTTTTTTTTTTTTCCTTGAGCAGGTTGCTGAACTTGTAGTAAAGAGAGGATTTGCAGAAGGGATTTTTCTGGTGAAACTTCTTCTGAGGATTCTTTCAACTAGGATTGGGACTTTGTTGCTTTGTGGGTTGCTGTGTTTAAGCAGACAATGGCCATTTGTCAATAAGTTTTCGGAGATTCCGACGGAAAACAGAGAGAAAGTGATTCAGGGATGGTGGAAGCATTGGTTGTTTGTACCTGTGAGGCTGCCATTTGTGCTTCTGAAATTCTTGTGTCTTTATGTGTTCTTCTCTCGGGTAAAAAGTCTTTACTCTCCTGGCTTAATTTTCTTTGTTTGTTTGCTTTCATGCTGAATTCAATTACGTGTGCTCTGTTACAAGTTGATTTTGTTCGCATAAAGACAATTTTTAGTTTAATGAACAGTGAATATTATTAACATGCCAGCAATTCTAAGAGAAAAGTTGCACACTTGTCTTTTTTGGTGTTTGATTTCTGCAATTGTACGCAGGAGCAAGCATATATGTTTTCTGGTTTCTGTGTTTTTTCATACTGTATCATGTAGTTGGATAATTCTTGAAAACTTTTAGGGTGTACTTTTTTAGTTCAACAAAGACGACTATTAAAATGGAACGGAGGGAGTATGTTAAGCACTGATTTTCTGACACCCTTGTTGTAAAATGGCATTTTAAACACAGTCAGAGTGATTCTGTTTTCACATATTACTGCCTGCTTAAGGTTTTATATGAAAATTCTGTGCTTTTAGTTTCACTTCAATTTATGAAATACTAGTTTTTTTTTTTGAGGCAAACAGTTTGATATATCTTGAAATTCCACAGGTTGGTGAAGATTCTAAGAATCCTTCATGGAAAGCCATTGATTATGAAGTGGATGATCGCGATAAATCATCCTCCACAGCACCGGATGAGAAACCCCTTCTGAAAGGGATGGTAGAGACTTTGCATGAAACAGAAGCAACAATTGTGAAGTCACTCTCCAAGAAAGGACTTGATGTAACTGAAGATACCCGGCGCAATCTTTACAAGATCAAATGTGATGTTGTCATAGTAGGCTCGGGATGTGGAGGTGGTGTTGCTGCTGCTGTGCTTGCAAAATCCGGCCACAAAGTTGTAGTTGTTGAAAAAGGAAATTACTTCACTAAATCAGACTATTCTTCACTTGAAGGGCCATCCATGAATGCAATGTATGAATCAGGAGGAGTTCTTTCAACCCTGGATGGGAAAGTGATGATCTTAGCTGGATCAACTGTAGGGGGTGGTTCTGCAATCAATTGGTCCGCCTGCATAAAAACACCTGATTCTGTTCGTCAAGAATGGGCTAATGACCACCAGATTTCATGGTACTCAAGTCCTGAATATTCTGCAGCAATGGAGAAAGTTTCTGAAAGAATCGGCGTGACAGAGAAATGCACTGAGGAAGGGTTTCAGAACAAAATACTTCGTCAAGGGTGTCAAAAACTCGGCCTGGAAGCTGATCCTGTGCCAAGGAACTCCTCAGAAAATCATTTTTGTGGTTCTTGCAACTTTGGTTGCAGATCAGGAGATAAAAAGGGAACTGACTCAACTTGGCTGGTAGATGCTGTGGATTGTGGTGCAGTGATCATCACAGGCTGCAAAGCAGAGAAGTTTCTGTTCCACAACAAGTCTGGTAGATCAAGGGGGAAAAAGTGCTATGGAGTGCTGGCGAAAAGTATGAATGAAGATATCACAAGGAAAATCTGTATTGAAGCCAAGGTTACTATCTCAGCTGGTGGATCCCTTTTGACACCACCTCTAATGATCCGTAGCGGGTTGAAAAACCGAAACATTGGCAGGAATCTTCATCTACATCCAGTTCTAATGGCATGGGGTTACTTCCCAGAATCTGATTCAGAACTCAAGGGAAAAATATATGAGGGAGGCATAATCACTTCAGTTTACAAGGTAGGAAGTGGTGCCAATGTTCGAGCCATCGTAGAAGCTCCTATATTAGCACCTGGATCATTTGCTGCCGTGACACCATGGGAATCTGGTGTTCAAATGAAGGAAAGGATGGTCAAGTATGCTAGAACAGCTCACTTGTTTTCGATGATCAAAGACAGAGGGTCAGGTGAAGTCAGGGAAGAAGGAAGGATAAACTATGCATTGGACAAAGTGGATAAAGATAATATGAAGGTGGGTTTGCGCCAGACTTTGAGGATTTTGATTGCCGCAGGAGCTGTTGAGGTAGGCACACAGCAAAGTGATGGACTGAAGTTCAAGTGCAAGGGAGCTAGCGAAAAAGAAATAGAAGAGTTCCTTGATGATGTAACTGCGCCAGAAGGGCCGCAATCTATGGTCAAGACTTGGACTAACTACTGTTCTGCTCACCAAATGGGGAGCTGTAGGATGGGGAAGAGCGAAAAAGATGGCGCGGTGGATGAGAATGGAGAGAGTTGGGAGGCAGAAGGGCTGTTTGTATGTGATGGAAGTGTTCTTCCAGGCGCGGTTGGTGTCAACCCTATGATCACCATTGAAGCAACAGCGTATTGCCTCTCAAATAAGATTGCAGAAAGGCTGAAAGAAGGGAAGTTTTCCGACTGAAATCTAAGTATTGCTGCTTTGGAGAAATATAGAGATATAAGCTTTCTCCTGATTTAATAATGCATAAGTGCAATATCCGACAAGAAGCACGCCTACGACTTGTAAGAATCCATTCCTGTAAAGATCCTATACTGTATACAGCTTTATTCAGTCTGGCAATGCAGAGTCAGACGTTGAATGAACACGTGATAGAATAATTGTAGAGGCCATGATTTGTAATGTGCCCTGAAGAAAAGTAATTTGATTAAGGAATTCGAATTCAGCTGCGTTTGTTATAGACTACTCCATTGTTCTGCATGGTTACTTCATTGAGGTATGCTTCAATAACAAATAAGATCTCATTAGTATACATTGCTTTTCTTCTTCAAAAAATGATATTGATGAGTCTGCAGCTTTTATATTACTTGACAGAGGAGCATCTCCTTCGCTTTTGTTTTCTTCTTTTTTTTTTTCTTTTCTCCAGGTTTGATATTAATACTACACTTCGCTCCAAATCAAGCCACTGATTTGAATTCAAATGGAGATGAGCAATGTATTCTTACAACAATCAGTAAGTACATATATTCTATACTATCAACATTTTGTATATATTGGCTTCCAATGGCTGGAGATAACTTGATGAGATAAACGCATGCATATATTTTACAAGAATTTGAGTTGAGGTTAGAAATTTCCAAATGTCCTTTGGACACCTGAGCATTATTTTTGCCTGAAGCCGGGTTTTTCAAATGAGGATCCACTAGCCAGCCCTGTGAATAAAGATTGATCCTTTGATGCCCAGTGAAACATGTTATCTCTTCGAATTTGTATGATCATTTGAAAGGGTGTTTCTGCCTGTTCTTTGAAGGCTATATCTGCAACAATGGACTCAAGATATTCGGGCAGTGCATCAATCAGAATCAGTTTCTCTGAATGGTAATGGAACTGTCTTCACTGCCCTAAACTTTCCAACATTGTTTAAATGTTCATTCTCCAATCTGTAGCAGAAAATCATCAGAATCACATCCCAAGATTAAATATTTAGGAAACATCAGTGCAGTTGTAGCTTGAATGATGAATCTTCAATGTTGAAGGAATAATGCACAATGCTTTTGAAGTCAATGACCTTAAACAAGATTTTCAGTGCTAAGTTTTACCTGTAGTAGTTCCAGTGCCCGCGTCTGATAACCTCTAAAGAAGCCAGGAAAAAATCAAGCATTCGAGACTCGAACAATCCAATATTGTTGAAATGCATCACGGTTTCCAGCCAAGCTAATCTCAACATAAAATTGAACGCCTGAAATCGAAATGTAATATGATCAGATTGAGGAAACATGACTGAGCTTGTCTGTTGAAATAGAGGCAGAAGATCTGGAGACTGAGAAATCTTACAATTGAAATGTAATAGATGGACTTATGTTTAAGAACTAAATCATCTCTTAGCCATGGATTTCTGGATCTAAAGTTGAGAAGTCCCCAGTCCTTAACAAAATCCCAGTACAGCTGATAAACAGTCGCCACAAGCGATGTCACCAATACAATTACCATCCAGAAAACTGTGGGCTGCCTGGCATATGTAATCCTTGCCCCTGCTGCCACCATTGCTGAGACATACTTCCCCAGGTTCACCAGGTGGTTCACATCACATTCATCCAACCATCGCCTCGCACACTAGTGATTGGACAGAAGTCAGGTATGAAATGGACTGAATGAAGAATCTACCTAAAGAAAAGAGGATAAAAATATGGCAATCTGGATGACCTAAAGTTTTAACTCAAAGGAGACAGTACCTGCATGGCGCGCCAATAATATGGAGCAAATGAGATGACATAAGCAAGCTCCCTATATATCTTTCCAGATTTACAGGTTTCATAGTGGTGTGTTTTGAAATTTTCAGCCACAAAATAGCAAACTGTTGATTCAATGTGCCTGAGCAATGGAATCTGGAAATAAAACATGTCATTAGTACATGGCGAAATATCACTATTGTACCCGGAATTTTGACCACATTCTTTGGAAGATAACAGTTCATCACAATTTCTTAAAATTGTTTACCTGGCTAGTCAGTTGATCAGCCATGAAGAAATCAACCATCAAAACCTACAAAAAGTGAACAAGATTAGTTATGATTCAGATACATAATTGAGACTATTTTTCTCTTTCGCTGGAAGATTTTGCTGATTTATGTACCTTGTAGAAGGGAGAGCAAATGATGTTGCGCATTACTTTAATGAAGTAGTAGCGAGTTGGACGATAAAATATGTTTAGTGGACATATGAGAATGGCTACAAATATCTGGAAATCAGCACATTCACAATTGGTGAGAAAGTTCAGTTCATCAATTCAACATTGAACCAGAAAACCTGAGAGATGACTGATATATCTGGTAAAGATTGAAAAACTAACCAAGAGAAGTACTCCTTGGATGGCATCTACTCGAGGCTGCGAAACGCCACGTGCAAGAAGGATCAAATGAATGACCATTGCAGTGACAACTGCAGTGAGTAAGGAGGTACCAATGAGGAAGGCATCTCTGTATTTGAGGGCTGTATGATGTTGGAATTCGAAGATGAAAAGGTAGTTGATCCGAGTGCTCTTCCAGAATAAGAGGTTACAGCCATACATAAACAAGTGCAAGCTAAGCAATGCAAACATGCTGCAAAATATCCACAACTAAAATATTCAGCATTTTTCTCATGGCATTGGTAGAAAAGTTTTGCATAAAAATGAAGAAGGATGAACAAGATGAAACGGTTGCGAATTTTCTCTTATCATCTCAACATTATTAGTTATCTGGTTTCTCTTCCACACTGCATTTCATTTTCTTTTTTGATTCATGATGTTGCAGATTTTGTTTGTGCATAAGTTAATGGAAAATTTATTTTTTTTCCACACCTAATTTGGTCCAACTTTGTGTTGTTTACAGGAAGTGCTTGAGAGTTTGGAATAGGCCATAGCAAATGAAACTACTTTTAACATTTGTAGCAGATGACTCAATTTGCTATATGGCATAGCCTCTATCAATATTGAGCAAAGTACTCACGTATCGATAAACAATACATGTCTCTTGTTTTAGGACGGATAGAAAACTGTTTTTCTTCCCATATCAATCGCCTTTCGTAAGAAGGTGACATTTACATATTTCGTTATATGGTAGTCAGAAATGTCTAAGTGAAGCGAGTCTTATCATATGTTAGTATTTGAAATTTACGTACAACCCTTTGTCTTAGAAAAAGTACAATTTATCACACTAAAATTTAATTACTACTTCAACTAACTAGTAGTATAAATCACATAGCCGACACCCTACACTAAAAAAGATGGACACTTTGTACATGGCCTAAAAATAAAAAATGATGGGACCAATGTGACAAGCCTGAATGGATGACAATTGCATAACAAACACTAACCAACTTTACACAAAATACATGTGAAAGGAGTCAACAAAGTAGCACCCAAATTAGCCAAAAAAGAGTACCTGAAAACTGGGTAAACTGCTTCCATATAACCTCTTTCTGATCTGGGAGAAAACATGCCACTCATATGTGCCAAAATTGCATACACAATAAACAATGTAGCAAAACAACCAGTGAAAAGCCCTACAGTGACCGTAACACAAAATAAACTATTAAAATGAGGCAGATGAAATATAACGTCACGCCATTTGGTAAAAAAGAAATATGATACGGAGAGAACTTGAGAAATTTGAGTACCAACAAAAAAAGTGACCATGTGGGACTCTTTGTTAGGTTGGGGCCGAAGGAACTTCATTGCCTTTTTTCGGTCACCTTTGGCAAAGTGCTGAGTGAACAAGGACTCCACTTCGTCCATTAGTCTAACAACCTTTGTCACACACACAACAGAACTCGACATAAATAATCAGCAAGTAATTTCTGTTAGAAAAGAGGATAACGTTTTAATACGTACTAAAAAAAATCAAGCAAGCAATGAACAATTTGTCCTGGTTTTGCAACAAACTCTAGCTTTTGTCTTCATTTGTTGAAACATTTCCCCCCCTTTTTTTTTTTCTAGAATAAAAAAAAATTAGGAAAAGAGACGTGATATTGTGAATCAACTGTGCTATATAATGATGTAAGTTTATTACAAAAATTAAGATATACATAATGTGAGATTTAAGTGAGAAAAGAAGATCCCATCTACATCATGTTAGGGTAGTCTCACCTTGTCTGAGCTGATGAAATGAGATTCCTTTACTGTTCTCAGATAATTTGCTGATGTTTTCTGGTTTGACACCTGCAACAATTACATTATCTCACCGTTGTAAATTATAACTACAAATGAATATGTTTACGAATTAGCGAAATTTTATTACATAGTTAAATATACACATAAACAGGAATTTCTCAACTCCCTGCAAGCTAAGAAAAATTATAATTTATAAAATTATGTGTTAATTGTTGCTCATCTAAAGTCCTAAAGCACTTCTAATGTACTCGAGTCAAAATCTTTTAGGGAAATTTGCATGTTACCCTAGAGTTTCAATGAACTTAATTTCGTAAATATTACGGCTAGCTTTTTCTACATTTTCTCTTGGGTTTAAGTTGAAATAAATTTCATTATATACGCTATTTAACAAGGTAAAGAAAATGCTTAAATTTTGTTCACTTTTGAATACCAAGCGGTCGGAAATCGATTATGTAAGAGAACGTAATCATTCATGATATTATGCGTTCATACTCCTCTGGTTGTATAATAATAGTAACCTTTCTACAATTAGTAGTTTTAATATCGGAAATATTAAAATGCGACGCAAAAAAGTATATTAACAACTTTCATTCACGGAAGTGTTGGTAGTAAAGACACTTGGATCGAAAATGTACACAGACATAAAACCACAAATATTGAAATCAAATTTGTGTTTGAAAAAATCATTGTTACTTAATTACCTTGTCGAATTTCTTGAGTATCTTCACAAAAGCCATCATGTTCAAAGAACTGCCAAGAAAAGTAGTGACTTTCATAAGAAAAATGTACGTTTTCATCATGCACATAATATTGCGCACTATAGAATTGCGTTTAAGTGTCAACATCCATATCCAATATAAAATATTAGCCTTAAAAGGCAATTAAATTGCCAATAATCATGCTTCTTATTTGTGTCAAGCCCACTGTGTCTTTTGTCTTTTTTTTTTTTTCTTCTTCTTTTTCTTATCTTTCTACATTAGATCTTCTCTTTCAAAATGCAATCAGAAATCCCAATTAACCTTTTTCTAACATTGAGTAGAACTTTCAAGAAGTTGGTTGGGATGGAAAAACAAACACTCTATAAAACTCTTTCAAATATTTGACACGTACGAGTTTCCTAACAATATCTTAAGGTTTCAGTAAGAAAAATAGACACGTGTTAGATATTACGCGAAAAGTGATATAGAAAATTCGTAACAGAAGTAAAATTTAATTATGTTGTTTCTTTCGTAACTAAAGAAACAAGAAAAATTCAATGAAACTAACAAAAGAATTATGTGCATGAAACAAGAATAACCTGTATCTTTTGAGCAATCCAAGGCCCCTGTAAAGCTCCACAAAAGCACCTCGAATCATCTTCTCAGCACATTGAATCTTCTTTCTGTTGATGAATTCTCCTGTGCCTTCTTTCTTTGGGTTGTTCACTAAATCTTCCCAAAGCATTGACGTGATTGCTGAAATTGTTCTTGTTGGTGTGGTTGCTGGAATGTCAATCCTCACCCCCATTTTAGGTTTTATTCCTTTTTTGGTCTTTTTCCCTCTTCCTGGTGTCGTCCCAGGAACGAAATTTATCCCATTTTTCTCCAATGCTGCGATTACTTCTTCAGTCTGGGATGTTTCTGACGAAATGCTCTCACTATATTCACTTTGAGTCTCTGCAATGATTAATTATTCAATCATTCTCAATAGACATGGCAAAAGTTTGCACGAAAAAAATTAATAATGATATAAAAGGAAAGAGAAGTATTGAACATAATTCGGTTTTTAGTCAATATGGATCAATTGCAATCCTGTAAATATTACTGATGCCGTTTTAAGTCAATCGAGAGTCGAGACCCAAAAAAAGAAAAAAAAAACCCTAAATTATTTACTCAATTCACAAGAGCGTGACGCATTTTTGAAATACTAAGTTGGAAAGCATGAATTGTGAACACCAAGTGTATTTAAATAAACCTAGAGATAAAGTTGAAAACTATATTAGAAGGGTTATGCATAATCTAGTAATAATCAAACAAAAGTCATTTAGGACCCTATTGATTAACTAATTAATTATCATCTTTCCACTTATTTTCATAAAGGAAAACTTTATTTCTGTTTTGCATAAAGAAGTTAATGGGTTTGAATAGATTGTGCGTGGACTCCACTAATTTTAAGAGCGGATGGTATTTCAACTATTTATTTGTGGTATATATATGATTGAATAATTTATGTGTAGGTCTTTTGTGCTCCACTAGCTAGTTGGAAATAATTATATTCAAGCCACTGTTATGTTGTGGTTTTGATGTAATACTCCATTTTGAGCGCTAAACTATAAGTGGTCTTTCCTCGAGCACTTAGACGTGAAATGGCATATTGGTTTTTCATGATATACTTTGTTAGATTAATACTTAAGGACAAACAAAAGTAGACCATAGTACTTAATTATGAACTAAAGTAATTTATAGGGGTTATTTAAAAGGTTGAGTCTAGTCCATGTGACTTGGAATTGGAAAAGAGTGTACATATATAACTTAGGTATAATGATCGTGTAACAAGATTAAATATATATCATATAAAAGTATTATTTGTAAAATGGGAATTCATGCATGCATGGTTTAGAAGGGAATGAATACTCTGATTATAATAAATTTACTGATAACTAATTTCCTAAACTGCAAGTTAATTTGACCGACAAAATTTTATTTTATTTTATTATTATTATTATTATTATTTTTTGTGTGTTACAAGACCGACAAAATTATTGATCAAAAGAGCTTAATTATGGTACTCATGAATATCAAAAAATTAATACGTCGGTTCCGTCATTATTGGAACAACATTATCATTTCCCCTTCCCTCCCTATTTTAAGGTTGTTGTAATAATAATAATTTCTATTGCTGGATTTGTTGATGCCGCCACCCGTGATGACTTACCTATAACCAAAAAAAAACCCTCCCCCAAACAAGATCAAAACAAGTACCATGTGACCGTACATGGCCAGAAAAGAAATAAGTACCCAAGACATTGACGAAATTGATAGTTTATAATTAATTTAATCTTTACTATATGTGACAGGAGTAAATTATTATAACAAATTCAGAAAATTATGACACGGGGTTATTTGTTAAATTATAATGTAAAAATGATTGATATTGGGGAGTGCTTAGTTACCTGAGAAATCCGAGGTCCGAGCTGGTGATAATGAACAAGATCTGGACATTCTTGAAGTAGTAGATGATGACATACTTTTGGTCCGCAATCCTCGATCGTACAAAACTTGCTTAAGGTCAACCAGAATCTGGAGTTGCTTATTTAGGATTTCTCCCCTTTCAAGAAACTCAGCTTCTTTGGCGGCATAGAACTTGTTCACTTTGTCAAGTTCCTCGTTCAATCTGTCGAAGAATCTTTGAACCTGATGTTGTTCACCCACACATAGAGAGAAAAGAATTAATTGATCGCTGTTAATTTCTAACATATGATCTATACATTATTCCATTTATAAAATTGACTCCATACAATATTATGTTTTGTAAAAAAATTGTTATTTTTATTATATCTAATATTTTGTTCGTTTTTTGTTTGCTTTTGTGAAAGTTTAATTTTCCTCATTTAATCCCTGTGAGAATCTTGTAGTTTGAATATTATTGATATGAAGGTATCTAGTATTTAGGATCTCTTCGATTTCGAGAAATTCCAGATTCTTTATTAGGCATACAATTTTGTTCACTCTGTCTAGTTCTTCATTTCTATTTCCCAAGAATCTTTGCACCAACATGACTAGATTTCAGGGTTAAAAAAAAAAAAAACAAAGAAAAAAAAATCGGTACGTTTTGAGTCCCTATTGTTTGCCTCGTTTCCAAACTAGTTCTCAATCTTTGGACTTTTAATGCAATTACTCCTAAACGTTTAGAAATAGTTTGTTGAGTGAACTATTAAACCTTCAAATCATGAACCTTTTCAAATCATATATATACCATTCCTTTACTATTGTACGATTATTAATTAGAATACAATTTTATATCATCAATGATATTTAGAGCTAAATGAATAACTTATTAATACATCCCCCAACCTCAAGGATCATAATTTTCATTATTGTTATTGTTTGTTATATATACCTTATTATCTGTATTTTCGACGAAAATTGAAGAACAGTATAGAGATATATAAGAAACTTGATTGCGCTTTTGTAAGATTAGAGACCAACCTAAATTCTGAGGGAGTACTAGAAATTTAATTAAGAGCCAAAAATTAAGGGTCCCAAAGTGTATAACCGGAAAAAGAAAAAACACACACACTCAACTGAAAAACTTCATTTTCAATGAAATAAAATTCGATACGTAAGAGTGTGTTTAATTTGGTCACCTCATCCTCTTCTGAAAACAGTTGAAGCAGTTCAACATTTTGATGAATTTCTTCTTCTTCTTGTTCTCCTTCTTCCTCATCCTCTCCTCCTTCATTCGCACTCTCCTCACCATCACCCATTTTTCGCCTCATCTACAAACAATATACACAAAATAATGATAATAATAATTGTTAATAATAATTATTGTTCTATTTCGATTTAATTTTTCTGCCCTTTACTACAATCGATTTTCGTCATGGACACGTTTTTTTCTTTTTTCCCTTTTTCTTTTTTTATCTTTACTTTCTTCGGGTTGTTACACCGATACTTCTTTTTGTCACGAAAATACCATGACACCGAGGAACATAAACGTATCCAAGAACCCGTTCAGACGTATACGTTAAAAATAATTAAAAAATAAACAAAAATAACACGCGCACACACGCACACATTATTGGTTGATGAATGTGGAATATATTTTTTTCTCTTCACCTGGAAAGTTTCGGGATTACTACTATGTGTATGAAGGCCTGAGGAGATTCGGTGAAACACGCGACGAATCGGGTCGAAAATGGATCGACCAATATCATAGTAGTTGTTGATGTCTTCTAGTTGCTTAGATTTTCTTGAGAGTTTAACTTTCTTGACATGTTTCTTGAGCTGCCAATAATTAACAAAAGCATCTTTCCATTCTGGGATGAGTTGAGCTTCAAGCTCCTTTGAGAACTTCACCATTTGCACATGGAGACAATGATTTGAAATGGATAAAAACTATTCAAGAGAAAGAAGAAGAAGAAGAAGAAGAAGAGTTTTAGAGACTTTGGGTGCTATGTGAGGGTACATATATAGGATTCTATGGAAATTTTTGATTAAAAAAAAAGCTAATTAAAGTACTATAGTAGTAGGATATGAAAGAAGAGGGCTCAATTTGAAATTAATAATGGCCGGCTATATATCTTTGAATTAATTAATAAATAATGTTTACAAGCTATAAAATGTATTGCTGCTTTCTGAAAACAAACTTCTTTTTAGACCAAAAAGAAAGGGAAAATGGAGCATGATTCATCAAGAAATTGGAGCCACGGCTCTTCTAAATACAATACATCATCCACTCTCTATTGGGATTGAATTTCGTTAGGGGTCCGACAACCAAATGTGGGATAACAATAAAAGTGTTAGTGCTATGCTAATAGTGTTCAAATATTTTCCCACTCGGATATCAACTAGGATTAACAAACTAAAAATAGAATTCTTTACTAGAACAATGAGCACTAGAACTCTTCCCAAGTGCCAATTATTTTAGTTTCGAAATCTCATTAATTAGTGGTTTCAAGAGATTCAAAATGCATATACTACTTGGATTAATATTGACAGCATGCATCACGCAATTCTACTACTGTTCAATTCAAGGTTTGCCTTTGCTTTTTGAGATTCATCAACTAATGCTACAACTTCCATTCAAGTCTTTGTATTGAATTTGTGTCTAGAGAACGAGGTAGCTCATGTCATAGTTGATGAATCATTTCTACTGAGTTACATATATCATTTAGGCCTTCGGAGTTAGCCGATTTCCAACAACTTTAGTATTATCTTTCTTAAAAAATAAAATACTATTGCTAAATAATATTGGAAACTCCCTCTATCCGTGAAACTTGAGAATTGACAAGATACTTAAAATGACTGAAATGTCATTTACTCTCTCAGTTTCAAAATTATTGTCCAGTTCAGTTTTTTTTTTTTATTAACCAGTTCAGATTTTCAATTTAAGTAGAAAATCAAAAATGAAAATCTAACCTGGACAATAATTTTCAGAAGTAAAACTATAAATAACTCGTTTTTATTGATTTAATCAAGGACGTTAGTGTCCACAAGAATTTTTTGTTGTCATCGTCTTAATTATTATATCAGCATTCGCGTGAATACAGATGCCGAGGGCAAGGGGCTTTTGGTCATTTCACCCAAATGCCGGGGGTAAGACTCACCGCCTTGGCGCCTAATCTGATTTTGTCCGTAACTTTAGAAATGCTACGAGTTAGTCCCAAAGAGTTTCACATATCATTTCCAAGGTCTCGAGTTTAGTCTCTACCAAATTGCAATAAATGTAATAGTAACTTTCTGATCCAATTGTGCATGTTTGAAACGATAATAAAATTTAAAACTTACAACAAAATGTTGACTTCTTCTTCTTCTTCTTTTTTTTTTTTTTTTCCTTTCTTTTTGGGTGAGGGGCTAATCTCAATTCTCAACACGTTACGAGGATGAGCGACCTATTCAAATTCACTCGAATGTTAATTCTTCATTAACTAGAGGTAATTGGGTTTGATCACTTCTCTTTAACTAGATGTAAGTAGTTTTAGGTTTGACAGGTCGATTAATAAAAGAATCATTAACAAGTAACTAAAAATAATAGTAATTCTTTGTGTACATGTTTCCCTTAATTAGATCTCTCTACACCGGTTATTTTGCTTTCTTGTTCATTGGTTACCAAATAAGTCATGTAGCTAGCGAGACGTACTGGTGCTCTTATGTGCCCATAGTATTGTACAAGCTATTATACATAACATAAATTTTTTTTTTTTCAAAAAAAAAAAAAAAACAAACGGTCGTGGATGGATATCATAACTCCTTTCAATGACAAAACTAGCTCGAATGTCATAAGGTCGAGTACACGTATAAATTCTTTTTTCCAAAAATATTTAGAAATTTTAAGATAATTTTTTTAAAAAATCACCGATGGTCGGCCGACCACCCTTTCTCCCCTCTGGTGGTGCCGTACGTGAATCTCCTTCCATGTTTTATTTGATAATTAAACTAAAACTATTAAGAAAAAAAAAACATATTTTAGAATCGAAGCTAGGAATTTTGGGAAATGCATGCATTTTCGTGTCTTGCTTTTTTTTCCTAGAACAAATTTTATAATGAGACGTGGAAGGAAAACAAATAATAACTATGATCGTAAAGCAGGGATATAACAAAAATAAAAATAAAACCGTTAGGGCAAAAGCCACTTTTGTTTCCGCTCTTTACGTCTTTTTCTTTTCAAAATTTGGAGTTTACGGACAAAGAATTATTTACGTAACAAACAAAAACAGCAAAAAGTTATCAAGCCAAGATTTTTGAAGCTCTCTCTTTATTCAATTGTACCATAATATCATTTAGGAATAGCCATTTTGAGAATGGAGGCATCAATGTTAGATCCTAGTAATCTTCTCCACATGTTTCTTTCATTTTTTTATCAAATTCTTTCACTCCAAGGATTGAAAGCTTGCACTTCTGCCTTTTTCTTTTTTTTTTTTTTTTGTTCAATTATGTTTTCAGAAAGATTTTTTGTGAAAATTAATGTAAAATGGAGGATCATATGTATGATGTAAAACATAATATAATGCACTTAATTTGAAAAGAAAGAGAGTGGAAAACTTGAATAAGAAAAATCCTTTGAAGAGCATGGTACGCTTGTAAATGCTTCGCGAGTATGAAAACCGTTATTATTCTTTATTAGTAAAACTTACGTTACTATCGGGTTCTAGAAAACGATATTGTCGTCGGTGTCGTACATTCAAGAATATGATACTAGCTAGCTTAATTGAGGATACAACCTCTTTTACTCGAATTCCACAAAACCAAATACAAAAAAAAAAACATAAAAATTAATATTATATTATTTGTTTGGGTACAAAAATCACTCTATGCGTTGAATGATTAAAAATAAATAAATGAAATTCTCACCACATCTCTTGTTCCTACAACAGAGAGTACCAAGACACAACTTCTCATAGTATTTATCTTATTTGATTGTCTCAATAAAATTTAATCGCTCGACAAAAATAGTTTACATTAAATTTTGAAATTTATATATTAAATTATAATGTGTATTTTTTTTTTTCTGGAAAGGAAGCGTTGAGCATAAACCCTTGGGAAGAAAATCCAACTTAAACTCAAAAACTTAAATCAGTGAATCTTAGGTCCTTTACACTTATAATATGATCTTCATTCCTTTCAACCTCGACTCGAATTCTGATACTAGTTATGGGGTCTTGAGGAGAAAATCCAAATAATTAAGAAGTCCAATAAGTGAAAAAAAACCCCTCCAATTTCGACTGAACAATTAAATCAATGAGTATTAGGTCCTTGTATTTCTTAGTTCATAACTATACCTCACGTAGGGGCAAGTGTTACGGTTTGGGCATACGGGGAATCAAAAGAAGTAAAGACGGATATTAATCTAACGATCGACTAAAACTATGTAAACGGAGAACCTGAAGGATTACATTCTTTTTTATTTTTTCAAAAAGGAAGGATTAAATTCGCTTATGAATGATTTGTAACTTTAAGAATATGAATTATGTCTTAATAATTTCACTATCAAGCATTATGTAAAGAAACTTCACTATCAAGAAAGATCTTTTTGAAAATGAAAATAGATATAAATACTTCATTTTTAGTACTCTCTCTGTCTCAAAATTATTGTGCAGTTTGAGATTTCACTTTTAGTACAATTTGAACTAGAAATAAAAATTCAAACTGGACAATAATTATGGGACGGAGGGAATAGTAAACTTTCACGTTTGTTTAACCTTTTGATCGTAGCAATGAACCTTATGGTGTTTCAGTCTCTAGCATCGCTTCAAGTTCAGACCCATGAGTAGTTATTTATTTGGACCTATGGAGTGTTTTGTAATCATTTTAAGAATAAACTGTTTATTCATTAGTCAAGTTGAAGTAACAAAGAAATTATTCAAAATTTCATTGATCTCTAAATGTATTAATTCTGCTAATGGATGGAACAAGCCAGATTTTGCAGTACGCTAATAAGAAACTTTGTTCTAAAATATCTACTGGTAAAAATCCATAAATGCTCTCTGAAATCTTTTAAAAAGTTACATCAGGATGTATTGGGAGTGGTCATTTTTCTTTTTCTTTGTTTAGCAGAAAATAAGCAATATTTGATTCGAATAATTTGTTACATCAAATGTTGTTGTCAACTTTTGGCATTGAAAATGTACGCCACCGTATTTATATCCCCAATCTCTGTGGAAAACATCGGTCTAATTAGATCCGAACCCGAATAATTTCATGTAATAATACTACATGAGAATATTCCTGGGCAAAATGATTAATTCTTGTTTTTTTGAGTGCTGCTTTAGCATAGTATTCAGGGAGACTTGGGCCACCCACTCTACTATCATGATTACTACATTATTTTAGCTAATATCTTGTGATAAATTTATTTTTTTTATAAAAAATAAAACTAATATCATGGTGCTTAAGATCAATAGCCAATTTATTCGATTAAAAAAAAGACGAAAAAACCTATATTTTAGTCCCAAGGTTCTGGAAAGCAAAAAAAAACTAGTCTCAAATTCCATTAAAGTCTTAGGTTTTAGTCCTAAAGTTTGAAGAAATGTTTGGTTTTAGTCCTAAAGTGCCGTTAAATAAACCCATCAGAGATGAGTAAATCCACGCCCACTGCAATACCCTGCAAACCATAGTGCGAGATAAACCACCCTAAACAAGTTTGGGGTGACAACTTCGGGTGACATTTAACACTGTTAGTACCTTTTAGTGGCAATTTAACACTAAAACCAAACGCTAGTTAAAACTTTAGACCTAAAACAAAACACCTCAATAGTTTGAAATTAATGTCTTGTATTTCTCCAAATCTTGGGACTAAAATATATATTTTCCGACTATATTGAAATACATTACAACCAAAGTGAGCCTTTAGATCTACAGTTAGTAAAATATTTGATGTATTGTGTTCTTTCCATCCCAAAACAATGAAAATGAAAATCCAAAATAAACAATTATATTAAGAAGAGAGTATAAAGTTTCATCTTTTTACAACATCCTAACAACCAATTAAGGATCTTCGATGAGTTGTTAAATACTACTAATATTGATGATTAAGCTATTGGAATTTAGCTATATATCCGATTTGCTAACTAATGGTGCTTCCACGACTGCACAATGGTAACCCGCCGGTAGGTTAGATTGAACGACCGTTACTCGTGACTGCTAAGTAATTTTTTGAGCGATGTCGATGAATATATGAAGTATCAAAAGAAAAATCACAAATATGAAAAATATACTTCTTCCGGTTCTTGCTAAAATGTATTTTGTTTTTTTTTTTAAAAAATTCATTTAGTGTTTTTTCAATTGAAAATAAAACCTTAACGCAAAAAAATAAATAAAAAATAAAAATACCTCATAATAAAGACCAGAGAGAAAATGTACGTAGTTGCTTAATTGGTGGGAATTTTTTTAAGAGGAAAAAAAAAATTAAAATGGCGTCCATTTGTTGAGTGTTTCAACTTTCATATGAGAATTATCGAGGTAAGTTTCACGAGTTTTTTTTTTTTTTAATTTTTTCATGGCAATATTATAGTTAAAATACATTATCGTTTTCCCTTGAATAGGGAAAAATTAATTTTCTCTGGGAAAACTTAATTTTCTTAATAACTCCTTACCCAATAAAATTAAGGATGCTCGAATTCAAATCAATTTTTTCAAAGATTAGTACGAAGAGAAAAAAATACATGAAATCAATCATTATACACATGTACGTGTATTGGAGTGGCCTCATTGTACTTTATATTTCGATGCACAGCAACTACTGTTCTTAATGAAGGTTAATTAATCTAGCATTGTAAAGTATTGGAAACGTCACCAAATCCAATACTGAAAACTTTTTTGTTTTATGCTATCTGTCTAGTCTATTTTTAATATTCCATTTTATTGAATTAAATTAATATTATAAAATAAATTACTTAAAAAATAGATTAATAGAATATTAAAATAAACCTAGATAGCATGAAATGAAACTATAACCAGGTACAGCACAAGTATTAACTAGCAAAGTTGAATGAAGCTTTCATAATCAAGGGTTCTTGATTGGTTGTTAAAAAATAACACGTGTGTGGATTCATCACCATAATTTACAACCAAAAAAAAAATGAAAAACATTTGGAAATAACTGGAAAATAGTTTGAGGAGACATTTTAGAAGTGATAGCCACTCATTATAAGGTTTTCAGTTATTTTATCTAACTGTTGAGTAGTTGTATAGCACAGTGCCTACCATAAACGTTTGGTGGAAAAATGTGGAAGAACTAGATCCAAGACGGAAGTAATATTGTATGATATATCATGGTTAATTTAATTTATATGCCCGATGTCATTCTAATGTTTCATGGAGCAAAAGTAAATGATGAATTCATTAAGCGAATGCTAAATATAGTGAAAAGCTTTTATAATTTTGATATAGTAATTGAAGCATGGAAAAAATAAACCTTCAGAACTAACAAATAAGAGGCCAAAATTACTACTTTCTCTGTCTTAAAATTATTGTTTATCTTAAATTTTTTTTTATTTCAATTTGTATTAAAACTAAAATTTCAAACAGAATGATAATTTTGGGACGGCTCTATCACTAATAATGTGAGTGTTCCTTGAAATATCGCTTTTCTATATACGAAGAGGGGATGGGAAATGGTTATCGAGTATTTGCAGGTAATGAGAATCAATTACAAGATCTTCATCTTATTTATTTATTTATTTATTTTTATATATTTCTCATGATTATCGCTTTTCTAATGTACCATCTGAAGGGGCAAGGGCCAAATTAACTTGCACTTTCCTGGAGAGGATGGGATAAATTTGTTTTACTTTTCGTATGTCAACTAACCATATTGATTTGTTGTGATTGGAACTTCATTAGGCATTGAAAAGATGGAAAAAAAAATCTCTTAGCACCAAGATTATACACTCAACATTTTGTAAAAACTACCCAAAAAAAAAGGTGAAGTGCCTATGCATATTAGGGCAAAAACAATAAATCTTGAAATGTGAAATGGTATACACGCATGATAATGTCTTTGTATTACACTTTCCACGAGAGAATGAGTGCAATAGTAATAATTTTGCAGTGAGTGATACTTACCTTTTTCTAAGTCATCTTTCCAACATCACGACTTTTTTATACAAAAAAAATGTAAGTTAATAATTTTTTAATTCCACTAATATGCCAATTCCCCTTTTATTTTTTGCTTAATTATAATTTGTGTCTCTTTCTTAAGGCTACATTTCATATTCTGTAAAAGAATTATTCTATTCCATATTAATTAAATAGCATATTTTTTTAATAGTTTGAAACAAAAAGTACTCTACTGTCCCCCTCTAAATACATGGGAGAAGAAGTTAATTCAGACAAATTCATATTTTGGTCAATCATCTTGTAAAAAAGTTCAATTTAGTCTTTCATTTATGTATAGTTTTTCTTTAACGAAACTTGGTGTTTCAAATTGATAAGATTGGTACGCACTAGTCATAAACTTAAAACAACTTTTTGTATTTTATTTATTTTGGCAGCCAGATGAACTTAGCAGCCTCATTTTTCTTTTCTTGTAATAGTCAATCAAAAAAGAAAATTTTAAGACGTCTTGCTGTCTTGAAAGCTAGGGTTTCTTCCTATATTTGTACGCACGGGTGAAATCCGCATCACGGATCTTATCCTGCGTGTAATCTTTTGTTGTCATTCATGATTTTTTTTCCCCATCTGATCCTTTTTACTTTTTGTAAAAATAAATATCACTTTCTCCATCCCATAATTATTGTCCAGTTTGAGCTTTTATTTTTAGTTCAAATTGCACTAAAAGTGAAATCTCAAACTGGACAATAATGTTGGGACAGAGGGAGTAATTGAAAGGACTTAAAAGTACACAAGTATGAACATGTTTAGAATAACAAATTTTATTCATTCTGTGTTTGTGGTTGGTAAAAGAAACTTTATATGGGGCATTTTTCTAAAGGTAGAAGAACTCCATGGTTGTAAAAATCACCTGATTTTGCAATTAAGTCCACTTATTGACTTTAACATTATCATCATAAATGATATATGTGAAAAAATGTTAACAATTCATACCTTGAACCAAAACCATCATTTGGGGTGTAAGTCTCAATTCACATCCTTATCATTTGGGGTGGATTTTTTTTTTTCTTCAATTCGTCAGAAATTTTTATTATGGCTCTATCATGATGTTATGGCATTGTATTAGTTGTTTATTTTTTTTTTCTCTCTCTATATAAACTTGGAGTTACACGAAGAATTAGGTATATCTCCACTTAATCATCATCATCAACTTTTTAATATGTGTGATCTTATTAGTTCTTAAACTACAACTTAAGGAGGTCGATCTGCCACATTAGGCTATTGTTTAGGAGATACTTACCCAATCAAATTCTAATGTGATGTTCCAAATTCCGTGGTTTTTAATGGCTGAATCATCTAGACAGATATTTGAGAACTATGGGTTGAGATAAACCCATGCCACGTACCATGCCCTGTATGTACAAGGTTTTGTTACCCCCTATTTTTTTTCCCCTTTCTCGAATTGTAAGTTGTCCTTTACTAATTGTTCAGTAGATGAATTAAAATAGTACAATAAACATTATTCTTATTTTGAGCCGGAAGAAATATAATTTATAATTTTTTATTGATAACATCATTCTTGTTTTTCCGAATGAATACGCAAAAAATTTTAATCAAGTGAATTTCTTTGCTTTCTAAAATTGATTAATACCCGGGTAACCAGTAGAAGAAATCATCACTGATTGGATCATAAACCAAAAAATGACATAAGCAAAAACATGAGTGTATGATGTGGGCATTTTGATAAAGTTGTAAAATCGTAGTACTTCCATTGACATACTTGCTGACCCTACCATTAAGTTTATGCATGATTTTCCCCCCATAATTAATAGTACAATAATACAGTGTTGATCACCAAAAAGCGGTAAATCTTTCTCTCTTTAGTGGAAACATCTTTGGACTTATTGAGCTAATAGCAAACTAATGATTGCCATTTGACATATATAATTAATCCACAATTAAAAAAAGAAAAAAAGGTTCTTGAAGGGGAAATTTTGGGTGATGTTGCCGCTGCAATTTTGTACACCTCTTTAACAGAAAATAACAATACGATGTCCTTGAACTCGTGAGTATATGGCGAAATAATTTGTATGAACATTGCTATGAGACACGAAATGACAACTAACTCACTAATTATGGACCTCTTTACTAAATGAGTACAATTGTTTCCCTAAGCAAATTCTTATCACCTTTCTATATACACAATCTATCCCAACATGATTATCCAGTTTGGATTTTTATTATTTAATACAATCTATACTAAAAGTGAAAATTTAAATTTGAAAATAATTTTAGAACGGAAGGAGTATTTAAACCAGTTTAGAGGGTTTTCTATATATGTATTGTAACTTATTGGTATTGATTCTCATTCTCGTAGGGATTGAGTATAAAGGTACAATCCTCCACTTTGTTTATTGACCAAATTATCTATAAACACACCCAACATAATTTAAAGGTACACAAGGAAAAAAAAAACAAAAAACAAAAACAAAGCCAGAAATCTATCTGAAGATATACAATGAACACTAAGCAAAAAGTAGATATCTACCATGCATGAATTAATGGAGGAACTCTCTTTAGATTCCACCATTCATAGTTTCACTGTTCATTTCTCTCCATGATCTCAAGAAGCACCATTTGCCTATTCCCTGGTCACTTGAGAGTTCAGACCCCTCAGCCTTAAGTAGGTAAATGAAAAGGACAATAGAAATCATAGGAAAGAAGAAACGAAGAAGAACTATTAAGAAAAAATCGATGATCATCGGACTTTCTTATTAATTCCATGAAAAATCCGACCCGATCAAAACAATACACCCCCGTTCAATTTTTGATGATATTAATAATGCTGCGTCTTAAGAAAACATTCTTGTTCTTGTCCTTGTACTTCTTCTTCTTTTTTCACATAGAATCTTATCGAACCTTGCATGTTACAAATTGAAAAATTTTAGCACTATTGATGTGCAAAATTCGTATACATGATGGAGAAAGCGAAATCGGCATGAAGCTGTAATAATCAAATTCTCGTGCATTTTGTTTGGTAATTCGATATGTACTTCCAATTACATTACTTTCTTTTCAACATTAAAATTCGAAGATGCTAAATGATTCGTTCACTAAAAGCATCACTTATTTGAATCTTTCCCCTAGGACAACGACATTCCAACTAGTTTCAGTGAATTTGACCAACGAATTTGCGACCAATAAATAATGTTGAGTGAACAATTTATGTCAATTTAAGGTTTCCAAAACAAAAAAAAAAAAAAAAAGAAGAAGAAGAAATAAAGAATGAAGATGATTCGTGTTTGTTTGGACATCAACTCATTTTACATTTTCACTCATTTTACCTCTTAAACGCAAAACCCAATGGAAAAGAAAACATCATCCAAACAACTTTCTGATTTACATTTTAAATTCTAATTTGAAACACTTTTTGTTAGTGTAATGATCATTTTAGAACTACAAATAATTCAGTGACAAATTTGGCAGGATTCTATTATTGAGTGATTGTTTTTGGAAAAGTTTTTTTTCACAGTGACTATAATTGACAGTATTTAATTGTTTAGTGATGACTCGTACTTGATATTTCAAAATGTAGTTCAAAATACTTTTTTTCAAAACCAACATTCAAATAACTTTTTGCTCAAAATACCATTCAAATAACATTTTTATTTCTTATTTAGTTTTCAATTTGAAACACTTTCTATTTTTAAGTGGCAAAATGAAATGTAAATTGAAGTCCAAACAAGCACGAAGTAATTTCTAGTGGTCTTATACTGTATTTATCGAAAGGAATGTGCACCATAATTTTCCAGAATCCCAGCGAAACTTCAGAGACCCATCGGGCTACAAGTTGAGTCGCTAATTAAGTATACAGGCCCAAGATAGAGCTATGGATCTAGCTACCTGTTGAATTACTTTATCAACCAACAATAACTTATTTTCCCGTCCTAAAATAAATTTTTCGTTGATCTCTTTTATTATAACCACCAGAACTTTGCTTTTGCTCTTCTTTTTGAGACGAATGGACTGTACTATTCTATCTCATGGAAAGTTTTTCGTAATGAATCAAGAAAAGTAATGTACATATTGTGTTTCTAGTAGTTACAAATATATGAATTTATGTTCTAAAGAGCAAGGAGAGGATTAATTGGATACCACATTTAAGTGGGAAACATTGAAATACATAACTGAATGTATAAGGTTAATGATCAATAACAAAAAAAAAGGTGAGGCCACTACTCCGTTTTCTCAACCACTAAACCAGTGGAGGGTTTATCAAAGATTCAAAAATGTTGACAAGGACACTACCACAGATTCCAATAACTAGTAGATAATCATATAACACAGAATATTAATAAGAGCAATGGTAGAGATAGTGAAAAATTATAGTGAAATGGAATAATTAGCTAATGAAAAAACAAATACATCATGCTCACTAAATATGTATACTTATTAATTAAGGGTCAAAATGTAATTTTTTAGGAAAAATAAAATTTTAACGGAAAAATGACAAAAAAACTAGCGGTCAAGAATACTCCACATCATTCACTATCTTTTTTTTTCACTATTTTTCTTCACTATACATATCATAATATTATTTTTATACAAATCTCAAAATTTAATGTGAATTATTCTTTTAAAAGAGAACAAATATACCACAAACTAAAAGCAAAAGCGAACTTGAGAATGCACCTGATGAATAGAACAACATGTTCGATTTTTATCATTATAGCATTCAGTGTCAAGACGATAATAATAAGTTACAAACATCTGATAATTAATTGATATAGATTCAAAATGTACAGTCGTGCGCATGACGTCTTTGTAGTTGGTCATAATATTTTGAACTATATTTATTTAAAAGCTAGAAAGAAGGGGGAAAAGAAACAACTTGAGCCATTTTGTAATGGTTTTATTTGGTGGGTCGATCTAGCCAGCGATCACCACAATGTGTGAATACCTAACAAACTAATTTGATCGTCACTTCTACCATGAGAGCGAGCATCCAGATTAAGAGCTGACCCCCTATTCATGATTCTTAATGAATGGACTTGGTTTAATTAGGATATTCAAAAGGGGTCCAAACCTTGGAAAATTTGTCCAATTGTTGTTCGTATTTATGGCAATTAAAGAAATCAAAAAGTAATAGTAGTTTATAGTATTGAATGTTAATATCAATGTGATCATGATTGTGTATAGTTGTATTCTCTGTTGATCCTAATTCAATGACATCACAAAACGGGATCCACTAAGTTTGTGTTTTTGTTTTCAGAAAAATCATCGAAAAAATGAAAAAAAAAAAAAAAAAGATGGAACAGAACCTGTGGAATTTTGATGCATGTTAATTTGGCTACAAATTAATTCCAAAAACATGATAAAAGGATTATGTATTTATTATTTAAAATAAAGAGTTACATGCATGTAATTTAGACTTTTTTTCTTGGTTCAGAAGTTTCATGATGGCTTGGGTTAGATAGAGTTCACAGAATCAAAACTCTCAAATTTCAAATTTTGCAAAAAAAAAAAAAAAAAATCTCTAAAATTGATCCATTGTATCATATTAGCCCATGTTTATGTTATAAAATGTTTATCACTGCCACTAGACAGTCACTATAAATCAACTTTTGAACGGAAAAAGTTTGCTTTTTGTTAATTAATTTTTCCCAAATCCTAAATTAACATATCATCTTTTTGCTTTTTTGATCCACTGTATTCAATATTCATGAATAAATTTAAATGAACTACATGTATATTTCTAATTACTTGCTCAGTGGTCTCACTCATATCCTAATTAAGAATCACCAATGAATGGAGGAGTACGTTTAACACACAAAACAAAACCTTAAAGGTGGAGAAATGAGCTATAAACTAATATTTTAGAGGAAGTTAACGATCAGTGAATCACTAGAGAGTCAAAATATCTAAACCATTAGCGACCAGAGAAAAATATTCTAGTATATATGAAAATTTTTAGTAAAACTAATTAATTTGAGTTTAGTACTATTAGTTTTATGGTACTGTGTATATTTTTCTCTTTCTCAAAATTAACACCTTTCCCAATTATATCTAACCACACAAGAAGACGTACGTGGTGCATTTGTTACCCAGAATATTTACTTTTTTACTACAATTCCCGACTCTCGTATTAATCAAAGAGTAATGATACACATAAGAACAATAAGTAAGGAAAATAACAAATAATGATGTATCTAAGATCTAAATAATATCTTTAATTTTAAATATTTAAACCCTAAATAAAAAGTATAAATTTAATTGATGTATTTTAGATTGTAAATAATTTCCTGCACGTAATATATATATATGTTGGATAATTTTCAATTCTTATTATATATGCATAAAAATGAATGTCAGGACCATTTTCTTTGTCCTATATCTGGTGACGAAACCAAAATTCGGTAGGACGACGAGTCAACGGTGTCTATGGAATTGAGACCTGCAAAATAAGTTTTAGCACTCCGACGAGCAAATCAGTTTAAGGAATGATAGAAATAAATCTTATGAGCTAAGAAGGAAGTAGAAAGAACTTACTCTCCACCTCACAAATAGTGGTATATATAAGAATAAGGTGGAAAATATTCCTTAAAATATTTACTGGACTTAGAGGGTTTAGCCTATTTTAAGGCTCCCAATTGGCCCAATTAGTCACCAATGAATAGTTAGAGATCCAGGAATGGATGTTGGCTCAAGTAAATATATATATATATATATATATATATATATTTATTCAAGGCTCAAGTAAATATTTTTGCTTCATCATCTAGCATAATTCATTCCAACTTATAAGAACCAAAGTGTATATTTAATCTCCAAAGACCAATCGACGACAAAAATGACAATTCAAGAAACAATTATTCCTCAAATTAAAGGCAACGAAATGGTAGATGGATCTTTCAACTAGCAGCAACAAAGATGGCAGGAGATTGAAGAATGACATAACCGCACAATATGATTATCGGGAAATAAATACCGTTTCTGATCAGTTGCAATAAAAATTGCAAGCTTCATATTTAAAGATTCAAGTCAATCGCGAATCTAGGGAAAATTTTAGTTACGTTCCTCACCTAAGATTCATCTCATCAACGAAATTTTCTTTGGTGTTATGTGTATATACATTTAAGTACTCTTTGAATGAGAACGCGTTTATGCTTAAACGCTTGCTAATTTGGGTATAAATATTGAGCTTTCACAGTCCCCGAAAAATGATTCAATTCACATTCTTGTATTGTTGTTTAACTTTAATAAAATGTGCTTCTTCTGTCTCAAAAAAATTATTCTCGTTAAATTTTCATATTCTTTCTATCCCAAAAGAATTGTCCAGTTTGAAATTTTATTTTTACTCTCTTATTTTATAAATTGAACTAAAAATGAAAATCCAAACTTGACAATAATTTTCGGACGGAGTGAGTACTTGTTTGATTTTTAGTAAAAATTTAGAAACTCGATATGAACTGTTTTTTCGAGACAGAAACTACTTTTTTTCTTAAACAAAATTGTATGTTCTCTTTAATTGACCCAATATATTAACCTAGTTGAGTAGTATTGATATACACGTGAAAATGAATCACTGAAATGGGACAAACGTACTAATAACCTCTAATTAAAGGTCTAGTTAGAAATATTTGGCGTTACAACAGCCGTCTAATTTAGTATTTATACACTCAATTACATCTACACTCTCCCGACCAACTTACCCCACCAATAATAATTCTTCCACTTCCAGAAACCATGGCCGCCGTTCGACCACCACCCATCACCACCTTCACCGTCGCCGTCGCCTTCCTCTCATTTCTCTTCTTACTGGAGGTGTCCGCCGCCCACACTCCATCAACTTTAAGCCCGACTGAAATCCTAGCTGCCGTTTCATCCATGCCGTTAACGTCTAACAACTCTACATTAATATTATCATCATCCAACAGTGTGGAAGAGACGGACGAGCTTGACTCGGCGTCGTCGGTGATAGGGATTGGGTTACCGCATTACCACCACCGTAACGATGATGATGATGATGATGAAGGGTTTTCCAAATACTCCTTGAAACGCGGTTATAAGTTCTTGGAGGAGAATAAGGTCATGAAGAAACATTTGAGCCCTAAAGATAAAGATGATGACGGCGACGATGACGATGACGATAATGACGACAATGATGATGATAGGGATGACGGCGACGACAATGGTTGCGGCGATGACGATGAAGAGCAGGAGGAGGAGAAGAAGGAAAAGAAGAAGCTTGCTCGCAAGTTTGGGCCTTAAGCTTCTGGAGTTCATTGAGATCCACGTTTTCTAATAAGTTTTATTTCTGATTTTTGTTTCATCATGTTTTTGGTTGTGTTGTATGATTCTCGATCGTTTCATATTTTCTTGGTTTAACTTTGATTTACGCACGTGTGTTTGTATCTGTTAATTATCTTAGGCAGTTCAGCTTTTTGTTATGTACCAATAAAATAAAATGTGTCTTTTGCTAATTAAAATGTATAACTATCTGAGTGGATGGAAAATTTGCCTCTGTTATTGGAAATGATGATCATACATCTTCAATGTGTAGGGCTATAATTATAAGTTGAACAATGGGATTATTATGTTGTTTCGATTGACTATAATGTGTAGAGTTGAAGCTTGACGTGTTAATTGGAAATCAGATGAAATTATTATGTATTACATGGAATTGTGCTATTTGATAAAATAATGATTAGAACTATACCATTTTATCCTCCGAATTTCGTTAAAATCATGTCTTTATGAACTATATTAGTTTTATCTTACAAACTTTGGTGGGTTAATGTCTTACTCTAACCATAGTTTTAATTTTAACGGTGTGATCATCGCTGCAAGTTACACACAACCACTAGCTCCAAGTTATTAGGTTTAGTAGCGTTTAGGTTAAGGATGCCAAATAATCTGTCAAATTAGACTCGTGAAAATTATATTTCCACAACCCTATGATGAAGCAATTCTCGAATACAATTTAACCACCTCTGGATCCATGATCTATCTTTTTTTTAATACATTTTAAAAAATTCTAAATTAATTTATGTGAATTCGTCTATAAGGAGGGGAATTTTACAATTACTTAGAGACTTCTTATAGAGCTAAAATTCATGTTCATTATAGACCATCCAAAATCCCTTCGAAAGTCACATACTCATCGTCCTAGGAAAACAATAACAGTTTCTTCATCATAATGTCTTACTAGTGTCATTATCTTTAAACAAATTTTCATATGAACGGAAAACAATAAAGGGAGGAGAGATTTTTTTAATAGGATATCACATCTGAGTGGAAACATTGTCATTCGTTAATTTTTTATTATTATATGCTAATGGGTTAATTAATCACAAAAAGTGAGGCATTAGTTCTTTTAAATACAGTACTGAACACTTTATAAAAAGAAATTATATTAACAAGGATCCCCTAGCTAGCACAAAGGCCAGCCAGATTAATTTCTAGGTTATTTTTCAAAACAAAGAAATACAAATGGTCTATTATATATGCATAAACCGCAATTAACTTGAGAATGCACAGTTTATACAAGTGATGATTGTGTTTGTAAATTTTGATCATATCAATACTAGATGGTCGATTCTTATATTGCCAGACTCAACAATAGGACTTAAATAAGGTGCAAAGTACAAACACCTGACAAATAGATTCAAGAATATGCGTATTAGCGTACATTTCCGAATGCATAGAAGAAGAAGACAGAGAGAACGACCTGACCCATCTCTTCTAATCTAGTTAACTTGAAACACTGGTAAATTGGAAGCTTAAGATCTAAAATAACAAGTGAAATATCTGAGGCGAACGTGTTGGATAATGAATTTGGATATTGGAGTGACAATGATAAGTTATTGTGGAATCAGCCCAATAGAAGGTGACATCTCCAGCCCAATGACACTACATCAAAAACCGTTTGATATCATAGTTTTCAAAATCCCAATCTGGATATTAGAATCTTACGATCCTACGATCCGGAATTAGGAAATCAATCCTAGATCTTATATAATCCTTCTTTGTAGTGGGATCTTATGGAATTCTTCAAAATCCCAATCCGGATCGTAGGATCCTACGATCCAACAATCCCATTGATTTTGTATAAAAATAGAAGGAAATGATTAGAAAAGATATAAAAGTTGAAATTTTGAATTAATGATACGCATGTGGGCACTAGTCTACTTCTCCTCAATAAAATCAAACAAGAATTGAACTAATAAATTGAAACTCGCAATTTCAAAATTATTATAATACTTTAAATAGTTATGATCCCACCGATCCGACCCACCAATCCATAATCCGATCCGATCCTGAGACCCCAAAACGATCCTGTGTGAAATCCCGATTTTGAAAACATTGGTTGATATTACATTTCTTTGTCCTAAAAAGTTACACAACAGGATACTTTCTATTGAATAGGACACATAGAAATAGATTAGTGTTCTCTATTCTCTAATCGCAATAGATTCATAGAACACTAAAAAGTGTCCTATTAAACTATCTTTCACAAGACACTTCATATATGTTGTATTAAGTTATGAGCATACGGATCGAAGCATCAATTCTGTTATTTTGTCGGTTTTCCTTTTTATTCTTGAATAATAATAAGTACAGGGAAAGTCACAGGAAAAAAAGACAAGAAAATTATCTCACACATTGATTTCAAAACGTTTCATTTAGGAATTATATATTTAAGATTATGACATAGTTTTTTTTTTTAGGAGAACTAGGGCGGTATCTGGCGAGTATCCCCGATTTTATTAATGAAAAATTATAAGTACAAAAGACAGTATTTAACACTTACCCAAAAAGAAGAACCGTCTTACAACTTTTCTCTAAATTTCTAAGATTGTTTTAATCACTGTTATTTTATTATTATTAACGCAATTTCGATATTTCGTACACAATAATCAAGATTACGTGAAACTATTACTTCATTCCTCCAATAAAAAGACAAAATTTTATTCTTCTTCTTTCTATAGTATCGGTTAAATTATTTATATGGTTTTTTTTTATGCTCATTTAAATTTACGGTATTTTATTCGTGTTAATATTTATCATGGTGATCGTTTAACTTATCTTACAAAAGCTATGATGATTTGCATAAAAAATCATTCATCCAAGTTTCTTATAGTACTTCCGTGGATCTTATTATAAGGATGTGGAGGTATTCATTTAGAGGGTGTGGATCTCATAGTACTCTAAGATTTTTATTTATTTTTTTCTTTTTTTATCCCCTTCTCTCGCTCTATATTCATACTAAATGCAGGCATTTCCATGAAAAAAAATACAAATATTTTCTCAGATTCAAAAAAAAAATTTACATTAAATTTTGAAATTTGTACTAAAAACAGTACAAATCTTGAAATTTTAATGTAATTTTTTTATTTCTTTTCTTGTTGGAACAAAGGTAGTACTAATTAAATGGAGTAAAGAATATTAATGTTAAGAAAAAATTCTGAAAAAATGGAGTTTTAGTTTGACACACACACAAAATAAAAAAAAGAAGAAGTTAATTTATCATGACCGAACAAATTTATTCCCAAACTGATAATCTTATTTATTTGTACTAAACTATTATAAAATTTGGACATTGGGACGGCTGGATGATTTGTTGTAGTCATGATATAAGCTACCTATGAAAAAACCTTCACCGGACTACTCATATTTCCCAGTTCCCTGTTTCCTTTTAAGTTTTAACTACACAAATCAAGGTCCACAGACCACAGTTTATGACTAGTTAAAAACTATTAATCTAAGCAAAGCTTACGCTTTAATCACATCTTCCTAAGCCATAAGCTACCTTAGATAACACCTTCACCACTACTCTCATTTTCATTTATCTTAATCACTAAGTACTTTGTCAAAATAAATATATAATAATAACTATCATACGGTCCATAATTTTTACAATCATTTTTTTTGATGCGCTGCGATATGAACCTAAATAAATGTACTTAAATATGTATTTCTTTTTTTCATTTTGAGATTATAATTCAGTTTGAATTTTTTTTTTTTTTTAGCATCAAAATACAAATTTCGAATTTAACGTAGACGTGATTGCTGAAAGAAAAAAAAATTGAATATTTTGTGCACCCGGACAGCAACACCTCAAAGTAGTGAAATATTCTCTCTAATCCTAATTACAAAATGTACTAGATTGACAATAAGATTTAATTTGTGTCTTTCTTATAATTAAGACCGGAAGAAAATAAAACCGCTAACGTATAGACTTAACCAAGTTATGCCACGTGTACGATGCCAGCTCTCTGCCAATCTCCAAAGTCACTACAAGCCGTATATTTATATTTTCTATATACACAAAAGTCTACCGTTTATAAAGTCTCTACACACAGCTAAGTTCAACCACTTTATCAACCATGGCTACCGTCCGACCGCCAACGACCACCGTCATCACCGCCGTCGCCTTCCTTGCCATTCTCTCCTTACTCGACGTTGCCGCCGCCCGCACGACGTCGACTTTAAACGGAGCTGAAACAATCGCAGATGCTGATGCTGCCGCCCTCACACTTCCAACATCCTCAGCCGTCACCGTCAAGGTCAACGTTAATGAATCATCTGTTGGGGAGCCCGATCCCGACACTGCGGATCCCATCATAGTTAAATCCGGTCCTTTGACTGATAATGTCACCGAAATGTCACCGTCATCCAACGGCAAGGAAAAGGAGGACCTCTGGGTCAGGTTTCCGCACCACCACCACCACCGGCGGCACCACAAGGATGATGAAGATGGGTTTTCCAAGCATTTATTGAAACAAAACTATAAATTTGTTAAGAAGAAGTTCAAGAAACATTTCAACCACGAAGAGAAAGACGATGACGATAGCGACAACGACGAGGATGAGAGTGACGATGAAGAAGGCGACGAGGAAGAGCAGAAGGAGAAGAAGAAGAAGAAGAAGGAAAAGAAGAAGCGTGATTTCGGAAAGAAGAAAGCGAAGGAGGGTGGTTTTGTAAAGCGTGATCGCAAGTTTGTGGCTTGATAAGTTTGTGGAAGTCTGATACGGTTCTAATTGTCATGTTTAGATTTTCACTTTCAATATACGATTTGTATTAGAAACGAAATTTTAAACTAGACAGTTATTTCTGAAGAGGGGAAATACCTATGGGGCATAAGTATTTTGTGATTTTGGATGTTATCTACGTTTGTGTATCTACTAATGTTGGCAGGCAGTTCAACATTTTGTTATGTAAAATATGATATATCTGTAATATCTGTTTGTTGAATCTATTTCTTTCTGAATTAATGGCGAATTTGAGATTTTTATTAGAATGCAATATGCCCATGTAGGCTATAGAGGGAGTCGGTGATTATAATAATTCTTGAAGGATGTTGTTAAAGATGAACGAGATACTGAACAATGTTATTACGAACGTTTTGCTCCAGCAGAAAAAGGCCTCAAAGATCTTATTAATTAGCTAGTTTAGATTCTAGAGCTGAATTTGTTATTATTATTTAAAATCTCATATGTTGTATTGATATTATATAGATCAGCGGAGTCAGGGGGTCGATCGACCTTGGCTGGCCTGATTTGGCTCGATTTTTCTTTAGTAGAGTATCTGATGACTGAAATTTTTTCAGATTGGTCCATTAATAATGGTTGAATAATTCTATTTTTTGATCTCGTAATTTGAAAATTCGCATTTCGCTATTGAGACAGATGTTAGTAACCTTTGCACTAATTAGATGTGAATTGTCATGGTCTTGCTTGTATTTTTTTCCTTTTATTAATGAAGTTGAAAATAGCATACAAATGGAAAAAAAAAAAAAAGAAGAAGAAATTTCTCTATCACGGTATTGATGCACTAAACCCTCATCAATTCCGTTTGAATTTACATGTCATGCATGAATCTGATTATATATATATATATATATGTATGTATATGTGTGTGTGTGTGTATTGTATGTATATAAAAATGAACTATTGAAAATGCTTGAACACTCGTCGTACTAGATGATATTGGTGATGATATTGGTGCCAAAAGGTCTGATAAATACTTCATATCTGAAAATCAAAGCTATGTGAAAACATTGAAGTCAAATTTTTTTACTTCATCTTCATCGATAATGTGCGATTCGTATATGGTTAAGAAGCTTCGTAAAATTAATTGATCATTGAATTGAAATTAACTGTATTCAACTGCTATCTCTATAAACCTAGAATAACATCCGCATGTATAAAATGAAAAATGGTAGAGACAATAATTTAGTTCAGCGAATTAATTGAACAATGTGACACATGATAAAAATAACCGGGTTCCTAAAAAAGTATAATACCGTTTCGAGTGTTTGCAATTTTTTACTTATATTACGCGGATCAATTAATTTAATTTGATGTACTCCATTATCATTCTATAAGATAATTACTAACGACAACAAAAGATGTTTAAGGAGGTGTTTGATTAGTACTCTTGATGTTAAACAACTTTAATCTAGTAGTTTGGAATAATCAGTTCTAATGATGCAACTTTAAATGACTTAATAACAATAATTTACAGCATAAATGGCAAACTCCTTTTTCGCAGACGTGGGGTTAACACATATTAATTCTTTATTAGGCTGCTATTTCTGTTGAAATTTCAGCATTTTAACTACTACGTATATTTTGACCATGACGCCTTTCTATATATTTATATACAGCTCCCTTAATTACCTCAACAGCAGCACTGTTAGCTTCATCATATATATCCAGAAAGTACTTAGCTAGATTAAAAAAATAAAAAAAAATCATGTCTTCATCGGATTCAAAAAATCAATTCTCCAATGATCAAGATGCCAGTGTTCCTGGCTCTTGGTCATCTGGTCTCTTCGACTGCTTGTCCGATGTCCCAAATTGTAAGTCCCTTTTTTATTAAGAATTAATTCAAGATTCGTCCATTAGTTCTTCATTGTGCTTTGTGTGGAAATTTTTCATTCCAAATGTTGTAGCTAAAATCAGCACAAAGAATTTCATTGTTGGTTTAATATTGTATCGTAATTATACAGTAATTGTTTCTACCATTTTGCCTTTCACTTCCATCACACATATAAGGTTGTTAGGGCCTAAATCAATCTCATCTACAATTTCAATTTCCGATCAAGTTTTGCCAAAGGCCAAAATTTTTGTGTGTACTCTGTGTGTGTGTGTGTGTGTGTTTCATAAGAATGAATATGTAGGAGTCCAAGGTCAAGGAGTTTTCAAATTTTTAATGACCAAACTCAAATTTTATATAAATGGTCATCATCGTCAATAACAACTACAATTCTTCTTTTGATTTTTTACTTTTAATTTTTTGACAAGGATTAATGTAATTGACTTGACATAGACTTATACATGCTTTTTTGTTTTGCAGGTTGCGTAACTTGGTGGTGTCCATGCATCACTTTTGGACAGATTGCAGAGGTTATCGACCAAGGATCACCTTGTAAGTCAATGAATAAACATATGATACTCCCTCCGTAGAAAAATAAAATTATACGCTGCAATTTATAAATTATATTGTTTTAAGTATAATTCACAAATTAGAATGTGAATTAATTTTTTGGGACAATTCATTTCATAATTTACTTTCTTTTTCCAATATCCCAAATTTTAACATTATAATCTAAACAATTCACACTTGTGGCGATTAACAATAGAAATTCTTGGAAAACCCAATTATTTAATTTACACTCCATTTGTTCAAAAAAAAAATTACATTAACTTTTAAGATTTGTACTAATTAATTTTGTAATTAGTAAATAAAAATTTCACGTAGCAGCATAATCTCCCCGACTAATTCTGTAATAATTTGTAGGATTGAAATTTCTCGTATACTCTCTCGGCTATGTTAACATATAGAACTATTTTTGTAAGACTGAAAAAAATTACATAATTTATATTTAATTATTTTAATAAATAACCTTTTACAAATATTTGTGTGCATATATGATGAATCTCTAAATTCAAGACGGAGCAAGTAACATATCAAACGTAAAAAATAATTTACTCGAAGTTATTCATTTATTGAAAATATGTGAAATTTGGTAACAGCTTGTGCAGCAAGTGCAGCACTTTATGCACTTTTCGAAGCGTTAATTGGGTGTGTCTGCATATACTCTTGTTACTACGGCACAAAGATGAGGAAACAGTTCAATTTACCAAAACACCGTTATGGAGATTGCCTTGTTCATTTTTGCTGTGAGCCCTGTGTTTTGTGTCAAGAATACCGTGAGCTCAAAAGTCGTGGATTCGACATGTCCGTTGGTACATACTTCACACTTATTCCCATTCATTTTCTTAAAAATGAAGAAAATAGTATTAAATAAAATGACGTATGTTCATATTTGTTATGCTGTTTTAGTTTACAAATAAGATGTCGTTATTAATTAATTAATTTGTTTCCTGTCACGAATGATTAGGATGGCAAGGAAACATGGAGAAGCAGACAAAAGAAGTGGTAATGGCTCCTGTTTCTCATCAAGAAGGAATGCAGCGCTAGTTAGCTGTTACATATATATATATATATATATATATATATATATATATAAAATATGAAAATGAATCACCAGATTTATTTTGAGAATTCTTCATTTGATTTAGGAAAGTTTGGGATTGGCTTTTTTTTTTCCTTTCTTTTTTGGTTCCCCTTTGTACGTGTAATGTGTCGACTCTAAAAATGAGTTTTGGAGATATTAGTTTTTGTTTGAACAATCTTTTAGAATAATATTTTGAAAGTTTTCTTCTTCTTTCTTGACTTATATACGAAAAAAGAAGGATGTTGTAAGTCTGAATTAAATTATTACTTTCCCTATCCCAATATTATTGTCCAGTTTGGATTTTCACTTTAGTTTAAGTTATGCTAAAAGTAAAAAATTAAACTGGACAATAATTCTAGAACGCACGGAGTATAAGATTTAAATGAAACCATAGACAAAGACACAACGGATTGCTTTTGATAACAATGAAAGGACCAGGGGCGGAATCACCATAGTGCCCGAGGGGTCAGCAGACCCCCGGCGGCCGGAATAACCATAGGGATTTCCTACAGCTGGAGTTCAAGCCGATTCCGCCTGTCCCTTTTTTTTTTTTTGGTGAAAGGTTAAAATGTACTCCCTCCGTCTCATAATTATTGTCCACTTTGCCCAAAAAATTTTGTCCCAAAATTATTGTCCAATTTGACTTTTTATGGATCAAGTTACACATTTGTCCTTAGTAAAATACATTATCCATAAAATCTTAGTGGTTAAAAAATTACTTATGTAGGGGTATATCCGGTTGTTTAAGGTAAAATATAATTAAGTTTGACCAAAAATAAAATCTTTCATTTTAGTAAAACTGGACAATAATTATGGGACGGAGGGAGTATTAACTTCTCAACACATACTTCAGTTTTACAAACCTATCAAACCTCTATTACAACCAGCTTCAATTTCTATACAACTCACTTTTCACATTTACAAACCTAACAAATCAAGGTATAACTTCTCACTAGATTTCAGCTTATTACAATAGCCTCTGATCCTCCATTTCATCTCCAACTTAATCTTCTCAAACATTGCATCTACAGTCATCAAATTACCTCCATGTTGTACTGTGTTCCTGAGATTCCAAAGTTGATATATAGTGCAGCAGACAACACTCCATATAAAATATTCTATTTCCACCTATTTTGCTTCCATATGTTTATCAACCTTGTATCCCATACTGAAATTTTTTTAGGAACTCCCTTGCGTTGCAGCAAGTTTACCAACTTATTCAGAAGCATCTCTGAAAACTTACACTGGAAAAAGATATGGTCAAACGTTTCCTCTTCAACTGTACAGAGAACACAAGCTAAATGTTGGCTGATGATCTTCAATCTCAGTAGTCTTTCTGAAGTGAGCAGCCGTTATTTTAAGGCCAACCATAGTATAAAACTGTGTTTTGGCACATTGTACTTATTCCATACTATTGCAGCAGCTTTCATTTTGATACCAGGGCCTCTAAACCATTCATATCCAGCTTTAGTAGTATACTGCTCCTTTTTCTCCATTCTCCACTTTCCTTGTGACATAGCTGGTTTAAGTTGCTCTTTAATCTACATCAGTTTCTTCCAGTACCAAGGAGATCCCCGAGCTGGATAGTAGTTCCAGACATCTTGTCCTTTTAAGTAGTACTCATGCCACCACTTCACCCAGAGGTTGTCCTTTTTGACAGCTAGATTCCATACCTGTTTTCCCAAGGCAGCTTGATTCCACAACAAAGGGTCTTTAAAATTCAAGCCACCCTTCTTCTTATGTCTACACAAGTCATCCCAGGCCACCAGAGCATAGGATCTTCCATTCTCCTCCTTTTTCCCCTATAAAAAATCTCTACAAACTCTTACCACTTGCACAATTATACTCTTAGGCATTATGAAGATTGATGCCCAGTATGTATGTAGTGTCAATAGCACAACATTTATTAGAGTAACTCTTCCAGCATAGGACAAGTGCCTGGTTGTCCAACACTTGATCCTAACAGTTATTGTTTCTAACAGATTATGACAATCTACTTCATTCCACTTATGAGGTGAGATAGGAACTCCCAAGTACTTCATTCGGAATGTTCTTCTATTAAAACCCAAAATAGATTGAATCTGTTGCCTCTTGACAAGCAGTCGTCACACTAGTCAAATATTAATTACCTACTTAATACAATTACTAGTAGTAAAGCAGAAAGCCGGGTTGATCCCACAGAAAAGGTTACCAAGTACCGGTTAAAATTATTTCTTATTATTATTTAGATTAACAATTTATCAATTTAAACTAATCTAAACCTAAAACTAATAATTGCAGTTATTTAAAGATATAAATAAGTAAAAGAAAAACCTAGGGCAAAGGGTTCACCAACCGACTATTCTGTTTAATTTAATCTATAGATATATAACTTTCGACTCTCATTAATCTCACGATAATTCACCAATTTAAAAATTATACACTCTCGTGTCATAACCCTCTTACTTAAACTAACCCTATGGCTACTCTCGTGACTATAGGGATTAATAAAAGCACATTAAGAACTTTGGAATTACTAGTCGCAAAGGCGGTGTTCCTACTCTCGTAGCTCACTACCTAAGTTTATTATTCCTACAAACTAATACTAGCCTTCCACTCTCGCTACTTCAGTTAGCACCTTAAAGCATGCAAATATTGACCAGGTATTCACATGGATGAAAAAAAAACTCCGTTTCACCAATTCGCCACTCTGGGTACACGTTTTCAATGTGCCGGCAGACCTCATGACTCGTTTAATGGCTGAATTCGTTGCAAATAAGATTGGCTCCTTCATGGATGTTCAGACAAACGCACAAGGGAATTGCTGGGGTATCTCCATACGAGTTAAGGTTCTGATTGACATCACCAAGCCGATTCCTAGGATGCTAGAAGTTGAGTTCAACGATGAGCCCCTCACGCTGTACTTCCAGTACGAGAAACTTCCAATAATGTGTTTCTTCTGAGGGAAAATTGGCCATCTTAAGAAAGAATGTGATGACAGGTTGTTGAAAGGAATAGCATTGAACACAGAAGACACGTGGGGAGCATCGTTGATGTATGAAAGCAACAGGAAGAAATCGCCGGCGTCCGGCCGACTCAGATCATCTGCCGAAGCAAAATTCTGACTGGAATCTCCCAACCAACACCCTAACTCCACCACAATCGGAATCCATTCCCAAACAGAATCCCCCCAAATCCGTCCAGATCCTACAAAGCAATCCAACCTAACTATCCAAATCCCCAACCACTTCAAATCCTATCCAGGGTAAACCCAACAAAAATCCAATCATGCTCCCTCTTAAACCCCCAATTGACATCAACAGTTCTTAAAATATGTTGATTGATTCAACCCCAGCCACTTCGGTTTACCCCCTCCAAATAACTCTGTCATATCTGATATCCAATTACCCAATGATCCAATTATTACCACACCAAAATCAGTATACCCAAAACCTAACAAAACAGCTCAGCCTGGCGACCCAATCTCTCAAACTATTACTCCGACTTCAACTAATCCAATTCCAGTGTGTGTTACCCCAAACCGCCCAGCCCCAAAAGAAAAAAACAAATCTATTATCCCATCGCCAAACCGAATAATACGAACTCACATCTGAAAAGTACCCGATCCAATACAACCAGAAGCACACTCAAAGATAATAGCCCCCCCCCCCAACAGCCAAAACCCTTTAAACAGAATGTCACAGGGTAACTCTACTTCCCCCCTACCCAAACGCAAGCTCTTCAACCCGAATGAACCAATCTCAAAAGAAAACCAACCGCCTCTCCTCCCCACCCCGAAAAAACTCAAACCCTCTACTCAACCAAACCCCCCTCAATCGTCCACTCCAAATGCCACACCTCAGAAAACCACCCAAGCAGAGAAGAAGAAGGAAGCAGTGCCGGAGACCGACAAGAATCGGTCCCGCCGACACAAATGAGTATTATAGCTTGGAACTGCCGGGGACTTGGGAATCCTCGAGCAGTTAGAGAGATTCAAGAATTAGTTCGTATGAATAATCCCTCTGTTATTTTCTTATGTGAAACTAAGTGTTCTACATTTCAATTCAATAAGACATAGCGCTTCTTGCGCATGCTAAGTTTCTGTGTAGATTCTATAGGTAAATCAGGAGGTTTAGGTTTACTTTGGAATAAAGACGTGCCAGTCGTAATAAAAGATTTCTGTTCAAGATACATTGATGCTCTTGTATACCCTGCTGATCCTCTCAAACTTTATCATCTTACTGGCTATTATGGTGAACCGGATACATCACTTCGCCGTTCAGCATAGAACCAATTCAAAAATCTTGGTGCAAGCACTAGCATTCCTTGGTTATGTTTAGGTCACTTCAATGAAATACTGAATCACAGTGAAAGCTTCAGCCGAAGATTAAGGCCGGATTGGCAACTTACTGCTTTTAGAGAGGCTCTCGACTCCTGCCAGTTGGATGAACTGAATTACGAAGGGAACACGTACACTTGGTTTAGAAATAGAAAACATACGGATACAGTCAAAGCCCGTCTGGACCGCGCCCTGTGCAAATGAACTCTGGAGGAGGAAGTTTCCGGGTACAAAAGTCTACCATCTATTCAGTCATCTTTCTGACCACATACTCATTCTTGTTTCTCTAGATCCTGCTACGAACCAGAGCAAAAAAAGAAGGAAAAACAGATTCGTTTTGAATCACGCTGGATCAGACGGACAGACATTGAAGAAGCCATCAAAGAATCGTGGAACGGATATAACGTTAACCTGTTAGACAAAATCAGTAACTGTGCGATTGGCCTAGTGAATTGGGACAAGCAATACCCCAAGGTTAACAGGAAAGCGATTGAAAGTCTCCGAGAAGAAATAGAGAAACTACAAAATGGCATTTTAAATGATCAATGTCACGAAAACTTGATGGAAAAAAAGTTGATCCTGGGAAACACTCTTAACTGAGGAGGATGATAAGTGGCGTCAAAGGGCAAAATTACACTGGCACAAGGAAGGAGATCGGAATACAAAGTATTTTCATGCCTATGCCACTAAGAGAAAGGAGGTTAATGAGATTAAAGGCTTGGAGAACAACCAGGGTATTTGGTGTACAAAAGAGAGTGATCTGGAAAGCATAATTGTCAACCACTTTGGTGAACTCTTCACTGCCAATTCACTACCAACAGATGACCTTCATTTTGATAGAGTAGAATGGAAATTTGTGTTGTTAGTAATGCAAGCATTAGGTTTTAGCATGTCATATATATCCCTCATTGAGAAATGCATCACCTCTACTTCTTTCTCCTTTCTTCTAAATGGTCTGGGATTCGGATCACTAATCCCTCAATGTGGTATAAGACAAGGGGATCCTCTATCCCCTTATCCTTTTATCATTTGTGCGGAAGTTTTCTCTTTAATGATTCAGGAAGCTCAACGGTGTGGAAACCTCAAAGGTGTACAAGTCGGTCCAACAGCACCCAGCATTTCACATCTCTTTTTCGCGGATGATACCCTTCTTTGTGGAAGAGCAACGGAGCTTGAAATTGATGATTTTTCCAGCATTATCAGACTTTATGAGCAAGTCTCAGGCCAACTTATTAATCTGGATAAGTCATCGATTCTTTTCAGCCCAAACGTTCCAAATGAGGTGGCCTAAAACCTAGCAACCAGACTCGGTGTAAGACGTACCGATTCGCATGAAAAATATATTGGCCTTCCTTCGGTTGTTGGCAGGTGAAAAAAGGAGATCTTCAGCGACATTAAGGATCATATTCGGGCAAAAGTTGATGGCTTCACAGAAAAAAGCCTTTCACAGCCAGGGAAGGAAGTCTTAATTAAATTAGTTGCTCAGGCGATTCCTTCCTACGCAATGAGTTGTTTCCAACTCCCTGATACCCTTTGTGAAGAAATTCATTCTATACTTGCAGCTTTTTGGTGGGGTGACACAAAGGAAAAATAGAAAATTCACTGGAAGTTGGGATTCACTTTGTAAACCTAAAGATGATGGAGGACTATGTTTCAAGAACTTAAAACTATTTAATCTTTCACTGTTAGGAAAATAGGCTTGGCGACTTTTGACGAACAGTCAGTCACTCCTATACCAAGTGCTGAAGGCCCGCTACTTTCCTAAAAGTGAATTTATGACTGCCAAGCTTGGTTCGCGTCCATCCTTCAGCTGGAGAAGCATCCTCCAAGGAAGAAAATGCTCTTAAATGTGGTGCCCGTAAAAGAATAGGGGATGGTTCAACAGTTGATATTTGGGAAGATCCCTGGATCCCAAAACCTTTCTCGTTCAAACTAATCAGCCCGCAAAATGCTTTCGTAGGCAAGCCGACGGTAAGCTCACTGATTGACAACAACTCAAAAGAATGGAATCTTGGACTGTTAAAGCACCTATTCTGGCCTGATGAAGTAACCATGATCATAAATATTCCTTTAAACTCATCCACTACAAAGGATTTTTGGAGATGGCATTATACCTCGCATGGCAAATTCACAGTGTCTTCTTGCTACAAGAGTTTTGCAATCCCATCATGGATTCCAAAGTAGCTCGATTGCAGGTTCGTCGAACACAAATGGAGATAATTCAACGTGGAGGAAGCTGTGGAACATAAATATAGCTCCGAGAGTAAACATCATTTATGGCGTTTGGTAACTGACTCCTTGGCAACACAGCATAACCTGATTAAAAGGAGGATTGATACCAACGGACGATGCAAAGGGTGCACTATACAGGAAGACCTGAAACATGTTTTCTTCACTTGCAAAACCTCAAAAGAGGTCTGGTCTAGCAGCGATTTAAGCGGACAGATAAGCTACCCTATTGTTACAGACATCAGGTCTTTCTTAGTCACTTTAATTGAATCTCTTCCAGCAAGGAAACTGCCCTTGTTTGCATCCATCTGCTACAGCATTTGGTCTGCAAGAAACACTCTGGTTTTTTAGAATCACATGCTCCAGTCTAAATCAATCCTCAGTATGAGCATCTCCCTGCTAGAATCATGGAAAGAAGCACAACTACATCACTTCCTAACTCCACCGACGACAAATAAGCCAGCAAGCTCCCTGGATTTCATCAATGGAACTACCATATTCTTTGATGGAGCCACAAACCGAGACCTGAATACTTCCGCGATTGGTATCCTAATTTTGAACTCTTCATCAGGATTTGTCGGATGCTATGCTAAATCATATGAAGGGTTGTTCACCCCATGTGTAATCAAAAGCCTAGCCGCACGGGAGTCTATCAGGTTAGCAGCTGCAACAGGAATCCAGCAACTCACTCTGGCCGGAGACTCGTCAGTGATTATAAATCGATTACAATGCAATGAAACTGACCTATCGGACTGGGATTTAATATTGGCGGACATTAAAGCTCGTTTTCAGGATCATGTCCAACTTGACTGCAAGTGGATTAGCCGTAAATTTAATGTGGTCCCCCATTGTTTAGCACAATTTGCAAAGTCTAAAAGAGACTTTGAAAAATTTTGGGATAACATTCCTGAGTTTGTACCTCATTGCGTGTTGGGCGCTTTACCAACAAATTAATGAAATTCCGCTCTTATTCAAAAAAAAAGAATAATAAATATTAATTAATAAAAAAGTCACAATCATAACTTAAATTAAATTAAATAGTACGATGGCTACATCCAAAATCCTAGATTAAAAATATTTTAGTTACACATTATCTCAAAAATAAATAAAACAATGAAACTCGGGAGAGAGAAGTCGCTAAATTGAGTCCGGAAATTGATCCAATGCTGCTCCTCTTGGTGATGATGATACGTAGGTGATGAGGTGCAGTTTTGCGTGGGCTGCGGGATGATGGAGTTGGTTTTGGAGTTTTGTGCGTGAGAAGGCTGGTGGAATGAGGTGATGGAGTTGATTAAGGTGATGATGGTGAGAGAGAAGAGGGGTTGCGGGCTAGTGTGCGTGGAGATGAGGTGCTGGAGCGGCGGTGCGTGGAGATGGGGAGAAGAGATGGTCGGCGGAGGAGTTGGGGGGAGGTGATGGTTTTTTTTTTCTTTTTGAAGGACGGTCAAGTTCTGTCTCAGAAATAAAACCCTAATCCTCCTTTTTTAGTCTTTCGTCAAACCTATTTCTTCAGGAATAAGAAAGTTATTTTTTTTTCAAGCCAATTTAAATTAAAACTCCTCCAACTCTTCAAGTGCTTCAATTTCTTCCTTATCAATTTATCAAATCTTCAATTCTCCCTTTGAGTTGCTTTTTCTTTTCAATTTAGTCCAAAATCTCAACAATTCTTCCATTTGAGTACAAAACCTACAAATAAAGATAAAATCATATAAATAGCATATTTTTACTCAAAATATATTGCAAAAATCAGAAATTAGGGATATAATAAATAGGTAAAATATAAGCATATCAAATACCCCCAAACTTTAATTATTGCTTGTCCTCAAGCATTTCCAAAGATTAAAACAAATAAAAACATTAAATTATTTAATTTTGGCGGCCTCAGAGATTTAATATCATATAACACAAAGATCTCGATTACCTCTAATATGCACTACCTAACAAAATGCAAACCATAGCTACTTTTAGCCCCCACGATTGTGTGTGTGTGTGTGTGATCCGTTTCTCAGAGACATCACTTTACATTTAACATAGAAAACAAAAAATCTACGGCAAATATATCATTCTACTTTCACAACAGACTCACATTTCATACCATATGTCAATACAATGGACCACCAGACATACTATGAAGTAGAAGGACTTATCTCACAGACAACCTATTCCCCCTCGTAACCCATTCTTCGGCCCATGCGGCTTTTCTTCAGGACTCTTTCCAACTCAGGCCACTATCCAGAGCATTTTTCCACTCCTTTGCATAGTGGCTCAGCAACTTAGGGCAGTCTACATATCTATTTTTCCTCACCAGGCCTGAGGACTCTCCACTCATGGTTGCCATTTCCTCACCTCTCAATGGGGCTAGCATCAACATTGAATGCTCTTCCTTTCCTCCCTCATTAAATTTAACCTAATCTCAGAAGCATCCGCCAACACCCCTCCCCCAAACTTACTTAACACAAAGTGTCAAAGCAATAAGGTTTTTTAAGGCTGATATTGGATTAATCCTTTGCTTTTCCTTCATAACATGATGGGTTCCACATACAAATCATATAAATATGAGTGAATCAAACACAACTTTTCATGGCATATCTACATCAAACTCATGCAACTATGTCTCACTTTATGCTTATCTCACAGTCACGACTAAGTGCATAAAAAATAAGGTATTCAAAGCAACATATTGAATTACACAAGTTAAGCAATACAATTCAAAATAGTATAATTCTTACATGCTATAAATAATCAAACCAACTTTACCATAGGCCTTTTTTTGATTTTTCAATTTTTTCAATTTTTATGGGTTTTTTTTTTAAACACAAAACACAATACAAAACACAAATATTCTTCTCCCCCACACTTAAAGTATACATTTCCCTCAATGTATAAAACACAAAAGACAAGACAACCAAGTGAAAAGAAAAGAAAAGACATAAACAAAAAGAATGAAAAGAAACGACACAACCTTGAAATGTGAAGCGGAAAACAGAAATTGTTGAAGTTGAAGAATAAAGAGATCTGTTGCATAACCATCCAAGTATTTTCCATCACCATTTATTCTAGAGAGTAGCTGTCACACATAAAAAAAACAAAAGTAAATTTTATCAGGTAGATGATTAAGAAAAACCACGAAAATTTAGAAATCAAAGATTTCCAAATAATCAGTAACAAAAAACTCAACCATCACTTATTCATAAAAAATAAAATAAAATAAAGTAAAATAAAATGTTGGGTTGCCTCCCAATAAGCGCTTCTTTAAAGTCATGAGCCGGACTCCATAGCCAATCAATCAGAGTACCCATCTCGATACCAGAAGAAAACATGTTCAGCAGCAACAATGAATCTCTTGTAGCGGTTCTCCTTTCCATGAGAAAATATAAAATTATACTCCAACACTACATCATCCTCTTTCTCAAATTCAATCTTGTACCATTGATCCTCTTCTTGGTCTTTCATTGAACCATTTTTCACATCATCCTCAAAATCTCTTACACTAGGGACAACCTCACCACATGTGTCTACTTCAAACCCTTCTTTTGAAACTATAGGAATGTTATTCTCATCAAAATCAACTTGATCCACATTTTTGTCACCAACTCTCAGAATGAGCGAATCATGCTTAACTACTATGTATATACCAGAAGAATCAGGAGAACTTGGAATATCTGGACTGTTAATCTCTTTGGTCTCTTCTAATTCTTCACATTCAAGGTCAGTTTGAGATGGTGGCTGGGGAGACAGGACCAATGAATTATCTTCAGAAATCTTCTCATTCTTATTCAATTTTAGCAAATTTCCTATAGGATCATATTTCGGCAACCCCACACTCAACCTATATTGATTGACCTCTTCGATAAGTTGTTGGCCTTTTTCACTTTGCAATTCTCGAAGAGCTCCCTCTCAAACACTGAGTTGGGGTTGAGTTGGTGGCTGCTGATACGAAGATCCTAACTGTCTCAAAGTGGGTTGACAAGGTGATGACTGTAAGGCTGCTAGCTCTCTCAGAGTAGGTTGACGAGCTACTAACTCTCTTAGAGTGGGTTGAGGAGGTGGTGGTTGTTATACTGATGCATTTGAGTGGTAACAATCCTCTTGAGAGAAATATGAAGTATTTTTCTTCTTGATGTCATCCAGCAATTTATCAATTCTCTCCAAACATGACAACATCTTAGGACCCATGTACGCGCTCTCAAAACCAAAATTGTACCCAGCATCAAATGAATATCCTTGATAATCACAACCATAGTGAGGATCAGAAGACGAATTGTTCCAAGAGTATGGATTTTCTTGATATGTATGATAGTCTCCATATTCGGAATCATAACCATAATACGGAGTCTCTCCATATTCATAGTTAAAATTCTCCAAAATAGCTCAAATATCCTACAAAAATATTGACACATGAAAGAAAAGAGAATAAAAATAAAAATAGAAATAAAAATAATAAATTAATAAAACAAAGGAAACTATATATAAATCTAAATTAATAAAAAAAAGTAATCTAGTTTTGATATTGGTTATGTCTTCCCCGGCAACGGTGCCAAATTTGACAAGCCGTCGTCACACTAGTCAAATACTAATTGCCTACTTAATACAATTACTAGTAGTAAAACAGAAAGCAGGGTCGATCCCACAGAGAAGGCTACCAAGTACCGATTAAAATTATTTCTTATTATTATTTAGATTAACAATTTATCAATTTAAACTAATCTAAACCTAAAACTAACAATCGCAGTTATTTAAAGATATAAATAAGTAAAAGAAAAACCTAGGACAAAGGGTTCACCAACCGACTATTCAGTTTAATTTAATCTATAGATATATAACTTTCGACTCTCATTAATCTCACGACAATTCAACAATTTAAAAATTATACACTCTCGTGTCATAACCCTCTTACTTAAACTAACCCTATGACTACTCTCGTGACTATAGGGATTAATAAAAGCACATTAAGAACTTTAGAATTACTAGTCGCAAAGGCGGTGTTCCTACTCTCGTGGCTCACTACATAAGTTTATTATTCCTACAAACTAATACTAGCCTTCCACTCTCGCTACTTCAGTTAGCACCTTAAAGCATGCAAATATTGACCAGGTATTCACATGGATGAAAAAAAAACTCCGTTTCACCAATTCGCCACTCTGGGTACACGTTTTCAATGTGCCGGCAGACCTCATGACTCGTTTAATGGCTGAATTCGTTGCAAATAAGATTGGCTCCTTCATGGATGTTCAGACAAACGCACAAGGGAATTGCTGGGGTATCTCCATACGAGTTAAGGTTCTGATTGACATCACCAAGCCGATTCCTAGGATGCTAGAAGTTGAGTTCAACGATGAGCCCCTCACGCTGTACTTCCAGTACGAGAAACTTCCAATAATGTGTTTCTTCTGAGGGAAAATTGGCCATCTTAAGAAAGAATGTGATGACAGGTTGTTGAAAGGAATAGCATTGAACACAGAAGACACGTGGGGAGCATCGTTGATGTATGAAAGCAACAGGAAGAAATCGCCGGCGTCCGGCCGACTCAGATCAGCTGCCGAAGCAAAATTCTGACTGGAATCTCCCAACCAACACCCTAACTCCACCACAATCGGAATCCATTCCCAAACAGAATCCCCCCAAATCCGTCCAGATCCTACAAAGCAATCCAACCTAACTATCCAAATCCCCAACCACTTCAAATCCTATCCAGGGTAAACCCAACAAAAATCCAATCATGCTCCCTCTTAAACCCCCAATTGACATCAACAGTTCTTAAAATATGTTGATTGATTCAACCCCAGCCACTTCGGTTTACCCCCTCCAAATAACTCTGTCATATCTGATATCCAATTACCCAATGATCCAATTATTACCACACCAAAATCAGTATACCCAAAACCTAACAAAACAGCTCAGCCTGGCGACCCAATCTCTCAAACTATTACTCCGACTTCAACTAATCCAATTCCAGTGTGTGTTACCCCAAACCGCCCAGCCCCAAAAGAAAAAAACAAATCTATTATCCCATCGCCAAACCGAATAATACGAACTCACATCTGAAAAGTACCCGATCCAATACAACCAGAAGCACACTCAAAGATAATAGCCCCCCCCCCCAACAGCCAAAACCCTTTAAACAGAATGTCACAGGGTAACTCTACTTCCCCCCTACCCAAACGCAAGCTCTTCAACCCGAATGAACCAATCTCAAAAGAAAACCAACCGCCTCTCCTCCCCACCCCGAAAAAACTCAAACCCTCTACTCAACCAAACCCCCCTCAATCGTCCACTCCAAATGCCACACCTCTGAAAACCACCCAAGCAGAGAAGAAGAAGGAAGCAGTGCCGGAGACCGACAAGAATCGGTCCCGCCGACACAAATGAGTATTATAGCTTGGAACTGCCGGGGACTTGGGAATCCTCGAGCAGTTAGAGAGATTCAAGAATTAGTTCGTATGAATAATCCCTCTGTTATTTTCTTATGTGAAACTAAGTGTTCTACATTTCAATTCAATAAGACATAGCGCTTCTTGCGCATGCTAAGTTTCTGTGTAGATTCTATAGGTAAATCAGGAGGTTTAGGTTTACTTTGGAATAAAGACGTGCCAGTCGTAATAAAAGATTTCTGTTCAAGATACATTGATGCTCTTGTATACCCTGCTGATCCTCTCAAACTTTATCATCTTACTGGCTATTATGGTGAACCGGATACATCACTTCGCCGTTCAGCATAGAACCAATTCAAAAATCTTGGTGCAAGCACTAGCATTCCTTGGTTATGTTTAGGTCACTTCAATGAAATACTGAATCACAGTGAAAGCTTCAGCCGAAGATTAAGGCCGGATTGGCAACTTACTGCTTTTAGAGAGGCTCTCGACTCCTGCCAGTTGGATGAACTGAATTACGAAGGGAACACGTACACTTGGTTTAGAAATAGAAAACATACGGATACAGTCAAAGCCCGTCTGGACCGCGCCTGTGCAAATGAACTCTGGAGGAGGAAGTTTCCGGGTACAAAAGTCTACCATCTATTCAGTCATCTTTCTGACCACATACTCATTCTTGTTTCTCTAGATCCTGCTACGAACCAGAGCAAAAAAAGAAGGAAAAACAGATTCGTTTTGAATCACGCTGGATCAGACGGACAGACATTGAAGAAGCCATCAAAGAATCGTGGAACGGATATAACGTTAACCTGTTAGACAAAATCAGTAACTGTGCGATTGGCCTAGTGAATTGGGACAAGCAATACCCCAAGGTTAACAGGAAAGCGATTGAAAGTCTCCGAGAAGAAATAGAGAAACTACAAAATGGCATTTTAAATGATCAATGTCACGAAAACTTGATGGAAAAAAAGTTGATCCTGGAAACACTCTTAACTGAGGAGGATGATAAGTGGCGTCAAAGGGCAAAATTACACTGGCACAAGGAAGGAGATCGGAATACAAAGTATTTTCATGCCTATGCCACTAAGAGAAAGGAGGTTAATGAGATTAAAGGCTTGGAGAACAACCAGGGTATTTGGTGTACAAAAGAGAGTGATCTGGAAAGCATAATTGTCAACCACTTTGGTGAACTCTTCACTGCCAATTCACTACCAACAGATGACCTTCATTTTGATAGAGTAGAATGGAAATTTGTGTTGTTAGTAATGCAAGCATTAGGTTTTAGCATGTCATATATATCCCTCATTGAGAAATGCATCACCTCTACTTCTTTCTCCTTTCTTCTAAATGGTCTGGGATTCGGATCACTAATCCCTCAATGTGGTATAAGACAAGGGGATCCTCTATCCCCTTATCCTTTTATCATTTGTGCGGAAGTTTTCTCTTTAATGATTCAGGAAGCTCAACGGTGTGGAAACCTCAAAGGTGTACAAGTCGCTCCAACAGCACCCAGCATTTCACATCTCTTTTTCGCGGATGATACCCTTTTTTGTGGAAGAGCAACGGAGCTTGAAATTGATGCTTTTTCCAGCATTATCAGACTTTATGAGCAAGTCTCAGGCCAACTTATTAATCTGGATAAGTCATCGATTCTTTTCAGCCCAAACGTTCCAAATGAGGTGGCCTAAAACCTAGCAACCAGACTCGGTGTAAGACGTACCGATTCGCATGAAAAATATATTGGCCTTCCTTCGGTTGTTGGCAGGTGAAAAAAGGAGATCTTCAGCGACATTAAGGATCATATTCGGGCAAAAGTTGATGGCTTCACAGAAAAAAGCCTTTCACAGGCAGGGAAGGAAGTCTTAATTAAATTAGTTGCTCAGGCGATTCCTTCCTACGCAATGAGTTGTTTCCAACTCCCTGATACCCTTTGTGAAGAAATTCATTCTATACTTGCAGCTTTTTGGTGGGGTGACACAAAGGAAAAATAGAAAATTCACTGGAAGTTGGGATTCACTTTGTAAACCTAAAGATGATGGAGGACTATGTTTCAAGAACTTAAAACTATTTAATCTTTCACTGTTAGGAAAATAGGCTTGGCGACTTTTGACGAACAGTCAGTCACTCCTATACCAAGTGCTGAAGGCCCGCTACTTTCCTAAAAGTGAATTTATGACTGCCAAGCTTGGTTCGCGTCCATCCTTCAGCTGGAGAAGCATCCTCCAAGGAAGAAAATGCTCTTAAATGTGGTGCCCGTAAAAGAATAGGGGATGGTTCAACAGTTGATATTTGGGAAGATCCCTGGATCCCAAAACCTTTCTCGTTCAAACTAATCAGCCCGCAAAATGCTTTCGTAGGCAAGCCGACGGTAAGCTCACTGATTGACAACAACTCAAAAGAATGGAATCTTGGACTGTTAAAGCACCTATTCTGGCCTGATGAAGTAACCATGATCATAAATATTCCTTTAAACTCATCCACTACAAAGGATTTTTGGAGATGGCATTATACCTCGCATGGCAAATTCACAGTGTCTTCTTGCTACAGAGTTTTGCAATCCCATCATGGATTCCAAAGTAGCTCGATTGCAGGTTCGTCGAACACAAATGGAGATAATTCAACGTGGAGGAAGCTGTGGAACATAAATATAGCTCCGAGAGTAAACATCATTTATGGCGTTTGGTAACTGACTCCTTGGCAACACAGCATAACCTGATTAAAAGGAGGATTGATACCAACGGACGATGCAAAGGGTGCACTATACAGGAAGACCCTGAAACATGTTTTCTTCACTTGCAAAACCTCAAAAGAGGTCTGGTCTAGCAGCGATTTAAGCGGACAGATAAGCTACCCTATTGTTACAGACATCAGGTCTTTCTTAGTCACTTTAATTGAATCTCTTCCAGCAAGGAAACTGCCCTTGTTTGCATCCATCTGCTACAGCATTTGGTCTGCAAGAAACACTCTGGTTTTTTAGAATCACATGCTCCAGTCTAAATCAATCCTCAGTATGAGCATCTCCCTGCTAGAATCATGGAAAGAAGCACAACTACATCACTTCCTAACTCCACCGACGACAAATAAGCCAGCAAGCTCCCTGGATTTCATCAATGGAACTACCATATTCTTTGATGGAGCCACAAACCGAGACCTGAATACTTCCGCGATTGGTATCCTAATTTTGAACTCTTCATCAGGGATTTGTCGGATGCTATGCTAAATCATATGAAGGGTTGTTCACCCCATGTGTAATCAAAAGCCTAGCCGCACGGGAGTCTATCAGGTTAGCAGCTGCAACAGGAATCCAGCAACTCACTCTGGCCGGAGACTCGTCAGTGATTATAAATCGATTACAATGCAATGAAACTGACCTATCGGACTGGGATTTAATATTGGCGGACATTAAAGCTCGTTTTCAGGATCATGTCCAACTTGACTGCAAGTGGATTAGCCGTAAATTTAATGTGGTCCCCCATTGTTTAGCACAATTTGCAAAGTCTAAAAGAGACTTTGAAAAATTTTGGGATAACATTCCTGAGTTTGTACCTCATTGCGTGTTGGGCGCTTTACCAACAAATTAATGAAATTCCGCTCTTATTCAAAAAAAAAGAATAATAAATATTAATTAATAAAAAAGTCACAATCATAACTTAAATTAAATTAAATAGTACGATGGCTACATCCAAAATCCTAGATTAAAAATATTTTAGTTACACATTATCTCAAAAATAAATAAAACAATGAAACTCGGGAGAGAGAAGTCGCTAAATTGAGTCCGGAAATTGATCCAATGCTGCTCCTCTTGGTGATGATGATACGTAGGTGATGAGGTGCAGTTTTGCGTGGGCTGCGGGATGATGGAGTTGGTTTTGGAGTTTTGTGCGTGAGAAGGCTGGTGGAATGAGGTGATGGAGTTGATTAAGGTGATGATGGTGAGAGAGAAGAGGGGTTGCGGGCTAGTGTGCGTGGAGATGAGGTGCTGGAGCGGCGGTGCGTGGAGATGGGGAGAAGAGATGGTCGGCGGAGGAGTTGGGGGGAGGTGATGGTTTTTTTTTTCTTTTTGAAGGACGGTCAAGTTCTGTCTCAGAAATAAAACCCTAATCCTCCTTTTTTAGTCTTTCGTCAAACCTATTTCTTCAGGAATAAGAAAGTTATTTTTTTTTCAAGCCAATTTAAATTAAAACTCCTCCAACTCTTCAAGTGCTTCAATTTCTTCCTTATCAATTTATCAAATCTTCAATTCTCCCTTTGAGTTGCTTTTTCTTTTCAATTTAGTCCAAAATCTCAACAATTCTTCCATTTGAGTACAAAACCTACAAATAAAGATAAAATCATATAAATAGCATATTTTTACTCAAAATATATTGCAAAAATCAGAAATTAGGGATATAATAAATAGGTAAAATATAAGCATATCAAATACCCCCAAACTTTAATTATTGCTTGTCCTCAAGCATTTCCAAAGATTAAAACAAATAAAAACATTAAATTATTTAATTTTGGCGGCCTCAGAGATTTAATATCATATAACACAAAGATCTCGATTACCTCTAATATGCACTACCTAACAAAATGCAAACCATAGCTACTTTTAGCCCCCACGATTGTGTGTGTGTGTGTGTGATCCGTTTCTCAGAGACATCACTTTACATTTAACATAGAAAACAAAAAATCTACGGCAAATATATCATTCTACTTTCACAACAGACTCACATTTCATACCATATGTCAATACAATGGACCACCAGACATACTATGAAGTAGAAGGACTTATCTCACAGACAACCTATTCCCCCTCGTAACCCATTCTTCGGCCCATGCGGCTTTTCTTCAGGACTCTTTCCAACTCAGGCCACTATCCAGAGCATTTTTCCACTCCTTTGCATAGTGGCTCAGCAACTTAGGGCAGTCTACATATCTATTTTTCCTCACCAGGCCTGAGGACTCTCCACTCATGGTTGCCATTTCCTCACCTCTCAATGGGGCTAGCATCAACATTGAATGCTCTTCCTTTCCTCCCTCATTAAATTTAACCTAATCTCAGAAGCATCCGCCAACACCCCTCCCCCAAACTTACTTAACACAAAGTGTCAAAGCAATAAGGTTTTTTAAGGCTGATATTGGATTAATCCTTTGCTTTTCCTTCATAACATGATGGGTTCCACATACAAATCATATAAATATGAGTGAATCAAACACAACTTTTCATGGCATATCTACATCAAACTCATGCAACTATGTCTCACTTTATGCTTATCTCACAGTCACGACTAAGTGCATAAAAAATAAGGTATTCAAAGCAACATATTGAATTACACAAGTTAAGCAATACAATTCAAAATAGTATAATTCTTACATGCTATAAATAATCAAACCAACTTTACCATAGGCCTTTTTTTGATTTTTCAATTTTTTCAATTTTTATGGGTTTTTTTTTTAAACACAAAACACAATACAAAACACAAATATTCTTCTCCCCCACACTTAAAGTATACATTTCCCTCAATGTATAAAACACAAAAGACAAGACAACCAAGTGAAAAGAAAAGAAAAGACATAAACAAAAAGAATGAAAAGAAACGACACAACCTTGAAATGTGAAGCGGAAAACAGAAATTGTTGAAGTTGAAGAATAAAGAGATCTGTTGCATAACCATCCAAGTATTTTCCATCACCATTTATTCTAGAGAGTAGCTGTCACACATAAAAAAAACAAAAGTAAATTTTATCAGGTAGATGATTAAGAAAAACCACGAAAATTTAGAAATCAAAGATTTCCAAATAATCAGTAACAAAAAACTCAACCATCACTTATTCATAAAAAATAAAATAAAATAAAGTAAAATAAAATGTTGGGTTGCCTCCCAATAAGCGCTTCTTTAAAGTCATGAGCCGGACTCCATAGCCAATCAATCAGAGTACCCATCTCGATACCAGAAGAAAACATGTTCAGCAGCAACAATGAATCTCTTGTAGCGGTTCTCCTTTCCATGAGAAAATATAAAATTATACTCCAACACTACATCATCCTCTTTCTCAAATTCAATCTTGTACCATTGATCCTCTTCTTGGTCTTTCATTGAACCATTTTTCACATCATCCTCAAAATCTCTTACACTAGGGACAACCTCACCACATGTGTCTACTTCAAACCCTTCTTTTGAAACTATAGGAATGTTATTCTCATCAAAATCAACTTGATCCACATTTTTGTCACCAACTCTCAGAATGAGCGAATCATGCTTAACTACTATGTATATACCAGAAGAATCAGGAGAACTTGGAATATCTGGACTGTTAATCTCTTTGGTCTCTTCTAATTCTTCACATTCAAGGTCAGTTTGAGATGGTGGCTGGGGAGACAGGACCAATGAATTATCTTCAGAAATCTTCTCATTCTTATTCAATTTTAGCAAATTTCCTATAGGATCATATTTCGGCAACCCCACACTCAACCTATATTGATTGACCTCTTCGATAAGTTGTTGGCCTTTTTCACTTTGCAATTCTCGAAGAGCTCCCTCTCAAACACTGAGTTGGGGTTGAGTTGGTGGCTGCTGATACGAAGATCCTAACTGTCTCAAAGTGGGTTGACAAGGTGATGACTGTAAGGCTGCTAGCTCTCTCAGAGTAGGTTGACGAGCTACTAACTCTCTTAGAGTGGGTTGAGGAGGTGGTGGTTGTTATACTGATGCATTTGAGTGGTAACAATCCTCTTGAGAGAAATATGAAGTATTTTTCTTCTTGATGTCATCCAGCAATTTATCAATTCTCTCCAAACATGACAACATCTTAGGACCCATGTACGCGCTCTCAAAACCAAAATTGTACCCAGCATCAAATGAATATCCTTGATAATCACAACCATAGTGAGGATCAGAAGACGAATTGTTCCAAGAGTATGGATTTTCTTGATATGTATGATAGTCTCCATATTCGGAATCATAACCATAATACGGAGTCTCTCCATATTCATAGTTAAAATTCTCCAAAATAGCTCAAATATCCTACAAAAATATTGACACATGAAAGAAAAGAGAATAAAAATAAAAATAGAAATAAAAATAATAAATTAATAAAACAAAGGAAACTATATATAAATCTAAATTAATAAAAAAAAGTAATCTAGTTTTGATATTGGTTATGTCTTCCCCGGCAACGGTGCCAAATTTGACAAGCCGTCGTCACACTAGTCAAATACTAATTGCCTACTTAATACAATTACTAGTAGTAAAACAGAAAGCAGGGTCGATCCCACAGAGAAGGCTACCAAGTACCGATTAAAATTATTTCTTATTATTATTTAGATTAACAATTTATCAATTTAAACTAATCTAAACCTAAAACTAACAATCGCAGTTATTTAAAGATATAAATAAGTAAAAGAAAAACCTAGGACAAAGGGTTCACCAACCGACTATTCAGTTTAATTTAATCTATAGATATATAACTTTCGACTCTCATTAATCTCACGACAATTCAACAATTTAAAAATTATACACTCTCGTGTCATAACCCTCTTACTTAAACTAACCCTATGACTACTCTCGTGACTATAGGGATTAATAAAAGCACATTAAGAACTTTAGAATTACTAGTCGCAAAGGCGGTGTTCCTACTCTCGTGGCTCACTACATAAGTTTATTATTCCTACAAACTAATACTAGCCTTCCACTCTCGCTACTTCAGTTAGCACCTTAAAGCATGCAAATATTGACCAGGTATTCACATGGATGAAAAAAAAACTCCGTTTCACCAATTCGCCACTCTGGGTACACGTTTTCAATGTGCCGGCAGACCTCATGACTCGTTTAATGGCTGAATTCGTTGCAAATAAGATTGGCTCCTTCATGGATGTTCAGACAAACGCACAAGGGAATTGCTGGGGTATCTCCATACGAGTTAAGGTTCTGATTGACATCACCAAGCCGATTCCTAGGATGCTAGAAGTTGAGTTCAACGATGAGCCCCTCACGCTGTACTTCCAGTACGAGAAACTTCCAATAATGTGTTTCTTCTGAGGGAAAATTGGCCATCTTAAGAAAGAATGTGATGACAGGTTGTTGAAAGGAATAGCATTGAACACAGAAGACACGTGGGGAGCATCGTTGATGTATGAAAGCAACAGGAAGAAATCGCCGGCGTCCGGCCGACTCAGATCAGCTGCCGAAGCAAAATTCTGACTGGAATCTCCCAACCAACACCCTAACTCCACCACAATCGGAATCCATTCCCAAACAGAATCCCCCCAAATCCGTCCAGATCCTACAAAGCAATCCAACCTAACTATCCAAATCCCCAACCACTTCAAATCCTATCCAGGGTAAACCCAACAAAAATCCAATCATGCTCCCTCTTAAACCCCCAATTGACATCAACAGTTCTTAAAATATGTTGATTGATTCAACCCCAGCCACTTCGGTTTACCCCCTCCAAATAACTCTGTCATATCTGATATCCAATTACCCAATGATCCAATTATTACCACACCAAAATCAGTATACCCAAAACCTAACAAAACAGCTCAGCCTGGCGACCCAATCTCTCAAACTATTACTCCGACTTCAACTAATCCAATTCCAGTGTGTGTTACCCCAAACCGCCCAGCCCCAAAAGAAAAAAACAAATCTATTATCCCATCGCCAAACCGAATAATACGAACTCACATCTGAAAAGTACCCGATCCAATACAACCAGAAGCACACTCAAAGATAATAGCCCCCCCCCCCAACAGCCAAAACCCTTTAAACAGAATGTCACAGGGTAACTCTACTTCCCCCCTACCCAAACGCAAGCTCTTCAACCCGAATGAACCAATCTCAAAAGAAAACCAACCGCCTCTCCTCCCCACCCCGAAAAAACTCAAACCCTCTACTCAACCAAACCCCCCTCAATCGTCCACTCCAAATGCCACACCTCTGAAAACCACCCAAGCAGAGAAGAAGAAGGAAGCAGTGCCGGAGACCGACAAGAATCGGTCCCGCCGACACAAATGAGTATTATAGCTTGGAACTGCCGGGGACTTGGGAATCCTCGAGCAGTTAGAGAGATTCAAGAATTAGTTCGTATGAATAATCCCTCTGTTATTTTCTTATGTGAAACTAAGTGTTCTACATTTCAATTCAATAAGACATAGCGCTTCTTGCGCATGCTAAGTTTCTGTGTAGATTCTATAGGTAAATCAGGAGGTTTAGGTTTACTTTGGAATAAAGACGTGCCAGTCGTAATAAAAGATTTCTGTTCAAGATACATTGATGCTCTTGTATACCCTGCTGATCCTCTCAAACTTTATCATCTTACTGGCTATTATGGTGAACCGGATACATCACTTCGCCGTTCAGCATAGAACCAATTCAAAAATCTTGGTGCAAGCACTAGCATTCCTTGGTTATGTTTAGGTCACTTCAATGAAATACTGAATCACAGTGAAAGCTTCAGCCGAAGATTAAGGCCGGATTGGCAACTTACTGCTTTTAGAGAGGCTCTCGACTCCTGCCAGTTGGATGAACTGAATTACGAAGGGAACACGTACACTTGGTTTAGAAATAGAAAACATACGGATACAGTCAAAGCCCGTCTGGACCGCGCCTGTGCAAATGAACTCTGGAGGAGGAAGTTTCCGGGTACAAAAGTCTACCATCTATTCAGTCATCTTTCTGACCACATACTCATTCTTGTTTCTCTAGATCCTGCTACGAACCAGAGCAAAAAAAGAAGGAAAAACAGATTCGTTTTGAATCACGCTGGATCAGACGGACAGACATTGAAGAAGCCATCAAAGAATCGTGGAACGGATATAACGTTAACCTGTTAGACAAAATCAGTAACTGTGCGATTGGCCTAGTGAATTGGGACAAGCAATACCCCAAGGTTAACAGGAAAGCGATTGAAAGTCTCCGAGAAGAAATAGAGAAACTACAAAATGGCATTTTAAATGATCAATGTCACGAAAACTTGATGGAAAAAAAGTTGATCCTGGAAACACTCTTAACTGAGGAGGATGATAAGTGGCGTCAAAGGGCAAAATTACACTGGCACAAGGAAGGAGATCGGAATACAAAGTATTTTCATGCCTATGCCACTAAGAGAAAGGAGGTTAATGAGATTAAAGGCTTGGAGAACAACCAGGGTATTTGGTGTACAAAAGAGAGTGATCTGGAAAGCATAATTGTCAACCACTTTGGTGAACTCTTCACTGCCAATTCACTACCAACAGATGACCTTCATTTTGATAGAGTAGAATGGAAATTTGTGTTATTAGTAATGCAAGCATTAGGTTTTAGCATGTCATATATATCCCTCATTGAGAAATACATTACCTCTACTTTTTTCTCCTTTCTTCTAAATGGTCTAGAATTCGGATCACTAATCCCTCAACGTGGTATGAGACAAGGGGATCCTCTATCCCCTTATCTTTTTATCATTTGTGCGGAAGTTTTCTCTTTAATGATTCAGGAAGCTCAACGGTGTGGAAACCTCAAAGGTGTACAAGTCGCTCCAACAGCACCCAGCATTTCACATCTCTTTTTCGCGGATGATACCCTTTTTTGTGGAAGAGCAACGGAGCTTGAAATTGATGCTTTTTCCAGCATTATCAGACTTTATGAGCAAGTCTCAGGCCAACTTATTAATCTGGATAAGTCATCGATTCTTTTCAGCCCAAACGTTCCAAATGAGGTGGCCTAAAACCTAGCAACCAGACTCGGTGTAAGACGTACCGATTCGCATGAAAAATATATTGGCCTTCCTTCGGTTGTTGGCAGGTGAAAAAAGGAGATCTTCAGCGACATTAAGGATCATATTCGGGCAAAAGTTGATGGCTTCACAGAAAAAAGCCTTTCACAGGCAGGGAAGGAAGTCTTAATTAAATTAGTTGCTCAGGCGATTCCTTCCTACGCAATGAGTTGTTTCCAACTCCCTGATACCCTTTGTGAAGAAATTCATTCTATACTTGCAGCTTTTTGGTGGGGTGACACAAAGGAAAAATAGAAAATTCACTGGAAGTTGGGATTCACTTTGTAAACCTAAAGATGATGGAGGACTATGTTTCAAGAACTTAAAACTATTTAATCTTTCACTGTTAGGAAAATAGGCTTGGCGACTTTTGACGAACAGTCAGTCACTCCTATACCAAGTGCTGAAGGCCCGCTACTTTCCTAAAAGTGAATTTATGACTGCCAAGCTTGGTTCGCGTCCATCCTTCAGCTGGAGAAGCATCCTCCAAGGAAGAAAATGCTCTTAAATGTGGTGCCCGTAAAAGAATAGGGGATGGTTCAACAGTTGATATTTGGGAAGATCCCTGGATCCCAAAACCTTTCTCGTTCAAACTAATCAGCCCGCAAAATGCTTTCGTAGGCAAGCCGACGGTAAGCTCACTGATTGACAACAACTCAAAAGAATGGAATCTTGGACTGTTAAAGCACCTATTCTGGCCTGATGAAGTAACCATGATCATAAATATTCCTTTAAACTCATCCACTACAAAGGATTTTTGGAGATGGCATTATACCTCGCATGGCAAATTCACAGTGTCTTCTTGCTACAGAGTTTTGCAATCCCATCATGGATTCCAAAGTAGCTCGATTGCAGGTTCGTCGAACACAAATGGAGATAATTCAACGTGGAGGAAGCTGTGGAACATAAATATAGCTCCGAGAGTAAACATCATTTATGGCGTTTGGTAACTGACTCCTTGGCAACACAGCATAACCTGATTAAAAGGAGGATTGATACCAACGGACGATGCAAAGGGTGCACTATACAGGAAGACCTGAAACATGTTTTCTTCACTTGCAAAACCTCAAAAGAGGTCTGGTCTAGCAGCGATTTAAGCGGACAGATAAGCTACCCTATTGTTACAGACATCAGGTCTTTCTTAGTCACTTTAATTGAATCTCTTCCAGCAAGGAAACTGCCCTTGTTTGCATCCATCTGCTACAGCATTTGGTCTGCAAGAAACACTCTGGTTTTTTAGAATCACATGCTCCAGTCTAAATCAATCCTCAGTATGAGCATCTCCCTGCTAGAATCATGGAAAGAAGCACAACTACATCACTTCCTAACTCCACCGACGACAAATAAGCCAGCAAGCTCCCTGGATTTCATCAATGGAACTACCATATTCTTTGATGGAGCCACAAACCGAGACCTGAATACTTCCGCGATTGGTATCCTAATTTTGAACTCTTCATCAGGATTTGTCGGATGCTATGCTAAATCATATGAAGGGTTGTTCACCCCATGTGTAATCAAAAGCCTAGCCGCACGGGAGTCTATCAGGTTAGCAGCTGCAACAGGAATCCAGCAACTCACTCTGGCCGGAGACTCGTCAGTGATTATAAATCGATTACAATGCAATGAAACTGACCTATCGGACTGGGATTTAATATTGGCGGACATTAAAGCTCGTTTTCAGGATCATGTCCAACTTGACTGCAAGTGGATTAGCCGTAAATTTAATGTGGTCCCCCCATTGTTTAGCACAATTTGCAAAGTCTAAAAGAGACTTTGAAAAATTTTGGGATAACATTCCTGAGTTTGTACCTCATTGCGTGTTGGGCGCTTTACCAACAAATTAATGAAATTCCGCTCTTATTCAAAAAAAAAGAATAATAAATATTAATTAATAAAAAAGTCACAATCATAACTTAAATTAAATTAAATAGTACGATGGCTACATCCAAAATCCTAGATTAAAAATATTTTAGTTACACATTATCTCAAAAATAAATAAAACAATGAAACTCGGGAGAGAGAAGTCGCTAAATTGAGTCCGGAAATTGATCCAATGCTGCTCCTCTTGGTGATGATGATACGTAGGTGATGAGGTGCAGTTTTGCGTGGGCTGCGGGATGATGGAGTTGGTTTTGGAGTTTTGTGCGTGAGAAGGCTGGTGGAATGAGGTGATGGAGTTGATTAAGGTGATGATGGTGAGAGAGAAGAGGGGTTGCGGGCTAGTGTGCGTGGAGATGAGGTGCTGGAGCGGCGGTGCGTGGAGATGGGGAGAAGAGATGGTCGGCGGAGGAGTTGGGGGGAGGTGATGGTTTTTTTTTTCTTTTTGAAGGACGGTCAAGTTCTGTCTCAGAAATAAAACCCTAATCCTCCTTTTTTAGTCTTTCGTCAAACCTATTTCTTCAGGAATAAGAAAGTTATTTTTTTTTCAAGCCAATTTAAATTAAAACTCCTCCAACTCTTCAAGTGCTTCAATTTCTTCCTTGTCAATTTATCAAATCTTCAATTCTCCCTTTGAGTTGCTTTTTCTTTTCAATTTAGTCCAAAATCTCAACAATTCTTCCATTTGAGTACAAAACCTACAAATAAAGATAAAATCATATAAATAGCATATTTTTACTCAAAATATATTGCAAAAATCAGAAATTAGGGATATAATAAATAGGTAAAATATAAGCATATCAAATACCCCCAAACTTTAATTATTGCTTGTCCTCAAGCATTTCCAAAGATTAAAACAAATAAAAACATTAAATTATTTAATTTTGGCGGCCTCAGAGATTTAATATCATATAACACAAAGATCTCGATTACCTCTAATATGCACTACCTAACAAAATGCAAACCATAGCTACTTTTAGCCCCCACGATTGTGTGTGTGTGTGTGTGATCCGTTTCTCAGAGACATCACTTTACATTTAACATAGAAAACAAAAAATCTACGGCAAATATATCATTCTACTTTCACAACAGACTCACATTTCATACCATATGTCAATACAATGGACCACCAGACATACTATGAAGTAGAAGGACTTATCTCACAGACAACCTATTCCCCCTCGTAACCCATTCTTCGGCCCATGCGGCTTTTCTTCAGGACTCTTTCCAACTCAGGCCACTATCCAGAGCATTTTTCCACTCCTTTGCATAGTGGCTCAGCAACTTAGGGCAGTCTACATATCTATTTTTCCTCACCAGGCCTGAGGACTCTCCACTCATGGTTGCCATTTCCTCACCTCTCAATGGGGCTAGCATCAACATTGAATGCTCTTCCTTTCCTCCCTCATTAAATTTAACCTAATCTCAGAAGCATCCGCCAACACCCCTCCCCCAAACTTACTTAACACAAAGTGTCAAAGCAATAAGGTTTTTTAAGGCTGATATTGGATTAATCCTTTGCTTTTCCTTCATAACATGATGGGTTCCACATACAAATCATATAAATATGAGTGAATCAAACACAACTTTTCATGGCATATCTACATCAAACTCATGCAACTATGTCTCACTTTATGCTTATCTCACAGTCACGACTAAGTGCATAAAAAATAAGGTATTCAAAGCAACATATTGAATTACACAAGTTAAGCAATACAATTCAAAATAGTATAATTCTTACATGCTATAAATAATCAAACCAACTTTACCATAGGCCTTTTTTTGATTTTTCAATTTTTTCAATTTTTATGGGTTTTTTTTTTAAACACAAAACACAATACAAAACACAAATATTCTTCTCCCCCACACTTAAAGTATACATTTCCCTCAATGTATAAAACACAAAAGACAAGACAACCAAGTGAAAAGAAAAGAAAAGACATAAACAAAAAGAATGAAAAGAAACGACACAACCTTGAAATGTGAAGCGGAAAACAGAAATTGTTGAAGTTGAAGAATAAAGAGATCTGTTGCATAACCATCCAAGTATTTTCCATCACCATTTATTCTAGAGAGTAGCTGTCACACATAAAAAAAACAAAAGTAAATTTTATCAGGTAGATGATTAAGAAAAACCACGAAAATTTAGAAATCAAAGATTTCCAAATAATCAGTAACAAAAAACTCAACCATCACTTATTCATAAAAAATAAAATAAAATAAAGTAAAATAAAATGTTGGGTTGCCTCCCAATAAGCGCTTCTTTAAAGTCATGAGCCGGACTCCATAGCCAATCAATCAGAGTACCCATCTCGATACCAGAAGAAAACATGTTCAGCAGCAACAATGAATCTCTTGTAGCGGTTCTCCTTTCCATGAGAAAATATAAAATTATACTCCAACACTACATCATCCTCTTTCTCAAATTCAATCTTGTACCATTGATCCTCTTCTTGGTCTTTCATTGAACCATTTTTCACATCATCCTCAAAATCTCTTACACTAGGGACAACCTCACCACATGTGTCTACTTCAAACCCTTCTTTTGAAACTATAGGAATGTTATTCTCATCAAAATCAACTTGATCCACATTTTTGTCACCAACTCTCAGAATGAGCGAATCATGCTTAACTACTATGTATATACCAGAAGAATCAGGAGAACTTGGAATATCTGGACTGTTAATCTCTTTGGTCTCTTCTAATTCTTCACATTCAAGGTCAGTTTGAGATGGTGGCTGGGGAGACAGGACCAATGAATTATCTTCAGAAATCTTCTCATTCTTATTCAATTTTAGCAAATTTCCTATAGGATCATATTTCGGCAACCCCACACTCAACCTATATTGATTGACCTCTTCGATAAGTTGTTGGCCTTTTTCACTTTGCAATTCTCGAAGAGCTCCCTCTCAAACACTGAGTTGGGGTTGAGTTGGTGGCTGCTGATACGAAGATCCTAACTGTCTCAAAGTGGGTTGACAAGGTGATGACTGTAAGGCTGCTAGCTCTCTCAGAGTAGGTTGACGAGCTACTAACTCTCTTAGAGTGGGTTGAGGAGGTGGTGGTTGTTATACTGATGCATTTGAGTGGTAACAATCCTCTTGAGAGAAATATGAAGTATTTTTCTTCTTGATGTCATCCAGCAATTTATCAATTCTCTCCAAACATGACAACATCTTAGGACCCATGTACGCGCTCTCAAAACCAAAATTGTACCCAGCATCAAATGAATATCCTTGATAATCACAACCATAGTGAGGATCAGAAGACGAATTGTTCCAAGAGTATGGATTTTCTTGATATGTATGATAGTCTCCATATTCGGAATCATAACCATAATACGGAGTCTCTCCATATTCATAGTTAAAATTCTCCAAAATAGCTCAAATATCCTACAAAAATATTGACACATGAAAGAAAAGAGAATAAAAATAAAAATAGAAATAAAAATAATAAATTAATAAAACAAAGGAAACTATATATAAATCTAAATTAATAAAAAAAAGTAATCTAGTTTTGATATTGGTTATGTCTTCCCCGGCAACGGTGCCAAATTTGACAAGCCGTCGTCACACTAGTCAAATACTAATTGCCTACTTAATACAATTACTAGTAGTAAAACAGAAAGCAGGGTCGATCCCACAGAGAAGGCTACCAAGTACCGATTAAAATTATTTCTTATTATTATTTAGATTAACAATTTATCAATTTAAACTAATCTAAACCTAAAACTAACAATCGCAGTTATTTAAAGATATAAATAAGTAAAAGAAAAACCTAGGACAAAGGGTTCACCAACCGACTATTCAGTTTAATTTAATCTATAGATATATAACTTTCGACTCTCATTAATCTCACGACAATTCAACAATTTAAAAATTATACACTCTCGTGTCATAACCCTCTTACTTAAACTAACCCTATGACTACTCTCGTGACTATAGGGATTAATAAAAGCACATTAAGAACTTTAGAATTACTAGTCGCAAAGGCGGTGTTCCTACTCTCGTGGCTCACTACATAAGTTTATTATTCCTACAAACTAATACTAGCCTTCCACTCTCGCTACTTCAGCTAGCACCTTAAAGCATGCAAATATTGATCAGGTATTCACATGGATGAAAAACAAAAATAATAAATATTAATTAATGAAAAAGTCACAATCATAACTTAAATTAAATTAAATAGTACGGCGGCTACATCTAAAACCCTAGATTAAAAATATTTTAGCTATACATAATCTCAAAAACAAATAAAATAATGAAATCCGGGAGAGAGAAGTCGCAAAATTGAGTCCGGAAATTTATCCAATGCTGCTCCTCTTAGCAATGATGGTGCATAGGTGATGAGGTGCTGTTTTGCATGGGCTGGGGATGATGGAGTTGGTTTTGGAGTTTTGTGCATGAGAAGGCTGGTGGAATGAGGTGATGGGGTTGATTAAGGTGATGATGGTGAGAGAGAAGAGGGGCTGCGGGCTAGTGTGCGTGGAGATGGGGTGCTAGAGCGGAGGTGCGTGGAGATGGGGAGAAGAGATGGTTGGCGGAGGAGTTGGGGGGAAGTGATGGTTTTTTTTTTTTTGAAGGACGGTCAAGTTCTGTCTCAAAAATAAAACCCTAATCCTCCTTTTATAGTCTTTCGTCAAACCCTATTTCTTCAGGAATAAGAAAATTATTTTTTTTTCAAGCTAATTTAAATTAAAACTCCTCCAACTCTTCAAGTGCTTCAATTTCTTCCTTATCAATTTATCAAATCTTCAATTCTCCCTTTGAGTTGCTTTTTCTTTTCAATTTTGTTCAAAATCTCAACAATTCTTCCATTTGAGTATAAAACCTACAAATAAAGATAAAATCATATAAATAGTATATTTGTACTCAAAATATATTGTAAAAATCACAAATTAGGAATATAATAAATAGGTAAAATATAAGCATATCACCTCTCTTCTTCACTAATACCACCACAGTATACTTGAGACTACATATGATTGGCTTTTAATCCAAAAGTAGCAGCAAAATCATCTAATACTTTTTTCATCCGGCTAACTGTCCCCTGATTTGCCTTACACAAGATTATCAATTCATCAGCAAAGCTGAGATTTGTAATCTGTAATCTTTTGCATTTTGGGTGAAACTGGAACCCCTCAAACCAACCTCATACTTAAACATTCTGTTCAAATATTCCATACACAAGACAAATAACAACGGCGAAACAGGATCCCCATGTCGAATTCCCCGTTTCCCTTCAAAATATCCCGTTAAACCACCATTCATGCATAAGGAAAATGTACAGGTAATCATACATTCTGTAATCTAGGCAGAGAACTTAGTTGGAAATTGATAAGCTCCCAGCAACTCAATGATGAAGGACCAAGAGATAGTATCCTAGGCCTTTTGGAGGTCTACCTTCATAAGGCATCTTGGCGAGGCACGCTTTCTATTATAGAGTCGCACCATCTCTAGAGTTAGAAGAATGTTGTGTATAATCAGCCGGTCCTTTACAAAAGCCTCCTTGTTTTGGTCCACCAAATCTGATAAAACCCTAGAAAGTCGATTGCTTAGGACCTTGGTAATACATTTGTACAATATATTGGGACGATACTCTGCTGCTGACTTGGGACTTTCATTTTTCGGTACCAAAGTAATGAATGTTCCATTTAACTGCTTCAAGAGTCTCCCCATTTTAAAAAACTCTTTTACTGCCTCACAAGTGTTTTCCCTAACTACATCCCAGGATCTTTTGTAGAAACCACTGTTAGAGCCATCAGGACCAGGGCTCTTTGATTCTTCCACCGAACATATAGCCTGCTTAACCTCCAGATCTGACACATCTTTTATAAGTTCAAATTTCTGCTCAACTATCAACAGAGGCCCCTCTTCACATATTTCCTTTCTAATCAGGATCCTGTCTTCTTGCTTCCCCAGAAGGCTCTTAAAAAAACCTAGAAAGTGGCCTTTAATTTGCTGCCAATCATCCACTAGTTGGCCAGCCTCATCAATATATGAAAATATATGCTTCCTTTTTTGCTTTTTCCTTAATACAACATGAAAGTAGGCTGTATTAAGATCACCCTGTTGAACCCATTGCTCATTCACCTTTTGCTGCCAGAAACTATACGCCTTTGCTTCCACTTCTACATATTTTTGAACTACAACCCTTTCTCTATTTTGAATAACTTCACATTGTGGTCTATCCTGTAACTCTCGTTGCACCATTACCATCTGTAATTTACTTTCCAGAACTTGTTGATCAATATTTGCGAAGTTTCTTCTATTCAAATCCTTCAAGAGAGGTTTCAGTACCCGCTGCTTCTGAACTATTTGATACTGTTTCGTCCCACAAACTTCTATATTCTAAACCCCTGCAACTAGCCCCTTATATTCATTATCAGAAGCCCACATATTAAAAAATCTGAACCATTTCTTAGTGCTGCATTCCTTATACGTCCAACGGATCACTAAAGGGCAGTAATCTGATACACCTTCAGGTAATACAGTCACGTGACTCTTCTTAAATTCTGCCGACCATTCATCATTGACTAAGGTCTGGTTAAGTTTCGCATAAATTCTCTGATTCCCTGCTTGTCTATTATTCCATGTAAAGTAGTTGGGTATATAGGGAAAAGTAGTTGGAGTATGAATGGAGGAAAGTAGGTGGAATCATATAGGAATTATTGGCTATGTGTGAAGTAGTGGAAGGAATTGTAACATGATAATCCTGAAGTTTTATAGGCAGTCTTGTGACTCTGGTGTGTTTTCTAGAGTTTGATAAACGGGAGGGGAAGGTGTGAGTTCTAGTTGAACAAGGGATCAGAAGGAAAGAAAGAAGAAGGAAAAATCAACAGACTTCTCATCATATAATGAAATATATCTTGAATCAGATGGTGAAACTGGAAATAAGGTAGAGCAAGAGAAGTTTGAGATTGATAAGGGAAGAAATTTTCATGAAAGATAACAGTCTGTGAGACAAAAATCTTCCTGGTTTGTAAATCATAAAGCTTGTAAGGTTTTTGTCTGGGTGGATATCCAAGGAAAATAGATTTTATGGCTCTTGTATCAATTTTATCTTTAGCGGGAAGGTTGTTAGTTACAAAACATAAACAACCAAAAATTCTAAGATTAGAGAGATCAGGAACTCTTTTATGGAGTATCTCAAATGGAGTTTTCCATTGCAAAATAGGAGAGGGTAATCTGTTAATAAGATAGGTGGCAGTAAGGACTGCTTCACCCCAAAAACGTTTAGGAAGATGTGACTGAAACAATAATGATCTAGCCACTTGAAGAAGATGTTGATGCTTTCTTTCAACAATTCCATTTTGCTGTGGAGTATACACACAAGATTTTTGATGTTGTATTCCAAGTGAAGTAAACAGGGCTTGACAAGAAATACTAAGGAATTCAGAACCACTATCTGCTTTGATGGTTTTTATAGAGGTTTGGTACTGATTTTGTGCCATTTTACAGAAAAGATTAAGAATGTCCATAGTTTGTGAGACATGAGGAAGGTCCACGTAGTTCTGCTGTGATCATCAACTACCGTAAGAAAATAGATACATCCTGTTAAAGAGGCATGTTTGTATGGACCCCAAATATCAACATGAAGGAAGTCAAAGATATTAGAGCTTCTAGTATGACTGAGAGAAAAAGGTAAACAGTGTTGTTTAGCTAAAGAACAAATCTGACACAAACATCTTTTTTTATTTCATGATTTGTAACAGATAGATGATCAAGTACATTTGCAAAAGGATGGCCTAATCTATAGTGCCAAACATTATTTAGATTCTCGGTAGCATTGGATACATGATGTACATCATTATTTCTACTTGAAACTGAAAGAAAAGTGGATTTACATAGAACTGAATGAATGTCATTATCTGCTTTTCTCTAAAAGAATCTCGATCAATGACATAGAGTCTATTAACAAGCTTCCCAACAGCCACAACCTTTTTACTCCCCTGGTCCTGCAAAATACAAAAATCAGTAGAGAAAAGTGTGTCAGTCAATGTTTGCAAACTCGCGATCCCGGATAGTAGGATCATCTGGAGTCACAGAACGATATTGAATCATGAAGAATTGTTCTTTGTAGCAGAATCAGGACGGGATCGATAGGATTTTTTAAAATTGGTAGGATCGTTCCACATTAGGGGTTCAATATTTCGATCCAGTTTGTGTAGATAATTAAAGTCTAATTTATTAAACCAATATACAATTTGAGCACATTTGGATAGTTTTTAGATGATTAAATATATGTAATTGCGTTAACATATGTCTCTAAAAGGGGCAATTTTACTATTAATTATAATATATATATATATATGATTTTTAAAAATTTTCCGATTCTAGTATTTCGATCCTATCGATCCCGTTTACGATCCTCCATTTCGATCCTGCGTAGAATCACGATCCTGCAAATATTGGTGTCAATTCTTGCTATGTGTTTGACAAATATGACACTTCCATCAGGCAGATATACAGGAGTGGTTTGAGTTACTAATTTGTAAGAATCTAAGAGGTTTAAATCATTAGCCATATAACCAGTTGCACCAGAATCCATAAACCAGCTTCCAGGCTTAACTCTATTAACAGTGTAAAGAATGAGATCATAATTTATATACACTTGCAAAATATTCGTAGTGTGCAAAGTTGAACATGTCCCTAGTCTGTACACCTTTTCCATTCACAAGCAGTGACGGATGCAAGGGGGTCAGGGTGGTCGATCGACCCCCCGGCCAGATTTGGCAAATTTTTTTCTTAGTAGGGTGTCCGTTATTTGAAACTTTTCAGTTCGACCCTTTGATGACGATTGAATAATTCTATTTTCGACCTCGCGATTTGAAAATTCTCATTCCGTCACTGTTCACAAGCTTACTCACTTCCTATTGTAGATGGCTGAGTCCTGATAGAATTGCTTGCATTAGTTTTGGTGCTTGTTGTTGTGCTGCATTCTGATTATAATATGAACTGTTTGTCAAAGGAACAATCTCCAAGGGTGTAGCCGTATGAACCATCTGTTTGCCTTTAGCTAGTTTTTTGACTTTATCAGATACTCTCCACCAATCAGGATAGCCTTTTATCTTGAAACAATTTTCCTTTATGTGTCATGTCTTCTTGCAGAGATCACACCACTGATTCTTTTTGTCCTCTTGCTTCTTAAAGTTGGATTTCTGAGCAAACATAGCACTATTTGTGGTCTTGGTAATATTCGTTTCATCTGGTGTCATCATCAAAGGAGATTGCATGATAGCTGGAACATTTGTACTAGCTGCATCATAGATCCTGTTGCAGGCATTACAGGATTTCTTGCCATCATTGCACTATAATCAGTGGTGCTGGTATACATCATTTGCGCATTCCTTTGGTTTTCATATCCTTGACCATGCCATATGCCACCCTAATAGCAGGTAATCGCCTCATTGCCAAGATTTGGTTCTTAACAACTTCATATATACCAATCAACCCCATCAGGAACTGCATCATCTTATCTCCTCCAACGTTTTGTGCAAATTTTCCAGCTAATCCATAGGAACATCCAGTGTAAGAAAAGATTTTTGTCGAATCTAAATGAGCCAATTCATCCCACCTCTTCAACTTCGTAAAATAAGAAACTAATGACATAATTCCCTGAGTTATAGAGCTAATGTCCCTTTTTAGATGATATATTTGTGACGCATTAATTCCCCCATACCTCTATTTCAAATTAGACCACAAATCTCTAACATTCTCAGCCAATATATATCAATCTAACAATGCTTTAGACAATAAATTAACAATCCATCCTACCATAGTATTATTAACTCCAATCCATTGAGTATATTCTGGATTTTATTCATGTGGTTTCGAATGATTGCCATCAATATAGATTCATACGCATCGCGTGACTCCAAGAGACGTAGTTTTTCTCCGTGAGCTTGATCGCCACAATCGCCAAAGTTGAATGATTAGAAGCGTGTAACGCAAGCGGATGTGAATAGATGCAATAATTGAGGTAATCCTCTTCTCTTCGACCTTTGTTCTCTTCTCTGTTAACGTGACGAACTTCTCTCTATTCGCGATCGCCATCCTGATCAGTTCTTCGATCTGCCATCATCGGACTTCAAGAACTCAGCTAGTCCTTCAAAAATTTATAAGGTTTTGATCTCAACAAACTTCTTGTGCAGTGGAATTGGCTATCACGCAGGTCAGACTTGCTCTGATACCATCAAGAAGAAATGGAGAAGACGACAGTTAGGGTTATCGACATGTGAATTTGGGGAAGAATTATCTTTCATGATTATTCTGTAAAAGTATAATAAAATTTATCCAGAACTTACTTATGAGCTAAGACCTAATCAGACATAATAAATAATACTGTCTAAACCGACTTAATCCGCCGCCTTAAACTATTCACAAAGATACCCGTAAGTAAATCTATTATGTACAATCAGCTCCCTTTATTCTTTATATATTTACAGTAAAGCATATTTACAGCAAAGCATCATCTTGTAGCATTTCTTCAATCTTTTCATAAAGAGTAATGATACTCCACTCTACAATTATAACTCTACCTATAACTCTACTTACATAGTAATCCTAATTGGCACATCCACATCATCTCATAATTTTTTAATAATATTTTATTTAAAAAATAAAACTAGAGCTTATCATCAAATTTCTTTTTCCTTTCTTTATTTTTTCATCGTCAAATTGATCGTTGAACCAGGATTCACTTTGTTTTTTTTCCCCTATCGTCAGAATTATCGTTGTCGGTCAATTCCAATAATTTGAGTTTCTTGTTGATGCTTTTCACTGGAGAATTGAAATTCCTCTCTCCCCTCAACTTTGCCATCTTTATTTTTCAGAAAAAAATTACAATTTTTCATTACAAATCCTCACCATTGAAAAACTGACCCTTTGCCTTGCTGCGGTCGCCGAAAAAATTAGTATATGATGGGCCTTCTGACTCACCTATATTCATGAATCTCCACCAATTATGCATCAGTTTTACGGTTTTGAATCTATATCATTATTTCTCTTGGATTGGTCTTATTGTTCCCTCAATTCTCCAAGGTGTTATTATTGGGTGTGTGTTCTTTATCTCTCTTCCTCCGCATGCCTCGCAATGGGAGTTAAATTTAATATCCATTTGCAATCAGAAAATTAATATTGTACAGATTTTAGAAAAGGGGATTAGTGTCTTTCTGGATAAAAAAAAATTTAAGATTAACTTCCACTCTTCTTGCTTTGCTGCGGTGAAATCAAATGGCATACCCTTTAGCAGAAATGTCAAGTGTTTTCCATTAGACATTGGTAATGCTTTATTTTGTGACTACATAGGTTATGCATCGGATACAGTAGGCCGGAGTTCTTCGACAATATTAAACATTGTTTTGATTGAAATCTTCACTTGTTTCCATGTAAATTTATACTAATTCATAAGAACTGGACTAGTTTTGGCATGATCCACTATTCTGACGATGAATTTCACGACAGAACAAAAGAGTTTTAAGGATGTGTTTAGCATTTCTGGTGTTGAACAAATAGGTTGAAAACTCGATACTAACTTTTATGCTTTTAATAAGCTAATAACAATTGTAATGATAACAAAATAAATAAGTAAACATATAAGAGAGCTAATTAACTTGTGTATGGCATGAGATTGACCGATTAATTTAATCATTAACCAAAGAGACTGGGACCAAAAAAAAAAGCATTATTACGAGGAAGAAGACGTCAATTGGTCCAATTTCGTACGTATAATTTGGAACACGTCTTATCAAGTTGCACGTTTTTTTAATAATTCGATGGGGTGATCAACCATTTTGTCTGTGAACCGTCTCGTTCAAATTTATCAAGAAAACCTTATTAAACTACGAGTAGCTGGAAAATCATTTTCATAAAGGAAGATCCTAATCACCGATAAAACCCTGATTAATTCATTGTTTATTTTATTTTGTTACACATAAGGAAGCATCCTAACATCATAACCCTAACAATTTCTGCTTCCACTTTACAGAGTCACAAATGCCGCAAAAAGATTTTAGATGCTAAAACATTTACCACAAAATTTACGACTCAGGACACCTGCACAAAAGTTTCGTTATACTGCCAAGTAACTCATTTTATACTTTTATCAGAGTGTGTATATGAAAGATAACGTATACATATGTTCTACTACAAAATAATGTTTCCTCCGTCCCACAAAAATAGTCCACATTGAGTTTTGAGTTTTGTACTATTTTTAGTAAAAATTGAAAACTCAATGTGTACATATACTATTTTTCTAGGACGGAGGTAGTACTTAAATGTTCTGAAATTGCATAGTATTATAAAAAAGTTTTATCTATAGTATAGTTTTAGCACTAATAAAAATTCAAATAGTATAATCATTTCAATATTGGAAAGAGTAAGAAATAAGAATAAGATTTTTAGGAAACGGAAGGATCTATGATAGTGATTCCAGATATGTTTATTATCAATTCAAACCTTGTTTGACACTTTAAATCATGACATGTTAACTTTACTCCGTTGAATATTGGATCTTAACTGGGGCGGGTAATATTTCGTTTGAAAATTCCAAACTTTCACGAACACGTAAAACTTTTGGCAGCCTTTGCCTATATATAGCGTTCCATAATTTTCTCACCAAAATCAACAAACAAGAGAACTATACTATAAACAAGCTTCTCACTTCTCAGCCAATTTCATTTATTTTCCCCTTCAGAAAAATAAAGTAAAACAAAATTAAGCCAAGTAGCTAGGTAACGTATACTCCTCAGCTTAATTTCAATTGTTTTTTTTTTTCTTTTCCTCCCCAAAATAAAAAATAAAAATAAAAAGAATATAGTACTTAGTAGTAGCTAGCTAAGATAAGAAATGGCTTCATCATCATATCCAAAAAATCAATACAATGATTCTCATGTTGGCGACGTTCCTGGTGAATGGTCGACTGGCCTCTGCGACTGCTTCTCTGATGTTTCAAATTGTTAGTCATTTTATCAGTTAACTCCGCAATTTGTGTCCACATTTGTGTTAAATTTCGTCATAATTATGATTAATTAATGTTAGCATGCATTGTTTCCTGCAATAATGGACAATGATCAATGTGAGTTTCATCAACCAAATAAATTTAATTCAATTTTAATTTGCAGGTTGTCTGACATGCTGGTGTCCATGTATCACTTTTGCAAGAGTTTCAGAGATAGCCGACCTAGGAAGAACTCGTTAGTCCCTGAACTTCATTAACCCTCGATATGTATTTCAAATTCTTGTTTTTTTTTTAAATTTATTTTTGTAGTGTCAAATATGTAGGGAGCAATTTTGAATCATGCTTCCTCTGTTCTAAAATTATTTTGTAATTCAAATTTTTTTACTTTCAGTACAAATTGAATAATTATTTTAAAATGAATGGAGAATTAGCTTTTCAAGACCCCACTAAGAAATCACTAGAAAGGGGTTGATACCGGAAAAAGTGATGATCGATAAACAATTTTCCGTACATTACTTGACTGATTTTGGACGTTAATTAATACTTTGAATAATGCGTATTGCACAGCTTGTGGACTCGCTGGAGCAATGTATACAGTTATTGAACTGCTGACTGGATTTGCCTGCATATACTCTTGTTGCTACCGTACAAAGATGAGGAAACACTACAATTTACCAGGAAACCTTTGTAAAGATTGCCTTGTTCATCTCTTCTGTGAGCCCTGTGCTTTGTGTCAAGAACACCGTGAGTTCAAAAATCGCGGATTCGACATGTCCATTGGTAAAAATACTTCAAATCACAATGCCTTTGTTTTCTTTTCTTTTTTTTTAGTTAAAAACGAACTCCTTCCGTCTTTCAGAAAAAAAAAATGGTCGTTTTTTTTACAGTTTTAATTCGCAAATAAGACGTCGTACAATAATTGATTATATCATTCTTTGTTACAAATTAATTATTAGGATGGCAAGAGAATATGGAGAAGCAAGCGAGAGGAGTGGCAATGGCTCCAGTTTCCCATCAAGGAGGAATGCAGCGCTAATGATTGGTTGTTTTACTCAAAATGGATCACCAGATTTATTTATGGATGAAAACTAGATGACAATTTATATTGTATCCTCGTGTTGGGTCATGTAATTTTTCATTAACAGATAGTTGAGCTTTACATTTTCTTTTCCTTGACGGATACGTTGTACTATGCATGTAATGTTTTGATATGTTTTAATGTGATTTTTTTTTCTTAACTTTTGTACTTTCTTTTTTTTTTTTTTTATTGTCGCTCACAAATCAAATCATTGATTAAATTGGAGCTAAACGCCTAGTAGTGACATTTGATATTAATCGAATCAATTAATAGTTTATAGTGTTGTATCAAAATGTGATTGCTTAAGCCTTAAAGAATACTATATATTTTATAGCAAGATATTTGAAATGCGAAGAACTTCAAACTTGCTCGTTTGATTAATTCCTTGCTACTTAATTAGAGAAAACCGAGAGGAAGCAAAGCGATCTGTTTTTTAGGACGGAAAAAATAAATACTTTTAGAATTACCTAAAACACTATCATACGCAGAGGCGGAACTGAGTGAGGACAGGAGGGTGAGTCCACCCCCCTACGGCCCTAATTTTCTTTGAAAGATTATGTCCGGTGGTGGAGCCGCCATGGCCGTTCGACCATCCAAGAAATCAGTTGCAGGAGAAAAGAAGCAAGGAAGAAGATGGTTCACAATTACTACTTTCTGATTGAGCTCTCTCTGAAATATAACTGGCCTCATTTATGTCACGCTCCTGGTCTTAGTTGTAGGAAATAGAGAATATGGGGGCTGGTTTGTAATTTCCAAATTATGCTATGCTTTAAATAGTCGTAGGGACTGAAAGATGATTAACGAAAATTATAATATCAAATTGGATTTTTCCAATTTCTCCACTCCTTCGTCGTTCTTCATCCTTGAACCCAAACTCCTTTCCGGTCTAAGTCCAATTTTCTCCTTTGCTATTTTCCGGCCACCTCCCTAGGTCCCCGGTCATGACATTTGGTATTTTATGTTGGCCATAATAATTTTGCCCGAAGTTTTAGCTTTTCTAAGTACACTTTGACTCGTACAAATTAATACATGTAAATCCAGCCCATCGTGAAATTTAGTTCTAGGATTTGTTTTTAATTTAAACTTTTTTGTAATTTGATTGATCACCTAATAAATATAACCTAGACCTAATTTTAGATGTGTGGTAACGAAGAATTATACACAGTATTTTTTGCTTTTTTGTTATTATTCATACTTTCTTTGACCTTCCAAGCTAAGAATTGTGGTTCGTCACGGATCATATGCAATTTTTTAAAAATAGAAATGAAAAAAAAATGCGAAAATTTAAGCGAAAACTAGAAGGTTGGAAAGGTTCGACCATTCAATTTAAAAAATTATTTTATTTTCTTGAGGAGGTGGTATTTGAAATGGCCAATATTGATAATTAAAATAGGAATTAGCAAAAAGATGAGAAAATATGAGTGGAAACTAGGATGGAGATACTTATTATCAAGAGTTCAAGGCTTCGATTCTAACTAAAGTTATTCAATTTTAAATATATATTTATATATATATATATACATATATATATATATAGGTGAGAAAGGATCGACCGGCCATGATTGAATACAATAAAAACCCTCACCATTTACAAGGTACTTTCGTTCATTCTTTTTCGTAGTTAATACTATCTCCGTCTCAGAAAAATAATCCAATTCAATAAATAAAAATATAAAAAATTAGATGATTGATTCTTGCAAATTAAAAAACTAATACAAAAAATTAAATAAATTTTTATGACTATTTATCAATTTGGTAATTAATCTCATAAGTCGAATTTGAAGATTTAAATTTTTAAACTTGAACTATTTTTCTAGGACAGGTGTAATATGAGTTTTTTTTTTTTTTTTAATGGGGGTAATATGAGTTATGGCAAAACATTCGAGTCAATTTTGTTGAATTATTCCAAATGCTATCTTACTCGGTTAACATGCATTGAACTGCCTCCACTTCTAGAAGACTTTAATCCATACTTTTACCTATCATCTTTATCGATTGCGTAAGCCTTAATATGGTTAAAAAGCTCCCCCGCAATCATCATCATCATATATATATATATATATATATATATATATATATATATATATACCTAGATACAGAATGATGACAATTTTATTTACAAGAAAAGGATAAAGATTTGGTACTAATAAGATTCGAACTTGTAATATTTTCTATGCAAATTTTAGATATCCTAAGAACAAGTTGGTCAATATATAGGATCAACATATATAAACTACTAATTAAAGATTTCTAAGGGTGAGTTAAGTTAGTAGTTCTCGATCGCAATGTTGAACAAATACATTTGAAAAGTAAATGCTAATGCTTCAACATTTAATAAGATAAATAATAACAATTTTTCCTGCACTAAAATCATTTTAGCAGACTTGGAGTCGTTGAGAGCTAAGGTGTGTATGGCATAAAATTGCCCGATCAATTTAATCCATAGCCAACGAGACCGGAACGGAATAAGTAACGACAGCTTCAATTGGTCCAATTTTGTCAGGTTTAACAACTTCTCAAACTTATCTATAAAGTGACTCATTAATTGTAGCAAATGTGCATGTTTTTAACTTTTTTTGGTTTTCATTTTTCTGAATTAGATAGAATGATCAACCGGTTCGTCTCGGTCCAAATTTATGTAGGAAACGATCAAAGGTATATGATTTTTTACTCTTATAATAATGATCAACCCATAAATACACTGATAAAAGTAACAGGATAATCATTTTCATACGAGAAAAAAAAAACTCGGTTCAATATCTCTCATTATCACTTTTTGATATGTGTTTTTTGGTTACGCTTCAAAGGAATACCATCTGTTACTACGTGATCTTGTGCATTCAAGCATTGATAATGGCTACAACGACCGGTCAATGGCAACGATAATAGAGCTGGTGATCTTGTAAAAGAAAAAGGAAATTTATTCACCTCTTTCACGAATGTATTTAGTTTTGTACATAAGCTCATTGAATTCCACCTCAAATCCAACTAGATGCTTGCTCCGGGCAAACGTCCGGGGGCGTCCCACCTAATAAATTGATATGTAAATAATCAAAACTGATTAGGAATCAATTTAGTTTTTGATGAAAATAATTGATTGATCGAAAATTAATTTTTTCAAAAGTCCTAAATAAATGGAAAAGAAAAATTCCATACACTGTCAAATTCAAAATTTGAATAAACATGGCCATCTGATCTCTTCGTTAATATTGTAAATATATTCTCTTCGTTAATATTGTAAATATATTTTTTATTTTTAAAAGGATGTGACACGTGGCAGAATGATTTATGCAATATGGTGCATTTGGAGCCAAAACATTTTAATAAAAAATTACCACATCAGCATCATGTTTTCTGCTTTAATAAGGTAAAAGGGATTGGCTATAAAGAGAGTAGCCCATTTACTTATATAGTGATATCATGTCTTTTCCAGCATCAATGTAGAAATGAGATTCTTAATAATCCCTTGCAAGTCCAACGTATTTTTTGGGTTGAACTTGGCCTGTTTTTTTAACCTAGGCACTGCCTTACGTCTCAGCCCTATTTTTTTTGGGGCTTTTTGGAGTCCGAATGTCGACGGACTTGCTCTGATACCATACAGAAGCCCATGAAATCCTTAAATAAATTAAGTCACTATATTAAGTGATTATCAAACAGAGCCTTATTTATAATTTCCACACATTGATTGAATAAAGCAATTTTTGAAATTTTTTTTTCACCGTTGAATCTTACCACATTATTAACTATCTTATCCATATAACTTTTTTTTTTAAAAAAAAAAGAAAGATAAGTGAAGGTAGAACTTAATTACTAAAAGATAATCACAGTTTTGAAAAAACAACAATTCGTTTCATAGTCTAATGTAAGGTATTTCTATTTTGGAATGTAGACTTAGGCCTGTTTGATAAAACCACTTGATGCTTAAAATTAATGGATTAAGCATTTTTGCAATTCATCGTGTTTGATAAAAAAAAAAAAATCTCTTAATGAATTAAGTGGTACTGAAACTGCAGTACAAAATATAAGTAATAAAAGATATCTTATTGCTTATTTCGTAACTGCTTAATGAATTCAATATTTCTAATTTAGCATTAAGTATTCAGAATTAAGCACTAATTTTTATCGGCCTGTTCAATAAAGACAAATAATACTTGAAATTATTAGATTAAGTATTTTTTCATTTCAGCTGTTTGATAACAAAAAATGAACCTCTTAATGAATTAAGTGGTGCTACAACTGCATTATAAAATATAAGTAATAAAAGTTAGTTTATTACTTATTTCGTAACTACTTAATAAATTCAGTATTTCTAATTTAGTGTTAACCATTCAGAACTAAGTAATAATTTTTATCAAAAAGGAGTTTGAGATCCACCAACTTATAGCCGAAATGTTTTTAAAAAATTTGTTTCATCCACTTAATGCAAAGATACTCCCTCAGTCCCACAAAATAGTCCATATTGAGTTTTGAGTTTTGAGTTTTATACTATTTTTGGTACAAATTTTAAAACTCAATGTGGACTATTTTTGTGGGACGGAGATGGTGTTTTCTTTTTTTTTTTTTTTTGGTGAAAATTATACTTATGTGTGTGTGTGTGTGTGTGTGTGTGTGTTGAAATTTTGCAACTTTTATAAATTTAGTTAAGATTTTTGAAAAATTTCAATTATGTGCACTGGTTGAAGGATCAAAGAAAAACAAAAGAAGCCTTTGTTTCATTTGATTTTCTAAATAAAAATATTGGGCATGATATTGAATTTAAAATTATTTAGTCATGTGTATTTTTTTCCTACCATTGGGGGACACCTACTAATAAAAAAAAGAAAAGAAAAAAGAATTTCATTAGTAAAAAATAACCTCATTCTTCATATATACGAAAAGAAATAATATGAATTTAAACATTATAATCTCCACAAATCTGTTTTACGGTTGACAAAAATTACACACAGAACACACTCATCAAAGGGACGCAAAAAATAATAAACAATAAAAATACTACCAATCAGTTAAATCGAAAAATTACACAACACACGATGATATCAAACGTTGACATTTTCATCCAAAGATTAATTTGATGATGGCGAGTCCTTTTCGATTAAAACAGTTTAACGTTGCATTCCTCCTTGATGAGAAACTGGAGCAATTGCCACTCCTCTTGCCTGCTTCTCCATATTCCCTTGCCATCCTAGTTATTTGTAACAGTCAAAGAATAATTAAAATTATATAACAAATACGGACACAAAACTCTTTACTTATTAAAAAAGAAGTGAAGGAAGTTCGATTTTAAGTAAAAAAAAAAAATAATGTGGAGCAAATTTACCGATGGACATGTCGAATCCGCGATTTTTGAGCTCGCGGTGTTCTTGACACAAAGCGCAGGTATCACAGCAGAAATGAGCAAGGCAATCTCCACAAGGGCTTTCCGGTAAATTGCACTGCTTCCTCATTTTGGTACGATAGAAACCAGAGTATATGCAGGCACATCCAGTTATCACGCTTATAAATGTGTAGAGCGCTTCAATTGGTCCACAAGCTGTACAAATTGCACATAATTAAAATTACTTAATCGTTCTGACATGCTACTCCCTCCGTCTCATAATTTTTTCATAATTATTTGCATGTACACTTAATTATTTGGACTATTAAAATAATTTGGATAATTGAAAAAGAAAGTTTATTAGTAGTGATTTTGAAATGGATAGGTTATTTCATCTACTTACAAGTTGATCCTTGGTCGACGATTTCTGCAATCTGCCCAAAAGTGATGCATGGACACCAATATGTTAGGCAACCTGCAAAAACAAAGGAATAGTACAGAGTTTAATGGACATACATTAATCCCTTGTCCCAAAAACCCTAAAAACGAACCATATATGATTCGAAAATAGAATTTTGTTGCAGATGTTTTGATCAAGTGTAGTTCCTACTACACGAGTTTAGTTATTTACTTGTTTGAAATGAAAATGAAAACAAAATTATTGAAACATTTAAAATACAAAGTTAAAGAGATAAATCTTTTGGATTATGCCATAACGAAACTAGACCAGGCTGCGCGTTAACAACAAAATATTCCACCAAAAAAATCATCAAAAGCTAAAACCAACACACACTGAATCAAAAAAATTACTTACAATTTGGGACATCGGAGAAGCAGTCGCAGAGGCCAGATGACCATTCACCAGGAACGTTAACGTGTTGATCATGATACTGATTATTTTGATATGGAGAAGACATGATTCTTATCTAGCTACGTAAGTAAGTTTCTTTTTCTTGAATCTGATGAAGCTGACAATTTAGTTTGTAATTACTACTAGTTTGTATTTCTCGAGTGATGTTGTGGGGAGCTATATACTAGATCATGCCATTGTCTGAACACACGTATTAGTAAAAAGTGCAGAATTTCAACCGAAAAATATTAGCCGCCCAAAAAGAAAAAGAAAAACCAATATGTGTTAACCCAAAACAACCCGGTTTATATTGAACTGACTACATTTGAATAATCATAGGTAAACGATCAGACCGGATGAATAGTGAAGATTAACTCGTGCTATTTTTCGTTTTACAAAGTAACAGTGAGTTACTTGGAATTTAACTTATAATCAATGTGATTTTCTCTTTTCATTTTTTTTTATACATTACAATTTGATAATCATTGAACTCTGAATCTGAACACTTAACACTTAACATTGAAGTCTGAAGTCTAAAAACGGAATTTACATTGTTTGATAACAACGTCTGAATTTGATGTCTGAAGACTAAAGTCTAAGGACTGAAGTCTGAAGTCTGAAGACTGAATCTGAATACACAGGTCTGAAAGTTATTTAAAATTTTAATATCATTAAAATTGAATTATAAACAAAATTCTTTTAAATAAAAAATAACTAATATTTTGTTCTAAATAATAAAATAATAATTTTAAAATAAGTTTTTGGTATATATAATGAAAGTAGATATTACACTTGCTAAGTAATCAATATATAATAAAATTTGGATTATTTACATATATCAATATATATGTATACATTTTTATTTAGCAAATTTTATGTATTAAAATTAGTTTAATTTGAGTTTGAAAGTTTGAGATTTTTTATACTCATAATATAAATTCAAATTTAATCACTCTTAATTAATTTATCTTAATAAAATAAAAATTTTAAAATAATGTAATTAAAAATAAGCGTCGAAATAAAGACGAGGGAAAAAGGGAGAAAAAAAAGAGTCATTACAGAAATTAAGTGTTAAGTAATAGGTGGTAGGCCTGGCACTTATTTTCTGACTCATAATTGAACTGACCATTCAGACATACTTAATTAATTCAGATGGTGAAATTTTAATTATCAAACGCATTTAATTTATAAGTATTTAATTAGTTCAGCATTTAATTCATTAAGACTTTTTAGTAGCCATTATCAAACACACTTTGGATTCGGCTTAATATATATTCGGATTCGGCTTCAATTTGCACTTTGGATGTCTTCAGGGCTGATGGGAGGTACAATGATATTGCCATGTTGAAGACGTGATAAAATTACTGATATATCCATTATGTTTCATGCCAACCCAAAGTTGGAACATGCTGATTTGAAAAATAAAACTCGGATGCGAAGCTTGGAATTATGGTTTGCAGAGGATGGCTGTGATGCAGAGATGGTGGAATCTGTCAATGCCTTACAACCACCGCCGAGCTTAGAATTGCTCAAGCTTAATGGGTACAGAGGACTCGAACTGCCAGAGTGGATAGTCACATCACTTTTTAGTACATTAAGAAGGCTTGCTATAAGATCTGCTCCAAAGATCCTCTTTTTGCCTGTTGGTTTGTGTCAATTGACATTCCTTGAATTTGTCTGGTTTTATGACATTCCAAAAGTAAAACATTTGGGTCGAGACTTCTTTGGATTGTCTGAGAATCAAATGGAGGGTGGAGTGCGGCAAAGCAATGATGTGGCGGGTCGAGACTTCTTTGGATTGTCTGAGAATCAAATGGAGGGTGGAGTGCGGCAAAGCAATGATGTGGCGTTCCCCGGTTTAAAGACACTTCAAATGGAATACATGGAACGAAAAGAAGTACTCCCTCCGTCCCATATTGATTGTCCAGTTTGAGTTTTCATTTCTAGTTCAAATTGTACTAAAAGTGAAATCTCAAATTGAACAATAATTTTGGGACAGAGGGAGTACATCATGCCACAGCTGAAGGAGCTATACATTAATGACTGCAGAAAGCTAGATGTACAGTGCAGGTTCTTACCCATGGCATACATGGAAACATACCATCACTCCATATTTCAATAAACAAAGATAAGTTGATGTCGTACTCAACTCTTATGACCAATCTCCCCACAAAGGAGTTCAACTACTCTCGCAAAGGGAAAGATCCCATTTGAAGAGGTGAACTTGCATTTTTTTTTTTTTTTGGCTTAACAGAGAGCTTTGGAATTTCATATCAATTTAACAGCATCTTCCTTCCTTAGGCAGGCATTCACCAGATTTTCAGCAAAGCAGGACGCGGAGGTAGGGAGAGCTGGAAGTGCTCAATGTTATTTGCCTGTGAATTGGCTTAATCTGCGTCTCAAAACCACTTATCTTGTAGGTTCATCATCTTCGTATCTCTTGCTTGTGTGATAGCGTTCTATCCTCTGTGGAATTTGATGGATCAAATGTTCATTTTAGATGCCTCCAAAACTATGTTAATTCTGAGTAATTCGTTGAATGATTTGGTTTAGATGTACATATCATCTTTCGGTCTTTATATAGCTATAGTAATTTCTCTTCAAGCAAAGAAAGAGATTTCAACACAAATTGTTGCTGCCTTTCGGTTCAGGGCTTCACCTTGAGGATCGGCAATAAGCAAGCTTCTCGCATTTAGAAAGCCCTTTAAGTGGAAAGCTACTTCAAGCTCGTTTATCAATTTCTTAGAAATTCATTCCTTAGGTTTATCGGTTATGGCCTTAAGGCCCTTGACCTATGGGATTGGGAACAACTTTTATTCTCTTAGAGTCTTTTTATTTGAGACCTTCGACCTGAGTCCTAGGCAACAGATTTTTAAATGTGGATGGCTTGCCAACATTTGAACATACAAGCCAATGGCAAATTTTTATTTTTTATTTTTTGAACCCCGTCCTTTATTTGATGAGTTAAAGAAGATGCAAAGGTTACATCATTCTAACAAAACCTTTGGGCTTCCGCAACTTTATTTTATTACGAATTAAGCCAACTCCTCGCAGTGTTATTTTGCAATTTTACATGAACCGCACCTGCAAAGATTAAAAAGAAAAGGAAAAACACAATTATAAGTGTAGTTTGTGTAAGAAGTTGCATTGCAAATTATTAAAAGGGGGAAAAAAAATTTCTGAGTTCTTCTAAGTTTGGTACTACTAGACAGAAGATTTGGATTTGTTATACCACGAAGAACCAGATCTTTACTCAAAGACTTTTTCGATCGATTTATCGATATGCGTGTTTTTTAAATTTAAAATGACTTACAAATTGAAATAGAGGGAGTAGCTTGAAACTTGGAAAAATGTCAAGTTATTGTGGAGGTGAATGATTTGAGTGTTGTCCATAACGTCGAGAAAAATGAGTTGGTCAGTTTACATTGGCGAGGACAATCAGACATGTTTTTCGTAAAACTAATTTCAAGGTAATTACCTAATATCATCAATTCTTACCTGCTTACCTATCCCTTAGGTTTGCAGCGGTTGGAAGAGCCACCATCTAAGTGAAGATTGGGACACCATATTGTCGGGTCTCTGGTCATCTACACATTTTAATTTGAGTTTTTGTCGGCAAGCTCAATGACTTCTTTGCAAATAAATAAATAAATAAATAAGATTATAATCTCAACTATATATCCATCCCGCTGAGTCAGCTTACATGAAGGATAAAGTACACATATTAATTATTATTCTGTCCCAATACTTTTCCTTTAACAAAATAATAAAACAGTTCAAACTGTTTTTTTTTTTTTTATGAAAAATCATTTCAAGATGGAGAGACTAAAAGAGTGAGAAATGACTTTTTTGATGATGGAAGGATATATCACAATAGTGATTTGTTCCATCGGACTTGATCATCAATTCAAACCCCGTTTGACCCTTTAAACTTTAAAGCATAGCATTTTCTTTTTTCTTAAGTCAAAGTCTGAAATACTAAATTATAGTAATAGCAAAAATTTACTGTCAACATCCAATAAATACACTGCAGTTTCACAATCTTCCAATATTGACGTAGCAAATTTCACAATCTAACTCTTTTAACTGGTAAAGCATGGCATTTTAACTTTACTCGGTTTAATATTGGTTCTTAACTGGGGTGGATAATATATATTTCGGTTGAAATTTCCACACTTTCACGAACACGTAAATACCTGTCCATAATTACTTCATCAAAATCAACAAGAAGAAAACTCCTCAGCTTATCATTTTTTCTTTTCTTCTCTTTTTTTTTTTTTTTTGTTTTTTGACAACTCCTCGGCTTAATTCATGTGTCTTTGTCCTTCAAGAAAAAAAAAATTAAAATAAAAATCTAAAGCAGTAGCTAAGATAAGAAATGGCTTCATCATATCCGAAAAATTAATACGATGAAACTCGTGTTGTATGGACGTTTAAGCGAAAACTAGAAACTTGGAGAGACTCAACCATTTTCTAAGATCCAAGTATTCTAGTAGAATATCTCAGTCAAACTTGTTTAACCTGAAATTCAGTACTCGATCGGGCTCATTACATGCATGTTTTACATTTGAGCAATTTTGTCCGGCCGGAAATATGAGCTCCATTACGTCAATGAAATCAAATGAATATTTAATTTATTATTAAATAATAAAATAATATTAAAAAAATTATTTAAACAGGAAGCGAAGATGAACAATTTAAACTGGTCAAACTAAACAAACAGGTAGATGTAATGGATGCCAAAAAATATATTACAACGCATTTTTTTCAGGCATTTTACAAAGATAGCTAGCTAGTTCATTTTGTAGTACTATTTTAGTTTAATAAATTGTTTTATTTTCCTGAGTACATGAAATTTGAAATAACCAATACTGATAAATAGGAATTAGCAATATTTGAGAAAGGATCCATCGGCCACGATTGAATATAATAAAAACCCTCACCATTTACAAGGTACTTTTGTTCATTCTTTTTCATGTCTAATATGAGTTGCGACAAAACATCCGAGTCAATTTTGTTGAATTATTCCAAATGCTATCTTATTCTGTCAACATGCATTGAACTGCCTCTGCTGGTAGAAGACTTCAATCGATTTTTTTTTACCAATTATCTTCATCGATTGCGTTAGCCTTGAATGTTTAAAAAGCTCCCTATCATCATTGTATAGGTAATGTCAATTTTATTTAATTACAGGAGAACGAAAAAGATTTAGTGCTAATAAAATTCAAATTCGTGATTTTTTTAATACAAAATTCTAAGTATCTTAACAAGTGGATCAATATATAGGATCAACATATATAAAATACTTAATGAAACTTTTTATGCAGTTAGTACTCGTAATGTTGAAAAAATCCACTTGACAAATCCATTTGAAAAGTCAGTCCTAATTATTCAACATGTAATAAGTTAATAATAATAGTAACAATTTTTTCTGCATTAAAATCATTTTCTCAGACTTGGAGTCGTTGAGAGCCAACGTGTGTGTGGCTTACGGATTGACCGATCAATTTAATCTTTAACCAGAGAGACCGGACCGGAACAGAACAAGTCATTAGTAGGACCACGACAGCTTCAATTGGTCCAATTTTGTCTGGTTTAACACGTAGTCATTGACTATTACTACTTCTCAAACTTTTCTATAAAGTGACTCGTTGTAGCAAGTGTTCATTTTTAATTTATTTATTTTGAATCTGCTATACAGGGTGATGAACCGGTTCGCCCGTAAATTGACTTGGTCCAAATGTATGTAGGAAACAATCAAGCGAATGATCTATTGTTTGCTCTTATAACAATAATCAAACCCTAAATAAATTGTAAGAAGTACTCCTTCCATCCCATAATTATTTTCCAGTTTATATTTTCATTTCTAGTTCAAATTGTACTAAAAGTGAAATCTCAATTTGGACAATAATTTTGAGACAGAGGGAGTAATTCGATATTCAAGCAAAAGAGGAAACTTTAATTTCCATTTCGATCACTCTTTTTGATAGATGTTTTTTCATTACGTTTCAAATAAATATGTACCAACTGTTAGGATCTTTGTGCTTAGGAATTGAAGTATTGATAATGGCTACAATGGGCCATGGCAGTAATAATATATGGCAATGGTAATCTTTATTAGAAAAAAAAAATTATTGACTTGGTTCATGTATATATATTTTGTTTCGTAATAAAGTAACTCTAAGTTATAAAAAAAATTATTTTAAAAAAAATCACATTGCTTATAAGTTAATTAGCTAAGTTCCAAGTAACTCATTGTTGATTCATTACGCTGCCGGTTCAAATCAAAGAAAAAAAAATTACTCTGTAAAATGAAAATTAGTTGAGTTAATCTTCAATTCATCCGGTCTACCCTTTAAGCTGTGACTATTCAAATGTAGTCAGTTCAGTATAACCCGGTTGGTTTGGGATTAACACATACTCCCTCCGTCTCATGATTATTGTCTAGTTTGAGTTTTTATTTTTAGTTCAAATTACACTAAAAGTGAAATCTCAAACTGGACCATAAGTTTGGGAGAGAGAGGGAGTATTAGTTTTTTATTGGGCGGCTATTGTTTTCAGTTGAAATTTCAGCATTTTTACTAATACGTGTGTTCAGACAATGGCATGCTCTTATACATCTATATCTATATATATAGCTCCCACAATATCACTCGAGAAATACAAACTGACTAGTACGAGAGAAGAATTACGAACAAAATTTTGCAGCTTCATCATATCCTATCCCAAGATAAAGATCTTACTTACGTAGCTAAATAAGGAAATCATGTCTTCACCATATCAAAAAAATCAATACCCTTATCATGATCAACAGTACTCCAATGTTCCTGGTGAATGGTCAACTGGCCTCTGCGACTGCTTCTCCGATGTCCCTAATTGTAAGTCATCTTCTTTTATTAAAAAAAAAAAATGTGATTTTTTGATTCAATGTTGGTTAGATATATGGTAAGCCATTTAATCGTTGATTTTAAGTTTGATGCTAGTTTTTCGGTTTAATTTTATTATTAGCGTTCAGTCTAGTCCATTTTCACTATAACATACATGGATATGATTTCTCTAATATAACTAGTATTGTAATTGTTTCAATCATTTTGCCTTCATCTTCATCGCCCAAAAGTAAGTGGTTGTCTGGGATTTAATTATGGATCAATTCTTTAGCGAAATTATATTTTTCCAATCATCTTTTGAGGTTTTTTGGGACAAGGGATTAATGTAAAATTGACCAAATCAAACTGTGTGTGCTATTTCTTTGTTTTGCAGGTTGCCTAACATGTTGGTGCCCTTGCATCACTTTCGGACAGATTGCAGAAATTGTCGACCAAGGATCAACATGTAAGTAGATGAAATAAACATAATACTCTATACATCCATTTCAAATTTACTAGTAATTAGCTTTCTTTTCCAAATATCCCAAAATTCATAACTTCAAAATCTTTCATTTTCTTAATGCATTTGTGACCGACTATTAACAACTGATAATTTCCATTCGTTGTAGTAGTTTCCGATATTGAATTATCTGGTTGTATAAGTTATAAGTTTGGAGGAGCTTTACCACAGAAATGATAATTTATATTTTAATAGTCCGAATAAATGTACTTATAACGAATTTTGAATATATTAACGTAAAAAATAGAATAAACTTTTCACATTTATATTTGAGACGGAGTGAGTAACATATTAAAATGATTAAATAATTTTAATTATGTATAATTTGTACAGCTTGTGAAGCAAGTGGAGCACTCTACACACTTATAAGTCTGGTAACTGGATGTGCCTGCATATACTCTTGTTTCTATCGTTCTAAGATGAGGAAGCATTACAATTTACCTGAAAGCCCTTGTGGAGATTGCCTTGTTCATTTCTGTTGCGAGAGTTGTGCTTTGTGTCAAGAACACCGTGAGCTCAAAAATCGCGGATTCGACATGTCCATTGGTAAACATACTTCACACATTTTCTTTCGATCTTCCTTGGTATTTTCTTTCTCGAAAAGTAAAGAGCCGAGTTTTGTTATACTGTTTTAGTTAATGAACGAAAAATATCGACAAGAATTAATTATTTTTGTTGACTGTTACAAATAACTAGGATGGCAAGGGAATATGGAGAACCAGGCAAGAAGAGGAGTGGCAATGGCTCCAGTTTCTCAACAAGGAGGAATGCAGCGTTAAACTGTTTTAATCAATGGAGTCGTCAATCGTCACCAAATTAATATGAATGAGAATATCAAGTTATGAAAATAAACTGTGTTGTGTAATTTTTCGATGTGATTGATGAAAAGTTGGGATTGGTAGTTTTTTTTTTTTAATTAAAATTATTATTTTGTCCCTTTGATGGGCATATTCATTGTGTAATTCATATTATTTCTTTTTTCGATATGAGGAATGTTGTAATTTATTTACGAGTGAAATTATTATTATTTTTCGTTTTTTAATAGAAGTTTATTACCTCGCATAATGTATTATACATAAGTACTCTCAATTGTAACCTTTATACATGTCCATCATCGATGATATGTCTTTTGAATCATTTGGTTAATTGAGGATGGTCACAAACTATTGAAATTAAAAATTAAACATATTAAAATTCATTTTTTTTTAATGTTAGTTACTCCTATTCCTTATAAAAAATACATTTTTTCATTTATCCTAAATTTTATTTATTATTATGGTTTCTCAATTGAAAATGAAACTTTAAAAACATTATTTTGGAAAAAAAAAACACAATAAGTGAAATTTAAGAAAAAATAAAATGCTTTCATAATAAGGACCGGAGGGAGTATTACTTATCAAAAAATTAGTACAATACTAGTATTTTGGAAACAAAAAAAACATTATTTTAATAATTAAAAAATATTCAAAAAAAAAAAGTGAAAACCTATAATCATTTTTGCACTTTTGAGCATGTAGCCTCATGCTTTAGGCCCAAAGAAGGAAAGAAACCCATCATTACAAGAAAACTAAGGCCCATAGTATAAAACCACAGGAAAAAAAGAAAGGACGTTAAGCCATTGATTCTGTCTTTTAGAGTTGCCACTGAAACTTCCGGCCGCAATATGCAGCTGTCTCGTCGTTGATTGCTGTTTGGAAAAATCTGCCGCTTCTTCTTCAATTCTTCTAACAAAGGTAAACCCATTGCGCTTTAACCCATTTTTCTTTTCCCCCAACTCTCCGATTTCCCCTTTTCTGCTTAGTTCGTTTATACAGAAGAATCTTGTTGCTGTTTTACTGTTTTTAAGGAAGAGGGAAAAAAGAACCCAGAACTAAAATTTACTGATTGTGTGAGGGGAGTAAAGGTTTATCATTTATGGGATTGATTCACATACCTTGGTTATTTGCCAATTGTCAAAAGCTTGTTATAATTATTGCAAATGTTGGAGCAGAAGGGCTTGTTTCTGTAAAATTTTAATGTTTTGTTTATGTCTTTGTTTCTATTTTTTGGTGAATTAGGATTTTAGTAAGGAGAGATGGACCTAAACCATACCATGGTGGCTGATGTCCGAGGTTCAGAACCTGTGGAATTTGCAGATACTGCTTCTGATGTTGAATACATTAAAGTTCAAGTTGATCACATGGTCTCGAAGGTTGATCAGGTAAGAAATTCTTTTTTAGTGAAGCTTGTACCATGGATCCAGAAGCATGGCGTTATTATTTTAATGATGTTGTGCAATTGATTTAATTGATTTTGGGTCAGCATTGGTGAATGTTGTACTGAGATTGAAATCGATTTCTTTATTTGATACTTAATTTTTGGGAGTTTGGGAGGGAGGAAGGATGTTCCATCATTCCGCTTACGTGTTAGCTGTGACGTTGTTAACTGCAGCGAATTTGTAATTACTTCTCTTGTGGTTTTAAAGATATCATTGGAGCCTGACCTTCGTGAAACGGCTTTCTATACTTCTGCAGTTTGAAAAACTACTTAATGGCATTGAACAATTCTACTCAAATGCAAATAAAAAACAGCAAAGTGCCAGTACCACAAGAGGTGCCTCACTTCTGAAAGATAAGGACAAACAACTGGCTAGCTTTAAAAGAAGACAGCAGGATGCAGCACGTAGAGAAGCAGCTGCAGCCAAGAGAATGCAAGACCTTATGAAACAAATGGGCACAATTATTCGGCAGGTGTGGATGGTCTTGTGCGAAATCCTTTCCTGGTGCTCCTGAATTAACCGAAATTTCAGAACTGTTTCTTTAGCTGATTATTCTAACTTTGATTGTGAGTTCAGTTGCGTGTCCTGAATGACGTCTGTGGGATCACAATATCCTAGGATATAGTTCGATAACCACTTTGTCCGGATGTTCTCTTGCTCTTGTAGAATGTAAAGATAGGAACAAGGAACATGATATTTTCTGGATTTGCACTCACTTTTTAGATACAACTTTACTTTCTGTGGGCCAAAGCTCTCTTGTTCATGGAGTACTTGGATCAATATCACTCTAACTGGGAAAGTTCTTCGTTTTTTGGGTGCCTCTGTTTCTTTCTTTGGGATATTGATGTTAGTCCATACGTGGAAGATAGTTCCAAATTAGCCCGTCTTTATAGGTGACATTAAAGAGAGATTCAGTAAAGCATGATTGTAAAGTTGACTTATAATTCACTGACAGGTTACTTCTGCTCAAACGAAGTTAAGTGATGGTTTAATTTTGATACTATAGGGGTGTACATGGTCGAAATGAAGTTTGAACTGTGAAGTTTTATTTGCAAACATACTTTCTTAACAGTTCTTGGGAGTTGTACATTATTGGCAGGAAGTTCTTAACAGCAGTTTCCTTATATTTTTTTGTTATATGTTGTTTTTGGGTCCTGGATAGCTGAAATGTATGTGTAACTTTTGCTTTGTTTACCCACAGATCACTCAGAGCAAGTTGGCCGCACCTTTTATGGAGCCGGTTGATGTTGTAGGGCTTGAATTGCACGACTATTATGATGTAGGTGTTTCACCTTTTGGCTTTATCTACTGCAACATGTATGATTGCAGCATCAAATTGGATCTGACATAAACAAGATACTTCGAACCTCAGAAAGACGTGCATTTAAAAATATATATATCCTGATACATGAAATATGCATATGCTCACAGTCCCACACTTGTTTGACTTTGTATTGAGAATATGACTTACCTGTTTGTCTTTGACGAAAGAAGTGAAAAAGGTATTTTCATTTATTTGGTTGTCCTGAAATCTGTTTGTAACTGATTTGACAGCTTCTCTAGTTTATTGCTGTTATTTGTGAAGCTTCTTAGTCATTTTGTGCAGTAATTTTATTTCTATCATTGCTCCAGATTATTGAGAAACCCATGGATTTCAGCACAATTAAAAGCAAAATGGAAGCCAAGGATGGTACTGGGTATAAGAACGTACGTGAGATATACTCAGATATTAGGCTGATTTTTAAGAATGCGATGACATATAATGATGAAAGGGAGGACGTGCATGTAATGGCCCAGGCATTGCTGGGGAAATTTGAGGAGAAATGGATTCAATTACTGCCAAAAGTTGATGAAGAGGTACACAGCGTTATGAGATGGATTCCTCTTGGATTGAATGCTTTCTTAAATAATTATTTCTTGCGGGTGTAGAATATTTCATTTATGTACATCGGGAAGCTTCATTTCCTTTCAGTATGGATTCATTTTTTGAACTTCTAATTTGTAGGACAAAAAGCGTGAAGAAGAGGAAGCAGACTCTCAGTTTGATATGCATCTAGCACAGGAGGCTGCTTATGCCAAAATGGCTAGGGATCTAAGCATTGAGGTTTTCAAAGAGTTTTTTAAGTGAAATTGTTCTGTGAAAGAATTCTTTACATTTATTATGGGGAGATCTGAACTTTCTTCTCTAGATTTCTTCCCAATTTTAATTCTGGTAAATACTGAATGATTTTTTCAATTTGTTTCTAGCTAGATGAGGCAGATATGCATCTGGAAGAACTTAGGGAACATGTACTAAGAAACTGCAGGTTAGTGATAACAAGTTACCTACATTTGGTTATCCTATTGAAAAATCTCTTCCAAGTTCCAACGTTTTGAAGGGAGTTTTGAAGGCTTCCCAAGATTTAATATTTATTTCTGCGAGAAAACTTTTCAGTTATGATTCCTGAATAAATCAAAATCATTTATGAAACTTTAATGTACTCTTTCATCATGTGTAAGCTATCTTTAGATTCATTACTATTATTTAATAAAGTCTCCACCAAAATGGCAGGATTACTGCCATATTTTATTTTATTTTTTGGAAAACTGTTATTGCAGTGTAGTTAGAAAGTGATGCCCAGCGACGTCAAAGTTTTGATCTCAATCTCTTAACCGCATCCTAGAGGAAGTGTGTTTATTGAATAATAATGATTAAAAAGTCCGTCAGACACCTCCCCCTTCTGTAGTTCACTGCAGAGCACTTATTGGCCTAAGTGTTGCAAATTTAATCTGTTTAAAGTGGAACTGTTAAATATTTCTTTTCCTGGGTCGTAAACATCCTTTGTTTGGCTTTCTCAATGCAACTTGGTATATCAAGTTATATGTGTATCATGTGGACCTAATTTCAGGAAGATGTCTACTGAAGAGAAAAGAAGACTTGGTGCTGCCCTCACCCAATTGTCTCCTGAAGATCTAAACAAAGCTTTGTTAATCGTTTCTCAAACTGATCCAAGCTTCCAAGCATCAGCTGAAGAAGTATTTCTTGACATGGACGCTCAGGTCACTTGGTTTCCACTTTCTAATTTTGAATTTTCATTCCTCTCTTCATCTGCGCAATATTTCTGCTGACACAATCTGAACTCGGATTTTCGCAGAGTGAGTCCACTCTGTGGAAGCTTAAGTTATTTGTAAAAGAAACTCTGCAGACGGGCAAGACTCCTGCAAGTGCTGGGGGACCTAACAATACAAACAACGCGAACAACAATAGCAACAGCAACAATAACAAAAGGAAGAGAGAAATTTCTGTTGCCCTTGCCAAAACCAATCAGAAAAAGGCCAAAAAGCCCTGTGTCTAGTTTAGCGTATCGATGTAGTGCCCTGGACTTGCTATATAGCCTTACTGGTCGTTTTCAATCTTGTAAATCAAACTGAAGGTCTCATAAGATACAATATGGCCCCTATGACAGGTATGGGTTGTAGCCAAGGTGGAGGGGATTTTTTTTTTTCCCTGGTTTGTTCTTGTAGAGCAATGTTTTTAACCCAGCAGGAATGAATTGAAGATTTTCATTTTACTGACGAGAAAGTAGGCTTCTTGATACATTGATGGTCGGTCTTTTTATGGTGGTCAATGTAATATATATGTACACAATGTGATATTACTAATACAACTGTAGAGACGTTTTTAATGCTTTCTTATTTCAGAAATTTCATATCAGAGTGAGAATTTTGTTGGGTAATTATCTTCGACATCATAGATGAACACTGTGTAACATACTAGCACTTAGTATTGTCTTAAATGACCTGTTTTTAACCTTTTGTCATAGGCAGTATTTCTTTTGGCTCTGATCAAATTAAGCTTAATTTACGTAACTTTGTAAAGATTCACAATTAGCAACTGAAATAAAAAGGCAAAGAATAGCTTCCTCCATGGGTTAAAAGAAAAAAATGTTTACTGATGCTACATATTTTACGGAGAAGTCATGCTTTAATGTAAAAGAATAATTCTGAACTTGTGCCAAATTTAAAGGAAAGAACTGAATCAGCCAAAAGTGACAAATGGGCAAAGGGATTAAGAATGGTGATTAAAGTTCAAAGGAAAGAATTGGATTAGCCAAAAGCAAAAGCCAAAAGCAAAGAGATAAAAAAAAAATGGTGTTATGAAATTAACGTTATACTACTAATATGAAACTAAGCATAAGAACAAAGAGAAAAAACAAGAAAATATAGAGAGATAAGAGACTTGTATTCAGATCTATTTTGAAGCATGAATGAGCTTCCTATTTATACAAGAAATAGAGGATCAAACTGTGAGAAATGAATCACCTATCATTAATACTAAATATTACAGAATCATATCTCATTGATTGTGAATAGAATAATACATGTTAGTTATGGACATTCAATCAAATCAAATCAAATATTTCATAACACTCCCCCTTTGAATGTCCATGTTTGCGGAATAATGCCTCGTTGAAACCTTACTAAGAAAAACCATTTGGGATAAAACCCTAGTGAAGGAAAAAGAGTACACTTCCTAATGTGACGCTGCCTCATTAAAAACCTTGTCAGGAAAACTTATTGGGACAAAACCTTGATCAAGGGAAAAAGAGTACAGTGTGGGTTACTCCCTCTGTTAAGTACGCCACTTGTAATCTTCTCGTTGCATGCCAAGCTATTGATCAGGTTCATGATTGTTTAAGTCAATAATAGACAGATTACTTCGATTTCTCATGTAAACGGTTGTCTTCATATACCTGAGTGTTTTATAATAATGGAGATGCATTACCATTATACCTTGTATGTATCAATATACACCATCTAAGTCTTGACTAATTAATTAGATAAACCGAAACTTTATATGGTACTTCAGGACGAAATCGGTCTACATCATTAATAGAAAGTCAAGAACAAGGATGTATATGAACATCAAGATTTCAATCAAGTGCGCTCAACGGGTGTTGAATATACAAAGTTCAAACTATTTAGACCGAGATTCTACTCAAAATCTTTCATTATCCTTACTTCAGGCAAGTAGCAATCTTTTGAACTTCCTTAGAAGTGTTAAAAACACTGATATAACTCTTCAGGAGTTTTACTATTATTCAGACTATTCGAACATCGTGATAAGTTTCGATAATATTCAGCCTTTTGAAACTCTACAAGAGTTCGGTACTAAGAAAATTGTAAATACACATATGGCTTATGAATACTCACCCAAGTATTAGTTATCATCCTATCATTCAAATATGATCATAAAAACAGATTGGAAAATCACAAACAATCATGTTACAAACAAACATAACATATCTAGATAAAAACAAACATGGCATATCTATTATATTCAAAAATATGAACCTAAATATCTAGAAGCATGAAGACATTATAACTAGCGCAAGTCCTTTGAATTAATTTCTCGAGAAATGGGATCATGTCACTTTATTTTTAATCCTTGGGAGATTTCATATTGACCCCATTATTAAGTATCACGTATTAAGTGATCACTATAATCAAGAAACGCATTTCTTATCTTCATTTGCTACTAGATTAGCAAATAACAAAAGATTTTCCTTTTCATCCACCACAAGATAAATCGGACTTTGGGAAAAACTTGTGCAACAAAGAGGTTGCTCGATAATCTTTTGCACAATCACCCGTCAAAATCTAACCCGTATATCACTTGCCCTTCGAGTTCGCAAGCAATTTCAATTCTAAGTACACATTGTCAAGTGTGTATTGCGTCCTTTCATATGGTTGTGACCAATAAGTTTAATGTCTGCATCTACAACAAACTTTCATTTCATGATCTTCATTTTCATTTATTTTACTGCTGCAGCATAAGCAATTTTCATGTCGAAATTTTATTGCTAATCGATTCTATGTTCTTTGTTAATGAGATCTCACAATCATTAAGGTTCCCAAGTATTCATATACTTCCTCTGGAAGTTAATTCACCGTAATAGGAAACTATTCTAGTTCAAAATTCTTATGAATTATAATCACTCGTATTGCCATCTCTATAGATTTAAACCTTGTCATTTACGAGGATTTTTATCATTTGAAATCAATGGTTCTACCACTCATCAAATGGACATTCAACTAACAAATAGTGGTAAGTAGTCCTTCAGGGACACATTATCAAATTTTTAACGGTCTTTTATGTAAGATATATTTATACATTCGGTCAGATAAACATCTGGTCTTAAACATTATCTCTCGAACTTCAGGTTCATATCATTGAGGATCATAATGAGATAAACATTGTCCATCTGATTTTATAAAAATGTTGTTTTAACTTCTCCCCTTGATGTTGGGATAACTAACTCGCTAAAACGACGATTAACCAACCGAGCAGTTAATAATCTTCCTTTTGAGAGTAACTAACTCGTCAAACTAATACGATCAGTCTATCAAGTAGTTAGTCCAACATCAATAATCTCAAACATTGGAGATTCAATATTCAACATATATTTCTGACCTCTTCTGGAGGTTCTATCATTGTGTGCATTGTGGTGGAATAATTATAATATAGATTGCACATGTAATCTTTAAAGATGGATATTTATGGTTTCTGACCGAAAAACACTGTTGGGGAGAATATCTGCAATGACATGTTTGGTCTTATGCATATAATTGGAGCCTTTTGTGTTTCAACACTTCCTCAACTATACATGAGGTAATTACTTTAATTGCATATGCAATAAACGATTCTACTAAACCACTTCATTATTGCTCTTATAGGCACTCAAATGTCCAACTTCTATCATTCTGGCATTAAGTCATACACTTATCACAATTGTCAAATCAAAATTCTCGTAAGAGCAGAACATGAAAATCTGCAAGTTATCAATTTAACTCCATAATAAAATTTCTGCAAACTTCAGGTTGCACATTAATGAAAATCATACATGTGGCTATCTCATCGACATATTGATTGATATTCTAATTTGTTGAAAGAAACTCTTGGTTCTCCAAATTTAATGCATATAAACTTTCTCGTTTCTTTTTGAAATCAGATTGGCTTAAGTAGTTATGCAAAATTATAGAATTTCTCTTCTGGAAAAAAATAATAAATTAATTATTCCAATATACCAGAACAATTTCGCTCCACATGAGTGTTTACTCTGACACAGTATTTGTTATTCAATTATTTTCATTCTATCATAGTGTTCTTACTCTTTTGAAAGCAAAGTGTATCGCTACTCTGCTGAAGATAACAATAAATTTTCAAATTCAAAATAGTTGTGTTGGTAGAGCAATTTACATCCTTCTTCGATACCTTGGAAAATATAATGTATCTCAATGCGCTTTCTCCTTCTAACATTCTCTTGCTCTTTTAGGAGCAAAGTTTGTTTACTATTTCTCTTCCAGAGGCAATGATGAATTATTATATTTTCTCTTCATGAGCATTTATTTGGTTTCACTCTCTTCATGAGCATTTATTTGCAATGATGAATTATTATATTTTCTCTTCATGGCATATGCTCTACTGAAGCTTTTAGTAGATTTCGTGTTTATCATTGACTAACATCTCCTTCAGGGCAATTAATAAAATTCACAATATCCACAGAGGTAATATGAGTTACACTATGTGCAAGGCATACTTTTGCCATTAATAAATTTAGATATTATTTTCTTCAAAACATGTAGATAGAAATATCAATTAAATAGTATCATTACTATGGTGGCCAAAAGACCACAATACCTTCAAGGTGTTTGACATATTGAACATTTTCATCTCTAAATTTTAAATCACCTTCAGGGCGTTTTACAAAAATTAAATTATGATTTATTAATTCATTGTCGACGAGACTAATGAAGTCGTCTACTATCAATAATATATTGAAGATATCAATAAGATAATTATGTGTATATAGAACATGTGAACCCAATGATTTTCTATGCCATAACGATAGTATTTGCAATATAGTACTTTTTAACTTCAAATCAATTGTGGTGTTTTCACTATTTTTCTAACTTTAAGTGGTTAATAGTGTATTTGTTAGAATCACCACTATTGTTGTTTCATAATCATCACATTTACTTCAGGAAATGGACCATGTCTAAATTTGAACATGTCTTCAAATTAACTCTCCAACTTCATGTGAAGAATTGTATATTATATATAATTAATGTAGATTTAATGTCTACAATTCGACTCAAAATAATTTACTATCCACTAACTTCAGGGAATGGAAAGAAATCGATCATAAGATTTCACCAAATATTTCACTATAGTGCTACTACTGGAGCAATTTAATATAGTAAATATCAAATATGTTATCGCAATATTGCTACTTCAGGAGCAATTTTGATGCATTTACATATTGCTACTCACAATATATTTTACTTGCATTAGTAAATATCAGCAATACTAAGAGTAAAGTAGAATATAAAAGTACAAAGTAAAATATGAGGAGGAAATAAAGTAATATTGATAAAACAAAGTGCTTTCCTAGCAATCTAAATATCAAATAAATTAATTCTTTAAAGAAAATATTTTTTTCTCTTTGCACACATGGATACTATCACAATTACATGCAACATGTATAAGTTTTATACATTCACATGATCAACAATCATATACATAGTTTAAGAATTGAATCGTGATTGTATGATATGAGTAAATATAATTTATAACAAGGAATATTTTCCTTCATATGCAAACCAAATATGCATATTTTATGATTTACCATTTTCTCCCATCATCATCATTTTGAGTCATTAAATTAAACTCCATAATGAACCGCCTCAATGTGGCTAGAGACTTATGTACCGGAAAGTTTTTGAGGTCGCGGCACTTTAGATCACAAAAACCTTTTAAAATATTTATTGAGGCTTCAGGTCTTCAGAATCAATATGCACCAATTTCGGTTGTGGTAGAATTAAAATATTCATTGAGGCTTCAGGCCTTTAGAATCAGTACACACCAACTTTAGGCAATGGTAGAAGCTCTTTTGCTAGAGTTTTCGTGCTGATAACGTGTTATAAAATTAATGCTAGACTACTAATATGAAACTAAGCATAAGAACAAAGAAGAGAAACAAGAGAATATAGAGAGATAAGAAACTTGTATTCAGATCTATTTTGAAGTATGAATGAGCCCTCTATTTATACAAGAAGTAGGGGATCAAAATGTGAAAAATGAATCACCTATCATTAATGTTAAATATTACAAAATCATATCTCCTTAATTGTGAATAAAATAATACATGTTAATTACGGACATTCAATCAAATCAAATCAAATATTTCATAACAAATGATAATTTATTAAGAGGAACAATGTTAAAGCATTAGCATTCACAACCCAGAAGTCCTGTATATATGGCTTAACTGATGCTAGATTTGCTTACTTCCAAAACAGTTGCTTTTTTTCTTTAAAGAGTTTCCATATTTGTCGACAATCACCAGAAATGGCCGAACCAATGGTGTCATTTCTTGTGGAATGCATCGGCAAATTGTTCATGGAAGAAGGGAAGCTCTTAACTGGGGTGAGCAATGAAGCTGACCGGCTTCAGTCCGAACTTAAAATCATTAGGGCAATTTGCCGAAAGATGCCGATGAAAGGCAACATGAGGATGCAGGTGCACTCGTGAAGGACTGGATTTCGCAGAGTAAGGATTTAGCCTATGAAGTAGAAAACATCTTGGAAGACTATGCTTTCAAACTTGCATCAAGAATCAGCAAAAAAAAAAGGAACCAGTGCTGTTGCGAAACGCATTTTTACTTCATACCCCCCCAAAAATGATTGATCAATTGAAGATTTTTCATTTACTTACTGACAAATTGAGAGCAAGCTCTTTGATACATCATGGATTAGTCTTTTTTTTTTTTTTTTTTGTGATGGTGAATGTAAAATCTACGTTTACTTACTGTAGTGCCATTTAATTTGTTACGTTTCTTTTCCATTTCATGTCAGAGTAGGCAATAACCTTTGTTATCATAGATTAACTCTGTTTCATATATAACACTTTGGTTCTGCTCTAAATGACCTTCTTCTTTACAATTTTGTTGACCTTGGTTCAGTAAATTGAGTTTGGCTCTGTTCAAATTGCACTGCTTCCTTTAAGTAACTTCCTAAAGGTGCCATAGTTAACTCATCTAAGGACTGAATTAAGATGAAGAAAAACTTCCCTATCAATTAAATGTTTACTTAATTTTGCATAATTTACAGAGTTCATGCTTTAGAGTGGAAACTTCTGATACTTTGAGAAGAGAATAATTTGTAATTTGCGCTGATATAGACGGAAAGAATTGGATTAGCCAAGAGCAAAAGCAAGAGGATTAAGAACAGTCATCTGTTAAGAGGTACTCCTTTCTTAACATAAATCTTAATGCAGTAAACTCGGTTTGGATCTCTTTGGGCTTCATGCCATTGCCTCCTTACTTATCAACTTCATCAAAGAATTATTCCTAATTCTTGCTCAAGTTAGAAGAAAAGAATTGGATTTCATTTTAGACAAAGAATAATAAACAAAGGGATAAGTACCGTAATGTCAATCCTAGTTTCGAAGTTAAGAATCAGTACTAACTTATAAAGAAGAACCTTTGCACATTGTAGCTTTTACAATCACAACTTTACTTCTGCAACCTAAACAAAAGGTCTCAAACAGTTCTTTCATATTTCTCCGCAAATGGCTGAGCCCATTGTGTCATTTCTTGTGGAATCCATCGGCAGATTGCTGATGGAAGAAGGAAAGTTTTTAGTAGGGGTGAGGGATGAAGCTGAGCAACTTCATTCAGAACTTAAAATGATGCGGGCATTGCTGAGAGATGCCGATGAAAGGCAACATGAGGCCGCAGGTGCCCTCGTCAGGGAGTGGGTTTTACAAAGTAAAGAGGTAGCTTATGAAGCAGAAAACATTTTGGAAGATTATGCTTTCAAGCTTGCGACAAGAAGCAACAAAAAAGGTGTGATAGCTGCAGTTAAACGCTGTGCTCGTATCCTTAATGAGTGCTATATTCGTCACAAAGTTGGGTTAGAGATTCGGAGTCTTAACTCTAGAATTTCCAACCTAAGAGGACTCTTTCAAGGATACGGCATAAGGGCTTTAACTGAAAAAGTGGAATACGGATCGGGTCACTCTACTAGTCAACAACAGTTGAGGATGACATATTCCATTAATGTTGTTGAAGATGAAGACTTTGTCGGATTCAGACACGATGTCGAGATACTGGTGGAGAAACTGGTGAAGGAAGATGATGTTTCTGGCCAGCAGTATGGGGTTGTTTCAATCAGTGGCATGGGAGGATCCGGAAAGACCACACTTGCGAGGAAGGTCTACAATCACCCTTCCGTGAAGCGTCATTTTGATGCCTTGGCGTGGGTTTGTATATCCCAAAAATGGCAAGCCAGGCAGATATTGGAAGGGATTTTATTCAGTTTCCTTCCAGCGAGAAGGCAAGAGATCAAAATGTGGAGAGACGAAGAGATAGTTACAGAGTTGCTTCGCTTCCAGCAGAATCGAAATTGCCTGGTAGTTCTTGATGACATTTGGTCCATTGATGCTTGGGAGTGCATCAAATTTGCATTTCCAGTCAGAAAGAAAGTCAACAAAATATTGATCACAACTCGAAACAAAAATGTGGCTATGCATATTGGTCGTCGTCTTCATGGTTACCACCATGAACCAAGATTGTTGAGCGTTGAGGAAGGCTGGGAGTTGCTTCAGAAAAAAGCACTCAAACATGAACCCACAACAGGTTAGTTTCTCTTCAATTTTTCCCCGTTTTTTTGTTACATTTTTTTGGGTTGGGTTACACATTTCACAGTTTTGCTTGCATGTCGTATATTGTATATATGCAAACAAGTCCAGTTCTTATATAAATTTTGAGCAAGTTAGGTTTAATTTAGTGCTTCAAGTTTGCTTGGAGGTCTTTTATATATATATATATATATATATATATATATACATTTAGATGTTTGTTTAGATTTAGTTTATACGATAAACCTTCACCAAATTAATAGTTTTGGGACTTTATAAATTTTATTCATTTGGAAATTTAACAATTTATCGATAATTTATTAATTTATTAATTTAAATTGATTTTTTGAAGCAATAAAATTCCAATTTCTAAAGGTTGAGTACTTGGAACTGGTTTCCAATGTAGATAAATGTCTTATTTCAATTAATCACCATCGATATGAATTTCCAAAAAAAAAAAAAAATCTATAGATTCATATTTTAGGCTCTGTTTGATAATCACTTAATATAATGACTTAATTTATTTAAGTACTTAATAAAATTAAGTGTGTTTAATAATCGCTACTAAAAAGTCTTAATGAATTAAGTTCTGAACCAATTAAGTACTTATAAATTAAGTGCGTTTGATAACTAAAATTTCACTGTCAGAATTAATTAAGTGCGTATGAATGACCAGTTCAATTGTGAGCCAGAAAATAAGTGATAGACGTACCACTTATCACTTAATTTCTATGATGACTCTTTGTTTTCTTTTTTCTTTTTTTCTTTTTTTCCCTCGTCTTTATTTTGAAGCTTATTTTTACATTATTTTAAAATTTTTATTTTCTTAAGATAAATTAATTAAGAGTGCTTAAAGTTGAATTTATATTATGAGTATAAAAGATCTCAAACTTTCAAACTCAAATTAAACTAATTTTAATACATGAAATTTGCTAAATAACAAGGTATACACATCTACGTAATAATCTAAATTTAATTATATATTGATTATTTACCAAGTGTAACATTTATTTTTATTTTACATACCAAAAAACTTATTTTAAAATTATTATTTTATTATTTAGAACAAAATATTAGTTATTTTTCTATTTAAAAGAATTTTGTTTATAATTCAATTTTAATGATATTAACATTTTAAATAACTTTCAGACATGAGTATTTAGATTCAGTCTTCAGACTTCATACTTCAGTCTTCAGACATCATATTCAGACGTTTTTATCAAACAATGTAAATTCAGTCTTCAAACTTCAGATTTCAGTGTTAAGTGTTAAGTGTTCAGATTCAGACTTCAGTGATTATCAAACGGAGCCTTAGTGTACACCTTCCTTCTTTTATTGGTATGTTGGGTAACTTTTAACCTGTCTTCCTGGCGGGAGCTATATTTATATAAGAATTTTATGAAATAATTAGTATAGCATTATTTTATCCATCACGTGCATTATACGTATTATTATATGAGATCGGAGAAAGTATTAAGTATCGGAGATTATTAATTTATCATTTGAGTTTTTCTTGGGACAGTTGGGACCTAAATATCACCTTAACCTCCCTATTTATTTTTTTTTTTTAAAAAAAAGATTTTGCAAATTTAGCATATCACATTATTTGTTCATTTACAATATGTAGGGTATGGTGACATCCATAGACTAGAGGCATTAGGAAAAGAAATGGTTAAAATCTGCGGTGGCCTTCCATTAGCTCTTGTAGTACTTGGAGGAGTTCTGGCAACAAAAGAGGGCTTCCATGAGTGGAACTTGGTGTATCGAAACATCAAGCGTTATCTAGGGAAGGGAGAAAGTATCCAACAGGAAGAGGAGGGAGAAATCCAAAAGATTTTGGCTATGAGTTACAATGACTTGCCATACAAATTGAAGCCTTGTTTTCTTTACATGAGCTGCTTCCCGGAGGATGAGGAGATTGATACCGAGAGATTGTATCATCTGTGGATCGCGGAAGGGTTGGTGTTCGCAGAGGATAGAATAAGGGAAGAAGAAACAATAATAGATGTTGCTGAGCGATATTTGGAGGAGCTAGTCAAAAGATGCATACTCCAGGCGAAGAAAAATTTTCGACTCGGAAGAGGGTATAGGTTATGTAAGATTCATGACCTAATGAGAGACTTGTGTCTGGCCAAGGCAAGAGAAGAAAAATTCCTCGAGGTAGTTGATTGTGAACATGAAAATGGTGCTCCCTCATCAACTGGTAATGCTAGCAGCATTCATAGGATCGTGATTTATTTAAGAGAAAATGATGCATCAAGATACGTTTTCCCTGAAATGGAAGCAACTCGGCATCTTATCAGGGCACTGGTATTTCGTGCAAGAAGCAGTGGAAACTGTATACCACAATTGACAGCTTCCAATTTCAATAAGTTTAAGATGCTAAGATCTCTGTCTATTGAAGGTGTCATCACACCAGGAATTGAAAGAATTTCAGAAAGCAGTAGCATCCCAGATGATGTTTTCAAGTTACAAATAGGCAAGCTTATTCACTTGAGATTCCTGAGTTTGAGAGAATCCAAATTGGTCATATCTCCCGCGTCTATAAGCAGCCTTGAACACTTGGAAACTCTTGATCTAACGCGGGCAAAGATAGGGTTGACAGAACCATATGTACCCTTCAAGTTTAGAAGGTTGAGGCATCTAATTTTGATGGGTTTTGAAATAATTGGCTCTTACAAACTCCAAATCATCGTCTCAAATACAATCGAGATCATCAATGCCCTAGACTATGATGCGGTAGTTGTTCAAAATCTCTTAGAGTTGAGCCATCTCCGAAAGATATACATACGTCTGTCTGACAATGTGATAGGTGTTGAAGAAATGTTAAAGCTCATATCCAATTCAAATCAGCTAAGGGAAGCAATAATCTTGGGTTTTGATTTGTTTCAACGCTACAGCCCAGAAACAGAGTTAGAACTTGTTGGACAATTGTTCAGAAGCAATCTTGAATACCTATACCTTCACTCCAGACTGCGTAGGCTGCCTGAATATCAACCTCACATGTTTAGGAACCTGTCAGAACTAATACTGTCAGCTTCCTGGCTGGAAGAAGATCCAATGGAATTGCTGGAAAAGCTTCCATGCTTGCAGACACTTGTGTTTTGGTTAGATGCCTACTTGGGAAAAGAAATGGTGTGCCATTCCGGTGGTTTTACGGAACTCAGATACTTGGTACTACATCATTGCCATAATTTAGAGAAGTGGACACTGGAGGTCGGAGCCATGCCTAATCTTGCTTATCTTCAGATGAGCTCCTGTGAAAGTTTAAAGTATGTTCCAGAGGTTTTGTTGACCATTTCTACACTCAAAGAAATAGTGCTCGAGGACATGAGTGAAGAATTCAGGTCAGACTATGCATTGAAATTCCCACCGCGAAAAAACCTGCTGGTCTAAAGTTTCTTTGAATCCATGAAAATGTAAAAAGGCTCTTTCTCGTCTTTGATTAGATACAATGCGATATGAATATGTTATATGTGTGCGACAAGTTTATTTGTAAATGAAATTCGTATTCTTAAAAGGAAGGGGGGAATTGCATGAAGAATTTATCCTAAATGACTTCTGTTTCGCAACACTGGTCCTGTTGGCGGAGCCAGAAATGAATTTCACCGGGGGTGCTGCTAAATTAAATTTTCTGCCTCTATCATTTAACAATTCGTTCTAAAAAAAATTGTATGGATTTTTCTAATGCATACGAATTTAACTGTAGATAGAAAATGAGAATGATACTAAAGATAGTACGTAAAATGGGATAATGAATGGTGTGTTATAAATGAAAATACCTAATATGTTTTGAATAAACTGGCTAAACATAGTTTTAAAACAGCTGATTCCAAGAAAATGATAATTGGATGAATTCAAAAAAAATGTACGCGTAACTTTCAGTTTGCTAAAATGTATTTGAGGCTAATTAAACAAATTTGTCTAAAAGAGCTTTTAATTTTGGTTCATACAAACTCTTTCATCTTGATTTGGTTTGTTTTATCTAGTGCAAAGGTAAAGAAAATTTCTCTATTTGTATGTAGAATTGGACCTTCTATCCAAACATCATTTCTCCAATTTTGCATATGTCCACAAATTATGAGTCAGTTACAACATATTCATCCCTTTAAATACAGACACAATTAGATACGTGATCGTTGCAAGTTTAGGGACTTGATTTATCAGATCAAATGACCTAAAACCTAAATATGACAATGAAAAGTGAATGTGACATTACCGAATTGCAGCATGGAGGAGGCAATCAAATCAAAATTTTGGTTGTTGACGAGCTGTGAGAATAAAAACAAAAACCGGGCTGGGATGGGTTGTTATTTTGGTGGCGGATTGGTGGCTCCATCGTTGGAGGTGGACGGAGGCCCGGAGGCGATGGATGTACTTCATTTTCAGGAAGAAGTCTACCGAAGAGAAGAGAAAACTTAAAAGGCTATGTTTGGATCGTTTTTTGAGTGTGTTTTTTTTTTATTGAGAATGTAAAAGGGTATATTGGAAATGTAAAAAGGTGAATTGGGAATGTAAAAAAGTATGTTGGGATGAGACAGATATTAATTAAAAATTTCTAAAAAAAAAATAATGAAAATATTGGGATGGGACAGATATTAATTAAAGAAGCATTGGATAATCTCGCTACTCAGGTCTCATCCTCATCCTTTTGAATACTTGTTTAGTTTTCCTTAGCCAAAATGATTTAATCAATTGAAGATTTTTCATTTTATTGACAAAGTTCCTTCCCTTTTTTGCGACGGTGAATTTGAAATGTTTGTTGGGAGATTATTACAACCAACTGTACTGTCTTTTAACATCATGGATGAGTTCTGTTTCATAGCACTTTTTTTTGGGTACAGTTCTAAATGATCTCTATTTAATATTTTTGTTGCCATTCTTTGAATCGCTTTTGGCTCTGCTCAAATTGCACTGATTCTTCTCAATAAGTTTCTAAAGGCGCCATAATTAACTAATCAAAGAACTGAATGAAGACAAAGAATAAAATTTTATACATCATTAGATATATTGTTTTGTTACCCTGTCTCATCTGCAGAAATCATACTATTAAGTGTGGAATTTCTGAACTTTGAGCAGAGTATAATTCATTACTTGTGCCAAAACCAGAAGGAAAGAACTGGATTAACCAAAGTAGCTGAGCAAAGGGATTAAGAATGGTAATTTATTAGTATTTTTCAAGTTCAAAGGAAAGAATTGGATTAGCCAAAAGCAAAAGCTAAGAGGGATTAGAATTATAATTTATTGGGAGGATCCGTGTTGAAGCATTTACAACCACAAGGTTCATAAGTTCTGGAAGAGTTGGGAAAAGAAATGGTGAAATCTTGTGGAGGTCTTCCATTAGCAGTGGTCGTCCTAGGAGGAGTCCTTGCAACAAAAAAAAGCTATAGGGAATGGGCTGTAGTGGGTAAAAATGTCAGATCCTTTTTACGAAAGGGAGAAAGCATCAAGCAACGTGAAGGAGAAGTGCAAAAGATTTTAGCTCTTAGTTACGCTACTTGCCGTACAAATTAAAAACCTTGTTTTCTTTACTTGAGTAGATTCTCTGAAGATGAAGAGATAGACGTCGAGAGAGTTATCCATTGGTGGACGGCCGAAGGGATGGTTCTTGCGGAAGACAAGATAGGGGATGAGTCAATAATGGATGTTGCTGAGCGTTATTTTGAACAGTTGGGGATGCGATGTTTAGTTATGTTGCGAACATTTGATGTGGATGCCGTTTCGGTGATAAGGTATAGATCATGTCGCCTCCATGATCTTATGAGGGACTTGTGCAGAGCAAAGGCCAGAGAAGAGAATTTCTTGAGGGTGATTGGCTTGGCACATGCAAATGATAATCAGTTGGCAGATTCTTTTCCTTCATCAGGTCGCAGTATCCGTCGGGTCATGATTAATTTGAGTGACAAGGATGCGGCAAAATATGCTCCAATTCAACTGGTGGAAGGCAAGCATCTCCGAACTATGGAATTTTGGGCTGTTGGGACTGAACATAGTTACTTCACACAACAAATAGCACAGTCGCAAATCGACAGGTTCGAGATGCTAAAATCTTTGACCATCAGACATGTTACTTCTCCAGGGGTTTACTATGGAGGGTCACGTATTTCTCGCAGAGCTTTCAAGTTACCAATAGGTAATCTCATTCACTTGCGTTGCTTGAGATCGATCGATTCATTATTGGTCATGTCACCTTCTTCAATAAGCAACCTGCAACACTTGGAGACTCTAGATATAAGAGAATCTCATATAGTACTCACGAAGAAGGCCCCGATAGTGGTGAGACGTCTGAGACATCTTTATTTCACCGAGAGAGAGGGAGGTGTGTTCTTCCCTTTGAGATTGAAGGTCTCTAAAGAGCTGGAGATAATAAGCGGTTTACAACCTCCCCTGATCCAAATTGAACAGTTGTCGGAGTTGTCTGGGATTCGAAAACTAGTAGTTACAAAAGAGTGTGATTTGCCTTGCTTTGCAGATGTAGCAGTGTGTGTCAAAGTCTGAACAGATTATGTAAGTCTCTCGGTAGATAATGGTCTCGTCTTCTTCAAATACAGTTCTGACCCAGATATATTTTATTATGGACCAAGCATTTTGGATTACTACCTCCGTCCCAAAAAAATAGTCCACGTTGAGTTTTTAAATTTGTACTAAAAACAGTACAAAATTTAAAACTCAATGTGGACTATTTTTGTGGGACAGAGGGAGTATTATTCTGTAGCAGCGTCGAAATTCTACATCTAAAGGAACTATGTACAATCTACGTTATTATCATCCCAATTTCTTGAAGAATCTTTCTTTGCTGCGACTGCAAGATTGTTACTTTCGCGATCCAATGGGACTACTAGAGAAGCTTCCCAACTTAGAAAGACTATTCTTCAGGTGCAGTTTTTATGCAGACGGTATTATCTATTGCCAGAAGACAGGATTTCCTCGGCTCCGATACTTTTCACTCGAGGGTGCATTTTATTTGAAGAAGTGGGAAATGGAAGAAGGAGGGATGCCTAATCTTAACTGCCTCAAGATTAGGATGTGTCGGGATCTGAAAAGGGTTCCATTTGTTCCTTCCCTCAAAGAAGTAGTGATTGAAGGGATGAGTTTGGAAGTGAGGAATTGGATGATTCAGAACAGATTTCACCGTGTCGAGTCCGTTGTAGTTAAGGACTAAGGAGTCCAGTACAGATTAACTTTTGTTCTGTCCTGTGTGATTTTTCTTTTCTAGTTTCAACGTTTCACTTCAATTTTAATCTGTGTGCTTGTACGTAATCAAGACATTTTTTTTTTCCTTAAAAAAATGGAAATGTAAATTTTTATTCTGCTTTCATTATTTACTCTTTGTGAAAGTCTGTTTATCCTGATTCATTTTTCACATCATCAATGAACAACTTTGTATGGAGTTCATGCTTTTTTCCCTTGGAAGTAAATTCATCACATTGAGCAAAGAATATTTCATTGCTTTTGCCGAATTTAGAAGGAAAGAATTGGATCAATTAGACAAACTATGTGATACGCAAAGGGGTATGAATCGTACTTTATCAAGTTCGAAGGAAAGAATCTAAGTATATGACGAAGGATGGAATTGTGCCGACGTCCCCGGTTAGTTATTATGACGCCCGTGGCAGTATCAAAACCCTAAAACCTGCAAAAGAGGGTCTCGGGGTCTCCCGATGGTACACACTCCGATTTTTAAGTCAGTAAAATTATTCGTAATAAGGATATAAATCGGGTGCATAAAGCGTACGTTTAACCGTGAAGGGTTGATCCCTATTTATACAGCTAGGTTATGGAACTCTTTCTTGGTAGGAAAGTAATTAAGAACCGACCTAGAAGCTTCCAGAGGCCAGTTGGACCTTTCACCAAATTTGGGCCGGCCCAGTTATGGGCCGTACTACTTTGTACTCAATCAGTATACTAATCTATATATTATATAAACAGACAAGCATGTTTCAGGTTTTTTACAATGACGAGATGCATAATTTTACTTCTGCAACCTAAACAAAAGGTCTTTTTCACCTACCAATATAACTACCATTTCTTTCATATTTCGCGGCAATCACTGAAATGGCCGAGTCCATTGTGTCGTTTCTTGTGGAATCCATCGGCAAATTGTTGATGGAAGAAGGGAAATTCTTAACTGGGGTGAGCCAAGAAGCCGGGCGCCTTCATTCAGAGCTTAAAATGATCACAGCATTCCTGAAAGATGCTGATGTAAGGCCACATGAAAATGTAGGTGCCCTGGTGAAGGAGTGCGTTTCACAGTGTAAAGATGTAGCTTATGAAGCAGAAAACATCTTGGAAGATTATGCTTTCAGGCTTGCATCAAGAACCGGTGAAAAAGGTACCATTTCTGTCTTGAAACGCCTTGCTGGCATCTTAAACGAATGCTACATTCGTCATAAAGTTGGGTTGCAGATTCAGAGTCTTAATTCTAGAATCTCTGACCTAACAAGAAAGTTTCAAGAATACGGCGTAAAGGCTGTAGCTGAAAAAGGGGAATCATCAGGATCCAGTCGTTCTAGGCTACTACAACAAAGGAGGATGACTTATTCCAGTGTCGCTGAGGATGAAGACTTTGTCGGATTCAGACACGACGTCGAGACACTGGTAGAGAAATTGATGAAGGGAGATGATGTGTCTGGTCAGTACGGAGTTGTTTCGATTAATGGAATGGGAGGTTGCGGGAAGACCACCCTTGCGAGGAAAGTATACAATCATCCTTCTGTGAAGGGTCATTTTGATGCCAAGGCATGGGTTTGTATATCCCAACAATGGCAAACAAGAAACTTGTTGCAAGGGATTTTGGTCAGTTTCCTTCCGGACAGAAGGCAAGAAATCGATAGGTGGAGTGACAATGAGATAGTTGGAGAACTGCTTCGATTCCAGAAGGATAAGAAGTGCTTGGTAGTTCTTGATGACATTTGGTCGATTGATGCTTGGGAGAGCATCGAAGCTGCGTTTCCACTCAGAAAAGAAGGCAACAAAATATTGATCACAACCCGAAATGAAAATGTGGCCAAGCACATTGGTCCACATGGTTACCACCATAAGCCAAGATTGTTGAGCGAGGATGAAGGCTGGGAGCTCCTTCAGAAAAAAGCACTAAACCATGAACTCGCAACAGGTTGAATTTCCCTTTATTTTTTCCATTTTTTCGTCTAGATGTTTCTCGAATTTTTGCATTCTGAGCAAGGTTCTCTTTAGCGTATATAGTTGTAAGTGCTTCAGTCTCGTGTCTGGTGTTTTTACAGTTTTTTCTTGCATTTGTTTGGCATTCAGATTTTGAGGTTTTTGCTTTTTTGGTCTGTAGGTTATGGTGACATCTATAAGCTAGAGGCATTAGGGAGAGAAATGGTTAGACTTTGTGGTAGGCTTCCTTTAGCTGTGGTAGTGCTGGGTGGAATCCTGGCAACAAAAGAGAGCTCCTTCCATGAATGGAACTCGGTTTCTCGAAACATAAAGGTTTACTTAGGGAAAGGAGAGAGTATTATTCAACAACAACAAGGGGAGGGAAAAGTTGGAGAGATTCTGGCTTTGAGTTACTATGACTTGCCCTACAACTTGAAGCCTTGTTTTCTTTACTTGAGTGGGTTCCGGGAAGATGAGGATATTGATGTGTTGAGATTGTACCATCTGTGGATTGCGGAAGGAATGGTGCTGGAAAAGGATAGAGTAAGGGAAGAAGAAACAATGATAGATGTTGCCGAACGATATTTGGAGGAGCTAGCCAAAAGATGCATTGTCCAGGTGAAAAGTAGTGGGAGCGAATTTGCCCGGAGTAGAAAGTATGAATCATGTCGGATGCATGACCTTATGAGAGACTTGTGTTTGGCCAAGTCGAGAGAAGAAAAGTTTCTGGAGGTAATTCATCATGGACTTGAAGATGGTGCTTCTCCATCAACTAATTGTAACACTAGTAGTATTCATCGAGTCACGGTTTATGTATGGGGTGGAAAGGATGAACGAGAAATCGTTCCCTCTGAGTCCGAATCAGCTAGGCGTCTTATAAGGACATTAGCTCTTCATTATGCTGGAGAACTGATTCTCGAGTTGCCGATGCCGATGCCAGTTCTAACCAAATTCGACAAGTTTAAGATGTTAAGATCTTTGATTCTTGATAAAGTCGCATGTATGTTCGAGTTTGCAATAGGTAAGCTGATTCATTTGAGATACCTTAATTTGAGTAGTTCTTATTTGATCTTATCTCCCGCGTCTATGAACCGGCTTCAACACTTGGAAACTCTTGATGTAAGCGGTTTGAACATAGAGTGGACAAACAAAGATGTACCCTTGAAGTTGACAAGGTTGAGGCATCTGTATTTGGAGAGTTCTTTATTTAGGGAGGGGGCAGTGAGAATGCAGATCATTGTCCCCAGTACAATTGAGATAATTCGGCTCTACAATGCCATAATGGAAGTTAGAAGTTTCTCAGAGGTCACCAATCTTCGAGAACTATATGTGCTTCTGAATGATGATCTTAAAGATGTGGAAGAAACCATCAAGTTCATTTCAAACTCAAATCTGCTAAGGGAAGCGACATTCAAGTTTTCCAAAGCAGAAGCAGTGTTACCTCTTTTTGCACCACTGTTCAGTAGCAATCTCCAATACCTATCCCTTTTCGGACCTCTGCAAAATATGCTCCCTAAACACCATTCTCAGATGCTTAGGAACCTCTCCCAACTTCACATGTACCATTCCGAGTTGCGCAAAGATCCGATGGAAACGCTGGAGAAGCTTCCCTGCTTGCAAAAACTTATACTTGGGACTTATTCCTTCGCTGGAGAAGAAATGGTTTGTCATTCCACAGGTTTCCCTGAGCTCCGCTATCTGCTCTTTGAAGATCTTCCTTTTTTCGAGAAGTGGACAGTGGAGGTAGGAGCTATGCCCAATCTTGCTTATCTTCACATGAACTACTGTGGCTTAACATCTTTTCCAGAGGGATTGTTGTCCATTGCTACACTCAAAGACGTTGTGCTTGTGGACATGATTGCAGAATTTATGTCAGACTATGCATTGAAATCCAAAACGCGAGAAATCCAAGTGGCGTAAAAGGCCGCCTCTTTTTTTTTTTTTTTTGGAGGAGGATGTCGTCTCGAGTTTGAATCCTACCAGTAAAAAAAAAAAAAAAAAAAAAGTTGAGACTTGTTTCTATGCTTCTCTAATGCTAGATAATTAGTTAGGTCAATGTAATAATGTAAGACACTATATATAATGTTTATACCATCTTCCCATTTATGTGTTGTGTGAAAATTATGGTTCAAGACCATATATTGTAAATAACATGGTACTCCAATGTAAAACTTGAGGCTTGCATAGTAAACTTCAAGACCAACTTCATCGCTAGCTTTTCTAATCTAGGTAGAAAATAGCCACAAATCCTTGATTTTCATGATGATTGTTTCTCCATCCATCAAATAATATTTGTACAGTTTAGATTTTAAATTTTAATACAAAATTTCTAATAAAAAATTAACATTCAAAGTGGACAATCATTTATTCGTAGAACAGTATACGACCATAATGTCAATTTAACCACAATGTTCATGTTCCTATTCAGGGAATTTGGCGCAATGCCAAATCATTTTTAGTAAATTACCAGTTTGACTTCAAATTATCTTTGATGGGATAACATTATCATTTTTATTTTTTTTTTGGGTTCATGAACATAAGATATGAAACTACCAAACTCAGTAAACCCTGAATCTCGAGTAAATTTCTAGTCAAGTGAGTAAGATTGAAAATAACCAAAAAAATAGTTACTATCACTCAAAACCTTAACATCGAATCAGAGATGTCAAGTATCAATTGACGTTCCATAGTCTCACAAAACCGATCCTTAAAACAGAATTGAATAATCATGATATTAATAAACCATGTACATACACTTAAAAGAACAGAATCAGAGCATTGCTTTCATTATTGTCAATTAGTAATGCTTCGTTTTCCCTGATAGCACCATTAAATAAACTGACAAAATTTGAGACCTGGAATAATTTACAGAAATCAGGGTAAGGAATATTACATATCTGTACTATGCAGGACGGCAGACCAAAAAAAGGTGACCCATAAATACCAAAATACTTACAGAGTAAAAGAAATACAGAAGAAAAAAATTTTGAAAAAAACTCAAACGTAATTGATATGAGACTTAAATTGCTTTGCTGCTGCATCAGAAGAGAATGAAGAAAATGAAGCTTGATCCGGATTAGGAATGTGTTTAAGATGTTTTTAGTATAAGTGTTTTGTGTTACGGTTTTACCCTTGATGGTTGTATAGATATAGGTTTTAATACAGGGTCTTTCTAGTCTTTTCCTATATCTCAGTCAATGGAGTAAATGATGTATGTATATATATGTTTTCAGACATAGTTAATAAAATCAATTCATTTTCTTTTCAAAGATCAAGTACTCGAACTCTTCTTCCCAAAACTGAGCTTGCTTTCCTTCTATAAACCCTAAATGGCAGCCTCTCAATTCTTTTAGATGGTATCAGAGCAGGTTAATCCGGCTAATGAGAACCGTTCTAGTAGTTGAATCTTGATAAACTGACAAGCCGTCGTCACACTAGTCAAATAATAATTACCTACTTAATACAATTACTAGTAGTAAGGTAGCAAGCAGGGTCGATCCCACAGAGAAGGAATACTAATTACCAGGTATAAATTACTCCTATTATTATCTAGATAAATGATGATCTCAGGTTAATAAAATTTAAAACTAAAATAAATAAATGAAATAAAGGCAAATAATATTAATTCAAATAATCAAACCAAGAAAACCTAGGACATTGGGTTCACCTACCGAATATTTGGATTAGTTCAGTTCATAAGTATCTGACTTTTAACTTCCATTAATCTCACAACGATTCACCTAATTAAGAACTATACACTCTCGTGTTATAATTCTCTTACTTATATTAACCCTATGACTACTCTCGTGACTATAGGGATTAACAAAAGCACATTAAGACCATTAAGAATTAAATATTGCAAAGGTTATAATCTTACTCTCGTAGCTTATAACCTAAGTTTATTATTCCTATGAACTAATATTAATTTTCCACTCTCGCTACTTCCATTAATATCTTCAAACATGCAAATAGTGGCCAATTACTTACATGAATTAAAACAAGAATAACAAATATTAATTAATGAAAAAATCAAATAAAAATAAACCAAATAAACCAAATAAATTCGGTGGCTACACCCAAGCCCTAGATTAAAAGAATTTAGCCACTAAACATTATTAAAATTAATTCAATAATATTTAGAGACATAATAAAAAATAAATAAATTAAATAATTAAACTTTAAAACCGAATTGACGCCAAAGACCCGCCAAAACTCCCCGGATTTGCTGCTCGCTTCACGGCTGATGCGTGGCTCGCCGGTGAATCAATGATGGAGGAAGATGCTTCGGTGGTACGGCGTCGGTGATCAAGAGAAGGTGGAGTTGACGCTGCTGCCGTGTGCGAAGGCAAGGGAGCAGGGTGCTGCTGGCTTTCTCGGCGTGAAGAAGCAGAGGTGGTGATGATGCTGCCGAAGAAGGAGGGCTGCGTGGAGGATAGAGACGAGGTGGAGAAGGAGGCTGCCGGTGAAGGAGGAGAAGGGCTGGTGTGGTGGTTATGGAAGCAAAGCGGCGGTGAACATGGTGGCCGGCTGCTTCGCGTGGATGATGGAGGAAGAAGGTGATGGCCGGCTGAAAGAGGAGGGAGTTCGGTGGTTTTCGGTCAAGTTTCGGTTCAGTTCTGTTGTAAAAATAAATCTCTAATCCCCCTTTTATAGGCTTCCGGCTAAACCCTACTAATTGAAGAACAAGAAAACTTGTTTCCCAATTAATATCGGGATTAAAATTCTTATCCAATTCCAATCCCAAATCGGCCGCATAACCATAACCTTCTCGGCCAATTTTCCAAAAATTTAATTAACCAATCCAAAATTGCATCATTGGCCCTCCAATTCTCTAAACTCATTAATTTCCTCCCCATCAATTGCTCCAATCTTCAATTTTTTCCCATTGAGTTGCTTTTAATTCGATTTTAGCTCAAAACTTCAACAATTCGTCATTTGAGTACAATTCCTACAATTAAAGATAAAATCACATAAATAGCATATTTGTACTCAAATATATTGCAAAAATCACAAATTAGAGATATAATAAATAGGTAAAATATAAGCATATCAAATACCCCCAAACTTGAATTATTGCTTGTCCTCAAGCAATCCCAAAAAATTAAAACAAACAAAAACATTTAATTATTTAATTTGGCGGCCTCAGAGATTCAATCACATCATATAACACAAAAATTTCGACTACCTCTAGTATGGACTACCGAACAATGCAAACCATAGCTACTTTTAGCCCCCACGCTTGTGTGTGTGTGCTTCGTTTCTTAGGGACATCACTTTACATTTAACATAGAAAACAAAAGCTCTACTGCAAATATGCCATTTTACTTTAACAACAGACTCACATTTCATATCATATTTCAATGCAATGGACCACCAGACATGCTATGAAGTAGAAGGACTTATCTCACAGACAACCTATTCCCCCTCGTAACCCATTCTTCGGTCCATGCGGCTTTTCTTCAGGACTCTTTCCAACTCAGGCCACTACCCAGAGCATTTTTCCACTCCTATACATAGTGGCTCAGCAACTTAGGGCAGTCTACATATCTATTTTCCTCACCGGGCCTGAGGACTCTCCGCTCAGGTTGCCAATTCCTCACCTCTCAAGGGGCTAGCATCAACATTGAATGCTCTTCCTTTTCTTCCTCATTAAAATTTACCTAACCTCAGAAGCATCCGCCAACACCCCTCCCCCAAACTTACTTAACACAAAGTGTCAAAGCAATAAGGTTTTTTAAGGCTGATATTGGGTTAATGCCTTGCTTTTCCTTCACAACATAATGGGTTCCACATATAAATCATATAAGTATGAGTGAATCAAACACAACTTTCATGGCATATCTACATCAAACTTATGCAACTATGTCTCACTTTAGGCTTATCCCACAGTCACGACTAAGTGCATAAGAAACAGGGTATTCAAAGCAACATAGAAATACATAAGTTAAGTAATACAATTTAAAATAGTCTAATTCTTACATGTTATAGATAATCAAAACAACTTCATCATAGGCCTTTTTGGATTTTTCAAAATTTTCAATTTTTATGGGTTTTTTTTTTTTATTTAAGAAAGATAAACACAAAACACAAATATTCCTCTCCCCCACACTTAAAGTATACATTGCCCTCAATGTATAAAACACAAAAGACAAACAACCAAGTGTAAAGAAAAGAAAAGACAAAAATAAAAAGAATGAAAAGAAACGACACAACCTTGGAAATGTGAAGCGGACGACCGGAATTGTTGAATAAATTGTTGCAACTACCATCCAAGCACACGACCACTCCTTCAGAATTTTGGATGTTTCATTTTCAGCACCAAAGTTCCACCCTTCCAACAAACCTAATTGCAAACTAAAATAAATTAGAAAAACAAACCTAAAAACAGATGATTAAGAAAAACCACGAAAATCCAGAAATCAAAGATCTCCAGATAATCAGGAAAAAAAACTTAACCACCAACTTATTAATGAAAGAAAAAGAAAAATAAAGCAAAAGAAATAATTGGGTTGCCTTCCAATAAGCGCTTCTTTAAAGTCATGAGCCAGACTATATAGCTGATCAATCAGGTGGACGCTCAATCAAAGAGTGGGAACCCCTTTGATACATCATTCTTCTTTTGGCTCCAACTGTACCTACATCACTGATACACTTGTAAGGAGGGTCATTAAAATTAGCAATAAACACATCATTTTTATCTGGCTCCTTAACAGAATCTACTCTAAACACATGATGAGTAAATGCAGGGCATTTGTAATTTTCAGAAAAAGTGAACTCCACAGATTCTTCTCCAATATGAAATTTTAAACTCCCCTTTTTAACATCTATAACAGCACCAGCTGTGGCTAGAAATGGTCGACCTAAAATAATCGGCACATTAGCATCTTCTTCCATATCTAACACAACAAAATCAACAAGGATATAAAATTTCTTCACTTTTACCAGCACATTTTCTAAAATCCCTTTCGGATGAGTTATGGATCTATCAGCTAACTGCAAAGTAATGTTAGTTGGTTTCAAATGTTTCAACCCAAGCTTTCTACAAACAGATAAAGGCATCAATGAAACACTAGCACCTAAATCACATAAAGCTTTATCAAAACAAACATCACCCATAGAGATAGGAATAGAGAAACTCCCTGGATCACTCAATTTTGGAGGCAACTTTCTCTGTATGACAGCACTACACTCCTCAGATAATGCTATTGTCTCAAAGTCTTTCACTTTACTTCGATTGGAGATGATCTCCTTCAAGAACTTTCCATACGCTGGAATCTGAGCTAAAGCATCTGCAAAAGGAATGTTAATATGCAATTGCCTAAAAATTTTCAAAAATTTCTCAAACAACCTATCTTGCTTGGTCATATGGAGTCTCTGCGGAAAAGGCACTGGTGGAACATAAGGTTTAAGCGGTGGTGGCACATATATCTTTTCTTCCTCTTGTTCCACTTTCTCCACTTTTTCTTCATTAATCTGCTTACTCTCTACTGTCTTCTCATCAGTGGTCTCATTCACTTCAGTGGTCTTTGGTTCCTCCTTGTCACCCAACTGCTTCCCACTTCTCAACATGATAGCACTACAATTTTCACGAGGGTTGATTTCAGACTTGCTTGGCAGTTGACCTTGCCCACGAGTATTCATGGCGGAGGCCATTTGACTCACTTGCATCTCCAAGGTTCTATGAGCAGTAGTCAATTGATCTAACCTTGCTTCGATTCTGTTAAACCGTTCAGTGTTTTCACTCAACAATTTCTCCATTCTCTCCAAACTTTCCTCCGTAGTTGTCTTAGGCGCGGATTGGTGTGACTTTGCTTGGAAACCAGGAGGGTTTTGAGGTCTTGCATTAAAGTCTTGAGCCCCTTGATTATTCCAAGAAAAGTTTGGATGATTTCGCCACCCAGGATTGTATGTGTTGGAGTAAGGATTGTTCTGCTGCTGAGGTTTGCTGAAATTAGAGACATATTGTGCACTTGCCACTTGCATACATTCATAGCTCAAATGAGGACCTCCACAGAAGTCACAGACAGTGGCATGGAAGACTGCATTAGCATTTACAAGATTACCCATCGCCTTGGTCAGTGCATCTATCTTTGCGTTCATGGCACTAAGCTCATTGACTTCATACATTCCAGCAGGCTTCTTGGAAACACTTCTCGAGTTCGACCATTGATTCCTATTCTTTGCCATAATTTGAAACAATTCGTAGGCATCATTAATTGACTTATCCATTAATGAACCTCCAGCTGCAGCATCCACATTGTTTCTTGCAAAGTCTGTCAATCCTTGATAGAAAGTCTGAACTAGTGTACTTTTCTCAATACCATGGTGAGGATATCTTCTTTGCAATTCCTTGAATCTTGTCCATGCAGCATGAAATGTCTCATCATCTTCTTGAATAAACCCAGTAATTTGATTTCTCAATTTCGCTGCCTTATGTGGTGGGAAGAAATTGATCAGGAATTCCTTGTAAAGCTCATCCCAAGTTGTGATGGAACCAGGATCGCAAGTATTCAACCAATTCTTCGCTTCTCCTCTCAATGAAAAAGGGAAAAGTCTCAGTCGGATTGCATCTGTCGTTACACCATTTATCTTAACAGTATCACAGATCTCCAAAAAGTTATCAATATGCGCATTCGGATCCTCATTGTTAAAACCGGAGAATTGATTCTGCTGCACCATCTGGATCAATGCTGGCTTGAGCTCAAAGGTATTCGCAGCAATGGTAGGCCTAGTAATACTTGACCTAGCAACATTCTCCATAGGTGTAAAGTAATCCCTCAGTGTCCGAGTGTTTACTCTGTCGCCCATGGTTTCACTCTGATTTTGCTCTTTTCTTAGTTTTGCTTCCTTTCTGTTCGCACGAGCTGTTCTTTCTATCTCTGGATCAAATTGCAAAGTCTCAGAATTAGCACTTTGCATATAAAAACAAAAAAATATTTAAAAGAAATCACTAAAATAGTAAGACAATAAAATAAAATAAAATAAAAACAAATCTAAACTAATAAAAGAAAGTAATCTAAATTCGATATTAGCTGCCTTCCCCGGCAACGGCGCCAAATTTGGTAGGGTTTATAGGCTTCCCCTTTTATAAGCTTCCGGCTAAACCCTACTAATTGAAGAACAAGAAAACTTGTTTCCCAATTAATATCGGGATTAAAATTCTTATCCAATTCCAATCCCAAATCGGCCGCATAACCATAACCTTCTCGGCCAATTTTCCAAAAACTTAATTAACCAATCCAAAATTGCATCATTGGCCCTCCAATTCTCTAAACTCATTAATTTCCTCCCCATCAATTGCTCCAATCTTCAATTTTTTCCCATTGAGTTGCTTTTAATTCGATTTTAGCTCAAAACTTCAACAATTCGTCATTTGAGTACAATTCCTACAATTAAAGATAAAATCACATAAATAGCATATTTGTACTCAAATATATTGCAAAAATCACAAATTAGAGATATAATAAATAGGTAAAATATAAGCATATCATAAACCTCACAAACCGCTTCCGCTAATTCAAAGAAATGGAGGAGATCCATCTCGGAGAAGGTTCCCGAAGAACGACGATTAGAGCTGATGCAGCTCGAATTGAGCGTAGAAATGAAGATTTTCAAGATGATCGAAGCTTCTCTGAAGCTCGTAGAGAAAGTTCTGCTGCAAACTATGGCGGATACATGCATCCTCTGAGCTTGTTGCCGTCTGATACTTTGAGTTTATCAATCATCAATTTTCAACTGACATCAATGAATTATGTCACCTGGAGTCACTCTATGAGAAGAGCATTAAGTTCGAAAAATAAGCTTGGTTTTATTACAGGTTCTGCGTTTAAACCTTCAGAAGGGGATCCAGATCTGGAGCAATGGTGTAGAGTCAATGATACTGTAGTATCATGGATCTTGAATTCTATTTCGAGTGATTTGCTGGAAGGTTTTAATATGGCAGAGGACGCAAAGGAACTATGGCAAGATTTGAAGGATAGCTTTGGCACCAGTAATGCGCCCCAAATATATCAATTGAAGCGTGAAATTGGTAGATTTGTACAAGGGAATCTGAGTTTATCAGGTTATTATACAAAGTTGAAGAAACTCTGGGACGAATTGAGCAGCATTGATCCACCAGAAGTTTGTACTTGTCATGGATGCACCTGCAAAGCAAACAGACCGAATGGTGGAAAGGAAGAAAGAGATAAGCTCATGCAGTTCTTGACAGGGCTTAGTGAAAACTATCTACCTATTAAGAATCAGATCTTGGCCACAGAACCGCTTCCTACTGTAAAGAAAGCATATGCAATGATTATGAATGTTGAAAAGCAACAACAATTGCATATGTCCTTGGAGAATCATGTGGAACAAGGAGCGTTGATGGTGCACAAACAAAATGTTCACAGTAGTAATATCAGTAAAGGCCATAAACCGAGTAATGGTAACTCAGGAAATACAAGTGGACAATTGAGAAACAACTATAGCATCATTGGAAAGGAGAATGAACTGAGATTGGATAAGGCTGCAAGAAAGTTACTGAAGTGTGAACACTGTGGAATTAATGGTCATTTGAAATCAGGATGTTTCAAAATTATTGGTTATCCTGATTGGTTCAAGGCATTGAAGGAACAAAGGAATACACAGGCAGGAAGGATTTCTGCACATATGGTTGAATCACCAATTGATGAGAATGTCGGTGCAGGAGTTGGAGGATCTGAGGAATTGATAGGCATGATGAATAACATAAAGAGGATGGAACAAGAGCTAAGCAGAATGATGAAGGGAAAAGGAGCATCTCAGACTGGTGATCACATCAACTTTGCACACTACTCGGATTTTGCAAGTATGACTACTTTCAGAGCATTGAATTCATTAGATTGTTTATTGCTTTCCTGTTGGATAATGGATTCTGGTGCAACTAGTCATATGACCTCAGATATACAATTTCTATCCCTTTACAAACCAGTAAACTCTTTGACACCTGTGTTTTTACCTGATGGTAGCATTAAACAGGTTAAACACATTGGCACAGCCAACCTAGGAAATGACTTCACCTTATATGATTGTTTGCATATTCCTTCCTTTAAACATAACCTCATTTCTGTGAGTAAATTAGCATCATCCTCAAAGATTGATTGCTATTTTTCTGCCACTTTTTGCCTGTTACAGGACCAAGTGACTAGGCAATTGATGGCTGTCGGAAAAGTGGTGAACCAACTCTATATTGTTGATCATCAATCCTTTTCAACCGGAAAAATCTTAGAGTTCATTAGGAATCATGTTAATCACCCCTTTATTTCTTCAGTAAACAGTATTCCATATCATGCTTCTAATCATGTAAAAGGTCTGAATAATGCCATTTGGCACACTAGACTTGGTCATCCATCTGAAAAGATTGTAAGGATGCTCTCTTTGTCTGATTTATCAGTTGAAACTCCTTATACTTGTCACATTTGTCCATTAGCAAAACAACATAGATTACCTTTTCCAACCAGTATGATCCATAGTGATAAGATTTTTGATCTTCTTCATATTGACATTTGGGGTCCTTACAGTCAAAAATCTCTATGTGGTGCTCACTATTTTTTAACTATAGTGGATGATTTTAGTAGAGCTACTTGGACCTTTTTGATGCGAGAAAAATCGCAAGTTTACACCACTCTCAAAACCTTTCTTAAACTTGTTCAAAATCAGTTTCAAACCTTTATCAAAACCATCAGAAGTGATAATGGAATGGAATTTCTGAGTCAAGATTGTCAAGGTCTATTTTCAGACTTGGGCATTTTTCATCAAAAATCCTGTGTATATACACCACAGCAGAATGGTGTAGTTGAGAGAAAACACCAACACATCCTTCAAATAGCCAGAGCACTAATGTTTCAGTCTGGTTTGTCAAAAATTTTCTGGGGAGACTCTATTTTGACAGCCACTTACCTATTAAACAGATTACCTTCTCCTGTGCTTCAAGGGAAAACACCTGACAAGCCGTCGTCACACTAGTCAAATAATAATTACCTACTTAATACAATTACTAGTAGTAAAGCAGAAAGCAGGGTCGATCCCACAGAGAAGGAATACTAATTACCGTATAAATTACTCCTATTATTATCTAGATAAATGATGATCTCAGATTTATAAAATTTAAACATAAAATAAATAAATAAAATAAAAGCAAATAATATTAATTCAAATAATCAGACAAAGAAAACCTAGGGCATTGGGTTCACCTACCGAATATTTGGGTTAGTTCAATTCATAACTATCTGACTTTTAACTTCCATTAATCTCACAACGATTCACCTAATTAAGAACTATACACTCTCGTGTTATAATTCTCTTACTTAGATTAATCCTATGACTACTCTCGTGACTATAGGGATTAACAAAAGCACATTAAGACCATTAAGAATCAAATATTGCAAAGGTTATAATCTTACTCTCGTAGCTTATAACCTAAGTTTATTATTCCTACGAACTAATATTAATCTTCCACTCTCGCTACTTCGATTAATACCTTCAGACATGTAAATAGTGGCCAATTACTTACACGAATTAAAACAAGAATAACAAATATTAATTAATGGAAAAGTCAAATAATAATAAACCAAATAAACCAAATAAATTCGGTGGCTACACCCAAGCCCTAGATTAAAAGAATTTAGCCACTAAACATTATTAAAATTTATTCAATAATATTTAGAGACATAATAAAAAAATAAAATAAAATAAAATAAATAAATTAAAACTTCAAAACCGAATTGACGCCAAAGACCCGCCGACGGTTGCTGCTCGCTTCGCCGGATTTGCTGCGTTGGAATGGAGGTGGTGGTGCTGCGCGGCGGTGAAGAGGAAGGCGGAGAAGAGGAAGAAGGTGGCGATGGCGAAGAGTTGCAGCGGGGAAGCTCCGGAGGAGGAGGGCTGGTGCGTGGAGGAAGATGGTGGCGTTCGGTAGTGATGGCCAGCTCGGTGATGATGATGACGAAGAGAGGTGAGAGGTGGAGAAGATGATGATTAAGGTGAGGTGCTGGAGGTGAAGGTGGTGGCCGGCTGCTACGGTGGTGATGGCCGGCTGAAGGAGGAGGGAGTTCCGGTGGTTTTCGGTCAAGTTTCGGTTCCGTTCTCTTGTAAAAATAAATCCCTAATCCTCCTTTTATAGGCTTCCGGCTAAACCCTACTCCTTGAAGAACAAGAAAACTTGTTTTCCAATTAATATCGGGATTAAAATTCTTATCCAATTCCAATCCGAAATCAGCCGTATCATCAACGTAACCTTCGGCCAATTTTCCAACAATTAGAATCAAATTGCAAAATTGCATGATTGGCCCTTCAATTCTCTAAACTCATTAATTTCTTCCCCATCAATTGCTCCAATGTTCAATTCATTCCCATTGAGTTGCTTTTAATTCGATTTTAGCTCAAAACTTCAACAATTCTTCATTTGAGTACAATTCCTACAATTAAAGATAAAATCACATAAATAGCATATTTGTACTCAAAATATATTGCAAAAATCACAAATTAGGGATATAATAAATAGGTAAAATATAAGCATATCAAATACCCCCAAACTTGAATTATTGCTTGTCCTCAAGCAATCCCAAACATTAAACAAACAAAAACATTTAATTATTTAATTTGGCGGCCTCAAAGATTCAATCACATCATATAACACAAAGATTTCGACTACCTCTAGTATGGACTACCTAACAATGCAAACCATAGCTACTTTTAGCCCCCACGCTTGTGTGTGTGCTTCGTTTCTTAGGGACATCACTTTACATTTAACATAGAAAACAAAAGCTCTACTGCAAATATGCCATTTACTTTAACAACAGACTCACATTTCATATCATATTTCAATGTAATGGACCGCCAATCATACTATGAAGTAGAAGGACTTATCTCACAGACAACCTATTCCCCCTCGTAACCCATTCTTCGGTCCATGCGGCTTTTCTTCAGGACTCTTTCCAACTCAGGCCACTATCCAGAGCATTTTTCCACTCCTATACATAGTGGCTCAGCAACTTAGGGCAGTCTACATATCTATTTTCCTCACCTCTCAAGGGGCTAGCATCAACATTGAATGCTCTTCCTTTTCTCCCTCATTAAAATTAACCTAACCTCAGAAGCATCCGCCAACACCCCTCCCCCAAACTTACTTAACACAAAGTGTCAAAGCAATAAGGTTTTTTAAGGTTGATATTGGGTTAATGCCTTGCTTTTCCTTCACAACATGATGGGTTCCACATACAAATCATATAAGTATGAGTGAATCAAACACAACTTTTCATGGCATATCTACATCAAACTTATGCAACTATATCTCAGTTTAGGCTTATCCCACAGTCACGACTAAGTGCAAAAGAAACAGGGTATTCAAAGCAACATATAGAAATGCATAAGTTAAGCAATACAATTCAAAATAGCCTAATTCTTACATGTTATAGATAATCAAACCAACTTCATCATAGGCCTTTTTGGATTTTTCAATTTTTCAATTTTTATGGGATTTTTATTTAAGAAAGATAAACACAAAACGCATTCCTCTCCCCCACACTTAAAGTATACATTGCCCTCAATGTATAAAACACAAAAGACAAGACAACCAAGTGAAAAGAAAAGAAAAGACATAAACAAAAAGAATGAAAAGAAACGACACAACCTCGGGAATGTGAAATGGAGGACTGGAATTGGTGAATAAATTGTTGCAACTGCCATTCAAGCACACGACCAACTTCTTCAGACTTTTGGATGTTTCATTTTCAGCACCATTGGACACCAGAGTTTCAACCTTCCAACAAACCTAATTGCAAACTAAAATAAATTAGAAAATCAAACCTAAACACAGATGATTAAGAAAAACCACGAAAATCCAGAAATCAAAGATCTCCAGATAATCAGGAACAAAAAACTTAACCATCAACTTATTAATGAAAGAAAAAGAAAAATAAAGCAAAATAAAGAATTGGGTTGCCTCCCAATAAGCGCTTCTTTAAAGTCATGAGCCGGACTATATGGCAAATCAATCAGGTGAATGCTCAATCAAAGAATGTGAAACTCCTTCATACATCATTCTTCTTTCGTCTCCAACTGCACCCACATCACTGATACACTTGTCAGGAAGGTCTTTAGAATTAGCAATAAACACATCATTTTTATCTGGCTCCTTAACAGAATCTACTCTAAACACATGATGAGTAAATGCAGGGCATTTGTAATTTTCAGAAAAAATGAACTCCACAGATTCTTCTCCAATATGAAATTTTAAACTCCCCTTTTTAACATCTATAACAGCACCAGCTGTGGCTAGAAATGGTCGACCTAAAATAATTGGCACATTAGCATCTTCTTCCATATCTAACACAACAAAATCAACAGGGATATAAAATTTCTTCACTTTTACCAGCACATTTTCCAAAATCCCTTTCGGATGAGTTATGGACCTATCAGCTAATTGCAAAGTGATGTTAGTTGGTTTCAAATGTTTCAATCCAAGCTTTCTACAAACAGATAAAGGCATCAATGAAACACTAGCACCTAAATCACATAAAGCTTTATTAAAACAAACATCACCCATAGAGATAGGAATAGAGAAACTCCCTGGATCACTCAATTTTGGAGGCAACTTTCTCTGAATGACAGCACTACACTCCTCAGATAATGCAATTGTCTCAAAGTCTTTCACTTTTCTTCGGTTGGAGATGATCTCCTTCAAGAACTTTCCATACGCTGGAATCTGAGCTAAAGCATCTGCAAAAGGAATGTTAATATGCAATTGCCTAAAAATTTTCAAAAATTTCTCAAACAACCTATCTTGCTTGGTCATATGGAGTCTCTGCGGAAAAGGCACTGGTGGAACATAAGGTTTAAGCGGTGGTGGCACATATATCTTTTCTTCCTCTTGTTCCACTTTCTCCACTTTTTCTTCATTAATCTGCTTACTCTCTACTTTCTTCTCATCAGTGGTCACATTCACTTCAGTGGTCTTTGGTTCCTCCTTGTCACCCAACTGCTTCCCACTTCTCAACATGATAGCACTACAATTTTCACGAGGGTTTATTTCAGACTTGCTTGGCAGTTGACCTTGACAACGAGTATTCATGGCGGAGGCCATTTGACTCACTTGCAACTCCAAGGTTCTATGAGCAGTTGTCAATTGATCTAATCTTGATTCTATTCATTAAACCGTTCAGTGTTTTCACTCAACAATTTCTCCATTCTCTCCAAACTTTCCTCCGTAGCTGTCTTAGGCGCGGATTGGTATGACTTTGCTTGGAAACCAGGAGGGTTTTGAGGTCTTGCATTAAAGTCTTGAGCCCCTTGATTATTCCAAGAAAAGTTTGGATGATTTCGCCAACCGTGGTTGTAAGTATTGGAGTATGGATTGTTCGCTGCTGAGGCTTGCTGAAATTAGAGACATATTGTGCACTTGCCGTTGCATACATTCGAGCTCACATGAGAACCTCCACGAACTCACAGACAGTGGCATGGAAGACTCGCATTAGCATTTACAAGATTACCCATCGCCTTGGTCGGTGCATCTATCTTTGCGTTCATGGCACTAAGCTCATTGACTTCATACATTCCAAAGAGCTTCTTGGAAACACTTCTCGAGTTCGACCATTGATTCCTATTCTTTGCCATAATTTGAAACAATTCATAGGCATCATCAATTGACTTATCCATTAATGAACCTCCAGCTGCAGCATCTACATTGTTTCTTGCAAAGTCTGTCAATCCTTGATAGAAAGTCTGAACTAGAGTACTTTTCTCAATACCATGGTGAGGATATCTTCTTTGCAATTCCTTGAATCTTGTCCACGCAGCATGAAATGTCTCATCATCTTCTTGAATAAACCCAGTAATTTGATTTCTCAATTTCGCTGCCTTATGTGGTGGGAAGAAATTGATCAGGAACTCTTTGTACAGCTCATCCCAAGTTGTGAAGGAACCAGGATCACAAGTATTCAACCAATTCTTCGCTTCTCCCCTCAATGAAAAAGGGAAAAGTCTCAGCCGGATTGCATCTGACGTTACACCATTTATCTTAACAGTATCATAGATCTCCAAAAAGTTATCAATATGCGCATTCGGATCCTCATTGTTAAAACCGGAGAATTGATTCTGCTGCACCATCTGGATCAATGCTGGCTTGAGCTCAAAGGTATTCGCAGCAATGGTAGGCCTAGTAATACTTGACCTAGCAACATTCTCCGTAGGTGTAAAGTAATCCCTCAATGTCCGAGTGTTTACTCTGTCGCCCATGGTTTCACTCTGATTTTTCTCTTTTCTTAGTTTTGCTTCTTTTCTGTTCGCACGAGCTGTTCTTTCTATCTCTGGATCAAATTGCACAGTCTCAGAGTTAGCACTTCGCATATAAAAACAAGAAAAAAAAATATTTAAAAGAAATCACTAAAATAGTAAGACAATAAAATAAATGAATAAAAAAAAAACAAATCGAAACTAATAAAAGAAAGTAATCTAAATTCGATATTAGCTGCCTTCCCCGGCAACGGCGCCAAATTTGACAAGCCGTCGTCACACTAGTCAAATAATAATTACCTACTTAATACAATTACTAGTAGTAAAGCAGAAAGCAGGGTCGATCCCACAGAGAAGGAATACTAATTACCAGGTATAAATTACTCCTATTATTATCTAGATAAATGATGATCTCAGATTTATAAAATTTAAACATAAAATAAATAAATAAAATAAAAGCAAATAATATTAATTCAAATAATCAGACAAAGAAAACCTAGGACATTGGGTTCACCTACCGAATATTTGGGTTAGTTCAATTCATAACTATCTGACTTTTAACTTCCATTAATCTCACAACGATTCACCTAATTAAGAACTATACACTCTCGTGTTATAATTCTCTTACTTAGATTAATCCTATGACTACTCTCGTGACTATAGGGATTAACAAAAGCACATTAAGACCATTAAGAATCAAATATTGCAAAGGTTATAATCTTACTCGTAGCTTATAACCTAAGTTTATTATTCCTACGAACTAATATTAATCTTCCACTCGCTACTTCGATTAATACCTTCAGACATGTAAATAGTGGCCAATTACTTACACGAATTAAAACAAGAATAACAAATATTAATTAATGGAAAAGTCAAATAATAATAAACCAAATAAACCAAATAAATTCGGTGGCTACACCCAAGCCCTAGATTAAAAGAATTTAGCCACTAAACATTATTAAAATTTATTCAATAATATTTAGAGACATAATAAAAAATAAAATAAAATAAAATAAATAAATTAAAACTTCAAAACCGAATTGACGCCAAAGACCCGCCGACGGTTGCTGCTCGCTTCGCCGGATTTGCTGCGTTGGAATGGAGGTGGTGGTGCTGCGCGGCGGTGAAGAGGAAGGCGGAGAAGAGGAAGAAGGTGGCGATGGCGAAGAGTTGCAGCGGGGAAGCTCCGGAGGAGGAGGGCTGGTGCGTGGAGGAAGATGGTGGCGTTCGGTAGTGATGGCCAGCTCGGTGATGATGATGACGAAGAGAGGTGAGAGGTGGAGAAGATGATGATTAAGGTGAGGTGCTGGAGGTGAAGGTGGTGGCCGGCTGCTACGGTGGTGATGGCCGGCTGAAGGAGGAGGGAGTTCCGGTGGTTTTCGGTCAAGTTTCGGTTCCGTTCTCTTGTAAAAATAAATCCCTAATCCTCCTTTTATAGGCTTCCGGCTAAACCCTACTCCTTGAAGAACAAGAAAACTTGTTTTCCAATTAATATCGGGATTAAAATTCTTATCCAATTCCAATCCGAAATCAGCCGTATCATCAACGTAACCTTCGGCCAATTTTCCAACAATTAGAATCAAATTGCAAAATTGCATGATTGGCCCTCCAATTCTCTAAACTCATTAATTTCTTCCCCATCAATTGCTCCAATGTTCAATTCATTCCCATTGAGTTGCTTTTAATTCGATTTTAGCTCAAAACTTCAACAATTCTTCATTTGAGTACAATTCCTACAATTAAAGATAAAATCACATAAATAGCATATTTGTACTCAAAATATATTGCAAAAATCACAAATTAGGGATATAATAAATAGGTAAAATATAAGCATATCAACACCTTATGAGATTTTATTTTCTAAACCACCAGATTATACTCACCTAAGAACGTTTGGCTGCCTGTGTTTTGCAACCAACACTATTTCTCATAAAGCAAAATTTGAACCTAGAGCCACTAGATGCATCTTTTTAGGCTATCCACCTGGTCAAAAGGCCTATAAACTCTTTGATCTTGATAGTCGCAGAGTCATCATATCCCGGGATGTCGTTTTCCATGAGACTGTATTTCCTTCTCTTCCTGAAACCAAGGAAATTCAGTTCTCACAATCCTCTCTGCCTGTCATTGAAGAAGATTGGACTTCATCTTTACCATCTTCAAATAATCCTCCTCCCACCTTTGTTGATTCTTCTTCTCCCTCACATAGCTCAGAAAATTTATCTCCCACTTCTTCTCCTTTAAGTTCTAATCCTGATTCCAGTTTGTCACAAAACACACCTGTTGTCATTCAGCCTTTTTCACCAGATTCACCTCCTCTACGGAGAAGCACTAGACCCATCCGTGATCCAATATGGATGAAGGATTATGTTTCTCATCATATCAAAGGGAAACCTCCTTCTCCACAACACTCCAATGCTTTGCTAGTTCATAGTAAGCATGAGACCTATTCCTATCAGCCAGTCCTTTCTCATCATCACATGTCTTCTTTGTCCCAAATAGACACCATACCTGAACCCCAAACCTATAAGCAAGCCAGACTTTGTCCAGAATGGATTGCAGCAATGACTAATGAACTAAATGCTTTGGAACAAAATCATACTTGGGAATTGACAGATTTACCTTCAGGAAAGCAGGCAATTGGCTCCAAGTGGGTTTACAAGGTAAAGTACCATTCAGATGGTACTGTAGAACGTTATAAAGCTAGATTGGTGGCCAAAGGTTACAATCAGGTTGAAGGGGAAGATTTTTATGATAGTTTTTCGCCTGTAGCAAAAATTGTCACTGTTCGAATTCTCTTAGCTCTTGCTTCTGCTCACAGTTGGCCTTTACATCAACTAGACATTAATAATGCTTTTCTTCATGGTCATTTAGAAGAAGAAGTATACATGACATCCCCTGATGGTTATATCTTGGCTAAACCAGGTCAAGTATGCAGGTTGAAACGGTCTTTATATGGATTGAAACAAGCTTCCAGGCAATGGAATGCTGAATTTACTGCAAAAATTCAGTCCTATGGTTTTAAGCAATCTCTGCATGATCCCTGTTTGTTCATTATGCAGAAGGGTACCCTTTTCCTTGCTCTTATTGTCTATGTAGATGATATACTTGTCACAGGATCGGATGAATCTGCTATTATTCAGGTTAAGCAGTATTTACATCAGGTTTTTACTATCAAAGATCTTGGATATGCCAAGTATTTTCTGGGGATTGAGTTGGCTAGGTCACCAGAAGGTATGTACCTCAATCAGCGGAAGTATATTCAAGATATCCTCCAAGAAACTGGCTTGACTGGTTGCAAAGCTACCACCACACCTCTTCAGAAAGGCCATCAGTTTGGAGAAGACTGTGGACCACCCATCTCTGATGCTTCTTTATACAGAAAACTAGTTGGTAAACTGCTTTATTTGAATTTTACTAGGCCTGATCTGTCTTATGCTGTTCAACAACTTAGCAAGCATGTCCATTCTCCCTGTATGGATCATTGGAATGCTCTCATACACACTTTGAAATATCTCAAAGGCACAGTCACCACTGGTATCTTCTATCCATCTCAGTCTGATTTTAAGTTGGAAGTATATGCAGATTCTGATTGGGGGACTAATCCAGTCCACCGAAGATCTCTCACCGGGTATTGCGTCTTTCTTGGTCCTGCCTTAATTTCTTGGAAGTCTAAACAACAGACCACCATTTCCTGTTCTTCAGCTGAAGCTGAATACAGAAGTTTGAGCATCACCGGCAAGGAGATGATCTGGATTTCTTATCTCCTTCAGGATTTTCAGGTACCTTTGCACTTACCTATTCCCTTATGGTGTGACAATCAGGCTGCCATTAACATCACCGAGAACCCGGTGTTTCATGAACGTACTAAACATCTTGACATTGATTGTCATTTTGTTAGAGAGCAATATCTCAAAGGTTTCTTAGTTCCTTTGCACATATCCACGCGTGAGCAGATTGCAGATTTGTTTACAAAATCCTTAGCCTTTCCTCAGTTTTCTGATTTACTGTCCAAGCTTGGTGTGAAGCAACTTTCCCACGTTTCAGCTTGCGGAGGGGATGAAGAGAATGAAGAAAATGAAGCTTGATCCGGATTAGGAATGTGTTTAAGATGTTTTTAGTATAAGTGTTTTGTGTTACGGTTTTACCCTTGATGGTTATATAGATATAGGTTTTAATACAGGGTCTTTCTAGTCTTTTCCTATATCTCAGTCAATGGAGTAAATGATGTATGTATATATATGTTTTCAGACATAGTTAATAAAATCAATTCATTTTCTTTTCAAAGATCAAGTACTCGAACTCTTCTTCCCAAAACTGAGCTTGCTTTCCTTCTATAAACCCTAAATGGCAGCCTCTCAATTCTTTTAGATGGCCACGGTGCCATTAATGGTTCATGGAAGCATTGATCAGAGTCCTGAAGCCATCGAAAAATGGTTCGATGATCTCCCTCAAGCAAAGCCGAAGTTAACCAAATTACATTTATACATTCGGGATATCGTATCAGGCGGCAACCCGACTGTTGTACAGATTGCTGAGGCAAAATTCAATACTAGAAAATCGATGGCAACCGGCTTTGGAGGGACGTTTGCATTTGATGATCCAATCACAACCGGGCCGGAGTTTGATTCCAAGATCATCGGTCGAGCTCAGGGGACCTACACCAGGATAAGCCAGAGTGATAGTGGTGTACTAATGCTGGCTTTCAATTTGGTGTTCACTGAAGGAGAGTACAATGGTAGCACTATTAGCTTTCTATGTACTGATTCAATCTTCCACAAGTACAGAGAGTTGCCGATAATTGGTGGTTCTAGTTTTTTCCGGTTAGCTCAAGGAATTGCGACGGAAGAAACTGTTAATCTCGATCCGGCCACTGGCGATGCTCTGGTTGAGTATAATGTCTTCATACTACATTATTGATTAATGATTTCACCATATACCCTTGATAAATTCTTAAGCTGCTAACTGGAAATAACTTGTCTTTGGCCTTACATCTTCTGAATCGTGACTCATTCTGTTCCAAAATGATTCACCAGGTCTAAAAACAGATAAACTGGTTTGGTTGAATCTTAACATTACAAATCAGCTTCAAAACTCATGTGCAAGAAATTTAAAAAGGAAAGAGAAACCACATCTTAATCCAGCTGATCTCTCACAATTAAAATTGGAATTAGAACACTACTTCTGAAGCTGAAGGTTCAAGAATCAAGAACACCATCAGAAATTGAATGAATCTGAAGCTGTTTTGGGAGAAATTTCTCTTCACATTTGAATCCATCGAGCAAGTTGGGTGGGATTCACTATGCCAGGAATGTGAGTCCCCGGGATCTGGAACAAGGTCGCCACCTCAGCATAACTCCGGCTATCCATCTTCTTCGCCGACCCTTTATCTATCTCGGCTTCCATTTCAATACTCCGGCCGCCACCGCCTTCTGACCTCCTCCTCACCGGCTGCTTACCAGCTGACTGAAGCCGCGGAGCCGGATTTACCCGAACCGGCTCAAATTGTTCCCCGAACAGCGTCCCTTTCGTCAGAAACTCGTGAGCCAAGTAACCAGCTAGAATCCGGTTATCTGATTCACTTCCCTTTATTGACGACGGCGTCGTTTTTCCGTTAGAATGAAGAGAGCTAAACGCCGGGACTTCGCCGGACGGCATTTCTGTCGATCCGTCGTCCTCTCTATGTTTGCGCTTATTGAAACCCAAATCTGCCCGGACCGATTCACGCATCTTGGCCTTCCGTTTTAAATCAAACTAAACCGTTAATGGAGTAATTACGTGAATTACGTCAAACCATTAATTTTTTTTTTCAGGTGAAAACATTTAGGAGAGAAAAAAAAATTGCGGACCCAAGGAGGAAATCAAACTGTAGTTCTGATTTTGATTCAAGAAGAGGTAGAGGAAGATCGGAAGAGGGGCTGTCGAAATAAAAAAGATGATTAGAGATTGGTGTTCCGATAGGTGGCGGAATGGTGGCTCTGCCGTTAGCGGTGGTGGTGTGTAGAAGGTTTGAACGTCAGAAAATGAATAGCGAAAGATCATTTAAATAGAATCCTTATTTTAAGGAGGGTTTTCCAATGTGCCATTTTTTCGGTTCTAGAACTTACCACCCAATCGATATTTTTTAGTAGTACTTCTATAGAATTTTATTTTTCGTTTTTGCAAAACAAAATTAAGCCTTGTTTTTTAATTTTAGTTTTTAGGGATTTTTTTTCTTCAAAAATATATTCCTTTGGACCTTACATTTAGGGATTAATGGAACTCTAAGAATTGGTTTAGATTGATTTTTTGTATTTAGGTTGTTATGGCAGGTAAATAATAAAAGACAAATATACAATTCTCATTAAACATTTCTATTTATTAATTAAGTATAAAAATATAATTTTACAGAATAAATAAACTTTTAACGGAAAAGTGGCAGAAAAAGGGGTCCGATAATACTCCACATCACCCACAATTTTTTTCACTACGTTTTTTCACTATATATATGTATACATATATATGTGTATATACACATATACACACATATATGTATATATATACACTAGTATTATGCCCGCACGTTGTGTGGATTTTATTATATTTTAGAGTAACATTACTATACTATTATTTTTCTATGAAAAGTGTCATATTTTTAATTTTTCGTTTTTTGGTATATTGGCATTCGGAGTCCAAATTCAAGAGGGTCATATGTTTTATTTTTATTTTTTTGCTTTTTGGTGCATCCGATGTTCGAAAGCATTATTCCAACTAATCCGTCTTTGAATCGGGTAGGTCACTTTTGAAAGATAAACCTCTCCCAAGAATCATTACTACATGCCCATGCACAGATTTAATCATGGATTGTAGTTAACTTGGCCTAATATTGTTACCACTTTGATCAAGTATTTCTTAGCTATATAGGGTATTTTAAAATACAAATTAATATGTTCAACTATCTAATATGCTTCTTGTTTAGTAGTGTTAGTATATAAAATTTTTTTCTAAATACGAATCAATATGATCAATTGTCTACTATCCTACTTTTTTAGGGATATAAGTATATAAAAGTTATTTTCAACAATAGAAATTAAATCATGTATATTCTTAAAATATATTGACTGAAAAGCATATATTGTTTACTTGTAGTAATTGAATCAAATATTATTAATAATCTTTTTTTAGGCATAAAGCAAAATAAAAAAATTCCAACAAAAGTAAATAAAGCACAAAAAACAAGGGGAAAAACCATGACAAAAAAAACTAATAAATAATATTTGAAATACTTATTCATACTCCAAACTTTTTTCTTAATTTTGTTAATAGCAAAACATGTTGTGCTTGGCGGGTGCAGGACCCATTTTATTTATCTGGACTCATAATTTTTTTCTTAGTTATGAGTGCTTTTCGAGATACTTATTCTTTTGCCATTACGGTGCCACACTTCTCTTGTAAAACCAAAACACGTAGATAATCATGCACTTAGAGTAAATATATTTAACTATTAATATCTCACATAAAGTATATATTTACTTTTAGACTCTAGAGTATGAGTAATTTCGTTTTAGTCTATCTGGCTTCTTTAGACCGAGATTGATGCAGAACTATTTTTTAGCTAAACCCATTGGACTTCTATAATATCAATGGTGCAAAACATACCAAAATGAGACCCTCATGATTGTTTAAAAATAAAACCATCAATACTCATAAATATCTGTCAATAACATACAACAGAAATGATCCATAAAATAGAAAATATAATGCATGTTCTAAAAATGATGCATCCCTCTAGAAAAGAAAAGGTATGTCAGTAGTACCAAAATTTTCCTTATAATGTCGAAGTTTAAAATGCAAGACAAAATGATTAGTTAAAAGTTCAAAACATATAGATTTTTTCCATTGATGAACCTTTTATAATTAACGACCACATTTCCCATTATTATCCATAAATCAGATGGAAGGTTGTCCACAAGTATCCACACTGGAATATGCTAACGAACCTTCTTCAACACAAGCAAAATTAAGAAATCAAGTAAAATTCTAACAATCACTCTAAATATAGAGTTAATAATATTAAAGTACAACTTACCATGTCAATTGAAACCCATCATACTCCCTTTTCGACCAACAAATGAAAAATATCCGTCTAGAATTACAACTCAACAAAGAGAGATGCCAGCGTATATCTTTCAGACAAAAAGAGGAGCTTCAGATCGAAGGGAAGGAGGGAAAGGGAAGAGATAGAGGACGAAGGGGAATGGAAGAAGAGGGGAGAATCATAACGTAATCTTTTCATTTATTTTTTTAGCGACTAATCTTTTTTATTTTTAAAAAAATATCAAATGGAATTATGTGAAATATAATATTAACCTACGTTTAACGTATTCATATCTGGTTGTAAATTATATTGTAAGAAAAATTATTTGGTACTTATCTCTTTTTATTTTTGGTAACCCAACTCTTTTTTTTTTTTTTTGAAAAATACATTAAATGGAATCATCTTAAAAAAATAGTACTAACCAACATTTAATGTATCCGGACTTAGTTTCGAGTTGTATTCGTAACATAATAATTTGATAACTAAATCTCTTTTATTTTTGATAACTAATATTTTTTAAAAAAATTGAAAAATATATCAAATGAAATCATCTGAGAAATAATATTAACCTACTTTTAATGTATCTAGATTTAGTTTCGAATTGTATTCATAACATAATAGTTTATAACTAATATCTTTTTACTTTTGAAAAATATCTCAAGTGGAATCATGAAAAATAATGTTAATCCAAGTTTAATGGATATAGACTTGGTCCCAATTGTATACGTACGTAGTATAATCATTTGCTAATTAATCTCTTTTTAGTTTTTGTAATTAAACTCTTTTTATTTCTGGAAAATATATCAAATAAAATTATTTAAAAAATGATATTAGCATAAGTATGATGTATCTAAACTTGATTTCAAATTGTATTCGTAATATAATGATTTGACAACTAATCTTTATAATTTTGATAACTATTTTTTTAATTTTTGAAAATAATATCAAATAGAATCATTTAAAATAATACTAATATACATTTAATGTGTCTAGACTTAGTTTTGAATTGTATTCGTAATATAATGATTCGGTAACTAATCTCTTTATTTTTTAAATTAATCTCTTTTTGTTTTAGGAAATATATCAAATAAAATGTTTTGAGAAATAATATTAATCTGTATTTAATGAATCCATACTTGGTTTTTAAATTGTATTCATAACATAATTATTTGTCACTAATCTCCTTTTATTTTTTAAATTAATCTCTTTTTATTTTTTAAAAAATATATTAAATGAAATCATTTGTAAGATAATATTAACCTATCTTGCATGTATACAGACTTGGTTTTGAATTATATTTTTAGTATAATTATTTGGTAACTAATCTCTTTTATTTTTAAAAAATATATCAAATGGAAGAATCTAAAAAATAATACAAACATACGTTTAATTTATCCAGACTTAGTTTCATATTGTATTCACAATATAATTATTTGGTAACAAATATGTATTTTTTTATTGGTAACTAATATATTATTTGTTATTGGTAACTAATCTATTTCTATTTTTGAAAAATATATCAAATAGAATTATCAGAAAAATATTATCAACTTATGTTTAATGTATCAAGACTTAGTTTTGAATTGTACTCGTATAAGTATTTGGTAAATAACCTCATTGTTTTGGTAAGTAGTCTCTTTTTATTTATGAAAAATATACCAATCATCTAAGAAATAATATTAACATACTTGTAATATAGGTAGACTTAGTTTCGAATTGTATTTGTAATATAGTTATTTTGTAACAATCTTTTTTTTTGGTAACTAATATCTTTTGTTTTTGGAAAATATATCAAACAGAATCATCTGCAAAATAATAGTAACTTACATTTAATGTATTCAGACTTCGTTTCAAACTGTATTCTTAATAAAATTATTATTTTGATAATTGATGTTTCCTTATGTCATATTTTTGTCAATAAATAATTACCAAAGACGTGTTTGTTTTTTTTTGAAATTAACTATTGGTTAATTACTTAATTTAATTTAACAATTTTACGTATTAGTAATAAACTTTTAACTATTTAATGAAGGAGAATTTTGGTGATGACACGTGGCACAATTGGTTAAACTTGCTCTCTGGGCGACTTGTGTTGATTAAGAACTCTGCTTTAATATATATATATATATATATATATATATATATATACATACATACACTGGTGTTTAATCATGTACGTTGGGCGGGTTATTCAAGATAATATTAATGATATAAATCGCAATTGTATGATAATGTCAATGGGTTTTGTTATTTAAGTATATTTGAAATTATTTTCCAATATTTGAAATCATCAAAAGTAACTTATTTTAAAAGTATTCTCTTAATTTTTTATAATGATTTCTTAAATATTTCTATTGTGTCATATATTTTAAACACTCACTCTAATTGAAAATTTTCTCATTACTTCTTTCCATAAACATGATAAATTGATAAATAGTTTAATCTGATTACATTATTATTTGTTAAATAGTCACGTATATAGTTTAATCTTATTATGCCCCTACACATTGTGCGTATTTTTAAATTAATTTTTCTTGAATTATTTTATATAGTAATTTTGAAAATTACATGAAAATTTAGGTTGACTTTGAAAGCTTGACTTGCTCGGCATGGGACAGTTTATACTGGAAAAAGTAACTGCTAAGAAAATTACCTAAATAATTCGCAATGAAATTGTTACCCAAATAATTAAAAAAATTACCCGAATAATTCCCAATTCTCGTGAATAGGTCTAGGTAAATTTTTTTGGACAAAAGAAATTGCCGATCCGAGCTCAACTTGAGAGGCATGTTAAAATGAGTGAAAATGAATTCATGTTCTTTTGTCCCACATAAAATGAATGAAATATTTTAAACAATTAAATAAGTCTCACATGCTACTTCTTCATTATCAATTGATTTTGAGCTAGAACTATGATACTTTATATCAATTTTCAAGAGAATATTAGAAAGTTATCCAATAAATACTATATTTTAGTAATAAAAATTTGTTACGCAAAATTATAAAAATCTAGCAAGCTATGAAACTTAATAATAAAGGCGAATTAAGGATAAGATGATTCGTTTGGAAAGATTTTTCCTTTTTTTTCATAAGTTCCATAATGAAAAATTTTAATATAACAAATTTACCCAAATTGATTATATCTTTCCTCAAAATAATACTGCAAGAGCGAAAGGACAATACTCTAGCAAGAATTGACAATCTAAACAAAGAAGGGAAAATGCGGACTATTCTTTTCGGATAAGTAGAGTACTATTTGAGTATTTTTTTCAATTTGAGTTTCTTGAATAAAAAGAGGAAAAAACACCAGGAAATTTGTTTATTTTACAAGGAGCCCTCTAATTAAATATTTCGAAATATATCTCTTTGACATCCAACTTCTTTCTCAGTCCGGACAAGTATCTACTGCAAAAAACAATTGCCCTTTAGTTATTCTATTGGTGTTGATATTCTTTCGTAAATGAGATATAAAAAATAGAAAAAGTAATTAAATGAGATATCAAGAATTGCAAAAGTAGTGGTTAGTAACGTTATTTTGCATTGACATTTTCCTAATCAGAAAATCATTAGGTTAAGTTTTTAACATGTGATTCGAGTGAATGTTATTTAGGTGATGGTTTTTTTTTTGGTTTTATTAAAATTGTGATTAGGATGAATATTATTAGGGTAGAGGAAACGGAATAATGCTGACTTTTTGATTAGGGTAATCTTTTTAACGTGTGATTAGGGTGATGGTTTTTTTTTTTATTAGATTTTCTTTTGTTATGGTAATCATAGACGGATGACAATTTTGTTCATTCTACTCTTTTTTTTTTCCTTTCATTTTTTTTAGTTAATTTAGTTTTAACTAAACATTACAGTTTTACATTAAAAAATTACCATTAAATGATGGAGTGATGTTATTTAATGGAATGATGTTCTTGCGACATGTGGACTTGGGCATCTAATTTTGCGCCACGTGAATTAGTCTATCTAAATTTGCGACACGTGTTTGATTGAAAACTCTCCTTTAATATATATAAAGATATATCATTTTCCTTAATAATAATATGAAACGTAAAAGTACGTGTACTTACTAAGTGGATATTAGACATTCTTTCGGACCAGAAAAAAGTTTGTAAGTATATGGTTGGAGGGATCAGCATACTGTGAATAAGAAATTGAGTAATGATATAAAAGCAATGAATTTGTCTTGTGAAATTGTACTGTAATGATGCGGGAAATGTACCAATATATACAAATTCCATTTATAGGTATACTAGTGATGTCTGGTCGCACAATGCGCGACCCTGGCCCAGTCTATCTGTAGATCTTAGAAATATTTATATTTGAAAAAAATAAAATTTTGTATTTGTAGCGATATATTTTAGAAATGTTTGAAGGATTTATAAATGTTTTATAAGTGTGATCATAGAAATATTTGTATTTCACACACAAAAAAAAAAGAAATTATATTTCGCCATGTATATTTTAGAAATATTTTATAAGTGTTACTTATTAAATATAAATAGCCTTAATCAAATAAATGTGTTGAAGTAAATGTTAAATAAAATATAAAAGCATCCTAATAAATTTAAATATTAGTAAGATGATTTATTGATGTTCTCCATTGATCGTGCCAAATTAATACTTAGTTTTGGAGATTTTTAATAGTGTTGTAATAAACTTCATCCGAAGGGTATACGCTTAAAATAAAGTTGACACTTTGTAACAAAAACCTAATTGATCAATTCAATTTAAAAAACTACTCTAGTTGAATGAAACATAAAGAAAAAATAAAATAAAAAAAACGTGTCACGTAAAGTGGAAAGGAAAATTTAGTAATTTAGTTATGGTTAGACAAAAGGGCAATTTAGTACTTTCTACATGCCATGTGGCAATCATATGAGGTGTTTGAAAGGGGGGTTAATTTAGTAATTTAGTTATGGTTAGACAAAAGGGCAATTTAGTACTTTCTACATGCCACGTGGCAATCATATGATGTGTTTGAAAGGGAGGTTTTTGTTTCTAATATAGTAGGATATAAATATGTAAATATATTTCCCGATTTTTTTTAAAGAGAATTAAAAGAAAAATAACCACCAAAATGTGGAATTCCTCCTTCGAATTAACCCACTTGAGAATAATACTACATATATACTGAATTGCTCCAATTTTAGTGGAAGACTGACTAGCATAAACATTCTAACAATCATCAATAAGCCCAACCCAACCTCTAACTTAATTCATTTCTTCTTGGCCCATATTAATTTCTACTTTTTGACTTAACCAAACTTTCTTCGTATCAATTCCGAATCTCGTGAAAAGAAAAATTAAAGAAACATTAGTGTACATATTCCAACATTTATATCCAACTTACAAATTCATCACAAAGTTTGGTTAATTACGTCTTAAAGGTTATCAAAACTAATTAAATCTATCCCATGATCTGTAAACCAATAAAACTGACTTAAAATAAGAGGTACAAAATCATTTGAATCCCATATTTAACATTTTTACTTCTGTTTTTTAAAATTTTTAAAACTTTTTTAGTTTATTGAAAGACAAAAAAAGTAACAAATGGAGAAATGAAAATTTTTTAATTAATTATTAATGAATTTAATATTTTTCTTAATCTAATTCATCTTAACTCATTGATAAAAGTTAAGAAACTTCCCAAAAAAAAACTTTCTTTTATTTTGGATGAAAAAAATAAAATGATTAAGATTTCACATATATATCTTTGGATTCAAAAATTCATTAATTTTGTGTTTATTCTAAATTGTAAGTTATTTCCTTTGTGATGGATTAATTCTTTTGTATTAATTAATTAAGTTTTTCTGTTTTTTAAATATAGAAATATTGTTTTTTTAATGAACTCAAAACTAACAAAAGAAAATAGAAAATAAGAAAAAAAGAATATATATGAGATCCAGTAGATTTTACTCGTTATATCATGTCATTTTTGTTATTTTAAGATCGTGGGATGAATTTGTCCAATTTGAATAACCTTGGGATGTTATTGATGAATTTCAAAACGTTGGGACGAATTAGCAAACTGGTATAAACATTGGGATGTACACCAAAAAATTAATGTTAGGAGATCCAATCCTAAAATTTTATTTCTCAATGGAGATCTTATTCCAATCCTAAAATTTTATTTCTCAATATACTTTTTTTTTGAAAATAGGATAATTTATATATCAGCACGAATAGTTGTTACAAACTTCAATTAGAATGTAGAAGTGTTCGTGCTAATCTATAAACACCTTCTATTATGTCTCGCTCCACTTTTACAAAAAAATAGCACACAAAACTATCAATTAAAGACCTAATATCATCTTCTAAATATTGCAAAAGTACGGTAAATGAGATTTTCTTTCTAAAAAGGTTTGCAACCGTCATATTGTCCGTTTGCAAAATGCATTGCTACAACGCCAAATGCTTCGAAGCTTTCAGACCAGTTCTCAATATACAAGAAGATGTTGAATATGACATTTGCAGTTCATTCAAATAGGACATAAACGTGTCTGCCAAGTAAAGACATCTAATTCTAAATTTCTAATCATGTGTGAACATCCGGAATGCGAACAATTTTAGCAGCAAGGAGAATAGTTCTTTTTGATGATCTTTTATTTGCCTCAATCTTTTATGTCTTAGTATACCTTTATTTATAGAAAGGGTTGGTGACTGTAACTAACGAGCTTAGGGTTAAACTAAAAAAAAAATAAAAAAAATTGGAGCCATTGATTTTGTGGCATAATAGAAATTTTCAGATATATATTACTCAAAATTACATTTTGTATGTGAATTGTTACCGTCTCTATCTCAACATTGTCATTACTAGACTTCCAATTATCACTAAATGATTGAAGTTGACAAATTGAAAACTATATTCCTGGTGACTCTAGTTATATAGAATTTTTTTTTTTCGAAAAGAATACTATCTCTATTTTTAAAAAAACAATTCAGATTGAGTTTTAAAATTTGTATAAACTTCAAAACTCAATGTTAACTTTTTTTTTAATAAAGTGAAAGTAAATTCAGTGAATTTCTATGTTACAAACTAACTAAAGAACAAAAGAAAGGAAGAAGAAATTAAGAAAAGAGTTCTGATACTCTCAACGAAATTTTTTAACGAATCCATCTCAACCCACGTGTAGTGCCAACGTGACTCCTCCACCTCACTTGCCTTTCTCTCTCTTTTCTTCTCTTGTTAATTTTTTTTTCTTTTTCTTTTAATTATTATAAAATTTTGTTACCCTCCCTCCTTCAACTCTGATATAGTCAATTGCTCTAGGTAATATGCGGCTGCTTCGACTAGGCTATGACATCCACTTCGCCGGAACCCTAGGTCGTGGCTCGGGAAAAAAGCTAGCGTTTGGATCCACAATGAGTCAATTTCATGAATCCGAATCAAGGGCTGGTCAGGATGAGTTCTAGACCATTCAAACTGAGACGATCTATTTGAGTTACATCATGGTGGAGCTTTAACGGAAAAGAAAGCATGTTTTGCTTTTTCCACTGCTAAATCGTAGTTTCGGATTTATTCATCTCTGTTCTTCCTTGACAAATACTCTCTCCCCGTCCTAAAATTATTGTCCAGTTTGAGATTTCACATTTAGTATAATTTAAACTAAAAATGAAAACTCAAATTGGACAATAATTTTGGGACAGGGAGTAATACTTTTGAATTGATTCAATTGAGTGGTGATTGTTTAATTGAGTTTCCGATTTGGTAGATTTTAGCCCACATAGTGTTAATTGTGATGCGTGGGAGTGCTGGAGTGTGAGAAGAAGGCATGATCAAAGAATCCTTATTTTGTTATCAACTGAGGATTGTGATCTTACTCTCCTTGCTTGATTGAATCTGTTGCGACTTTTGTGGAAAATATGATGTGAAGTTGACAGATTTTGTAATGAGTTCAAAGCTCAACCAGATAAGAGGAAGAAGGTGGGAAATAGTTGCCCACAAGTTTTTTTTTTTTTACTTACAAAGTAAAAAGAGGGTTCCAAAATGGAGGATCATAACATTCAAGATACTAGTATTGTTTCAAAATTACACACTATCTTCCAATTAGGCTTCAAGGCCTAAAAACTTTGTGCTCTTTTCAGCAAAATCCGGACTAATCAGCCGGTGCAAGGTTATGTCTGCACTACACACAGTTTCAAAAGTACTTGAATCATCATCATACATACATATCTAATCAGTTAAGATGGTATTTATTACTTCAGTCCTGAAGATGAAATTAAACTTGGATTGATGTTGTCCCGAGACTTCACATTGCCGAAAATAGAGATGAAATGCTTCAAACATCACATGAAAGAATGGTACCATAGTAAAAGACCGATAGTAAAGGTTTATCCAAACCTGTGAAAGGTTGAGAGAACATATAAATTCATCATTTGAGGTCTGACCATTTTTCTTCCTCGCTGCGGAAACCTACAAGACTCAAAATTAATGATGTCTTAAGGATAAAAATTACAAAAGAAGTCCAAAAACTGTAATTGAAGCTAAAAGCAATAAATCTCTATATATTATAAGATTTAATCATGATTCTCAACACTTGCAATCGTCAAAAATGTAACAAAAAATATGCACAAAATGTAATTCAAGGCATGCAATACCTTCCTTCTCTCGGTACTTTGCTTTAGCTTTTATCATGATTTGCTCAACTTTAGACTTACTTCTCTTCATTCGTGGACGGCCTCGAGATTTCACTTTTAATGGAGAATGTATTTTTGCTACATCACCGCCTGAAATTTGTTGCATCTTTTGACTATCTTGAGTTGAATTTGACTTGCCACAATTTCCTTCAAACCTTAATAAATCTGGACCAATGGCAATCAGTCTTTTCTTTGATTCCTCTTAACATTTTCATGAAAACAGAACAACTTTCATCATTTTTTGACGCAATCTGTTGCACTTCTTGTACCAATGGAGTGACTTTATCATATCGGGACCTTTCTTCATCACAACCATATCCATCATAGATATTAGTGATACTTCGGTATCCACGCTTGATGTCTTTATGCCACCGATCCAAGATATAATTTGCGGGAATCTCAGTTACTTTATTCCTCACAACAGAAATTATATGTCTGCATAAGATTCCACGAAACTCAAATAGACGACATGAACACTTCACTTGACAATTCATCTCTGTGTATTGTACCAAAAAAGAAGTTTTCTTATGACCAATCCATTTTCTCCTAATATAGTCTCCATCACTTCAAATATCAAAGCTGAACCTACTTGCTTCACAAATGTGGCATTGCAAAACATCAAACCTCTTATTTCATCTTGAAACAATTTGAATATAGCATTAATGTACCCAAGCTGACACTGTCTTTCAATAGGATAACCACTGATCACTTGAAAGACTGAATTAAAAGAAGCAAATTCTGAGTTATTTTCATTTCTATTTTTTTCCTCAAAGCATGATCGTACTGCTCCACAAACTGCTTCAGAGTTTGTTGAGAATAATGTATTGAGATATGCCCAAATTTCCTTGTCTCACATAGATGGACGGAGAGTCATGTAACCAATATATAACCTAATCACATATGTTACTCCCTTTATCACCAATTGGTTTTAAAGTGGAACAACATGTGGGCTTATATTTAGGTCTTCAAGATGGTATCAGATCTGTCAGTATATGTCATGAATCTAGGATTCATTTGACTTAAAGTAATAGAATAGGGGTTGAAATGTAATTATGCAAACTGTAAGACTATATATAGTCTCAGCTGGGTTAAATTATAATTATGGATTAGTTGAAGTATTGTTTGGTTTTTCTCAAAATAGTAGATCCCCAAATTCTCTCTCCCTTCGAACCCTAAATTGCTCTGAATACTTCTCCGATTTCGTCGATCCCTTCTCTTTGTGGATTGAAATTAGCCGGAGCATTACATTTGGCCTCAGAGCTAGACTTTCCTCGGAATTTTAGCCTCCAAATCGTGACTTTTCCGCTCGAATTTACTCTGACTTTTGGTTCGTTCAATTCTGAAACCCTCCATTCCCAACCAAGTTCTGCACTTTCAATCCAAAAAAAAATGACAAGAATAAGGGTTGCGGTGGAAGAATCAGCCAAGGAAACCAACAGTGATGCCAACTCCGGTCGGATTGAAACCCTAGAGTCAAAATTCTCCAATCTCGATTCGCGCTTCACTTCCTTGGAATCAAAGGTGGATTCCTTGACTACTTCAATGGAACAGATGTTGGATTTGGTCGGCGCGATGCAGCAGAGAAATCCCGAGAAGGCGCCGGTGACGGAAGTAACCTCTCCGGCCTCTCCAGCACCCTACCAGCCGCCTTTTGCACAAGGTGGAGTTGATAACCATCAAACTTCATTCAAAGCAGCACTGGAGAAAGGAAATCGTCGATCTCCAGTTAACCCTGTGTGCGTGGACGTTGACCACCAGACACGCGCTGGCAATTTCAACAGAAACAGTCCCTTGCCGGAGTTCACAAATTCAGGGGGAGTTAAGGGCGAAAACAATTGGGGACAACAGAACTACCGGTGGTATCAGCAACCTCGACTGGATTTGCCTATCTTTACAAGTGATAATCCGCAGAATTGGTTGCGCAAATGCCGGAAGTACGCTCAGATGCACCAACTCCCAGAAGTTGAACTCGTGGATGCTGTGGAATTGTTCCTGGACGGCAAGGCGGACACCTGGTATCAAGGTGTTAAACATGCTTATGGTAAGCCAACCTGGGTTGAATTTGCTGAATTGTTGGTTAAGCGTTTTGGAAGTAGTAATGGTCAGGACTGTATTGAAGAGTTTAGTAAAGTGGCTCAGCTTGGTAGTGTAACTGAGTATCAGAAACAATTTGAAGAGTTACATTCTAGATTGTTGTTGATGGGATATCAGTTTGATGATGCCTATTATGTATCCTGTTTTATAAGTGGATTTAAGGCTGAATTGAAACCGGCTGTTAGAATGTGGCACCCTAAAAACATTGCTGCTGCTTTTGAAATTGCGCTCTATCAAGAGCAATCTCTGTCTTTCAATGGTAGTTTAGGTTGGCGTGATTCTGGACAGATTGATTCTCCCCTTAGCTCACCAGGAAGTGTGAGGGGTGGAAATGAGTCTCCGGTAGGAAATAGTGATAGGATAACCACTGGTGATTTTGCTGATAAGATGGTTAAGGGTAAAGAAGACAGAGAAGGGGTGTTAGGAACTAAAGCTGGAAATGGTATCAAAATGAATGGTTATAAGGGTCCTGGTAATAGATATATCAAAAAAATGTCACCCCGGGAGTTTCAGTATCGAGCCAATAACCACTTGTGCTACCGGTGTGGTGAACATTTCAAGCCGGGACATGTTTGCAAGTTTGGACAGGTGAATGTGCTGCTTTGTGAAGAAATGGTAAAATCAAACCCTCCTGAAAACGCTTTGTGGACTATTGACGGTGACATGGTGGATGTGAACGATCTAGCACTTGATCGTGAAGTTCGGCGCAACATTTGAAAGGCAATGTGCAGGTTCAAGGTTCAGATGGCTACAGTTTACAAGTCTGGTGGATTCATGTTTCCAGTTTGCTTAAGTTTTGCTTAAATTATAGATAGCATAATATATTTAGTAATGTTTTTTTTTCTAGTGTCGAATGGTTTCAGTCTGCTTTCTTTGTAAGGTAAACTGAGCAGTAGATGTGATATAGTAAGGCGTATGTGCCATTTTACTCTGGTTCAGTTTTAGTTATGACCTTGTGAAGGCAGTGTTGGGGACAACACTGTTTTTAGTGGGGGAGTTTGTCATGAATCTAGGATTCATTTGACTTAAAGTAATAGAATAGGGGTTGAAATGTAATTATGCAAACTGCAAGACTATATATAGTCTCAGCTGGGTTAAATTATAATTATGGATTAGTTGAAGTATTGTTTGGTTTTTCTCAAAATAGTAGATCCCCAAATTCTCTCTCCCTTCGAACCCTAAATTGCTCCGATTACTTCTCCGATTTCGTCGATCCCTTCTCTTTGTGGATTGAAATTAGCCGGAGCATTACAGTATATTCGGGGTCTGATTTCCTTACCCGTTTGGGATTTCTTCTACTTTTACTTACCCAAATCTGGGCTTTCTATTTCTATTTATTCTGCTAACTCAGTTATATCTGGGCCTTTATTAATCCGGTAGTTTATCTGGTTTGTCCAACCCTTTCGATCTTGAGAGTGGGGTGTTGAGAATAATGTATTGAGATGTAACCAAGTTCCCTTGTATCACATGGATGGATGGAAAGTCTTGTAATCAACATATAACCACATGTTCTACTCCCCTTATCACCAATTGGTTTTAAGGTGGAACTACATGTGAGCCTATATTTAAGCCTTCAAGAGAGTTGTTTTTCAATGCACATAGTCATCAAAAAAAGCATTCATGCTTTCACTTCTTTGATTCGTTCACATCCCTGCTCAAAAGGTATCTTTCACATGCACAGGTATCCATTTACAACGTTCATCATACAAAGATTCCAGCCATTCATTACCTTGTCAACCAAATGCATCAATCATTCGTAGCCAATTCACTTCACATTCATTGCTTGTGAGTGAATTATAAACAACATTCTTCAATCTTTTTTTAATCATCTTGTATTGAGTATGCCTGCCAAATTTTTCTGGGATTTTTTTCATAATATGCCAAAGACAAAAACGATGACGAGAATTAGGAAATACCTCTTCAATTGCAATTTTCATGGCTCCACATTGGTCTGTTATTATAGCTTTTGGTGCACGTCCCGACATGCATGCAAACCAGGTCCAGAACAACCATACGAAGCTTTTTGAATCTTCTTTTGATAAAAGTCCACATCCGAGCAAAACTGATTGACCATGATGATTGACACCAACAAATGGCGCAAATGGCATATCATATTTATTGGTCAAATAAGATGTATCAAATGTAATCACAGCAGAGAAATATTAATAGGTAGCCTGGCATCTTGCATCTGCCCAAGATACATTTCTTATCCTAGATTCCCCATCCAAATCAAACATATGGAAAAAATTTGAGTTTCGACTTTGCATGAGACAAAAATAATTATTTAAAGCTTCAGCATCCCCAACACCTAATCTTAACCTTCTAGCTTGATAGACATAATTTCTACACTTCCTTTCATCAAAAGGCAAATTCTCATAGCCGTGAGCATCCACGACAAGTGAATGAAAACTCTTTGCTAACGATATTCCAGCTTCATCATTCACCTCCAGCTTTCTTTTGGAAGAAGGATCCAAAACTTTATTACATTTAAAATGACGCCACTTTCCAGGGCTTAAACTATGATTGTGATCAAGTTTAACACTAGTTATCACAAACATTCCATTTCGTATACCAATATTGATTTTGGCTTTACAATTTGTTTTGGTGGTAGGTCGAGGATGTAAAGAGTTTTTCGCTTGAGATACTGTTTTCCCACTTTTAGCACACCCAACAGAGAAATACTTTCTCTTCCCATCGTCATCATTTCTTGTACCTAATTTTGTAACACCAAAACCAGCACTTTGAGCATAGCTCTATAAAATTCAAGAACTTCATCTTCCGATGAAACGGACATTCCAACTAGAGGAACGTTAGTTTGATTTAAACTTGAGCACCCTTTGTCCACGAACTCATTGCTAATTTCTACTTCATTTTGAGTTATTTTCATCTTGTTCCATAGGAATCAATTTGACCTGTATAAAGGAACCAATACATATAACATTATTGTACAAACATTTAAGTTAAAGATAAGCTCTCATGCAAATCTTTTTATTATTTGCTCCATCCCAAAACAATTGTCATATTTGGATTTTTACTCTTAGGATTAAGAGTGAAAACCCAAACATAATAATTATTTTGGGACGGAGAAATTCTTTGAATACCAAAAAACAGAGTAGAATTCCACTAGCAATCAAAACCATTTGAAAGGTCGATTAGTAGTACATCGCAATGCAATCTAGTACACACACCAACGCCATACTAACAGAATTAATCACTATCATGCAAAAAAATATAAAGGCATAAGACAATAGGCTAATTCGTGAGACAAGAAAACATCAAATGCAACTCTCTTTTTTTCCCACAAAAAAAAATAAAAAAAATCAGCTAATCTGAAATGACTATACAACGCCTTACTGTGTGGCTTTAAAATATTGACCAAAAATTAAAATTCCCTAAAAACCCTGAAGAGTTCATGTCGAACAGAGCTTCAAAGGAAAATTCCGAGAAGACCCATCATCCTTTGGGCCGAAACTAAGAGAAGACTTAAACTAATCGTAATACTAAACATTCCAGTAATGAAAATGAACACAAAATTTAATATGCTTTTGCATGAAAGAAGAAAAATGAAGCATTTCGGATGAATCACAAGAATTTGAATGAAGAAAGGCATAAATTACTTGCAGAGCAACGTAAATCACATCGACTGTTTTTGGGAAATCACCAGTAGAATTTTGGATGGATGGTAGATGAAATTTTTTTTCGTTGATTGCAAGTGTTTGGATGGATTCAGAGGATAGAAGAATAGCTTGATTGTAAAAAGTAAAAATTAGATTAGGAGAGAAATGGGGAATGATTAATCATTTTTTCAATTATTTTATTGGGTGGGGTACAAACAGCCAGGTTTTGGACGCATCCACGTGAGTTGTGGCTGCTTTTCGTTAATACTCTTCCTTGAGTCTATCATTTTTCTTAAGAAAAACCCTATCGTATTTCTCCTAGACATAGGATCCGACATTCTCAACATGACCTGGGTCTGCGACCTTGCCGTAGTTTGGCTTCTGCTTATGGAAAGAGAGATGATAGAGCTGATACATGAAATTATGTGCATTCTTTGTAGATAAGATTGAACATTAAAACTTGATGATCGTGAACATTGTTGGAACTAAGAGCAGGATGGAGTTTATAAATATAGAAAGATAATTTTACAATATTTTACAAGTAGTTCTGGAGACGAGCTAAATATAAAATTTTATCCAAAATTTCGCATGTTTCTACTAATTATAAAAATTGGAGGGAGCATGCATGGCCACTCTTTTTTGACGTCCCAAACTCTTTCACATGACAAAAATTGTTCATGATCATTACCGGAGGAGCTACGAATATCAGGATTAGGGTGAGAAATTTACGAAGATACTTGCTCCGTCTTGAAATTATTCTCCAATTTAAATTTTTATTTTTAGTTCAAAGTACTAAAAGTGAAATTTCGAAGTGGACAATAATTTTAGAACAGGGAAAGTGAGTGTTAAAATGACAGTATTCTGGAAGCAGATATGATGAAAATGGAGCAAATTTTAATTTCTTAAGAGTATTTAAAATACAGTAATGATTATGAAAAGGAGATGGCACTGCGCTTGCTTGTCCTTATTTTATTTTATTTTTTTGATAAATGCTTGTCCTTACTAATTCCATCACTAGACATGAAATGATTTGGATATCAAACTTTCGAAAAATGTCAGGCTTGATATGATAATCGGTGATTAGTATTGCTAACTTGCTAGGTACATTGATCAAGCTCAATAAAGCTTATTCTTCTCAAAATTGGATATATATATATATATATATATATATATAGACACACAAATCGACTAACATGTCCTAATCTTCTTATATCCCAAAATGACTGTTGCAAAATGGTGTAAAAAATGAGAAAATTGTTTTTGGCAAGAAAAAGTACAAATTAAAATGTTAACTAGATCAGAATCACACTGAAAAGCTCAATTGATAAACAATAAATTGATCCCAGTTTGAATAATTAAGCAGGTAGATCAGCTAGAAAATAGTTTTTGTGACAAAAATTTCCAACACAACATTAATTTTCCCCTTTTCTTCTCCATGTTCTTGTGCAAAGTAATTGGCCCAACTAGTTGCCCCCCCCCCCCCTCCCCCCCTCCACTCTCTATGTTAGTTTCTTTCAGTTTTTCCTTGTGATTTTTGAGTTCATTGCTTTAGTTGTTTTTTATATATGAAGAAAAAAACTTCAAAATTTTTATCATTGCTCGAAATGGTTAGGTTCTAAAGTCATCAGAGTGACACAAAAGAAAATTAAAGCATAGACATTGTGCAACGGGATGAAAATTTTGCGTGACATTTATGAGAACAAAGTGCCGCATTTCCTCAACCAATCTGTTTGAAAAAAAAGTGAATTCATGCCCTTTCCAGACACATAAATATTCATATGGTATTGGGTAACTATAGAACAGTTTTAAAAAAACGTTTCAATTTCAGAGGAAAAAAGAAAGAAAGAAGAAGCATAATTTAAACTCCAAATACCTCAAGAATCCAGTGACAATCTGGCCATTGATGATGAATGTGTGCAATGTGGTTACTACTTAAGGTACTAGGGTCGTTAGGATGCTAATCCGTGACGAGTACAGATTTTTTAGATTGAGAAAGATAATTATAAATCTTGTTGTTACTAGTTACCTATGATCCAATCACAGTCATTTGAGCCTAATGCTGATAATTTATCGGGTTGAATTCAAATTGTTTTGGTATAATTGATTTGTTTGAGATCAAATCGTACATTTTGATTTGGATACATCCAAGAAAAATATGTGTATGCATGCATACATGGAGAACGTACGTACCACTAAATTATCAAACTACATGTTGTAAATATACATATCTACCTAAAAAATTAATTCCATATGGCAATATTCAGAACCATCTTACGTCAAAGTAGTAGTTCTGTACATTTTACGTCGTTCGAATCTTAAATTAATCAGCAATAACTTAATCATATAATATGAAAAAAGAGATGAGCCAATTGTGTACGAACCTTAATCGTCCACAAATCACGATGGACACACCTTCATTTAATTTTTTTTTTTTTTTTAAATATTGGTTATCAACTAGATTTTTTGCCAACACAGAATACCCAGAAGAACGCACAATTGTCCTAATTTGCCATCCTAGTCATTCTTTGATATTTTTATTTTCCAGTTTCCTTTTCAGAGATTAAACATTCTTGGAAATTATATTTATGTTTTGACTTGAACTTTGACCAAAATAAAAACTTTCACCTGCATCGTTTTGAAAGTTTGACTCTGATTAATAATCTTTGATTGGTCAACAAGAAAAATGAAAAAGAGAACAAATGTCCAGATTTTCACAATGCTGGAAGTCCAATTCATTTCCAATCCTAATTCAGTCAACTTAAGTTTAATGGAGTTACCAATCCAAAAACGGTAAATTCTTGACTTTTTTTTCCCAGATTCCACTGATCCCAGATCATCCCACTGAAAGTTATTGCAGTAATGACTCTGGTAAAAAATTTTCAAACTTCAATATTCAAACCGAAATCCCAATTGAAAGCTGTCAACATGCAAAAGGATTACACGGAAAAACAAATCTCAATATGTCAAGCGGTAGTCAAAATCAATTCTTGGCACATTTGGTCATTCAAATAAAAATTTCATGGAAAACAGTTGGTTGCTGACTTGCATTAAATACATATGTTGAAACTGCACACGGGGATCAACTCTGGAAACAGTATATATATGAGGGTGTATTCTGATCTTGGAGGATCATTCAAGTGATCAGAGTTCAGTATAATATACACTGAGATTCTGAATAGTATTACTTATAGGAAAGATGGTGAGTGGGGGGATAAATAGAATGAGAGTTTCTTTGACGGTTTTCTGTTTTAATGTTTTCTTGGTGAGTTTGGTTATTGCGAGAGATCTTAATGTTGTTAATGATGAGAAACCCATTTTAGATGCTGTTGCTAAAGATGACCTTGGGGCTGGGCTTGGTGCTGGCGGGGGATTTGGAGGTGGCATTGGGGGTGGTGGCGGGATTGGAGCTGGTGGAGGGTTTGGTGGCGGAGGTGGTATAGGTGGTGGTGCTGGTGGTGGATTTGGCACAGGTTGGGGGTTAGGACTTGGTGGTGGCGGTGGCTTTGGAATTGGTGGTGGAGGAGGTGGAGGAATTGGTGGCGGAGCTGGTGGTGGCTTTGGCGGAGGTATTGGTGGTGGAGCTGGTGGTGGCATCGCGGGAGGCGGTGGAATTGGAGGAGGAGGTGGCATTGGAGGAGGTGCTGGTGGCGGAATAGGTGGAGGAGCTGGAGGTGGTGCGGGAGCCGGTGGTGCCATTGGAGGCACAGCTGGAGGAGGAGCTGGCGGAGGAGCAGGAGGAGGTGGTGGAGCCGGAGGAGCAGGAGCTGGTGGTGGTGCAGGTGCTGGTGGTGGAGCTGGAGGAGCCGCTGGTGGTGCAGCAGGAGGAGCTGGTGGAGGTGGTGGAGCCGGAGGTGGCGGTGGAATTGGTGGTATTGGAGGCGGAGCTGGTGGCGGTAAAGGAGGTGGAATTGGGGGAGCTGCTGGTGGTGCAGCAGGTGGAGCTGGTGGAGGCGGTGGAGCTGGAGGTGGCGGTGGAATTGGTGGCATTGGAGGCGGAGCTGGTGGCGGTAAAGGAGGGGGAATTGGAGGAGCTGCTGGTGGTGCAGCAGGTGGAGCTGGAGGTGGCGGTGGAATCGGTGGCATTGGAGGTGGAGTTGGTGGTGGTGCCGGTAAAGGTGGGGGCATTGGCGGAGCGGCCGGCGGAGCAGCTGGAGGAGCTGGTGGAGGCGGCGGAGCTGGAGGTGGTGGCGGAATTGGTGGTATCGGAGGAGGCGCTGGCGGTGGTGCTGGAGCTGGTGGTGGTGTTGGCGGTGCAGGAGGGGCCGCTGGAGGAGGAGCGGGTGGTGGTGCAGGAGGAGGTGGCGGTGCTGGTGGAGCTGGAGCAGGAGGTGGTGCTGGTGCCGGTGGAGGAATAGGAGGAGCTGGTGGTATTGGAGGAGCTGCAGGTGGCGGGGGAGGTTTTGGAGGTGGTGTTGGTGGTATAGGTGGCGGTTTTGGCAAAGGTGGCGGTATAGGTGGTGGTGCTGGTGGAATAGGTGGTGGTGCTGGTGGAGGCGGAGGCGGAGGTGGTAGTATTGGTGGTGTAGGTGGTGGTTTCGGTAAAGGTGGTGGTATCGGTGTTGGTGCTGGTGGAATAGGGGGTGGTGCCGGTGGAGGAGGTGGCGGTAGTATTGGCGGTGTAGGTGGTGGTTTTGGTAAAGGTGGTGGTATTGGTGTAGGTGCTGGTGGAATAGGGGGTGGTGCTGGCGGAGGCGGAGGTGGAGGCGGTAGTATAGGCGGCGTTGGTGGTGGATTTGGCAAAGGCGGTGGGATTGGAGGAGGAATTGGGGGTGTTGGTACTGGAGGAGGAGGTGGCGGTGGAGGCGGAATCGGCGGTGTTGGTGGAGGCAAAGGTGGTGGATTCGGTGGCGGAATCGGTGGACTCGCTCGGTGATATAATCCGATTCAATAAATTTCATCAGAAAAAGAAGATTTTGAGCATTTATTTTATGCAATGATCCTTAGATTTTGTCAATTAAATTCGATCACGTGTATTCAAACTTTGAAAGCGTGAAAAATGATTTTTTCCCATTCAATTTATTTCTGAGCTTGAGATTTTAATTATTCCCATTCAGCCCATCCATTTGTACTCCAAAATTTCTATGATTATGTTATTTGAAGTGAATTTTTTTAATACATATATATATATATATTCTGAAGTATGCAATTAAATTTGTTCTAAATTCAATATTAAGTTCAGCAAAATTGTAGAGAACCATTTCAAATTAACAGCAAAGTGAAAATGACAAAAAATAAAAATAAAAATAAAAAATAATAATAATCTAGTTTGAAGGCAACATTTGAATGAGTTGAAGTTTCAGAAAAATGTAACCGATGAAATTAAGGCAATAAAATCTGAGAGTAAATGTTCATTGAATAATGTGTGAGCTGTAAAGATTGAGAGTATATCTTTTGATAGTACTCTAAAAGTTAAAACAACTCCCATTAAGCTAAGATTTTTTTCTTTAATTGTATTATTAAGACTTTAAAGCTAAAGGATAAATGCATCTGATCTACGTACTAGGAAAATTGATTTTTCTTTAATCCAATTAATTAATAGACCGTGAATCTTCAAAGCACGTGAATACTGTGACGATATTAAAGATAGACATGTATGATTGCGCCTTTCTTTTTTATTATATACTAGTGAAATTGTATTCATTTTATAATGAAATTTGTTAATTTACAAGTTTATTTCATAAGAATGTAACACTATTAGTTGTTTCCCTAACTTTTTGTATCTCGTTGGAGTCTCAATAAGATACTTGTAGTAATATAATTTGAGGATTGGCTGCGCATAAGTGATGCAACAAAAAAAATACAATGGTATCTACTGCTCCATTTGTTTCAAAATTATAATCCAATTTGAATTTTACTTTTAGTTTAATTTTGTATTATAAAAGAAAATCTAAATTACACATTAATTTTAGAGCAGAAGGAGTACTTATCAAGAAACCACGAATTATGAATGAATGATGCGTTTGAAACAACTTTTATGAAGTGTTTGGGAGGGTTTGAAAATGTGGCTATGAGTTTCATAAAAAATTTTGATGCTTGGTTCATTTTATGGGCCTAATAAAATGGAATTCATTCCAAAAATCTCATTCCCAACCATTATGGAGGGTATGTATTCCATCTTCGTGTGTTCTTTGTTTTTTCCCTTCTACCCTTCTCACAATTTATCTTTTTCCAGCATCCTCATTAACTCTCCTTCTAGCTCCTTCGAACTTTGATCTCCATCTTTACTCCTTTAATCATCTCTATCATTCTATCCATTAGAACAAATAAAAAAAAATTACCTTTTACTCAAGTATTATCTCCCCATAGAATGATTGTGCCTTTAAAATGTACTTTCTGTTTTGTATTTTTCAGGTATAAAGCGATTTTAAAATTCATTTGGCTCAACATGTATGTCCAAAAATAGGGAAAATTCTTAAAAGGTATGGAAAAGATTAAAATTATTCTTAAGGCCATTAATAATTTTTATTCTTCTTCTAAACTTCTCAAATTCAGCAAATGCCTTAAGATAATTTAAAAGACTATTTTATCCTTTTGATGACCCTTACTATATTATCCATTCCTCCCCAAACAGTAATGAGCAATAGTTACTTCCCAATTGGGAGGTTCAACAAGATTCTTAATTTTTTATGAACTCAACTATTTTGATCCAAATCATCTTTTGTTGTTTTCTCCTTTTCAATTTTAGCTTTCATAGTTTCAACTCTTGAGTTTTGATAGTAATAACGTGAACCCAATGGGAGCCCTAATAAATAAGGGGATTGATAGCCGCCGAAAATTGAAAGTGACACTTCTCTTCCTTGCCAGGGTCGGCAGCCCAGTTCGGCTATTAGCTTACGAATATATATAGAAGGATTTGTACCAACCTACACCAAACGGAGCTCTGAGTCTGGATTTTATTTGTAAAAAAGAAGCTGTTATTGTTGAGGTTGGTTGTTCCGAACGTGATTGAGTTCGGTCGTAACGTGATTGGCTTTGTCGTTGAAGAAGAGGTTGCAAATATTTTGGAGGCCCCTTTCAGCAGTTCTTGTCCATGGAAGAGACTATTGTACAGTGTTTATTATCAGTAGATCTTATTGCTTGAAGCATCTACAATAGCCTAACTAATTACTTTTGCAGATCGTGGATTATAGCCCTAGACAGTTTCTAAATCTTAAGTTATACTTTCTTCTAGATGTTTCCTGATGTAAATGTTCAAAGTCTTGTAGATGCTTTTAGTTTGGCATCATTTTCAAGAATCCAAAGCCGCCCACTTCTGAACATTTACATCAGGAAACATCTAGAAGAAAGTATAACTTAAGATTTAGAAATCGCACTTCCAACATTCACGGAGGTTGTATTCACAATTCATCTCTGTGCATCGCCTGGTGTGCTCTGTCATGTACCCTGAGGATTGTTTATGTTGTTGCTCACCTGAAATGACTGCATAGATATTGAGAGGGGAAGGAACGAGAGGCCTTGATAGGACATAAGTAGAGGAAAAAAGAAACTCAATTCAATAGGGGACTGACTGATAAAGGCAGAAGATGGAAATGGGAGACTGCCGGCAGAAGAGTCTCATGAACGTTAACGAGATGGGAGAAAAAAAAAAAAAGACAAGTACATAGTTACCATGGTTTCGAGATAAGGGTAAACCAGTCATTTTCAAATTCAAAACATATAAAAGTTATTTAGATATTCACGTTGAAAAATACAAAAAATGTCGATCCTCTTAAAAATAATTTTGATCTTTCCCATTACCTTTTTAACAATTTTCCCTTAAAAAACTGTCAAAATTATCAATTCTTCATTGAAAAAAGCATGTCATAGGAATCTTACTATATATTAAGGGAATTTTGCTCACAAGACACATGTCGCACTATTAGATCATCAATAGTTTCAAAAAATACGTGTCCAGTTTTCATTCGTTTAAAAACTAAAGTAATACATGTGTCAACATTTTGTTGGCTTATTACTTTTTACTAATGTTGTACTACATCTCATAACTGTAGTTTCCTAATAGTAAAACATTTATGATAATTTTTAAAATATCATTGGTTTTACCTTTTCACCGACTATTATAGATTTAACTCAACCAAATAATCGTTGAAATAACCCCGGCGATTTGATCTGCGGCGAATTCATCAATAATAGTTGCCGTCGGTGAAATAACTCCGGCGATTTAATCTCCGGTGATGGCATGATATATCACCTGAATTTAACGTAATCGCCCAAAATAGTTGCCGTCGAGCGCCGCCGCAATCTTCACAACCCAACCTTCTCACATCTCCGCCACGGGCAGACTCTAAAAAAAGGAGGCAAGGAGACCCCAAAAAAGAAAATAAAACAAAAAGAGGAGGCTTGCCACGAGATAAAGATAAGAGGAAAAAGAAGGTGTGCTGGGGAAGCAGAAGAGAAAAAATAAAAAAAAGGGGGTGGTGGCTGGGGGAGATAATGGGAGAGATAGGATTTTTTATTTTGATGTTTATAAAATTATGATATCACCCTGATAGTTTAAATTAGGAAACACTATGACTTGGAAACTTTACATTATACTTAATTTACAACATAATTTTTTTAATTTCATGAGCATAGTATTAATTTATTTAAGTTTATTTATTATGTAATAATGACGACATTGATTTTTTTAAGGCATTGTTAAAGAGAAAAATAAAGATGGAATGTTCCCCTTTTTCTTTTCAACGAGTTGTTAAATATACTAACATTGCAGCTAAAATCGGGTTGTTAAATATAACCCTTTATAAAACAGTTCGTAGTTATATATATATATATATATATATATATTTAATAATAGCGTTAGGGAAAGAACTTTCAAGGGATTATAGTACATCCATGTAAGACAGTCTCTTAGAATAGAGTGTTAAGAACCGTCATGGTGTTCATTAGAAGAACTTTTGTAAGACGTTCTCTATTTTGATTTGGGTAAGTCTTAAGCACTGCCTTTGTAATTTTTATTTTTAATTAATAAAATCGGAGGATGCCCGCCAAGTACCGCCCTAGTTCAGCTAAAACAAAAAAAAAAAAAAAATTCGATGCAGATTTTTAACCTTCCAAAATTATGGTACCTTTAAGTAAGGCGATACAGAGTGACATGAAAATTAAAAATATATAAGAAGATGGAATGAAACCCGCCGATTTTTTATTGCAACGTGTTGTCAAAAATACTAAACTATTAATTTATCGATAAGTGTCATCTTTAAACAAATAGTTCTTTCTTATTATTCTTTTTTTTTTGGCTTAACGGGGTGCCAAAAATACTAAAATAATAGTAAAAATAATTATAACTTTTTAACCTACAAAAAACTCGGAATCTTTTAAGTGAGAACGCAGAGTGACATGTTGTTAAAGAGAAAAATAAAGATAGCATGAGACCCACCATTTCTTTTTTTTTTATTTGTTTCTTTTTTGTTTTTTAGGTTCAACGGGCTGATATAAATACTAAAATAGTAGCTAAAATCATTGCAAATTTTTAACCTACCAAAAACATTGTTAAAAAATTCAAGATGAAATGAGACCCGCTGGTTCTTTTCTTTTGGTTCACGGGGTGTTATAAATACTAACATTGCAGCTAAAATCATTATAGATTTTTCACATACCAAAAACATTGTTAAAAAGAAAAATAAAGATGGAATGAGATCCACCGGTTCTTTTTCTTTTTGGTTCAACGGGCTATTATAAATACTAACATACCGCCTAAAATCATTGCAGATTTTTAACCTACCAAAAACATGAACCTTTAAATAGGACCATACAAAGTGACATGATGTTAAAAATATATAAGAAGATGGAATGAGACCCACAAATTTTTTTATTGCAACGGGTTGTCGAAAATACTAAACTATTTCATCTTTGAATAATAAGTTCTTGCTTATTCTTCTTTTTTTTTTTTTCTTTTAGGCTCAATGCGGTGCCAAAAGACACATTTTTAAGAGAATTTGTAATTACAATTACTTATTATTAAGGGAATTTTGCTCACAAGACACATGTCGCATTATTAGATCATCAATAGTTTCAAAAAACACGTGTCGCACTATTAGATCATCAATTACAAATTTTTAACGTACAAAAAACTCAAAATCTTTTAAGTGAGAACGCAGAGTGACATGTTGTTGAAAAAAAATAAAGATGGAATGAGACCCATCGGTTCTTTTTTTTTTTTGTTCAACGGGCTGTTATAAATACTAAAATAGTAGCTAAAATTATTTTAGATTTTAACCCACTAAAAAACATTGTTAAAAAAAATGAAGATGAAATGAGTCCCATTGGTTTTTTTTTCTTTTGGTTCAACCGGCTATTATAAATACTAACATTGCAGCTAAACTCATTGCAGATTTTTAATCAACCAAAAACATAGAATCTTTAATTAGGACGATACAGAGGGATATGATGTTAAAAATACATAAGAAGATGGAATGAGACCCGTCGATTTTTATTGTAACGGGTTGTCGAAAATAATAAACTATTAATTTGCCGATAATTATCATTTCTGAACAAATAGTTCTTACTAAATCTTTTTTTTCTTTTGGGATCAACGGGGTGCCAAAAATACAATAATAACAGACAAAACAATTAAAAATTTTTTAACCTACAAAAATTCGTAAGCTTTTAAGTGAGAACACAGAGTGACCTATTGTTAAAGAGAAAAATAAAGATGGAATGAGACCTACTGGTTCTTTTTTTTTTTTTTTTTTTTGGTTCAACAGGCTGTTATAATTACTAAAATAGTAACTAAAATCATTACAGATTTTTAGCCTACGAAAAACATATAACCTTTAAGTATGACGACACAGAGTGACATGATGTTAAAAATATAAAAGAACATGGAATGAGCCGCCGATTTTTTATTGCAACGGATTGTCGAAAATATTATACTATTAATTTATCAATAAGTATCATCTTTGAACCAATTCTTGCTTATTCTTCTTTTTTTTTTTTCTTTCTTTTGGGCTCGACGGGGTGCGAAAATACTATAATAGTATTCAAAACAATTATAAATTTAAACCTACAAAAATTCGGAATTTCTTTTAAGTGAGAACGCCGAATGACATGTTAAGAAGACCAACTGATTCTTTTTCTTTTTTTTTTTGGTTCAACGGGTTGTTATAAATGCTAAAATTGCATCTAAAATCATTGCAGATTTTTAATCTACAAAAAACATAGAAGTCGGACGATACAGAGTGATATGATATTAAAAATATAATAGAAGATGGAATGAGACCCGCCGATTGTTTGTTGCAACGGGTTGTCGAAAATATTAAACTATTAATTTATCGATAAGTATAATCTTTGAACAAATAATTCTTGTTTATTCTTCTATTTCCTTTTTCTTTTGAGTTCAAAGGGGTGCAAAAAATATTAAAATAGCAGCCAAAATTGTTCCAAGTATTTAACCTACCTAACACTAAAAACCTTTTGAGCAAGACGATGCAGAGTGACATGTTGTTAAATATTAAAATGTAGATCGAGTGAGATCTTCTTTTTTTTTTTTTTTTGTCTAATGGATTGTCAGAAATATTTAAATAGCAAAGTTTTATTTTTCTATCCAATTTCAATAATTATTATTTAAATTTATTTTATTACATGTTTTTATGTCTTATGAATTAAATTGGATTAAATTTTCTAATGTACTTTTTTCCCACGTGTTGTTATTGGCAACACGTCTATCAACCAAAACCATTGCAGTTTTTTAACTTATTAAAGAGTTAAAACCTTTTAAACATGAATATATAAAGTAACATGGTGTTAAAAGTGAAAATGAAGATGAATTAAGAACTGTGTTTTCTTCTTTTTTTTTTCTTCTTTTCTTTTTCGGTGTAACGATGTGTCAAAAATACTAAAATAGCAAATAAAACCATTACAATTTTTTAACCTACTATAGATTCGGAACCTTTTAAGTGAGATAACACGGAGTGAATTGTTGCTAAAGATAAAAATGAAGATTGAATGAGAGTCACCGGTTCTTTTTTTTTTTTTTGGTTCAACGGGTTGTTATAAATTCTATAGTAGCTAAAACCATTGCAGATTTTTAACTTACAAAAAACATGGAACATTTAAGCATGACGATATATAGTGACATGATGTTAAAAATATAAATGAAGATGGAATGAGACCCGTGGATTTTTTTTCCCAACGTATTGTCGAAAATACTAAACTATTAACTTATCGATAAGTATCATCTTTGAACAAATAATCTTTGATTAAATAGAAAAATTTTATTTTTAGTTCAATTTTCAATGATTATTAATCAAATTGTTCTTTTTTATTACGCGTTTTTATGTCTCATGAATTAAATTGGATTGAATTTTCTAATGCATTTTTTCCCAATGTGTTGCTATTTGTAACACGTCCATCAACGAAAACCATTGCATATGTATTATTTTATTAGTAAATAAACAATACATTTACTGTATGTTGTAACCTACTATCTGTTATACACCTTCGTTTTTATTCTTATATGTTGTAATTATATACTCATATTTTACGTTAAAAAACATAGGACAATTTATTACAAATTTGCCCACCGTGCAATGCACAGGTAAAATACTAGTATTACCTATAATTTGAAATTCTCCTGCATTAAAATTAGAAAAAACTACACGGATCTAATTTTATTAACACCATATTATCAAAAAAAGTAAAAGAAATAATTGAATGACAAGACTCTTTGTCCCAAACTAATAGAGTACTTGCATATCCTACTATATTAGAAACAAAAACCTCCCTTTCAAACACCTCATACGATTGCCACGTGGCATGTAGAAAGTACTAAATTGCCCTTTTGTCTAGCCATAACTAAATTACTAAATTTTCCTTTGCACTTTACGTGACACGTTTTTTTTATTTTATTTTTCCTTTATGTTGACTAGAGTGGTTTTTTAAATTGAATTGATCAATTAGGTTTTTGATACAAAGTGTCAACTTTGTTTTAAGCGAATACCCTTCGGATGAATCTTATTACAAAACTATTAAAAATCTCCAAAACTAAGTATTGATTTGGCACGACCAATGGAAAACATCAATAAATCATCTTACTAATATTTAAATTTATTAGGATGTTTTTATATTTTATCTAACATTTACTTCAACAAATTTATTCGATTAAGGCTATTTATATTTAATAAGTAACACTTATAAAACATTTCTAAAACATACATGGCGAAATACAATTTCTTTTTTTTTTTTTTGTGAAATACAAATATTTCTATGATCACACTTATAAAACATTTCTAATTCCTTCAAACATTTCTAAAATATATCGCTACAAATACAAAATTTTATTTTTTTTTCAAATATAAATATTTCTAAGATCTACAGATAGACTGGGCCAGGGTCGCGTATTGCGCGACCAAACATCATTAGTCTAAACAAGAAAGGAAAAAAAGAATTTTTTTTTTTTTTTTAAACTATTCCGTCTTATTAAGAACACTTTTAGCGTCTCTTCAGAAGTTCCAGTAACACAAGAATTATGCCCGTTTCCATCAATAATTCACGAACTTCTTGTGAAATATGTTTGATAAACATGAGTTGTTACATGATAATGTTTCTTAATCTAATCAGTTGGAGAAGATTCTACAGTTGTAAGATGAATTTTAATTATGATACAGTCACAGAAAAGAAATCTCTTTTAAGAACCAAAGGGGGGAAAAGGAAGAGAGGGAAAGATGTAAACTATTCAGAAGTGGGTGGCTTTGGATTCTTGATGATGATGCCAAACCAAAAGCAGGCAGTCAGGCACCCCTTTTGGATGAAAGAAAATGGGTTGTTGATGAGTGTTTGATTTGATGGCATTGTGGGCTCAAGTCAAATGACTTTCACCCCACAAAAAGGTAATTCTTTTTTCCTCCTTCATGATTGCTAATAATTAGTGTGAATTCGGTTTCGGTTTTGACTATCTAGTTTTTTCACCATTATACAATGATGGCACTGTATTTCTTCAGCTTTTGTCACGGATAAAGATGGTTTCTTTGGTACACTAAGTCTGTTTTTCCTTGCTGAATGTAACTAGGCAGAGGTAACCTTTTTGGTGTTTTCAGCTGCTTAACGTAGTAAATTGTGTAGTTCACTCTACTCTTTTGCACTTGATTCTTATAGGGTCTAATTTGATGTAGTATGAAAACATTTTCTGAGTTGTGCAAGAAGCTTGAACTTTGCTTTTGCCCTTCCAGCCTTGTTTCATTTAGTTTTATCTTTGTGTAAAAGTGATCATTTGAATTGCATAAACATTGGTTGACAAGTGTGGTTTTTGGATCAATTTTGAATGTGGTAAAGCTGGGATTCTGTTGCATAATGCTTCTCTGGGGAATCTTGAACTTTTTGAGTTCAAGTTCTGTATGTATAATTTTTTTCATTTTATAGTAATGTGAGTGCTTTGAATGGTAAGGAATTCAGAGTTTCACTGTTTATTTGCGTATTTCTTTAACATGTAAAGGGATGTGTGGAATGAGAATCAAAGACTGGCTTCACAATAGGAAAAATAGCTTTAGTGGGAGACTTCAAAAGATGATGAAGTGCATTTGGTCTGGGGAGCACCTGAGGATTGATGAAACTATTGCTTCGTCGTCGGAGTCTCTGGCAACCAGGGACTACTCAGCCACAGCCAGCGGGTTCTCTTCTCGTGCTGGTGAACCTGATCGAAAGGTTGATACAAGCAACATTGAAGAAGCAGAATCATCACTTCGCGAGAGTGGCTATTTAAATTATGAGGTTGGTGAATTTGAATATTGTTGCACCATTATAGCTTTTGTGTATTGAAATACTGGGGTAAGGCTGCGTACATCTTGACCCCCCAGACCCCAACCAAGTTGGGAATGTACTTGGTATGTAGTAGTAGTAGTAGTTGTTGTTGTTGTATTAACCTTCATTTTGCTTGATCATTTCAGAAGAACTTTTCATTCTCGTTAAAAAGAATTGTTCTGTTAGCACCATCACCATGTTAGAGGTAAATCATCAGTCTTGTTCTGCACAAAGGCCAGCTAAATTCTTGTGTCATATAGTTTGATTTGTTGAAATTATCAATACGATGTGAGGTGTCAAGAGAAATCGAGACCTCTAGGCTGGATTGTTTCTCTGTATGGTCCAGTGATCCAGTCAGCTGAATAGTGTTTAAGAATAATATGTGGGATTTGGATAATGAACTGGATAAAGTCCCAAGGTTGGTTGTACTCAGTACTCACACTGGCACATAGAATGGTTGGGAATGAAGAGTGTGTGAAGTGATAATTTGCGAAAATAAGAATATCAACAAAAGATACTATGGGTTATAGGTTTGGATATTGAGCATTGCTTCTGCAGTAGAGATCCATAGGATGAATTTGATTATGAGCATCCAGTTTCAGGAAGTTCTGACAAATTCTTACATGCTTATTACCATGCTGACATGCAACTTGACCTCTAAAATGTGGTCTGTTACTGCAGTGCTCTTGACTAACTCTGCCATTCTTAATGTGGACCGGTTCACCACAGCCCCCGCTATTTTGCTCTATTGATTTGAGTTACTCATGTATGAATTCTTCTGTCTTTTCAACTCGTGCAGAAATAGACTTGTCTTTATTATCATTTGGTTTGTCATATGTATGAAGTAAAAGAAATTGACTATCGGACTTATATTCTGATTGGTAATTAAAAAATCTTTTGGAATCTGTAGGAAGCTAGAGCACTATTGGGTCGGCTTGAGTATCAGAAAGGAAATGTGGAGGCTGCTCTGCATGTTTTTGAAGGGATTGACATTGCTGCTGTGATTCCAAAAATAAAAGTTTCTATTGCTAGAAGATGTGAGTTACCTAGACGGCTTTCCCAAAGTGACGCTGCTCCACCTTTGTCAATGCATGCTGTTAGTTTGCTCTTTGAAGCAATTTTTCTGAAAGCTAAATCACTTATGGTCCTCCAGAAATTTACAGGTTCTTCCACCACCTTATTCAACTGAGAGTAGTCGTATTCAAACACACAAAAAGAAAAAAAAAGAAAAAAAGAAAGGGTGTAGTAGTATTTAAAAGTACAATAACAAGCCTTGATCCCACTTATTTGAGTATGTGGTTGGTTATATGTAGTCGTTATATTCAAACACATTAAAAAAAATAGTGGGAGTAGTAATATTCATACTTTGATCAAAAGTTGCTTCCTCTGCCTGTTTGGAATTTGGTTAAAGGGCTTTTCTCCACCTGATTTGGAATTTGTTCGCTTCTGAAATTTTATAAGCCTGTTCTACCTTGTGGACTGCAGCCTGATTGTGTTGCGTTCTCATGCTTTGTAATATTAGATAGCGCCTCTCGAAAAGCACCATGACTGAAATATCATTCATTTCTGGATGTTATCATTGATTTTGAACACGTAAACGTAATTAATTTCGTCTTTAAAGGTCCCAATAAATTTTCTTTTGTTTGTTTGGATGTTGTAAAGTTTTAGATCCTTTCACTTAGAAGCACCATTGTCCTTGTCATGTTACAGAGGCTGCTCAATCCTGTAAAGTAATTTTGGATACTGTGGAAGCTGCTGTGCCAGAAGGCTTGCCTGAAAAATTTGCTTCTGATAGCAAATTGTTGGATACTTTAAGCAAGGCTGTTGAGCTACTTCCAGAGTTGTGGAAACTCGCTGATGTTCCTCAGGAAGTTATTTTATCATATAGGCGAGCTCTCCTATACCATTGGAACCTTGACGTGGAAACCAGAGGTAAATTAGAAAAGGAATTTGCCACCTTTCTTCTCTATAGTGGTTGCGATGCAACTGCTCCAAATCTTTGCTCACAGGCAGAGGGTTCCTTTATTCCGACAAACAATATTGAAGAGGCTGTTCTCCTACTACTACTTGTGCTGAGAAAGTCTGCATTGAACAAAATTATATGGGATCCATCTGTCTTGGATCATCTTATTTTCGCATTATCCATAGCAGGTGAACTTAGGACTGCTGCCCATCAGATTGAGGAATTGTCTACTGGAACCATTGAAGAAAAAAACAAGTACACTACTCTTGCACTGTGTTACTATGGTGAAGGAGACAGCTTGGTAGCTTTAAATTTATTGACTAACGTATTGAATAACCGAGAAAACCATAATTGCATATTTGAGTTATTACTTGCTTCAAAGATTTGTGGGGAGATTCCCAATCATATCGAAGAAGGTTCAAGATTTGCTCGGAAGGTAATTTCTCATTGTGGTGGAAAATGTGAGCATTTGGCCATTGTTGCCAATTATTTGCTTGGAATTTCGCTATCAGCTCAATCTCAAGAGCTGGTTTCAGATTCCAAGAAGCTCTCAAGACAGGCAGAAGCACTTGAGGCACTAGAAACGGCTCGGAAAATGTCCAGCGAAATTAATTCTGATGTGTTATTCCACCTTAGTTTAGAATATGCTGAACAGAGAAAGTTGGATGCTGCTTTATACTATGCAAAGAGGTTGGTGAGAAATGAGGCAGGATCCAGTCTTAAGGGATGGATTCTCTTGGCTCGTATACTGTCTGCTAAGAAAAGGTACATGGACGCCGAAAACATTGTAAATGGTGCTTTAGATGAGACTGTGATGTGGGATCAAGGAGAGCTACTGCAGACCAAGGGTAGACTACAGATCGCACAGGGTCATCTGAGGGAAGCCATAGAGACATATACCCATCTCCTTGCTGTTCTTCAAGTTCAAAAGAGGAGTTATGGTGTCCATAAGAACCCTCCAAAGGTATGTGTATAATGCAAAGGTCGTGTCCTATTTTGACTTGTATGGATAAGTAATTTATGAAAATGTCTTCAGTAAACTCAGTCGGTACAGAATTCATTTTCCCAAAAAGCAAAAGCCAGAAGAATCTGCCTTACTTCATATCACATGCTATTTGCTAGTTATGCCAACCTATATATGATTTGGGGCAGAGGAGACACCACTTATTTCTTCTTTGCATTTCATGTTTACGTATGTTTTTTAAACAGAACAGGAGGAACAATAATAGAAGCTTGGAGATGGAAACATGGCACGACCTAGCGAATGTATATACAAGCCTGTCTCAGTGGCAGGATGCTGAGGTTTGTCTATCAAAGTCCGAAGCTATCAATCCTCATTCTGCCTCTAGACTTCACTCAACAGGTAAAAGTTTTCCCATAATTCCTCTTATCTCGAGAGCATCACATCATATTTGGATTCATCTTCTGCTGATTTCGGCTCACTGCAGTCATAGTGTTTATGTAACCATAATTTTGCTGCTAACTTCTCAAATTCCTGTCTCCAATTCCTTGTGAGTTCCTAAGTTCCAAGTTCAAAGCCCTTTTGGTTGACACAAGTTTGTCTTCTAACTGAATTTCAAACATTTGACTTTCTTGTGAATCTGCACTCTATCCACTGTCCAGTTTGTGAGTCTTATGTTTGTGGCTTTTTCTCTTCTACTGCATGCATGTTTACTGCAGATGACATTTCACATAAACGAATTATGTATCGCATTGATCTATATTGATTCTCAATATTTTGAACTCCATATCCTTGCGCAGGCTTACTTTATGAAGCTAAGGGATTGAAAAATGAAGCCTTGAAATTCTTTGAGACAGCACTAGACCTGGAACCTAGTCATGTTCCAAGTCTAATATCTGTTGCCATTAATTTGCGACAACTTGGCGACAAATCACTGCCAATTGTGAAGAGCTTCCTTACTGATGCTCTGCGCCTCGATAGAACAAATCCTTCTGCTTGGTACAATCTTGGGCTGCTGTATAAAACTGAAGTTGGAGCATCAGTAAAAGAAGCTGCTGAATGTTTCGAGGCAGCTGCCCTTCTCCAGGAAACAGCTCCTGTAGAACCTTTCAGATGAAACTGACCTAAACACCTTTGTCCCAAACAAGTATCTTATTCAGGAAAAAGATGCTTTTTAATTTGCCAAAGATAGTTCTGTTGATGTACATGGAAAGGGTAATATTCCAATAGAAAAAATGAAAAATGTTATATGCTGTGAAATCTCACAGAGACTGACAGACATTTACTGCGGAAGATTATTGGACAGCGGTGTTGCTAGTAATACTTTTTATCACAGTTGCTACTCTGGTCAAGAGAGAATGACATAGAATAATGATGATCCTTTCCCGAGAGGCAAAAAAACTGAAAATGTTGCAAAGAATCACACACACACAAACACAGAGGTCCAAAAATTTCGAGTACTTTCCTTCATTGTTTGAATGTGATGAATTTCCATGCTCCAAAATCTAAACCAACTTAAAAATCGGAAAATAGATTACAAGGGGTTATGATCATATCTAATCAAAGGCACATGACTTATTTTATGGAAATCTTCGCCTTCTTGGTTTTCTGATGTCCGGATCCTTTCTCTGAAATTCGGAGCCATTGTATCGATGTTCAATGTTTCAAGGGTAGTCACAAACTTTAAACCATCAGGAATTGCGTTTAGGGCTGGCCATCTCGAGATCCAAAGAGTACGAAGGTGAGGCATTGCATCTTTCTCCACCACCCATCTTTCCAGGTTCTCAAACTTCCAAAGTTCAAGTATCCTGAGTTGAGGAAAACCCCCAGCATTGAAAATCATTTCTTTCCGGCGAAGTCCAATCAATGTGAGTTTACGCAAATGGCTGAATTTCTCTACCGTCTCGCATATTGTCTCTTCGGCGTCCAAGCCGCCATAATTAACCTCTAACTCAACAAGGCTTGACAACATATTGTTAGATTCAAGTTCAGGACTTTCCTTCCACAATGCCACTGAAGTACTCAAACAATATACATTTCTTCCAAAGAAGAGTTGTTTTAGAACCTTCACCCCTTTGCCGCCACTCATTGAACTGGAATCACAATGGTTGTGGATGGACACTTGTTGTAACTTGTTACTCCTCTGAACATGATTTGCAATCAGCTCCAGGTTTTCAAATTTCTCACATCTGGCAAAAAGCACCCGTAGATTCTTTAGCTCGATCAAATCTTTAGTGTAACAGATCATGTCTCGGAAGTTTTCAAGTCTCTAACTTGTTCAAGCCATCAAGTCTTAATCTGTTCGACTGCATATAATATCTCCCATGAGGTAGGTATAAATATGTCAATCCTGTCATCTTCCAGAAAACATTCGGTAATCTCCAACTCTGATTACCTAATCTTAGATCAAGGGTTTGCAAATGCTTCAATTTGCCAAGAGAAGATGGGAGTGACTGAAAGTAAGAATCTCTCAAGCTCATGTACCTCAAATGGACTAGCTTTCCTATTGCTTTTGGCAGCTTGTTGGTAGCCTCCTGATGTAAACCTTCAAGTGACAAAACTCGTAGCACCACACAGCAGTTCAGTTGAGAATTAATGGACTCTATGATGGCTCTCGCGTACAATTTCTTGTTCCCTGCCAATTGAAACATCCTGAGGTACTTTGCAATTTCCTTTTTGGGGGAAACATATATGTACTGATCTGGACCAAGACTGATGGCAAGGCGTCGAAGTTTACAGATGGAAGATTCATTTAGTGATCCATATGGTTCATAACTATCGTTTCCTTCAGAGGAATATCTGATATAATTGAGAAAACTTTCAGCATCGGCCTGAAGTAAGCAAAAGTCGCGCATCAGATCATGGAGGCGGCATGACCTGAATCCTCTAATTCCAGGCAGCTCTGATGTTTGTAGTTGGACCATTCCACGTTGTCCAATTCCACCAAGTACTGCTCAGCAACCTTCATCATGGATTCTTGCCCGACACGATCCTGTTTCAGAACCATACCTTCTGCAATCCACATTTGATACAATGTGTCTACAGGAATCTCAGCATCATCCGCGAAGGATCCCAAATACAGAAAACATGGTTTCAACTGGGAAGGCAAGTCATAGTAGCTTAGAGCCAAAATCCTCTGTAATTCACCTTCTTTGCCAATAGTTTTGCCCTTAAATATATAAGCCTTGATATCTTGATGCACAGCCTGCCATTCGCTCACATTATTTCTTGCTAACAATATTCCCCCAAGAACAACCACGGCTAATGGAAGACCACCACAACATGTAGCCATTTTTCTTCCTAATTCTTCAAGTTCATTCTGGTTAGTGCTCATGATGTGCCCTGACAAAGATTTTAAACAATCAAATGCTTGCATTTCCTTAAAAATGAGTACTATATCCTTATATAGATTCCCCAAAATGGATGGATTTTTTCAAGAAGTTCATTTACAAATGAAATGAACTACTGTACAAAAAGGTGTGGAGAAGTACACATACCTGCATTAGATCTTTGTCTAAGTGATTTTCTTCGGAGCAAGTTCCAGCTTTCATCCTCGTTTAGAAGTCGAGGTTGATGGTGGAAGCCATCAGGGTCAATGTGTAGCGCCACATCTCGAATACGAGTAGTTAGCAAAATTTTGCTACCAACAGCCTGTCTCATTGGGAAGGCATTCTTAATAGATTCCCAAACATCAGTAGTCCAAATATCATCAAGAACTATCAAACACTTCATTTGCTGTTGAATCTCCCAAAGTTCCCTGATCAGCTCCTCTTCTCTCCAATACATTTCAATCTCCTTTTTCTTTTCAGGGACGAGCCTGATCATTATCCGCTGCAACAGATCCTTCGCTTGCCATTGTTGGGACAAACAAATCCAGACTAATCTACTGAAATGGCGTTTCGCACTTGGATGGTTGTACACTTTTCTGGCCAGCGTCGTCTTTCCTAATCCGCCCATCCCGAATATGGAAACAACTCTGTGATTGGCAATGTTCTGATCATCTGTGCCCACCAAATGCTTCACCAGCAGATCCACATCATCCTCCAACCCGACAAAGTCATCCTCTTCGACAAAGGAATACGTCCTCCTCAGAAGCTGTGGCCTTAAACTTGAGCCTTCATTCTCTATTACGTCTCTTACTCCATACGCTTGTAAGCTGTTCTGGAGCTTGGACGCCTTTTGGAGCAGAGATTTCAGTTTTGACGCGGTTTTGTGTCGGCGATAACAGTCATTCAAGATGAAAATGCTTCTTCTGACGACGACATAAGCCAAACCTGCATCCCTAGTGGATGCAACTTTGAAAGCGTAGCCTTCGAGAAAATCTTCAGCGGCAAAAGCCATTTCTCTGGCTTCAAAGATCCACTGTTGGAACCTGTCCTTCTCGGTTGTTTTCTTCTCAGCGTCTTCTAAGAACCATTGTAATCTACTTAGTTCGGATTGAAGTTCCTCGGCCTTGCCTTTGACGCCGTAGAGGAATTTCGCTTCGTCAATCAGCAAATCGCCGATTGTTTTCACAGCGTATGTTATGAAAGGATCTACTGACATTTTGGAAAATTTTTTCTTCTTCTTTTTTCTTAAATAATTTTCACTCGATAAGATCACGATTCACGAAGCATGCTTGTTCGAAAATCGACCATTAGTCCTCATTTCCGACGATGGAAGGAAATCCTTGCCGGAAATTACCGACAAGAAAAAGAAGTTTCCGCAATACAGCGGTGTACCCGTTTGCTGTTGACTTTATGAACCTGTACAACTTTTGAAATGTCTTCTTAAACTTGAATTATCTAACCCTTCCGAATAGATAGTTCGGTATAAACAATTATTTCCAAACGGAGTGAGTTACTTGTAAGAAATAATTTTATAAAAAAATTAAAATTTAAATTGGACAATATCATTTTGAGATTGTACGATGAACTGCAGCAAGGGCGGATTTAGGTCCCATAGATATGGTGGGGCAAAAATTTTAAAATCTTAATTTAATATATTTGCCCCTTAATAATTTCAATTTAGATGGGGCAAACAGTAATTTTTTTACAAAAAAATTACTAAATATAAAAGGGAAACGAGTAAAAAAAAAAATTCCAGCTGGGTTATATGTGCGTCCGCCCCTGACTAGCAGTGCAAAAATGATAAAATAATTGTTTCAGACCGGAGAGTACTTCAAACTATATATATATATATATATATATATATATATATATATATATATATATGTGATGAAAGCACTATTGGCAGGTTGAAAATTTTACACAAGTCTCATTCTTCGTTTTTGTTCCCCCTCTGGAACTGATAGTTCCCAATGTCTTTGATGGTTTTTTAGTTCTATATGACAACATAAATGTCTATTCTTAGGTAGATTACACATTAATAATGGTATGTCTTACACAGCGAAACGAAGACTAAATAATGAAAGACTTGGTTGCGGGATTGACTTGGGGGAAAAAAACAATTCCTCTCACGTTTAACAGTGATAGTGTGAGTGCCTCCCCGCCCCCAGTGATAGTGTGAGTGCCTCCCCGCCCCCGGAAAGTGCGTTTTCTTATTCAGCCTATGTGTTTATTGGTGATGGTGTGATATTTTTTTTATTCTTGCGAAAGGGTGTGTTTCTTGTTCACACATATAATTAAGAATACAATTTTGGTAAAAAAATATCATCCATCTTTTTTGCAGCATTAGGGTATGTATATGTATTAAAGAAATAATTATTGAACTTCTAATTTTCAAATGTATACCTTCTTGTTCCCAATTAAAAGTGTTCGGATTATACAAAAATTTAAAATTGAAGTAATACCTTCTTTTATTATAGTATAAAAAAACCCTCTCAAACATTTTAAAGTCATACATGTTTTATTGATTTGGCTTGTTTTATTGCACGTTAGCCAAATTTTTCCTAAAATTAATAACAATAACTTGGAAGTTTTTTTTTTCTTTTGTTATTCAAGTTATGTATTTTCCTAACAAATTTTTCTTTTTTATCGTTTTTTAAATAATGAAATTGGTCTGGTTTTGTGATGAGTTGAAAATTCATATGAAATAATTCTTCAAATTGTATTGATAAAATCTTCGTTGACCTTGCTAATGCAAGGTCAATTATCTAAATTAAGTAAATATCATCAACCAGACATAATGGTTATAAATTATATAATAAATATTAATTGATGTTTCCCATGCAATTTTCTTTGGACTTTGAATCTTTTATGCTGCCAATAAAGTTAAATAGTCCACCACAAAACTTGTCTCCCAAAATTCATGTATGAACTTTATTTCCCAATCTCGACACAGTAATTGTCGAATGGCCATAACAAGTCCAACATTAATCCCACAAACCATCTCCTCCTCTTGCTTCACCATTCCGAGAATCTTATTATTATCAACTTCCGCGACAACATTTTTATATCCAGAGTTCTAAGCAAGTGTTAAGGCTTAAAATAATCTCCATAATTCTGCTCCTATGTTCATTGTGAAACCACCCGAGCCATCGACAATGCAATCTCTGGCGACTCCTCCGACACTCGCCAGCTCCGAATGGACTACCAAAACTACCATCCGAGTTCACATTACATGATCCAATTAGAAAGTAAAAATTAAATTAAAAATTCATAACAAGGTAAACTAAAACCTTTTTGCGGTGAAGTTAAATTGTAACATGAGTATTACGACTAGCTGCGGTCGCTGGCCATTGTGTTTTTTTTCCCCCGGCATTAATTTAACTTTTCTAAAGAGCTGTGTTAGCCATGATTTCCAAGCACTCTTAGATTAGTTAGCTTGAACAAATCAGTGATTCTTCCCTGATTCAATCCTCTGTCAGAACCATACCTTCAGCAATCCACACAGTTGATGTAAGGTTTCTGCATCAATATCATCATTTTCCTCCTGCTCATACGCATATATACCTTTCGGGCCTAATTATAAACCATAAATTTGTAGCAACTTTAGTGTTAATTGGTTCCTTATAATTAAAATCAGAGGGAGTATATCTGAGTAAATGGAGAAAAAAGAAGGTAGAGGACTAATGACAACAACGAAATTCAATTATGATTCCTCTACAACAGGGAAGTTTTTACTTTCAAAACGTCATAATGAAGCCAAAGGTCGTCGTGGTAAATTGATCAGTTGTCACCAGGGGATCCTTGTCGCCAACAAATTACAACTAATACTTGAATAAAATTTGTTGAACTACATAGAATGTCGTTAATAGTTTGAGGTGTCATTGTGTGATCGATGCAACGCGATTCAGCATTGTACTTAGTTTGAATCTGTCCTTTTCAGTTCTGAACGAAGCTCGTCCGCCTTGTCCTTGACACCGTAGGGGAATTTTCCTTCTCCAATCAACAAGGCACCAATTGTGTTCACAGCAAATGAATCATGTAGTTGTACAATAAAGTACATTCTACTAGAAAGGTTGCTAATCACTTCTTGGTAAGATCAATTCCAGCCTTGTAAGCAACAACATCTAATTCGTTTTGTCTTAAGAAATTCAGTGAGCAGTGGTGATGGACCCCTATCACCTGCCAATTTCAATATCTGTCACAACCACCACTGCGAGGAGATACTCTCCCCCAGGGAAACAGTTACGACAAAGTGGATGTGAACTGTTTTTCTGAAAAGGAAGCCCCGAGACTTTTGTCTGGAAAGACTTTATTCATTAATAGTATTTAAGTAAGAACATTAGTAGTGTTTAGTAAGGACATTAAAAGTAATTCTCCAGCATAGTTCTCACCAGAATCTCTAGTACTACAGATTCACAAATTGCAGCTTTCTTGGTCTTGTGGATCAAGCAGTATGCAAAGAGCTTCCGCCCGTTGATCGAGCAAACCCTTCAACTTGTTAAAATCTTAAGATAAAAGCCAAGCTAAACATGGATCATTACTGTATTGAAGATTTTTGCATTGAGAGAGAATCATCAGTTGGGTAAGTTATTATGCTCTAGTTTTTTATGTCCCCGGCTGTAAATTCAGCCTGCTGTGTTTATGTTCATAAATCATAATGCAAGGACAACTGCCAAGGCCCAAGACTTTGAAGTAAAGTTCTAGCATTTCAGTATTTTGTAATTGAAACTAACTTAAGATCCTTCTCTTTTATTACAAACGCTAAGCAGACATAAAGATTATTCCCCTCTGTCCTAAATAAGAGTCATGTTTGTTGTACTATTACAACGAATATTACTCTTATTTTGGGACATAGGATCAGAACTTTAACAATTTTGCAAACTGATTAGAAAGGGTTAAAATCATATGTAACCATAGGGACATGGCTTATCTTATGAAAATCTTCACCTTCTTGGCCTTCTGGAGTCCGAATCCTTTCCTTGAATGTCGAAGGCATGTGATTAATGTCCAATTCTTCTAGAGTAGTCACAAACTGTAGACCAGCAGGAAGGGCTTCAAGCTTAGGACATCTCCAGATGTAGAGAGTACGAAGATTAGGCATAGCTCCTTTCTCCACCACCCACCGTTCCAGGTTGGGCAAATCCAAGAGACAGAATCTCCTTAATTGAACAAAACCCGCGGCGCGAAAAATCATTTCTCTACTCGGAAGAGACAACAATCTTAAGTCACGCAAGTGGGGGAATTTCTCCACTGTCTCACATATATTATCGTCTTCCTCCGAACCACAATAATTAATCGACAACTCAACAAGATTTGATGACAAACTGTTGGATTCAAATTCTGGGAATTTCCACATTGCCACATTAACATGCAAACAGTACATGCTCCTTCCAAACAACAGTTGTTTCAGAACCTCCATCCTTTTGTCATCGATAGGAGGTTCACAACCATTCCAGATGGTTACTTGTTGCAACATGTCACTGCTCTGAACATATTTTGCAATCAGTTCAAAATTGTTCAACTTCTTACACCAGTATACCAGGAGAACTCGTAGATTAGTTAGCTTCAGCAAATCCGGTGTGTAACAGTAATCATCTCCGAAGTTCTCAAGTACCTCTAACTTGCTCAAACAATGAAGACGTAACTTGCATGGCAGCAGATTATTCCCGCCGGGCAGATACAAGAAAATCAGTCTTTTCAGCTTGCACAGAATATTAGGTAATCTCCACACAGGAGCTTGTAACCTTAAATCAAGCGTCAATAGATGCTTCAAATTTCCAAGAGACGAAGGGAAGACAACAAAGTAAGAATCTTTCAAGCTCAAGTATCTCAAATGGATCAGCTCCCCTATGGCCTTCGGCAGCTTCCAGACATCACAACATGTGAGGAAACTTATGGAGCTATGATTGGGGTATAGGCCTTCAATAGACAAACTATGAAGCATATGGAAGTTGTGCAGTTGAGATTTGATCGCCTTAGCCATTCGCCCCTCGTAGGAATAGCGAACCATTAATTGAAACATTCGAAGGTACTTTGTGATCTCCTTATTGGGGGGAGCATATCTATCAACATCCTCAGGATCCATACTGATTATGAGTCGACGAGGTTTACAAATAGAAGACCCGTAGAGAGAATCGTAGGGTCCAACATCTTTTTCTTCAGAAGAATATGTGATAGACTTGAGAAACCTTTCCTCTTCGGCCTGAATCAAGCAGAAGTCCCGCATAAGATCATGAAGGCGGCATGAACTAAATTTTGTAATCATTCCTGGCCGCTCTGATCCTTGCAATTGGACCATTCCTCGGTGTCCTAATTCCTCCAAGTACCGTTCTGCTAACTCCATCATTGATTCTTTCCCAACTCGATCCTCTTTTAGAACCATGCTTTCAGCTATCCACAACTGATATAAGGTTTGCACAGGAATATCAGCATCCTCCGGGAATGCACCCATGTAGAGAAAACAGTGTTTCAACTGGAATGGCAAGTCATGGTAGCTTAGAGCCAAAATCTTTTGTAGTTCTCCTTTACCTTCTCCAATACTTTTGCCCTTCCATATGTAAGACTTTATATTCTGATGCACAGCTTCCCACTCACGCAAACTATTCTTTGCAGCAAGAATTCCCCCGAGAACAACCACTGCTAATGGTAGACCATCACAACATTTGACCATTTTCTTTCCTAGTTCTTCCACCTCATTATATTGGTTTTCGTTCATGTTGTGCCCTGCAAAAGTGGCATAGTAATCAACGCTCCTTGTCTTTTAAACTTGCATATTTGAGTACGAGGGGAAACGAACAAGCAAGAATTTACCCCATTATGTATAGTCTCATTCATATTAAAATAGTTGATCATGCCATGTTTTCTAAAGTGTAACATCTACAAATCTCCTCCAAACGTGCAGCACTATCTCAAATGTGTTTCTCTTATAAATATTGTAACCAATTGTAAGAATATTTGAATATAGTGCTCAACAAAAGGAAGTTCTCTTCAAAAGTTCATATTGAAGCCAATGTCACGGTGCCAAATTAACTTATCTCCTACGTACTCCTCTCTTATCTTTTGGAATTATCATACTCCCTCCATCCCAGAATGATTGTTCAGTTTGGATTCTCACTTCTAATATAATTTATATAAGAAATAGTCGGACAATCATTTCGGGACGGAGGGTACAGTGAAGTTGCTCAAATTTCACTGTTACAGCAGTTATATGAATTCAAACCATACCATGCTCTTGATACTACAGTTTTATGCGTACAAAGTGTAACTATAATACAACCTAAGAAATTCATTGTGATTGAGCTAGTCTAGGTGCACAATAATGGCGTCCAACATGATTCTGATCTCAATCGTTAGAAAGACCAGATCTAATCCTACAAATATCTATAAAAAAAATGAGGTATATAAATGTAGGAAGATCACATACCTCCTCCATATCTTTCTCGTAGCGCCTTTCGCTTAAGCAAATCCCAACACTCACCTTCATTTAGAAGCCTCGGTTGATGATGGAAGCCGTCAGGACCAATGTGCAATGCCACATCTATGTTACGAGTAGTAAGCAAAATCTTGCTACCAGATTTCTGCCTAGTGGGGAAGGCATACTTTATGGATTCCCATGCATCGTCGGTCCAAATATCGTCGAGCACTATCAAGCATTTCCATGTTTGCTGAATCATCAGAACTTTCTTGATTAGCTCATCTTCTTCTCCAATATTCTTGTTCATTTCAGGGACAAGTTTGATCCATATCCTTTGCAGAATATCCTTCTTTTGCCATTGTTGGGATACAGAAATCCATGCAAATCTGTCAAAGTGGCGTCTCACACTTGGATGATTATATGCCTTAATGGCAAGTGTTGTCTTGCCTAAGCCACCCATCCCATAAATGGAAACAACTTTGTGATCTCTACCCACCAAATGTTTCACAAGCAGATCCACATCAGTCTCCAATCCAACAAAATCATCATCTTGTACAAAAGAATGTATCCGCCTTAAAAATAGTTGTTGCCTTGAACTCGAGGCTTCCTTCTCCATTACAGCTCTTACGCCATATGCTTGGAAACTGTTCTGGAGTTTGGAGATCTTTTTCAGGAGAGCTTCCATTTCTAATCCGACTTTGTGACGGAGGTAGTAATGATTCAAGATGTAAACACATCTCTTGAGAACATTTTTGAAACCTCCATCCTTCCAGGTTTCAAATTTGAAAGCATAACCTTCAAGTGAACCTTCGGCATCATAAGCAATGTCCCGAGCTTCTAATATCCACTGTTGGATCCTGTCCTTCTCAGTCATGTTTGCATCAGCATCTTTTAAGAACCACTGAATTCGTTTCAGTTCTGAATGAAGTTCCTCAGCCTTGTCCTTGACTCCATGCAAGAATTTTGCTTCTTCAATCAAAAAATTACCGATTGTTTGCACAGCAAATGATATGGCAGGATCGGCCATTTTGGGGGAAGAAAAAAAAAAATCTGAAATGCAATGAATGGCTAGATTGTGTAGCTGATAATGCTCTTTAAAATCTGTTCTTGGATGTTCAAAAGAGAGACATATAACTTTGAATTAAGGGTTGCCTTTGGTGGGAGTCTAAGTACTATAAAATAAACATAGATTAAAGACCAAAACTCTTATCCCTTAATTGTTCTTTCAGCTTCCTAAAAGTACAAACTTATCAAAATTGTTAACTTTAGCGTTACCTATTTTAGTAGCTTTTTCAGATTTTTAAAATTCTGATGATTGAACAATTGTTTTCCCATACGGCAAAACAAAGCATGTTTGAAAGAATCAAATGCCAAAATTCTACAATGTGCTTGATTAAAGAGAAAGTGGTTATGCCTTGATTGTGATCTCAGATTTTGTCAAGAATAAAAAATATTGGCTAAAGCATTAAGAAGTATTCATCTGATAGGTTTTTCTTCACTGTCTTTACAGTTGATAATGTTCTTTGCTTACTGCTTTTCCTATTATAATTAAATTTGTGTTCAAGTTTGCAGGTCTGAGCCAACAACCTGAACCCGACCCTTTTAGAAGCTGTTACCAGCCTTCCAAATGCAGCAACTAGCTTCATTGGCCGATTATTGAAAGGTATGAAATAACATCTGTAAAAGACCAGTAAGCAGGTTTTCATTGCTCTCGCCTCTCTGAATTTTGGTCTGGCGTTTCTCCAATGTTTAACAGTGATTTTAAACTAATTCCACTTAGAGCAAACTTTAAAACAAAAAATAAAAAATAAAAAATGCACTGATGTAAATGATGTTACATCTTCCTGAAATACCAATTGCGCACCTTACTACAAGCCAAAGCTTCTACAACCCATGCTAATTACTTCTTGCTAAGATCAATTCCAGCCTTCTTAGCAACAGCATCCAGTCCATTTTTCTCGATTGTCTTTATTGCCTTAGTTGATAAACGAAGTTTGACATATCGTTTCCCTGCCTCCCACCAAATTCTCTTGTATTGCAGATTAACAAACTGCAGTCTCTTTGTCTTGTGGTTTGAATGGGAAACCTTGTTTGCCCTGTTCGACTTCTTTCCCGTGAAAGGACATATTCTCTCTGAAAAATATAACAGCCAGATATATCAAGCTGCTTTTAACAAAGCCATCAAACCAGAAGACTGAAAGCACAGTGTGCTTCCTCCGTATGTTAAATAAAACAAAAATAAAAACAAAAAAAAAAGAAAATGAAAAAAAAAAACCGAAGACTGAAAATTTAAGAGGGCAAATAGGGTCAACATTAAGACAATCACTGTCAATGGGTAAGCGTAATATAGCAGTAGACAACTAGCTATCACAAGATATATCGCATCTCCATGTTACAAAGTTTTGAGACTCTACTTTCACGAGGTAAGTTTAGAATTCAACAAGACAGCATTATTAGGACACATCTCTATGGCTCAAAAATGGATGACTAGGTGAAGCATTTAGCTAAGCTATGTGCCAACAAGCCAAATGGAAGACTCTAGAAAAGCTAAACCAAAACCATATTATTGCTCCAAGATTTTAAGTGCATTCAGATGGGGTGAATCTAAATTAAAACCATTTCAAATAAAAGAAAAAATTCCAACATTCATGATTTCTCTTGGTAACTTGTAAATACTTTAAATGCAGTGACATGATATCCCAATTATGCTTTTAATCTAGTTCAGAAAGTAAATGGTGTACAGATCAACAAAAAAACTGTACCCCTTTTTAACAATTAAACCGGCATACGGTTAGCATCAACATTTGGCTTGGCATAAAGATGAATGAACTGTTGAATGGAATACTTGACCACAAGGAAATTACAGATCAAAAATTGTAATCCTAATTCCGGTAATAACTCCGTAGAAACTAGCACAAGTCAATCTCTACCTTGAACAAGTCAATCTCTCCCTTGAACAACCAAAAAAAAAAAAACCCAAACAATAAAGAAATGCATACATGATGCTTTTCATAACATCAATTACATCATTCCATTAGTTTCAGAACCTCTTCAATGAACATCATCCATAAAAAAACTACTGGTAACTGTCCAGTCATCAACATCTTTCCCTCTCCCTAAATTCTACTTCTCAAAATCAGAGATGTACAGGTTAAGAAACACCAGTATTCCTAAACCTGAGAGTCCAAAATCAACAACAAAGGGCTGGGATTCCTCAGATACTCCCCAAAACATAAATTTTGCATAAAAGATTACTGAAGGAATTAACTAAATTTCAAAATTCCTCCGCATAATAATTGAATAAATAACTTCAATTTCCAATTTTTGATGAGAGAAAACTCACTGGCAACTGGTTGCAGAGAGGGCCTAATAGAGATTGATGTTGGCACCTTAAACTCAACGGGGTTGATTGAAATCTTAAGGCCGTTCAACTGGGATGTTACAAACCCCAGCTCTGAGCTCCCTTTCGTGGAAATCTTGAGCAATGGCTTCTTCATAGCCATCGAGGCATACGGCCCCATTGCTAATCCTCCTATTGTTGCTGTAACACTTGCAGCCATTGTCGTTGGGGACGTTAGTTTGTGTGTCCCTTAGCTGATTTTCAACCTCCGATTCCGAAGTGTAATTGTCGATAAAGATACACAAATTCGGGTCTGAATCCGAATCTCTGAAGAAGGATAATGTTTGAAAGATGTTTGATAAATGTTACAGGTGCAGAGCCACTCTCGGAGCCTCTAGTTTTTGTTTATCCTTCGTTTTTTATCAGAAAACCTTTATGTTAGAAATATTTACAATTAGAGGCTTTTAGTTTTGGAAATATGAATTTACCCCTCAATTCAGGTCCAAAATTTAGGGCATAGTATTTTCTTCTTTTTTTTTTCTGGATGAATCCAAGCGACAATAAAGAGTTTAGGCTATGATTGTTCTAAAAAGGTTAAATTAAAACATAGGTAGAGTGGAGGAAAGGGATTTTTCCACCCATAAGACCATAACTATATAGGTCGACAGTTTAAAATCCGTCGTAATTATGAAATAACTTTAAATTTTTTAGCCCTATGTCTCTGAGCTTATAACTTAGAAAATGAACTAATCACTTTCCACGGCGTGCTATATAAAAATAAACAAAACATAGGTAGGTTCCATCAATCCATCAGTTTACATACATAAAAACTGAATAGAATTCTTGGTATTTATATGTGAATTATGAAAAAATGAATCACAATTCAAAACTTAAAGGAAATTATGCAAAATTGCAAGTTATTCATGTTGCTTTAAAACAATTTAAAAAATCGTGTTTGTAATTTAATTATTGTTGCCAATTGAAGGGTGATCAATTCAAAGTTGGTAGTGTTACTGTACAGTTACGGATGAGAAAATGAGAATTGTTGTGATTAACATGGGCTCCATTTTCGAGCCACATGCTCGGAAATACAGTTGAAATGGAAACAGTAAACAGCTAGAATATTTGAACCTCAGTACATCTCGAAGACACCAAAACACTAAATTTAGTGTTTTTGTATAAAGATTGCACTTCAATGAAGACACCAAATCACTGCACTATTTTGGTGGAATGAATAGTATTACACCAGATTTTGGTGTAAATTATCCATTACACTATTTTTAGTTCACTATCTTTTACTTTAATCTAAATATATGTTTGCTATGTAATTGAACTTATAAAACGAATTATGTTGTGAAAATTATATCATATTAAATATTTTGTTGAGATCTACAAAATAAGACTCATATTGAATATAAAGTTTATTTTTTAAAAAAATTAACTTTTAGTTATTATTAAAATTAAATATGAAACAAAATTGGAAAAAAATTATACTACAATTAAATAAAAAGCGATTATAAAAAATATATTTCAAAAATTATCAACAAATTACAAGATTTTAATTAATCACAAAATAAAATTTAACCTAAAACATTAAATATTTAAACTATTTGGTGCATCAAGATTGGAGATCAAAGAACTTTGCTGTAAAAAGATTCTTAGAATATTTTATTTTTATACTAAACTTTGTACAAATTATAGTAAAATAATTAGAGATGCTCTTAGATGCCAAAACAGATGAATAAACTTTTACTATGGTTATTCATTACATGTATCGAATTCCTACTATATTTCCATTTTAGTACTCCTTCCATTCTAAAATAAATGTCGTTTTGGCAAAATAGAAAAATTCTAAAATAAGTGTCGTTTTCAGATTTCAACGCATGTTTGGTCAAAAATTTCCAAATATACCCTCAAAAGAAGTAATATTATTGGGGAACATTATTTCAATAGAGTTGGTTAAAGATATTCTAGTAATTTAACTATCTTATTTGCGTGTTTCTTAAACAGTGTGCAAATTCTAAAATAACACTTATTTTGGAATGGAGGGATTACTAACACGAAAAATAGAATGAAAGCACTAAAAAATAGCTCCAATCTATGAAGGTCAATGGTAACACGTTTCCAAATGTCAGTAAGGTCATCTCCACAATCAAACATGAAAGACCAACATGACTGACATCTACTCAGACTTGTTTAGGAAACCTCCTATGGTAAAGATCGGGGTCGACGTACTCTACAGTCACAATCCGATCATCATAAAGCCGTCCATGCAAACAGTGCGCTGCGATGCACGAAGATTCTTCTCTCTTGAACTCTACCAGAACACAACCAACCTCGAAAGAGTCTTGTTCTTTATTTTGACCCTGACAAGCATGATGGGCATCCAGTTCAGAAGCTCTTGATCTTCCAACTCCCTCCGATGCTGATCTCTCAGCAGTAGCCAAATTGTTTTGCATTTCTGAGGACTCTGCTGGACGAACATCAGGAACATCACCATTGTCTACCAATTGAGCTGTTGATGTCTCAAGCTCGTTTGTGTGTCTTCTGGAACAGAGATCACCAATTTCCTTGCATGCAGTCTCTGTCTTGTTCTCATCCCTATCGCCCTCAGTTGATTGATTTTGGTCTTCTAGCACATTGTCCATAAGTTTAACAGAAGCAATGCTATTATTACTAAAAGAAGTCTTGTTAGTATCATCAGATTCTTTGAAACTGATTAAAGTTTTGTCAGATATGATTGGGTCAAAACCCGAAATCACACATCTTTTATCAGCTTCATCAACTCCCACATCCTGTGTGATGCAGTTGTAGGGCTTTGATACATTATCTTTTACAAGGTCATGGGTACTACTTTCTTGTCCCATTTCCGAATTGTATTTGTGATTCACATCAGCAACACCCGAAACAATTGTAGCAGATGCTTTCCCATTGATGCAATCATTAACGCTTTTGACGACATCGACAGCTTTGACAGTACCAAACCTGTAGTACATTTGATGATAAATGAAGCAATTTTTAAGGATTTTTTAAAACAGATAATGGAAAAACAAATTCAAGAAGTTTATCACTTGATCTTCTGTTTTCCAACCTGGCACACTCCAACTTAACGTCTTCTATAATCTCTTCCAGTTCAGTCTCAGACATCATTGAGATCCCTTCAGAATCTAACTGCAAATTAAACAAATGATAAGAGAATAATGCATCTCATGATTCAGTGCATGAAGGCAGAGGAAAACCCAGTATGGAAAAAGCATCAAGGCTAGGAAATAGAAAAACAAAAGCAATGCAAATTGAATCGCATGTAGTCATGTACCATATTTTTTAGCTTCAAAACTGGGGTAGGTGACTTCAAAAGTGGTTTTGCATGCTCGGGGATCCCATAGAAAGGCCTCCGATCAACATCCTCCTGAGATAAGGATACCAAATCAAGTAAAGAAACTTCAAAATGCTCCAAGCAGAAAAGCCTATCATGAAAGTAACTATTACCAATGATGGAATATCTGGAGTAGCCTGTACAACAGTCAGAACTTGTCCCCCCAACTTCAGGCCATTAAGACCAGCGCATGCTTTTTGAGTAATCAAATGGTCTACATACTGAAGCAGTCGAAATTAATAATTTTGGATACTGAATATTTTGTTTCTTCACTAGGAAATATGTGCAACAAGCAACACTCAAATATAAGATAAACAAGATTGGTTGTCAAATAGCCCAATCGTACAAAATTTTTTATTAGCTGCAAATGTATCATGGACAACAGAGTAAAAATAAAAACAAAAAGAAAAAAGATTTTTGCACTGAAGTGAACATAAAATTGCCTAGAAGCAGTTCAAGGTTTTTAAGGATATTCAACTTCATTGATTAACGTGTAACAATATATTGGACATACCTCAAGGAAGGCATAATGTACATCAATGCCCTCATTATGCACAAAGTGGAATGCCTTCAAAGATCCAAATGATTCAGCAATCTTCATAAGCTGAAAGCAGTACCAAAATGCCAACTTAGCAAATGGTCGGATATTAAAAAACCAGTTCTTACAATTTCATCTTACCATTTTAGACGAAATCAGCTTTGAAATTCCACCAATAAATATCTGAAACATGTAGGGAACCTTCGGCGTGAGAATATGTCTATAAGAAAATCAAATGGTACTCAAACATCAATAGAACCCTCATCTATGTAATCTGCAGCTGAGTGTAGAAATTATTACTCTTCTTGAATAATATCCACATATGTGATGATCCTCTTTGTTTCTTTATTTATTTAATTTTTCTAGTTTGTTTGGAAACAATAAGTTGAGAACAAAAACAAAAGATGCAATGCTCCTATGAGAGAAAATGACAGAACTTATATTGAATGACAAAGAAATAGTGCTTACCTTATGGCTTGTATCCTCAACTTTGTCACTTATCGAATGAGTTTCATTCACGGTGTTGGCATGAACGGCAGTCTGCATGAAAATAGCAACTGACTGAAAACCTGCTAGACATCAACGATCATCTCATTCAAAAGACAATAATGGAACAACACCAAATATCCTTAATAATATCATTAAGGTATAATTTCCATAACATCTTGCAGATACTAAATCTAGAATTTAAATAAAAGCACCTTCATCTCGGGACTCTGTTAAATTTCACACCTACAACACCTGACTAACTGTCGACTACATCGAAAGAATAATTGGAGGAAAAATGAGTAGATGATAAATAAGTAGTGTCCCAAATACAGATGACCCAGGTTCAAAATTTTAACAAACCGACAATGCAAAAATAACAGCAATGAAAAGCTATTGAAATATCATGCTTGTAGAATCTTTTACGAGAGAACACAAAATAACCAAAGAAGAAACAGAAGATTCCAGAATCTTATAAGTTATGATCACAAGATAATCTTATGTTTAGTTTCTTACGACCTGTAAAAGAACTATCATTTAATAGCTAAAGAGATATTAAGAGCATTCAGATGAAAAAAAGTTGTGAAGAAAGCTTAATTAGTTCATAGATAGAGTTCTTACAGTTGGTTCAATGAAGTCCTTGGGCCGCCTAATCTTTAGTAGAGACCCACAAAACAATTTGCCATCCATAGAAAGTGCTGCTGATGCATCTTCGGGTGTTAGGAATTCAAGAAGAGCTTGGTTCTTCTCCTTGTTTATCTGCAGTGCACACAAATCAAGGCTTGAACACACTGATACATCCGAGACCAAATTAATAATAATATCCCATTTCCTGGAAAAAAAGAAAAGACAGGATAGAAGTAAAAAATTGGAAGCTGCTCATCTTAAAAGCAAAGGTAAGAACCCTACCATGCAACTAATACAGGGGAGAGTTCCTTTAATATGGTTTACACCTGAAGAGAGAAGGAAGTTATTGACACATTCAAGAACAGTTTTCTCTGATGCGGTAGACGGTAAATTTTCTACATAAAGCCTTCTCAGTGGCCTTGTTGCTTGAGTTAATTGTATGGAATCAATTGCATTAATCTGAGAAGATGGCGTGTACTGCAAATTTAAACCAGGCTTCACTACAACTGAAGTGTCAAGAATCATACTGGCAAGATTTGCACCATAACCTTTAGCAGCTTGGCTTGCTGACTGCACATCAGAGGCAGAAGAGCTATTAATGCCCCCCTCCTTTCGAGTAGCTGGATGGTCCCAGCCAGCAGTTCTATGTTCTGGCGAGCGATTAGCAGGGGAAGGAGTCTTAGCAGCAGCCTCAGTTTTCCTCTTTCTCGGTGAATAGCCACCAAGCCCACTAGAAGAACCACAATACCTTCTTTGATTGCCATCTGAGCCATTGCTCGATATCCTCCTTTCAGTATCAAAATGTTGTTTTTGATATTTATCTTTAGAAGAATAGGACTTGTCACTAAGTGACATGCGCTTACGTGTTCTTGGTGAAAGAGAAGAAGATCTCCTGCTTCTGTCTTTATTATGTTCTCTGCTTCCTGACCTCCTTTTCCGCCTTGATTCTTCATGATGATTTATTGATGGGCCTGTTTCTTTCCTTTCCAGGACCTCTGATGATTTGTGCATATCATGCTCGCTAACATGGGAGTTTCGTGTCTTCTCTTTGCCTTCAACTTGATGTTTTCTCCTGCTGTCTTCATCTAATACTCGTCTACCCGTATCTGCATATTTATCTGTCCGATCTGAAGCTTTTTTCTTATTTGGTTCATTTTCATACTCATGCCTTGACTGGTCAATATCTCTTCCCCTGCTGTAAATACGTTTGTTGTCGCCATCAATACCTTGCTTATCTACTCTTTCATTTACAGATTTACCATGAGTCTTTCCTCCAGATATCTCATTGCGGCTACGATCTCTAAAACGCTTCTGACCAGATTTATCTCTAAAGTCTTCATCTGTACGATCACTTCTCTTCCTATTCTGTACATCTCTATTGGCTTTGCCTCTAGGGGTGTCCTTACGACTAAGATCTTTCGTTAAAGTGGTATTTGATTTGGTTTTGAGGTTCTGCTCTTCTCTAGATTTATCCTTTTGCTTTTCTAGTTTTCCTTGCTCAACTCCATGTAAATTAAGCTCTCTACTCTTTGAACTGAACCTCCCTAAATCCTCGGTAGGAGACCTTGAACCTCCACCAAAAGATTGACAATTTCTATCCGCATCTGTTTCCGAAACATCTAAAGAAGTCTCAATATTGAAATCCCTAGTTTCAGAGTCTCCCAAAGCACCATGAAGCTCACCAGCTTTCTTGCTCTTCCTTCTAAGCATTATGTCCTCAAAACTAAATGGCCTCGTTCGAGCAGAAGTACCCTCGTTACAATGCACCAGGGATACCTCACTTTTGATTTGATATTTCAATTTATGGTGACTGGATCTGCTCATGCTGCTTTCTATGATTTCTTCAGATAAAGAATTCCAACTTTCTAGGAAAGTACCAAGGCTTTCATACTATCATGAGGATTATACGAAGCAGATGCATAGTGCCACCCTGAAAGTTACACTTAGTAAATAAGATGAACCATATCAATGCTCAGATTGTTACAGTGAAGATTAAAACAAGATGGCATTTTAGAGTCACAATTTACAACTTTGATACACTGACATTTTCCACCTAGGTTAAAAAAAGAAAGAAAGAACATTTTTTCAAATTCAAGCGTCAAAGTTTTTAATGGAGAAAGAAGGATCTGTAACAATCAAATCTTTGCAATCTGAAAGAAGGAAGGATTTTAATACAGTTCCAAACATCATACACTCTCAGGCCTCTTGTAAATATTCTTTCATTTAAATCTAAGTGGATTCTCCTTGTGCACTTCGACATGAAAAAAATGCAGAAACAAGTCTAGTAACCAGCTCAAACACAATAAGGGCTGAGAATTTTCCCTCACACTAATCACCAAAAATAACTTCACCAGTCCACTTCAGAGCATAAATGAAGGGCTAAAACTCATTTCCATTACAAAAGACACAGAAAAAAAACTATTCCCACGTGCCACTTCATATAAAGTAAAACCATTGATCAAAAGCTAAGGTTCAGAGACAGCAAATTTCCTAATCGGTGACCTACAACCAAGTGGCATGTGCATACTCGTATGTCTGCATTCACCGATTGAACCTAAAACCCTGATGCAAGATACTCAACAAGTAGGCATCTAGCTAACATTTACATAATCCTGATCCTACTAAATGCACTAATCCGTTTAGAAAACCTGATCCTAGATATAAACCACATTAAAACTACCCTTCCATGTTAGAATTCAATTGCCCCAAAAAGAAACACAAAAATTGGAAGATTGACAAAATGGATTCACGGTTGGGCCGCAACTTGTAGGTTATCGCGGAAAAAGAAAATGTAAGGCAAGAGTTTGAACATTTAAGTAAAACAAAAAGGCAAATAGAACCATCAATCTTCTCTACTCTTCACTTCACTAATATTTCCTTCATCATACTCTGCCATATTCTACAATAATTAACTTTATCAAGTTACTATTTGTATCAGAAATAAACCACTACATAGTCACCATTGATCCTACATGAAACAACCACACTTTCAAACTCGTAAACCCCAAACGATGCAGACATTTAAAGGGGCACTAGCACAATCAATTCCCCTTCCCCACCACCCAAACTCAAAAAGAAATTAAAAGAAAATCTAAAACTTTTGTGAATCCCATTGAAGAGTTTTCATTTTCAAATTCACCCAATAAACATCTGGTCATTCACTCATAACAAACTACAAGAGTTACACACATCTCAATAGCAAATTCCCATTTTAAAACTATTCCCACCTAAAAGTCCTTCAATTCCTGCGGTCATCGGTGAACTTAAGAACTCAAGCACAATTTGAAAGTGTTAAATGTAAACAGTAAAACAGCAACTGGTTGTATAACAGGAATCCTTAGAGAGTGAATATGAGACTAAAACAGAACAAGAAAAGACGGGACAGAATCCGTTCACATTGGAAACGGTAAAGTAAAAAAAAAAGTTCACCTCTTCCGAAAGCGCACAGGGCAAGCCAAGTAGGTCGCCGGAGGTATGCCGGAGATACGCCGGAGATAGTGGAAGAATAATTGAAGAACAAAATGCAAAAGCTATCTAAAGGGTTAAACGGAACGCTGTGGAATAGAAAACCTAGTCGGAGATTATAGGCTGTGCTGGTGGCGGAGGAGGAATTAGATTTTATCACCGACCTAAATGACTATTTTGCCCTTTTTTTGAAAAAACCAAAAAACAGATACCTAAAGGGAAATTGATAATCTCATATTCATACTTGGTTTCAACTTTTTCCCACATTAACTAAAGCATATATAAACCTTTAACCATTCCACAAAATTACATCGTTTATTATTAAAAACCTTTCCATCTATCACAGTTAGGTGTGGGATCCGAGTCGACCAACGAATTAGTCGGGGCAAAGCTCCGAACACCGTGGCAGACAACCAAAAAAAAAAAAAAAAAGCCTTTCTTCCTCTCCTTCTTTCCTTAATTCCTTCCATCGACCAGGAAAAAAACAAGACGATGGAGGCGAACATATTACAGTTGCCTGAAGAAATCATTCATCAAATACTTTCATACCTCACAACCGAAGAAACGACCCGATTAAGTACCGTATCCAAGCAACTGCGAATCGCGGTCCTCGAGCGTCCTGCTTTTGTTTTGGATCTTCAACAATCGAACCCGAAAAAATACAATGATTTACTTGATTATATGTTGTCTACTCTGGAACGGTACGATAAGCGAAATTTAGGTCTAGACAGCTTTACACTGAAGACTGATAAGCTTTTCCAAGGCCAGAGTATTGATATTCATAACAAATGTATTGAGTTAGCTACGAGAAGGCGTTTGAGAAGCCTTAGTCTGTCCATCGCCAGGGGCCACGGCGGGTTGCCTTTGTCGGTTTTCGAGGTGAAATCGTTGGAGCAGTTGAGCTTGAGCTTACAGGATTGTGTACTGAAACATCAAGCAGGGAAAAGGATAATGTGGCCGAGACTTAAACAACTGAACCTGGAAAATATAGTTTTCGAGTTAGGGGAGGAGAAGTTTCAGGGTATGATTCAGGGGTGCCCTGTTATTGAAACCCTTAAACTTAAGGATTGTAATGGGCAATCTGAACCCATATTTTGTTTCAGAATTGCCAATCTTCAAAACCTGAAGGAACTTGATGCTGAATTGTTACCCGATCAAACTCTTGAGGTGAATGGAGTACCGAATTTGGAATCTGTGAACTGTTCTGGGTGTGAGAATGAGTACTACAATCGTCTGCTTAGATTTCCTGACCCCGAATACAGAAATCTCCGAAGGTTAACCCTGTTTGGTGTGAGTATAGATGAGGACACTTTCGCCGATCAGACGGATAAATTCCCTCAGTTAGAAGAATTATCAATCGTGAAATGCCAGTTCTACATCAACAGTTTGAATATAACCAAGTCTTCCCTGAGGAAAATACAGCTGATAGATGTCTACGGGTTGCGTACGGCTCACTTTGATGTTACTGGCAATAACATTGGCCTTTTCGAATTTGAGAACTGCATAAGTGAGAATTTACCTAAATTTTCATTTACAGGTGTTTTAGATGGATGGATTTATGGAATCAAATTGGGAGGCGATATCGCCATGGATCACTCATGGTGGGTTGAAGTGAAGGAATTCTTGAGACAATTCAAAGCCTCTCAAACTTCGATCACTTTTGACTTCGGAGATGATTTAGACTTCGACGTGACAACATTTCCTGGAGGCGAACAACCTGAAACTCGAGAGGTTTTTATAGAGAATGAGCCGTGGGGGCAAGAACCTGCTCGTGCTAGTCTTCAAGGTATCCTTTGGATTCTTCGTCCTCAAAACATAAAATTGAAATATAGTGGACACAACATGTTCCCCGAGCTGCTATTTGATATGTTGATATTGAAAAGCGACGATGATCTAGGCGGCGGTCTTATAAATTTCCCATTGTGGGACGTGACAAGTATGGAGATTTTCCGACATTTTGAAATTAGCCAACGAGCTTGCTATGATAATTCCGGAAAAGGAAGAGGCTTTCAGCTGCCTCAACCATGGATCAGAGAGGAATTTCTGAACTCGTTAGAAGCATATGGTGAAGGTGCCATATTTAACTTCAATCTAAATTGGAGAAGTAATTGCGAGGTTAAAACTTGCTGATCCCACGAAGAAGTGACAGCAAGAGGAGGATAAAAACAAATTTAAAGGCTGTTTCTCTACAAATTACAGTGGACAGTAATCTCATGGTGTGTGCATATAGTTTTTGTGCTAGTTTTTTTTTTGCAATGTAAATTTTATCAATTAAAAGATTTATAGAGATTTTAGTAACTTCAATTTTGATTATTTTGTTTTTTTTTTTTTTGGTATGTAATTACTATTAACGAGATACTCCTCTATCCCGAAAAATTATTTCAAATTGTGTTTTTTCGACTTTATATTATTTTAGAACAAACCTCAAAATTTAACGCGAAACTTCTTTTTAGTCCAAGTAAAAGTAAGGTCGTGGATTTAAAGTAAAACAGGTTTTACATCTGAAGCAGGATATTGTCTATGGTGATTTACCTTTTATTTGGGTGTGGGTTTTACCTATCTGCAGTGACATTATCTGCATTGCACGAAAAGAGAACTGGTCGTTCCAGCGACATTAGGCCATAATTATCAAAATCAGGGGTTGTTACCTTGGTCGTTTTATGGTCGTTCCAGCTACATCTCGGTTTGTTGGGTTGAGAAAGAATATGGCAACTGAAAGATTGAAGATATATAACAAAAGTTGCATAGGCTATATACAATTTAGCTCAAATTTGTACATAACTATTTTATAAAATTGCTATTACTGAAAAAAAAAAAGAAGCTATCATATTAAAAAGTAGAAGGAAATCGGAAATCAGAAAACTTTTCGTATATATATATAATATATATGTGTGTGTGTGTGTGTGTGTGTTTTAAATCCTGACTTGTATAATCAGACAGTCTCCGAAATTGTCATCGGAAACAGGACAGAGGGTCATCGGGTTTTGCTTCAAGTTGTCGTCGCCGCACGTTGAGGGGTCGTTGGAAATCGGACGGAGGGTCATCTGTGTTAACTTGCAAGTTATCCATCAGAGAAGCTCATCGTTGATAATAACAACACTACTGTTAAGGTAATTAAATTAGAAACTAAAGCCATGGTGAACTTCACAGAATTGCCAGGAGACATTGTTCATCAAATCCTTCATTGTCTTGAAGGAAAAGAACCCATTCGTTTAAGTATATTATCAAAGCAGATCTGGAACGCCGTGCGGACAAGCCCCTCTTTGGTTTTCGATTTCGAATCGCATCAGTGGTATCCCGAAAGAAACGTAGGAAGAGGGGATTATTTGTTGGCCACTTTGATTAAGTACAAAGAGGAAAATATTGTTCTGGACACTTTGAGGCTAACGGAATGTGACTGCCAATATGATCCCGAGTGGGAGGAGCTTTATCATCAATGTCTGGAATTAGCGACGAAAATCGGTTTGAGAAACCTAGTGCTTGGCCTCCGTTCCTCTGATTTTCCTTCATCAGTTTTCCAAGTTAAAACATTGGTGCAGTTAGGTTTATTGGTGGTTTTTTCGCCGAAGATGAACAGAGTATCGTGATAATGTTGCCCAATCTCAAAAGACTAGGTTTTCAAGAGATATATTTCCGACCAGCGACATTTGAGAGTTTCATCAGGGGCTGCCCTGTTCTGGAAATCATGAAGACTATTCATTGCTGTCGTCGAGATTGGTTACCCGGAGAACCCAATTTCAAGATCACCGGTCCTCAAAACCTCCGGCAACTCAAACTTGAGTTACTTTCAGGTCAAAAGGTTGAAGTGAAGGCATCACAAAATCTGGAATCTATGACAATTGGGATTTGGGAATCAGGGAAATGTTGGCTTCATTATCGTGAATCCGACTACAAAAATCTCCGAAGATTGATCCTGTGTGGAGTGGGAATCGACGACACATTTTTCGTCTACTGGATGCATAAATTCCCACAAGTTGAAGAGTTATCAATCGATGGTTGCCCAGACATTCGAAGAATCAATATATCGAATTCGTCCCTGAAGAAGACACAACTGATGAACCTGTTCCTATTGGACGAGGCTCACTTTGGTGTACCTTGCAACAACAGCATTGGACGTTTTGAATACGAGAACTACAGCTTCTTTAGTGGGAATTTTCCCAAATTATCATTAATTGGTGTTTTAGATGGATGGATTTCTCGCATCAAATTACTTGTCGAGTTCAATGGGGATAATTCATGGTGGATAGCATTGAGGGAATTATTGACCGCGCTCAAAAGGTCTCAAATTTCCATTACTGTTTCATTCGGTAGGAATGTGAGGTTCGACACAACAATATTTCCTGGAGGCCAACAATTACCGGACATTCCAGAGTTTTATGCAGAAGATATAGAGAGGCAATCATCATCTGCTCGCGCAATCCTGCAAGGTATCTTTTGGATTTGTCGTCCTAAAATCCTGTCATTCGGACTTGGGGTACATTACAGATGTTCCGAGCTGCTTTATGATATGTTGGTATTGAAACATGATTATAATCTGGATGGCCATCCAGATTTCCGGAAACCTAAGTCATGGAACGTGACTGTTATCGAGATCTTCCGGATTTTTGAAAATGCCCAAGGAACTCGCTACGAACGTGGTAGTGTTCAGGTGCATCAACCATGGAACAGGAAGGAATTTCTGAAGGTGCTAAAAGCTTACAATGATGGGGGCTTTGATAAGCACGACTGGAAACCTACTCTGCTTTCCTTCAACTTAGAATGGAGAAGTAACTGTGAGACTGTGACCTGATCCCTCGAAGATGCAACCAGATTGGAAATAACATTAGTTTGCTAGTTTTTTCTTGCTAAGTAATGCACAATTAAAACGGTGGTTATTACTTAATGTGATTTAGTAACTTCACTTTAATTTTGTTTTCTTTATCTCCCTCCGCAAAAAAACTCTTCTATTACAAATACAACTAGGTGTCAATCTATTCAAGTACATGGATAGGAAGTAGGTTTTGTGTAAATTGGTTTTTTTTTTTTTTTTTGAAGTTTATGCATTTTATTTTAATCAAAGTAGATAGAACCCGGAGGTTTAAGAAGGCACATAACCTATAAATGAAAGAATTCAGGATTGCATAAAAAAAATTTAATCTTCAAACTACAATTGTAGTTCCCAAAATCGGGCTTAATTCTCAGGAGTTTCAAATTCACAAAGTACAAAGACTTGCAGTTCCAATCGCACTGGGAAATAAAGTTTAAGGTACTGTAGTTAGCTGGAAACCGGAAGAGAGAGATTTGTGATAATTAATGTGGCATAATCTCTCAAACGACTATCTTTCCAACGAGTGGAGTTTTGAGGGGCCTTGCTTGAAATCATAGAGACTGTAGTCCTGCGTAGATTTGATCCAAAACAAATTTGATTTCAAATTTACTTGTCTTCGTAACTTTAGGCAACTCAATGCTATAGCTAAGTAAGTTCATTTCCAGGCAACTGTTTGAAGTAAAATGCATTGCCAAAAATGTGGAATCTTTAGCATGTACAATTGGTGTACCATATACGGAAGATGTACAAATGCTGATTGCTGGCTTCAGTTTGGTTAATATGATACCAAGATCGTCGTAGTTTGACCCACGTATGCTGTGGAAATTGTAAACTCCCGCAACTTGAATCAATTCAAGATTGCGAAATCCTAAAAGTATACCAAGTTCATCACTGAAAATCTTTGCCACCGCCATATCTAACCTAGCTAGTACTAGTATTTTTTTTTCACGTATATTTCAGGAATTAAAAGAAGTCGCTGCCAATTTCTTGTACCCCTCTCGGAATTTTTTTTATTGGTATGAACAGACTTAGGTTGAAGAGTATTGCTGAAAAACATCTCTATGGTAGTGTGTTTTAGCAATACCATTTATTCCTTTGGTTCTTTCTACCATCAAAATTCGAAAGCCCGGAACTAAAGCAATGGTAAAGCTAGCAGAATCGCCGGAAGATATTGTTCATGAAGTCCTTCGTTATCTTACAGCCGAAGAAGCCATTCGTTTGAGTATATTATCAAAACAGATTCGGAACGCCGTGCGCACAAGTCCCTCTTTGGTTTTCGATTTCCAGCCAATTTGGATTTCGGAAGGAAACATAGGAAAAGGTGATTATTTGTTGTCCACTCTGAATAGGTACAAAGAAGAAAATATTGTTCTGGACCCTTTTAAGTTAACAGACTTTAAATTCAGTCATTGTAGCCACTTGGACAAGCTTTATCATCAATTTCTGGAATTAGCACTCGAAATCGGGTTGAGAAACCTAGCGGTTGACCTCTGTATCTTGGCTCCATCAGTTTTAAAAGTGAAAACGTTGGTGTAGTTAGAAATATTACATGGTCGATTGTACAAACTGGAACAGGGTTCCGTGATAATGTTGCCCAATCTCAAAAAACTGCGTCTTCAAGAGCTAAATTTCCTACCCGGGACATTTGAGAGACTAATCAGGGGATGCCCAGTTCTTGAAATCATAGAGATTATTCATTGCTCTTGTCCAAAAGACCGATGGGATGTTTGGGATCGTTTCTCCAAAAAATTTGATTTCAAGATTACGGGTCTTCAAAACCTCAGGCAACTCGAAGTTCAGTTACTTCGAGATCAAACGGTTGAAGTGAACGCATCACCAAATCTGGAATCTATAACATTTCGGATGACGAGGGGAGCGTAATGGCTTAATTACTGTGAATCTGACCACAGAAGCCTCCAAAGATTGATCCTGTTTGATGTGGAAGTGGGAATCGACGATGCATTTTTCGTCGATTGGATGCATAAATATACGCAACTTGAAGAGTTATCAATTCATGGTTGCCCAAACCTCCAAAGAATCAATATTTTGAGTTCATCACTAAAGAAGATACAACTGGTAAACATCCAATATTTGAGGAGGCTCAATTTAGTGTACCTAGCAATTGTAGTGGATTTTTTTTATTTCCGCACAAGGGATAATATACCCAAATTATCATTTACCGGTGTTTTAGATGGATGGATTTCTCGTATCAAAGTTTCAGTTCAGTACTACGTGGATGATTCTTTGTGGGTAGAATTGGAGGAGTTCTTAACTGCAGTCAAAGGATCTCAAATTTACATCACTGTTAGCTTTCTAAGTGATTTGGTATCCGACATTGCTACTATGACAAATGACTCTGTCACAACATTTCCTGGAGGTGAAAAATTACCCAACATTCGAGACTTTTATGTACAAGAACTACCGCAGGCATTATCATCTGTTCCTGCAATTCTGCAAGGTATCTTTTGGATTGTCGTCCTCAAATCATATCATTCAGAAATCGGGCAGTTTACAACTATCCCAAGTTGCTTTATGATATGTTGGTGTTGAAAAGTGATTATCATCTGGACAATGATTCATATATCCAGATACCTAAGTTGTGGAATGTGACGGGTACCTGAGATCTTCCTGGTTTGTGATATTTTCCAAGAACATGGCCATCATGACTACCACAAAAAGGGACCAGGTTTTGAGTTTCATCAACCATGGAACAAAAAGAAATTTCTCAAGGCATTAAAAGGTTGTAATGATGAGGAAGGTTAGCGATCCACTGTAATGTGCTTCAACTTAGAAAAGGAGAATTGAATTTTCAGATTGCTAAGTTGTGGAACGTAACAGGCACTGAGATCTGCCAGCATTATGATGATCTCTTCCGCTACTCCAAAAGAGCACAACGCTAGCAGTTCCAACCACAAAGCACTATCTAAACACAGAGGCTTCAGTCAACTGAGTTGTTGATTCAATATTTATTATGCTTAATCTAATTAAGATATCTGACTACTTTGGTTATCTGAACAATCACAAACATACTATGTTGTTATAGATTTTATAAACTCCACAATCATTTTGTTTTATCTTTCCTTGGCGGGCTCTACTATAACAACTCTATCTTAGTATCTTTCATTTCATCCAATAGTTTCTTTCCAAACTATTATGCTAATGCCTAAATGAATCTGAAACTTTGGATTCCTACACAAACTTCTCGCTAGAAGTCATCGATACTCGATACAGCTACTTGGCGCAGAATGTTCTGTTTGTACAACTGTTTACTTCACTCTTGTGCGGACACTGTATAAGACATTCAGAAATCCATTCAAACTATCCGATAGAATCAAGCACATTCTATGCCTTGTTATTTCATAAACATTCTATTATACAATCATAAGGTGAGTAAAAGCCAGGGTCAAGGGGGCTTAAGGAACCACACAACCGAGCGCAAGCTGCGAGGTAGTTTCCCTAAATTCTACCATTTGCAGTTAATATAGTATAATTTAGCAAGAAAACAAACAGAAACTTCATTAAACATATCCGATGGTAACAGGTACTTTTACATGAAAAACAATGATTTGATCAGAGTACTCTCGGAGGCCAAAAGCATTATTATCGGAGTAGCTTATTTAGAACAACACCATGATTTGTTCAACTTCCTGATGGTCTAACTCTTGACACCATATGCTCCGATTTCTGACCAACAAAACAAAACATTAGAAACCTGTTGATCTATAATGCAGACACAGGAAAATGGATTGATGCAATAGTGACCTCTCATAGTTTATTGCACTAAAATGTCAATAAATATAAAGTGAGTTCTCTATCAATCTTTAGGAATTTTAAGAGCATTATAATTCGTATTCAGAATTTTTCAAACGTGATATCACACAAATTGTTGTGCAATGGGCAACCCGAGAAGGTGACAAATCAAAATGATCAGAGAGAGGAAAGACCAAACTAGTTAAGCTACCCCATGAAGTGCAGGAACTAGGTTAAAGATAATAATCATCCAGATTAATATAACAAAGAGAGCCTAAATCCGTAGTCGAACACAGAAAAACAAACACACGAAAAGCAAAAATGGTGTTTCAAATACTGCAAACAGATATGTAAAGATACCAGAACTAACCTGCTCGGTATGTGGCAAGTACTTCCCATCAAAAGTCACTACAACACGATCCTTGCCATCAACACCTTTAACTTTGTCAACAGAACAGAAGAAGTCTATAGCTGACATGCTGAAAAATAGAAACATCAAGGTGATTAATCATCCATAACGCGCCAAGCTTCTAGTTTAAGCATCTTGATCGGAGAGACTTACATTCCATCGCCAAATTCCTCATTAATAATCTCTTTAATGCTCTCTCCAAAATGCATAACAGCTTCATTTAGTCTGTAGCCAGGAATTCAAAGCTTCGTTTAATGTACTATACATTTGCTTAAACATATTCTTCCACACTTGAGGCCTTTCGCTGCTTTTTACTTATCATATGCAATAAATCAAATACAAAGTACAATATGCTAGAGTTGAGATATTAACATTTCTACCCATCTCAACAAGTTCCAAAGGAAAAAAAAGAGACAAGTTTGCAACAACTTTTACAACGTTGATGGAAATGGTACAAGGAGTAAACAAAATGAAAATTACTACTGTATTTCTTTATCAACCTCTCCCTTCTCAAGCTTATCAAACTTCTATACATATCAAATAATGTATTAATATTTCTGCAATTAATTCACTCACTTGCAAATTATTGCAACCAACAAATTAACTGTGCATAAACAAACCAAATTTTCTCAGCATAAACAGCAATCATCAACCAATATGCACCGATAAAACAGAGAACACGGTCAAACATACAGAAAAAATCGACCCAAAATGAAATTAGACAATCAGCAAGACAGCAACAGAAACAATTCAAAAAACACGGGAAAAAGAAGAAATTTTTGATAAAGGGTCACCTATAAACAGTGGGATCTTGAATTAAATTGGGCTCATAGGATCTAAGAGGAGCCAACATCATTTCGTGAACCAATTGGTCAGAGAGCCCAGGCAGAGAAGCTTTCAACTTTGGGGCGGTTTCAGGCTTCAATTGAGCTTGGCGTCTCAATAGCTGAGCAACATAAACATTAGTCAACCCAGTTTCTTCAGCAATCTGATTATAACTCTTGCCTGAAGAACGCTTCACTTCTTGAAGAGCAGCAACTATGCCTACTTTCCTGCTTAGTTCTGCCATCGCATTATTTTTAGTTTTTTTCCTTTTGCTTGATTCTTTTTTTTTTTTTTTTTTTTGATGTTTTTTGCTTGATGAAACAGAACAGAAAAGAAAGACAGAACAAAAATGACCACAGGTTCTTTTCTTAATAAGATTTGACTTTTGAGTGGTTGAAATGGCCGGCTTTGGGCTCAAATGTGTGTTCTTTATTCATGAATGAATAAAATAATGTTTCAGATGTTTTATGGTTTGTGGCCTCAAATGTTGAGAGATTAATGGAATTAGATTTTTTTGAGCCCAATTGTTGTCTTTGGGCTCAAATTGTTGTATGTGACGGTTGATCATGGGTAAAAATGTTTCTACAAAATGAAGATAAGAGAACGTAGAAGAAATCTGCTCTCACAAAACTGTGCATTGGATGGGTGTTTATCTACTATTACCACCCCCGTCTCCAACAAAAATAGTTTTCATTGAATTTTATAAATTTTAAAATATAATTTGCATTAAATACATTACAAAAATAATTCATATTAAGTTTTGAAGTTTGTTCTGAATATAATACAAATTTCAAAACTCAATATGAATTATTATTTTAGGATCACAATAATGCATAAACATAATCGAAACAGAAAAAAAAAAGTATTTTTTTTAATTTATTTATTGGATGGTTGCTTATCTACTAATTTCATGAAAGAGGATCATTCCTTTCTTGCTTGTTATTTATCTTCTTCTTCTTCTTCTTCTTCTTTTTTTTTTTTTAACGGGATTCAAAATGTTGTGAAATTCAAATATTAATTGTGATATATATACATATGCAATTAGATATATACATATTAATTGTGATATATATACATATGCATACAATATATACAGTAGAACTTCTATAAATTAATAGTGTTGGGACCACTAAAATTTATTAATTTAGTGAATTATTAAATAATCTATAAAATTATAAATTATTAATTTAAAGAATTTGTATGAAAAAAAAAAGAATTTTCCCTAAATTACTTAATTTGCGATTTTCTTTGCATCCGAATCAATCAAGTATCTAAATATTAAAAATCCATACATAGTTCATTCATCTCCAGAGACTAAATATTAGGTATTACTAATTCATATTTTACTAAATATTTATAGTCATTAGTATTTTTTTTTGTTTTTTAGGTATTTATTAATTTATGGTATTGTTGGGACCTATAGATATACAAGAGATTTTCTGAAACATTATTATCTTATCATTTTATCGATTTTTTTTTTCAGTTTTTGTACTGGTCCCAAGTTGGGACCGTAGAAAATTATTAATTGTTAGAAGTTATTAACTTATCGATTATTAATTTACTGACGTTCTATTGTAGAAGATTACATATGCAATTAGATTACTACTCCCCTTGTCCCAAAATTATTGTCCAATTTGAAATTGTACTTTTGTATAATTTGAACTAGAAATAAAAATTCAAACTGGACTATAATTATGGGACGGAGGGATTATTTTAAAAATATACCCGAAATTGAAAAACCATTTTAGGATAAAAGGGATTTTTTTTATTCCTTTTACAATTCGTAATATATATGTTAAAATAACTACCACAAAGTATTAAATGGTTTTTCTTATAAAAAATTTATTTCCCATTTCTTATTTTCTTACTGATGCTTACGTTTCATACGAATATTCATTCGAACAGGATAAAGTCTCTTTCGAGATGTTGTCATGATATAAGTATTATACTTCCTCTGTCCCAAAATTATTGTCCAATTTGATATTTCACTTTAGTACAATTTGAACTAAAAATGAAAACTCAAACTGGACAATAATTATAGGACGGAGGGAGTACTTTTTGGTATTCATACAGCCAATGGTCAAAAATTCCAAGATTCATCAAAGTTACGTTTGAAAAAAAATTGTTGATTTGCATGGAATCAATGACATTACTCATTAGCTCTCTACGTACGTCTTGTTAATTATAAACCCCTTTTTCGTTGAATTACTTGTTCGTCATTAATGCATTCTTTGGGCAATATTCAAAGTGAAATTTGATTCGTCAATTATGACATGTACATCCATAATAATTTGATTATAACAAGTTTCATTTAATTATTATTAAGGTTAAAGTATTATATAATACCGTATTCATCCGAAAAATGGCAAAAACCTATATCATCATTAGTCTATAATTTGACTTCAACTATCCAAAGAATTGTTCCAAACGAAGATGACGACTAATAACAATGATGTCCTCCTACTTGCAACGAATAGTGCCCAGTGCCCACAATTTTAAATAAGCATTTCCGCAAAGTATTCTCGCGCGCGTGCATTGCCGATAGCAATCAAATATGAACAATGGACCATATATATATACCATATATATATATGTATATAAATTCAACCATATGTATATACGGACAATTTGAAGAAGTCATTTTCGGACCATTTTTCTTTATCATTTGCTGCCTCCCTCCCAATAACATCAATTGGACATATATATGGAATAGAGATAAAAACAAGAAGCAACTTGTGGATAATACAAGTTCACAATTAATTGGAAACTTTGAATTCTGTGTCATATATATGTCCATAGGAAGGGCTCAACTGAAACTCAAGTCAGTGTTTAAGATGATAAGTATTAGAAAATATGTCTATAATATGTTGATATATATATATATATATATATGTATATATAGTCCACTGTTGTATTAAAGTGATTTGACATTGTTTGAAACATTTGATTTTGGATTTGGAATTTTTTTCTGGCTAGCATACGTAGCTAACATGGTGCTTGTGACTTGTGAGACGAAATATGTAATTCATTTTGCAATTCATTCGGAATATTCAGTCAACGGAGGAGTTTACTTGGAATTTTCAATCTTTTATTTAGACTGTGTATTATGAATTATAAGAAATTAGTTAATGAAAAATTGATGTCATGATCAATTTATGTGAAAAATATTAATGATTCGAGTGGGCTTTTCCAACAAAGATTCGCCGTGTGCGAAGGCTTTCACATTTTAGGGCAGATCGCAGTTAAAAACATTCCTACCTTTGTTGTTGTGTTCTTTGGTCGTTCGATTGTGTATATTTGTTTATGATTTCTTTTTTTTTTTTGTTCTTAAAAAAAGATTCAATTGCATGGAATAATTAAATCAAAATTCTAGAAACATTGTAGGAAAAAAAAAATCTCATTATTTCCTGCTAGCTAGAAGAAAAATTGACAAGCCCCACCATATGCAACTATACGGAAAATGTTATAATCATGCGATTCTCTATATCCCTTTGGTTGCATACGCTTGATTGTAGTGAGCTTTGTTCTTAGTGTCTTGTCAGTAAAATCAGTTGCAGAGCTAAGATTTGTTAGTAATTTTTTTTTATTTTTTTTATTTTGGTAGGCTAAGATTTATTAGTTTTATTATGGACAAATTGAAGAGAATTTTACTTTAGAAGAAGGGGAAAACACTTTTTTTTTTTTATAAAAAAAAATCTACTATAAAATTTTTGATAATAAAAAAATTTCTCATGACTCTGGTAAAACCCTCGGTTAACCTTTGTTTTTGTTGGGATTGCAGGGGTCAAAATACCACTTTCAGCTCTCAAGAGCATCATAGTGCTTTGTCAAAACGTGTTCCATCTCAAGGGCACCGCAGCATCTAGATTCTAGAATGCCACTACTTGGGTCCAAAATTAGTGTCGAGTTTGAATTTTTCTTTTAGTTTAACTGTATTAACGATGAAAGTCCAAAGACAATAATTTCAGACGGAGGGAGTACTTTATTTCTATTACCATTTTTTCAATCTTTTTTAATATAAAATGGAAACCAAAATCAAGTATAAACCTCATGTACGATATATATGGTAGCTAGTACGCTTTCATCGTCAAAATATAAAATATCTGGATGATAAATTAAAGAAATTACAGTTATACGGTTAAAATTTAAATAGTTTTTTAAAAAATAGTTAACGAGAAATTACCTCATTTTTTCGATTTAAAAAGAAAAATTATTTGTAGTCACAAAATTTTAATTACTATTATCAATTTATCATCATCATACGGCTGCCCGGTTCAAGAATCACACAGAAGTACAAAGCGAAAAAGACGATATCGAACTATTGAACATTGTTGTAGGAAAATGATCGTTTCGTATTGTACGAGGCAAACATACATTAGAATACACATACATTGGCTTAAACAATTCAAACATATTATGTAAAGCCACGTGGAAATGCTAGGTACGTATAAGACAAATCCTCATCCTTAAACTAATCAAATTGAAATCAAATTCCAAGTAGTTGGTGTATTACGGTCATCCTCTCCCACTCGTTGTATGTCATTGGTTTAGTCATGATGATATTGGTATTGATATTCCTGTGATATTATTACTGTAAAGTTTGAAACTTATTATACTCTTTTAAGTAATATTTACACATAAAAGGCATAAAAAAAAAGGCATGCAAGAGAAAAGAAAAGAAAAAAAAAAGAGCTAAGAATCAAATCTCCAACAAGGAGAGAGGGGTGCAAGCAAGTCTGCAAGACAAGGCTGAGGTGGTTTGATGCATGTTTTCATATGCAGAAGTGATAAGAGTCGGTGGAAAAAAAAGTGAAAATTCAGTGACTAATGTGTATACGTTAAAAATAAAAGTGTAAATTTTTTAGAGAATTTAAAATTTCTATGCTAAAGAACCAATAAAAAAAGAGAACCAACACAAAAACTTTTTTTTTTCTTTTTCTTTTGTTCGCTATGAATATCATTTTCCTTTGATATCTAGTTTTCTGAAAATGAAGTTTATTTTGATGCTGGTATAAGAGAAGACCCTTCAACTCAAATAATCAAATCTTCATTAAGGAGAGACGGGTGCAAGGAAGTTTGCTAGACAAGGTTGAGGTGGTTTGATGCATGTTTTCCTACTCGAAGTGAGTGAAAAAATGTAGTGAAAACTTATGATCGATATGTATACAATAATTAAATATAAAAGTATAGTTTTTAAGAGCACGTAAAATATCTACGCCAAAATAATAACAAAATAAGGGGACCAATTCACTAATTTGTTTTCCTCATTTTCCTTTCATATTTAGTTTTCTGAAAATGAAGTTTATTTTGATGTTGGTATTAGGGAAGACCCTTCAACTCATGCATTATATATATATGATAATGGCGTAGTGAAACGTATATATACATGAATATGGTAATTACAAATGAAAATGTTTTCCCCATCCTTCAAAATAAGCCAAACTCTACCATCTTTACAATAATAGACATAAGCGTAAAATTGGGATGATATGATAACCTTGAAATATAATAGTGGTTCTAGATTCGTTGACAACCTAAATTGTCTAGTGCCAAGTGGATGTCAATTTCAAATTCAGCAAAGGCATGAATAAAAACATTTTGCATATGAGAGAGAGATCTATAAATAAGAAGCTAGCTCAAAAGCAACTTCCCAACCACATAGGAGTTGGGAGTAGTAGAGAGAGGAGACCAAAATTTCTCTCAACTATTATTACACAACCCTTCCTTTTGGTGTATTTGTGCTTCTCTTCATTAAGTTGAAATATGTCTCTAGAAATGGAAGAAAAGGGCTCTAATGGATACACTCAGGATGGCACAGTCGATCTCAAAGGGAATCCAGTTCTCAAATCAAAGAGAGGTGGATGGAAAGCTTGTTGGTTTGTTGTTGGTAATTCCTTTCACTCTCCCCCTCCCCTACCCCCTCTTGCATTGTAGCCATTTATACCTCTACAAGATAGCAATATCCTCAAGTTCTTCTTTTCTTCTTTTGTGGAGATTTTAACCTCAAAAATCAAAAGTCGTCATGTCTATTTGATCTTTCAATACGATTTTCATACGTATACTCTTTTACGAAAAAATAAACTTATAAAATTATTATTTTTTCATACCATACCAGAGATAATCTTTTGTCTATTGTCATTGCTTTTACTTATCCGAAACAAATTTAACCAATTTTCACCCGTAAAACTAATGTTATAGTGTGAAACAACTGATCAAATCGATATATTGAAGTTTTTCTTTGCTGCTCATCACTTCACCTATATCAAACAAAATGTGACACCATGTAGTTAGTATAAAGATCTTCTCCTTACTGGTCTAGATAGGGTTTGGGCATCGGGGTCATCAATTTATGGAGATTTTCACTTCAAGTAACATTTCGAAGACTTCGAGGTGAATTCTATTGATGATTTAGAGTGTTCGGTATGGCCATTAGAAAAAAACAATAAAACAAAACAAAAAGAAAAAAGAGAGGGAAAAAAAAAAGAAAAAGAAAGAAGCTAGAATGTCCATGTGCATCACAGGTTTCGTCATTGCCTATTCGGGGAATGGCTATATTTGCCCGTCTTTCTTTATTTTGTTTTTTGTGACTTTCTCTCGCTTTTGATCATTTATGGTTCTCATTTTCTTTTGTAGGGAAAATTAGAGAAAAAAGAATACTAAGAAGTGGTTTATCTCAGTCTAGGTTATTATTTGAACTTTATTTTTTTGGGCGAACAAAATGCTAATAATTATCGAAAGAATTTGATGACAGGTTATCGTCAATGGAGAGAAAATGAATGTGCTAACATAAAGTTATTGTCTCATTTGTCTTACTAAAGTATCACAATAATGATACAAAAATTTTAAGACGGAAGAAACAAAAAACCATCGAAATTATATTCGGATTAATGTAGCGGCGCAACAGGTTCATGGTCACATTCCGTAATGGTTTAGTAATTAAATCAAATATCTCGTCGACTTGAAATATTCTTTTGATATTTCACCTCACACCATCACTTTGCTAAGTCCCCAATTTGACTGGTAAGTCCTGAAACTTGTACAAAAAATCTGATCACTAGAGTCTAGAAATTATCTCCATCAATTATTTGACTTATCAACTTGAAGTATAGGAGGAATTTCATTGTAAATAAATTATGAGTCAGACTTTTCAACAAGTAGACAAAATAAAAAAAAAAACAAAAAAGGTTGATAAACAAAGTAGGATAATCATCGATTATAATTGTCGCTATTACTTGGAAGAACTCTTTGGAAAGGCCAGAGTTTCCCAGCATTTTTTTTTTTCACTAACAAGAGTTAATTTCGATACATTTGTCCTTCATTTAAAGGCCTAATCTCCCTAACACTTAACCCTCAAATATTAGTTTATTTTAATCTACTTGTGACTTGCGTAAGATATATTCTCATGTCTCAAAATCATTGTATAATTTGATTTTTTATTTTTATTTCAGAAGGATATTAATTATTTCGTCTTACATATTACTCACTTCTTGACCCATAAAACTTCACTTTACTTAACTAAAACAGTGTAATGAAATTGATTATTTTTCTTGGACGGAGAAGAGTATAAAATTGTGGATGGATATTGTCTGCATGTGTTACTAAGGATGAGGTTTGACTTGTTGTAGTGTACGAGGTGTTTGAACGGATGGCGTATTATGGAATATCAACAAACCTATTCATATACTTGACCAAAAAACTGCATCAAGGCACAGTGACAGCATCCAATAATGTCACGTATTGGGTGGGTACCGTTTGGATGACTCCAATTTTGGGTGCATATATTGCCGATGCATTTCTTGGCCGATATTGGACTTTCCTCATTGCCTCTGTCATCTATTTTTCGGTATGGTCCTCTTTTTCTCCCATTCTTTTAGTGCAGAATTACCTGACTAATTTTCCATTTGTAGTACAATGACACATTTCACAAAATATAATACTCTTTCTGTTCTAAAATTATTGTCCAATTTAGATTTTATAATTAAAAGGAAAATTCAAACTGAACAATAATTTTCGGGGAAAGTACCATTCTTCATTCCAAAAAACTTGTCACTATATCTATATATGTTGGGACGGAAGGAGTTTGCTCATATTAAAAGAATATAAATTAGTATCTAGTGTGCTTTTAATGTCTTTGTTCTCATTAAAGATAATTAGATTCATTGGTTGAAATCGAAATGCGCGTAACTTAAGAGTGAAGATTAGATTTTGACTGAATTTTACAGAATACATTTCAAATTGCTTTAGGGTAAGAGCCCAAAGCAAAGGGTAAATGAGTATTCTTGTTTATTTTTTAGCAAGGGCATATAAGCAATAGCTTAAGGCCGATTAATCTAGTCGAACTAAAGAAATTGTGTTTTATTAACTTTTGCTTAGCAAGAGAGTTTAAATATTACTTTGAGTGTGATATCTAAACAAGCGTATCTTTTTTCGATTAAAAATGGAACAATTTTCAGTATATTAAATTTTGCACGTATTTATGAGTGACAAATTTTGTATTGATGTAACAAAGAATCAACCCTTTAATAGGGACAAAATAATTAAGGAATCTTCGTCCGATCCGGCAAATGGGGGAGTACTACTTACTATTTAGGTTTCGCCACTAGGAAAGTTTAAAAAATTAAACATTTGTGTTAGGAACAAATTATTAAATGGATAACACCATGAATAATTGCTTTTGTTCTGGAAAACTTTGGCTAATACGTATTAGGCATTTTCCGACAGGAGCTTGCCTGGCGTGAATTCGTACGCCAAATAAAAATTCAAAACGTTCTAATTATGGGCCATATGATTCCAGAAGTGTTTTAGGATATTCTTTTCTTATGATGAAAAACACATATCAATAAATCAGTTTGGCAGCTATGTCCTGTCTTTTGTTCTGCGGATCCCTCGGGCGTTCAATATTGTCTGCTTTGACTTTCCAGTCGTCTATGTCTAAATAAGAGGCCAATTACTAAAAAACTAATATAATCGGAGGTAGTATCCAGTAGAGATTATTGATCAATAATCATTAGTGTTTGCTTAGTGATTAATAGTTTGTTAACATTGAAAAACTCTCGAGTTTTAATCTATGTTATAATTAATTGTTGAAAGACCTTTGTCCACTAAAATAAGTTTCACTCATATCGGTAGGACATTCAGCCTTAACTGAACTAATTAAGAGTTCACATTGGAGACTTGGTGAAGACGGTAATTTCAGTGTTTTTTTGTTCCGGCACAGTAGACACAAAATAATATTTACTCTCTCTGTCCTAAAAGTATTATCCAGTTTGATTTTTTACTTTTAATATACATTGTACTAAAAATTAAAATTCAAAATGGACAATAATTTTGGAACAGAGAGTATAAAAAGGAAAGATTATTCGACTAAACTTTTCCACATAAGTTTTCTATTAAGTAGAAATAGTTATACTCTTTAATGGATTAAAAAATTTTAAAGGGTCAATTTTTTCAACAACGTTTTCCATGATTTATGATGTTTATTAATTGCAGGGAATGTGCATGTTGACACTATCAGTTTCAGTGCATCCATTCAAGGCACCACGCTGTACGGATCCAAATGGTATAAACTGCAAGAAAGCCAACACATTACAATTAGCAGTTTATTTTTGTTCACTCTACACATTAGCCATCGGAACTGGTGGCACAAAACCAAACATTTCCACCATTGGAGCGGATCAATTTGATGAATATGACCCTAAAGAGAAGCTTCACAAGCTCTCCTTCTTCAATTGGTGGATGTTCAGCATATTTTTTGGGACACTTTTTGCCAACACTGTGCTTGTTTGGACTCAAGATAACATTGGATGGACTCTTGGATATGGTCTTCCAGCTTTAGGGCTTGCGATTTCTATAATGATATTTCTTGCCGGGACGCCGTTTTATAGGCATAAACTACCTTCTGGAAGCCCTTTTACAAAGATGGCTCAAGTTATAGTGGCTGCATTGAGGAAGTGGAAGGTTTCTCTTCCATCTGATCCTAAAGAGTTGTATGAGCTTGATCTTCAAGACTACTCGAAAAATGGGAAAGTTCGGATCGATTCTACACCTTCATTGAGGTTTGTGATCCCCCAAATGTTTCATTCTAGGAATTACATAATCTTCATTCTAGTATTTCAAAAGTTGTTTAAAAAGGTGATTACATAAACAAATGATTTTGACCCAACGACTTTATTTGTCATGCGTTCATCAGTGTGTGACAATAATAAATGAGCCACAAAAATATGCAAATATGTGATTGACTCCACAGACATTATAGAAAGCCACTTTACCCGAATAATAATCTATTAATTACTCACTCTGTCCCAAAATCATTGCCTAGTTTGGGATTTTACTTTTAGCTTAATTTTCACTAAAAGTAAAATCCCAAATTGGGTAATAATTTTGATATAGAGGAAGTACGTGTCTATCTCTTAATAGAAGCACATTTTAGCAAAACCTATGATTATATACAACTTTTAGGAAATCAAGAACTTGTTTTTATTAAACATGGCCGGAGATTGAAATTCGAGGTCACTAATGATCTCCAATTCATTCAAATTGATTTGCAGGATTCTAAACAAAGCTTGCGTGAAAACTAGTTCAGTTAGTCCATGGTCACTTTGTACAGTTACACAGGTAGAAGAAACCAAGCAGATGCTAAGGATGATTCCAATTCTGATCGCTACATTCGTTCCAAGCACGATGATTGCACAAATTAACACGCTGTTTGTTAAACAAGGTACAACGCTTAATCGCCGAATGGGGCACTTCCACATCCCCCCTGCGAGTTTAGCAGCATTTGTAACAATCTCCATGTTGATTTCGGTGGTACTATATGATCGATATTTCGTAACATTCATCCGAAAATGGACTAAAAATCCAAGAGGGATTTCTCTGCTACAAAGAATGGGAATAGGGATGTGCCTACATGTGATTATTATGATAGTGGCAGCATTGACAGAAAGATATAGGCTTTCAGTGGCGAAGGGTCACGGCCTAGTTCAGAATCATGGACAAGTTCCTCGGACGATTTTCATTTTGCTGCCTCAATTTGTGCTAATGGGCGTAGCAGATGCATTTTTGGAGCCTGCAAAAATTGAATTCTTCTATGATCAAGCACCTGAAGACATGAAAAGCCTAGGGACATCTTATTCAATGACCAGTTTGGGAGCTGGAAATTTCATCAGTAGTTTTCTGTTGACTACGGTTTCGCATATCACGAGGAGGGATGGGAACGAATGGATTCAGAACAACCTGAATGCATCTCATCTTGACTACTATTATGGATTTTTCGCGGCGCTGAACGTGTTGAATGTTATTTTCTTCTTGAGTATGGCCAAAATGTATGTGTATAAAGCCGAAGTATCGGATTCAATGGCTTTGCTTAGAGAAGAGTTTGGGAGATCAAAATCAGAGATGGTAAACGATCAAGCTGCTGTAGCATAAGTTTCTTGAATCTGTTACCAAAGGAAATCATGACACACAAAATTCGTAAGAAAAGATTTCAGCCTCAAAGCTCATAAAAGTTTCAGTTATTATAACATCCCAATCGTTATATAAATCTTGATGAAACAAACTCTGGATAATAATTCCGGGAAGGAGAATTATTTATTACATCTCTATTGCACTGTGAAACAAACTCTGGATGTCTTTCTTCTAGTCCACTTTTGATAGTTACGATTTGCATACGAATGTAAATGCGAGTGTAAGTTCGTAGTTCTTACGGCATTAGATTTCGGAAATATTAGGAGCCTAAAACACAAATGAACTCCAGAAGAATAACAAGAGGAAAAGGATGATCAAGAATTATAACATACACCATTGTAAATATTCCTTACGTCCTGAAAAATAGTCCTCCACTATGTTGTATTGTTTTTAACTGAGTAAAAGTGGATTATTTTTCCGGGGCGGCATGAAATTGCCAACTACCAGAGATAAACTTAAGTCACTCCATCAATGTTTTCAAACAAACTTCATCTTATGACATCATTCCCATCATCTATAGTAAGCTCATCAAGCAACAGCTCCCATGGAATTGAAGGCAGTCTCTTTTCAGACGGCTGGTAATCCTTATTCTTGTAAAAACTAAAGTCGGACCAAATATCAGGTTTCATCTCCAATTCCTCCCGAAATCGCTCATACCAAGTCTTCATCTTGTCTTCATATTCTCTACTTCTAGCACATTCACCAACTTCCACGTCTGGACGTTTCAGTTCTCATCCTCGGGGCTTTCCTCTTTTTCTGTTTCAGCTTAAACTCATGACACTTTTTTTTATCAATAGCACATCAGGAAGCTCATAGCCTTTGTCTTTCAAAAACTCAAAAGTAGGTTATGTTCATATCATCCAAAACATTGCCTAGATGTGTTCTCACAAATTGTACTAAGAATCTCCTTCCAAAAATTCAACTTTGCTTCAAACTTTCTTTTGGAGTCAGGTTCAGCCCTAATTAATTTGGCATCAAACAGCTGTTCTTTGTTCAGTTTCTTCAACCTACTTACATAGAAATCAAGCAGATCTTTCGACTCCAACAGCGTCTTCAACCAAGTTGAGGCGGTTCGTAATTACCTATAACATTCAGGAAAATGCAAAAGATTCACATGCTTCTGCAATCCAACAATAATATCGGTCTCGTCGCGCAAGGCCTTTGAACAAACAGAAGAAGGATTTTCAGCCATATCTGAATTTGCATTAATGGAAGAGAACCAAATCCGAAGAGGCAACTAAGCCAAACAGAAAGATTTAAGGTTTAAACGTATAGGATTGAAATATTCTACCTCAGAAAATCGGTATAGAAAAAGAAAAACTTGGAAACCTCATGGAGTGAAAAATTTAACCATACTAATGTATCTCTGACAAACCGGAATCCTCTAACAAGAATCACGCAACCAAAATACACAAATTAAAAAAAAAAAACAAAATCAAATTCGGCTAACCGTAGAGCACAAACCAAGAAAATCTAATCATTAATAAGATACTGAACCAAACAAATTAACCAAACTTACTTACTAGAAGACAAATTCATTGATTAATCAACACAATATAAAACTCCCACAGCCGCCCAAACACCAAAGTTGCTGTATTTTTGCCACCTAAAAAAAAGATTCATTCCAAACACAATATAGGACTTATTTTCTGACCGAAAACAAAAACAAAAATTACACAAAAAAAAAACCCGCACAGAATCTTAATATGAAAAGTTTTTCAACACGTAGTGTTACAAACTTTATTGATTCGACACACTAAAACCCAAAAATTAGTATTCATCATTCAAGAACTCTCCAATTTTGGAAGAGAGAAAACTCTTCAATTTTGATTAACGATCAAAAGCTACGTACAATGTAGGCAGACGGTTTCTTTAATAGGAAATCATGACAAGTAATCATTAAAATAAAAATGACGAAAACTCCTACAAACAACTAACGATCCTATGCGATCTTCAACAACAAACTGTTTGAGTTGATTTTTCCCGATCATTTGTTCTTCTTTGGCGGGCATGACAGAACTCTCAGAATTTTTCTATCCAGTCCAAGTTGAAGCTAATATATGTCATCTTAGTAGTCTTCTCACTTTCCTTAGTAAAGCTCGATATTAGGTTTTGAACTTCCTGAAAACTCCATAGCGGTGGACATATCACCGAACGCCCTTCTTTTATGTAGTTGGTGCGGTTCATATTGGAATGGAAAATCTCAATTCCTTTCACTTTACATTGTTTAAATGAACTAACAAGAAATTGACTTTTCGATATCAACATCTCACGAAATAGCTTGGAGTGTTCATCAGGGTAAAGATATTGGTGTGTGATGGTTTGAGGGTGACAAATCCAGAAAACACCTCGCAGAATAGCACGCGCAGAAAACACCTCAGTTGACACTTAATCTGATTTCTGTGGGTCAATTATGTGAAAAAGGTTTTCATGTGAATTTTTCACCCTCTGGTGTGCAGGAACATGATCCGCAGACGGGACATATTCTTGGGACGGGTCGCCGAGTGGGCCGGCTGTTTGAGCTTAAATCTCTGCAAATCCATCAAACTTTTCTGTGTGCAACTGCTACTCTCCCCTCATCCATTCATCAATGGCACCTTCGCCTTGGACATGCTTCTGCCAGCAAACTTCAGCCCTTAATTTCTCGTGGATTGTTAGGATCTACTAAATTTGAAAGTTTTCGTTGCCAAAATCGCCAGTTAGCTAAACAACCTGCATTATCTTTGATTCTTTTCATAATAATGATGCCATTGCCAATAGTACCTTTAACTTGATTCATTCAGACATTTGGGGACCTTCTCCCAGTTATTCAATAAATGGCTTTCGTTATTTTGTTCTTTTCATTGATGATTTTTATCGTTTTACTTGGATATATTTTCTGAAAAATCGTTCTGAATTACCGCACACCTATATTGCTTTTGCTAACATGATTAAAACTCAATTCTCTTGCACTATTAAAATTCTCCGTACAGATAATGCCATGGAATATCGTGAATCCTCTTTGCTTCAGTTCCTTCAACAAGAAGGAACTATCATTCAACGCTCTTGTCCTCACACCTCTCAACAAAATGGACGATCTGAGCGTAAACATCGAATATCCTTGACTTTGTAAGTGCCTTTCTTCTCTCAGCTTCATGCCCTGAAAAGTTTTGGGGAGAAGCAGCCCTCAATGCTGTCTTTACCATTAATTGTCTTCCCACAATGGTTCTTAAAAATTTATCTCCCTTTGAAAAATTATATGGCTCCAAATTACTCTGTTCTCAAGCCTTTTGGTTGTGTCTGTTTTGTTCTGTTACAACCTCATTAACATACAAAGTTAGAACCCCGAGCTCGTCTTTGTTGTTTTCTTGGATATGGCATTGACCATAAAGGGTATCGTTGTTGGGATCCTATTTCCAATAGGTTGCCCATCTCTCGACATGTTACTTTTTCGGAAGATATCATGTTTTCATCTCTTTCTAAATTTCACGACCCTATTACTAGTGATTCTCTGTTTTTCTCTGACTCTTCACCTGAATTATTTCCTAGTTCCGAATCTGATTCCAGGTCCATTGACCCGGTTCCCAACGAATCTGAACCAGCTGCTGATTCTGCACCTGAGCCTATATTAGTTCCAGATACCAGTCTTCGTCGTTCTACAAGGGTAACTGAACTTCATCGTTATCTCTCTGATTACCATTGCTATTCTGCTATTGCTACACTTCATGAACCTCAATCTTATCGTGAAGCTAGTACTAACCTTCTTTGGCAGAAAGCTATGGCTGAAGAAATTCAGGCCTTAGAAACTACTCATACATGGGACCATTGAGCAAATGGATTTATAAGATCAAGACTCGTTCTAATGGAACCATTGAGCGTTACATAGCTCAACTAGTTGCTAAAGGATATACTCAGGAATATGGCATTGGCTACGAAGAAACCTTTGCTCCTGTGGCTCGCATCACTTCTGTTCGTAGTCTTTTGGCGATTGCTGCGGCTAAGAAATGGAAACTGTTTCAGATGGATGTTAAAAATGCCTTCTTGAATGGTGACTTAGTGGAAGAAGTTTACATTCACCCCCCACAGGATATCATGCACTGCATAAAGTGTGTAAACTTCGAAGAGCATTGTACGGCTTAAAACAAGCTCCTAGGGCCTGGTTCACCAAATTCAGTTCCACTCCTTCTCAGTCTGGTTTTGTTTCTAGTTCATATGGCTCTGCTTTGTTTATTCGAAGAACTAACAAGGGCATTGTTCTTCTTCTGCTATATGTTGATGATATGATAATTACTGGAGATGATGTGTCAGGTATTTCAGAGTTACAATATCTTAGCCGCCAGTTTGAAATGAAAGATCTTGGTTCTCTGAGTTATTTTTTGGGGCTTGAAGTCTCTCAAAATTCTGATGGCTACTATCTTTCTCAAACAAAGTATGCATTAGACTTACTCTCTCGCGCTGGCATCATTGATAGTAAAACTGTCTCGACTCCTTTGGAGGTCAATTGTAAGCTTACACCTCTTGATGGTGTTCCTTTGACTAATCCTACTTTTTATTGTCAACTAGTTGGGAGTCTTGTATATCTCACTGTTACGCGCCCCGATATCTCATATGCGGTGCGTCTAGTTAGTCAGTTTATGTCTACTCCCCAGTCAACACATTTTGTGGCAGTTCTTCGAATTCTTCAGTATCTTAAAGGTATCCTTTTCCATGGATTGCATTTTTCTGCGAAGTCTAACTTGGTCTTATCTGGCTACTCTGATGCTGATTGAGCTAGCGACCCAACTGACCGTCCTCCAAGACGGGTTAATTATTATTTTTTTTTTGGGAAGCTCTCTTATTTCTTGGTGTAGCAAGAAACAGACTGTTGTCTCTCGTTCTAGTGCTGCATCTGAGTATCGTGCCCTCACGGATGCCACTGCTGAACTACTCTGGTTAAGATGGTTATTAGATGATATGGGAGTCTCACACTCACTTACTATGCTTCACTGCGACAGTAACAGTGCTCTCCAGATTTCTCACAATGATGTCTTCCATGAACGTACGAAGTATATTGAAATTGACTGTCACTTTGTCCTCATCATGTTACTCGTGGCACAATTTGCTTGGTTCCTGTCTCCTGTGCCAATCAAACTGCTGACATATTTAGTGATTTGGTCATTATTGTAATAGGATTAGGATGATTTGATTGTGATTTGATTAGATAGGGATTATTTATTTGATTGACAATCAACTTTATGGTTGTCTATGTAAATTAGGAAGCGAGCCAATTTCTTGTTGTATAAATAGCCACAATACAGAAAGGAATGTACAATCTTTTTCACAAAACCAAAGCCACATGTCTGACTTTTCTTTTGTCGTAATAAAGATGAAAAAATTTCGTCTAGCTTTGTACGCGAAACTTTTCTAACACGTGACACACGGAACCCTCTTCGCCGTATAACAAATTCTCGAATCTCCAAACGAGGGTGATGAGATATAGGAAATGGGAGAGAATTAGATGCTTGATTAGACGCTACATTGAATCCCACATTCTTCGGGAAAGAGACGGCAATGGAAATTTCAGACCCTTTGAATTGTGCCAAGAATTCCTTCAGCCTTAAGAACCACGAATTATCGACCTTCATGTTTGTAGTGAAATTTAATTCGATGCGCGAGATCCATCTCGCTGAGTCTCCATTAAATGTTAACTTTGGAAGTACTGCATTCATGCCACTATGGTAATCGAAATTAGTGAGGCAAGGCACATCAAAGTAAGCCTCTTGCATATTAAAGAGGGATATAATTACCAATTTTATTTTCTTGAGTGACCGACTTGATATGTTTATGGTTTTCAGTTTTGTGCAGCCATCACATTCTAATGATAACTCTTCGAGTTGCGGGAATTTTTGCATCCAGTAGTCCATGTAGGAATCGTTGTCGCCTTCCGAAGCGTTATAGAGGGACAATTTTTTGAGATTTTGGTATTCAGGTTTACGAAAATTAAACCAGTTGCGAGCTGTCCCCTCATCCCAATAATGTAGATAACAAGATTCCAGCCTTGGTAATTCATCCACTTCAAGTGTTTGACCTGAAACCAATTCAACATTCAGTTTCCTAAGCTTGGGAAGATTGGAAAATTAATGTTGTCTCCTCGCACCCCAGAGCGGCAATCCAAAATCTCCAGGATTTCAATTGAAGGGCAGCCTTTGATCATGTTCTTAAATGTGCCCTCGTTAAAAGTTACACATTTAAGAGATAGAAGTTTGAGATTAGGCAACATTGTCACGAATCTCTCCGACTCGGCCGGCTGCTGCAAACTACAACTGTATAAGGTCAAATCCTCAACGTAACATTGAAAACAGAAACAGGCACAACATAGGAGCTTATTGGATCTATGGATAGATTAAGGTTTCTTAAAGAGATTGTTGTAATTTTGTAATTACATGTTGTAAGTATTTTTTTTTACTACCATGTTAGGGTTTCTGTAAAACTTGTATAAAACCGTAACAGGGGATCAATGAAAATAATTCTTTTCTCCTCCAATTTCTTTATGGTATCCAGAGATAGGTTTTCCTAAACCCTAGTTCTATTTTGGCCGCCGATTCAAACCTTTTTTTTCCGGCCTCTTTCTTCTTCTTGGATTGTTGATTTCTTCTGCTAACTCACCATCATGTGTGATAAAACTCCAACTTCTGCCGTCAGTGGCAACACCGATCATAATCAGACCCAAAACTCTGGCCAAGCTGTTTCGGGTGTTGATACAAAGTCGCCGTATTATGTTCATCCGGCGGATCAACCTGGCCATCAATTCGTTACCACCCCGCTTTCCGAGAACGGAGATAACTGCTTCACCTGGAGAAATAATCTTCTCACTGCCTTTCAATCCAAAAATAAGGCGGGCTTTGTGGATGGTAGCATCAAGCGTCCCGACGTGAAATCCGGCGATTACCAGCATTGGATTTAGTGTAATGCACTGATAAGATCTTGGCTATCAAACTCCCTCTGTCCTGAGCTGTAGACGGCTGCTGTTCACACTGAAACTGCCCATGAAATATGGCGTGATCTGGAGGAACGTTTTACTTATGAACTGAAGCGGACCCTCGCCTTGCTGTAGCAGGAGAGAATGCAAACACCGATTTACTACGGAAAACTCAAAAGCCTCCTGAATGAGTTGCAGAATCTCAGGCCGCCTCCCACATGTTCTTGTAACAGATGTACTTGCACCGTTGGCCAGCGTTTGAACTTTGAAATCCATGCACGAGGAAGAAAAGGTATTCGATTTTTTAATGGGTTTAGACGATACTTACAAGACTGTTCGATCCCAGATTCTTAGCATGAAGCCTTTACCCATGCTGGGAAAAGCTTATTCAATGGTGGTGTCCGACGAGAAGCTACAAACTGTTGCTGATTCCAGAACTCCAACAGCGGCAACTCTGATTGAGAAATTGAACTCCGGACGACGTGATACTGTCAGCCAACGTGGAGGAGCCTCCCGGTTTTGCACTCACTATAAGAAAGCAATCATAACAGGGAGGCTTGTTTTGAGCTTGTTGGGTATCCTGCTGGGTGGCGGCAGCCGCGGCAGAAATCAAAACCAGTCGGAGCTGCGGCGGAACCCTCGGCCTTCGCTGCTGTTGGTGATAATAATTCGCCAGTCCCGTCTCTTTCCCAGGCTCAGATACAGCAGCTACTTACGATGCTTGGAGGGCAGCAACTAGCTTCGGCTTCTTCGACCAATGTTGCTTGTCCAACTTCCGGTAAGCCAAGTCCATGGGCAGCTGATTCGGGTGCAACCAATCATGCTGCTCATCAAATTCGGTTGATGACTAACCTTATACCTTGTGATGATAGCTATATACAGATTCTGAATGGTGATTGTGTGCCTGTTCCGGCCTTTGGGATGATTAAATTGGATAAGAATTTGACACTTCATGATGTTTTAGGAGTGCCGGATTTCCATTTTAATTTATTGTCTCTCAGTAAACTAACACAAGATTAGATTTGAATTGCTACTTCACATTTGGCCCTGATTTTTGCTTCATATAGGACTTAGACTCAGAGGAAGCTGATTGGAAGAGGAAGCTGATTGGAGTGGGTAGGATGCACAATGGTCTCTATCATCTGGAACCAATGAGGGGTGGTGACGGAAAGCAAGTGGAACAAGCGCTCGTTATCAGAAAGGGCAGCACAACATCTTTGGTGCCAAATAATTCAGTTGATTTTGATTCTTCTAGTGGCTTTGTAGAGCAAAACACACTAGATTGCCATTTCCTTTACATCAGAATAGATCATTGAACGTTTTTGATTTAGTACACTGTGATGTTTGGGGTCCTTATCAAACACCATCAAAATCTGGGGCAAAATATTTTCTTACAATTTTGGATGATTGTAGAAGGATAACTTGGGTATTTTTCATGCGCTATAAATCTGAGACGAAGCGATATTTGCTTATGTTTTTCAATTGGGTGTATACACACTTTTGAACTAAAGTCAAAGTTTTTCGCACTGATAATAGCCTCGAATTTTGTCATTCACCGCTCAGTGGAATTGTACTACAGGGCGGACAACTCGGCACTTCCGCCGGTCTGAATTGTACTACAGGGCGGATAACTCGGCACTTCCGCCGGTTGGCCAAACCCATGACATGAGTCCTTGGGAACCAGAAGGTCCCTACAGCGGGTCGGCAAATGGGCGGCGGGCGCATGTGTCATTGCTAGCCTGGATTTTGACTTAGAGGCGTTCAGTCATAATCAAAGTTTAGATTCTGACTTAGCCCGGATAATGGCCACGCAAAATATTGAGGTAAAATCAACACCGATTTTGGGATGTGCAGAGTTTAGGAACTCTAAGTAACAATCACGCCTTGGATTTATCAGTGTTTGTTGGGTTAATCTTCCGGACTCCGAACACGGAAATCTCAAAAGATTGACCTTGTATGATGTGGGGATCAATGGGAATGAAATGGATGACAACTTTTCTATTGACTGGGAACATAAGTTCCCGCAACTTGAAGCCTTATCGATCCAGGTTTACAGACACTTGCGAGCTATTAATATATCAAGCCGGTCACTGAAGAAAATACTTCTGATCAGTAACTGCAAATTGCTAGTGGCTCAATTTGATGTGCCAAATATTGCTATTTTTGAATACCAAAACTATCTTAACTACGATGATAGAGATGAGCTGATGCCAGATTTACCGAAGTTATCATTTACATATGTCTTAGGAGGATGGATTTCTTGCATTAGATTAGAATGCAAGGACAATATCAATAATTCGTGGCTATTAAAGTTGGAGGAGTTCTTGACAGAACTCAGTGGGTCTGAAACTCTCATTAATGTTTATTTTGTTGGGAATGTGGGATTTAATGTGGATAAGATGAAAGATTCTCTCCCATTTTATGGAGGTGGCCAATTAAAGATTCGCGTATTTGTCATCGCGAAATCAGCTACGGGGTTTGACTTATCAACTGCTCGCGCAATTCTGAATGGTATCTTATGGATTTGCCGGCCTCGAACCATAACATTGCAACATTTGTGACAAGACTACAAGTATCCCAAGCTATTTTGTGATCTGCTAATACCTAAAAATGACCATTCCGGGTCCTTGAATTTTCGGCTGGCTGTGTTGTTGAAGGAATCAAACATTCAGATCTTCAAACATACTCCGCCTATGTCCCGGGAGAATCGCATGCAACACTTCAGAAAAGGCCGAGGTTTGCATTTGCCACAACCACTGCCTGACCGTGAGTAATTTGTTGAAGCATTGAAATGTTATTCTTCCAAGCAGAAAAGTTGGAAGACTAAAGGGCTAACCATCAGCTTCAACATGGAATAAAGATCCTTCTTTTTGGGTTTAAATAGAACCCGAGGGAGGGGAAAAGAGATCTTTTGACGCTGAGGGAGTAATTTTTATTTATTTTTGGTTTAGATAGGACCCAAAAGGCTTTCAGCATCACGAATGATTTTCTTCCGGAGGAAGAAGAGGAAGTCCAAAGGGAGAATGCCTGGGCTTTTGAGAAGTCAATCATTTATCAAAACTGACGCAGATTAATTTTATAGAGAATTTGTTATAGTTGTTTCGAATAGAAGCAGTACGGTGTTATGTTTTTCATTTTCTTGTTTTTGCATATTATCCTAAGCATCACCAAAAAAAAAAAAAATCAAATTATCAATCTCAGAGTTGTTTCCTTGCTACTGGCCACAAAATTGTTTCTTTCAAACTCTTTTGTCAAAAAGTATTATATTTTAAATGTTTTTTTTCCCCTTTCTGTTTGTGACTTGCTCTGAACATCTAAAACATTATAATTCCAATTAAAAAAAGAGTTTATGGTAACTTGGGTTGATTTTTTTGGACTGTGTAGCTTGGTTGTAACCTGGAAGCTGTTACACAGCAGCCGGAAATCCATATAGTACATGTTTGAGAACTGAGGTTTTAGGCTATATTTGCTTCTTTTATCAAACCATTACAAAGGGAATGAAAGAAATACTTGGAAGCATTTGTAAGAATACAAATTTTCCAAACATTAATGGTCATAATGTAGCTCCAAGATCACAACTATTTGTCTAGTGCTGAAAGCGGAAAAACAAAAAACGAAAACTCAAAAAACAAAAAACTTGTAATATGTTCTTTAGCCTTAGGCACATTGAAATCATGAAAACGATCTAGCTAGGTAGTGGAACTTTTCTTTTTTTGCCCAATCTCTATGCTCTTTTGGTTTGCATATCACAGCTGACGATTTCTCCATCCATTCCAAGTTGAAACTAATGGTTATTTCAGCCATACTTTTCTTACTCTCCTTTAAATAAGCCTTCAATTCTCTCCGAAATTTCCAGAATTTCGGAAATGGTTGACATATCTTCAAACCTCGTCCTCTTCTGGAGCAGTGGGTGCCATGTCTATCGATACTACGAGATTCAAAGATCTCAATTTCTGTCAATTTCCACAACTTAGGGAGCAGAAAAAATGAAGTGTCAGCGTCATAATCATAACTTTTCGATATCAACATATCATAAAATGGCTTAGAGAACTCATCGTACTCGCTGTAAAATTGGTAACTGATGGTTCGAGGGTGACAAATCCCGAAAATACCCCGCAAAATGGCACAATGAGGAGAAATGTATGAAAACTCCCTTTGCATTATACAAAATTCTTCAACTTCCGGGCAGGAGTGAGCTACATAATGATCTGCATCCACTTTGTTTGAGAGCTCAACTGTAATGGAAATTTCAGACCCTTTGATTGCTGTGAGGAAATTATTCAGGTGTAACAACCCTTCAATGTGCTGGAGGCGTCCTAATTTGATGTGAGAGATCCATTTGCCTGAAACGCCATTAAATGACACCTTGGGGATCGTCACACTTTTGCGGTAAACATCGTGTCTGTAATCAAACACAGCAATGCAAGCCAGATCGAAGTAAGCCTCTTCCAAATTGAAGATGTTTACAAGATGTATTCTCTTCAGTGTTGGACTCGCGATATCGATTGTTGTTAATTTTGAGAAACCTTCGAGTGATAACTCTTCAAGTCGCGGGAATTTTCGTGTCCAGTAGTCCATGGAAAAACTATCTCCCGACCTATGATCGAGGAACAAACTTCTCACATTTTGGTATGCTGATTTATGAAAATTGAGCCGTTTAGAAGCTGCCGTATCTTCTGAGTGGTGGAATTTACAAGCTACAGATTCCAAATTCGGCGCTTCATCCACTTCAACAGTTTGCTTGTAAAGTAAACTAATATCAATTTCCCGAAGCCTGTGAAAATTAGTAAGCTTGATATTTAATTGCCCGGTATACCCGCAATCTTTAATCTCCAAAGTTTCAATTACAGGACAACCCTTGACTATACACCCAAATGTGGTTGTGGACAAAGATATTTCGACCAGAGATAGCCTTTTGAGGTTAGGCCACTTTATAGTTGCGAATCTCTCCAATTCCATCAATTTACAGCCCTTTAAAGATAACTCCTCCAACGTTGTAACTTGAAAAAAAGAACGAGGCAGCAAGATAAAGTCCTCAGACTGCAATTTCAACTTCTCCAAACCAATATTTTGTTGTTTGTACCGTTCCAAAGTGAGCAATACATACAAGTGTTGCTCTACGGAAAACTGACGATCTCCTGGAAAGCGCCGCAAATCAAAATCCAAACTAGGGCTTGTGTGGAACGCGCTCAACAACTGCTTTGATAAGATACTTAATCGGATAGCTTGTTTGGGTGTGAATTTGAGATAAGAAAGTATGTGATGAACAGTCTCTTCCGGCAGATCTGACAGGCTTCCCATGGCTGATCAATCCTTTGTTTTGAAAAAAACTGACCTAATTTGTGTAAGAAGAGAGTGCTATAGAAACAGAAGCCAATCGTCGTGATAAATAAGGAGCAGAAGGGGATTACGGAGTCCTATTGTACTACAGTATCTCTTAAAACTATAGTATTTAGTATATTCCACGTGAACTAATTTTTTTTATTTATTTATTTTTGATATACTGTACAAATAACCACAAAACTCACGACGAACTTTTTTTTTTTTTTTTTTTTGTGTTTCTTTTGGTGAAAGGGAGTACTAAGATCAGGAAACCTCAGCGTTGGGATGTCATTGTGTGGGCGTATATCCGATTAAGCATGCCCGTAATATATTCTTCATCACAAAGTAGTGTGAGGGAAAATTCCTTCGTATCTCAAACTTTCATTACAAAGAGACACGGAGTGGTTACAAAATTATAATACGTAATAATATTCCGTTATTTCTTAAAATTTCATTCTTGGTTTTGATTATTTATTTATTTATTTATTTTTAAAAAAAGGAACACCTAGAACTCGTTAGAGATACGCAGCCGCTAACAAATTTAAAATTTCTTTTTCTTTTTTTCTTTTTTTGGGGTGTGGCGGGGGGGGGGGGTAGAGGATAAAATAGCTTTAATCGATTGAGAGGTAAATAATTGACAAATGCTTTTGAAAACAATTCCATTCGGAAAAACTCTCATTCTGTCCCAAAATTATTGTGCAATTTAGATTTTTACTTTTATTTTATTTTATACTGAAAATAAAATTTCAAACTAGACAATAATTTTGGGATGGAAGGAGTGTAGTGCTACTTTTATTTCAATACTTTTTTTGACAAATTTTTTTATTTTTATTATTTTTTTGCTAATGTTGCTAGAACACGACTTGGTTAAGAGTTCTCCCCCACATGGTACTCTAATCTAGTATCTTAGGTCTTTGGTGTCTTTTAATTTATTGTACCAAAAAGAAAAAAACACACACACACACATATATGTATATATACATATATATATATATATATATATAGTTAGAAGGGGACCAGAATGCATATGATATCTTTAATTCCCGCTCTATCCTAAAAAAAAAGTCCACATCGAGTTTTGTAATTCGTACTGATTATAGTATGAATATAAAAATTCAATGTAGATTTTTTGACGGAGGGGGGATATGTAATATGAAAAATAACATATTTGTAATTTGTTCTAGTTTTAGTACAAATTTAAAAAATTTAATGAAGATTTTTTTGGGGGAGGTAGAACAAAAAATACCATATAAATGACCATGAACCTCTATAAAAGATTATTCTAACCGGAATTTTGGGTCAACCGTTTGTGTGTGCCTGTACATCTACTACTTTTCGACATGTCCTAACTGACCATTTTAATTAGCTCGATGTGGAAGATTGTTATTTGGCTCTCGACTTAAGAAACCATTTTTTTATCAGTATTTTATTTATTCCAAAGGAGGTCACTATAATCAAGTGAGCAAACAACGAGTTCATGATTCAGTCGGTGTTTTCTGTTAGAACAAAATGATTCCGTTTAAATTAAGGTGTATTGGTTGTAGAAAATATTTAAGAAAAAGAAAAAAGAGGTGAACATGCAAAAACCCAAGTGGGCAGACAACCGCGAGTTCAAAGATTATGATGTCAAGGGGTGCTGGTTCGTCAGAGAAGAAGATGATCTCATTGAAATCTTCAGATGGGGAGGCATTTGAAGTCGAGGAATCCGTGGTGGTTGGATCCAGAACCATCAATCATATGATCAAAGACGGTTGTGCTGACAATGACATAACTCTTCCAAACGTTACTGGCAAGATTTTGGAAAAAATTATTGAATATCTAAAACGCCATTACATCGAGGCAAAGTAAAACGATGAGAATTTGAAGGCGTTCGTCTCAAATTTTGTGAAGGTAGAACAGGGGACTCTGTTTGACCTCATCTCGGCTGCCAATTACCTTAATATTTAGGAATTGCTAGATCTCACTTGTCGAATACTGGCGGATATGATCAAGGGTAAGTCTCTGGAAGAAATCCAGATGACATTCATTATCAAGAATGATTTTACTCACGAGGAAGAAGAAGAAGTTCGTAGGGGGAACGCTTGGCCATTGGATTGATCTTGCCCCGGTCGAAGAATGATTGTTTGTTAATTTGATTTTTTTTTTTTTTTGCTGGAGAATTTGTCAAAGTAATTTATTTTATATAATAAGTATCATAAAAGTGTTACTCCTATTTATTCCAGCAGTTTATTTAGTTACTTTAATTTTGCTTTGTATTTTGTCTGGTTCTTATTTGTTTTTAACAAGTATAACAAATTCACTTTAATAAGCTTTATGTTTTTTTTGGTACAATGAATAATTTTGCAGTGAATGATTTTTGTGATTGCAAAAGTCGAGATCTGCTTGCTCTGACCAAAAGCTATCCATTTTAATCAAATTTTGGAGCTATACTTTACAGATGGAGTTAGAGAAAATTAGTAAAATGACACAAACCTTTGCGCCATCACAACTATGCGAAGAAATAACATAAGAACCGACCTATGTAGAATGTTAGAAACCAAAATGGTGAGACAAAAGAACTCTGTTGATCATAGAATTTATCTATTTTTAATATCTCTTTATGCAAGATTTTGCCAATATATTGAGTTCAAATATGCTATTTATGTGTTTTTATCTTTGATTGTAGGAATTGTACTCAAATGGAGGAATTGTTAAAGTTTAGAGCTAAATTGTATTAAAAAGAAACTTAAAGGGACAGAATTGAAGATTAGAAGAACTAATGAGGAAGAAATCAATGAGCTTAAGGACTTGGAGGACTAAAATGAAAATCTGGATTTCTAGCCTTGGTTTGGCCAAGGAGTTGAAATGTTGCATGGGCTGATTTAATTGGTTGTTTTGTTTTGGAGCCCAAGCTTATAAACATGGACTATGGACTAGGGTGTCAGTCACCGACCTATTTGAAACCTTAAAATTTACGAATTATGACGAAAGAGAAAGAATCATCAAAGGAGGGGGAAGATCAGAAAAGGGAGAGAACAGAAGAAACATAGGGAGAAATCGGATAATATTAATTTCGTGGATGATTCTCGATTACTTCAGCAGAGTACATAATATAGCTGGCAGACTCCGTCTTACGCTCCTGTTAACGTTAACAGAATCTTGATTTAACTAAGCAACAAGAAAACGGATCCCTTCTAGAAGTTGAAGGTTCCAGAAAATAGGAAGAAAGATAAGAACGAGCAGCTCAGGATTCTAATCTGGAGTCTGCTAACGTCACCAATTACTTTACCAAAATTAAAAAATCCAATAAAACAGCCAAAGCGTGACATTGCCTTCTCCTCAATCCAAAGCTTGTCCTCAAGCTTTGAATCTTGGGAATTGCTTGACGATGAAATCTTTATCTTCCCACGATGCATCCTCTATCCCTAAAACCCCTCCAATGTACCAGCCATTGCACCACATTACGTTGGTTCCTTTTGATCATCCTCCGTTGCAGCACCTTCACAGGATATAGGGAACATTCTTCGTGCTGGGAAAAATCAGGTGGCATAGAGGCTGAGACCGGTCGATTCCCAATGTGCTTCTTGAGGAGCGAGACATGGAACACCGGGTGAATCCTAGCTTGATCAGGAAGCTTAAGTCTATAGGCCACAGTGCCTATTTTTTCCAGAATTTCATATGGACCATAGCATTTGGAAGCCAACTTCAGGGAGTTTCTTACCTCCACCGATTGCTGTTTAAATGGTTGAATTTTCAGATATACCCATTCCCCTACTTGCAGTACGCGATCGGTTCTGTTCAAATCAGCATAGAATTTCATCCTCGATTGCGCCTTCATCAATTGGTCTTTCAGAATCTTTAATACCACTTTTCTCTGTTCTATCATGTTTTCAGTCGCTGGTATAACCACATCCTGATAAGGCCCCAGAGGAAGGTGAATAGGCTTACAGCCGTATAAAGCTTCGTAGGGAGACATGTTTAGACTACTGTGATGGGTAGTGTTGTACCACCATTCAGCGAGAGGTAGCCAGTTGCTCTAGCTGGAGGGTTTGATTCCGGTGAAGCATCGGAGGTATGTTTCGAGACACTGGTTCACCTTCTCCGTTTGGCCATCGCTTTGTGGGTGATAGGACGTACTCATACATAACTTCACATTCAACAATCTAAAGAGCTCCTGCCAGAAGTGACTCGTAAATAGCTTATCGCGATCACTAACAATGGTCTCCGGTAGCCCATGGAGCTTGTAGACTTCTTTCAGGAATAACTCTGCCACTGTTGTTGCTGAAAAAGGGTGTGTTAAGGCAAAGAAATGGCTGTACTTGGTCATTCGGTCTACCACCACTAAGATGGTGTCATTTCCTTGCTCCGAGGGCGGCAATCTTTCGATAAAATCCATCGAGATATCCCGCTAAGCCTGCTGAGGGATACCAAGTGGCTGCAGTAGACTGGGATATGGCACGTGTTCACTCTTATTTCTTTGGCATACATCACAGGATCTTACAAATTCTTCAATTTCTTGTTTCATTCCCGGCCAGAAGAAAATGGATTTAACTCTCTGTATGGTCGCCGTTTGTCCTGAGTGTCCCCCCAAGGATGAAGAGTGCATAGCCTCCATAATTGATTGTCTGATCCCTCCTTGGCTGCCTATGTAAACCTTGTCTGATTTCTTGAGAATCCCATTCACAAATTGGAACTCTCTGCTGTTTGATGGTATGAGAGTAACTTCCGCTATTAATTGCTGTGCTTTTACATCTCCTTCGTAGCTCTTTTCCACCTCCTGCATCCAGAGGGGTTGGACTGAAGAAATGGCATGACATTTTAGTTCACTCACAACGGATTCTGCTACTTCTGTTTTCCTTGGATTCTGTAGACGGGACAATGCATCCGCCTTCTTGTTCTCGACTCCCCTCTTGTATTGAATTTCGTAATCAAGGCCAAGCAGCTTGGTGAGCCATTTGTGTTGCATAGCAGTCGAAAGCTTTTGCTCTAGGAGGTACCTCGAAGCCTGATGATCTGTTTTCAAGATGAAGTGGTTACCCACTATATAATGCTTCCATTTTGACGCAGCCAAGACTACTGCCAATAATTCTTTTTCATAAACCGAAAGCCCCATATTCTTGGTACCGAACGCCTTACTTAGAAACGCAAGGGGGTGTTGCTCCTGCTGCAGTACTGCCCCCATCCCCGAATCACACGCGTCTGTTTCGATGGTAAAAGGCTTCAAGAAATTCGGCAACTGTAATACTGGAGCGGTGACCATGGCCTATTTCAGTTGATCGAATGCTTTTGTAGCCTCCTCATTCCATATAAATCCGTCCTTCCGTAGCAGTATGGTGAGTGGCCTGCAAATGATCCCGTAACCTCGGATAAACCTTCTATAGTAGCCGGTTAGACAAAGAAATCCCCTAAGTTCCTTCACGTTTGTGGGTATCGGCCAATCCTGAATACATTTAACTTTTCCGGTGTCCATACTAACCCCTTGGGATGATATAACATGTCCAAGATACTCCACTTTTTTCTCAACAAACACACACTTGGACCTTTTTGCAAAGAGCTGTTGATCCTATAGAATTTGAAAGACCATTTTCAAATGCTCCAAGTGTTCCCCCAGTGATCTGCTATACACCAAAATGTCGTCAAAAACCACTAGCACACATTTTCTGAGCAAACCGTTGAAGACATGGTTCATCAAGGATTGAAACGTTGCTGGGGCGTTGGTGAGTCCGAAAGGCATGACTAGGAACTCGAAATGCCCGTGGTGTGTTTGAAACGCCGTTTTTGGTATATCTTGTGGCCTCATCCTAATCTGGAAGTACCCTGATCTTAAATCCAACTTGGAGAAACAACTTGCTCCTCCCAACTCATCCAAGAGCTCTTCGATCACCGGTATTGGATATCGATCCTTGATGGTCACGTCGTTTAGCCTCCTGTAGTCCGTACAAAACCGCCATTCCCCACCCTTTTTGCTAACAAGCAATACCAGAGATGAGTACGGGCTGGTGCTGCGTTGTATGATCTTGTTCTCCATCATTTCGTCCACCTGTCTCTCGATCTCATCTTTGTGAGAGTGTGGATAACGGTATGGTTTAATTTTGAAGGGTTGAGCCCCTAGCTTCAATTCAATGTTGTGTTCTATCTCTCGCTTGGGCGGCATTCCAGTGGGAACTGCAAACACTGATTGATACTGCTCAAGTAATTTTTCAAACCTGTCAGGCAATACCCCCTTCTTTGAATCCTCCAATGATAAGCTCCTTTCAGGTTGGTAAAGAGTTTTACAGTATCTCTTCCTCTTCTTGACTTCCAGATATTCTCTTAAATCGCCCTGCCTGATCATGTTTACAGAAGGATCTTGAGTACCTCACTTACAACACATATCTCCTCGGTCCTCTGGTCAGCTGTATATTGTCATTATCATAATAAAAAATGACAGGACTAAAGTGGGACATCCAATCTACTCCCAGAATGATATCTAATCCACTGAGGTTCATTACCTTGAAGTCAAAGGCAAACTCGTGTTGTTGTATATCCCAACAAACTTCAGGACACATGTATGAACCCATACTGACATTTCCATTCGCCATTTTGATATAGAAGGGTTGCACTGAGTGATAGTGAAGGGACAAAGCTCTAACCACACTGGGATCTACGAAACTAGAAGTACTTCCCGTATCAATGAGAATATTCACCCATTTTCCTTTTATCCTGCCCCTGACTATGATTGTTTTCCTCTTTGCTTTACCTTCTAGAGCATTTAGGTACAGTCGTCTCACTCCTTCTGTGATAGTTTCCTCATTCGGGATTTCAAAGATTTCCAAATCAGAGTTTTCTATCCCTTCTTCAGTTACCACAAAATAAACTTTACTCATACTACACTGATGCCCGGGACCATACTTTTCACCACACTTGTAACAGAGATTATGGTTTCTCCTATACTGCACTTCTTGAGGGGAGATTGTTTTGAATTTATTATGGTTAGGGTGAGGCTTCTGATCTTCCTGTCTCCATGCCATACGGGGAGTAAGTAATTTACCTGTAATATTTGGCGGTTTTGGCACACTGCTCCCTGGAAATTTCAACCTTTTTGCCTGGAGATCAAGAGTAGTTTTCTGCAGTACAAAGATATCCATTGCCTCTATTAAGGTAACCGGTTTCATCATCCTGACGGTGGGTTTAATTTCTTCCTTTAACCCACTAATATAGCTGGAAATGAAGTAAGGCTCGGTCAGCCTGGGATCTTTGGTGAGAATTTTTGATCTCAGAGACTCGAATTGTTCTATATACTCCAACACTGAGCCTTGTTGTTGAAATTTATTCAACTCTTCGAATTCGTCCCTGCCCCCTTTGATTTCGAATCTCTTCACCAAGGCTTCACTAAAATTCTCCCAAGTTATTCCGCCCTTTCCGGTTCTGAATCCTTCAAACCAAATTTCAGCCCTGCCGTCCAGCACGAACTCCACCATTTCTACCTTCAAGTGGTCGGGGATCTGATAAAAAGTGAAATATTTCTGGCACTTTCTAATCCACTCTCGGGGATTATCTCCTTCAAAATGGCTCATCTCTACTCTGGGTTGGTTGTATCCCCAATTAAACTTGTTCCCTTTGTCTTTGTTAACCCATGGTAAATCTTCCTCAATAACTACCTTGGGGGATTTATCCGGCGAAGGCAGTATTCCAGGTTTCTCCATCTCAGAAGATGAACTCTCTCCTTTGAACGCAAATTTCTCCTTTACCATGATTTGCATCTAAGCTTCAATCTTTCCCAAGTGTGCCTTCGGACTCTCCTGGTAGTTTTCCAGTTGCGATTTTATGCCTAGAATGCTATTATCCATGTTAATCATCATCGTATCCAAAGATTGAATGTTATTGTCAATCCTTTTCTCCACTATCGAGACCGATTCATGGATAAATTTCTTAATCTGCTCATCAGATCTTGTTTCGACCATCGTTACCCACAGTCGGAGAATCCGAGCTCTGATACCTATTTGAAACCTTAAAATTTACGAATTATGACAAAAGAGAAAGAATCATCAAAGGAGGGGGAAGATCAGAAAAGGGAGAGAACAAAAGAAACAGAGGGAGAAATTGGATAATATTAATTTCATGGATGATTCTCGATTACTTCAGCAGAGTACATAATATAGCTGGTAGACTCCGTCTTACGCTCCTGTTAACGTTAACGGAATCTTGATTTAACTAAGCAACAAGAAAACGGATCCCTTCTAGAAGTTGAAGGTTCCAAAAAATAGGAAGAAAGATAAGAACGAGCAGCTCAGGATTCTAATATTGAGTCTGCTAACGTCACCAATTACTTTACCAAAATTAAAAAATCCAATAAAACAGCCAAAGCGTGACATAGTGATCAACAAAGGCATTTTTGCTAAAAGTAAGAAAAGCCCATATGCTATTTACTTTTTGGAGAAGCTTTTGCAAGCTTGCTGCGGTTGATTCTTCACCAGATGGAAATATCCGAATTGAATTCCAATAGAGACGGTGCCACAAGAGAGCGTGGTTTTCGGCAGAAAATTAATCCAACTTGGAGTAGGGAACAGGCTATCTTAGGCTCCAAGAAATAAGGCTGGAAAAAGACTAAAAGAGAGGCTAGGGTGATTATTTTGATCACCGAACCTCCACCGAAACCAAGACCCGGCGGCAGCTTTTTCATCTCCACCTTACGCACATCATTATCACCATCACACCACTCTGCTTCCATTCACGCAGATCACCCCCATCACCTCACCTTAATCATCATCATTGTCATCATCATCAAACCTTCACTTCCACGCACTACCACTGAAGTCTCCATGTTACGGACATAATTAGATGAATGGTTGTATCGGCGTAAGGACCTAATTAGAATTATAAGTTTCTATGGTGATCATTATGTAATATGGTATAGTTATTATTTAGTAGTATAAACAGTGAGTTTTACTGATGTAATGAAGGGATAAAAAGAAAATAGAATTAATCTAAACTCTGCCTTCTCCCACAGCTTCCCCTTCTTCCCTGTTCACTTCTCGCCTCCCTAAAATTAGGGTTATTCCTCATCCCAAACTCTATTCTGAACACTAATGTCCCCCTCCTATCATTCTTTATGCATCAATGGTGCTTTCTTTGTCCTGAACTCCACAAAATCACCCATTTTCTTTGGTCCAAAGTCAACCATGTATAGGTATCTTCAACCCTGTTACTCAACTGCCGCCACCAACGCCGCTACCACCGTCCCCACCTCAAATCTTCTTATTTTCAGGCACTAATCCCTACTAGTGGTTATTTTAGATCGAAAATTTCTTCTCTTCTCACTCAACGCCAACCCACCAAAAAATCCCCCTAGCCTTCTTCCACTTGACAGGTCAAGCGTTGCTTTGGTATCAGTTGAATTTCCCCTTCTCTTCCTGGGAACATTTCACTGTCCACTTAAAACTTCACTTTGGAAACCCTAGCGTAGTCACTCCCGGTGAAATCGATTTGGTGTTTGGGGAGGGATTTTCTTAGCGAATAGAAGACTCTGGAGTTGTTGATGTTAAGAAGATGTCGCTGTCGAGATTCTTGGGGTTGGAATTCCATCAAAGAAAGCCATAACACTGCCTGGGATTTGTAGGTCTGGATGTTCAATTTTGGAGCCACAAAATTTGGAGTACAACCAACAATCGGTGGACAGATACCACTTTGATCCAAGAGGTAATTATGATCCCTTTGAAAAAACAGAGGAGATTTTAATTTTCAATATTGAAGAATAAAGTTTTGTTGGGGATCAAACTTCATATTGGGTTGAGCCCGGTTGTGATGGGACTTCGAATAGCAAGTTACGTTCTTGGTTTACAATTGATGATTGTGCTGATGTCTTTTTGGATAATTATCAACTAGGATTGGGAGACTGTGGCTTGCTCCTCTCTGGTTTAAAGGGTGGAACTAATTGGAGTCTTAAAAAGATGTTTTTTGATAATATGACTTGTAAAGGTATACTTTCATATGATAATTGTCAACACCTAAAAGGCATAGCTACACAAACTACTTCTATGGAGGAATACAAACTGAACAATGATTTTGTAGAATCTATTGTCCCCGTAGATCCTTTGATTCGCCATTATTTTATTGCTGGAGTTTATCTTCCTCAAAAATGATTTGTAGGGACTTTATTTATAGCTAATCTAATGGAAGTTGATGATTTTGGTTTGCTACTAACGGGATTTAAGGGAGGCACTAGTGCTTCTATTTTGGACGGGGTATACACACAGACTTATGGGAGTTTAAATGAATTGGAACTACTAGGTGTTCTTCAGGGTTGTGAACCTAAGGAATTGCTTAAGTCGTGGCCTGAGATAGTCTCTAGTTTCAGAGGTGGCACTTCTCTTAGTTTGATGGATGATGATGGTATGCTCTTAACTAGTGTAAGTGGTGTCGCAAGTAAAGGCAATTCTCTGAGCCCTTTAGTTGTCAATCCTAGTGGAACTAAGGCATATTATCTAGCTTCCGGAGCCATTAGATACATTTATAACCACATTGATCCATTCATTGGTTATGACTTTCTTGTTGGAATTTATCTTGATTAAAAGGATTGATCATATTGGATTTTTATCGTACTAAACGAATGGTAGTTGACGATTATGAATTACTATTTATGGCATTTAAGGGAGAGACTTACGTTATAAAGAGTGATGACTGTCCTCCTGAATATTGTTTGGCGGATAGAGAAATGGTTACATTTCATCTTCAAGATGTAATCAGGAGCTTAGAAACTCGTATTTCTATCTCTTTTATGTAATGTGGCGAGGACTCTTTTCAGCCACTTTTAGCTGCCCTTGTAAATAGGTTAAGGTGGCTTGAAAATGAAACAAGCTTTGGAGGTAATGTAAGCTCTATCCATAATGATTCCTCGGATGTATCGGTTAATGTAACCATTCATCAGGATTGGAAGCTATATTTAAAGGAGGAACTTTGGCTCGGGTATTGGTTGTTGGAACAGGATCTTTGTGTTTCCTTAGATTGACAATGTGGAGAATCAATATTAACTTCTTCTCTGTTTGGAAGGGTTTCTTGTTGGGATATCATTTTCTTCAAATACATGAAAATATGGATCCTTCGAATTTGTTTGGTGTTGCATCAGCTTTGCAAGCTAAATGGAAGAGCTGGAAGTATTGGGAGGACTTGCACTTGGCTATTCAAATTGTAAAATCATGGGACAAAGTTGTAACCATGTTTAGAGGTGGCACAGTTATTTTGTATGAGGCTTGATAGCCAAAATTCGAGCAAAAGAAGGCAGGTTAGCTCAACTCTCCATCAACTCGAGTTTATGCTCTGAAACTTTCTGCTGTGATGACTTCAAGGTGTGAGGCTTGAGGACAAGCCTAATCTTCAAGGGTGGGGTAATGTTACGGACATAATTAGATGAATGGTTGTAACGGCATAAGGACTTAATTAGAATTACGAGTTTCTATGGTGATCATTATGTAATATGGTATAGTTATTATTTAGCAGTATAAATGGTGAGATTTACTGATGTAATGAAGGGACCAAAAGAAAATGGAATTAATCTAAAGTTTGCCTTCTGCCACAGCTTCCCCTTCTTCCCCGTTCACCTCTCACCTCCCTAAAATTAGGGTTCTTCCTCATCCCAATCTCTATTCTGAACTCTAATCTTCCCCTCCTATCATTCTTTATGTATCACTCCATCACCGAACAAACATCATCACCATCAGCCTTGAACATCCAGCAGCCGAGAAGAAAGAAGAACCGTACGCACTCAAAGAATTAAGCAGCAACGGCAAGCAACATCGGAGCGAGAGCTTTGGAGTTGTTTTCAAGGCCAGATGGTTTTCACGGATCTGTTTCCCAACCGGTTATATTGTTTTGAGTTTTAATTTTGATTTCCAGAATTTAGTTCATGAACATTATTATTTGCACTTTGTTTTTCTTGATGTTTAGTAACTAAATTCCTTTAACCTCGGGTTTGGATGTAGCCACCAGATTATTTGGTTTATTTAATTCATATTATTTGACTTTTTCATTAATTAATATCTATTATTCTTGTTTTAATTCGTGTAAATAATTGGTCACTATTTGCATGTCTGAACATACTAATCGACGTAGCGAGAGTTAAAGATTAGTATTAGTTCGTAGGAATAATAAAATTAGGTTGTAAGCTACGAGAGTAAGATTATAACCTTTGCAACTGTTTGATTCTTAATGGTCTTAATGTACTTTTGTTAATCCCTATAATCACGATAGTAGTAATAAGGTTAATCTAAGTAAAAGAATTATAGTGCAAGAGTGTGTAGTTCTTAATTAGGGGAATCGTTGTGAGATTAATGGAAGTTAAAAGTCAGATATTTATGAATTGAACTAAACCAAATATTCCGTAGGTGAACCCATTGTCATATGTTTTCTGAACTTGATTGTGTCAACTTTGAAAGTAGTTGTAATTTTTGATTTTAGCTTTAGTTTTATTTTAATTCAAAACTTGATATCATAATATGTCTAAATAATAATAAGAAGTAGTTTATAACTGGTATTTAGTTTTTCTTCTCTGTGGGTACGACCCTATTTACCACTGCACTAGTGTTAAGTAGATAATTTTATTTGACTAGTGTGACGACGGCTCGTCAAACTCATACCAAGAAGTACCAATTATTCATGCTAGAAAGCAGAAGACAATGCATTACATGTGAACTATGAAGTGATACTTCAATCTTTTGGTTTCGTCGCGGGACCATGACACCGCCAGTATAAAGGGAATGAAGGAAACACTTAGACCCTTTAATAATGATAACTTTTGCCAACACAATAAAGAATCCCCAAGAACAAAGCTATTTGTCCACTGCTAAACAAAAAAAACTAGTAAAGTGAAATAGCCTTTGTCTACCACATTTAAATCATAAAACAAACTAGCTACTGGAATTTTTTTTCCCGATCAATGCTCATAAGTTCTCGATCCAATCCAAGTTGAAGCTAATAGTTACTTTGGGCACACTTATCTACTCTCCTTCAAATGAGCCTTTAAATTTCCCCGAAACTTCTCGAATTCTGGAAATGGTTGACATATCTGCAAAGTTCGTTCTCTTCTTTTGAAGTAGTGGATGCCATGCCAATGCATACTAGATTGGAAGATCTCAATTTTTGTAACTTTCCACAACTTAGTGAGCTGGAAAAATGAAGTACCACCGGCATCAAAACATTCCGATGTCAACACATCATAGAATTGCTTAGAGAATTCTCTGCCCTCGCTACCGCATTGGTAAGTAATGGTTCGAGGGGGACAAATCCAGAGAATACCCTACAAAATCGTAGAAAATTGCACTCTCTGGTGATAAAGCTAACTCTGTCTGCGGCAATTTATTGGGTGCATCCGGGGAAACCATATTCCCCCTCCTATTTTTTGCGCTAATAGTCCTTATCGTACTTTTTTTTAAATTTTTTTTATAATAATCTTTTTATTATTTGTAAGTTTAGTCCGTGCCACTCCCAGTAGTGATACATGCAATAAGGAATAATGATACATGAATAAGGAATAACGCGCCTTAAGTCTGAACTACCTACATTATTTTATGTATTTAAATCCCAGACGTGAAGTTTAAAAGTAGAAAGATGTAATTTAAAACAATCTTTGCAAAATGAACAAAATCATATACAAGTGATTGAAGCACATTCACGACCAAATCTTGCTACTTAAAATTTAAAAAATAAATGGCGTTGTTTGTGTTGTTGTGATACAATGATCAATTTTGCTTGGAAGAATAAGCTCAAGATTGTGTTCTTATTCATAAGTTTATTTTGCCCCCGAAGCTTTAATATTACCGCTCCAGTTGCCCAAAAAAATACTCTTTATTGTCTAATACAAAAAAGGTTTTTTTTGTCTTTCATGTTTTTCCTCTTTGTGAAGAAACCTTGTAGAACTGTAGTAACAATAACATAAGTAGTTTACGAACCTAAAATGAGATTCTCGTGCAAAAAATGAGTGGCTACTTCATGATCTAATAGCGACAAGACATCACTGAAATGTAATACTATGATAGTCTAGGCCATCTACAGCCCCAAAATAAATAAATAAATAAAGGAAGCACAAAAAAGAAAAAACAAAATAAAAAAATAACTGTAATCGTAGATTGATCAGTAGGTTTTCTTTAATCGATCATTCTATTGAGAGCAGTGCTTTCGGACACACTCCTAATAAAGAGCTTATGTACACCCTCTATCCAAAATAATACTCTCCCCGTCCCATAATTATTGTCCAGTTTTACTAAAATGAAAGATTTTATTTTTGGTCAAACTTAATTATATTTTACTTTAAACAACCGGATATACCCCTACATAAGTAATTGGTTAACCACTAAGATTTTATGGATAATGTTTTTTACTAAGGACAAATGTGTAACTTGATCCATAAAAAGTCAAATTGGACAATAATTTTGGGACAAAATTTTTTGGGCAAAGTAGACAATAATTATGGGACGGGGGAGTAATAATAGTAATAATAAATAATCCAACTTAGAATTTGAGATTTGTACTATTATGGTGTTTTGAGGTGGTGCTAATTTTTCGATGAGGCACCAATTTATTGCTTCTACATTGTAGCAGAAAATTTAGTGTTCAACTGTAGCAGCAGAGCACTTTGTTGTTCTTTTTTGCTGTTTATCTTTACTATTGACCGGAAATACAACAAATCCACTAGCAATTAACCGATTTGGAACGCTGCTCAAGCACTACGGGGACAGATACTTGGAACAATATCAGTATAAAAGTTACAAGAAAAGAAAAAACACACACACAAACAATAAACAAATTTAGTATAAATTTATGAATGTATAGTGAGCCAACATTTAAAACTGATGCGCACTCTGTCCCAAAAGTATTGTCTAGTTTAGATTTCACTTGTAATTCAATTTATACTAAAATTAATAATTCTAAACTGAAAAAGAATTTCGAATACTACTAGAAGAAAGGGAACAAGCAGACAAACTACTTTTTGTAAGTCTCGTGTCCAAAAAATAAACTAATACTTGTGATGAAAATTTTCGATCTTTTGTTTCTTCGATGGAATTGTCACAATATCACAGATTTTTCCATTCCAGATTGAAGCTAACAGTTATTCCGCCATGCTCCGTCTCCTTACATCTCATATGATCGAATGATTCCTTCAAAAGCTCCAGAAATTTCTCACGGTTGGGCAATGGCTGAGACAGTTGATATCGTGTCCTTTTTCTTGAGAAGTTTGTGCTGTAAATACCGTGTTTAAAAGTGTGTGGTAAGGTAGTTATTTTTTTCACATTCCACAACTTGGAGAGCTGGTAATTACAAAGACCTGCAAGATCAATTCTCAACACCATAATATGATACATTATCTTGTAATATTCATCATCGAGTAACCATTTGTGCCGGAATGTTATGGTTTGAGGTTTGAACATCCAAAAAATACCATGAAGAAATGCTCGAGGTGATGCTGAAGAACCCGTATACCAATTCTGATTCCCCACATCTCCAGTGAAATCAACGCTCATAGAAGTTTTAGATGGTTCGAGATTAGTAACGAATTCCTTCAATTCGACTAACCATGAATCATCCACGTCCGTCTTGTGTCCTAACTTAATGCGAAAATTACATTCGGGGTTGACAACATTAAATGAGAACTTGGGAAACACGAGCCCACCATAAGAATTGTAGCATATATAGTTTTCATATTCCATAATAGTAACATTAGGCACATCATAGTGAGCCTGCTTCAGTTGGCAAATGTCCACCAGTCGTATTTTCTTCAAGGAAGGACTTGACACCTTGAACGTGCGCAAGTTCTTATAACCTTCAATGGACAACTCTTCGAGTTGCGGGAATTTGTGCGCCCAGCCATCATCAATTGACAAATCGTGGTCGTTTCCGTGACGCAAGGTCAAACTTTTGAGATTCCGGTATTCAGGTTGATCAAATTTTAGCCTTATTATCAAGGTGTTGATAACCGATTGTACAATCTACAGACTCCAAACTTTGTGATTCATTCACTTCAACTGTTTGCGCGAAAACTAACCCAACCTTAAGTTGCTTAAGTCTATGAAGATTGGTAATCTTCATTTGCTTATGCATGCATCGCTTGGTTTGTTCGGAACGAGTTTGCATGATATCCCAATAGAAAAATTGAATTTCGAGGATTTCGATCAAAGGGCATCCCCCAATCATATCCTCAAATGTCCCCGCCTCGAATGTTACCCTTTCAAGAGATAGTCGTTTGAGATTAGGCCACATCACTCTTCCTCCTCTAGGCTGCTGCAAGGCACAAGATTTTAAAATTAATTGCACCACGGTTTTACATTCCAAAACTCATAAACGCAAGATATCGTTGTTATGCAAGTGGAGGTTCCTTAAACTCTTTTTTGTGGCTAATTCAATACATTGCTTATGAAGATCTGCTTGAATTTGGCGCTGACCCCAATATGCATTGACTATAAAACTCTCGAGATGAATATTCTGGTTGTGGTATGTTTCCAAAGCCGACCGCAAATAATTTAATGTTTCTCCGTATCTTTCCACGAAGGTATCCCAACTCATTGCCAGCTTGCGGAAAATTGATTGAATATCAAAGACAATGTTGGGACGCCTTCGGACTATGCTTAAAAGACCCTTGGATAAGGTACTTCGGTTGTAAGATACTCAAATATTTGATGAAGAACATCTTCGAGCAAATCTGATAAACTCACCATGGCTGCAAGATCTAGTATCCAGGTATATTTGGTATCTAATAATGGTGGTTCGTATCGAAACGGAAAAAGAAGAAGAAGAAGAAGAAGAATTATAATGTATTTTTAGGGTTCTATGAAGACTTCCTCTGTCTTGGGATTTTAATTACCTTATTTTTTTCAGACATCATGTTTTGTTTTATAATAGTAGGATTAGATCTTACTAATAATCCCTTTTGGAATGGGCTTTATCGTTACGGGTCCTAATTCTGTTTCTGATGTCCAATCGTAAAAGCAAAGTTGAAATATAACTACTTTGTGGTAATTTTTGGATAATTTGATATATTTCGTCGGCATTTTATTTAATTTGGATTATTTATGTGGCAACGGATTCGTTGACCAACTTAGGATTTTCTTGTGCATCCTCAATTCCAATGGGAAAAACAAAATATCTTGTGCATCCAGATTAAAATTTTACGTCCCATCGAGAAAAACGAAATATTTCAAGAAACCAAGTGTTCTTTTTTCATTGTTCCTTTCTTGACGAAATATTTCGAAATACTAGAAAAACGAAAGTCCAAAATATATGTTAAGACGGGGCTTTTACATAATCCATCAAAACAACACTTCGGTTTCTATGTTTAATACATATGCATCGTCCTTGCTACTAAAATTAATTAGTTTGACGCTAAAATAGGTTACCTTGAATTTCAATTTTGAGAATCAATTATATCACAAATAAAAATCTAATATTATGTTAGGATAGATGGACACGAACTTCAGTTTAAAGGAAGTTTCCTATCATCATAAAATTTTATCTTCAATAAAAGATGTCAATATACATGAAGTTGTCTTGAGACAGTTTCATCTTGTGAGAACATGATATGTCAAAATTCACAAGTAATAGATCCTTCACAATAATAATAATAGTTTTCGACAAAAATTTCGACTTCTCTCTTATCCGTCGTCAGTTTCTGGAAAGTATTGTAATAATTATATTTACAGTAGTAACCTTTTGTATAGGGTTTATTATTGTCTATATATACCCTTGTATATTGTACATTACATGACATGGAAATACAAATCTCTGTTTTTCAAAGTGTCTGTGTTGGCAATGGTGATTTGCTTCCTATTGAACCCCTTGGTACTTCATCCACTTTGAGACAACTTTATCAGCTCTTCGATCTTTCTCCATTGATGCCGCAATTCTACATTGTCATAGTCGTAGTCTTGCTCTTCCGCCTAAACTGTACATCGGTTAAAACTAAAAGATTGAAATGAATAGCTCTAGCTTTGCAACCATATGAAAGTTCATAAAGTTAATGTAATGTAGTGTCGCGTGACATGCTGCCCAGTTTTCTATGATGCCATGTCGCATTTTGTTGGCCCGGTATTCCCCTCAATTGGGTCAACAAGGAAAGAAATAAAACCAAGCCAAATTTGGCTTTGGTTTTAGGAAACAAAACCCACTCCAATTGGGTTTTTATTTTTAGGTTTTTTTGCTCTATAAAAGCAAGGCTTTGGCATAATTTTTTAGATGTGTGTTTTCCAGCCAAGAAGAGAAGAAAAGTTTGGGCAGCCGTGCATTGTTTTTGTACGAGAGAAAAAAAAGAAAGCTAGGGTTTAATGTTCGGTTTATCTCTCTTTTGGTTAGATCCTTCCAGTCCTACTCTGTGATAGGTATTTTGGAAGAGTATTGTTGTAATCCACCTTTGGGTAAAGTCCTGTGTATCCACCGGTTGGTGAAGAATGTTTTTCCATTATTGTGATTGTGGAGATTTGACTGTTGTTACAGTCCCATGGTTTTTCCTAATTTGGGTTTCCACGTAAATTTGTGTGTCTACCTTATTTTATCAGTTCCTTAATTATTTTGCTTGGTTGGTTGTCCTATTTTATTGGTAGTAGGAAAGGAGATTTTCTTGGGGTTCGCTTCCGTGGTTTGTTGTGTTTATACCCTTTCCGCTACAACAGTGGTATCAGAGCTACGGTTCAGTAGTTGAGATGTTACACCAATAAAATAGAAGAGTCATCGGGTACTGGTACGATGATTAAATTAACTTCATCCAATTATCATATGTGAAAGTCTAGAACGGAAGACTTGTTGTATTGTAAAGATTTGTTTGATCCTGTTCTAGGGGATGAAGGTAGGCCAAGTGATATGACTAATAAAAAGTGGGCTGATATGCACATGAAGACTGTTAGTAATATTCGACAGTGGATTGATCAAAGTGTGTTTCATCATTTTTCGGGAGAAACAAAAGCTGATGAACTTTGGGAGAAAATCCAGAATATATACTGGAAGAAGTCCGGCATCAATAAGTCGCGCAGAAACAGATTACCAGGTTGAGGTACAAAGATGGTGCTAGCATGAATGAGCACTTGAGTTCGTTTCAGGGTTTGTTGAACCAAGCTATGAATGTAGGTTTAAAGTTGGATAATGAGGTGCAGGCTTTGTTATTGTGTAGTTCTCTTTCAGACAGTTGGGACACTTTGGTAGTGTCAATCATTAATTCAACCCAGGATGCTGTCTTGACCTTGGATCAGGTCAAAGAGGCTTTGATGAATGAAGAAGTCAGAAGAAAAGAGCAGAGTATTGAGTCTGAGTCGCAGGCTCTTGTGACAAAAAAGTCAGACAAGAGAGAGAAGTATATCGAGAAGGTTCTTGATAAGTTTAACATGAGTGGTGCTAAGGAAGTCTCGACTCCACTTGCAGGGCATTTTAAGTTAAGCAAAACGCAGTGTCCTAAAAGTGAGAGAGATAAGGAAGAGATGAAAAAGGTTCCTTATGCTTCGGCAGTTGGCAGCCTCATGTATGCAATGGTTTGCACAAGGCCAGACATAGCTCATTCAGTTGGTGTTGTTAGTCGGTTTCTCTCCAATCCTGGTAAGGAACATTGGAATGCTGTGAAATGGATTCATAGGTATCTTAGGGGTAGTTTCAGATTGAGTCTTTGCTTTGGCAATGGGAAGACCATGTTGGATGGATATACAGATGCTGACATGGCGGGTGACTTTGATGGTCGGAAGTCTACTTCTGGTTACTTGATGACTTATGGAGGGGGAGCAGTTTCATGGCAGAGTAGATTGCAAAAATGTGTTGCTTTGTCTACTACAGAGGCAGAGTTTATCGCAGCTACTGAATCTTGTAAGGAAGCACTTTGGTTGCAGAAGTTTCTACAAGAGCTTGGCATGAAGCAAGAGAAGTATGTGGTGCATTGTGATAGCCAGAACGCTATTCACTTAGCGAAAAATTCCACATTTCATTCGCGGTCTAAACATATTGATGTGAGATATCATTAGATCCGGGATGTGTTGGACTCCAAGGCGTTGTTTCTTGAGAAGATCCATACGGATGATAACGGTGCCGATATGTTGACAAAGACTGTGAGTAGAGACAGGCTTCTGTTCTGCAGACAGGAAGCGGGTTTGGTTTTACCCGCCAATTGAGGTGAAGGGGGAGATTGTTGGCCCGGTATTCCCCTCAATTGGGTCAACAAGGAAACAAATAAAACCAAGCCAAATTTGGCTTTGGTTTTAGGAAACAAAACCCTTTCCAATTGGGTTTCTGTTTTTAGGTTTTTTTGCTCTATAAAAGCAAGGCTTTGGCATAATTTTTTAGGTGTGTGTTTTCCAGCCAAGAAAAGAAGAAAAGTTTGGGCAGCCGTGCATTGTTTTTGTACGAGAGGAAAAGAAAGAAAGCTAGGATTTAGTTTTCGGTTTAGCTCTCTTTGGGTTAGATCCTTCCAGTCCTACTCTGTGGTAGGTGTTTTGGAAGAGTATTGTTGTAATCCACCTTTGGGTGAAGTCCTGTGTATCCACCGGTTGGTGAAGACTGTTTTCCTATTATTGTGATAGTGGAGATTTGACTGCTATTAAAGTCCCGTAGTTTTTCCCGATTTGAGTTTTCACGTAAATTTGTATGTCTACTTTATTTTATCAGTTCCTTAATTATTTTGCTTGGTTGGTTGTCCTATTTTATTGGTAGTAGGAAAGGAGATTTTCTTGGGGTTCGCTTCCGTGGTTTGTTGTGTTTATACCTTTTCCGACACAGCACATTTCTGCTATCATTCTTTAGGGATTGCACAGCTGTATAGTACTATATCAGCTTTCCACGAAATAGCAAGAAACCAAAATGTCGAATTAGTTCAGTTCTTGGACTGAAGTTCACGAAAATTGTGGTGCAATTGTCAATGATATTTGTGGCTTGTAGTATTTAGTTTGCATTTTGATATAGTTGTTGATTTGCATATGTGTTTGATCTGGTGATTCCGAATTTCCAATCACTTTATCCTCCACAGTGGCAACATTGTGTTAGCAGCTTCTCATATGATTGACAGCTTCAGCTTCAGTTTGTTTCTGATATCTTCCAATGTCAAAAGTTTTCACATTGAGATAGCTCTACCTTTGCAGTATTTGTTTTCTGAACATCATTTACAAATACCTTCTGAACTCAAACATATGCAAATATTTTCAATATTAGTAACATTATATCAACATATACACTAACCTTGCCCTAAAATAAGATTGCGTGATTAAACCTTTTCATTTGCAGTCAAACTAATTTTGAGTAATATAATCATTCTGTGACAGATTGAGACCTTTCCATTTACCATTAAAGCGAGCCTTCCAACTACCATCAAAGTGAGTCCGGGCAATATTTGTGTGTGACTTATGCAATTGGAGGACTAATCATGTTCAGATTTTTTCTTTTTCCTCAAACACAAAATAGTAAAAATATCTATCTTCATTTTGTTGGCCATAAATGTGATTTATTGTCCAGATATATATATATATATATATATATATATATATATATATATATATATATATATATACATTGTCATCTTCTTCTCCTTGCACAAAACCTTGAAGAAACCTCGTCCTCCGTATAAATCCATCATTTCCCTCTAGCTCTCTCCACCTCCTTGCTATCATGGAGAAGTCCTTTTCACAAGGACCACAATTTCCAATCACTGTTTGAAGCAAATTTTTTTACCGGGTTTCATCATTCAAGTGATATAGGTAAACCTTATTCCACCATTTTTTTTAATCTATTTAAGGTAAAGATGAAATCCAGAGAGAAACTTTCCCTTTATTTTTTTTGTTTTTGACTTTGTTTTCGAACAATTCAGAGGACATTTGCTGTAATCTAACAGGGGTTTTATGGGTTCTTTCCATCCATAAAATTCAGTCAATTTAGTTTGACTAAAAATCTTATCTCTTTTTTGGTTTGTTTTCCTAGAAAAAATCTTTTACCGGAACAAACGGCGTGTCTTTAATTTTTTATTTTTTTACAATATGCATAGTTTGCAAATTTGCGATCCTGGATTATAGGATTGTCCGATCCTACAATCCCAGGTACCTAAATCGATCCTGAATCGATCAAACTCGAATTTCGCAATAGGATTGGAGTGGATCAGTCAGAATCGTATAAGATCGTAGGATCGGTCTGAGTTTACTATTTATCAATTACAAAAAATTAATTGAGCTTATTGAAAAAAAAAATTTCTCTTATTTCTTTTGGTTCACATTCAATTGAGGCTAATATTATTTGAGGAAACTTTTATTGCTAAGAAAAATATATTTGAAAAAGTTTTTCCAAATTGGCGTGGGGCTGGGGCCTGGCCAGTGCTTATCTTAGCCGGTAAGACCAGGCAAACAGACGAGCAAGGAAACCAGGCCGGAATCCAAACCACCACCCTGGCTGATACCATTCATCCGGAGCTATGCCTTGTCACCAATTACGGGATCAAAATCTCTATCCATCCTTAATTAAAATATCAATGATCGAGATGCATGGAAAAGTTTCACCCAACTCTCAAGCCTGTCTGGAATTCACAACTTATTGTGCATCATGTGGCCTCTTTTTCCCCTTAAACAATTCATCATAACGGGTACTTTTCTAGCCCAATGCACTTATTGTTGAGTTTTCCGACTGAACTCGGAATTGGAACCAATCTCAAATCATTGTATTTTAATTAAAAGAGAAGAAGGAGATAGAGCTTCCATGTATAATTTATGTAAACAAAAGCCAAATGTTTGATTCAGACAAAGGATTTACTCAGACATTGTCTGAGTACTTCAAACTATAACTAAAACAAACTTAAAAGAAAATATTACCTTGAAGGCTTCTTCTATGCTTCAAACTTGAAAGATATATTTATTGAAGGGTTTCTTTACAAGGGAGAGAGAGAATTTCGAAATAAAGGGAGAAGAAAAGAGAGAATGCTTGGAGAGAATGATGATGCCCTCCAAATGAGCTCCTACCTTCTATTTATAGACATTTCTAAATACTATTTTACAAAAAATTATTAATTCTTGTCATTATTGGACATATTTTTCTTCAGATTTGACTAAAGGTGGGGTCTACTTGTACAAAATTTCAAAAGTAGATTCCTACTTTTGTCAAATTTTCAAAAGTAGATTCCTATTGTCAAAATTTCAAAAGTAGATTCCTACTTTTGTCACTTCATTCTTTTTCTTTTCCTTTGGTGATTGAAATGTTTCTTGGATCTGTTGTGTGATTTTTGATGAATTCATCGTGATCGTCATCTTTTTCCGGTGACTGAGATTCTCCGGCCAATATTGCAAAAGAATTTTCTTCATTTGAAGTTATGCTTTTCATCGAAACATCTGATTTTTCTGAATTATCATTGTCGAGATTCTTTAAATTTCTCATGAGATCTGCTTTAACTTCTTTCATATAGGCAGATATTATTTCTTCCTTATTAATTGCTCCTTGCTGAAGCTGAATCCGTTTTGTGATATGTTTAAACGGACTTTCTTCATCTGGGTTCGCTTTGAGCTGTCCTTTGTCTTGAGTATATTCCTTGATTTTCTGGGCAATTTCGTCCAGCAAATCTTGTCCTTCCATTCTTTTGGTATTGTGATTCATCTTTGTTAATTTGTCCCAAAATTTGGTGTAATATGTCTTATAAAGACACGGAATTTGAAATTCATTGAATCCCACCTCAGGGACCCATTTATAAATCCAAGGAATTGAGAATTCAATAAAAAAATATAACAGAGTGATTTTTCCTGGAGCACAGATATGACTGTGTTGAAGTTTATCAATGATAGGAGAGGATTTTAACCATTGATAATACAATTTTGAAAAATTATCTGGCAAAATTTTTGCTGTTGGGCCATATAATGCCCACCACTGAATAAACCAGTTGGGTATGGGAGAAGAATATACATGGGAGCATATTTTTATGAACCAAGTATGCTTCTTTCTGGGGTTTTCATAATAAAAAGTTTTGTAAAAACTTTGAATATAATCCCAGTAAGTAAATTTTAAAGGAGGAGAAGTAGGAGTATTACGTACTTCTCTTTCAGAAAGGGTTGAAATTCCCCATTCTTCAAAAGATAAAATCTTTTTGATAATAATTTTTGAGAAGTTATAAACTTCAGTTGTAGTCTGATTAGACTGAAAATGTGTTATTTCACATGTTTGTTTGAGAATATTCTCATAATAATTTCTGGGTTTGTATGACTCACCCGGTATCGTTACTCTTTCTGCTAGATATCTCCGGAATATTACCCATGGATCATCTTTCCACTGAATATCAGCGTTTTCAAGAAGGAATATTACCTCCTTTGTGGATCCTTTTTCATATGACCGGATATCATCCAGTCAAGTATCACTTACTTTGGCAGAAAGGTATCACTTTGTTGCTCTTGGATTTGATCCATAATCTGCTTATATAATGCAGAATCTTTCTGAATAAAATCCATTATTTGGACCAATTTCGCATTTGATGAGGAGGATTCCTCCTGAGATTTTGAAAAATCAGCAGCTATTAGCTTTTTATTCCCATGTTGTATTACAGGGTTTATTGTTCTTCCTCCACGACCTCTATAAGGGCCGCGTCCTCTATCGGGTGGATACATAATCCTGAAAAATTAGAGAATTATCAATGATAATTTGGCTTTCCAATAATTCAACTTTTCTTCACTTTCAGTTAATCTTCCAGTGAAGTCTTCTATCATGTCATAGACAAATTCAAGGTCTTCTGAAACAGATATTATCTGTTGTGGTGAAGTAAATTCATCAGCACAATCAAGAATTGTATTACGAACTCTTAAAAAGTGATTTAGTCTATGCTGCGCAAAAATATATTCCGTTCTATAATGCATATATTCAGCAACAATCTTATTATAAGCAATATGAATCACGGATAATGGTTTAAGATAATTAACTTGTGGCCACTCCATTCTGCAAATATTCACGTGATAAAAAATCAGGTAAAGAATTATCACTACCTTTTTTATATAAAATTTCAAAATCAAAAGGGGCTAAATTAGCTTTGCCATCGAGCATATATTTGCTTTGAAGAATCATGCTTATAATCTTTATAAATCATGTGTTTAACAGCAAGTGCATCAGTGTGAATGACAAACGACTGATTAAATAAATCATCTTGGAATTTTAATACACATTTTACAATAGCAAGAAATTCTTGTGCAACAGTTGCATATTTCTTTTGAGGTTCTGTCCATTTACCAGAATGATATCTAATAAGATATTCATTATTATCATGAGGGTTAATTTGTTTCAAGATTCCACCGAATCCTATGCTACTAGCATCTGTTTCTATTATCTTTTTCCAATTTGGATTTGCTAATGTTAAACATGGTAGAGTTTTTACCTTTTCTTTTATTTGCTTAACTAATTGAGTATGCTTTTCTGTCCAATCAAATTTAATTGATTTTTTAAGCAAATCATATAGAATTGCTAAATCTTTCTGTAAATTCTTATAGTATGGTGAAATATAATTCAAACTTCCTAGAAATCTCTGGAGTTGAATTTTCTCAGTAAAAACATCAGAAATTTAGAAGAAAATTCAATTGATCGTTGAATAGGGTTATTTTCCTTGACTTATTTGATGACCAAGAAATCTTATATTATGTTGAAACAAAAGCATCTTTGGTTTAGATATTACTAAGCCATTTCGTAAAATAACATCCTTTAATATATTAAGATGTTTAAAATGTTGTTCAATATTATCAGAAAATACTAAGATATCATCAATGTAAACAATTATAAAATCCATATAATGAATAAATATATCATTCATGATTTTCTGAAATTCAGAAGGAGCATTCTTTAATCCGAATGGCATCACATTCCATTCAAATTGTCCTATAGGCACATTAAAAGCAGTTCTATAAGTATGCTCAGATTTATTTGAATTTGCCAATATCCAGATTTTAAATCGAATTTAGAAAATATGTTGGCATTATATAATTTTGATAATAAATCTTTTTATTAGGTATAGGATATCTTATCCATTTTAAAACTTTATTAAGTGGCTTATAGTTTATTACTAATCTTGGGACGCCACGTTCTTTTCAATGCATTATTAACATAAAATGCGATACATGACCAGGAGATTGTGAAGGTTTTATTAGACCCTTTTGAAGTAAAGAATGTAATTCTTCTTTACATAAATTCATATATACGAATTCATTTGACATGGTCTTGCCTTAGTAGGAATATCCTTCTCATTAAAATTATCTTCATAAGGAAGATGAACTAAATGTTTCTTTCTATTCCAAAAGCATTTGGGTGATCAGACATACTGATTCTTGAAATTGTATTGTAATATGTTTTATTTTTTCTTGTAATTTAGTATTACTCAGTAATTCAGGTATTGATAAATTCATAATTTCATTTTTAATCAAAAATAATTGTTTTTCTTTAGCTTCTATTAGTGACCTAATAGACCTTGTTATAGGGTCTGAGACAAACTGGAAATTTATTGATTTATCTTTATAGGTTCCTGTAAAACCTTGAAAATTAACTTCTTTGAGTGGATATAACATACATAAAAATGGAAGTCTAATATAATAGGCACTCCTGGCATATTTCTTACTAATAAAAATGTTTGTGGAAGACAAATATTATCTTGACAAACAAAAGCATTAGGCAATTTATATGAAATATCTAATGTATGATTAGATGCGGATTTTAATGCATGCGAAGTTTTTTCAAAATATTGAGTGGGTATTAACCCTTCTTGAACACAAGACAAATCAGCACCACTATCAATCATTGCAACAGTGTTTAAGACAAATTGTTTATCTATCATTAGAGTTAATTTTATATACCATCTTTGAGATGTAATTATTTGTATTGTTTTTAGAAATTCATAATTATGATCTTCAGATATGTTTTCAGCTAAATTCTGAATAGTTTGTGGATCAACTATAGAGGTTTCACCTGATTGTGAATACTCAATTGTTTTAATCCTTTTTTCTAATAATTCGTTATTTTGTTTCAAATATTTTATTTCATTCTTTATATTATGAACTTCTATTTGTAAATCTGAAATAGTTATAACTGAAGAAGATGATTCTTCTTTATTTAGTAATTTTTTCATTCTTTTTTCTATTTCCTGCATCGAATAAGGATTATTATTTAAAACTATATCCTTTTTATTAACTTCCTTTTCTTTTTTATTAGACACATCTATCATTTTAATTATTTTATCACGAATATCATGATCTGGTATTTGTTTTAGTAATTCTAAAACATTATCAGTTGTTAACATGTTAAATTGTAAATCTTGAAATTGAGATATAATATTGTAAAGACTATTATCCTTACAACAATCATTAATATTATTATTTTGACATGGAAGACATTCATCCGAAGAACTAGATGAATATTCATCATTTTCAAGCATATTATTTTCTGAGCTATTAGTTTCTTCTGTTTCAGACTCAGTATCTAATGCTTCTATTACTTTGCATATTTGTTCTTTAAGTTGTTCATCTATTTCTAATAATCTAATTCTACTAATCTTTTTACAATTAGGGGCAATATGACCCTTTTGACCACATTTGAAACATTTTATGTCTCTTTTATTTTTTCTATTAATTTTTCTAAATTCTCTTTGTTCTTTTGTTCTTTTACGTCGTCGTTTTCCTTTAGGTATATAAGGAATTTTATTTTTCTTAATTCTTTTATCCCTATTTTCTGGCCCAATATCCATAGCAAATTGATCACAAAACTGACCTAATTGTCTTCGTTCTGATAATTGTTGTCTTTTAATTTGTTGATTTAACTTTATTTCATTACATAAAGCTAATCCTTCTTCTGTACAAACACCTATTAAATGACCATAAGTATAATCATCATAAGGAATGTAAGGAAAATCTTTCCTAAGAACTTTTCTTATTCGTTCAGCAAACAGAGTTGGTAAGCCATCTATAAATTTAGCTTTCCAATAAGCCATCTCCAAGCATTCTCTCTTTTCTTCTCCCTTTATTTCGAAATTCTCTCTCTCCCTTGTAAAGAAACCCTTCAATAAATATATCTTTCAAGTTTGAAGCATAGAAGAAGCCTTTAAAGGTAATATTTTCTTTTAAGTTTGTTTTAAGTTATAGTTTGAAGTACTCAGACAATGTCTGAGTAAATCCTTTGTCTGAATCAAACATTTGGCTTTTGTTTACATAAATTATACATGGAAGCTCTATCTCCTTCTTCTCTTTTAATTAAAATACAATGATTTGAGATTGGTTCCAATTCCGAGTTCAGTCGGAAAACTCAACAATAAGTGCATTGGGCTAGAAAAGTACCCGTTATGATGAATTGTTTAAGGGGAAAAAGAGGCCACATGATGCACAATAAGTTGTGAATTCCAGACAGGCTTGAGAGTTGGGTGAAACTTTTCCATGCATCTCGATCATTGATATTTTAATTAAGGATGGATAGAGATTTTGATCCTGTAGCTGGCTGACAAGGCATAGCTCCCGGATGAATGGTATCAGCCAGGGTGGTGGTTTGGATTCCGGCCTGGTTTCCTTGCTCGTCTGTTTGCCTGGTCTTACCGGCTAAGATAAGCACTGGCCAGGCCCCAGCCCCACGCCAATTTGGTATCAGAGCGGTTATGTATTTTTTATGTTTACAAAAGATTTGTTTGATTCAGAGCCTAAATTAAAAATGAATAATTTAGAAACAACTTCAATAAAAAATTCAGTTCAAGAGGAATATGATATGCCTCAACAGCTTGCTCTTCTTAATAAGTGGTCAATACCAAAGGTACCCACTAATACTTTGTATGAATATGGCATGTTTGATCGATACTTGGTTAAACAGGTAGTTAAAACTACTGAACAATCAATTGCTTTAAATTCTGATGAAAGGGTTTTACAACTTTTGTCTCACATGATATTGAATCTTATAGATCTCATAAAAATTATAAGTTCATGCATATTGGATTGGTGCAAATTGCATTTAAACCTTTAACTTTAGAAGGTTTACCTGAATCTTTTGTTGCTGCCTTACGTGATGGTAGAAATTTACATTGGAAAAAATCCCTAATGGGCATAATACAGTCCAGCCTAGCTCATGGTCCCGTTTATTTTAATGTCTACCCAAATTTACAGCTATCATTGTCTGATGTTAATATACTAGATGCTTTAACCTTAAATGTAAAATTACATGGTTATAATTATTTACCGGGAAGTGAACTTATTTGTTTACATTACCGTATTTGTTTTAAATTATTAAATACCTTAACACCCAGATGTAAGATTATAAGTAAACCATCTGATGAAACCATATTGATAGAAACTAATTTTTATAAATCTCAAATTAGTACTCGTAAAACTATAAAATGGGAAGAAATTGAATTTCCAGAGTCTTGGCAAATTAATAAAGGAAGTAAAAGAAACTCATTAACTCACAATGTTACAAGTAGTAATGTTACAGAAATTGAACAATCTGATAATGGTCAGATAAGTATTACTTTTGATAAACCAAAAATTCCTAAATTACTAAGATCCAGCTCTCAAAGATCTTTTAAATCTTATATTGATCCATTCGATTCTCATAAATTTTCGACATCTTCAATTCCTGAAATAGATTTAACAAATAGAATAAATCAAGTAAAAATTGATCCATATAATATTGTTCGTCTCATCGATAGTAAGACATTTGACAAGGATATGCCTTCACCTTCTGAAATGGGTTATCATGGCGAATACTGAAAAATTAGATTTTAGTCCAGGATCTAATATTAGACAAATAATAAGACAAGAATTTTAATCTGAAAGGTGGAAACTTTTCAGAGAATGGTTCTTTTCTACTTATGATATTGAAAATCAAAAAATTATACAAAAAGAATTTTATGAATATGCTTCTTTTCACAATCAAATAATATATTTTGTCCCGTGGTTTATAATCACTTATCTTGATAAATATATTTTCCTCCTCGAAAGAGAATATCATCTCGCAGATGGGAAAATTACAAAAGGAATTTACCCTCCCCAAAAAGAGTTTGTTTTAACAAATGCAACTCATATAACTTTTTCTGCCTTTCAAAAATTGGTTGAAAGTGAAGTTTTACCTTCTACTGTTTCTTTAGTAAATAAATTTATTCAGCAAAATAATTATACAAATTTATATGTAAAAATTTTAGGAGAACAAATTAGTTCTTTACATGATAAAGTTGACAAATTATTTTCTCTCATAGAAAATCTTCAACAAACAGTTAAACCGAGTTTGATTGAAAACAAAAATAAGGATATTAAAATACAAAATTTTATACAACCTCCTCCTATAGTAAAAGATTATAATCTTGAATCTCCACATGTATTAGAAAAATTATTGGAAGAAAAATTTAAAAATCTTAAATTATCCACTTTAGAATTTTCTGAGAATATACGAAAGATTTTGATAAAACTTTGCGCGATGAAATAAATCGTCTTTCTCATAAATCTAGACATAATAAATTTGCTAATAAACCATATATGAATCATTATTATTACCTCGACCTTCTCCACAAGATCTTCTTTATGAAGAACATCAAGAAACTAATAATAGTTATAGTAGTCGTTCATTTATGAATGGAATTGTGACGCATTTATCGATAGGCAATTAACTAATATGGTGCATAGGATGTTAATGTACTCCTCGGTTGCAAAAGCAAATGGTAATACGAGACAGTGCAATCGCAAAATGATTGTTTGTGGTTTTACTTGGTGTCCTTAAAGGATGGTGGGATAATTATTTAACTGAAAATGATAGACAAAAAATTTATAATACAGTAAAAATTGAGAATGAAGGAACATCTACACCCATTATGATGGAAGATGCAGTATATACTTTGATAGCATCTATATTAGAACATTTTTCTGGAAAATTTACTAATAATCAAGAAAATATTCGAACATTATTGAATAATTTTAAGTGTAAAACACTTACTTCTTTTAGATGGTATAAAGATTCATTCTTATCAAGGGTCATGGAATTACCAGAAAGTAATAGCTCTTACTGGAAAGCTAAATTTATAGATGGCTTACCAACTCTGTTTGCTGAACGAATAAGAAAAGTTCTTAGGAAAGATTTTCCTTACATTCCTTATGATGATTATACTTATGGTCATTTAATAGGTGTTTGTACACAAGAAGGATTAGCTTTATGTAATGAAATAAAGTTAAATCAACAAATTAAAAGACAACAATTATCAGAACGAAGACAATTAGGTCAGTTCTGTGATCAATTTGCTATGAATATTGGACCAGAAAATAGGGATAAAAGAATTAAGAAAAATAAAATTCCTTATATACCTAAAGGAAAACGACGACGTAAAAGAACAAAAGAACAAAGAGAATTTAGAAAAATTAATAGAAAAAATAAAAGAGACATAAAATGTTTCAAATGTGGTCAAAAGGGTCATATTGCCCCTAATTGTAAAAAGATTAGTAGAATTAGATTATTAGAAATAGATGAACAACTTAAAGAACAAATATGCAAAGTAATAGAAGCATCAGATACTGAATCTGAAACAGAAGAAACTAATAGCTCAGAAAATAATATGCTTGAAAATGATGAATATTCATCTAGTTCTTCGGATGAATGTCTTCCATGTCAAAATAATAATATTAATGATTGTTGTAAGGATAATAGTCTTTACAATATTATATCTCAATTTCAAGATTTACAATTTAACATGTTAACAACTGATAATGTTTTAGAATTACTAAAACAAATACCAGATCATGATATTCGTGATAAAATAATTAAAATGATAGATGTGTCTAATAAAAAAGAAAAGGAAGTTAATAAAAAGGATATAGTTTTAAATAATAATCCTTATTCGATGCAGGAAATAGAAAAAAGAATGAAAAAATTACTAAATAAAGAAGAATCATCTTCTTCAGTTATAACTATTTCAGATTTACAAATAGAAGTTCATAATATAAAGAATGAAATAAAATATTTGAAACAAAATAACGAATTATTAGAAAAAAGGATTAAAACAATTGAGTATTCACAATCAGGTGAAACCTCTATAGTTGATCCACAAACTATTCAGAATTTAGCTGAAAACATATCTGAAGATCATAATTATGAATTTCTAAAAACAATACAAATAATTACATCTCAAAGATGGTATATAAAATTAACTCTAATGATAGATAAACAATTTGTCTTAAACACTGTTGCAATGATTGATAGTGGTGCTGATTTGTCTTGTGTTCAAGAAGGGTTAATACCCACTCAATATTTTGAAAAAACTTCGCATGCATTAAAATCCGCATCTAATCATACATTAGATATTTCATATAAATTGCCTAATGCTTTTGTTTGTCAAGATAATATTTGTCTTCCACAAACATTTTTATTAGTAAGAAATATGCCAGGAGTGCCTATTAGATTAGGACTTCCATTTTTATGTATGTTATATCCACTCAAAGAAGTTAATTTTCAAGGTTTTACAGGAACATATAAAGATAAATCAATAAATTTTCAGTTTGTCTCAGACCCTATAACAAGGTCTATTAGGTCACTAATAGAAGCTAAAGAAAAATAATTATTTTTCATTAAAAATGAAATTATGAATTTACCAATACCTGAATTACTGAGTAATACTAAATTACAAGAAAAAATAAAACATATTACAATACAATTTCAAGAATCAGTATGTGCTGATCACCCAAATGCTTTTTTGGAATAGAAAGAAACATTTAGTTCATCTTCCTTATGAAGATAATTTTAATGAGAAGGATATTCCTACTAAGGCAAGACCATGTCAAATGAATTCTGTATATATGAATTTATGTAAAGAAGAATTACATTCTTTACTTCAAAAGGGTCTAATAAAACCTTCACAATCTCCCTGGTCATGTACTGCATTTTATGTTAATAATGCAACTGAAAAAGAACGTGGCGTCCCAAGATTAGTAATAAACTATAAGCCACTTAATAAAGTTTTAAAATGGATAAGATATCCTATACCTAATAAAAAAGATTTATTATCAAAATTATATAATGCCAACATATTTTCTAAATTCGATTTAAAATCGGATATTGGCAAATTCAAATAAATCCTGAGCATACTCATAGAATCGCTTTTAATGTGCCTATAGGACAATTTGAATGGAATGTGATGCCATTCGGATTAAAAATGCTCCTTCGAATTTCGAAAATCATGAATGATATATTTATTCATTATATGGATTTTATAATTGTTTACATTGATGATATCTTAGTATTTTCTCGATAATATTGAACAACATTTTAAACATCTTAATATATTAAAGGATGTTATTTTACGAAATGGCTTAGTAATATCTAAACCAAAGATGCTTTTGTTTCAACATAATATAAGATTTCTTGGTCATCAAATAAGTCAAGGGAAAATAACCCTATTCAACGATCAATTGAATTTTCTTCTAAATTTCCGATGTTTTTACTGAGAAAATTCAACTCCAGAGATTTCTAGGAAGTTTGAATTATATTTCACCATACTATAAGAATTTACAGAAAGATTTAGCAATTCTATATGATTTGCTTAAAAAATCAATTAAATTTGATTGGACAGAAAAGCATACTCAATTAGTTAAGCAAATAAAAGAAAAGGTAAAAACTCTACCATGTTTAACATTAGCAAATCCAAATTGGAAAAGATAATAGAAACAGATGCTAGTAGCATAGGATTCGGTGGAATCTTGAAACAAATTAACCTCATGATAATAATGAATATCTTATTAGATATCATTCGGTAAATGGACGAACCTCAAAAGAAATATGCAATCGTTGCACAAGAATTTCTTGCTATTGTAAAATGTGTATTAAAATTCCAAGATGATTTATTTAATCAGTCGTTTGTCATTCACACTGATGCACTTGCTGTTAAACACATGATTTATAAAGATTATAAGCATGATTCTTCAAAGCAAATATATGCTCGATGGCAGGCTAATTTAGCCCCTTTTGATTTTGAAATTTTATATAAAAAAGGTAGTGATAATTCTTTACCTGATTTTTTATCACGTGAATATTTGCAGGATGGGGTGGCCACAAGTTAATTATCTTAAACCATTATCCGTGATTCATATTGCTTATAATAAGATTGTTGCTGAATATATGCATTATAGAACGGAATATATTTTTGCGCAGCATAGACTAAATCACTTTTTAAGAGTTCGTAATACAATTCTTGATTGTGCTGATGAATTTACTTCACCACAACAGATAATATCTGTTTCAGAAGACCTTGAATTTGTCTATGACATGATAGAAGACTTCACTGGAAGATTAACTGAAAGTGAAGAAAAGTTAAATTATTGTAAAGCCAAATTATCATTGATAATTCTCTAATTTTTCAGGATTATGTATCCACCCGATAGAGGACGCGGCCCTTATAGAGGTCGTGGAGGAAGAACAATAAACCCTGTAATACAACATGGGAATAAAAAGCTAATAGCTGCTGATTTTTCAAAATCTCAGGAGAAATCCTCCTCATCAAATCCGAAATTGGTCCAAATAATGGATTTTATTCAGAAAGATTCTGCATTATATAAGCAGATTATGGACCAAATCCAAGAGCAACAAAGTGATACCTTTGCTGCCAAAGTAAGTGATACTGACCAGGATGATATCCGGTCATATGAAAAAGGATCCACAAAGGAGGTAATATTCCTTCTTGAAAACGCTGATATTCAGTGGAAAGATGATCCATGGGTAATATTCCGGAGATATCTAGCAGAAAGAGTAACGATACCGGGTGAGTCATACAAACCCAGAAATTATTATGAGAATATTCTCAAACAAACATGTGAAATAACACATTTTCAGTCTAATCAGACTACGACTGAAGTTTATAACTTCTCAAAAATTATTATCAAAAGATTTTATCTTTTGAAGAATGGGAATTTCAACCCTTTCTCGAAAGAGAAGTACGTAATACTCCTACTTCTCCTCCTTTAAAATTTACTTACGGGATTATATTCAAAGTTTTTACAAAACTTTTATTATGAAAACCCCAGAAAGAAGCATACTTGGTTCATAAAAATATGCTCCCATGTATATTCTTCTCCCATACCCAACTGGTTTATTCAGTGGTGGGCATTATATGGCCCAACAACAAAAATTTTGCCAGATAATTTTTCAAAATTGTATTATCAATGGTTAAAATCCTCTCCTATCATTGATAAACTTCAACACGATCATATCTCGTACTCAGAAAAATCACTCTGTATACTTTTTATTGAATTCTCAATTCCTTGGATTTATAAATGGGTCCCTGAGGTGGGATTCAATGAATTTCAAATTCGGTGTCTTTATAAGACATATTACACCAAATTTTGGGACAAATTAACAAAGATGAATCACAATACCAAAAGAATGGAAGGACAAGATTTGCTGGACGAAATTGCCCAGAAAATCAAGGAATATACTCAAGACAAAGGACAGCTCAAAGCGAACCCAGATGAAGAAAGTCCGTTTAAACATATCACAAAACGGATTCAGCTTCAAAGAAGGAGCAATTAATAAGGAAGAAATAATATCTCGCCATATGAAAGAAGTTAAAGCAGATCTCATGAGAAATTTAAAGAATCTCGACAATGATAATATTTCAGAAAAATCAGATGTTTCGATGAAAAGCATAACTTCAAATGAAGAAAATTCTTTTGCAATATTGGCCGGAGAATCTCAATCACCGGAAAAGATGACGATCACGATGAATTCATCAAAATCATTACAGCAGATCCAAGAAACATTTCAATCAGCCAAAGGAAAAGAAAAGAATGAAGTGACAAAAGTAGGAATCTACTTTTGAAATTTTGACAATAGGAATCTACTTTTGAAAATTTGACAAAAGTAGGAATCTACTTTGAAATTTTGTACAAGTAGACCCCACCTTTAGTCAAATCGAAGAAAAATATGTCAAATAATGACAAGAATTAATAATTTTTTGTAAAATAGTATTTAGAAATGTCTATAAATAGAAGGTAGGAGCTCATTTGGAGGGCATCATCATTCTCTCCAAGCATTCTCTCTTTTCTTCTCCCTTTATTTCGAAATTCTCTCTCTCCCTTGTAAAGAAACCCTTCAATAAATATATCTTTCAAGTTTGAAGCATAGAAGAAGCCTTTAAAGGTAATATTTTCTTTTAAGTTTGTTTTAAGTTATAGTTTGAAGTACTCAGACAATGTCTGAGTAAATCCTTTGTCTGAATCAAACATTTGGCTTTTGTTTACATAAATTATACATGGAAGCTCTATCTCCTTCTTCTCTTTTAATTAAAATACAATGATTTGAGATTGGTTCCAATTCCGAGTTCAGTCGGAAAACTCAACAATAAGTGCATTGGGCTAGAAAAGTACCCGTTATGATGAATTGTTTAAGGGGAAAAAGAGGCCACATGATGCACAATAAGTTGTGAATTCAGATGTGCTTGAGAGTTGGGTGAAACTTTTCCATGCATCTCGATCATTGATATTTTAATTAAGGATGGATAGAGATTTTGATCCTGTAGTGGTGACAAGGCATAGCTCCGGATGAATGGTATCGCCCAGGGTGGTGGTTTGGATTCCGGCCTGGTTTCCTTGCTCGTCTGTTTGCCTGGTCTTACCGGCTAAGATAAGCACTGGCCAGGCCCCTGCCATCGAGCATATATTTGCTTTGAAGAATCATGCTTATAATCTTTATAAATCATGTGTTTAACAGCAAGTGCATCAGTGTGAATGACAAACGACTGATTAAATAAATCATCTTGGAATTTTAATACACATTTTACAATAGCAAGAAATTCTTGTGCAACAGTTGCATATTTCTTTTGAGGTTCTGTCCATTTACCAGAATGATATCTAATAAGATATTCATTATTATCATGAGGGTTAATCTGTTTCAAGATTCCACCGAATCCTATGCTACTAGCATCAGTTTCTATTATCTTTTCCAATTTGGATTTGCTAATGTTAAACATGGTAGAGTTTTTACCTTTTCTTTTATTTGCTTAACTAATTGAGTATGCTTTTCATTCAATCAAATTTAATTGATTTTTAAGCAAATCATATAGAATTGCTAAATCTTTCGTAAATTCTTATAGTATGGTGAAATATAATTCAAACTTCCTAGAAATCTCTGGAGTTGAATTTTCTCAAGAAAAACATCAGAAATTTAGAAGAAAATTCAATTGATCGTTGAATAGGGTTATTTTCCCTTGACTTATTTGATGACCAAGAAATCTTATATTATGTTGAAACAAAAGCATCTTTGGTTTAGATATTACTAAGCCATTTCGTAAAATAACATCCTTTAATATATTAAGATGTTTAAAATGTTGTTCAATATTATCAGAAAATACTAAGATATCATCAATGTAAACAATTATAAAATCCATATAATGAATAAATATATCATTCATGATTTTCTGAAATTCAGAAGGAGCATTCTTTAATCCGAATGGCATCACATTCCATTCAAATTGTCCTATAGGCACATTAAAAGCAGTTCTATAAGTATGCTCAGGATTTATTTGAATTTGCCAATATCCAGATTTTAAATCGAATTTAGAAAATATGTTGGCATTATATAATTTTGATAATAAATCTTTTTTATTAGGTATAGGATATCTTATCCATTTTAAAACTTTATTAAGTGGCTTATAGTTTATTACTAATCTTGGGACGCCACGTTCTTTTTCAGCTGCATTATTAACATAAAATGCAGTACATGACCAGGGAGATTGTGAAGGTTTTATTAGACCCTTTTGAAGTAAAGAATGTAATTCTTCTTTACATAAATTCATATATACAGAATTCATTTGACATGGTCTTGCCTTAGTAGGAATATCCTTCTCATTAAAATTATCTTCATAAGGAAGATGAACTAAATGTTTCTTTCTATTCCAAAAAGCATTTGGGTGATCAGCACATACTGATTCTTGAAATTGTATTGTAATATGTTTTATTTTTTCTTGTAATTTAGTATTACTCAGTAATTCAGGTATTGATAAATTCATAATTTCATTTTTAATCAAAAATAATTGTTTTTCTTTAGCTTCTATTAGTGACCTAATAGACCTTGTTATAGGGTCTGAGACAAACTGGAAATTTATTGATTTATCTTTATAGGTTCCTGTAAAGCCTTGAAAATTAACTTCTTTGAGTGGATATAACATACATAAAAATGGAAGTCCTAATATAATAGGCACTCCTGGCATATTTCTTACTAATAAAAATGTTTGTGGAAGACAAATATTATCTTGACAAACAAAAGCATTAGGCAATTTATATGAGATATCTAATGTATGGTTAGATGCGGATTTTAATGCATGCGAAGTTTTTTCAAAATATTGAGTGGGTATTAACCCTTCTTGAACACAAGACAAATCAGCACCACTATCAATCATTGCAACAGTGTTTAAGACAAATTGTCTATCTATCATTAGAGTTAATTTTATATACCATCTTTGAGATGTAATTATTTGTATTGTTTTTAGAAATTCATAATTATGATCTTCGATATGTTTTCACTAAATTCGAATAGTTTGTGGATCAACTATAGAGGTTTCACCGATTGTGAATACTCAATTGTTTTAATCCTTTTTCTAATAATTCGTTATTTTGTTTCAAATATTTTATTTCATTCTTTATATTATGAACTTCTATTTGTAAATCAAATAGTTATAATCGAAGAAGATGATTCTTCTTTATTTAGTAATTTTTCATTCTTTTTCTATTTCCTGCATCGAATAAGGATTATTATTTAAAACTATATCCTTTTATTAACTTCCTTTTCTTTTTATTAGACACATCTATCATTTTAATTATTTTATCACGAATATCATGATCTCGGTATTTGTTTTAGTAATTCTAAAACATTATCGATTGTTAACATGTTAAATTGTAAATCTTGAAATTGAGATATAATATTGTAAAGACTATTATCCTTACAACAATCATTAATATTATTATTTTGACATGGAAGACATTCATCCGAAGAACTAGATGAATATTCATCATTTTCAAGCATATTATTCTCTGAGCTATTAGTTTCTTCTGTTTCAGACTCAGTATCTGATTCTTCTATTACTTTGCATATTTGTTCTTTAAGTTGTTCATCTATTTCTAATAATCTAATTCTACTAATCTTTTTACAATTAGGGGCAATATGACCCTTTTGACCACATTTGAAACATTTTATGTCTCTTTTATTTTTTCGATTAATTTTTCTAAATTCTCTTTGTTCTTTTGTTCTTTTACGTCGTCGTTTTCCTTTAGGTATATAAGGAGTTTTATTTTTCTTTATTCTTTTATCCCTATTTTCTGGTCCAATATCCATAGCAAATTGATCACAGAACTGACCTAATTGTTTTCGTTCTGATAATTGTTGTCTTTTAATTTGTTGATTTAACTTTATTTCATTACATAAAGCTAATCCTTCTTGTGTACAAACACCTATTAAATGACCATAAGTATAATCATCATAAGGAATGTAAGGAAAATCTTTCCTAAGAACTTTTCTTATTCGTTCAGCAAACAGAGTTGGTAAGCCATCTATAAATTTAGCTTTCCAGTAAGAGCTATTACTTTCTGGTAATTCCATGACCCTTGATAAGAATGGATCTTTATACCATCTAAAAGAAGTAAGTGTTTTACACTTAAAATTATTCAATAATGTTCGAATATTTTCTTGATTATTAGTAAATTTTCCAAAAATGTTCTAATATAGATGCTATCAAAGTATATACTGCATCTTCCATCATAATGGGTGTAGATGTTCCTTCATTCTCAATTTTACTGTATTATAAATTTTTGTCTATCATTTTCAGTTAAATAATTATCCCACCATCCTTTAAGGACACCAGTAAAACCACAAACAATCATTTTTGCGATTGCCTGGTCTGTATTACCATTTGCTTTTGCAACTGAGGAGTACATTAACATCCTATGCACCATATTAGTTAATTGCCTATCAGTAAATGCGTCACAATTCCATTCATAAACAGAACGACTACTATAACTATTATTAGTTTCTTGATGTTCTTCATAAAGAAGATCTTGTGGAGAAGGTCGAGGGTAATAATAATGATTCATATATGGTTTATTAGCAAATTTATTATGTCTAGATTTATGAGAAAGACGATTTATTTCATCGCGCAAAGTTTTATCAAAATCTTTCTGTATATTCTCAGAAAATTCTAAAGTGGATAATTTAAGATTTTTAAATTTTTCTTCCAATAATTTTTCTAATACATGTGGAGATTCAAGATTATAATCTTTTACTATAGGAGGAGGTTGTATAAAATTTTGTATTTTAATATCCTTATTTTTGTTTTCAATCAAACTCGGTTTAACTGTTTGTTGAAGATTTTCTATGAGAGAAAATAATTTGTCAACTTTATCATGTAAAGAACTAATTTGTTCTCCTAAAATTTTTACATATAAATTTGTATAATTATTTTGCTGAATAAATTTATTTACTAAAGAAACAAGAGAAGGTGAAACTTCACTTTCAACCAATTTTTGAAAGGCAGAAAAAGTTATATGAGTTGCATTTGTTAAAACAAACTCTTTTTGGGGAGGGTAAATTCCTTTTGTAATTTTCCCATCTGCGAGATGATATTCTCTTTCGAGGAGGAAAATATATTTATCAAGATAAGTGATTATAAACCACGGGACAAAATATATTATTTGATTGTGAAAAGAAGCATATTCATAAAATTCTTTTTGTATAATTTTTTGATTTTCAATATCATAAGTAGAAAAGAACCATTCTCTGAAAAGTTTCCACCTTTCAGATTGAAATTCTTGTCTTATTATTTGTCTAATATTAGATCCTGGACTAAAATCTAATTTTTCAGTATTCGCCATGATAACCCATTTCAGAAGGTGAAGGCATATCCTTGTCAAATGTCTTACTATCAGCAGACCGAACAATATTATATGGATCAATTTTTACTTGATTTATTCTATTTGTTAAATCTATTTCAGGAATTGAAGATGTCGAAAATTTATGAGAATCGAATGGATCAATATAAGATTTAAAAGATCTTTGAGAGCTGGATCTTAGTAATTTAGGAATTTTTGGTTTATCAAAAGTAATACTTATCTGACCATTATCAGATTGTTCAATTTCTGTAACATTACTACTTGTAACATTGTGAGTTAATGAGTTTCTTTTACTTCCTTTATTAATTTGCCAAGACTCTGGAAATTCAATTTCTTCCCATTTTATAGTTTTACGAGTACTAATTTGAGATTTATAAAAATTAGTTTCTATCAATATGGTTTCATCAGATGGTTTACTTATAATCTTACATCTGGGTGTTAAGGTATTTAATAATTTAAAACAAATACGGTAATGTAAACAAATAAGTTCACTTCCCGGTAAATAATTATAACCATGTAATTTTACATTTAAGGTTAAAGCATCTAGTATATTAACATCAGACAATGATAGCTGTAAATTTGGGTAGACATTAAAATAAACGGGACCATGAGCTAGGCTGGACTGTATTATGCCCATTAGGGATTTTTTCCAATGTAAATTTCTACCATCACGTAAGGCAGCAACAAAGATTCAGTAAACCTTCTAAAGTTAAAGGTTTAAATGCAATTTGCACCAATCCAATATGCATGAACTTATAATTTTTATGAGATCTATAAGATTCAATATCTCATAGTGCAGACAAAGTTGTAAAACCCTTTCATCGAATTTAAAGCAATTGATTGTTCAAGTAGTTTTAACTACTGTTTAACCAAGTATCGATCAAACATACCATATTCATACAAAGTATTAGTGGGTACCTTTGGTATTGACCACTTATTAAGAAGAGCAAGTGTTGAGGCATATCATATTCCTCTTGAACTGAATTTTTATTGAAGTACTTTCTATATTATTCATTTTAAGTTAGGTTCGAATCAAACAAATCTTTTGTAAACATAAAAATACATAACCGCTCCGATACCAAATTGGCGTGGGGTGGGGCTGGCCGTGCTTATCTTAGCCGGTAAGACCAGCAAACAGACGAGCAAGGAAACCAGGCCGGAATCCAAACCACCACCCCTGGCGATACCATTCATCCGGAGCTATGCCTTGTCACCAACTACAGGATCAAAATCTCTATCCATCCTTAATTAAAATATCAATGATCGAGATGCATGGAAAAGTTTCACCCAACTCTCAAGCCTGTCTGAATTCACAACTTATTGTGCATCATGTGGCCTCTTTTTCCCTTAAACAATTCATCATAACGGGTACTTTTCTAGCCCAATGCACTTATTGTTGAGTTTTCCGACTGAACTCGGAATTGGAACCAATCTCAAATCATTGTATTTTAATTAAAAGAGAAGAAGGAGATAGAGCTTCCATGTATAATTTATGTAAACAAAAGCCAAATGTTTGATTCAGACAAAGGATTTACTCAGACATTGTCTGAGTACTTCAAACTATAACTTAAAACAAACTTAAAAGAAAATATTACCTTTAAAGGCTTCTTCTATGCTTCAAACTGTAAGAGAAGAGTTTTTATCTAAAAATTCATATAAGAAAATTGAATTTACACATTATTTTTAGTTTAAATATTAAATACTTTATGTAAAGATAATTGAAACCTAATTATTTTAAGTAATTAATTATTATAACATGTATAGTTAATTTTACGATCCTACTATTTCGATCCTACTGATTTCATTTACGATCTGATTTTATGACCCCATTTCAATCCTACGTAGGATCGATCCTGCAATAATATGTGTGCATCACTGTATCTTCATTTTTATACACAATCAAGTAATGACATGTGCTTCAATGTGTGTGTTTTTTTTTATTCTCCTTGTCCATAAACACTGTATTTTATATTGGACACTGAATAATTTTAGTCGGAATGAGAGCAACTCTTTTGGGTTAGTGCCTGGAAAGTTGTTCGTCTATGACCTGCCCGTCAAAAAAATTGGACCTTTGAACATTGAAACATGGATTTTCTTCTGAATGGTTTTGGAAAAAATGAACTATTGTGTTCCTGAAGGGAATTATATATATATACTTCGGGCGATGGCCGGGTATAGATTGGTCCCGCTGTGGGGTTTATGATTATACATTGATTGCTCATTTGCTTGATTTATAAATTATGATTGGTTGGTTGTATAAACAAGACTATTATTGGAATTGGACATGGAAGTATTTTTGAGAAAAAGGAAATTGGAAATTGAGTTAACTTATGGTATTTAAGGCATTTTTGCTCTGTTGTCTGGTTTGTATTTTGATTTTCGTGTTTTTGTTGAAATTTCAGTGCATTTTATTAATTAAACCTCTTATAAAAAGGAATGGGAGGAACATATTTCTTCACAATAGAATGCTTTTGTGATATTTATGCATGAAAATCTGAGCCAAAAATCACTTCTAAGGGATCCCAGAACACAAAACAAGCAGAACACAAAACAAGCAGAATTTTTTTGTCAACTCTATGAATTTACTTGTTCTCCATTCTGCTTATGGTTTTCAGTGGTTTTCTATGTCTGAAGAAAGTCCCTGTAGAAGTTGCCTAAGATCATTTAGTTTTCAGCATAGTAGTCTGTCTAGTCTAACCAATATCATCCTGTCATTGGCACACACCTAACAGAATGGACTAGGCTAAAGTCTAACAAGCTTTAATTTGGCCAAAGTCTAAGAATTCCGAGACTTATGCATACTTTTCGTTACTTGTTTTAGTTCAGTTGCAGCATTTGCAGCATGCATGATCACAATTGGTTTTTTTTTTTTTTTTGCTATGGTAGAATCTTTAACGATCTAATTGAGTCGAATGTTGTCATGCATGAAATATACCTTAAATTTGCAAGCTTCTTTGATTGCAGAGAACTAGTAAGTTTAGCATGTTTTTCTTAAAGGGTGGTTAATGTCGGGTTCAGTTCTTAGTTTATTTCATTATGGAACCTTATGTTTAACAAAATTACATTCTAAAACAAAATTGATTCAGAGGTGTTAATTTTTAAAAATTTAGAGCACCTGAAGATGTGATTCAATACATGCAGGTCGCATATGGTAGGTTATAACAAGCCATATTTTCTCATTTATTGCTGGTTGACTGGCCTTGTCTGTTTCTGTATTGGTGCGATGCTCCCACCTGTTTAATCCTTGATTTCAGTGCTGAACGTTTTTCATTCCTGAGTTTCTTGGACAACTCAATTTTCTTTCTGTTGATAAGATCTATACTGATCTTTGAGCATTCTTTGGTTTCTTCGCCATTTCAAATGTACAATTTTCTAGTTGCAGTGACTGGGACTAAGGTCGAATTGTACTTTTAATCTAGTTGTAGAAGTGTTATGTTCATTGTTGAATAGGGTACTGAAGTTTGGACCTTCAACAGCTATGGTGGGAAACGCAAAATCTAATCGCATCAAAGCTTACAGGGCTATGAGTAAGCTTGGATATGATTCAAAAGTTGTAAAGCCTGTATTGAACAGCCTTTTGGAAGTGTATGAGCAAAATTGGGAACTTATTCAAGATGAGGATTATGCTGTCCTCGTGGATGCTGTTCTTGAGAGTGAGGATAGCAAGGTACTGTCTCTTTTTCTTTGGCATGTTTGCCATGTTAATTACTTCATAACTTAACTGATCGTTTATGCTTGTAGTCATAGATTTTGTTCAATCTTTCACTGTTATTTCGAATATAAAATGTCAAAGTCAATTATCTAAGCTTTATATCTTCAGTTTGTGGAACTGGTCCTGTTGGAGCCTTAGTTCAAAATTCACATTTAATCTGTCATGTTCCTCTTTTCTGAATTGTTACTGTTGAAGCAGTTAAAGGAAAGCCGGAGGTTCCACTTAATTGATGAGCCTGAAGGGGAGGAACCGCCGCCCAAAAAAGTAAGATCAACAAGTCGCACAGATGAAGCTTTGACATGGGGTGGTGTTTCTAGCTCCAGTTCTGATTGGCAGAAAGATGAGCCACTCCATGATGTGATGAAGGTAACGTCTGAATCTGTTCGTGAGGAAAAGTTGGCTACTTCTGCTCATTGCTATGTCATTTTAGGAGATACTGAAGATGAGATTGACACTCCTATGCAACGTTGTCCTGAAAGAGAACAGAAAGGCAGTTCTTACTATTCTTCTTCAGAGTTCGCACAGACTAAGAAAAGTCATCTGTTCTCACCTGAAGGAAGCTATGAATCTGATCCTCTGTCAGCTCAGCCACTTCCGGATGATGATTTCAATGAATATAACTCCCCATCCGTCCATAAGTTGGTGAATGAAACTCATAATTTAAAGGCCTGCCAGGAGAATGTACGAGGGTTACCTGATACCATGTCCGAGCCACGCCCTCTAGCCATTGTTCACCCTGGTAATTCTTAATCTCCTTATCTGCTAAAATGAATAATTTGGATAGTGTGTATGGAATGAGAGAATACAGTCGGATCTTTAGTTCCTTCCATTCGGTTGGGTTGTTTGCTTGGAAAAAACTTATTGTTAATGCGGTTGCTGTGGCATTTGTCTGCAAACATGTGTTTGAAATTCCATTTAAATTGATTTCTTTTGTAATTCCTCTCTTTCTATAAAATACAAATATAATTTTCACATTCTTTGTTCATCTTATTTCTATAATTATACTCATTCTTGTCCTGCAGATCATGCAAGATCTTCCATTCAAAGCAATTATTCTAATGCAAAGAGAAATTTCTCGACATCCCCTAAAGTGACAGAGCTCAATACCAAAGGTACATGTAAGTTTATCTTTCGGTCAAGCATAGCATGTAACTCTACTAACTCGATACGGGCCATTAAATTAATGAGATTAAAATCTCTGTTCTTGATCAAATTATGTTTTCCAGACTTAAATGCAAAATTCCGAGAGTTTGCTAAGTAAGAAAACTAAGAAACATTAAATTAGTAGATATACGGCAAGTTTTATTATGAGTGTTTTTTCCATCTCAATTGCATCTTTTTTAACTTGATAATTTATGTATTCATCACTTTTGTCAACCTAGTGATTCTTACTTATGACTGATCAAGTCACTATTGGGTCATATAAAGATTTACTATATGTGCAAAATTTAAGTCTTATATGGCGAAATTTATGTTTGTCTGGTTTCCGTCAATGTAGATGGTTCTTCATCTACAAAGGGACCTCTTCTTCTAGGTTATCATCCGAAACCCAAATACTCAGCCATAGATGAAGAGAGTTCTTGGAATGGTTCGCGTTTAGACATTGCTTCCTCTTGCCAGGGGGAAGTTAAACTTTCTGTGACATTCCAATCGTCACTTCCATCAAACTTTCGTGTTCCTAGTTTAGATGCTGTCTTAAAGAGGATGGAGGAGAAGTATGTTGAAGCATATAACATTACCCGACAAGACTTCTCAATTGTGAAGTTGATGAATGAGATATGCGAGACTTTCTTAGCAACTGGCATCATGTCCTCTGGCAATGAGAGAGTTAGCTGTGCAGAACTACAACCTGATCCTATTACTTCGAGAGACTTAGGTGGTCAAGTTGTTTCAAATCATGTCGCTAATACAGCTGGTGTTTACATTGATCCTCCAAGGTTCCGTTTTTTGAATGGTTTGGACTTTAGCCAAAGCAAGATAGGATTACCAATGAAGTTATCTGGCAGTTACTGTGATATATATCTTGAGGGACTTAGAAATCAAAGCTCTTCAACTGCAGAAATTATGGTTGTTGCTCAGCATGCGTTTCCTAACATGATAGAATCTGTATGTTTAGTTGATGATATTACGACTGGGGAAGAGGATGTCAAGATTTCATTGATAAATGAAATAAATAATGAGGGTCAGCCTTTGTTTAAGTACATCACCCGTAACATAGTTTATAGAGATGCTCATGTCAAGTTTCTTCTAGCTCGTATCTCAGATGACAATTGTGGTTCCCATTGCTTTGGAGATTGTTTGATGGCAGAACTACCTTGTGCCTGTGCTGGTGAAACTGGTGGGGAGTTTGCTTATGTTCCAGGGGGTTTACTTAAGGAAAAGTTTCTTGAAGACACTATTTTGATGAAAAGCAGTCCACAGAAGACAAACTTCTTTTACTGCCAAGAATGTCCGCTGGAAAAGCCCACGAGTAAAAGCTTATCTGGCGTATGCAAGGGCCATCTCATCAGAAAATTTATCAAGGAGTGCTGGTATAAGTGTGGTTGCACCATGGCTTGTGGTAATCGCGTTGTTCAGCGTGGCATAAACCGCAAGTTGCAGGTTAGACCATAATAATGTTGACATATCACCACTTTTAATGGACTTAATGTATATCTTCCAGTTGCATAACTCTTGTCCCCAAAATATGTTTTTTCCTTACATGTGCAGGTTTTTATGACCAAAGAGAAGGGATGGGGTCTTAGAACTCTTGAAGACTTACCTAAAGGTGCCTTTGTTTGTGAGTATGTCGGCGAGATAGTAACTAATACGGAAATGTTTGATCGCAACTCACGTAGCATTGGAAAGAAGCACACATATCCAGTGCTACTAGATGCAGATTGGTCTACTGAAGGTGTCTTGAAGGATGAAGAGGCACTTTGTCTGGATGCAACATTGTTTGGAAATGTTGCGAGGTTTATCAATCACAGGTACTCTAGATAAGCCAATGAAGATATTATATTGATGCATTTATCAGCTGTGGAAAACCGTAGAGGATCTTGATTTTCCTTTTTAGGCTTCTTCTTTCCCATCTATCTGTTACTTAGTATGATACCTACACCTTTTTTCTGGTGAAAAAATGGAAAGTTTTCAGATAATGTTCATTAAAAAAAAGAAAGAACCTAAATTGATGCTCACAATATAACCAAATTTAACAGCTCAACATTTGGCATCTGTTTTGCTCTAAAAGTAAGAACAAATCGGGGTTAATGGTTGCGGTAGCAGATGCTAAACTGGCAGCAATGCTAATTGTGCTTTTAGCTGCAGAACTGTAATTCTCATTCTTGTATTGTACACTTCTCTTTCAGTTTCAGTTTTATATTCTTTTTCCAACTATCTGTGTTTTTGCTCCCCCTACACCTTATTAGCCTGTTCGCAGCAAATGAACTCTAGAATCCCTCTCTATTTCAATCTTTTAGCTGCTTCTACTTGTATAGGTTATAGTTCTTATTTCCATGTTAACTTACTTTCTATAGATGCTATGACGATAATTTAGTGGAAATTCCGGTTGAAGTGGAGACTCCAGATCATCATTATTACCATGTAAGTCTTAGTTCTACTTGGTTGTTCACCATGTATATTCGGAGGAGGGTTGTCCTTTTCTTACTTCTATCTGAAATTGCAGCTTGCATTTTTTACTAATAGGGAAGTTCACGCTTCTGAAGAGTTGACTTGGGTAAGCATCCCCTACCACAGTATTACAGTGACCATCATTCTATAGGAGTATGGGTATTTTATGCTTGAGATTTGAGAATGCCTGCCTGTTAACTGGACTCCAGCAGACTGTATTTCTGTTGTCAGATCCCATGCTTATCTGTTTTCCGAATTTTATCTACGCTTTGATAAATAGCAATTTCAAAATTTCAGACTGATAGAACACAAGAGTGTCTGTTTTTAGTTTCTCATCATGAATAATGTTATTGAAGAAACAGTCACAAGAGTGTCTCTTTTTCTCACCATGAACAATGTATTTGAAGAACTCGGAGGCACTGAATCTTCTCAAGAAATAGGGTAGTTTATCTTCTTAACCTCAATAAATCTCAGAGTGGCAGTTCTGCAAAACCCATTTATGCTTATATTATTGTCATTGCAAGAGCAAACAATTGCCTTTATGATTAAATAAGCGTTATATGTGTATCGTAGGACTATGGCATTGACTTTGATGACCATACTCATCCGGTGGAGGCTTTTCGCTGTCGCTGTGAGAGTGAATCCTGCCGCGATCTAGAAAAAGGCAATGTTGGCATAAAGTAAGTAATCTATCCTAATGATAAGACCTAAAGAATTGATAACATTATTTCGTGTTATGATCCTTTTTCAAGGATAAATGTTACATTAACCTCTCAGCAATGTATAGATAAACCTAGTCTGAAGTGTCTATGTTAGTGATTCACTTGAAACTTCTGTTACTTGCAATGGTTTTTCTATCAGCAATGTATGTCCTTTTAAAGTTAACATCTAAACATGTTGGGTTTCACTTTGACTTGAAGACGCCATGTTTCCAAGGTTTAGTAACCTCACCATTGATTTCTTGTCATCAACTGCTTTAGTAGACCTTGCCTAGGAAGCATTATTCTTGGGACCTATTCTAGTTCGTAATCATGGTTGTTGAAATTACTTGTATGTGGCGCAAGATATCCATTAGTTCTGTTTTTTTAAGTTACTTCTCTGTCAAATTTTGTTTTTTTGTTTCAAATATAGTTTATGCTTATTAGATTCATTGTCTGGTGCAGGTTGTTGACATTGTAAATGAAATTTTTGGAGGTTTTCTTTTTGGCAACTTAAAGAGGAAATATAGTAACAATGTGGAGGGTGTCTCCAATTTGTCCTTTTTACTTGCCTTTTTAGTCAATCTGGAATCCAAACGGGAAGAACTGTATTTTGATTCTTGCATTGTCCAGATTTTGGTAAAATGATGCTGTCTGAATGTGGATTTTTCAATTGAGACAAATTACTTTTTGAGGGATTTTTTTGCTTTTCATTTTTTTTTTTTTTTGAGAGTGGTTATGCTTTTCATTGAATAGGTGAAAAAAGTAATATTCATGTTGTCTTTGTTTTAATAAAAAAGTAGGAAAGGATAATTGGGTAATTTCAACTCGGGTTTGCAAATTGGAATAATCAACACTAATTAGTCTCCATTTGTCTTTCTATAATTAATTAAGTAATTTGTTTTCCCAAATTAGAGTCATCCACTTGTCTTTACTTGGACCATCCATTTCACATCAACAAAACTAAATCCTAATAATAAATATGAATATTTTTACGGGAAGACATAGAACATCAAAAAATTATTTGACTTCCATTTTACTTCAATGGTAGAAGTTGTGATTGTGACAAAGGTAAAAGTATTTATATGGTTCTGTTTATGCAGAAATTATTCAATGCAGCTGCTGTACCACGTAAACTTGTACATCCAAACACAATAATACGGATAAAGTAATAATTTTGAGGAGAGAGGGATAATTTCTACGAGAGTTATATCACCAAAATAGGGGGATGCTAGTACTTGTTACAATAAAAAACAGGATATAACAGTTCTATCCAATAATTTTTCCATATTTATGAGCACGAAGTAATGCTCAGGGCACTTAACTGTGAGATATGAATTCAATTCTTGACTTTGTTTTTGTACCGGTTAAGTAGGCTGGTTAAGGGGGTAGTCAGATACAACAAGTTAATAAGGTACTTTCTCTGTTAATATTGACGTGGATTATGTTTTTTAGAACCTATAGAGTTAAATTATAAATACATTCGTAGCAAAGAAAATTTTAGTGAGAACTGCAAATTGGAACAAGTATGGAGTCTCCTAGTTCCATCATCTCTCTTCTTACGACCCCATAAAACATATGTCATGCGAAAGAGCTATATCAAATGTTGTATTCCCTCCGTCTAAGACTAGTGATGTCTGATTGCGCAATGCGCGATCCTGGCCCAGTCTATCTGTAGATTTTAGAAATATTTATATTTGAAAAAAATAAAATTTTGTATTTGGAGCGATATATTTTAGAAATTTTTGAAGGATTTAGAAATGTTTTATAAGTGTGATCATAGAAATATTTATATTTTGCAAAAAATAAAAATAAATTGTATTTCGCCATGTATGTTTTAGAAATGTTTTATAAGTGTTACTTATTAAATATAAATAGCTTAATCGAATATATGTGTTGAAGTAAATGTTAGATAAAATATAAAATCATCCTAATAAATTTAAATATTAGTAAGATGATTTATTGATGTTCTCCATTGGTCGTGCCAAATCAATACTTAGTTTTGGAGATTTTTAATAGCTTTGTAATAAGCTTCATCCGAAGGGTATACACTTAAAACAAAATTGACACTTTGTAACAAAAAACCTAATTGATCAATTCAATTTAAAACACTACTCTAGTTGAATGAAACATAAAGAAAAAATTAAAAAAAAACGTGTCACGTAAAGTGCAAAGGGAGATTTAGTAATTTAGTTATGGTTAGACAAAAGGGCAATTTAGTATTTTCTATATGCCACGTGGCAATCATATGAGGTGTTTGAAAGGGAGGTTTTTGTTTCTAATATAGTAGGATATAATTATTATCTAGTTTGAATTTTATTTTTAATACAAAATTAATTTAAACTGAAAATCAAAACTGGACAATAATTTTAAGACATAGAAAGCATTTACAAATCACTTGGTAGAAGAAAAAATATAATCCAAATGTTCTTTTCACCTTGTTATATAAAGCAAACCACTTATTTCATTCCATTGACTAACTTCTACAAATTTCATTCCTTCTGTCTTAGTAGGAGAATACTCATTTCAATTAAATAATTTTTTAAAAAAAAAACCGGAAAAAGTCATCTTTTATTTATGACTAGGTTACCTGGATTAATGTTAAAAAAATCATTTTTTTTCATATTTGCAGGGTGTCCACCGTCGGCAACTGTGACTAATCCCCCTCGTTGAATTGTAGGCAATAGTCATATTTGCATTTTTTTTAGTTAACAACTTGTTTAGATTCGTCGTCCTCTGTGTTAGCAGAATAATTTCATGAAAGTGGACAGGTTTTACGGAGACGGAAGAATCATATTTTAGCTTACAACTTTTTTTTTTTGAGAATGCACCTATTGGTACTTTGGAGGTACCTAGGCTATTATAGGGTGGAACCTACTAGGAAATGGGATAGTACTACTAGAAGGAGACTCTACTCGCGTATGTCTCCTACTCGACATGTCAGGTCCTCCGTTGCCGATGATGGCAAGTGTTACACCCCCATTAATCGTTTATGGATTCCCAGGATGAATAAGGTTATTAGTACCTTGATCTAACACTCACAACTCACTTTACAAGTAGTAGAAATCATATATAAATGTAAAAGAGCAAGTAGGCAACAGATCTACGGGTAAAAAACCTAACCTTATGTTATTAACTCGCAACATAAGGAAAATACATCAAAACTTGCACAACACAATTTTCAAATCTCTCATATAGGTTACTGGCTAAGCCATATCCGAGATATATACAAGGGACGGCAGTTATAACTGCCCAAGGAATTCCGAAAAATATGAGTACAAAGCCAGCATACAAAAAGGTAACCGCCAATAATCATTCCTGCTAGCCACACTGAAAACCCGGGACTACACCCAGCAGCAGCGCGGTTAGCCATGCACTGAGATTTTACTGCCCGAGTCTACCCGTTCCTGCAAAGTCCTCATCACATGACCGAATTCACACAAAATTCCAGCCTTCCTTGAGATTCCACAAGCTGGTTTCCCAAAACTCGGTAATTGTGGAACTACGATTCTCCTTGTTGGTTATTTATAGTGCTCGAGGAACTACCCAAATATGATTCCTTTTACTAGTCTTGATCGGGTTTCGTGATGCTAAGTCGGTTAGGATTCAAAATTTTTATTTTTAGTCATATCGTATGTAGCAGTGTTTGGAAAATCGCGATCTCGGATCATAGAATTGAATGATCCTATGATCCGGATAAAGAAATCGATTCTAGATCAGTTGGGATCATCTTTTGATGTGGAATCGGAACAAAGTCGTTGGAATCGCTCGGAATCGGTGTTATTGGACGATCCTGTCGAGTTTACCGATCCCAGAACAATTACTCCAATTCATTCAAAAAACTTTAAAAAGGAAGATAGAAAGAGGGAAAAAGTTAAAAGAAATTGATTTTTTTTTGCAGTTCTTTAGGGGTACTCCATTGAGAGAAGAATCACATAGTTTATATGCTCTATTTCGTTCTCTTGCCAAAACTGTTTCTCACAGGTGACTCGTGACCTTGAGGGAGAAAAAGAAGGGGTCAACTGGTCAATGACCAATTTGATGATATAAGCAGTTCCTTCATATATTTTTTTTCGTGGGTGTGGTCCACGACATATTTGAAGCTTTTCGTTTCCTAATCATATATAATTTTCAATCATTCCAAATTATTCATACACATATCTTTAAATTACATAAAACATGAAATTAGAGCAAAATCAGAAAATTCATATTTTTATTTGTTAAATGTAAATGTGAACCAATACTTATTAAGTACTAGTAATTTGTAACTCGAACATTACTCATTCTATTGCCTATCATATTATTAAATAATAAAAAATTATAATGTAAATGCTCTTATTTTAGTTAGAATGAATGCATTATACAGCTTTAAAAAAATCTAAAAATTATTGTTAGTAATTTTTTTAATATATATATTTAATATTTACGATCTTATTATTCGGATCCTACCGATCCTGTTTACGATCCAATCTTATAGCCCTATTTCGATCCCGCGTAGGATCACGATCCTACAAACATTGCTATGCAGTATTACGTGGACAAATCCATGACAAATCCATGAGAAATTCTGATTTGGTTTTTGGATGTCTTAAAAGAAACTTACTGTAGCCGTGATGGAACAAATAAAATCAATCCATGGTTGACTGTAATGAAATTTCATCAAGTTTAGCTCGGTCGTCGGTCCACTAAATTACAGCCACCTCGTGTGAAATAAAATACAGCAGAAATTTGACTTGAAAAAACGTTTTGTATGTTCATCCCATCCCGTGTTAATGTATTTATCGCCACCCAGAGCCACAAATTATCCACATTGCCCTCACAACTTAATCTGACGCGAGAAACCCATTCGGCCGTGAAACCCTTAAATGAGCACTTGGGAAAAACAAAAGTTACATTGTTTTTGTAAGAGTTGTTTTCGTATTCGAAAACAGCAATGTTTGGCACATTAAAGTCAGCGTGGAGCAAACTTTGAACTCCTGCCAATCGTATTTTCCTCAACGATGGACATGATATATATTGAGTGTGTGCAACTTCAAGTAACGTTCCATGGACAACTCTTCGAGTTGCGGGAATTTTCCGCTCCGCCCGTCATCAATTGAAAAATCGCTGTCCAATCCATCACGCAGGAACAAGCTCTTGAGATTTGGGTATTCAGAACTACAAAAATTGAGTCTGTTAGCATCCGTAGAAAATGTACAAGCTACAGATTCCAAATTTGGTGCTTCATTCACTTCAACAGTTTGATCATAAGCTAAAGAAACCTTCAGTTGCAATGTTTGCAGGATCACGATTCTACGTAGGACCAAAATGTTTGCAGTAGGATCGTAATAATAGGATCGTAAAATTAATCATACATATTATATAATTAATTGATTTAATAATTAGGTTTCAATTATCTTTAAATAAAGTTTTAACATTTAAACGAAAAGAATTGTGTAAATTAAATTTTCGTATGTGAAATTTTTTCGTAACTTTTTAATTAAAACTCTTTTCTTATAGTTATTCTTTTTATTTTATTAGAAAAACTTTCTAAACTACATTTTTCTTAGCAATAAAAGCTTCCTCAATGAATATTAGTCTCAATTGAATGTAGACCAAAAGAAATGAAGAAAAGAAAATTTTCAATAAACTTAATTATTTTTTGTAATTAATAAATAGTAAACTCGAACCAATCCTACAATCCTGACCGATCTTGTACGATTCTAACCGATTCTGACCGATCTCACTCCGATTCTAATGCAAAATTCGAGTTTGATCGATCCAGGATCGATTTAGGTACCTGGGATCGTAGAATAGGATCGCGAGTTTGCAAACTATGTTCAGTTGCTTAAGTTTGTGAAGATTGGTAATCTTGAAACTAGAGTAAAACCAGGAGCAACTAATAATTTCAAGGGTTTCGATCAAAGGGCATCCTCCAATCATATTCTCAAATGTCCCCTCGTTAAATCTTACGTCATCGAGAGATAGTCATTTGAGATTAGGCCAAAACATTCGTCTCCCTGTTTGTTGCTGCAAAGTACAGTTGTTCAAACATAATTCCACCAACGTTTTACTTTCCAGCATTGATAAAGGCAAGCCATTCAGATTATGTAACTGGAGGTTTCTCAAACTCTTTCTTGTGGCTAATTCAATACATTGATCATAAAGGCCCGCAACTTCTCGGGACGGAAGGAAACAAATTGGAGCCCTAAACGTAAAAGTCTCCAAGAAAATATTATCCTTGTGGTATCCATCTAAAATAGACAACAAATATTCAAGTGCTTTTCTGTGTCTTTTATCATCTATTATATCCAACCAACTAATCTTGTGCCGGTGGAAAATTTCTTCAAGATCAAAAACCAGATTAGGACTCCTGCGGACTACGGTTAACAAACCCTTCGATAAGGAACTTAATTGAATCACGTCTTGGCTTGTGAGATAATCAAGTATTTGATGAAGAATATCTTCTGGAATTCCGATAAAGTACTTCTCATGGTGAAACACCAATAAATTAACCCTGGATGCTAGAATCTTTAGTTTATTGGTAAAGTATTTGTGAAAGAACTGAAGAAGAAGAAGAAGAAAACAATTATAATTTGCAATATTTATAGACTTACGTAGTTGATGTAGGTGCAGGGATCAAGTACATTAGGGATAGGGTTTTCAATTATAATTGTATACGGTTATTGTGGTGGTTTCAGTTTGGAGTATCGATTAGGGGCTTTCCCAGAATAAGGAAATTTTTCCTTGGTTGATAATCTAGTCTATTCTTCTCTTTTCTTTTCGAACAAAATTCTTTTTTTACGTACAATTTTTGAACAAAATTCTCTTACGGGTTTAATAATTTTTAGGAACTCGTAACTAAAAGAAGAACAAATTGACAAGCTGTAATAATTTGCTACTACCAAACAATAATTTTTTAATTTCCTACTCAGAAAACGTAGGTTTAAATCATAGATCAATACAATTTTCTATAAAATTAAAAAAAAAACGGAAAAGAATACTTCCTAAATCTTCATAAACCCCTATTACGAATACGAAAAGGATCAGTTTGCAGCACTACCTCAAAAAACTATAAAATACCCACTAGAGGAAGGATATCATAATTCTCATCCAGTCTAACTTTGGTTCTCCGCTTAAGTGATTTCCTTCGTTCTAGGTTAATCATTAACGTTATTTGACGTTGTTAGGTCCAAGTTTTTCCTTCACTTTGAATAAAATAACGATCAATGTCGTACCTTCTGCCTCACCTCCACTCCGGCTGGGCCGTCGATCAAGCCATCCTCGCGGAAGAAAATCGGCTGGTGATCATCCGGTTCGGCCATGACGGGGACCAAACTTGTATGCAGATGGATGAAGTGTTGGCATCAGTGGCCGAAACAATTAAGAACTTTGCGGTGATATACTTGGTGGATATTTCCGAAGTTCCCGATTTTGACGCAATGTACGAGCTCTATGATCCATCCACAGTGATGTTTTTCTTCAGAAACAAGCATATGATGATTGATCTGGCCACTGGAAATAACAACAAGATCAACTGGGCGATGAAGGACACACAAGAGTTTGTTGACATTGTGGAGACTGTTTATCGCGGAGCCAGAAAAGGTCGTGGCCTAGTTATTGCTCCTAAAGATTACTCAACCAAGCATCGGTATTAAAGACTTTATGTGTCCTTCAATTTTATTAATGTAAGACTATACTTTCTCGGACTCAAAATCTTTTTAAGACTTTATGTGTCCTTCAATTTTATTAATGTAAGACTATACTTTCTCAGACTCAAAATCTTTTTAGTCATGTACTAAGAATATACAAAAATTAAATAATTATTTCGCACAAGGTGAGTACGTTCTCGAATAGATTTAATCACGCTGGAATCTAAATTAATAGGAGCAATTGCTTCTAATTTTAGGTGTGTATTGTATCAAAAAGAGAAATAGGGGGAAAAAAAAAAAGAAACAAACAAACAAAAGGGGGAAAAAAATCCTAATGTGCCTGGGAGGCCATGTAAGATGTTAGGCCGGTTGGAATAGGATGAAATGAATAATGAACCAAAATCTAATCAAAATTCTAGTAATTTAAAATTATTAAAACTCTCTTGATTGCACTCATGTGGAATACGATTTCGATGAGTTTTTTTTATCTATAAAATATTAGTATCTTCATCCCAAAAAATAGTCCATATTGAGTTTTCAAATTATTAAAAACAATACAAAGCTCAAAACTTAATGTGGACTATTTTTGTGGGATGGGAGAAGTATCTATAATACAGAATTAAAATTAATCTTGTTATAAAAAATGATAATTTATTTCGTATTTTAATATTTTAGGTACAGGAAAGTGTAAAGTATCAAACATTATATCCAAAGAATTATTCTTCAAAAAAAAAAAAATACAACTATTTGCAGTCGATTAAATCAAGTATATTGGTGGGAAATAGTTTTGACTCATGAATTTCGGAAGAGTAATTAGCTAATCATCTGGCTTCATATGTAATAGGCTTATAGGCCTCTTATTTCTGTACCAAAAAATTAAATATTATATATCTTTAATATAATAAAGGAGAGTTTTCAATCGGACACATGGCGCGATATTAGATAGTCTAATCCACGTGGCGCAAAATTAGATGTCCAAGTCCACATGTCACAAGCACATCACTTCATCATTTAATGATAAAATTTTAATGTAAAAAATTATAAATAAAGCTAAATTAACTAATAATTACAAAAGTTAAAAAAGTAAAGTTAGCTTCCTAATTTTTTAGTAGTATCGGTTCCCCCACACACACCCTGATGAAGAGAAACACAATTGATAAAACAAAACAATTTAGTTAACTTCATAAAACCTAAAGAAAAACTTAGCACAACTTAGTTAAATTTATAAACAATTTAGTCAGGTGCTTTAGCTTAGTCATCAATCAAAACCTAAGCAATAATAAGTTTAGTAAACTTATTGGCTGTAAATTTATTAGATTTTGATAACTCAGCCGAATCTAAAAAAGTAATAAGTTTACTAATTAAGATAAATAAACTTATTAGTTTAGCACATCTTATTAGTTTGATATGATTGGATTGTTTAGTTCATCAGCTTGGTGCACTAATTTAAATATGACTGACCCCAAGATTGGTTGCTAGATTATTTGTGTTTATTCCTAGATTTTATATAATTAAATATTGGTATCAAACACAATAAGTTTTTTTAAAAAATTATAAGAAATAAATGTTAATTAATTTATGCCCTATAACATTAATACGTCTAGGTAAAAAAAATAAAATAATAAGATGTATATTTTGGTTGTCCAGAATCAAAATTGTTTTATCCTAATAAAGAGAATTAATACGGGTGTTAAATAGTTTTTTTTCCTTTATTTTTTTGCTTATGCATCTTAGAATTTTAGTGTGATATGTGATTTTCATCGATGAATCTTCTAACCTTAATGAAGATTGGTAATTTGTAACAAGACAATATATATATATATATATATATATATATCTTTAGATGATTAATTATTTTTTTTTTCTATTTTTCATATAACATAATGATAGAAAAAGTTAATGTTATGATGATCAAAAAATGTAGAATTAATAAGGAGAAATTTTTCCAAAATGAGAAAAAATAATAAAGGTTTATGTGAGAGACAAACAGTAGAAAAAAAAAAGCATATTGGGAATTTCAAAACAATTATATGGAAAAAAATTATGTAGAGGATAAGAAAAATGAAAAAAGAAACTAGAGATAACAGTGGAAAATGAAAAAGTTATTACAAATTTGTCAAGAAATGAAGTTTTAAAGAGAGGTCGTCAAATTTAATAAGAAAAAAGTGAAGACTTTAAAACCAAGAAAAAAAAAAAACACTATATCATATGAAAAATATATGAACAAACCTCCAAAGAAAGGTTGCAATAGATATATAAAAAGATGAAAAATAAAGATAAATTCATGAAAAAAAATAATGAGAAACTTTCTACTAGAGGGAGAGTTTAAAACATATCACACGGATAGAAATATTTAGAAAGATTATTACAAAAAATAAGAGAATACATTTTAAAAGATATAAAGCCATATATTAACGAAACAAAAAGATGGACATTAAGTTACATGAGATTATTTCCAATAGTTAAATTTATTCCAAATGTAATTAAAATAACAAAATACATTGACGTTAAAAATAACACAATTGCAATTTATATCACTAATAATATTTTTCTTATGAATATCACTCCATTAGAAATGTTATATAATTGCTAAATTATTCAACTCATATATATTTGAAAAACCCGCACAACGAGCGGGGTAAACACTAGCTTCATTTTTATATTATTTTTTTAGTTATAAATATTTGACTTCTTATTAAAAAAGACCCATTAAGAAATTGAAACAATTATATGGGGGAAAAAACTTATGTAGAGAGTAAGGAAAATGTGAAAAAAAAATCGAGATAATAGTGAAAAATGAAATAGTTATTACAAAATTATCAACAAATTAAGCTTTAAAGAGAAGTAATTATATTTAGAAAAAAAAAACGAAGGCTATTAACCAAAAAAAAACTAAAAATATATTATAGGAAAAATATACATACACACTTTTAATGTAAGGTCTCAAAAGGTATATGGAGAGATAGAAAATAGATAAGTTTATTGAAATATGTAACGAAAAACTTTTCTGTTAGAGGAAAAAAATTTAAAAGATGTGACACGGGTAAAAATATTTATGTAAGAGTATATTTTTTAAAGATATAAAGCCATAAATCAACTAAACACAAAAGATGGATAATAAGGTATTAGATGATTGCGAATATTAAAATTATTCCAAAAAATAAAAAAATATATTGACATTAAAAATTACACAATTTCAATTTTTATCATTAATATTATTTTTTAATATGTATCACTCTGTTAGAAATGTCATATAATCAATATATCATTAAACTCATTTATATCTTGAACAACCCGCACAACGTGCGGGGTAAACACTAGTATATATATATATATATATATATATATATATTGCCTCACACGTTTGCGTCACTTATTCATATAGCCCCCGGAAGTTTTTTTCTTTAAAAAAAAAAAACCAATCAAAAAGTTCGCCCAAATTTTACTCTACCCGCGAAATTAGCTATCTATGCAAATTGTATATGGACAGGACTTGCGCACCCATATTCGGGCCCACAAAACACACATAGTAAAAGAAAAAGTTCATATTAATACAAAAGGAAACACGCCGCCCTTAATCAGAAATCCATAGACAAGTATAATTCTTGTCCTTCTTCGGTTTTTATATAAAGCCCTTCTAGCTTGCAGGAACATTGGAAAGCATTGTGTTTCAACCATGGTGAGCATATCAGAATTGCCAGAAGAAGTTCTTCATCAGATATTTGTTAAACGTTGTCCGAAGTCGTCCAAGTCTCGTCTTTGATTTGACCCAATTTTTGGCAATTCAATGAAGAGTTGGGGTACCTTGCTGGAAAGATACAGTGAAGCAATCAACTATTCGCGGTCAGCTTTGGAAAGATTCCACCGTTGGGAAATATTATCCCACATCGATGTCGTGAATGATATGTCACCAGTTTATAAGCTCCAAATGCCAACCCACTGACGAGTCCATATCCATCACCAATATTGGACCGGCCCATCAATCGAGTAAAGAGCCCAACTGACTCTGTTAAGGCGGTTTGAGCAACACAAAACCTAATAGGACTCGGTTATTTCCCAAGTAACTTCATGCTTATAAATAGGGTTGGTTTTACCACAATTGAGGTACGCTATCTCTAGCACAAACTACTACTCACATATATTCTTTAAACCCTTTTCTGATTTAAGTATCAGAGTGTCTACCCTCGGGAGACCCCCGAGGCCTTTTTTTTGTAGGAAACCCTAACCGAAGTTCTACTACCAAAGCTTCGTCACCCACTCACAGCCAATTGGTTTTGATATGGGAGCCCAAGGTTACTTTTGATATGGTATCAGAGCCTACCATTTGTGGATTTGTAAAAAAGTTGGACCCGTGATCCCCGGGCAGCCAGCAGTTGGGCCTGTGATCCCCAGACAGCCAGGAGTTAATATTGTGTTGTACAATCCTAATGGGCCAAAAATATCCCATTCGAAATATTATCCAACATCGGTGATGTGAAAGATCTGTCACTTGTTTATAAGCTTCAAAGGCCAACCCACTCACAGCCAATTGGCTTTGATATGGGAGTTCAAAGTGATTTTTGACATCCACAACCAGGATATTTTTCTACAGACTTTTACATTTAAGGCTGATCCGATTCAGCGCTGAATTCATGCAGATCTTCATAATCAATTTGTCGAATTTGCCACAAAATAGGGTTTACGGGAACTCCATATAAATAACATCTTTGACTCCTTTCGTTTATCAGTTTTGGAATGTGAAATCTTGGTGAGATTAAGTTTAAACTATTGTACTCTTCAACATCAGCATTGACGAGTCCATATTCCCCTGGGATTATCGGACTCGGCCCATCCAATAATTGTAAGCCCAACAGACTCTTTTAAGGCAGTTTGAGCTGCACGAAACCTAATAGGATTCGGATACCCTCCAGGTAACTCCATGCCTATAAATAGAGTTGATCACACCACAATTGATGTACACTATCTCTAGCACCAATTCTCATACACACGCTTTCTCATAACCCTATTTCTGACTTAAACATCAGAGAGTCTACCCTCGGAAGACCCCCGAAGCTTTATTTTACAGAAAACCCTAGCTAGCATTCCACCATTAAACCAGCGATACAATTCCAGACTTCGTCAAGTGGGCACGCCTAATGGGACCCGAAAACTAGGGTTTGTGTCACAAAAACCTTCTCAAGTTTTTCTAATTCTTTCCGGCGTAATCTAGGGTTTCTTTAGAACCACTTATACAATGGCCAGGGTTGAAGAGACGAACCCACAGGATCTTCGGGTAGGCCGCGCAGTCCTGCTGATGATACCACCTTGAGGGAGTTTCAGAAGAGACAGGAAAGGAAAATGGTCGAGAGAAGCCGTGAAAAAGGGCCCGAAAAAGAATCAGAGAAAGAACGTTTGGTCCTTGTCTCCGCCCAACCTAATCCGAAGAGACCGGACAATACAAAGCCAGTAACAGACAAGGAGGATTTGTGTCCACCCCGAAATATTGGAACATCCAAGAAGTACTTGGAGGACCAAAAGTTAGCCAAGATCGAGGCTGAGCTCAAGAAACTGCGTGCCGACAGTGATCAAAGTTAACGGATGAAGAAGTATGTCCTAGAAGAAACAAGGCGCCGCTGTCTCCTCGGTCTACCAGACCTGACTGAGCAAGAGTTCGCTAACCTGATTGACGAGAAAGAAGCCCGCCGCACCTTTGCTCATCTTAAGACAAGACAAGGTAAGTGAAAAGTTCAAGAAGAGGAAGATCATCAGGAGTTCTCAGATTACGAGGGCTTCCAAGAAGATCATCCAGCCACCACACAAGACACCGTCTACTGGAATGCCTTCAGGAAAAAATACCCGACCTTTGATATAGCCCTCGAAGAGTTTGAAGCGATCTATAGACACGAGGGTCCTTATGAACACAACCGACGAGAGTCTCCAAGCGTTGAATTCATGGGAGAAAGGGAGTAGAATCCTCTGCCAAAGAAAACCAATGTCCCTGATCGGTTGGAACCTAATTGGCATCAAAAAAGTCCTCAGAAAGAAGATTACAGGCCTTTCCATAGGCAAAACCGAGACAATCACGAGGCTGAGACAGAACGAGGACGGGGGAATAACCGTTACATACAGTATTCCCCTCCTAGGCACAATCAGTACAATCATTACAAGCAGCTACCACCTTACCATCCTCCAGGTCAGAGGTGAAATGAGACAATCCGGGACAAGATGAGAAGAATTATTGGAATGGTTGTGGACCGGAGTCCCTTTATACCAAAAATTTGAGATGAGCCAAAGCCCCGGGAGTTTGACTTTCCCGAGGACTTTACCTAATACTCAGGAGATACTGATGTCTCTCAGTGGTTACATGGATATGTCCATGTCATGAGAATCAGGAATGCGTCCTTAAACTTCATGGCTAAAGCTTTGCCCTCCTATCTGACTAGGCAAGCGTGGCGATGGTTTGGACAATTACCAGAAGGGAGTGTAACCAGTTTCGAGGACTTATGCATCAAACTGGCCACTCGTTTCTTTCAGAGTAAGCAAATCACCAGGATGCCCATTGATCTCTCCTCGATCAAGAAGGGTCAACACGAGAGTCTTTCAGGTTTCCATCGGTGCTTCATTCGAGAATCTCTGCAAATTGATAACATAGGTGAACGAGATGTTCACAATGGGTTCATCCAAGGACTCAACCCATTTGTGAAATCCTCAATGCTAAGGGTAAAACTTTCAACCAAAACTCCTAGGAACTCTCAGGAGATGTGGGCTATTGTGGAGAACCATATTCAAGCGATCTCAGGAGCCTTCATGGCCATTGGGACGACAAATAAGCCCAAGGTTGCCATGGAAAACAGGACGACATTGCCTAAGCTTGATAGACAGTTGACCCCTTTAACCAAGCCTCGTCGGGAAATCCTCCAGATCCATAAGGATGAACTACCAACACCAAAGCCCTTGGCTCCTAATCCGCACAGATCAACGGAACAGTATTGTGAATACCACCAAGACCATGGCCATGATACTGAGGAGTGTCGAGAATTGAAGAGAGAGATCGAGAATGGAGTTAAAGCTCAGAAATTTCAGCAATATGTGCAAGGATCTTGTCGACAAAGAAATAGCAAGCCCTCAACCAGCTCCTTAAAGCTTTCCTAGACGAAGTTTCCGAGGCCCTCGAGGAGAAAATTGAGGAAATAATTGTCAACCAAGGAATAATACACAGCAACCTCCCCAATAGGCTATCAGAGGAGCACCACAATCGATTCAGCAGGTTCCTCTGGCCGATCCTGCCAAGCAAATCACTCATCAGGTAGGAGCCATTTATGGAGCCTCTCTTGAAGTTTTATCCACTACGGTGATGAAAATCTCAGCACGGACCATTAGAAGAACTCCTCCCCAAGAACCAAGTCACAAGAGGTTTAAGGGGACGGAGGCCATAGTCTTTACTGACAGTGATGTGGTCCCCGGATGTCTGTCCTCACAGTGATGCTACGGTTATCGAGGCAATAATCAGAAATGTACATGTAAGTCGAGTCTACGTGGATAACGGCAGTGCAGTCGACATCATATATAACGGTTGCTTCAAGAAGATGAATATCCAGAACCCCGATATCTGCCTAGCAACATTGCCTCTAATGGGTTTTTCAGGTCATACCATTATCCCAACAGGAATTGTAAGACTCCCCATCACGGTAGGGACACATCCCAGGATGGTTACACTAACCATGGACTTTGCCCTGATAGATGCACCCTCGCCATTCAATGTGATTTTTGGACGACCATGGATGTACCAAGCTCGAGCAATTTGGTCTCGTTGTCATTTGGTAATGAAATTCCCAACTGAATACGGAGTCGGAGTGGTACAAGGATGCCAACGCAGTTCTCGAGAATACCTGCTCACAACAATCAAAAGTGGGAAGAAGACCATAATGTCTAAAACGAGCACTCCTATGTTGGGATGTTACTTGATCCAACAGACATCGATACACCAGCCGTCGGAAGATTACGATGCTGGTGATTTGCTGCCACTTAGCAGTAAAACCCAAGAGTTGGTCCTCAACAAGAAGGACCCCTCCAAGACCATCCAGATAGGGGCATCTTTGCAAGGAACGTTGCTAGCTGAGGTAATCGCCTTGCTAAGCGAGTTCCGTGATATATTCGCTTGGTCACCTACAGATATGGTAGGAGTACTAGGAGATGTTATTGAACATAAGCTGAACATCGATACTCATGTCAAACCTGTGCAACGGAAGAAAAGAATATTCGCTCGAGATTGCAACGACGTCATCAATGAAGAAACATTGAAGCTAGTCATGCCAACATCCTTCCGTGAAATTCTCTGGCCAACTTGGTTAGCTAATCCAGTCCTGGTACGAAAACCTAATAACTCTTAGTGCATGTTCCAAGATTACACAGATCTCAACAAGCATTGTCCCAAGGATTGTTATCCATTACCTGTCATAGATCAGATGGTCGAGGGTATCACAAGGTATAGAACCCTCAATTTCCTCGACGCATATAAAAGATACCACCAAATCCTCATGCCACGAGAAGACACCGAAAAGACCGCCTATATTACCAAGATTGGAGTCTATTGTTATGACAAGATGTCTTTTGGCATGAAAAATATCGGTGCAACCTATCAGCGTCTCGTCAATTGAGCATTCCATGACCAGATCGGCAAAAATGTTGAGATCTATGTGGATGACATGGTAATCAAAAGTAACAAAGATGAATAGGTAGTCGAGGATATACGCGAGATCTTCTCAATTCTCCGCAGAATAAATATGAAGCTTAACCCGAAGAAATGCGCCTTCTACATAGGATCGGGCAAGTTCCTGGGGTACCACGTCTCCAAAGATGGAATTAGTGTTGACCGAGAGAAAATCGAGGCTATCCTAGCTATGGAAGCTCCAAAGAATGTCAAAGAGGTTCAGAAGCTTACAAGATCCCTAGCTGCTTCGAATAGGTTCCTCTTTCAAGCCGCAGAGAGAAGCCTCCCATTCTTTCACACGCTCAGCAAAGACAGAAAGTTTGAATGGAATGAGGAATGCCAAAAGGCCTTCCAGGAGCTAAAGGAGCACCTCAAGCAGCAACCCATATTAGCCAAGCCTGAACCGAGAGAAACCCTAAATGTGTACCTTGCTGCTCGAGAAAAAGCCATATCACTTGTCCTCTTTCAAAACAAGGATGGTAAGGAGATCCATGTTTACTTCATGAGTAAAGTATTGCAAGGGGCTGAGACGCGATACATGCCCATGGAAAAGCTTATCTTGAGCTTAATATTGGCTACTCGACGCTTACGCCCATACGTCCAAGCACATCCAATAAGAGTGTTAACAGAGTAGCCTATCTAGCAAGTCTTTCTCAAACCTGAAGCTTCCGATAGAATGATGAAGTGGGCAGTCGAGTTGGGAGAACACCATATCGAGTATAAGCCAAGAACAGCAATCAAGATTCAAGCTTTCGCAGATTTTCTTGTAGAGATGCCTCGAACTGCTGATATTCCGGAGGTGGCGACACCCAAGAATCAACCCACTACCTGCGTCACAGCTAACCCTCGAGCCTAGACGTTATACGTCGACGGCTCTCGTTGCGACATGGAGGAGGAGCCGGTATCATATTGGCAAAGCCATCAGCTGATCCCGAGATCGGGAATATGAAAGCATATGATGCGGAGTATACTTACGCACAAAGATTGGACTTCCTAGTTACTAACAATGTGGCTGAATATGAGGCATTGATCGCAGGATTGAATAGGCCTCCAACGTTGGGAGTTCAAAGACTGCATGTTTTTAGTGATTCCCAGGTAGTGGTAAATCAAATCATAGGGGATTATACATCAAATGATGAGCAACTCAAACAATACTGATTCTAAAGGACTTCATTTTCATCAGCCTGAATACTGGAATCTCAAAAGTTTGTTCCTGAGTTATGGAATGGACAGCAATTTGTCAATTGATGATGGGTGGGGGCGCAAATTCCTGGAACTGGAAGAGTTATCCATCCAAGGTTATTTCAACTTGTGTACACTCAATGTGTCAAGTCAGTCGTTGAAGAAAATACAACTGGTGGAGAATTGGCAATTAGAGCGGGCTAAATTTGATGTGCCTGATGTTAATGTTATTGAATATCAAAGTTAAATACTACCACTATAGAGGGCTTGATTTTCCCGAGTTCTCATTTAAGGGTATAAACACCGAATGGATTGTTCGCATAAACTAGGATGTCAACATGATGTGGATAATTCGTGGTAAGTAAAATTCAAGGAATTCGTGACAACATTCAAAAGACCTAAAACTTCGATGACAGTTGACTTCATTGCAGATTCTGGCTTGGACGTGGCTAGGTCGAGAGAGAATGTCACATCATTGTCTATAGGCAACCAACCAGAGCTTCAAGAATTTATTATAAATCAGCGTTGGGTTGATGGTTGTTCAGAATCAGCTTGTGCATTTTTCCATGGATTGTTTTCTATTTTCAGGTCTCAATCCATGACATTCCGATACAAGTGGTTAGACAACGATTATCACAAGGTAATCTATGATAACCTGATTTCAAGAAGTAATCGTGCGACAAGCCTTCCAAATCTTCCGCTCTCCAAGTTGTGGAATGTGAAAAGTGTAGAGATCTTTCAACTCAGTGTAACTGCCGATCTTTGTCGCACCTAAGTCTCGAGAAAAAGGCGACTATATCGATTCGTTCAACCCTTATCCAACCGTGAGAAATTTCGGGAGCTTTTGAAGGAATCTCATCAGAAGATAAGGGAGACGACTAATAATGATTTGAAGGATGTTGTTTGACCTGCTAGGTAATCTTACCGGATTCTTTTAAAAAAAATTACCAAGATAAATTTTAATTAACTTTAAGCGAGTGATTAACTACTAGAGATAAATCTGATTGTTTTTTTTTTTGATAGGTAAAATATGATTATTTTACGATATCGAAAAACTTTCACAACTTTATTTTTGCTTTTGGTTTGTTGATGTGGTAAATGGGAGTTTTTTTTTCCCCGAAGAATCCATATCCTTTAAAGCACTTGAAACTTCTCCAGGGTATCAGTCCAACTTTCAAACAAAAAGCTTCCTATAGAGGTTACATACAATCATACATACGTTACATTTATTTATTAAGTTGTATGTGATCATAAATCAGAAAAAAGGAAAAGAAACAGCAAAGAAATAAGACCCTTGGGAAAAAAATTTTAGAATTCGCTGATTTGCACCAGAGAGAAAAAAAATAATAAAAAATACCCAATTCCAATTCAGAGCCTTATCGCTTTTCCCTTTTCAACTCCGTCGCCAATTTCAGCAAAACATCTTATTCATTTGAAACAGAACAAGAATGCGGGGAATTTTTTTTTGAAATCATCTTACTTAATTCCTTGAGTTCCATAACCATTTGATACTAGGATACATGAAACAAACAGAGATTACATTACTAAATAAGAAGTGAATCTGGGGACTCAATTGTGGATTAATTTGTTCAATCACTACAACAATGAATTTCTTTTAAAACCAATCAGAAATTCTCATGGATTCGTCCATGCAAAACTGCAAACCATGTTACCCGATCAAGAGCAGTAAAAGGAACCATATTAGGGTACTTCCTGAAGCACTATAAATAACCCACAAGAGGGGGGAATCATAGTTCCACATCCAGTCTTCTCAACTTTTGGTTCTCTGCCTCAAACGATCCCTTCCACTCTAAGGTTAATATTATTGAAATTTCCTTCAAAGTTCTTAGATTGCAATGTTGATTGGTGCTGATTCATCAGACAAGAAGATGATCTCCCTGAAATCTTCGGATGGAGAGGTGTTCAAAGTCGAGGAATCCGTGGCGGTCGGATCACAAACCATCAAACACATGATCGAAGACGATTGTGCGAGCAATGTCATACCTCTTCCCAACATTGCTGGAAAGACTTTGGCGAAGGTCATTGAATAACTGAAACGCCATTACCCCGAGCCAAAGGAAAACGGCGATGATTTGAAGACGTTCGACTCTGATTTTGTGAAGATAGATCACGGGACTCTGTTTGACCTTATCTTGGCTGCCAATTACCTCAACATCAAGGAATTGCTTGATTTAACGTGTCAAACAGTGGCGGATATGATCAAGGGGAAGACACCGGAGAAATCCGCAAAACGTTCAACATTAAGAATGATTTTACTCCGGAGGAAGAAGAGGAAGTTCGCAGGGAGAACGCCTGGGCCTTTGAGTGATTTTACCCCGGAGGAAGAATGATTGTTTGTTAATTTGATTATTTTTTTTATTGGAGAATTTGTCAAAGTAGTTTATATATATATATATATATATATATATATATATATATAGCATTATGAAAGTTTTATTTATTTCAGCCTTTAATTTTGTTTTGGATTTTGTCTGGTTCTTACTTGTTCTCAACAAGTATAACGAAAACTCGACGCATTAGTAAGCTCTTTTTTGGTGCTACGAATAATTTTGCCGAGAATGGCTTTCGCGATTGCGAAACTCTAATTTCGGCTAGCTCCGACCAAGAGCAGCCCATTTTAATGGAATTTGTAACATTCAAAGTTGGAGCTAAACTTCACTGTTTGGAAATAGAGAAAATTAGTACATTGACACAAACATTTGCGCCATTACAACTATGCGAAGAAATAACATCAGAAGCGATCTATTTCAACTACTAAAAACCGAAATTGGTGAGACAATCGAAGTTATACCAAGAAGTATCTGTTGGCATTTACGAATGTTTATTTCAAAAGATGAGGTTGATTGCTTAAATTTTTTCTTTCATTAGTTAACTATTGAAAGCAATCTGGGTGTTCTGTTTTAGTTCCTTAAAGGGAATAAAACTTTTGAATACTTTAATGGTGTCATTAAATGGTTTAAGTCCTAACTGGTAAAGCTTTGCGGTTTCACATTTAATTAAAGTGGTAACCTCCGCATTGAAGCTTTTGTGCAAGTGTTTTCTACATTATAAATAGTAGTCATCAGAAGTCATTTGGTATTCCATTCAAAACTGAAAACTTTTCTTTAAGCCTAATTTCTCATTTCTTCAAATAGCCCTCGCGAGTAAATTTTTCTTGATTCTTTTTCTTTGCTTTCAAATAGTTTTCAAATATTGGATCTATATACTTGTTAGTTCATGTGCCCCCTAACCCTTAAAAAAGGAAAGCTTATTTTATTTTGGGGGAACATTCGTTACACCGAAATACTTTCTTTAGGACAGTACTTTTGCACGACTCAAGTATTTTATTTGTTTATTGATTTAGCATTTTTGGAACATTACCCCATCAATCTAAAGAAACTATATGTGACTCTAGCTAATGCTAAATTAACCCGTGATGCTATTTTGCTACTCTAGCTAATGCTAAGTTCATTGAAGGTGTGTGAAATCATTTTCTTACGAGAAAAAGTCTTCCATGTAGTGAAAAAGCATCAATTTATTTTATGAAGAAAAGGTGAGAAAGGTTGTGTCTTAAAGGTAAACACAATATGGATAAACTGGTATGACAAATTAAGTTTACCGTATTATTGATTAGTTGCATGCTTATCTTTGAGTCTTCCTGAGTTTTAAAATTCGTTGATTAAATTTAATGATGCATGACTAGTGATGTGCTTTGGATTTACTAAATTATATAATGGTGCATGCATACTGCTTTGTTTTTATTATTAATACAAAAGGTCTATTAATGAGTATTGTAATGCAATACATATTCGAAAAACTATCATGCGTGTCTCTTGATAATTGTTCAAAAAAGAAAGTATCAAAGTTAGAATCTTGCAAAAGCTATAATGCACCATTGAGAAAACATCAGCAGAGCTAAAACTGTTATTGGGAAAATTTGGCATCATTTTTGGAGGTCAATGAATAACCATTGTTAAGTTGACACGGTTGGGACAATATTTATTGCTTTATTGTTATGATGGTCAAATTGAAAATGCTTAGGATTTTTATTAACTTGATCTTCTTTGAAATCATTGTGATTCATGGACGGAGAAAAAAAATACGATTATATGTATATAACTAAAGTTGGTATTCTTGCAGTTGTCCTCTATGACTACAACATATCATGTTGTCTCATTGCTTAAAATTAAATATTGCAGTGACATATTTTGAGAATATTGAGAATGGAAACAAATTTGATTCCTAGAGGCATGATACGCAAAATTAAACTAATATGTGTGTAGTATAGACTTGTAATATGAGACTAGTTATATTGCAATACTTGTATGGTTTAATTTGTTTTAAGATTTCTTATAGATGAATTACTAAATTCATGTTAAAAAAAATGAGTTCCTATTCAATAAAAATAGATGATTTACGAAAAGAGAGAACTCATATTTATTCTTGTTTACATAATTGTCTATCTAGCTCTAAAGAAAATACAAACTTCAAAGAGAGGACAAGTTCTCTACAAGTTAGTTTTCTTTATATGATAAATTATGAAATGAATTTATATCAGCTTGTCGTTTGCATAAAATACAAAGCAAAGCACTTATTGAACTAACTTTGAGGGGTTATGGACCTAATTGAAATATTTAAAAGTTTGGCGGTACTTTGCTAAACTGATATTGTTTGAATAAAAAAAAGGAATATGTTGGTTCAAAGACCTACAATTGAATGTTATTTTCAAAAGTGATGATAATGTGTTTGATTGTATTATGTTGCATTATGTTGATTTCTATGGTTGTATTATGTTGTCACAAGAACACTATGTTGAGAGACTTCTTAAGAAGTTAAATTATTTTGAGGTGACACCTGTGAGTACTCCTTATGACTCTAGCATTCATTTGCAAAAAAATCGTGGTGACCTAGTTGGTCAGTCTAAGTATGCTCAGATTATTGGGAGTCTGATGCACTTGATGAACTTCTCGAGACCTGATATAGCTTATGTTGTATGTAGGCTGAGTCGATATACTCATAATCCTAACCGTGAACAGTGGTCTGTAATAGAGAGACTGATGAAATATTTGAGAGCAACCATTAATTATGGTATCCTATATAATGGATTTCCCGTTGTTCTTGAGGGTTACAGCGATGCTAATTGAATCTCTGATTCAAATGAGACGAAATCCACTAGTGGTTATGTATTCACCCTTGGTGGTAGTGCAATAACGTGGAGATCAGCCAAGCAAACTTTATTTGCTAGGTCCATTATGGAGTAAGAGTTTATAGCTCTGGAGATGGCTGGTTCTGAGACTGAGTGGTTAAGAATTTTCTTAACTGATATCCCTTTGAGAAAGGATAATCATATAATCTGAAGAGACGTTATTTAAAGTTGAGACACAATATTGTGAGACAGTTGCTCAGAGATGGAATTATTTCCATAGAGTATGTGAAGTCAGAAGTTAATTTGGCCGATCCACTGACTAAACCTGTTGAAAGAGAAATAGTTCTTCAAACCTCATATGAGATGGGGCTTAGACCAACTTGAAGTCAATAAAGATGGTAACCCAACCTATGTGATTGGAGACCCCATGAATTAGGTTCAAAGGGTTATAACAAGTCAATATTGGCTCTGCTGCACTTTTTTGTGATAAGTGGTTTAACTGCTATTATATTGGAGGGATGAGTTTTAAACTCTTAATGATTTCATATTCCTTATGGATGGTATATTTAAAGCAGTGTGTACTTGATGAAACACCTATATGAGAGTGGAGTGAGGCCGCTCCTATAGGGTTTTATTGGTCGAATCCTTGGAGCTCTCATGAACTACCAAGCACGCGCACGGCCGAAATAATGTGCATAAAACGCGTTGACAACAAGTTGTGGGTTGCAATGTGGTTGGTAAAACCTCTGTCATACAACCAAGAATTTTTTGGTTCAAAAAATTTATTTCACGAGTGATTCTGTATGCCATGTTCTATCGATCTAGGTTTGGTTCAAGTCCGAAAGACACCAAACTAATGCGTTGTAACCTTATAGATCTGACATTTGTTTTACTAAAAATTTTTTGAAATATGTGGGGGTTTGTTGGTATTTACGAATGTTTATTTCAAAAGATGAGGTTGATTGCTTGAATTTTTTGATTCATTAATTAACTATTGAAAGCAATCTGGGTGTTCTGTTTTAGTTCCTTAAAGGGAATAAAACTTTTGAATACTTTAATGGTGTCATTAAATGGTTAATTCCTAACAGGCAAAGCTTTACGGTTTCACATTTAATTGAAGTGGTAACCTTCGCATTGAAGCTTTTGTGCAAGTGTTTTCTACACTATAAATAGTAGTCATCAGAAGTCATTTGGTATTCCATTCAAAACTGAAAACTTTTCTTTAAGCCTAATTTCTCATTTCTTGAAACAACCCTCACGAGTAAATTTTTCTTGATTCTTTCTCTTTACTTTCAAATAGTTTTCAAATATTGGATCTATATACTTGTTAGTTCATGTGCCCTCTAACCCTTAAAAGAGGAAGGCTTGTTTTATCTTGGAAGAAAATTTCGTTACATCGAAATAGTTTCTTTAAGACAGTGCATTTTGCACGACTCAAGTATTTTATTTGTTTATTGATTTAGCATTTTTGGAGCATTACCCCAACAGTATCTTCCCCCCCATAGATACATACTAGAAAGCAGAAGACAACTAATTTAAATATGAGGTGAATATTTCAATCTTTTCACTTGGTCGCGGGACCATGACACAGCCGGTCTAAAGGGAATGAAAGAAATGCTCGGGGCCAATCTTTCGTTTGAGAACTGAGTTCTTGGGTCCTATCTCCCTCAGTTATTCAACCAGTGTAAAAGTAATGAAAGAAATCCTTGGAACCATTATAAACTGATGATAATTTTTGTGAACACAATAAAGAATCTCCAAGAACAAACCTATTTGTCCAGTGCTGAAAAAAAAAAAAAAAAACTAGTAAACTGAGATAGCCTTAGTCTACCACATTTAAATGATAGAAACAAATTAACTAGCCAGTTAAAGACTATTTTCCCCGATCGCTCATAAGTTCTCGATCCATTCCAAGCTGAACCTAATAGTTACTTCGGACACACTTTTCTTACTCCTTCAAATAAGCCTTTAAATTTTCCCGAAATTTCTCGAATTCTAGAAATGGTTGACATATCTGTAAACCTCTCTCTCTTCTTTTGAAGTAGTGGATACCAAGGCTAGTATCTATACTAGTTTGGAAGATCTCAATTTCTGTCACTTTCCACAACTTGGTGAGCTGGAAAAATGAAGTACCGCCGGCATCATAACTTTCCGATATCAACGTGTCATAGAATAGCTCAGAGAATTCTCTGCCCTCGTTATCGTATTGGTAACTAATGGTTCGAGGGCGACAAATGCCGAAAATGCCCTGCAAAATGGCACTCTCACGGGATAAAGCTGACTCTGTCCGGAGTAATTTTTGAGTAGACGATGCATGAAACTCTCTTGGCTTTATAGAAAATTCTCGAACCTCCGGGCACGGGTGAGCTAGTGAATTGAATAGTTGAGCGTCCACTAAATCATATACCATAACCTTTGGGAATTGGGAAGTTGAGGGTAATGGAAATTCCAGCCCCTTTGATTGCTGTCAGGAACTTTTTCAGCTGTAGAAACACTTGAATGTCTTCTAGGGATCCTAAGTTTAGACGAGAGATCCATTTGCCTGAAACTCCATTAAATGACACCTTAGGGATTTCCCAGACTTCCGCTGTAAATAATGTTGATGTAATCAAACACAGCAATGCGAGGCACATCGAAATAAGCCTCTTGCAAACTGGGGACGCGCACAAGTTGAATTTTCTTCATTGACCGACTCGCGATATTGATTGTGGTTAAGTTTGTGAAACCTTCGAGTGATAACTCTTCAAGTTGCGGGAATTTTCGTGTCAAGTAGTCCACGGAAAAACTATCTCGCAACCTATGATCAAGGGACAAACTTGTGACGTGTTTGTAAGCTGATTTACGAAAATTGAGCCGTTCAGAAGTAGTCGCATCTTCCTAGTAGTGGAATGTACAAGCTACAGATTCCAAATACGGGGCTCCATTCACTTCAACAGTCTGATGGTAAAGTAAACTAATATCAATATCCCTAAGCCTATGAAGGTAGGTAACATTGAAATTTGATTCGCCGTCAAACTCTCCGGCATGGCAATTTTTAATCTCCAGGATTTCAATTAAAGGACATCCCCTAATTATACTCACAAATGTGCTATTGGACAATGGACAAACCTATTAGGACAAGAGATATCCTTTTGAGGTTTGGTCACTTTATTGTAGTGAATCTATCCCGTATTACCAAATTACAGTCATGTAAGTATAACTCCCGATTTTATTAAACAAATTAGGACAAATGAGAATAACAACAAAATACTCAATATATTCAAAGCTTGGTAAATTTTTTTTTAAATGTTATTCCTTTATGTATTTGTACACACATTTTTTTCGATTATTTAATTCTTTTATTAGTCTTGAGTTTTTATTTGAATCATATTTTATCGTTGTTGGACAAATCAGTTACATTCAATATATAATTACAATATTTATCTTGGCGATTAATAAATTGTTGAAGATCCACATTGCATTATATAAGGTTAATTTAATTGTTATGAAGATTTTAAATTGCTCTCAAATGGCCCAAGAAGAAGAAATTTCCCACAGTAGAATAAGTGTTTTAATTGCTCAAAACATAGTCCGCAATCTTGAAAGTAACAACAGTTTACAATAAATCTAAACTCTAAAGGGGAACACACTATAAAAAAAAAGTTAGACCAATCTAAATTGAGAACCTGCTCGTTTTCAACATCATTTACGTGCTCGGCAACTTTTTTGGTACTCCTTGACATCATTCAGTATGATACTCGATGAATTTCAATAGCATTTGCAACTGTTCTTGGTAAGCAACACATTGACATATTCTTCGAGGCCTTTTAGGAGCTAAACTTATAGTGAACTCTAGGTGGTGATAAATTCATTAACACAGGTGGTGATGAACACGCAGAACATTTTTTTTTAAGTCAAATTTCTACTATATTTTATTTCAAACGAGGTGGCTATCGTTAAGTGGACAGACGACCGAGGTAAACTTAATGAAATTTTATTACAGTCAACCTTGGATTAATTTTATTTGTAAGACATCCAAAAACCAAATCAGAATTTCTCATGGGTTGGTCCATGTAAAACTACATACCATATTACCTAAAAAAAGAGGGGGGGAAAATTGAATCCTAACCCACTTAGCATCATGAAACCCGATCAAAACTAGTAAAAGGAACCAAATTTGGGTACTTCCTCGTGACTATAAATAACCCACAAGAGGAGGATCATAGTTCCACATCTAGTCTTGATTAAACCTTCCCAATTTTGGTTCTCTGCTAAAACAATTCCTGTCGTTCTAGCTTAACAATATTTAGCCTTCGTTCAAAGTTCAACAAACCACCATGTCAATTGCTGCTAATTCTTCGGCGAAGAAGATGATCTCGTTGAAATCTTCGGATGGAGAGGTGTTTAAAGTCGAGGAATCCGCGGTGGTCGGATCCCAAACCATCAAACACATGATCGAAGATGATTGTGCCAGCAATGTCATCCCTCTTCCCAACGTTGCTGGAAAGACTTTGGCGAAGGTCATTGACTATCTGAAACGCCATTACCCCAACTCAAAGGAAAACGACGATGATTTGAAGGCATTCGACTCTGACTTTGTGAAGGTAGATCAGGGGACTCTGTTTGACCTCATATTGGCGGCAAACTACCTGGACATCAAGGAATTGCTGGATTTAACTTGTCAAACAGTCGTGGACATGATGAAGGGCATGACTCCGGAGGAAATTCGCGAGACTTTCAATATTAAGAATGATTTTACTCCGGAGGAAGAAGAAGAAGTCCGCAGGAAGAACGCCTGGGCTTTCGAGTAGTCGACTAGTTATGATCAGAACTGATAGCATCAACGTTGATTAATTTAATTTGTTGTGGGTGGCTTTTATCTTATTATCAGCAATAAAATTGTTAATCTTTTTTTTGCAAATTTTTTTGAAATATTTAGACTTCGATCTGCTTTGCAACTTTCTCATTAGTTAAAACAGCGTATACTTCAATCGAATCATCTAAGCGACTAGCTAGTAGCTAGTACTAGTAGTTTCCAAATTTCAGGGAACAAGAACAATAATAAATCTAATACTATACTAGACAGTCGATTAGTAAGGATTGTTTTCGAGATTTGTTTCTCAATCGAGATTGCCAATCTTCATAACCTTAAGAAACTAAATTTGGACTCTGCAGATTTTGTAGTAAATGTCATCAACACTATCGACTTACAAAAATAGGAGGGAGGTCATAATTAAATAGAAAGATCTTTCACTCGAAACGTCGAAACAATTATGTACAGATTCTATACGAGTTCAAAGAGGATTTAATACTGTAATTAAAGGAACATGTTGAATTTTGTAATAATCATCTCCTTCATGGCCATCTACCATTGTAATCCTGTCACAAAATTCATGAGGCATGCCAACAATCCTTAACTTTTTCAGACCACTGAGACTTTGCAATCCATCTGGGATCATAGCCAGTGAGTCACAATGAGAAATTCCGAGACGAGAAAGATTAGGTATAGATCCTTCATCCACCTTCCAGTACACCAAATTAGGCAGTCTGAAAAGCACCAGATATTGAAGCTGAGGAAATGTTAGTTCCTGACATACCATGTATTTTCCCATGTAAGAATTATGTCCTAATAAAAGGGATCGCAATTGAGGAAGATGTCCTAATGCTTCCATTGGATCTTCTTCCATATTGTTGTCTCTTAATTGTAAAACAGTCAGGCCTTTTAGGAAATGTTGCTCATAAGCTGGAAATTTTACTAACTTTGAATCCAGGTACAAGCTATGAAGACTTCCACATTGGAAAACGCTTTTCAAAAGATCATATCCATTGTCTGAACCAACAAAATCACAGTCACCAATGGAAAGGCGTATCTCTTGTAGATTATGACCGCTTGTGTTGATATAATCAATCAAAATGTGAAGGTTGTCGTCATCGTTTACTCGTGCATAAAGAACTTTAAGGTTTTTCAGCTGTGGAAGATCTGCGATTTCATCCATCTCGCCTACAAGTGCCCAGAGTGTTTCCAGTTGAGTTAGACCGTGTAGTCGAAGTTTCCCGCCTTTAGTACAATGTTTGTAGTTAAAATATAAATGCCTCAATCGCTTCATTTTCCAGATCACATTTGGGATTCTGATTTCATTTTTGACCTGCAGATCAAGGGTCTGCAACAATGGCAAGTCGGCTACACAAGCCGGTAATTCATCCAATTTGCAGTACTTCAAACTCAAAATCCTGAGGTGGATCAAGTTGGCCAACTCTATGGGAAACGGTTGCCCTTCAAAATCAAAACCCTCAAATTTTAGTACTCTCAGCTTCTTAAAGTTCTTCATAACCACGCCCCGCGGCCATGACATTTCCTTTTCCCAAAATCCACTAATTGCTTTGAGGAAGAAAAGAGATCGAATTTTCGAGCAATCCTCTTGAATACTAATTGCAGCAGTCGCGTTGTCAATATGGATGACTAACCGATGTGCATTGTTATTAGTGACAAGAGACGAATCCAACAAGGCTCCATCTACATTTTGAAAATCTGCAACCTTTACGAACTCTTCTTCTTTGCCTTTCTCTAAACACAAATCCCTCATCATGTCGTGAAGGCGACACGAAATGAGCCTTCTGGTTGGAGAGAACTCATCCAGTTTCAGCTGAACCATGGACCTGTGGCCTAATTCAATCAAATACCTTTCTGCAACTTGAATCATTCTTTCTCCATTTCTCTTATGTTGCGACAAAATCAAACCTTCGGCCATCCAAAGTAAATACAGATGCTCTGGCTTTATTTCCTCATCCTCTTTAAAATTTCCCAGGTAAAGGAAGCATAGCTTCAAATGATATGGCAGTTCATGATAACTCAGAGACAAAACTCGGCCCACTGATCCGCCATTTGTCTCTCCATTATGGTTAAGATATGTACCGATGTGTTTGTTGACCATTTTCCAATCTGCTAAAGAATTCTTCTCTTTAAGGATCCCTCCAAGTACGGAAATTGCTAATGGTAAACGTCCACACTTGGATATCATTTCTAACCCAACATCCTTGAAATCACTTGAAAAATGTTGCAGATTCTTGAAATCTGAAAGGGATTGTGATACTGAAGTGATGTTTTGGATATAACTCATCAAATGATTTAATCCCTCCATCTCAAAGTAATGATACACAACTTCAGAAACATGACTATTACCATGTATTCATTGTCTAATGTGCTTTACATGTCCTAGAAGCTGGCATTAAATAAAACTAGATTGACAGAAAGTGTGAGTATATTCAAAAGGAAAAGGATCTCTAGTACATAGAAATATAATTGCTCTATTGTTATCTTAAGCTGGTGTTTTAACTCTTCTGTTTAATCTTTAATCCCTTATCTATCAGTTCAAGCTTCAGATTGTAAACAAACAAAATAATTAATTAGCTATAGGAAAACTCTTAAAGACTGGAAGTATAATCATTCAAATGTAATAAAACTAGGGAATAATTAGACTAAGCATGAGTACGAAACAAAGATTCTAACCTGTTCTTTCACTTGAAGATGCTATTTTCTGAAGCAATTCCCAGCCTTCCATTTCACTCAAGCACTCGAGCTCGTAGGGAAAACCCACCTCTGCAACTTCTCTCTTCCGAGTAGTTAGCAATACTTTGCTGTTTCCTTGAGCAAGAGGAAATGCAGCAAGAATGCTTTTCCAGTCTTCTACTTTCCAGATATCATCCAAAACAACCAAACATTTTCTCTCCATCTGAACTTGGTTAAGCTTTTGGACTAACTCCCTGCCTTCCATGAATTTTACATCATCCTTCTTTTCAGGAAGAAGCTGGATCAAGAGATCTTGTAAAATGAATTTGATTTGAGCTTGTTGCGTTATGCAGGTCCACGCAAAACGCTCAAAACAGCGCTGGACAACTTTATGTCTGTATATTTTTCTTGCTAGAGTTGTCTTCCCAAGACCGCCCATTCCCAATATAGAAATAACACGGTGATTCCTACCGCAATCTGTGATCACCGACACTAAGTTCGTGATATCATTCTCCATTCCAACAAAGTAGTCCTCAACTTCATGGGCATAAGTCTGTCGGATCCATTGCTGGTATTTTTCATTCTGGTTCGACAAGCTTTCCCCATCTCCATCAATGGCTCTAATGTTGTACCTTTCAAGACTTGTTGTGATGCTACTTATATCAGCTTTGACCTTTTCAATCTCAGTTCCAAGTTTGTGAAGAGATCTAATCTCCCCGAAAATACCAGCAGACCTTTTCAGAAATTTCGTGATACTCTTTCCTGATGAATCCCTGGCTGCAACTTGGATTGCATAAGTCTCCACAAGATCTTCAATCCTATAAGCAAGACTCCTGATTTCCCTTAACCAGTTCCGAACAATTTCATCCTTGCACTGTTTGCTATCAGCATCTTTGAGGAAGCACAGAATCCGCTTTAGCTCTTTCCGAACTTCTTCAACTTGACTAGACACTCTGGACAGAGAACTCGCCTCTTCCACCAACAAATCACGAAGCGTATCCAACACCACCGAGACAATGGCTTCAGCCATTTTGAAAACTTGCAACAAGTTCCAATGTAACTTAATGATCTAAGAGGAAAACTAATCCAAGCTAGTAGTAATGGAATTTGTTACAACAAGAATCACTTAAAATTTCTGGAATTTGTTGATAATACTCACCTGGAGACTTCTTCTGTTCACATTTAAACTGCAAGGAAATTGCCATGGTAGCTGCATGTCCTGGTGGACTGAATCAAAAGTAAAAGTCTAAATGAAGGCGTCTCCAACAAATTTGTTCCTTTTTAGAAATTGCATTCAATAATTGCAACAAGTTGCATTATGTCAGTTGACTTTTGCTCAACTATTAATCAGGTCAACCTCAGCAGATGCATCCTATATACCTATATTACCATTGACTTGATGCACCTCTCCACCATCTCGATTTCTTGGCGTCAAAACATCACAATGCGTAAAACACCTTTATCACTATCATCACTCTACCTTAACAGTCAGCTGTTTCAGATTCACTGTTTTAGGTTGATGAAATTCAGTCCAATATAACGTTTTCGAGGACAGGGGAAACAGTGATTCATGCACATCTAAGTGGATCTATTTACTTCAAAGTTTAATTAAAAACTTTATATGAAAAGGCAATTCTGGGAAATTTTATTCATAAACATAAAAAATAAAAAAATAAAAAAATTGAATATCAACCAAAACACAAAATTGCAAAATATTCCATCCCAATTTTTTTTTAAAAAAAAACCCGGAAATATCTTAATCAATCCAACATTACTGAACTACGACTAGAATAATAACAAACAAAGAAAAACCCCGCCCGGTTAATTGACCGATTAAACCAATCAAACCACCCGGGTTCCGGGTATAGCATAAGTAAGGCCACACTTGCCGCAGCTGCGCCGGTCAGGGTGATTAGCCATGAAAACTCCGGGCCCGCAGCCGTCGTTCGGGCACTCCTTCCTCAGGCGGTGGACGGCGCCGGAGTCGTCAACCTTGTAGTGCTGGAGAACGGCGAGCTCAACCTTCTTCTTCTCGTGTTTGGTCTTCTTCGGGGTCGTGTAAGTCTTCTTCTTACGCTTCTTAGAGCCGCCGCGGAGGCGGAGGACCAGGTGGAGGGTGGACTCCTTCTGGATGTTGTAGTCCGCCAGTGTCCGGCCGTCCTCCAGCTGTTTTCCGGCGAAGATCACTCGTTGCTGGTCCGGTGGAATGCCTTCCTTTTCCTGGATCTTTGCCTTGACGTTGTCGATGGTGTCGGAAGACTCCACCTCGAGGGTGATCGTCTTTCCGGTTAGGGTTTTGACGAAGATCTGCATGCTTGGTTATTTATTTGAAGGATAAAATACCGATGAAAGAAGTTTCTATGGTTTAGGTTATCATACTATATATTAAGGGAATTTTGCTCACAAGACACATGTCGTACTATTAAATTATTAATAATTTCAAAAAACACAGTGTCCAGTTTTTATTCGTTAAAAAACTAAAGTAGTCCTTGTATCAATATTTTATTGGCTTATTACTTTTTATTAATGTTTTACTACACCTCATAACTGAGATTTCTTAATAGTAAAACATTTATGATATTTCACATAATATCATCTGTTTTACCTTTTCACCGATTATTCGAAATTTAACTCATCCAAATAACCGGTGAAATAACTCCGAAGATTAATCTCCGGTAAATCAAAATACTCACTGGAAATTATTCTGCGGTGTGTTGAATGCCCCATCTCTGGCATACTCTCCGGTCATGTTCCCTCTTCATATTTATAACTTTTACATGGTGCTTTTTTGATTGACAGAACTCAAAAGTTGCCACGTCTGCACTCTCTGATACTCATGATTGATAAATAATGAGTCTACTTCCTGATGAAGATAGCTTTGCCAATATCCGGCTCTCTGTAACACTTCTATGCTCTGATAGATTCATTGGACGACGAGGAAGCATTTTTTTTTTTTAGCATAATTTATTTTCTTGGGAAAGGTGGGCAGGCGGCTGGGGAAGAAGAAAATATATGATAGGGTTTAGTTTGTGTTATTTAGCTTATTAAGTTGTAAAATCATAAATAAAAATTTATGTTGTATAATAAGTTAAGGTTAATAGATGATGGATGATGGGGAAGATAATGATGGATGATGGTACTACATGATGGATGATGATGATATGTGGTTGTTTGTTTTTTGCGTAGAAAGTTGAAGAAGGAGATCATTGGCGGCGGCAAAGAAGTGTGCGGCAAGAGGGAAAAAAATGAGGCTTAGGTTTTTGTTTTTGTTTTTGTTTTTATTTTTTGTTTTGTTTTGTTTTTAATTTTTTTTTTGTTTTTTGCATACCAACTCAAAAAATTTGAAATATTAATAAATTTATTTCCAAAAATAACAGATTACTAATCAATATAGGTAAAAATTCTGATTCATTCAATGGAATGATATGAAATCTGGATTCTATCCTGTTAATCAATTTTGTTTTGAAATTTAAATATCAAATCAAAAAAAAGGAAAAGATTTGACATATTAAATCATAATTAATTAAGTTTACAATAAATTATTGATAATATTTGTTACGTGAGATCTTTATCCCATCAGATAATCCATGAAGATTTGTTTTTTTTTTTAATTATTCAAAAATAATAAAAATCTCTAAACATCAGCCACATCTAAAATGGCTTCATTATTCTCTCCAATCTCCTTATTCATGTTTCCTCTCCAAACTCCTCCTCTGACTTCCATTACCACCAAGAAGAAATCCTCTCGTCAGGTGATTGATTAGTAGTACAATTCTTAGATAACTCTAGACTTTCACACCAACAAGAACGTCCTCGGCGAGGTGGTCATCATCGCTATAAAAACAGGTTCATCTCTTTTTTTTTTCCTATTTTTTTTATCATCATCATCTCACCGTTATTGCTATGTTTGTGTCTCTTAATTTTCTCTTCGGGCTCCATGGCCACGACCATGGCTACCGTCACTGTCACCTTATCGTCTCTCATGCCTTGAGGGAGTCGGATCTGGATGGGTTAGGGTTTGGAAGAATGGGCTTTCGATTGGAAAATATAGACCTTTGATCTAATGGATTAAATGATCACATGATCACATCGAGAGAGTATTTTTTTGCATTTTGGTGTCAAAGATTGATTATAGTGTTAGTCTTCTATTTTTCACTTATTGTGATGAATCTTTTAGTAGATGCTGCAATAGAAATAACAAATTTGGAATCCGGTGATGATTTAAAATCGGCCAACGGGATTGCAAAAAGCAAGCGATCTCAATTGCATGTTCATAAATCACCAGGTGTTATAGTCATGAATTTGATAGCTTTACTAGCCTAATTTTTAATCACTTGAATTTCGGAAATTTTTGTATTAATATCAGTGTGGTGTGATTTAGGATATCTCATTAAGGTGTTGTAATGATGTTGTGAATTTTCTGTAAACACAACCCTGATAGCTGGTGAACAAACTATTATTCTGGCTATTTTTTTCATTTTCTTTTCCAGTTAAAAAGTGGATTTGTACTCTATTAGTGCCGATGATGATAATTTCTGAGAAAGAATTTTATTAATGATGCCATGTTGATAATGATGATGAATTGGATTAGTATCGTGAATTTTATCTCACCTTTTATTATAAATATAGTATACTAAAAATAGTAAAGTTACCATAATCAACTAATTAAAAGCAATATGGAGATAATAGCTTTTTGACTGTTGTATCAATTAAACTTTAATTTTCATTATTGTGTAAGTTTTCAAATTTTGGATGACTCCCCTTGCATTTTCTTAAAAGGAACCTAAATATATATATATATATATATATATATTTTTATGATCTCTTATATGACCTCGATTAGGTCAATCGCCATAGGTCTCTTTTTATTTGTATCCCTTAATTTCTGAGATGTATGGAAATGTTGATATGATCGTTTTCTTTTGCAATTGGAGAAAACCGAATATCTAAAACTAAGACAAGGATAGGTGTTAGAAATTGAAAACTTGAAAGAACATACTCATATATCTTAAAGCGAGCGAGAGAAAAAGAAAAAGTTAAAAAAAGTGATCATTAAAAAAGTTGGAAGGCCAATTCAAACAAACATCAGAAAAAAAAGAGGTGAAACAAATGATGTAGATCTAGAGCAAAAAAGGTGAAACATCATAGAGATTTATCACTAAAAACAGTAAAACTATTTTGTAGTGTCTTTCTAACTATACAAATCTTTTCACAAAGATTTATATTCATATAATACTATCAAAGTAAAACACTATCCAAGTCCGAAAATGGTAATCCACATTATATTTTACGATTTAATTAAAAACTCTATAAATACAAAATATAATGTGGACAATTTATTTAGGTTTCTGAAAGTATTATATCACCGCACAACGTGCGGGCAAAATACTAGTTTATATAAACAAAAATTTGAGGTGGTCTTGAAAGACTATCCTTTCCCTAATTGTATTTGTTTTCTTAATTGTTGTAACATGTAAGTCGGTTAGGATTCATTAAATTTTCAGGCTCGTTATCACTGGGCCTGGTTTCTTGTGTATCCCAACAAGCATTTTACTTAGGAAAATATATTTTCCGTTTCAAAATAATTGTTCAGTTTAGATAATTACTAAGAACGAAGAAAGTATTTTAATTATTGAGTGTTTTATATTACAGAGTATACAATCATTGCAAATAAAAAAGGTGAAAAGTGAAAATCAAAATTGGATAACAATTTTGGGACGGAGGGAACACATCATCGAGTATTTTATTATCCATAGTTGTTGCATCACATAACTATAAGTTCATTGCGTCCATGTCACAAAATAATTGTTTAGTTTGAATTTTTCACTTTCAGTACAAATTATTCAAAAATAAAATAAAAATCAAAGTTCAACCTGGATATTTATTTTGAGAGAGGGAGTAAGGGATCATAACAACATTGTGTTCCTCCCTATTTGATTTATGCATATAATTAGCAAACTGCACATCTTTTCTTTACCAAAATATGAATTAATAATCAATTATAATTGAGGCAATTTTTTTGTAGGTCGTCTACCGTGCACAATTGTACGTGGAACTCATACGAGTTCTGGTTTCCTCAAAGATGCTAAATGCGTTAGAATTATAGGCAACATAATATGTCCAGAGCTGAACATCCGGTTGTAAGTGTTGTTGCCCGTATGATCCAAAATTGGTAGAAGGTGTCAAGGCTCGTATGGGCCGAAACCAAAACAGGCAACATAATATATAATATATAATACAACAAAAGGAAGAAGAAAAATTATATATTTTTTTATTGAAAATGATTGTTTTTGGTATGTTGCATTAAAGTAAGAATTGGAGAATGACGCATACGATTAATGTCTTTTATTTCAATCGGGGCTCCGGTGGGAAATGAAGCCCCGAGTTGTTTTGGGTTTTATTGTGGGCTGAAGACTGTTGCTGGAGTCCAGTCCATATACACCACGAAACAAGTACGGTCTGAATGATTGCAAAAAAATCTGATGATGCACAATCTCAATAGAGTTTCAAGAACGAAGTTCTCAAATATTAGTCCTGCTGCATAGATAAAATATTGGAGGATTATTGTACCAAAAAACAAAATAAAAAAAAATTGAGGATTCTTTTTCCAAGGATCCATATGGTTAAGACTTACGTCTGAAATAGCGATTGGTGTATTCAAATGAACATATTTGTCGAGTTTTGCTTCATTATTATACCCTTTGATCCAATGCATAAATATGATTAAAGAGATGGTAAAATCACATTTGTATTGATATAGTCTGTGGCTATTTATACAGATTAAGTTGCACTAGAATCACAACCTAATAGTAACAGTAAATATACAACTATGTATGATTTACATCTTTTAATAATGATATACGATCTCCTATGTTTTCCTTCACAACTACTTTTTTTTAGAGTTAAAACGATCATGGAGATAGCGGAGTACTGTATGTCGATGTATCCATTAGTTTTCACATTCAACAAAAATAAGATTTATTTTGAAAAAAAGAAGAAGAAAAATGATGATTATTCTTATGTTGTACTTCCGACAATATTTAACATTCTTTATGGATGAATTCATCAAGGGATGTTGGTTCTTTATTTAACATTCTTAATACTCCTTTGATTCTGTAAAATATTTTACATTGTTAGGATAACAGTCTAGTGGTTACTGTGTTTCTTGAAAGTGAGATACGAGTTTAATTTTCATTAAAGATTTGTAAGCAAGTTTTACCCACATTTAAGTGGAGTTCATTGGGATTTTTAAACAAATATGCTACTTTAAATACTATTTTAGTTTAAGATAGAAAATTATTTGGCTAGAATGGAAGGAATAATACAGATATATGATGCGCACGAGACTTAAAAAGGATATCAATTCTGATTTTCTATAAATTAATAGTTCGATTTCCATAGTACGAGAATCAAGTTCCATAGTTCAATGCACATAGCTCTTAAACAATTCTGATCTTCTATAAATTAATAGACAACTTTATATCAATTATCATAGTACGATTGCAATTTGCAAAGTTTATCATCCTTGATATAATCAGAGAGCATGCATGACATTTGTTCGATTTTATTCCTATTCTCTTCTATTAACGTTGCTTTTTTTTAAAAAAAAAATAAAAAATACATCTTTTTTCGTCACCAAACATTGGTTTGGATTTTGGAATTAATGTGATCATTACCACATCAAAGAAAATGGCATAAAATTAAGAGGCCATCTTTAGAGCTTCGCAATTAACAACTAGATTACATGCAAATTATTTTCCATGAGGAGGCTTTTTTATAAACATTAGTACATGAAACTTACTAAAGCGAAAAAGAAACTAGCTGAGCATCATTCTAGGATAGAGCTTCTAATTTTGTTATTTTATTTGATATAGCAGCCTCTAAACAATGATGCCTTCTATTCTCCACCCCAGGTTTATTATTTTATCTCGTTCATAGTTTGATCTTCTGACGTTCTAAAAGGGAGGAATGGCATCCGAATTTTCCTTTTTGAGTTCAAATGAAAATATTAGTGGTTTTCTAGGACGTAATTCCCCTATTGTTTACTCCCTCCGTCCCATAATTATTGTCTAATTTTACTAAAATGAAATATTTTATTTTTGGTCAAACTTAACTATATTTTTCCTTAAACAACCGGATATACTCCTACATAAGTAATTGTTTAACCACTAAGATTTTATGGATAATGTTTTTTACTAAGGAAAAATATGTAACTTGATCCATAAAAAGTCAAATTGGACAATAATTTTGGGACAAAATTTTTTAGGCAAAATAGAATATAATTATGGGACGGACGGAGTTTTTTTTTAAATTCTAACTTTGATGACTTTTTTTTTTTCAAGTCTAGCTCTCTAGCTGGTCATAAAGTCATCAAGACCCAGAAGGGAGAAATGAAACGTGCACGAATACTTTAATGCATTTACTGGAGTTACTTATTTTATGCTAAGCCGTTCTAGCCTAGCTAGTGCGCTCCTTTATTTGTACATACTTTCTCTCCGTCTTAATTTATTGTTCAATTTAAAATTTTAGTATAATTTAAACTAAAATAAAAATCCAAAATAAACCATAATATTTTGGGACGCAGGGAGTAATTCCCCCATTCAATCATAAGTAAGCACAAAATTGTTGAAATTTGTGTTGGGAAAATTGTGAACCGTGAACCTCGTCACCTTAGTACGTCTTTAGTTAAATCAAGCTGCCGAACGCAGAGTTTTGAAAGCAACATCCGCTGATCTTTAATTGGTCAACATCATTTTATGGTTGAGTGAATGTCATCCCTCCATCCTCTCCAATAAAACTATAAATTGCACAAAATAAACACATTGTCACTTATTCAACGATCCAATCACATCCTAGGACTAATGGCCATATAAATTTTTTTTCAACTGCTTCATCATTCAGCCATTTGAGGTACGAATTATTTTTTGATACATATAGATAAAAAGCTATGTTTTCAAAACCGGACCCGAAGGTGAACCGTTAGCATAACCGGGTTGGTGGATTTATCGGGTTAACGGGTTAGTTCGTTCCTCGAAATCAGTGAAAACCGGTTAAAATAATATTAAAAATTAATTTAAAAATTAATTTTTTAAAAAAATATATGCAAAAACCGGTTCAACCAGTACCGGTTTCTGATCAAACCGTGGTTTTCGAGTTTGACTGGATTATACAGAATCCGTTTTTTTTATAGAAATCGGACCGGTGAGGTTTCCAGTTCTCAGGCTAACCGGTTAGACCGCCTGGGCCGGTCCGGTTTTGAAAACACTGATAAAAGGTACACGAGGCGTAGAAATGAATACAAGAGCTAAATGAAATGATAGCCCCTTTCCATTTCAATCACAATTGTAAGCATTCTGTTGCATGCCCAAGTCTAACATGTTCATTGTACCGAAATCATTACCATAGTTCAATTGGTGGAAAATTTTCCCGTCACTATTCATTGTACCGATTACCATTACGAATATATAGTTGAAATTATGTTGATATAGGCACCTTAAAAAAAAAGAGAGAGAGCTAAAAAAGAAGTGTTCTTAGGACTGTTATTTAATTATTGCTCTATTAGTAGACTAGTTCAGTTAAACTTTCATCTCAATCTACTTTACCTGTCTTAATTAAGAAAAAGAATAACTATCATAACTTTTCCTTAACCCAAGAAAATTGAGTCTAAACTTTTTCTTCTTTTCTTTTCCTCCAATTTTAATCAAGACTACAATCAAATACTTTCACTAAGAAAGACTAAATTCTGTATAAACATGCAACAAAGATTATTTAACTTGATGTTAGAGGTTTACGCGCAATATATTTTGTCATGCCTTATAAAACCAAGTCTGCTACTTTTACTGGTGGTGGATCTCTTAAATCTAACTAACATCCTACTTACTCATAAATCAAACCCTAACAAGACATGCATGGATATACATAGATGTCAAAATATAAGGTGACATAATCTTACTAGTTACCAATAAAGAAAATCCATGCCTTAATCCAAATCTTTAACTAAAAAAGTTCTTGTTTATTTAGGATTGATTAGTTATCGTTACTAACAGGACGCACATTCTAAGGAGCAATGATTCCGCAGCAAATTGGCTTAGAGAATATATAAGATTTTGTAGGGATAAAAGATTGAAATGACCTTCACTTTCAAGAGTGAGCGGTACCAACTTTCGGTGACCTGTCCTTCTCTTAAGCTCACAGCCAAAGCCAAAAGATTCTTTTTGTTTCGGACTCTCTTCCCATTCGAAACTCCAAAAAGTCCATAAATCGAATCTTTTTGGTGGCTTTAAGGTCAAGTCTGTTTACCAATCAATTATGAAAAGGACCAAAGAATTTTGAAAATTTCCTTCAATCAAAATCTTGCACATTAATTAATCCTTTTTTATTTTATTTTTTCAATTTTTTGCTTCCTTGCCTTATATCAATATCATATACAACATGGGTGTGGTAGTTGTCATTGTAGATTGGTACAGAATTATAGTCATAAGAAAAAGGGTTACGAACTTTTGATCATTATCATTCATTTTGGAAGTTCCAAAATGATGGAAGACGACAGTTCTTAGAGCACTTAGTTTAATATCACACGGATTAATGATAGCATAGTCTTATATTCTTCATCAATTTCTTCCCCCTATAAAGTAATGATTCTTTTATTCTTTTCTATCCAAATCCATTCCGGGTTTTGCTGAGAATCGACAAATTTTCTGATATCATGATTAAGCCAAATCGATAATTGTTTATTTCTAATTTGGTAGCAACAAACCGAGTATATAGTATACATGCATGCAAGATAGTTCAAACAAATCGGCTGTAGGAGAATCAATACTACCTACTATTATATAAATTGCGTACCAAAACCAATTAATCATAGAAGGACTAGTTTTAAATGTGATAAGATTGTTGAACATTTTCTAATGGAATATTTCAATCTTCTTATGAACTTTATGCTTGTATGAACTGCTTTTTAGAAAACGATCAACCCAATTGAAACTTGAAAATCTCTAGCGTCTAGGAAGTTTGGAAGATATTTTTTTACCTTAAAGAAATGTTCAAGTAGATGAAATGTTGAATGTTTTGTCCCAAGTTGGTTAGCTAGTATTGATGCTGCATGTTATATATCTCTTATCTCTAGACTAAAAGGTGGTTTGGTTAAGGCTAGCTAGACTTCTTGTTTGCATTAATTAATACCCTTTTCTTTTTTCTTCTTTGTGTATTTAAATTTCTCGCTATGTTTGGTCTACTATTTTAGCAGGTCTTCACGCATGAATACTCTTTTATCATTAAATTAAGATCGTCTTCACGCATTAATACTCTTTTAGCCATGAGATCATACGCTAATGTTAGAATACACTATTCCTTCCGTCCAAATTCAATAGGTTACTTTACTATTTAAGGGTGACCAATAAATAGGCTGGTTTCCCTTTGAAGATGTACTTTTTAATGAAATTTCAAATGTACCCTTAATTTAATTAACCACTTATCCATCATTAATGTCTTTATAAGAGTATTTTAAGAATATAAAAATAAAATAGTTAATTAAGTTAGTTTTATTAATCTGTATGAAAATTGGTACAAACCTATTAAATTGGGAGGGAGGGAGTATATAGCGAGTATTTTAAGCACACAACATGACCCTCAAATGTAACCAAATGCATGCAAGCCAATGAACATTGAAGAATTCGAAATCGGCACGGTTAGTTATGGTTGTCCGCGATGACGATCTACACAATAGAGGAAAGAGTTCATAACCTGTAAGAAAAGGGTTAACCCTCCGGTTACTGCTGGTATCGTTCTTGAAAAAAAAAAAAGGAAAAAAGCAAAATAGTTTGGTTGTGCCAATATCCCATGCCTTAGTTTCGCCATTATTTAACTCCCGTTCACAAGGGAGGGGATCACTATAGCACTTTCATAGTATTTTGCTCTTTTATTAGGGGTTTATATGGTTTTGTGGTCACTATGTTTTTTCTTAGGGGTAGTGGTAGTGGGAGGGTACGGGCTTAGGTGGTGCTGTCGTCGATTTCGATCGGACTTTTTTCTTTTTCTTTTTAATTTTTTTTTCCTTTTTGTATTTATATAACTTGTAAAGTTAGAAAAACAAAAGATAATGTCAATTTCATAGGGGAAGAGTGGGTTGGAGAAAGTGCACGCGTCATAACGTTCTAACATGGTCATCCCCCCCATTTTTTTTGTCAACCCTTTCATGAAAACGGTGGTGGAAAGGTCAAAGGAGGAAACACTCATCAACGGTGTCAAATCCACTGTTTTTCACATTCGGTTGACAAAGCCTTATCTTTTTTCTTATTATTTTTTTTTAGTGCAATGAATGAGGGGGAAAAAAACTTGTTTAAAATACATACATACATAAGTTTTTTTTTTTTTAAATGTTGTATTGAAATTATTTTCAAAGCTCGAAGATTATAAATGGTTATTGTTATGTTCGATCCTTGTGTAAAAAGATTTTGTTTTCGGCGGTGTTAGCAAGCGATCATGCTTGAATGCAGTGTTATATATACTTTTATGAACCGGATACACTTTTCGTACTCTATCTTTTGACGGTAATAAGATCAAGTCTTTATAAATTTTTAATTGGCAAAAATAATTTCCTCAAATATTTTTCTCGTCAATTTTAATTAATTTAACAGAAATATTTTAAAACTAACGGGAGAATGCCACATTTCGTCAATTTCTCTTATTATATTTTTGTTCTGTTTAGTAAAAAGGGTCTCTATATCTTATGAAGATATTTTGTCAAGGTGGTCCGGTCAACAAAGCATTTGAAAATGTCTCATTTATGTTTGCTTACGGGTTAAATTTTTTCCAGTATTATTAAACTCAACTTGTATTATTTTTAGCAAATAATATATATCAAAGTAGGGTCCTAATGTTGCTGTTTTTATTGTCAGAAAAAAACAGCAAGTTGTTGACAGTTCAGTTTTTCCACCATGGAGAACTCAAGAAAGAACCTTACCCACATTATGAAGGTGGAGAGACGAGTGTTTACGACCATATTGACTGTAGTGCCCTGCTGCTTGCTCATCTACGGATAATGTGTGATGCTACATCTGGGAACAAGGGGGGGGGGACTAAGTTTTTCTGCATCAATGAGGGGGTTGAAGAGGGTGATTTTCACGAGGTTATCACTGACACTAAACTTCAAGAGTTGTATAGAGATGCTCTAGCTGGTGATAGGCTACTAATACTATATGACTATCCAGTTAATGATGTGGTTGATGAGACAACTGGTGAAGATGCCGAAAGTGAAAGCGATAGTGATAGTAGTGATGGAGATTGGGATGAAAAGGATTCGGAGTATGACCAGGAAGAATCTGAAAATGACTATGACTTTGCAGCTGATGACAATGGTGGTGTAGAAGGGCCTAAAAAACATGAAGCATCTACATTAAGTGCAGGAGCTAAAAAGCTATCTAATTCTTCAGTTGGAGCTAAAAAGGTGCAACCTACATCACTGAGTAAGGCTTACAAGTATGATGAGGGTAACTACGATGACAACAGTGGGTCGGAACTGGAACCAGATTCTGAGGAAGACTTGCAGAGTATACAGGGATCAGATCCTGAAGATGTCGACATGCCTATGTTGTTTCATCCTAAGGACATGGACAAACCACCCTTGAGATGTGGACTAACATTTAGTTCCCAGGCAGAATGTAAGGAAGCAATCAGACACTGGAATATTAGGAGAGGCAAAAGATGGAGGTTCAAAAAGGATGACAAACACAGAATAAAGGTTATTTGTCCTGAGAAGTACAAGAAGGATCATAAAAGCAAAACACTTAAGCAGTGTGACTGGATGATATATGTCAGCATATACAATGAGTCCCCTATTGTGACTACGCTTGTGACTCGGCATAAGTGCAAGTTTAGGCAAAGAAATAAGAGTGTGACATCAGTCATTGCCGGCAGGATTTGTTCTCAGTTGGTGAAGGATAACCAGATCATCACAACCATAGATTACAAGAGACTTGCAAAGGAGAAATACAAGTCTATTCTCACTAAATCACAGGCTTATAGAGCAAGGAGGAAGTCCATGAGAATTGTGTATGGGAATGTTGAAGATCAGTATGATAAGCTGAGGGATTATTGTGGGGAAATAATGAAGAGTAATCCTGGTTCTACGGTAGCCCTAGTTGCAGATCCCATGTTTGTGGATGAGATAACAAGTCAGGCAAGATTCCTCATATTGTACATCTGCTAAGCTGCCCTTAAAGATGGATCTTATCATCATGCATGCCTGTTATAGGGTTAGATGGGACATTCTTGAAGGGTGCAACCAGAGGTATATTACTCACAGCCGTAGGAGTTGACCCTAACAATGGGGTATACCCTATAGCATGGGTTGTTGCTGAGGGTGAGACAAAATGTATCCTGGGAATGGTTTCTTAATTATGAGAGACAAACAGAAAGGTTTGATTCAGGCTTGTGAAACGGTCTTTCCAAATGCTGCTCACAGGTTTTGTGTGAAACATATGCATCATAATTTTTCTGATAGTGGGTTTAGGGGTGAAGCACTACGACAATTGCTCTGGAAAATGGCTAAGTCCACAACAGAGAACGAATTCTATGCGTATATGCTACAGATGGCTGAGTTGAATAAAGATGCTGCAGATTGGTTTAATGAAAAACCAAAATCTGAGTAGGTAAGGGCTTTTTTCAGTTTTCTGGCTAAATGTGATATTTTGCTGAATAACCACTGTGAATCTTTTAATGGTATGATTAAAGATGCTAGATCTATGCCAATTGTAAGCATGCTAGATGAAATTAAAAGGATTATTGTAGAGAGGTTTTATGAAAAGGGTCAATGGTTTGTGGAGTGATAGGGCAATATGTCCTAGGATTATTAAAAAGGTAATCAACAACTCAAAGCAGGCGAAACTATGTCATGTTACACCTTATGATGAGTTCCATTTTTTGAGGTTGAAGGGGGAGGGGGTGATATTGGAAAGTATGTTGTGGACTTGAAAGAAAATACCTGTAGCTGTAGAAAATGGCAGCTATGTGGCGTACCTTGCCCGCATGCCATATGTGCTGCTTGGTGTGTTGACAAAGGGCCTTTGGATTTGGTAGATCCCTATTACAGTGTTGAAGCATACTAACAGTGTTATGGTCCTTGTATCTTGCCAATGAGAGGTGAATCAGAATGGGAAAAGGCACCGGGATTACAATTTCATCCCCCACTTTATGGTAGACCTCCAGGGAGGCCAAAGAGTACCAAAAGGAAAAAGAGTGTTTCTGAAAGAATAATTGAGGTTGATGGAAAACAGAAGCGGAGTAAGGTTGGGCAGACAATGAGTTGTAGTATATGTAAAATCTCATGTCATAATAGGAGAAAGTGCCCTTCAAGGACAGCCTCACAAGGGACATGAAATCAACCAGCTACTATGCCCGCCACTGGTGAGGGTGGATCCAAATGTGGCTCTTGTGGACTCACAGGTCACAACCAAAGGAGACGCCCTTTCATTGACCCACCAGAGGGGATTGTAGACCTTGGCAGCAATGTTGATGACCTTTTTGATGCTGTAAACCTTGGAGCAAACACTGATGTCTCGTCTCCTGTAAGTGCTCTTTGATTGCAAATGAATTATATCATTTTCTGTAAGATCACAAGATTAGCATGTTTGTTGTGTAAATAGGGCAAGAGGAAGCTTGGAGACCCTGATGAGTCCAACTGCGAAAGGCTGGTCTTCATGAAAGCCATGTTGCGGTAAGCTTACTTAGTATGGACTTTCATTCTATTTTCTGATGTAAGTGTAATCTGTATTGCATTTTGATGCAAAATTTTCTCAAGAAATGTGGTCCAATGAAGTTTTGCCAACAAAGAAAATACAACACATAAAGAAAAAACAGAAAATGGGCATGGTACATGTAAGTGTAATCTATCATTATATTTTACAATTTTGATGTGTCCCTTTATAGACACATCATTAATTTTTTCATATATTATCAAAGGAGGAAAAAAGGGCATCAGTCTGGTTCTCTTCTTGGTGGTATACATAAGGCGAAACCAGAAGCGCTGCGTAGAAGCCCTAGGAAAACGCAAGCAGCTGTAAGGATTCTATATTTTTCCCCATGCCTTGCAAGTTTCTTAAGTATACCATCAACAATTTCATCTGGTGATTTTTCCTTGTTCGTTATTTTTAGACCCAACCCGAACCCATAGTTCAAAAGGAGAAGGGGAAGAAAAAAATGTCGACATTATTCAGAGTTCATCTCAGCCCATAAAAAATCCCAAAAATATGAAAAAAAAAAAAAGAGAAATGGAAGAGGAAAATGTCAACATTATTTCAGAGTTCATCTCAGCCCATACAAATTCCCGAAAATGTCAAGATTGAAAAGGAGAAGGGCCAAGGAAGACAACAGGTTAATGTCTAGTCTTTGTGTTTAAGTGTCGTATTTTAATATTGTTGATTATAAGATTTAGGCTTTTACTATGTAATCTGTAATTTTCCCTTCTTGTTTTTTTCAGAGTTTATCTCAACCCATCAAAATTCTCAAAAATGTCCAGATAAAAAAGGATATAAAAAAGGGAAAACAGAAGGTTAATCTGAACTTCTTAAGTAGTTGGATTGAATTGTCAAGTTCTTTGTTAGCCTGAATTAATTACTTTTTTCTTTCATGTTAATGTCTTTCTCAAACCAAGACTGATAACAAGGAGCAGCAAGATGCTGAACCAGACGTAATGTTCTTAGATGATCCTGTTCATCAGGTGAAGCAACTACAAGGTAGGACAATCAGTGTTAATCTACCTGGGAAGGATGATGAAAATAAGAGCATAAAATCCAAGTACACTTAAATTTGTATCTTCACAGGTGAAGCAACTTCTTATGGTGTTTGTTCTATGGCAGAAGGATGATGAAGACAAATAATCTCATTTGTAATAAACACAATGGAAATAAGATTAAAATGTGCATATCAAATGCCACAAACAGATCACTAACATTCCATTAAGATCATCCATTAAAACCCGAAATACATTCAACTTGCAAACCATGATCCTACCTTCCAATACACTTCTAATACGAACAAAACATCAACAGCTGACATCATCCTACCTTCTACACTCCCTAAGACTAGGACACAGATCAACACGACTACAACTTAGACACAAAAGAGAAGTAAGCTAACTACAACTTGGACAATTTATCAAACAGCTTCAGTGCATTCTTCGTTCCCTTCATATAAAAGAAAAAAAGACCATAGCTACCAACACAATTGCAGCAATTTGGGTCCAAAATAGTTTCTTCTAACTGCCTAATTTCTTCATCATTTGTGTTGCATCTTCTGAGCAATCCAGGGATGATTGCCCTTGCTCTAGCACACACATCTGGGTCATGCCATCAAAAAAAATTACACTGATCATCCGTCTACAATTCTAAAACATCACACCATTGAATTCCCTTCAACTTATTACGAATTGAATATTACTTAAAGAAATTTAACTTACCGGATACAGAGGGCAACCCCAAAACCTTCTCCCAGGATGATCGTCCTTCCAATAAGTTACTAAGTTTGCAATCAACCCACACCGACACCTCACAACACCGTTTCCTCCTATCTGCAACTTTCCCTTTCAAAATATGCTGCACTTCTTTTCTTTTTTTTTTTTTTTGACAATAATACTTTATAAATCAACAAAGGTTGAGGATGAATCACATGTGTTTATGCTATGTGGAGGGTGTTTTTTTGGCGCGAATTTTGCTCCCAACTTCGCGCCTTCTGAGAGTAATTTGCCTCTTTTATTTATTTTTTTTGGTTTTTTTATTTTTTTTGGTCAAACTGTGGGTCCCACAAACAGTAACGAAATGAATATAAAAAGAGAGAATTGATGGGAGTAGATTTGTCCCGTTAATTTTTGAAAAATTCTGTTAAATCAACTGAAATTGACGAGAAAAATATTGTAGGAGACTGTTTTCGCCAATTGAAAATTCATGGTAACTTGATCTTACTACTCCCAAAGTTGGGGGACGTAAAGTGGATTTTGTCCTACTTTTATCCTACATTGAGAAACGTAACATTTTCTTTTGAGGCTTTTTTTTAATTCAAGTGATGTAAAACAATCCTTGTGTGATAAATTGTTACCAGTGGTTTTTTGAGTACATATTTCTTTCGGTGTATTACACGCATTTAAAATTTATTTGAATCGTTGTTTGAACCCACGCCAAAGTGAACTTTGTCACTTGTACCTTGGTAAGTTTGGAGTAGTATTTTCCAATGTATGGGTTTTGTAGGTTATCAATGAAGAAATTCAACAGTTCACTTAACTAAGTAACATTACTTAGTTTACTTAATTAGGAGAAAAATATAGAATTGTAATGGTGAAAAAAAAAATACAATTGTTTCATATCCAGGTTTGGACAAAAGGTCCGTAATAAACCAGTTACTGACAAACCTCTTTCGAAGTATAGTTTCTCAAAACAAAAAAAAAAATTAAAAAAAAAATCATGATGAATCTCCCAAAAGGTTGTATTCAGATCATGCTCCATCTAGTGGCGGTTGGAAGATGCGTCCATCATTTTTCTTCCATGAGAAATGTTTTGTTCAGTATACTTCTTCTGAAGTAACAGATTCCACTCAACCATTTCTTTGTGGTTACGAGGCTCCCAAATTGGTTCATCAGAAGTTGTTGTTGATGAATGTGCAACTTTGTTGTACAATACTTAACCAAATAACATTGGCGAGTTTTGAATTCTCGACCTTTAACATATATGTTACTATTTATAAAGTGTATACGATTAAACACGCCATTACAATGAAGTATACATAAGCTAAGTGGGGAATCTAAACGCTAGGAAAAAAGTTGGCTGCGACATTTTAGGATCATTTTGTTGATGACCCCCCAATTTAAGTGAATGCAAAAACTGCTCAGTTTTGGGAGTGATCAGTGGCCTTTTTTTGGCCAATTTTGTAAAAGCTTTTTTACTAATGGGCTATATCTTTCTTTGATTCTCGATATGCATTTCCTTGTCTTTTGAAACTTTTGCTTCCTTCGAATCTAAAACACTCTAATCTTAATTAAACCTCTCACTTTGAAGAATCCAGAGTTTCAACACTATATAGTCGAAACGAGGTAAGCTAAATATTTCTTAACTCCAATAATAACAAATTTTCTTCCATTTCAAGACTAGATAGAAAAAACAAAAAAACAAAAAAGAGACATGTTTGTTGTGTTATTCAGCAAACATGATTCGTTCTTCCAAACGGAAAGCTAACTTGTAAAATGAGAGAAAACTAAAATAATTTAAATAGCTGATGCTATTTTGTTTTCCTTTCTCTTTCTTTTTCTTTTCATCAAAGTATAGGCTAATTCGATAATTAGGTGGTGTCCTTCTGCTCGTGACCTTTGGATCAAACTCGAGCATCATTTTCTTCAACAATCTACAGTGCGTAGATCGCAACTACGCTTAAAAATTCACAATTTTAAGAAAGGTTCTCTAACAGTCAATGATTTTCTCACTTCATTATCAACTATGGCGGAAGAGCTTTCTGCTGTTGGGGATACTATCCCTGGTCATGATCTTGTTATTCTCGCTCTTAATCGTCTCTCATCTGAATATACTTTCTTCATCACCACTATAGAGAATCTCAACCCTCCTCCCTCATTCACAGATCTTCGAGTAAAACTGCTTCTCCATGAGCAACGTTTGCAATCATTTTTGCCTTCACCAGAAGCCGCACTCCATACTACTGTGAACATTCCAGTCAATAGTTCTCGCTCTCGTGGTAAACAGTCACAACCCAATGCAGGTCGTGGTCGTGGTCAACTCTCTCCCTACTTTCCTAATAACTCAACTTCGCACTCATTTTATTCCAACCCCAATTCATACGGTCCACACCGTCCCTTCAACACTATCCAAAATCGCCCAAACCAAGCCCAATTCCCCACCCATCCTTCTACTCCCTATAAGCCTTATACATCATCCTTTAGCCCTTACCCCAACTTTACCCAACAACCCAATCCTACCCAATGCCAAATCTGCAAAAAATTTAACCATTCCGCTGTTTTTTATCGTTTCCGCTACGCTGAATAATCAAACTCATTGTTCTTCTGCTCCCACAAACATGCCCATTGATTTTCACACCTCCACTGTCCAAGAACCCCATCTCAAGACTTTTCATCCTTTACATCTAGTGACATCCTTGAATGGCTTCCTGATTCTGGCGCCCAGGCTCATATGGCACCTGATCCTCTTTTAGTGAATTCTACCACTCTATATCATGGTAAACAGCAAGTGGTTGTTGGCAATGATACTACTCTTCCTATTACTTCTATTGGTCACACTGCACTCACCAAGTACCCAAAACCTCTTTATTTACGTAATGTTTACATTGTTTCCCAACTTACTACAAACCTTTTATCTGTTAATTAAATTTGTCACTGATAATTCATGTTTCATGGAATTTTCTCATATTAGTTATGTTGTGAAGGATCTAGTCACCAAAACTCCGCTTCTCGCGGGTAACATCCACAATTACCTCTATCCTATAAAGATTCCTAAGACATTCTACAATCCTGTAGCTCTGGCTGCCCGTACTATTCCTCCTGATTTTTGGCATCACCGTCTCGGACATCTGTGTCACTCAACTCTTTCATCTTTAGCTCGATCTTTGTCATTTAAATCTTCCAAAATAAATTCTTGTAATTCTTGTTTGCAATGCAAAAGTACTCGAATTCCTTTTACTCCATCTTCTCGTGTTTCTAAAGTGCCGTTACATTTAATTCATCATATCCAGTTTCTTGATAGATTTTTTTGGTGACCTTCTGTTGAAAATATAACCTTGTCTCATAAGAATAGATGGAGATGCTTAAAACCAATATTTAACCACATGTGCTACTCTCCTTATCACCAATTGGTTTTAAGGTGTAATCACATGTGGGCTTATATTTAGGCCTTCAAGATGATTCTGTACGAAGGTTCACCGGATTTTCAGTTTACCTCTTCTAAATTATACACTCAATAATAGAAAAAAGACCGATGCTAAATGCCTTCTCTTTCGGAGTTAGTCTCTAGACCTCTTAAATTTTCAGTATATTTCTGTTAAATTAAATCGGGAATAAACGTCAAATACCTCTCAAATTGTAAAGAAAAGAATAAAAATAAATTATAAAGAAAAGAAACGAAAGATGCAATGATTATAGTAAGTTGTAAAAAGTGCAAATGGGCAATTGGCCATCCACATTGGAAGTCGCTATTCTTTACAGCAGCAAAATTGATGATGGTACGCTGATAGCTACTACTAACCTTATCAGTGTATTCGGTTGGGCAAACTGTTTCACTGTATTTAAGACCTAACGTTTGACTTTCCAATATTGTCAGTTCTATTAATTCCTCGATCTCCTCAGAGTTTTCTCCTTCGGATTAAACACGTGATGTTCATCGTCAATCAATCTCAGCTCATCGTGTTATCATTAAATTTTGGAAAATGTCCTTGTTCATCCCTTTTAGTTTCGAGTTAATTTTTTTCTTAGGAAAAATAACTTCATTGCTTAATTACTGGAAATCGTCCAGTACCAACTGAGTTACAAACTTTCGAGTTTTGGAATTGAAGAAAATTAAAAGATTACAAAACTCACACGTGAATTTGTTGAGGAATTGAACCATAACTGCTAAAGTAACTGAACTTAAGCCATGATAAATTAGACTGTCCCGACAAATTGGTTTCACATGCCAATAATCTAACTAAATTAACTTAACAGTTTCATCTAAGTTTGGGCTTGCCTCAACTTATTTACTCTTTTTGAACTATAATCTCTCTTAATCTCATTGATTCATGGTTAGTTGAATGAAATTATCATTACAAAGTGTACAGTAAAGTTGATAGAACAAATCATATTGTACGATCATTCGTATAATTGGAATTAGAATAAAGCTACATGTGACCCAAATTTTTTTTTCCTTCCGTTTCTTCGATTAGTGTGTGGTCATTGAGAAAAAAAAAAATGATAAAGAAACTTGGAAGTTTCAATGTAAGATGAACTAATCCATTCGTTATATGTGTAGTGGTGGGGTGGTTCTTGATTATCAGTTAACTAATGATGGTGTTTGAAGAATAAAGATGAATCAAAGTCAATAAATCTTATCATGCCGTTATCTGGATGGATTCATTATAAACAACCTTTTCGATATTCCAATTTTGGAAAAGTTACTGTGGCTGCCTGGCTGAGGCTTTTTTTTAAAAAAAAATGAAAAACCTTTTTTTTTTTTTTCAAACTTTCAAGAATTAATTAAAGCTCTCAACTTCTCCACTAGTTTAGAGTCAACAATAAACCTGCTAAAGATTTGCAAAAGAAGAAGAAAAAATTCATATCCTTTTCCTAATTGTTAATTAGGAGTTGATTTTTAAATTATTATTATTATTATTATTATTATGATTAGTATTTGGGGTGGTAATGCCGGAATCCCATCAAGTGGTGGATAAATAGATGAAGAACTTAATGAAGTACTCCCTCCGTCCCATAATTATTGTCCAGTTTTACTAAAATGAAAAAATTTATTTTTTGTCAAATTTAACTATATTTTATCTTAAACAACCAGATATACCCCTACATAAGTAATTGTTTAACCACTAAGATTTTATGGATAATGTTTTTTACTAAGGACAAATGTGTAACTTGATCCATAAAAAGTCAAATTGGACAATAATTTTGGGACAAAATTTTTTGGGCAAAGTGGACAATAATTATGGGAGGGAGGGAGTACTTTTTTTCTCGAAAAAAATAGGTGTTTCTTGTTGAAAATGTCCCGTGATATCACGTAAGGATGGTGTAACCTGATATGCAGAGAAACTTTGCCTTTTATAAATCGATAAACATAGAGGGGTTAAAATTTTAAAACACTTTTTTGAAAGAAAAAATTTTTCTTGCTTGTAATTATTGGGATAGGTGTACTAGGAAAAGTTAAATGAGATAGTGAGTTAATGAGGCACATATGTATTTATTTAGCTGTCTTTATTTGTCTTTTCAAGATTCACTATCTGTTTTCATTTTATATTGTCACTATTTTTATCATTAATCAGAAAAATGAAATGTATAGTAAAATAAATAGTGAAAATGAAACAAAATAAATCAAAATTGAGTGTTATGTTGTTAACCACGTTAGTTCTTCATGTTTGTTAAACACCCCCGGGGTCAAGTTCTTCGCTATTCAAGCATATATGAAATATTCAGAGCGAAGAGCGCCTATAGTACTCATCGTAGTTTCTGAGGGTTAACCAAAACATAAAGATGAATTTCGTTCTATCTATAAAGTATGAAAACATAACTCATCAAATTAAGAAGAGTATACACTGTGAATCCCTCTATTATGGCCGTAAACTACTCAAACTAAATCCACCAAAACATTCTTGCTTAATTATTCATCAATTGAAAAATAAGTCATCATTAACTAATACTCCCTTCGGTTCTTATTATAAGACATTTTGATTTGTCATAGGTTTCACATAGGATGTATTTTTAATTTAGATAAAAAAAAAAACTTAAAAGCATTTCTTAATAACTAGGAGATACAACGAATGTAAAAATATATTTTTAAAGTTTTTTCTAATTAAAAAGACATGCTAGGTGAAACCTAAGATAAAATCAAAATGCCTTATAACAAATTAAAATGCCTTATAATAAGGATCGGAGGGAGTAGTATAGTAGTCGGAGAAGGGGGAATCTGGAAAAAAAAAAAAAACTGCGCAACTTAAATAAGACCGAAGACAATATTTATCAACATTACGAAATGTTTACTATTCAAGTTTATTGAGATGATTCATCGTTACTATGAAAATGAAATTACCACTATTCGAATTTGGTGAAAAGAAATGGAAAAGAATCCTCGTTGTCCCGACAAAATATCATTTAAATTAGATGAACTTTTTAACATAAACTAGAGCTTGATGATCATTCACATTACTGCTAGCTGCAAATCACATTCACTAATTGACAACAAAAATTCTGTTGAATAATTAAAAAAACAAACATGTATCACGTTTAAAACTAGTTTATCACTATACAAAAAGTTACCATTTTGAAAGAATTCTCTAGACAGCTCCACATCATAAGATTAAAGAAAACCCTAAAAAATGATTTTATTTCTTAGTGGCAAAAACCTGGTCTTTGTGGGTTTTCAAATGCCTCAACTAGTAAATTAATTCAATAATGTAACAATTTGGAAGCTTCAAACCTCAAATCATGAGCACAATGATGGCGGATCAATTGATCTTGTTTCCCAACTCTTTTGGTTTCCTATCATTGATTAATTAATTAATTAACCAAAAGTGTGCTTGATTAATTTCTTGATTTTCAACCACCCATTTTGCTAAAGCAACCCACTGAGTGTGTGGCAAATGGCATGATTTTCACTAGAAAGTGAAAAGTGTTTTGTATAATTGCCAACCCATCTATATTAACCGACCAATTTTTCTTCAATTTTAATCATTCTTTCACCTGCGGGGAACATTCTTGGATACTTAACAAAGTGCGAGAATGCGTGTATTACCTCATACCATTATTATTTGTTATTTCCTCACGTATTCCTACATAGATTGAGCAAATTATAGAGTTAATTGTAAATAGCTCCCATGAGTTTGATTGTTTTGCAAAATGCTGACTTGTTTCTCTAGAAATTTGGATGTGGAACAAGGAGATAACTTAAAAGCTAATTACCTAAAACTTTTCGCCTTCAAACTTGAGATGTTTATTTATACTGATTCCGCTTCCATGCTAACCACATCATGTCCTTACATGGAAGATTTCTATGAACGGAAAAAAATAAAAATAAAAAAATCCATGCACATTCAAAGCCTAGTTTTATTAGTAAGCCATGAAGTACATCTACTTACATTATGTTTCTTGATTTGATTTGTGAAGTGTAGTAATGTTTAAAATATGCGTCTTTTGCAAAAAAAAAATGGAAAACTTAAGGCTCTTTTTGGTCTATTTTTTACTACGTTTTTTCAAAATTAAATATTAATAATTGTCCCATCCCCACATATCTTTTTACATTTTCAAAATATTTTTTTATATTCCTAATAAAAAAACACATAAAAACACACATTTACAAAACCATCCAGATTTGGGTGATTTGCTAATTATAAAAGGTGATTCGCTACAATATTAGATATCTCAAGGGCCATTTCACCAATATATAAAAAAAACTCGAGGACGGACTCTTAATCAAGACACAAAACGCTAGAGCTTTTTGACCATCTTTATGTCAGAAAATCTTGACAAGCACTAAAAATTGTAGCAGCCCTTTGGTAAGTGGCCACGCCATTAAGAACAGGATATAATCTATCTATAATTTATTAAATCCTGAGGAACGCAAATAGACAGTTGCCAAATTTGGGCGCTCTTACTCGCGAAGAACAGCAAAAATCTAGGAGCAAGGCAGTGGCAGGGGGGAGGCAACAAAGAAATTTATCGAATAAATTAATTTTAGATTTGCTACCTGTTGTCGGTTCAATTGGGAATTAGAATCATACCAACCAACTCAACCCCATTAAGCTCTTGCAACTTGTTGCTGGTATCAATGAAAATATCGTTTATCTTTTTCTTTTTTTTTTCCCTTCTTTTGGGTTATGTGGATGGGTAGATTTATGTAGTGGAGAAAGGTATTTGATGATGCAAATCGCAAATTGCAAGCAGGTGTTGTGTGCATATGACTAGTCACACTCTGGTTATCATTTCGAACTTTTCCATCTCGTAATCGTTCGAAAATGGTTAGTAGGGACTTTTGGAATTTGGACATTAAGAGATCAAGAAAATATGTATATTATGAATCGTTAGCTACACAAGGATAAAAGAATTCACAGATATAATTAAATTTTAATACCATGAAGAGAGAGTGAAGAGAAAGTAAGATTAAAACGGCAATACTTCTCTATCGATATAATTTCATTAAGGTCTACTAAATACTCCCTCCCTCCGTCTCACAAAAATAGTTCACATTAAGTTTTGAGTTTTGTACTGTTTTTAGTACAAAATTAAAAACTCAATGTAGACTATTTTTTTTTTGGGACGGAGGTAGTATATAATATATAGAGATAAGAAAGTTCTGTTCGTAAAGTAACTAATTAACCGTAGCTATCTACAGTAACAAACTAATCTAACTTCGAAGTAAAAATGTCTACTACATGTAACTATAATATTGTAATAATGTCTGATGTGGAATTGAGTTTTGAACATATCGAAAAGAAAAGTGACTCTAAACATTTTGATATATAAGAAATGTAGAAAAAAGTTTATCCAGGAAATTATAATTGAAATATTCTTTTACTTTAAATTGAGTTCTGATAACTTTGATTACATATGCACCTCAAATTTTGTTTTTCGCTACGTACTTTTTTTCACTCGTTTTCATGCATGGTTTGTTATAGTTTTGACTAATTCGGAAACACATTCTAAATTTCAAAATCCGTGGAAGAGAAGAAAAACGGTTTGATATCAATTAAAAATGAAATAATCTGAACAATGCATTTAACAAATCAGATTTGAACCTTTATCCTCATAGTAACAACAATCTCGCATCATTACTATTCTTCCGGAATCATATACTTCTGCTATTATGTATCGATTGTATTTACTCAAATAAAATGACATCTATTATAAACTTAACTGAAAGGTATATAATCCGAATGTATTCAAACTGTTTCTTTGATAAGCTACATCTACTCTCTCAATCCAAAATGATATTCTGTTTGATATATCAATTTTAGTACAACTTATATTAATAATGAAATTCTAAATTGGACATCATTTCTGGACGTAAGAAATCTATCTATATATTAAATGAGAGTTGATCATTGAACAAGTGTCGCTCAATTAGGCCATTAATAGGTCCAGTTGACATGTGTTGTTTTATAATTGACTCATCATTAAACCGTAAAAATTATTTTGTTAAGTTGTTAATATAAATTTATCTTTTTGTCAAAGTTAATTTTATTATTTCTGTATAATAAACCCATTCCCGCCAATTTGATTTTCTTTATCACTCCTTCCATTAATAAAAGGATTTTAAAATTTAAACACAATACATATATGGAGTTTTGGCGGTCATCGACTAATTAATCTATTAATAAAATTCATTTAAGAGGCGGCTAATCACTGAAACCCTACTAATCACATGGAACCCTAATACGTAGAAGGGAAGTTTCGGTATGCTACAAATTTTATACGATCAAGAGCCTCGTAGCCCTCACCCAAAAACTCACATGCAGAAGGGAATTTTGATGGACATGATCGAGAAGGACATCGACTAATTTTGGTCTAATGTGAAGATCTCTACAGTATTTAAATTTAATCTAATAAATGGTATAAGAGCTATTTGATATCGATTATTGTAAAATTCGGTTAATTCTTCTGTTTAAAATTTGGTCGTTATAATCCGGTTAGTGTTTCCGCTCCAATATATGGTACTTTTGGTTTTGCACTATAAATGGTGGATTATTGCGTTAAGGTTTTTCGACACAATCTGGTTTGATGAGTTAATTATTAGTTTTACTAATAAATTATCCTACATCGTGTTGTTATCAATATGAATTCAGATTTGGGTTGAGTTTTTAGTTTTAAGTGATCGATTTAGTTTGTCGAAATTCGTTTAAGCCTTTCAGGTCTAACGTCTTCGGTTTCGGTGTTGTATGGTCAATTTTGATTTTGCTCATTATTTGGTTAATTTGTCTATTCTATTTCGAATACGGTTAAGCAATGATCTAATCAATACTTCAGCTTTGGTGATAATATTTTTCAAGACGTTTTTTTTCTCTTTTGTTTCAACACTATTTTAATTAGATTTCCATTAAAGATCCAGAATTGAAACTTCAAGTTTCACGTATTCGGTTTTGCTTCTGAATTCTTATCAATATTGGCTATCAATTACTAAATTTTTTCTTGGGGCTAAACATGGTTAAAGATTGATCAATTGCCTTATGGTTTTCGGGGGCCAAATTTGGCCAAGTATGATTGATCAATTACCTGTATATTTTTATCTATTAGTTAGGTTGGCACCATTTGGGTTTCTTGTTGATTGACTTAGGGACTATGGATTGTGGCTACTAAACAAATGATGAAGTTTATGTTTTATGATTTTGGATTTAGTAATTTTTTTTTGGTCTTTCGTGGCCGACCAAGACAAATTTGATTGATCGTGTTTTTTGGCTTATTCATTTTTGTTAATATGATTTAGATATGGAGTTGTTTAATGGAGAGTTCAAGCATGAAGATCCTCATGTTCAAGGTAATTTTAAGCATTGATTATTTTTCTAAAATTTATTGTTCTGCCAAAATCAACTTTTATGGGTTTGTGCTTATAAAATATAACAATTTGTGTTTGATGACAACTATGTACTCCGAGTACATGTGATCTGTGCCTCAAGTCAATGGAGTTCTAATATCATATTTACCCAAACTATAATATTAAATGGTAATCATGAACAACATTATTTTACTTCTTTGTAAATTTGGGATTTTTATTCTTTTTATTTTATAGAGTTTCGATTTTCTTAACAGGAACAAATTTACAAATTTCATTGAATCGGATGCGCCAATGTCAAATAATCTTTGGATCGGCAATTCGGCACAAAATTACATCTTTGTGTATTTTAAGAAAATCGATGATTCGACAGCGACCAAAAAAAAAGTTTTGCGAACGATTTGTGTTGTTTTGAGTCGAACCTGCTTTGGCGTTGTTTTTATATTATTACTACTAATAAAAGTTTGTTTAATTTCTCTAAAATAAAATCTATCATTGTTGTGATTTGTGATTTTTCGTTTATCTCTTGCAGATATGGGATTGGTTTGAACCGTCTTGGACAATCATGAGAGCATATCAAGTTTGCTCAAAAAATTTCTCTTGGACATTCATGATTGTCACTTCGGTTTTTTCTTGATACAATTTTTTGTCGGTATTCTAAATTTAGAGCCAAAAAGTGACACTACTCCAATTTTCCTTTTTGATTTCCCTGCTGCTTTTCCTCTCAAAAACATGTATCAAGTTTGAAAAAAGAGATTGATTTTATTTAATAAAATTGTGATATTTCTACATTTATGCGTGAGTGATTATCTAAATTATAAATTTCATAATGGGTAATTCTTTTGTCTGGGGAGTACATTTTGATTTCTTTATTTATATGATTTGAATATGAAACTGTTTCACTTTATATTAGAGAAACACGGAAACAAATTAAATGGTCACTATAATATGAAAAGTTCCTATTCTCTATTTTTGGTCAACAGCTACTTCTAACTCATTTGTTTGAAATCCGATTATATGCCATTGCTCCAAAATTATTAAATCTCAAAACAAAAATGCCAAGCTCATCATAATCGTTTCTCAATATTTTGAAGCTTTTGTTATTCCTTTGGCATCCTGGGACTGATTGGTACACTATTTCTAAAATAAACAATGAGATAGAATTTGTTCTCTAATATAAACACCTTTATATGGCAAAGGTTTTCTACAACATAAACCTATACCAATTCACATAGCATTTACCAAGAGTAAATACAACTTGGCCCCAACGGGTTTATCCAATAACTGAGTTAGGGTGTTAGTAAAATTTTAAAAAAGAAAATTAATAATTGAATACGAAAATATAATAAATTTTATGTCGCAATTTCATATAAAGAGATTTGATTTTGATTACCATAATGACACTTATATGATTATTGATGATTTCATGCATGATAAATTATGTGTGTGAACGATTTCATATAAAATACTTCCCTTGATAAATTTATTTTGTTTGTATAATGTGGCTTAATTAATTGAGATTACATAAATTAACGATTTTATATATAGACCCCATAAATTTTTCCCGAAATAATTGGCCCAAATATGAACCATAATTCCGTTATAATATATAGCTACTATTAATCTGCATTAGTGTAATTGTTTTGGATATCGAGCTTCATTAATAGTGCCTTATTACAGAGATATTTTATTACTTTTGTAACAAGAATGGAAACGATTTTGAAATTAATCGTGAAATTAATGAATGATTTGATAAAATTAATCATTCATGAATAATTCACTCATTGTAGCAATTAGACATGTCAATTTACGGTAAAAATTTATGTAAACTTGTAAGTTATGAAATTATTAATATTAAATTGTATTGTTCAATCAAATTAAAAAATAAATTGTAAAACTAGTTTGTTGATCATTTAGAAAGTATCAATCATAATCATTCAGAAAGCATATAGTTAAAATCTTTTTATTTTTTTTCACGTATACTATAGTTTAGGTAAAAAGGATTTCTTTTGCTGCATATGTTCAAATCATAATTAAATATTTTATAAAATAATTTAAAAAATACATGAATGAAAATATATGTATAATGTTTTTGTCAACGAGACCAAAGTAATGCTCGAACCTCACAAAGTTTTTGTGTTTGCCTTGAAAATTCGATGTGTACTTTATGGAATAAAGGTATATTTTGATTTTGTTTTAATACTTGGTGTATTTCGTTTTATGAAGGAATAAAAAAATATTATATATTTAAATTCGTAATAATTTTCTCCGTGTTGTAATAACCTATTACCTATATATATATATATATATATATATATATATGTGTGTGTGTGTGTATACACACATTAATGGATAGTTGATCATTGAACACTTGTCGCTCAATTAGACCTTCAATATGTTTAATTGACATGTGTCGTTTTATTATTGTCACATCATTAAACCGTAAAAATTATTTTGTTAAGTTGTTAATGTAAATTTATCTTTTCTTACTTTTAATCTACTTTAATTTGGTTACTATGGTTAACATAATTTTTTTTTCGTGGTTTTATTACATACTCCAGGATTAAAACAAATTCCATTCCTTATTTATGGTGTGTGTATCAAGTAATAAGAATCAAAATCTTACCCATTGAATCAAATTTGTTTGTGTGTGCATGAAGTAGAATAAATAAGATAATACAATTTTAACACAAATCTAAAATTTATTATTTTTTATGACATTTAAAAAAGTTTTGTGATTTGTTTCAATTACTAGATGTTTAATTCTACTTCAATAAAAAGAGTTACTTGGGAAGGATCTATTACAAGATGAATTGGAAAGGGATGATTTGGAAAGGTCCAACTAAAAAACTATTTTTTTACACAAATACAAAATATATGATTTTTATGGTTGATTAATTAAATACAAATACATTATTTTTTATGACATTTAAAAAAGTTTTGTGATTTGTTTCAATTACTAGATGTTTAATTCTACTTCAATAAAAAGAGTTACTTGGGAAGGATCTATTACAAGATGAATTGGAAAGGGATGATTTGGAAAGGTCCAACTAAAAAACTATTTTTTTACACAAATACAAAATATATGATTTTTATGGTTGATTAATTAAATACAAATACAAAATATTTTTTTTTACATGTACTACCACCGGTGAGCCATTTCTTTATGGTTAATTAAACAAGCAAACAAGCCCTTCAATAGTTTTAATTGACATGTGTTACATGTGTTATTTTATTATTAACTCATCATTAAACCATTAAAATTTTATATGAAATAGTTAATCCGTTTCACCTTTATTAAATTAAGGCCTTGAATTAGCAACTACTTAGGCCTCAAAAAAGTTTGCTCATGAATGCAAATAATTGTATTTTGCTTATGAATGTATTTTTAAAATTTAAAGCACTCGCAACGTGGGACCAAATACTAGTAATATAAATGATCCGTCAATTAGCATTATGCAACATAGTGTATCACTTTTAGTAAAATTTATATTAGTAATAAAATTCTAAATTGGACATCATTTCTGGACGTCAGAAATAATGTAAATGATCCGCCATTAGCATTATGCAACATAGTGTACTGTTAAATTTAATAAGCTCCTGAATTGGAAAAATAACAATTTTCTCCCTTCCAAAGTTGTTATTCATGTTCTCTGAAAAAATGAAAAAAAAAAAAAAAACGAGTTTGTTATATTGTCTTTAGCTTCGGTACCATTTCTAGACATGCAAATTAACTAGAATCTGTTCCGGAAATGATTGTGATCAACATTTTGAAAGCATATGCTTAATTGACCAGACGATGATACATAAATACTTGAGCAATCTGGACATATACTTGCGCTACTTCTTCTGAATGAAGGTGAGATATTTTCATCTTTAATCATGGACCATAAAATATCAAAAAACGAATATGAAAACACAGCAGGGATGGAATTTGTAAATATTCTTTTTAGGCTTCCCTTCATTTTTTGGTGACTTAATTCACAGAGTAGGGGAACAAGATGCTATCACATGGAGAGGGCACCCTATATCTTTAACAGTTAATTTTGTCTCTTGATGAGGCAATATTATTGTGCCATGAAACCTCACGGATTGTCTCTTTTTTTCAAGTCCCAAAACTATATGCCCTTTTCATATCGTTTTCCACGAGAAATTTCCATTTAAGGATCCTTACTGGTTACAACATATTTGGAATAACAGTTGACAGGTTGTAAAGTCCCAATGGGTATTTAAAACACTAGAAAATACTCATCTAAATCAGTTCGTACCACGTAAGATGTGTAAATACATATGGTGTAACTAGTTAATGTGGATCAGGAAATCCAATAATTATTTTGAAAAACAAAAAAAAAAAAAGTGTGTGTGTATACATTAAAATGAATATGTAAGATTTTTGGATGTTTTTGCAAAATAATATTGTAGAGTTTTGTCACTGCTTTCACCAGAATAAAGTCGGCCAGCAGCTGCTCACGAAGGCAAACGGTATAAGGGCTTCTTCTTTTTCTTTTTTTTCTTTTTTTTTTTATAAATTTAAGGGGGGAAACAAAAGAAGTAGAGAAGAAGAGAGTTGGCAACAGCTTCTTGAGTTTCATCATGTTATCATGTGAGAAAATGCATCAAAATTGTAGGTATCATTTCAGAAACTCTAAACTAACTCTGTTCTAAGAAAATAATCCACATCAAAATTTTAAGCAGAAATCTCAAAGTTCAGTGTATTTTTTTTGGGATAGATGGAGTACCATTGAATACGTTCAATTTGTGAGTTATGTTTTATAATTGTTTCTTCTTTTTGTTAATCTCTGTTGGACCACTTTTAACTAAATTAATAAAATTTAAAATAGAATTAGATTCTTTCACAATTTATCAACTAACTCACAAGTATGCATGATGCATCTAAAGATGAAAAGGTTAAAATATATTTGACCACAACCAAGAACCCTTGATATCATCACAGGTCAGCCAAAATAATAATAAACGCGGATAGTACTACGAAGTGGAACAAATTAAAGACTAAAGGTTTCCTAAGAGAATTACCTTAGATTAAACAACTATGGAATAAATACAAATAAAATGCTCTAAAATATGTAGTTAATTCTTCCATGTTCTGAAAAAATGTCTTTAAATTTTTATTAAATGATTGTAACAAAAAATCATATTAATAAATGAAAGCCTATGAAAACGTTGAAGTTTGAAAATAGTTTCTTTCGTCGGCTTGAGTAGATAGACATCTATCATCGACTTCATTTGTTGACTTTGATAAGCCAACGAACAGGTCGACAATCATCTAGCTATTTCTGTTTTACTTTGAATAATCCTTATATCCCTATCATATTCTTTTTATTATCATAACGAGCCAATCTTAAAACAATTTTTCCCTTCATCCTACTCTTAGCCGCCAAGTGGTTGGCTAGCATTGGATCATGATTAATTTGAAGAAAGGGTAATACTTGTGAATATTTGGATCACAAAGATAGATTTAATATTGACAATTTGATATGTCTTCTTGAAAATTAAAATTTTTTTATATACCTTAAAAGTTATCAAATAATTTATTTTTCAACAAAAAAAAGGAGCAGACCAGATACATTGTTCTTTTCCCTCAATCCCGCCAATAGAGAGATTTGGAATATGTCAATAAATGGAAATGAAAAAACTTTATATAATATGCTAGTGTGTTCATAAATAATGATTATGTTCCTAGCTGCCATAAGAATGGATCAACAATCTGACAGTTGTCTAGTCTCTAATTGATGTTCTATTCCAGTAGAAATTTTATAACAACATTAGCCAATGCAACACAAAATGATCATATCACTAAGTTATATGAAGTGGTCAAATTCACTTTTTGTTCTTCACTTAATGTGGTCATAAAATAAAGACAAGTGATCATGGTTTAATTCATGGCTGCCATTAATGATTCTAGATAAAAATTATAATAATTAACCAAAAAAATTTCAGTCGCACGGAGAATTGATTATATAATCATACCACGTAAATCACATTGGTTAGTAGAAAAATATATGTTCGAAAAAAGGAATTGAATGACAGCCTAGTGGTTAGGTTGCTGTCTTTCTTGGTGATAAACCAGGTTCGATTTCCACCAGAAATTGTAAGAGAGGTTTTACCCACATTTAAGTAGAGTCCACTGGGGTGGATTTTTTTTTTTTTAAAAAAAAAAAGAAAATATATGTTCAAAAAAAAGGGAGACGAAAAAGAAAATGAACAAAGACACTATTCTCATACTAATAATAATCGATATAAATCAATATTGAAAATACTATGAGGATGGACAAATTCTATTGGTTGGCAAATATATTAGTTGAGGTCTAGGCATGGAATCAAAATTAAAGGAAGTCGATTATATGGGAATGCTTTTACTAAGTGGATGAAGAACCAGAACATCCCTAAAGAATCTTATAAATTCGAAAATTGCCCCTTTGGTTCAATTCTCATGATATCAAATATACATTTTGAGAGTTTTCTTTTTCCCCTTAATTTCCTAATTTGTGACTTTGACAGCAATAGCGTAACATTATTTTCTATAAGCAAAACACACACACACACACACACACACAAATCCCCTTTGATGGGTTCAAATTATAGAGAAAACAATCAAAATAAATACTCCCTCTCTACCAAAATTATTGTCCAGTTTGAGATTTCATTTTTAGTACAATTTAAATTAGAAATGAAAATCCAAACTTGACAATAATTATGAGACGGGGGGACTACTAATAATCCCTATTCAAAAAGATATTTTTAAAGGATACTAATGTATCATACACATACTATAGTCTAAAAGTGGTTCAAAGTATTCTGTCTCTCATTAGAAATGAAAACTTCTGACTTGACTTACATATAAGATTCGGACCATAACACTTTTACCGGTTGGTTTAGAATCGTACATTATACGTAAAATGATATTGATATGGATTAATTTCTTCGATACTGAAATGTCAATAGGACCAAAATTTCCCTTCTCTTTTTCTAAATGCTTTACGCGAGTTGCAACTGTATATAACTTGTGCGAGAGGAATCACAAATGATCACATCTCACATGGGGTTTAAATTATGGGTTGGTAATGGCCAATGGGTACCCTTTTTCTTACTTTCTTTCTTTGTTTTTATAATTACTTTGGTGAAAGTTATAGAGAGAGGTTTAAAACTACTGTAATTGAGAACCATTCTTTCTTGCCCTAATTTAAAGTAAAAGGTAAGCACCACTGTGCGAGAAAACATGCAATAACAAAATGTAAATAACCTAAGAAAGGATGGGTTGAGAGGAATGCTTAAGCTGTTGGATCACGTTTTGCACGGTTTGTATTATTCTGTGGGGATGTTGTTTCCAACTTTTTCCATAAGTCAGTAGTAGCACATTTTATGGTGGAGAGAAATAAGTCGGGAATGGATTATTCTCATGTGTTATTTCTTCAAGAATAACGATAAAAGAAGTAAAAACAAGATAGTGAAGAATTGGTTCGATCCTTAGTAGCATCCCTATTTGATTTGATGCTCATAGTCAATTGAAGCTTAAATCAAGCAGAGTAAGAATTGTTGGTCAATCAAATGAACATCATATCAAGAGTATTAACAATGCAATTGTCAGAATTTTACCAAATACTCGCTTCTATATATAGTTAGCATTTTACTTCAGTTTCACTGTATACTACTTATAAAATGAAACACATGCAAGTAACAATCAGATTTTCATACAAGGGAGAAAATTAATGAAGAATGGCAAAAATAAAAAAGGAGAATACTACTCACGCTTTAGTCGTCACCAGATCATTAAACGTAAGAAAATGGCTGTCAAATACATGAAAAGGAGGTACTAACTCCGCTCCTTATTACAAGGCATTTTGATTTCGTCCTAAGTTTTACTTAGTATGGTTTTTTAATTAAAATAAAAATCTTAAAAATATTTTATAATAATTAGGAGAATATAATAAATGTAAAAATATATTTTTAAGATTTTTTTTTCTAATTAAAAAGACATCCTAACTTTAACATATGACGAAATCAAAATTACTTATAATAAGGACCGGAGGGAGTATTTCGTTTTGGAACTACTCCCACCATCCTGAAAACATTGTACCGTTTGAAATTTTTATCTTTGATTCAAATTTTACTAAAAGTGAAAATTTAAGTGACCAATTATTTTAGGACAGAAAGTGTATAAAACTATATATACCCCACTCCAGTTGCTTGTTTTTTACGTTTGTTTAGCATCAATAGTTGACGTCCCTTTGTTTTCGTGTCAATTTTAAGTCAAAATAAGTGTTTGAGACTAAATCAACCCAATTTTTGTTTAATAGGTTGGAAGCCAACATGTGAAAATCTTAAGGATGAATTTGTGATATTTCTACAGAAGTTTGGGACGACATTCCTAAGTTGCACCAGTTATGGTTATAGTGACGGGACTCCTTAGAATAGGAGAAAACACAAAGAAGGCTAGTGTCCTTTTTTAGAAAAGAAAATTAATCTAAATGTAATATGCAACTGCCAACCAAATATTTCCGGTCATACATTTTGCGTGAGCATTTTTTACCCACAGTTGCACACTTGCACTTACATTAATACTTTTTCTTCTCTACTTGCGCTCTTTAAAATCAATTGTTTTTGTTGTTTTTTTTTTTATATAAACTAAACGATTTTTCTGAAAGAAAAATAGTAGGTACTCCTTCCGTCCCATAATTATTGTCCAGTTTGAGTTTTTATTTCTAGTTCAAATTGTACTAAAAGTGAAATTTCAAACTGGACAATAATTTTGGGACAGAGGGAGTATATCATTAGACTTTCTACGTACATCTATTTCACCACTGTTAAAAAAAAAAAAAATTTCACCACACCATCTTCACACTGTTACGTAATTAGAATGCAAGTCAACCCATGTAAAGGTCACGTAAGTATGACATTAGAAGTGTCTATGGAAAATTCAATTTGCCTCCGTTGTCATGGATCGGAATCTGATTGTAGTCTAATAATAAGGTCAAAATTCATAATTAATAACATCTTACGAAATTTTTTAAGTTCTTACAAGGATTTTAACATTTTCATAATAAGGTCAAACTTAAGAAGTCGGTATCTGAGCAACTATACTTACGTTGTGTCATACCAAATATAAAAATACTACTTAGTACAATTTAAAGGAATTTTTTTAAACAAAAAAAATTGTACATATTGATGCTTTTGATTTGAGGTACGTAAACTATTATAACGGAACGCTAATTTATTGGAAGAATGAATACTATTAGGAGTACTCCACCCACGTAATCTCTAGCTTGGTGCACATTATATGTTTAACCCGTTCAATAGCAGTTACTTTTTCGGTCCTTAATATAAGATATTTTAATTTGTACTAAATTTTACTTCATATGCATTTTAACTAAAAAATCTTGAAAATATTTCATAACAATCAAGAAAAAATAACGATTGTGAAAATATATTTTTAAAGTTTTTTTATCATTTAAAAATGCATACTATGTGAGTCTAAGGTAAATAAAAAGTGTCTTTTATTAAGGACCGGAAGGAGTATTTACTTATTCAATTTTTTTTATTTTATTTTTTTGGGTGACTATCTACTTTCTGCATTAGTAATAAGATTCAAATTATGTCAGTCTCACAGCCCAAAAAGATCATTTACATATATAGCAGAAAAAAGAACAGTAAAAGACTAAAAGTTGAACTATGTATAACATATTCATGCATTTCATATTGGGCACACAGGAAAATGGTATTGTGTGTTATATATATTTTGATTGATACGAGTTAATAAACAATGAATCAGTGATCGTCATCCTCTTTGAGTGGACGAAACGGTGTGGTAGAGTCCACACTGTTTGACTTTTACTGTCCAATTTGGACTTTTTGGTCAATACGCCATCTTCCCCACTCACCATAATAAGCATGTGTCAAATAATACCCACCGCCTAAAGTACATACACTTCTTGTTGGCCTCCTACAATTTTCACCAATTTATGATTCAAGGCGTTAGCACCAAATAATAATAATAATAATAATAATAATAAAATTATAAACTTCAAATTTCTCTATAATTTTATTTATCGTAAACTAATCAAGGTATGGAGACGAGAATTGTTGCTGTCAGTGAAAGAATGAAGGGGAAAAAAAATATGGAAGAAATTTTATTTTATTTTTTTGTATTGGTGATTAATCTTTAAAAAAAAAAAAAAAAGCGCTGACAATTTGCCTTGTCCAATGCACAGCGGTAGGTGCTATACATTATTGTGACTTGAAGATCATCAGTTGATGTGCCTTACTAAAAATTGAAAGGCTTTGATGGATGCATGAGGTCTCAGTCTTTCAATTTACCCTAAGAAAACAGGAAATGGTTTCAATGAATTTATTTTAAATGGATACACAGCAAGTTAATTTGTATTGTGCCTCATTAAAAAATATAATAATAAAAGTTACACTTTACCAATTATGGGTAGAGAATAATTCTTTCTTTTGAAATAGAGACTCAGAAAGTAATGATTTCACGTCGATCTAAAAGTAAATATTAGACAAATCTGTGTTTAGGAGCTTATAATATCATGGTGGATACTACTACAAAGGCTGATTTCTAATGGCTAAATAGACTTTTGGCCTAAAATTTGGATTGATGTTAGTCAATTCGCTGTCCACGCTTCATACTCAACATGGCACCACGTAAGCGATGAAGCATTCAATTGAGAGCCGAAGAAGCTTATAAAAAAATTAAAAAAAATAATTATAATTATAATAACACTGATCTAAAATAGTCTGTGAAAGCGACTGTTATTTTGGGACGAAGAGAATAACGTCGCTAGAAAACAAAATCCATGCATAATGATCTGCAGGTAAGACGTAATATCATAATCCCCTGAAAGCAAGGAAAATCCATTTCGTATTCCGCAAAATAGGAACTGATGAAACCCTTCGTCATCACTCTATTTTTGTCACGTAACTGTAAGCCACTACAGCTTTTAGACCTGTGAAGAAGACAATAATCTGAGTAGCCAAACACATGGTTCATGCCACACAGTCGATCGGCAACCTGATCATGTATCCCAATTTTTTTTTTATCAAATATTATTCATATTTATTATTAAAAGTTTTAGTGCTAATATTGCATTTCCGTTGTTTTATTAGGTCATATTTCACAGAAACTGTTGTAATATTGAGGTAAAGACTAGCGTAGGAGAAGAAGACAATTGTTATTTGATCTCGGCTCCTTCTCCGACTCTAGTCTAAAAAGAAAAACAAAGGTTACGCTACTTCCGTCCTATATTCATTAATAATCTACTAATTGATCTTCATAAAATTATTACTCGTGATTCCAAATACAGTTTTTTCACTTTTAGATTCAGGCTTTCAGCTTGTCCTTATCCATATGCACTGTTAGCCTAGGAAACAAGATTCTCCATTATTAAAAATAAAAGACATTGGTTTTACATCTCGCTTATAGGATGGATTGAGATTTACTCCTTCATAAAAGTTGGAATATTAGATGAGATTAGTGATTGATTGTAGTACTCCTTCCGTCCTGAAATTATTGTCCAGTTTGAGTTTTTATTTTTAGTTTAAATTGTACTAAAAGTGAAATATCAAACTGGACAATAATTTTGAGACAGAGGGAGTATATCATAATCTAAAGTATTCCCTCCGGTCCCTAATATAAGGTATTTTTATTTGTCTTGAGTTTCACCTAATACACATTTTTAAACGACAAAAAAGCCTTAAATATATATTTTCACATTCTTTGTGTTCTCTTAATTGTTATGAAATACTTTTAAGGTTTTTGTATTAATTAAAAATGGGTACTAAGTGAAACCTAAGACAAATCAAAATGTCTTATATTAAGGACATGAGGAAGTATATACTTAACACAGTTGATGTAATTAATAATATCCTTGTATTATATACGGTTTTATACTCTTTAAACTTTTAATGACGGACTAATTTGTTACCTCTCAGATCTCACTTTTCACTTTATTGATGGGGTAGATCATTGGCAGAGTATATATTATATAACCAAAAAGTAAGTAATAAAGAAAATTTTAAAATTTATCAAAAAAGTGAGGATGAAGATACAACTTTGGTGACAAGAATGGCGGTTTGGCAGTAGTCAACTTCGAAGGGGAAGTATCACATTTTCCAAACAACAACTTCTCCCCCGGTGGGCAGTACTACTTTTTTTTTTTTTTTTGTGCAGTATCACAAAATAGTGACCTTCCAAAATTTTAAATTCCCACAAAAAGGCAGCAACTGAGCCTATAAAAGGGAACCAACTTGAGGAACTCAAGGCACCAACAAATTTCACAACAAAAAAAAAACCTCCTATTTCTCCATTTCTCTCATATAGGAGAGTGCTGCTAAAATTTTATCCCCCTCCTTAGCTTTCCCCCCATGGCTATGGAAGATGGCCTTAGTGAGTATACTCAAGATGGAACCGTGGATCTTAGAGGGAACCCTGTTCTTAGGTCCAAGAGAGGAAGATGGAAGGCTTGCTCTTTCATTGTTGGTAAATTTTACTTACTATTTCTCGTTGGTGTTTCTCTCTTCTCAAATTATGTTAACATCGACATATTGCATTTTTGCGATTTTGTGAAATTCAGACGCACATAAGACATTATTATCGTATTACCATTCAATATCTTTCTTCTCTAATCTTCATATTTTTCCCACCGATACCTGCTTAATGTAAACATATGCAAAAGCTAGATTTTAGAAAACAAGGAAAATTGGAGCATTTTTAGGTGAGGTTTGTGCGAAATTGATGTTGGTTGGGGGGTGTTGGTGTGAAATGTCAAGATGGTTTTGGAAATCTTCATTGATTTCTTTTGAGTCGTTACTCTATTGGACAGACTTCTTTCATGGTAAGATGATGTATGAAGTTGTGGTCACCAGTCAAACAAATGTAGCTTTAATTTTTAGTACTATCTAGGATGAACTACACTGTACCTGATTTTTATTTTTTTTTCTTTCCTTCTTTCTACGTTTCTTTGCTTCAATCTTATTTATACTACATTTTTTTTTCAGGTATTTTATAAATTTTTAGAAAAAAATAAGAAAAAGTTACTTATCCATCTGTTATTTAATCATGGTTTGCTTAATCATTTAGTTATTACAATTTCCGCTAGTTGGAATTAAATTATTTGGCCTTGTTTTTCTTTTGGTGAAATAAAAAGAAGAAGAAAAAAGAACTGAAATAATTGCCCAATTGGATTTTTATTCTTTTTTTTGAGTATTTTTCTTGGAAGTGTCAATGGCCACTAGTGAGTGTGATTTCAGGAGAGTGCATTGATTCTCTCTGTTGAGATGAAAGCTTCGAATTAAAGTCAGGCTGCATTCTTAAATTTAGAAAAATAGTTTCCCTCCTTATGTTCCAAAATTATTGCCAGTTTGGTATTTCACTTTAATACAATTTGAACTAAAAATGAAAACTCAAACTAGACAATAATTATGGGACGAAGGAAGTACTATGTTTGGAAAAAATTCCATGAAAATATAAATTTAGTACTGATTATATTATTTTATTTTTGCACAAGTTGACCAGAAAGTTTAGTATAAATAATTTATTTATATTAATTTGCGTTTTTCAAATTTAACCATTTGGAAAACTAGAACAGAATAACTTTTGTGAAGCATAAGACTCAACCCTCATGGAATTGGCTTTTGATTAGGCAAGACTTAATTAGCATTTGATTCCAATTTTGTGCCACTAATCACTCCCATCTTCACCAACCCCACATCAAAAACATTGCTTAAGGCTTACATTCAAGTATACAGATCACTTTCAGTAGTTTTGTTTGCAGCCAAGATTATACTTCCATATTATGTTTGTCATATTGTTTTAAACTTTATTAATTAATTATTACAATCAAGATCATTTCTTCGACAAAAGGAGTGTCATGGGAAAAAGAGAATGGATTGCTATTAATTTCTACTTCAAGACAAAAAGTACAAGAGAAATGTCTCGAGTATGATGAGACCATATACATTATTATTATACTTAGCGATAAAGAATAATGTCGCAATGGACCTTACATTTTTGTCTTTCATCTAAATTATCTCTTTGTTTCATTTTTCTAATAGTTTTTTCAAAATAATATAATAATATCTGTCTTATTGCAAAATACCCTTTTCACATTTCTAATACATATTTTACATTTTTAATACAAAAAACACCTAAAAACACACATTAAAAAGTCGTAACAAACATAAATTTCAGCTATACACTAATAATAGAACTACAAAATTCCAAAAAGTCTTCACTGGCTTTTGGTCCCTTGATGTTTATCAGCTGTTGACTCATGGGTTTTGCAATTGCAACTTCCAATGAGAATCACAACTGTCAAAATTTATGGCCATCTTTTCCTTGTCCCATCCTTCATTATTTTTATTTTATTTTATTTTTAATTGATTCTAATTATTGCTTTTTGTTTGGTTTTCCTTGACAGTTTATGAAGTGTTTGAAAGGATGGCATATTGTGGAATATCAGCAAACTTGATGGTGTATTTGACTCAAAAACTCCATCAAGGAACTGTGAAGGCAGCCAATAACGTTACTTATTGGGTTGGCGCTATTTGGCTTAGTCCAATCTTGGGCGCATATCTTGCTGATGCTCATCTTGGCCGATATTGGACGTTCGTGATTGCTTGTGCAATCTATCTCTCGGTATGTCTCTCCACACTGGAACCCTTTATCAATTGGAGCCCAATAATTGAGTATAGGAAAAAGGTCAAACTAGTTGAAATTTTTAGTCCTATTCCATCAAGAATTTTTTTGTTTCGGCATTGAATTTTTAAAAAGGTATGGATATTTTATTAGATCGTAATATCAAAGAATATAGTCAAGTGGTTACGTATACTTATTTGTTTAATAAATCAGTGAATGATTCGCATACGTATCGATATTCTGAGAGAATATTATATTTACTGATTACTAATTATCTGAGACGCGACATGGAAATACATATACTGCATTTCATAATTTGTATGTACCTACGTACGTAGCTTTCGAATAATTGAATCATTTTTGGAAAATATGACTTTGATACTTTCTCAATGTGGTTAAACTTTCCAATGTGGTCTCACTTGAGTAAAGAAAAGGAATAAAGGAAGCCCTCTTTCTTTTATGATCTTGTGACATAGAGTCTCTCCATGCCTTCTTGTCATAAGTAATTTTAGAATAATCAAATAAAAGAACGTATCATATTAAATAAATTAATGTCATGTGCACCCATCTTTCAATCTTTTCAAGGCACACCTTGGCATGGCCTATCGATGGTAGGATTGTGCATGTTAATTATGCTTACTTTAAGCTTGTTGAAACAAGAGTTCAAGTTAATAAAAAGAGTACTTTTCTGGATGGGTGAATACCCTTTCATTTTCTCGAAGTTTTTGTAATCTTTTCAACTAGATAAGGAAATGAGAGGAGACTTTTCACAAAGGCTATCAAAAAGGCTACAGAATCAAGTACTTTTGCTTTAAGTTCTCTTCAATAGACTACTCAAAATTGACATTTGTAGCTCTTTCCCATAGTTGATTCCAAAGTAAAGTTCGGGATATGATGCCAAAATATTCAACCAAACAAAACATATAGCTGAAGCTGCACGCGGACCATTTCCTCGTTTTTTTACCCTAGAGTCTAGCTCCCATCTATAGTTGCAAATACAATATCCGGTTATCATATTGATTCTTTCTTCCAGGTTTTTGCATTTTATATTCCTATTTCATAATGCGTGAAACTTAGCAACAGTAATTATATGTAATTCCACGTTATCTTATTAAAGAATCGGGTTGGATATAAAAGTTGAGACAGAAAATCTAATCGGAATAGATGCCATTTTGACTGCAGGGAATGTGCTTGCTGACACTATCAGTTTCAGTACCAGGCTTTAGACCACCTCCATGCGCTGATATAACAGCAGCGGATTGCCCCAAAGCTACATCACTAGAATTGGGAGTTTTCTACACTGCTTTGTACATCTTGGCCCTTGGCACTGGAGGTACAAAGCCCAATATCTCAACAATTGGGGCGGACCAATTTGATGATTTTGACCCGAAGGAAAAAGCCCAAAAGCTCTCCTTCTTCAACTGGTGGATGGCTAGCATATTCATCGGTATTCTTGTCGGCAACACAGTACTTGTGTACATTCAAGACAATGTTGGTTGGGCCTTGGGATACGGCATCCCAACTGTTGGGCTTGCACTTTCCATCACAGTTTTCCTTTGTGGTACTCCTTTCTATAGGCACAAGAAGCCCAGTGGAAGCCCATTTACAAAAATGGCAAGAGTTATCATTGCTGCTATTAGGAAATGGAATGTCACTGTGCCTACCCATCCCAATGAACTACATGAACTTGATACTGAAGAATACACCAAGAAAGGAAGGTTCAAAATTGATAACACAAACACCCTCAGGTTAGTGTTTCTTCTGTCCACCCATGAATAATGATACTGTCAGTGAATTCATATAGTGAAACGTGGTTCAAATAGTAACACGACACTGATAGAAATATAATATTGTATAGTGATGAGCGATTTGTCGCATATGTGTTATCTATATGAATTTACTAAATGTATCATTACTCTTTTCTTGAAATTTTTTGTTTTTTTTTTCTTGGTTGCTGAATTATGTGATACGATGCAGGTTCTTGAACAAAGCATGTGTGAAGACTGGTTCAAAAAGTCCATGGATGTTATGCTCAGTGACAGAAGTTGAGGAAACCAAACTCATCTTGAGAATGCTTCCAATCTTGGCTCTCTCAGTACTTCCAAGTGTGATGGTTGCTCAGAGCAACACCCTTTTCATCAAACAAGGCATAACCCTTGACAAATCCATGGGGAAGCATTTCAAATTGCCACCAGCCAGTTTAGGTGCATTTGTGACAGTGACTATGCTTGCTTGTGTTATCTTCCATGATCGAGTTTTCGTTAAACTTGTCAAATGGTGGACCAAGAATCCAAGAGGCATAAGTCTTCTTCAAAGATTGGGACTTGGATTTCTGCTTCATATCATCATTATGATCATTGCTTCCCTTACTGAAAGGTACAGGCTCAATGTGGCTAAGAAACATGGCCTAGTCGAAAGTGGAGGACAGCTTCCATTGTCCATCTTCATTTTGCTTCCACAATTTATCCTTATGGGAGTAGCTGATTCATGCACGGAGACTGCCAGGCTTGAGTTTTTCTATGATCAGGCACCTGATACTATGAAGAGTTTGGGAACTTCATATTCCATGACTAGTGTGGGAATTGGTAACATCCTTAGCAGTTTCATCCTTTCCGCGGTTTCTCACATCAGCAAGGCGCATGGTCACAAGGGATGGATTCAGAACAACCTTAACAAATCTCGCCTTGATTTATATTTTGCATTCCTTGCAGTACTAAGCTGCTTGAATTTCATCGCCTTCCTGGTTGTGACCAAGTACTTTAACTACAAGGCTGAGATTTCAGACTCAATGGAAGTGCTCAAAGAAGAACTGGAAGGACAGAAAAAGATCCCTCTCCAAGTAATGGGGAACAATAACAAAAATTAATGAAGTATACAGAACCAACATTGGCATTCTCTATATTAATTGGTTCCAAGTATCTGAGACAAGTTTGAGCTTCTGCAAGTGCCTCATTTTCGCAAACACTAAATGCTGGAGCCACAAGCAATTGGAATGGCACTTCACATTTCGTTCAAAGATCGATTTGCGATTTCCATTTGTCTAAGGTGATCTAGTGCAACAGTAGAAATTAGCCCGCAGTAATGAAATAAAGCTGTGAAATATTTATTACAGCAAATATTTCAGCTGTGCTATTTAAAGCCTCAGTTGCAAGCTTTTTTGTTTTTGCTCCCCTTTTGAGTGTATTCTAAGTTGTAACAGATAATGAAAAATGTGCCATTTCAAATCTTTAATTCAAAAAAGAAAATGTCTCCTTCAGCAATAAGAAATCAAAATTGAAGTCATTACCTCAGTTTTAGAGATTTATTCCTATTCGTTTCTGTTGCCATCATTCGACAACAATCCTTAGTAGTCCATACCACCTAGGACTATGGAGTACTAAGACCAAAATTAGTACTGCCCTTTCTATCTCACTATAACTTATGTATGTATATATTGTAACATGTAAAATAGAGTTATAAAAGGTATTTTCTGACCACTACATTTATGCATGATGCAAATATGTACCCCTCTCAAGTTTAATGAAGGTAGATTAGTGGCAGAAATGTACATAATTTGGTTTGATTTTGAGTTTCAACCTCTTCTCTTTGCTAATTGGAATGTCCTCTTAAGGAAGTGATTAGCGGCACGATCATCCCTATAACAAAGAACCCTTAATATAGTATTAGGATCTGATCTATTCCATCTTCCAGTTGTAGGAGGCATAGGGAGCTTTTGTCCGGCACCAACCATGCCGATTCCACTTGCTTCGCAGGCTACAATGCTAAAATCTTCCACCAACTGCTCTGTGGATTGTCCCATTAGCAGGATCACGCCCTCTACTGTCTCAGCTTCAATGTTTACGGCATCCTCTACTATGAGCCCTTCTCCACAAGTGCAGAACATTCGCTTCAGGTTGTCGAAATCTTCCTCAACCATCTGATGATCTGCCCTAGAAAATATCCTGGAGCTTCCTCCAGCAAGCAAAACCATTAGGAAAGCCTCAAAGGAAGCTTTCATTACTTCCTTTAGAGCTAGGGGTTGAGCTCTTTCAGTGACGATTGCACATAATAGAGTAAGATTCTGCTTTAGTATTCTCAGAGCTGGCCTAATACGCGAATTTACAACATCGCCTATATAGAGACTTCCATAGAATACAGAGTTTGAATCCAGGAAGATTAGGCGGTACGCTGCAACTTCTGATACATGTTGAGTAGCAACTTGAATTGTCGTTCGTGTGTGATCAAAATAGGAAGAGGAATCAAGTTGTCTGTTTCGACTGCCAAAGCGACGTGGTGAGGGCATGATTTTTGAGGAAAGGGCCAATGTCTTGTCCAGAGAGTTGAGCTGTGAATTCAAGTAATGCAAGGTGTTCAGGCGAATGTACAAGCGCTGTGTTCCACGGCTAGTTGAAGGGCGTGGATGATTGCCTTCATTTGAAAAATGATTGTTTGGATCATCAGTGCCAACACTGCATGCAGCTCTTTTCCAGAGTTTAAGAAACTTTGTTTCACGGCTACATCGTGTTAGAGGAGGAAGCGTTGGGAGATAACTCTGCTTTGATCCTGAAGAAAACATCAAACGCGATTGGTTGTCATTCCATACATCATTGATATGAGCAACACAGAATGAAGGCAAAAGTTCTAACAGAGAAAACTAGAGTGTAGATAATGCATGGAAATGAACTATCCAGAGTATTTTGAATTGGACGATACCATTGGATGTCAAAGTGTAAAAAGGAAGTGTAAAATTTTACCACATGAAGCAATAAATGTGATGTAATCTCGGAACAGATGCTCGAATCCATCAGCAAGATCATGGACCAAGTCCTCAGTTATGTTCACTGGTGTTTGTAGGAAGCTATCCATGGATTCTTTTACGTGTCTCATTAGCTCAACAGCAGAATGCGCATATGGCTCGGTCTTGGACTTTGGATTCCATGTCTATCATCAGATGGTTAATTTGTTAGAATTTAAAAAGAGTTTGCAATCACAAGTTCTAGCTTCAAGTTGTTGTTTATTGTACTTTGAAATTCTTGTTATGTTTCTCAGAAGCAACGAGAAAGAAAGTATGACTAATTTGAACAAACTTACTTCAGTTTCCTTTGCTCTCCGGATTATTTCCTTCCCTCTCTTTAGACAATCTTGAATCCATTGTTTCAAGCGGTTCAAAATGATTGATTCAACTTCATACGGCACCATTTCTCGAACCACGGCTTTGCCTCCATCTTCACAGTCAACAGAGTCCTCAACAACCATCTGAACTAAAACCTTCTCCAGCTTACCAGCCCTCTGCAGCAATGACACGGTATCCTCCGTTAGCGTGGATGATGCACTTAGGTATTGCTTTAACAATGTCCCGTAGCATGAATGTAGTGTTACGGCTCCAACACCAGCTGAAATAGGGTGCCATTTCTTGAGCAAAGGACTGAAGATTGTTTTCTCTTTCTCAGCAATACGTTCTGTTTCATCAGCCAATTTAATGAGCACTTCGCTCGCTTCATTTATTTCGACATCAGCTCCATCTATATGTGCATCCTTCAGTATCTGTCAAAATATATGTATAAAAAAAACTTATTATTCCTCTGCTATTCAGAAGAAATATGGAACAGAATCACCACATTTGGAAGGTTTCATAGTATTATAAATGTCATTCACTGTTAATGTATTATAGAGGTTTAAGTTTCAACAAAATTAAGCCAAGTCAAACATGAATAAAAGAAGGGCTATCCTTAAAACATGAACTGTTTACCACTTTTGAAGAATATGAAAAGCATACCTTAGCAAATGCATTCTTCATAGATGCACGAACGTAAAAATCCACCCGATTCCCTTCTGAATTCTCTGCAATTTCACCATTCTCTGATGCAGAAGTTAGATAGCCAGGGACATCTTCCTCTAAGATCTTTGAAGCTGAAAACACCAAAGGAACAATGCTCTCCATCAATCCCATTGTTGCCTTGTGAAAGTTCTTGTGATAGTCCAACAATCTCTTCTCAGACCACTTCTTCATTGATGTTAAGACTGATGCCAACATCTTCACATACAGAGGTTCCCTGTCAACTTTCTTAGCATCATTCGCTACTTCAGCCAACATAGTCAATGACGCGGAAAGCAGATCAGGCTCAGCCTGTCCGGTCACTATAAATTGCTCAAACAGCACCCACGTAAAGCACAAATTATGAATTGGTCTGTTGATTGCCAATGTAGACCATGTCTTCTTCATCAATTCCAAAAGCTCATCCACTTCATCAAGTACTAAAGTTTCATCCTTGATGTCGAAAATGGAGCACAGAAGCGCGATATAGATATGAACATTAACAGGATACCCATCTGCCCAATGGCAAATATCAGTAGGACAACCATCCGCACTTCTCCATGTTAAGGAAACTATACAATTGACAAGCGATTTCATGGTCTCCGAATTCTTCCCAGTGTCGATCGCTTTGACCTCGCAAGCCTGGATGATGTCGCGGAGGCGCATCGCGTGCTCGTTAGACTTCTCAAGTGGGATGGCGGGATGAAGAAGGAGTCCTGTTTCCAAGAGTTTGAGCTGCCGCTTTTGCCATACATGGTATTCTTGAGCATCTGTGAATTCAGATGGTTTTAGATGGCGTAAAAGCTCCAATGGAAGGATAATTGTCTCCGCACGCCTGCCCATCTGCTCCAAAAATGGTTGACATTGTTAAAATGTTCGATCAATCAGGGCAAACAAGTTTTGACAAAACTTATCTTGGAGGTTTAATGCTTGAACAAGTAATTGACCAAATACAAAATGCCTTCTTCTGAATTATCACAATATTGAGGAGATACATAGAAAGCTAATTTCCATAAATTTTATTTGCCATGCTATAAAATGACAAAACTCTTTTAAGACGTTAATCATACAATATAAAAAGCATTTATTTATCCCACTATGTGAGGTTAGATATATCAATCATATACATTTTGTTTCTTCCCAACCACTACATTTCAAAAAAATTAACAAGAAAAAATGCCAACATCTCTTGTTTGTAAAATCGCTTCCATTTGGCAGAGTTTATCAATATTTCTTCGTTATTTCCTCTTTTTATATCATTTAGTTTGTATGTCCTTTTTTGTTAGTTATAATAATGTGCATGGAATTCATATAAAATTGCGTGATTGTTGTGAAATTACGTACTTGTCCAACAAGGGTTCTCATGAGAGTTTTACGTAGCCTATTGTCGCTCTGCTCCGTCACCCTCATCTGCTGCCGCATGATCTCAGCCGAAGTCATCGGCCGGCGGGGCCTGGACGGCAAGGAATTAGAGAACCCGGGTGACCGTGGGCTTGACCCGGACCCGGCAGAACTCGGTGAAGAAGGTGCCGCCCCAATCGAGCTAGCTCTCCTGGACGGCGACCTCCTCAGCATTTTCAACCCCAAAGTCCTCTTCACCCGGCTCGTCACCGCCATCCCCACCCCGGGAGGCTTCACCGGAGAACCAGGTGACCCGAAAGCCGACCCTGGTCCCGAACCCGATCCGGATCTGCTTCCATCCTTTTCATCCGACGAGCTGTAATACGAAACTGCACTCCTTCCCCCGAACCCGGGGGACGACCGGCATGCCGTGAAGAATATCTCGTACGCAGCTTCCCGGAAATCATCTCTGTCAAGCCCTTCAAGATGCCCAAAAGGCCACAAAAGCTCGCTCGCGGCGGCCTCACATTCTGGGTCGACCCGGGGAGAAGGATGATAGGATAAGCGGGTAACTGGACCCATTACAATGTTGGGTAGCTTTCCGGCCTTTGTTTTGGTTTATGATCAAATACCCGGCGGGAGAGACGTGGTGGCGGAGGAGCAGAAGAACATGATAAAAGAAACTCTTTTTAGCCTTTTTTTATGTTTTTTTTTTTAGTAGCTTTGTTTTTAAATTTTTAAACTTTGTAAAAAAATTTTGAGGACAGGGAAAGTAGAAGAAAGCGAGAAATAGGGTAATATTGGTTAGAATTAAGACAGGAAAAACAACGAAGAAGGAGATGAGTGGTTTTGGGGAATGTAGATTTAGGGAAGAACACGAAGGAAATGGAGAAAGCAGTGATCACTGGTGTAGAACGTAAGCCGGATTTTACTCATCATTATAGATGGATAATTTAATACTAATACGTACGTATTTGCCATTTTGGCATGTCCATTTGGTGATTTGTCTTTCTTTCTTCTCGATATTTGTTAGTTTTTTTATCTGTTGTTTTTTAGTGAGTAATTTAAGGAAACAAATTAGGTAGTTTAGGACTGATGTTGTCAAGCATGCTATTTGGTTGCATATGATTAGCATTTTTCAATGATGTGAATATTTGTGTCCCTTTTTGCATCTTACCTAAGAACTCCCTCCACCCATCCATCCAGGTCAAAATTAGATTCGTTAAAAAAAAATTAAACACACACAAAATTCGTAAGACACATTTATAATAGTTTCTTCATGATCCTTAATCCTTTGCGTTGTTAAGTGCATTTCATCTATGCTAAATAGTTTCCACCATTATTAACTAAAGTGTGTCTTTAGTTACTTATTTCTAAGAAAGATTTCATTTTGGTGTTGTTATGTTCCCACAATTACCCATTAAATTTCATTTAATGTACTTAGATTACTGAGGAAATGGAGGTTGGCAAAATGTTTTCCATACAATTTGTGAATTAATTTCTTAATTACAGAAATGGTTATGACAATAATAAATAATTTGTTTAGTGTAGTAAACCTTACAAATGGGCAAAGAGTAGCTTATCTAATTAGCCCACTAGAGGAAATGCATGCACTAACTCGAACTTTATAGCCATGTCGCATGAGGACACATTTATACAATTTTTATTATTATTATTATTATTATTATTATTATTATTATTATTATTATTATTTTGTGTGTATTCTCTTCTCGATTCTCGGTGCCGAACTAGATTTTCTAGACAAGATGCCCTTTACGGAGCATTGGCTTATGTACATTTTCTTAATTGGAATTTTCATGAGATCACTAAGGGATTATTTTGTAAGTTAGAGAGGTAAAATGACCAGCCGGCTTATCTACTGACTAAATTTGAATAGGAGCCTTTATTTGACTAATTAAATGGATCCAGCCAAAGCAAAAAGACCATGTTGACCTTACGAACAATGTAGCTAAGAGCATCTCCAACGAAGACACTAAAACACTAAATTTGGTGTTTTAATGTGAAGTTTGCACTCCAACGAAAACATTAAATCACTACATTATTTTGATGCAATGAATAGTATTACACCAAATTTTGTGTAAATTGTTCGTTACACTTTTTTAGTGCACTATCTTTTTACTTAGATCTAAATACATATTTGCTACGCAATTAATATAGTAAAATGAATTATGTTATGAAAATTATATCATATTAAATATTTTGTTGACACCTTCGAAATAAGACCCATATTGAGTGTCAATTTTTATTTTTTAAAAGAATTATTTTTAGTTATCATTAAAATTGAATATGAAACAAAAAGTAAAAAAAAAATTTGATACTTCTACAATCAAATGAAAATCGATTATAAGGAACAAATTTCATAAAATTATAACCAAACTACATGATTTTAATTAAACTACAACCTTTAATAGATAGACATTTTAATGCATTAAGGTTGGAGTGTAAAAAACTTTGGTGTAAAAAGATACTTAGAATATTTCATTTTTACACTAAATTTGATGTAAATTATAGTATACTGGTTGGAGATGCTCTAAGGAACTCTCTCTTAAATAATAAATCTGTTAGATTCCGAGTTTTAATTTTTTTGTTAGAAATTACTAGTTTTGGTTTAGTTTACTTCCTAAATTGATTACCATTTTTGTGACAGTTTTGTTTCTCATCAAAACACCAACAAATGGCTGCGAATGATCTGCCTTTTCTATGAATTGTGAATCTTCTTTGGTTTATTTGTTCATATATGTTGGACTTGTTACTGAGGCCTGACTCTCAGCCTCATGTCAATTACCAAATGACGTAGTGGTTGCATAATTGCAAACAACAGTTTCTTGTGATAATTCTAACAGCCTTAGCTAAGTAATGATCATTAATCTGTTTGCAATGATTAAATACCATTGTAGCGGTACAATTTCTGTAAGGACCGAACCACAGTAAAGAGCTTGAAACTGAATTTGATGATAAATTTAGAGCACCTTTTTTATATTGAGAGCAAAAAAATTTTAATTATCTACAATACCCTCATATAAGATTTCGAAGATTTAACTTATTTATCTTTTCATAATTATATCACTCCTTTTCTTGATCCACTTCCTTTCGCAACTGGCTGGTTCATTAACTAAGAAAAAAATTACTTTCTTTAAGAGAACAACTAAATTACTACATAACCTCACAAAAAAAAAACAAGAAAAAAAAAAGCAACCATTGTCTGCAAAATATCAATGACTGCAATATAAGATTTTATTCCAAAATTCCATGGAGTTAATATGAAACGTTTATTTTAAAATGTATATTATTGACAAATAAATTGTAGTATCAATTTTTTTAATCTAAAACCAGCACTTGTAAGTTGTAACATGAGAAATTCAACAAAACTTTCTTAACATAATCAAAGATTGAAAAAGGCACTCCAAGTATTCATGCTCCAACGATGACGGCAGAATAAGGAAGATTTCATTGTCAAAATCCCTTGAAACAATATCTAACCACAATGAATATGCTACCAACTTAGAATACGATTATGACCTTTCTTCCGTTGGTGCATAGGAGCGCTAGTAATCAATTAAGAAATTTTTGTAGTTTAAATTTATTAATTAGAATGAATACAAAAATCAACAGATATTTGTTTAATGAAGCGATCCACAAATCCCACGTCTTTCGATAATTGAAAAGGGAAAGCTGGGAAGGAAAAGAGATAAATGAGGAAAAATAAATGAAATAAATCTCTTAAAATTTTATATAAAGATATTATCAGTACTTAATTAAATTTTGCTCTCAATATAAAAAAAAAAAGCCCTCAACATATCAATTGCCATTTGCTAAATGAGAAGTTTGACATGTAGGTGGCGGATTCAGAAACTTTATCCGAGTGGGGTGAGATATTTTTGAAGAAGACATTTTTTAAAAAAAATATATTATATCCTAATATATTTCCAAATCAAATTCTTCAAGTAGCTTTTTGAATTACCACATAGATTTGATAAATGACAAATTTCAACATCTTTTCCTTTATTTTTCACTTCCAATATTGAAATAAATAATAAACTACTGAGAAATAGATTGAAAGATTACATTGTGTTTTCATTGATTTCAAAACAAAAGGTAGGTACATATTTATAGACTCTCTAAACTAATAGATAAATACCATCATTAATAAAAACTTAACCTATCAACTACTTAATAAAATTATCACTAACTAGGATTGATATATCATATGTACTCAAACTCCTCTTTATCATTATCTTTAACATCATCTCTCAAACTGAGTCGGGGTTGGAGACGCAGTTTGCTTCGACTGTGTTAACGTTTTCTCATTTTCATGCGGCGGTGCATAACCTTCTTGTGGACAATTCTCGACTTTCAATCTTGAGTGATTGTGGCCATGTTTTGGACAAATGACTTGAAATTGAGTGTTAGATTTTTGTATAACAATTCAAAATTCTTCTTTTAAGAGAAGATGAGACTTTTGCCATAATGAAAAGTTTTTGGGGATTGTTAGATTGTTGTATGACAAGTCAAAACTCTTCTTTTAAGGGAAGATACGACATTTGTCATAATGAAAATTTTTGTGGATTGATTCAGAGGTGACTTTCCTCGTTGTTTGAAATTTGTGGATCAACTAAAGTTGATTTGTGAGGGAAAAAAAAAGTGGATTGGACTTTCTTCGTTGTGTGAAATTTGTGAATCAACTAAAGTTGATTTGTGGAAAAAAAAATTTGTTGTTCAATGGGTCGATTTGTGAGAGATTTATAGTTATTGTGGACATTGTTGGGAGAACCAACGGATATTTGGGATTAACAGTAGAAGAGGAGTGATTGAGATGAATTTGGGGTTGAAATATGACACAATTGTCAATATTCATGACTGAACTACTCATGATTTATTTGTTAAAAGAAAAAAAAACAAATGAAAGCATGGCAGAGAAGTAGGGCGGAATCTGCTCTGATACCAAGAAGAATATTAAAATCTAGAGAAAATATTGAAATAAATAATAAACTACTGAGAAATAGATTGAAGGATTACATTGTGTTTTCATTGATTTCAAAATAAAAGATAGGTATATATTTATAGACTCTCTAAACTAATAGATAAGTACCACTATTGATAAAAACTCTAACCTATCAACTACTTAATAAAATTATCGCTAAGTAAGATTGATATGACTATATGTACTCAAATTCCTCTTGATCATTATCTTTAACACCAATAATATGTTTACCCGTTTCTCCTTAATTCCCATTTTCCTTTATCCCCTCTCTCTCTTACTCTCTCATGATACTTTTTGGGGAAGGCTACTTCATGAAAAGGGACTTTTTGTTTTAATAGGCAGGGTGGGTTTTCATCACTAATTCAATCGGAATTCCTTCAAGTAGCTTTTTGAATTGCCACCTAGATTTTATAAATGACAAATTTCAATATCTTTTTTCTTTATTTTCCACTTCCAATAATCTGGTTACCTGCTTCTCCTTAATTACCATTTTCCTTTATCCTTTTTTCTTTCTTCCACACATCGTTGCACGCTACACCGCAGTCCTAGTGACTACCATTAACACCCATATTATCTTCCTCCACTGTTCTTTTTATTTTATTTTCCTTATTTTAAGTTTCAAACATTGAAATAAAAAGTTTTTGTTTCTTTCCTCGTTGATTGCGATAAATGTTTGTCTAATTTATGTGGTGTAAATTCAAACGAATCAATTTAAACAATTTGAGAAGTAATCACAGTGTCACCTTGCAGTTGTTTCTCCAATACTTCAACTAACATTAATATTTTTTGTCGCTCAACTTTTTATGCCCAAGTGTTGAAATTCGAGTTGCCTGTCATTTATCAATTATAGCAAACCCACACATGAACCTTTGATTTTGCACCTGAACTTGTCACCCTCAATTTTCTCAAGGTAGTTTACCTGTAACTGTGGTTTGTAGACTATTGTAGTGGGTGTGGGTGACTGCAATAGGGTTCTTGCATTACCAAAAATAAAAAATGAAAATCGGTTGATTGTTACCGATCTTATCATTCTTTAAATTATTTATTTCATAATTTATTTAATCGGGAGTAATGCTAAAAATAACTAAAAATAAATTATCTAAATTTAGGCTACTTTGGCTATTAGTTTTGCATGTTAAGCTACTTTAGAACAAATAAACTCATGTGTCCTCTTTTACACTTTGGTAAAAAAAAATGTTAATATAAAGAAAATTTGTAAAAAATGAAGTTTCATATGGACAGAAAAAAAAGTTGCAAGTAACAATTTGGGGCAATACGTATGTATTTGAAACTCTATGGGCATCATTGCAATCATTGAGGGCTAATTAATCAATTGGGGTAATAACTTTTGAGTATTGACTTTATTATAACAAAATTTCCTGAATATCACTCGACTTGACCAGTTTTGTTACGTATGTTTGAGAAATGTTTTATAAACCTTTCTCACGAGTCCTTGTCTATTTAACTTTTCATAACAACCATATCAAATAGTAAGATGAATCTCCACAAATGACTCTATTTTAATTGTCAACCTTTCATTAGGAACCTTTTTCATAAATCCAAGGACGCAAGAGGTGAAGACATTTGTCATCTTCTTTAACCATTAGTCCAAATGCGTCCATATTAGTGCTAACATTTACTACAAATTATAGATGATTAATACAACAAATATAGTAGTGTATTTATAAAATGTTTAGTGTTTTTTCCTAACTTGCACCCGAAGTTTAAACTTAGAATTTCAGGTTTAAAATCCACATTGTTGGTATTTTCGCTTTCTTTTGTGAAAATATACATTAAACAAAAAAAAACAAAAAAGAAAAAAAAAACAAAAAAACGATTAACAATACCAAAATTTAACATCCACTAGTCTATTTATCATCTCCCAATGAATGAAGCTTAATTACCAAGAAAATAGAACATGCTATTATAAATAATAAATAAATCTATATTTTCTATGCCCCAATTTTTACTCTCTCTAGTATCTATATCTTTCAAATTCTTCATCCTTAGTGGTGACTTTTTATATTTTCTCCCATACTCCCAACTTAATTTCATTACTCCAATTCTAATCATATAATATATAAGCTATTTTGGGACCCGACTCGACTATAGACCCCACACGAATTCATCTTCCTCTCGACCATGACATATATAACATCTAGTACTATGTAATGCTAATTTACAAGTGATCGAGTGGCATTGAATCTTTATATATAAATAAGTGTCCATTCATTCAAGGATGTAGTCATGAGATGTCCATTAATGGGACTGTTGACTTGGGTCTAATGTCAATATGTTATTCTTCCTTTGGTGTTACTTAGTGTGTTTGCACAATTTTGTGTAGCACTTTGAGAAAATGATTGGGAATGCCACTGATTTTTAGAAATAAAAACAATGTTATAAACTTTCTACCATTGACTTAAAAGGTTGAGAAAAAGTTGTATCTAACAAGATACTATATGATTTTTCTTAGTTTAATTTGATAACTATATATAATGACATGATTACTATTGTATGATTAGCCAACAAACTATCTATTTGGCTTGTAATTCACATTTCTTTTTTTTCTTTTCCCTTCTATCACGCTTATTGAGAACATTTCAAGTTAATAAAATGAAAGATGATGTTTTTAGTTTGGGTTGTGTTTTTAATAAAATAGATTATCCTTTTAGGACAATGGAAGTACAATTACTATATAAATTAACATTTTCAGAACATGTATGATGATATATTAGAATAATTCTATTTTTTATTCTCTCCGTGTTACAAAAATATTCTATTTTTTTGAATTACAAATTATTTCATCTGTTCTAGAAAGATAGTTAAGTTTTTAGATTTATACGCCCTCTATTCTAAAATAAGTGTCATTTTAGCAAACTCGAGAAATTCCAAAATAAGTGTCATTTTGTTTATTTCAATGCAATTTTTGGTTAAATTTTTAAAACTTACCCTCAAAAGAAATAATATTAATTTTAGCTATTCATTTAAATGGGGTAGGTGAGGATATTCTAATAATTACTTATCCTATTTTAGTGTTTATTAAACTATGTATAAACTATCTAATGATACTTATATTTTAAAATGGGAGGAGTACTAAAAATTGGCCAAAGATTTGTTCTATTTTTAATACAAATGTTAAAAATAAATGTAAACTATTTCTTTGGGACAAGGGAAATATAACAAAGTGAATTATATTTCTACAATAAACCAGTACCATTTTATGAATGAGAATCATTTTTTTTTTGCATCGTTAATTATCCATTAACCTGTTTAAAAGAATACTTAATTAATTCTTCTTTCATTTCATCTAACTATATATACATAATTAGCAAGTTTTGTAACGTTGTACATTGATAGCTATTCATCACCAATGTTTACAAGGAATTAAAAAGTTGTACATTAATAGCTATTCATGTGAACTTATAAAACTCATTAACTTTTTAAATTCTTCATCAATTCTATAATTGAAGATATCATTAACTTTAACTTTTATAACATAACTTGACTTTTTCGTTTTCTATAACCATTTGTTTTCTTTTTCCAATAAAGTTTCTTTTAACTCTTCATTTTCCCTAACCATTTGTTTTCTTCTTATAATAAAATCGTCTTCAAAGAAGTTATGATCAGTTTAAAATCATTTTTCATTCAAATTATCATAAAATGTCTATATGAATAGAAAAGAATATGAGAAGATGTTGCCCTATTATTTCAGCCTATACAATCATTTTGTCATTAGAAGAAGGTTGTGAAGAACCTTTGACACGTGACTTCTAGCTTCCAGTTGTTATTGGATGTTATGATCGATCCGTTCATAATGTTGGTAAAAATTTATTTTTTGAGGTTTAATGTGAATTCTTCATTCGTATTGCAGGTTTAGAAAGATATATTCTCGATCTGTTGCATGTTATATTTGTATTTAGATTAGTAAATAATATAATGGAATTTGGTTATTCGAATTTCTTTTCAACTTAGTATACTTTCTAAAGTAGTAAATACTCAAAATTTTCTTTGAAATACTATTACATTCGAATGGCTTCAAAATGAGAGGCATCACTAGAAATTTATTTTTAGTTAAACATATTATGGCAGGTTACCCCCAAATGTAGTGTATTTTATTTTGCAAAAAACAGTTCTCACATTTTGTTAAAATGTAATGTTTTTAGTATGAATTGTTGAATTTTTTTAGTTACTCGAAATTTTTGTAACCAGAAGTATTGAAGTTCACGTGTACCAAATTTCAAACTTGAATGGATGTTGCATTATTCATTATTATATTATTATACTTACATTGACTACTTATCATGTATCATATTTAGGTTCGCACGTCCAATCCAATTAGTAATTTTTCATTTTAACTCAATAAACATGACAATTTGTTGGAATAAAGCAATTTCCTTAACTCTTTAGTAGAATTTCTATAAATTAAAAGTTTTGGGATCACAAAAATTTATTAAATTTAGTGAATTATTAAATAATCGATAAATTAATAAATTTTTAATTTAAAGAATTTGTATGAGAAAAAAATACTGTCACTAAATTATTTGATTTGCAGTTGTCTTTATATCCAAATATCATCTCCAAGGACTAAGAAACAAGTGTTAGTAGTTCATATTTTACTAAATATTTATAGTAATTATTACTATTTTTTATTGTAAGGGTATTTATTAATTTATGCTATTGTTGGGACGTATAGATATATAGGAGATTTTCTGAAACATTATTATCTTATCATTTTATCAATTTTTTTTCACTTTTTGTACTGGTCCCCAGTTGAAACCAAAAAAAATTATTAATTATTAGAAATTATTAATTTATAAATTATTAATTTACCGACGTTACCGACGTTTTACGGTATTTTGTTTTCTTCGGAAGAATGAGGCCCAAACTTTGACCTCGTAAATAAAGTTATGAGGGACTAAATGTAGCCCACTTAGTCCTTAAAAGAGCCCATTTTATGACTATTTTGCCCCTTTTATTATTGTTAATAAAAGGCTCATCATTTTAACATTTCATAAATTTTAATATTTAGTATTTTTTTTTAACCAAATGTTTGAAGCAATCAAAAGCAAAGTGGAATCTGTGTTAGCGCCAACTTTGTGCAAGAACGGGGCATAAACATCTGAAATGGTATGATTTAATTAGTTTTATATTAATTTTGTTGGAAAAAAATATGTTCTTGTTTATTTTGTTGCGATTGATGTCGGTGGCACGCGTGATCCGGGCACCCATTCCGACGGCCGCAAGCTTCATGCAGGGGGGCAGCCCGTCGGTTGCACACGTAAACTGAGCGCCAGTTCCAACGGCCACCCGCCTACTACATGCGTGTACACCGTCGGATGCACGCGTGAACTGAGCGCTTGTTCCAACGGCCACCCGCCTAATGCACGCGAACAGACCGTCGGCCGCACGCGTGAATCAGGTGCTTGGTTCATTCATTTTTTTTGTTATTGTTTTTTATTTTAAGTGTGGCAATTATATTACTCTTCTCTAAAAATTGTTATTAACTATTTTCTTTTTAAAATTATCTTTATAAATTTAGATATTTTTCTCTAATGATGTTTGGTTTATTTTATCAAAAATGTTTTGAATTTGGTTCATTCTATCAATAACAATTTTAATATTTATTAATTTCTTAGTGTTATTTTTATGTTTATTAACTGAAGATATTTATTACTTGTTAGGTAACTAGTGATGTTGTTTATTGTTATGAAAAATATAATTTTACATATTAATTTTTATTTAAACTATGTAGAGTTCGAGTGAAGATCACGGTGGTGACGATATTGATTACAGTAGATATTTCGTCATTTCAGATATATTTGAGTCATGTCAAAAAGCAATTTCTTGGGCCAGATCAATGGCAATTAAACTTGGATTCGAGTTAATTATTTCTACGCATAAACAAGATGGACACGTGAGGTTCCTGCAATGTAACCGTGGTATACGATACAGAATGGTTCGTAATGACTGGAGAACTGACAGGCGGAAAAACACAAATACTAAATTCTGCAACTGCAAATTCCAGATAACAGTCAAACAATTGGGAGCACCTAGAAGTTGGGGCATGCGTGTGCAGAGAGGCATCGGCAAATTAGCAGACTTAGTGCAGCATCGAAGAAACTTGTGCAGCAAATGACAAATGCTCAAGCTAAGCCATGTGCTATTTTGGCTGCAATTCAAGAAGAACATCCAAAAGATAATGCTGCAAAAAAACAAGTGTACAATTGCAGAGATCAGATGCGGAGGGAAGATTTGGAGGGCAGAGACGTCGTGCACCAGTGTATTCATTTAGCGGAAGAGCACAACTATTTCATTCGGATGCTTAGTGACCCAGATACAAAAGTGTTGAATCATATTTTTCTCACACATCCGGATTCTGTAGAATTATTCCGAACCTACCACTGTTCATTGGTATTGACTCCACCTACAAGACAAACAGGTACAAGATGCCATTGGTCGAATTCACTGGGTCCAACAAACAAGAACTTTATGATTGCATATGCTTTGGTGAAGGATGAGAGTGAGGAGAGTTATGGTTGGTTGTTGCAACAGTTGAGGTTGTTGATAGGTGAAGATATGCATCCGACGGCTATTGTCACTGGTTGAGAGCTAGGGTTGATGAGTCCTATTAAAAGTCATTTTCCACACATGAAACACTTGTTGTACACCTGGCACATTAACAATGATGTTGAAGCGCCAGTGTGCACAAAATGTAATGGTAATAGAGCCTTCGCAGAACGATTTAAGAACGGCATGTGGAATAATATCATAAAATCTCCAACTGAGGATTAAATATGAAGCAGCTTTACGCGAGATAAAAGCGAAGATGATGAGGTTGTCCTCCGAGGTAGTTGATTATCTTGAGAGAACATGGTTAGAGCACTAGGATCAGTTTGTTAATGCTTGGACTAATTATGTGCTACATTTCGGCAATACAACAACCTGCAGAGTGGAGAGTGCTCACGCATCACTAAAACAATGGCTTAACTCGTCTAGAGGTGCCATGGATACAGTGTGGATGAAAGTTCACAAACAAATTGACTCACAACTTAGTGAGATCAGGTACATATTTAATTAGTAGTGTTAGTATTTTTTTCTTCCTTTTTTTATTGGTTATTGATTTAAATATTTTGTTTTATTACAAGGTATACACTTGAATATTCAAGAACTCGTGATGCTGTCAGGTGCATAGTGAACCCTTTGCACTACTTGAAATTTCATATGTCACACTAATGCTTGGAAAAATTGAAAAATGAAATAGATCGGATGCAAGAATTGAGTAATGAAGTGTATGTGCGATGTGGTTGCGTGTTGAGAAACACTCATCACATTCCTTGTACATGTGACCTGAAGAAAGCGATTTCTACTGGTGTTTCGATTAGTGTGGAAGCTATCCATGTTTTTTGGAGAACACTTGAGATAGGCCATTCGGTTGGTGTGGTTTGTGATAACATGTCCGAAGATCACCGGTACTTTAGGACTCTTGTTGCTGAGGTAGAGGGTTCCAATCCCACTTTTGTGCGCAACATAAACTTAATACTTCACAATGAGCTTCACAAAGAGCAACAAAATATTTTGGAACTGGAGGTAAACACGATAGTTAGAGGTCGAACGAGAGGGGTTCATCGACTAGACGTGAACCTAGTAGGTGGTAGCACTCTAGGGGTCGTGGGCGCGGTCACTCTAGTAGTTCATTACGTTGCCACAACTCTTTGTCATTCGTACACACTGCAGGTAAAGCTAGTATGCATATTGTGGTATTATTGTTGCCGATTTCATAACATTAATTATTCTGTAGAAAAAGACAACTGTTAATATCATATGTTATTGTTTCAGATGGGTTTAGGACGGATATCACTGAATACAGCCATGTGGATCGGATTCCAGGAATAATTATTCCCTTTGTTGAAAGATATCTGGATGTGCTTGGAGATGGAAACTGTGGGTTCCGTGTTTTAGCATCCTATTTTCATGAGGGACATGATAATTGGTGGGTGGCAAGAAGAGCCATCACAAATGAACTTGCGGCTAACCGTGAAATGTACAGCTATATGTACGGTGGCGACGTCAATGCAGGGATAAGACGCATAACATGGGACGGAGGTAGATGTGGAGCAGATCACTGGATGATGGTCTGCCAAGACTTGTTCCCTACTGCTACATTTTATAATGCAGCAGTATTTTCTTATTCTCTTCCCTTGTGGGGATGTACTGCTGTTTTGCCGTTAAGAGCACCCTCCACTACATCCCAACCAATGAAGGAGATTGTAATTTTTCATTTAGCGTTGTACCCGCACTATATCCGTGTGGATTCATATGAGAATTTTCACGTACCACCTATACACCCCTTCTGGGAAAGCCACTGTGATGCTAGTGTTGCTGGCTAGGAGAGACGCTATCGTTTCAGGCGAATGCAATGGGAGGATCTAAGGCAGGCCATGTAAACTATTATTTTTTATTTTTTGAGTATGTGGACACGACTTGTTATTGCTATTAGTATTGTCTTACAAAGTTTGTTAAAATTTATTTTTAATTTGGCAAGTGATAGTGTTGAAACAAACACCAAAACAAACACCAAAGTTTGTTATTTTTAAAAGACGTGTCCAAAATCATTCTAAATCTGAAACAAAAAAATTTTAAAAAATAATAAAATCAACAGGTCGAATTCCACTGATTCATGAACTTGTTGAGGTGTGCTTCTTGTTCATCCGCCTGACTCGCATCCACATCCCTGATGATGCTTAGCATCTTCCAGTTCATGGCAAGGGCACGCCTAACCCACTACAAAAGAAAAAAAATAACACGTAAAACTAATAAGAAAAAATAATTCTAACTAAATAACAATGATATATACTTCATCTGTAACATTAAAAAAATAAAATATTTATTAAAAATGGATAAAAACTTACATATTCGCTATTGGCACGAGGAGGAATCACATCACCAGCTAGCTGTGCGGGGATGACAGGCATAAGTTGGGGATGCGAATGATTGTAGTACCATTGCATGTACCCCCCAACACATGCTACAGGATCATCAACAGTGGCTTCATATCGGGTTAGAGCAAGGATTCTTAACTCTGGGAAGCTGATCCAACCGTCTTCTACAGCGTTCTGAGGATGCTCAACCTTGTATAATTTTGGAAGCTAATGGCTGTTCAACTTTTGAAGGTCTGGTGATGTGAGCCGGGATGCACTACACAAATCCAAGCTGACGTAATGCTCGTTGAGGCATGTACGGCTCAACGGTTTTTCTGTACCCTATACAACCAGTGAAGATGGTCCTCTGCATATCATTAGCCGGATCGGCGCCATAAGGTATCCATGTCACCTGCATATATACATACATTTAGTTATTTTATAATTATTTTAAATTATTGTATAATATAATGATTTACCTCGGATGCAGTGAGCCGGACAAGACGGCAACGCAGAGTATGTAGGCGTTCTAATTGGGCTTCTTTTCCAGAAGCTAGAATATTGACACTCCAGATCGTTGCTCAAGCCACGTAGGACTCGAAATATTCAGGATAAGATCGGGTCTAAATTCTGGAAAGTGCTCAGATATCCATGCCTCCAATAAGGTCATGCAACCAGTAAGACTCGTCGAATCTCCTCTACTAGCAATCCCTAGGTTACGATAGAGATACGCTAACGCAGCCGATCCCTATGAGTAGCTCTGAGTACGTTCAAAGTTTTCCATCACCTCATGCAGGCATGTCGATCTAAACCTATTCACACTCTTGTCAACGAACAAAGTGAAACCTAATAGCCATCCTAACCATGCCCTGGCCTCATCCTTCGGCGTCCTATTCTCCCAATCCAATTTGAAAATTGATTCATTTAAAATTCCACCACCATCATAGTCAATTTTAATATTGTTGGCATGTACCTCCAATATATCGATACTGAGTACAAGTAACTCTTCTATAGTAGGTTCTGTAGTAATCATATCTCCGTCCACCGGAATGCACAGAATATGCCAAATATCATGCCAAATGACGGTCATCTCGCCAAATAACATGTGGAAAGAGTTAGTATCCGGCTACCACCTTTCCACGAATGCACATATCAATGGAACATCTATGTGTTCGAATGTGATGTCCTGAAGGTGAGATAAATCTGTCCCTTCAACTAAAACTTTTGCATCAGGCGACATATGCTCCTAGTACCAATCTCTCAACTTGGCACAAACTGTACTTCTGGTTTGTATCCTGAGGAGGCCTCTGTGGTTGCCTTTTCCAGATTTGAGAGGCTACATGCCCAAGAAAACTAGAAATGACAATAGCATCAGATGGCCCACCGGGTAATGGAACACTAACTATCCAGGGTCTATCATCACTTTCGTCAATCTTCAAACGCTTGTTACCCCCTATAATGATGTTGCACAATAATATATATTAAATTGCAAAAAAGTTATTTATATAATAGAAATAAAACCCCTCCTCATCATTAACAATTAATTCTAAAAAATTAATTAAATTATTTATGTTAACTTTTTATCTGATGACCCACTGCTTGTAAAACGACCACATGTTCCTCGTTTTTGAACCTGAATAATAACTTCTTCGTGAGATTGAGAATATGAGCCTTCACCCCGGAGAATATGTGCCGGGATAGATTTTCCAGCACCTCCACTAAACTATTATAATGAAAAAAAGTAAAATTATTGAGTAGATCTACGAAATTTCATGTATCGTAAAATTACAACAACTTTTTTTTTAAAAAAAAACCTAATGAAAAACATTATCGGACTTATTATTAAATTCAATCATTATTAAAATTAAATTGTTTAATTTTATAGTATATTTTATTTACTAACTAAATAATTAAATAACATTAAACAAGCTAGAAAACTTATATGTACAACTATATTAATAATTTATTACACAAATGCCAATAGTTGATAAAAACAAACTAAAAAAATTTAGCTTTACCTAATAAAAAATAAATTAATTAGTTTTACCTCAACAAATTAAATTAATGAAAAGAACAAAACAAAGTAGCTTTACTTAAATAAATTAATATTTAACTTCACCTAAATTAACCTCACCTTAACCAAACTAATTAATCAATTAACTAATATCAAATTACTAATTATTTTACAAAATACATCAAGTAATAAAAAAAATATAATTTATAACATAATTATATAACATTTAATTAAAAAAGAGTGAAAATAAAACAAATTAGTTACATCATAATTAAAAAAAAAAAACCTGGAAATGTCGCGCACCCTACCTGGGCGGATGACCGGCGACGGCATGCCTGACGGCTGAAGGCCGCTCGACAGTGACTCGCACAGAGAAGGCTTGCGGCCAATCGTTTGTCCACCGGGTTAACGCGGGAGGCCCATTGGCCGTGCGCCTTCACTGCGCAAGTCACCGTCGAGCGGCCATCAGCCGTCAGGCACGCCGCTGTCGGCCGTCCGCCCAGGTAGGGCGCACGACATTTCTCAGAATTTTATTTTTTTTATTTTGTTCCAAAATCAGCGAGAATATACATATATATGCGTGAAAAAAACGGAAAAAAAATATATACACACCTGCAGCAAGCTTTTTTCTCCTCTTTAGGTGCGATTTGTCATGATTTCTTCAAAGAAATACTTTAAGAGTTGAAGATTAATGAAAATTAGAAGGTTGTAGATTTTAAAATAATAAAAAAAATTAATTTTTATAGTTATTCAAATAAGGACAGAATTGTAAATGATTGGGCTTCACTAGCATTAATTGGGCTACGTTTAGCATTTTCCATAAAGTTTCATACCAAGCCCATATGTAAATAAGGACTGGGCTGTCCAATCTTTCTTTTGTTAGATTCACAATATCAATAAAATTTTTATTAAGTTCTAAAATGAATGTTCTCATTGCATTCTTTTGGTTTTGTTTTGCTGATTCATTAGGAGCTTATTCTTTGTTCACTTTTATAGTGAAAAGAATGATCAAAATCAAAGAAATACAATTCTCTCTAGACGAATAGTGATAAATGTTATATTGAGTTCACCTAATGAAGTTATTGCGTAAATGATGTGAATACAAAATAACTCCTTTTTTTTTAACCTTTTTTCTTGGTGAAAATAAGGAGGTAAAATATCAAACGTCCTCATTACCTGACCACGCGAGAAAAAAGTACGGTAAAATTAACAAACAACATGGTATCTTAGATCTTGTCTGGACAAGTCACTTTTTGCATTTTTGTCTCATTTTACTTCTTAAAATACCTCTCAAACAAAAATCCCAATATTATCCAAATAATTTTTTAATTTACCTTTTAAAAAATATTCTAAAAATTATTTTTACATAATTTTTCTCCACAACCAGCGGGACCACCTCTGCCGTCACCGGCCCTACCGGACCACCCACAGCCGCCGGCAGGCGACCGGCCAATAGGATTCCAGCCAAATTCTGGCCAACTCGACGGAATTTGGCTAGAATCCGGCTGGCCGGTCGCCGGCGGTGGCGGCGATAAGCAATCCGGCGGCGACGCCGTTGGTGGAGGTGGTTCGGTAGTTCTCTAAAAATATTATTATTTTATTTAAAATATTACCCAAACAACTTTTTAAATTTTATTTCAAAACTCATTTTAAATCAAAATTTCAAAACCAAATCAAAAACTAAAATAAAAACAAAAACAAAATATTGGCCAAACAAGCTCTTAATTATTCAATATGTAATTCCTCTTTAATTAATGTATTTTTATTTTTTTTGAATCCATCCCAGTGGACTCCATTTAAATGTGGGTAAAACTCCCTCTAAAACTCCAATCTTATTTATTACCAGAAAAGATAGCAACCTAACCACTAGACTGTCATTCAATTCTCATCCCCTTAATCAATGTATGTATTTACACGTATGTTCCATTAATATTTCATCCGATGAATTTATTAGATCTATTATCATAATGCCCGTTCTAGAACAAGTAAAAAAAACAACAAATTAATCAAAATGTGAGATAGAAAAGAATAGGAACACGGTGAATAATTCAACACGTTGCATGATTATTGTTTGCCAACATTGTGTGGTTCGTATCAACTTATGGTATTGCACATCCATGACTAAGGAGCCTACCATTGACCGCAAAAACTGAAAAAAAATAGTATTCCCCATTCAATATAATGGCTATTTCTAAAATGCATAGAACTTGGAATTATATGAATTCTATTCTCTGCCTACTGGTCCCTTTTGTTTGGAATCTTTTATTTTTCTAAGACACACTTAAAATTTAAGCCGGATAGGAGCTTGAAATGCAAAAGTTACTCAACCAAAAAAAACTAGACGAAAAAAATTGACACAAATATCATATAACTCCGTTTGTCACAAAATAATTTGTTTTGTCTATTATACCGATTTTAGTTCAACAAAGTGAATTTTCATCTCGGAGTTGAGCGAGTGCGAATTTCATTCTTCTTTGCTGAATAAAATAAAATTGTTTTTTTTTTGGGGGGATAAAAAGTGAATTCAAGGTGACACTTGATAGAACAAAACAGCCGGTCTGTTCAATTTCTATAATGTTGCAGACTAACACTTTGTATTATTTTATCACATGTCTAGCGCAATATCTAGAAGTGAACTCAAAATGTCCACGTATGCATATAAAAATTTCCTATTCCTTGAACCATTCTCTTCAGTTCCTACAGATCAAAATAAATTATTTTTTGGGGACAAATTTACCGATCGGAAAAGATTTACACAGCTTCATAGTTTAGGAAATTTAAGAGAGTTAAAATAACCGGAGCAATGTTGCCCTTTTAGTTTTGTACTATAATAAGAAAGTTATAAAATTCACAATTTACTTTTGTAACATCTCTAAATGTTTATAAAACGGTTTACAAATGGGCACCCTTATCTAGAGCGGACTATTAGTTGTACAAGTAGAAAACGTCCAAAGGGGGGCAGTCGTGGCCATTCTTGCCTCCCCCAGTCCTCTGTATTTGACTATTTGTTATACTCTCTCTGTCCCAAAATCTAAAATTATTGTCCAGTTTGAGTATTCACTTTTACTGCAATTTAAATTAGAAATGAAAACCTAAACTGAACAATAATTATGAGACGAAGGAAGTATATTTTAAAAGATTTCTTTAAAGTTTAGCCCCTTAGATTCTGTCCAAATTTTCATAGAACATTTCCACCAATCACAATTCACACACAGTCACACACTAAAAGAGAATATATATGTAGCCCCTGATAAGTAGAAAGAAAGGGAGACAATCACCAGAACAGAGAGTAGCACATGCCACCAATTTGGTTGCATTTTTCCAGTTGGAGATTGGCTCTCATTCCAGAAAAAGAAGGAAACTGTTATTAGTATCAAAATCTACTTCCTTCAAAAATCTTCCCTCTGAGCATTATTTTCCTCCAAATTTTACGCAGCCAATTTCAGAAGCCAATAAGGTAACACATTCAATACCAAAAAACTAAAAAAAAATTAAAAAAATTACTCCATTTATTTCATCCCTTTTCGTATTCTGTCTAATGAATTATCAAGATGGTTCATTTCGTTCAATCTGGTATGCCATATTTAAGATTCATATCATATAATATATACACATTATAGTAAAAGTTATCCCTTTGTTTATCCAAAATGCTATCTTGATAAGAGAAGAAAAGTCTTCCACATCCATACATTTCCTTCTTTCCATTATCTCTCTTCAATTTTTGGCTCCATTTCTTCCAAAAGACTGAATTCATGATACACAGGGGCATTGGGGTATAAAACCAAGATGTTTTTTAATTTTTTTTTTTTTTTTGGAAGTCTACGAGGAACTTGATGATGTTCTTGATTGATTGATTTGTCAAATGCACTTTGAGTGGATTTGGGGCCTGAAATTTTTTTTTCCGGCAGTATGAAGATGAAAGTGGCGGTGGTGGGTGCCGGAATAAGTGGGCTGGTGGCTTCACATGTTTTGGCAGAAGAAGGTGTGAATGTGACATTGTACGAGAAAGAGGTTTACTTGGGCGGCCATGCCAACACCGTTACAATTGACGGCGTTGACCTTGATCTCGGCTTCATGGTCTTCAATCGTGTATGCATTCTCAAACCTCCCTCTCTCTCTCTCTCTATTTTTCCATTTTATATTCTTTCTCTTCCGAAATGATTATGTTCTTTCTGTTTACTTTATTATAAGATTTGTCAATTTTCATGTCGTAATGATAATAATTAGTAAAATCTTAATGAAGTCAAACATTATCTGTAATAATAATAATAATAGTGTCACTGTAGTAAAATCTTAATGAAGTTAAACCTTATCTGTAACATGATTTAATTAGCGTTTCTTATTCAAGAAATATCATTGATTTTTTGTAACTAGCATTATGCCTCTCTTTTTGTACAAAAAAATAATGAATTAATCTCCTGGTTGGATTTTAATTTAAATTCTCGAGTTAAATTTTATCTTGTAGCATAAGTAACATTTAGAGTCTCTCCAATGTCTCTGCACTGTTTGTTTTTAGAGTTGCACGAACCCAGATTTTGAGATTTTTATTATATCAAGACTTTTTGGTGGCCTTCTTTAATAGCGTCATCAATCAATTTCTTTTAGGGTTATTTTCTTAAACCTGACAAAATAATATTATCACCCCAATAAAGGAACGGCAGTTATGGAGATGAATTTTGTTCATTCAAAACCAAATACTACCCACTGCTAGTAGAAAATAATGTGTTGACGTGTCTCGGTGTCAGAATAATAATAATTTACCTTCAAATTGCCAGTCTAAGTTATAAAATGGTCGTTCAATTTTCGTACATATCCCTTTCGGCTAATCACGTCCGTTAGTTATATAATCCTTCCGACCTTTATTATAAAATATTTTAATTTTTCTTATATTTTATTTATTTATTTATTGTGTGTTTTCACATGAATTCTTAAAATTCTTTTTAATATTGAAAGAATACAATAAATGCTGAAATAAATGTTTAGAATTTTATTTTCAATTTAGAAGTCACAAGAAATGAAACTTAAAACAAATCAAAAGAATAATGATTGGTACAAAGAAAATATAACAAGAAAAAATCACAAGGAAATGATTTTATCCATCTTTGTGAAAATTTTTCAAACAAGGTTTATGCATTTAAAGTTAGGGCATAGTTACAATCCTGACACATCATTCTTAGTGGTTTTTTACTTGTTATTTTTTTCTTGTACCTATCACTATTTATCAAATCAAAATGTTTTACAATAAACACATGAATGAGTATTCCTCTTTCAACCTTAAGATAATTGGCGTTACTAATAATTCTTATATTGTTAGATGATTAGAGAGGTAAGTAACTACACATTTCTTAGGACCAAATTAAGCTTTCATAGAGTAGTGATTAATAAAAAAAAAAAACACAAATAAATAATAGAAAAACCTACTAGGTTTGGGAATCTCCTAGAGGCGCCATCCCATCAACATACACCTTTTCCTGTATAGCAAAGGTCGAAATTTTAAAAATATAATTTAGTCTGTCAGTACTTTAATCATGCAAGAAAGAATGCATGTTAAGCGGTAAAAATGTTATTTTATTCATTATTATGAGGAAGCTAATAAATGAAATTAATCCACTTTATCAATTAATTAATATTATTATATACTTTCTATCAATCTTGCAGAAAGGCCAGTTTTATTAATTCAACAAACAAATCTAAAAACTTGTTCTCCTTTTGATTTGTAGAAAGCATGTCCACCTGATTCCGAATTCTTGGCGTCTGTGATAACAAGTTACATACGCCCTTAATCCCTCACATCTCACCTACCCAGCTATCCTGCCGAATAATGTTCGAAATATATTGAAAAGAAATTAAAAAGAAATATTTAATAACGGAAGATAAGATAAACTATTTAAACAGCTCAGAGAGGAAAAAGATTCTGTTCATAGTTTGGATTTCTCTATCCAGATATTTATATTCCCCTACAACATTTGGGGCCATTCAAATTTTATTAGAGATTCCAGGCCGCTCGTCGTGTCCATTTGTAATGTCAGACTTCTGTTTAGATTTTGTGCCTTCTTTGGTAGCATTAGGTTATGGAACACGAGCTTCAGCTCCAAACCAAAGGAATTAATGTCTTATGCGATAATTTAACCAAAAGGGTTGTATTTTGCTTATATTATATGTATATTAAAACTGCAGTTTAAAGGAAAAAAAAACAAAAAGGATGTAATCAGAAGTTACCTTAACAGGAGAGACTAGTGGTTGCAAATTTGTCACTTGAAAAGGGAATTTACTCTATTTATTGAAAGGAAAAAAAAAAGATACTCCATCTTAAAATAATTATTAATTTGAATTTTTACTTTTAGTACGATATAAACCGTAAAAACTGTAAGTAAAATTTTATTTCGGGAGACAGAAATCGTATTATCTTTATTAGCTGAAACCTTGAGCCCTCAGTGATTGTTCATGTTGTACCAAACTGTGTGCTTTTCTTTTGCTACCGATATGTATATCTTGATCTCGTGATTTTAGTTCCCATAAATTTGCAATTCCTCTCAACGGTTGATTAGAGGTGCTCTCTGGGGTCATAAGCAATAATATTTTTTTTTCTTTTCATTTAGGAAATTTTACATGTCTCAACTTGAGCTCAATCTTAATTTACGTGTTGTGCTTCTCATTAAATCAGCTTAAGTCTAGTGTGTATATTAATGTGGCTCCAAAAATGATGGTCCTTTATATTGTACTACGGAACAGAAGAATTATGGGTGCAATACCAATTAAGAAATCATAGATTAACTACCATATTTAATGACAATCAATTTAAGAAACAGTGTGTGGTGCTTTCTCCATCCTGATTAAGTGGATTTTGTTGCATTTCTAACTTACAATCTAAAAAAATAGTGATAAATTGATCATTTTTGAGTGAACTCCTTTGCATCATGGAGAGCATGAAGCTATATCAACCATATTTTTAGCCATTTTGTACTGAAAAAAAAAAAAGAAAAGGAAAAAGGAATTCTTAAGCAGCTCCTTTGAGGTGTTGTTGATCGATATAAAAGATTACAAGAAACAAGTGTTTGCGTCTGAAAAAAAAACCCAACAAATGAAATAAGGAAATGATTTCAAATGTAGCAATAATCAATTCTTGGAAAAATTAGATTAGAGATTTTCTCAGTCTTGAATGTAATGGAGTTCAGTGAGAAAATGCATTTTTGAACAGAGCTGTATTTAGTTTCACTGATTTTTATTTTTATGTCTTTATTTTTTGCACGAATCAATTGCATTACTTGTAAATATGTACGACATCATTCATAATATGAATAACATAAAATTGCAAGAATGGTGCTAAACTCTTTAAGTAATGATAGGATCTCTCGAATCTTTTAGAGAAGAAAATTGGAAGTAATTCCTTAACAGGTTCGTGGGTTGGTTATTGAAACAGGTGACTTATCCCAATATGATGGAATTCTTTGAGAGTCTTGGTGTTGATATGGAGATTTCTGACATGTCATTCTCAGTGAGCCTAGACAAAGGCAGAGGCTGTGAATGGGGCAGCCGAAATGGTCTCTCCGGCTTGTTTGCGCAGAAGAAGAACTTACTCAATCCTTATTTTTGGCAAATGATTCAAGAAATCATCAAGTTTAAGGATGATGTTTTAAGGTGCGTTTTGAATACTTAATCTAATCTAGCGAATGAGATTATTTGTTTCGCCTTTTGTGTATGCGCCCTGCTGATGAAAGATTTGGTCTCACAATTTGAGTACTAACTGTGTGTTACTAATAAAATGACACAGTCCAGATTATACAATAATTATGATCTCCTGAAGGAATGAGCTGATCTGATGGAAATGTTTGCTTACTGATCGTTTGCAGTTATGTTGAACAGCTAGAGAGGAATCCAGATATAGATAGAAATGAGACATTGGGGCAGTTTATCAAGTCACATGGTTATTCGGAGTTATTTCAGAAGGCCTATCTTGTAAGGCTACTCATAAGCATTTTAACTTGTATTATTTTATCAACCTGCAACTTTTATAGAGATATTGATGTGGAGAATAACTGAACTGCCTGCAGGTTCCAATATGTGCTTCAATCTGGTCATGTTCTTCAGAAGGAGTGCTGAACTTCTCTGCTTATTCTATTCTTTCCTTTTGCCGGAATCACCATCTTCTTCAGGTGCATCCCCTCTAGCATGCATCACTTAAATCGTTGCTTAGCTGCATATCTTTGTCTTGCTATTCTTTGACAAAATTTAAAGACAACCTTTTATTTGATGAGCAGCTCTTTGGCCGCCCGCAGTGGCTCACAGTGAGATGGCGCTCACATAAATATGTCTCAAAGGTAATTTTCCCAAGAATTCACAAAATTAAGTTTCCTTTGATCAGAGAAACAATTTGCTCATGAAATAGAATTTAAGGGGTGATTTTCTGCTAGCAAAATTAATCTTTTTTAACTGATTCAGGTTCGCGATGATCTAGAAAAGAAAGGCTGTCAAATACGAAATGACTGTGAAGTGAGTGCTGTTTCAAATAATGATGATGGTGCGTATTCTAGTTTGTTTTAAGGCAGATCTTATAGGCAATTGTATTTCCAAAGGAACAAAAGTGCAATCTTGTTGTCTTCAGTTTAACCTTCAATTATTATGCGGCTATATGAGAATAAGATTTCTATCTTCAGGTTGTTGATCATCTGATAAATGCTTGTAGGATTGACATGTTTTCAACTTGTACAGGCTGCATTGTTACTTGTAAGGATGGTACCCAGGCGACTTACGATGTGTGCATAGTGGCTGCCCATGCTCCGGATGCTCTGAAAATGTTAGGGGAAGATGCGACTTTCGAAGAATCAAGAATACTCGGTGCCTTCCAGTATGCCTACAGGTAGATACTACCCATGTTTATCCTGATCCAATTACTGCAACATCAATTTAAGTGTCGCGGCATATCAACATTATTCCCTAGCCTTTGCACCTTACTTTAGGATATTCTGTCGGTTTGTTCTTATTTCTTGCTAAAATGCTGTGACATTTTCCCAGTTCAAAATGCAGATTCATTCTTTAACCCTTTATGGCAGTGACATTTACCTTCATCGTGACAAAACTTTAATGCCCAAAAATCCAGCAGCGTGGAGTGCTTGGAATTTTCTTGGAACTGTGGATAACAAAGTATGCGTAACATATTGGCTAAACCTTCTCCAGGTTTGTCGTATGACTAATATCCTCTACTTCAAAATTGCTGAAACCTTACAAATGGATTTTTAAAGTTACTCAATGTTCAGCAAAAAGTAAAAGTTTCTGGTGTGCAGAATCTTGGGGAAACCGAGCTCCCTTACTTGGTGACTCTAAATCCACCTCATACACCAGAGCATACTTTACTTAAGTGGCAAACAGGCCATCCGGTTCCATCTGTAACAGCCTCAAAAGCTTCGACTCAACTTTACCAGATCCAGGGGAAAAGGAAAATATGGTTCTGTGGAGCATATCAAGGCAAGCTAATTCAGGACATACACACTCTTAAATTAAGAACTTCTTTTCCTTAGGTTTAGCTTATTGAATGAGGGCTTTTATTAATGCAATAAGTACTTCTTTTCCAGGATATGGATTCCATGAAGATGGGTTAAAGGTACTCGATCTACCCTATCTTATTTGCACTAGATTGCCATTTTCACAACCATGACACACCTTTGCGAAAACCAAATATAAAGGATACAGGAGAAACAGTATCGGCTTATACCGAAACAATATGCATCTCTCTGCATTTGTTTTGGTCCCATTTGACCCAAATTGATGAATTGGATGCAACTGAGATTGTTCAATTCCTTGCAGGCTGGTATGAGTGCTGCACAAAGCTTGCTCTTCAAGAGTTGTACTTTGCTGGAGAACCCCAAGCATATGGTACCTTCCTGGACAGAATCCGGGGCACGCATTTTGGTTACTAGATTTCTCAGCAGTTTTATTGCCACTGGATGCTTAATGTGAGTCAATTTGGACCAAAAACAAAAAAAAAAAAAAAGTAAATAAATCTGCAAGGTCTTACATGCTTCATTGTAGAAGATATTGTCTGAGAAAGGTTCTGACTCATGTACAAATTGCGTTCACTGGACAGTTTACTAGAAGAAGGCGGTACAATGTTCACCTTCGAAGGAACAACAAAGAAAAACTTCCTGAAAGTTTCTATAAAAGTTCATACTCCGCAGTTTTATTGGAAGGTACCATACATTTTCCCTTTGATGTCATTACTCAGTTGAACTTGCCCTCATATCCTCTATAAGCTTCAATTATACATGCATTTGATGTTTATTTCAGGTCGCGACTCAAGCCGATTTAGGCCTGGCAGATGCTTACATTAATGGGGATATTTCTTTCGTAGACAAAGATGAAGGATTGCTCAACCTATTTATGGTGAGTTGATGGGAATATAACAAACTTTCGTTTTATGTCATCAAGATTATCCTTCTAATTTTTTTTGGCAGATTTGCATTGCCAATAGAGATTTAAATGCTTCTGCTCCAAGTTCTAGTTCCAAAAGGTAAAAGACTTCAAAAAATATCTACTTATATAGTTTTTTATGTTATTTAGCATACGACACCACACTATTTAGTGATTTTCATTGGTTAATACTCATGCACTGAGAACCTTTGCTGGGCAGGGGATGGTGGACACCATTGCTTTTGACAGCAGGATTAGCATCTGCAAAGTATTTCTTCCAACATGTTTCTAGGCAAAATACTTTAACTCAGGCTCGGCGAAACATTTCTCGGCATTATGACCTGGTGAATAAACCATCTGTTTGTAGCAGAAAAATCTGCAAGATACTTGAATAAAAGAACTTGCCTTGATATTATCTTCGTAGGATATGTTATTATTAACATTGTCAGGAAACTGGTAACCTATCATTTCAGATTGATATAATTCCAACTTCAAAAAAGATAGATACAATTCATCAAAGAGATGTTGAGAAGCTAACTGCTCAATTTCTGTCAAAAGTTTGACAAACTACCAATAGTAAATGAAGAATTATCTCTCTGTTCCTTTTCAGAGTAATGAACTTTTTTCTCTGTTCCTGGATGAGTCAATGACATACTCATGTGCAATATTTAAGGTAACTGTTTCAGTACTTCTAAAGCCTTTTGTAAACTGCATTTTCATTTCCTTATATTTCTTTTTAAACCCTCCTCTTGTCATACTTGTAGTCGGAAGATGAGGACTTGAAAATCGCACAGTTGCGAAAGGTTTCTTTGCTGATCGAAAAGGTGAGGTTTTTTTCTAACAGAAGCCTTTAGAACCGAAAGTTGTTTGGCACTGAAGTCATGTTCATTTTCTAACTTAGCTGCTAATCATCTAGGCCAGAATCAGTAAGGAACACCATGTACTAGAAATTGGATTCGGTTGGGGAACTTTAGCAATTGAGGTTGTTAGAAGAACAGGTTGCCAATACACCGGAATCACCCTTTCTGAAAAACAACTGATGTATGCAGAACAAAAAGTGAAGGAAGCTGGATTACAGGTATCATTCATTGAAATTTTTCACACCGAAAACTACGTTATATTTTGCCCTTTTCAACAGAAATGTTTTTTACCATTTTATATTGAGACTGGTTTGAATGTTCTTGCATTTGAACCCTTTGATCATGACGTTCTGTCTTGAATTAATTTCCTTTCCAGGATCACATAAAATTTATTCTTTGTGACTACCGACAATTGCCAGATACCTATAAATACGACAGAATCATATCATGGTGAGTTCATCTGTCACCAAGTTCTGTATTGTGCCAATGAACTCCATGAGTATTTATCATCATCCAACATACATTGCAGTGAAATGTTAGAAGCTGTAGGTCATGAATTCATGGAAAAGTTTTTCAGCAGCTGCAACTCTGTATTAGCAGAAAATGGGATAATGGTTCTACAGGTAAACTAATTGATGTAAAGAACAAAACTGGGTTTGATCAGTTTCGATTGGCGTTAAATTTTGCTAAAACGCACGTATGGATGCCTGGGATTTCAGTTCATTTCGATACCGGATGAAAGATACGATGAGTACAGGCGAAGCTCAGACTTCATAAAGGAATACATATTTCCAGGAGGTTGTTTACCCTCATTAAGCAGAGTAGCAACAGCCATGGCATCCGCATCAAGACTCTGGTAAACTTTTTCACATGATTCAATTCAATTTGTTTCAAGCTTTTGCCGCGTGGGAAACTTATGAAGACCTCAAAATGCAGTGTGGAACATCTGGAAAATATTGGTATCCATTACTATCAGACTCTAAGATGTTGGAGAAAAAACTTCCTGGAAAAACAAAGGTTTATTTCCATTCATCAATCATTCAATCTCATTTTTTGGTCACCCAATATACAATCTTACTGATTTAAAAAGTTCTGATGAATGCACATGAATGGTTTTTCCTCAGTGAAATCATGGAATTGGGTTTCGACAAAAAGTTCATCAGGACATGGGAATACTACTTTGATTACTGTGCAGCTGGATTCAAAACTTGTACCCTTGGAAACTATCAGGTATACTATTTTCTGACTAACAAATCAGTTAATTTGTTTGATCCATTCTGCAACATTCTAAATTTCGAGTCTGTAACATCCCGAAAACTATAAAACTAAATCGCAGGTTGTATTTTCACGACCTGGGAATGTTGTATCATTCGGTGACATACAGCAAGGTGTACCATCAGCTTATTGACTGATACATTGTTCAATCTTTCGAAGTCCCCCACATTTTTTTTCAGAAATACTGCAGGGCTTATTCAATTCTTTCGACTTTGTTATCTACAATGCTGTGTTTCTAGTTTCTACATAATATTTTTTAGTAATCATATTTGGTAAAGGTCCAATAGTGTGTAAAGACTTGATCAGAAATCATTTGATTGACTGATGGATACACATTCATTTTTTCCTTACTTAAGGGACAGTGAGAAATTGCAAGAGAGCCACACGGTAGTACCACTAAGGGAACAGATATTAGCGCACCCGAAAAATGAATGATTTCAATCTTTAAATTTCAACTGCGGTTTACAGAAGACAATTGAAACCGCGCATAGCTAGCCAAAGGGAGTCTCGGCGAATGTTAAGCATGTAAATCTTTAGTTTTGAGAAGAAATCATTCATAAATTTTCTACCTTCATACTTCCTACACAGGGCTTTTCACCATCATCTTGATCTCTTCACTAAACCTTTTCATGGCAGCTTCTGGAAAGCAAACCGGAACAAACATCCCTTTCAACCATTGTTTATTCTCCTTGTGAATGAGGAAGCTAACCCATCCATGCCAAGGCTCCGTATCAGTGACTGCCGCCCCAGCGTAAGCCGGTTTTCCCCACCCAAAATCGATCTCATGGAATCCAGTCCTCCTAATGTCGGAAACCCAATATGTGCTCGCTTTTGGAAGTTGCGGCCAACCTTTTAACCTTCCTTTCAAAACAATCATGTTTGCCAGTGACTTCATGTACTCTTAAGTCACCACCAACTTAGCTTTCATTACCTGCTCTACCGCGAAACTGATAGGGTTCTCGATTAGATTCCCTGCTGTGGTCACCACGGCAGGTAATGCAATGGCATTGCCGTAATACCCTTCAGGCAATTCACGGGAATTAACAGCCGGAACGAATCTTACTTCCTCATCGGAGTTGAATTGGAGGGCCTCGGCGCCACATCGCCAGAGACAGGAGGCGATGACATCGAAGCTTGAACATTTGAGGCGGAGGTGAGGCGGGAGTGAGCTGCGCAGAGCAGAGATCTCGGCCGGGCCGAAGAAAAAGGTTTTCCGGACCAACTCAGAACTCAGTATGTTCTTGGTGAAGGGATCGGAATCAATTCCATTATCCAAGAATGAATTATGATCATATTCGTGGTGGACGCATGTGATTTTTGGAGGGTTACTGTAGGAACAGAGGCTCCTCTGGATATTTCGGCCAGAGCCCTTTTGAAATTGGACAATTCCGACAGCATCTGCTATTGTGTGGTTGAAACACAGGCCGAAGCTGAAACCACCACATCGAAATCGTGTCACCTGACATCTATGTTACCCGGACTCGGGTATGGGTGTCCGGTACGATCCGGGATCTAAGTGTCGGACTCGTCAACTTTGTAAAATTAGGATACGCGGGTATGGATTTGGACACGGATACGGGTGCGGGGATTCTTCTTAGAACTAATAAGGGTGTAGATAAATCTGTTGTATTGGATGAAAAGTTATGAGACTAGTGATTAGTATCATGAAACTTTAAAGTCTATAACAACTAATAAAATAAATAAGGGAGTCAATCTTTAATTAATTGAAAGTATAAGGTCTTGATAATAATTGAAAGGTTTTTGTTTATTGGTTCATACCGGAAGATGGGCTTAATGGAACAATTACTTTATGTCATGTAGATCGGGTTATGAAAGCGGGTTAGACGACTTCGGGTAATTCCTCGAGTTATCAATTAGGGTGATTAAACGGCGTCGTTCAGCTTTAATTGGGGACCAAGCTTCTGAGGCAGTTTCCTGGAAATTTCTTCCAATGCAAACGTCCAAAACGTACTAAGTAGCAGCTGTCCAATACCGTTGCTTTGTCTTTTTCTTCACCTTACAATTGCTGAGCTGTTAGCTAAATTAAAGGATTAGCAGGAATCTCCTCTGTTTATATATGTACCGAGAATCCGATGAGGGCATTATTATGAAATGAATTTCTCCTTATTTCAGCTTTCTTTCTACTTCATTTTCTTCCCCAAAATTCTTTCTTTTCTCATCTCCCTCTTTGCTTAACTCATCTCTTCCAATCTGAAATCTTAATCCTCTTTCTGTTTTCGGGTTATAAGGGTGTTTATACCATCACATTTGGTATCCAGAGCAGGTTGATCTTTTGGACAGTGTGAAAATGGCTGAAACTAGATCTAAAACTCAACTGTTGGAGGAACATGCAAAAAAACAGGATCTTCAAATGGTTGAGATAAACGAATGGAGAAGATTGATGGAAAAGCAAGTTAGTGATGGTCAAACGAGTATGGAGGAAAAAATCAGCAACTGGGGAACACAGTTGGAAACAAAAATTGATCATCAGGCACAATAGTTCGTGAATCTTAGCAACCAGTTGTCGAGCCTTTTGCAGATCTGGCAGAAGGATGGAAACAAGGGAGCTCTGCACAGTGAGAAATCGCCTCTGCTGCCAAATCCGGCAGGAGTATCCAATGAGAAATCTCCTCGACTGCCAAATCCTGCAGGAGTATTCAGAACTGACTTAGAGGGTGAGTCTCCTAGCCCTTGGAGAGATAAGAATGGTAAGAATTCATGGCTTAATCAACCAAGATTGGAACTTATTAATTTTTGTGGTGATAACCCTCGTGATTGGCTGAGAAAATGTGATAAATACTTTAGCATTTATAAGGTTCCTGGTACTGATAGAATGGATGTTATTGAACTATATTTGGAAGGGAAGGCTGATTTGTGGTACCAAAGTCTGAAAAGAGTAAAAGGGGGGCTTACTTGGCTTGAATTTGAGAGGGAATTGGTGAAAAGGTTCGGTGAAAAAGGAGGAATGAATGAAATAGAGGAGTTCAATAAGTTACAACAAACAGGAACTGTGATGGAATATCATGAGAAATTTGAAGAGTTAAAATCTTTAGTCTTGTGTGGGGATCCTCGTTTAACTGAAGCTTACTTTATTTCTAGTTTTATCAGTGGGTTAAGAGAAGAGTTGAAACCAATGGTTAGATTGTTAGAACCTCCCATGCTTTTAAGAGGTTTTGAAATTGCTCAAGTGCAAGAGAAGACTTTGGAATTTACTGTTAAAGAGATGTTGGCCAAAAACTGTAACCAAAGTACTTCTTTTAAACCTTACCATCCTACTGGAAAGACCATCAGCAGAAGTCACCTGAGTAATTCTGGGGCTAGAAGGGCTGGAAATGATCACTTTAAGAGAATTGCACCCCAAGAAATTCAGTATAGGCGCAATAATAACTTATGCTGGAAATGTGGTGAGAAATGGGGACCGGGTCACATATGTAAGCTCCAACAGATTAATTTTATTGCCGCAGAAGAGAATGATGATTTAGGGGATCTTGATTGGTTACAGCAGGAACCAGAAGATAATGCTATCACAGAACTCACCAAGGCTGATCCCCTACTTGCAATCGCCCAGCTTGAAGACTGTTTCTCTAAGAATGATGAAGACAGCAGGATTATTGTTCTCGTTGGATATATTGGCAAGGTAGCTCTAAAGATCTTGATAGATACAGGAGCAGCCAAAAGTTTCCTGAGTAGCAAGTTGGCTCTTAAACTGGGCTTAGGAAGAAAGAAAGTTAAACCTTTTATGGTATCAGTGGCTGATGGATACAGAATTAAAAATGATCAAATATGTCCCGACGCTCAGTGGAACATTCAACAGTATCACTTTAAGTTTGACTTGAGGTTGCTAGAACTTGGGAACTGGGATTTAGTCCTAGGAACTGATTGGATGACCCATTTCAGTCCTATATTGTTTGACTATGGGGCTTTCTCCATACAGCTGCACAGAAGAGGGGAGGTACTCATTCTTAAAGGCCAATCTATAGATGAATTTGACAAGCAGGAAGCTGAATACAGAAGGAGTTTGTATCATAAAAGGAGAGTAGAATATGAAATTTTGAAAGAAGTCCAAATGGAGGAAAGAAGGAGGATTGTTAACCAGTTAAAGCGACAAAGAGAGCAACACTACAATGGGGGTGAATTTGAAAATGCCGGGATCTTAAGTGCTGTTAATATTGGAGCCATACCAGTGGAAATCCTGGAAGTCATAGATGCCTTTCCAGAAATTTTCAAAGAACCAACTTCTTCACCTCCTGTTAAGAGTATTGATCATCAAATCTGTTTAAAGCCGGATGCTGTACCCTTTAAGCTGAAGCCCTACCGGTACGCTCATGCACACAAAGATGAGATAGAAGCTCAAGTGGAGGATATGCTAAGTAAGGGAATAGTACATGAAAGCAACAGTCCCTATGATTCACCTGTTTTACTAGTTCCCAAGAAGGAGAAGGAATGGAGGCTTTGGATTGATTACCGGCGTCTGAATGCCTTAACTATTAAAAGCAGGTACCCTATTCCAGTAATAGAAGAATTACTTGACGAATTGAAAGGCGCTAAATACTTTTCTAAGATTGATTTGCGAGCAGGATATCATCAAATCAGAGTAAAGACAGAAGATGTGCCAAAAACTGCATTTCAGACACACCATGGACATTTTGAATACCTGGTTATGCCCTTTGGTCTTACTAATGCTCCTGCCACTTTCCAATCTTTAATGAATCAAGTCTTTAAACCTTACATCCGTAAGTTTGTATTGGTTTTCTTTGATGATATACTCATTTACAGCCTCACTTTGCAAGATCATGTTATTCACCTCACTGTGGTAATGGAAGTGTTGAAAGAGCATGAATTGTTTGCTAAGAGGAGCAAATGCTCCTTTGCTCAGAATGCCATTGAATACCTAGGCCATGTAATCTCAGAAGCCCGGATAGATATGGATACCAGCAAGGTGGAGAGTATCCAAGCCTGGACTAGCCCTACCAACATTAAGCAACTCAGGGGATTTCTGGGGCTTGCTGGATATTACAGGCGTTTTGTAAAAGACTTTGGTGTTTTGAGTAAACCACTTACTAATTTACTCAAAAAAGATGCCTTCCAGTGGAACCAAGAAGCAGAAAGGGCCTTCCAAATCTTAAAGAAAGCTTTAATGAATGCTCCTGTTCTACAGTTACCTGATTTCAGTTTGCCCTTCACAGTGGAGACTGATGCCTGTGATACAGGTATGGGAGCCGTGTTGATGCAACAAGGGAGACCTATTGCTTACCTCAGTAGAGCTTTCTCTCCTAGAAATCAAGGATTGTCTGTCTATGAGAAGGAGCTTCTACTAGTGGTAATGTCTATCAGCAAATAGAAACACTATCTCCAAGGGCATCACTTTATTATAAAAACTGACCATCAAGCATTGAAGTATCTCCTTGAACAGAAACTCACAACTCCAATGCAGCATAAATGGTTGACCAAACTACTAGGATTGGATTATGAGATCAAATATAAGAAAGGGAAGGAGAACGTTGCAGCTGATTCACTATCTAGACTTCCAAATGAAGCTAGCCGGGAAGAAGAACTCATTGCTATTTCTAGTGTTCAACCTGTTTGGGTGCAGCAAATAGAGAGCAGTTATATAGGAGATGATTCCACGCAGCAACTCATAGCATCAGTAGCAATGAATCCAGAAAACCATCCAAAAGTACAATTGATTAATGGTATTCTCAAATGCGATGGGAAGATTTATGTTGGGAAGAGTGCTGACATCAGAAAGATGTTGATGGAAACCTTTCATTCCACTTCACTCGGAGGACATTCAGGACAGAAGGCAACTTACCAGAGGCTGAACTCTACTTTCACTTGGAAGGAAATGAGGAAGGAAGTAGAAGAGTTCGTGAGACAGTGTCAAGTTTGCCAAATGCACAAGTTTGAACATGTGCCCTATCCCGGGTTGTTGCAACCACTAAAAATACCACAGGAAGCTTGGAAGGAGATTTCGATGGATTTTGTTGAGAGATTGCCCCCGTCAAGAGAGGGTTACACTTCCATCTTAGTAGTGGTGGACCGGTTAACAAAGTATGGTCATTTCATTCCTCTCAAACACCCTTTCACTGCCAAAACGGTTGCTGAGATCTTCTTCAAAGAAATATTCAGACTTCATGGAGCTCCCATCTCAATTGTCAGCGATAGAGATCCTGTGTTCACTAGCCATTTCTGGCAAACGTTATTCAAAACTATGGGCATTACATTGAGCATGAGCAGTGCTTACCACCCTCAAAGCGATGGACAAACAGAAAGACTTAACCAGTGTCTTGAATCATACTTAAGATGCTTTTGCAGCCAAAATCCTAGCTCCTGGACTTCCTAGGTGAGTTTAGCGGAATGGTGGTACAACACCTTGTTCTAGTCTAGTGCCAAGATGACTCTATTTGAGGCCTTATATGGAGTCAAACCAACTAGCATACCCATGGGACCTTATACCTCAGTTGTGATTCCAGCTGTGGAGAACATGCTGGAAAAAAGGGGTGAAATTCTGAGAACTTTGAAAGATAATCTGGAAAGAGCTCAATTCCGTATGAAGTTTTACGCGGACAACCATAGAACAGAAAGAACTCTCAATGTTGGAGACTGGGTATACGTGAAGCTCCAACCATATAGGCAGTATACAGTTGAATTCAGGTTATCTCTGAAACTGAGCATCAAGTACTTCGGTCCTTTTGAAATATTGGAAAAGATTGGAAATGTTGCTTATAAATTACAGTTGCCTGCTCACTCAAGAGTCCACCCGGTCTTCCATGTATCCCTTCTCAAAAAATTTGTGGGGACCAAACCAGTCACTCCAACAGAATTACCTGACTTGGATGATCCTGAATATACCTCTCTGGTTCCAGAAGCAATTTTGCAGAGAAGAGTGGTGATTAGAGGAAACAAAGAAATTGTCCAGTGGTTGATCAAGTGGAAGCACATGGGAGAGGAAGATTCTTCTTGGGAAGATTGCTCATTCATCAAGAATCAGTTTCCAGCATTTCAGACTTGAGGACAAGTCTGATTTCAGACGGTGGCAATGTCATGCAGATCGGGTTATGAAAGCGGGTTAGACGACTTTGGGTAATTCCTCGAGTTATCAATTAGGGTGATTAAACGACGTCGTTCAGCTTTAATCAGGGACCAAGCTTCTGAGGCAGTTGAAAATTTCTTCCAACGCAAACGTCCAAAACTTACTAAGTAGCAGCTGTCCAATACCGTTGCTTTGTCTTTTTCTTTACCTTACAATTGCTGAGCTGTTAGCTAAATTAAAGGATTAGCAGGAATCTCCTCTGTTTATATATGTACCGAGAATCCGATGAGGGCATTATTATGAAATGAATTTCTCCTTATTTCAGCTTTCTTTCTACTTCATTTTCTTCCCCAAAATTCTTTCTTTTCTCATCTCCCTCTATGCTTAACTCATCTCTTCCAATCTGAAATCTTAATCCTCTTTCTGTTTTCGGGTTATAAGGGTGTTTATACCATCACACTTTTGTAGTTTTCCTTCTCTTTCTGCACTGAATAAGTTTGAATCTGGTTGGGCCATTTTAATACTTCAAGCCGAATAAAAAAATCCTTTGCTAGGCCCAGGCCCGTCATCTATTTCATCGTCTTCCTTTCTTCTTTTTAGCCAGCCGCCACCGCCGGCAACCACCTCTGTTTCTTTCTTCTCCTCTCTCTAATCTGAATTAAATTTCTCGTCCTTTGTCACCTCACAATTTCTTCTTCCCTTCCCGCCTCTTCTTCATTCGCAGTCAACTCCAAGTCAACGGATCCAAAATCAATTTGCCGTATCCCGTCCGTATTTCGTACCCGCACTCGCGTCGACTCGTGTCGACACGGGTATTATGCCCCAAACAGACGAGTCCGGGTAACATAGCCTGACATTGTACATCGTGTCAGAAATGATTGATTCTCCAACCCAAAAAAACAAATAAATAAATAAATAAATTATGTCGCTTTGTTGAGCTAAAACCATACCACAAATTAACACTAGTGAGACGGAGGGATTATTATTATTATTACTAAAAAATAGTTCAAAATCAAGCAATCCCATAAATCTGCGTGGACTAATTTTTCCTGGGACAAAGGGAGTACAATTTAAAAAGAATACCTGGATTTGAAGCAAAGGGGAATCTATAATTCCGGACGAAAAACTGCACAATAGCTTGTCCAAGCTTGGAAACGGCGGCTGAATCTCCTGCTTGAATTCCTCCAGTGTCACGTCGGCGTCGGCCTCAACAAACTCCACACCTTCTCCGGTGTAACTCACCGCCAACTTCCCTCTGGTCCATCCTTTTGAAATTGGCCAATTCCAAAACCATCTGCTATTGTTTGGTTAAAACTGAGGCCAAAGCTAAAACCACCACATCGAAATCGAGTCACTTGTGATGCACGCATTATGCAATATGTTCAATACCGCCTCAGAAATGATTCTCCGATCCAGAAAAACAGTCCACTTTATCGAACTGAAATAAGATGAATAACAAAATAACACTATTCAAGCACTACAGATGTGGAATAATGATTATTACTCCTTCCGTCCCAAAATCATTGTCCAGTTTGAGTTACACTAAAAGTAAAATCTTAAATTGGATAATTTTGGGACAGAAGGAGTACATTATTTGGTATACACACACATATAAGGAAGAATACCTGGATTTGAAGCAAAGGGGAATCCATAATTCCGGACGAAAAACTGAACAATAGCTTGTCCAAGCATGGAAATGGCGGCTGAATCTCCTCCTCCTGGAACTCTTCCAGCGTCGTGTTGGCGTCTGCCTCGACAAACGCCACACCCTCTCCGGTGCAATCCTCCGCTAACTTCCCCCCAGGCAATTCTTTCATTCGTCCAGCAAAAGGGTAGTAATACACCAAAATCTCTGCCAGAGCTACCCTGATCACCTTAACAGGATCCTCTGTCCTAATAATATCAGCTCTATTTCTGTAAAAGTTTATGAAAGGAAAAGGGTGACGTAGCAGATCTTGGTCGTCGATATCTGACAGGGGTTTAACTTCTCGAGGTGTTAGCCTCGCCGGAGAAATCAGCTCCGGCATCTGCTTATTGACCGTGAAGGTCTTCGACATCGTCAAAAAACCGCCTGATGTTACCCTAATATAAATCAGAAAGGACAAACAAAACAACTTCGGGGGAAGGAATGAAGAAATAAGAAATGTAATTATCCTTATTAATGCAATTTGAAGCTGGAACAAATGCTTGTATTTGTACGTGAAGAAAAGCCGGGGAGAAATGGTTAGTATCATAAAACAATTGGAAATGCTTGCTATAGCAACATTAATAATTATAAAAGATTTGACACCCCATGAGCATTCCTAAATTATAATTATACTCTGGTCGGTGCCTTATGTTGTTGGCTCAATCTTTCTATCGGATATTATCATTGTCGAAACGAGATCCTTCAACTAGTTATTTAGTTATTTAGGGTCGATTTTGTAGAACTTAATAAATTTGCAATAAAGTTATTGAACTTTGCGACACATTCTTTTTTTCCCCCCTAATATTCATTAGGGATTGAAAATAATACTCCCTCCGTCTCATAATTATTGTCCAGTTTTACTAAAATGAAAGATTTTATTTTTGGTCAAACTTAACTATATTTTACCTTAAACAACCGGATATACCCCTGCATAAGTAATTGTTTAATCACTAAGATTTTATGGATAATGTTTTTTACTAAGGACGAATGTGTAACTTGATCCATAAAAAGTCAAATTGGACAATAATTTTGGGACAAAATTTTTTTGGCAAAGTGGACAATAATTATGGGACGGAGGGAGTACATCCCTTCCAAAATAAAAGTCCAGGGACAATGCAGTATACCCTAACATGACGATTGCGAAAAAATAAAAATAAAAAATAATACATCTTGATGAATAATGGTAATATTATTGAAATTGAATCTGGTTTATCCTTGAGACTTATGAATGATACAAGTGTTAGCGGAACAATAATGCTATTAGTATTTTTTTTTCCCCGTTCTTGAGGCATAGTGATACTCATTCGATTAATTATGATGTCTATTTGGACGAATAGTGCTCTACTTCTTGATGAATGTTATAAATAAATAATAGTGTTTTTCTAGATAAATAATGATAAAGTTATGGATGAATAACTATGTATGTGAGAATTTAAGTTTTCAAATGAATAAGAATATCCACTTTCACATCAAATGATTAGCGATATAATTCTTGATGAACAACTGTCCAATTATTGGATGAACAATGATTATTTATATTATTAATTTGTCTTAGGTTTAATATACTGTGTTTTTCCAATTGAAAATGAAATCTTAAAAATATTTTAAAATAATTAAGAGGATACAATAAATAAAAAAAATACAATTTTAAGGTCAATTAAAAAAATATAATGAATAAAATTTAGTACAAATCAAAATGGGGAAATACGTACCAAGAAATGGCGTGCGTTATAAACAGGTGTGAATGCATGGATTAGTTGGAAATACGTACGAAAGGACCAAGAAATGGCGTGCATTAACAAATTTATTATTGGGAATGCTAACATTAACTACAAAAAGAATTTGGCATCCCATAAGCTTTCCTAATTTATTTCGGTCAATGCCTTACGTTGTTGGCTCAATCATTCAGTCGGAATACACTGTATTATTGTTAGTTGAAATGAGAGCGCCAGTTACGGTGATTCAACTGGGGTAGTAAAGATCGGGAACTATCAACGTTACTAGCTAGGTCGACCGGGTTCAACATTTGTTGGATGGTCAAGTTGTTTTTTTTTTTTTACCCCGCAATAAATTCAACCAGTTAGTTTAAAATTTCGTAGTACAGAGCATTTAGGGAGAACATGAAGGTTACAACAACAGCATACTCAATATATTTCCAATTCGATTGGGATTTGGGGGGCCAAGATATACGTAATCTTAGTCTAGTATTTCAATGTAGAACTATATAATCATAATTAATTTACGAATAGTGGAGTCAGCGTTCTGATCCTAAAATAACAAAAATTATAACTGCGGAGATCTTCATCCGGGCAAAAATATATACTACTACCTAAAGGATGAAAAAGATAAAAATCTAAAATTTAGAAATGACTACTTTGATTTAAACTAAATAACTTTACTTTGGAGGGTAGGGATTTTATGAACAGGTATCTTCAAAGGCCATCAGAAAAAAAAAATCGAATCAAAACGTTAGAACATATCTTATACATTCACTTCTTTTTGTAATGTGTCGTGGAAATTTTTTGGAAACCTTTTCAAAATCAGAATATTATTCCATTAATTTACCAATACAATTATTTTAAAAAAAATCAAATTTTCCTTCAAAAGAAAAGTAGCATTACATAGCACCTCGATCATTTTATTAAAAAGGTTAAAAACGAATAAGCACTTCTGCCGCCCTAAAATGATTATTAAATTTTAATTTATAATCTTAGCATAAATTGTACATACTCCGTTTCAGAAAAATAGTTCACATTGAGTTTTGATATTTGTACTAAAAATCATAAAAATTCCAAAACTTAATGTGAATATTCTTTTTTGGGACAGAGAGAGTATTAAAAGTGAAAATATACACGGAGCAATAATTTTGGAATAGGAGGAATACTCATTTTTATACCGTAATTAAGTGTTCCTCAAATTGCATGAAAATTGTACTATAGCGCACTTATTTTCAAATGGATCGCAATCACTATTTTAAGAAAAAAAAAAGAAAAAAAAATAAAAAACTCCAGCAAAAATCGAACTCTTGACCTCTTGGTTATAACCATCCTCCCATTCTAATCCCTCGACCTCGAGGATTGCAGTCACAATCTAATCTAAAGGACAAGCGAAGTTGTAAGAAATGACTTTGTGAGCTAGTTAATTAACATTCTGTCCATTAGTACCTACTAGTCTTAGGGTCTGTTTGATAAAAACTATTGTTTAATTTTAAATGCCTAATGTTGAATTAAATATACTGAATTCATTAAGCACTTATGAAATAAGTAATAAACTAACTTTTATTACTTATATTTTATACTGCAGTTTCACCACTATTTAATCAATTATGGGATTTATTTTTGGTTATCGAACATGCAGAAATAAAAAATATTTAATCTAATAAGTTGAATCATTAAGTGCATTTATCAAACATGCCCTTAAGCAAGTAAACTCTTAGATTTATGAAGAAACCATTCATATTTCATAGTTCCCCCAACACAGGGCCTTTCACCGTCATGTTGATCTCTTCACTAAACCTTTCCATGGGAGCTTCTGGTAAGCAAACCGGGACAACCATCCCTTTCACCCCTTGTTTATTCGACTTTGGCAATACAAAGCTAACAATTCCGTGTAAAGGCTGCTTATCAGCTATTGCCGGCCCAGCGTAAACCGGATTTCCCCAACCAAAATCGACCTCATTTAATCCAAGCTTTCTTGCATCAGAAAGAATAAATGTGGACGCTTTCGGGAATCTCAGCTCGCCTTTTAACCTTCCTCTTAAAACAGTCAGGTCAACAAAGCACTTCATGTACTCCTCTGTCACCTCCGACTAAGCCTTGATTACGTGCTCCACGCCGTAGCCGATCGGGTTTTCGATTAGTCTCCCTGCAGTTGTAACCGCTGATGGATTGGCGACTGCATTTCCATAATACCCTTCAGGCAATGGTGGATTAAACCGGGAATGGGCATTCACAGCCGGGGCGAATCTTACTTCCTCATCGGCGTTGAATTGGAGGGCGGCGGTGCGACAGCGCCAGAGACAGGCGGCAATGACATCGAAGCTGGAAGACTTGAGGCGGAGGTGAGGCGGGAGGGAGTTGCGTAAAGCAGAGATCTCGGCCGGGCCGAAGAAAAAGGTTTTCCGAACCAGCTCATTACTCAATATGTTCTTGGTGATGGGATCGAAATCGATTTCATTATCAATGAATGAGTTGTCATTCTATTGGTGGTGGACGCATGTTATTTTTGGAGGGTGTCTGGCCGTCAGAAGTTCCCTCATCCAAACAGAGGTAACTGAAGGAACAGAGGCTCCTCTGGCGGTTTCGGACAAAGCCTTCTGAAATTGGGATTCCGATACCATCTGCTATTGTATGCTATTGTATGGACAAAGCCTTTTGAACAAGTAATTGGTAGTTTCTTGCGCGTGGCAGCTTCATTGACGTTCTTTTTTCCAACCATTAATTCCAATCATTGATGATTATTTATGAGATGGATGGAGGACTAAATGTAGACTTTTCTCAGATTTGAACTTATTGCCATTGCATAACTTTGAACAAAGCGGAAAAACTTATTATTCATAAGCTTTAATCAGTGTGCCTTGTCATGATTTTTCCAGAGTCGCGACTCAAGGCGATGTAGTCCTTGTAGATGAATATAATGGAGACATTTCTTTCATGGACAATGATTAAAGGTAAGCTCGTGAGACGATGTAAACCTATTTCTCAGATGACAAATCATTTTATTCTGATACTTACCTGTGTTATTCCGCAAGAAATCAGTAGTTTTCAGATTGATATAGTTAACCATATAAATACCGAAATGTTGGTCTTTCAATTTCCTTTCCGCGTTGACAAAGTAACTACCAATTTTCTTATAGATGATGAAAGATTAAAGGAATGCTTATCTCATCTGTTGCTAGCCAGAATAGAGTGACCTTTTTTTTTCTCCGTTCCTAAATTGACAATTATATACTCGTGTGCCATTGTTCTTTTTTATTTTACTTCACTTTCTTTACTTCACAACTTCTGAACTTGCTTTCCTTGTGTACTCATTTTAGTCAGAGCTCAGAAGATGATATTTTGAAAGTTGCCGAGTTAAGACAGGTTCATTTACTGATTGAAGAGATGAGGTTTGTTCTTATAGAAATTGCCCTTAAATCCTAAAGTTGTTTTGACTCTGAAGTCATGTTCATTTTGTAAATTACTCGACTTTAAAGTATGTTTTTCTAGCAATTTCATCAATACCAATAGAATGTTAAATCAATGTGTTTGAAATACAAAATTATCCATATTTATTATCCATACAACTCATTGCTAACCAATACAATCTCTTTTAAATACCATTTTCATTTCCAATGTAAAGGTAATATTAAAAAAATAAGATAAAAATTGCATCGATTTTGTAAAACGACATATATTTTAAAAATTCTTGTTTACATATACTAAAAAATGGAGGCAGTACCTGCTAACCATCTATGGTCGGATTTAGGAAAGAATGCCATTTTCTAGAAATCAGATTCGGTTGCGGAACAAGAGAAACTGAAGTTGTTAGAAGAACAGGTTGCCAATATACTGGAATCCCCCTTTCTAAAGAAAACAACCAATGTATGCAAAATAGAAAAGGTAGGAAGCTGAATATAGAACGTATCATTCAATAATATGATTTCATGTCGAAATTGTTAAGCCCATTCTAGAAGAGATGTTTGTATCTATTTTATGTCGAGACAGATTGATTGTTCTTGCATTTGATCCCTTTTGGACATTAAACCCAGTGCCTTGAATTGAATTTCATTTCTAGGATATGGAGAAATAACTAATTTGTGATTCATGCTCTTTTTATGACAAAGAACAAACTTCAACATAAACTATTTCTTTTGGGACAGAGAATATTATTCTTTGTGACTACCGGTCCTGTATTTTGCAATTCAAGCCCATAAGCGTTATAACATCATCCGACGCAAGTTGCAGTGACGGCCATCAAATTACTGAAAAGTTTTCCAGAAGTTGCAACTCTGTATTGGCAGAAAATGTGATAATTAATGGTCTTGCAAGTAAACTAGATGGCTAAATATACAACTGAACTAATCAAGGTCCATTCGGGAACTGAATGACCGTATTTAATGACAGTTTCTTTCCACACTAAATTTTGCTATTTTAGTTTATATCGATACCGGATGAAAGGTACAAAGAATATAGGGAAAGCTCGGACTTCATCAAGCATAGTAACAACAATATATGCCACGAGATGATTTTTATTTCATGTATTTTCTAATTTTAAAAAGTTATAAAATAAGTATAATTATGTCATTATAAAATTATATTGATTTTGTGATTTTTGATAAATAATTTATCGTCCTTCATTAAAAATATTTTTAGGTCATACACATTTTATTAATTTGAGCTGTTAAATTGCCCTTTAGCCAAATTTTTCTTCTTCTTTTCTTTCCCTCTCTCCCTAGGTTTCTCTTTCTTCATCAACCACCACCAAAATCATAAAGCTTGAGCACCCTTTTTGCTTCGACTTCTTCAACCGGTGATGTTAGTTTTATTAGAGTCAATTGGTTCTAATTCCTAAATTGAAGATACTCAAATAATTATAGACAAATATAGCGGAGAGGATATGATTTGATGATAGCAAGATTAAGTTTGGCTTATAGATTTTTCGGGGATAAAGGTGGCATTTGATTGGATTGAATGCTGTTGAGATGATAAATGATCATTAAAATCTTCAACTGCACTTTGTATATAGCATTCAATTGATGTCTTGATGAGTGAATTTTTTTTTTTTTGTCTAAATTGGATTTTTTTTTTTTTGTCTCATTCGGTATATGTAGGGACATGGGAGGAGGTGGCAGAGGGATATTGTATGTTGGTGGTGGTGGTTGCTGAATAAAGAGAAATGGGACAAAAGAAGAGGAGGAAAAAAAATTATTAATTAATAAAGTGTGGGATCCACCTATTTCATTAAATAAAAAATCAAAATGTGGCCGGAATTTGTAGGTGGATTCCGATGGATGGAAATAAATTAATGAATAAGTTCACACCTTGTGATGAATTGTCAAATTTTCAAAGTTCGATATGAGATTATTTTAATTTCTCAAACTTTGGGAATAAAATCTAACTTCGTCCTAGCAAAAACAGAAGGAAGGGATCACTTAGGAGCTCAACGAGGTATATGAGTAGATGATTACCTATTTTTGTTTTTTTATTTTTTATTTTTTACTTTTAGTATGTTAATTATATTTCTGAAGAAAGACAACATTAAATTCTTGTACATAAAATTGTAAGTGCTTTTTATTTGTTGATATGATATACTCACTCCGTCCCATAATTATTATCCAGTTTAAATTTTCATTTTTAGTTCAAATTGTACTAAAAGTGAAATCTCAAATTGGATAATAATTTTAGGACAGAGGGAGTATTTAAATTTTTTCTTTGTCTGTTGCAATAGTTTGTTCATGCTCAGAAGAAAATGTTGCCGGGTTCGTGGAAGGATAAATGGGCTCGAAATCTCATCATTCGGTTTCTTGGTGAATTTATTGTCTCTGGTTGCTTAATGTGCGTAGTAATAATATTCAAACACGCTGTACACCTTTTTGTTTCTATAAATTCCTACCCTCTATGAGTGTGTGTGTGTGTGTGTTTGGTTCTTTATTATTTCTGGGTTTGTGTTGGATATATATATGTCGTGGATGGTTCTTATAAGATGTCCAATGTAGTGTATTCGTTTATGCACCAGTTTTTCCGAAGAAGATGGTACGATTCTCACCTTTGGAGATGCTTCACAGAAAAGAACTGCCTTGAAAGTTTCAGTGAAAGTTCACAATCCTCAGTTTTATTGGAAGGTTAGAAATTAAAAATTTTACTCATTTCCGTCACAAAATAATAGACACTTAATCTTGTTTGTTGTACTCAAATAGGTTCGACAAACAAGAATCTAATTTTAAGACGGAACGAATAGTTGTTTTTTCTTCTTTTCGATCCGGGTTTATAGTGGTGAATTCCCTGCAGGTCGCAACGGAAGCTGATTTGGGGTTTGCAGATGCCTACATCAATGGAGACATTTCTTTTGTTGACCAGAACCAAGGTTTGCTTAATCTTTTCTTGGTAAGTTTGATGGAGCCTAATTAGTTATCATTAAAAAAGCAAAAATAAAAAGAAAACATAAAATAGTTATCTTCTATATATATAATATTTCCTGAAGATTAATTGCCTCTCTGATATAATTCATTTCAGATTTTTATTACCAACAAAGAACTAAAAGCTTCTTTGTCAAGTGGTTCGGCACCTTTGCTTCTATCAGCCGGATTAGCATCTGCAAAGTACTTGTTTAAGTATGTCTTGAGACCAAATAATCTCACACAGGCTCGTCGAAATGTATCTCTCCATTACGACCTGGTACTTGAGAGTACATATCAAGCTTCATATCTCTTTCTAAGTTCTGAATCTTTGGATCATGATGAGATACTTTGGTAACCGTTCTTTGTTGTTCTTAGACGGGGTGCAGTTATAACCTAACAAATCGAGGAGAAACTTTTAACCTTGTTGTGGCATTCAGTTGAATTAATTCGTAATGTGGTTTTTCTTTTTTTTTTATTTTTTTTTTTAGAGTAACGAATTATTTTCCCGGTTTCTGGACGAAACAATGTCATACTCATGTGGAATATTTAAGGTAATACAGCAGTTCTAGTTGTTTTTTTTTTTAAAATGATTTTTAGTCATTTCTGTCTAATTCAGCCAACTACACATCATTAATTAATGTTTCGATTTCTTGTCGGTCCTGATTGGGGGTATAGTCACAGGATGACGATTTGAAAACTGCTCAATTAAGAAAGATTTCTTCACTCATTGAAAAGGTGAGACCACTCTCTTTTGAATTGCTCATATCTATGATGTAACTGCTCATCGTGTTCATGTAGATAATTAGAGTATACATATATATATATATATGTGTGTGTGTATAAGTAGTTAATTATTTCTTTAATATGTATTATTTATTTTACGTAACTCAATTTTTCTAATTACACAAACCCTAATTTTTCGTGTATATATATATATATATATATATATATGTCGAGAGTTGGCTAGAAACAGTATGACAAGCTCTTCCAAAATACAGTTTTGTTAGATCACCAAGTCGATTTATTTATCATTTAATCGTCACGTTACTTGGTACTTTTCCTTCTAAACATTTCAGGCCAAAATAAGAAAGGAGCACCATGTACTTGATATTGGATGCGGTTGGGGAACTTTAGGTATTGAAGCAGTGAAAAGAACCGGGTGTCAGTATACGGGAATCACCCTATCTGAAGAGCAACTGGTCTACGCTCAACAGAAAGTAAAGGACGTCGGGTTCCAGGTGTGGTTTTCTGTTGAACCAATTTTATAAGACACCATTTTAAAACTGTGATCATTGGTTTAGAATAGTCAATCATAAATGGCATCTTTAAGCGATTTTAGTTAATTGCTTTCCTTCAACAAGTTGTCCATTGTCCTATCATACCTATACAAAGCCATGTGGAAAGATACTCCTTCTATTTTGAAATATATGTCGTTTTACAAGTTAGTGAAATTTTTTAAATATATGTCACTTTCACAAATCGAGACACATTTGATCACTTTTTACCAATGTTGCCCTGTATTGGGAATGAAACAATATTTATAATGAATTTTTATTGCTTTGTGATGAATTGTATAGAAAATAAATAACGGCATTTTTATATTTTAATTATATTATTTAATATTTTCTTGGTTTTGATGAATTTTCTAGAAAGACATATATAGAAAATAGAGGGAGTATCTAGTTTCAACATATGGATCCCATGTCATTAATGCTCAACTCAACTTTATTTTATATATGCAGGATCGTATAAATCTCGTGCTATGTGATTATCGTCAACTGCCAAATAACTTTAAATATGACATAATCATATCTTGGTATACATTATTTCTTTTTTAATATTTCTTCGAAATGATCTTCTAATTTATATTTTTGTTTTGTATCTTTAATATAATTTGAACTAAAAAAAATTCAAATCGGATAATATATCATTTCGTGGTGAATTTTCTGTCGGAATTTACAATTTGAATCCGTTCGTCAATTCCATAAATTGCAGCGAGATGGTGGAACATGTCGGTCATGGATTCTTTGAGAAGTTTTTCAAGTGCTGCGACTCTGCATTGGCAGAAAATGGGCTCCTTCTTCTACAGGTAAATATATACCAATGTCGGCACGTGTATTCCTTTTTTTTTTTTTTTTTTAAAGGATACCTATTTTATTAATGAAAAATACTTACCCTATTACACCACATTTTATAATAATTTAATTATGTTATTCGTGGATCTCATTTATACTAACTTTAATCAATTAGCAAGAAATGAAGGTCATAATTAAACTAATAAATAACTCATGTTTGAGTTGAGCTAAAAACAAAAGGAAAAAAAAAAATCAAGCGGTCTCAAAATCTCATGTTAATAGGTAATATAAGCTTTGAATTTGAAAAGAAAAAAGAGTAATGATACATGCGGCGAGAACTAAAAAATAAAAAATAAAAAAAATGGAAGCACCTATTTAATACTACTATTAATAAAATGACTACTTGTTTTTGACAAGAGAAATTGAGAGTGCCCTTATTTTCTTAGTTCACATCGGTGCCGGATCAAAGGTATGAAGAGTACAGAAGATGCCGGAGTTTCATAAGGGAATACATATTTCCCGGTGGTTGCCTGCCATCACTAACCAGACTCATGACAGCCATGACTACTGCATCCAAGCTATGGTATAGTTTGTTACATTTGAATTGCCCTTAAATAATTGTCATGTTCCCTAAAACGATGTCCTCGAATGGCAAAACTCACGATTAAATGCTACGAATTGCAGCGTTGAACACGTGGAAAACATAGGATTTCATTACTATCCTACCCTGAGATATTGGAGGAAAAATTTTGCCAAAAATAAAAGGTATATATAATTAGGTTTAAGGTGAATTACCTTTATTTTTGGGCTTTAGTGGATTTTTTGGTATTGATTTCTAAAAAAAATAAAAATAAAAACATTCAAGTTAGTCGGTACTCTCTCCGTTCTAAAATAAGTGTCGTTTTAGCAAAATGGAGAAATTTCAAAATAAGTGTCGTTCTCATATTTCAATGCACTTTTTGTCCAAAATTTCCAAAATTATCCTCAAAAGAATTACTACTATTGGTGGACATTTTTTTAGTGGGGTTGGTTGAGAATATTCAAATAATTTTATTACCTCATTTAAGAGTTTCTTAAACTATGTGCAAATTGTAAGATGACACTTATTTTGGAATGGAAGGAGTAATAACAATCGATTCAAAAAGTCAAAATTGGATTTATAGTTTGAGAATATCCAATTTCGATGTGTGTCTGTCAGTGAAATCCTGGCATTGGGATTTGACGAGAAGTTCATTCGGGCATGGGAATACTACTTTGACTATACTGCTGGTGGATTTAAAACTGGCATAATTGGGAATTATCAGGTACGTTAGATCCAGAATGCATTGCATATTTATATCCTTCCATCTCAAAATAAGAATTCAATTTGTTGTATTATTTTGTTGAGTTAATATATAAAACGATCTCAACATTTAGCTCATTATCTAAAATACCTCACTGTTAAAAAAAATAAAAATAAAAAACATTCTTTAACTGGCATGACAAATGTTAAAAGGGTCCTCCGAATACAAAAAATTGATATATTCATATGAATTGGCAAAAAAAGTAAAAAAAAGTTCCCAAAGAAACCTCCAAGATTTTTTTCCAAACTCTAATAAAATTAAATATCCACTTCTAAATCTATTATTCACTTATTGTGAGCCCCTGATAGTTGAATTTTGGATTTTTGATTTTATTAGAGTTTGAAAAAAAATCAAGGAGGATTTCCTTGGGGTACAAACGTTTTTTTAGCACTTCTTTTTTTACTTAGTTCATGGGCATGCATCAATTTTCAATGGTTGGAAGACCTCTTCGTATCGATGACAGGATATTTTCTATATTTTGTTAAATAATTTTGGGTATTTCAGATTATGAATTAAATCTTGAAGGTGTTTTTGCTAGTAGTAGTAGATTTTGTTTTATTACTCGGAAATAGTAGTTTTTGCCTTAACCCACTGTGATTGAGCGAGTTTTTACAAATGATATGGCGTGTTTTTCTTTTGGTAGGTTGTATTTTCAAGGCCAGGCAATGTTTCATCCTTTGGCAATGTGGAAAATTGATGGTCAACCCTCTCCTTAATTAATTCTCATTGACTGATTGGCCAAGAAAAATATCTTTCAGCATCTGAATCTCTCTAGCTAGACGCAAGAAGAACCGAAAATTAATGAAAACATCCATTTTACCTTTTCTTTACTTTCTATAATCATTTTGTGTATTTGTAATATCACTTTAGTTTCTTCTTTCTTTTAAGATTAAATTGTTTCGATATTCAATCGGAACTTCAAAACTGTTCCTTGTACCCCCTAGTGTGTTGACAAGGGAAACATGCGCAAGAAAATGTGAGGTTTTTTTTTTTTTTTTTTTTTTTTAAGAACAAACTTTCATTAGACTTTTTAGAACTCAGTCAACTCTGATTGATATATAAAACTTAGAATCGAATTCCAAGTTTTGGCATCCCACAATTGAGATTTCGAATGACTAGCTATAACATGAGCTATGCTATTTTCCAAACGGGGAATCCAATATAAAACTGAAAATTTTAACTCCGCTAGCAAACCTCCAATTTCCAAAAGCGTTGGAACACAAATTATTGAACAATCGGCTTCCCCCCATTGCTGCTAGAATAGCTACCAAGGAGTCACCTAAAATAGTTGCATTCCGGACATTAAGATCTTTTAATACTAGCAAAGCTTCCTTTAAAGCTAAGAATTAAGCCAATTCTAGAGATTAGAGCTCTTTAAAACAACGCCATTTTGCTAATTGGAAGCCACCATCCTCATTTTGGACATAAACACCAATCCCAACACAATCTTGTATCTTCGATACTCTATTATCAAAGAAGACACAAGTCTTCAGATTATTTGGAGATAGTCGATGACAGGAACGAAGGGCAGAGGATGATGACAAGGCCTTGTGATTGGCAATTTGATAAACGCGCAGCTAATTAGTTGTAGTAGTTGCCAGAAGATAGGGCGAAATCTGAGCATCATCAAAAAGGCATCCATTCCTAGTAAACCAAAGAGCATTGCAAATCAAACCAAAGAGTTCCGCCACCTTCTAGTCAGCTTTCAGCACAACCTACTTTACTTAGAAATCCTAGCATGATTGTTGTAGTAAGCGGGAGCAGCTTTTACCCATGTAAAAGTGAACAATCTTGGAAGTTTTGAAGCTAAGGAAATGGAAGAAAGAAGAATTAAATCTAAACTTCATGGTTAAGGTAGAAGAAGGCATGAATGAAGTGATGTTGTTGATTTGTCACTGCAAAAGTGAAGGAGATGGCTGCAAAAATCAGAGTCAAAGGCATGGGAATGAAAGAGACTTAAGCAAAGCAAGACAAGGAAGGTATGGGCACCCATCCCTAATCAAATGGCAAGTCTTTCCTTCTCAACTAAACAAAAAGTAAGGAGAAAGAGGCCATACTTCTCTATAAAAGGAAGAAGATCAGCAGCAAGCAGAGGAGATTAGAATGAGAGTGAGAGAGACTCATAGATAGGTTCACAATAGAGAGAGAAGAAGAGAAGTAGTAAGCAGCAGCTACGGGTGGCTACTCGGAGAAGTGACGGAGTCACTTGCCTAAGTAGCCAGCCTCTAGCAGCAGTAGCAGATTTGTTTCCTTCCCCTGTTTTCTTTCTTTTGTGTCTTTTTCTTGTTGTAATCATGTCTTTGGCTATGTGAATCATTGTTATATCCATTGTATTTAAGAATATGTACAACTAAACTATTTATGTGGTTTTAATCCTTTGAATCTCTCTAGTTATTATACATTGTTGTACTTGGATGATATTTTTGTGCCTAATACTAGAGCTTGAATTAACCTTTTGATTAGAATGATTAATTAGTAGATTGTGCATGCATGTTAGGGGAATCCTGAAAGGATAAAGTTAACTTAGAATTTCTAGTATTAGTTGGTGACGAGAAGGTACCAATTCAAGATTTCAAACAACAACGAGAGTTAGTTGTTTGGCAAGAGACAATCAAAAAAGCTTAAAAACTTAATGGCTTATTAGTATTCGGAGTCAACAACGAGAGTTAGTGGGCTTGTTACTACTAGGACTCTGTCTGTAACAATCGAAAATGACTTTACAGTGTAATTGTGTCTGATTAAACACAATTTCATGTCACAAAAGTAGCAACTAGAATAAGAAGCTAGAGAGAGGATAGTGGAGTAGGAACCCCAAGATATTTAGATAAGTCAATTTCTCACTTTTGCAAGTCGTCTTTTTCTTTGTTATCTTGTTATTTTACTCGAATCATTTGGAATTATTTAAGTTTCACCCGTCCCTGTAAGGTTGACCCAGCTTACTACTATCTGCAGTTTTAAGTTGGTTTTATTTTGGTGGACTCGACACCCGTCACCTACCTAGGTAAACACTTCCAACAGTTCAAAATAGGGCTTCAATGGCTACTGAAACAACTGCAACAATAGAAGAATCAGCTTTCAACGCCACATCAAATGGGCTAAAGAGCTTTGAAATGGATCCATCAATGAACAAAATGGACCAACCCAAACAAAATACTTATATGGGTAAAAGAAAGAATGATGTTAGTGAATGTCTAGTTTATAAGCCCAAGAAAGGTTTCTCCATTGTACAACCATGTGAGAAGACCTACCATGGGAATTAACTTGCGCCATCGCAATATGGGTAAAAGTACAAAAAATTGAAGTTAATTCATATTGTACAACCATATTCAATGGAAGACTGGCCTTCCATTGAATATGGGGACTAAATATTAAATTAAAACTTTAAAAAGTACAAAAAATTGAAAGTTGTAGGGCAATTTTGAACAAAAGAGAAAAAGTTGGCCTGGAAAACGTTGGAAGTTGAAATCCAAAGAAAAATGTGCAATTTTTGGGTCAAAAGGTCCAAAAACTAAAACCCCGGTTTGACTCGGTTTTAACCGATTCGCAGTTCGACCGGAGTTTTGACCGAGTTTGACCGATCTTCTTTTCGGCTATTTTAAACCTTGCTCGGCTCAGTTTAGGAGCCGGTTCTCGGTTTAACCGGGTCGATTGACCGGTCCGAGCCGAGCATGACAACACTGACTAATTGTGAATGAAGAAACTTATTCACTTCTTTTGTATGTAAAAGTGATTTGGTAGGTTTTGAGACCTGTTGTTAAAATTTATTCCCTCCCTCCCACAAAAATAGTATACATTGAATTTTAAGTCTTGTACATTTTTAGTACAAATTTAAAAACTCAATGTGGACTGTTTTCTTTAGGACGAGGTAGTATAATTTAGGCTTGCTCACCGTCATAGAAACAACTCCCCAATCTCCATTGTCAAATAGCCGCCGATCAATTTACCCCTTCGACTTCTCCGGCGCCGACGACTTTTTCCGGCACCAGAAATTTGACTATGAAGCTCCTTGAAAGTGCTAAGAATGTTATAGCGATCGATCAAATGGTGAAAATTCTTCACACACGAGTTTCTGATCGAGGTTTTGAAAAGACTATTAACTGTTTGATATTAATTCTAGCTGAAAATTTAATGAGTTTTTTTGCTTATGGGAGATGCCGAACGGCGAGAAGAACCGGGCGAGGAATAAGATCGGAAGAGAAAAACTGTATCTCGACTGTTTGTCACATTCTTGGTAGACTACGTTTGTATTTTTCCTGCTAAAAAAAGGGAGAGAGGAAAAAAAATTCCGTAGCTCCTGGTTCTTATCTTTTGGATTATTGGATGTAAGATGGGGATTAGAATAAGCAGAGACATTATTGGTAGTTCAAAGGATAAAACGAGTTGTACATTGGTAGGGTTAACTAATTAATTAAAAAAGTTGTACATTTGAAACTTGGATTTTTTTTGGACAGTGAAATATAATATACTATATAAACAAAATTTTCAAACCGAACAACTATTTCACAACCGTAAAAGTAACATTCATCGTCATCAAATTTACTGACCGCATATTCTTGCGCAATTTTTCATCAAAGATCACAAAACAAGTATTCTCTGTGTGTGATTATCACGAGTTGGCCGACACATATTATAGTCATAGAATCATGAATTATTTTCTCCGACTTTTCTTTTTCCTTTTTTTCAATCTCATGATGATTGTATTATTTTAAATTTTGATTTTTAACACAATATTATATTCATCGGTCTTCTAAATACCAAAGGGTGTTAAATGAGATGAAAGAAGTAGACGTTCAAAACAAACGCCTAAAATTGACTTAGCTATATATTCTCGTCAACAAAGGATGCCGATTAAAAGCATCTGAAGCCGCCTGGTGATTGAAAACTATTCGAAATGACAATGATGTGGATCAAAATTACATCTATATATTTTTATACTTTTAATTAGAGTTTATGTATTTAAATAAATTTTAAGAGGATAATATAGATTTTTACTTGTATTTTTTCCATTTATGCATTATTATTTTTTTACAATCACTGACCAATTATTGAAAGGAATTTTCACGCATGTAGTTCTCAAGTTTGATTCTCGCCTGCAAATCATGTGGAGTAGCCTCTCCAAAAATAAAAGAAGAACGAACTCTAGTTTCATTTAATTGCATGAAAGCTCATTTACTTTTGTTAAGGTGTATAATTTTGTCCAACATTGGACTATAAAGAAATGTGACTCTGTATATAAGTGTCAAAGGTCAACCCATTCATTGTTAATTGGTTTTGAGATGGGAGCCGAAAATACTTATATACTTTGATATGGTATCAGAGCGGTCTATGCCTGTGGTGGTGATCTGGCCGGAGGTGACTTGTGGTGATTTTATATTAACCCACTTGAGCGTTGACTCGTGGGCTTGTTGTGGACTAATCCAGCGATAGAATTGGTTTTTCTCCCACTTGAGTGTAGACTCGTGGGCTCATTGTTGACCGATTCAGTGGTATAACTAGGTTTCTCCCACTTGAGCGTTGACTCGTGGGTCATTCTGTTCTTATCCTGATCCAAGTCCATTGAGCAAAAAGTTTAAAAGACCCATTGGACTTGAAGGGAGTGTTAAGGTGTATAATCTTGTCACATGTCCCATTCTACTTGAGGAAGGGTGTTAAGGTATATAATCTTGTCCCACATCTTCACCGTGAAGAGAAGTGACTCTGTATATAAGTATCAAAGGTTAACTCACTCATTACCAATTGCTTTTGAGATGAGAGTCCAAAGTACTTATATACTTTGACAACTTTTGCTAACATTTCCAAAATCTATTCATATTCATAAACAAATTCTATTTTTTTAAAATGGTGAAAGAAGAAGGCCGCCAAATTGTTAAAAGGCCTTTCCGGCGGCATTAGCAAAACATTGTCATAAAACCATTGAATAAACAAATGCATCAGTCAATACTATTAAGAATAAGAGCCTGTCTCAATTAATCATCGCCCGCCATTCTTAATTACTTGCCCTTCTTAAGAAAATGTATAGTAGTAGTTAAATACACATTTTAAGGTTATGATAACAAGTTGTTCATAATTAATTTGGTCAACTTAATTAGTTGCCCTTCTCAATTATCGCCCGCCATTCGAACAATTAAATAAACATTTTAAGGTTATGACAAGTTGCTCATAATTAATTTGGTCAACCTAGTATGAAATTGTCATTGTTTGTTCTATACTTTTTTTTTTTTTTACAAATGTAGTTCACTGAATATAGCATTCAATGTATGAATCTGTTTGTACTTTGTTGCCTATAAATAGAAGTCCCTTCTGGGCTTTGTATTTAACCATTCACACAACAACATAATAACCGAAAAGCAAGAAAAGCAAGTGATTGTGCCTACAATTGGGTCAATAAGGTATGAGTTTTAACTAGAATGAACTAAAACAATCTCATTTTTTCTTATGGAGTTGCAATCTAAGAATGTTGAACATGAATGTTTATCGGGCTAATTTTATTTATTTTTTATTTTTTATTTTTGCCTTGCTCAGAAAAATGATGCTTTCCTGGAGGGATAGATGGGCTCGAAATCTCGTTATTCGATTTCTGAATGACTTTATCACCTCGGGCTGCTTAATGTGAGTATAATTAGAAACGTCACCAACACATTCCGTTCTTATTTATAAGACATTTATTACTCTCTCCACGTCCCGAAATTATTATCTAATTTGGATTTTCATTTTTAGTACAAATTAAACTAAAAGTGAAAACTCAGATTAGTAAATTTTGTGGGATAGAAGGATGGCATGGTTCTTTTTTCTTACGTTTTCAAGCTTCTAAGGATTAATCTAATTTGTCCCATTGAAAAAAAAAAATGCCAGTTTCTTGGAAAAGGATGGTACAGTTCTCACCTTTGGAGACACCCCACAGGAAAGCTCCCTGAAAGTTTCACTGAAAATTCACAATCCTCAATTTTATTGGAAGGTAACTAAAGTTAATATTTCTGCTTCATTTTCAACCCCGCTTTATCACGGCACTAATTTTATTGAACAGAAGTAAATAATTTAGGATGTTTATATGATGATGAATGGTCTTCCATGTCACCTTAACCACACTTTCCAGGTCGCAACAGAAGCGGATTTAGGCTTCGCAGATGCTTACATCAATGGAGACATTTCTTTTCTTGACCCAAATGAAGGCTTGCTCAACTTTTTCGTGGTAATTAAGGATTCATGGAGACTAGTTTATTTTTTTTAATAAAATAAATTTTGTTTTTATTATCTTCTTTGGAGATTAATTGTCTTTCTAATCATATCTTCCATTTTCAGATTTATATTTCCAGCGAGGAAAAACGAAAAGCTTCTTTGCCAAATTCTTCATTCTCCCTAAGGTTGGAACAAAAAAAAAAAAAAAGGCTTAACTTTTCCTCCGCAATATGTAATCTCCACAGTAATATTACATGTTGATTTACCTTTTAATGCAGAAACTGGCACTGTACACCATTGTTTCTGTCAGCCGGATTAACTTATGCAAAATCCTTCTTTAAGTATGTTTTCAATAAAAATACCCTTACAGAAGCTCATCGAAATGTATCTCACCATTATGACCTGGTAATGAATCTATATCATTCAAAGTTCTACTCGATTTATAACTAATTAGTCATTCATAATTTTCTTTTACAAAGTAATTCATAATTTTTAGTTCAACAAAGTAAATTATATTAATTTTGTCGCGTCATCTGAATTACTTGTTTTTTTTTTCCCCTTTTTTGAAGAGTAACGACTTATTTACCCAGTTCATGGATGAAACAGTGGCATACTCTTGTGCGATATTTAAGGTAAATTAGGGTTCCTCGGTCTTTCTTGAGCATTCCATTCATTTTCGTTGTAACAGGTTTTTTTTTTTTCTTTTCTTTTTTTTTTTTGGTTTGTTCTTTGGCCCTGTTAAACTAAAGTCTGTGGACGAAGATTTGAAAACTGCTCAGTTAAGGAAGATTTCGTCATTCATTGAAAAGGTGATTTGAATTCTTTTTCTCTAAATTTTCCCTCTCCCCCCAAACCCTAAAAAATGAAAATCAAATTGGTTTTATCCTGAAATCATGAAATTTTCTTGTCAAACATTTAGGCCAAAATCAGTAAGGAGCACCATGTACTTGAAATTGGTTGTGGTTGGGGAACATTAGCTATTGAAGCAGTGAAAAGAACCGGGTGTCAATACACCGGAATCACCCTGTCTACGGAGCAACTTGCTTATGCAGAACAAAAAGTGAAGGAAGCCGGGCTCCAAGTAACTTATTTAATGCTTTGTATTAACTGATTTTGGAACGTAAAATATATATATATTTTTTTGTATATTCTCAAAATCTTTTTTCTTTTTTTATATCCAGGATCGCGTAAAACTTATGCTTTGTGATTACCGTCATCTGCCAGAAACCATTAAATATGACAGAATAATAGCATGGTATGAATAATATCCTAGTGTACACGCAACATTTTTTTTTCACTAATCATATTTTTGTACAAATGTAAAAGACATAAAACAATTATCCTTTGCAGTGAGATGGTCGAACATGTTGGTGATGTATTCCTTGAGAAATTTTTCAGTTGCTGCGATTCTGCGTTGGCAGAAAATGGGATCCTTGTCTTACAGGTAAAAATAAAATTCAATAAAATAAACTATTGAAATAGGACGTGTGGAATATTTGACAACATTTATACAAAGTTAGCGACATTAATGATGCTCTTTTCTTTTCTTTTTTTTTCCTTAATTAGTTCTCATCAGTACCAGATCAGAGGTATGAAGATTTCAGAAAATGCCCAAGTTTCATAAGAGAATACATGTTTCCAGGTGGTATCATGTTGTCACTAAACCGAGTCGTGACAGCCATGACTTCTGCATCCAAGCTCTGGTAATAATTGAAGTTGACAATATTTAGTTTGTCAATAATTTTGTAAGAAGATGCATATAAAACAATAAATATGTCTCCAATTGGAAAACTCATTCCTCTTTACCTGCCTCCAATTGTAGTGTCGAACATGTGGAAAACATAGGGTTTCATTACTACCCTACCCTGAAGAATTGGAGGAAAAACTTCGTCGAAAGCAAAAGGTAGGAGTTAGGGTGAACCACATTGACCTTAAATTTTCGAATTCCTATCCGCGTTTTTTTTTTTTAATTAAATGAACTTTTTGTCTGAAGAAGAAACTTTCCCTCAAAGTTCTATTTATCATTCTAAATAAGGCTGACCAGGTCAAACAATGTCAAGATCAGGTCCCCCAATGTTGAGCTATGCAAGTTGTAATATGTCGTGACATCCAGAATAATTTAATTGATTGGAATTGTACTTGAATTTCAATAGCTAATTAAATTAAAAATTTTGTCTGATTAAATTGTTGCTATCCGTGTCTTTAGGGAAATACTTGATTTGGGGTTCGATGAGAAGTTTATTCGGACATTTGAGTACTACTTTGACTATACTGCTGCTGGATTCAAAACTGGTATAATTGGGAATTATCAGGTATACACAATTATTGGTTTTTCTTTCTTCTCCTTTTTTTTTTTCCTTGGAGGATTTTACGCACATAACATGCATTAGCTGATATGTACCTTTCGTTTTTCTGAATTATTAGTAATTGTTCAATCAATTACAAGTTAATTGGCGATTGAAATACATAAATTGTGACAGTTCCAAATGTCGCGTTTTGTTTGTAGGTTGTATTTTCAAGGCCATGCAATGCTTCATTTTTGGCAATCTAGGAAACGGTGGATCTTCACCTTCGTCTTATTCATTCAAGAAGCAAGTTTAGCTGAGTTATATGCCTAGTATTAGTCCCTACAGCTTCCCTTCCTATAAAAAATTAAAAATAATATAAATAAAATAGGAAAGGCTTAAGCAGCTTAACTTCTTCCATGGAGCTGTGAAGTGTGAGCTTTGTGATCAGCAGGAAGAATCCTGTGGTCATCTGTTTTTCAGATGCCCTTTCTCACAGGAACTCTTAGTTTCTGTTTCTAATTGGTTAGGTCTCAAGCTGTGCTTAAATGAGTTACACTCATTTGTCAACAGGCTTAAGAAAATTTAGAGGCATCAGAGTATAAAGAAGAGGGTGTTTTTTGCTGTTGTTGTTGCCTGTATCTACCATATATAGGCTGAACGCAATAGTAGGAAGTCCCTACAGAAGAGATTGGAGGTGGAAACTAGAGTCCGAATGATCAAGCAGGAGGTTACTTGGAGAACGCAAGTCATGTGTAAATCGTTTAGACCAATAGAGCAGAATTTTTTGGTCCATTTGGGCATTTTTGTAAATTAGCAAAGCTGTGTAAATAGTAAATGAGATGTGTAAAAACTTGGTCCTCTGTTTTGGTTATAATAGAAGTTGCTATTTTACCCAAAAAAAATAAAAAATTCCGTATTCACTTTTAGATGTCTCGGTATCGATTATACAGAGACTTTATCGGGAATTGAATGACAGCCTAGTAGTTAGGTTGTTGTCTTTCATGATAATAGACCAGGTTTGATTCTCACCCAGAGTTGTAAGGGGGATTTTACGCATATTTAAATGGGGTCTATTGAGTTGCATTTTTAAAAAAAAAAAAAAAATTACAGAGACTTTGTCGTTGGTATCATTGAAAGACTTTCTTAGGATTATGAGAGAACAAAATTATTCATTGCAAAAACTTTCTCATGCCCACTTGTTCTTTTAGGATTACGAAGACTCTCATGATGCTTTAGTAGTTATATAGGACAACAGAGTACTGTTTTTTGCATAATTGTATTTTTTTGTGTTATGTCGGAAATGTCATTTTTCTTAGAACCCTCACGAAAATGTCATAGGGAAAATTAGGAATGACGAGACTGTGTAACCCATGAACTTGCTCATTATGTGAGATTTAGTGTTGTTGACGATATTATCGTTGGATGTTTGTCATGGGATTTCTTGTATCAGTCGAGACCAACAAAGTTTCAGCAAATTACTTCAAATATGTTTAGTTTTTTTTTTTTTATTTCAATATATATTTAGTTTTTCTAAGAAAAATTTTCCGCTTTTCTTCTTTTAATTTGTATGTACTTTCTAAAAATAAAAATAAAAATTGTATGTCCCAATTGACATATCTACATAATCACCTCATAAATTTATAAAAATATTTTAAAAATAAATAAATAAATAAACCCATCATTCTCACTTCTCATCGTCAAATTTCTTTGGCCGGAGAATTTAAATGCTTGTCTCTCCTCAACGATGCCAGTTTGTATTCCTAAGGGGAAAAAATTATTAATTTTCATCGCAAATCTTCACAGCCGAAAAGTTGACCCTTCTCTGAATCGAAAATTGACCATTCGCCCTTTTTACGATCGCCGAAACATAGAAGAGGCTCGGAAAAGTAGCAATCGGGAGGCGATTCTCTTTTCATAGTATATGTTAACATTCATTATAAGACTTTAGTGAAAATATAGTTTTCAATTTGCGTCGGATATATCATTACTCAAGTGTTCCCATTTTGATTATGATCAATCGATCAGATGTGTAGATAGTATTGGAGCAATACTAGGCTCTAGTGTCTACAAGGGGTCTTCAAATTTGGGTTCAGTCTGTTTTGTTTGATGCTTGTCCCCATCTTTTGTGCCCAGCAATCTCAAAAACATTAAAAATGGAACGCAGGTCCCCATCTTTTGGAGTAAAGAGCCAAACTAGAAAAAAAGACTAACCTAATTTTGGATACAAAATCATACAACGAGCTAAACTTGGCGAGTCTCTTGAGTCGTCTAGAATCTCAAGCACAATCAGACCGGCGCTGCATGCCAACCTCCCGGCCGTCGATGGGAAGAAGGAGTAGACAAGGAGAGGATTTGATACGCGATCGCAAAGTCAAAGACAAAAAGGAGAGAAGAGAAATTTGACGACGAGAACGGTAGGTTTATTTTTCTAAAAAAAATATTATTGTAAATTCATGAGTTGATGATTTAGATGTATCAATTGGGATTGTCTGAATTATAAGTAGAGTTATAATAGTAGAGAAGAATATCATTACTTTTAATATATTGTTTTGCATGCGATTTTAGGTGTTCCACACTCTTTTATACTAATACAATAAGTTAATCTAAAAATGAAAAAGAGATTCTTCCTCCGCAGTCTCAACTCCCAAAACAAAAGAGCTTTATTTGTTAGTATTTCTTTAGTTCAATAAAAAAGATGTACCTATATATTTGTGTAAACGGATCGAAGGAGAGTATATTAGACATATGAAGAACATTATCTTAGTAAATAAGGCTTATAGTGATCAGATAAAATACGCTACGTACCGAAACGGAATATTACAAATGACGTGCATATATGGAAACATACAGTGCTGTGTTCCTAAAAAAAGAAGAAGAAGAAAGTACAGATCAATGTCTATATATAAGATGCTGAGTTGTTCTCTGATTGTTTCCATTCAGTTTGCATTCTGAATTTTCTAACTATAGTTTTGTCAATGGCGTATAAATCTGTTAATGTGATTGGTTTTTAATAACGTCATTTACAAGTTAACAACATTATTCAACCAGCTAAAAGAGTCGTATCACCAGATAACGAAAGGTTTCGATTTTGTAAGGGATATTAATTCCGATTTAATTATTAAGATAGTTTTATCATTTTCGTTTTTAATCATCTTTTAGAACGAAGAAATTCGTCTTAAATTTATGTTTGAAAGAAAATCATCTTGAAAAGAAATAAGATCAATGTAAATGAGACCACATAAAAGACCAAAAAAAGAAAAGGAAAAAAAAAAGGAAAGGAAGAAGTCCCGTACATTGCCAAAACCTGTCCTATATTTCCAATAGAAAACCTTTTTTTATTACCGCAGTGACATAGACAATGAAAACTCATAGTAAAAATTAATAGTGACGGACGTGTACAATTTAATTAAGGGTAAAAATATAAATTTAATAAGAAAATATATAAATAAAAAAATATATAAGTTCTACGGCTAAGTGCCACCAAAATAAGGAGCCAACTAAATCACTATATCTTTTCACTATATATTTGTCACTATGTTTATCATTTTTCTTTTTATTTATAATTGTCCTATCATAACATACCAATAGAAAAACACCTAAAACACATATTAGAAAAATGATCCAAGCATACTCTTAACTTTCTTTGAAATAATAATATAAAAAAAGGAAAGAAGTAGTCAATGCCGTATAGCTGCTTTGATAATTTTCTTCATACGTAACTGTGATTGAAAAAGATAACATCGAAGCACAATTATTATTAATTAAATTCGACCAGATCCCTCGATTTCATGTGGAAAAATTGACACTTTTCAACGGAATATTGACGGCGAAGGCGAAATTAGTTAGAAATAAGAATGTCAGAAGATCTCATCCTCGAGATTTCATAAGCTACCGCGGCAAAAGAAACTAATACGGTGTGTAATCAACTAGGCGTGTTATAAAATTCAAAACATCCAAAATAGTTTAATGAGTGGTGACAAGAAAATTTACAAAAATAGTACAATGAGGTGACTAAATATTAATTATCACCTAACCCTTAAATCTATAAACCCTTATAGAAAATTATATAAGTATATTATGATTCATTTCCCGTTAAAATTTTCTTACACAAATCATTATACTTTTAATAAATAAAAAATTTATGCGTGTTTGTTACTTTTTAGGTGTGTTTTTTGAGAATTAGTTGACCATAAATCATTTCCAATCATCTTATTGACTGCTCAATACTCGCTAGTTAGCAATTCATATTGATCACCAAGAGTCCGTTGGCTTTGTTCTTTATCACCCAAGATAGCCTATAAATACTAGACTTCGGTTCATACATACATATATATATATATGGATACACAACAAAGAGAATTCGAGATCCATCAAACAAGGAAAGAGTGTGATGACTTCTTAATCAATAACCCAATGTTAAATGTATAACCAAAATGTGTATAACATTTTTTTTTCTTTTGTTAATCCTTCAATTCTTAAACCAAGACTCCATTTCAACTACCTCGAGTTTGAATGTCTTATTGCTTAGTAGTTGTGGTTCTCGAAAATGGCGTTATTCAGTTTCTCAATGGCTTTGTTGCCTCCGGCAGCTTAATGTGAGTAAGAAATGTATAGGATAAGTATATAAAAATCTCGATCATTCTAATGTAACAGTACAATAAAAAATACGTCTTTTATTCTGGGACGGAGAAAGTAATGTGTTTGTAAATTGATCCTTTCCTAGTTGTTAGTTTTAATGTGATGATTACTTAATTTATTGCCAATTAGTTGATGTGAACAAGCATATAAGATATGCAGCATTTCAAACGTTCTAATCTGCCCCGTGTGAACATGCCAGTTTATTGGAAGAAGATAGTACAAATCCTACCTTCGGAGGTTTTGATCCGGAGAAATGTTCCCTGAAAGCTTCACTCAAGGTTCATGATCCTCGGTTTTATTGGAAGGTAAAATTAATACTACAACTCTATGTTTCTTGCTTCATTTGATTTCAATTTTAGCTAAGTTATATGTTGTGTACTCTCTCCGTCCTAAAAATATAATATTTCATCTGTCTCAAAAAATAATTTATATTAAATAATACAAATATCAAAATTAAATGTGCACTATTTTCTGGGAATGGGATACAACAAGATAGCTGCATCGAATGTCGCCACTCCTCGATTATTAGAGGGCATCAAATTAGTGTAAATGAAGTTGAACCTTGGTTTGTAAGCTTGCTTCAATTCTGCAGTCGAAAATTTTTTTGAAACCCATGACTGTCAATGGTCCATATATCCTCTGCTGCATCTTCACAAAGTGCTATTGGCAATTCTCCTTCAGGTGTTTCATCCATCATATCGAAGGCCGTATCTTCGTACAGAGGGATGTTGGCCGGTAATTCAAGTATTTCTCGAATGGTCGCTCTGCTGATATCGACTGCCTTGCCTCTTACTACAATTTCATCTTCATCCGCCCCCCATAGATTGCTGTAGAATTCTCTGACAGTTGTGAGGTTCGGCTGGATTGCGAAGGTGCAGAATACTTGCCAGCCACGTTCACTTATGTATGAATGTGGGTATGTTGAAATGTCCACTTCCCTCTCCACAATAGCCTTCCTTTCCCATGTTCTTTGATAGAATGTTGTCCCTCCAGGGGTTGTGATGAGACCGGAATTTCCGAGTCCTCTGAGGTAATTCCGATGCTCTTCCCTTTGGGCTCTTGTTAGATTCTTGGGAAGATGTGGCGGGAGAGAGATGATCCCTTGGATTCGATAAGCTCTTTTCTGGCAGTTTGTTTGACTCTAGCCATAAATGAAGGTGTATGTTATAAGAATGGTTGATTCTTTGCTTCAAATGAAAGGGGTGTATTTCAGTGGATTCACTAGTAAAGTGTTTGGATTTGGGTTGCATTTCTTTTGGGTTTTTAAAGAGTGGTAAATCAGGGTTATGGTAGAGCGGGAGGTATTTTTTGAAACTTGCAGAGAGTGGGGTAATAGGCAGCCGTTTTTGTAAAGAGTGGGTTGATTTGTTTTCCCAAATTCATCATTTTGACGACTCAGGCACCCCACTTCTTTAAAAGATTTCAAAACAAAGTTTCCCTTCCTTTTTGTCAAATTAGAATGCAAGGTATATGACGAATTGCAAGTCATCTTTGGTCAATCATCTCAGTCGCGAAAGTGAGTCCATCACTCGCCCAAGTGAGACGACCAATCTTTGTTCCTTGCCGGTGTTAGATAATCAAACTGAAATGTTGCCATTCTAATTTTATCATAGTCGGCAAGGCACTTCTGGTTGAACATCCACACAAGTACACCTGAAAATTTATGATAAGAGTGCTCAACCGCTCAAAATCTGATTAAAGTACAGAAAAGAAAAAAAATGGATTGAACATATTGTCACTTGGGAGAGTGAAAATAGTCACTTGACAGAGTGAAGAGACAGAATGGTCAATCACCTTCCTACCTTTATGATCCAGTTTTTATTCAAGTATTCCTGTAGTGTATGATTAGTTGTTTGTTCAGGCACTTATATTCTTTATAATTCCTTCCAGACAGAATAAAGAGCCCTAGATTAACTAAGCCATTGAGTTCTTAAGCCCTCTTTGATCGCCTATGCCGTTCACCTAACTTCTATTGATGTTTGGAACCGCAGGACAGATTTCCTCCATTGTCATAGACTAGATTAAGCAGTTCTAAGGTTATGCTCCCCTTTCCATATCTTTATAACCATGTAAGCACATTTAATTAAGTGGCCAAGTTAATTAAAAGGTTAATTAAAAACCCACAACAAATAAGCATTTACCCACGATATTTATATTGTGGGAAATGTAATTCTTACCCATGCCTTACCCACGACAAAGTTCGTGTGTAATTACCCACAACAAATTTTGTGGGTAACACGTGAGAAATTTGTTACCGAAAAAAATACCCACTTTTCATGGGTAATTATCCACAAGAAAATCCGTGGGTAATGCATGGCAAATTTGTTGGCGGAAAAAATTGCCAACAAATTACCTACGATTTTTTTTGTCGTGTGTAATTTTGTGGGTAAACTGTGGGCACATTGTGGGTGAATTAAATCTCAGACTTTGGTCAACATTTCATGGGTAATACGTGAATATTACGTGGGTAATTACCCATAAATTACTCACGGATGTCTAAAAGTCGTGGGTAATGACATGTTTTTTTGTAATGTACGTAGGATCACATAAAACTAATGCTTTGTGATTACCGTCAATTGCCAAACAACCTTAAATTCGACAGGATTATGTCATAGTATGTTCGTTAATCAAGTACTCCTCCAACTTTTCAAGTTTTGTGTATCTAATATTAATCCTTTACGCGATGAGTGACAAATGGAAAAAGAAAAAAAAAACAAAACAAAAACCGAATGACCATCTTAGCTAATTAATTGTAGTGAGATGATAGAAAATGCTGGTCATGGATTCTTCGAGGAGTTCTTCAGTTGCTGCGACTCAGAATTGGAAGAAAATGGTAACGAATCCTAAGGATAACGAATCAAATTTTCTAGCTATTCTCACATCTGAAATTGACAATTTTATTCGATATATTTTTCTAAAAACCAATGTTGAATGATGATGTCATTTACCTTAATAAATTAGTTCATATCGGTACCGGATCAAAGGTATGAAGAGTACAGAAGATTCCCAAGTTTCATTAGAGAATACATATTTTCAGGTGGTTGCCTGCCATCATTAACCCGACTCATGACAGCCATGAATACTGCATCAAAACTCTGGTAATTAATCAAGATAGTAATTTCTTAACACTAATTAACTAAATGTGTTATACACACATTAGTCAAACGTTTGTTGTACCAAATTCACGGTGTCTATCATTATTATTTCTCTTCTTATGATGATTTGTCTGGAAATCGAGAAGTGATCACAAAGTGTCTCAAAAACTTGCAGTGTTGAACATGTGGAAAACATTGGGTTTCATTATTATCCTACCTTGAGATATTGGAGGAAAAATTTTCCCAAAAAACAAAGGTACAAATAGTATAATTAAGTTTGAACAATTCCCTCTCTAATTACCCTTGATCCACATATTTAAGGCTTAATTTTGATCATAGTCCATAGTAGAACAAGTTTTATTTTGAATGCTTGTCCATAAAATTTTCATGCCTGTGTAAAATTCTTAGTAAAATCAGTGCATTGGGGTTTGACGAAGTTCATTAGGACATGGGAATACTACTTTGATTACTGTGCTGCTGGATTCAAAACTTGTACGGAGTACCCTTGAAGACTATCAGGTACGTATGTCTCTCCAACATGCATTTAATGTTCACTTCTTACACTCCCCCATAACAAACATGACTCTTTTAGTTTTTAGGAAAAAACGGATCATGTATTTTTTTTCTCACAACACACACAAAATGCAATAGATTAATAAATGGATAGACTGCTCAATTGATCTTCTACATGTAGGTTGTGTTTTCAAGGTCTAGCAATGTTTTGTCCTTCGGCAATTTAGGGAATGGTCAATCTTCACGTTCATCAGATCAGACTGAATGAAAAATCTTTTTTAATCTGTGCTGGCCTGGATGCTAGAAGGAAAACAGAGAACATGTGTAAATCAATCACAAATCCAAATGAATAATTAATATATGTAGCTGCGCGTCATTAATTTGTGAAGCGGTACTCCACCGTCTCATACAAATAGTTTAGATTGTGATCTAAATTATAAATTGTGCTATTGTTTTTACCAAAATTTAAAATTTATATAATAAATTATTGTTATAGCTAGGAACGGAAAGAGTACTGGATTCAACAACAATAAACTCCCATGTAATATAAATTGTGTCCTAAGTTATATTTCTTGTCGTTGCAAATGGCGGAGATTATATTCATATTGTTTTTTACTCTTTTCATCTTAAAATATTTTAGTTTAATAAAATAATTTTTTTTAAATCAAAACATGCAGTGTCTGGTGGGAATAGGATCGCTTTTATTTAAATTAATAAATAAAGAGGAAGCGACAGTGCATAAGAGTTATCACCTTTAACAACACAAAAAATTCTAACTTTAAAGGAGTTATTTGTCAACAGAATTGTCAACTCATACTGGATTATGCACCTCAGTGAGCTTGTCCTCAACGTTTTGCATCTTTTATTGAGTAACTCTATTGATTTTTTCTGAGCAATGTACTAAAATAATAGTTTCTCGGTGAGCGGCGTAATAAAATAGTATGAAGCAAATAATCCAAAGAAAAAAAGACAAGTGAAGCAAGAATATGAGAGAGGAAAGAACTGTTGTTTCGCCAAATCATTGCCCATGCCAGTGATACAATTAACTCTAAACATTCACTAGAACGATGATGCACACCGTTAAAAATCTCGTGAAGAATGACCAAAAAAAATGGTGACACACATAAGCTCGTCTACTCTACCAAAAAATGAGGTTCGGATCTCGAAGACTGGACGGCTCAACAACTATGTTGCCTATGGTTTGAAGCTTTTTCATCAGGAAAGCACCACTGAGGTGGTGCTCAAAGCTATGGGCTGTGCTATCCCCAATGCCATGGCCACTATGAAATTGATCTGCCGATTGATCAAGGCTGTTCCCCAGGTCACAATTACCATTGCTTGCCCGATCTCTTTCATAGCCTCTGCCTCTTCTGACGGGACGCGTCATCGCCGGAATAAATGGCGAAGTCGAAGTCAGCAGTGTCAAGGTCAGCCCTCTCCTGTTGGTCCTCCTCGTCGGCATGGGCACTATCAAAGGAAGAAGCAATCACCCCCAATCTGGCGTAAGGTGGAACCGATGATTACGGAATTGTCAATGGCAACCGTTGATGATGAGCACCGTGACGTGATCGATGACAGCGGTCTGCAGCCGTTGACCCGTGAGACTGTTAGGCGGTGCGAGGTGAACCAGGAAGCACACGTGGAGGATGGCAGGCCTCCTCATGTTGTTCAGTGTCTCGTAGTTGACCCAATTCCAAGTTTCAGCCCATCTCTGCCTTTTGGACTTATGCCAGCTCAAAAAGTCCCCCATCAAACCATGGATGGACCAGTAATCCAAATTTCTTCCCTTCACGAGCCTAATACGGCAGTCGAAAGTAAACTCTCCTTCGAACCAAGGCAAAGACGATCAAAAGAAGCAAAGTATCACCTCTCAATCGGAGGTGAATCTCCAGGGATAGTCAGTGCTTTTTCTCATAACAGAGTTGCGGGGAAACAATAATTCTCTGATATTGACGGGGTGGCAGTCCCTAATTTGTCCACAAATGGCTCATCTCCTAGGTCCTCTGTAAAGAAACCAAAGGTCGGTGGAGGTGGGGATGATTTTGATTTGGCGCATTTTTCTGATGAAGGACTCAATTTGAGTATCAGAATCGGTAGGGGATTGCAGAAATGTGATGCGAATGAGGAAGGTTTTGCGGTGGTTGAACCAAATCAACCACCCGGGTCGCCATGAAGATCCTTAGCTGGAATAGCAGGGGCCTCAACCGGGTTCCTGCAATTCAATTACTAAAAGCGGCTGCACAAGCACTATCGACCGGACAATTTGTTTGCCATGGAAACTAAACTCTCGGCTGGTGACATGGTGAAATGAGAAGAGGAATGAAGTTTGGTGTCATTTTAGAAGTTTTTCAAAGTCCTTGCATGATAATTGGGGACTTTAATTTAATCAATTTTTGGAGCAAAAAGATAAATGTGGTGGTAATAGGGTGGATGAGAAAAAAGGCTACTGAGCTTAAGCTGCTACTTGCTGATTTTGGTTTATCGGAATTAAACTCTGTTGGAAATTGGTTTACTTGGTCGAACAATAGAGCTGGGTATCAGAGAATTTTGGAAAGACTTGATCGTTTCTTTGTCACTGATAGCTGGTTGCATATATTCTCCAAAGCATCAGTATGGACTCTCCCTATAATGGCCTCAGATCACAGTCCTACTTTGGTCGACACAAAGTTTGTGCGCAGACCTCATTAGAAGCCTTTACGATTTGAAGCTTTCTGGGTACGGATGGAAGTTGCTCGTCAAATTGTTGATAGGGTGTGTGAGAGTCTTGATTTACTACATCCTAATGATGGAGATTTTTTGTCTCTAAAATTTAAGGCTACCTTAATGCACTTGCAAAATTGGAGTGCTCGTAGTTATGGAAATTTAGATACTCTCACTAAAAAGAGGACTATAGAACTAGAAGCATTACAATAGTCCCCAAACTTCTTACCCGAGATGCTGAGCAGCGAGCTGTAAGAGCTGAATTAGAGCAGCTTTTGGAGTTATTGGCGGATAATTGGGCTCAAAGAGCAAAGGTCAAGTGGCATGTTGAAGGTGACAGAAATACAAAATATTTTCATCAGCGGGCAACTAAGAGGAAAAATCATAATTGGGTGACTGAGCTGCAGGATGACGAAGGTTCTTGGCACGCACAACCATCGGAGCAACTGCACTTGATGTTGAAGCATTTCAAAGATATTTTAACTCTTCCTGATAATTATCCTCCATAGATCGAAGACTTGCGCGGCCTGGGCAGCATCTATGAAGAGGTGGCACTACACATTTCAGCGGATGAGCAAAGTAACCTGAATGCTCCTTATACTGTGGAAGAGATTGAAGCAGGGTAAAGTAGTAAAGTAACAAGTAGGGTCGATCCCACAGAGAAGGATATCAAGTACCAGGTTAAAATTATTTCTTATTATTATTTAGATTAATAATTTATCAATTTCAAATTATTCTAAACCTAAAACTAACAATTGTAATTATTTAAATATATAAATAAGTAAAAGAAAAACCTAGGGCAAAGGGTTCACCAACCGATTATTCAGTTTAATTTAAACTATAGATATATGACTTTCGACTCTCATTAATCTCACGACAATTCACCAATTTAAGAATTATACACTCTCGTGTCATAACCCTCTTACTTAAACTAACCCTATGACTACTCTCATGACTATAGGGATTAATAAAAGTACATTAAGAACTTTGGAATTACTAGTCGCAAAAGCAGTGTTCCTACTCTCGTGGCTCACTACCTAAGTCTATTATTCCTACAAACTAATACTACCCTTCCACTCTCGCTACTTCAACTAGCACCTTAAAACATGCAAATATTGATCAGGTATTCACATGGATGAAAAACAAGAATAATAAATATTAATTAATGAAAAAGTCACAATCATAACTTAAATTAAATTAAATAGTATAGCGGCTACATCCAAAACCCTAGATTAAATAATTTAGCTACACATCATCTCAAAAATAAATAAAATAATGAAATCCGTGAGAAAGAAGTCGCAAAATTGAGTCCGGAAATTGATCCAATGCTGCTCCTCCTAAAGATTACGGTGATAATGCGTTGAAGATGATGGTGATGAGGTGCTCGAAGGGAAGCAGAGTGGTGTGATGGTGATGATGTGCGTGAGAGGTGATGGAAGGTGGGTGTTCGGTGGTGGGATGATGATGATGATTAAGGTGCTGATGATGGAGATCGTAGAGGCTAAGAGGAAAAGGGTGCGAAGAGAGGTGATGAAGAAGAAGAAGACTGCCGCCGATTTGGTGGGTTTTTGTGTGTCGGTGGTGCGTGGGAATGGAGGATTTGTTTGGTGAAGGACAGTCAAGTTCTGTCCTAAAAATAAAACCCTAATCCTCCTTTTATAGGTTTTCGTCAAATCCTATTTCTTCAGGAATAAGAAACTTATTTTTTTTTCAAGTCAATTTAAATTAAAACTCTTCCAACTCTTCAAGTGCTTCAATTTCTTCCTTGTCAATTTAACAAATCTTCAATTCTCCCTTTGAGTTGCTTTTTCTTTTCAATTTAGCCAAAATCTCAACAAATCTTCTATTTGAGTACAAAACCTACAAATAAAGATATAATCATATAAATAGCATATTTATACTCAAAATATATTGCAAAAATCACAAATTAGGGATATAATAAATAGGTAAAATATAAGCATATCAAATACCCCCAAACTTGAATTATTGCTTATCCTCAAGCATTTCCAAAAATTAAAACAAATAAAAACAATTAATTATTTAATTTTGGCGGCCTTAGAGATTTAATATCATATTACACAAAGACCTCGACTACCTTTAATATGCACTACCTAACAAAATGCAAACCATATGCACTTTTAGCCCCCACGCTTGTGTGTGTGTGTGTGCGATTCGTTTCTTAGGGACATCACTTTACATTTAACATAGAAAACAAAAGCTCTACTGTAAATATGCCATATATTAAGACTTTAACACAGATTCACATTTCACACTATATTTCAATGCAATGGACCGCCAAACATACTATGAACTAGAAGGACTTATCTCACAGACAACCTATTCCCCCTCGTAACCCATTCTTCGGTCCATGCGGCTTTTCTTCAGGACTCTTTCGAACTCAGGCCACTATCCAGAGCATTTTTCCACTCCTATACATAGTGGCTCAGCAACTTAGGGCAGTCTATATATCTATTTTTCATCACCGGGCCTGAGGACTCTCCACTCATGGTTGCCATTTCCTCACCTCTTAATGGGGCTAGCATCAACATTGAATGCTCTTCCTTTTTTCCCTCATTAAAATTAACCTAACCTCAGAAGCATCCGCCAACACCCCTCCCCCAAACTTACTTAACACAAAGTGTCAAAGTAATAAGGTTTTTTAAGGCTGATATTGGGTTAATGCCTTGCTTTTCCTTCACAACATGATGGGTTCCACATACAAATCATATAAGTATGAGTGAATCAAACACAAATTTTCATGGCATATCTACATCAAACTCATGCAACTATGTCTCATTTTTAGGCTTATCCCACAGTCACGACTAAGTGCATAAAAAGCAGGGTATTCAAAGCAACATATAGAAATGCATAAGTTAACCAATACAATTCAAAATAGTCTAATTCTCACATGCTATAGATAATTAAACCATCTTCATCATAGGCCTTTTTGGATTTTTCAATTTTTTCAAATTTTATGTTTTTTTTTAAGAAAGATAAACACAAAACACAAATATTCCTCTCCCCCACACTTAAAGCATACATTGCCCTCAATGTATAAAACACAAAAGACAAGACAACCAAGTGAAAAGAAAAAAAAATAAAAATAAAAAAAATGAAAAGAAATGACACAACCTTGGGAATGCAAAACAGAGGACCGGAATTGTTGAATAAACTGTTGCAACTGCTATCCAAGTACACGACTAACTTCTTCAGAATTTTGGATGTTTCATTTTCAGCACCACTGGACACCAGAGTTTCACCCTTCCAACAAACCTAATTGCAAACTAAAATAAATTAGAAAAATAAACCTTAAAAAAACAGATGATTAAGAAAAATCACGAAAATCCAGAAATCAAAGATCTCCTGATAATCAGGAACAAAAAACTTAACCATCAACTTATTAATGAAAGAAAAAGAGAAATAAAACAAAATAAAGAATTGGGTTGCCTCCCAATAAGCGCTGTTTTAAAGTCTTTAGCCGGACTCCAGGACTGATCTGTCAGAGTACCCATCTCGATACCAGAAGAAACCATGTTCAGCAGCAACAATGAATCTCTTGTAGTGGCTCTCCTTGCCATGAGAAAATATAAACTTATACTCTAAGACCACTATATCCTCTTTCTCAAATTCAATCTTGTACCATTGATCCTCTTTTTGGTCTTTCATTAAACCATTTTTCACATCATCCTCAAAATCTCTTATACTAGGGACAACCTCACCACATGTGTCTACTTCAAACCCTTCTTTTGAAACTATAGGAATGTTCTGCTTAGTGAAATCAACTTGATCTACATCCTTGTCACCAACTCTCGGAACGAGCGAATCATGCTTAACTACTATGTATATACCAGAAGAATCAGGAGAACTTGGAATATATGGACTGTTAATCTCTTTGGTCTCTTCTAATTCTTCACATTCAAGGTCAGTTTGAGATGGTGGTTGGGGAGACTGGACCAATGAATCATCTTCAGAAATTTTCTCATTCTTATTCAATTTAAGCAAATTTCCTATAGGATCATATTCCGGCAACCCCACACTCATCCTATATTGGTTGACCTCTTTGATAAGTTGTTCACTTCGCAATTCTCGAAGAGCTCCCTCTCTAACACTAAGCTGGGGTTGAGCTGGTGGCTGCTGATACGAAAATCCTAACTGTCTCAAAGTGGGTTGACAAGGTGATGACTGTAAGGCTGCTACCTCTCTTAGAGTGGGTTGACAAGCTGCTAACTCTCTTAGAGTGGGTTGAGGAGGTGGTGGTTGATATACCGATGCATTTGAGTGGTAACAATCCTCTTGAGATAAATATGAAGCATTTTTCTTCTCGATATCATTCAGCAATTTATCAATTCTCTCCAAACATGACAACATCTTAGGACTCATATACGCGCTCTCAAAACCAGAATTGTACCCAGCATCAAATGAATACTCTTGATAATCACAACCATAGTAAGGATCAGAAAACGAATTGTTCCAAGAGTACGGATCTTCTTGATATTTAGGTGATAGAGTCCATAAATTGTGTTTTAATTATTGATATTTTATTAGTTTATGGACTTGAATGGATTTAATTCATTGATATTGTTACTATTTCATGTTAGGAGCTGGAAATAAGAGATTAGAGCTGTTTTGGGTGATTTTGCACGATCAGGGACTAAAAAAAAATTAAAGAAGTTTTAGAGCAAAAGTGAAAATAAGTCAAACTTGGAGGACCAAATCTGAAAATCGTGGACTTCTTCTTCTATTCCAGCGGCTGACCTAAATTTCGATTATAAAATAGAATTTGAGTTATGTTTTGGGGGCAGCCGTGTGTAGCCATAGGCTAGCACCTCCTATCTTTTCGTTTACCGAATTTTCTTGTTTTCCATGGAGAATCAAGCCGCCATATTTCCGTCCATGAGTGGCTAAGGATTTTCTTTCTAATTCAAGAAATTTATTCAGCTATTCCATTATGAGGTTTTGTTCTTAATTTATTGTTCTTGCCTATAATTTAAGTATTTGTTGATTCTTGTCTTAATTTATGAAAGTAGAAATCATTGGAATTGACAACTTGATTTGTTATTTACTTTCTAGTTCTATCTGCTAGTTGAATGTTACGTAATAGACACGAACCGGCAGTACTGTGTAGCAATTAGACAAAGCATGTGTATTGGTGAAACTTGAATATGCATGTTAGTTTAAATGTGGAATCAATGAGACAAAGTCTGAATAGTTGTAGCTATCTCAATTGTTTAAATTTTGGTTCAACTAGATTTCTTTGGTTTTTATGCTGTCATTGTTTGGCATGGAACGCTATCGTGCCCAGCCGAATTATGATAAGGACTAATTGAGTGCTAGGCTTGGTTAGTTAATTTAGGGAGATTAACTGATTTATTACGGCTATCCTAATAGATCTTTGGTTGAATGGTTAAATTGCAAGAGTAGTTTTAGTAGCCTGTGATTAATGAAATAATTGAGTTATCCGTCCCTTGAGTCAGAAGTCTGTTACTTTGATTTCTTTTCATTTATTTAGTTTTTGTTATTTGAATTTCATTATCATGGATTTAGAACAACAATCCAAAAATCCATCTTTGCATTAATTTGAAGGAAATAATCCATCGTTCCTTGAGGAAACGACCTTACTTCTCTATACTACGTAGTTTGAAGTAGGTTAATTTATTTGTGTGGTTTGACACTCCATCAGTAGGATAGTCTCCATATTCAGAATCATAACCATAATACGGAGTCTCTCCATATCCATAATTAAAATTCTCCATAATAGCTCAAATATCCTACAAAAATATTGATACAAGAAAGAAAAGAGAATAAAAATAAAAATAAAAATAATAAATTAATAAAACAAATAAAACTATATACAAATCTAAATTAATAAAAGAAATAATCTAGTTTTGATATTGGTTATGCCTTCCCCGGCAACGGCGCCAAATTTGACAAGCCGTCGTCACACTAGTCAAACATTAATTACCTACTTAATACAATTACTAGTAATAAAGTAGCAAGCAGGGTCGATCCCACAGAGAAGGATACCAAGTACCAGGTTAAAATTATTTCTTATTATTATTTAGATTAACAATTTATCAATTTTAAACTATTCTAAACCTAAAACTAACAATTGTAATTATTTAAAGATATAAATAAGTAAAAGAAAAACCTAGGGCAAAGGGTTCACCAACCGATTATTCAGTTTAATTTAAACTATAGATATATGACTTTCGACTCTCATTAATCTCACGACAATTCATCAATTTAAGAATTATACACTCTCGTGTCATAACCCTCTTACTTAAACTAACCCTATGACTACTCTCGTGACTATAGGGATTAATAAAAGTACATTAAGAACTTTGGAATTACTAGTCGCAAAAGCGGTGTTCCTACTCTCGTGGCTCACTACCTAAGTCTATTATTCCTACAAACTAATACTAGCCTTCCACTCTCGCTACTTCAGCTAGCACCTTAAAGCATACAAATATTGATCAGGTATTCACGTGGATAAAAAACAAGAATAATAAATATTAATTAATGAAAAAGTCACAATCATAACTTAAATTAAATTAAATAGTACGGCGGCTACATCCAAAACCCTAGATTAAATAATTTAGCTACTCATCATCTCAAAAATAAATAAAATAATGAAACTCGGGAGAGAGAAGTCGCAAAATTGAGTCCGAAAATTGATCTAATGCTACTCCTCCTAAAGATGATGGTGATAATGCGTTGAAGATGATGGTGGTGAGGTGCGCGAAGGGAAGCAGAGTGGTGTGATGGTGGAGATGATGTGCGTGAGAGGTGATTGAAGGTGGGTGTTCGGTGGTGGGATGATGATGATGGAGATCGTAGAGGCTGAGAGGAAAAGGGTGCGAAGAGAGGTGATGAAGAAGAAGAAGGTTGCCGCCGATTTGGTGGGTTTTTGTGTGTCGGTGGTGCGTGGGAATGGAGGATTTTTTTTGGTGAAGGACGGTAAAGATCTGTCCCAAAAATAAAACCATAATCCTCTTTTTATAGGCTTTGTCAAACTCTATTTCTTCAAGAATAAGAAAGTTATTTTTTTTCAAGTCAATTTAAATTAAAAACTCGTCCAACTCTTCAAGTGCTTCAATTTCTTCCTTGTCAATTTAACAAATCTTCAATTCTCCCTTTGAGTTGCTTTTTCTTTTCAATTTAGTCCAAAATCTCAACAATTTTTCTATTTGAGTATAAAACCTACAAATAAAGATAAAATCATATACATAACATATTTATACTCAAAATATTTTGTAAAAATCACAAATTAGGGATATAATAAATAGGTAAAATATAAGCATATCAATAACCAACCTAATTAAGCTTCTTTTATTCCACCTTACGTTTAAAAATAAATAAATTTTCGTCGTTTTAATTACTTTGTGCTTTATGTAATTCTATCCAACTCTCTGTTTCTTTCTTTCCGGCAAAATGCAACGATTTCGAATTTTCAATACAGGAAGATATTTTTACATCGTTGGTTTTTTGTATCCAACTCTTATTGGTAATTTGTGTCGTTTCTTAGATTAATATTCTGTTCATGCTTTTGATGTCGGAATTTTCATCTCGCCAACCTTATGAAAAGGTTTTTTTTTTCTTCCAAAAATAAGGATTATATTATGTTTTGCTAAAGTAATTCAATAAGAATAATTCTTCATATAAAACCGAGTGGGGCAATAGTAAAAAGAAATGACAGTCATAAAAAAATAAAAAAAATAAAAAATAAAAAACCAGAAATGACAATGATAAATAGAAGAAAAGACAACGGTTGTAGTTCTTTAGAGATGAAAACATAAGATAACTAGTCCCTAACTTTTGCCAATTACACAAATTTTACCCAAAAAAAAAAAAAATTATTGCAGTAAAAGAGGCTCAAGCCATACAACAACGATAACAGTTACATTTTCATTTTGTTTACAAACCCATAACAGAAATCTTAACTCCTGCATGATAACTTAAAAATGTTCTAACAAAAAGAAAAGAAAAATGCTAGAAAAAATATAAGATGATTATTATTGTTATTGTTATTTCGGTAGAAGATTATCTTACAAAGAAAATAAGGCGTAATTAAAGTGATCATATCTGTGACATACGCTGTACCCCAAAAACCATGGCCCAAAACGATAGCATAAAGATTATGAGCTGACTTATTGTGATTACTTCTAATTTTAGTTCGTCAATGCCGTATACGGAATATCGTATAGGAAAATGTAGTACCATTACATGAATCATACGTATATTCTATAAATAAAAAAATTTATTAAAAAAAAAAGAGCTAGGAGAGAAACAAATATGGTAGTGCCCTTCAGTTTTTATAATGAATAGTGGTATGTTAATTACATTTCAGTTAGAAACTTTGACTTTTAAAAAGACATACTGTATAATGATGTTAAACACATTAGTTGTCTTCTGTGAAATATTTGGTTCCGTCACGGTTTATACAAGTAAGCATACATAAGATTAGGATCCCATGCTTGGTAATAATTTGTTTGGTGAACTTTCGTTATCTTTGGAGATTTTCGCACTCTTCGTTGACCAAATCGTAATGCAGTTTTTTTTAACTGGTCAATACTAGTAGCTAGCAGCCAGGTTTAATTGCCCCATACGTTTCCCCTTTCTTTAATTAGGAATTAGCACAAGGAAAAGTTTTAAAAGCTTGTTCTAAAGAGAGAGATCACAAAATCTCAATCACTTGATCGTTTTTTAAAAGCGAATTCCACCATCAGCAACAAGTGACTCTGATTCGAATCGTTGAATTGTTGGTAACTCGATTACATTTTCAGTTTCTTTTTTTTTTTTTTGTGGTTGCTTAGTTAGTTGCTGCTCTGTCTGAAAATGAAGTCTTCCGGAAGCTGGACAGAAAAATGGGTGCGAAATCTCGTTATTCAGTTTCTCAATGACTTCATTGCCACAGGCTCTTTAATGTAAGTTAGTTTAGTACATGCTTTTAACTATTCAACATGATAGTAGTTATAATGTGTTCAATTTTAATGATCAAATGAAAATTTGTTACTCCGGATCATCCCAAAATTAGAGTTCTGTTTTTTGTACTAAAACGTGCAACGTAAAACAGTTTATTAGAAGAAGATGGTACAAGCCTCACCTTTGGAGGTACTGATCCGGAGAAATGTTCCTTGGAAGTTTCAGTCAAAGTTCACAATCCTCAGTTTTACTGGAAGGTATGAGTTTATGCTATTTATTTCTGCTTCATTTCCAGTCCTAATTCATTGGGGGCATAATATTGAAAAGGAAAAAATGTACATTTTTTGTACTAAGTCAAACCACCGAACAATCATTTTGGAGTGGAGATAATGCTAAAACTCTTTGTACTTCGGCATAATGATCTTGTTTACACGGTCATTTCCTAGGTTGCGACCGAAGCCGATTTAGGATTTGCGGATGCCTACATTGACAGAGACATTTCCTTTGTTGACCAGAATGAAGGTCTGCTTAATCTTTTCTTGGTAAGTTCATGAGGACTAGGCAAACCAACTTGAGTCTATCATTATTGTGATGAAGAATATTGGATCTTAACATCAAATTTTCCTGGATTTCAGATTTTGATTTCCAGTAGAGATGTGAAAGCTCCTTCTGAAAGTTCTACCAAAAGGTAAAGCGTGATTTCTAAGTACTTGTATATCAAATGGTATACGATGAAAAATTATCACACCTAGACGGGTGCAATGTAAAAACTGGAATGAAATAAAATTTTTAGAATGCTCAAGTATCTCCTTAGTGTTGGTATTTTGATGGATTTAGCTTTTGTTGTAGGGGGTGGTGGACACCATTATTGATGTCAGCGGGATTAGCATCTGCTAGGTACTTCTTTAAGCATGTTTTGAGGAAAAATAGTCTTACTCAGGCTCGTCGAAACATATCTCAACATTATGATTTGGTAAGTACTCTAGCATGTATAAGGAAGAAAGAAATAGATACTAAATTAAAAAGAGTATAATGATACAGACGATGAATTCATTTTTTCTTTTTTCTTTTTTGGATATGAAACCGAACAAAAACCACCTAGCTTATAGCCATCTCCTTTGCCTTGTTTTGGTTGCAGAGTAATGAACTATTTTCTCTGTTTCTGGATGAAACAATGTCATATTCATCTGGAATATTTAAGGTAATTAACAAGTCTTGGTCTTTATTTTGGTGATTAACTCGAGTCATTTCTTATGAACAATTAAAATTCACTCTTATATTCAATAAATTTATTTTCTTATTATATGTACATGGGATAGTTTGAGGATGAGGAATTGAAAACTGCTCAGTTGAGAAAGATTTCTTCTCTTATAGAAAAGGTAAAGACTACTTCCTTGAGTATTTGCTGATCATCATCATCAATGTCGGTTACAACTTTCCTGGTAAAATTTTCAGGCCAAAATAAAAAAGGAGCACCATGTACTTGATATTGGATGTGGTTGGGGAACTTTAGCTATTGAAGCAGTGAAAAGAACCGGGTGCCAATACACCGGAATCACCTTATCTGAAAAGCAACTAATATACGCCGAGAACAAAGTGAAAGAAGCCGGTTTACAGGTAAGGTATTGATTCGCTGGAATTCTCCGATCATTGCCAGTTGATTTAACTATATATCCTTTGGTATTCTTACACATTTTGTACTACTTATAGGAACACATAAAGTTTCTCCTCTGTGATTATCGTCAATTGCCGGATACCATAAAATATGATAGAATCATATCATGGTAAGGTTCTTTTCTCTTTTAACTTTTCTTTCCACGTATAGATATAATTCTAACACCAATAGCATTTCTTTTTAACAGTGAGATGCTGGAACATGTTGGTCATGAATTCTACGAAAAGTTTTTCAGTTGTTGCGAATCGGCATTGGCGGATAATGGGGTTTTTGTCCTACAGGTAATACTGAATACAAATGACTGCCTAAACTTCTGAACCTAGTGGTACAATGTTTTGATTTTTGTTATAATATTGTTTCCTTAGTTCATATCGATTCCGGATCAAAGGTATGAAGAGTATAGACAGTCCCCAGATTTCATCAGAGAATACATATTTCCAGGTGGTTGTTTGCCTTCACTAACCCGAGTCATGACAGCCATGAATGCTGCATCGAAGCTCTGGTAAAAGTTGACGAAGATTAACTTGTATAGTTGAGTTTGTTTTTTGTAGAAGAAGATATGTTCTCAAATAAGAAAGTGAGAAATCCTGCATCAAAATTTTGCAGTGTTGAAAATGTCGAAAACATAGGATTTCATTACTATCCTACCCTGAGATATTGGAGGGAAAACTTCATCCGAAACAAAAGGTATATTGGTTAGATTCGAATGAATTTTTATGAATACTTCATTCATAATGGTTTGATTTTAATCTTTGTGTCCTCAGTGAAATCCTTGATTTAGGGTTTGACGAGAAATTCATTCGGACATGGGAATACTACTTTGACTACTGCGCGGCTGGATTTAAGACATGTACATTAGGGGATTATCAGGTGCAGGTTCAATGTTTTCCGCAAATACAACTCCGTGACAAAGCTTTGTTGTGTCCACTAAGACATTTCAGTTGAATCTCTTTGATTTGCAGGTTGTTTTTTCTCGGCCTGGCAATGTTTCATCCTTCGGTACTGTAGGGAACAAATCATCACCCAATTGATTATTCCAGTGTGTTTAAAAAGCCATTGTAGTTTTTTATGGACATAATTACTTGACTATTTGATGGATCACCGCCAATGTGTGTTTTTGTGGGATCTCTTTGATTTTTTTTTTTTTTTATGGACCTGCAATCTAAAAATTTTGAAATCGGTCTCAAAATTGTTATCCTGCTTACGTTTTCAATTTTTGTACAAATTGTACAAAATTGTGAGAGAACTTCTATATAGAAATTTAATAAGATTCTTCGCAATCTTGATGGATCTCCTATACAATTTTGATTGATCTATGGACCTATTAGATAATTTTTAAACGTATTTATCTCTGAAGTTCTGATAGACTCAAAAAATATTGATTATTAAAAAATTGATGAGCCACTTTAAGAATTTTGATGGTCCTCTTTAAGAGACACAACGTGACACTCTTCTACTAGAATTGGATCCAGTTCTAGTTTTATGTTTCCGCATCTTTTTGGCGAATCCGTAGCACCACGACCCATACAAATTCATATACTAAATCAGATCAGCCAAATTTTGACTCAACGCAAAAGCCAAAACCTTGAAAACACATTACTTTTTTTCATCAAATCACCGAAGTGGACGAAACTACAAATTCCACTCAAACGGTGCGATCAAGCAAGGAAACAGGATCAACGAAAAGAAGAAAAAAAAAGAAGTTAAAGGGCAAATAGGATTGAGAGAGGCGACAGGAGAAGATAGGAAGGACGAAGAAGAGGGAGGCGCGGATTGTATCCCTACCATTTTTATTTAGTGCTACAGAAACATAAGGGAATCGACCTATTTCACTGTATCTCTTCCACCCCCCATCAGATTAATATCCATTGCTTTCTCTAGAGCATAATTCAACAAACACCAACACCGATCCACTCATGTATGAGTTTAAGACAACTAAACTTCTAACCTTAACCTTCTTTCTAATGTTACGCATAACCATCAAAATTACTGCATGAGTCCAAACCCGTAAGATGGTTGAAGAAGACCAGTAGATCACATTCTGCTCAACATGAAAACAGGCATCTTCAATAAGTGCCTATCTCACATCAGGTTAATTACTTACTAAAATGATTTAAGCTATAGAGACGGTGGTTAAAGTGAAGATACTACTAAGAAGCAAAAGCTACGATTAAACCAACTTCCACAAATCCTGAAAAAACCCTTAGGTGCGCACCTACTCCATGAAAAATATCCAGAAAAAAGCACATCAAAATACTACTATAACCTCTAACCACCATGATACTACAGTCACTATAATTTGCGTAGAAATGGCGAGAATTTCTAAACACAATTTCCCTGGTCTAAGTCTTCAACTCACCATGCAGTGAATGAAGATACTTGAGATAGCGCAAGTTCTCTACCAGCAGCTTGGCCTGCTCCAACAAGACAACTTCCGGTAAAGCACCCAATCAACCCAGCCAAACTTCACTTTCCTGTGACATCCCACAAACAAACACATCACCAGGGAAACCTTGTGAATTACCCATGAGAAGGAACTTCAATTCACCCAGTTTAGAACTCGTGCCACCTCCTGTACAACACAAGGGCAAATACAGGAGGAAGTGATTATTCCATTCTCAAAATCAAGCTACCACTAAGATTTATCGCTATCCATTAGGAATTGATCTACCCAAACTGGATGTAGCTGCAAAGGAACCTAAGTTATCTCATTTTTCCTAAAGTATCACACCAAAGTAACCTTTTTATCAAATTCAGTAGAGCTAAGCTGTACTCAGAGATGACTACCATCACGAGTAATAACCATAAATTTTCCAAACTCATGTATAATCCTGCTAGGGACGAAAAGATACAATCTAAAATCACAACAGTACCCATAGCAAGTAACTCACCAAATATCAGGTAAACTGCTATATGTTAACACTACAAATACCAAAACTCAAGATCAGACAGTAACCGCAGCCATAAGCACGCTGAAAATTAAAACTACATTTTCAAAGCAGATAATAAATAAGACATAAACTCTACTCCTCACAAATACTACTTATTAAATACTAGAAAAATAGGTAATGGCAAACTACTCAGATACAAGCAATCCAACCAGTCCTAGATTGATTGTGACATTTCGCAACAGTCAGCCAATCGGCCCCAATGTGAAGCATCGGCCGTATAAAATCCGAAGTTTGGATGAGCTCTCAGATTCTAGTAGGGGTTACAATTACTGCTGCTGGGCTTGCCGAGCCGCACCGCCATAGCCTCCACCATACCCCACTTGTCCACCATGAGGTCCATTTTGTGAGGGGTCCGACCTCCATCCTGAATTTCCATATCCTGAATTCCCAGAAGCATCCCCATAGCCAGCTCCCATGTAACCACCTGCTTGTAGGTCGCCAGAACCATTTCCACTACTGTTTGGAGTACTCCCTCCGCGCCCACCAGAAGCCCCATATGCAGAAGGATTTCCATAGGGTCCATCATTTGTACCATATCCACCATAACCATAACCTTGATTTCCATATCCAGCAGCCCCGCCTGGTGAATGTCCCGCAGCAGCTCCACCACTACCAGTTCCATAGCCAACACTTCCATATCCAGAAGAACCCTGAGCGTTCCATGTGTTTCTTGGTGCACCTGGTGCACCTGGTGCACCACCTACAAAGCCCGCACCAGGAACATTTGGGTTTCCATAGGCAGAAGCAGCAGGGCCATAACCAGGGTTTGCACCACCATAACCTCCATAGCTTCCATACCCCATTCCATTGTTCGAAGGGCCGTACCCATAACCAGATGTGTTATATCCAGAAGAACCATACGGTGGATAGCCCCCTCCAGCATTTTGTGATTGCATGTACCTACCGGAGTCCATTCTATTATCATACGAACTTGAGTTACCACCAGAACCATATGGGTAACCTCCAGCACCACCGCCCATTGAGCGGCCACCCCCACCAGGATTAGCATCCTTTGGAAGAGCGCGCTTGACTTCTACTTGCTTTCCATGTAGGTCATGAAATGTCTTGTGCAAGACCCTATCAACAGCATCTTCAGAATCAAAAGAAATAAAGCCAAATCCCCTAGGTCGGTTTGTCGACTGGTCAAACATGATAACCACGTCAGTGACGTTACCATAAGATTCAAAATACTGACGGAAGGCATCATCAGTTAGCGATGGAGGCAATCCCCCAACAAAAATTTTCTTGGTCCTAGTGTTTCCACCACCACCAAAGCTCCTACCACTACTCGGGTTTCCAACTTTAGATACCTGTTGTTCCTCTCTAGATAAAGCCCTCTTAGCCTCAACCTGGAAATAAGAAACTCATACTTATGTCGAATACTAGTGGATACCACTCAACCAACCAATGTGGATGGAGAGACACAAAAAAATGCACAGGAACATAGAATTATCAGACACGTAAATGACATTCGGAGCAATCAAAGCAAAGATGTATCATGCACAATTTGCCATAACAATCAGAGTGACATATGCTAAACAATCCAAAACATTAACAGAGTCAGAGAAGTTTTTAAGATACACCACATGACCCTTTAAAAATCAAATGGTTTGTTATAGATTATGTAGAGAAAGATCAAATTGCTTCAACCATCATTCTGAAGCACCATACTCATGTCCACATGCAAATAATAAAATTCTCTCTTCGAGACAAAGCGAAGTACAAGTTATTACGGAGCAATTCAGAAAATTCTGAACCAACCACCCAACGAAAACATAATTAAAGTTTAGAAAAAAAAACTACAAAAAACAAGCTCGACTTTTAAACCTTAACATATTATGAGGACATGCGCGATGGAATAACAGAAAAGACAATAATAAATGCATAGAGCCATCAAATATGCCTTAATGTATACCATTAGTATTATACCGGGGAAAAAAAAAACACCAAGCCCAATGCTAACATCTTAAGTTCATTAATTGCAATTTAGCCAATGTTGTGCAAATGCCAGAATTGGGAAACCCATTGAGTAAATAGATAGGAAGAAATCCAGCTCATACTCAAACAAGGAAAAAGAAAACAAATAACTAGCATAATTAACTCAGAACTCAATAATACACACATAATCAGACCCGCATGCAAAGGCACCAGTCAGCTACGAAGTTAAAAAGAAAAATTGCAGCAAAGAGAACTCCTTTTTTTTCCATCATACAATACAAATTAACAACATTAGTTCACAAATTGTATAACCCCCAGCAAAAGACACTAAAACAAGGTTCTCATCCAATGCCCATAAAGAAAATCCAGGCCCACAAAACCCTTCATGCTTAAAAACATAGGATTGAAGATAAGCCAAATACATAAATCAAAGAGCCAAAAATCAGGGCAAGCAAACAGACTACTAATCCAGCTAAAATTAGTCCTTAAAAACTGTAACAAACAAATTAAAAAACGAAAAATTGAACCCCAAAAAAAAAAATCATACAGAAAGCTGAAAGCTAGAGTCTTGCAACAAACTAAAAAAAGAAGGAGCTAATAGAATGTCTTACGGTGCGGCCATCAATGACATGCCTATCTTGAAGAACCCTATCAAGAACATTGGGATCTGAGAAAACCACAAACCCAAAACCTCTGGGCTTCCCAGTAACTTTGTCCCTCATCACCACAGTCTGCGAAACCTCACCATACCCACCAAAATAATCCCGGAGCTTCTCCTCTGAAGTTTCCCAGGAAATCCCTCCAATGAAAAGCTTTCCTTGATCTGAATCCATTACAAAAATTGAAAATTTGAGTAGGAAATACAAATTAATTTAGCTAATTATTCGATTGGAATACAAAGATTTAGTGGATTTGTAAAGGGGGAAAAGTAGAGCTGGGAATTATAGGGTACGGATGAAGCTGGGAGGGGCAGACGGCTACTGGGCTCAAGAGGAGAGAAAGAAGAAAGACAGAAGTGATGTGTGAGTGTGTGTTTTTGGGTATAAGAAATTAAGGGTCCAGATTGATTGGATTCAACGGTCAAGATTTATCTGCTCCTCGGTGAAGTACTTCTTGTGCTTTGAGATATTTTTTTCCTTTTCCAGGACAAGGGTCTCTTTCTTTTATATGCTCGGTATCTCTAAGATTTAATTATTATCGTATTTTCCTTGTTATAAAATTATTATTAAATCAAATTAAAAATAAAAAAACAAACAACATATTTCCGATCCTACTTGGAAAAGAAAAAAAAAAGAAATTAACATTTAAACCACTTAAATAAATGCGTAAAATTATTACGGTCGTATCAGTCTGTACTCGATTCTCGTGTTAATTTTGCACCGCCGACTGTTATAATAGACGTGTTACGGTCGTATCACCGTTCGCTCTTTTCATTAATTTCATACAAGTGTCATGAAAGACACGTATAATATTGAGGTCGTATTGCTAGTCAATTCTCAATTAATTTTGTAACAGATAATAACAATTGAGTTTTTTTTTTCTATATTTTGATCTTGAGAAAAAACTTTGTTTAGACATGAATAGAACTTGAATTTAAAACCCTTATGTGAGTAATTTTAAAGAAAACTTTTTAAGTGATTAGAATAATTATAAGACGTTGAAATTTATTATCAACACACTAGTTGCAAACTCATATTTTTCGACACTAGTTGCAAATTTTCGAGTATCAAGTGAATTATTAAGAAATGTCCGACATTAAAAGGGGTGACGAAATAGAAAGGTTAGCTTATGAAAGTACTCACAATTAAGATCACGATACAAACGTACATAATGTATTTTCGAGCATCTAATCAAGAATCGATCACATTACAAATTAAAGCTAGTGTATCTTGATTCCTCTCTAGTGTATATTGTTTATAAAAAAAAATAAAAAAATAAAAAATAATTTAAAAAAATCTCGTGTATATTGATTCCTCTCTATTCATATTAAGCTAACATTTCTTTTTTCCTCACTCCTTTTGCCTTTTGTGATTCCTCATAAATGGTTTATCAACCCAAGAAGAAAAAATAGAATTTGAATAAAATAAATTAAAATATAAGCAGTTGACGGAAAAATTATATAAGACTATATTGTGACTGAATTGAATTTCAAAGACTGAGATAGAAGCTATATTTATAGGCTTTCTACACATGATAATTAACCTATTTTCAATACTAATAATAAAAAAAAATCTAAATTATCAACTACTCAACACTTATCATTCCAGCTCTTATCTATCATTTTCTTGATAATATCCCTTTTATGATAATTATCTTTAATATCCTCCCTCAAACTGAGTCGGGGTTAGAGACACAGTTTGTTTCTTGACTGATTCTGATAATGCTTTGGGCTACTTTTTCTGATATATGAATGGTGAGAATGCGAGTGACTTAATGTGTGCTTTTGAGTAGTGTCTTCAACTTGTTGGCTGTTAGAAATTGTTGAGAAACGATCTGTATCGATTCCCACTGCCGTGTTAGATTGTTGTATGACAAGTCCAATCTCATCCTCTTAGAGGAGATTTCTCTTCTGCTATAGTGTGGAGTTTTGTAGATAGAGATATTTTTCTCTTTATCATCTACGATTTTTTTTTCTTTAGTCAATCACAGAATTTTTGTGATCGATTGAGGGTAAGTCGGTTGTTTATGCTGCCTACGGCTAGCTTTGAGTGAATGTAAGAGTAAAGACCCGGGATGGAGTTTGGGACTTTTAGAATTGGAGTTCGAATCAGAGATGGGTGATGTCAACGATGATGAGAAATAATGCAATAGGGCTGGGTAATGATTTTTTGTGGTGGTCATGGGAGTAATTTTGACGAAAAACTCTGTAATCTTGATCTGTTTAGAATATCCAAGTACATGGAACATAGATTTGAATAGAAGACCGATGGTTTATTTCTTGAAAGAAAAAATAAGCGGAAGCATGGCACAACTAAGAAGAAAATGAGAAAATGAAGAAAAATAAATGAGAAGAAAGAAACTAGAATAAACTTTGAAGACTACATTGTTATTGACTTAAAATACAAAATAAAGGTAGACGCCATATTTATAATCATGGGAGAATGAGTGGATACATCCCAATGTTTACACTAGTGTGCTAATTCATCTCAACGTTTTAAAATTGATTAATTACGTCATAAGGTTATCAAAATTGAGCATATCCATCCCATGAACTGCAAAACAACAAAAATGACATGATATAACAGGTAAAAATCTATTGGGTTTAATATTTATTCTTTTTTTCTCTTTTTTTTTAAATTTTTTTTGTCATTTTTTAGTTTATAAAAAAACAAACAAAATTTCTAAATTTAAAAAAAAAACTCGAAAAAACTTACTTAATTAATCAAAATAATTTACGCATCACAAATGACATAATTTATAATTTTGGATAAACTCAAAATTAATTAATTTTTGAATACAAAATATATATGTGTATGTGTGTGTGTAAGTATAATCATTCTATTTTTCACTCAAAATGAAGAATTTTTTTTGAAAAGTTTCTTTAAGTTTTATCGAAAAATTAAGATGAATATGATTATAAAATAAATTAGATTTATTACAAATAAATTAAAGTTTTTAGTTTCTCCATTTATAAATGTTGTTTTTGTTTCAATAAACTAAAAAAAATTAAAAAATTCAAATAAACAGAAGTAAAAAATGTTAAATATGGGATCCAAATGATTTTACCTGTTATACCATGTCACTTTTATTGGTTTGCAGGTCATGGGATGGATCTGCTCAATTTTGATAACCTTGGGACGTAATTAACCAATTCTAAAACTTTGGAATGAATTCGCTAGCAGGTGTAAACGTTGGGATGTATACATAAATATTCCTTTATAACCATGTCTATACTATTAGATAAACACAACTTTAGTGATAAAATTTACTCTTGATAATTAATACATTTTAACTAGAAATTATCACTAAAATAAATCTCTATCACTAAAATAGATTCCAACTCTACTATTAATAATTATTTTTAACATCCTCCCTCAAACTGAGTCGGTGCTGGAGACTCAGTTTACTTTGATTGTGTTGACGACTTTCCCCATCATTAAGAATTGCAGCAGTGAAAAACTTGCAGATCGATTCTCAGCCTTGAGTGATTCTGGTCATGTCATAATGACAACTTGCTCGAAATTTTAGTTTTGTTGTTAGATTGTGGTATGACAAGTCAAAATCCTTCTTTTGGGAGAAGATTAGACGTTTGTCATAATGAGGGTTTTTGTAAATTGTTTGATTTTTGTATGACAAGTCAAAACTCTTCTTATGAGAGAATGATGAGACTTTTGCCATAATGGAAATTTTTGTGGAATGACTAATTGGTGTCTTTTCTCTTTGTGAGAAACTAAAATTTGTGGATTAATCGAAGTTAATTTGTGGGGAAAAAATGATAAAAATGATGGTTAGTGGAGACAAAAATTATGAGTTTAATGGAATTGATATGTGATAAGTTCTTTTGATGACTGCGGATATTTTTTGGAGAAAGTATTAAATCAATTGTTTGTGGATATTTTTTGGAAAAAGTATTGGATTAATAGTAGAAAAGGAACGTAAGACATGAATTTGAGATTTAAGCATACACATATGCTAATATCCATGAAAGAATGATTATAAAATCATGATCATAATTTTTTCTTTGAAGATGACAAAACAACAACCAAAAAAAAAAATGATAAGCAGAAGTATGAATCATAATTTTTTTTTTTGAAGAAAACAATGACATAAGTAGGAAAGAACTTGCTCTGATATCGAGAAGAAAAAATAGAATTTAAATAAAATAAATAAAAAAAGCAGTTGACGGGAAAATAATAAAAGACTATATTGTGAATGAATTGAATTTTAAAAACTGAGATAGAAACCATATTTATAGGCTTTCTACACATAATAATTAACCTATTTTTAATATTAGATAATAATGATAAAAATTTTAAATTATAAACTACTCAACACTTATCACTCCAGCTCTTATCTATCCTTTTCTTGATGATATCCCTTTCATGATAATTATCTATAACAATAATAGTATAGATTTTCAGTACCATCATTTTTATTTATCATTTTTGTTATTGTATTTTTTATAAAGAAAGTACGATCATGGCTGCTTTGCAACAGATAGATTCTTTGCCAAATAGAAAAGGCCAAAAAAAATTTGGTGCATGTCTCCATAATTAACAAAAAAATAAAGGATTAAAATAAATGTACCCCTTTTAGGAGAAAATGCAATTCGACAGATTGAACAAAATCACCAAGAAATCCCTCTGTTTTAAAAGATGTACATGTACCCCTTTTAGGAGAAAATGCCATTGACAGATTGAACAAAGTCACCAAGAATCCCCTTTGTTTTTTTTTTGTTTTTTTTGGATATCTAGAAGACCATAATAAGAATAAAGGTTAACGGTTAGATTATTGTCAAAGGCTCAAAGCAAAGTATTGTTAGTATTACCCACTACCGATTGTGACAATTTTTGAGGTTGATTGTGATATTGTTGTTACATTAATATTATCTTTTCTTTTTAGTTTTTTTTTTTTTTTTTTTTTTTACAATGAAGAATGTTATTGTCTAGAAAACCAAACAACGACTATATGGATAGGAATTTAAACACTCCAACCCCTACTATGCGAGTGAATTAAAAAAAATAAAAAATTACAATATTCACTAATAATGTACCTCCAAGGTGACCGATTTCAATTTAGGCATAAAAAAGTATTTAAAGATAAATATAAGTCATTTTAACTCAATTTTAAAAAAGAATAATCTCTTTGATATTGAACCTTGTTGATTCTAATTGAAAAATATTTTTTTTATTCAATAAAAAAAGACTAAAGACTAAAATTCATAACCATCATATGTCATAGATTAATTAGAAAATTCATTGTCTACCAATCAAATTCCTATGCAAAAATTCTGTGATGACTTGAATGACTATTTTTTTTTAATGATCTAAATGTTATTCCAAAATAGTTGAGTATAATATATATATATATATATATATTGATTGATGAAGTGAGTCATTCTAGATTCTAAAGACTATTTTATCCATGTTTGAAAAATAATTTACTTTCTTTATTCAATGGTTTTCTCCATTTCCCGGTTGTGGAAAGAGTGTATTATATTAATGCAACCTTTTTTTTCCCCTTGCAATTTGGTCTTATCACTCCAACCCCAATGTTTGCATGATTTATAAGTACATTTAAGGTTTACCAAAAGAACTTCAAACCTCAATGTCACAAAGGAAGTCATTAATTCCAATTCCATTCCATATGACAAAGTTTTTCCATCTGTTTGAACTTGCAAACCGTTGAGCTCTAGATCCCATAAAGGAGATTATAATACTCACTATAATATAATTCCAAACGCTTCAAATTGCCAGATAAGATTGTAGGGCCCAATCTGCTTCTTCATCAAAGCTAAGAATTTGCAGAAATACAAAAGCCAGTTTTTGTTTTTGTTTTCTTGTTCCATAGTTTTCTAGTCACCTGACTAAATAAAACTCGTGTTAGCCCACCTCAGTACTCATTATTACTTCCACCTTTTTCTTCAACGTTCTTATTTTCAAAGCTACCATTGGAGGCAAATAAAAAAAAAAACCCTTCAAATTCTGTATTTTTACTCCATTATAATAAAATCCCTTCACAGAAACATCTTCTTCTGGGCTCATTTGCAGGGGGTTGCTGGAAAAGTTTTAGCATAATCTCAATGGGATGTTTTCTGGGTTGTTTTGGTATCACCAAGAAAAAGAGAAGACGGAAGGGTGGCAGCAAATTTGAATCTGGTGCATCAGTAAGAACCATCCAACTTAGATTATTTGAATTTTTTATCTACTGTATATGTTAGTTTCAATTGGGACAAGAGTTGTTTGATTATAATACTAATAAAGCAAGTATTTTTTTTCTCCTTGTTTTGGTAGAGTTATGGAAGATATGTACCTCTGGATTCTGATGTTGCAGTCAAAATTGACAATGCTGATATTCAAAAATCTTCAGCTGATAAGATTATGTAAGTTTTCTTTCGTGTTTGTTGATGAAAATAGGTTTCAAGATGTCATTTTTATCTTGGATAAAAAGGGTTCTTTGTTTAAGCTTCTGTTCTGCTTTTCTGTTTGTAGATATGAGCCTAAAGAATCCACAATTGCGAAAGTAAAAAAGAAAGTTAGCTTCAATTTGAATGTCAAGACTTATGAGCCATTACCTAAAGAGGATGAGGAAACAATGTGGGGATATGATGAGGAAGAAACAGCTGGCGCTAGCATGAAGTTTTTGAACTATGAAGATAATTTGATGTCATCAAAGCTTGGATCTTTCCCTGCTAATTATAGGTATCAGAACTGCAGAGATACATATGATGAAGAGGATGATATTGAGCTTGATGAAATTGATTTGGATGATGATGAAGATGAGGATTATGATAAAGAACTTGATTTTGATGAAGAAGATTTTGTGGAATGCCATGATTATGGTTCTTCAAACATGAGTCAGGTGGAGGGTAGACAGCTTAATTCTGCTCCTGTGGAATCAGATGAAAGAGCTAAAACTTCTCAGTTGGCTGCTCAGGGAAGAGGAAACAATCCAAATCAAGATCTTAACAAAACCGAACCAGATCAAAGTGCTCGAAGCAGAAGCCAGTTTGGGTGTTCTGTGCTCAATCCAATTGAAAATCTCTCTCAATGGAAAGAAGTTAAAGCGAATTCAAAGCAGCAATTAAAGCTGCAGAAGGAAAATGTCGTGTTACAGCTAGCTACAAATGTGAATAAGAAGTCGAATTCTTTGCCATTGACCTCTTCATTGAACTCGAATTGTCTCAGGACAAGTCAGGAAATTTCGGTTAATGCAAGCCTCTCGAATTGGTTGGTTTCATAGTCAAGTTGTTGATTCTGCTGTGTAAGTGTGTTGATCTGAATTCCATAAGGAAGTTTTTACATTGGTTGCAGGGTTTGTGCAGAATAAGCGCTTACAGAAGTTGTGTCATCACAGAAATCAGTGTCATGCAATTGAGAAATGTGGAATTGTGAACACAAAGGGAGGTGTCCCATTGTTCTCAGAAAGATACAGATACCAATTGCTTGTATTCTTTAATTGTAGTTTGCTCTGGATTGATTTCTGCTTTCCTTCTTCCAGAATGTATTATTGTATTGAAGAAACAGAATTACAAATGGAGAAATGGTTGTGTGTTGTGCATCAAATTGATTTGACCTTCGCAGTAATTTCGAGCATAGTCGTTATTCAGTTCATTCTAAGTAGATCTGGAGGAATAATGCAAGTGTTAAAAGTCACAACAGACAGGTCCTTTCAACTATATGATTGCAAAACCAAACAGAAGAAATTGAACAAAGAAATTATGATACAACACGAACCTACTACAACTTTGTTAGAACTCAAAGGATCACAACGTACAACAAATTCTGTATATATCTCTCTATTTGGGCTGCAAACACTACAACAGATGCACTGTGAAATGGTAATATTGGAAAAAGGGTTACCGCCAATCATTTTAGGCAATATTATTCACGTCTTTGTTCACTTTCTCTTTAGAAGACTGTCAATGTTCATTAGCTAACATCTCTGTAGCAGTTTGGATCAATCTGCAGCGATGAACACCTATCATATTTCCTGAAAATCACTCATCTCAAGTTGTATTGCGACTGGTTTGATTCTTTGAGACCATGCTCCGCTTGCTATTGAATTGTTAGCTTTCTGTGTATGATGTTATCGACAGTCATCAAGTCATCAACCTCATCCATTCAGCAAACTGTAATTGGAAGCTTTAACATTGATATCTACATTATTCTACAGAAGCAGGTTTCCAAATCTTCATCTTCGGAGTCACTCACATCACTGCAAACATACACCAGAAACATCAGGACAGATTGACAAATTTCAAATTCCTTCAGCTAATCTGATAACCTAGGTAAGTGAGAAATACACAATGGCCAATCCTCAGGTTCATCAACCATATATTCCTTAGTACACAGATGTTTACACGCTATGTAGATGTCATGGGATAGTATGTAATGTCACATCAGAATATTCCGGTTGCTCTTCACACACACACACACACACACACAAAAAGTAATGGCACATTGATCACTTTATCATTATAAAGGCACCAGAAACTCAATGGCTAGATAGTAAAGTGCATATCCTGCTGTAAGGCACTGACTCTAGAGTGCAGGATAATTGAGGCATTTATGCTAAATCTAGGATGCCAATATCCAAAATCCTCAAAGAGAAAGAATTGGTTTATCAACAAGATGCTAAAAGATATTTCTTCCCTTAAGAATAAGTGCATATGGGCACCCCACTTCAAATCAATAATTTTGTAGTATCCAATGTATTACGCCAAGACTGTTTAGTATAAACAGACTGATAATATTGAACCTGTGGAACTACTATTTTCTTGCAGTATAAATACAAGGCCTTCACTTCTCCTTAATGATCACAGATTCAGGATACTCTTTGTTTAAAGTGTATGGTCAATGGTCTTCGTAAACATGAATTTTGTAAGGTACATCTGAAATTTATCAGGAAAAAAACAACCATGCAGGAAAACAAGCGAACAAGAACACTGCCCATTACTAGCATGTAAAGTTCATTCTATCACATACAATAACTACTCAGTAATCAGGTTGCGATAGCACCAAGGAAATGCCTTGCCGAGAAAAGAGGATACTTTCTAGTCCAAAGGATCACAAGGATACCAACAATTTCAAATGACAAAATAACACAGGTGATTTACAAAGTGCCAATACTTCTGGAATGCTGGTGTTGAATTTGTCTGATTAGAACAAATCCAGGTGCAAATAGACTGAAGTGGCTTCAGGTTTAGCTCCAGATCACACAGCCAGGACAAAACCAATATGCAAATGCATTATAAATGCAACAAAAACCATAAACAGAGAATTTCAGATACAGCATATAGCAAAACCAAAGGAGTATGAAACTTAGATATCCGAAGATGAGAGATGTAACTATTTCAAAACAGCTTAGAGCTGAAACGGAACTGCACGTATAAGAAACATCATATATGCATGTTAAAGCACTCCAGGGTCCTCATGCAGAATATTCTATACTTAGCGGGCAGCATCGCAGATACAGGTTAGCTAATATCAGCCTCTGAAGGCCGAAGCATGGTCATTGACAAGAGATACCGGCTATTAGTTCTTACAAAAACAGATTAATAATTTCTCAAGCCATCTTCGACCAAAAATGGAATTGAAATGCCAATTTTCTTCTACTCTCTTTTCCACTCCCCAATAGCAGGGTGGATTCTGCTATCTGGGAAGCACTTTCGAGTTTCATCTCAAGGGAAGTACAAGAGAGACTAGAAACAAATCCAACTTTGGTCTGAGTAGTATAGTATATCATAGCAAGAAATCACCTCCTCATTCAGCTGCCAAGCATAACCGAATCTCAATCACACAGAGCTAAAGACCAGCTTTAATAGGCAACAATATACATTGCGAACAAACATGGTCTAAACCGCATTACATCTTCCAGTAGCAGCAAAAATCTACAAAAACCTTAAGTACTTCATTTGTTTATTGGTAATGTTTGTCAGTCATTCAAATTGTGAAACTAAATTAACAATGAGTTACCAATCCACTCAATGCAACCTCACTGTTCTTTGCATTAGAAAACTTCAATATAAACCATTAAAACAGATCTCCACAAAGAAAACAATGGGATAGATGATCAAATTAACTACTCACTATCTTAACACAGATCTTCGTATCATGAGTTTTCTAGTCCATGGAAAATTGCAACGCAGATTACTATTGAATAGAACATAAAAGAAGCCCAAACTCTCATTACCTTGGTTGAAATTCCAAAACCTCTGCAAGTTTATCTCCATTACTATCATTCCATTGAACTTTCCTTCTAGGCTTCCCTGATTTCTTCTTAGATAACCCCCCTTTCTTTGGAGGCAACAATGACTGTGATTCATCGCACTCCTCCTCTCTTTCGCCATTCAACGCAGTTTTCGAAGAGTCTAAACCATTTAAAGGCTCCTTTTTATCACTCTCACCATTCCTATCCATTGCACAAACCACCACTATCCTAATATTTACACCTCAAAACAAACGAATCAAAGACCATAAAGACAGAACAAAAAGAAGGTGATTTGAAACCTCAAATCAAAAAACCCATCTCATACCAATCATCAAAATCAAGGCTTTACAGCTGTAGATTCGTAAAGATTCAATTTTGACAAGGAAATTTCATTCATCAAACCCATTTGCATGAGCCCAGATAGCCGATGCAGTTTTTCAAACCCAAAACAGGGGATAAATTCAGTTCATCAAAAGATAAGTTCAAACGAAGATTCTAGGAAAACAACCACAACAACAAAAAATTGATCCCTTCTAGGAAATGAAATACTTTGTCAGATATTGTTTTTTACCAGCTAAGATAAGACAATTCAATTGAATATACTGCATCAAGAAAACATTCTGGGTTTTCCTTTTTCCAAGAAAAATTATTGATCATAACCAACAAGAGATTTCTTCTAGGGGGAAAGGAGAAAAAAGAAAAGAAAACAACAATTTGATGCAAAACCCTGAATTTAAAGGATCAGAATCTAAAAGAAATGAAATGTTTTTTCTAAAGATTTGTGCCCTCACTTTCGTTGTCAGTGTTTGACAAATTTTGTTATTTAATGAGATTGTAATTTCGGAATTCAGAGTTTTTTTGAATGCGTCTAGGAATGGTAGTTAACTTAGGAAGGGACAATTGACAAAGTATGGGGGTCGTTTATTTATTTGTAGGGCCAGTAAACAAATAATTATCCCTTCAGATCTGGGGAGAAATGCCTTCATTAAAAAGGCAAATTAATCTAGAAATTTTACCACTAAGTCATCGTTTTTGTGTTTGTTTTAGAGATTGAACTCTAACTAGTAAAAACCTTGGAATATTGAGGAAATGGTTTCCTTAAATTATGGTGTCTTGTTCTTGAAGAAATTCTTAAAATTAATTGTGTTAATCTTGGAGTACAAGGCTAATTCAGGGCAAAAAAACAAAGAAGCAAGCAACCCAATTGACATGGTAAAGGCCATGGACTATTTGAATGGAGCTTCTCAAAACAGCCAAATTTTAACTTATCCTAAACCGTTTTAGGATTATTGGATTGTGTCCAACACTTGAGACATTAAGATAATATAGGTGAAAATGAAGATAATAGACAAAGGAAAAACAATTTGCGTATAAAAATGTTGTCGCTACAATACAAAATACACGAATTACATAATGTTAATGACATTATATCGTTTACTGGTTGACTGTGATTAGTGTTTCATCAAAAAAGACATTAGCAGTGGAAAAATAAATATAAGTTAACGTCATATCAAAACATGTAATATAAGTATAATCTTTTTTCAAAGGTAATATAAATGTCATGTAAGAAAGTTCTTATAAACATAAAAGGCAAAGATTAATGGGCTAAAGATAATATTATCCCAACAAAAATATCTACCTTTAGCAGAATGCTAATTTTTGCTCCTCGTTGTTATTCTTGCTTTTTCAATAAATCTTCACAATTGGTGAAGAAGATAAGTTCGGTTGGTTGGGAAAAGGTGGCAATTTTACTAAGTCAGACATGATTTGCAATTTAGCAGTGACATTTTGCTTCTTTCTTTGATTTCATGTGACCTCACATTCAACATGTTGTGACAAAGTTCGAAGCTTTCATGATTGTGAAAGGCCACACAACACCAACACCATTCAAAGTGGCTTAATTTGGTTTGGATTGTGCAACCAAAGAAAGATACCAAATTCAATTGCAATATGCAAATGTTCCATTTTCTGGTTGGATTGGCTTTATAAAAAAACTCTCACACATTCATTCTCCATTTTTTTTGCTTTTTCTTGGTTGATTACTTTATTTAATAAATGAACCAATTAAGCCACTCACTACTATTTTTAAAGATAATCTATCTGGCATTCATGCCTCTGGCTATAAAGACTATCATTTTATGACTGCAGGAGTAGTTTTTTTTTTTTTTTTTCATTAATTAAAGCTGGTAATGAATCAGATTATTGCAGACTCCCATAAACAATTCAATTCTTAGCCAAATTGTTCATTTTTGAAGCAGTCTATGTCGCAATTGATGTTGGCGGTTTTTTAATTATGAATCAAACCATGTACTCGTCTATTGGAATTCGGTAGTTTTGCCTAGTAATCTTCTTCATTAGAAGTAATTGAAGTATTTTAAGTCATCAAAAACAATTCTTTAATATTTCTTTTATTGTTAATACCATTATTGGCATGATTGTACATAGATAATTTGATGTTTAGTATATCCCCGGTCCCATTTAACAGTAATCACATTATACTTTTAGTTCAATAAAGAAAACTATTGAAATGGGACTAGCGGGCTATTTGCTAATAACTTGTACATTTAGAGGGGGAATACTTGTACACTACTACTAGGCTAGGTGTACCAACTGCCATTTCTCTAGTATTTGAGGGATGAATTTTGTACAAGCTGATTCTAGGTCTGGGAGAAGAATGCTAACAGAAGATGCTGATGAGCCTAGTACTTTTTCTTTGGTTGTAAGCATTGGTTGTGAGTGGAGGATAACAAACACGTACATTGCTTCAGAACTTGAAAAGCATGATTGCATTAGAAAGACTTCCATTTTACTCAAAAACTGCTCTCTGCCATCCATCAGTAGTAGATAAGCTAAGCTGCAATGCATTCTTCTTCTTGTTCAAATTCAAACAAAAAATTTACACCGCTGACACAAGATGGCATGTTTTCAAAGGGAATCACCTGCATTGAAGGAGATTCTGCTCAGGTTATACAGGTTAGTCGAACGCATCGAATGTGTACAGTTTTTTTTTTTGGCATGGTAACATGGCTAAGGTTGATGAGATCCATCCAAATCAGACACCAGCAGGCTTCTCTTGTGCATTTTTGTTTACCATTTCACAACAAAATTAACAATTTTCAAAAGATGGAGTTTCTGGTTTATCTCCAAGAATTATGTTTCAGAATTTCATAGTATATATTTAAGATCTCGTAAAGCTGTTACACTAACAAAAGCTGTTGATTGTCCTGATGCAGAGCTGAAAAACCATTGGAGATTGATAGCCATTCACATGAATTTGGATCAGTTGAATATCATATACAGGTACAAATCCATAATTTTTGAACCTCACTATTGTTTTACTAAGGCAGGCTAGAAATGCATGTAAAACTGAGGATCAATTCTTTTGAGACATGCATGTTTCTTATGACTTCCCAACTGTCTCTGTAGAATTAAACTAAATGTATTTTGTTGATCCATGCTTTACCCTTGCTTCCACTCTCCTGTCTCTCATTCTAGTTTCTTTACGACCTTTTCCATTTAATACAGTTGTTTCAGTATGAAAATGCAAATGCTAAGAGTTTTTTTACTAAGCTCTGGTGAAGAATAGGTCTCAGCTATCCTAATGCAGCAAAAACCTTACACCTACAGTTCCTCTAAGTGCAAGGAAATCAAAATGATAAAAAGGTCCACTACACTACTCCTTTTGCCAAAGAAAAATCCATAATACATAAATTGACAAACAAAAATTTCTAAAAACAGAACATGCAAAAATTTCATGGTTGTAGACAAATTGCAATCTCAAAAGGTCAAGGAGAAACTTACTTTCATGTAATGCAGGCTTCTGCATCACATCCACAAATCGCCTACTTGTCCATATCAACTCCGCTCCTACATCAAGAGTTCGTTCTTTCAACTGGATTACCACGTTATACTCTGGAGATGGTAAGGGGAATTTGTCCTGATGTGGTGGAGATAATTGAACCTCCAAATGAAGGATACCAGCTGACCTTAAGACTTGACTTCTCAAGAATTCCAAGAAAGAAAGGTCAATGATTACTTTTGCTTTATTATCTCTTTTGAGATCCATCATAAACTCCTCTAACATGTTCCATATAACTGATTCCAAATGCCACAAATCAAGAATATGTTAAAAACTTTAACAGAGAGAAAAGTGAACAATTGAGATGAAAACTGAGTAAAAATGACATTGTCTTTGATGACAACTAATGACTTACCAAAATTGCATGAAATGAGTCTTTTAGATGCGGGAAAGATGATAGCAAGCATCGCCTCCGTTCAAGGAGTTATACTGAGCTCGCAGCTGAAAGATATGCTAGTGAATGTTAATTCTCTAGAGGTGTCTCAAGGAATGTTCAGACCAATCAGACTTATTTACCACCCTAGGGAGCTTTTCTTTGTCATCAGACAGGTATGTTTAACTCTTCTATCTTTTTCTCCATGATCAACAGCAGGAAAGGATACAGTAAAATTGGAAAACAGACTTAAACCAGAATCTTTGCAATCAATAAGTGAGGTTGCACTGTAAAATAAAGAACCATTGAGTAGACTTGAACACAACCTGTTTACAACCAAATCCACTTCTCTGCAAAAATATTTAAGAAGCAGGTTGTCATACCAGTACCAAGTATCACTAGTGATGCTGATTTTGTATAGCAATAATTAGATATAAAAGGAAACGTACAAGTGTTATCTTGCCTTTAAGGGCATTGGACTTTCTATTCAGGAGAGCATCACATTAATCTGCTGATACAGACAGAATCTACTGGATAAAAAGCACCATCAGTATATAGAGCACTTAAAGGGAATAAAAGACCAAATCTTGTTTTCCAAGGCAAAACAAATTTTTTTCTATAGCCATTGTGTACCTTACACATAATTACATTAAAATTCCTCAACAGCCAGAAAAGATCACTGCGGTATTCCCTATGCGCTTCAAAGAAGATACAGATGTCATTATTTCAACAGCCTTCTTTCAGGTAATACAAAAAACTTATTCATACAGGATACCATTTACAGTTAACTATAGTAAATCTTCCAAAATATTCAGAAAATATTTTCAATGTTAGGAACTCATGGATGTTGGAAGTTCAAAAGCATTTGAGAAAGCACCCCGTTGTACCTGGTCTCCAATTCCACCACCTGAGCTAAGAGGAGAGCCCATTGAAGACTTAAGCACCAATGGGGGATTTGTTTCTTTTGGTACTAACTTAACTTTCTTACTTTCCATTTCATCTCAAAACAATAGATTGCATTGTGGTTTATATCTTTAATTTAAAGGAAAGTTAAAAGAAAGATCCTGAATATTAGTTTGCCAGGCTTTATGGCTTACATAAAAGAAAAGCTTAATACTATTAGCCCCCTCCCCCCACCCCAAACAAACACACACACGCACGTGCACGCGCACGTTACAGATCACTAGAACAAAATAAGAAGGCAGGATTGCAGAGATAAGAAGGAAGCAAACTAGGTTTATCTTTCCAATGAACTAGTTCATACTTCGGTAGCTCAAATCTGAAATTTTATCATGATAATATTGGCAGAAATCACATCAAGACATGTTGAAGGCAAGAGGCTAGAGAAGACTGTGTGGAACCTATTAAATTTCCATGCATTTGTAAAATATCATGTCAAGGTAAAAGTACATTCTTCAGCCAGAACCCAGAAGATTCCAATTCCACCTTAGGGACTGACATTATTCCTGAAACAGAGCACACGAGGTTTCATTCAAAGAAGAATGAGACAGCGGTTGGAAAACTTGGTTGAGGTAACTAGACATGAATCGTGTGTAATGCATTCCCCTGGAACCCATTTCCCCATCTCACCAGATACACAGCATAAAATTTTTCAAAGCAAATACAACCTTCAATACAGCAACACAATGAATCTTATGAGCCCTCTTTACCTACTTTCTTGCAGGTACTAAACAAGATTGGGACGGAAGATGAACATCCAATTAAAAAGAAGAGTCGAGGTATGTGAAACACATTGCTGAACCACACAAGAAAATTACACACAAGCTTCACACTTGTTTGCTCAAACATCATAAATGCCACATCAACGAGAAAGAAATGAGCTGACTTTATTGGAAAATATTATACACATCAATATGGCAGAAGATTTTCTTGTGATAACTGTCTTACTTTCTTTTCCTATCTATTATTTCAATCTTCTGTTGTTTTTAATGCGCCTTCAGCTAACACATGTCTATTTACTCGTTCAGGATCAAAAGCCTTAAGGAAATTGTTAAATTTCTCAAGACCCAAACTACTGAAAAGAAGATATAACTTCATCAATAAGATCAAAAGAATTCGATCAAGAATCAGAATCCAATGGTTTAGTCGCTTCCGCAGGAAGTGGTTGAGTTTCCCTAGGTTTTCTTCCCTCACAAGATACGAAAGGCTAGAATAGCACACATCTATAGGAATAGTGATTGTTCAGGTATCATCAGCGATAAAGCAGTCAGTTTTAAGAGCTATTGACAATGCCTGTCCTACTCTTTGCCTTTTGATATCCAAAATTTTTCATCATGTACGAAGGACGCAACTTATTATTGCGTGAATGCCATAAATAACTTACTACTGGAAAACATACATTTAAGTTAAAACAGACATATATGGATCTATTTCTTTCATAAATCCCAACACAGAAGTGTATCAATATCTACATATGTCAAACCAGAAAAATCCAAAAAATCCAAACATGTGATCGGCATTCTCAACCATTACCAAATTCACTGAGTATTGAAAAAGGAAATATCAAAGATACAATGCTGTTTGGGAAGAACAGCCATGAACTTAGTGATACCTTGTCCTTTACTTGGTCCCAGTATTGTCAAAACTTTAAAGGAACACATGCGCCAAAATTTATGAAATGTGAAATTTAGGTATCCATTGAGTTTCTGCTATTTTTTGAGTTTACTTGTCACAAAAAATGATACTTTACAGCTATAATATAGCCTTGAAATTTTAAACTCATGCACCCCACATTTAAGTAATTGTTATGAATGAGAACAAAGAAGATTGACTCAATTTCATTGAATTATAATTACACCAAAATTTCCTATTCCAGCAGTATAGGAAGGGAGAAAAAAATAAAAGTAAATCGCAAGATCAATATTTACCTATCTCTAGATAATGACTAAACTCTTCTGAAGACAACCGATTGAAATCCACCTGGAAACTTGCTTATGCCTCATTCTATCTCAAAGACAGGGATTTGATTCATCACTACATCATCGGATCGAATTTGAGCAAGTAAAGGTCCACTTGCTTCCCCAGTCCTTGCTTTGCTAATCCAGTGCAACATCCCAAACAGACCAAAGCTAGCTACCAGAACCAACAAGGCATGCCCAGTGAAAAGCAAATTCATCAATGCAACTCCCCTCAACTTATCCTCTTCAAGCTCACACTTAACATCAACCAGCCCTTGAGTTGGCTGGACAGTAATCTTGTCACACCCTTTTAGATGAAATGCATCAGTATACAATGACAATCCCACTTGCAAAACCCAAAGAGACTTCAAAACCAGCCCACAAGACAACAAATAATCAGCAAAAAACGCTGAAGGCCTCAATGACAAGTACAAGCATGAAGCAGCGCAAACAAAAGTAATTCCACCTAATTGTTCATACACACCAGCACCAAGACCAATAAGTCCCTTTCCGTTGATCAAATACTCAATCAGAAGCATAATGCCCCCAACTATAAACACAATGCTCTCAGGAATAACGTAAAGATTGAAACTTTCCTTAAAAATGATGAAAATTAAAAAGGCCCAGAACAAGAAAACCACAAAGGATTGTTGCAAGAATGAGAATCTAAAACTGGGCTGGCCTGAAATTGCAAGGAAGAGGTAAAGCAGTATGAATGAACCAATTGGGAGGGCTATGAGGAGAGCATAGAAATCACAGTTTTGCCATCTGTGTTCTGAAAAATACCATGGTTTCGATGCATATTGAGATGGGTTCTTCAGATACAGAGTGAATGAACATACAACACGGCGGATTCCTATTGCCATGAGAAAAACGAATGCCAAGAAATGGATTGTGAATAACACCATTTTTTACCCGGGTTCTCTGAAAATTGAAGATTTCTGATTCGCCGATCGTTTCCTTTCCCTTTCCCTGTCGGAATTAATTCTACGAGGAAACAATGCGGCGAAAAATGCAGGGTCGATCGGAGGAGTGATTTTTGGTCAGAATGGCAGAGTGGACTTTCTTCAAGATACCTGTTTTGTCGTCACCTTATTTGCCCCAAAAGGATTCTTCGCCTTCACTTCTTGTCTTGACTTTCTGACTCAGTATTATAACTTTTTAAGAAATATTTAGTCCCTTGAGTTTTGAGATTAAAGTAAATTTGCCCCAAGAGTTTTCTGCTCCACGAACACCGACCTCTCTAGTTAATGATGGTATTTAAGTTACTCCCTCATCCCATAATTATTGTCTCGTTTGGCTTTTCATTTTTTTTGGTTCAAATTATACTAAAAGTGAAATCTCAAACTGAATAATAATTTTGGGACAGAGAGAGTATTTCTCAATCACAATCCCCTTTGCGGACCAAATAAACAAAAAACAACGTTGTCTAAAAACAATGTTGTCTACTCGTCTAACAAAGAACTGATTTATTTTGAGTTTCCAATAGCAACAAGAGATTTCAGCGTCTAAAATAATGTTATTTTGAACTCCAAAATCTCATAAAGTTAAAACCGATATAGCCATTTAAATATCTAGTAATATTGACATTTACTATCTTATTTCTTGAGTGAAAATAACTTAACCTTGTGTTCTTTATCGTAATGTTAAAACGATAGGAAAATATAGGGTGAAATAGGTTATGAAAAAATAAAATTACCACTAACATAAAATTATTGTTTCACATTCACAAATTATCCACAAAATATGAGAACTTTTTTTTACCATTGTATGGTACTCCCTCCGTCCCATAATTATTGTCCAGTTTGGATTTTCATTTCTAGTTCAAATTATACTAAAAGTGAAATCTCAAATTGGACAATAATTTTGAGACAGAGGGAGTATTTTTTTTTTTGGGTCTCAAAATTATTTGTTCTTAATTTGTAACATTTAAAGACGTGCAAATTAGCCTGGTTAGAATATGTGAATGTGTCTATATGAACAGAAACCACAACACTTTCTATTTCCGACCAAATGTATCAAGAAATTGGAAACACGAACTTAAGACGGAAGAATTCAACTCATGAGCTGGAAACCGGAAAAGTCTGCTATCAACAAACATCACCACTAAGTACTAACAACTAATTCCAAGAACTTTCTTCCGACATATACATTTACGGTCAGAAGTTGATTCAAAGCCATCAACTTTGTAATTTTGTGAGTATTTTCTACCTGAAATAATCTCTCATGTCCAAGAATAAAAATTAATGTTCATATTCAGAAAACTTGAAGAAAGTTCAAAGCCGCTTAATTATATTGTACACGTCTTTGTATAGAATCCAAAGCTTTTTGTCCAATTTGGTCTCATATGAGCCAGAAATATTACCCTACAATTTCACATTTAAACATCAAAAGAAAAGTTATTGAGTAAGACCATTGGCCTCCTTGGGCTCCTCCCTGTTATTTGGAAATTTTTTTGGAAAAAATATTTTGAACTACATTTTGAAATATCAAGTAAGAGTCATCACTAAACAATTAAATACTGTCAATTATAATCACTGCAAAAAAGAACTTTGTCAAAAACAATCACTCAACAATGAAAATCCCATTTTAGTCACTACAAAGTTGAACTTTTTCAAAACAATCACTCAACAATGGAAATCCCATTTTAGTCACTGTAAGAATTTAAAAAATGATCACTAAACAACTGTAAAATGATCACTAAAATCACGAAATAGTTTCTAAAATTAATATTTTACAGTGACCAAAATCGACACATTTCCGTTGTTTAGTAATAATTTTTGAAATTCTTTTTTTACAATGACCAAAATTGACACTTTTCGATTGTTTAATGATTTTTTTGACTTGATATTTCAATACATATTCCAAAAAAACTTTTTCCTAACCACCATCAATTGTAGAAAGTATTTTTTGACTAGAAGCAAATTGAAATAAGTGTGCAAAGTTTTAGATTTAGTCACCGAACTATTTTTAGTTCCAAAAAATGGTCACTACACTAACAAAAAGTCTTTCAAATTGGATTTTAAAATGTAAATTAGAAAGTTGTTTGGATGATGTTTTCTTTTCCATTGAATTTTGTGTTTAAGAGGTAAAATGAGTTAAAATGTAAAATAAGTGAACAAACAAACAAGTACTAGACCTTTTGGATTGGTTGTATTATATGTAAGTTTGATAGTCGATGTTAAACTATGTGTTACCTAGTCTAGGATTTCGAATACATCTGAATCCAAATCATATTTTAGAGAGAAATAGTGTCAATAGACTAACATGAAGATTAACACTATTAACATTAACCAATTTTAGTAGTTAGTGTTGGCACTTAGCATATGTATAACAGCTCAATCGGTTTCCTTGGCTTTCGAAAATTGAATCGTAAAACTTACGAAATTATAAGAATGGGTGTCTGAAATATTTTTGTCTAGTATTTAATCTTACACTCGAGATATCTGTTTTAAAAGTATACTATTATTTTAGTCTTAGCAGGGTCAAAAAATTATTAGGACCTGTTTGATAAAAATTAGTGCTTAATTTTGAAAGTTTAATACTGAATTAAAAACACTAAATTTATTAAACAGTTAGGGAATAAGCAATGAGCTAACTTTTATTGGTTATATTTTGTACTGCAGTTTCAGCATCATTTAGTTCATTAAGAGATTCATTTTTTGTTATCAACCATACTGAAATAAAAAAATACTCAATCTAATAATTTTAAGCATTAAGTGGCTTTATCAAACAAGTCCTTAGAACATCTCAGTGTATTTATACTGCTAAAAAAAGGATAAATCTAATAAACACGTATTTTTGGTTAATTTCGCAACTCTTTAGAATGTCTTGTTAAAAAACATATTTAATTTAATATTAAAAATTAGAGTTGTTACTAATAGCATTACTCTTAACATTATTTCTAAAATAAATATGGGATAAATGTGGAGGTTATTGTTGAAATTAAATACTAAGGGGTTATAGTTGTTGCTATTAAAAGTATTTTGACTATATATTTGAACTTGTGTGATGGAGAAAGAGGAGAACAAGTAATATTAGTCAAGTTAGTCTTAACCTTCGTCTCCTACTCATTTTTGACAAAAGTATTCCTATAAGTGATTTTCTTAGCCCCTGTTATTGTTAAACAAAGTTTCAAAGATTTTATATTTCATAAACCCGTTTTCTATATCTGAGTTGGGCAAGTCGAATCATGATCGTTCATAATATAGAGAGCTCTGCCACCACCGGAACTCTTATGGGGATTGTTGTATTTTCGGAAAAGAACGCAGTTACTGTGTAGAGGGGGCGTATCTCTTCTTAGGACAGCGCCTTTGGCATGCCTCAATACTAGAAAGATTATGATTTTTGTTTTATATCTTGCTTTGATGATTTAAATATATATTTACTAACAATCTAAGAAGAGATAATCTATTAGTTATTTCATACAGTGGCAAAAGTGACTACGCTTTGGATTTGCTTCAGTCCGACAATATGCCCTTTAGTGCTGCTAAGTTGGAGTGTTCACTTGCTTCAGTTTCCACATAAAGTATGAGAAGGTTAAAATGAGTAAGAAAGTTCTAATTTTAAGAATGATAGTTCTGCCAAATTAAAATTACTTGTTGCTGTATTTTTCATAGTTTTATCAGAATGATAAAATTTAAATATGGCATGAAAATAATTTTACATCATGTTAAAGTAGATGTAGTTATGGTTTCTTGTGTGTGTGTTTTTATGATTATTTTCAACCATGAAACGTAAAAAAACGGCCTCAACGTGGAATTTATTTGTTGATGTCTCGATTAATTTAATTATTATCTTGCATAAATTTACTTACGTAATCATGTATGTGGGGAATTTTATATAAAAAAATATACAGTTTTTGCAACTTCGTGGTTTGCGTATTAGCTGCATGTTTTCATTCATGAAGAAATTTTCTTCAAAGTTGGTTTCAGCTTTGAGTGCATAAAACTAAGTTTTGCAGCATGTTTGAGTACATAATCACGAGCCATGAAAAAAAATTTATTTGCTATTACCGCTCATGGCAAATCGGCACCCTGCATTTAGTTTGATCAAATGAAATGTTGACTGAAATGACGATGAAATGTTTAATAAATAAATAAAAGTAAGGAAAAATTTTGTTCAGTCCGACAATCTGCCCCTTAGTGCTGCTAAGTTGGAGTGTTCACCTGCTTCAGTCTCCACATAAATTATGAGAAGGTTAAAATGAGTAAGAAAGTTTTAATTTTAAGAATAATGGTTCTGCCAAACTAAAATTACTTGTTGCTGTATTTTTCATAATTTTATCACAATGTTAAAATTTAAATGTGGCATGAAAATAATTTTACATCATGTTAAAGTAGATGTAGTTATGGTTTTTTGTGTGTGTGTTTTTATGATTATTTTCAACCATGAAACGTAAAGAAATGGCCTTAACGTGTGGAATTTATTTGTTGATGTCTCGATTATTTTAATTATTATTTTGCATAAATTTACTTATGTAATCATGTGTGTGGGGAATTTTATATAAAAAATATATAGTTTTTGCAACTTCGTGGTTTGCATATTTGTTGTATTTTTTCATTCATGAAGAAATTTTTTTCAAAGTTGGTTTTATCTTTGAGTCCATAAACTAAGTTTTGCAGCATGTTTGAATAGATAATCACGGGTCATGAAAAAAAAAATTTATTTGCTATTACCGCTCATGCCAACTCGGCGCCCTGCATTTAGTTTGATCAAATGAAATGCTAACTGAAAATAAAATGTTTAATAAATAAATAAAAGTAAGGAAAATATTGTTCTAGTTTATGGTTTAAAACTTCCATTTTCTTCTAGTATTTTTAAATGGTCATTCTTGATTTTAAAATAATAAATGGCAGTTATTATACTAATAAAACCATTTGACCAACAATTATGAATTTTCACAAAAGCTTTCAAGTAGTTTTTGGTAACGGTTTTTCTTTGAGAAATTAATAATTCAATTGAAAACCAATTTAATTTGGTCATCAAAATGGTAATTAATGGTCCTGGAAAAAAGGTTTGTGTGTATATACATGCACTAACACTAGTTGTGTCATAGTTTTTGTGTGTGTTTTATTTCCTAAATATATATTTTTTATAATTGTGTGCATTCACATATATTTAGAGTATTTTATATTTTTCTAAGGACTTTTAATTTGTGATGGAATTTTATTGAGGGCATTGAAATAAATTTATGTGGTTTATCAGTATTTTTTTTTTTAAAAAAAGTATTAATGTCATATAGACTTTTATTCAAGTGTAATTTTGTCTTGTTCTGTTTGAAATAAAAAATAGTCCATCATGACTCATGAGAATGTCTTGAGAATATATGTGGCAATTTAAAATGACAAAAAAATTCATTTGGAAATCTTAAAGCTAACACATGTCCGAGTTGTGTAAGAATAGCACTAAAAGTGGAGATAAAAATTATATTTATGTTGTAAACATTTAATTGATAAGAGTATCATAATTGAGTAGTTATGGTATGCATTATATATGCATTTACAATTATACTACATCAATTGCATTTTATTTGATTCTGCAAATGATAAATTCAAGGCTTTAGAGATGATTTGAGTAGTTATGGTATGTATTATAAATGCATTTACAATTACACTACATCAATTGCATTTTATTTGATTCTACAAATGATAAATTCAAGGCTTTAGAGATGATTTGATTTCTAAGAGTCGAGATACTTGTCAGGTTTGCTAATTGTATTTAACATAAAAAATGAATTAATTTTGAAAACTTATCATTGTTACGTAAGTAAATTCTGTGAGATGTCGGTTTTTGCATCATTAGCATCATTTGAGAATGACCCAAATATATGATTTCTACAAGATAGAAAAGGCTTGTGACTATTTTTAACATGAATGACTCCTAGTAGGAACAAAGACTATTGGCCAGCAACGAACAACGTAAATACAATTGAAATTAGTAGCTCCTAATAGTACATTATTTATCATCATATTTTGATTCCTAGTAGTGAGGCTATTGGCTACTTAGTAGTTCCTAATAGTAGACTACTGGTCATTCTCATGGTGATTTCTAATAGTAAAAATACTGACTACTAAACTGTGGTGGTTGTCAAATAATGAAATAAAACTGTACACAGTTAGCGGTGCCTACAAATCCAAATGTGACCCAAAAAGTCTAATAAAAATAAGATATCATATTGGGTGGAATTAAAGTAGCTAAAACGGTGCATTTACAAGTGAAGGGGATATGTAAAAGTATAAAACAGATGGTCCAATATTAGCCCCATATTTAATATATTTGAGAAAATCAATTTTCTTCAACGTCGGGAAGGATTATAATCGAGCAAAGCTCAACAAAGTCGGGATGAATTTTGGATAACAGTTGGAAAAATGAGATATATCTCTGGTATCAGAAGTATGGTATAAATATTTGCTAAGTCAAGACAAGTCTTGATTGTGGGGCATAAAATAACTTAGCCAAAATCTTTACAAAAGATTGGCTTACTAAATCATCAAGGGGAATGGGATTTAAAGCCTATGAACAAGTCATTATAGTGGTCACCTAACCTCTGTGATTGGAGATCCCATGAAGGAAGTTCAATAGGTACAAACGAAACTACATAGATGGCTATTATCAAAACACATATATAAAGAAAAATATTCCTTTCTCATTCCTAAGATGTGTGTTGATATTTGTGATGGAAAAAAAGAAGAGTATATCTCTGAATGAGTCTGAGACACAAATGTACAGGGTGTAAATCACAAACATTCTTGGAGGACTTACCTATATGATTGCTAGTAGTGAGGTCGCTACTCTGAGATCAAGGCTAATCCCTAAATAGTATTCATGAATTAAAGATACTCGCACATGGCTGTTAAGAGCGCACAACCGTTAGAACTGATCTAACTATCCATACCATGTGTGCTACTTGGAAAATTTGGATTAAAGAGTCTGGTTCGAAACTATACGTTACCATGATTCTCCATATGGACCTAGTTGTCACTAAGCGAAGGTTCAAGTCCAGAAGACACATATCACCTATTGCATGGTATTTTTGCCCAACAAATTTTATATCAAAATGTTTCAAAATATTTTTAATATTGAATTATGTGGGGGATTGTTGGAAACATATTTAATTCATTATTAAAAATTAGAGTTGTTATTAATACCATTACTTCTAACATTATTTCTAAAATAAATATGGGATAAATGTGGGTGTTATTGTTGAAATTAAATACTAGGGGATTATAGTTGTTGCTGCTAAAAGTATTGTTGACTATATATTTAAACTTGTGTGATGGAGAAAGAGGAGAACAAGTAATATTAGTCAAGTTATTCTTAACCTTCTTCTCCTACTCATTTTTGACAAAAGTATTCCTATAAATGATTTTCTTAGCACTTGTTTTTGTTAAACAAAGTTTCAAAGATTTTATATTTCATAAACCCATTTTCTATATCTGAGTTGGACAAGTCGGATCATGATCGTTCACAATAGAGAAAGCTGTGCCACCACCGAAACTCCTATGGAGATTGTTGTATATTCGGAAAAGAACGCTGACAAACTCTATATGGAAGGGACGTATCTCTTCTTAGGATAGCACCTTTATCATGCCCCAATCCAATTTCCATTTCTCAAACTCTTTCTTTTATCTATTAGAAAGATTATAATTTTGTTTTATATCTTACTTTGATAATTTAAATATATATTTACTAACATGCTTTATGGCTCTAAATTTCTTATGGATTAGTCGTGAGTTAAATGGTTACATTCGGTGCAATATTCTTAGAAAGTTCACTTAGAATCCCCATGGGTTTCCCATTAAGCTCATTGAAAGAATTAATTAAATGATCTCAGTGACTAAAAAAAACAACCATTTGGCTAATATGCTTTATCTCAGGCCGAAAAATAAAAGACAATTTATTTCCAAAAAAAAAAAGGCCCTCTGTATTGTACCATTTACATTTGAAAAAAAAGGGATTATATTTATAAAATGGAAGAAGTACTTTGCATATGATGTAAAATAACACACGTTTTCTTCCCCATTTCTCATTAACTATTTGAATTTGCCACGAATTATGACCAATTTATATGTGCATTCAACAAATTAGAAGATGAATATCTGAGTTCAATAGATCCACCTGGACAGGAAACAACCACTCAAATTGAAGAAAAAGATCCTCGAGGGAAGATTCCATTCAAACAAAATTAATTATTTTTTACATTTTAATTTTCCAAATAATACACGGCAAGAAAAGAAAAATCCAAATTGACTCAGAAATGAAAAATGAAAAAAAAAAAACAAAATGCATGTGTGTGGCTAATAATATCTCCTTCACATATTTCCCATTTCTCTCCCATCCAATATAAACCACAGGCTCTGCTTCTTACACCACTTCACCAATCCTCTTCATCACACAAAATCTTTTACCTAAGAACCACAGCATTAAACAAAATCCTTCCAAACTAGCTACACTTGATATTGTAGTTGCAAGAAAAGAAAAAAAAAAGAAGGTCGAAAAAGCAAAAACGCTCGATTCTCAGTTTTCAGACTTTCGACTTTCGTAAAGACAGGTGTTTAAAAATATTGAGTGAAACAATGGCAACATCGATTTGCGCTACTGGTTTAACTTCATCTTTCCACGGGAGCTGCTGGCAGGGGAAATCATCTTTACTGGGTGGTGAAGATTATTCCATGTTGGCGGCGAAGACGGTGGTTCCTGCCGGTCAAGTTCGGGTGGTGGGGAAGCCGGTGAGATCACGGCCGATGATGGGAAACGTGAATGCAGGGAAAGGTTTGTTTGCTCCCATTGTTGTTGTGGTTCGTGACATTGTTGGGAAGAAGAGATTCAATCAATTGAGAGGCAAAGCCATTTCTTTACACTCTCAGGTCAGGATTAATATTCACTCTATCTCGAAATAATAGTCTTGGTTATTAATTCGAAAAAGAGTAAATATAACTTTTAGTACTTTCTCGTCCCATAATTATTGTCCAGTTTGTAGTTTTAATTCAATTACAAATTGAACTAAAAAAAAAAAACCAAAGTGGACAATAATTTTGAGACAGAGAGAATATATGATAGCGTCATATTTCTAAAATTAAAGCAGAAATGAGTAATATTTCCTATAAATTTCTGTTTTAATTTAATCCCTTTTGATTGATTTTTCATCTTAAAGAAGTCAATTAAGCCAAATTGGTCACAATAATGTACATCTTGTGTTTTTCTCTGTATTTATTCCCAAATTTAACACTACTTGATAACTGAGATTTAAACAATTGGGAAATAGACTGATCCCCTTTAGGGACTATTATTGTTTAACTAAGACTGTATACTGGGACGGTGTTTAGTACAAATTTGTAGCTGGTCGTGTCCTGCCATTTGAACATGTGACTCAATTGTGACTCATAAATGAATGAAATTTATTTTTGCAGGTGATAAATGAATTCTGCAAAACAATTGGAGCAGACAACAAACAAAGACAAGGGCTAATTCGATTAGCAAAGAAGAATGGAGAAAAACTTGGCTTCCTTGCTTGATTTTTGGACCTTCACTGATTTCTCCTAATGCCATATCCATGGCTAAGGGAGCACATTTTCTAAGCTCAGAGAGATTTGTATAAACCCTAGTAGATCACCTCCTTCATCACAGGACGCAAAAAACAACCATATATTTCAATCACTTTCCTCTCTTTTTAGAATTTTTATTTATTAAATTACACTTGTGACTGTAATTTTTGGTTTGCTTTTCTTCATCCTTTGTTGTTGAAATCGCAATAGAAGATACTTTAGAATACCACTTCTATCAAATGTGGCTTCCTATCTTTGCTTAGCGAAACGCTTGAAATCAACCACATTTCTTGATATAGATTATGCTGATCATCATCTGCTTGGTGAATAAATTCTTCTATGTGCAATGTGAATTCTAAAGCAAAAGGAAAAATCCAAGATATACTCAACCATTGCAAGTGATTATTTGCAACTGGCTTAGTACATGTTTTAAGGTGGCAAGAACTCCAACGAAGTTGAAACCATGGAAAGGAGAAAGAAGTGAAAAGACAATGAAACTGATGAGCTTAAACACGGAACCACCCATTATAACTCAAGCGAGTTCATTTCTACGGGATCAATAACAACAATATTAATGAAGCTCTATGTAATTTGGGTATTTTGGTTGATAAATTCTACAAAAAGAGCCATCGTAAATCAGTTCACAGGAACATAACTTCTAACAAAGTAATGACAATGCTTATATAATTTTGAAAGAGCTTCCCTAAACTACTATAGGCAAAACTGGCACCAAAATGTTACAAGCAAGCAAATAAATCTCATGAACTTTCTATATTGTTGTAGTATGAGATCGTCCTCATCCACAACGTTTCTGCTGCATCTGAAATAAACCTCGCACACGAGCTAGAGATTCTTCAGACGAAGTATCTGTTGTTCTTCATTGATCGTTCCCGTTTGGAATCATCCTGCAAAACCACAACATGATTAAAATAACAAGGCAAACTCGGAGCACGAGACATGTAACAGCAAAACTAAAACTCACATGGGCAGTATAGGATAACTTATCCGTAACATCAAGGATCTCTTTCCACTTCCTTCCAATGCTCATCTATATCACAGAAATAACAAATCAATATTCCTCTGTGTGCTCGAGCAGGAAAAAGAAGAAAAAAATGATGATAAAAACCTCAACTGACATCATTTTCAAGCACTTTGTACTGATTTGGCAAATAACATCTATTACTTGGTTTCAAATCTTCCAATTTTGCAAATAAAACTACAACTAATAAGCTTGAAACTAAAGAAGATTTTTAAACTTATCATAGCAGCTGGGACTGGATTTCTCCAATTGATAAAAAGGCCAACCAAATACAGAAAAAAGAATAGCATCATGCTAATCAGCATTGAATCTGAAGCAAAGAGTGCCAAGTTTCCAAAACTTGGTTCCTAAAAGCTTTGGGTCTCCAAGCCCATTATGTTACCCCAAACCACCCTCAATATTTTCCAACATTGAATTTATAGCTATGTAAATCAACAAAACTAAAACCCAACATAACGAGCATTAGATATGCACTTCAAAGCAATAACTGTGCCACTTGTGACCTCCCATTGTTAAACCTTGCACCAACACGTGTCAAGAAAAAACAACATCAAGCGCACTTATGGTAGCATTCGCATTTTACCACAAGCTTTACTACATAGAGTACAAATACAATACAGGTTGAAAATAAAGAATCGGCAGACACTTGGCACGGCATGATAACACGATATACGCATTTAATTTAACGGTAAACTGAAAGAACAAAACCTGGACAGCCTCATTTGCAGCAGTCTTGGTCCACAGAGAAAGCTTGTCCTGTCTTTGACGGACACTAGCAACCACTCCACAAATCTCATCAGCCTCATCGAATTGCTCACCAATCAAAGCCATCAACTGTCAACAAGAGCTCAACGGTTAACTAACAGGTGACATAAACAGAACACCCAATAAATAGTTTAAACCGCAGATACGTTGTATATACAAAAACCGACAATAAATGCAAAGAAAGATAAGATCTTTACAGTTTCTAGCCACATTTTTTCAAGGCCATCCTTCTTGTTGCTATTGCTAGTAATGGTCCACTTGCCTCCACCGGCACACTCTGGATCTTCCCATTTCGGTTCAACCCCAGCTTTGAACAAGTGAAAGTCCGCATTCACCACCAGCTTGCTGGGTTTAAGTACCTGATCATACAAGCTGCAAGAGAATCAAAAGACATTCAGTAACACGTCAATTTCTTTCCGATCTCCAAAACTCATAATACACAGAACCAAAAGAACAAAACCCCATAAACATTCCTGAGAATCTACTACCAAAAACGGCAACCATTTTATAATAGGAAGCCATGCTTATATTTTATGCTCCCATAGCAGCAAGAAACCATTACAAGCCAGTTTTCAAAACACAAAACAGTTAAACAAATACAGGAAGAAAGTTATCAAAAAAAAAAAAAAAACAATTGCCTAAGATAGCACATTTAGTCAGATATTCTAAGGAATTCATCTTTCATCGATTCACATTAGAGTTGAATCAATCCATCAAAAGCAACAAGACACGAGTATTTAAAAAATTTGATACCCTAGGATCCGATAAGGTTTCACAAACTCGAATTGACAAAAGTTAAATAACGAATTGGGGTTTTACGAAAATAATTAATGGGGATTTTGGATGGGAAAATCATACCACCAAAACTCTTCGACGGTGTCGAAGGTATAGAGCTTGCGGAGGGAGCTGCCCCAAGCTGCTCCTTGTTGTTTTGGCTTGGATTGATTGTCGCACCAGAAAGCCCATTTTCTCTCCAGCTGGTGAGGCACCTTTGCCACCGCCTCCGTCGTGGCCGGTGGTGCATCGCCGCCGGTTGGAACTTCTACCGCCGCCGCAGATTCGCTCGCCATCTTCTTTCTCTTCTGTTCTTTTCTTTCTCTGTCTTCTGTCTGGTAATGTGCGACTCTGTGTAGCTTCTTCCGCCTCTAAAGAGGGAGAGTCCTTTTAATGGATGTTAATTTCGGCCCTCAAAGTATTGGGCCAATTGTACAGTAAATTGGAATCCTTTGGAAAGGGATTGCTTTCGATTGTAAGCCCAACTCCTGCGAAGGATTCCATATCCAATTTTGTTTTGTTTTTTTTCTTTTCTTTTAAAACATAAAATATATTTTCTAAAAAATAACTATTATAATCATAATAATATACAAAAAAGAAAAAATTGAAATGATAAATGTGCATGAAAATTGAGTTTGAATGAAAACAGAATTTTTTTGGTTTACAAGGTTGACCACATATAGGGCCTAAAATTCAATTTGGCAAGTGCCATAGAAGAAAATTCAATTCGTCGTCTACATTTATGCCCATCTACTTGAATTTTAGTGCAGTGGTACTCCTTTCATGAAATTTGTTATGATGAATTTGAGCTCAAACTCTCATTTCCAACATGAAGTAAAAAAGTTTGCTTTTCGTTTTCCAATTATTATCTCTAGAGGAGTTTGTTATGATAAATTCACGTTAAAAGATTCCGATTTTACACATGAATTTATCACTTAGGACATTCCTTCTTATAACGATCTATGTTCTATTGCAGTTTGCAGTTTAGTCGGCGTAGAAAAATAAAAGAAGCATTGTGTAACATTAACCTTTTCGGACATCGAAATTGTGATGTTTTTATTGAGTTTTTTTTCTTCTCTTTATATGGACAAACCGACGAACCATTTCACTGAAAGAAAGGAAATATCGACAATTTTCCATTAAATGATGAAACTGAAAGATAAGGAAAACATAAGAAAACGAAGGCTTCAACTTGAATTCTTATGTTGTCAATTATTCGTCTGCCTTTGGAGATTTAAGATGCTGAAAATTATCACTTCATGAATTCGTAGGTTGAGCTGATACGGCATTTCATGAATCGGCAAAGGATGATAAGTCGTCATTGCCGGGCCTTGATAATACAACCTACCACAAAAGGGAACTCACCTGAAAACAATCTCGACACACCGAACACCAATGATGGGGTTATGAATACGTTAAAATTTATTAAAAAAAATAAAAAAAAAACAAGATTATAACCTGGACAATAATTCCGAAATAAAAAGAGTATAACAGATACTCCCTCCGTCCCATAATTATTGTCCGGTTTGAGTTTTCATTTTTAGTTCAAACTGTACAAAAAATAAAATCTGAAACTGAATAATAATTTTGAGACAAAGGGAGACAATAAACTCGAGTTTGAAAAAGAGGGGTTAGATACCTGATAATTCCCTCCTACGCCGGTTTTAAATGCAGCATCACAATAGTCAAAGTACATTTCCCATGTCCGAATGAACTTCTCATCAAACCCCAAAGCAAGGATTTCACTGATAATATATAAACATTATTATTATTAACAGTTTAATCAGCAAAGCCCTCACAGTCGCAGGTGAAGAATGTGAACAAGAGTTGATTTAATGTATGCCAAAATCGAGAAAAAAAAATGTATGCATAAGTCAAGAAACGGTTGACTTTAATTTCATCATGAACAAGAGTTGAAAAACAGAAATGATTTACACCAAGTTAAAAAGACGATCTACAATTAGATGATTAACCCTATCTGGTTTCATAAGTCCGGGCAGTCTGAGGTTAAACACTTCATTAATTATTTGGTTTTACCTTTGTAAGAAAAAGTACGAAAAATTTTATACTACTTGTACCTTCTGTTTTTTATGAAGTTTTTCCTCCACTGTCTCAACGTTGGAAGGTAATGAAATCCTATGTTTTCCATGTGTTCAGCGCTGCAAATTTTGAGGCACTTTACTCCCGGGGTTTTCCAATTTTTGGAGTACAATTTTTTTGAGAAATTATCTGAAACACTGTCAATTTTTTAATTCCCTCCGTCCCAAGATCATTGTGCGATATGGATTTTTATTTTTAATTCAGTTTGTACTAAAAATAAAAATTCAAATCGGAAAGTAATTTCGGAAAGAGAGAGTTTTTTTTTTTTTTTAACAAGAAATGTTGTCAAGTTTGAATTACCAAAGCTTGGATCCAGCAGTCATGGCTGTCATGAGTCGAGTTAGCGAAGGCACGAAAACACCTGGAAATATGTATCTCTAATGAAACTTGGGCTTCTTCTGTATTCTTCGTACTTCTGATCTGGTATTGATGAGAACTAAGAAAATAGAGAATACAAAAATTCATTATTCCAAAACACTCCAATATTCTCATGTCAAAAATTATAAAGACAATTTTGCAATTTAATTTGGAGATAAGGGTCTGACAATATTATTATTACTCGCTCCGTTTCATCTTAATACTCTATTTCAGCGGTTTTATGAGGTTTTAATAAGATTTGACAATATCTTTTTTCCAAATTATGATCAAAGTAGATTTTTTAGGTTAACCAAAATCGAATGAACAAGGAGTGTTTACTTGTAGGACAATAACCCCATTCTCTGCCAACGCCGAGTCGCAATGGCTGAAAAACTTCTCAAAGTAGTCATGACCAAGATGTTCCATCATCTCACTGTAATAATTGAAGAAGATTTAATTGATTACGATTAAAAAAAATAAACGGCAAAAAAAGCGCGAGAAAAAAAAAAAGAAAAAAAGAATTATGTTAATGAGAACGAATTAATAATGAACCATGAAATGATTCGGTCAAATTTGATGGTGTCTGGCAGTTGACGATAATCACACAGCATGAGTGTGATATGATCCTACGTACATTTTAGTTGTAAAAACATGTGTAAAACGAACATTATACTCTTTTGATCTTATTTATTTACATAGTATAAAAGTCAAATTAAATTAAATTAGTTATACACATATGATGAATTTTCACTGTACCTGGAGACCAGCTTCCTTAACTTTGCATTGTGCAAATTCCAGTTGCTTTTCAGATAGGGTAATTCCAGTGTATTGACATCCGGTTCTTTTCACTGCTTCAATAGCTAAAAGTTCCCCAGCACCCGATTTCAAGTACATGGTGCTCCTTGTGCAATCAATTCAATCACTCTGCTCGACATTGCTATCAATTTCAATAGCCCACTTACTTTGTGGGTCACAATAATCGGCCTTCTATTCCCCCATCTGCTGATTCCTCCTGGTATATGGACACTGCTTGTGGTAACACTATGACTCCTTCTCAAGATACTCTCACTAATTCAAAACCTTATACTGGTTCTACTCGAGTCATTATTGGTAATGGTCATTCTTTACCTATTCAATCCGTTGGTCAACTCTCTTGTTCTCAGTTTCGTTTCCCTAATGTTTACCATGTTCCTTCGCTTACAAAAAATCTAATCTCTGTGCGTCAATTTTCCACTGAAAATCAATACTCTGTTGAGTTTGACCCTTTTGGTTTTTCTGTGAAGGACCTTTGGACGAGGACCTCTCGTCTACGTTGCAATAGTATTGGTTCCCTATATACATTTCCGCCCTCACTGCTCCATCCATCCCTTGCACCGTCTTCTCAGTCTTGTCCGCTGTTTGCTGCTTCCGTCTCTTCTCAATTATGGCATCAATGCCTTGGTCACCCGAATGCCTCCGTTTTGTCCAGTTTAGTGTCCAGTCGAAGTCTTCCTGGTTCTGTGATCTCTTCAAATAAACTTAGTCTCTGTCAGGCTTATCAAATTGAGAAGCATCATAAGCTCCCTTTTATGCCTTCTTCTTCGGTTACTTTTAATACTTTTGATATTATACATACAGATGTTAGGACCTCTCTGTGTCATTCCTTTAGTGGCTTCAAGTATTTTGTACTCTTTCTTGATGATTTCACTCATTATTTATGGGTGTATCCTCTTAAAAATAAATCCGAGGTTCCTCAAAAGTTTGTTGAATTTTATACTCTTGTTCAAACTCAATTCAATGCTTCCATCAAAACTCTTCAGTTTGACGGTGCAGCTGAATATGTTCATTCTCATTATCTTCAATCTTTTCTTAAATCTAAGGGATCACAATGCGTATCTCTTGTCCGTACACTCCTCAACAAAACGGCAAGGCTGAGCGCATGAATAAAACACTAATCAATATGATCCGCACGCTTCTGCATCAAGCTCACTTACCCCATGCATTCTGGGTAGAGGCTTTACATACTAGTGTCTATCTGTTAAATCGTTTACCTACTAAATCTACAAATGGGTCCATTCCTTTCTCCCTTCTTTTTGGTCATCCACCTAACTATGGTTCCTTAAGGGTGTTTGGGTGTTCCTGTTTTCCCAATCTTTCTCATTTAACTTCTCATAAGCTTCATCCTCGCTCCGCTCCATGTGTCTTTCTTGGTTATCCTGAATCTTATAAGGACTATCGTTGTTTTGATCCCGTTTCTAAGAAAGTCTATACTTCCCGTCATGTTGTTTTTTATGAAACTTTTTTTCCATTTCCTCAACTCTCTTCGGTTCCCCAAAATAATCCTCCCCAATCTCCTTTTAAAAATCCCTCGTTCCTTATTTCACGATCCCTCCCTTCATCAGAATCCTCTCCATTGGTTGCTTCTCCTTCACAAAAATATGTGTCATCCGTTCCTTTAGTATCTGCACCCACACCTTCCATTTCGTCGTCACATACTTCGGATCCTCCCACTTCGAATCCCCCTATTCATCATATGGTCACTAGAACTCGTGATGGTACTCGTAAACCCAAACAAATACTCTCTCTTACTGCTACCTCTACATCATCTTCACTCCCTACTGAACCAAAATCCTTTACTAAAGTGAATAAATACACTGAATGGCGTGCCGCTATGAATGACGAATTTAATGCTCTCCTCACTAATCATACATGGGACTTAGTCCCTCCCCCTGCTTCTGCCAATATTATCGGCTCTAAATGGATTTTTCGAGTCAAGTTAAAATCTGATGGCTCTCTTGATCGATGTAAGGCATGTTTGGTTGCTCAAGGCTACAATCAGCAGCCTAGACTTGATTATGACCAAACGTTTAGTCCGGTGGTTAAACCTATGATAATTCGGACTGTCTTAAGTATTGCTGCCTCTCGAAAATGGCCCGTTCATCAGTTGGACGTTAAAAATGCGTTCTTGCATGGTCATCTTAATGAAATTGTCTATATGAAACAGCCTACTAGTTTTGCTCATCCAGACCATCCTCACTATGTCTGTCGGTTGAACAAAGCTCTTTATGGCTTAAAGCAAGCTCCCAAAGCTTGGTTTCATCGTTTCACTGCTTTTCTGCTCACACAGGATTTTATAGGCAGTCGCTCGGACACTTCCATGTTTGTGTACTCTTCTAGATCGGATATGGCTGTTTTGTTACTTTATGTTGATGACATTCTCTTGACAGCTTCCAGCAATCATCTCCTCACTACTATTGTTCAGTCGCTGAAAGGAGCTTTCGCAATGACGGATCTTGGTCCAATCAGCTATTTTCTTGGTATTTCTGTTGCTCCTCACTCTGGTGGTTGGTTTTTACACCAACGCAAGTATGCTGAAGACTTGCTTGCTCGCAGTCATCTCACCGATGCCAATCCAGTTGCAACTCCACTTGCTCCGGCTTTTCAATTTTTGGTTGATGAGTCTCCGCCTTTTCATAATCCGACTCTCTATCGGAGCTTAGTGGGTGCATTACAGTATCTTACTTTCACTAGACCGGATATTCAGTATGCGGTTAATCTTGTCTGTCAACATATGCATGATCCTCGTGAGCAGCATTTTCAGGCGGTCAAACGCATTCTCCGTTACATTAAGGTCACACTTCACTATGGTACACATCTCCGTGCTGGCCCCCTTGATCGCCTTGTTACATATTCCGATGCTGATTGGGCAGGATGCCCTACTACTCGCTGCTCTACGACTGGATTTTGTGTTTTTCTGGGTTCCTCCCTAGTTTCCTGGTCTTCCAAGAAACAATCCACTGTGTCTCGATCTTCTGCTGAGTCTGAGTATTGTGTTGTTGCCTCTGCGTTGGCTGAATCCGTCTGGTTGGAGAATCTTCTATCTGAACTTCAAGTCAAGCTCTCACATCGCCCGGTCATCTTGTGTGATAATTTTTCCGCTACATACCTAGCTGCAAATCCGGTTAATCAGGCTCCCACCAAACATATTGGTCTAGACATTTATTTTGTTCGTGAACGTGTTGCTGCTAGTCTTCTTCGGGTCCTTCATATTTCCTCACAATCCCAGCTTGCAGATGCCTTTACCAAATCTTTACCTAAGGATAAATTGTATTTGTTTAGAACCAATCTAGGCATGATTACTTCTCCTGCTACGATTGCGGGGGATGATAGAATAGGAAAATAATCAAAACCCTAATTAGGGTTTCCTATGTAGACGACTAGGGTTGTACACTATTGTACTATAAATACCACAATGTATCATGTGAATAATACACACAATAATTCTTTCACTCCTTACTTATTTTGGCCTGAATGGTTTTAGCAGGATTAATAAAACCCAATCAGTTTGATTAATACTCTCTTTGGTCCTTATTATAATATATTTTAAAGATTTTTCTTGGTTTCATTTAATAGTCACTTCAAGTCTTGAAGTATTTAAAGTTTTAACTATAGTGTGTTAACGATTTTTTTTTAAACTATAATCTTTTCAACTTTAATTTAAATTGATTGGTTCTTCGAAATGTGAAACCATTTTTAGTAAAGATAACATTTCACTAAAAAATAACTAATTTAACTCAATCTCAATCTCAATAATGTGACTACAAGAGAAACTGATTGTTTATGAATTTGTTTATCTGTGTTGTTAGAGATTAGATAACTATTATTAGATCTATTTTCCGATGCCATATTTTGGATTCAACGTCTGGAAAATGAAGTAGCTCATGTCATAACTAATTATGTCAAATCTCATGTAACAGATGATATAACTTGGTTTTTTATGCCAAATTACTTGTATCACAAGGCTGGGTGATTTCTAACAAGTTTAATATATGACATTTTTCTATAAAAAAAAAAACTGATTTAACTACTTTCTTTAATTTTTCAGAAACCAATTATTACTTGTGTCTTACTCCCTCTAGAAATGTAAGTCGTTTTAGGTTTGAAGAAATATTTAAAAATATAATTCGTTTTAGGATTTCAAGGCAAATTAAAGATGAACTTCCTAACTATATCCTTAATAAATGATGCTAATCACTTTTCATCTAGTCTTGGTTATAGTTCCAAAATAATTAATAATGTGTAAAATAGATATTTAACATACAATTTAATTATTAAATAATTATCTAATTAATTTACGTGCAGAGTCTAAAATGACTTTTATTTTAAAATAGAGGAAGTATAATTAAAAATCGGAGAGAATATTATAGAGATATATAAATTAAAGAATGAGTCCCTCACCTTTTCAATGAATAAAGAAATCTTTCGTAACTGAGCAGTTTTCAAGTCCTCGTCCTCAGACTACGTCCGTATCCACATGTTAATCATGTGAAGAAGCTAATTAGTTATGGCCACAAAACTTTTTGAGCATTGACTGCAATCGAAACAACTTGAATATAAAAATAAATTAAGGACTGGAACTGTGTAGCTGGCGTACCTTAAATATTGCACAAGAGTATGTCGTTGTTTCATCCAAAACCTGGGAGAATAATTCGTTACTCTAGAAACCAAATGATCAAGAGGATAAGTGATCGATGATGAGATGCGCAAAAATTAGACTTTATTCTGTGATCAACGTATTTTTTGGGTTGAATTTGTCCTATTTTTTCAGCCCAGGCACCGCCTCACATTTCAACCCTATTTTTTTGTTGGGTTTTTTTTGAGTCTGAATGTTGGCGGATTGGCTCTGATACCATAAAAAAATTCACATGGGGTTCCACCTCAAAACCAATTGGTAATGAGGGGAGTAGCCCGTGGAGCTTATATATTGATATTTAGAGTATCCCAACACCGATGTAAGATTGAGACTCTTTAATACTCCCTCCGTCCTATAATTATTGTCCAGTTTTACTAAAAATGAAAGATTTTATTTTTGGTCAAACTTAACTATATTTTACCTTAAAAACCAGATATATCCCTACATAAGGAATTGTTTAACCACTAATATTTTATGGATAATGTTTTCTACTAAGGACAAATGTGTAACTTGATCCATAAAAAGTCAAATTGGACAATAATTTTGGGACAAAATTTTTTGGGCAAAGTAGACAATAATTATGGGATGGAGGGAGTAATTATTACTGCTTCTTTTGCAGGAAAATAATTTATAATCCATATTGAATTTTAAGATTTGTATCAATTTTAATTCAATTCTCAAATCCAATGCAATATATATATTTTTTTTGGTGGATAAAAGAAGATTATTTACCAGGTCATAATGCTGAGATACATTTTTACGAGCTTGAGAAATAGTATTCTTCTCCCAAGTGTACTTAAGGAAGTATTTGGCAGATGTTAACCCGGCTGACAGAAATAAGGTTGTGCTCAAGCCTCTCCCAAAAAAAAAAAAAAAAAAAAGAAAAAAAGAAGATAGCAATGTAAAACATATCATTACCGAAATTGCGGATGAGATGATTCCAACAAGAAAGAGTAAAAACTAAAAAGTGTATTGAAAATATAAAAAATATGTTTAGATAGTATATTTATTAATTATTAATACTTATTAGAAAATCTTTTTAAAAAAACACTTATTAGAGAAAAAACAATTAAAAAAAAGCTCCCAAACAGACCCTTAATCACACTGCAAGTGATTTTCGCAAGTATCCAACCAAAATGATCGGTTGAAAGTTGAGACAATTGGGGGACTCAATTCAACCTTCTTCAACTCAATTCATATTGGCTTAGATTTTCTTCAGAGTCTTTCAAAGGTCAAACACAAACGAGATCTGAGGGCAGCTTACCCCAAACCGACCCTTTTTGGGGATTAACAGAGAAAAATCATCATCAGAAAAATGGCCAAAAAAAAAAAGGCTCAAAACGTCCATTTTTAATCAAAAGCCACCTCTTTCGTAACGTGTCAATGTAAAAAGAAACACATTGCCAAATGTCAAAATCTTAACAACAAAGCCTAACAAAAGACAAATTTAATAAGCAACAAAGTAAGATGCTTTGCATGTTTGCCACGAGGATCTTCCTCCACCCAGAATGAATTACAGCAATCTCTTCTCAATTTTCCCCTCATTTTCCTCTGCTTTATCAACCCTTTTGAGTTTTTCTTGCGGTGAAGACTCAAGACACTCGTTTGGGTACATCTTTCATCTGATTTGAGAGCCAAAAGAAAAAAAAAAAGCAGAGAGAAAGAGAAGAAGAACGGAGAAAATGGAAGTTTCTGTGGAGACTGATAGGAATGCAGCACTGTCCCCTGTAGCTCCTCTTGCTCCTGTGACCATAGAGAGAAGAGTCAGAACTGATTTGGAAACTTCTATTCCTAAACCATGTACTAATAATCTAATAAGCCCATGAAACTATCTCTCTCTCTCTGTTTTCTTGTATGATTGAGCTTTTGTATTCATTCTTTTCAATTCTTTAATTTGGATGTGTTGTTTGGAATTCAGATTTGGCAAGAGGATTGGCAGCTCCAGATATGGAGCATCCATATGGGACACCAGGGCATATGCATCATAACATGAGTGTTCTTCAGCAGCATTGTGCTTTCTTTGATCAAGATGGCAATGGAATCATTTATCCATGGGAGACTTATTCTGGTAATCTTTTCTTTTGTTCGGCTTCAAAAATTTCGTTCTTTAATTCATCATATTTCATTACTCTGAGATTTTGCGAATTTCCACTTTCCAGGACTTCGTCAAATTGGATTTGGCATCCTTGCTTCTCTGTTTCTGGCCGCGTTCATCAATATGGGCTTAAGTTATCCAACTTTACCGGTGAGTTAAAGTTTTCTCTTTTCATCCTGTATATATAGCCGAATTGGATGTTTTTTTTTCCTTTGGATCTTATCTTAATAATTACAATAAAATTTCCATCTGGGCAGGGTTGGTTTCCTTCTCCATTGTTCCCTATTTACATTTACAACATTCATAGGGCCAAACACGGAAGTGATTCCCATACCTATGATCACGAAGGAAGGTAAGAAAATTGAATCAATTAGATCTTTAGTCAGGTATTGAATTGTGTAATAATGATGAAAAACAGTGAATAATCACATCCGGTAATTCGGACTTTTAGTGACAGTCATCTTAGTGACCAAGATCGGGTACTCTTTCCGTCCGTCCAAAAATTATTGTCCAGTTTACATTTTTAGTTTTAATACAATTTGAATTAAAACGAAAATCCAAACTGGGACAATAATTTATTTGGGAAGAAAGGAGATATTTTCTTAATCGTCTCTATTGTTACTCGGGTTTGACAATTGGGTAATTACTAATACATGAGAAAGGGCTTTCTAGGTATCTTCCTGTGCACTTTGAGAATATTTTCAGCAAATACGCGAAAACTGTGCCAGACAAGCTTACATTTGGTGAAATGTGGGCTATGACGGAAGGAAACAGATTGGCATTCGATCCCTTTGGGTGGATTGCTAATAAGGGAGAATGGATAGTTCTGTATGTTCTTGCAAGGGACGAAGAGGGATTCCTGTCTAAAGAAGCAATCAGGCGCTGCTTTGATGGTAGCTTATTTGAATATTGCGCAAAGATTCATGCTGCTGCAGAGGGGTATGATCAACCCAAGCTAGAATGATGAATGATGAATATATCTCAAATGGTTTACATCTATAGCAGTTTGTTGATCCTTTCGCATTAATAAAGCTCAGTTGATCTTAATTTTAGTAAAATGTACACCAGATCAGAGCAAAGAACTTCCTTTGGATTCTTCTTCATCAAGTCCCCTTTACGGAGACATCAAAATTAGATGATACCTTTTGTGTCAATACAAAGGAATTCTGCATGGTTTATGAAGGCTTTTCGTGGCGTCTAACGTTGTTGTAAGCTATTGAGCACCAAACTATCAAGTAGGATTTAAAGGTCAAAACTCAAAAAGAACTTGTTTTTGCCTGAAGATAACAAGAAACATTGAACTGCATACGAAAAAACCGACAGTAGGGATGAAACATCGAACCTTTTTCAATAAACGAAACGAAGAGCATTCAACCGTTGCTCTTTCTTCAAACTTCCTCATTTTGTTGGTCAAACCAGTTAACATTTGTTGTGTTTTCCGATCACATTATGCACATAAATCCCACTGGTTCATACGAACAAATCAACGGTAACTTCACCAGAAGAGAAGACCGATCACTACCGATATGGCAATCAGGCAACCTGTTTACCGAAGAGGTCCTTCTCTGGAAAGAGCCTCAACTGGGTAATGAGATTGCTAATTGACAACAACAGGAGCTGAAGAATCCAAAAACCATTAAACAAAATAGAAGAAAAGATTTCACGAAAACTCACAACGAATCAACATCAAGAACCCAAGTTTTCTGCGGCCATCAATTACTTTATGTTACCTGGATTCCGATACGGGTGTTGTATCGGGTGCGAGAATCTCAGCGTCAGACTCTTATCAATATTTTAAAAATTTTGGACATTTTAAATTAAAGTACCACGCCCAACACTCATGTTGGAACCAGTATCATGTCGTGTCGACACGGGTATTTTCTCCAAATTAAAAAGTCCGGGTTACTACTAGTAACAAACACAATTTGGAAAGAAGAAAAAGAAAAAGGGGACTGACAAGTTCATTTCTAAAGGATCTGGATAGTGGATTTGCATGCCAATATTTCCCCTTGTACTAGAATCTGGAATACTGCCTGTCTTCAACTTCTCTCCCCATCTGCAATTCAAGTTTAGCAGCTGTAGAACAAGATCAGAAAAAAAGAAAAAATGGAAAGGATTAGTTGTAAATATTTTATGTAGTCCACGATTTCAAAACTAAGTCTCACTCTCATGCTTGTTAAATGAATGAAAGAAAGAAAAAGGCCTCATGTTCCCTTGTCCTACATGGATAGAAAGAAACACTTGAACCCAACATATATACCCCATGTGCTACTCCCCTCATCACCAATTGGTTTTGAGGTGGAACCACATGTAGGCTTATATTTGGGCCTTCAAGAATGGTCCGTTCCGAAACTCGATAAGAATACATACGAATTAGTACAATACTGCCTTTTCTTTTTTTTAACATCACTTTAGCGTAAATCAAATATTTTTTTACTTGTCCTATTTCATTTCTAATAACAACATTAAATACACGTGTTACAATGAAATACTTATAACTAACCCTGAGTTCTTAGTGTAAGCGCAAATGCAATACCTGGTTCGAACCACCTTGATTGCCAGAACATCCCGGGTATCCATTGCTGCCGCCATAACCACCTGGATTGCCGGAACCTCCCGGGTACCGGTTACCACCGCCATAACCACCTTGATTGCCGGAACCTCCCGGGTATCCGTTGCCACCGGCATAACCACCTTGATTGCCAGAACCTCCCGGGTATCCATTGCTGCCGCCATAACCACCTTGATTGTCGGAACCTCCCGGGTTTCCGTTGCCACCGCTATAATCAGCGAAATTACCATTACCGCCACTTTGCCCGCTAACAGTGAGAAGAATGAGAAATGCAGAGAGCAGAAACATGGAGAAGTGAACCGCCATTCTCACTTCTGAATGATGATCACTAACAATGACTAAATCCTTAAAGTGATGATTTGATATTTTTGGTGCTTAATAGGCAGAAAGAGAAAAGAATGAGGAGTGCAAGAACTAGAATATGGGGACATCACTATTTGCTAGATGCTTGCCTCGAGCGAATGCCCGGGAGTCCAACATTTTTTCTTAATATTATATGGTAATAATTGTGTAAATTAAATTTTCTTGTAAAAAAATAACAAAAAAAACACATCATAAGAGCAGAAGTACTTGAATCTCCAGCAAAGTGATTTCTTCTTTCATATATATTGCATCTAACAAACCACCACATTCTAAATCCCTATAGCATCCAAAAAAACAGCATCTATGAATTACAGGCTATTGAGGAAACAAACTTGCTTCACATGAAGGCAATAAGTTTAAAAGTGATTATGGCCTCAATGATCTACCAAGCACAAAAACTAACATTTTGCAAAAAATTATGAAAGCCTCTACCTACCTAATTACTCATGAAAATAATCATACACAGAAAAATCACTGTCTCTGTCTTTTATTCCGAAAACAGGTTGCAGGTGGATTTGCTACTCCCATCAAACGAATGCAACCTTGCTGCCTTTTTATCTTCATCTTGTTTCTGTTTGATTGCGGCCATTCTCACACCTTTGCAACGTAACCTTCTTCAAAGTCAAGATTTTTCTTTTGCCTAATCTTATTCTGCTTCTTCTTCGTTCCTGTAGTGGTTTTCTTTGACTTGCTATTTTCAGGGACACCATCGCCTGAGGGCTCATAAGAAACTATATCATTGTTTTCTCGTTGCAACCTTTCTGCATAGGTTGATGATTCAAACGTTACTAAAGTGCCATTCTCTTTGATGATTTCCAGGTCTTTCTGAATTGATTTTTCGTCCTTGACAGTTCCCCACTAAAGGAATGAAACTTAACAAAATTTGCCAATTCAATTAACTTTCAATCAAACAATTAAGCACAACCTACCATTCTTCTAAACTTACATGTACAGCAAGGTTGAACCATTTATGAAACTAAAGGGCTACAGAAACACATACATGAAAACCAAAACAAATGATGTTGATAATGGATGATACTCACGCAATAACAACAAAAGACTAATTAACTATCATTCAAACTTACCAGATGCTCTTGTCTGAAAAAATTATTTAGTGCTATTAAAGCCACCACAAGAGTGTCCTGAACCACCCTTTAAATGATCAATACACTTGCTAAACATTAACAAAAGTTACATAAGAACTGGCTAACTCAATCAAGCAAATGATGGGAAAAAAAATCAACTAGGAATCTGAATAATAAAATTTACCTTTCTATCAAAGTTGAACTTTTGGCTTTACCTTAACAAAAAGATCCTGCAACCAAAAAGAAAAAAAAAAGCAAAAGCTTTTCAGGTAACATATAATCAAAACATGCTTTAATGATTTTAGCTTATTTTGTGCTTTAAAATCTATACTATGCGACATGGCCCCTCTAGTGCTTTAACAATTTTAGCTTATCTTTTGTTTTTTGTATCATTCTCATACTAAATGGCGTGATTTCCTCCATTCAAGCACTGGAAGTGAATGATTTCAACTGTATCATGGTTGTCTTTATATTTAGATGTGGAAATAACAAATCTGAGTGGTAATGCAAGAAACTCCATCTTTAATTCAACAACGTGAAATGTAAATTCTGTAGTGATTCTATAATCCAAATATTCGTTTTATTTCTTCACATGATAGTATAATCGATCAAATATTAGATTACAACTAAATCAATCGAAATCAGATTTTGTGTTAAAAATTGTAACGCATAAGAGACATTTACATTCTCCATCAAATGTGTAAATATTCTCGGTCTCCCAACTGATTCCGAGCTCGCGTAAAGAACATGACTATTTACTCCACGGATTTTTTTGACAAAACATCAGATTCTAGATTTAGAGAAAGTTAAACAAAAAATTATGATGTCAAATAAAAAAGGTACAACGATCTATAATCAAAATCAAAAGTCATGGTAAGTTATAGAAACTCGTCTGAAATGGGTCCCACATACGTGCATGAATTGGAACCAAACAGAATTCCTTCCCTTTCAAGATCAGGATCGAAAAAAGGGAATACCATAAGTGTGGATCCATGCACTTTTTTTCTGTTTGCTTTGCTTTCACACAGTTATTTTGTAGTTCCATATCTGTGAATGAAGTCAAGGAGAAGCATATCAGTTCAGGAAATATCTTTTCTTTTTATCAATTACACTATCATGGGATTATACCAAATGGGAAACTATTAAGATAGAGTTCTTACTTCAACATTGAGTTTGATCTCTCATTACTTGAGATGTATTTTGTATCTAAGAATGCCAAAACCATTCCAAACACCCAGAAAAATTGAGATAACTTTGCCTTGCTGATATTAGAACCACGACAATAAGAGTAATCAATATTTCATTTGATCTTCTTTCGTTCATTCCTATGGAACTATGTTCTTCGATGTGGATGAAGATCCATTATGTGAACTTGAATCCTAGTATGACAATGATTCATCAAAGTAACTACAACAACAAAAAGCCAACAACAAAATCCATTCATTGAATACAATCAATTGATCCCAGCCAATTATAAATTATCAACACTGTTATAAAATATAAATTATCAATGTAGGCGAAATTCCCAGCTGATTTCAAACCTTAAACAAACCAGTTCTTAGGAAAGATTACAACAGAACCAGTGAATCACAGAATATTAGTCATAATCATATAATTATCAATTCAGTTGCAGTATCTGGGAAGATATTGCATTAACAGTTAGAGTCTCCAGTTCAAAGAACAGAACTCCAAAATACACGCAAGATCAAATTTTTCTGAGATAGGATCAAAATTTATCAAAAATACCTGAAGAGCAAGTTGTCAGACAGTCTTCTTAACCTCCGCTTTAGAAGCTCTCCAATGGATTCTTAGAGTCCGGTACGGATCTCTTATAGAAGAATAAACGCAGGAGACCCGGAATTTGCTATTATTCTTACCGTCAACCTTTCCTTTCTTCTTGGGTGAGTTCTAAAATTGAATCCAAGAAGGAGTCCTAACAGACCCAAAAGCCACATCAGCTGCCATTATCTCAAAAGGGCAAAACTCAAATCCACCAAAAAAACCAATAAAAGATTCAATCTTTTATCTTTTTCAGAACCTTGAATTCCAACACCCTATTAACCCATATGATACATAGATTAATAAGAGGAAAATAGGATATAAAAGAATGATCAAAAGGGTCTGAATGGGAACAAAATGATCAATATGACACAAAAGAATCATCAAAAGGGATTTTGTGGATCATGTTGAGGGATTTCCGATCGTACCTATGGCCGTTTCATCAGTGTCACTGCTCGGAAGTCGGAACTCTCCACAAAACTGAAAAATCTAATTGAATCCCGAGTATTTGTGGTGATCGTATCGTATCCCTGATTTTGGGGTTTGTGGTTTTTGATGGTGATCGTATCTCTGAACAAATTTTAGATTTTTAAATTGATGGTGATGGCTTAAATTTGGGAAAGCGAAAAGGGAGTAATTTGTGGCTTCTTTTGGGCTTTTGCTGAAAATTAGTGTTTGGGTTTTTTTTTTTACATTATTTTTTCTGAATAGTTAGAGTGCCATGTGTCAAAAATGATTTTATACCGAAAATAGCTTTTGACGGAAAAATATTGAATGTGGAGTTGACACCTGTCCTTCTTGTATGTTGCTTTAATTAAGTATAATAGATAAGTGGCCGCTAATGCCTGTGACAATGCAATGCATTTTTGTATTGAGACGTTTAGCATATTGGTTAAGTCATTTTACTTATCGTATCTTCTCTGTCCTAAAAAAATATTTTAAACTATAATTTTCTAATTTACGTTATTTTTTTTTTAGTAAATTACAAAGTTCAATATAAACTATTTTTATGAGACAAAGAGAGTACCATTTGTTCTTCCATTTTACGATATTCCTTTTCACTCCATTTTTCCTTAGGAATTTCATACCACAATTATTCTCAAAACCACAACTTAGTTATGGTCAATTATCCATCATAAATCATCACTTGTTACCTTTGTTTCATAAAAATAGTCCACTTGATTATACTATTTCGTGAGACTCAATGAGTCATACCAGATATCATGCATTAGAAGATTTGGAATGATATTGTTGGTAATTAATCACTTACGAAATGATTGGCGAACGACAATTGAAGAGAGACACAAAAACTAACGCACAAAATAGAATTGAAACAAATTATTAAAAAAATGGAACGAGGGAGCTTCTATAATTCGTAGATCCGTGAATTGGAAGGTGAGGAATTTAAATAGTACTCGAAACTACTAATTTCCAATGCATCCACGCCACTCCACCACCGAATGACATTTTTAAGGAGGAAAAAAATGGATTAAAACTAAGCATGGCATAATCAAGGATTGGAAAAGATTATGAATATATGCTGTTAGTTTTCGTATTAAATCCACCCTGTAACGCATTGGAAAATTGAAACATCGTTTTGATTCTTTTGAAGTCAACTTAGCAGGTGTTTATGGCTGGAATATTTAAGTACTTCAATGATAAATGATAATGATAAGTATAGTACAAAATTATAACGATTCTGACATACTGACCGTGATGTTAATTTATGATTAGTAGTAGAAGTGATTTTGAAATTTAACCAGCTTCTTAATAGTGGAAATAGTATATACTATATATCATTGTAATGTTTTACTGTTTGTATGTTATTCTAAAACCAGTATCCCATCAATTTCGACTAAGCAATTCAATTTGATTAGAATGAAACCAAATTCGGAAAAAAGAACCTAATTGAAAATGATGTTCTTCCAAGTCTCAAGATGATAATTTAGTTTAAATTTTTAAATTAAGTACTCCCTCCGTCCCATAATTATTATCCAGTTTGGGTTTTTGTTTTTAGATTAAATTGTACTAAAAGTGAAATTTCAAACTGGACAATAATTTTGGGACAGAGGGAGTACAAGATATACTAAAAATAAAGGATAATGATTGGTATAAGCAAAAAATAACAAGAAAATGATCTCACCCATCCATTGTTAAAACTTTCCATACATGGATTATGCATTTAAGATTAGGGCATAGTTAAGATCTTGACACATCATTCTTTATTATTTTTCCTTATCATTTTGGGATAAAAAAGGAGTATATAAGCCCCTCACCAAGTAAAAAGAAAAGAAAAAGAAAAGAAAAAGTGGTAGAGTGAATCTGCAAAGTGTTATGACTATGAAATGTTTTGATACCAGTATAGAAGCCAAAATATTGTATAATCTTTATTCTACAAAAATAATTCACATTGTAGATTGTATGAAAAGTGATAAAAATCTATGATTTATAATGTATATTATTTTTCAGGGACTAAAAAATATTAGAATTTAATAGGTGAGAATTGTAATTTGCCGAGTTTTAGACCACTTTTTGTCGTTTATAACTAACTAATTTAATGGCGTGGAATACCGCAATTAGTCATGAACGATGTTTCTTTTTCACTTTTTTTTTTAAATTTTGTATATTTACAACATTATTATGAAATTTTGCTAACAATGATAATCGAATTAACTCACTACCTCGGAAAATATGAAGTCCTTTACCTAAACCACTTTCTGCCAGGCGGATGAAGGTTTTGTATTATTCATCCGTCCCAAAATTATTGTCCAGTTTGAGATTTCACTTTTAGTACAATTTGAATTAGAAATAAAGATCTAAACTGGACAATTATTATAGGACAGGAGAGAGTATATCCTATGACATTCATTTTAATGAAGGATATAACATATAAGGGCATCTTTAACTATAAATTAATTCATACACATAAATAAAAATAGTGGCCCACTAATTGAATAAATATATTAGACATTAATATTTTTTTTAATTTTTTACTAAACATTTAATTTTTTGGCCACAATAGATTTTTGCTTGTTCATAGATAAACTATGGGCCACCTTGTCAACATAAACTCTCTACAAACTTTCTCTCTCCAAACTCTCTTCCAAAGACTAATCCCTCTCAACATTGGACAAAACACATTTTTGGTCCCTGAACTAAGAGAGATCATAACTTTTGGTCACCATTAAGTTTTTTCTGACAAAATTGATGACAATCTTTTCGTTTATTCATCAACATTGATCCATTTAACGGAATTTTAAAAAAATTAACGGTCAAATTCGATCAAACTTTAATTCTTTAATTTTTTATTAATTTTTTTGGTCTGTGGGACCCTTTTCATTTGACTTAAAAAAAAGAGAAAAAGGAATTATAATAATAATAATAATAATAATTATTATTATTATTATTATTATTATTATTATTATTATTATTATTTTCTGTCTTTAGGTCTGGTCCTTCCAATTCTCTTTAATTTGGCCCAGTTCTCCCACTATAGCAGACTTTGAGAAAAATTGGCGTTCATACATAAATCTATGAAATAAAACGGTAAATTAATTATTAAAATTTAATAATTATTCTAGTATCAATATATACAAGTCAGGAAATATAAGGAAAGGAATCTCAAAAAAAGACGAATAAAAAAAGAAATTAAAACTTTAAAAATTTAAAATGACAAAATTACCCCTCAACCTAAATCACATGTGTTGCACATGAAAAATAGATTTTAAAAATAAATAATTATTTTCTTAAAGATCGTGTAGTATATTTTGATGGTTATGAAAAGTAATATAGAGAAATAAAATGAAATAAAAATAATAATAAAAATGAATTATTTTGTTATTTTTATATTTTTCAGGGTTAATTTTACAATTTTCTGAAACTATCAAGGTGTTTTTGGTTAAAAACTAACGAAAATCTGTTAAGTTTAACGGAAATTGGGCCAATTGGGTGGAATTGACAAAAATTTCAAACAGAAAGGACAAAATTGACTAATCGAAAATCAATAAGGTAGAATTGACGATAGACCCAAAGGTTTAAGTATGAACGCTAATTTTTCCCAACTTGGTTCTTTACTAGTTCTCATCTAATCATAAGGAGATACAATTTGAGAATACATGAGATAAAAGAGAACTATTTTTTCCTCTTTCTTTGGATCCGAAGCCTTTTCAGCTAATGTGCCGACACATTCGAGTTGTTTTCTCTCAAAGTGTGCTCAATTTGCACATCCCGATCATACCACAACAAGCTCAAGTCCAGGGCGCGCGGAAGAATATTCACAACAAAAGCAAACTTACTTTAAAATTGGGCATTACTTGCAAATAAAGACAAATGTTGAGACACTGCCTCTTTAGTCTATAAAGTCCCTCTACTTCTTGTTGTTCGTCTGCCAAATAAAAGCGTGTATTTGTTACAAAGATTGGATAAATCGTACCCTCTCACTTCCTAATAAAAAAAATAATAGATATTAAATTTTGAAATTTATACTTTAAAATTTTATGTTGACATTCGAAACATTATGAAGTTTCGTCCAAGCGCTGCTAAAATGGACACGAATTAGTCTCAATAGATAGTTAATTCGATTGCGTTTTTAATGGTAAAAAGTATCTCCTTCAACTTATGATGAAGTTAGTTGTCAACAAGTCTTTTGTTGTATAATTACCTAAAAATTGAAGATTAATTTACATTTAGATTGGCTCAACAAATCACAACGAATCCAACATCAAGTGTCCAACATCAAGTGTCCATCGTACAGAGCAGAATTTGCTCCGAAACGGAAATGAAATGGAAAAATACACATCTGAAAATACACACGACCATGATAACAACAACAAACACAACAGAAACGAAGGAATGAAGCAAGCATTTCATCATAAACAAGAACAAAACAGCATCAACGGGGCGCCTCTGAGTTCTCCAACAATCAGGATTTGTTACTCTGAGGCTGCTGATTGAATTCTCTTTTAATCTTGAATGATGGTTCGTACGCAGAAGTTCAGGGTGATATTCCAGGAGTTAATATTATCATTACGCGGAATCCACCTTCCAACAGAGACCGTGCCGGAGGGGCCGCTGATAGAAGCGAGTCCTCGGACTGATACGGTGGCAGATTGCAGATACCAAGGATCCCTGTACGGAGAAAATGCCTCTCCGTTAAGGAATGTTATCTTGCAAATGTTCGGGAGACACGGCCCGTTGAAGTGAAATACGTCCAAATTGTTCCGGTGGAAGTACGGCGGGTTGTTCGGAGTCCGACCCCTGTCGCCGAATTCTTTCAGGTTGAAGATGGTGAACGGTTGCAGTAACCGCTGATTCACTAGGGGTCTGCTTGTGTATTAATTTGGTTCAAAAAAAAAAAAAAATTAATCTAAGAGTTAAAAATGTGATAATAAATACGAATTTGGTAAGAAATATTTCCTCCGTCCTAAGATTACTGCCCAATTTGAATTATCATTTATAGTTCAAATTTTACAAAAAATATAAATCTAAACTGGACAAATATTATAAGACAGAAGAAGTAAATCAAAACAAAACATAATCAGGACGGTATTTCACTATTTTGCGGTCATCAATGCAATTATTAATAACAGACACAATTTAGAAAGAGGAAACAGATAAAAGGAAAAAGAAATAAAAACACTGACATGTTCACTTCTAAAGGATCTGGAAAGTGGATTTGTATGCCAATATTTCCCCTTGTACCAGCATTTTGAATATTGCCTGTCTTCAACTTCACTTCCCATCTGCAATTCAAGTTTAGCAGCTGTAGAACAAGATCAGAAAAAAAGAAAAAATGGAAAGGAATTAGTTGTATATATTATGCAGTCCACGATTTCAAAACTATGACTCGCCTAGTCCATTCCGAAACTCGATAAAAATAAATACGAATTACAATACTACTTTTTTTTATACGTAACTTTAGCGTGAACTCAAATTTTTTTATCCGTACTTCATTTATAATACAACATTAAATACACTTTTTTACTATGAAATACTAATAACTAACCCTTTGTTCTTACTGTAAGCATAGATGCAATCATGCAATACCTGGTTCGAACCACCTTGATTGCCGGAACCTCCCGGGTTTCCGTTGCCGCCGCCATAACCACCTTGATTGCCGGAACCTCCCGGGCTTCCGTTGCCGCCGCCATAATCAGCAAAATCACCATTACCGCCCCTTTGCCCGCTAACGGTGAGAACAATGAGAAATGCAGAGAGCAGAAACATGGAGAAATGAACCGACATTTTCACTTGTGATCGATGATCCCTAATGATCACTAATTCCTTTAACTTGTTGATTTGATTTTTTGGTGCTTAGAACAGAAAAAAGGACGAGGAGTGCAAGAACTAGAATACGGGGACATCAATATTTATAAGTGGCCGCTAATGGCTGTGTGCCAATGCAATGGATTTTTGTATTCACACATTAGTATAGTTATTTTTTTGGTATATTACGCATCCGGTATCCGAAGTCATAACCCGACTAATCCGGATTTGAGCCGAGTAGGTCCTTTTCGGAAAATAAAACTCTCCCAATATATATTTTAATCACTGCTGACATTAGTATAGTTATTAATAATAATAATAATGCATCGGTAGGCGATGAAATGATAAAACCACCAAATAACGCTCTTTTTTTATTTATACTACTATGTCTCATATAAAATAATTCACAATAAATTTTAAAATTTTTACTAAACGGCTCAAAGGAACGCTCACTCTTCCTTTTTACAGTATTCTTTTTTATTCATCATTTCTCCTTAGAAAAACAGTCCACTTAATTTTACCGTTTTTACTATAATCATTATGAGATATCATGCATTAGAAGATTGGGAATGATATGGTTGGTAATCAGGTACTTACGAAATGATTGGCTAATAACAAATTTGAGAGGGAAAGATAATAAACTCAAGCACCAAACAGCATTGGAAGGAATAATTAAAATCTGAAAAAATGGAACGAGGGAACTTTTATTATTCGTAGATCCATGAAATGCGAAGGTGCGGAATTTAAATAGTTCTCAAAAGTACAAAATTCAAATGCATCCACCAGCCACCACCAACTCTGAATGATATGTTTAGGCAGAAAAAAAATGGATTAAAATCAAGCATGGTATATTTAAGGATTCGAAAAGATTACGATGAATATATGCTGTTAGGACGTTTCTGGGTAAAACCAGCCTGAAATTCATTGGAGGATTGAAACATCGTTGTGATTCTCTTGAAGTCAACTAAGCGGATTTTCGTGGCTGGATTATTTAAGTACGTCGGTGAAAGATGATGACAGCGAATTCCAGTGTTCAGACCAACGTGACAATTAACTTATTAGTACCTAGTAAAAGCGATTTTGAAGTAGAGTATTTTTTTCAAATTATACTAAAAATAAATGTTAAAACTGGATAATAATTTGGAACATAGGGAATAATATAGGCAGATGATACTGTCAGGACAGTAATTAGCTGCCAGGGCAAAATATAACTTATATTTCTTATATTGCTCTTGTTAGCTAAAGGGATTTTTTTCTCTCTCCTCTTAATAGTTTTGGTCTCAACTCCTTCCTCCCCTTTCATTTTTTCTCTTTCTCAGATCCAAAATCTTTATAAAAACAAAACAAAGTTTCAAGGTATTCCAATCTAAGAAACCTCGGCCGTATGTTCATCTTTCCCTTGCAATCATAAAATGAATGCAAAAATTGACCGGATTTGGAGTTTGCCTTATCTATAAAATTTTTTTCACTCAATATTGGGATTTGAGAATCATTTGGAAGTGCTTAAGATAATAGAATTATAACAAATCAATCTACTGAAAGAAGATTCAGCCTCCAATTGTCTATTGCCCTTTTTTAATCCACCTAAATTTAATTCAATTATATTCTCCAACATCTCTCCGAAGTCCTAATTTTCATCAAAGTGGCCATAGTGATGATAAAAATAGAATTTGAAACTACCTCTATTTTTTTTCTTGGGTCATCTAACTTTCCATTGAATTTGCTCTTATTCTCACGGAAAGTTGGCTATTGCTCCCTCAGATATGAATTTATTGAATTCAGATTGTCTTTGAACGTTTTGATTGGTCATGAATTGTGGAGTAGAGTGATATCATAAATATAATAGGATAATGATACCTGTGGACATGGGATGTTAATTGGTTGCAAGGATATTGGCTATATCCATGGAGAGAGGACTCAGAGGATGATGATACTTGTGGCTATATCGATGAAGCAGGGGAGGACGGGTGAGGAGAGAGGACTCAGAGGAGAGTAAAACAAGTAGTTGAATTATTAAGAGTATTACATTTTTTTTTCGCTCTGGATGGTAATAACTGCCCTGACAGTATCATTAGCCAATAATATATACTCCTATATGTAATGCTGTATTGTAGGTATCGTTATTCTAAAACCAATATCCTACCACTTTTAACTAACTTAAGTAATATAATAATTCCAAAAAGAAAAAAAAAGTAATAATTCAATTTGATTAGAATGAAACCAAATTCCGAAAAGGAACAGAAAAAGAAAATATCCTTTCTCGAAATGATTGTATATACTTTGTACTTTTATTTTTTAGAATAAATTGTACTCTCTTTATTCTTAAAGGGGTCTACATTGAGTTTTGATATTTGTACAATATAGCTTCTTTTTTTTTTTGAGCAAAGAAAATGCTAAAACTGAAGATCTAGGACAATTGTTTTGCGATGGATGAAATGCATAAATAGCTCCAACCAAGTGACAAAAAAATAATAGAGTGAATTCGCAAAGTATTATGACCCTGAAATGTTTGATACTAATATAAAAATCAAAACTTTTGTACTCCCTTCCATTGTAATTTATAATTTATAATTTAGACTATTTTTTCTAGAAAAGTTGGAGTATTAGATTTTGATCGGCGAGCATTGTTATAGTGCAGTGTTAGACCACTATTTTTTTTTCCCTAGTGTTAGATCACTTTAACTAAATATAAGTTTGTGGCATGAAATTCCCAAATTAATCGCCAACCAGCTAGCATCACAACCACAGATGCAACGAAAAAATAAACAAGTAAAACACGTGAAATAGAGGTTTATTGTATACTGAGTTTGTTTTGAATGTAAAAACAGCAACGTTAGTAAAAAGATGCCAGGCTACAATAAATTGGAATTTCATTAACTCTACTGGAATTTTCATTAGTTTATATATAAAATTAGTGATGTGTGGTAGTGCAATGCGCGACTCTGGCTCAATATATCTGTAAATCTTAGAAATGTTTGTATCTGAAAAAAAAATATTTTGTATTTGGGCCGATATATTTTAGAAATGTTTTATAAGTGTGATCACAGAAATATTTGTATTTGGCATAAAAAGAAATTGTACTTGGCCCCGTACGTTTTTAGAAATGTTTGAAGATTTTAGAAATATTTTTTAAGTGTTACTTATTAAATATAAATAGACTTGTTTAAATATATGTCTTGAAGTAAATGCTACACAAAATATAAAAGCATCCTAATAAGTTTAAATATTAGTAAGATAATTTATTGATGTTCTCCATTGGTTGTGCCAAATCAATACTTAGTTTTGGAGATTTATAATACCTTTGTAGTAAACTTCCTCCAAAGGGTGTACGCTTAATTGTTGGAACTATTTCTTCCAAAAGTTTATAGGTAGTAAAATATCAAAAAAATAATTTTGAAACTGGTTAATTGTTGAAACTGGTTGATCACAAATATGAGAATGAAAATAATGTAACTTTACATAGGTTTCAAGTTATAACAAAAAAGAACTCACATCACCATGACAAATAAAAAAAAAAAGAAAGTAAAAGATAGCCCATTAAAAATTGAGAAATTTTTTTTTCTGTAGGTAAAAATGATGTATAAAAATACAAATAAACGTAGAAACATCATTCCTTCCCTCTCCACCTCAAATTCATAAAAGACTTCCCCATAAATTAGTTAGAAGAAGCGACTTGAACTATTTATATGATGAGAAACTAAAAAAAATCCAAAAACCAAATCCAAAAAATTATATTCTCGAAAGCCCAAACATAAAAAAAAACGCGCTTCATTTGCAAATAAAATAAAATAATAATAATAATAATTGGTCAACTAGGAGTATGAAACAAAATCAAAAGTAATTAAACAAAGAAAAAACACACTTCATAACTAACCATATACGAAAAAAAAACATGAGACTCCATAATTAAAAAAGAAAAATCACTCTAATTGAATTAAACATAAAAAAGAAATTTAAAAAACCACACTTTGTAATAAAAACCCAATTAATCAATTCAATCCAAATAGAACTAAAATCATACAAAAATTCTAGGCTAACTAACCATATAAGAAATCATTTCATATTACCTGACAACGGCTACGGTAGCTGTAACGGATGGACGCATAAAAATAATAGTAATAACACTATTCTTGAACGGAAAAAATAAAAAATAATAAAAGCCAAATAAATGATCTGTGGGAATAAAATCATTTAAATTTTAATACCTGTAATGGCACCACCACAACGGCCGAAGCAAGATCAATGAGAATTTTTTTTTTCCATTTGTGTTTATATAAGAGGTAAAGAGAATATTTTTTGAAGTCGAAATTTTATCTGATTAGAATGTAGTTGATCATCACTAATGAAAAAATTGAACATGCTAATAGGAAAGGAGTATATTTCATCACATATTCTCAATTGATGATTGATGAGAAATTTGTGTTTTTTTTTATCGTGAAGAATGGATTGAGTAAGGAGTCGATTGTCGCAGAGATGGGGATGCAGATTTGGGTTTTTTATGAACCCGTGGTTTTTTTGTTTTAGCGAAAATAAGAGGTGGAGGTGAATTTGGACTGTATTTACCTTTTAAGTCTAGGAGATGTGTAAATAAAAATTTATTTTAAAAATATGATGTGGAAATACCACATGCTAAATGGTGGTGCTTTTTCTTACGTGTGGTTTTTGTTTCTAATATAGTAAGATATATTGTATTCTTTTGGAGAACTATAATGTTGTCATATCTAGTAAAGATATGAAACTTTGTCCAAATTAACGTTAATAAAAATAAACTCAATCAGTCTCAATATGTATAATTGATTCGACGGCATTTTTAATGGTAGAAAGGCTCTCCTTCAACTTATGATGAAGTGATAATTGATGTCTCATTAACTAGTCTTTTGTTTTAAGAATACCTCTAAAAATGTTGTCTTAATTAAAAGTAAGATTAATTTACATTTGAATTGGGTCAGCAAATCAAGTCAACAGGTAAACTACATTGTTAAGGACCACCGATCTTATTGTAAAACCATATGATCTCAGGAGATATATGCATGAGCTCTCTTTACCACTGTGTTCCTTAGTTCTTGTTTGCTCTACCAATCAAATGCCAAAGCTCAAGCCTGTCAATAGGCTTCATCCTCACCTATATATCTCATTTACTAGTTTAGCACCATTTTGGGAAAGAAGGAAAAAAAAAAAGAAAAATCTTGTACACCCTCAATACCAAAGAAATAGTTCATATTAAATTTTAAAATTTATACTATTTTCAATATATATAAATTTCTAATGTAATGTGAATAATCTTTGAGGACAGATCAAGTACTGAAAACTGCGCATAAATATGTACAAAAGGGTTCCGCATTGTTTGACAAGCGAAACCTGATTGTGGCGTATGGTAACTCCCGTTCACCTTAGTAGTTAGGCGGCCGAACTATTCGTTGAATGGAAAAAATGAATCTGAAGTTAAATAAATCTTCGTACTTTTTCAAAGTTAGGTACGTAACGTAATAATAACGGCTGGATGATAATGACTCGTTATTACAGTAAGAATCAAGTAAGATGTAAAATTGAAAAATTTTAAGACCATACAAATTATGTCTAGAATCATTTTCTTAGTAGTCCACCCGAAAATTGGAGTAAAAGAAAAAGAGAAAGAAGGAATTAATGTATTCACTTACAGGGCCAAACAATTAGCAAACGAGGGAATCACCATACACAATTTTCACTTCACAAGTAAATTAAACTTACAAGAAATGATAATGATTTGAATCAGTCTTTCATGTGCTACATTACCATTTTGTTTATACTCCCTCTGTCCTAAAATTATTGTCCAATTTGAGATTTCACTCTTAGTATAATTTGTACTAGAAATGACAATCAAAACTGGACAATAATTATGGAACGAAAGGGAGTATTATGTTTCTTAACGTTATGTGGACAATTTGACTTCAATTACATCATTTTTTGATATTTTTCCTGACACATTTCTATCAGAGTGAAAAGGAATCAGCCAACCCCGCAGTAAGCTGAAATTTTTCACAAAAAGTTTAATGTAGATTTTTTTTTTTTCTTGAAAAATAATTTCTACCTATACTTTGCCCCTAAAGATGTCCAGGGGCTAGTTTCGCAACTGTTCATTCTTGTATGTATCACCACTTATTTTCATACATCAGTATCATATGAAATTACATTCATTAAGTCGTATTCCAAAACAAATCATCATCTATATATAAAGGCACCTAAGAGAGAGATCCATCCAACTCAAAACTAATTTATAGCTCAGTGTAGTCAGACATATGGCAATTTCCAATAGCTTTGGGTTTGGAATATGGCTCAACGAGCATACATTTTTCATTGCTCTCGTTGCTTCTTCTTCTCCTCCCTATTTGTACACTTTTGTATTTGCTATGGCTAAAGATTATATCTTCTTCAAACAATACCCCAAAGAATCTCCCACCTTCACCTCCAAGACTTCCGATTATCGGAAACTTTCATCACTTCTCGTCCAACCCTCATCGCTCTCTCAAATTATTAGCTCAGAAGTACGGACCGGTAATGCTCCTTCACCTAGGTCAAAAACCAACCATGTTCATCTCTTCAGCTGATGCAGCTGAAGAGGCTCTCACAAAACACGACTCGTATTTCGTTGATAGGCCTAAATCAACGTTCATTGGAAGGCTTACCTACAATTTTAAGGATATGACGTTTTCACCCTATGGAGAATATTGGAGGCAAGCAAGGTTCATCGCTGTTTCTCATCTCCTAAGTAAGAAGAAAGTTCAATCATTCAGAAGTGTACGCGAAGAAGAGATCGCGAGAATGATGAAAAACTTGAGGGAATCATGTGTATCGGGTGCAATTGTGTGTTTAAGTGAGGCTTTCGCAACACTTACTAATGACATAATTTCTTTAGTAGCCATAGGGAAGAGGTACTCAGAAGTAGTAACAACTGGAAGTCGGTTGTTTTCGGTTGCAATATGTTATGTGCATATCCAAACATAGCTGATTATATACCTTGGCTTGGTTGGATAAATCATATTAATGGTATGGAAGCAAAGGTGAATAGGGTTGCAATAGAGATTGATGAATATTTAGATAGTATCTTTGAAAAAGCTTTGAAAAGCCAAGAAATGATCAACCTCAGCATTGGTAACAAATTGCATCGAAACCTCTTGGATATATTGCTTGGACTCCAGCGAGAAAAGACCACTGATATTGATCTTGATCTTGATCTTGATTCAATTAAAGCTATCATTTTGGTAAGGTTTAACCCCAATCCATGCAATTTTTTTCCATACTATATATCTCTGTTCCACACAAATAGGTCAACTTATTATACTATGTTTTAGTTTAATAAAGTGAATTATTTTTTTGGACGGATTTCAAAAAAATAATTTTATTCATGAATGAAATGTTACACTTGTTGAATGCATGCAGAACTTGGGACTTGGTGGAACAGACACTACGACTTCCCTTTTAGAGTGGACATTGTCCGAGCTACTGCGGAATCCAAATTCCATGATTAAACTACAAAATGAGTTGAGAGAATTCACAAATAGCAAATCCGAAAATAACACGATCATTACTGAGGATGACTTAGAGAAACTTCCTTACCTAAAAGCAGTTATTAGAGAGACTCTCCGTTTGCATCCTCCAATCGCGTTAATTCCTAGAGTATCAAACAAGAGTGTTAAGGTTCTAGGGTATGATATCGCTCCCGGAACACAAGTGTTCATCAATGTTTTCGCAGTCGGTAGGGATCCGCGATTTTGGGAAGAAGAGGAAGAATTTCGGCCCGTTCTTGAATAGCACTGTTGACTTGAAAAAAGGGCAATTCGTTGACTTTAACAACGAGCAATTTGCATTCTCGCCGTTTGGTTATGGAAGGAGAACTTGTCCTGGTTCTGGATTTGCTCTGGTAATAGCTGAACTCACAATTGCGAATTTGATTCGTAATTTTGATTTCGCATTGCCTAATGGAGGAAAACCAGAAGAATTAGACATGACTGAAGTTTTTGGTATGATGATGCCTCGGAAAATCCCTCTACTTGTTAATGTTAGTCTACCGAATTGAATACATTTAGTTTGATTTTTCAGCATATATATTGCGGTTAATCAAACCTTAACGTGTTCGGAAATTTTAAAGTTGTTAAATTTTGTAGTTCAATAAATTTGTCTGGCTTAATTTGTGGTTACATGATTTTGGAACCTTGAACTCTCTTCTCCTTTTCTTTTTTTCCTCCTGTGCTAAATAGTACGACAACGCTCGTGAGGCGTGCTCCAGTCTTTTAAGTTGGTAATTGATATAGCAATTTTCTTAGGTGGAGACAAATTTTTCCTCAAATGCCAATATTGGCCGTCGTAATTTACTCTCGATAATCGAGATCATTTTTCCGACTAATCTCAGACATGAATTCAATAGGTCCCCTTTACCATATTCACACCAAAAAAAAAAAAAAAACCCCGCACAAAGTTGTGATCACATAATGACATAATGTAAAGATGACTTTTGATGATACAAATTTTCATCTCTGACCCAATGGCACAATCGGCAAGCCCTGAGCACTTAGCAGATCTCAATGGTACATATTGCAAATCAATACACAAGAAATTTGATTACATGAACCCCAAAAGAAAAAAAATTGAAAAAAAAAAAATATTGCACCAGTATTCTCAGTTCATTCTCTATGAAACTGAATCTCTCCATCAACTCTCATGAACAAATTGCAAATCCCAAAAACAAAAAAAAAAAAAATTAATCACAAGTTTCGAAAAACGGCAGATCTCCCACGGTTTATGAAATGGTGTAGAAAGGTTGTTTTCTTCATTCTTCAAGCAGTATAATACAGGGGATTTGGAAGCTTAAGTGTTCTTTTAGCAGATGGGGATCCTTCAATGCTGCTCCATTGGTCACCCAAAATTCCCCAAAGGCGGTACCCTTTGCTAATCAATTGCTTCCTCACATCAGCTTTGTAACTCTGCACATCCTTGCTGGTATCATCTGGTCCCTGGATCAACAGAACAAAAAAAGAAGAAAATATATATGATTAAAAGACTTCAAAAAAATATTATTCAGGGTAAGAAAGACAATACACTTAAAAATTAAAATCTCAATCATTTGTTCCTTTATAGTTGTGCATGCATAGTCACTTTAGTCCTCCCCCCTCCCTCTCCAAAAAAAAAAGTCTTCTCTTCTCAAAATGAACCAAATGAAGAAGATGTACTTGCAAAATTCTCTAAATACTTAGAAGTAAATATGAACACACTAGTATAAAGATGACCTTATTTTTTTCCTTTTAATAATCCCTTGGGTTAAGAATACAACATTAAATTATGTAGATGTATATTCTTGAGTTGGGCATTTTATTATCGATAGGTACAAGTCTTTGAATTACGGATAGATGTAAAACTATGACTTTAGGATATTGAAATTATTAAACATAAGCTTGATACTAGAATAAAGTAAATATAATAAGTCTTCATGTCATAATGTCATCTACAGGGGGATAATATCAAATTTCATATGTTCATTTTTTGAGATGGCATAATAGAATCGTGGAAAATTAATAACTATTTACGGAAATGAAAAGAGCTAATAACTGACGTTCAAACGCAAATAAGCAAAGCATCAAAATTATTTGAGCAAACTTCAGTATAATACTTGCCCCCTCTGGGAAGCATGAATCATTGATAATTTTCACCCAATTTTCTATTTCAAGATCATCCAATCCTTACTAATTATTTTAGCATTCAACTTTAACAATCACATCCTGTATAAATGACTAACCTCTTTTTGACAATGAACACACAAAAACCTCAACAAACCTTAATTCTTTATGTGCATTTGGATATGGGACGCCCTCATTTTCCCCTGCAACCACCATTGAAGATCATGATAGTGATCAGCAAGAATACGATGAGTGAAAGTGTAAAAGCCCTTAGGGTTGTTGTATTGATACATGGTAATATATATAGTACAATTATATATGCATAATTATAATTGTGACCTTATATCTATATACACTAATATCTCCCCGCAATCTAGAAGGGAAGTGCACGAACGTTTAGATTGTCTCGAAAGTCCGTAAAAAGAACATAAGGCAAATCCTTCGTCATAATATCAGTAAACCGATGAGAAGAAGGAACATGAAGAACATGAATAGACCTTTGAGCAACCTTCTCACGAACAAAGTAGATATCAATCTCAACATGCTTGGTGCGCTGATTCTGAATAGGATTAGTAGACAAGAAAATAGCGTTGACATTATCACAAAATACAAGGGTGGCAGTAGGTAACCGAATATTCAACTCCGAAAATAAGGAATGAATCCAACATACTTTAGAAACAGCATTAGCAACTGCTCGATATTCAGCCTCAGTACTAGAACGAGAAGCGATAGATTGCCGTTTAGAGGACCAAGATATGAGATTATGACCAAAGAAAACACAGTAACCGAAAATAGATCGGTGAGTATTAGGACAACCAGCCCAGTCAGCATCAGAATATGCCACTAACTTATCAAGAGGTGCAGAGTGAAGATGAAAACCATGAGACATAGTACCCTTCAGATAGCGCAGAATGTGCTTGACTGCTTGGTAGTGAGACTCCCAAGGCTAATGAATAAACAAACAAACTTGCTGCACTGCATATGCTATATCAGGAAGAGTGAAGGTAACATATTGAAGGGCTTCCACAATACTGCGATACTCATATGGATAAGCAAACAACTCTCCATCAAGCTGAGATAATTTAGCTTTAGTATCACTAGGAGTGATAGCAGGATTAGCAGAAGTAAGATGACAATGATCAAGAAGGCTGGCAATGTACTTTGACTGTGATAGAACGAGACCGTCAAGAGTACGTAAAACAGAAATGCCAAGAAAGTAATGCAAATCTCCCAAATCGGTCATTGAAAACTCTTTTCTCAACTGAGCAATGATAGAAGACATGAGCGAGGGAGAAGAACTAGTGAGAAGAATGTCGTCAACATAAAGGAGAAGAACAACCATGTCCCCACCATGACGGTAAATAAACATAGATGAGTCAGATTTAGAAGAGCAAACATCACGGGAAGTAATGAAGGAGCCAAACCTCTGAAACCAAGATCGAGAAGCTTGCTTAAGTCCATAGAGAGCCCGATTGAGCTTACAAACATAATCTGGATGCTGATGATGGACAAACCTTAGAGGTTGTTTCATATACACTGATTCATGTAAGAGGCCATTCAGGAAAGCATTCTTAACATCAAGTTGATGAATAATCCAGTTGCGAGAGAGAGAGAGAGAGCAAGAGTCAAGGCTGTGCGAATAGTAGCTGGACGAACCACCGGACTATAAGTTTCTCAACACCTGGCCGCTGAGAGTACCCCTGAGCTACAAGTCTTGCTTTGTAGCGATCTAAAGATCCATCAGCTTTTTCTTTTATGCCAAAAACCCATTTGGAGCCAACTACATCAACCCCAGGACGTTTGGGAATAAGAGTCCAAGTGTTATTACGAGACAAAGCAGCAATTTCATCATTCATTGCTTGCTACCGCTCATCATGCTTCACAGCTTCACGAAATGTGGTAGTTGCCTGCAAAGGAGGGTTAGTAACAGAACTAGCTAAATTAACAATCACCTTGAGTTTCCAAGTACCATCCTAATTATGGGTGACCATAGGATGATGAATAATGGGAGAAGAAGGAGGACTCGGAATGGGAGAAAGAATGGGAGGCGAAGTACTCTGAATAGGAGAAGGAACCGAACTAAGGGGTGACGGAGAGGGAGAAGGAGATGGAGAAGAGATAGTAATTGGTGAATCGGGGGTACGTCTACCTGGGCCTCTGCTTCTTCGTTGCAATAGTCCGGGCCCTCTCTATCCCCTTGGTCCTTGTTCTCTTTCATCTTCAGTGCCATCACTCACAACTCACCGCACAAGCCCTCTTCTTTGGCATCGTCGTTTGGGTCATCCTGGTTCTTGGTGGGTTGTCAAACCAACAAAAATAAAAGATTCTACTCCTAACAAATTTAGTAGTATAGTAATGAGTAGAGTCGTCTCCTCAGGGAGTAAGGACGTGAAAATATTTCTAATCAAAAGCAAAGTAACTAAATGGGAGAGATTATGGATTTGTAACTAATGAATAACAAAAATAATTTGCAAGCAATAAAAGATACATTTGGAAAATCAATAATAAGAGCAACTCTAGTCAAAGGAATAATTTCCACCTTGATGTATCCAACTGATCATTGATACAAAGATTAACTCAACAAATGATGAATATATTAGTTATCGTTGTTGGAACCTCCTAACAACTCAGTCTTTTTATTTAACTACCAGTGACTAAGAAACCTTCATTAATCACTCTATAGCCAAAAAACACTATCTGGAACCTCCTAAGATTTAGTTTTTGACAAGCAAAGACCCAATTCAATTTCTAACAAACAAACCTTGTTTCATTAAAAATTATTTATTTATTCTCACAACACAAGTAAACTACTTACCAAGTAATTATTTGCATTGTCTCTTATAAGGAACAAACAAACCTTGTTGTTCAATAAATTAGATTATCTAGGAGAATTGAATGCTACCAGCTATTCAAATAATGCCAAATAATCATCAAATACACATCAAAGAGAATAAATAAACACTCAAAATTCGTTGGTGAAAAGCAAACAGTTAGATCTCACAATTGAATAACATCAAGACTTCAATAAAATCCTTTAACTAGAAAAGAGGTTTAGTTGCTAATCATGGTGAAATCAACAACACAAGAATTGATATTTGACATTACAGAGCTAAAACTGACGAAAACAGAGAGAAATCCTTGTCCTGAGCTCCAGCCGTCGCTCCCTGTGTTGTGCCTCTTCTCCTCCCTTTCTTAATAATGAAAACAAAGCGTACATATGGTATTAATAGGGCAGCCGTCGTTCAGCCTCTTCAAAATCCACAGAGGGCAATTTAATTTTATTGAATTTGTAGATTGGTCCCTAAAGTTTTCCAAAATTATAAATTGACCCCAAAACTTTGGAAATTTTGCACTTTAGTCAATGTTACAGCGTGCCCACGCGTGAATACAACATTGTTTTTGGACTTTCCTGGTTCCTTCATTGATTTTGGCATGGATTTTGTGTGCCCACGCGGGAATCAACCACATCTTCTCTAACTTGAAACTTGATTGAATAAACCTTCAAAATCTCTTCAAAATCAACACTTTTCTTCTTTTTATTCCAAATCCTTCCTATGATCAAATTAAGAACCAAAGCAGAAATATTAGCATAGATAATATTCAAAAAAAACACATAAACCACCACAAATATCATGCTAACATTAACATTATCAACTCCCCCACACTTAGATTTTCCTTGTCCTCAAGCAAACTTAAAAAGAATAACTTTTAACTCAACTTGCAAACCACTACTTTGAACCAAAAAATTTGGAAATCATTTAAAACACAATCTCAACTACTATGTCACACATGAATCATAAACTTAATCAATTAGACAATCAAACATAAGCTCCTCTAATACTATGCATAGTCAACAAGATAGTTGCTTCATCCCTAAACTCCATCAATGATTGGAACAAAATTACCTCACCAGTAAGTTCCCTCATTTTCTTTCTTCTTTTCTCTCAAGTGTAGTGTATCAAACAATTCACACAAATCAATATCTACCAGAATACACAAGAATTTGAAAAGGCACCACATCATCATACACCAAGCAAATAAACTTACCAATAAAGGTCTTTACATAGGGTTGTAATGGGGCTTTAGGTAAGGAAAAGGGTGGATATTTATGGATGTAGACTTATTATTTTGTCAAGATAGATTATGTATACTTAAACTCCACCATCTTACCATATATCCCATATAATGACATTGCTCATCCTCACACTTCAGAGTTCAAATGTGCTTTACATAAGAACTTGCAGTAAACTTCTCATATTACATTTACAAACCTATGGCATCTCAAAAATATAATTAAGAACTTGCCATACTCTCAAACAAGTAGAAAATAGGGATTCATGCGATTTTTTTTCTTCTTTTTTTTTCCGTTTATTTTTCCTTTTTTTGCATTTTTCTCTTTTTTTTTCGCACACCCTATAATACATCAAATGCATAACTTAAAACAAGAACACATGCCACTATAATGTCCAACTCTTACCACAAACCCAGTTTAAGCAACCTAATCCAGAGCTTGACAAAAGGGTAAAGGATAAAAAAAAAATGCTAATGGTTTAATGTATCTGGAGCTAAAGAAAAACGGTCAAGGCTTGAATGGTTCACTAGGGGTAAACATAAATGGGTAGGCTTTTCAAGCTAACTTGGCTAAATCCTAGTGCCTTTATTCTCGTGGCAAGCCATCTACAAGAGCACAGATGTGTCCGAGCTCGGCAAATTCAAGATTAAACTATACTAGATATGATATACTTCCCACATAAAAATGTTAAGCATTCAAATACACTAACTCTATTTGCTCAGAAAAGCTCAGATCACTCAATTTAAAGTAACTTTTTTGTGATAATATTCCAATCATCAACTTCAACACTTAAATTCACAACATATCTGAATAGTACATAGCAAAGAAAAATTTATGTTTTTCATGCTTCACTTTTCAACCTATGATGATTAGCAACATAACAGTTGAAACGTTTGAAAACAGTAGTTCAGACTCAAACTTTTGAAAAAAATTTATCAAAAAGAAGTTTAATTCTTTTAAGTAAGCAATTTAATGAAGACAAAATTGAAACACACAAACTCCTCCCCCACACCTAAAGCATACATTGTCCTCAATGTATAAAAGATGCAAAGACAAAGAATAAAAGCACATACAAACTCCCAAATAATATTAAAGAGAAAAAAAATACGATATTTCGTTGGGAATTCGTAGTGGAGGAATCAAGCTTGATGTGAAGCGGGAGTAACATCTTTTTGCATTGGATCAAAAGGATTGACCACGTAGAAGAATTTTCCTCGAAAGCTAGCTGTCACACTCAAACAAACTATTATAAAAAAAACCTAACTCTACGTCGAGCAAATGATTAAGAAAAACCACGAAAATCAAAAAATCATGGATCTCAAGATCATGAGGAACAAAAAACTTAACCACATAATCGATTTATTGAACAATACAAATAACAAAAATAAACCATTGGGTTGCCTCCCAACAAGCGCCTTTCTTTAGTGTCTTTGGCTAGACACAGCATGTGTGTATCAAGGTGGAAATTTGAAAGCTCCACACACAATCAGAACTTGATACAACTCTGAATAGGCCTCAACAAAACCAAGGTTATATGTCTCAAACTGATATTCAAGCATTGTATTAACAAACAAAGGTGGAAAATGATCTCCTCTAAATGACTCTTTAAATGTATTACACACTCTCCACACGTAAACACAAACATGAAATTCAAAATTGACATCTATCATCCATCCAAATTCAGGAGGTCTAAGCAAATGTCCATATCCATGCTTAAGATCTATAGGTACGGATCTGAAGTCAACTTTTGATGGTTTCCACTTTTCAAAAACTGTAGGCACATAGTCAAAAGGACAACTGTCATTCAAATTAACTCGTGAAGCACACTTAACATTCAAATTCACAATTTCCCAACCTAAAGATTTAACTCCATTTGTTAATTTAATTCTAGCAGTTTTTCGAAATGACATTCCTAAGAAAAGTGAAGTCAATTTTATTGCAGAATTTTCGTTCAAATCAATCACATCAAAAGTAACAGGCAAAACAAAATGACCACTTTTCAATATAGATTTCTCAAACATACAAGTAGGAAATTCAAGAGACTCGTCAACAATATTTATAGCCACATTGTTTTTCGATAAAGGCTCATGTTTTAACAAGTCAAATATAGAACAAGGTAAGTTACTCGAACTAAATTCACCAATTTGAACCTGTTGAAGATTGCAAAATATAGTGAACATACCAAAGATCTTGCATTTTGGATGAAATTCTGAATTAAATATCTTATAGGAATTATTGCTTACCGAAATAATCTCATTACCTTCGAGAGAGCTCTCTAAGGCTTCTTTCTCATTCTCTTCCTCCTTTGGCTCCAAAAACCTCTCTAAAAGAGATGAAAACATTGCATAAGTAGGACAAGTATACATAGCAACAACACTTTCCTTATCAATATTTTCCAAAGCCTTTTTCAATGCTTCTTCTGTCTCTGCATCTTCAACACTTTCTTTATCATGCGCCTGTGTGGTATCTACTAGAACATTCTCTTCAGAAGGAATCTTCACATTATCTGGTTTAACCTCTTCTTTAATCGGTCCTCTCAACCTTCCAGGAAAAAGAGGGGGTATCACAATCGTTGGTCGCTGCTTCTTACTTTCCTTTATTTCTTCCCTCTTTAGTACATCCTGCTTGATTTGAGTGTCTTCCACCACCATTGTACATTCACTCTTTGTAGCATAATTCTCAACTTGATCTGGAATCTGAAATGTCTCAGCCTCTAATCTACTAACTTCTGCAACCATCTGGGACATTTGATTCTCCAAGTTTTGAATTGTAGCATAAGTAGATTGCGATTCCTGTATAAGATCATGCACATTAATCGCCAAATTTCTAATCATTTTCTCTAAAGACATACCTGGCTCTGGCGTTGGCATTGGTGGTTGATACACTTGTTTTGATGGTGGTAGTGGGTTGTAGTCGTAATTTGGGCAAACTTGCAAACTTGGATAATGTGTATATGGATTTTGCTCATATCCCCTTCGTGGTGATTCCCAAAATACTCCTTCGTTAGCCACATATCCTCATGGATGATATTAAAAATTTGGAGAAAAATTAGTTATGTGACCGCGCATAGAACATATACCACATGCTTGCACCTGCTTGAGTTGACCTACAGAAGAAGTTAGTTCATCTAGTTGTTGACTGATGGACAAGAGTCTTACCTCATTTGGATCCCAGATGTTATACTGATGATATCCATATGAACTCATGGCAAAAGTAAAATCTCAAAATAGAGAAAAGAAAAACAAAAGCAAAAACCAAAACAACTTCTAAAGAGAAATAAATCACTTCACCGTGCTCCCCGGCAATGGCGCCAAAATTTGGTGGGTTGCCAAACCAACAAAAATAAAAGATTCTATTCCTAACAAATTTAGTAGTATAGTAATGAGTAGAGTCGTCTCCTCAGGGAGTAAGGAAATGAAAATATTTCTAATAAAAAACAAAGTAACTAAATGGGAGAGATTTTGGATTTGTAACCAATGAATAACAAAAATAATTTGCAAGCAATAAAAGATACATTTGGAAAATCAATAATAAGAGCAACTCTAGTCAAAGGAATAATTTCCACCTTGATGTATCCAACTGATCATTGACGCAAAGATTAACTCAACAAATGATGAATATATTAGTTATCGTTGTTAGAACCTCTTAACAACTCAGTCTTTTTATTTAACTACCAGTGACTAAGAAACCTTCATTAATCACTCTATAGCCAAAAAACATTATCTGGAACCTCCTAAGATTTAGTTTTTGACAAGCAAAGACCCAATTCAATTTCTAACAAACAAACCTTGTTTCATTAAAAATTAATTATTTATTCTCACAACACAAGTAAACTACTTACCAAGTAATTATTTGCATTGTCTCTTATAAGGAACAAACAAACCTTGTTGTTCAATAAATTAGATTATCTAGGAGAATTGAATGCTACCAGCTATTCAAATAATGCCAAATAATCATCAAATACACATCAAAGAGAATAAATAAATACTCAAAATTCGTTGGTGAAAAGTAAATAGTTAGATCTCACAATTGAATAACATCAAGACTTCAATAAAATCCTTTAACTAGAAAAAGAGGTTTAGTTGCTAATCATGGTGAAATCAACAACACAAGAATTGATATTTGACATTACAATGCTAAAACTGATAAAAACGGAGAGAAATCCTTGTCCTGAGCTCCAGCCGTCGCTCCCTGTGTTGTGCCTCTTCTCCTCCCTTTCTTAATAATGAAAACAAAGCGTACATATGGTATTAATAGGGCAGCCGTCGTTCAGCCTCTTCAAAATCCACAGAGGGCAATTTAATTTTATTGAATTTGTAGATTGGTCCCTAAAGTTTTCCAAAATTATAAATTGACCCCAAAACTTTGGAAATTTTGCACTTTAGTCAATGTTACAGCGTGCCCACGCGTGAATACAACATCGTTTCTGGACTTTCCTAGTTCCTTCATTGATTTTGGCATGGATTTTGTGTGCCCACGCGGGAATCAACCACTTCTTCTCCAACTTGAAACTTGATTCAATAAAACCTTCCAAATCTCTTCAAAATCAACACTTTTCTTCTTTTTATTCCAAATCCTTCCTATGATCAAATTAAGAACCAAAGCACTAATATTAGCAAAGTTATTATTTAAAACAACACATAAACCACCACAATATCATGCTAATATTAACATTATCAGTTCTCGTGCCCTAAATAAAGTAATCTCTAGTTCTCTTGTTTCTAGTTCACCTTCTAGTTCTCAGTTCATGTTTTGCCATGCTTTTCAACTTGGGAAGCATGTGCGCTTACCATTTGACACTTTTACCTCTCATACTACTTTTCCTTTTGAAATTATACACTCTGATGTTTGGTTTTCTTCTGTTACCTCTCCCACTAGATACAAGTATTATGTGACATTCTTAGATGATTTCACTCACTACTTTTGGATTTTTCCTCTCCGATGTAAATCTGATGTCTTCTCCTGTTTTACTGACTTTTACGCATATGTCAAAAATAAATTCAATGCCTCTATTCGGTGTTTCCAATGTGATTAAGGTGGAGAATATGAAAATCACTTGTTCTGGAATTTCTTTAAAACTCATGGCATTCATCTTTACTTGAGTACCACTGCTTGTTCTTATCAAAATGGTAAGGTTGAACGCCTTAACCATACTATTGTTAATATGATTTGTACCTTACTTTTTCAAGCATCCATGCCTCCACTTTTTTGTTTGAAGCTCTCAACACTGTCACCTATCTTCTTAACTGACTTAACCGCTCTTATCCCATAAATCTCCTTATGAAGCCCTTTACCATACATACCCGTCCTATGACCATTTACGCACGTTCGATTGTACATGTTATCCTAACCTTTCTCATGCTGCTAAACACAAGTTAGAACCTCGTTCTACCTTATGTGTTTTCCTTGGGTATCCAAAGCATCACAAAGGGTACCGATGTCTTGATCTTGCCACTAATAAAGTTATCACATCTCGTCATGTGGTGTTTGATGAGAATACTTTTCCATTTGCTTCCGTTTCTTTCAGTGTATCCCCATCATCCTCATCTACCTCTTCTTTTCGCCCACCTGGGCCTCTAGTTCCCTTTGCTCTGCTCCCAAGGTCTTTTCCTCCTTCCTCTAGTTCTCGTGCTCGACCTATACATTCTCCAACTACCATCGATTCACCAGTTACTATCTCTCCTCCCTCTCCCTCTCTCTTTCCCCTTATTTTGAGTCCTTCTCCTCTTCCGAGTCTTCCAACTACCATCAATTCACCAATTACTTCACCTTCCCATATCCTTCACCCTATGGTCACTCGCAGTCAAGATGGTACTCGGAAACCCAAGGTGATTTTTAATTTAGCTAGTTCTGTTACTAAGCCTCCTTTTAGGCACCTACTACATTCTGTGAAGCTATGAAGCATGATGAGTGGCAGCGAGCAATACATGATGAAATTGCTGCCTTATCTCGGAATAACGCCTGGACTCTTTTTCGCAAACCTTCGGGAGTCAATGTAGTTGGTTCAAAATGGGTTTTTCGGAATAACGCCTGGGCGACTTGCATTATTTTCTTGCTATTTCTATTTTACATACCCATGATGGTATTTTTCTGTCTCAGTCCAAGTACATTTCAAGTCTTCTTGATCACTGTCGTCTTACTAATGCTAATCCAGTTACTACTCTTGTTGATACTAAAGCTAAATTATCTCACCTTGATGGGGAGTTGTATGATGATCCATATGAGTATCGCAATCTTGTGGGAGCCCTTCAGTATATTACATTCACTCTCCTTGATATTGCTTATTTAGTGCAACAAGTTTGTTTGTGTATGCATCAACCTCGGGAGTCTCATTACAAAGCATTGAAGCGTATTCTACGCTATTTGAAGGGGACACTTCATCATGGTCTTTGTTTTCGCTCGGCCCCCTTAAAACGTTAGAGGCGTATTCTGATGCTGACTAGGCTGGTTGTCCTAATACCCATCGCTCCACCTCCACCTCCAGGTACTGTGTATTTTTGGGTCCTAATCTTATCTCTTGGTCTTCTAAGCTGCAACCTATTGTTTCTCACTCCAGTGCTGAAACTGAATATCGAGCGGTTGCTAATGTTGTTTTTGAAGTTTGTTGGCTACACTCTCTACTGTCTCAGCATTGTATTCAGTTACCTACTGCCACCGTTGTCTTCTATGATAATGTTATCATCATCTTCTTATCTACGAATCCAATTCAGAATCAACATACCAAACATGTTGAAATTGATATTCATTTTGTTCGCGAGAAGCTAAGGTTGTTCAAGAGTCTATTCGAGTTCTTCATTTCCCTTCTTCTCACCAATTTACTGATATTATGATTAAGTATTTGCCTCATGTTCTTTTTATAGATTTTCGAGACAATCTGAATGCTTGTGTATCTCCCATTCTGATTGCGGGGAGATGTTAGTGTATATGTATATTAGAGTTAGGGTTATCATTTTAAACTCATATGTATTGTACTCTATATATATATATATATATATATATATATATATATATATATATGCATGTAAACCTAATACAATAGTTAAGGGGTTTTCACACTTTCAATTATCTTATGGGGCTAATTATCGGTGCTGGTATTAATGGAGTAATGATGTTATGTGGTGGTTCTTCAGGTTGCCTAATGATATGCCAAAAGTATTCTGGAAAATCCTTTGCATTTTATCTCTTTCCATAGGTATGGATTCCAGGGGCTCTACAAGAATGAGTTTCAAGACCTCAAATTCGCTGCACCAGAGATAGGAGGAGGATCATCATCAGGATCCTCTTGGATTGATGGTGAAACGATTCTCAGGGATATTTGGCAAGTCGAAATGAGTTATTCCAACTGGATTGATCTTGCCATCTCGTGTAGGATTTTGTTCGTTTCATTTCTCAAATTTGGAGAAAAAATCAAACCTGTTGTCACTTAAACCATATACTATCTTGGTTCCGAAGAATTGGATCTTCTAGTCTAGGATTCGAATTTGAGGAACTAGTCTTATTGTTCAATCACGGTTCTTTTGTTTTGGACCTTTTGGTAGTTTGGCTGAATTGAAGAACTGAGTAAGGTTTGATTTGTAATTCTACATAGGTTTCGGATGTCTAAAAGTCCTTACATTTTAGAACTATTTACCAGTTGTATGCGTGTTACATTTCTACTATATGTATCTCTCAGATTTAGAAAGTGGACATTTCAATCTTTGTTTTTTGAAATGTATTGAATATGAAAAAAAATTTGTTATTGGTATTTTCATTATTATAATCCTTATTAGCAGAGCAAAAATTAGAATAATTCAAATATGTTGTTTCCGGATGCACTTTTGAAGCAATATGTGATGTTGTGATGTATTCAACTGATTCCATTTTTTTCTTTTGGTCCTATTTGGCGCACATGATGTTTGACGTTATTATTTGGACTAATGTGAATTTAACTGAATCTCTACACAAATGACATCACAAATATAAAGATGACTTTTCTCATGATGCAAATTTTCACCTCTTACCCAATGACACAACCCAGTAAGCACTGAGCAGACCTCAATGATACATATTACAAATCAATACACAAGAAGTTTAATTACATGACCCCCACAAAAAAATTTAAGAAATTACAAAAGTATATATATCAGTTCATTCTCTATGAAACTGAATCTCTTCTTCAACTCTGATGAGCATTCAGCAAATCCCAAAATAACAATAATAACAAAAAAGAAGTGTCGGATTTCACAGTTTATGAAATGGTTCAGAAATGTTGGGTCTTCACTCTTCAAGCAGTATAATACAGGGGATTTGGAAGCTTAAATGTTCTTTTAGCAGATGGAGATCCTTCAATGCTGCTCCATTGGTCACCCAAAATTCCCCAAAGGCGGTACCCTTTGCTAATCAATTGCTTCCTCACATCAGCTTTGTAACTCTGCACATCCTTGCTGGCATCATCTGGTCCCCTGCATCAACAAAATAATCAAAAGAAAAAAAAAAAGCAGAATGATTAAGAGACTTCAAAAGATGATAATGCATTGAATCAATGGAAAGAAATTTGATTTGTTCTTGAACCTTAAGTAAAGGCTAGTCCATCCAAAAATTCCCTCATTGACAAGGTTATCAACAGTTGCAGATCTGAGGCATTCATCTCTTGAAGAAACCAAAATGATCTGAACTCCCAACCCTTTTAGCTCATTGAATAGCTTCAATGAGTGATCCAATACGGGTGCTTTGCTAAGATACATCCACTCCTCAAGAGAAGTAGAGTTCAATTTGTTTCCCCTGTTTTTCATATCAGCATCAGACAATGTCACAAAACATATATACAATCATTGTTTGTTTAGGAAACAGAGAAAATGACTGACCCGAAACCATTTTTCTTGTAGTAAGGGACAGTGGAAAGAAGGGTGTCGTCGACATCGAAAATCCAAGCATCTTTGCCATCTTTCTTCAGATTGCAGCTTGTGCTGAGATAAACCAATGCTTCTTGAACTGTCCTCTCAGAATCAACTTTGTACTGAGTTGATGTCATGTATTTGCCAATGTAGGCAACACATTCATCAGGGACAACTGCAAAATCCCTGATGTTGTGTATCTCCACATTCAGCCTCCAGCTTTCACAGTAATTCTTGAGAGTAATATCAACCAACCCTTTTGAGCCTAATCTCCAATTCTGCTTCAGGATGTTCCAATCTCCAAATGCAGAGCCCAGAAGGAGGCAAAAGATTGCTGAGAAAATGCCAAGATTTATTGCCATTTTTTTTCTTACACCTGCAATAAACCAGAAGCTGAGACTCTGAAGATTGAGGTGTTGATGAAATTGATCTGGTTTGAGCAGGTATTTATTCATGGTGGAAGGGGCAAGTCAACCAGATGAACATGGGTAGTGGGCAATGAGGGGGAATGGCTCATCTTTTTTCTTTTTTTTTTAATTATCATTTTCACATGGCTGATGGATGGATATAAACTAATTTCTATCTGTCCTGTTTCAAAATCATAAATGAACCAATGTTCATATGTCTCAATATAGTCACGTATACTAATGATTTTGGTGGTTGAACATTTTCATCGCATCATCTTTTCACATTTTGTAGATTAGTTTTAGTTTCAATGACAACGCAAATGATTGAATTTTGTATGTATAATCATTGTGTATGGAGTAAAATGATGCCATCTTACTAACTTAAGCCGTGTAAATATATCTCACTCATACTAAATCGTAGTAAGATATACTTTCTCTGTCTCAAAATTATTATCTAGTTTGAGATTTCACTTTTAGTACAATTTAAACTTGAAATGAAAACTTAAACTGGATAATAATTATGAGACGAATGGAGTAATTTATTAAAGTGAAGGAAAGAAGGAAATATGTCATTTTGTTCATCGGTATGGAGGATGGACCGTAAAAAGGAAATTTCTCCAGTCCCCACGGTCAGATCTTATGATTTTGTTCTTCTTTTGGCAACCAAAATTGTTTAAAGTGCTAGAATCAAATATAACGTGGGCTCCATGAACTGGCGTTGATCATGGTGATATGCAAATGACCCAATCTACTAGTATTTAGTACTGCTAATAAGTCTGCAATGATCTATCAATCAATCTCAAAAACATGATCAATGTAAATGAGTGGAGGAAAACATTTTTCTACAAAATTGTCAACTTAAATGTTGGCCAACTGTCATTTAATTATTACTGAATAATTGTCTGCATCGAGCTGGAGAACATGGATGGATAGAATTTAAATTATATGTATTTTTTTTATTTTTTTAAAATCCTGTTTTGATTGGTTTCCTGACAGATTGACGTTTTCACCAGTACAGTTTTGTTCATTCTTTTCTTTCTTTTGTGGTCTTATTCTCAGACCTCGCCAATCTGCATTATTGGTCATCACTAAAGGGTTTCTCAGTTTGAGATCCGTTATAAAAGATCCGAACTTGAGTTTCACTATCATTGATTCAGATATCTACTTTGTGCTTAAAACTTGTCCAATTCACATAAACTAAAATGGTCTCTAAACTCTGAAGAATGCAAGTATAATTACTATTAGTAACTATTTTTCTGTTTTAAAATGGTTGTTCAATTTAAATTTTTATATTTTATTACATATTGCACCAATACTGAAATTTTAAACTAAAAAATCATTGGTGTCTAAAGTGAATTTTTAAACTTAATAATCATTTCGAATAGAGAGAGTGATTAATACTAACTATTTTAGATTTCGACCAAATAAAATTTTTTACAAGATAAAACTCTCTCAACAAATACATTCATTACATTTCAAACCATTATGGTGGTAGTGATGATCTGCGATCTTTTTAGTCGAAGAGACGGAGACAATAAAGTCACATTTGCAAAAAAGAAAGATTAGAGCTCATCACGTTATTCTATGATCAATTAAAGTGCTACAAAAAAAATTGCAATGTACTTTCATCGTAGCAAAGGTAGTAACTTGACAGTACGTGGTAAGCAGCGCCTTGCAAAAATTCTCATTTCCTACGGCTAGAAATCATCAAATTCAAAATTTCATTTACTAAAAACTATAAAGTGAGCTGTTAAGTAGGATTCAAGTCATTTATGCAGTATTTCGTGTAGCAATCAAAGTCCAATACAAAGTCATAAGCATCCTCTAGCAATTAGGTATTGGAAGCACAATTTGAACTCTAGCATTGACTTCTCATTTTGATGAGTTTGCTTGATTCATTTCATCATTTGATTATCCATTAATCATTGCACACAGGCAAGACAAATACAATGAACTCCACCTTTACATGATTGCAAGTAGATAAAAGGGAAATATATACTAACAATCACATGAGTTGTAAGAACATAACTATGAGAAACTTAAAATCATGGTGACAGAAGTAAAAACAAGAAGGGAAAAAAAATCATCATCATCCAGCGTTCTAGTCAAGGAGGGGGAAAAAAAGTTTTCAAAATTATAATAATAATAAATTAATAATAATCTGTTGTGAATTCTTCCCCCAAACTTAGCACTAAAACTGAAGATCAAAGCTTGAGAGATCTCAAGGAGAAGATGGGGGTTAAAGCTAATGTGATCTTAGGTGCAGGGAAAAGACCAGAAACACCACAACTAGACACCATCAAAAGCAATGAAAAGATGAGTAAATTATCGACTTTGAACTTTCATTTTTTTTTTTTATTCGAATCGTTCTAAAACTGAAAATCCAAACTCTAGAATCGTCAAAAAAATAAAAAAATAAAAAAATCCCATTAGCAACTGAACAACTCAGCATATGGAGGCCGGGGTAAATACTCCAAGTTTTGAGCAAATTCAACTGGATCCCTACACGTGGTTACCAACAGTCTGCTGCCAGCGTGTGAGGACATGGGGAAGTTAATGAAGATATGGTCCAAAATTCCAAATCATCAATTAAAAACCTCCTCGCTCGCAAGAAACCGAAAAGCTCCTCTGACAAATCCAAGAGAGTACATGTCATCATCTTGTCAGAATACTTCTTCATGTCTTCCCATCTGTCGCAAGTAAGAGAAATCAATAAATCTTCCATGATCTTTCTTATGTTGCAGGGGTCACCTATTCGCACCCAGACAATATTGCCCTCGAAAAGTCGGCGTACTGAGGACTAGTACTAGCATCACCACTCAACCCACGAAGACCTACAACCCTGAGCTCTTTTCCCTGATCTAAGACACGCGAAATCAAATTTTCATTGACCAATCCCCCTGCCCCAGCTTTGAATGCGAATCAAGTCTGCTTCTGAAGTTCTGTGGATGGGTTCTCAAGATCCTTCACGATTTGCCCCAAGGAATAAACTTGTAGTTTGAAATCCAATTCTGACCCATCTTCCATCCGGGATGAAACAGGGGAGGGCAGGGGACGAACAAAACAGAGGAATTCCAAAGGGAAATAAGAGGCTTCATCATCTTCCTGACAAGCACAGGCAGTTGAGTTTCTGAATCAGTGCAACCAAACTCCTAAATTGTGACTGAAAAAAAATCAATTTCGGCAAACAGGCCTTTTACAATTCCCTGGTTCGGTCGAAACCTGAGGGAGATTGACTTTTCTTCTTCTTCCTTGAGTTGATGCGTTAGAGTTAATGATTTATCACCAAAACGTTTGTCCTAGGTCATAGTTCCTTTTTAAAACGAACTTGGTTTTGATGAACTTGGCTGCTCTTTAAATGTTCTCTCTGTTTATCAATTCTTCAAGGGAAAAGGGCCAGCAACCAGAAATAATCCCATAAAAATGGCGACCTCTTCATCCGTCAATGGTTTAGGAATGTTCAACAGTTCAAGAACTAGGATTATTTCACCTCAATAAAATCTGCTATATATGTAGAACTCTTTCATAGCTAGCCTTCATAAAATTAAGCTGCACACTCCATGCTGGAATTTTGATGTCCAGAAATATCATCAAATTGTCCAAAAAGATTTTCTTTTTTTTCCTGTTCAGGAGGCATATATAGTTGGAGCCTGGCCGTTCTCTATTTATTCAGTAAGTGTTGGGTGCAGGGGCAAATTTAAGTTTCGGATTATGGAACTATGAAGAATGACCCCATTGTTTTGGCCTTTTGGGCATGTTAATGAGATTTGCGACTTATTTTATCTTCTTATTGGATATTACTGATAGTGGTCGGAGTGTGTACATTGATAACAATCCCCAAACTAGATTCGACCGCAGGGCCAAAAAGCGAAACCTTTTGAGATCCAAATGTAGTGAGTATTTTGGAGTCATTTTTGGTGGTTATTAAGCATTTAAGGTTAGGGTCTAGTTTAGAGATTTGACACATCATTTCTTACATTTTTCTTGTTATTTTTTTCATGTACGTATCACTGAGTTTTTGCCCAAAAAAATGGTTCCCAAACCTGAGAAGACAGAACTACGCACCGGCAGGTAGGGATGCCAGAAATAGGCATGTCGGATTCCAGAAATCCGACTTTAATATAAAACGGATTCCTAAAAACCGAATTATGTTGAATTAGAAACTAACCATTTCTTAATAACATTTTGGCATTAAATCGAATTTCAAGAATCCGAGTTCTAAATAATAAAATATTATTTTAATTAAGAAATTTTAAATTACTTACGAAAATTAAAAATAATTTACAAATCGGAATACAAAAATTCGATTTTAGTAAAAACAAATTTTGGGAATCCGAGTTGTGCCTGGATTACAAAGTCGGATTTTGAGAATCCGAATTTAAACAGAACACTTAAAAAAAAAAACTGGACTTTGTTTTAGCTAGTCCAAACCTGTACCAACAGCCAAAAACCAGATTTTACCAAGAAAATCAACACAAAATAGCACAAAACGAAACTACATACTAATTTAAACATAATAGTTGTCTTAAAAATATAGAAGAGTTACAAATTCAAACTCCAAATCCTAAAGAAATTCAAATTACAAGGTAAAATTCAAACCCAAAGTAAGTTCAAAATAAAAGGCAAAATGTTGCGCTTCCAATAGAATTCAAGGCGAAATATACAATTTGGTTTTTGTACGCTTCCTAGAGCCTATCCGCCGTGCTTTCTTTTTTTGGGAGGATCCTTTAGGAGGGGGTATAGCCTCTTCTTCGCTCTTTTCCTTGCTTTCTTCGTCGCTCTCTTTCTCTTCTTGTCCTTCTTCCTCGTCGACTATAATGGGATCACGAAATGGAACAATTCTCCGATCTGCGCTTGATTGGCCATAGTCGGTTTGTAAGGCACGAGGCATGTGTTTCTTTCCACCTCCAATGTTCTTTTTGGGAGCTTTTCTTTGTGGGGGTTGCGGCTGTTTGGATAGAGCTGGTTGGTTTTCTACAAGTCTCTGACTAGACACCATTCTCAAAGCGTCAGGACTAATAGTAAGGGCAGTGAAGGAACTATTAAGTACCGAGTCAATCATCGTATTAAGCTCACGGTCTCTGGTCGGATACTTGGTACGATACTCATCAACTGTATGATAAATATCGTTGAGGGTGTCCGCCTATAAAAATGAAATTGCAAATTAGTAATAATAATATATATAAGTAAAATTGATTTAAATGATAAAAAATAAATACAATCTCCTAATTAATAAGTAAAATTTATCAAAATACTTACATATAATATTTCGCGTTCTGAGATTAACTGATAGCCCTGACTCCCATACCCGTACTTCTCTGGATCACTAATAAGTGTCACAGTTTTCTTATGAAACCAAGGGAGTAGCCAGTTACAGGTTGAGGAGGTAGGCCCTTGGTTACTTCTTCACCTTCTACCACATAAGAGAGCCTATTATCCCAATGGGGGTTCACATCACCATGGTAGGCTTTCCATTCCATGTCTAATTTCCCAGTCCCTTTACAGTCTTTGTGTAAAGCCTTCAAAATATTAATGTCGCAAGGGATCAATGGATTTCGGGGTTCAGATTGCCGACAATTAAACTGACGCATCACCCGGTTGGGCTCATGACGTTCCTTAATGGATTGGAAGAAAATCCAACACCTCATTTTCCAAACATGACTGCCCTTCTTACAAAAATCGAAAAGTTTCTTGAGGAAAGACGTGTAAAGCAAAAACAAAAACTGCATAAAATGAAAAATATTGGAGAATTAGTTTAGAAAAAAATCAAAAAAAATAACATAAAAAATCATACTTCGCAATGAGAAAATAGGAAAACAAACTTAGATCACCATCTCTTATGAGGACTAATTGATCCCTGGTTAGAGGATAGAGTCGGTTGCGGCTGTTTGGATAGAGTCTGTTGGTTTTTTATAAGTCTCTGACTAGACACCATTTTCAAAGCGTCAGGACTAATAGTAAGGGCAGTGAAGGAGCTACTGAGTACCGAGTCAATCATCATATTAAGCTCACGGCCTCTGGTCAGATACTTGGTACGATACTCATCAACTGTATGATAAATATCGTTGAGGGTGTCCGCATACAAAAATGAAATTGAAAATTAGTAATAAAAATATATATAAGTAAAATTAATTGAAATGATAAAAAATAAATACAATCTTCTAATTAATAAGTAAAATTTATCAAAATACTTACATATAATATTTCGCGTTCTGAGATTGACTGATAGCCCTGACTCCCATACCCGTACTTCTTGATGGGTCTTGAAATTTCATGTTATTTATGGGTATTTGCATAGCATTTTGGATTAGATTGTGCACTTATATTATGTATTTTAATGTTTTTGGTTCCTAGGAGTTCTTAGAGATGAGATGGAGCAAAATGCTCCATAAATACACATTTTTGGAGCATTTTGACAAGGAAGCACAAGAAGGGAGCAATGACATCACATTCTCGGGTGGGCACACGAATCTCAGTCCAAAATTGAGTTTAGAGAAGAAATTCCAGCATTGATGCTGCATTCTCATTTGGCCAAACCAAAAGAGAGACTAAAATGAAAAATTAAAAAAGTTTTAGGGTCAAAATGTAATTTTGCCAAACTTTAGGGACCAATATACAAATTTTGGAAAAGTTAATTTGCAGTTGCAAAATTCTGGAAGCTGCTGGCGGCTGACCTAATTTTTGGCATATAAATTGATTTTATTCTTTTTTGGAAGAAGGGGGCTGAACGTGAGAAGAAGAAGAGCAGGCTGGAGTGGTCCTAAGCCGCCTATCTAGTCCTTTTGGGCGTTATTCTTCCCCATTCTCCATAGTTTTATTTCAGTAAGGCTTTATTATGTGTAATTAAATTATTTTTCTAGTTGAAAGATATTGAAGCCTTGGTTTGAATAGTTATGAGATCTAAATGTTGTTTCTCTCTCAATTTCTTGTGAGTATTTGCTTGTTCTATTGCATGATTGATATGATTATTGTGGATTCATGAATAGCTGGTAGCATTTGATGCTTCTTAATAATCTAAAACCAATAAGACAATAAGGCTTGTTGTTTAATTAGAGTATAATATAATTTAATTACTTGGTAAGTGATTTTGTTATGATATAAGAACAAGTAATCTGGTTTTTTATTAAGCAATGTTTGTTTCATAGGAATCAAAATTGGGTCTTTGTACTTAATGCAGTCATTTTCTTAATCTTAGGAGGTTCCAGGATTGAATTTCGACTAGTGTGTTTAATGAAGGTTTTCTTAATCACTAAACTTAGTTCAAGATTGAGTTGTTATGAGGTTCCAACAACGAAAACTTATTTGCCTATAAGTGATTGAGCATATCATTGCTTCTATGATCAATTGTCTAGACCAAGGTGGATATAAAATATTTTGACTAGAAACTTTCTCATAATTTGCTTTCATTTTTTTTTTAACTATCATTTGAATTTTATTTTAACTACATTTTAGTTTTAAAAACTCAAAACCCCCCTTTCGGTTAGTTATTTGAAAGAAACAAATCCACCATTCCCTGAGGAGACGACCTTGCTTTCCTATGCTACTAGTTTGAAAGTAGGTTAAACTGTTTGTTGGCTTGACACCCCACCACTTCTCTCGACAGTTTTCTTATGAAACCAAGGGAGGTAGCCAGTGACAGGTTGAGGAGGTAGGCCCTTTGGTTACTTCTTCACCTTCTACCACATAAGAGAGCCGATTATCCCAATGGGGGTTGACATCACCATGGTAGGCTTTCCATTCCATGCCTAATTTCTCAATCCCTTTACAATCTTTGTGTAAAACCTTCCAAATATTAATGTCGCAAGGGATCAATGGATTTTGGGGTTCAGATTGCCGACAATTAAACTAACACACCACCCGGTTGGGCTCATGACGTTCCTTAATGGATTAGAAGAAAATCCAACACCTCGTTTTCCAAATATGACTGCCCTTCTTACAAAAATCGGAAAGTTTCTTGAGGAAAGGCATGTAAGGCAAAAACAAAAAGTACATAAAATGAAAAACATTGGCGGAATTAATTTTGGAAAAAAATCACAAAAAAGTAACATAAAAAAATCATACTTCGCAATGAGAAAATAGGAAAACAAACTTACATCACCATCTCTTACGAGGACTAACTGATCCCTGGTCGGAGGTAAACAACCCTCGAGGACATTCGCATAAGAAAGCATGCAATTTCACCTATTTGGGCACAAAATACATGTAGTTACTCATAGAAAACAAGAAAAAAAATTAAAAAATAAATGTACAAATTCATTACGTGCAAATGTTTTACCTATGAGCTAATGGAGCTTTTGGATCCATAATATCAGTAAAAGGCACAATGTTCCGGATGGGTTGAATCTTTGGAATATGTTCCCAAGCCCAAACCTGTAATAATTGACAACACTAAATTTATGAATATTTGATAATGATAGCAGAAATCAGAAAAGAAACAAAGCCAAAAAAAAAAAAAAAAAAACCACCAAAGCATACATGTGCCAACACGCTGCAACCAGTCATGTCGTTATGGCCAAATTCAGCTGCCTTACACATGTCATTATACAAATACGCCAAGACTGCAGAACCCCAACTAAGCTGACCACATAACTCTAAATCCTCAAATTGTATCAAATAACACATAGGTACCAGATTCCCACTTTTATCCGCGAATAATAAGGAAGCCATTAAATACCAAATAAAAGCACGAGCCCTCTTGTCTTAAGCTTCATCATCATCAGGTAAGTTTTTTGGAAGTGCGGGTTTTAGCTCTTCTTCAAGGGACGAAGCATATATCTTATTACCTTTGAAATCTTATTACTTAGGTCTAAAACCACACATGTTGAAGCAATATTCAATCCATTTAGGCCTATCATAGCCATAGGTTCTCCCCAAGACAGCCGGACCATCCACGCGGAGCCCAAACAACACCTTAATATCTTGGAGGGTGATCGTGGCCTCGCCAAAATAGAAGTGGAACGTGTGGGTCTCAGGATGCCACCGTTCCACCAAGGTAGTTATTACCGCATGGTCAAGGGTAATTTCTCCAACTTTTAGGATCCCCCCCAAACCCGGCTCTGCTAATCCTATCTATTACAGGTTGAGGGGCATCTTTTAGAGCTGTCCACAATTGATAATCAAATCTCCTACATTTCAACCTATTCGACTAATTTTTGGAGCTTTATTTTCAAAGACAGCTTTAGACCTATGCTTAGGGACAAGTCCTTTTCAACCGGACCTGGATCAAGATGTTTGCGAGTATGTTGCGAGGATGAACTCACCATATCCTATACCTACACAAAGTGTTTTGGAGAGCCAATATTACTTTCATAGAAAATAGAAAAAGAAAACCATCATGAAGAGATATAACCATGAACCATTTAAACCTATGATATGAAAATGAATCTAGTAAAAAGTAGGAGCCATGATAAAGAGAACAAACACATGGCAAAGCAAGCCAACTAGACTGTAATTGATTCCAAATAGCCAAAGCAAAGCAACCGTAAAACTGAAATAGGGAAAGAAAGCAAGCAGGGAAATGCAACAAAGATGCAAGATTGCTTCGAGCATAAACTAATTCACACAAGCACCAAACAAGAGCAACAAAACAATGACATAAAATGAGTAAATTGACATTAAATACAAAAGGCACTTAAAGGTACACACAAAATGAACCCAATCGAAACAATGACATAAAATGATAAGGGAATACTAATCAAGAGCAATGAAAAAAATGCCAGTTCAGCCAAGTCATCCGACAGCTTCCCTTCTTTGCCTATAGAATTGAATGGTAGATGAACTAACAGTTCTGTAAACCTTGTTAACATGAACAAGACACCAAATTCTGTACAATTACGTTTTCTATGCTGCAAACCATGACTATTAGTCCCAAAATTCCTAAAGTCACAGTTTGGATATTATCTAAACCTCAGCTAAAACGAAACTAAATAAACGAAAAGGCAGTACCTATGAGGGTAAGAGGAGGAGAGGGGAATGCTGGGAAGGACACGCCGGGAGGGAGACGCCGGGAGAGAGACGCCGAGAGTCGAAGGTCGTTGCCGGGAGTCAAAGGTCGTCGACGGGAGTCTATTGGAGATGGACAGAGTCGAAGGTCGTCGCCTGGAGTCAATTAGAGACGACGGGAGTTGATTGCAGACGCCGGGAGTCGAAGGTCGTTGCCGTGCTTGACAGGACAGTGAATCAGCAGGCTAGGGTTCGGCTGCCGATTTGGGGGTTTTTGTCGCTAGGGCTTGGCGATTGGAATGGCTGGCAATTTGGACGCGTTGCCAGGACGGGAGCTAGGGCTTGGCGGGAGTCGATTGGAGGTGAATCGGTGGCTAGGGCTTGGCCGTCGATTAGGGAGAATTTACGGGTTTGATCGCGGGTTGTGGCGGGTCGTGGCGGGTTGAAGAAAGTAGAAAAAAATGAAGTCTAGGGTTAAGTCAACGTATATATAGGAGACAATAAATCGGATTCCTAAATTCTGACTTAAAGAAATCGGATTCTTAAATTCCGAAAAAAAAACCATAAATTTTGGCCAAAATCTCCCATTTTTGTTGAAATCTGACTTCGGTTGGAAATCCGATTTTCACAGGAAATCGGGAACAAGGAATCTAATTTTCTTTTATTTGGATTCTTGATATCCGATTTTAAACCCTAGTCAGATTTTTGATATCCGATTTTAAACCCTAGTCAGATTTTTTATATCCGATTTATTTGAAGTTTACATACGACCAAAATCGCTATCTTGTGCAGCATTTCCTGTGTTTAAAAAGTGTAAATAACAAGAACCAACAATTTCAGGCTAATACGATGTTCGTAGAATAGGTCGCAATAATTTTCGAATTAGTACAACAAGTTTTAAGTTTGACAAGAACTAATATATTGAAAACAATCACAATAACATATCCAAATACTTCATGACTAGTCACCGATGACACCATCACCATCTCAATCGATATTGATTCTGGTTCTATCAGCTCGGCGGTGTGATTTTAGGCACGCAGTTGCAACATGATCTTGTGAGCCACATCGGGTACATTCTCCTCGTGCCTAGCGTCCCTTGTAATCCATTTGCATTTTGAGCTCTTTTTTTGCTTCTGACCCGGTCCAGCATTCATGACGATCCGTTCATAATCCGGGATGAGATTCCAACGTGGCCGAGGCCATTCTTTCTCATCGGGAACCGGGAGTAAAGTTCACCCGACCGGTAAATTGTTCACGCCATGCCACCATCCTGTAATGTGGATCCATTAGATTGATTGGTTGATCTCCGAGGTCACGACACACAGCTAGTGCGTCTGAGCAAGGGATCTTATACTCTTGCCACTTCTTGCAAGAATATTTTTTCTGTTGATATCTCATTGTTTGCGTATTGACACCCTTACCGTGTAACCGCATTTTTGTTGTCACCTTGAGCTTAGCATTCGGATAACTATCAACTTTGTGACCTGTGGCTCTCTTCTCATATTTCACAAAGTCCTCCCACAACTCTGTAGGGACTGGACTGATGCATTTTAACGATGCTTCATATTCTTCCAGGAACAAAAGCACAATCTTGTGAAAAGTTGCTTCCACCAATGCACTATCGTTAACCATATACTCCATCTATCTTGAAACACTCCACGCCTTTATAGCATCCTGCACTTCTTTCTTATTCTTGAAGCAAGTACCTAACTTTATGGAATCGAGTGTCCAATCCCAGTTAGGAAGACTGAATTCATCTATGACAAAACTAGACGGATCCCATTTGCCCATTTTGCTATATATGTGCCGCCCTGGTACGGAAGTTTCTAACTCTTCTTATTCAAAGTTCTCGGATTCATAACCGCTATCATCACTTTCTGAAGACACTGAATGCCCTTCCTCGTTTTCACCACTTTCTACTGTGTAATCCGAATTATTCGGATCAATGTAATACATATAATCCTCATTAGCCGGATTCTCAAACACAACCCCACCACGACTCGTCCCTGCCTCTAGATGATAACTTCCTGCTGTGTAGTCCTTATAGTCCGGATCACTGTGGTCTTCCATGCAATCCTTATTAGCCAGATTTTCAAACAACAATCCATCCCGACTAGTCCCTCCTACTATATGGGACTGAGAAGTACCCGTCCCCATTCGGCGTGAACCACTACCATACGCGTTGTTTGTCGGGTTCCATGCCCTCTCAAAATGAGTAATATCCTCTGTATCGACATACAAATCCAACCATGCACTTCCAGAAAAAAAAAAAAAGAAGGACTTCTAATGATGGTTCGTCTTTAATGGGAACGTAACGCCTTGACCCGTTACCGCTACTATCAAACAATAGTGCCATGTACAATTTCTCAATCTATCTATCCCACCCAACTCTTTCACAAATCCTCCCAACCAATTCGTTGTAAGACAATCTACGCTCAATCACCATAGATGCATCCGCCAAATTATTAAAAGTAATAATAACGTCATTCTCTATAACAAACTTACTTGTCAAAAACACATTCAGAATGTATGGGCCATTAAACACCATTTACATCCGTTGATTAAACAAATAATCATTTGTCAAATATTATGAATAATTTTATCCGAATAAACCTAAACCCTAAACACAAAGAAACAACACGCTAAACCCTAACTCCTACAATCCAACAATGCATTGTAAATAAACAACACCTAATTAAACTCTAAATTCAAACCAATCAACAATGGTTTTATACAACATCCTTATTTATCCGCAATAATACATTAGCCATTATAGAGACTAAAATCTCAAAAATACACAAAATTTCAAATTCATCTTCAACACCACGAGCATATCTATACATTCTCAAATCAACCATAAAATTTCGCATAAAATATCACATTTCTTATACAAAATGGCAAGAAATCAAAATTTCCATAGTCTATAAACAATGGATTTATGAAAACCATATGAATCACATAAAACATCAATCATTCTATTCAAAAACCATAAGAATCATCACTAATCTGCTTTTGATGATGATTTAAGACTTTATTCTGATAATCTTTGGAGAAGATTCTCTATTCGCCGCCCAAAGGGCCCAATTACACAAGGAACTCAACAAAATTTCGTTCTGTAAACAGTTAAACCCGTTTTCACTCTTTTATAATAAAACAAAACCGGATTTTGGGAATCTGGTTTTACAACAAAAATGGAATCACAGAATCCGAAATAATAATAAACGGATTTGTAAAATACGAATTTAAATAAAAGTCAGATTCTTTTAATCCGATTTCTGTAAAGTCAAATATTGCTAATCCGTTAGAATTTATTATTTTTACCTACTCCAATCTACCATAATAAATATAAAATTAGATTTGGATACTCGGACTTCATTTCAAAAATTTTCCGCGCATAACAGTTGTATTTTCTCAGAATTTTATTTATTGTTTAAATATTTAATACAAATCGGATTTCTCTAATCTAATTTGTCATTTTTTAATTTTTCTGACTTTTTGAAATTTCAGGAAAATAAGGAAAATAAAAGGAAAATATTATTTTAATAGAAATATAGAAGTCATATTTGCCTTATCCGATTTATTAATTAAATTAAAAAATGAATTTTGAAAATCCGATATGCCTAAAAAATGTCTACCTGCTACAAGAAAGCCTAAATATGTCTACTCTCAGTTCAGAAGCATTTATTAGGTCAAGCACCCACGTATCACTACTCTTTCATCTTTCACTCTAAACTTAAAAATTTATCTCCACTTTCCAGGACATCAAAACCACCAATTCATCTAGCATTTCTAATAATTTTTTGTTGTCAAAAGGTAAAATGCGTATATTCGTTGTTTTTATTTTTTTGCTGGAGTGAAAAATATGGATAAGGTAAAATTGAATAGGATTTTAAATTCTTATGAGGTAAAAATGAAAACTATGGGATAAAAAAAAGTTAGGCAATAAAACAAGAGATAAAAAAAAAAGAGATATCCCTCAATTAGTAAATAAATGATGGAAAAGGTCTTTTTCTGTCACAAGCAATGATCATGAATAAATTAAGAGATCAAAGACAAACGGCTTCGTAGAGTTGAGCTTATAACAACCTAAGTTGAGCTATTATAATTTGTTTTTCACACTTTGCCTATCACGGCAGAATAAATAGAGATCAACAATGTGTAAATTGAGCAACATTTCTGTTTACAAGAAAAGAAATACAATAGTAATGCAAAGGTTACAACGAGAACCAAATACTATGAAGATCCAACTCTAATCTAACTTACACTACAGATTTGATTCTGTATCTCATATCTATGATCGATGTCTACAAGACTTACCTCGTGTAGATCTTCCTCTTCAATATGTTAAAGACTGTCCTTCCTCTCATGAGATATGTAGAACACACCCACAAAAGAAAAAATTAGAAAAAAAAAAAAAAAAGAGAAAAGAATCTAAACTCTCTCATCAAGAGAGAAGTGAAAACCTCTAACAAAAGAGGAGCAAATCTTCCATTAAAGGAAGAGCAAAAGATTCCTATAAGAGGAAATAAGCTTTTCTTCTTCCTTTTTTTTTGGGGGGGAATCCATGGGATACCTGGCGAGAGGATCTTAATTTAATTAATATCAAAAAAAATAAGTAAGAAGGGCAGTAGTTAAAAACTTTTTTTTAAAAAAAAAAAACCTGTCTTACAAAAATTTTTTAAAAACTCCATTACTATTCTTGTACAATTTATAGTTATGAACTGTCTTATAAATATCTTACTAAGAATCCCTGATAGTTTAATTAATGTTATCAAGTTTATAACGAAGAACTGATTTACAAAGATTTTGCAAATTCCGTATCAGTTCATTTGATAAATTACCTTACTTTTAGCTATACGTAAGCTAACTAAATTTATAAAGAACTATTCCAAGAGGAGACAAGCTTATTTAATAAAAAGAAAAAAAGGTCATTCCGCGATTGAAAATTTGAGTATGCATATGAGGTAAAAAAAAAAAAAAACCCAAGGCCTTTGTGATTTTTTCTCAATCTCTAATAAAATCCATTCGAGCATCTCGTGAGCTCTTTTGTGAGTATGAATTCTTGCATGTACTTGTGTGGAGAAGTAATCTTGTGTCTATAAGCAACACATATTGACGATAAGTCAGGATTTCATGCCAGATATTCAGATATGTCGGGAAGGAGTATAGTTTGTCACTACTCATTAATTTGCTTCAATTTTTTTATATTAAGTTGTTAAAGAAAACAAAGGATTTTTCTTTCTGGCTCGCCCTGGATGAACATGTTCATAAATGGTTTAACTCGAGCTTCATTTTAATAAACAAATAGACTAAAACAGAACGCTTTCAATAAGGGCTTGATGTTTTGCTCTTTTTGATAGTTGCTTTGCACGTTTTGTGGAAGAAGCATCAGCTCTTGTAATTTTGTCTTTGGAGTGTTAGTGTATCTGCCCCACCTCAATTTCATTCATTCTACATGTAGTTATCTTTGATACATCAAGAGGTTTCTGTTTTTTAATTAATCTGTGTAAAAAATATTTGTTCTAAAACATCGTCATTCGTATTGAATTGGTGTATTCCTATCTGCTGTTTTTCTAAAACCTATTTGCGCTAAAACAAGACGGTTTTGTTGAAAGGAGGATGGTATCTCTCCACACCGTCAATTGAATTGGCGCATTTGTATCTGATTTTTGTTGTGATTATTCAGGCTGTGTTCTGAAATCCAAACGATATGTAATTTAGCTGCCTAAATCTCTTAGGGGTTTGGCTTACTAATTTAAGCATCTTTGTCGCTTTTTATTTGCTCCTCGAGCTAAATGTTTAGGTAATCCATGATGATGATTTGGTGTTATCATTCTCTTAAACTGTAAGCAGACTGTGGATTGAAGCTGATAAATGTAGATATTTTTTATATTAAGAATTGAAACGGAGTATATACTTTTTGTGTAATTTTTTGTGTTCCTGGAACCTTAACACATCAGCCTAACTGCATTTCAAAATGCTGGTTCTGATTTCGGTTTGTAGACCTTGGGAGCCAATTACGATTCTGGTTTTTTTAATTGTTGCAATCCAACTTTTTTAATGAGTGAAGAAAAAGAAAGAAAGAAGAGAGATTTGACAATTTGTGCCTCTATGGTTTAAGAAGAGTTTCGTATATGAAAATCTTGTCTATTTTTTAAAACTTATCCAAATTAATTAGCAAACAATACTTTCAAAAATCATCAAATGAAAAAATATATTTTTTTTTACTTTTTACCTATGGATACATATGCATAGATGACACAGATTTGGGCCACAGGTTTATAGTAAAATATCGAGTGAATAATTTCAAAGTCTTAAATTGAAATAATGTGTGTGGTATTTTTTATATCTAAGTAATATAAAGGCGCGGTTCACCAGGTCAGTGCCAGTTTGTGTACCGTTCCCGGTCGGTCAAACCCGGTGAACACCCTTTCTTCTTTTCTTTGTCGTCTCCGTCTTCTTCTCAGGCTCTGTGCATCCAATTCAATAGGCAAGTTCATGAAACCCAATACTCCATAAATCTTTGCTCCTTGCATAAAGGGGGTTTTCGCCCAAATTTTGAGGCCCTAAAATCAAAATCGAAATCCAAATTTTATGCATCCTACGGGAGAAACGCGAGCGAGAAGAAAACCTCAGAAAGGAATTTTAGGGATTCAACCCCCTTCCTTAATCAAATTCATTGGCATTCAATGGTGGAGCCAATTGAAAGACCTATACCATAATCGTCAATTTCCCACTGGAGCATGTTCGATAGTCCTAGGCTTGGAGATCAGTCCTGAAGGTGTGCTTGAAGGTGGCAGAACCTGTAGATACCGGCGGCGGCACATAAAGGTGGATACCGAAGGTGGGATTATATTTAGTTTGATTTTTCTGTTTTTCTTTTGTTTTCTTGTGTTCCTAATCTTTGCCGCCTACGGTAAAGACTGTGTCTCTTTTATTTGCTTTAAATTGGACAGATAAAGAACAATATCATGTAGTTCTTTGTGGCTACTAAGAAAAATCGTATGTATCCCCAGTTTGAGTGTTTAATATGCACTTAAGGTGTTTGTTTTTTTTTTGTTTCTATGAGTGTGCCTACTACATATTTCAGGCAAGATTCGAATTGGGTTATAGTAGCAGATGTGCATCTAAAGTGTTTCCTACAGTACCCTTTTGGGTTAAATTTTTATGTGTGTGTTTTCGATTACGTCACTGCAAATCAACCTTATTTAAGATTTGAGGCCATTTTGCCAAAGTTTTCAACTAAATTAGTTTTGTAATAAGGAAAAGAAATTATCTGATTATTTTTTCTTACCAATGGCAAATCTATTTTTTCTAAGTCAAAATTCCCATGGTTCTTCATATGTTTAAATCTTATTTTTCCTGCAAAAATGAGACCCTGTTGTAAGATCAGAAATATTCACACTGCTTTTTTGATAATTTCAGTGCTGTAGTCTGTGCTGCTGAGTTGTAAATATTAGATTCGGGTGATTTGAGACCAGCAAGGTACTATTTAAAACTTTAATTTAGTATTTATATTTATCTTCGACATAGTTTGCTTCGCGGTAAATATGTTTGATTCTGGATCTGTAGAAAAATTTTGCACTAAATTGAATTTGACCGATGAAATATGAGAACTTTAGATTTGTTAGTAGAACATCATTTGTCAATTAGTTCCTAAGAGATCTTAGTCAGTACATTAGCGATTGTGCAAAGTTGATATTATTGATTCATTTTGTACCTGATAAACTTGTCAGATTTTAGTCGGCATTCGATCTCTCTTTTTTAGCAGCGACAGTGTATAGAATTAACATGCCAAGTGTGCTTAGAAACTTTTACAAAAGATTATTGGAGTTCATAATAGTTCGCGGAGCTGGAATTGAACTTTGAGGTTTAGTTAAGTGTTCGATTGTTGTTCTAAAGGAATCTATATAACTTAGAACACATTTAGGAGCAACATTTTGTCTCAATTTGAAATATTACACTATATTTTTGAGTAAGCATATGCACATAACTTTATGAAGCTAAACACTTTTTTAAACCAATGAGATGTGGCTATGTAAAAACTATAATTGCATCACAGGGAAAATGAATTGAAGGATGGTAATCATTCCTATCTATAATTGCGGAAACTGAAGTCTAGCCCCAGTGAACCAAAAGCAGATGTGTTGTGGTCTGACTTCAATTCAATATGAATCTTGCACATTAGTATTCATCGAGTCCATAAGATTTTCAACAATCTTCTGAAAATAAGTTGATAACATATTCTTGGAGTGATCCTACAGGTTACAGCTGCATTTGAAACTGTAAGAGATGTCACTACTGTTTCCCATATCTTGAGAAGACCTATGAACCTTTGTTTGACTGGTATAAGAAGTTAGCATGCGCAATTTCCCCTGTGGAAAAAGATTCGAATGATTATAAAATGATAGTTGACTATCTTAAGAAGACCTATGAACCATACAAAGTCAAAGAAGTAGTGAGCTCATTTCCATTTCCTTTAAGCGATATAATCTTTAGATGATTTCAGAGTAAATCAAAGAATGCAACATTATTAACATTTGTCTCTATTTTGTAGAGTTATGGTTTGTCAGTTGAAAGGATCTTTACAGTTGAGCTGGGTGGATCCCCCTCTTTGGAAGAAATCAGGAAGCAACCAAATAAAGTATTGTTATGGTGTGGTAAGGGTCAAGTATTCTGCTTAACAGACTGTATATCTCGATTAATGTTTTATCTGGACCATCCTTCACCATTTCTTGTCCACCATGTTACCAAAGTCTCCTCACAATTACGAGTTGCAAGTCCTCCAGTTAAAGGATGAATTAAGAATCAGTTGCTCCCTCATCATTGGCCTTGGATAACTGACCAAGAATTGCAGAAAATGTGTGGAGAGTATCCATAATACATTGTTCTTTCTTCCCTTTTGGTTTTCAATATTACAAAAGATTCTGCTTGCATACATCATAGGTAGGCGATATTTCCTTGACAACATATAATATTTCAGCTTAAACTCCATCTTTGTTCCATTGTTTGAAAAGGTTTTGAGTAGCAGTGATGGTTTTAGTTTGATGATGAATTCTGTTGGCCTCATGACCTCATTGGGAAGGCATTGACAGGATTACACTCCACCACATACAAATTGTATTTACTTCACTAAAGCCAATATTCTGGTAGGAAATGACATGATCGATTGTTCAATTGTGTCGGCTATTGAAATTTTGCTATGCTTATGATCAAAGGAGTTGACAAGCCATGGAAAAGACTACTTGGAGTACTCCACCGTTACTGTTGCTGGTTTGCGAATTTGTTAGTTTTTACAAACTATATTGTATCTTATTATCTCAATAATTAACTTAATACTCAATTGAAAACAGTTGTATTTCATATTAACATCCTTTTACTAAGGGATCACAAAATTTATTGAATATTATTTTCACTAATTAAAACTTTCCTATTTATCAATATGGGAAAAATACAGGGCTGCCACTCCCTTTCGCTGCACAACTTACAGCCCTTTCCCCTAGTCTAATTTTGCACACATGTCCATTTTTTATTTGATCTTTTCCTTTTTTGTCGCTTTCTTCTTCTCTACCTCCTTTTCAACTCCCTCCGGTTGTCTTTCCCCTCTTCTTCTCTATTTCCTTCTCATTCCGATCATCGTCCAACGTGACTGTGACGTTCTCTGTGAACAAAGGCCAGGAAAAGTATCCGTCAATTATGGGCGTTGCTTCATCATTCCTCGCTCCGCCGAGCCCTACAAACTCCTGGAAGAATCCCAATCAATCAAGACCAAACTTCATCCTAATTCGGGTTCGGAAGCTGATCCGGCTAGAATAATGGGGATCCGCAATGATTTTGCAGAGATTGGTGGTAAGTTTCGTACTAAGATATCTATAATATCCATTATTACTGTAACGGAAATTACGAAAATGGTTCGTTTGCAATTGGGACCAGATGATGAGGAGGATGCAATTTTATTTTTTTTTTTTGATAAAGGAGGAGGACGCAGTTGAAGGGGACATTTCTAGGAAGGGTGTCATTGATATTATTTCTAACGAACTACAAGGTTTTTGAGAATGTAAATCCGCCGGTTAGTTCTCAGTCAAAAGCAACTCTGAGTTATCCATTATATGATTAGTTAGGTTTAAGCTCTTGTTAAATGGAATATATCTGTAACTAAAAACTGAGTTGATGCACCAACTCCGAGATGTGTTTCCTTGTTTATTGTATGAATTTAGATACGCATTGTCATATGATGGTGATTTTGGTTGAATTATTAGGTCTTATGGTTTGGTTGAATAGGGAACGTTTGTAATCAGTTTGATGATATGCCTCTTAGAGACAAATTAGTTTGGAATATGGTTACTGGTAACAAGATTGGATCCATCCACCTTGTTTACCATATTTCTTGAAGCATTGATTTTTAAAGAGTAATGGGATTCTACATTTTCTGAAACTCCTTTTCTGAGGTGTTGTTTTTTGGGGATCCAATTTCTGCTAAATGTTGAACTCCTTCTATTGATTGCTTTGGATCAAACTCTTCTTTGTTTATTTTACTTTGAATATGATCTTGTTATCATTACTTTTCTGAATTTTTCAGTACTTGAAAACATGAGAAAGTGTTGCTTACTTGATGGAACCTCAAACTCAGACTTGAAAACAAAATATGTGCTTTGAAAGACTCAAGTTTGTATCGACATTTGTATCTGTATAAATTCTTCAATCAGTTAACCAGACCTGTTGGCGGTGGCCTGATTTCAAGTTTGGGCCTTACAAATTGAAATGATCTGTATTGTCATTGTGGCCTCTAGAATTTGCTTCTGTGGACTCTCGTCATCATTGCATTTTGATAATTCCTGCGAGAACCGTTTTCTTTTTCAATGCCCTCATGGTCATGGGCCATGGCTTACAAAAGCCTGGAATTTCCTGTTCATATTTTACAGAAACTCGTGTTGTCTACTGTATTGAAAATAGAGGTGTTGTTAGAACTTAGAAGTCATTTCACATTATTCATGATTTCCCATTGATCTCAAAAGCAACAGGTATCCCTTGGGGACATCCAATAAAAAAGCAAAAGGCAGGATGCTAGTTCAAAAAAAAAGTATGAAGCAACGGCAAATTCAACATGACGTCCAACCAGCAGATTTTTTTGCAAAGGTGGCTACAAAAGTGCCATGGTGCTAATGGAGGAGATAGAGATAAGGTGAACTCCATCCATTAAGGTCGCTACAAATTGATTATCTTAATCCACTATCCGTAATACATATTGCTTATAATAAGATTGTTGCTGAATATAGGCGTTGTAGAACGGAATATATTTTTGCAAAGCATAGACTAAATCACTTTTTACGAGTTCGTAATATAATTCTTGATTGTGCTGATGAATTTACTTCACCACAACAGATCATATCTGTTTCAGAAGACCTTGAATTTGTCCATGACATGATAGAAGACTTCACTGGAAGATTAACTGAAAGTGAAGAAAAGTTGAATTATTGTAAAGCCAAATTATCATTAATAATTCTCTAATTTTCGTGATTATGTATCCACGGATCGAGGACGCGGCCCTTATAGAGGTCGTGGAGGAAGAACAATAAACCTCGTAATACAACATGGGAATAAAAGTTAATAGTCTGCGATTTTCAAAATCTCGGAGGAATCCTCCTCATCAAATGCGAAATTGGTCCAAATAATGGATTTTATTCGAAAGATTCGCATTATATAAGCAGATTATGGACCAAATCCAAGAGCAACAAAGTGATACCTTTCTTTGCCAAAGTAAGTGATCGACGGGATGATATCCGGTCATATGAAAAAGGATCCACAAAGGAGGTAATATTCCTTCTTGAAAATGCGATATTCGGTGGAAAGATGATCCATGGGTAATATTCGGAGATATCTAGCGAAGGGTAACGATATCGGGTGAGTCATACAAACCCGAAATTATTATGAGAATATTCTCAAACAAACATGTGAAATAACACATTTCCAGTCTAATCAGACTACAATTTGAAGTTTATAACTTCTCAAAATTATTATCAAAAGATTTTATCTTCGAAGAATGGGAATTTCAACCCTTTCGAAAGAGAAGTACGTAATACTCCTACTTCTCCTCCTTTGAAATTTACTTACGGGATTATATCCAAAGTTTTTACAAAACGTTTTATTATGAAAACCCGGAAAAAGCATACTTGGTTCATCAAAATATGCTCCCATGTGTATTCTTCTCCCATACCCAATGGTTTATTCGGTGGTGGGCATTATATGGCCCAACAAAAAAATTTTGCCGGATAATTTTTCGAAATTATATTATCAATGGTTAAAATCCTCTCCTATCATTGATAAACTTCAACACATCATCATATCGTGCTCCGGGAAAATCACTCTGTTATACTTCTTTATTGAATTCTCAATTCCTTGGATTTATAAATGGGTCCTCGAGGTGGGATTCAATGAATTTCAAATTCCGTGTCTTTATAAGACATATTACACCAAATTTTGGGACAAATTAACAAAGGAGAATCACAATACCAAAAGAATAGAAGGACAAGATTTCTTGGACGAAATTGCCCGAAAAATCAAGGAATATACTCAAGAAAGAACGACTTAAAGCAAACCCGGATGAAGAAAGTCGTTTAAACACATAACAAAGCGGATTCGGCTTCACAAGGAGCAATTAATAAAGAAGAAATAATATCCGCCTATATGAAAGAAGTTAAAGCGAGATCTCATGAGAAATTTAAAGAATCTCGACAATGATAATATTTCGAAAAATCGATGTTTCGATGAAGAGCATAACTTCAAATGAAGAAAATTCGTTTGCAATATTGGCGGAGAATCTCGGTCACGAGAAAAGATGACGATCACGATGAATTCATCAAAATGCATTACAACAGATCCAAGAATCACTCAATCGGCAAAGGAAAGAAAAGAATGAAGTGACAAAAGTAGGAATCTACTTTTGAAATTTTGACAAAAGTAGGAATCTACTTTTGAAATTTTTGTACAAATAGACCACCACCTTCAGTCAAATCTGAAGAAAACCATGTCAAATAATGACAAAAGTTAATAATTTTTGTACAATAGTAGTTTTAACTTTTGTAGAATAGTAGTTAGGCACTTTGTCTATAAATAGGATGTAGAAATTCTTGTGGGGAGAGCATTCTCTCCAAGTATTCTCTCATTTCTTCTCCCTTTATCCCGAAATTCTCTCTCCCTTGTAAAAACATCATTCAATAAATATATCTTCCAAGTTTGAAGCATAGAAGAAGCCTTTAAAGGTAATATTTTCCTTTAAGTTTGTTTTAATTTATAGTTTGAAGTACTCAGACAATGCCTGGCCAGTGCTTATCTTAGCCGGTAAGACCAGGCAAACAGACTAGCAAGGAAACCAGGCCGGAATCCAAACCACCACCCTGGCTGATACCATTCATCCGGGAGCTATGCCTTGTCGGCCACTGGGATCAAAATCTCTATCCATCCTTAATTAAAATATCAATAATCGAGATGCATGGAAAAGTTTCACCCAACTCTCAAGCCTCGTCTAGAATTCACAACTTATTGTGCATCATGTGGCCTCTTTTCCCTAAAACAATTCATCATAGCGGGTACTTTTCCAGCCCAATGCACTTATTGTTGATTTTTCCGATCAACTCGGGATTGGAACCAATCTCAAATCATCGTATTTTAATTAAAAGAGAAGAAGGAGATAGAGCTTCCATGTATAATTTATGTAAACAAAAGCCAAATGTTTGATTCGGACAAAGGATTTACTCGGACATTGTCCAGTACTTCAAACTATAAATTAAAACAAACTTAAAGGAAAATATTACCTTTAAAGGCTTCTTCTATGCTTCAAACTTGGAAGATATATTTATTGAATGATGTTTTACAAGGGAGAAAGAGAATTTCGGGATAAAGGAGAAGAAATGAGAGAATACTGGAGAGAATGCTCTCCCACAAGAATTTCTACATCCTATTTATAGACAAAGTGCCTAACTACTATTCTACAAAAGTTAAAACTACTATTGTACAAAAATTATTAACTTTGTCATTATTTGACATGGTTTTCTTCGATTTGACTCAAGGGTGGTCTATTTGTACAAAAATTTCAAAAGTAGATTCCTACTTTGTCAAAATTTCAAAAGTAGATTCCTACTTTTGTCACTTCATTCTTTTCTTTCCTTTGCCGATTGAGCTGATTCTTGGATCTGTTGTAATGCATTTTTGATGAATTCATCGTGATCGTCATCTTTTCTCGTGACCGAGATTCTCCTACCAATATTGCAAACGAATTTTCTTCATTTGAAGTTATGCTCTTCATCGAAACATCCGATTTTTCGAAATATTATCATTGTCGAGATTCTTTAAATTTCTCATGAGATCTCGCTTTAACTTCTTTCATATAGGCGATATTATTTCTTCTTTATTAATTGCTCCTTGTCAAGCCGAATCCGCTTTGTTATGTGTTTAAACGGACTTTCTTCATCCGGGTTTGCTTTAAGTCGTTCCTTTCTTGAGTATATTCCTTGATTTTCTGGGCAATTTCGTCCCAAAGAAATCTTGTCCTTCTATTCTTTTGGTATTGTGATTCTCCTTTGTTAATTTGTCCCAAAATTTGGTGTAATATGTCTTATAAAGACACGGAATTTGAAATTCATGAATCCCACCTCGGACCCATTTATAAATCCAAGGAATTGAGAATTCAATAAAGAAGTATAACAGTGATTTTCCCTGAGCACGATATGATCGTGTTGAAGTTTATCAATGATAGGAGAGGATTTTAACCATTGATAATATAATTTCGAAAATTATCGGCAAAATTTTTTGCATGGGCCATATAATGCCCACCACCGAATAAACCAATGGGTATGGGAGAAGAATACACATGGGAGCATATTTTGATGAACCAAGTATGCTTTTTCCGGGTTTTCATAATAAAACGTTTTGTAAAACTTTGGATATAATCCCAAGAAGTAAATTTCAAAGGAGGAGAAGTAGGAGTATTACGTACTTCTCTTTCATAAAGGGTTGAAATTCCCATTCTTCGAAGATAAAATCTTTTGATAATAATTTTGAGAAGTTATAAACTTCAATAGAGTCCGATTAGACTGAAATGTGTTATTTCACATGTTTGTTTGAGAATATTCTCATAATAATTTCGGGTTTGTATGACTCACCCGATATCGTTACCTTCTCGCTAGATATCTCCTAATATTACCCATGGATCATCTTTCCACCGAATATCGCATTTTCAAGAAGGAATATTACCTCCTTTGTGGATCCTTTTTCATATGACCGGATATCATCCTGGTCAAGATCACTTACTTTGGCAAAGAAAGGTATCACTTTGTTGCTCTTGGATTTGGTCCATAATCTGCTTATATAATGCGTAATCTTTCGAATAAAATCCATTATTTGGACCAATTTCGCATTTGATGAGGAGGATTCCTCCCGAGATTTTGAAAATCAGCAATATTAGCTTTTATTCCCATGTTAGACACGTGGTTTATTGTTCTTCCTCCACGACTCTATAAGGGCCGCGTCCTCGATCCGGTGGATACATAATCTGAAAATTAGAGAATTATTAATGATAATTTGGCTTTACAATAATTCAACTTTTCTTCACTTTCGCTAATCTTCCAGTGAAGTCTTCTATCATGTCATGGACAAATTCAAGGTCTTCAAATGATATGATCTGTTGTGGTGAAGTAAATTCATCAAAGACAATCAAGAATTATATTACGAACTCGTAAAAAGTGATTTAGTCTATGCTTTGCAAAAATATATTCCGTTCTACAATGCCTATATTCAGCAACAATCTTATTATAAGCAATATGTATTACGATAGTGGATTAAGATAATCAATTTGTGGCCACTCCATCCCGCAAATATTCACGTGATAAAAATCGGGTAAGGAATTATCACTACCTTTTTATATAAAATTTCAAAATCAAAAGGGGCTAAATTAGCCTCGCCATCGAGCATATATTTGCTTTGAAGAATCATGCTTATAATCTTTATAAATCATGTGTTTAATCGCAAGTGCATCGGTGTGAATGACAAACGATCGATTAAATAAATCATCTTGGAATTTTAATACACATTTTACAATAGCAAGAAATTCTTGTGCAACAGTTGCATATTTCTTTTGAGGTTCTGTCCATTTACCGAATGATATCTAATAAGATATTCATTATTATCATGAGGGTTAACTGTTTCAAGATTCCACCGAATCCTATGCTACTAGCATCGGTTTCTATTATCTTTTCCAATTTGGATTTGCTAATGTTAAACATGGTAGAGTTTTTACCTTTTCTTTTATTTGCTTAACTAATTGAGTATGCTTTTCATTCAATCAAATTTAATTGATTTTTAAGCAAATCATATAGAATTGCTAAATCTTTCGTAAATTCTTATAGTATGGTGAAATATAATTCAAACTTCCTAGAAATCTCTGGAGTTGAATTTTCTCGGTAAAAACATCAGAAATTTAGAAGAAAATTCAATTGATCGTTGAATAGGGGTTATTTTCCCTTGACTTATTTGATGACCAAGAAATCTTATATTATGTTGAAACAAAAGCATCTTCGGTTTAGATATTACTAATCCATTTCGTAAAATAACATCCTTTAATATATTAAGATGTTTAAAATGTTGTTCAATATTATCAGAGAATACTAAGATATCATCAATGTAAACAATTATAAAATCCATATAATGAATAAATATATCATTCATGATTTTCTGAAATTCAGAAGGAGCATTTTTTAATCCGAATGGCATCACATTCCATTCAAATTGTCCTATAGGCACATTAAAAGCAGTTCTATAAGTATGCTCAGGATTTATTTGAATTTGCCAATATCGAATTTAGAAAATATGTTGGCATTATATAATTTTGATAATAAATCTTTTTTATTAGGTATAGGATATCTTATCCATTTTAAAACTTTATTAAGTGGCTTATAGTTTATTACTAATCTTGGGACGCCACGTTCTTTTTCAGCTGCATTATTAACATAAAATGCAGTACATGACCAGGGAGATTGTGAAGGTTTTATTAAACCCTTTTGAAGCAAAGAATGTAATTCTTCTTTACATAAATTCATATATACAGAATTCATTTGACATGGTCTTGCTTTAGTAGGAATATCCTTTTCATTAAAATTATCTTCATAAGGAGATTAACTAAATGTTTCTTTCTATTCCAAAAGCATTTGGGTGATCAAGACATACCGATTCTTGAAATTGTATTGTAATATGTTTTATTTTTCTTGTAATTTAGTATTACTCAAGAATTCGGTATTGATAAATTCATAATTTCATTTTTAATGAAAAATAATTGTTTTTCTTTAGCTGCTATTAATGACCTAATAGACCTTGTTATAGGTCCGAGACAAACTGAAATTTATTGATTTATCTTTATAGGTTCCTGTAAATCCTTGAAAATTAACTTCTTTAAGTGGATATAACATACATAAAAATGGAAGTCCTAATATAATAGGCACTCTGGCATATTTCTTACTAATAAAAATGTTTGTGGAAGACAAATATTATTTTGACAAACAAAAGCATTAGGCAATTTATATGAAATATCTAATGTATGATTAGATGCGGATTTTAATGCATGCGAGGTTTTTCAAAATATTGCGTAGGTATTAACCCTTCTTGAACACAAGACAAATCATCACCACTATCAATCATTGCAATGTGTTTAAGACAAATTGCCTATCTATCATTAGAGTTAATTTTATATACCATCTTTGAGATGTAATTATTTGTATTGTTTTTAGGAATTCATAATTATGATCTTCGATATATTTTCACTAAATTCGAATACTTTGTGGATCAATTATAGAGGTTTCACCCGATTGTGAATTCTCAATTGTTTTTATCCTTTTTCTAATAATTCGTTATTTTGTTTCAAATATTTTATTTCATTCTTTATATTATGAACTTCTATTTGTAAGTCGCAATAGTTATAATCGAAGAAGATGACTCCTCTTTAGTTAGTAATTTTTCATTCTTTTTCTATTTCCGCATTGAATAAGGATTATTATTTAAAACTATATCCTTTTTATTAACTTCCTTTTCTTTTTATGAGACACATCTATCATTTTAATTATTTTATCACGAATATCATGATCCGGTATTTGTTTTAGTAATTCTAAAACATTATCAGTTGTTAACATATTAAATTGTAAATCTTGAAATTGAGATATAATATTGTAAAGACTATTATCCTTACAACAATCATTATTATTATTATTTTGACATGGAAGACATTCATCCGAAGAACTAGATGAATATTCATCATTTTCAAGCATATTATCTTCCGAGCTATTAATTTCTTCTGTTTCAGACTCAGTATCTGATTCTACTATTACTTTGCATATTTGTTCTTTAAGTTGTTCATCTATTTCTAATAATCTAATTCTATTAATCTTTTTACAATTAGGGGCAATATGACCCTTTTGACCACATTTGAAACATTTTATGTCTCTTTTATTTTTTCTATTAATTTTTCTAAATTCTCTTTGTTCTTTTGTTCTTTTACGTTGTCGTTTTCCTTTAGGTATATAAGGAATTTTATTTTTCTTCATTCTTTTATCCCTATTTTCTGGCCCAATATCCATAGCAAATTGATCACAGAACTGACCTAATTGTCTTCGTTCTGATAATTGTTGTCTTTTAATTTGTTGGTTTAACTTTATTTCATTACATAAAGCTAATCCTTCTTGTGTGCAAACACCTATTAGATGACCATATGTATAATCGTCATAAGGAATGTAAGGAAAATCTTTCCTAAGAACTTTTCTTATTCGTTCAAAGAAATGAGTTGGTAAGCCATCTATAAATTTAGCCTTCCAATAAGAGCTATTACTTTCTGGTAATTCCATGACTCTTGATAAGAATGAATCTTTATACCATCTAAAAGAAGTAAGTGTTTTACACTTAAAATTATTCAACAATGTTCGAATATTTTCTTGACTATTAGTAAATTTTCCAGAAAAATGTTCTAATATAGATGCTATCAAAGTATATACTGCATCTTCCATCATAATGGGTGTAGATGTTCCTTCATTCTCAATTTTTACTGTATTATAAATTTTTTGTCTATCATTTTCAGTTAAATAATTATCCCACCATCCTTTAAGGACACCAGTAAAACCACAAACTATCATTTTTGCGATTGCCTGATCTGTATTACCATTTGCTTTTGCAACTGAGGAGTACATTAACATCCTATGCACCATATTAGTTAATTGCCTATCAGTAAACGCGTCACAATTCCATTCATAAACAGAACGACTACTATAACTATTAGTAGTTAAGATCTTGTGGAGAAGGTCGAGGGTAATAATAATGATTCATATATGGTTTGTTAGCAAATTTATTATGTCTAGATTTATTAGAAAGACGATTTATTTCATCTCGTAGAGTTTTATCAAAATCTTTCTGTATATTCTCAGAAAATTCTAAAGTAGATAATTTAAGGTTTTTAAATTTTTCTTCCAATAATTTTTCTAATACATGTGGAGATTTAAGATTATAATCTTTTACTATAGGAGGAGGTTGTATAAAATTTTGTATTTTAATATCTTTATTTTTGTTTTCAATTAAAACTGGTTTAACTGTTTGTTGAAGATTATTTATAAGAGAAAATAATTTGTCAACTTTATCATGTAAAGAATTAATTTGTTCTCCTAAAATTTTTACATATAAATTTGTATAATTATTTTGCTGAATGAATTTATTTACTAAAGAAACAGTAGAAGGTAAAACTTCACTTTCAACTAATTTTGAAAGGCGTAAAAGTTATATGAGTTGCATTTGTTAAAACAAATTCTTTTGGGGAGGGTAAATTCCTTTTGTAATTTTTCCATCTGCAAGATGATATTCTCTTTCGAGGAGGAAAATATATTTATCAAGATAAGTGATTATAAACCACGGGACAAAATATATTATTTGATTGTGAAAAGAAGCATATTCATAAAATTCTTTTGTATAAGTTTTTGATTTTCAATATCGTAAGTAGAAAAGAACCATTCTCTCGAAAAGTTTCCACTTTTCGATTGAAATTCTTGCCTTATTATTTGTCTAATATTAGATCCTGGACTAAAATCTAATTTCTCAAGATTCGCCATGATAACCCATTTCGAAGGTGAAGGCATATCCTTATCAAATGTCTTACTATCGCAGACCGAACAATATTATATGGATCAATTTTTACTTGATTTATTCTATTTGTTAGATCTATTTCAGAATCGAAGATGTCGAAAATTTATGAGAATCGATTGGATCTATATAAGATTTAAAAGATCTTAGAGAGTGGATCTTAGTAATTTAGGAATTTTTGGTTTATCAAAAGTAATACTTATCCGACCATTATCGATTGATCAATTTCGTAACATTACAACTTGTAATATTATGAGTTAATGAGTTTCCTTTAATTCCTTTATTAATTTGCCAAGACTCGGAAATTCAATTTCTTCCCATTTTATAGTTTTACGGGTACTAATTTGAGATTTATAAAAATTAGTTTCTATTAGTATGGTTTCATCGATGGTTTACTTATAATCTTACATCCGGGTGTTAAGGTATTTAATAATTTAAAACAAATACGGTAATGTAAACAAATAAGTTCACTTCCGGTAAATAATTGTAACCATGTAATTTCACATTTAAGGTTAAAGCATCGAGTATATTAACATCGACAATGATAGTTGTAAATTTGGGTAGACATTAAAATAAACTGGACCATGAGCTAGGTTTGATCAGTATTATGCCCATTAGGGATTTTTTCCAATGTAAATTTCTACCATCACGTAAGGCAAAGAATAAAAGATTCGTAAACCTTCTAAAGTTAAAGGTTTAAATGCAATTTGCACCAATCCAATATGCATGAACTTATAATTTTTATGAGATCTATAAGATTCAATATCTCAGAGCATAAAAGTTGTAAAACCCTTTCATCGAATTTAAAGCAATTGATTGTTCAGTAGTTTTAACTACCTGTTTAACCAAGTATCGATCAAACATACCATATTCATACAAAGTATTAGTGGGTACCTTTGGTATTGACCACTTATTAAGAAGAGCAAGTTGTTGAGGCATATCATATTCCTCTTGAACTGAATTTTTTATTGAAGTACTTTCTAAATTATTCATTTTTAATTAGGTTCTGAATCAAACAAAAAGTAAACTTTGATTAATTAGCCGAGAACTACTCCGCGCACTGCCCGTCATGTAAATTTTAGTATAGATTTGGAGTTCTACTCTGTGTATCTCTGTACTCACGTTAGTTCAATTCGTTTAGGCAAGACTTGAAAAAAACAACCACAGAAAAAGAAATCAAAGTCAGAATAATTAAGGATGATACAATCTACTTTGTTCCGAAATAAAAAAAAAAAATTGAATATAGAAAGAAATTAAACTTGACAACCATTTTCAGATGAGGCTGTCTGTAGACTGAGCGAAGTCTCAGACATTGAAGCTAGGAGGTTAATCCCGCTTTTTCTTCTCTGTGTTTGAATTGAATCCATTTTTTTTTTTGGTTTCCTCTTTTCATGTTTAATCTTTTCAGTTAAACCTTATGAGATGAAGGAAAAAACAAAGAGGATTTTGAAAAAGGCTGCCTCTCTATCTCTGGTGGAGAAAGAGACAAAGAGAGGGTTTCCTTCTCAAGGGGGATATTGGTTTGGGGCAGCTGAATTTTAGGAGTAGGATTTGGGACTGTGGATAGAGCGGAAGCAACTACTTTCTTTCAAGTATCGACGGTTAGTTTTTGTTGAGAATAAGACTTTATGTAGTTTTGCAGTAAAAAATCATTATGTGAGCGGTAAAAAATAATAATAATGAAATGGCACAATAAAAAAAATAAAAGAGAAAAGGAATGATGGCCCCGCCGGAAGAAAAAAAAATAATAATAGAAAGAATGTTGTCTAAACGGGATAATACAAGCGGAATAGATAAAGAGAGTGGCACACGTGTGATCTGCAAATCATAGGAAGCAAACACATCCCTCCATCTAGCTAGTTTCCTCATCATCCATGTTTTCAGCTGGGATTTTCTTATGTTTTAGTCACTTGGCCAAATTCTTGAAGGATATTGGAGAGATGTTAGAAACTGTTTGTTGCACGTTGCGCTAGTTCTTCTTGGTGGATGTCGTGGCTTAGGTTTTGACCCCTGCTGGCGCACTCACTCTAATAAACTGTAAAAAGTTTTACAAGTTTATGTTAGCTAGCTAAACAAACAGTTGCAAAATCAAGGTAGACCCTTCTAATTCGTGTTATACAAAGTAATCACAAAGTCATTTTCTGAACCACAAACACCTCTATATATATCTCACCATATGTAGGGAAGTTTCAGTAAAAAGAATCATCCAGAAAGGTTCAAAACTGGTGAAAACAATACACAGTTGACTCTTAAATCTGAAACTTAACAGTTCTACAGAAAAGTCAGTTTGTGGTGTTAACTTTGAACTCTATTTTAGAAACATCCACAACTCTGTTTTACAGACCATTCAGCAAGTATACAAGAGTTTCAAAAAAGCAAATTCTCAAAAAGGACTTATAATTATTAAATAACAGCATTTCAAACTCAACTAAAACCAAAAATTCTGAATGTTGTAGAAATTTCATACTGATGGAACTCTTAAAATTAGGATTTTGAATCAACCATAAATTCGCTTTAGAAACTGTAAAGACTGACATAAACGTAACCGTATAAGGCAAAGAATCATGAAAATAAATTAGTTCAAAAGGTTCTACAAACATGTAACACAAATGTCAAAGAACAGTTAAAAGTTTGGAGTTCTCAAAAAAAAAATAAAAAAAAATCTCTTCCATGCCAACTTTAAAACTACTTTCAGACCCAACCAATAAGTGGTTCAATGATCAGTATAGTATAACACAAACCTTGATAAACAAATAAGTTATTGGTTCAATGATCCGTATAGTATAACACAAACCTCGATGAACAAATAAGTTATCCGTATCAAAAAACTAATTCAAATGATATCATATCACATAAAACAGGTTGCACAAAACAGCTTTTCCAAGCTGAAAATTTAAAATGTATCAACTTCATGAACTCACAAACAGCAAAGTGCAATCATTTAAATATAAATTTCAATAAAAAAGATACCACCAACTTTCCATGAAAAAAGGAAAAAATCATATACACATGCTGCATCAACTTTGTTTCCTTATGGTGTATTGCTACCAAAACATAAGATTTTAGTGACATCTGCAGAAAGTTTAGCAGCATACCAGGATTATTTTAGGAAACTAAGGCTTGAGTGGTCTCAAACTCCTCCATGAAATCGGCACATTTAAATATCGGTTTTATAAGATCATAAAAACCACTCACAACACCAGTGACGCAGAGACACCAATAACAAAATGAATCAAAGAAATTAATGACTTTTGTTTGAGAAGTGGTTACATTTGCTGGGCAGAAATCATAATTTGGAGACATCAACATGTTTCTCTTCTTCACCTTCTTTAATAACTTCATTCCAGTGTCGGCTCATCTCTCACTCTATCCTTCATTCTTCTGAGTCTCTGCAGAATTAATAAACAAGACTAATTAGGTTGTTAAATACGACAATTATAATAAAACTCAACATAAAACCCCATGAAACCATGAAAGGCGACAAGAAAAGGCTAAAAGGGAAAAAGTATAGCAACAGGCAAAGAATAAACACAATGTAAAACCACCTGCATCAATGTTTTTGTTGGCAAAGGTAAAAAACGAACACCATTAACATAGGCCTTTATGGAAAAAAAAAAAAGGACAATGCGCAAATCTTAGCACAACACAAGCACAAATATCGTATCAATTACCATTTTGATTGACTGGAATTCAAACCTTTACTGCTTCAATTAGTGGCCGAACAAAAAAGCTTCCACTTCGTTACCCTATAAAACGGCATCACATCAAAATTAAATCTTCAATTAACAATACAAAAATCAATAGAAAGGACAATGTTCAAATCTTAGCACAACACAAACACAAATATCGTATCAATTACCATTTTGATTTGACTGGAATTCAAACCTTCACTGCTTCAATTAGTGGCCAAACAAAAAGGCTTCCACTTCGTTACCCTATAAAACACCATCACATCAAAATTAAATCTTCAATTAACAATACAAAAATCAATAGAAAGCATCGTGTTTTTCCACTAATGAACAATCCATTATAACAAAGAACATTGCATAATTATTCTTGATTAAAGTTCGTTGCCGCAAAACTCATTTAGCAAGGCAAGATTGGTATTTCATTTAGCTAAAGTATTCAATCGACACGCAAAGATATGCAAGATGAACTTCGCTTCTCTACATAGAGGCACAGAGGCCGAATAAATTAGACCAGATCCAAAGAAAATCAACACGCAAAGAGGCACATTGCATACAACCCAGACAGAATAAAGACACTACCTGTCCATGTGTGATAATTGCACCATACTACATTAAAATCCCCTGCTTGACAAGAACAACAAAAAGTTCAAGCAACCTTCAAACTCATTGCAAATTATGATTCAGCAACTGAGTAGGAAATCATATATATCATTTCCTAATCTGCTTCATCTGCGCAATCTAAAAATTCAAAAAGAAATTGTAGAAATTAAACAACTCATTTCTAATGTTCTGAAATCTCCCCTTGTCTCTCCCAACATAAATAGCCAAACACCACATAATCATTTCATTTGAATAGCCTTAACCAAGAAAGATATACCATAGCATATCACGTACCCTGAAGAATAGGTAGAGCCAGAAATACATAGACGTCAGCTTGCGGAGATCCTGGATAGAAGACCCCATCAAACCTGAATTCATATTCTTCCTCCTCATCCTGCCACATTCATTACGAAAAACAAAATGATTTAGACATATCACAAAAAAAATTTTAAACAACGAACAAACACAGAAGAAAAAAAGAAGTTGGAATTGATATATAAAGAACAAATATCAGTGCTGGAGACCTTGATTACGAAGGATTTTCAGTGCAGATCTTGTAACCATGAACAGCTTTCTCTTTCGAATTAAGAGGTCCGAATAAAGCACAGACTTTAATTTTTGACATTTCACGGAACAAAAACGATGCGAACCTGAAAATAGACCATCACTAAATTATAAACCAAATTGAAACGAATTTGAAAGAGTTAGATGCACATCAAAGCAAAATCACGTTTACAAGCTAAAAAACCTAGCCACTGTGCCGAGGAAAATGTGGGTAACTCTCCTCCTCCATTATGACGACCTTGTGATTCCGTACAAAGGGGAATTAACCAAGAAAATGGATGAATCAATGAAAAAAATTAATGTTGGATTTTCTTCTTCCGGTGCCATTGCAGCTGCGGTTGTTAGATCGATTTTTGTGAGGGATATAGGGACAGAAATGACCCCTTCAAGAACAGATACTCCGGTTAAATCTACAACTCCGGTGACCAGGAGTTCGATAGCTTCGGGATCTTCAACGCCGGTCAAATCTGTCGTGCTCTCTCTTATTTTACTCATAGGATGGGGTGATTTCTCAATTATATACACTCTTGAAACCAAAAGAGAGAGTGAATGGAGAAACAATTAGGGATCTTCTTTGATTGGGGAAAAAAAAGGAAGAAGAAAAATATGCAGAGAAAACTAAACACAAGGTAGAAGTGGAGCGGCGGAAGTGAGAAGAAAGCAATAACACGTGGGAGGATGAACGGATAAGAAAAGGAAGCTTAAGCATGTGAACTATGAAGAAGAGAGGGAGGATGAACGAAAGTTGGCACGTGGGAGGGCCTTTGACCTTGGATGGACGAACGAAAGACCGGGGAGTGCCATCCGCTCTTCACAAGTTACTTTATAACACGACCAAACAATTAAAGGGTGAAAATCACGCAGAACCAACCAGATACTCAGATAGAGGAGAGAAAAAAAAGAAAGAAAGAAAAAGAGTAGGTTTGACGCTGAGTGGGAATGGGGAGTTTTCTTGTAGATCTGCTGCTGGATAAGCTGCAGAGGTTGGTAATGGATGGAATTTCTCGATTGTTAATGATTCAATCGGAAATGGAGAGGCTGTCATCAAATCTGGAGAAGTTACGAGTCCTACTCAATGGTAGCCCAGGTTGTACGGCGGTGATGATTCGCGATATTCGATTCTTGATTTACGAGGTGGAGGATTTGGTGGACGAGATCTTATTGGAGGGTTTGAGATTTCAGCTGATTCAACAAAGGGGTTCGAAAGGAACAAATGGCTGGTTCACTACAGTGGAGAAGTGCCTGACCGGAGTTCAGCTCCTCGGGTTCAACCTTTTATTGAGGACTGAGATTTGGGGTTTGATACCCAGGATCCAAGTGGTCAACCGCGGATTGCTAGTTTATCGAGACCCACTCAAAGCCGGCTCTCTCCTGCCACCAGGTCAACGGGGTCAACTGGGCGCACCGGGAGATTCAGATGATGACACCCCTTTATCGGAAAGAAGAAACGGGGTAGAAATGGAAAGGTTTTGGAAGTACGAAGAAGATAGCATCGTGGGAATTGAAGATGCCAAGGATCAAGTGACTCGGTTGTTGATCGAGGAGAAAGAGGGAGGGAAAGGATTCAAGATGGTGGCCATTTGTGGGATGGCTGGTATTGGCAAAACCACCCTCGCACGGTCTGTATTCAATGACCCCCCTGTTCGCCGGCACTTTGATTGCTTTGCCTTGGCTTCCGTTGGCAGCTGTTTCCAGACTAGACTGGTTTTCCAAGATATTTTGCTCTCCCTTTGCTCCTGCCCTCCCCAAGATCTGATTCCCTACTCCGATTCCGAGTTGGCTGAAAAGATCTTCAATGTCTTGCGAACCAGACGATATCTAATTGTTTTAGATGATGTGTGGGACAACTCTGCTTGGGACTGCCTCAGTCTTGCTTTCCCTTCCTCAGAAAACACTGGCAGCCGAGTGCTGGTAACTACTCGTTATCTTGGAGTTGCCCACATGACAGCCTCAGGAAATGGATTTATTTATCCAATGAGTTCTTTGAATCAAGAGCAAAGTCTGCACCTACTCTTAAGCACAGCATTCAGAGCTCATTCTCCAGGTATTGGTTTGATTTTCGATTTTTCCCTTGCCGAGTTTATCTTAGCATTAATCCATGCCTCTGTTACTCCTCGTGAGGTGATGAATTAGGAACTTTATCAGTCTGTCATTCAATGTTTGATTTTTCTAGCTTCCCCCCAAACAACAGATTCAAGCCTTTTATTTTATTAAGCGTGTATCTTCCATTACCTCCTAGATGTGTTAATATTTCACCTATACTGATTGTGCTCATTTGACTGATTTTGTTTTGGGTATCCGTCAGTTGCCTTTTCTTTCTCCTCTTTTTGAACCCCTAAAAAATTTACATTGTTGCTGCTTCGCAACTATGCAGATGCTTGGGACATCCAAAACGTAACCAAATATGCTGAGGTTATTGCTAAAAAATGCTCGGGCTTACCACTGGCAATTGTTGTGGTTGGAGGTATACTGGCATCGAAGAAGCCGACCCCAAATGAATGGATGATGATTTCTCATAAAATTGGCTCCTTCCAAGAAAATTCTGATTTCCTGGGACCAGTTTTGAATCTGTCTTATGATTCTTTGCCACATCACTTGAAACTGTGCTTTCTTTATTTAGGCATCTTCCCAAAAGGTGCAGAGATTAAGACAGAGACTTTAACTCATTTGTGGTTGGCTGAAGGTCTTATCATACCCGATAAAGATACAAATGCAAAAGTGTCAATGATGGACATTGCTGAGTGGTATCTATATGAATTATGCATCAGAAGCTTGGTGTCTGTTCATAAACACGAGGTTCCTACTGGTAGGTGGTTCAAATCCTGCTATGTTCATGACTTGATCCATGACGAATGCTTATTGAAGCAAGTGGAAGGTGACTTTCTCGTCGCGCACTTCAGACGGGCTACTGACATCAACTTGAGGTCATCTTCTTTACCATTTCCTAAGTCTAAAGTTCGCCGACTTGCTTTATCTTTTCAAGTGGGATTTCGTGATTTCTATAAGAAGGATGTTTCTAGACATCACCTTCAGTCCGTTTCAAACGGGTCAGCACTAAAAGATCATCAACAATCATCTCAGAAATTAGCTGATCAGTGCGATCTCTCTAGGCTAAGGGTACTCTATCTACGTAATTCTAAAATGTTGGAATTGCCAGAAGCGCTGTGTCAGTTGAGTAACTTAAGAAGTCTTAGAACATTGCACTTCGTTGGCTTCAACTTTAATCTGACAAGTCCTCTTAATGGAATTGGAAAGCTAAGGTATCTTAAGTGCCTTTCCTTAAGAAATTGTTTCATTAAAAGCCTTCCTTCATCCATATGCAGCTTGCCAAACTTGGAAACACTAGATCTGCAGGAATGTACCAGAACCAAAATAGTCATACCAGTTGAGTTGCAAAAGTTGATATCCATCAGATATCTCTATTTGCCACGGCAATTTGAAGTCCAGGGTGATGATAAACTGCAATTTAATGGGTTGACGAATTTAGAGATACTTGTGAACTTTGATTCGAAACTTTGTGAAGTGAAAGATCTACAAAGATTAACTAAGCTTCAAAAATTGGTTGCAACCATATCTGGTGATCTAGAGGAACTGGCTGAAATAAATAACACCTTAAGGATAAGTTTGAACAGCTTGATCTTCTCCTCACTGCAGGTGAGGTTGCCTGTGCATTGTTCAATGAAAAACCACTTAGTTCTTCAAGATGGACTTGAATTTCCAAATGTTAAGGTTTTGCGCCTCGAAGGCCACATAGGCAAGATCACCATAAATATTGCTCATAGCCTCTCTAAAATTTCTCTTGCTGGTTCTGAGCTCAATGAGGATCCAATGGAAAAATTGGAGAAGTTGCCCAACTTGTTAGTCCTGACTTTTCGGAATAATGCCTTTGTGGGTAAGTGCATGACCTGCTCTGATTCTGGAATGCCTCAGCTTAGGCATCTGGCTTTCTTGAATCTCGATAACTTAAAGAACTTGGTAGTTAGGGAGGGAGGGATGCCCAATCTTTCCACATTGGCGCTTGAAAGATGCCAGAGTCTAAAGGATCCACCTGAAGGATTGAGTTCCCTTACGAGACTCCAGGAGTTAAAAGCTTTATACATGCCTAGTGAATTCATGGTTCAGGTGAACTTGGCTAGAGAGATTTTGCGTCAGAACAAGTGTGCTTTTGTCATCAAAACAAATTGACTCGTGATTGTTATCGTGAGTGAGCAGAGGCTTCAGAATGCTCTTGAACGAGTTCTTCCGGTGTAAAAAAATAGACAGTTGCAGATATATATATATATATAGAGAGAGAGAGAGAGAGAATTTCAAACCAGGTGATTTCATCTGTTTAATTTCGGTAGACCCTCGCGCATGACATACAGGTGATTTCCTCCATATACTGGTTTGACACGTTTTCTTCTTATCCTTTGAGTTGGGTGTTTCATGTTTCTCTTCGTTTATTTCGTGTCTCATTTTTTTCAAATGTAGGAGTGGTAAGTGATAACGGTGGTGACATCCAGGAACCACAAACTCCTCAGGCACTGCCACTGTCCACCTTTTGCGAGCACCATCCCTGCAGTCTGTTCTCTTGGTCTTGGGAATGAATTTGTAGCCTTTTTCTCGGTGCATTCAAATCTTAGCAGTTTACTCGCGTTTCTGGTGGAAACAGAATTTGTACCTTTGCTTGCAATACATATGTAAATAGGGATTGTGTATGGGGACTCTGTATTTTCTGCCTAATGTTAAAAAAAATAAAAAAAAAAAAAAATGATGTATTCTGCGTAATGCTGATTCTGTTATTGTTGTAACGTTATGGACAAATTAGCTTATCCTGCCGAATTCTTCGTTTTCCAGCTTAAGATACTTTGGCAATTTAATATCATACTTGTTTAAATTTCATAGATTAGGAAGACGTATTTCTTTTGAAGATGTGGATTGCTTTAGCAGTGTCTGTTTTGCTGTGTTTTTAAGGTGCTGAGGTGCTGGAAAAGCTCTGATGATCACCAAGACTCTGTGGCTAAACTTGATCTGGCTTTACTCGAAATCAATTCGAGTCCCTCTTTCCTGCAGGTTGTCAATTTCTTTAGCTCCTATGTGCATTAGCTACATGTCATTTTTCTTACGCTTTCCCTAATTTTTAAGTTCTTAATGGTGAAGTCTTTTGTTTTTCACTTGTTTTAGGGCCTTAAAAATCTAACATCAACAAGTCTCAGTCAAGCCAGATGTCTCATTCTTAGCCATCTAATCCATACCTTACCTTTGAGGGACACACATCTGAGAGCTACAATTGCAGCCATTGTTCAGGTTGATTTTCAAGAACTTCAAAGTTTGAGTGGTGATGCCTTTCATGTATATCTTGACAGATTGATACTTGATGCGACCAAAACCACTTTTCCTACCGGAAGGATTACTCTTCCTGGAAAATGTACTCGTGGTTCTTCAGAAGCACAACCTGGGATGGACAAAATCAGCTTAAAAGGCGGATTTACCAGGTGTGCCGTTCAGGAACTTGCTACGAGGCAACTTGAACTCTCACACCTGACAGTAGCTGAAGCAGGATTGGATGTTCTCTCCAGGATTGTGAGAAATAGCAACTCAAATGAGCTTGGAACTACTCTCTGTGGCAAGAAACCACAACAACAACAACAACAACAACAACAAACCTTTTTCCCACTAGGTGAGGTCGGCTATATGGATCATATGTCGCCATCGTGTACGGTCGGTGCACAACTCATCGGACAAATTTAAAAATTTCAAATCGTTTTTTATAGTTTCTTTCCATGTTTTCTTAGGTCTACCCCTACCCCTTTTAATTTGAAATCTTGATTCTATAGCCTCTACCCTCCTAACCGGAGCCTCTACCGGTCTCCTACGCACATGCCCAAACCATCTTAAACGGTTTTCTCTCATTTTTTCGTCTATTGGAGCTACCCCTACTTTCTCTCTAATATCATCATTTCTAATCCTATCTAGTCTAGTATGCCCACACATCCATCTTAACATTCTCATCTCCGCTACTTTTATTTTTTGCTCATTTTCATATTTAGTGGCCCAACACTCGGATCCATAAAGCATCGCCGGTCGAATGACCGTTCTATAGAACTTACCTTTCAAACTCAATGGTACTTTACGATCACAAAGTATTGACGAGGCACTACGCCATTTATTCCACCCGATTTGGATTCTATGTGTTACATCTTTATCAATATTTCCATTTTCTTCTATAATGGATCCTAAATGTTTAAAACTTTTAGATGTGTTCACTTCATGTTCTCCTATCTTAACATTTACCATACTATTACTCCTACGGTTACTAAAATGACATTCCATATATTCCGTTTTAGCCCTACTAATTGTAAAACCTTTAGATTCTAACGCCCCCCTCCAAGTCTCTAACTTGGCATTAACCCCCTCCCTTGTTTCATCTATTAGAACTATGTCATCCGCAAATAACATGTATTCGGGGATGGCAACTTGCAAGTGATTAGTGATTTCATCAATTACTAACGCAAAAAGATACGGGCTCAACGTCGATCCTTGATGCAAACCCACTTTGATGGGAAACTCTCCCGAAATTCCTATGGGAGTCCTCACACAAGTTGTTGCATTATCATACATGTCTTTTATTATTTCTATATATCCTATTCTCACTCCCCTCTTTTCTAACACCCTCCACATTACATCTCTATTAACCCTATCATATGCCTTTTCAAGGTCAATGAAAACCATGTGTAAATCTTGTTTTCTCTCTTTAAAATGCTCACATAATCTTCTTAATAAATGTATAGCTTCCATTGTTGATCTTCCGGGCATAAAGTTAAATTGGTTTTCCATTATGTTTGTCTCTTGCCTTAGCCTAGTTTCTATTACCCTTTCCCACAATTTCATTGTGTGGCACATTAGTTTTATGCCCCTCTAGTTAGCACAATTTTGTATATCTCCTTTATTTTTAAACAAGGGTATTAGTGTACTCTTCCTCCATTGGTTAGGCATTTTCTTACTCTTCATGATGATGTTGAATAACTCCGTAAGCCACTTAATCCCAAATTCACCAAGGCATCTTCATGCCTCTATTGGGATATCATCGGGACCTACGGCTTTACCCTTGTTCATTTTGAGCAAAGCTTTCTCAACCTCTTTATTTTAGATTTTCCTATAATATGTTAAATTTCTATGCTTCTCACTTAGCTCTAGTTCGCCTAGTGTTATTTCCCTATTATCTACTTCATTAAATAGTTTGTGGAAATAATCTTTCCACCTATCCTTGATGATCTTATCATCCACTAAAACATGCCCATGTTCATCTTTTATGCATTTAATATCGGTTAAATCTTGTGTTTTCTATTCTCTTATTTTTGTAATTTTATAAATGTCTTTTTCTCCCTCCTTAGTATCCAATTTTTTATAAAAGTTTTCAAAAGCTTTTATCTTTGCCTCACTTACTACTTTTTTCACCTCTTTTTTAGCAATTTTATATTTTTCAACATTCTCATCACTCCTACAAGTATATAAGGCTTTGTAGCACACTTTTTTCTCTTTTACTTTTTCTTGAATATCTTGATTCCACCACCATGATTCTTTATTGCATTTATTCCCTTTTGAGATTCCTAGTTCTTTTTTAGCAATTGCTCTTATTTCTTTAGTTACCCTTTCCTAAGTTTTATTAGATTCCTTTTCCATGTTCCAATTAATTTTTTCAAGTAACGTCTTAGTAAACCTATCTTTTTTATCTTTGTTATTAAGGTTCCACCATTTTATCCTAGGTATGTTAGGTATTTTTCTCTTACATATGTTAGTTTTAATTCTTAAATCTAGGACCAACAACCTATGTTGAGTTGTTATACACTCTCCCGGTATCACCTTACAATCTTTACAAAGTTTTTTATCACTCTTCTTAGTTAGAAAGTAATCAATTTGTGATTTGTTAGAGCCACATTTATATGTAATCAAGTGTTCATCACTTTTTTTAAACAAGATGTTACCTATGACAAAGTCATATGCCACGGAAAAGTCCAATATAGTTTTACCTTCAATATTTTGTACCCCAAAACCATAACCCCCATGAACCCTCTCATATTCATCATTTTCCCTTCCTACATGTCCGTTTAAATCCCCACCTATAAAGATTTTTTCATTTTGAGGGATTGATTGGATCAAGGACTCCAAATCATCCCAAAATTTTGTTTTAGTGGCTTCGTCTAATCCTACTTGAGGCGCATACGTACTAATTATGTTCATGGCCTCATTTCCTATTATAATTTTTAAGGTTATTAATCTATCCCCCTTTCTAATCACCCCTACTACTTGGTCTATGAATAATGAATCCACTATAATACCTACCCCATTCCTATTCCTATCTTTCCCGCTATACCAAAGTTTGTACCCCGTGTTATCAAGAATTTTGGCCTTTTCACCTACCCATTTGGTTTCTTGCAAACACATTATATTTACCCTCCTTCTTCTCATACATTCTACTAGTTCTAGAGATTTACTCGTTAAAGACCCTATGTTCCAACTCCCTAACCTACAAGTCTTATTATTTCCATGCTTATTCTTAGGTTGTTTTCTACATTGGGCATTTTTCCTAGTTCCCACTACTCCCACGCCCTTATGAGAGTATAGTGGTCCTTGCCAAGAAAGGAAAGATTTAACTTGTAATGCTTTCTTGGCGTACGGGGCCTCTTGCACATTTTGCACTACACCCAAGTCCCCATGGAGATGTAGCGGTCCTTGCCAAGACGACGCAATCGGACCCTGCGGCGCGCCACGTACAACGGGTGGCGTCCTAACATTTACACGATTTCTTATATGATCCATATTCATGAGAATGGCGGGGTTTTTTGTTGCTGGCTGCCAACCTAACGCAAACCCTCCTCCTTTACACTGGCTTGGGACAGTCAACTATAAACTCTAGAGAACTAAAGAACTCTAGAGTTTACCGCAGGCGGACTTTGGCAAGAAACCACAGCTTACGAAAAATGTCATGTGAGTTCTACTTCAATATCCTTGTTGGGTTTGCTTAGGTTGTTATAGATGTGTTGGCATATAGAGACCTTAGATACATTCTGACGTAGAAACCTTTGCATTCCCTAAGATTACAAAGTAGCATGGCATGTTGTATGAGTTCTAATTTAAAAATTTTGATTTATTTTTCACCAAAGGGTTGAGGAAAGAGCTGTTGAACCTGAAGTTTGGAGTCTGTGGAAATCAAGAGCCCTCTCATACTTGCTGGATAAGAGAACTATTAGACTGGTTTCAGGTGCAAAATTACTGTTGTCAGCACCAAAGCATCAATGGGTAGAGGTGCTTAGAAGAATGGCTATCTCAGATGAAACAGATGATTACTATGAAAAGATTGTAAGGTGTTCTATCTTTTCTTGGATACTGCTCTATGTGATTTTATACTCTATTGCAATGACTTAATGTACAGAACAGTATGATACCTCTGCATGCATCTGTGCTATTGATATATTGCTGGATCAGATTCATCCATTTTGCCAAAAATAAAAAGAAAATTCTATACGTACTTCTTAGAGATCCCATCAGATTCATAACCTTCAGTAACATATAGAAAAGCTAACCCTAACCTTTTTTGGCCTCTTTTTGCCGTGCAAGGAGCTTTTGTTATCTGGAAGTATTGGCAGCAAATGGAGTTCTTTAATTGAAAAGGTAATATCAAGTTCTTATAAATCTGTCACCATCTCGAAACTATACCGTGAAGTACAAGACCTGCTTTTTAGAAGATCACAGAATCCTTGCTTTGAAGAACATGCGTCCACAGAGGTACTTCTTTTTTTCTGTTGGCAATAGGTTTTTTTTTTTTTTCTTTCTTTTGGCACTTATGCTTTCTGTATTGAATCAACATAGGTTTACCTACCTGCTTTTTCTTTAAGATTGAAATCGCTACAATTGAACTTTTTCTAGGATTACTACTCATTCTGCAGTTTTTTGTGATGCAAGTTGAAATTACCACTGAAATTATGTTTGGAGATGTCTTTATAATTTTTAATCAACTGGCATTTTAACTATGGAGTTGAAAGAAACAGAAAAAAGGAAAGAGTCCGTTATGTGATTTTCCAAAAGTTAGTAAACATTCTATAATTGCTGAGTACAGTAGCAAGAAGGCATGCAGATAGAGCGGGTATTGGTACACGTTGGTCCCTGCTGAATCAAGTTTTGTGGAATGTTCTGATTTAGTTTGGATCTACTTGAATCATCTTTAATATACAAAATGCCAGGTACCGATGCTCGGTGGTTATTGCTTTTTAGTTTGCATACATTAGTTGATGGCGGATTGGTTGCTCTGGAATATTATCAGATACATATAGCATTTCTTTAAATGCTAACCAGCATGCACAGCCTAGGACTGTTGACTTAACTTCTTTCTGTAAGACTTTGATAGTTCGTGTACATGTTTGATCTGTGCGTTCTGTTGTCACCTAGGAAAAAGGTGCTCTTGAGTACTTGGAGGATGTTTTGACCAACAAAGTTCATTGTTTGTTGAAATTATTTCCTATTATTCCAGCAGCGGCAATTCCTTTAAGGTACACAATTCACTTATAAGATAATGTAGGAATTTTAGATGATCATTACCGTCCATGAATTGAAACAGAGCTGTTTATATTGTAATCATTCTAGTTTCTTCTCCTCCTCATTCCTTTTGCATGTTTAGTCCTAAATGCTACTTCCATAGAATTTGCCTTGGTTTCAGTTTTTTGACAAGGGACTGGATATGTTGCTCTTGATAAGGAAGCATATTTCCTACATGTTGCCTCAATTTAACAAGGATTTGCATGTCAAGTTTATCATCAAGATCACAGGTTCATCTATTTCACTTAATGCTTATGATGCAGGTCACCATTATTGAAGTCATATCTTATTGAACTAGAGAGTAGGATGAGAGGAGACTCGTCTGCAATCAGGTTTCACATATTTTGTAACTTCTGCCTACTTGTGTATCTGAGTGAACCTTTCATCTATAAACAATTACCAATGACTGGCATGCAGATGTTGCAATTGTGTTATGGATCGGAAGAACCATACAGAATGTAAGTCCTATCCATCTTTTCTTTCACTTCTCAATATGTCTAGATGTTTACTGTGTTGTATGTCTAACTGACAAAATAATTGAATCCTGAACCGTGAAAATTCTTCTTATGTGATTACTGTAATAGCCTTGTTAATTCCATCAACTTCTTGATTGTCATATCGCAAGATATGCTGTTCATAACTGCTAGTGAAAGGTGGCACACTGTCTTTATCCTTTGGGATCCTGCATGTTATTTTTTTTAATTGTCTTATAAGTTAGCTATGTCTCTCAACTGTCACTTGATACTTTTGAATAATAATTGCAGGTGAAGTTGCAGAGAGAATTTGGTGTCTCTATATTTTCCATGCTTGTGGTTCCTGGTAACTTTCTTGTACCTTGAAAAGTTTGCAACTTCCTCTTGTCACAATTGTCTCTTTCGGAGTTCTTATGCCATTAGTGACATAATAGGATAAATAGTTGGTTTTATCACTTGAAAAACTGTGAGAATTCTTATACCCTTTCTGGCTGTGCTTTCCTTCTGACATTTGGCTAAGCACTTGTCATATCCTTGCTATAATAACTATCTGGAATGAAATTACGAATAGCAAACAATAACATTTATAAAGAAGATCTTTTCTTTTCTCAACCCACCAAAAAATTGTGAAGTTAGTCAGCTAAAGAAGAGGTAAACAGGAAGATACGGTAGAAATTAAGATTTTTGTCTGATGGAGCTTTCTGGCCCTTTTGTCCGTCAATAGTGTGCCTGCCAGCATTTCCTCTTGGAAAAGGACAAGTGAAGCTGCCTATTCAGCTTGATGTTTTCCAAACCTTATATCAGCTTTTATGGTTCTTTTCACTTCTTGTTTAAGTTGAAAATATCAAATCCTAGTACCGATATCTTAAAACATCCAAAGCAAATTAGTGCTGTACATACCCATTTAGAATGGATGGTTGGCACTTTAAAGATACAAATGCATATTTGGGTCTCTTATCCCTTGATGCTATCTTTTGGTTCACTCCTTTTGAAATTATGACTCTTTTGATTTCTCGTCCTTGAAGCTTGTTCAAAATCTCATCTCTGGCAATTCTAGTACATGGGAAACTATACAAATTTTTCTAAAGATCCGTTAATCTAGAGGATTGAATAAAGCTTATGCTATACAGCATGTTTCTTACTTGAACTTTATTGAGTTTTATTATTAGGCTGTTGAAATGTGCCAAAAAGTGACATGATTTTAAAGATAAATGATAAACCAAAAGTCTCAAGAACCAAACTGACGAACTGAAATTGCCCCTTTTCTTCTTTTTAAGGATGTTTTATCCTTTTATCATCTAATATATTACATCATAATTGTGCTTTTCTCACACCATATAACTATCATAGTGGGAAGTTATTGATCTTTTACTTTAATGAGGACCTCCCACCACATCAGTTTTTGGTGTTTATGAAAGTGGAGTGTCACTTCCACTAGTTATAGAGAATTTGTTGAGAAATTAATCTCCTTCTGCAAATGCAGCATCTCCCTATAATGATGTTACATTTGTACGTCTATTGTTGATCCTTCTGTTCGTTTCCATTGCTTGGAACAGTAGACCCTCTGGACCTACAAGGAGCAAAGTTTGGTTGACTAGTTTATGCCCGATCAAATTGTTTATCACCACCCAAAAAATGTGAAAGTGACATCCAATATAAGTGATAAATTGATGCTCCCATTCTTGTCATGTTAGACACTATTAAAGTGCATGCTGGTTAATGAACTAACATACTAGCTAATGAAGTGAATTCCCATTGCTCTTGCAAGTGTAGTCGATAACATCTTCTTCAGATCGAAGGGTCTGAAAGAATGAGGTTTTCAAGCATTTTATGTCTGAAGAAGATCCAAATATTGAAGTGGGAAAGAAGAATCAGTTGCAGTAGTGTCTCTGGGTAGCTACTCTTGGAAGGGTTGAAAGAAGAGTTCCTGTCAAATGTTTTCAAGGGTCTTATCATGTGGCAAAGCGGTTAGTTTGGAGGTTCAAATCAGAATGGAAACCTATAGCTCAGAGGTGGCAGAGAAGCACTACTTCACGGTACAGTTACGATGCCCAGAGCTATTCACAGAACTTCGACGATGACTGTTCCAATGAGCATCGATCACCTCTTGCTCCTAGTCCCAGATGAGCTTCGATCGTGCAACTTGATTTACCATCATCATTATGTAATATTTTTGTGCACTTTGGAGTTTTGTTTTTAATACCAACTTCAAAGTGTTCCATTGATAAAAATGTAGCAGCAAGCAGCATCTTATTCTGGGCATCAGGAGATGATTTTGTAACTGCAAAGGTTTGAGATGGATAATAACATCACTCCTGAATTTATGCATTTATCTCGTTTGTTCTGTTTTACATTGAAAGTAGCTTCATTCTCAGCCGTCTAAACATTATTATCCTTATACAACTACCTACATGTGGCTTTCTCAAGGATAATCTATGGAAATGACTCGGAACAGTTCTGGAAATCCTATTTTCACTCTGACGAAAACATCAGCTTCAAGGTTAAAATAAGTTATGTTTTTTTAAAAAAAAAAATTTTCAAGTGCAGTTATGGTTTTAATCTACTTGATGGATCCATAATCATCTATTTTTGGTTTGAGGAGTAAGGAGGTTTCCGCTCCAAACAGCTACACACCTTGGTCGGAGCAGTGCTTTCGGACAACCTAGGTTTCAAGGTCTTAAACATAGAACGGAAACTTTCCAATTTAATTCGATGGTTTTTGGTATGGATAAGGGAAGGGTAATGCTAAGCGTAGCTCACTTAATGCTAGTGAAGCCCAAATTTTTAAGATTTTACCCTTATTTGAACAAGTATAGAAATTAATCTCCTTTTTATTATTTTAAAATCTAAAAACTTCTAATCTTGATTAATATTCAATTCTTTAAGTATTTCTTTAAAAAAATCTTGCCACCGTAAGTATGCATTTTTTTTACTTTTTTTTTTATTATATATATATTCATCAGATTTGAAAAAAAATATATAAAAAAAAAGAGCTGAGGTCACGCTCTCATTGCGCGAACGGCCGGCGACACCGTGCTTATCGGTCGCGGGCCGCACAGCTTGCTTGGTTAATGCGTGCAACCCATTGGTCGCGCACCGTCTGTGCGCGGGTCATCGTCGGACTACCCACGGTTGGTAGGTGCGGTGCCGCCGACTGTTCGCATAGTGAGACCGTGACCTTCGCTCTTTTTAAATTTTTTTTCTAAATTTAATGTAATTATTTATTTTATCTTAATTTTTTTAAAAAAAATTAGATGTTATGTAATTATTTATTTTATTTATGCGTCGAATTGTATTTGTTTTGTATTACTTGATGTAGTGTGTAATAAGTTTTTGTTGGTTAATTTTTTTTGATACAAATTAATTGAATAATTTTTTTGGTTAAGGTAAAATTAATTTAGGCCAAGTTAAATATTCATTTATTTAGGTAAAGTTAATTTATTTTTATTTTTTAATTGATTTAGTTTGTTTAATGTTATCTAATTATTAGTTAGTAAATAAAATATACTATTACAAAATTATACAAGTTAATTTATTCGTCCATAACGTTATCACTACAAGAATATCATTATTCATCACGTCCATAACATTGATATTATAAGTAGCAAAAGCCTATTTCTCAGAGTTGAAACATCGTTCAATAAGCACAATATATGTTATTCATTAATAATAACTTGTTATTCATTACTTAAAATAAGATACTCATCGTAAAATCTTAACAAGATGATACACCATCTGCCAAAAAACAACAATGAAATTTATGTTCATCAGTAATCATATATTACGCATCACCTTATGCATGTATATTCACCAATAAAATGAATACATTCTACATCATTCATCTTTTAATAATTGCATAACATTATTCATTGTCTAAACGTCGGTTATTCATTACTGAGAAAATACACATTGATTCTCCATATTCATAAGTCTCAATGATTCACCATAGTCAATTTTACCAAAATAAAATCAATCGTTATAAAAAAATTATCTCATAAAATAAAATAATATAAAAGCTAACATGATAAGCCAAAAAAAAAAGATTTAAAATTAAACGTGTGTTAAAAAAAAAGGGATAAAATCAAGGGGTTAAATGTCAAAAAAAAGGGGATAAAATGCCAAAAAAAAGGGATAAAATTGGGTGATTAAATGCGAGATTGAATGATGCGCGTGAAAACATAAAAATCAGGATAAATTGCCCACTTTTTTCTTGGCTTTGGGTGATATACACGCACTGCTAGGTACACCTTGCAAGGTGTATCTAGGTTCAAACTGGTCAAACTCTTATCGGATTCACTAATCATTTCAGGATACGTGATTTCCCATAGCAATTTTGTATTCTTATTATATATATATATATATATATATATATATATATATATATATATATATACACCGCAATGTCTTTTTAGAAATCTCAAAGGGTAACAAAAATACACATCGATCATGTGTTGAACACAACCACCCCCCAAAAAATAATAATAATAAAAACAACAACAACACACACAAAAATCCCGAGTCCAACTAAAATCGGTTTAATAATAATATTTCCAATATGATTAGATTGATTTTTTAGTACAAATATGTCTTAATTGTGTATTCAAATTATTGAGGACCCATACATAAACCGTAAATTAAATGGGAGAACTTAGAGCTGAGAGTGAATTGGCCATGGGGTGTGAAGATATATCAAGAAATCAAATCATGTTTAACAACAACAAAAAATCATGTTAAATTGTATTATAATTGTAATGCTCTTGTAATTGCGCTTTGTGTTAGTTGGAGTATTTGCAAGATAAGCAGTGTATGAACGGATGGTGATCATATATGCCATGATTCCATCTTCTCATCAACGACCATAGTAATAGGTAATTTTTCAAGAACCAACTTATAAGTGCCTAAATTATTATATGGATGAGATTTATAAAAAAAGGATAGTACTATTAGTGAGAGACTCCTCGCGTGCATGTCTAGTCCACTTGTCCACTCTTGAAAGGACCTCCTCTGACTGTTATTGTCTTCTACCATGCAGGAAAACATAGCAAGTGATAAATCACTGTCGTGAGGTTCGAATCTGCGTCACTACAGATAAGTGTCAAAGTCCCTATCATTAGGCCAATCCTTCATTGACATTAATAGGTAATCAGATAACAAGAATAAAAATGTATTACTTAACATGTGTAAAAAAAAGTCAATAAACATAAGTTAATTTTGACATTATAGATTTTTTTTTGGAAACCGCACGATCAGTATTCATAATATTTAGAAGAAGTACAACAAAGTCTTCACCTTCTCTCCTAGCAAGAGCGCTTCATGCAAATAATAGAAACTTCTATGGTTTTTTCTTCTCCCCATTGAGTGTTCGTTCCGTTTGGTGGTCTCTTTTTTACTCCACGAGGTCTCTCGATTTTTTTAGCCTGCATCTGTTGGTGCTTTAAAGATACTTGAATTACAACAAGAGTAGAGCCTATTGGAGAAAGGATAGTATTATTAAGAGGAAACTCAACTTATATGCGCCTTTTGTTCGATGTATCCGGCTTTTTGTGGCCGATAATAACAGACTTTTTAAGGTCTACATGTTTAAGCTGGCTAGTGGTCAGTGACTTATTTTCTTTTTCAACCGTTCGCTTTCCACGTTCGCAGTAGAAATCGAACCCTGATTAATCTCACGTTGAAGATATGACGCTCTAACTATGAGGGCACAAATCGATTTTTATTTATTAAGGCCTCCCGACTTATTACTTGAGAGTTGAGAACGATGAGTTCTGCGCGGTCAGCTGCTATCAATATATATATATATATATATATATATATATATATATATATTGGCATTGTTTTGTGGCATTTTGGACTTTTCCCTTTTCGTTTTGATTCTCAACTGGCAAATTACCGAAAAACACGTTACCCCGACATTGCCCTGATATGAGCCTTATTAAAGTGTATATTAATCGATTTGCTGAATGGGGTGGGCTAGCCTTTTAATAAATTCATTTCATTTTTTTTTTTCATTACAATAATATATATAAAGATGATTCGTTTAAGTTCAAGTTAGACAAAGTGGGGTGATAGGTTTAATCAGTGATGTGATGTAATTTGCGTAAAAAAAAAAAAAAAAAAACTCAAAAAGTGCCTCCAGTAGTTATCAAACTCATCACCTACTTGTTTCCCGGTAATTTCTTTAGCAGAACAGCAGAAGGACCATCCTCCACGTCAACAAACGAAGTGCGACGCGCTCCCGTTTAGCATAGCACCTTTCACTTTTTTTGTTCGTTTTGTAGATCGATTTGCTGATAACAAAATTTGTCATTCGCAATTCGCAATTCAATTCATGTAGATTTATTTGTCTTTTCTCTAAAGGTGTACCAGCCTGTACACCCTAAAATTTATACCAGTTTATAAATTTATCTTAAAATTTTAAAATTCTTTCATTACGTTTTAACATTATTAAAATTAGATGAATCACATCCAATGACCTTCACAATAATGAAAATGATTTGATATAACAAATAAAAATCTGGAATTGAATAACAGGCTAGTTGTACTTTCTGATATTATATTTGAGTTTAATTTCTACTAAGGAATATGTAATTGGGTTTTACCTACATTTAAGTGGGGTCTATAGAGATAATTTTTTTAAAAAATAAAAATAAAAATCTATTAGATTCTGTATTTATTCCTTTGTCTCATTTTTTTTTTCAACTATTTTGTAGTTCATTAAAAAACAAGCAAATTCCGAAATGAAAAAAGAATTGGAAAATTCATTTAATTACTTAAAAAACTTAATTCATCACAAATTTAAATAACTCATAATTTAAGATGAATTTAATATAAATTAAATATTGAACCCAAAGATATATGCTAAATTGCGAACATGTAAAATCTTAATCATTCTATATTTCTCCACTCAAAATAAAAAACAAAGGACATCATACAAGGGATTCTCATCTTATCATTATGGCGGCAAGCAAAGAAGTTGAAGGCCCTTTATCTTGTCAACCAATTCCATATATATGTGTGATGACTTACCCGTGAAAAGCTTAACGTGGATTCGTCGGTCAGAAAATATTACCGCTCATGTTTTTGCCAAATTTGCTAAAAGTTCAAATGTAATCAAAATCCTATGGAGTACTCTTTTTAATTTTGTATCTCTATTTATGCGAGATCCATTCCAGTGATTGTTAATAAAAGTATATTTTTCCCAAAAATAAAAAAAACAGAATTTTATAAATTATGATAACCGTCACAATAAATTAAGATTAATTAAAGAAACAAATGTATTAAGCAAAAACTAATTATGCTTTTTTTAAAAAAATTTATTAATAAAATTGTTTGTTTTTAATATACCAAAAGAAATTAAAAAAATGAAAAACATGAGGAAAAAAGAATAAACAAGGGACTCCAGTGATTTTTACTTGTTATATCATGTCACTTTCATTATTTTACAAGTCATGGAATAAATTGTCAATTTTGATAACCTTAAAATGTAAATAACCAATTTTAACTTGGATGTAACAAACTAGGTGTATGGCTATGCTAATATTCCCTTTTTCGCAATTTGAAACTTTGATAATGACGAGTCAGAATTAAACCCTAGTCTTATTGGGTCTAGGGTTAGATTACTTAAAGGCTAAGTCATCGCCTAAACCTATTTCAACTAGATTTAAGAAAACAAGTAACACCACCTCTATAGAAAGAGGTGGTGCCTCTCCCATAATTTATATCTTCTACCTATTTTTTATACCTTATACACACGCACAATTATCCTTGTCTTTCTACTCTCTCTATTCCGTTATTAACTTAAGAATTAGAGAGTCTACCCTCGGAAGACCCCCAAGGCTATGTCTTGCAGGTTTTAGGCCATCCACCGCCGCCTGTCCTAAAGCATCGTACAGATCCATACTTCGTCAAGTGGCACGTCAGGTGGGACCGATTTGTTTGGTCTTCACAACCAAATAAATTTTTTGAAATGAAGCTGAAATTTATTGGTGCTTTACGATGATCATCGGGTTAATTTGATTTCTAAATTCATGTACGCGAAAACCAAAATCAAGAATTTGAAAATTCCCGTACTGACGACTATCGACTTCTGCGTCGACTTCGTTGGATCGGCGACAGGTCTGCCAACATTTTTGTTCAGTTGCTCCTGCCAACGACAAAGCCGGCGAAGACGCTATCGACCTCCATGCCGACCTAAACAAACCTATGAACAAGCCAACAAGGGGTATGAGGATTAACCACGAAGAATTTCAGCAATTTTAGAAAATTTGAAATTCAACCCCTATACTTTTTATCTTATGGTTTATTAACCTTAATACTTTTCTAATTTTACAGATAAGCTCTCAAGTCTTTCGAAGTAAGGGGCAATTTCGAGGATTGAAGTTTCGAGAGATACATCTCCTTGAAGGGGCAAGCATCCCTCGAGCAATACACTACTACTCGAAGTGTTCGAGAAGATGTATCTCGACTTTATCTTTTTAACTATTACCTTCTCGGAATCGAGGTAACACCTTCTCAAATAATCAATTTATTATGAGATCGAGGAATTTGAGGAATCATCCTAACATCCTCTACTTGAATTGATATTCCATATAATCATCCTATTATTATATGTCATTACACTATTGTTATTATTATTGCAATATCTTTGTCGAGTTTAATGGCAGGATCCACAAGCTTGAGCTATTCGAGCTCAAAGAAGTCCTTATGCATCATGTTCCTCGAGAAGACCACCACATATCGACCATTTTCCTTCCGAGGACCTCCCTCTGTCGATCATTGTCTTCTCGAGAACCCTTCTCCAGCGACTACTCATCCATTTGAGGACCGTCCTCTCACGGACCATTGTCTCTCACAGAGACCGTCTTTTCATAAACCATTGTTCTCTCGAAAATCGTCCTTTGGAAAGACCTTCCATTGTCGACCATTGTCCTTCCGAGAACCACCCCTTGCCGACCTTTGTCTTTCCAAGGAACCCGTCATCGTCGACCCTTGTCCCCTAGAGGACCTTCTTCCGTCGACCATCACCCTTTTGTTCATCTTGCAGGAACATCATGTTTGAGAACAGGGAAAAAATTACAGAAGTCAAGAAGCCGTCAACACTCCAGCCTCGTACTTATAGCAACCCATATTCTTCTCATTAAGTCTCGAGAATGTGGCTTGCGAGGGGCACTTGACGACTCAGAATTAAACCCTAGTCCTATTGGGCCTAGGGTTAGATTACTTAAAGGCTAAGTAACCGCCTAAACCTATTCCAACTAGGTTTAAGGAAACAGGCACAATTACTTCTCCCATAAAGAGGTAATTCTATATAAAGAGGTGGTGCATCTCCCATAATTTATATCTTCTACCTATCTTCTACACCTTATACACACGCACAATTACCTCTTTCTCTACGCTCTATACCGTTATTAACTTAATCATCAGAGAGTCTACCTTCGGGAGACCCTCGAGACTTTGTCTTGCAGGTTTTAGGCCGTCCGCCGCTACCTAGATCATCGTTGCCGCCTGTCCTAAAGCACCGTACAGGTCCATGCTTCGTTAAATAAGAGAACAATGATGTATTCGATTTCATCGTATTCATACTCTAGTACGTGATATTTCCAACAATGTGCTGCTTAGGCATGTTTGTAAAGATCTCTCTATGATAACAACAACTGGTTGTTTAATAATTTTTTAAAGATCTTGTTAATCTTTGCCGGAGAACTTAACCAGTTTATGAAATTTTATTTTTATTTTCTTAAAAAAAAATAAAAATAAAATCAAACATCTTAATTAGAACTTGGTGAGAAAAAAGGTTTAGATTCATTGCGAATTCCCTCCGGTGGTGTTAGACGAAAGTGAATGTTGAGGATGTATTCAAACGCTCTACTGGAATGGCGAGAGTATGTCGGGATCATTGTGGTAAGTTTTTAGGTGCTTTGACAATGAATATTGGATATTGTGTCCTCAATTGTGTGAAGTTCTGGGATATGTTTCAGGGATTAAATTTGGCATGGGAAATGAGATTTAAACAGGTGATAATGAATGTGCAGTGAAAGATGGTTTTGGGTGACGACGAACCAGTGGAGGTGAACAGTGGAATGATTAAAACGATTCCGACGGAAAAATAGAAGTGTTGTTTTATAATTAAAAGTTTTTACACTTAAATAAAATCAAATGAAAAGCACGTTGTTTTAGTTAGTAATTTATTTTTTTAAAAAAAAAAATTGTATAAAAAAATCAATTCATCCATTTTAGCTATTTTGGAATTTTGTTAGTACGATAAATGGAATTATACATCAACTTTTTAAAATACAACATTCAACATCACTCAAACCATGGTTTATGTTCCCACGTTTTAGGAAGAAAATACCATAAATGGTTCAATTTACCTTTTTAAAATATGGTCTCAACATTTTCAGTTAATTTCTTCAACCACCTTAAATAAAACACTTACCCTCAAATTAGGGCTAAAAAAACTTTGTTCAAATTAAAATTCATTGTCCACTTATAGAAGTTAAATCACTTTGGTGAAATATGGGAGTGTGAATAATTGAATTCTTATTTTTATATTTAATATAATATGAAAACAATATAAATTTTTTAGTTTCTCCTGCAACGCACACTATCTAACACGGTTCCTTATAGGTAGAAAAATGGTGTACAATATTCAGCGTCAAAACATAGTAAAATGAAACAATAACTTCTCAGACATAAACATAATTGCAAACTTATCTCTTTTTAGTTAGATTATTAAGAGTAAGATTAATGATTTTATATCCTCATTAGTCATTATCTTATTTGACTACTTCCTCTGTCTCAAACTAATGACTATTATGTTTAGAGTTTTAATTTTTATTTTTAGTATAAACTCCATTTTAACACATTTGTATTAAGAATAAAAATTTAAACGGAACGCTGGTTTGTTTTTTTTTTTTTGAAACGGAACGCTGGTTTGTTAATCATGCACCATAAGAAAAAAAAGGCAAAGAAGGTGTACCCGGAAGTACATAACTAATCAAACTATTTTTGGGAACTTTATGGTTTATTGAACCTTGAATAACCGCGTTACTCGAACCCCTGCATTTTCATCTTGTATCCAAAACATTTCCAATATAAGAAATTTTTCCCCTCAAGAAGTAGCAAAATATAAACTCTTTTCTTAACTGCTACTAAATGGCGACCTGACCAGTGACCATTGATTCTTACTTCAGGCGAGAGAGGTTTCCCCAAAAGAAAAAAGAATTCCAGAGATCTGACAAGTGGCCGGAAAAAAAAAGAACGGCGAAGTCAAGTCGTCGGCAATCGCCAGTATCCTTTGGGGGTCCATTGTGGGGCCGGCGAAGTTGCGTTCCGGTAAACTTCGGCAGCAATCTGTCTGGCTGCTGGGCTCTTGCCTGAATTTTATTTCCGGTGGTCAGAGGCGTCTCTGATTCATCATCGTCATCATCCAATGGTATGGGATAAGCCCAGAGCTCTGGGAATTCGTCAGGGAATTACTTCCGGTGCCTGAATTTTTCTGTTTCCTTGATATCGCAGGTGCCGCTGTTTGTTTGAGCTCACCAACTGAACTTCCATCCTAAAGAAGATTGCCCATCGATTTTCCTGCTTCACTGGAGAGTGCCCAATCCTAAGCAAGCAGATCCGTCGGCTATTATATATCCGGTACAAATTATTGTTTCTCATTGTTTGACGATTTGCTTTTGATTCGGTGATTTCGTCATGACATTTATTCCTTTATTTATTTTCTTTGGTTTTCTTGCCAAACGATGCTTTCAGAAAATGAGGAAAAGAAACAGTTGAAACCTGTATGTCCTAGTCGTTGATGTAAAAAAACAGTTAAACTCAGCGACCCACCTCCTAAAATTTTGTAGAAATCTTAATCCAGCCTCGGTAATTTAGAAAGTATGCTCGATTTTCTAAAAGCTTTAATCTTTAGACTCTCCATAACTGGAAAGTGGAAACAGAATGCAAAATTGCCATAATAGGGATCCGATTGCTTCGGATGCTTGTTAAATGGCTGTTTTTGTTTCAATTGGAGAATGGTTTTAATGAAACTTTGTATTTTGTATCACTCTATGACACAATAAACCATATAGTTACAAATAAAACCAACAACCTGTATCAATCTGATAACTGAAATTTGCAATGAAATTATGTTTCAGACTGGTTTATGTGGTCAAGAGAAATGATTCTCTACTTAATTTATAGCAAAATTAACTCTATAAATCTTAAACTAATCGTCAAATAATTTTAATTATATGAACCATGAAATCATTTTAATTCAGTATATATCATCTTAAACTAATCTCTATTCTAGTCAGATAAATATATAGGTTCCTTATCGATAATATTTGTATGAAACCGCTCCTCCTTGGCTCTAAAAAGGAGGATACAAGTACTAGGAAATGATGATAGGGAAAGAACAGAGTAGGTTAACATTGTATTCGTTCCCTTCAACCCAGAAGTACTACCTTGCGGAACTCACCTTTCCTAAAGACATATACTTTTAAAATTATAAGATTTTTCTATGACCAGCTGTAGAAGTTTTCTTTTCTGGTAAAATGTAAATGTATTGATAGCTCATGCTTTTAAAGTGCATATTTACAACCAAAAACACTCCACTATTACAAGCCTATCTGCTTCATTCTATACATCACTTCCTCTATTTACATATCAAAATACTGTGACATCAAAGTCCTCTCCTTATGAGACCTTTTAGTACCCAAACAGTGTTCAATTCGCAGCTGAATTTCCCTTTTAATGACCATCATAATCAGCTCAGTTGTTCTCTGTTTACCAGCAATAATCCGGGCATTTCTTTCCTCCCATAAATATAATACACCACAGCAGCCATAATAGACCACATTATGCTCTTTTTCAGCTTGGTGTTAATCCAAATGCTCATATAACTCTTTATCTCTCCAAACGCTCTGCTTATAGGACATTGCAGAGATCCTCAACCAAAGAACCAATCTATCCAACAATTCAGCAGAATTAATACATTAGAAAAATAAATGCTCTAGTGTTTCCAGCTGAATTCCACAGGAACAACATACATAATCACCTTGGAGCATGTTCATTTTGATCAACCTATTTTTAGTCAACTATCTCTTCTTCCAAACAGCCACAGTATAAATGAATGCTTAGAAATATTATATCTAGACCATATAAATGGAGCAGCTGACAATCTATCACATTCACCTATGGCCACTTAACCAGCTGTAGAAGTTACAACTCATGTTTTCAATAGATTGGCAATCTCTAAAAAAAAATGAGAATTTAAATGCTTTGTATAGATAAAAATCTTTTTAGTTACCTTTCTTGAATTCCTTCCTCTTTGCTTCTCCAAAAACTTCTAATTGAAGGTAATTTGCTTATAAATTATAAATTATCACTTATATGAGACGGTGATTTGCTTGGGGGAGTTCATTTCCCTCTTATTGTTCTTCACTATGACACAAACCAACTCATTCTTCTACCAAGTACCATTCGTCAATTTCAATCATTAGCATGTCAGGTTTATGTCTCAAAAAATTGGTTGTTTTCAAACCATACGTGTGTTGATTTTATAGAAGCACGTGAGGTTCTACCTCAAAACCAATTAGAAATAAGAATAATAGTCCATAAACTTATATATTGATATCAAACCTCTCCCACCACCAATGTGGGATACTCAGCTCCGCAAGTCCAACGCATCTTGAGCTTGTCTATTTTTCTTCAGTCCAGTCATTGCCTCACGTCTCAGCCCTACTAGTTCTATCACATCAGGTTTAGAGTCCGACTCCTCGCCTCATGTCTCAGCCCTACTAGTTCTATCACATCAGGCTTAGAGTCCGACTCTTGGTGGACTGACTCTAATACCATATAAAAGTCCATGGGATTCTACCTCAAAACCAATTGATAATGAGGAGAGTAGCCCATAAATTTATATATTGATATTAAACCTCTCCCATCACCAATGTGGGATACTCAACAGATTTCTCTCCCATATTACTTACTAAACAACCAGAACTAGTTAATAAGATTGTTTACCTCTCTTAATGATAATCAGTTTTCATTGGATGCTCATGTTCCTAAAGGTAATGTTTATATGTTTCATTAACTTGGTTTTGGCGAGTTTGGTTGTTTCGGGAAAATATTGTCTTTGGGTTGGGTTTAAGCCAAATAACATTTGAATGGGTGTTGTGCACTTCACATCAGGTATGTAAGACAACCAAGCCTAGTTTATAAAATTATTTGCTTCTTCAATTAGTACTAATATATTTTGGGTTAGATGACTCTGTTTCTAATTTGTGTTACGGTATATGTATGTAGATATAAGATTTTCACTTCATCAGATTTGGTCATACCTCCTTTCCTCATTAGAATTTGAACATATCCCAAACAAAGGTTTGTGGCTACCTATAATAGAAATCCCAGATACATCGGAAAATCTAACTAAATCACTGTCAAACCCCATCATCCAGACCATCCTGTTTCTCATAATAAATTGGGCTTTGTTGTTGTGATCTTTATACACTATCTTTGGCTTATGTTGTTCTCATTTAGTATAAATTTTACAAAAAATTATAATTGGACAATCTTTGGAACAAAAATGTCTCACTCATTTTCAATTTAGAATATTTATGTTATACTTTGCCCGTCCCCTCTTCTCTCCCCAAACAGAAGTACTGTGTTTATTCATCTAAATATAATATTCCACCCGATTCTCAATATAAAGCATAAAAACTCATTTGAAAATGTAAAGAAAATAGTTAAAGGAGTTATTTTTTGATGAACTACTTATATTATCCATATGAAAATGGTTTCCACTCTCTTAGAAAGTAATAATCAAATTAAAATTTAGTTAATTTAAATTGAGGTGAAGTTGGAAGTAATTATAACTGAAATCTTAAAAGTCATCAAATGTCTTATAAACAAGGAACCTTAAAAGATACCTTCTAATTAAGAATAAGACCTGGGTTTGTCTTTTCTTGAATCAAATAGAATATATTTATTTTTTTAGCTTCTTGACTTAGTTTGTTAGTGTCATTTTTGGGAAAATATTCAAGACTTACAAGTGAAGTTCTTTAATATTGTTTCTAAAATAGCCCCAAATATCTGGAGACGTTGGATTCGATGTTCATACCTCCATCAATAGTACTTATCCAAAAATAAAAATCTTACTCCCTCTGTCCCGAAATTATTGTTCAAATTAGATTTTTATTTTTAATATATACTAAATTAAAGTCAAAATTCGAATTGAACAATGATTTTAAAACATAAATTCGTAAGAATTTTTTTTGGACAACTTTATAACTAGAGCATATTTTTATTCAATCACCTTCGCTACTCGACCATTATTATCTTGCCTCCACTCCGCGTGTGTAGTGGATGGTACCAGCGGCTAGATGATTGTTTCTGATATTCAATGACAACTGAAACCTGAATTTTTCTTGCTGCATTAACGCTTAGATGTAATGCTAGTCATTTTTCTGAGGATTATGCAAAGGATAGAATAATTTGTTTGCAAAGGAGCTCTTTTCCACTGGTTGCTTTTATTCCACTTTCGTACTATAGTAATATTATATCTATTGATGTAATATGAAGTCTAGAATTGGGATAAAAGGATAAACTAAAGTTATATATCCCTTTTGAGTTTTTCAGAATGTCCAAATGTGGTGTTACCTGAATTCCCAAGTGAAATTTAATGAATTACTCTCTCCGGTCTTTATTATAAGGTATTTTGATTTCTCATACGTCTCATTCATCATATTTTTCTAATTGAAATGAAATATTGAAAATGTGTTTTTTAGATTTTTTTTTCATTGAAAGATCATAATAAATAAATTTAGGATAAATCAAAATATTTTATAATAAGAACCGAAAGGAATATTTCTTATATTAAAAAGTGGTGTAATATATATATTGTCAGTAACATTAGATTTTAACGTTTGAGATATCTTTATGAGAGTTATTTTAACAGTGAGTTAAAATATTAGTTAAAAATATAATTTCTTATCACTTCCTGACTTTGTTTAAATCAACACTGCTGTCGCCTGTCATTCCATTAACTAAAAAGAACTGTTCATCATAAAATAGTGTATTAAAAACATACTTTAATCAATATTATAACATATTAGTAGTAACATTTTCTTAACCTGTGTGCATACATTAGTGCAATCCCCTATTAAATGAGGCAGAAAGAGTCCAAAAAAAGGTCAGACAAGTTGTGAGTTGAGAAGCAAACGGGGGTCTTTGCTACCTGAAGTTCGTGCTCGAAGTCCATTCTGAACTTGTTTAAACTTTAAATCTTCCACACCCGTCTAGAATTGTGGTTATCAGTGCAAATATACACTATTTTATTCAAATCCTATCTTTATTACTACATCTGTCTCAAAATTATTATCCGATTTAAAATTTCACTTTTAGTACAATTTGAATTAGAAATAAAAACTCAAACTAGACAATAATTATGGGATGGAGAGAGTATTACAGTATTAGGCTCCAAAAGAGACCGAGGCCGCAGAGAGTATTACAGTAGCCTTTCACTTAATGAATGGTATTTGTTGAACCAAATATTATCCTGTTTGTCAATGGTCTAATTTGAATTTTTGTTTTTAATATACTTTAAATTAGAAGTTAAAAATCTAAATTAAACTATCGTTTCAGGATGAAATGGACAATGCCATTTGTTGTTCAATCCTAAAACAGGAACATTCGTTCACTTCTTTTCAAAGTCTAATTGTGTGGCCCTTTAACTCGCATTGAGTTTTGTTTGAGCATTTTAGCTTGAATCCTGAGAACACTTGTTGAGATTATTAATTTTTTAAAAAGTAATTTGCTAGTTTTGGGTTTGCTTAAAATTATCACTCTTTGAGTGTAAGGCCATGGTAAAACAAGGAGGACTAAACTAGATAAGGAATTCGTTCACTTAACATATATCATGTGATTTTCATATAATAAACAAGGGTAAATCACTGTCAAGGTCTTAAAAATAAGACTAGGTTACATCCCGTGCACGATACATTATAATTAAGGGAAAATTAAGGTCACGGGAAAGATTTCAATTATTATGGAGAGCGTTGGAATTTTTTATTCTTTTCTGTCACTATTTAATTTGTTTTTAATCACCAAAAGACTATTCTATCCTATCCTTCTTCTATTTTATCTATTCTAGGTTCCAGCTTCCCCTTCAGTTAGCTTTTTTCTATCCTTGTTTCTATCAAAACACGATTCTTTATTTCGTCTGGTCTTCTTTTCCCCTCCATAATTAAACTAAGAATCAACTACAATCTCACTGGAGCAATGGTTGTTTACAATAAATTAGGTCATAGATGAGATGGAGAAAATTGTTCAATCTTAATCATAAACTCATCCGGGTGCATGGAATTTATTAACCCAGGATCTATAATTGGATCAACCCATCATGTATAAGTTTTCCGAAAAGTCGTTGTAAAGAATATTTCCGAAAGAATTAATAATTTTGTCATAGAGATTTGAGAGAATACAAAATCAAATTATAGAGAAAGAGTATATCTCTGGGTATAGAGAATTTGAGATATTCAATCACCATGAACAAGAAACTAAAACTAGAACCAGATCAATTCTTCGTGTTTAGAAATCTTACAAAGTAGCCTGGGGAGATTGTTGCAAAATAAACGAGGAGGATGGGGAGAGAACTTATAAGGGATTTGTGAAAGAAAATAAGGTTAAGATAGTCTTTTAAAGACTTAACCCCATCAAAAGTAAGTAACTTTTCAAATAAATGAATTAACAATATTGATGCCCCTTCACAATAATTATGATCTTTCTTATGCCCTTAATAAATTATCCCTATATAATTAATAATTAGAGAAGTTAACTTTTCTTTCGTTTTCACAAAATTACGTCATTTTTGTTGGTGGGAAAAGATTAAATGTGATCGCGACATGTCAGCATGGACTCTTTTTTGGACTTCTGTCTTAATTAAATATAAGATAATATAATATATTAGGTGTTAAACCCGTCCATCGGACGGGATAGAAAATTTTTGTGAAAACAAACTATTGAGATTGATAAATGTTTCATGAAATAAAACATGTATTACAAATCTTGCAATATTTCTTTATACATTACATCCGTTGTCATTGTTATGATACTTGTCTTACAGACTTCACTACATATTAAAGTTTTGAGTCCTTTTTAAGATATAAATTTAAATAGTGCAACCGTACGACTGACCATGCCTAAAATTTGGAATTGTCATCCATTTTTTCCGCTTCTTTTGCTTAGTATTCCTTATGACTATTACTATACTGCCTAAGTCTGAGGATGGAAGATTTAAAAAATGGCGTGGTTGTGCTAATTGAAGATGTTGAATTGAGCAAATTATCTCTATATATAGACTGGAAGTTCGTTAATTTAACTATAATACATATTTTTATGTAAAAGAAATAACCATAATTAGACAATAAAAAATGTATTCCATTATAATAAAGAGTCAAGATTACGTTTACTTGAATCTATCTGTATCGAGAACATTTGATTTTGGATTAAGTGGGAATTAAATCAAGGATAATATATCATTTGAGATACATTATTGAAAATTAAAAGGAATATGTATAGTACAAACATGGAAAACATTACACATGAAACTGGATATATTATTTTCGTTTATTATTAACTTAATTAGTTACTGATTTAAATATTAAAGAGTTTGTGAGAGGCAAGGCATTAACTAAAAAGAAGTTGTATAATTTATAGAAAAAAAGTAAGTGGATCAAATTTATAGTTTTTTTTTTCAAATTCAATTTATAATTCTTTAGTTGGATGGATTTTGATAGGTATTTCATTATTTAAACTTAACCTGCATTGATTTAAATTGCTAATGCAAACATATATAAAATATTTATCACTCGCAATATCAATATCACCTTTAAAAATGCATAATGACTAAATTATGTTATGACAGATGTTAATATGAAATAACAAAAATTAAGGTCTACATCTTTATATATTGTAGACAATTAAAATTTTATAGAACACTTTTGAAAGCATTCCTGATGACATGATTTGCATCTTTTAAACAATACTTTATATAAAGGCAAAAAATTTAATATATTTATAAATATGGTAACTATTTCTATTCAAACTAAAATACACGTTACAGGATTAATAACCAAAAAAAAAAAAATTGCCTTTGTATAAAAAAATAAAACATTCTTAGTTCACCGATTGGAAAAGTTGATGTTGTTTTGAAACTATAGTTAATTTTTTTTTTTCAAGGCGATTTTAGACAAATGCAAACTTTAAAGTTTAAATTACAAAGTAGGTTAACTTTCATGTAACTAAACTAGGTAAAATTCTTAATTTAAGGTTTTGTTTGTGTTGACCGAGATGTCAGACTTAATTTGACAAATAACGGGAAAAAAAGTGAATGTAAAAACCAACATATTGAAAAGAAAGTAAGATGGAATAACATTAGTGTCAATTGGAAAAGCCGAAAAATTTATTTTATGCAATTAAATACGCATAAGTGGAAAGTTGTGATTGCAATAAACAATAACTTACTGTACTGGGAAGCAATATCAATTAGATGCAAGAATCCAATATCAAAAATACATTAATTTATATTAAGAAGAAGTTTTAACTGAATTCTCATATATATATATATATATATATATATATATATATATAAACAATCATATATTTTACATACAAATAAGCAAAGAACATCTTTGAATTGTATCTGATATATTATAATAATTGTAAAGAACAACGTACCATTAGTATTTATAATCTTGTTCTTGCCAGATGAACAAAAAAAATGATTGGACACCGCATAATTCGTTATTCCAGACATAAAATCGAAGGAATTAGTAATTGAGGATTGTATTATCTTGAACTATCTCTGCCGCATTTCCTTCTCCATTTGTATGCTATAATCATTCGCCTCTCGTATTTGGCTTGTGCCGCTTTTCTTTGGAAGAAGGAGGAAGGACTTTATTTTTCCAAACATCAAGAATATGTTTCCTCTTCATTCTTGCTTTAACATAACTTCCGTATTCCAATTGGAATTGGAGAAATAAATTTTGCTTGTATTTTGTAGTGGGTTTCGAAACTGAGAAAACATGGCATGTGTTACATATAGGTTACTCTATGTACAAGAGTACATCTAGTTAAGAAAACAGAATTTATCTATCTTTTGGAATTCAGATTTTTAATTTTGAAAATAAGATCTATAAAAGGTTAGGATTTTATACCATAAAGATTCTTGTAAATATTTGATCATTTAAACAATGGATTTGGGATTAATAATGTGATAGTTTCAAATAAGTTGACTTGTCGAAAGAAATATTTATAATCTCTTGTTTACTACGAAAGGATATTAATTTTACCATGTTATGACAAAAAGTAAATAATAACATATAATTTTAACTGAATATATAATTTTTTTCCCTTTTTAATAAATCAAAAAATGGAGAAAATTCCCAATCCTACTTGGCAGTTGGAAAACTATCACAGTTTCTTCTCTCTGAGTTTTCTATTATTAAGTTATATAGAATAGATATATAGATAGATATATTGATTACAACGATTCTTTTTTAGGCATAATTCTATAGGCAAGTTCTTAAATTATATTTTCTCCTCCCTCTTCTAATCTAAATATTTGGTACAATATTTTATTCTTGTGATTGCTCTCTTTGGTTTTTTTGCAAACTGAATTCCTCTCATGGTGAATCAAGTGAACTATATTTAACTTAATTCTTTTAGGTGATAATTACATCTTTCTTTACCCAGATGACCCAAGGCATATAAATTATTGAATGATTAACTCCAAGAACGATTTGGTTGATCTCCTTTTCTTTATTCATTTATGTGGTTCCCCAATCTGTGAATTTCTTATTTCCAGCCAAATCATCAAAGCAAGTTTTTTGGTTCCTCTCCAAAACTAATATACTTTCTTCCCTTGATTTGTTTAACACTTAAGGTCTCTTTTTATCCATAATTCCTGCACCATTGTCTTCACAATCGTCATAATCTTGTTGCTGTGAACTCATGGATTGTTGCAGCAGAATCAAGAACTTCGCCTAAAATAAGATCAAGTTTTGTGCATGGCACACTTCATCCACTGGCCTATTCTCTTCTTGCTTGTTAATAATCGGTTCTTGAAAGTTGAACTCTTTTATGCTTCAAAGTTGAAACATATTTCTATTTATAAGAGTATATAATCGGTTTTTAAAATTCAGAGTGTTGAGTATCCACATAAATTTCCATTAACCTTTGCTTTCCATATGGTTCTTCAGGTGGTTTAATCAAGAAACAATAATTTCCAAGTTAGATTTTCCTCCTGAACATCAACATGTCATATTCATCGATAAATTTCTAGCAACAAAGTGGAAAAAATTATTTTGACTACTTCCTCAATTTCAGGGAAAAAAAAATAGCAAATAGTTACAAATTATGTTTGGTTAACAAATTGAACAATTTTGATGGAAGGAAATAATCATCTTACGCACTATTATGTTGATAACGAGTTACTCTTTTACTAGGGGGTACATTGCCTTGACTTCATTAATAATTATACTCCCTCCGTTCCATAATTATTGTCCAGTTTAAATTTTTATTTTTAGTTTAAATTGTACTAAAAATGAAATCTTAAACTGGACAATAATTTTGGGATAGAGGGAGTATTATATAAACTACCCTTACGGCCTAACCGTCCCAAACCTATTCTTTGAATTGAAATTTTGTTTTTAGTTTAAATTACACTGAAAGCAAAAATCAAAACTGGCAATTATTTTTGGAACGGGAATAACTCTTCCAAATGATTAGTTAGTTTCTTGTAAAAATATATGTATACAACTTGGATAATAATTTCAGAGTACTAGCTATCACTTATCACCTCTTACTAGAGAGCTCTGTTACTTATGATTCCTTTTGCTGTGGATGACAGGTGGCAGGTTGCTGCAAAATACTTATCAACCTGATAATGACCACACTCTCTCGTCCTATAAAATGCTATAATCCTCTTAGATTTGGATATGAGAAAGACAATGTATTTAAACCGCTTTGGCCGTTTGGCCCTGAGGGTTGGAGAAAACATAGTGAGGAGGAGGGCCCAGAGTTCAAACAGAAATCCGCGGTGAGTGTTTTAGAGATGGTAATGAATATGTCAGGATTTGACAGCCGAAGGCTTGTTGATGAACTAAGAGATATTTTACCAATAGTCAAGGAAGCTTATCCAGAAAGTGGGCTACATAATTGTGACGATGAAGAAGTGATAAAGTCGTTTGCTGCAGATGGTTGTGTCTTTATCCTTGTAGTGTTCTCCATTCTTGGTGTGGAATTAGGTTTCCCGGAGCAACATGCCCTCCTTGGCAAGGGACAGGTGCGCGAAGGAATTGAGAAATGGCTAAGGTCGATTTTTTATGTGGGTAACCAGATCCCCCTTTACGTTGTGGAGAAATTGATAAAATCACTCAAGCACTTAGGAGATTTGTGGGAAAAAATTAAGGATAGTCAGCCATCAGGAATATTAGAGAAAACATTGTTTAGGTTCATGACTATTGATCCCTCTCAAGTATCAAAACCAGTCGATGTGATGGAGTGTCTGCGATCAGTCATCCTTGGACCACAGTCATCACAACTTTGCATCTGGGTAGTCGGGAGGAGTGATATAGAAGGCAAGACGATACCAACAAAATCAGCCAGTGCACTTTCCAGATGCGGCTATGTTTTTAAGCCATTGCCGGATGAATTTGGGAGTAGGGCAATCAAATGCGAGCATCAATGGGGGAAGGTCGCAGTTTACTTGCCTTGTATCGAGGTTTTTAGTGCCGCATGGCTAGAGTTGATGTTTACAAGTGTCCGAAACTATGAGTTCCTTCATCACGGCCCTATATTTCAGCTTGAGTCAACACACTACTTCAACTTGTTAAGTACTTTGATTCGCTCACTAGATGATGTTAAAGTCCTTGAATCCGGGGGTGTACTTGGAGGGGTAGACCTTGACTCTTTGCCTCGTATCCTACAACCCTTTTATAAACCGCCCCCATTTGATCCTCTGCACTTGAAAGAGATTCGCAGTTATAACCCCCGGCTCGCAGTCTTTTGGAATTTCAAAGGCCGGATCATTACTTCCCTGGTCGTATGTAATATACTATTAACTCTCCAGCTCGCATCCTTACAGACAGGGTATACCATTCTCGGTAACTATAAGCATCACTGATTACGGGCAGTAGAGAGGTGAGTATTTCTGGTTGTTTTATGGTTTAGCATGTTATATTTCTTTTTTCCTTTTATCTTATTTTATGTTATACAAGTTTTTTTTTTTTTTTTTGGTTACCTTTTTTATTGTTTGATAGGCAGTCATTTTAGTAATCTATTTAGATCATGCCACAGTATCAATTTTCTTTAAAGTTTACATCTCCACTATATTCTGCAATTTAATATGGACCAATATCTCTCGGCCTAAAATGGAGAAATCCGCTTAAACGTCTAACCAGTTCCTACAATAACGAGGAAAAATGCCTTAAATGTTAACAGGTTCTAACCCATTTATAGGGTGTTGGTGACCTTGAGAAATTTTAGGATATTATATATTTCCTCCGTTCCATAATTATTGTCCAGTTTGAATTTTCATTTCTAATTCAAATTATACCAAAAGTGAAATTTCAAACTGAACAATAATTTTGGGACAGAGAGTGTATATCTTTTGCTTGGGGTCTCATTATTTTGAAGTTGTAGTTTTTACTTTTTAATTTTTCCTTAATGCCTACAATAAATGTTTTTCTAAAAGAGGCTTATGCATCTCGATTTCGGATTAGTCAAGGTTATAACTTTGAATATCTAGTGTAGTGTATTCAAAAAAAGGAAATTCATTTTCCGTCCCTCTAAATTCATAGGGGTGATATATTTTGAGATGGCTGATATTAGCTTGCGTATGTAAAAAAATATTATAGGATAGATTAGACAACTCTTGACGTAAATCAGATTAATTAGTTTTAGTATCTACAATGTAACTATGTAAGTTGTAAACCGCTCATCTTGTGCCAAAATAATTTGTTAGAGGAAGAGTTGAAGTAGACTATTTGACATTATAGATGGAGTATTAGTTCTGAAAATCAAACACAGCATCATCATGCTTATCTGCACTCCTTATTTGCATTTCACATTCTCAGACTTCCATCACATTTCTATGCCTATGTCCGCGAAATATTTGTTTTCCTGTTGCAACAAGTTTTGAATCCTCCATTTTACTTATTGCTTTATCTTCTGCATAATCTGCTAAACTGTTTTGACTTTGACAAATTCTTCAGGTTCTCTCTGTCCACAAAAAATAATTTAATCTTGTTACTATAACAGAGAGAATTGTTTTGCGTCACCTACTCACCTTATATCGATGATGTGTTGAGGCTCGAGTGCGTAAATGACTTTCTTTTATGGTTGAATTAGTGCAAGTATTATGGGAGTGTGCCTTAATTGTTGATTCGTCTTACTCCATCCATCCCAAAAAAATAGTCCATATTGAGTTTGCAAATTTGTACTAAAATCAGTACAAAACTCAAAACTCAATAAGGACTATTTTTTTGGGACGGAGGTAGTATTTCGAATGGGGTTCGTGCTTTGGATTTTCGCAACCGTGTCCATTCTTGGCATCGCCACCATTTAAAGCCAGATTTTGCCATCTCCAATGTGCTGGAGCTTTCCGCTTTCCCTAATTGAATCTCTCCCTCACTTTACCTTTTAATTCTTATCAGTTTTCCCGCGCCAAATAGATTCAGTTTTTGCTTCACCTTGCAGCCAGTGCCCAGGTCTACTTGATAAAGCCTACTTCATTCCAAGCTTCAACCTCATAAATGTTCAATCCACCATCAATTGTAGTTCAGCAAGACTGATCCAAAGTTACCAGAGGATATGAATCATGTGATAGCTTTGTTTTCCGTTTAGTACACCACATGTAGTTGGTGTTGCATATTCCCATGATTTTATTTCCTTTATTTTCTTAGTTTATTTGGTCTTCTAAGAAGGGAAACTGATCAAATATATCCAAAAAAGCTGACGCATACCCCTCATCATGTGATCATAGTATTGTCTTTTCAATAACTACTTTTCTCATCCATAGTGAAAGTAAAATAGTGAAAGAGTGTTTAGGGAGGACATTCCTTACTTGATTCCTCATACATAGTATTGTCTTCTTTTTCTTCTTCTTCTTCTTCTCTCTCTCTGGAATCCCCATATAAAATGAAGGAAATAGACTATGTTAAGGATTACATTTTTACTTCGCTTATATGTAATGTCAAAATTGCAAATATTGTTCTCTATAGTTTAAATTACGGAGTATTATTGTCAACGATCACGGCTAAACTTGTTTTCTTTTGTGTAGCAGGTAAAGGGAATCAGGGGCTGATTTTTTCCTTTTTCTTGTATTCATCTGTTGCTGGGGCAGAGAAGAGCGATTGTAAATAGAGACCTTTCCGTTTAGGGTCTAGGTAGCAAAACGTTTATAAACCATAACTCATATTTCCTTTCACCATTGAGATATAGTATAGTGCTAGACCCTTAAATTAGCTTTAAATAGCATAAAACTTGCAGCAGGGAGTCGAGTGCCGATTGATGCTATGATCTTGCATGCTCGTTTTGCTACCAATGTAAGTGAGCAAGGACCATTGCAAGGCTAAACACTCCTGGGCTTTTTCCCAACACTCCTGAGCAATTCCTCTTTCCTTTGGGTAGCTTGCCTATTAAGTTCAAGTATCAAGAGACTGTATTGCGACGAACACCTTCTTTTTTTTTTTTCTTTAATACTTCCTCTGTTAAGAAAAAATACTCATTTCACGCTGAACTTTAAAATTTGTACTATTTTTAGAACAACGCAAAATAGATAAAAACACATTCTCGTCCCATATATTTAAAAACGCACATTTTCGTCTTATTTTATTGTAAAATCTAAATATCACAATATTTTATGTCTCAAATCACTACTCCGTCTAATCTAATCTACCGTAAAAAGACAAAGATATTTTCGATAGTTAGGCCGGTTTCTGGTTTTTCTCTAATTAAGAAACCAAATAATAATTAAATGAGTTAAAAATATTTGTAAATTCAAAAAGAAATAAAAATAATCAAAAAAAATTTTTTTTGTTAATTTACTCGATGAGGTCACTGTAATTTTTTTTTTGCAGTAAATTGCAAATAATAATTAAAAATTTTCAAATTCAAAAAGTTTAACTCCATTAATTTTGTGGGACCCGTTGCAAACACGAAATTTTTTAATTAAGTTTTGCAAAAGTAAACCCTAATACATATATATATATATATATATATATATATATATATACTTTGTATTACTTTTCAGAATTTTACAGCCACCAATTCTCCCATATATAGTGTCACTAGACTACTGTTTACAATTAAGATGTATACCAAGCTGACTAAAAAACCTTATATCATCATTACTACTAAAACGACTATGAAACTGAATTTCCCAATTGACCTCTTGAATGATAGCAACTTTCCTTTCTTCTGAAGTTTTCTGTTGTTTGTCAAATCTCCTTCCATTTCTCTCAGCCCAAATATGATAAGTAGCAGCAGCAATAGTGACATACAGAACCTTTAACAGTCTGGAAATCCAAGCATTAAGATCCCTTGCTGTTAAATTCAGACCCAACCAGTGCAACAACTTCTGAATAATCTCCTTTGTATAAACACAATAACAATAACAAAAACATATGCTTTCCATCCTCTTCTGGTCTTGCACAAAGCTCATGTTGGAATTCTACTTCATGAATAGTGGACAACAATGGCTACACTAGATCAAAGAACAAGAGAAAGAATTTATAGTTAAGATAAAAGAAAGTTTTGTCTCCAAGTCACAAGTAAACTTACTTTCCTTTAGGCTAAATTCGCCCACTACATAGTGTAATTGTTTAGGCGAATTCTCTATGAGATAAAATGGAGATCATGTTGTTTCACTATGCACTTTAGTGAACCAACAAACTGATACAAGGATAAGAAATGTAATTGGAAATATTCCAAGTATTTGGTGATTTCATTGTACACTAAAATCATCCAAATGATCCATATTTATAGAGTTTTAGGAAACTTTTGAGGATTAGACATAACCCTTGGTTATGGACCTAGACATAACTTTTCGTTAATGTCTTTTTACATGGAGCTCATAGGCACAACCTATTACTTGTATCTCTACAATATATTGAAAACACCTACTAGGCACAACATATTAGTTGTGTCCCTATAATATATTAAAAATAACTCCAACAATCCCCCGCTATTTTCAATATATTGAAAATGATTTTTAAATAGATCCACAATAACTCCAGCAAAACCCATGCATAAAATAATGGTTTCGTTAGACTTGAACCACTACCTTAGTGTCGGTTTCATAACTTGTAGTACAATCCGGTAGATTAGCTTTGAACCGTGCGTACATATTACAAGCCACTATTGTCAACACACATAGATTTCTTTCTCCTCAACTTGCATGTACCTTGCCAGTGCATGTAGTACTTAAGGTCTTGTACCCATATCTCTTCATGAATATTAACAAATCCATGTCTCAAGCTTTGTGGATGCCCAATCCGACATTCATATAGGAAAACTTCTTAATGCCCCCGCTATTTTGGCATTTACAAGAGTTTGTTAAGAGCCAATTCTCAACCTGATCCCCAGCGGGAATTATATAGCACTAACTACTTTGGGATAACTATTGTAGTGCTCAATTACTTGTACATTGTACTATCGCTCATTGAATTCAAGACTAGAGCATTTACTAGTGTCGAATTGAGGTTCCAATGCAAGCAATAATTTATGGACTTTACCATATCCCTTTAAGACATTCAGTCTTTAGATCAAATATCTTTCAAGATCTAGTCCTTACTTATGAGTTTGTTAACTCAAATTTTAAAGATCATCTCTTCACACGAGTCTATTGACTCAAGTCTTGGCAAGAATTTTAATTCTCATATGAGTTCATTAACTCATCTTGTGATCACAATTTAAATAATAATGCATGCAAACTGTTAATTACTATGATCATATTTAGAAAATTGAAGAACCAATTTGTTCTTTCAAACATTTCATTCAACCTAATAATGAAATCATCCTCCCTAATATGAAGTTTTGAAATCACCATGTCTGATTTCTTTCTTCATATTCCTGGAAAAATTAGCTCCATTTCTTTTGTTACAGGAATTTTACACTTGAGCTCTTAGTGACATTCCTTTTAACAATATGGTATCTTTCCTATTACCTTATTCATTATTATTTAAGTTGATATTATTTCAAAATGGACTTGATACTTTGTCCATTTTCTATACTGTGGACTTAGGTCAAGGATCATTCTCATTTTCCTTCAATCTTAATAGAGAATTCTTTTATTCTCTTTAAACTTTTTCATTCTATATGAAGAGTTCCAAATTTTTCAAACATATGATCTCCCTTTTCTTTGAGATCTCATGGAAATTTTAAAGTATTTACACAAACAATTCAAACATAGAGTAAGACATGAATTTGCAAACAATATATTAACACATATGATGTGAATTCATAACTATATCACCATTGTCATACTATAATTACCACAAATAAGTGTAGCATCAATTTAAATTAAGCTACTCGCACACATAGTTAGTTTTATTTGTTACTTGTCATGTAACTTTGCACATGTCGAATTTGAGGTATTACAACAACAAGAGATTTTGCTACTAATATTTAAATCTTGTTCCCATAACAAGATATATACCACAAATCAAAATATTTAGCCCTTGTTGTTGCTTCTTAGCCTCAATGACTCGATTATTGATCTCAGTTCAAGTTGTCTCTTTTCATTTTCTTTTAACCATTGTCAACATTAACGTGTACATATCTTTATTGAAGACAGCATATTAAAATCAATAGACCTGATTATTATGTGCATATCCTGTGAAAATGCACGAAAAACCTCTTTCTCCCAACTTCCTTGTATTAGGTTATGGGACCTTGACAATTGACTAACAACCTCAAATTCTTAGTGATTGAGGTTCAATTTTCTTTAGTTCGAAGAAAAATATATAGGGCTTATAGAATCTCTTGTATTTAGAGTTCTATCAATATATCACAAGCTGTTGAGCAACTTTGCCCTTAAGAATTAGTTAAATGCCATACTTAGACAACATCAATTTTGCTTAATGTCTTAAGCATTAACACACCTTTCTACAGGTGTATAAGAAGCAATACTTTATTTTGTACAAGCTCAAAAATTTTGACTACATTTCACATAGGTTCATATATGATAAAGTACATGCATATAAACTATAAACATTATCATGAATTCAACTCTTGATTTTAATTTGCATACATCACTCTAAATTCAGTGAATTCAATTAAAATCATATATATAATTTTGCAAGTCACATACATCATATTTAATTATTAACTATATGTGCATATTCATTTGAGATAGAAGTTCCCTTTAACTTTTAACATATCGTATGATAAGTTTTACGGGAATCACTCAGGTTTCAATAAATTGATTGAACCTTTTAGGAATTTTCTCAATCTAGCGAGGCAGAGTATGTGTGATTGTATCACACTTTCTCTCAATTCCTTTTTCAACCAAGACATTTAGTCTGACCAGGTATTCAATCTCAAATTTAATAGATAACAAATTTTTCTTTTTGGTTTCTAAAACTTATTCCAAGTCTATATATACCAAAAAAATTAACTTGTCATTTACATACGAACATATAATGACCCATTTGTCATTTGAATGTTTATTCAATATGCACTTATTTGATTCATGTTTATTGAATCAACACTACTTGTTTTCATACCAAAAAATAATTTCACAAATTTGAGTTTCTATGTACAATACATAAAATATCATTATCATACAATAATGATAACTTTGACATATTCGTAATGTATGTTGATATAATAATATATCATATAGACCATATATCATGTGAATTTTCATAAATAAGACACAAGTTTAACTAGTATTTTTTCATTAACAACCTTTCGATTTATGTCTCTTGAATGACTAGACATAACATGTCATTCATATGTTTTTCATTCACGTCCTTTGGTTTTACTTTACCTTTTAGATGACTTGACACGATTTTGACTCATGTCTTTTCAAGTAAAAATTATCATACATCACTTTATGTTGATACCTCTATACTTGTCACGGTTAGACACAAATTTTAGTTTTTTGTCATTTTGCCATGAATCTCTAGACACAATTGTTCATTGTTGTCTTTTTATTTAGACTTACTAGACATACCCTTTATTGTATCTCTTCATCCAAATAAATTAAAAAAGTCACAATGATTCATGAACGACACCTTTTCGGGTTAATGATTACTAACAGTTTGTGTCACTCCATGAAAATTATTCATTCATACAAAATATTCAATTTAATCATGAATAATGCATTACGTGTACAAAAAACAATTTATATGAATTTCATATAAATTGCAAATTCATTTAAGCAATTAAAGTTCATCATTTAACAAACACAAATACACGAAACTAGCACTTTATTGGGATCAAAGTTCCTTATGTGATTAACCCAAAATCAAATAATTAATATGTGATGCACTCACTAAGATTCTGCGCACAAGAATTTATTATTTTATTTGTTTTGTTTTACTTAAATTTTCGTCGTTGACTTTTCCGTCGACTTTATCTAGGCGACGACTAAGTCGACGAGGCCAAACAGCCAGGCACTTTAATAGATGTCGACTTTTCTGTCAGCTTCAATTTGGTCGACGAACAAGTCGACATAGCCAAACAAAACGCATAACAAATTCCAACAGATGCCGACTTTTCTGTCGACGTTCTTTTATCATCAACAAGGTTGACGCCACTTAGCAAAAAATTTATAACATGCAATACAAGCAATATTGCTATATCACATAAATGCTAATTTTGCATTTTTATTTTTTTAAAAAAGGTGATAAAACATGGCCAAGTTCTCTATCAAACCTTTTATAACATACATTTTCTTAATTAATCACATTAATTAAATATGATAGAAACCACTCATGCGTGCAATCAACAAATAATGCATAGTAAATTTCTTTTAAATGCAAAATTTAATAACTTTTAGGACAATGTACATTCAAGTACAGATCACATCACTATATTTATGTATTTATCAAACAAATACATACCTTGAACTTGAAAAGTCACAATTCACAAGTAAAATATATTTCTTACTTTGTTGACGAGATCCATTGTATTCTATCATTGCCCCTTTTCATTTGAATCCAAAGATCTGTAATATTTCCACTATTTTCGTGTACAACGAAAAATATCCTTGCTTGATTCTTCAAGTACTAACCATTGTTTAACCAAAATTTAGCCTAAAGATTGTTGGAATTCTCTTTCATAAATAGTAGACAACAATGGCTACACTAGATCAAAGAACAAGAGAAAGAATTTATAGTTAGGATAAAAGAAAGTTTTGTCTACAAGTCACAAGTAAATTTGCTTTCTTTTAGGCTAAATTTGTCCACTATACAGTGCAATTGTTTAGGCGAATTCTCTGTGAGATAAAATGGAGATCATGTTGTTTCACTATATACTTTAGTGAACCAACAACTTGATACAAGGATAAGAAATGTCATTGGAAATATTCCAAGTATTTGGTGATTTCATTGTACACTAAAAGCATCCAAATGATCCATATATATAGAATTTTAGGAAACTCTTGTGGATTAGACATATCCCTTGGTTATGGTCCTAGACATAACTTTTTGTTAATATCTTTTCATATGGAGTCCATAAGCACAACATATTAGTTGTGTCTCTACATTATATTAAAAACACCCAATAGGCACAACATATCAGTTGTGTCCCTATAATATATTGAAAATAACTTCAACAGCTCACACTTAACTATTTCTTTAAAATTCCCTAACTTAGCCAATCTGGATTGAGTTAGAAGACGATCTAACTGCCAACCAATAGATGAAACTATGTTTGGGAACAGCATAGAGGCTCTAAACAACTTGAAACTTCCTGTCTTTAGGTCTATGTCCCATTAGCCACTTATAGCCTCTTCTAGTAGTATATGGTTTTCCTACATTCACCAGCCATTTTCGATTTTGAATATCATCCAACAGCTGATCCCTAACTCGCATTAGTTTCCTCCAATGTCATTCACAATCTGCTTTCAGTTCATAATTCCAGATCTCATTCTTCAAGTAGTAAATATGAACCCATTTAATCGAAAGACTTTCTTTTCTCTCAGCCAGGTTCTAGATTTGATTATCTATTTGTGCTTTGTTCCACACCTCAGGATTTTTAATAAGCAGTCCACTTTGGGATTTATCTTTGCAGATATCCTCCCAAGCAACCAAAGATCAACTTTTCCCCTATTCCTTCTCTCCCCATAGAAAAACTCTACCAACGCTTTCTATTTGCTTAATCACTTTCTTAGAAATAATAAGGATACTGGACCAATAAGAGTGCAGAGTCAACAAAACAGACTTTATCAATACTAACCTACCGGTATATGACAGATGCCAAGATTCCCAACAGTTGATTCGTCCACTACTTTTTCCACCAAGATTTCACAGTCCTTTTCTGTCCAGGCAACAGGAGATAGCGGAACCCCCAAATATTTAATCGAAAAGCTGCCTGGCTCAAAATCTCTGACATGCAAAATTTGATTTTGTAATTCCTCCTTCATATTTCCAAAGTGGACTGTAGAATTATTCAAATTAACACTAAGCCCTATTACTGCAGCAAAATCATCCAAAATTTTCTTCATTATCTTGACCGTGTTTATATCTGCTTGACATAGAATTATCAGATTGTCTGCGAAACAGAGATTGATAATTTTTAGCTTTTCACACTTAGGATGAAACTTGAACACTCCCTTCATGGCTTCCATCTGAAACATACGGGTTAGATAGTCCATAGCCAAAACAAAAAGTAGAGGGGACAAAAGATATCCCTACCTCAGTCCTCTCTTCCCTGCAAAGAATACAGAGCTGCTTCCATTTATATTTAATGAGTAAGTACAAGTACTGATGCTTTCCATAATCCAATCAAAAAATTAAGCAGGGAAACCAAATTGAGAAAGCATTTCTGCGACAAAATCCCAGTGTATTAAGTCAAATGTCTTCATAAGATCACCTTTAATCAGACAATAAGCCTTGGAGTTTTTCCTTCGATATAGCCTAATCAACTCCTGGGTAAGTAGTATATTATGTAGACTGGATCTATGTTGGATGAAAGCCCCTGGTTAAATGCAACTAGTTCTGACAGGACTCTACTAAGGCGTAAACTTAGTATCTTAGAGATACACTTGTATATCGTATTGCAACGTGCAATTGGACGATATTCAATTGCATTTTTCGATCTTTCTGTTTTATGTACTAAAGCAACTAATGTGGTACTTAATTCTTTTAGCAGTTTCCCTAAGGTAAAAAATTCTAATATAGTATCTGTTACTTCCTCACCTATCACATTCGATGATCCCTTATTAAATCTACTATTAAAACCGTCAGGTCCAGGGCTTTTTAAACCCTAATATTAATTATATTAAAATTTTAAGATTTATTAAGGTTTATTGTATCATTACTTATACTAATTATCAGTTATATTAATTATAAAATATTAAAATATTAATATTAGGGTTTGCTATCTGTACTTGCAATGAGTCCCACAAAATTAATGGACCCAAATATTTTGAGATTTTAGATTTTTTTATTTTATTTTATTTTTTTGAATTTTGTAATATATTTATAATTTTCTGTAGGAAAACAAAAAATCAAATTACAATAACCCACCAGGTAAAATTAATAATTTTTTTTATGCTTTTGCGTTTACAAGTATTTCTTAGTTCATTTATTATTATTATTTAATTGTTATTTTATTTTTTAATTAGAAAAAAAAAACACAAACCGGCTAAACTACCGAAAATACCCCAATTTTTTGACAGAATATTGGATAAAACAGTGATTTGGGATGTAAAATTCAGATTTTTACCTAAATCTACTGTTTCAGCGGTTCGGTTTTTTAGTCGGTTTAATCAATGTGAAAAAAAAAATTCAAACAGAGATAGTATGTTCTTATTATAATTCCTATACATTCAAACAAACAGTAGAATAAGAATTTCAAGGCCATTCACATTCCAAGGAACCCAAAAGACCTTTAAGACTTCAAGCAGAAATCAAATCAAATATTATGAGATGACGTTACACTTGGACACAAATAGGTTGGTCTAGAATCTAGATGTCCAGTATGCTTACCTCATCCGCATCATCATGGAGAGAAGGAGTAATGGGTAACGTTTTAACGTGCAGAAAATCAACATTTGTATACAGTTATAATCAACATTTTTATTACTGTGAGAATAAAATATTAGAATTTAGCCACACTAACACACAGGTGCACACACGCACACATTAAGTTGTAATGTACTTCTTGTAAGGGAGAGGCAGGATGGTGATGTCAGACCATAATTTTTAGTTTAATTATGTTTGTTTCGTTTTTTTAGTATGTATTTTTAAGTATTTTTTATATTAAAAATATAAAAAAAAATGTATTAAAAATATAAAAAAGTATGTTGAGACGAGACAGATATTATTATATTATTATGAAAAAACCATAAAAAAGTATGTTGAGACGAAACAGATATTATTATATTATTATGAAAAAACCATAAAAAAAAGAACAAACATAGATCTCTTCAACTAGTTTTACTTGCGTTCTGTCATAGAACTATTTTATCAATCTACCAAAGTATTCCCTCCTGTCTTTATTATAAAGCATTTTTTATTTGTCCTGAATTAAACCTAGAATATTTTTATAATTGAAATAAAAACTTAAAAAATATTTTCTAATAATTAAAAAAATACAATAAATATAAAAATATATTTTTAAGATTTTTTTCAATTAAAAATATATTATAAATGAATCATAAGACAAATCAAAATGTCTTATAAGAAAGAGCGGAAGGAAAGGAAGGATCGGAGACGACGAGAAGTGGATCCATTACTGCCCCAGTTTGACTCTTCAACCAGCCCTTGCCATCTTTTTTTATGGCAGTCCCGTACCACTCAAAAAGTAAGATCAAGTATCATGCCGATTGACAGGTTGAGACAAAAGCAACAACGTCAATCACATAAAAGGCCATTTGTCAAATCAAAGAAAGCCTGAATTTTGTAGTTAGTTTTTAGTTACATCTGGGATACGTGATGCGACTCGAACGAAGACTTTTAACGAAAACCAATCACAACTCACGTGGATGTGTCCAACCTGGCATTTCCTGGCCCACCTGGTTAATACGTGACAAAGTACTGTAGCATAAAATGTTTTGCTGGTGGGCTGACGATACCCGGAATTGTACCGCCGGTATAAGGTGGAACTCCGACTAGGGTTTCCTGCAAAACAGAGCCTCGGGCGTCTCCCGAGGGTAGACACTCCGAAGCTCAAGTTAGAAAATAGGGTTATGTATGTGTTGATATGATAATTAAGATTGCGTACCTTTAGTATGGAATAAAGGTCTCTATTTATAGACTTGGGAGGAATCCGATTCCTACTAGGGTTAACAATAATAGACCGCCACATCAGGACGATCTATTCCTAAGGCCAAGTAGTGGGCCGGCCCAGTGATGGAGATGGATCTGGACTCGTCAAGTGCCCATATCAAGTGTTAATTATGCAAAATAAATAAGATTTGACACTTAAATAAAACTGACCTGGCCCACATGAAACAAATAAGCTTCAGCCCAGCCCAAATGTAGCTGTCCGCAGGTGAAGACCCGATCCGGGAAGGCGACCCGTCTCATTTGAATCCCACCCGAACGGAAATTAAGCCCCACTAACACGCACGTTTCCCAAATGACGGCTGGGCAATTATGAGTGCCTTGGATTTCGGCCACGGTGTCGGGTCGTGGGAAAAAAGGCGCCCCCTATTTGTTTAACTGGAAGAAGGGCTAAGGACTTTGGCCATATATTTTTCTCGCTAAACCCAGAAAACTCCGTATTCTCTATTCCGGTGCATCAAATTCCTTCGTTATCAAATACCTCCACCAAACAGAGTTTGAATAACCCCTCCGACAGACTCCAACCAGGGAGCACTATCTCACACGTAAGTCTTCTAACCTCTGGACATTCTTATCATTGTTCGTTGGTGTGTATATTTTGCTTTGCCTGAACCTGGTTAGACTTGCATATACTAGGATAAGTATGGCGTCACAAACAGTTTCCGATTTTGTATCGACCATAGATTCTGCGGAAAAGGCCGATTTTATTGCTGAAAAATATAACTTCCCCATAGATCTAGATTATCGAGCTCCCGTAGGCACTGAGAGGGCTAACAATCCACCAGAGGGGAAAATCACTGTGTACGAGAGGTCCATGTTTCTCGGCCTACGGTTCCCCCTTCACCCTCTATTTGGTAGGTTAGTACAGTATTATAAGATCCCGCTTCCTCGATTTACTCCAAACCTAGTCACTGCCGTCCTTGGTTTTGTGAAGCTTTGTCAAATAAAGAGGATAGCGCCTCGATTGTTGGTATGGAGATACTTTTTTAAGGTCTGTGTGCCCTTGACCAAGTATAAGGATTGGTATAACGTGAAGACCAACGTTTCCTCAAAGGCCAAACGTATAATAGAACTCTTCGACGGTGCCCCATCGTGGAAGCCGAATTACCTGTTTGTTTCGGCTCCCGACGATGTTTGTATGGCCTGGGACTATCGGGAAGCTCATGAGATGGGCGGTGTGGCAGACACCTGGTCCAAACACGACAAGGCCAGAATTGAGAAGTACAGGGTGGATATCGATTCCTTGGAATCTGTCGAGGACATCCTAGGCTACACGGCAGTGCAACACTACGTCCCACCAGTTCACGTCGAGAAGAGAAAAGGTACTGACTTGCTATGTGCTTTGTTTTTGTTTTTAGGTCATGTCCTCCAGCAGAGATACCGTTGGGTTGTTTGGTGACGCCAAGATTTTTGAAATTAAAAATTCAGATGACGAGGGTTCTTCCAACAAGGTCACCAAAAAGAGGAAGCTGAGAAGGTTGGTGAAGGCGTCCGACGCAGGTGCCAAGGCTAAGAAGAAGAAGACTCCCACCCTCGAGGGGGTAGAGAAGCTGGTCGAGGAGCCGGTCCCGATCGAGGTGGAAAGGGAAGAAGATCCTCCGAAGGTTACCTCTCCAATCGTTGAAGAGGTGGAGGCTCCAATGCCCGAGGACAAGGTACCCAAGGCAGGTCCAGCGATGGAGCGGCATCCGGAGTGGTTCAAGCCGATTGAAGCTTCTCTCGAGAAAAAAGGCATCGAGGACACTGACGGTTCCTCATCATACACTGCTGCCGCTGCCATATATCATTTTGGGGACAACAGGATCGAGTGCCCCATCATCGAGGAAGTCGCCGCGGAGTTGACTGAGGAAGAATCGTTGAAAATGGTAATATTTCCATCTCGAGTTATGTTTTCTCGGAGATACCACGCTGCTTTTTGTTGACGTTTTGTGTTTGTTGCAACTAACCACGGCGATGGCTAGCATTCTTATGCATGAGAAGACGTTGAAACGGGACATTCAGAGTCTTCAGGCTGAGAGAGGGGTCCTGGAACAAGAGAGGCAGTCGAGTGAGGCTTCGAGAAAGAGGGAGGAGGCTTTGAGATTTGCTAGAGAGCAGGAACTGGCCAGTGTTCAGGCTATGTACAAGGAGCTTGAGGCCAAGCTGTCCGAGTGCAGGGAGACTCATGTTCCTCGATCCGAGTTACCGGCCTGGATAATGCATTTTTGGTCGAGGATGATGTCCACGGATGGGCTGGCAAGTATTCTGGTGGGCATTAGCAATGAGGCTAAGATTCTCGGGGGACATGGCGTGGCTGTTGCTGCCCTTGAAAGGATGGAAAGTGGTAAGACCATCAACGCTGGATGGCTGCAACAATTTATAAGGCCGCATCCCAAGAAGACACTCCACGAAGCTCTCAAGAAAAGAGTGCAGCGACTTTCCGACGGACAACTTCCTCTATTTGGGCCGCTGTGTGGTGCCGTCCCTGGGATGAAATCCTCGATGGAGATTTCATCCTTCGAGGGGGAGGTCCTCACGTTGCTTCCTGACGACGCCGGAGAAGAGGTGCGTGTTCCAGAGTTAGCTCCCGACTTCATCGGCGTCAAGGTGGAATGGGAAGAGGATTCTTCGGAGGGACCAGTCGAGGATGATGGACAAAGCAATCCTGAACCAGAGGGAGCGTCAGTCCCTCCCCTCGCCGAGGAGACCAACGAAAACCAGCCGACACAATCTCAGGGCCCGAAGGAAGTGTGACCCTCTTCTTTGTAATAGGACTTTTGTGGATAAGGTTGTAGACCTTAGGAAATTTGTATGAATCGTTGAACTCTTTTGCCGACCAAGCTGGCTCACTTTTAATATTTATGTCGCCTATTCCAGGATTCGTATTTTGTTCATCATTGTCATCTACTGATTCTCGAGGAAGAGGAGATTACGCAGTTTCCCTTGTACGCGATGATCTCCTCGATTCTGAGGAAATTCGGGGACGTCCATAATACTAGCAAGGTGAAGCTTCTCGAGAAAGAACTTTCAGATGCTGTCAAAGCGCTGAATCTACGGACACATCACCGCTTGGTACAGCGCTTCAAGCGACAAGAGGAAGAATGGAAGTGCCGACTTCATCAGTATGACTTAGACTTCCATGCTTCTTTGTCCCTCGAAGCGAATATTTATGAGGAGATGGAAAAACTGAAGTCGGAAAATTCTCGATTGAAGAAGCGCGAGAAGATTGTTGTTTCCCCATGGTTTCTCGAAAAGCTCGACACACTTGCTTTGGTCGAGTCGCAGATAAAGATCCGGACTGAACGTTTTATTGCCGCCATCGACCTTCTGAAGAAAAGATCCAAGGAGGTGGAGTTCTATTCGAAACAAGCTGCCGTTCTTCAGAATATGTTGGTGGACAACGAGATTTCCCTGCCCATTCTTGACGACCTTGATCCGGAGGGCGAAGTCCGGGAGCGAGCTGCTGCCGAGGAATATCTTCTTAGAATCGATGATCAAGACTGGGAGATTCTAGATTTAAAGGATAAGCTTGGGCACTGCGTCCATAAGCTTAGGTCAATGGGGTGGTCCGGCCTTATTAAGCCTTCTCGTTTTAACCCGAAGGGGAAGGACCTCCGGATTTAGGCAGATGCATTGTATACCTCCCCTTTTCTTTTTCTTTTAAACCTGCACTTGGTGCGAGGGAATTGTACTTGGGCTAAGGCGTGTTAGCGCCAGTTAATGATATTCTAGAATATTTATATAGCGCTTTGTTTAGCCGGCGGTTAATTACGCGGCTTTATCGAGGAATCGGATACGGATTCCTCGGAGTACTGATGCCGCGATCTACGGCGGGTGCGAGGGGAAGTCCTCGGCTTAGGGGTCCGGTTGTTGAGTACACGGCCCACATCGAGGATGGCTCTATAACGGGTGTCCATCTCGGTGACTAGTCATAGGGTAGTTTCAACACGTGCAAACATATATATGACGAATAATGAATTTATTGAAAGAAGTATGTAATGACTCTTATTGATAATTACCCGAGGACCCGGGTTAGCATTACACACATATGACTGAAAGCAATAAAACCACTTAGCAAACAAAGTCTCACGTAGTATGCAAGGAATCTAAACATAGAACCTGCGGAGATTCTGAATGTTCCACCATCGAGGAAGGACAATTCCCGTGTCGTCAGTTGTCTGCAATCGGTAGCAGCCCGAAGGAGAGGCTTGAATGACTCGATAGGGCCCTTCCCAATTGGCTGTTAGTTTCTCTGGGGCCTCCGCTCTACTGGCGTCGTTCTTCCTTAGGACCAAGTCCCCGACTACGAAGTTGGTGCTCTTAACACGCTTGTTGAAGTTTCTTCTGAGGACCTCCTTGTACTTAGCTTCTCGGACTTTTACGACATCCCGCCGCTCCTCGAGCAGGTCGAGGTTAGTCCGGATATCCTCGTTGTTGGTGTCCTCGACAAAGTTAATTGTTCGAGGACTCGGCAAACCAATTTCAACCGGGTGAACGGCATCCATTCCGTAGACTAGGCTGTAAGGCGTTTCGTCCATCGAGGAGTGAGATGTGGTGCGATAAGCCCATAAAACGTGAGGGAGTTCTTCGACCCAAGCTCCTTTTGTATTATGCAGTCTTGTCTTTATTCCGTGTAGGATGGCCCTGTTAATCGATTCGGCTTGTCCATTTGCCTGCGGATGGGTGACGGCGGAGAATCGACGCTCGATCTGCATTTCTGTGCACCATGATTTGAAAGGTTCACTCTCGAATTGAGTTCCGTTGTCCGACACGACCACCTTGGGAACCCCAAACCGGCAAACTACGTTCTGCCAGAAAAAATTCAACACTTGTCTTCCCGATATCGAGGTCAATGGTTTCGCTTCTACCCACTTGGTGAAGTAATCTACGGCTACTATAACCCATCGCAGTCCTCCCGCCCCTTTCGGAAAAGGGCCGATGATGTCAGTTCCCCATTGGTAAAACGGCCAAGGACTTTGTATGGTTACCATCTCGTGCTGTGGCTGTCGAGTTATTGGTAAAAACTTTTGGCATCTGTCGCACTTTTAGACGAAGTGGTAAGCGTCTTCAAAGACTGTTGGCCAGAAGTATCCGGCTCGAAGTATCTTTTTTGCCAAGCTCCTTGCCCCCATGTGGGCTCCGCACGACCCCTCGTGGACTTCCTCGAGGATGTATGCTGCTTGATTTGCTCCGACGCACCGTAACATTGGCAACAAATACCCGTACTTGTAAAGAATTCCATCCTTCAGAGTGTATTTAACTGCCTTTAATTTCAATGCTCGAGCTTCCTGTTTATTGTCGGGGAGTGTTCCATTCTCGAGGAAGCGGATGAACGGGGTCATCCACGTCTCTCCGTCTTTGGTGATAGCCATGGAAACTTTAGGGTGAATGCTGGGCTCTGGAAGCGTCTCAACCCAAACATTATGACTGAGGTTAGCGAAATTGGATGAAGCGAGCTTACTTAATGCGTCGGCCCTCTTGTTGTTGGTCCTGAGAACGTGTGAGATGGAGCACTCTTCAAATTTGTCTTTGATTTCTAAGACCTTTTCGAGGTATGGTCGAAGGTGTTCCTCTCGGACTGTGTATTCGCCTTTGATTTGTTTGACCACTACCTGAGAGTCACTGAATACTTGCAGATTTTGAACTCCTAATTTGAGGGCCATGTTTAACCCTGTGATCATTGCCTCGTATTCAGCAATATTATTGGTGACCGGGAAACCAAACCTCAGAGCGTAGGAATATTCTGCATCGTATTCCTCGAGTTCCTCGATTTCTCGAGACGCGACGGGTTTTGCTAGGATGATACCTGCTCCTCCCCCGTCTTCGCAGGAAGAGCCGTCGACATATAGGGTCCAGGCTCGAGGATCTGTGCGGGGTTGTTCACGCAGTTGCTTCCTCGGTATCGATTCCTGTGTGGTTCCCGGAGTTCTAGGCATTTCTACCAGGAAATCTGCGAACGCCTGTCCTTTGACAGCTGTACGGGGTTTGTACTCGATATGATGTTCCCCCAACTCGACCGCCCATTTCATCATTCGGCCTGAAGCTTCAGGTTTGAGGAGGACTTGTTGGATGGGTTGCTCAGTTAAGACTTGTATAGGATGAGCCTGAAAGTACGGACGCAACCGTCGGGCAGCGAGCACAAGGCTCAGGATAAGTTTCTCCATGGGGGTATATCGAGATTCTGCTCCTTGTAAGACTTTGCTGACGAAGTAGACTGGGAGCTCCTTATTGTCCTTTTTCTGGATTAATACTGCGGATATGGCTGTTTCTCGGGCAGCTAAATAGATATATAGAACTTCCCCCGGTTGCGGCTTTGCGAGCATAGGGAGTTTCTTGAGGTGTTCTTTTAATTCTTGGAAGGCTTTTTGACATTCATCGGTCCATTGGAAACCCCTCCCTTTTCGTAGGGTTTTGAAAAAGGGAAGGCTTCTCTCTGCTGCTCGAGATAGAAACCTGTTGAGTGCTACTAGGGATCCTGTGAGTTTTTGTACGTCCTTGACAGTTTTCGGGGCTTCCATTGAAAGTATTGCTTCAACCTTTGAAGGGTCTACACTTATCCCATCCTTGGATACTTGAAATCCGAGGAACTTCCCAGAACCTACACAGAAGGCGCACTTTTTTGGATTGAGTTTCATGTTTATTTTGCGTAGGATCGTAAAGATCTCCTGCATGTCCTCGACCACTTTGCAGTCCGAGTTGCTCTTGATAACCATGTCATCCACGTATATCTCGATGTTCCTCCCTATTTGATTATGGAAGGCTCTATTAACCAAACGCTGGTAGGTGGCTCCAGCGTTTTTCAGCCCAAACGGCATTTTGTCGTAACAGTATACTCCAATCTCTGTGATATAAGCCATCTTCTCTGCGTCCTCCTTGGCCATATGGATCTGATGATATCCTTTATACGCGTCGAGGAAGCTGAGAGTCCTGTAGCCAGTAATACCTTCCACCATTTGGTCAATTACGGGCAAGGGGTAACAGTCTTTTGGGCAGTATTTGTTGAGATTAGTGTAATCTTGGCACATACGCCAGGAATTGTCAGGTTTGCGGACAAGGACCGGGTTGGCCAGCCAGGTTGGCCAAAGCACCTCTTTTAGGATGTTGGCTCGTACTAGCTTGAGGGTTTCCTCGTTAATAACGTTATTGCGATCTCGAGCGAAGATCCTCTTCTTTTGTTTGACCGGTCTGACATTTGGATCAACATTTAGCTTGTGCTCGATAACGTGTCGAGGGACTCCGGTCATATCGAATGACGACCACGCGAAGATGTCTCGAAAAGTCCGCAATAAGGCAATTATTTCAGTCCGCAACGCACCCCCAATGGATACCCCTAGTTTGATAGTTTTTTCTGGTTCTTTCTCGTCCAAGATTAACTCTTCCGTCTTACTGCTGAGTGGCGGGTTTTGCTCAGCATCCGCACTCGAGACTTCTTGCTTTCTCTCTTTATCTTCGACTTTTGACACACCTTGCTGAATTGAGTAGTATCCTGATGTGGTGGCGGCGAGCTCCTGCTTTACCGCTTTCTTTCCTACCTTTACTGCCGTGAGAAGACATTCTCTAGAGTTGCGTTGGCAGCCTTGGACTATTCCTATCCCGTATTCCGTTGGGAATTTCATAACTAAATGGTAAGGTGACCATACAGCGCGGGCTTGACACATCCACGGCCGTCCTAGGATCACATTGAATGGCGAGGGAGCATCGATTATGGCAAAATCCATAGTTAGATTTACCGTTCGAGGATACGTCCCTACCGTGATTGGAAGCCTAACGATCCCGCTTGGGATTATCGTGTGCCCGAAGAAGCCCATCAATGGTAAGGTAGCAGAACGCAAGTCTTGGTTTTGTATATTCATTCTCTTGAAACAATCACTGTAGATGATGTCGATCGCACTACCATTGTCGACGTACACGCGACTTACCCCCATGTTACCTATGATGGCCTCAATAACCATGGCATCGCTGTGGGGGCACACGACGGGGACGACGTCACTATCTGTGAAGACGATCGCTTCAGTTCCTTTAAATCGCTTGTGACTTGGCTCCTGTGGTGGAGTTTTTGTCACTTGTCGAACAGAGGCTTTTAACGCCGTGGTGGAGAGGACTTCGAGAGGTGCTCCATAAATTGCTCCAACATTGTGGGTAATCTGCTTAGTGGGATCGAGAGGAGGTATTTGCTGTATGGGTTGCGGTTTGTTATCGAGGGCTGGTTGGACAGGATATTGTGGGTTATCCCTCGGTTGCCAGTTGTTTCCCCGGTTGTCTCTACGAGGCCCTCGATTATTGTTTCGCCTGGGGAAGTTGCGAGAACCGTCGGGTTTCTCTCGAGAACCACGGGTATCTCCTCGAGCAGTGCCTTGTGTGTTCTGCACATATTGCTGAAATTTGCCAGACTTCACTCCCGCTTCAATTTCTCGTTTGAGCTCTCGACAATCCTCCGTGTCATGTCCGTGGTCCTTGTGATACTCGCAATACTGATTCGTGGACCTATTCGGGTTATGAGTCAGTGGCTTTGGAGTTGGAAACTCGTCTTTATGGATCTGGAGTATTTCTCGTCGAGGCTTTATCAATGGAGTCAGTAACCTGTCGAGCCTGGGCAGCCACTTGACGATACCCGGAATTGTACCGCCGGTATAAGGTGGAACTCCGACTAAGGTTTCCTGCAAAACAGAGCCTGGGGCGTCTCCCGAGGGTAGACACTCCGAAGCTCAAGTTAGAAAATAGGGTTATGTATGTGTTGATATGATAATTAAGATTGCGTACCTTTAGTGTGGAATAAAGGTCCCTATTTATAGACTTGGGAGGAATCCGATTCCTACTAGGGTTAACAATAATAGACCGCCACATCAGGACGATCTATTCCCTAAGGCCAAGTAGTGGGCCGGCCTAGTGATGGAGATGGATCTGGACTCGTCATGGGCGTTTTACCTCAAGATTCTTTGATAGAAGATGATGATCTGCTATGCTCGGAGAAGTTGTGTTTGGAAGGGTTGAAGCCGGCAGCGATACCCGGCGGTGTATCCGTGCCGATGGTGGTGGAGCGTTAGTAAAGTGAAATCTCATTCCGTTTTGGACGGAGGCAGAGTTGTATAAAAAATTACTGGTGGGTACAGAGCGATGACGTGGCGAGTGGTAGATTTTGGCACACCTATTGGTGGACGGTGGTTTTGGAAATAGATTTAGGGGGTGCCTAGTTCAACAAAGGCTATGGGTTTGAGAGTCATTGAAAGTAAAATTCATTCCAAACAAAAATGTTAAGGGAATCAAAACTTCATTTTAAGTGCTTGGTTCATAATTACTATGATTCAATTGGAATAGATATGAAATTCCAAATTTATCCCCTCTTCATCGTGCCTATGCTTGATTACTCCGCCGCCACCAATTCAACAAGAGTCCGCCAATGGAGGTCGACCAGTGGGTGGGTGCAGTAGATCTGACCAAATTCGGCAATCCAGCAAAGAAGGCCGAAAGCGGGAAATGATGACTTGAAGAGTTTCAATTTTTTTGGGCATAAATTTCAATGGATATGAAAATATGTCTTTGTGCAGAGTAAGAGATCGAGAATATGGGTAGATATTTGATGACAAAAATGAAGTGTGTTGATGTTGATAATACTGCTGAGAAGAGTGGATATAAGAAGAATTAAAAAATTTGACGATAGAATAATTTTGATTTTTGTAAGGAGGAGAGGGATGAAGGTGGAGGCGGGAGAGGAGGAAGGAGTAGGATGAAAGCTAAGGTGACTGATGAGGAAGAAGAAAGGTGAGAGGAGATCGAGAGAGACAGGAGCAAATGATGGAAAAGTTAAGAAATTTATTTTCTTTTTTTTTTCCTATTAAATCCACCTAATAAGAGTGGAATCAAAGGGTAGCATCTAAACTGAATATTTTCTCTCTAAAAAATAGCGACAAGTCGTCGTCAATTTTATTTGTCTCCTTCTGTCATTTCGCCTTATCATAATTATAAGACATTTCTTGATTTCTTCTTCGAGTATTTAACGCAGTTGACGTCGTTAATAATTTTCATTTAGAGTGTATGTAAATTTCAGTTTGAATTTTTTATATTTCAATCGATTGTGGTTATATACTACTCATAACTAACCTAACTGATTTCATTAAATTTTGAAAATTACTTTCTCTTATCCTAACTAGTGGTGGACCCGTGCGTTGCCCGAGATATGAAAATATTTCGATATACTAGAGCGGGAATTCTTTTTAAATAATCTAGATGAATTTGTTAACATTTTAGGTTGTTATGATTGATAATATTTTTGATATTATTAACAAAAAGATGAAAATATTTATCACAATAGGGACAAAGTAAAAAAAACTAAAAAAAGATTAGAATAATTGTACAAAAAATGTTATTAGATGCCTGGGTATGGATTAAAAAAAAGTAACTAAATCACAACCAAGGAAAATCACACCTTATCTAATGCTTCTTTGTAGACAACGTTTGTGATACGGTTACCGAATTCTCCATTTCGGTTACAAATGAGTACTTTCAATCCTTTTCTGGATTTCACTCTAGATAAAACAATGTACAGCTGACCATGCGTGAAGACAGGACGTCTTAGGTGTAAACCAACGTTTTCAAGTGATTGTCCTTGGCTCTTATTTATAGTCATAGCAAAGCAAGCAACAACAAGAAACTGTTTCCTCTTGAGTTTAACATGCAAACTTTTATCGGTAGGATCAATGACCATTCGAGGAATGAGGACTTTTCCACCAATATTTGTGCCAGAAATGATTTTTGCATGAATAACCTGATCACCCAAATCAAGTACTTGCAGCCTAGTTCCATTGCATGATATTGGTGAATGGCGCAAATAACGGAAGAGTAATCTTAGTTAAATCTGGATAATTAGTCACATTACCTTTGGGTTTTGTGAACCCACAGATTGAAATCCCAGTCCATCATAATTAGCACAAACATCAGAATCATCGTCCTGACAAAGAAAATGCGTAAATCACATTTTAACAATTAATAGGTTGTAATAAGGATCAAAACAAATGATTTCATTACCAAATCTTGGATGGAGTTGTTGGAGAAACGGGTTATGATGTCTGGATTGATCTCCATATGCTTGACTCCCAGACTGTACCATTCTTTGCCCAGATTGTTTGACGTGATTTCAAATTTGAATAGTGCGGTTTTACCCACAAGTTGGTACAGTTGTTCAGGGACCTCGCCTTCTTCTAGAGTCGAAGATTACAACGTCAGTACACTACTGAGTGATGAGATAATTTTAAATCATGACAGTATATTTATATGGTCATTGGATATAAAACAAAGGGTATTGTTACCGGAGGGGTGATTTCAAGTAAATCTTTGGCTGAAACATTCACGATCTTTTTCACATCACGGTCAAATAGGACGAAGGTCCGTTGTCCAGTTGAGTCTTCAAGTGTCACGAAGACTTTGTACCTACGTTTTCCATATTGGTTAGTAATAACTTAAAATGAAGGCAGGATAATTGGAAATTGTCAAGAGTAACATGCAGTTTAATAGTATATACCTAGCGCAAGGATTTGGCACAATAGCTTTGTAGACTTCATTGCATCTATAAATTTTTTTGCAGTTGTCCTCAGATGCTTCATTGACATCGGTCGGTTCATTCTCAAGATTTAGGTTTTTCTTGATTGGCCACTCTTCAACCTTTTTGTGACACTTATTGCAACCAATGTAGTACCATTCCTTTTCCGGTAGGATTTCGTCAACAGTGACATACCAGATTACTTGTTGCCTACATAAATGAATTATATCATATATGAGTGGTTATATTTAAGTAAGTGACAATATAGATTTTAATAAATGAAACAAACACCTGCATAGTATTGCTGATATCTTTAATGGTTTTCCTCTCACACTTAAGTATATCTTCAGGTACCAACATAGTTGTTGTGTTGGTGAGTGTTGATATCTTTGAAGCGGAATCGAAATTAGCACTATTCTGCAATCTGAGACAGTGAAGAGCGAAACATTTGTTCTGAAAAAGTCATTTTTTTTTGAAAAAGTAATTAACAAATATTAGAGCATATACATACTTATCCTTGAAACTGGCAATCTCTTCAATCTTGCAATCATCCAGCCATATTCGCGTACCCCATAGAACATTGCTAAGTTTCTTTTTTTCTATCAAAAGAAAACAATTTTAAAATTTTGAAATTTTTGTTTATTATGTCATAACAAAAGGGTTAATAATCTTACTCTGATATTCCATGATTTTAGCATGCATAATTACAGTAACCACTCCGCACGAGTTGTTTTTAGCATAATGGTCTAGGATGACATCCGCATGTTCACTCCACAAAGTACATATGATGGTATCGTCACTGCAAAAGATTTAAGATAGCAAAAACATATGAAGTTCATTAAAAATATGAAAATAAGAAAAATACGATAATTTACATATGAAGTGGAATAGTGGTAGACTAAAGAGCATTATTACTCTAAATCACGCATCTCCACATCAACCAGATCTTTTTCGATTCCACGGCATATCCTCTTTTGCCTTTTGCCTACAGCCACTATTTCACTTATGACATCTGGAAAAAGGGTAATTATTGGATTAATTTGTCTAAATATTTAGTAATACTTGTGGAGTCATATATAATGTAGAAAAGACAATGTACCTATCAGTAAAGATTCATTCACCCTTTTGTTTATGATATTAGCAAATTTCGGGAACTGAAAACAATATTCACCAATATAAGGACGATCCACAAACTCGGGAATTGTCGCAATCTTGGTACTGCGTTTGAATATTATTTTGTATTTGTTATCACTATATCTTTGGAGCTCTTTGTCAGTAGCCGTACCAAAATGGCTTATTTGTTTGTACTCTCCCTCCTTCATGGGATCCTGAAACTTGTATATTAGGTCTTTTTTAATTTCAGCAATGGCCCTATTGCCCTGCAAAATAATAATACAACAAAGAAAATGAAATTTTAGTAATCAAATAATCACAATGATAGGTGTGTATATATGAACATATATATATATATATACTATTTTTAAATAATAGGTGCAATTTACCTTTTCGTCGATTAAGACGCTCTCAATTCTGGAGATTTCATTATCATCATTGAAATCTATCTTTATCCACACGCGTAGAAGACGAACTCGGACATTCCATCTAACTCCTCGGCTATTATCGAGCTCGTTGAGAAAATTAAATTTGGAAGACATGATATACAAAACCAATGCGGATGTGAGTGTATTTTGGTGTGTGTTTTGATTCAAACCATATGCTAAATATTTATAGGTAATGAAAGTTCCGTAATTTTTTTTATTTGGATAATGCACCATTTTTTTCGGATTAGGGGAGAATATTTATGTGGTCAAACTATGAAATTTGTGTGCCATGATTAGCGCGCTTAGATTACATTAATAAAGATTTAATTTGATTTCAATTTTTAATTTATTAAGAATGTCCAAATTTTTATTTAGTAAGAATGAGAAAATTTAATAATTATCCCAAAAATAGTAATCATGGAATAATTTTTGGGAAGAATGGCCTGGGACTTGGGCGTCGTCTACGTTGCGTAAATTCCTGAATCACATAAGCCGCACGAGTCACTCCTAATCTTTGCTTCCAATAATAATTAATTATTTTGATTTTCATTTTATGATTTAGTAAGTATGGGAAACTAATTTTGAAATTTTGGTACATTAATTGTAATTTGAATTTGGACGGAATTATGGGTCATAAGATTTTTTTAAAATGGTGTTTGAAAATGGGATAATCAATACATACCTAAAATAGTTAAGGATAAGACAATTGTGAAACTGAAATTTCATCCATGTTTATTTGCATTAACGGTGGAGACATATATGTAATTAAGTGAAAGGGCTATTTTATTTTTTTTAACCTGGTTAGATAATCAGGTGTATGCGTAAATAAGTAAAATTAAGTTGTTACAATAAAAATTTACTATATCTAATTGAGTCTAATTTTTATGAAGGTTTTATTGGATATCTCATTATGTGACATGTGTCCTAAAAGTTTACTCTTTTAATATAGAGGATTATAAACAATAAATTTAAATTAAATTTTAATGACCCGTTGATTTTTGACTTATAATTAAGATCGGGATACTTATTTGCGCCTTATATTAAGGATGAAAAGATATTACCAAAATATGTGTGTTTGTTGTTGTCAAAAAAATAAAAAATAAAAATGTGTGTTTGTTTGATAAAAACCCCAAACTTGGGAAGAGTACGTAGTTCACTTTTTTTTTCACTGTATACTCCTATCTTTTTTCTTTTGTGAACATGTTTGTTGGAAAAGAACTGTATACTAATTTTCTGATCTTTTGTGAACATTTCACGACGGTGTTTATTATTATTACTATTATTTACAACTCGTAGTCTGGCACGCTCAATATTCTGGAAGATGATTATTGGGTGCGATGATTATTTCGGATGTTGGATGTCCGATAAATTTTCCTGAATTTTTTTTTGAGACTAAATTTTTCGAATGTTGAAGTTCAAAAGGAAAAAAACCCGAAAATGGCAACGAGGTGCCGACTGGACCCATCGTTGAAAATGAAAAGGAAAAGGGTAAGGTTAGTGGTGAAAAGGGTAAGGTTAGTGCCGACTGGACCCGAAAACTTCTTTTTTTCTTTTTGATAACAAATTCATCATTTACATTAAAAACAATTACATAGAGTTACGAAGAATACACACTTTGGCTAACCTATGTCAGCCTTCCACTATATTACCACTTATCTTAATGACATTTTTTGTACTTCTATCCTTACCTAAACGTTGGAAAAAATATCGTTTCTACTTAAAATTTTGCCTTCGTCGTTAATTATATTCAATAAATTTTTAGTTAGTTAATTTTACCCTAATGTTTGAAATATTTACCATTTTTGTTCAATCGGCCCATTTTCCGTCTAAATTAACGGATCTCCGTTAATTTTTTTAATAAAATAATAACTTTAATTACAAAAATATCCGAGTAATTTTTAAAAATTTTAAAAATAACCTTTAAAATATATAAAAATAACAAAACAGTCCTTTTTCACTTTTTTTTATTTTTCTCTATCATGTTCCATTTCTCTTTACTACTTTTAATGACCATAAAAGTCTATTATATGAGTTTTAAAAAAATATTTATTTATTTTCAAACTCTACTGTAAGAATTAATCTTTGTATGGTTCTAACCCATGATTGTATTTATATAAGTATGTTAATTTTTTTAATAATATAGTTTAGCAATAAAGACACAATTTTCTGATTTATTTTATTCCTCCTAACATAAAGATTAAAAACATTTAAATGAAACTAATATTCCACATAAAAATAAAATATTAGCTCAAATAAAAAAATATTAATATATTTTAGTGTATTACAAGTTTACTCAAGAGTCTATAACTTGCATTAATATAATTCATAAAAAATAACTAAAATAGAAAATAATTAAGACACTATTTTTCTGATTTATTTTATTCTTCCTAACATAAAGATTAAAAATATTTAAATGAAACTAATATTCCACATAAAAATAAATTATTAGCTCAAATAAAAAAATATTAATATATTTTAGTTTATTACAATTTAACTCAAGAGACTATAACTTGCATTAATATAATTCTAAAAAAAATAACTAAAATATAAAATAATAAAACCTTAAAAAAATCCTCCAAACATAAGTTTTCCTTCTTGAATCTAAAACCTATTTTCTATCACAATAACTTATTACTATATTGTTACCTCCATTCATTTATTTTAAACTAAAATCATATAAAATAAGCTAGTAAGACTTCCTCTATAGTAAGATATATTAATATCTCAAATAATTATTACAAAATGTTAAATCCTTGCATTGATAAGTATAAACATTTTTTTATAAATTATATTATGCCATGTAGTCTCTGGTTAAATTGTAATACACTAAATTATACTAATATAATTATTACAAAATGTTAAATCCTTGCATTGATAAGTATAAATATTTTTTTTATAAATTATATTATGCCATGTAGTCTCTGGTTAAATTGTAACACACTAAATTATAAATATATATTGTTTTATTTGAGCTAATATTTTATTTTTATGTGGAATATTAGTTTCATTTAAATATTTTTAATCTTTATGTTAGGAAGAATAAAATAAATCATAAAAATAGTGTCTTTATTGCTAAACTATATTATTAAAAAGATTAACATGCTTATATAAATACAATCATGTGTTACAACTACACAAAGATTAATTTGTGCAGTAGAGTTTGGAAATAAATAAATATTTTTTTAAAATTCATGTAATATACTTTTATGGTCATTAAAAGTAATTGAGAGAAATGGAACAAAATAGAGAAAAATGAAATAAAAAAGTGAAAAGGGACTATTTTGTTATTTTTATAAATTTTAGGAGTTATTTTTTAAAATTTTTAAAAATTACTGGGGTGTTTTTGTATTTAAATTTATTATTTTATTAAAAAAATAACGGAGATCCGTTAATTTGGATGGAAAATGGACTGATTGGACGACATTGGCGAAAATTTCAAATGTTAGGGTAAAGTTGGCTAACCGAAAATCTATTGGGTATGATTGATGGCGAGGGCAAAACTTTGGGTAGGAACGACTTTTTTTCCCCTAAAAGTTCCCTAATATCTTCTGTAAGAGGAATCAACGAGTAAGGACAGGTGTCAGACTGTAGTTGACAATCCTGCAAACCCCTTTCTAAGGCTGCTTGGAGACCAAGGAGGCATGCTCTTCCTTCTGCATCCTCTGCTGATATTGCCTGGAAAGCATATGTTCCTGAATCTATGTAACGGCCTTGATTGGATATAATCTCCCAAGCACCTGCACCTTTCCCCTCTTGTTCCAGGTAAGCCCCATCTTTGTCCTTATATAGTATTTCCCTGTCATCCTGATTCCTTCATATGTTTGTCTCCCTTGGTGTGAGATTTCTTGTGGTATGTTCTCCTGTGCCGGGGATCTCATTCTCCTGAAGGTTCTCCATTTTTGGTAAGCTTGAATCTGAACCTGTCCCGGATCTCTCAGTTGTGTATCTCACACTGCTTTATTTCTTGCTAACCAGACGTACCATATAATAAAGAAAGATTGTTGTATCACTTCCTTGTCTGGTGCTGTTAAAAAACCAATTTCAGAACCATTCTGTCAAAGGAATTGGTGGTCTGTTGTCGAAATCCAAGCCCAGCTGCGAACATCTCCATACTCGTTTAGAATGCTCACAGTCCAGAAAGATGTGTTGAGTGTTCTCTTGATGCTTCCCACATCTTGCACACGTTGTGGGGATCCGCACCCCTCACCTATTAAGAGCCATATTAGAAGGTAGTGCATCATTTACCATTCTCCACAACAACCATTGGATTTTCACCGGTACCTGAATAGACCAAAAGACTTTCCATGCTGGAGAATTCAGGGAATATGGTAGTCCGTCCTGTGGTGTATTGGCCCCAAAGGTTCTTGTGGTGCCCTGTTGACGTGCCTCATGGTATCCGCTTTTGACTATGTATAGGCCTGAGCGTGACTTGGCCCAGACCCTACGGTCCTGGGCAGCCGTTTAGCCTTTTGGCACATACATTCTGAGCACATTCGGGACCGTCTCTGGTGGAAAGATTTCCCTAACCTTTGACTCATTCCAATCCCTGTTCTGGTTCCATAGATCTTTTACTTTCAGACTTGAGAGTTTTGCTGGGAGTGGAATACTTTTTAATGGATTGTTTGTATCTTGTATCCAATCATCCTTGACCGATGCTTGCTCCCAATTTCGGATTTGCCACTTCAGGCTAGTTTTGAGCAGATCTCTACCCCAGAGGATACTACGCCAACCCCATGATGCTGTTTTGGTCACGTTGCAGTCTAGGAAGTCGTGACCTCTTGAATATCTGGCTAGAAAAACTTTTGCAAACAATGACTCCTTATTTTCCATGATGCGCCAAGCCATTTTTGCAAGTAAAGCTTGATTCATCTCTTGTGATGACCGAAAACCCAGACCTCCATGGAATTTGATTTACATAAATGACGCCATGCTTTCCAGTGGACACCAGGGCCCTCCTTGTCTGCATTCTAGATAAATCTCGCGATAGTTTGGTCTATTTGTTTGGTGATACTTTTTGGCAGATTGAAGGCTCCCATCATATAGATTGGTAGCGTCGCCAGTGAGTGCTTAGCCAGGGTGATTTTTCCTGTCATAGATAGGGACCGATTTTTCCATGTGCTCAGCTTTGCTTTCATTCGCTGCACTATCTCCCCAAACAGTAGTGTTTTCTTCTTTATAAAGTCTAGGCACAAACCCAGATATTTCTGCTGACAGCTTCTGATTGGGATTCTGAGCCATGAGCACATCCAATCTTTGAAGTTCGGTCCTATGTTAGGGCTCACTAGGATGGTGGACTTGACAAAATTGATTCTTTGTCCTGAAACCTTCTCATACTCATCTAAAATACTCTGTAATGCTCTCACATTCTGCCGAGTGGATTCCGTGAAAACCATACAATTGTCCGCACACGTTAACTGTGTCAATCTCGGCGTCATACTTCCCTTTTTGAGCCCAAATCCTCTTCCTTCCCTATTCAGCTTCAAAATAGTCATTGACAGCACCTGTTGACAGATTATGAAAAGATAGGGCGAAATAGGGCACCTTTGTCGTAATCCTCTAGTTGGTGCAAAGTAGTCTGATTGGCTTTCATTCACACATACTGAGAAAGTAACTGTTGAAAAACAACGCCGCACAAGAGTTACAAAATGGGTAGGGAAGCCCATTTTCAGCATTACCCACTCTAAAAACGACCATGACATTCTGTCATAGGCCTTGTTCATATCAATCTTGATTGCAGGCCACCCCACGCTTGCCTCTCTTCTTTTTCCTGATAAACTCTATTGCATCATGCGCCAGTAGGATATTCTCCCCTATGTATCTCCCTGGTACAAAGCCATTTTGTCCTTCTGAGATGATGCCTGGGAGAACCTGTTTAAGCATGTTTGCTAGGACTTTTGCAATGATCTTGTATTTAACATTTGCAAGGCTTATCGGATGGTAGTCAGTAGGGACTTTTGGATGACCTTTTTTTGGGATGAAAATGACCTTCGTCCGGTTCCATTCCACATCGCACCAGTGATGGTTTAGTGCATCCAGGCATGCCCGGGTGACATCTTGCTTTATAAGAGGCCAGTATCGTTGGTAAAAGCCAGCTAGGCAGCCATCTGGCCCTGGCGCCTTCCAAGGGGGACATGTTTTTTATTGTTGCTTCAACCTCACTACCTGAGAAAGGGACCTCTAATTTTTGTTGTTGTTCCAATGACATCACCTCGTCAACCGTGTCTAGCAATGGTGGTCTCAGATCACATAAATCTTTCTCTAGTTGGCTATCGGGTTCTAATAGAGTCGACTGAAAGTGCTCCCTTATCTGATCTTGGATTTTATCCTCATCATAACACCAAACTTTATTTGTGTCCATAATGGCGCTAATCCAATTTCTCTCCTTCCTTTTGGTTGCCCAAGTGTGGAAGTATTTGGTATTTCGTTCACCTTCACAACTCCATTTCACCTTTACGTGTTGTGCCTAGTAATCATTTTGGTACACCAGGAGGTGCTCCAATTCTTTTTTCTCACTTGCTATTCGTTCTTAATGTTTGAGGATTTCCTCATTCTCTTGCAAGCATTGCAGCTTTGTGAAGCATTTCTTGATTTTACCATCTAGAGCTCCATACGATTGCCTACTCTAACTCGAGAGGTGACTTAAACTAGTTTACAGAGCTTTGGATAAGTGACTCATTCGATTTGCATCCTCATTAACATTGTCATTAAGTTCTTGTAGCTACCAAGTCCTTTGTACTATTTCATGATGTAACCATACACTTTACCCAGAATGATTCAAACCTCAAAGGTTTAGTAGACTTACCGCTTCTCTCCTGTCTTGTGTACAAAATGAGAGGGCCATGGTCCGAGATAGCGATCGACAAATTCAAAACATGAGCTTGTGGAAAATATTGCCTCCAAGCCTGATTTGCAAAAACACAGTCCAACCGTTCTAGGATGCACTCTATTTCCTTTCGATTATTGGGCCAAGTGAATTTGTTTCCCCTAAAAGGGATCTCCATCATATCCAAGTGTTCCAGCAAATCTCCTAAAAACTTCGTATGTTTGTCTTTGATCATAAACCCTCTTTTCTTATCTTCCTGTTCCAAGACTTGGTTTAGGTCACCTAAAAGTGCCCAGGGCAGGTCCTACTGTGCAACCAGCAAACTGATATTATTCCATACTTTGACTCTTTGAGACTGATCCGAATGTCCATACACAAAAAGGAACCCCATCTGGAATCCGGTAGCATCTGACACCCTAGTCGCCATAAAGTTAGGCGATTTGTTCAAAACTACTAGATTGACATTATCCTTCCACAAAAGAGCTAGACCACCAGACAAATGGACAACATCTACTACTTTTACATTACTAAAACAAGACTGATCTAGCCAACTATCTAGAACACTTGACAAAACTTTAGTTTCCTACAAAAACAAAATTTCAGGCCTATAAGTGGTCCAAACGTGCCTGATGCGTTGCTTGGTAGGTGGCCGGTTAAAGCCCCTGTAGTTCCATGAGAGTACTCTCATGGTAGCTGGGGTGGTTAATTTGGTTCAACCCCCGCAAAACCTTTGTCTTTCCTTCCTCTTTGTTCCCTGTAGTTGGTTCCGGCAGCACTATATGCCGCCTTTCTTCAATTTCTTTATCTAGCAGACCCACAAGATGATCCAACTTGCAGTCAGATTGTCCCCCCATCCCTAACAGAATTTTACCTCCTTTGGCTTCTTGGGAATGTTGTTAACACTTGCCTCAGACCCTTTGGAGCTCTCAATCTCAATTACTTCTCTGGATCTCTTCCTATTAAACTATCCTATTGATCCTTTCTCCCCACTCGCTTCAGTATCGAAATCTGACAGTCTTCTTTGGCGAGATCTGGTCACCCTTCCCGCCAGTGTTAGGGCGTCTCTGAGCACAACTGGCCTAGCAGGACGTTCCAGGACTGCCCTCATCATCGCCTCCCTCCTTTGCTGTCTTTTAAAAGTTGTCTTGTCCACTGGATCTGGAACTGGTCGTTTGCCACGCCATTTCTCCTCCATTCTGTCAAATTTACGATCTGACATGGTGCACATCCTCATAACTTCGTTGAGTTGTAAGAATCGAGTGAGTCTATCGAAGGAAGTGGTGAAAAGGGGCCCAGATTTCTTGGAACTTCTCCATGAAAACCCAACAAGTCATCTGTTATATGATTCCCAGATAAAGGATTAGCAAGATAAAAACTTCTACGCTAAGAATTACCTTGATTGGGGGGTGGAGGGGGGCAGCCCGTTAATGTTTGGGCCTTTTTTTTCTGGCCCAAACTGCTGGGTTCGCTGGAAGCTTTGTGGAACTCTCATGGCAATCGATTCTGGGCCCAACATCATATCATAGTCCTAGTGAGACTGGTGGCCCGTTAGATGCTCCAAAACCTCCATTGCCATAAGATGTTGGAACTGTGTTGGGCCTGGAGGCTTTAGGCTATGTACTGGGCTATAGAAACTTGCACTGTTCAATAGGCTGGCTCGTGTGTTGGAGAAAAATCTCTGACCCAATCTCTGCCCCATTATGCCGCTTCCTGATTCTGATTCCGGTGATAACCAGCCTGGTTCTGCCATTTCGTGAAACTTGTGCTTGGCATCCACGTAACAAATCTCTACCCTGATTATTCCTCTGTCCAAAACGAAAAGATTGTGTGATCTGTGGATCGGACCAGATTCTCGTCTCTGCCATATTAGCCCTGGACCTGATGCTTTTGTTCCTTATTGTATTAGTTTGCATATTATTGACCTGGCCCCACGTCACAGACGGTTTACCTCCTCCTGCGACCATTCCGAGACCATCCTCTCTCCCAAAACCTCCAAAACCATCCGTATTAGACCTTGCCACCGGTTCAAGGCTATCAATCTGCATATTATCATTGCTATTCAAATCATGACCTACCTTCTGAACCGCATACCTGCGATGATTTTTTATCAGCTCCAAGTCAAAGGAGATGTGAGCCTGTTCCCCGGAGTTCCCATCTAGCTGGTTGCTATACACAAATCCGTCTAAGATATCCTCTTCTCGCATCACCCGGAAGACATGATAATGCTTATGTATATACTCTGGTGATAGTTGAGTAGATTTCTTATTTACCTGACCTTCAGTCATCCGCATATACATCGGAAAAAGGTTGCTCTGTTCATCTCTTTTGCAATCCATGTTCCTTTCAGCCCCATTGAGACCAAAACTTACATCTAGATATTGGTCAAGTTTTTCATTCCGGTCAATGCTGCAATTTTCCATGGCATGACCAACTAAACCACACCTTTGGCAGAATTTATACAACCTATCACAGCTGCATTTAATCCAAATGTTGTCCCCATTCCATAAATCTAAATAGAAACCTGATGAGAGTGGGTCGTAAGGCTTCATTGCTACTTTCTCCCTTAGGTACGTTGCCTTCCTTGCATCCATTTCACTTGCCCTCACAGAGAGTGGGTCGCCAATCATCCTTGCCATTTTGGTCGCATAGGAGCCACTAGTGCATTCCACATGGAGCCCATAGAGGCAGATCCCCATAGAAATTCTCTCTATCCTCAGATTGTCCAAAGACATGTTTGGATACCATCGACTCAAAACAAGCAGACCACCGTCCACCGTGAACGGACTGCTGTATAAGACCATCTTAAGAATCTCTCTGGAGTTAAACTTGAAAACAAAGAAGTTCTTCACCTTGTGTAGAACTATGGTCTGGCCGTCCCAGTTGTTGCCGACATATGTTTGCATCTTCTCCCAGCTGTAATTCCTATCATCGAAAAGATACCCCAAAAGGCAGTTCCTATGTTGGTTAATAGAAGCATGAACCTCTTCAAATTGGAGACTGCACCTGAGGCCTCGCCTATGTGAGCGGTACACGTTTTGGCGGCGCTGTCTCCTTGCAATGCCATCACTGTCGGTCAGTGATCTCCCTTTGTTACCTGTGTTTTCAAGAGTTTCCGGTGAGGAGTGATCTGAGAACCAATATTCCATCTTGGAAGTCTGTATATAGGAAGAAGTTTGGGAAGTATGTGAGTTATGTGAGTTATGGCTGTGATGGTGTGTATCCCTTAACGGTGGTACTTTATATAGATCTTTACGACCGCAGGTTTCCTCTCCCTTCTCAGAGGAGGATAAAGGAGAACTGATTTAAACGGCGTAATGATGACTAAGCAACAGGCTGTCGTCCTGTCAGATTTAGAACAGGGGAAAAGAAGGAAACAGAAGGGATTATTACGTCTATTCCTAGTAGCCCAAAACACACCCAAGACCTAAAAGTTGAAACCTTTGTAGCCTTTGAAAATTCTGGAAATCCTTTGAAGCCAGAAATTGGTACAGACTAATCCCAGAGTCACCTCCACCTAAGACTCTGTGAGTATTAGAAAAAAGGAAAAAAAAATTATTTATGGTGACCTTGGAAAAAAGAAGTTCTCGATTTTGGTCCTCTTCACAAAGTGACTTTTAGAGCTTTGATATGAGGAAAGACGATGATGAAAAGGTTTAGGAGGCTTCAAATTCTAATTAGGAAGCAAGGACCTCCGTCGGGTATAGTGAAACGCCCCGAATTGTGATTGGGCAACTGATGCGGTAGTCTACTTAAGTGGAATAAGCTAACCCCAATTGGATACACCAACCGGTTATCTACTGATTAAGCTTTTAAACCGACCCACTATTTGAAACCTTCTTTACACTACGAATGGCCGGTTGTGACATTTCTTTCTCCTTTCCATTATTTCTTGGCTTCTCACGCTCCAAATTAAAACACTCCCAAAATGCATACCTTTCCCATGCAGATCCTTTCCTTGTTCTGAAGCAATCTCAGTATTGATATGATTCTCTTCACTAAGGTCAGCCTCTCCAGCAAATTGAATTTAAATTTTGAACCGGTGGTGACATTAGTCTTGGTCCTTTTCTGATTTGGAATGAACTTCCCCTTATTACCCAATAGATTTACGATTCAGGGTAAATTGCAATGTGTTGAGCATAAAAACCTCCCAGATAAATGGACGTGATTCGGGGCATGAACACGATTCGGGGTAAATTACTCGTATAGAATGGACGTGATTATACATCTGACGTAGTATATTTTTTATACTTCTAACTCGTATATTTTTATACTTCTGACGTATGAAAATGTGGAGTCGTGAACTGGGTACCGTGATAGTAGGTAGGTTCTTGGATGTCCGATTGAATTTGAAAACCAAGGAAGTTTTTGCCTTCCAAAAAAACAAGGAACTTTTTACTCTGATATAAAAAAGAATAGATCAAATTGCAAAAGTACCCACATAAATTTGAGGCTTGTAATATATACCCCTACTAGCATTGGATATAGGCATCAACCGTGATAAACTTTTGATGGGTTACAAGACGGCCAAATTAGATGTGGTTTTATGGAGAATCCTTAGGTGGAACTATAATCACATGGATTCTCTCTTATTTTTTATAACTAGATGTTATTATGTTAACCCAGTGCATTAATAAAAAGTCATTAATAAACATAAAATGTGAAATACAATTGAATTTCATAATTACATGTATTATTTAACTGTAAACAAATAAGGTTGTAATCATAACGTAAACTATTGCATGTCACATTAAATACAAGTTTTCCATGTACTGAAGGGGTCTGAACTCTAAGTTTGTTACAAAACAATAATTAGTATACAAATGGAATTAAATAAATTCATAACAACAATACATGAAATGAAATAAATAAAAAGTGTAATATTACAATAATAATATGTATAAAACTAGACTAAATGTGACTGTAAAGCTTAAGATTCATATAGTTATTTCAATGTATATTTTTCATAATAATTTATGTTTTCTTTTTTGTGAAAGTAAAAGTAAAAAATATATTAATGATAAAAAGCTCACAATCGTCACCACTTTACAAAACTTTTACTACTACTCTGACTGTACTCAACTCTCTATTTACATTAGTTACACCATCAGTAGAATTAACCTTTATAATCTACTGACAATACTTTTTAAGCACTCTTTCATCTGACTTGGACCATGGTTTCTGCTGCTTTCCCCATAATCTGCATTTTACTTCATACTGGATCTGTTTGAGTAAGTCCTCCACTTCCCTGTCACCACATTTAATAGTTTTTTGTTCCTCTCTTCCCATATGTGATAAACTGTTGTTGCAATGACTGCACAAAATATTTTTCGTTTTGTCCTCTTTTTTTTTTTTTTTTTTTGGTAAACCGTTTAGCCAAGCGGCTAAAACGTCAGATTACATATACAAAACAGAGGGTGAACTCAATTCAGCCTCTACTAACACGGCTATAGAGCCTGGGGGGTCATCAAAAAAGCAAACACCCCTATATACATCTAAGGCTTGTTTAGCCAGAGTATCAGCGCACAGGTTATTCTCCCTGCACGTATACAAAAATTGGACTTCCCATTCCCCCTGCAAGACAGTGAGAATACTTCTTAATTCAGGGTCGAAGGGAGTCCTAGCTTCCTCTCTTAGGCGATTCACTTGTTCTATCGCCAGTTGAGAGTCGGATTCCACAACCACCCTGGGAATTCCCCGTTGTTTTGCCACCTGTAGTGCCAGCAAGATAGCCCTGAGTTCAACCGTCTCCACAGAGCAGATTCCTTCATTCTTGTTAAAAGCTACCATGAACCGGCTAGCATCATCCCTGATGATTCCTCCCACAGCAGCTTTTCCAGAATTCAAACAGACCGCCGCATCACAATTCACCTTTTGCCATAGCGAAGGTGGCTTTTTCCAGCCTAACTCCTTCACCCTGTTACTGCGGCTTTGCTGCCATCTAAGCAGATTCTGGCTTCTTGCAATTTCTTCTGATTTGTGCACAGCAGACCTGACAATGTTTCCTACAGCCGCAGTCGCTCCATTAAAGACTCTATCATTACGGCAGTTCCATAACAGCCAACAAGTAGATCCAAAATTCATTCTCCATTTAAAGTCGTCAGCTTCTAAGTTGGTTCTGAACCATTCTTTAGCATGCTGATGGAAAAATCTTCGCCTTCGAGACTCAGGTACCACCTGCATCCAAACCTCCCTTGCTAGTTGGCAGTCACGTAGTGCATGCAGAGTTGATTCGACTTCCCCGTGGCAGCACAAGCACATCTCAGAGTCGCTAGCCCCCCTCTGCTTGCACAATTCACTGGTCGGGAACCTCCCATGAAGTGCCAGCCACAAGAATGTTCTAATCCGCTGTGGCCCTTTCCATCTCCACGCTCTTTCCCAGTCTCTATCAACCTGCAAATGTGTGTCATCATTAGCTAATAGATAAGCCGATTTCACAGAAAACTTACCTGATCTGTCGAACATCCAGCGCGGCCTATCTGATCCTAAGCACTCCATTGGTGGAGGAATACTAGAAATTCTTATCACCACTTCTGCTGGCAGGAATGGTGCAAACTTCGCCACGTCCCAACTACCATTTGAAGATGCGAAATCCGCAACTGGTCTCCACTTCCATTCCACCGGTACTTGGTTCACTATGTGGTCTGATAATCTTCCTACCCCCTCGATCCATTGGTCCTCCCAAAAACGCACCGTCCTACCATTTCCGATAACCCATGTAGTTCCTTTCAGTACCAGATGGAAAGCATCAAACACCCCTTTCCATGTAGGAGAAGCATTCCTTGTTCTTTTGAAGTGCACACTCCCCCCTTCCTGTCTACCGTACTTCACCCTGAGTACTTGCACCCATAGTTCCTCTCCGTTAGTAACTAATTCCCAGCCTATTCTCATCAAGTAGGCCGTATTCATTTCTCGTGTTTTCCTCAAGCCAAGGCCACCCCTCTCCTTTGGGCTACAGACTGTATCCCACTTCACAAGATGCATTTTTCTCTTGTCCACCGTTGACCCCCAGACAAAATTCCTTTGGGATACATTCTTTGCATTTTTCTCTGACTCTACCAAATTTCCATTCTCCAATTAATCCTTCTGTTTCCTAACCATACTTGCACCTTATCCAGCAGAGCTGTTGCAAAGTTGTTGCAAAGTTACATTCAAAAAACAGGTGCCTAGCAGATTCATTGTTTGAGAGCAAAGAATGTATTTGCTATCCACCACAGGAACATTCATTTGCACTAGTATATCTCTAGTCAAAATGCTCTGTTTCCATACTAACCAAAAGATGAACCCATGCTTAGGAATATTCATACCTGACCAGATAGTCCTTACTCCTTGCCATTTAACATGTCTTCCCATGAGTCAGTCATAGCCAGAACTGATAGTATAAACTCCACTCCTTTCATGCTTCTACTGATTCCTGTAAATCCATCTTTAGTAATGTCTCTCATTTTGAGAATTTGCTTCCAATGCCAACAGTTATCCAACTTAGGTTGTACATCCCATATAGAAAATTTCTTTAAATAAACAGTATGTATTCACTTTATCCACAAGTTATCAACTTTCAGTGCTAAGTTCCATACTTGTTTTAATACTGTAGCCCAAGTACTGTCAGAGATGGGATAGATAATCCCTACATCCAATAATTTGATACTATCCTTCTTCACAACTTCTTTCATTGTTAGATTCAGTCTTCTATGTCCTTCAACAATGGGCTTGACTCATTCTTTCAATTGATTCTCATGCATGTAGATTAAGGGGCTGATGCCTTTGATATTAGTAATAATCCATCCAATTATCTCTTTATACATCCTCAGCACTTTCAATAACTTATTTTCCTCTAAAGTTGATAGCGAGGAAGATATGATCATTGGAAGTGCATTGTTGCTTCCCAGATTTTATTAGAATTTTTTTTAAAAAAAGCACAGAGGTTTTCTTAGGAGTACAAACATCTTTTGGGTGATTTTTTTGATCGAATTCATATGCATACATCAATTTTAACTCACTAGAGGACCATTTTGGTAATTTACTTGGTAATGAAGGGATGTTTTTGATATTTATCAAAACAATGAGGATGTTTTAGAAAATAAATTAAACTTTAGGGTGTTTTTGATATTAACCCATATTATCTACCATCAAGTCTTTCTTTTATGGAGAGAAAAAACGTTCTGAAAGATGATACCCATTTCGCAAAAAAAGTCCATACAAAATCGGCTAGTCCGGTCCTCCTGTGTAACTCTTACCCCTATTTTATCCCACCTCCGGTCACCCCGATTTTCTTCTATACAGCTCAAAATTTCAGAGAACGAACTTACGGATCATACGAAAGAGTACCACGGCGGGCGGGAGGCGAAGTCAAAGACGACGTATAAGGTTACTGTGGCTGACGTCAGATTCTGATCACTCCCAACTGGTGGTCACTTTTTGAATGCACTCTCTCCAACTGTGTATTTGTTGTCTGAATTACTTCCGGCGGTCTGGGTCGTCTCGGATTCATCATCATTTTGATTCTTGATGAGGTAATTGTCCTCAGCTACGCCCGTCCCGGCACTCTGTCTTCTCAACTTCAATCATGGTTTGTTTTCTTGATTTTCCAGGTTGTTTCTACACGACTGAACTTCCCAACCCAATATAACGGATTGATTTTCAGCTGTACGACAGATATCCCCGTCCCGATCAAAGTACATCCGTTCGCTAAATCAGGTAATCATTTCCGCGATTGGATTTTGATTCGATGCTGTTTCTTTTTTCCGCTTTATTTCCTACTGGATATGCTGTGTGGATTGAACAGATTAACCATCGATATAAGGTTTATATACTGTAGCACCTCCAATTCGCTGCTGGATTATGTACTTATTGTGCTTGAAGTCCTTTCTGGCTTATTTTAGTTTTTTTTTTTTTTTTTTCAGAGCCCTTATAAATTGTTCTTTCTGTATTCATGAACTAAAGGATCTCACCTGGAAGCCATTTTTTTAGCTTATATTATAAATTGCCCTGCATTTTATTTTACTGAATTTCGGGTTAGAGGATTCCAAAGAATTACAGATGTGGGTGTTATCTGTGTAGAGATATTATGGCAATTGCATAATGGACTTGTCATATGAATATGTAACAATCAGTCAGCATATTCTCAACCCTGTTGGGTCTGGCGTTCAACATGTAACTTCACCCTTGTATTCAGAAACAGAGAAATTGTTTCCGTTGCAACTCAAGATGCATGGCTGCATTTGATTTATTGATTTTGAACAACTTCCCTAATTGAGAAACATCAGGATTTAATTGAGCCACTTTGATCTGTGATATGAATATGTACATAGATAAAATGGTTGGTGAGGCTTAGAGTGTATGCAAGGTGTAATAGCTATCTAAGGTGTATTTCATTGAAGATGCTTCATAGATGTATTAGGCCTATAGTGGAGTATATATATGTACAGTGTTGGGACACAGATAAAGAAAGCATTCGTACCAAGTAAAATTGTGGGTTCTTTCCCCCTTTCAAATACAAATATTTGAGTATTATGCTTAACTCAATGCCCGGTCTATAATTGCAAAATGATTTTAAGTCAGACATCCATATTAGTATCTACAAGTAAATTTAATTGGGAAGCCACTGGTTTCAAGTTTTAACTAGTGCCAGAGTCCATAAGTTCATGTACTGTATCCATATAGATAAGGCCATTTGCCTTTCTACTTTATCCACCTTTATTTATTCTCTGTGATTATCTTTTTTCTTCCCTGGCAATGAGAATTTCTTTCATTCTGCTAGGTTTGTTGGAAAATTAATTATCTTTCCTCGGCTTGTTTCATTACACTTAAATTGTCTTTAACTTAATCGTGGTTGAGACATGAAGATTTTTGCACCTACTTACGAAAGTCTGTTTGCTTTACTGGATGTGGATGACAGGCTCTTGGTGGTAACCAAATACTCTAAAATGAACAAAGTTTCCCGTCCAATACGATGCTGTCATGGTTCGGGATTTCTCTACCTAGACAAACATAACAAATATCGGAAGTGTTGGCCATTTGGCCCACTGGGTTGGAAAAAACATGGTAAGGAGGATCTAGAGTTCAAACAACATACCGCAAACTTAGTTTTGAAGAAAGTCATGGAAAAGTCAGATTTCACACTGGAAAACCTTATTGATCAGCTAAGAGATACTGTACCTGAAGTAAGAGCTTCTTATCCAGATAGCGCACTAGAGCAATTAGACGACGAGGAAGTTATAACCTTGTTGGCTGCAGACACATGCCTCTTTATCATGGTAATCTTCTCTATTCTTGAGGCTGAACTGGGTTTTCCAGAGGAGCATCCCATTTTTGGTCAGGGATGTGTGCAAAACCAAATGGAGCAATGGCTTAGTTCCATATTCTTTGTTGGTAACCAGATCCCTTTTTGCTTTGTGGAGAAATTAATGACATCGCTTAAGTACTTGGCAGCTTTGAGAGGGGAAATTATTGGTCAAGGTAAACAGCCTTTGGAAATGTTAGAGAGAACATTGCTTGAGTTCGTGACGAATGACCACTTACCTGCATTGAAACCAGTGGATGTATTGCAGTTTCTCCGATCAATTATTCTTGGACCAAAGTCAGCACAACTCCACATCTGGGTGGTCAAGAGTAATGACATAGTAGACGAATCTGAGCCACAGTTATCTGCTAGTGGCTTGTCTAAACAAGGCTATGTATTTAAGCCACTACCAAAGAAATGCGGAAGTAGGGAGATCAAATGTGAGAATCAATGGGGAAAGGTGGTTGTTTACTTGCCTTTCCTTGAGGTTGTTTGTACCACTTGGCTAGAGTTGATGATGAAAAGTGTTCAAGAGTTTGAGCTTGTTCATCAAAACGATGCCGATGTTTTTCAACTTGAATCTACGTGGTATTTTAACTTGTTAAGTAATCTTGTTCGCTCGCAAGATGATGTTCAAATCCTTGAATCAAGTGGTATAGTTAGAGGAGTGGGCCTTGAGTGTTTGCCAAAAATTCTTCGAGGCTTCTATAGAATGCCTCGATATGATCCTCGATGTTGTGGTAGAGAAGAAATCCAACGATACAAACCCCGACTAAACATGTTGCAGAAACTCACATGGTGTAAAATCTTCTCCTTAGCCATTATAATTTCATTAGCCAGTCTCAGTGTCTCATCGTTGCAGGTTGGATTTAACCTTCAAGGTTTCCAAAAGCATCACTAATCAACAGGCGGACAGCAGAGAGGTAAGCATCGCCAACTTGTGTTATGGGTTCATGATCTTAAAATTTGCTTACTGGTTGACTAAATGAAGTTTTCCTTCCATATGTATAATAAACTTGTTTGCTATTGTTTTTCTATTTGGCAGGGAGAGGGGATCATGGGAGGCATGGCTAGTGCCGTCTCATTTTCTTGCATTGATTTTGCACACAAGAAACAGGTTTAGAGTGATAATATTCTTCAGCCTTTGCTCTTGGGGAGGAACATCAACTTAGCCTCTTAGGTACCGTTACTTGAGTAAATAATATACAGTAGTGGTGATTCTAAAGTGAGTTAATTGTATGTAGGTCAACATTTTTCAATGGAGCGTCGATGAAGTAAATTGTAGTGAAATGAAAAATTTTGAATGCTGTGAGATTTATAGCCTAGCAGAATTACCCCCCACTCATTACAGATTGCGAGCCATAGATAGTTGTGCTTTGTATATTAGTGTAAAGGATGGCGAACTCATAATTATAGGTATAATGAATATAATCACTTCTCATAGCTTTTCATGTGGTATTACATCTAAATTTTTAGGCAATGGCATAACGATAATCAGATTCTTGCGTAAGATCAAACTAGATCCCTGGTCTTTTAGTAACCATCCAAGAATTCTTTTAACTTTCACTCGTATTTGAGCCTGTCGGATTGGTTTTGTAGAAAGGTTAACCCATAACTCTCTGTTATCAACATGATTACAGTAACTCGTAACTTGTCCAATTATCTGCATTGACATTACAGAAATTGTTGGCCTTTCAGCCAATGTTAGGCACAGTTTGAACACTTTTCAGGGTGTTCCAGCTCAATTGCCCGTATATGCAATACACATGAAACAAGAACTGTATGATGTTCAAACTACAGCTTATATAGATAAAGGTACCACATTCTAAGAAACATTAAAAATCCTCAATTTGCCCAAAAATGAAAGTACTGTTTCTCACACTATGTCTTTACACCAAATAAGATAATTCTTCAGGATAGAGACAGTAGCTCACAAATACATTACCTATTCCACTTTGAATAACAGACTACAAAATGTGTTCAAGAAAATATGTCCCGCTCTCCTCAACCTCTTGTCGCAGTTGATTTTGTGTCTTGGTGTTCCTCTCGCCACTGCGCATGAGTTTAGTGTCTATCTGTCAATAACAAAAGGGATAACAATGTAATTACCAACACGTGAATTAACCATAGCTGCGCAAAAATGTACCCTTTTGTCTCATTTCAATAATCCACTTTAATTTACATATTTATTATAGTACTAAAAATGAGGCGGATGAGGTAATTTATTACAGGTACACTAAGCTATCAAAATCTTTAATTAGATCCAAAAGACAGACCAACATGAGCCATCACACAAATTGGTAAGATCATTTATTACAGGTACACTAAGCTATCAAAATCTTTAATTAGATCCAAAAGACAGAACAACATGAGCCATCACACAAATTGGTAAGATCGCTCCTTAAAGGATGCTGAGTGTAAACTCATGGAAGTTTACTTCAATAAATTTAAATATAGAAGTTAAGGTAATAATATAAATAAGCACCCATCACAGGTACAAATTCTCTTTTCCAGCCGTACTTCACGCAAAGAAAACCTCAAGAAACCCCAATAAAAATAAATTCTCTAAACAATTTGCAATCTATAACACTGAGTTCCCCCAAAAAAAAGAGTACGAAGTAAAGAGCACAAAATTTGTAAAGGAGAACTTGCCAAAGCCATTATTCAAATTTATCACTTATTTCCTCAGTGGAAACCATTTCTGCTAGACCAGTATTTAAGCTCAAATCCTTTGTCCACCCTTCTACAGCCACACCATTACACAAATGGTATCTACTTACCAATCTGTAAGATCAAGGTTTTGTATCAAAATATACCTGTTCAGAAATAGGAAAGCACTGAAGTTTTAAGCTTCAACAAACTAAAAAACATAAAACTTGTTATAGAAACTTCTTTTTGTACATTATTATTGGCAGGACTATGATGCAGGAACACTTTGCAAGACTTCATACGGTTGATTATTAGTCTCCTATCCCATTTTATAGTCAACTTCATTGTATGGTAGAAGTGGATAGAGGGAGTAACTTATAATTCCTCTAATTCTCTTCCACTATTTTTATACTTCCTCTAAAACCTCGTCTACTATATTTAATTGTAGTAGAGAAAAAAGATGCCTAAAGTCTTTGCAGATGGGATCCCTTCTCATCTTCCAGTTTGACTCTTCAACCACCCTTTTCCCATCCTTCTTTGTAAATTGTATGGGAGAGTCCAAGACCACAACAAACGGAGGTTAACTATCATGGCAATTGTCACATCGAGACAAGTTGCACGAGGAGGCAACAATGTCAATTAACATAAATAAGTTCATACCAAATACCTTTGCTCGGTTAAGGCGAATAGACCTCCAGCACCCACATCAATCATTGGAGCTCTCATTCTGCCTTTTACGACCAACTGCATTGCTGAGACATCTTTATCTACTAAGAGGCCTTCTTGCAGGAACGCATAAAAAGCATGCGGATGAACCAGTGTGGCATACACACTGGATGGATATAGGCAATCAAAACAGTTGATTGGTTTTGACGAAATACGCATGCTTGACTCGTGGTAAACATTCTTCTCCTATCTTGTTCAGCCTGTCTACGAATGCTGGAGGCATGTATAAAACATTCAGCTCCTGTAGACTTGTCAGGAAAATCAATCCCTCTGGTGGATCTTTCAGCCTCTTGCATCTTTGGAGTGTCAAAGTGGAAAGTTCAGGCATCCCTCCCTGAGCAACTGAAACCTTTTCCAAGTTTTCCAAGTTCGAGAGAGTAAGATGTCTTAGATGAGGCATTCCCGATGCTGAACAGTTCATGTATTTTGCAGCAACAGCATTGTTGCATAATTCGAGGACCTGCAAGTTAGGGAGCTTTCCCAACTTTTCCATGGGATCTTCATCAAGGTCAGAACCACTGAAAGAAAGCTTATTGAGGTCATGAAAAATTGGCCAGGGTAACGACCTGTAAATTCCTTCAAGGCATAAGATGCTAAGGTTTGGGAACCTGCAAAGATCTTCGATAATAGAAAGGTTTTTGTTCGAGTCATCAGACATTTTGACCACTAAAGATGAAACGAGAAAGCTATTTCTTATTGCACTTCTATTTATCTCTTGGAGGACCTCTGAATTTCCCTCAAGTATTGCGACCAATCTTTTGAGCTTCGTCAGTACCCGGAGTTCTTTTACTTCACAAACTGTTGAATCAAAATTTACAAGCTCCTCCAGGTTTATTAACTTGTATAGGTGCAATTTTCCACCCCCCTGGACCTCAAAGCGATGTGGCAGAATAAGAAACCTCAAGGAACTCAAACATTGTATCTCATTGGGTATAAGCATCCTACTTTTAGTACATTCAGGTAGACGAAGTGTTTGCAAGTTTGACAAGTTGCTGATACTTGAAGGAAACCTTTCTATGAAACAGTTTCTCAAGCTCAGGTATCTCAGCTTACTCAGCTTTTCCATTGTAGGGATCAATCCCATCACATCAAGATTGAACCCATCACAATCTATCAGCCTAAGTCTTTTCACATCATCAAGATCAAGTCTTTTCATGTCACCAAGATCAAGTCTTCTCAAGTCATCAGGATCTCGTCTTTTCAAAAGAAAATCCACTGAAGTCGACCAATTCCTAAGATTGACAGAAGATGGTATCCATCTACTCTTGGAAGCACGTAGATATAGCCCTTTAAGCTGCGAGACATCCCACAAATCAGATAGCTTGCGTAACGGTATAGATTCTTGCTGATTCTCTTCCGGGGATTCGAGTTTCTTTGTCCTCTTCCCTTTCGAAGGAACAGAAGCACCATCCTCAAAGTACAAAGCAAGTCTGATTATTCTATGAGTTGAATCAGGAGAAGAACATGAACTTAATTTCTCATCATTTGCACGTCCAAAGTGTTTGTCAACACAAAAGTTGTTCTCCCTCCCCTTTAGAAGACATAGGTCATGCAACAGGTCGTGGAGTTGGAAGGATTCAAAACGCATTGCATAACGAATTTCTGGTTTATGCACTGAAACCAAGTTTCTAATATGTAATTCGTACAAATACCACTCCGCAATGTCCATGGATGATATTTTTCCAGATGGATCCGTAGCGGGTACCACATAGCCTTCTGCCAACCACATCCGATATAATGACTCTGCCTCTACATTGGCACCCTTCGGAAACATGGCAGCTACATAGAGGAAGCATGGTTTAAGATAACATGGTAAAGAGTCGAAAGATAATTTCAAAATACTTGTTACTCCTTTAATGCCATCATAATCTTGATCCATCTTTAGAGATAAAACAATATTCTCGCAAACCATCTTCCATTGTTGTGCTTTTGTCTTCGAAATCAATAACCCCCCTACCAACTTGACCATCAGTGGTACACCTGAGCAAGCTTGAATTATTTCCTTACCAACCTCATTCAGTTCAGAAACATCCTTAGGATCTGTAGAAATTATATGCAGAAAGATATAAAGGCATCAGTGGAGTTATGCAACCTCTGATAAACAGATAAGATAATGAAAATCATTCCACCAAAATCTACTTCTACAGGCACAATTAACTATGTAGTCAGAAAGCAGTCATAATCCAAAAAAAAGAAAAACAATAATTAAAATGCAATCCTATCTTTCAATCAAGCCCTACAAGGACAAGGAAGGGGGAGCTAACGTTAAAAATTAAGTTAAAAATTAAGTTAAAACAACAAAACGAGCTGATCTGAGAAAAGACATAACTACAATTCAACCTTTCACTGCAAAGGGAAAAAGTGCTATAATTAATCCTACATAGTTTGGAAGTAGAACATGAGAAAAAGAGCCATTACCTGGTTTTTGAGCTCTGAATGCTGTCTTCAAGAGTAGGTCCCAACTTTCTTGCTGAGTTAAACACCTCATGCGGTGAACAAAGCCTTTGAGCGATGTTGAGATCTTGCTTGCAATTTCAGTGCTACGAGTGGTTAGCAGCAGCCTGCTGCCCGTTTTGTCCGATGTGGGGAAACTAAGGCTGAGACAATCCCAAGCATCCATACCCCAGATATCATCTAATACAATTAGATACCTCTTTTGTTTCAAGAAATTGTAGAGTTTTTCTGCCAACTCCAAAGCAGTATAAGCTACCATATCTTCCCATTTGTGGCATGTAACAGAGGTCAGTATATCTTCCAGCACCTTTCTCGTGCTGAAGTTCTCTCCTACCCGCGCCCAGCCAAGGCAGTCGAAGCTTTTGCGTACACACTGGTCTTCATAAACTCTTTGAGCCAGGGTAGTCTTACCGAGACCACCCATTCCACAAATACTTATAATCCTGAATTCTTCTTCCGTAACTAACAAACAAGTAATCACTTCTTCCTTGGAATCTTCCATTCCCACTATGGAATTCGCTTCGTGTTCCAAAACATCTTCCAACTCAATTAAATTTTTTTCTGCAACCAGAGGGGGGAGATCATCTCGATGGACCGCAGAATCCTTAGGTTGGGTGAAACACACGTCATCCGAGCCCAGGCCGTTAGAGTTCTGAATCTTCACTATCAAATTCCTCAACTCCAACTGAAGGATGTCTCCCTTGCAAGAAGTAGCTTTCATCCAATTTTCCTTCCGGCCAAACCGTTGAAACTCCTGACAGCAGTATGTCATATCATCGATCAAATCCTCTGTGTCGTAAATTAGATCTTTTGCTTGAAGCAGCTCAGGAGAGCTCAGCACACGGTTCTCAAGCTTCGACAATAACCCATTTATCTCAGAGGATAATCTCTCAATATCCCACGGATCAATAAATTCAACAAAAAACTCCAGAAGAATCAACAACTCAATCAGAAGAAGCACCAACCTTTCCGCGGAATCTGGCGATTCCTGAACGACATCTAACCCCGGTTTCCGTAATGATTTTTTCGTGGATTCAGCTGTTTTTGAAGCCAGTAAGCTCTTAATCGACTTGGGAATTTTCCGACGCTGACTTCCCCTAAACATCCCCGCTATCCCTCTTATCATGTCTTCAGCCATCTGAGCGGTCAACGGTGGCGGTAGAGTTTTCCCGATCGGATCTGAACGCTCTTCCCGATCTGCGCCGTTCTCCTGTAACTGTTGAAAGAAACAATGTAACGCACGCTACTTGATGACTTTATTGGATTCTTCCACGGTCCCGTCTTTCGTGGGGCCTCTCTATCAATAACTGAAGTATATGCCACATCAGCCCACTCGCACGCGAAAGTGGCAAAAAGGACCCATGGTAAAGAAAGTTACCCATAGTCTTGCGAGTGGAAAACACGCGCGGGGAGGAGATTGGATCTCGGCTGGCGCGGAGCTCCCCAGTCAAAATTCTTTTCTTTTTTTAAAAAAAATCTTTTTACCATTTTTTTCAAACAATCATATCTTTTGATATCATATATCTTGCTATATTAGAAACAAAAACCACACCTAAAGAAAGCACCACCATTTGTCATGTGGCATTTCCACGTCATATTTTTAAAATAAACTAGATGCTTGGCCCAGGCAGATGCCTGGGCGTCCCTCTACTTTAAATTTGTATTAATAGATAAATAAATTCTTGACTTGGAAAAAATAAAATAGCTACACATTTGTTTTTTTTTTCCTTTTTTAAGTCAAAAATAAAAAATCATCTGCCAAAGCAAAAAAATATTAAAAAGTACAACGATGTAGAAATCATACAAAAGAATGTGGAGTAATAAAGGGGATAAGTTTATGGATAAATTTAAATGCTATTTTAATTTGATTGATAAATGATAAATGTTAGGAGTTAAAATTGTGTAGTTATTTTTGTAAAGTAGCTTTATTTCTCGGGATAATTTTTTTTTTTCTTTTAAAAAGGAGATGACACGTGGCAGAATGGTCAATGCAATATGGTGCATTTGGAGCCAAAAAGTTTTAATAAGAAGTTGCCACATCAATATCTTGTATTCTGCTTTAATAGGGTAAAAGGGATTTTTATTTTCACATCTCCTAGACTTAAAAGGTAAGTGCAATCTAAATTCACCTCCACCCTCTATTTTTGCCAAAAAAATAGAAACCATAGGTTCATAAAAAACTCAAATCCTCATCCCCATCTCTACCACAATGGACTCCCTAATCAATCCCTGCTCCACAATAAAAAAAATAAAAAATTCCTCATCAATCATCTGTTGAGAATATGTGGTGAAATATACTCCATTCCAATTAGCATGTTCAATATTTTCATTAGTGATGATCAACTACATACTAATCGGATAAAATTTCGACTTCGAAAAATATTCTCTTTACCTTTCTATATAAACACAAAGGGAAAAAAAATTCTCATTAATCTTACTTCGGCCGTTGTGGTGGTGCAATTACATGTATTAAAATTTAAATGATTTTATTTTTACAGATCATTTGTTTGACTTTTATTATTTTTTGTTTTTCCTATTCAAATAGTGTTATTACTATTAGTTTTATGCGTACATCCATTACAGCTACTTTAGCAGTTGTCAGGTAATATGATGGGATCTCTTATATGGTTAGTTAGCCTAAAATTTTTGTATGATTTTAGTTCTATTTGTATTGAATTCATTCATTGGGTTTTTGTTACAACATATGGTTTTTAAAATTTTTTTTTTTTATATTTCATTCAATTAGAGTGGTTTTCTTTTTTTAATTATGGAATCTCAATTTTTTTTTCGTATATAGTCAGTTATGAAGTGTGTTTTTTCTTTGTTTAATTGCTTTTGATTTTGTTTCATACTCCCAGTTGACCAATTATTATTGTTATTATTATTATTATTATTATTATTATTTACAAATGAAGCATGTTTTTTTTTTATGTTCGGACTTTCAAGAATATATTTTTTGGATTTGATTTTTGGACTTTTTTTAGTTTCTCATCATATAAATAGTTAAGGTCGCTTCTTCTAATTATTATGGGGAAACCTTTTATGAATTTGAGGCAGAGAGGGAAGGAATGATGTTTCTACGTTTATTTGTGTTTTTATACAAATAAATTTCTCAATAATTAATGGGCCATCTTTTAATTTCTTTTTTTTTTCTTTATTTGCCATGGTGAGGTGAGTTCTCTTTTGCTATAACTTGAAACATATGCAAATTTACATTATTTTCATTCTCATATTTGTGATTAACCAGTTTCAAAATCATATTTTTTTATATTTTATTACCTATAAACTTTTGGAAGAAATAGTTCCAACAATTAAGCGTATACCATTGGGAGAAAGCTTACTGCAAAGCTATTATAAATCTCCAAAACTAAGTATTGATTTGGCACAACCAATGGAGAACATCAATAAATTATCTTACTAATATTTAAACTTATTGGCATGCTTTCATATTTTGTCTAGCATTTACTTCAAGAGATATATTTGATCAAGTTTATTTATATTTAAAAAGTAACACTTATAAAACATTTCTAAAATGTACCGGACCAAATACAATTTCTTTTTATACCAAATACAAACATTTCTATGATCACACTTATAAAACATTTCTAAATTCTTCAAAAATTTCTAAAATATATCGGGCCAAATATAAAATATATTTTTTTCAAATACAAACATTTCTAAGATCTACAAATATATTGGACAAGGGTCGCGCATTGCGCGACCAGACATCACTAGTATTAAAAGAAAGAAAGATAATCGACACGTGTCGCTAATTAAGATCATCAAACTTTACTTTCAATTTATTGTCATTTTAGCCCTTAAAGTTTTATTTATGTGTTATTTAGTCTTCAAGTTTATTGATTTTACATTTTTCAGGACGATGAATTGTGTCTAATCCCCAAAGTCCCATTACCTATAAATAAGCCATGGACATCTAGACATAATTTGTGCATTTTTTAAATATATTTTTTTATCCAAACAGAATATTAGTTAGTGGTGATAATTTTTATTATACAATTTTTTAAAATTTTTGTTGTAATATTTTTGGCCAGATCTTACAAATATACATCTCATAAATAATATCAATACCTCTCATTTTGATCTAAAATTGATTAATAAAAAAATATTACGGTTTTAAGAAATATTAGTAACTACATTATCTAATTAATTCTTTTGAAAGATAAATTTTCAACATTGACAAACCCGCGCAAAGTGCGGGACATATACTAGTATAAATAATTAGAAAATGTATTATACATCAAATTAGTCTACGCGATGAGAGCTTTCTATTGAGATCCATTGTTAATATTTTTAGAGTTAAAATTTTATTCAAATTTATATACTAAGAACAATATATATACACTTTAACATTTGTGTATATGAAATTATATTATTAATTTATTAATTTGCATATATATACTAATAATTTTTACATTTTTGTCCCTGTTTAAAGCCATGAGAAAGGCGTGTTAAGGGCGTTGATCCCAGTTTACTTATAACTACTCATGTTGACGGACTTAATTACCCTGTAATATTCCCTATTTGGCTCAAGATTTCCTGAATTAGTCTATGTCCCACTCCTTAGAAATGGTATCAGAGCCATGAGTAGAATTGTAATTACTGATTCTTATCCCAACAACCACTTCTGAAATTCAAATGAATTTAATCCAGAAAAACAAGAAGACTGTTAAAAATAGTCTAAAACAAGAATATGATATTCCTGAAAATTTAGAAGAGTTGAATAAATGGACAATTCCAAAGATTGAATTAAAAATTGTATATCAGTTAGGCACTTTTGAGAAATTAGGTTTAAAACAAGTTGTTAAAACAACTGAAGAATCTATTTCTTTAGATAATGAGGAGATAGAAATTAAATTATTACAATCAAATGATATTAATAGATATTGTCAATTGTATAAATTTATTCATATTGGTTTAGTACAAATTGCTTTTAAACCATTAACCTTAGAAGGATTACCAGAAAGCTTCATAGCTTGTTTACAAGATGCTCGAAATTTAAATTGGAAACAATGGTTAATGGGGATAATACAATCTAGTTTAGCTCATGGACCAGTTTATTTTAATGTTTATCCAAATCTTTCATTATCTTTAAGTGACGTTAATATACTTGATGCATTAACTTTGAATGTTAAAACTCATGGATATAATTATATGACTGGATCAGAATTGATTTGTATATGTTATAGAATTTATTATAAACCTTTAATGACTTTAAATACCAATTGTAAATTAATTGATAAAAAGATAAATGAAATAGTTTTAATTGAAACTAATTTCAATAAATCAAAGATTATTACTAGAAGAACAATTAAATGGGATGAAATACCTATTCCGGAACAATGTGTTATAGAAAGAACTGGTAATATCCGGTCACAAATAAATACAGAAGTAAGTTCTTTTGAACAAACTCCTGAAGGACATGTTTATATACAAATGAGGAATAATCCATTCCTATTGACTAATAACAGATCTCATAGATCTGGATTATCTCGATCATATTCAACTCATTACATTTCACCTCTAATAGAGGATAAATATTTTATTCCTAGTCGTGCTTCTACCTCATATAGTGAACATCCTTATTATGTTTCTACTTCACAAGTTAGTGATGAGAATAATCGTCATGTTGATAAATTGGTAAAAAATAAAGAAAATATTGTTAAAGGTGTGTATAACACCAAAGATGAAGAAATAACTGAATCAGAAATGGCATTTTCAATATGAGTAAGATAGATTTCAGTCCAGGTTCTTTGGCTAGAAATCAAGTCAAAAAAGAATTTAATCTTCCAAGGTGGGAACCATTTAGAAAATGGTTTTTCCCAAATTTCTCTTTAGAAACACAAAAATTTATTTCGGATGAATTTTATAAGTTTTTATCATATCATAATGTCTTATTTTCTTTTGTACCATAGTTTATATCTGTTTATATTGAACCACATATATGTGTATTGAAAAGAGATTACAAACTCTTGAATGGAAATACGCTAAAGGCAATATTTCCTCCACAACAACCTTTTAGAATAGAAAAGGAAAATAATGTTATGAGCTTTTCTGCATATTCAAAATTATTTGAAGATGAAACATTGGTTATAACTGTAAAACAGATGAATAAGATAATAGAACAGAATAATTATACAAATGTTTATTGAATATCCTAGGAGAACAAATTTTATCTTTACAAGGAAGGTTAGATAAATTAATACATTTAATAGAAAATAATAGAGACACTAGTCTTAGTAATACTAGAGAAGATGTTGTTGCAGCACCAACTCTTCAACCACCACCTGAAATAAAAGATTTTAAATTAAAATCTTTGTCAGAGTTAGAAAAACTATTAGATACTAAATTTAAAAATCTAAAGATTAATACTCTGGAAGAACAATTCTCAGAAAAATTAGAAGAATATAAGGATTATAAAACTATAATAAATGATGAGATTAATAAATTAAATAAGTATGTTAATAAACCCACTCAGAGGTTGTATTATTATAATAGACCTTCTCCTGCAGACTTTTTACATGAAGAACAGGAATATATACTAAATAATAGTTACAGTGGGAAGTGTATTTATGAATGGAATATAGATGGATATACCGAAAAACAAATTTATAATTTGGCTCATAGAATGTTAATGTATAGTACTATTTGTAAAACAAATGGAAATAATGATGTAGGAATTGCAAAAATGATAGTTGCAGGATTTACTGGCCAATTAAAGGCTGGTGGGACCATTATTTGTCTCCACAAAATAAAGAAGAAATTTATAGAACGGTTAAACAAGAAGGATCTCAGATTATAGAAAATGCAGTTTATACACTGATTGTTACTATATTAGAACATTTTACAGGAAGAATTTCAGATAATAGTGAAAATATTCGTACTCTATTACAAAATTTAAGATGTAAAACATTATCTGATTTTAGATGGTATAGAGATGCTTTTCTTAATAGAGTTATGGAATTACATGATAGTAATAGTGTTCATTGGAAATCTAAATTTATAGATGGATTATCGAGTTTATTTGCAGAAAGAGTTAGGAGAATTTTAAGAAAAAAGACAGAATAAATATTCCTTATGAAGATTATACTTATGAAAAATTAATAGGAACTTGCATTCAGGAAGGATTAGCCTTGTGTAATGAAATAAAATTAAATCAACAAATTAAAAGACAGAGATTGACTGAAAGAAAACAGTTAGGTCAGTTCTGTAGTCAATTTGGTATGGAAATTCCATCAGAAAAAAGAATGATAAAAAATTTTAAAAAAGATGATAAGTATTATAAGAAAAAAAAGAGAAAATATTCTCAAGAAAAATTAAATAAAAGAGCAATAAGGAAAATGAAAAGACTTGAGAATAAGAAAGATAGAGTTAATATAATTTGTTATAAATGTAAACAGCCAGGACATTTTGCAAATAAATGCAAAATGAAGAAAAGAATAAATAGTTTAGAAATTAGCCAGGAAATTAAAAATGAATTAATTAATTTGTTAAATTCAGAATCTAAATCAGAAAGCTCAGATGAGGCTGAAATAGATCAATTAAGTTATACATCAGAAAGCTCAGAAGATGAAACTAAGTGTTGTGATTCTTGTAAGGGAACTAATAATTGCATAAAAGGAATTAATGATGAAAATGAAGAATTTTATAGAATTATATCTCAATTCAAAGAATCAGACATTAGTGTTTTAACTAGTAATAATATTCTAGAATTCTTGAGATCAATAAAAGATCAAGAGTTAAGATCAAAGATAATTGAACAAATTAGTGATATACCAGGTAGTAGTAATGATGAATCATTAGAGATAGATAATAATCCATATACAATGGATAAAGTATATAAAATGGTCAAAGAGAAATCTAATAGGATAGAAAAAGCTCCTACCACGGTAAGTGATTTAGGAGAAGAGATTAATAATCTTAAAGAAGAAATAAAAATTTTGAAAAAGCTTAATAAGAGTTTAGATGATAGAGTCTCTAATTTAGAAAATAAGAAACAAGTAGATTCTTATAAAAATATATTAATAAGTGAAACGGGAAATGAGAATTTTCTAGGATCTTTAGATTTAATCACTTCCTTTAAATTTCATGTTATTATTAAATTATTAATAGATCATGATTATCAAATAGAATTAATAGCACTAATTGATAGTGGTGCGGATGTTAGTGTTATACAGGAAGGAATAATTCCCACTAAATATTTTGAAAAGACTACTCATGTGGTAAGACATGCTGGTGGAAAAGCATTAGACATAAGTTATAAATTGTCTAAAGGATATATCTGTAATAATCAAGTTTGTATCCCTGAAAGTTTCTTAATAGCTAAAAACATAACTAGCCAAGTTATACTTGGAACTCCTTTTATAAAGAGGATTTTTCCTATTACTCATATTGATATTGATAGTATTACAGGAACATATGATAAAAAACTTGTAGCTTTTAAGTTTATAACTGAACCTAATACAAGATTCATCAATGAACTTAAAGATCTTATTTTTAGAAAGAATAATCATATTAATTTCTTAAAATTCGAAATAATATATTTTCAATTGAAGAAGATTTAAAAAATCCTAAATTACAGGAAAAGATTAAGAAAATATAAAATAATATCTCTACTGAGATTTGTAATAAACATCCTAATGCTTTTTGGGATAGAAAAAAGCATGTAATTAGTCTTCCATATGAAGATGATTTTGATGAAAAAACAATGATTAAGACAAAGGCAAGACCTTGCCAAATGAATTCTGAATATTTGGAATTATGTAAAAAAGAGATGCATATGTTATTAGAAAAAGGATTGATTAAAAAAATCAAATTCTCCATGGTTATGTACTGGTTTTTATGTCAATAAATATAGTGAAATAGAAAGAGGAAGACCAAGGTTAGTGATAAATTATAAACCTTTTAATAAAGTATTAAAATGGATTAGACACCCAATCCTAAATAAAAAATATTTATTGGATAGATTATATGATGCATTAATATTTTCTAAGTTTGATTTAAAATCTGGATATTGGCAAATTCAAATTAATGAGTCAGATCAATATAAAACTGCTTTTAATGTTCCAGTTGGTCACTTTGAATGGAAAGTGATGCCATTTGGATTAAAGAATGCACCTTCTGAATTTCAAAAAATCATGAATGATATTTTTATTCCTTATAGTGAATTTATCATTGTATATATTGATGACATATTAATATTTTCTAAGGATATACAATCACATTTTGATCATTTAAATATATTTCAAAAATTAATAAAACAGAATGGATTTGTTATATCTCAATCAAAAATATCGTTGTTTCAGAAAAATGTTAGATTTTTAGGGCATAATATTGAGAAAGGAAAAATAATTCCTATTGATAGGAGTATTGAGTTTGCTTCTAAATGCTCAAATGAAATTTTAGACAAAACTCAATTGCAAAGATTTTTAGGAAGTTTGAATTATATTTTACCTTATTATAAAAATTTAGCATATGATATTGCTATTTTGTATGATAGATTAAAAAAGAATCCAATGCCTTGGACAGAGGAGCATACTAAGGTTGTGCAAAAGATAAAAAACTAAAGTAAAAATACTACCATGTCTAGTTTTGGCAAATCTCAAATGGAAAAAGATAGTAGAAACTGATGCTTCGGATATAGGATATGGTGGAATACTCAAACAGTATGTCCGGATGATGAAAAAGAACAATTAGTAACATATTATTCAGGAAAATGGACCCAAAGTCAAAAGAATTATGCTACAGTGGCTAAAGAAATCCTTGCGATAGTTAAATATATTTTAAAATTTCAACATGATTTATATAATCAGAAGTTTACGATTAAGACAGATTGTCAATGAGCAAAATATATGTTCAATAAGGATTTTAAACATAATGTTTCTAAGCAAATGTTTGCTAGCTGGCAAGCTAATTTAGCCCCTTTTGATTTTGAAATTGTATACAAGAAAGGAAAAGATAATCATCTTCGTGATTTTTTATCATGTGAATATTTGCAGGATGGAGTGGAATAACTATCGATACGTTACACCTTGAACTATACTTCATCATACCTATAATAATATCATAACCGAATATAATTTGCTAAAAGAAGATTATTATTATGAGAGCAATCGGTTAGATCATTATATGAGAGTACGAAGAATGCTAAATGAATGTGAGCTGGAATTTTGCCAACAATGGAATAGTATAAATGATCTAGAATATATTAATGATATGATCATTATGTTATCTGAGAGATTAGCTCAGACAACAGAATTTCTACAGCGTTGTGAATTTCAACTATCAGTTATAACTTTATAAATTTTGCAGGGATTATGTATCCACCTGATCGTGGACGAAGCGGCCCTTATAGAGGTCGTGGAGGACGAGGAATAAATCCTGTTATACAGCATGGGAATAAAAAGCTTATAGCTACTGATTTTTCAAAATCCTAAGAGGAATTCTCTTCATCAAATGCTAAATTGGTTCAAATAATGGACTTTATTCAGCATGATTCTGTATTATATAAGTAGATTATGGATCAAATCCAAGAACAGCAAGGTGATACCTTTGCTACCAAAGTAAGTGAAAGTGACCAGGATGATATCAGGTCATATGAAAAAAGATCCACAAAAGAAGCAATATTTCTTCTTGAAAACACTGATATTCAGTGGAAAAATGATCCATGGATAATATTCCGAAGATATCTATCTGAAAAGGTGATGATACCAGGTGAGTCATACAAACCTAGAAATTATTATGAGAATATTCTCAAACAGACATGTGAAATAACACATTTTCAGTCTAATTAGACTACTACTGAAGTTTATAACTTTTCAAAAATTGTTATTAAAAAAATCCTATCTTCTGAAGAATGGGGAATTTCAACCCTTTCTGAAAAGGAAGTACGTAATAACCCTACTTCTCCTCCTTTGAAATTTACTTACTGGGATTATATCCAAAGTTTTTATAAAACCTTTTATTACGAAAACCCTCGGAAAAAGCATACTTGGTTCATTAAGATATGTTCCAATGTATATTCCTCACCTATACCTAATTGGTTTATTCAATGATGGGTATTATATGGCCCAACAACAAAAATTTTGCCAGAAAACTTTTCAAAGTTATATTATCAGTGGTTAAAATTTTCCCCTATCATTGATAAACTTCAACACAGTCATATCTGTGCCCCTGGAAAAATTACTTTGTTATACTTTTTTATTCAATTCTCAATCCCATGGATTTATAAATGGGTTCCAGAGTTTGGATTTAATGAGTTCCAAATTCCATGTCTTTATAAGATATATTACACCAAATTTTGGGATAAATTGACAAAAATAAATCCCAATACTAAAAAATTAGAAGGCCAAGATTTGCTGGATGAAATAACCCAGAAAATAGAAGAGTATACCCAGGAAAAAGGACAGCTCCAAAAAAATCAGGATGAGGAAAGTCCGTTCAAGCACATTACAAAAAGAATACAGCTTCAGCAAGGTGCAATAAACAAGGATGAAATAATATCAGCTTACATAAAAGAAGTCAAAGCAGATTTGATGAGAAATTTAAAAAATTTTGACAATGATAATGTCTCAAAAAAATCAGATGTTTCAATGAAAAGTATTACTTCAAATGAAGAAAATTCATTTGCAATATTAGCAGGAGAATCTCAGGCACAAGACAACGATGACGAGATCCAAGAGACAGCACAAGCAGGAAAAGGAAAAGAAAAGCTGTGAAAAGACAAAAGCAGGAATTTCCTTTTGAAAATTGAGGCATATAGACCCCACTTGAGTCATATCTGAGAAAGACATTCACAATAAGTGAACGGATTTCAAATCCATTTGTAAAATAGAATTTATAGCTTTTGAAATCCAGGGCCTATAAATAGAGATTGGTAGTCTAATTGTAGAGGCACCGATTTCAGAAATCTCTTCCTTTCTCTTCTCAGTGTAAAATATTTTCAAAGTTTTAAGAAGGTTGGAATAAAAAGAGCCCAGCTCCCCTGATTTCTGTAAGTATTTCTTCTTTTCTTTTTACTTGCTTATATTCATAATGACAGGCTAATAGGCCTGGTGGTTGGGATAAGATGATGTTATTACAAGGATTATCATAGCTATGTTCCTGATTGAGGAGGGGTAATTTACTAATTAAGTGAAATTTTTGCCAAGGGTAAGAGTAATTAAGACTGGCCATGATATTATAAGTAGGGTTAGCCCTGTTTAAAGTCATGAGAAAGGCGTGTTAAGGGCGTTGATCCCAGTTTACTTATAACTACTCATGTTGACGGACTTAATTACCCTGTAATATTCCCTATTTGGCTCAAGATTTCCTGAATTAGTCTATGTCCCACTCCTTAGAAATTATATTATTAATTTATTAATTTGCATATATATACTAATAATTTTTACATTTTTGTGTGTTTTATATATATTGATTATGTATTTCTGTATAATGTATATTACATTGTTTTATGTATATTGTCTATTAATTTGTTATTAAGTAAAAAATAAGCCATTGATTTTCAAACATAATTACAAATCTTGATGAAGACACACTAGTTTAAAATGTATACAAATATATACGAGAATGTATATGAAGACATACAATAATGCATATAAAGATATATAGATATGTACATAACGGTACTTGAAAACGTATGTGAAAATATGCGAATGTACGAAAGAATGCAAGAATGTATATAAAGGTATACGGATAAAAAACATAATGTATTTAGGGTTTAGGGTTTAAGTATTTCAATTATGTTAGGGTTTAGAGTTTAGGGTTTAAGCATTTCAATTAGATTAGGGTCTAGTGTTTAGGGTTTAGGGTTTAAGCATTTCAATTAGTTTAGGGTCTAGTGTGTGACGTAAAACGATTAACTTATAAATTTTTGTAATTCAATTAGTAAACGAGACCCTAGCCTAATTGAATTACAAAAAATTAAATCGAATAAAAAAAATAATGTGTTTAGGGTTTAGGGTTTAATCATTTTAATAAGGTTAGGTTCTAGTGTTTAGGTTTTAGGGTTTATGGTTTAAGCATTCCAATTAGGTTAGGGTCTAGTGTTTTAGCATTTAGGGTTTGAGCATTCCAATTAAATTAGGGTATAGTGTGTGACGTAAAATGATTAACTTTCAATTAGGTTAGGGTCTAATGTGTAACGTAAAACGATTAGCTTTCAATTAGGTTAGAGTCTAGTGTTTAGGGTTTAGGGTTTAAGCATTTCAATTAGGTTAGAGTTCAGTGTTTAGGGTCTAGGGTTTAGAGTTTAAAATATTTTAATGTATACAAAGGTATACAAGAATGTATACGAAGACATACGATAATGCATATGAAGGTATGTTGATATGTATATAAAGGCACATGGAAATGTATATGAAGATATCCGAATGTATAAAAGCGAGCAAGAATGTATATATATGTATACGAAAATATATATGAAAATATTCGACATCGTATGTTTCCATATACATTTTCGTATACCTTTGTATACATAGGATATGAAGACATACAAAATATATAACAAGGCTTACAAGATGTATATGAAGGTATACGAAAATGTATATGAATACATGTATATAAATGGTGAGTTGTCAAACCAACAAAAATAAAAGAACTTACTCCTAAGAAATTTAGTAGTATAGCAATAAGTATGGTCGTCTCCTCAGGGAGCAAGGAAATGAAAATATTTCTAATCAAAAGTAAAGTAACCAAATGGACGAAGTTTTGGATTATAACTAATGGATGACAAAAAATAACTGGCGAACAATAAAAGATAGCTTTGGAAAATCAATAATAAGAGAAACTTTAGTCAAATGAATAATTTCCACCTTGATGTATTCAACTGATCATTGATGCAAAGATTAACTCAACAAATCATGAATGCATTAGTTATCGTTGTTGGAACCTCCTAACAACTCAATCTTTTTTATTTTTACCAGCAGTTAAGAAACCTTCATTAACTACTCTATAGCCAAAAACACTACCTGGAACCTCCTAGGATTCAGTTTTCGACAAACAAAGAACCAACTCAATTTCTAACAAACAAACCTTATTTCATTAAAAATTGATTATTTATTCTCACAACACAAGTAAACTACTTAGTAATTATTTGCATTGTCTCTTCTAAGGAACAAACAAACCTTGTTGTTCAATAAATTAGATTATCTAGGAGAATTGAATGCTACCAGCTATTCAAATAATTTCAATCATCAATACACATCAAAGAGAATAAATAAATACTCAAAATTCGTTGGTGAAAAGCAAACAGTTAGATCTCACAATTGAATAAAATCAATGCTTCAATAAAATCTTTCAACTAGAAAAGAGGTTTAGCTACTAATATTTAAAAAATTAATATTAAAAGAGTATATAATTTAAGCTTACAGAGCTAGTCCTGGAGAAAACAGAGAGAAAAATTTGAAACCAGAGGCTCAGAGCCTGCCTATGACTCCTATAATCTAACTCCCTCAAAATAATAAGAAAAAGACTATTTATATACAAATTTAGGGCATCCCCACGTTCAGCCCGTTGAGAAATCGCTGCAACCAATTAAAGTTTTTAGAATTTTCAAATTGGCCCCTAAAGTTTTTAGAAATTACAAATTAACTCAAAAACTTTGGAAATTTTATAATTTAGTCCCTGTTACAGCGTGCCCACGCGGGAATACAACATTGTTGATGAAATTTCCTGCTTCCTTCATTGATTTTGGCATGGATTTTGTGTGCCCACGTGGGAATCAACCACTTCTTCTCCAACTTGAAACTTGATTCAATAAAACCTTCAAAATCTCTTCAAAATCAACACTTTTCTTCTTTTTGTTCCAAATCCTTCCTATGATCAAATTAAGAACCAAAGCACTAATATTAAGCATAGATAATATTCAAAATAATATATAAACCACCACAAATATCATGCTAATATTAACATTATCAACTTCCCCACACTTAGATTTTGCTTGTCCTCAAGCAAACTTAAAAAGAATAACTTTTAACTCAACTTGCAAACCACTACTTTGAACCACAAAATTTGAAATCATTTAAAACACAATCTCAACTACTAAGTTACAAATGAATGATAAACTTAATCAATTAGGCAATCAAACATAAGCTCCTCTAATACTATGCATAGTCAACAAGATAGTTGCTTCATCCCTAAACTCCATCAATGATTGGAACAAAATCACCTCACCAGTAAGTTCCCTCATTTTCTTTATTCTTTTCTCTCAAGTGTGGCGTATCAAACAATTCACATAAATCAATATCTAGCAGAATACACAAGAATTTGAAAAGGCGTCACATCATCATACACCAAGCAAATAAACTTACAAATAAAGGTCTTTACATAGGGTTGTAATGGGGCTTTAGGTAAGGAAACGGGTGGATAGATATGGATGTAGGCTTATTTTGTCAAGATAGACCAAGTATACTTAAACTCCACCATCTTACCAGGTATCCCATATAATAGCATTGCTCATCCTCACACCTCAAACTTTACATACTCAAACTTTAAGTGTGCTTTGCATAAGAACTTGCAGTAAACTTCTCATATTACATTTACAAACCTATGGCATCTCAAAGATATAATTAAGAACTTGCCATACTCTTAAACAAGTAGGAAATAGGGATTTATGCGATTTTTTTTTCTTCTTTTTTTTCCGGGTATTTTTCCATTTTTTTGCATTTTTCTCCTTTTTTTTTTCTTCGCACGCCCTATATTACATCAAATGCATAACTTAAAACAATAACACATGCCACTATAATGTCCAACTCTTACCACAAACCCAGTTTAAACAACCTAATCCAGAGCTTGACAAAAGGGTAAAGGATAAAAAAAAACAAGGCTAATGGTTTAATATATCTAGAGCTAAAGAAAAAACGGTCAAGGCTTGAATGGTTCACTAGGGGTAAACATAAATGGGTAGGCTTTTTAAGCTAACTTGCTTAAATCCTAGTGCCTTTATTCTTGTGGCAAGCCATCTACAAGAGCACAAATGCGTCATAGCTTGGAAAATTCAAGATTAATCCATACTAGATATGATATACTTCCCACATAAAAATGTTGAGCATTCAAATACACTAACTCTATTTGTTCAAAAAGACTCAGATCACTCAATTTAAAGTAACTTTTTTGTGATAATATTCCAATCATTAACTTCAACACTTAAATTCACAACATATCTGAATAGTACATAGCAAAGAAAAATTTATGTTTTTCATACTTCGCTTTTCAACCTATGATGATTAGCAACATAACAGTTGAAACGTTTGAAAACAGTGGTTCAGACTCAAATTTTTGAAAAAATTTTATCAAAAAGAAGTTTAATTCTTTTAAGTAAGCAATTTAATGAAGACAAAATTGAAACACACAAACTCCTCCCCCACACCTAAAGCATACATTGTCCTCAATGTATAAAAGATGCAAAGACAAAGAATAAAAGCACATACAAACTCCCAAATAATATTAAAGAGAAAAAAAGGGTACTTCCTTGGGAATTCGTAGTGGAGGAATCAAATTTGATGTGAAGCGGGAGTAAAATCTTTTTGCATCGGATCAAAAGGATTGACCACGTAGAAGAATTTTCCTTGAAAGCTAGCTGTCACACTCAAACAAACTATTAAAAAAAAACCTAACTCTACGTCGATGAAATGATTAAGAAAAACCACGAAAATCAAGAAATCATGGATCTCAAGATCATCAGGAACAAAAAACTTAACCACATAATCGATTTATTGAACAATACAAATAACAAAAATAAACCATTGGGTTGCCTCCCAATAAGCGCCTTTCTTTAGTGTCTTTGGCTAGACACAGCATGTGTGTATCAAGGTGGAAATTTGAAAGCTCCACACACAATCAGAACTTGATACAACTCTGAATAGGCCTCAACAAAACCAAGGTTATATGTCTCAAACTGATATTCAAGCATTGTATCAACAAACAAAGGTGGAAAATGATCTCCTCTAAATGACTCTTTAAAAGTATTACACACTCTCCACATGTAAACACAAACACGAAATTCAAAATTGACATCTATCATCCACCCAAATTCAGGAGGTCTAAGCAAATGTCCATATCCATGCTTAAGATCTATAGGTACGGATCTTAAGTCAACTTTTGATGGTTTCCATTTTTCAAAAATTGTAGGCACATAGTCAAACCGACAACTGCCATTCAAATTAACTCGTGAAGCACACTTAGCATTCAAATTCACAATTTCCCAACCTAAAGATTTAACTCCATTTGTTAATTTAATTCTAGTAGTTTTTCGAAATGACCTTCCTAAGAAAAGTGAAATCAATTTTATTGCAGAATTTTCGTTCAAATCAATCACATCAAAAGTAACAAGCAAAATAAAACGACCAATTTTCACTATATATTTCTCAAACATACAAGTAGGAAATTCAAGAGACTCGTCAACAATATTTATAGCCACATTGCTTTTAGATAAAGGCTCATGGTTTAACAAGTCAAATATAGAACATGGTAAGTTACTCGAACTAAATTCACCAAGTTGAACCTGTTGAAGATTGCAAAATATAGTGAACATACCAAAGATCTTGCATTTTGGATGAAATTCTAAATTAAATGTCCTATAGGAATTATTGCTTACCGAAATAATCTCATTACCTTCGAGAGAGCTCTCTAAGGCTTCTTTCTCATTCTCTTCCTCCTTTGGCTCTAACAACCTCTCTAAAAGAGATGAAAACATTGCATAAGTAGGACAAGTATGCATAGCAACAACACTTTCCTTATCAATATTTTCCAAAGCCTTTTTCATTGCTTCTTCTGCCTCTGCATCTTCAACACTTTCTTCATCATACAGCTGTGTGGCGTCTACTAGAACATTCTCTTCAGAAGGAATCTCCACATTACATGGTTTAACCTTTTCTTTAATCGGTCCTCTCAACCTTCCAGGAAAAAGAGGGGGTATCACAATCTTTGGTCGCTCCTTCTTACATTCCTTTATTTCTTCCCTCTTTAGTACATCCTGCTTGATTTGAGTGTCTTCCACTACCATTGTACATTCACTCTCTGTAGCATAATTCTCAACTTGATCTGGAATCTGAAATGTCTCAGCCTCTAATCTACTAACTTTTGCAACCATCTGGGACACTTGATTCTCCAAGTTCTGAATTGTAGCACAAGTAGATTGCGATTCCTATATAAGATCATGCACATTAATCGCCAAATTTCTAATCATTTCCTCTAAAGACATACCTGGCTCTGGCTTTGGCATTGGTGGTTGATACACTTATTGTGATGGTGGTAGTGGGTTGTAGTCGTAATTTGGGCAATCTTGCAAACTTGGATAATGTGTATATGGATTCTGCTCATATCCCCTTCGTGGTGATTCCCAAAATCCTCCTTCGTTACCCACATATCCTCGTGGATGATATTGAAAATTTGGAGAAAAATTAGCCGTGTGACCGCGCATAGAACATATACCACATGCTTGCACCTGCTTGAGTTGACCTCCAGAAGAAGTTAGTTCATCTAGTTGTTGACTGATGGACAAGAGTCTTACCTCATTTGGATCCCATGTGTTATACTGATGATATCCATATGAACTCATGGCAAAAGTAAAATCTCAAAATCGAGAAAAGAAAAACAAAAGCAAAAACAAAAACAACTTCTAAAGAGAAATAAATCACTTCACTGTGCTCCCCGGCAACCGCGCCAAAATTTGGTGGGTTGTCAAACCAACAAAAATAAAAGAACCTACTCCTAAGAAATTTAGTAGTATAGCAATGAGTAGGGTCGTCTCCTCAGGGAGCAAGGAAATGAAAATATTTCTAATCAAAAGTAAAGTAACCCAATGGACGAATTTTTAGATTATAACTAATGGATGATAAAAAATAACTGGCGAATAATAAAAGATAGCTTTGGAAAATCAATAATAAGAGAAACTCTAGTCAAAGGAATAATTTTCACCTTGATGTATCCAACTAATCATTGATGCAAAGATTAACTCAACAAATCATGAATGTATTAGTTATCGTTGTTGGAACCTCCTAACAACTCAATCTTTTTTATTAATTACCATCAATTAAGAAACCTTCATTAACCACTCTATAGCCAAAAACACTACCTGGAACCTCCTAGGATTCAGTTTTCGACAAACAAAGACCCAACTCAATTTCTAACAAACAAACCTTGTTTCATTAAAAATTGATTATTTATTCTCACAACACAGGTAAACTACTTACCAAGTAATTATTTGCATTGTCTCTTCTAAGGAACAAACAAACCTTGTTGTTCAATAAATTAGATTATCTAGGAGAATTGAATGCTACCAGCTATTCAAATAATATCAAATAATCATCAATGCACATCAAAGAGAATAAATAAATACTCAAAATTCGTTGGAGAAAAGCAAACAGTTAGATCTCACAATTGAATAACATCAAGGCTTCAATAAAATCTTTCAACTAGAAAAGAGGTTTAGCTACTAATCTTTAAAAAATTAATATTAAAAGAGTACATAATTTAAGCTTACAGAGCTAGTCCTGGAGAAAACAGAGAGAAAAATTTGAAATCAGAGGCTCAGAGCCTCCCTATGCCTCCTACAATCTAACTCCCTCAAAATAATAAGAAAAAGACTATTTATATGCAAATTTAGGGCATCCCCACGTTCAGCCCATTCATAAATCGCAGCAACCAATTAAAGTTTTTAAAATTTGCAAATTGGCCCCTAAAGTTTTTAGAAATTACAATTTAACTCAAAAACTTTAGAAATTTTATAATTTAGTCCCTGTTACAGCGTGCCCACGCAGGAATACAACATTGTTGCTGGAATTTCCTATTTCCTTCATTGATTTTAGCATGGATTTTGTGTGCCCATGCGGGAATCAGCCACTTCTACTCCAACTTGAAACTTGATTCAATAAAACCTTCAAAATCTCTTCAAAATCAACACTTTTCTTCTTTTTGTTCCAAATCCTTCCTATGATCAAATTAAGAACCAAAGCACTAATATTAGCATAGATAGGATTCAAAACAACACATAAACCACCACAAATATCATGCTAATATTAACATTTTCAATAAACATATACGACAATGTATGTGAAGGTCTACCAGATGTATATGAAGACTTACACATGTATACTAAGGCATACTAATATGCATATTGAGAAATGTAAATATGTTTATGTATAGAGAGATATACGATTTCGAATAGAGTGTAATAATAATAAATTTAATTTGTATGTAATAAATTCATAACAAAAAGAAATTGACATAAATTAAAATATAAATTTAATTCTTATATACTCAAATATAAATAATTTGTGAAAATATTTTTCAAAGAAAAATATATGAAAAAGAAACAAATAATTAAAAATTACAAAAAAATCAAAATGTAGTTAGTGAAGAATAAAGCAAAAGAAAAGAAATAATAATTTACCTTTTCATATAGATAATAGTTAAACAACATATGCATTGTGTTTGATACATAAATTTGAATGAAATTTTTAATTCTAAAAATATTAACATTGGATTTTAATAGAAAGATCGTCGGGTAAATTAATTTGATATATAAGACGTTTTAAAATTATTTATGTATTAAAAGATATGATCATTTGAAAAAATAGGAGAAAAATAAAAAAAATAAAAAAATAAAAAGACATGTGGGGCCGTAAAGAGAGTGAGGAAGAGATGGGAAGGGTGAGCTAATGGGGCCGCTCGCGTGTAATGCACGTGCAAACGGTATTCAGGTTTTTTTTTTTCTTTTTGTGGTACCATAATGGATTATTGAGCTCAATTTCTAGTTACAAGTAGGTGAAGAGTCTTGTTACTGTCGCTGCCATCACCAGACCGTCCCCTGCCGCCACCGAGCCGACGCGTCCGGCCAAATTACTGAGTTTGAGAAAAAATCACAAAGGCCTTCTCAGGAGTTTTGGAACTCTCAGTAATTTAGAGAGGAGTGCTGCTTTTGGAACTTAGGAAAGGCGAATTTTAGATTTAGAGGTTGCTATTAGAGTTTGAAAAACAAATCATGGAAAGTTCGTTGGGAGTACAATTGTACAAATGTCTTCTTGTACAATTGTACAATTGTACAAATTACTGAGTTTGAGAAAAAATCACAAAGGCCTTCTCAGGAGTTTTGGAACTCTCAGTAATTTAGAGAGGAGTGCTGCTTTTGGAACTTAGGAAAGGCGAATTTTAGATTTAGAGGTTGCTATTAGAGTTTGAAAAACAAATCATGGAAAGTTCGTTGGGAGTACAATTGTACAAATGTCTTCTTGGCACATTTTTGGTTTACTTCTATCCATACATTAATATTTAGTCCCTAAACACCCTTTTGATGATTTACTTATTTATCAAGTGAGGATTTTATCGTTTTTTTTTTCAAATAATAAGAGAGTTTCAGAAAATAAAATTAACCTCGGGGTATTTTTGATATTAGCCCTAAAAGAATCAAATCTTGCCAGAATAGGACCAAATTTGAACAATCAGCGACTAATTTATTCACAGAAAAATATTAGGAATAAACATTAAATTAGAAAATACTTTAGCACTAAAAAATGAGGCGAATCAAGGTGGGGAAGTCTTTCTCCGGTGTGAGGGGTAAAGGAAGATCGTTGTCAGAAGCATTGGTGGATGGAGCACCAGTCGAGGAAGGAGTAGAATCTGATAGCGGATTTGGTACCCAGAAATCTTCATGGAGGATCTGTGAGGTAGCTCCCGTATTTGGTTGACCAGAAAGAGGACATAGAGACAATTGTTCTAGCAGTATATCCGGAGCCAACCGATTGCGGGGTAAACGATCTACCAAATTAGAGTTGGATATCCCTATGGAGGATGGGCCAGGTTCGAAGTCATGGCCATATTGATTTGGATCAGCGTTGGTAGGTTGCCCTAGTGATGGTTCACCAGGAAAAAGAGTTTGGGCCTGTTGTATTGGGGGAGGCTGGCCTTGGAAATTGGCCAGATCTGGTTTAGTGAGTAGTCCAGCTGCTACAGCCTCATGAACCAGAGTGAACCCTTTAACCAAGGCCCAATTTTAAGAGGAGATGAGTCAACATCAATTGTTGGTTCTGTATCATCAGCTGGCGAGAGGGAGATGCTGATATCTATCGCTTCAGTATCAATCGGCACCGGTGAATTAGTGGGTACACATCCATCGTCAACCGGGCTGTTAGAGGTCTCTAATGATGAAGATACTGGAGGAGGACCGTCTGTCAATTGAAACTCCCATTCTATTGGCTGTTGCAGTGGAGGAGGAAGTGGGTGGACTGGATACGGTAGAGCTTCAGCGGGGAGTGATCACGTTCCTCCAAAAATTCAAACTCAAAGCCATCTGGGAAGTTTTCAGCACCAGCTTCCGCCAGGAATTGGTGATTAGCAGTCACATATGACGGCGGAATAAAGGTGGATCTGCGGTGTTGTTGATGTGCAAAGGCCTGCATGTATGCCGGGAACATATCATCTAATTTTCCATGGAAGAGAGGAAGGTTATGGAGGCGAGTAATTCCTTGAGATTGAAGCTCGATACGTCGTTTTAGCATTTTTTTCCTCTTGATGTGGGCATCGCATCAGAGGATGGCCCAACAGACCGCACTTACGGCATATTTTGTAGATCCTCTCATATCGATATTTAATCCAGATTAAACGTCCATCAAACAGTTGGAGATAGAAACCCGGCTGTAGTGGCTCTCGTATGTCAATCCATACCCTTGCTTGAAGGAAATCTAATATCCGGTTATTACGAAGACCCTGTTGCAGTTCAGCTACTGGACCAACCAACGAGGCTGCCCGAAATCCGGCGTGAACGTTGAAGCACTCTGGCGATAAGCCACACAGTCTAACCCATACTAGAGCCCGTGTGACATATGTAAAGGGTAAGGGTGTATACGGTGTCCAACGGCGGACTAGAAGCAGAGCGCCATCTATGGCATATGGCCCATTATGGAATATAGCCCGACAATCTAGGGGATTTGCAAACCAAATCACGTAGAAATTCCGGTAGTGGCTCAAAAGTTGTGCTTCAGGGGCCCAGTGAGTATCAAGATATGTTTGCATCCTTTCAAAACTGTAGTGACAGTCATCCGCAAGATAGGCCAACATGCAATTGGTGTATCGTAGTTGGCTTTCAGCAACATCTTCTTCTTGCAAAACATATCGAGGACCTCGTCGCAAAGCCAGATAGAACTGTAAGTCAAACTCTTCGTCGAGGGGAATATCGTGTTCTTCCTCTGAGAATTCAGAAGCATCCAATGGGGTGGGAGGAGAACGACCCTCATATATACGGAAGGCCATATTGTAAGATCAGTAGGAAAAGGATTTTATAAGTTTTATGGTTTGATTTTTTTTTTTTTGATTTTTTTTTTTGTTCTTTGTACAGAAGAGAAGATAATTAAAACAGAGAAGAATGAACAGAGAGGTGTTTTGGCGGGAAAGGAAGAAACAAAGAGGTTGAAAGGGCAATAAATTTATAGAAAGTTGAAGGGGGAGTGAAATGGATTTATGTTAACTATTATTTGAGAAATAAAACATTATTTTACAGAAAGAGAAGTTGATAAGGATTAAGGGAATGATAAATTACAGAAGGTGCATGAGGGCCATGTAGCTAGAGTAGAGGATTAAAAAAGAAAACCTAGAGTAATAGGTAGAGGGTAGATCCTAGTGTAATGATGAAAATCGGGTTAAAGTAAAAGATTATATTGGATGGAAAGGGGTCTTGAAACGGTGTAGAAACATGGACAGAGCAAAAGAGGTGGAGGATGAAACTTAACTGTGTGGGTTTTATTTTGGGGTTTTTTTTTTTATTATTAATGAGAAGTAATACTAAGTTGAATGAATAGGGATAGATGCAACAAGATTGGGATGAGAATATGTGGGTAAAACAAGTGGATATTTTAATTTCTACTGAGAGAAGTGAAAAACGACTGTGAAATGTGCACAACCAAAGATAACTTTGATATCGATGTTGGGCTTTGAGACGTAGGTATTCCTAGATGAACAAACATGTTGCTGGAAACTAAAAGCTGCAATTAGTTTGCAGAAACAAGCTCCCTTGTAACGGGAGAGAAATTCTAACCTCTAGAAAAAAAAAAACGCTATAGAACGAATTTTGCCCTTCCATCTTTTACTAAGGGCTATATTCAAGAATAAAAAAAAAATACGGACGAAGGGATTTCTTTCTTCATTGGGTTGATGAAACTTCAGGGATATGGATGTGAGTATGTGACATCATTTATCAAATGGTTCAAGTTGTCAACCATATCGAATTCTTCTTCAATAAGGAGGCCTTTTTGAAGCTTCGGCCGTTATGGATAAGCTGCTTTGTCTCTGCAGCTTACTCACTCGAATCCCAGGAACCTTAAGCAGTTCCCGCAATTTTATTAGCAGAAAACCCAATCTCTTTAATCTATATCGCAATTCCTTAAAGAAATCAACCCATGGTAGCGACAAATATCTGGTGGGTTCATCTGTTTCTTGAACCATTATTAGGTCTTCGGCTCCCTTGCGATTTGTGAAAGACCTAGTATAAGTTTTTCTGAACTCATCTAAAATTTTACATGCCCTAGTATTATCAGATTTATATGAATTTTGTGAGGAAATTATTGTTGTTATTTTAATTTTGAATGGAAAGTATGTATTAAGTTTTATTCTTTTGTTTCAAAATTTTTTTTTGTTGGTCCTTTCTAGTCTTTGAAGACACTTTTTATTTGGATTAAATGTTCGTTTTAGTCCAAAAACCCCTTGACTAATTTCACCCTCAAAAGAATTGATAGCAAAATTCATCCTCACCGTTCAATTTCCAGCTAATTCTATCCAACTAACGAAAATTCCGTCAAAACGTTTCTGGTGAAACTCACGTTACTTCCCACAATTTTCTTATAGCTACAAATAACTCCTGGCCCAACAGTAAAATTAAAATTAGGAGTTTGTTTATAATTTACTAAAACTCTAGGATAGCTGTTAAGTCTTAGCAGACCTGCCAGAATATGCTACTGAAATGACAAGTTTCGATTTGATGTTTTCTCAAAAATACCAGAAACTGTTGCAATGCTGAATTTAGGGAATTTGCTCAAAGTACATTGGTTATACAATAAGACAGTATTCAAGTCATTTATGCAGCATTTTATGCTGCAATCGAAGGTCTATACAAATACATAAACAATCTCCGGCAATTCGGTATTGGCAGCATGGTCTGAACTCAGCATTGACTTATCTCATTTTGTTGATTTACCTTGATTCATAGTAATCCATTACTCAATACAAGCCATGTAAGGGTTCACCCTTCTGGTCATCGTAATCCTCATCATTAAACACAACAATTCGAGCACGTTCTCAGCTTCCTGCTTTGCATTCCACCTTTTAATTCATACCATCATGTGCAAGAGATAAAAGTGGATATCAAACAACAAGCATGGCACACACCAAACAATATTTGCGAGCCCCAGCCTGATAAACCACCAGCAATTTCATAAACAAAGGAAGATGTAGAACTTCTAAAGACCTTTAAAAGAAAACAGGATGCAAGTGTATGGAAAAATGTAGGGCTCCAATGGAGCAGATGTAAGCTTAAAAAGCATCACAACATCTGTAACGAGGGGCCCCTTTCATTTTCCAGACATGTAACTGTATCAACCACCAAAAATCAAGGAGGATACCTGACTAAGTCTGGTGTTATACATCAGCTAATAGCAATAGGGGAATTGAACACTAAAACAAATTCAACAGGCAACCAAGAGAAAATGGAGAAAACATGAATGTGTCGGGAGCTGGTGCTCAAAAAAGTACTCCCTCCGTCCCATAATTATTGTCCAGTTTTACTAAAATGAAAGATTTTATTTTTGGTCAAACTTAACTATATTTTACCTTAAACAACCGGATATACCCATACATAAGTAATTGTTTAACCATTAAGATTTTATGGATAATGTTTTTTTACTAAGGACAAATGTGTAACTTGATCCATAAAAAGTCAAATTGGACAATAATTTTGGAACAATTTTTTGGGCAAAGTGGACAATAATTATGGGACGGAGGGAGTATTAAATTGTGGTTGTGGTAAAACAAGATATTTGACCAGAACCAAAGTATCATATTAATGATCAGCAAAACCAGATTATGTAACCCGACAATAGGAGATAACTACAAAGGACATGACAGAACTATACATATTATACAGCAGAACCAGGTCTAGAATGATACCGCAGGGTAAATAAAACTGCATGGGAGTTGTGCTGCATAAACTCAAATTTAAAATAAAAGAGTAAATATAGGGCCCAAATGTAGCGAATGTGCGCGAAAACGTACAAACACATCCGTAACGAGGGACACACTCAATCTTCCAGACTAGTAACTGTATTAACCATTGAAAATAAACGCTAATACCTGACTAAGTCTGGTGTTTCATCTTAACAAATAGGTTTTATATCCATGAGATACATTATACATTCACAAATTTAACACAAATGGAACTACAAGGAATGGCAGATAGGAGATAACTACAAAGTATCATATTAATGATCAGCAAAGCCAGATTATGTAACCCAACAATAGGAGATAACTACAAAGGACATGACAGAACTATACATATTATACAGCAGAACCAGGTCTAGAATGATACCGCAGGGTAAATAAAACTGCATGGCGAGTTGTGCTGCATAAACTCAAATTTAAAATAAAAGAGTAAATATAGGGCCCAAATGTAGCGAATGTGCGCGAAAACGTACAAACACATCCGTAACGAGGGACACACTCAATCTTCCAGACTAGTAACTGTATTAACCATTGAAAATAAATGCTAATACCTGACTAAGTCTGGAATATCATCTTAACAAATAGGTTTTATATCCATGAGATACATCATACATTCACAAATTTAACACAAATGGAACTACAAGGAGTGGCAGATAATGCAATTAGAGTTTCTTACATAGCAATTACATTCACAAAATAAAAACTGTACTCAGCCCAATTTAACTGTCCCAAAAAAAAAAAAAAATGTATCGAACTGCGAAAAGTGAGATTTTACAAAATGAAAAATCCCACTCGATATTAGATTCGATCTGTCAATTTAATTTAGCTGGTAAAATAAGGCATCACATCATCTTGCATACACAACTTAAAAATCATGTATGCATCAAGATAACTCCTTACCAGCGGCCTACACAATCACATATAAGTACATCACTCCACAAACCAAAGACAAAAGTTGCGGACATCATATCTACCATTTGAATGCAGTTTTAAATATCATATTAAAAGAACCAAGGACAAATCTTTACGCTAAAAAATACCTTCTTTATTCAATCAGATTCCCCTCTTCTCTTCATCGCGGCCAGGAAGCCAGTAGAACCAATCCTTTACCCGCGATTAATATCATGTAAAGGTTCCTACTTCAAGTGTCACCTGTATCAGCCAAATCGGTGGCCGGCGACAATACAAGAAGCATACCGGATTTGTTCCGGGCAGCATTATTACCTGTTAAATCAAATTTAAACCAAACCGAATCAGAATCGAGACAGTTAAAGATCAGCAGAAGCTCAATTTTCATCAAGCGTCAAACGAAATTACAGAAAGGATTGAAAACCCTGAGGTAGAAATACAAACCTCGGTTCAACATTTTCTGGGTGTTGCTGCCGATGGAGATTCAGAGCAGTGTATGATATAGATTTAGTAGGGTTTTGGGTTTAAGTAGGAACGCTTATGAAGTGCTCCTGAAATGGGCTAACAGATAAACAGTGAAAGTTCCAATAGCCCAATAATTCAGCCCATCTTCCAATTTTCACATCTATATCTATCTATATCTATATACTTACTATACTAAGGCAAAAACCAGAGAGAGAAATCTAAAAGCATGGAGTACATGTCACATCGGATTTAATCCTATGTGCCATTTTCTTAATTTTTTAGATTTAAAAATGCCTAGGATAAATTTGTAATATCATGAAGAAAAAAAATAGATATCCACTGTAAAGTAATTGTGGGATATTATTAAAAACAAGTTGAGAGAGATCAAATTTAAATATGCAAATAACTTCAGTGATATTATTAATGTGGTAAAAAAAATGATCCTACCTTAGAATCAACGAAAAAAAATGATTCTACCATAGAATGTCATTAAAAATAAGTTTAATGATTTTGATTTAAATTATTGCAAGATATATAATTATTCAATTCGAAGTTGAATGCTTTTTTTTTTCTTTTCTCAACCTTCCACATTATGCTGAAAATATCCATATCACATATGTTTTTGTTTATCTATTTTATATTTTCTTTATGAATGAAGCCATTATAAAAAAGCTACTATACATTTATAACTAGCATTTTTGTTTTTAATAGAAAATTCATCTAATAATGAATAATTTCATTTTCTCTATATTATGATTTATATTGTATTTGGTAGAAATTTTCATCCATTAAATCTCTATTTTATAATTTCCATTTAAGTTTATTTGACCGTCCGATTAAAACCTTTAAATTAACAAATCATTTTATTTGCCACGTCCAGTTTTTAACCATGACCAATTATATGTCGCCTTATTAATAGTCACTTCGAGACAAGGAATCAAGAACCTAATATGCGATGAATGTGGTAACGTCAATTTAAGACTATGAATTTCGTTCACTGAGAAGTATTGCAAGACATATAATCATTCAATTCAAAGTTAATTATTTTTTCTTTTTTATATTCCATTTTTTTAGATTTTTTTAATAATTGTCTTTGCATTAAATAAATTATTACCATTTTGTAAAGTGTTGTTGATGTTTGTGTTTTATATTTTTCAATGAAATAATTATATAATTTAACATTTTATAAAAGTACAAAATCCATAGAAATAGTGATATTTTTATTACTTTGCTTGTGTTGTAATGTCTATATGTACATATTCTCCCCGTCCATCGGACGGGTCTAACACCTAGTTTCTTACATCACTAGTGTCGTTTATGATTTATTTTATTTTATTTTATTCTTTGTTCAAACAAGGATTGTGTTGCATAATTATGGGATTAACCCGTTATGAGCGTGACCTATTTATATCATCTGGTTGCAAAATTGACCTTTTCATAAACATGATCAAGACAACAACCCAATCTCTATATGATTTTTTTAATAGCATAATATTGTTAAGTAGATGAGGATCATTCAATGATCAAAAAATAAACTTATTATAATCGTCAAGTCTAAAATGACCTTTTAAAAAAATTAATTTAAAAATAAATCCCGTTATTCATGAATTTAGAGAGAGATGGAATGTAATTTGCGAATACTAGGACCACGACAACGACACATTATTCATAAAGCTGCGGAGAATTTCTCTGAGACTAATGTTTGTTTTGTTTTTTTATATATGTTTTTAGGTGTTTTTTGTATTGGGAATATAAAAAAGTGTATTAGAAATGTAAAAAGATATGCTGGGATGAGACAGTTAATAATATAATAATTTTAAAAAACCATCTAAAAATTGAAACAAACAAAGCCGTTAACTGTTTCCTTTCCTATTTCTAATATATACTAGTGATGTCTGGTCGCGCAATGCGCGACCCTGGTCCAATATATCTGTATATCTTAGAAATATTTGTATCTGAAAAAAAAATATTTTGTATTTGGCAAGATATATTTTAGAAATGTTTGAAGAATTTAGAAATTTTTTATAAGTGTGATCATAGAAATGTTTGTATTTGGCATAAAAAAAAATTTATTTGGCCCGGTACATTTTAGAAATGTTTGAAGATTATACAAATGTTTTATAAGTGTTATTTCTTAAATATAAATAAACTTGATCAAATATATGTCTTGAAGTAAATGCTAGACAAAATATAAAAGTATCCTAATAAGTTTAAATATTAGTAAGATGATTTATTGATATTCTCCATTGGTTAGTTTTGGAGATTTATAATAGTTTTGTAGTAAGCTTCCTCCAAAGGGTATACGCTTAATTGTTAGAACTATTTCTTTCAAAAGTTTATAGGTAGTAAAATATTAAAAATATGATTTTGAAACTAGTTAATTGTTGAAACTGGTTGATCACAAATATAAGAATGAAAATAATGTAAATTTGCATAGGTTTCAAGGTATAGCAAAAAAGAACTCACCTCACTATGGCAAATAAAAAAAAAAGAAAGTAAAAGATAGTCCATTAAAAATTGAGAAATTTATTTTTTTCTGTAGGTAAAAATGATGTATAAAAACACAAATAAACGTAGAAACATCATTCATTCCCTCTCCACTTCAATTTCATAAAAGGCTTCCCCATAAATTAGTTAGAAGAAGCGACCTGAACTATTTATATGATGAGGAAATAAAAAAAGTCTAAAAACCAAATCCAAAAAAGTATAGTATTGAAAGCCCAAACACAAAAACAAATAACGCGCTTCATTTGCAAATAATAATAATAATTGATCAACTGAGAGTATGAAACAACATCAAAAGTAATTAAATAAAAAAAAACACACTTCATAACTGACCATATATGAAAAAAATTGAGACTCCATAATTAAAAAAAGAAAATCACTCTAATTGAATGAAACATAAAAAAAAAAATTTAAAAACTACACTTTGTAACAAAAACTCAATTAATTAATTCAATCCAAACATAACTAAAATCATACAAAAATTCTAGGCTAACTAACCATATGAGAAATCATATCATATTGTCTGACAACGGCTACGGGAGCTGTAACGGATGGACGCGTAAAAATAATAGTAATAACACTATTCTTGAACGGGAAAAACAAAAAATAATAAAAGTCAAACAAATAATGTGGAAATAAAATCATTTAAATTTTAATACTTGTAATAGCACCACCACAACGGCCGAAGCAAGATCAATGAGAATTTTTTTTTCCTTTGTGTTTATATGGAGAGGTAAAGAGAATTTTTTTTAAGTCGAAATTTTATCCGATTAGGATGTAGTTGATCATCACTAATGAAAAGATTGAACATGCTAATAGGAAAGGAGTATATTTCACCACATATTCTCAATTGATAATTGATGAGGAATTTGTTTGTTTGTTTTTAATTGTGGAGAAGGGATTGATTAGAAAGTCGATTATTATGGAGATAGGGATGAGAATTTGGGTTTTTTTATGAACATATGATTTTTTTTTATTTTTTTTTTTGGTTTTGATCAAAATAGGAGGTAGAGGTGGATTTGGACTACATTTACCTTTTTAAGTGTAGGAGATGTGTAAATAAAAATATGATGTGAAAATGCTGCATGGCAAATGGAGGTATTTTCTCTTAAGCGTGATTTTTGTTTCTAATATAGTAAGATATACTATTGTCCATAGCCCATGTTCAACAACTTAATTGGGCTAGATATAAAGTTGATTTTCATTTATCACCATTGTCAATGTCAACAATACAACCACCAAATGTACAAGTAGCTGAAAATGTCAAGCAGTAAGCTAGTGCGAGAGAAACATAGCTACTATTATGCATAACAAAGCCCCATGCAAAACTTTATATCAGTAGCTGAAATGAAATGAAATTGAAATTATCCTCTCGATCAAATGAATAATCCAAAAGTTTCTATTAGTAACACATCTAATCAGGATCAAAAAGAAAAAAAAAACTTTACAAAAGAAAACTAATAAAAAGTTAAACAATAAATTCCCAACCTTGTCTACTATTTCTAAAGCTAGCTATCAAATTCATAGATGCTCAACCGTATATTTTCAAAAACTAATTTGCAAATTATTTATTTGATAAAACCACTTTTTCGGCTGTATAAATGATCCATACTTATTAATCAATAATTTTACCTGCATTTTTCTGTAACCATTACATGGCAAATTGTAATCTAACAATTAGGTTGCAAGTTGATAGAAAATTATTAAAATCGAATGCCCGCCTTAGATTAAAAAAAAAAAAGATACTCTTTTACCTTTTATTAGTTTGGATGTCATATTCCTTCACATTGCAATACTAATCAGATTTTTTTATCTGCTTCACTATCTAGTCTATCTTCCAAAATAGCAACCTCGGTAACTTCTTATAAACACTTCAGATACACAAAATAAACATGGATCAAGAAAGAAAAAAAAAAAAAAATACTAAGGCAAGTAAAGTGTGGTCTTATTGCGAAAACAAAAAATAGGGTGCAAAACAACTTTTGTACGAACTGTCCAGTTTACCCTTGGAAATTCCATCAAGTCAACATCTATTCCTCAGTTTCTCTCACCTCATCACTGCATTTCCGGCCTCACATGATAAGTGTTGTAAAATTTGTTTTTGCTTCTTCATTCTCAAATAGAATTTTTTTTCCCCCATTACTCTAAATCCCTTAGAAACTTTTTATAAACCCCGTTTAAGGTAAACTACTACTATATACTCTCTCCTTGTACTTTTAAAAATCCCAATGAGTCTCTTAAACATATCCCTAATTGATGCAAAAATTTTTCTACTCCACAAATTCTTCTTTTAGAAAACAGAGGAGTTGCACACATTATTGTCGCTGCTTCGTGACATTCTGATCACTCAAAACTGGAATTGAAATTTGAACTTTCATTCTTTTCAACATCATTTGCCACTGCTTTACTATTTGAGAAATCTATAACATTTACTATTATGGAACTGAAAACTTAGAGAAAGAACATGGGCATGACCCAAAAACCTAGAACACAGACCAAATCGGAGAAAGGAAATTAGCAATAAGAACCCACACGCTGACCAATTGACTGGATGCTAGCTGAATCCATCTGTGCTTGACCCGTTAAAACACCGACCGTCGTTGTTCGGATGTGCTACAGTACTACAGCAATGACTAGTCGGAGCCACACACCTGAATATGATGGAGATACCCTAACGATCGAAAAGAATGGCGAGAAATAGATGATGGAGAACATTTCACCCGATCCCCAACACAAGATTGCCTGTATGAATGCAACGAAGGAGGAAATTATGACGAAGCATCGGCGGTCGGAAGGAGGCGAGGGAATGAATGGACACTGTAGTCTAGAACACCCTTTAAGACCAAATGTTCCAAGAAGTATGAGCGGATTTTGTGATCCCAATCTTGTGTAATTTGTTGTTTGAGGGCTTGTCTTTTCTTAGTTTTTTTTTATAAAAAAAGTAAATAAATAAAAGAAAAAGAAGAAGAAGATGAATATAATTTTGACTTAAATAGAGGGGTAAGTTTGGGAGTTCACACAAAAGTTGTTCTGGACCCTATTTTTTGTTTTGGCAATAAAGCCACCCGTGTTATTTATTTTATTTTATTTCAATTTTCCTTCTTCTTCCGTTCAATGATAGGAAAGTAATTCCTTCCAGAAATTCCACGGACTTCTTCCACCTCTACAACACTTATCGCCTCTCTCCGCCGATGTTTTGCAAAAAAAGTAATTCCACCAACCTTGCTCCGCCGGCAAATTACTCCATCATCGGTGTAAAATCTGCAGCCACGTTTCCTAACCATCGCTTCCTCATTAAAACTCCAAGATCTCAGATCTGAAGATGCACAAAGGTATAAGGAGTTGCATCATTACTTCTATTTTTGTAAACCAAGATTCTTCTAGTTGGTCTCAAGAAGCCGAATTCCGGATTGATTATTAGCCCAGATGCTGTTTGATGGTTGAGGTATAGAAACTGTGTTTGCTAAAAGATGGGATGATAAGATTGTTAGTTTTTGGGGATTAATCTTACTAATATTAGTACTAATAGTCGTATTGTTCGATAAGAAAAACTCAAACAAGTTATCATGATTATGATAAAGGCTTGTTTTTTGTGGCCGCCGTTGATGAAGAATAGGAACATATTCCGCCCAGGCCAACCTTTTCACTATCTTGCATAATTAATAGTTTAGTATTGATAATAAATTTTTGTTTTGGACAAAAAAATAATAACCAGATCTTTTTTTCCCCAAATTATAAGGTGATGTTGCTTATACATAATTAAAATCAATCAGAGAATATATATATATATATATATATATAATATGGAAGGAATTCATTTGCCAAAAGAAATTTGGACAATGATTGTTCAAAGGGAAAAATTATTTTGTATATTTTGAGTCTTTTTAATCCCAATCTCCAAGTTTTTGATGATGCTGAAGCAGCTGAACCAATTACTGCCTTATCACGTGTCATGGGTTTGTCTTGTGATGATCAATTATTGATGATGATGCTAAAAAGGTTCAAGCATGTTCTCAACACTTCTTATTCTTATTATTTGTTTTTTTTTTTTCATTTCTAGAATAATTAAAATTTGACTAAAATAGTGGGCTCCATATTAGTCAAAAAATAATAAAATATTAGATAGTTAACGGATTAAGCGTAGCTGCCGTTAAGCTTTCATAACTTCTGTTAAAAAGACCTAAATTGATGGGATAACATTTTATGGTGACTAATTTCGTTGGAAAAAAATTTATGGTGACTGACCTGAACTATCCCCTAAACATTGGGGACCAAAAGTGGGTTTTGCTCTTGGTTAAAATTGAAGATTTTATTTTTTGTCAAATTTAACTATATTTTTACTTAAATAACCGGATATACCCCTACATAAGATTGTTTAACTAGAACCTTCTCTACTTCTTTCTCAAATTAACACCCAAATTGAAAAACTAATCCCAATTCATATATTCAATCAATACTCAAGAATAACAATTGAAGAAAGTATAGAGCTATTCAATATTTTCATTCTTCTTCTTCGTCGGGATTAATGAATTCCGGTGCACTCAAGTCTATGATTACCGGGACTTCTCAACTATTACGATTCAGTGGCCCTCAAATCTGAATTTCAACCACCAGCTCAGCTCCAACCCGAGTCGACGACTTATTGTTCAGGGTTCAACGTTGATGCTTCCGCAACCAACGGTTCACCGAAAGCGACTGTGATGGTTCGGGCCAGTTTTAACATCGGGTTGGTGGTGGAGAGAGCCGGGCGAAATGGCAGAGTGCTTGCCATTTTACTTCCATAAATGGCCATAAGACAGCATCTCAAGATCTCATCCCTCCTCTACAGATTCAGAAGTCTAAACCTTGTTATCAAGTTTTTCGGCTATATATAACTCCATTCAATTAGGATATCCACATAGTCATGATCTGGAGAATGAGAAATCCCAGTTTTGATTTTCTTTTTCCAGAGTTTCTGCATTATAATCTCCTGAATGTGTCCCTTATTCATCCTTGAACTCTGATCATCCTTGGAATTGAATGTAGGCTCCTCAAAATCTAGGTAGTTAGTTTTCTCGTCGGCTCCGATGCCCACGGTTCAAAGTTCCGGTTGTTGTGAAATGATGTTTTTGAGTAAAGGGTAATTGTATAACTTAATCCAAAAAAAAGTCAAATCGAACAATAATTTTAGGACAAAATATTTTTGGCAAAGTGAACAATAATTATGGGACGGAGGATTTAACATTCAAAAGACCATACGCTATAACAACCTGGTAGTTGCTTTTCCTTGGTCTCATGATTCCAAGTTGGAGATGATCTTTGTTTTGCCAAATCGGCATGACCGAGAACACACAAATAAGACAGTGTATAAGCATAACAATTCTCTAATGGCATTGGCATTGCTATTTCAAGACCGTGATAGAACCTTACATTATTTTTTCCCCTCACTATAATATCGATCTTGGCAGGCCACATTACTTCATGATATTTCAGTTTCAAAAAATAAAAATAAAAATAGCTAGTTCTTACAATCATAAAACATGCAATATCACAAAATTCTAAAAAAAAAAAAAGAAATCAAGAACCAAATTGAAGAAGTAAGAAAACCTTTGGCAGTGGCCCATTTTGGTCGTAAAAATCTTCCAAACTTTTGGATGATTACCATTTGTCGGAAAAAAAAAGCCGTGATGTTCGGTGGTCACTTCCATAGTATGAGGATTTACTTTTTTGAGAAATGCTTGAAAAATCAATGTAAACGTCTCTTGCGTGAATTTTAGAATTTTTTGAATAGTAGTAGTATATGGAGAAACGAATTCTAAATAGTAATTATATTTAGATTTTTATTGTTTGAAAGATAAGATTACACTAACCTGACAAATTTTGTTATAATAGATAATTTTAATATGTTCACATAATTTGCTTTAAATAAAAAGATGTGTAAACAGGTGAATTTGAAAAATTACGTGATAAAACAAAAAACTATGGGAAAAAAATTTACTACACCTAACTTAGCTTGGTTTTTCCAATTTTATGATTTGGCTTCTATACAGGTAACATGTGCCCTAAATCTCTCCTGTATTAATATATATAATTAATCATGTTGTAATAAATATAAGATAATTTTTCCATATTGGATTATTCCCTGATTCTGAAATTGAACAAACTTATTTGAAACTTTGAATAGTCTAATATGACATAATCTTATATTATGAGAAAACATCGGTTAATGAAAAAAGAACAAACTCTTCGTAAGTGAAGACTATCTGATTTTTTAACCGCCAGATTTTTTGTGCATTTTGTTTTTTTCTTTTTAAAAAATTTTATTTGGTAAAAAATGTCGTTTAAAATATAAAACCAATAAGTTTCTATCTTTACATCTATCTAATTCCAAGATCAAAAAAGAAATTTCCATCCATATAGGACTACGCTTAACATTATCGTAAAAAACTTTTAAAAAAGTATATATCTTAACTGAATAGATTGAATCGGTTATTTCACATATTGAGTAATACGAGGAGATTTATGTTAAGAATCAACCAGTGGCTAGATACTTCTTCCATCTATTAAACTAGTTGCATCACTCTAAGGAAGACGTTGATACCGTCCAATCCCACATTATTAGTGGGGTTGGACTTGAGACTCTACCAGCCACATTTAAACATTTCTCCAGTTAGACACATGCTTATGATTATCTCCTATGTGATAAAAGGCAAATTTGCAGTTTCAAACCACGCTTCACTCGTTTTCACCGACTAAAACGCTTGGATGATTACACCCGCGGATATACTTGTTAGGTTGCTACCTATCTTAGCGGACTCGTGATGCTTGCTCTAGGTATTACCACCCTCATTCACTCTCAGTCTTGCTGTTGATACAGGTAAAATTTTCTCTTTTTTGGCTACCAAAAATGCAATTATTCTTTTAACTTCAACAATGAAAGACTAAATTTTTTTGTTTTACGTTTCAGAACATGGAGATTGGACCCCTTATTAACCACTATTTCTCTGAGTTTGGAATCGCTTCCATCAGTTTTCTTCCTAGAGTCATTGCACATTTAGTTTCGAGACTGGCTTGCAACTCTATCACTCATGGTCTGCAGTCATCTCTTCTTCCTTCTTTAGTTTAAGGACTTTTAAGGATCTTGCTACCCAAGTAAACTGTTAGGGTAATTTTAGATTGTCTTAAAGATGGTTAATTAATAATTTCTTCTTCGTTCCTTTTGTGGTGTATGGTTTCATTGATCTCCTAGACTTCATATGGATCAGAAATTTTGTCTACATAGTTTTGGAGATGCCAATGCTTGTGTAAAACATCGTGAATCCTCTTTTACATGCAGTTTTTGGGGGGTCAAAATCTTTATCCCTCAAGTCTCTTGTGCCTTAGTTTCGATTTCCACTTGATCAGTTTTCTTATGAACCTCTTTTATTGAGTGGGTTATGCTTTGCACCTATATGTATTTGGTTTTCGAGTTCTTAAATAATTTCTTCATTATAAGTTTTGTATTCATTCTGCGAGTGACAAAGATTCATTGTTGTGTTTTTCTTCCGTCCTTTGCATAGTTGCTCAGCAAACTTAGGGCAGTCTACATATCTATTTTTCCTCACTGGGTATGAGGACTCTCCACTCATGGTTGCCAATTCCTCACCTCTCAATGGGGCTAGCATCAATATTGAATGCTCTTCCTTTTCTCCCTCAATAAATTTAACCTAACCTCGGAAGCATCCGCCAACACCCCTCCCCCAAACTCACTTAACACAAAGTGACAAAGTAAGAATGTTTTTTAAGGCTGATATTGGGTCAATGCCTTGGTTTTCCTTCACAACATGATGGGTTCCACAAACAAATCATATAAGTATGAGTGAATCAAGTACACACTTTATGGCATATCTACATCAAACTCATAGAATTATATCTCACTTTACGCTTATCCCACAGTCACGACTAAGTGGATAAAAAACAAGGTATTCAAACTAACATATAGAAATATATAAGTCAAGTAATACGATTCAAAATAGCCGAATTCTTACATACTATAGATAGTCAAACCATACTCATCATAGGTCTTTTTGGATTTTTAATTTTTTCAATTTTTTTTTTTGAAAATAAACACAAAACACAAAAAAAAGACACATATATTCCTTCCCCACACTTAAAGCATACATTGCCCTCAATGTATAAGACACAAAAGACAAAGCAAGCAAGTGAAAAGAAAAGAAGAGACATAAATAAAAATTAAAAAAAATGAAAAAAAACGACACAACCTAGGGAATGTGAAGTGGAAGACCGGAACTGTTGAAGTAGAGGAGAGGAGGATCCATTGCAACTTTCATCCAAGCATTTTCTAGCACCATTTGTTCCAGAGTAGCTGCCAACCATAAAACAAAAATTAGAAAAAAAAACCTAAATTCTATTAGACGGATGATTAAGAAAAATCATGAAATTTCAAAAATCAAAGATTTCCAAATAATCAAGAGCAAAAAACTTAACCATCACTTTATTTGCAAAATAAAATAAAATAAAATAAACAAAAATAAATGTTGGGTTGCCTCCCAATAAGCGATGTTTTAAAGTCTTTAGCCGGACTCCGTGGCTGATCAATCAGAGTATCCATCTCAGTACCAGAAGAAACCAAGTTCAACAGCAACAATGAATCTCTTATAGTGGCTCTCCTTGCCATGAGAAAATATAAACGTGTACTCTAAGACCACAATATCCTCTTTTTCAAATTCAATCTTGTACCATTGATCCTCTTCTTGGTCTTCCATTAAATCATCTTTCACATCATCCTCAAGATCTATTATACTAGGGACAACCTCGCCACATTTGTCTACTTGAAACCCTTATTTTGAAACGATGGGAATATTATTCTCATCAAAATCAACTTGATCCACATCTTTGTCCCCAACTCTCAAAATGAGTGAATTATACTTGGCTATAATGTATACTCCAGAAGAATCAGGAGAACTTGAGATATCTGGACTTTTAAACTCTTCAGTTTCCTCTAATTCTTCACATTTAAGCTCAGTTTGATATGGTGGTTGGGCAGGTTGGACCAATGTATCATCTTCAGAAACTTTCTCATTCTTATTCAATTTAAGCAAATTTCCTATAGGATCAAGTTTCGTCAACCCTACACTCAACCTATATTGGTTGACTTCTTCAATAAGTTGTTTGCCTTTTTCGCTTTGCAATTCTCGAAGAGCTCCCTCTCTAACACTAAGTTGGGGTTGAGCAGGTTCCTGCTGATGCAAAGATGCTAACTCTCTCATAGTGGGTTGACAAGGTGATGACTGTAAGAGTGCTAGCTCTCTAAGAGTAGGTTGACGAGCTGCTAACTCTCTAAGAGTTGGTTGAGGAGGTGGTGGTTGATAGACAGATGCATTTGAGTGGTAACAATCATCTTGATAGAAAGTTGAACTATTATTCTTATTGGTGTCATTCAGTAATTTTTCTATTCTCTCCAAACGAGACAATATATTAGAACTCATATGAGGACTCTCAAAACCAGAATTGTACTCAACATCAAATGAATATCCTTGATAATCACAACCATAGTAAGGATCATTAGAGGAATTGCTCCAAGAGTAGCGATCATATTGATATGTAGGATTGTCTCTATATTCAGAATCATAACCATAATACGGAGTATCTCCATATCCACAGTTATAATTCTCCATGATAATTCCAGAATCCTATGAAATATTAACACAAGAAAGAAAAGAGAATAAAATAAAAAAATAAGAAACTAATAAAACAATGAAAAATATATGCAAATCTTTATTAATAAAAGAAATAATCTAGTTTTGATATTAGTTTGTGCCTTCTCCGGCAATGGCGTCAAATTTGACAAGCGGTCGTCACACTAGTTAAATGTAAAATTACCTACTTAAATACTAGTATAGCAGAAAGTAAGATCAATCCCACAGAGAAGGTTACCAAATACCAGCAAAAATTATTTCTTATTATTATTTAGACTAACAATTTATCAATTTTTAACTAAGCTAAACCTAAAACTAACAATTGCAATTAATTTAAGATATAAACAAGTTAAAAAAAACAGAGCTAAGGGTTCACCAACCGACTACTCAGTTTAATTCAATCTATAGATATGTGACTTTGGACTTTCACTAATCTCATGACAATTCTCCAATTTAAGAATTATACACTCTCACGCTATAATTCTCTTACTCAAATTAACCCTATGACTCTCGTGACTATAGGCATTAATAAAAGTACATTAAGAACATTGGAATTACTAGTCGCAGAGGCGGTGTTCCTACTGACGTAGCTCACTACCTAAGTTTATTATTCCTACGAACTAATACTAGTCGTCCACTCTCGCTATTTTAACTAGTATTTTAAAGAATACAAATATTGATCAGGTATTCACATGGATGAAAAAACAAGAATAATAAATATTAATTAATGAAAAAACCACAATCATATAAATTAAATAAATTAGAATAGTACGGCTGCTACATCTTAAACCCTAGATCACAAATTTAGCTACTACACATTATTCTAAAACAAATAAAATAAAAACAATGGAACGAACAAAACTTTTAAATATTTAGCTATTACACATTATTCTAAAATAAATAAAATAAAAACAATGGAACCAACAAAGCTTTTCCAAATTGCTCCTCGTTGATGGTGCTGTGCGTGGATTTTGTGAGGTAAATTTGGCGTGAGGTGATGATGATGATGCGTCGCTGGTGGTGTAGTATGTGAGAGGGGGCTGTTTTGGTGTCTCCCGGTTCAAGGGTTTTGGCTGTGGGTTCCTCCTCTTTATAGATTTTTCCAAGCCTAAATTTTCTTGGGGATTAAGTTAACTTATTTCCAATTTAATTGGAATTAAATTTAGCCGAAATCCTAGCTTCCAAAAGCAGCATCACTGCTGGAAAAATCCCCCGTCGTCGATTCTGTTTTGAACAAGAAGGAGCAGCACAAAAATTCAGCAAGCCTGGGCTTGTTTTGTTTGAATTTTAAAAAACATGACCAGCCCACTAACCAATTAATTCTTCAGCCTTTGTTGAAGTTTGGACTTGTCACATATAGGGGTTCCATCAGAATTAGTGGAAGATTCTGGCCGGAATAGTCAATCGGAGAATAGTCGGGGGCGAAGAAGGGAGAGAGCAATCGGGGCAAAGAGAGAGTTTTTGGAATAATCCAAATCAGTGATCATCCCCCTTTCATTACAGCCAATTATTCCTAATTAATACCCAATCTCTCGTAAACAGAAATGGCGGCTAATTCAATAATTGCACTGAAGCCCACCTATTGTCTAAAATACAATTATTACCCAAGCTATTTACTGTATTTAACCCATACTAATGAAAATAACAAAATAACCCCCAGTATTATGACAATCTCTTCCCCTTAACAAGGACCTTGTCCTCAAGGTCTGAAACCTGGAAACTGTTGAGAAATGAAGTCCTGATCTTCCCAGGATGAATCAACAAGCTCCATTCCCTTCCATTTGATCAACCACTGTACAACATGTGATCCATTCCTTGTTATGAAACGCCTCTGAATGACTTCCTCTGGTTGTAGTGCTCCATCTTTAATGATAGTCATGTCAGGGAGAGGTCCAGCCACCACATGATTGCCATGAAACTTCTTGATCAAAGAGACATGGATTACAGGATGAAGCCGACATGATCAGGCAACCTAAGTTGATAAGCAACTGATCCAATCTTGGCAATTACTTCAAATGGTCCATAAAACCTGGAGGATAACTTGGAATGAGCACTGATAGCTAAGGTGGTCTGTTTGTATGGTTGCAGTTTAAGATAAACCCATTCCCCTACTGAAAAAAAAAACCTGTCTGATCTGTGCAAATCAGCAAATTGCTTCATTCTCTCCTTGGCTCTTTCCAAATTTCCCAGTAACAACTTAAGTATATTGGCCCTTTGCTGTACTTCCATTGAAGCAGCTGGTATAATGCTGTCAGTAAAAGGCCCCAAAGGGTAAGGAAGTGGTTTCTCCCCATACAAAGCTTCGTAAGGAGACATTTTAATACTAGAATGATAAACTGAGTTATACCACCACTCAGCTAAAGTGATCCACTAGCTCCAAGTTGAGGGTTTGTCATAACAAAAACACCTCAAATAACTCTCCAAACATTGATTTACTCTTTCAGTTTGACCATCTATCTGTGGGTGGTAGGAAGTACTGAACTTCAACTTGGTTCCAAGCAACCTGAATAATTCCTGCCAGAAATGACTAAGGAAAATGGAATCTCTATCAGTTATGATATCATCTGCTAGACTATGTAGCTTGAATATCTCCTTGAAAAGCACCTCAGCAACCTTGACTGCATTAACTGGTGGCTCTAATAGAATGAAATGGCCGTATTTGGTGAGTCTATCCACCACCACCAGATTGGTATCATAGTTATTGGAAGGTGGCAATTTAACTATGAAGTCCATAGAGATGCTTTTCCAAGCATGTTGTGGAATTGGATTTGGCTGCAACAATCCAGGGTAAGGAACATTTTCATGCTTGTTCCTTTGGCAACTGTCACAAGTCTTAACAAACTGAATCACATCCTATTTCATACTAGGCCAATAGAAAAAAGACTTGAGATTCTGAAGTGTCACCATCTGTCCAGAATTTCCTCCCAAAGGAGATGAATGGAATGCTTTTAACAATTCTTTCCTCAGCTCTTGATTATTACCAACATAGATCTTTCCCTTCCTCCTCAAAATTCCTTGTACATATTGAAAATCAGCCTTGGCATCAGTTTGTAAGGAAACTGCAGTAATGATATCCATCACTTCCTGATCCTGATCATAACTGTTGATGATTTGTTGCATCCATTCTAGCTGTAATGAAGAAATAGCATTTAATTCTCCTTTTGAATTTAGACAATAATGTTCTCTTCTTGAAAGTGCATCAGCAGCTCCATTTTCAGTTCCCTTTTTATACCGGATCTCATAGTCATACCCAAGCATTTTAGTGAGCCACTTATGCTGCCTGGAATTGTTGATAACCTTCTGCTCTAGTAAAAATTTGAGGGATTGATGATCAGTTTTGATTATGAAGTGATTCCCCAACAAATAATGCTTCCATTTGGTTACAGCAAGCACCAATGCCATTAACTCTTTTTCATATACAGAGAAACCCTTGCTTTGTTGGCTAAAGGCTTTGCTAATGTATGCTACAGGTTGTTCCTCTTGCATCAATACAGTCCCCATTCCAATGTCACTAGCATTAGTTTCAACAACAAAATGCTTGAAAAATCAGGCAACCTTAACACAGGAGCAGATGTCATACATGACTTCAACTTCTGAAAAGCCAACTGAGCTTCACTGTTCCAACAGAAATTATCCTTCTTCAACAAATCAACCCATATCCCTTAATAAACCTTCTGTAGTAACCAGTTAACCCCAAAAATCCCCTTAGAGCTTTAACTGTTGAAGGTACTGGCCATTTAGAAATGCATTCTATCTTTTGTTGATCCATGCTAACACCCTTGGCTGAAATTGAATGCCCCAAATAGTCTATTGATTCCTGTGCAAAAGCACACTTGTTCCTTTTTGCATACAACTGATTTCTTGTAGAATGCTCAAAACAGTTTCCAAATGAACCAGATGTTCTCCCAGAGAAGAACTGTAAACCAGTATATCATGAAAAAACACCAATACGAATTTCCTGAGTTGGTGTTGAAATACCTGGTTCATAAGGGATTGAAATGTTGCAGGAGCATTTGTAAGACCAAAAGGCATGAGCAGGAATTCATAGTGGCCTTGATGAGTCTGGAAGGCTGTCTTTGGAACATCCTCCTTGTTGACAAGGATTTGGTGATAACCTAACCTTAAGTCTAGTTTCGAGAAAATGGTAGCTCCAAATAATTCATCCAACAATTCTTCAATGATTGGAATGGGAAATTTGTCTTTAACAGTTAAATCATTCAGTCTCCTGTAATCCACGCACATCCTCCAATTCCCATCTTTCTTTTTGACCAAGATTACTGGGGAGGCATAGGGACTTTTACTTGCTTGTGCAATGCCTTGCTGTAGCAGTTCTGACACCTGCTTCTCAATTTCTTCCTTGTGGGCATGTGGACATCTATATGGTGGAATTTTAAATGGCTGAGCCCCAGGTTTCAAGGTAATCTGATGGTCAATGGCTCTCCCAGGAGGAAGTGAATCTGGACTTTCAAAGACCTTGTAATATTTATCCAATAGCTCACCAACAGCTTTAGGTAAAAGAATCTCCACCATATGTGATTCTTCTTTTATGGAACTTATAGAATTCAACTGCATTGTCATCAATTTTCCCCTTCTTTCTTGTGTAAATTCATAACAATCCATGTCCCTTACCAGATTCAAACTGGCAACACTACCACTGCCTTGCAAAATGTACTACCTCCCATATTTACTCAGTCTCACATTCATTTCATCAAAGTCAAAAGTAATAGGACTGAAGTGCTTCATCCAATCTACTCCCAGGATCATGTCATAGCTTCCTAATTTCATAATCTTCAAACTGTAACTGAACTTACATTCTTTGATGTTCCAGTGTAAGTTTGGGCACATCAAATTTCCACAGACCTTATTTCCGTTCCCAAAAGTAATGGTAAACTTTTTAGTCTCCTTGTAAGGCAACTTCAAATCCTTAACCAACTGTAAGTCCACAAAGCTATCCGTACTGCCAGTATCAACTAAAATCCTGATGTTCTCCCAATTAATCTTTCCAACCAACACAATGGTTTGTTTCACAGTATCCACTGACAACACATGCATCGATCCTTCTTCAATAGTTAAATCATTTAAGTCTATTCCATCATCAATTAAGAGTTCAGGGGCATCTAATTCCTCTCTGCTATCAACCTCATCCTCTTCATGCATAATCATAATATTGAAATTCTTGTATTTGCATACATGGCCAGGACCAAAATTTTCACCACATTTGAAACATAGACAGTTGTTGGCTCGATATTGGTATTCCTCAGGGCTTAATCTCTTAATCAAATCAGGATTAATGGGTTTGTTGGACTTATTAGCAGTCTTAGGCACACTAATGGAATGATTATAAGAAGGAGTTGGTCTGTTTACCTGTATTGTTGTTCCCCTTTGCTTCCTCAAAGTTGTTTCAACATTCTTTTCCTGTAACCTAGCCAATTTGAAAGCAGCAACCAATGTTGAAGGTTCAAACATCTGAACAGCAGTTCTGATCTCCTCCAATCCACTCAAGAAGCTGTGAATGAAGTAGTTTTCAGATAACTTGACATCCATAGTCAACATTCTTGCCCTTAATTCTTCAAACCTTGCCTGATATTCCTGTACTGTTCTTTCTTATACCAATTTATTAAATTCCTCCACAGGATTGGTCTCTGATACATCCACGAATCTTGACAACAGTTCTTCACTGAATTCCTTCCAAGGAATGTGCGGATGAATAACCCTAATTGACTGATACCAAGAATCAGCTTCACCCTCGAGGTACAACTCCACATATTCAACCTTTTGGCAATCTGATACTTGATACAATGTAAAGAATTTGTCGCACTTTCTCAGCCATTCCCTTGGTTTATCCCTGGTGAATATAGGCATTTCTAATCGAGGCTGGGAATGCAGTGGTATACGGTTATTCTTTTCCTTACTGGTTTCTTGAATTTCAGCATTTCTTGTTGGCGAGACGTCAATAGTAACCCTTCCCTGAGGTGGATCTGTTGAAGAACTTGGTTGATTCTCTTTTCATCCGAGTCCAAGAAGTCCTGTTCTTGGAATTGTAGCCGCAATCAAGATCTTCAATTGTTCTTTGATTTCTGTTAAATCCATATCATTCCGAGCAAACCTAGCTTCGAATTGAGCATTCGTGACCTCCGCCTCAGCTCTGAGTTCTTTAGCGACGTCGACGGTTAGGATCTTCATTCTCCTTCTGCAAACGAGTCTGCGCCATGAGGATCGGAAGTACGGCCAAGGAAATGTGGCTCTAGATACCAATTTGTCACATATAGGGGTTTCGTCGGAAGTAATGAAAGATTCCGGCCGGAATAGTCAATCGGAGAATAGTCGGGGGCGAAGAAGGGAGAGAGCAATCGGGGCAAAGAGAGAGTTTTTGGAATAATCCAAATCAGTGATCATCCCCCTTTCATTACAGCCAATTATTCCTAATTAATACCCAATCTCACGTAAACAGAAACGGCAGTTAATTCAATAATTGCACTAAAGCCCACCTATTGTCTAAAATACAATTATTACCTAAGCTATTTACTGTATTTACCCCATACTAATGAAAGTAACAAAATAACCCCCAGTATTATGACAGGACTCCACAACTATGGCCCATCATTTACTCCGATTCACCTTGATATTCTCGGCCCAAATACAAACAAGAAGCCAGAATTTCAACTTTGGCCCTCCAAGTCTTTAATCCTCATTTTTCTTCCTCACCAATCAATTTCATCTTCAATTGCACCCCTTTTTGATTGGTCTTTATCTCAATTTAGCTCAAAACTTCAATAATTCCTTCATTTGAGTACCATTCCTACATTTAAAGATAAATTCACATAAATAGCATATTTTGTACTCGACATATTGGGAAAATCTCGCATAAAGGGATATGACAAATAGTAATTGAATGACATCCCTTCAGCAAACATGCTATTTTGCATAAAGGGAGAAACAAATTTGGTTGACATAACCCTGCAACAGGATTACTTAGAAAACCAGTGTTTTCATCAGACAGGAGAAATGGTAATGCTAATGCAAGATGGAATAATAGGAAAAGGAGGAATGATTTGTTTTGCACACATTGCAACAGGACATGGCATTATGAAGGAGGTTGTTTCTTGTTGATTGGATTCCCGGATTGGTGGAAAGAACTGAAGAATAAAGGTTCTGCTGGAAGCAACAATAATAGAAACTATGCTCATGCATCACAAGGTGAAACTCCTTTGCTGTTGGAATTCTTTGGAGGAAATGATTAGAGTGCAATGGCCAAACAGATCAACCACTTGCAACAGAGTTCCAACACCATGATGAAGGGAAAAGGAGTACAGCCTGACAATTCTCATGCTTCAGTCAACTTTTCTCACCTAAATGATTTTGCAAGTAGCATAACCTATGCCATTCTTAATGCTTCTAAGATTGAACATCATGATCTAGGTTTCTTTGATAGTGGAGCCACAGGTCATATGATTTACACTCTTTCATGGTTTCATAAGCCTAAACTTGTGACTGTTAGTACCCCCATTAAACTACCTGATGGATCAATTCAATATGTCAACCAAATATGAGATGTGCCTATACAAGGGAGAATTGTGTTAGAAGATGCTCTTTATGTTCCCACATTCAAGTATAACTTGATTTCAGTTAGAAAACTTGCACAATCTTCCAAACTTTATTTCTCATTTATTCTTGATCTGTGCATTATACAGGACCTAATGACTGATCAAATCTTTGGAGTTGGAATAGTTGTCCAAGTACTCTATGCCCTCACCAAAGATTCATTTGATCCTGTGCACATCAGATTCCAAATTCAGCTTCATCTGCCCAGATTGTTTCTTAGAGCTACTATAGATACTACACTAATGTCTAAGTCTTGTGCTGTAAATAATGTTACCTTGAGTGTAAAATGGCACAATAGACTAGGATATCCTTTTCCAATGTAATCAAACACCTTGATCAGCTTATTGATTGTAAACTCCAAGAAGTTCAATGCTGTGAAATTTGTCCTTTAGCTAAACAACAAAGACTTTCTTTTCCTGACAGTTCTATACAAACTACTGCTTTGTTTGAATTGATACATGTTGATTTGTAGGGTCTCTATAATCATCCAAATATCTCCCAAACTCATTATTTTGTTACCATAGTAGATGATTTCACTAAATATACATGGACTCAGTTACTTAAACATAAAACTAAGGTAACCACTGTTCTTGAATCATTCTTCTCTATGATTCATAACCAATTTAATTCCACAGTAAAGATTTTAAGGTCTGACAATGGAACTGAATTTGTAAATCAACCTTGTCAGCACTTGTTTTCTAATTTAGGAATCATCCATCAGAAATCCTGTCCATACACACCACAACAAAATGGTGTAGTAGAAAGAACGCATAAACACTTGTTGTAAGTTTCTAAGGCTCTTATGTTTTAATCATAACTTTCGAAGAAATTTTGGGGTGATGCTATCCTTAGTGCCACCTATCTTATAAACCGTTTACCTTCTCCTTTACTAAACTGGAAGACACCATATGAAGTTCTATTTCACAACACACCTAACCTTTTACATCTGAAAGTATTTGGTTGTCTTTGCTCTATGACAATATCGGTCCTCTCAAAGAAAAATTTTCTCCCAGAGCTTTCAAATGTATTTTTCTAGGATATCCTGTGGGCAAAAAGGATATAAAGTGTATAATGTACATGATCATAAGACATATGCGTCTAGAGATGTGGTGTTCAAGGAACATATATTCCCCTATCAGCAGCCAAATCCTTCTATTCCTTCAGTTAATTTACCAGCTGATAATGATTCTGACCCTGATCTTGATTCTTACATATTGCCTCCTCATTCTTCTATATCTGATCATACTAGTTCTGATCAAATCCATCAGTCTAATATCCCTACTGTGTCTACTGAATCATTAGAACATCTACATTCTAAAACTCAGGAACCAATCATTGATTATCATCCTATATTTTCTGCTTCTTCTGATTCTTCTGTTCCTCATCATTCTTTTGTTCCTAAAACCAGTACACGAATTAGAAAGCCTCCCACCTGGATGGAACCTTATGTGTCTCATTCATCATCTGGTCAACTCTTTTCATCAGACATTTTTCCAGTTTCCAAATTTATCACACCACCAACCTCTCCTTTCTTACAACAACCTTATATTCACACTCAGCATGTTGCATTTCTATCTAATATTTCTAAAATTCATGAACCTAAATCATATGGTCAAGCAAAGAACCATTTAGAATGGCAAATGGCTATGGACAGAGAACTGAAGGCTTTAGAAGATAATTAGACCTGGGAGATTACAACTTTGAACCTGACAAGAAAGCTATAGGCTGCAAATGGATTTACAGAGTCAAGTATAATGCTGATGGTACACTTGACAAGTACAAAGCCAGGTTAGTGGCAAAGGGTTATATACAAATTGAGGGAGAAGATTATTATGAATCATTCTTCCCTGTGGCAAAGTTGGTTACAGTGAGAGTTTTATTTGCTCTAGCAGCAGTAAATAATTGGAGCATCCAACAATTAGATGTCAATAATGCATTTCTTTATGGATTTCTTGATGAGACAGTGTATATGGAGCTACCACCCGGTTATGATAAAGCCTCTTCACCTCAAGTTTGCAGACTTAAAAAGTCCTTGTATGGCCTTAAACAGGCATCAAGGCAGTGGAATCATGAACTGACTAAGAGACTAGAAAGTTTTGGTTATAAGCAGACTTCTTCTGATCATTGTTTGTTCACTCTTACCATTGATTCAGAGTTTGTTGCCTTGCTTGTGTATATGGATGATGTGCTTATTACTGGTTCTTCTGAGCAACTGATTTTTTTTACCAAGAAGCATCTTCATCAACTTCTTACTATAAAAAATTGGGATCAACCAAGTACTTTCTAGGTGTGAAAATAGCTAGGTCATCCATAGGAATTTTGCTTAATCAGAGAAAGTAATTCTTGACATCTTGGACAAAACAGGTCCCATGGGATGTGTTTATGTTGCTACACCATTGCCAAAAGGACTGATCTTGCATGATTCTCCCACTGTGTTGTTTTCTGATCCAGAACCTTACAGGAAATTAGTAGGGTTGCTCTATTTAGGCTTTACCAGACCTGATATGCTAGCTACTCAACAATTGAGTCAGCATGTTAATGCTCCCAGAGAAGCTCACTGGAATGCTGCATTACATGTAGTAAAATACCTCAAAGGCACACCATATTTGGGGCTGTTCTATGCATCTAATACTGATCTTCAACTCACAACTTTCTTAGATTCTGATTGGGGACAATGTCTCAAAACCAGGTTTTCACTAACAGGTTACTACATTTTCATGGGGACTTCTCTCATCTCTTGGAAGACCAATAAGCAAACAATTGTTTCTCGTTCTTCCTGTGAAGCTGAGTATATGAGTATGGCATCAACTGTTTGTGAGTTATACTGGCTGGCTTATCATTTTTATGATCCTCACATTCATTTGCAACTGCCTATCTCCTTCTGTTGTGACAACCAGTTAGCTATGCACATTGCTGCAAATCCTACGTTTCATGAAAGGACAAAACATCTTGATATTGATTGTCATGCGGTCCGCAATCAATACAGGAAAGGCTTCATTGATATTCTCCATGTAGGCAGTAAGCCTCAGCTAGCTGATGTTTTCACCAAGGTCTTGTGCTCTCCACAGTTTCATTACTTACTGTCCAAGTTAAGCCTTAGTGATCTTCGTAACCCCAAGTCTCAACTTGAGAGGGGCATCTACGATATTAAACAGCAATTTCAACAAGTGAAGATTTATCCAAAGTCAACCTTGTTGGAAGAACAAATTGAAGATGTTGATGCTGACCAGGAGATCATAAAGCGTGTGCTTCAACTCACATGATCACACATGTACAGCCGTATATTTTGTCCATATTAGAGTAGTCTGTATATGATAGTTTGTTCAGTTTAGTGACATGGATTTTGTGTATAAATTTGTATAGAAAGTAGGATTTATAATTGTAAATACAGGCTGGAAATTGTAAGTTAGAATGTCTATAAATAGACTTAGCAGTAATTAGTTTAGGGTTAAGTTTTACACAATTAATGAGAATCATATTTTAATTCTCTTTTCCAAAATGACAGAATTTCGGTTTAACTGTTTTCCTCCTTCTTCTTCTCCGAGCTTCGACTATGGAAACCCTAGATCAATTTTGAGTAGGCATGGCAAATCTGACCCTTGATTACCATTTTGTTTCAATAAGAATGATTACCATTTTGTTTAAGATAGAAAAGCGATTTCTCTTTCTTTGGCACACATTACATCCAGTATCTGGAGCTCGGAGGGAGCTAATAACATTCCCAAAAGGCTAGGTTTAATTACTGTGTCAATATTAATGTTTTTTTCAGTCGTGAAATCCCATCCATCTCCCTATAGGATTTAATTCTTACTTTTAAGAGATTCATTGATAGTTTTATCGCTAAATTAAAATCACATTCGATTTCAAGATCGATGTAGATACCCGGATATAGTAGAAGAGTTAAATTTAATTAATAATTATGCATGAGGAACTTGCCAATGTAGTTCAGAATGATTTTTTTTTTGTTGTTTTTTTTTTTTTTTGAAAAGAAAAAGTGAAAACCCATTTGCTAGTACCTCCATAAAATAGTTGAGCATGCATAAGGGTACGTAGAAAAGTGGATTAATTTGTGTGTGTTGTGGACATCAAAGTTACACGTCAACATAACTGTTCAAAATATCCATTAAAATTCATTCACAGATTCCTGTAATAGTTATATAAGCAAGATAGGAAGAAAACCTACAGTTTAATTAGAGGGGTCTTTCAAGTTTCAGCTGCACTAAGTATTAACGTACCTAATCACGAAGAATGTGTCGTTCTGGTAGAAATAGTGTGGAACTGAGAAACGGTTTGTGGAATGCCGAAGAAGACAATCGTTTGAGGAATTGCATTGCGCAGTTCGGTGAAGGCAAATGGCATCTAGTTCCAAGCAGAGCTGGTAGAAATGCTTCATAATTCAATTGATAAGATCAATCCAATGGTTTGAACTGAACTGATGAAGGTCTTTTGGTTGTGTCTTTTGATATTTTAACTACTTGTTTTATACATGCAGGTCTGAATAGGTGCAGGAAAAGTTGCAGGCTAAGGTGGCTGAACTATCTGAAACCAGACATAAAGAGGGGAGACTTCAGTTCTGATGAAGTTGATCTCATGATCAGGCTTCATAAGTTGTTAGGCAACAGGCAAGTTTTAAGAGTTTAATAATCGCGCTTTCATCATTGACTTGGTTTCTCCTTCATCTGTCTCAAAATGATTATCCGACAACAGAATTGATTATGTTGGCTGAATAGTCCTCACCGGTATTAGTTTTCTATTTGAAGAATCACATAGTACACCTTTTTTTCCTTGTCTTTTTGATGCAAAAAAATACTACACCCTCGGTCCTGAAAAACGGTTCATTAATTGTATTATTTTAGTTTGTGTTCAACAAAGTGGAATAGATAAAAGCATAAACGGAAATCCAAGAATACATCAAATTGAGGGAAATTCAGTATACCAGGCAGGGGTCATTTGGAACGGAAAGAATATTTTTTAGTTATGTAAAACAGTAAACGGGATTACTCATATAAAAAAGTTAATCGCTGATAATCCCGCAAGTAAAGTTTGCCTAACTAATATAAATCACCTCTTTGAACTCCTTGGAAAATTACGAGGGTCATACTCCCTTATATAATTAATTACTACCTCTCTCTCTTTCTTTTTTTTTTTTTTTAAATATGGGGTACTAGAGTGAATCTAAAACTTTTCTTTTTATCTGTCACACACTTTCCAATTTAACTTTGTTCTTTGTACAATGAAGAAAACTAATGCCTAAAATACTAGAACAATAAAAAATTATATTTTCTAAAATTATCAATAAAAATAATGAAACTCGCTACCAAAGTTAAATGATAATAACATTATGATTGTCCAACTTAATTGTTACACAAATCGCTCCATAAATTTTATAGCCTTCATGGTCTTGGAATCTCCCATGCTCAAACAGTATAGTGACACTTGAGCAGCATTCGTTCATGTGACAAAATAGATGAGAAGAGAGGAGACGAAACCTTAAAACTTGGGACTGTAGATCCCAAGGCCACGGTTCTAATTTAACATTAAATACAATTTTTTTTTCAATTTCACCTTTATTTCTCTCTACTTTTAATAACATATATTAATGATAATTACTTTTACTTTATACACTCCAATTTTAAATTTTTGCAGAGTTTCAACACTTTTAATTGGGGTAAAAAAGAAAATATACTTAAAAACTAAAGTATCAATCAGTGTTTTCTTAATCTTTGTATAAAACCGAAACCGATAGATAAAAGTAAACGAATATAGTACTAGAGAGTAGTACTCCTTCCGAAAAAACTTTAGTCTACTTTATTGTGAAATTCTTGCTTCACAAAATGTATTATTAAAGTGAGAAAGAGAGATACCTTGAAGTTTTAATTAAGTCTCACTCTTTCGTATTCTTTCTTCCTTTCTTTCTGTCTTTCTTTCTTTCTTTCCTTTTTTGAGGGGAAAAAAATTACAGTCTTGATTGTATGATTATTTTCATTACTTGACCTAGATGTCCAACACTCCAACGTAACGTATACTTTGCAGCCCGAAATCTCTAACAACAGAACATGCCCTTTATGTACAAAGGTATTACATACTCCCTCTGATCCTTAGAATGAAGTACTCCATCCGCTCCTTATTATAGTACATTTGACTTTTTCTAAGTTTCACTTAATACGGATTTTTAAGTGCAAAAAAAAATTTAAAAATATTTCATAACAAGAGAATACAAGAAATGTGAAAATATAATTTTAAGATTTTTTATTGACAAAAAATGCGAACTAGGTGAAACCTAAGACCAATCAAAATTTCTTATATTAAGGACCGAAAGGAGTATTTGATTTGACCTAAATTATTTTTAAATAATTTTTCAATTGAAAATAAAACTTTTAAAAGTGTATTTTCATTTTTATTGTGTTTTTGCAAATTTTATAGAATGATTCAGAGGTTGTAGTTTTTATTACAAAAATATTTTAAATAAAACTTAAAAATAAATCAAAATATCTTATCGCACTACAACAAAAATGAGTAGTTTAGACACTTTTTTGTGTCTTAATAAGTAGTGTAATAGGACACATGTGATTCACATTGCGTGGGACACTACTAAATAGTGTCTCTTATAATTGAGTCACAATAAGTCATAAAGCATTTGAAAGTGTATTATTAGATTATCACTTATTATGACACTTTAAAGTAACCCATTAAGTAGGGTAATAGTTCACAAGTAACCCCACATAGTATACTTATGATATTATTTATAATATGCATACACTTTTTTATTTTTAATAAGACATTTTTTAGTAAATGTCCTAATACACATATAATGAGACACATTTTGGAAAAAGTGTCCCACTATAAATGTATTAATAGCCCATTTTTATTGTAGTGTCGTAAGAAACAAAGGGAGTATGTGACACCATGTGTCAGAGCTATCTTCCGATATAGAAGCACACAACATATGAGCACAACCACCCAAAAACAGGAAAATCCTCGAAAAAATTCCCCTCTCTCCTGAAAGTAAAAGTCACATAATGCATTCCACTTTTTTCCATATATATATATATATATATATAGGTGGTCATTGATTGCGGGTCGAGTTCCTGGACGGACTGCAAATGATGTGAAAAATTATTGGAACACTAATTTGATGAAAAAGACTGTTGCAGTAAGAGCGACAGCTGCAGAAAAGGGCGCGTCGGCAAACTCTGGCAGCAACAGCAATATTAGCCGCAGCAAGACAATGGGGACAATATTCAAGCCTCGGCCCAGGTCTTTCTGTAACCAAATCTACGAAAACAACAAAAAAAAGGACGACTCGGTGATTGAAGAAATCGGAAGAAAATTTGGTGCTGCTGGGGGAACCCTCTTTCGGCTGGATCTGGATTTGCAAACTGACAAAAATGGAATTAATCACTGGTGGGACAATTTGGTTGATCTTGATGATCATGAAAAGGATCCGTACTTTTACGATGATAATAATACATGTCCTTTGTCCTTTGGTGGGGGCTCCGGCTCCGGCTCGGCATCGATTCTGGGTAATGATTTCTCCACAAGCCTGACCTGCCCTGATCCCCAAGATTTTTTGTTCAAGTTCGTTGAAGGGGAGGAGGAGGTGGTGGTGGAACAAGTTGGCGCCGCCTCCGCCGCCGCCCTTGATGGTTCTTCTTCCTGCTCCGGTTTGTTATCATCTGATTCTGATTTCTGGGGTCTGCTGCTCAGTACTCCTACTACGTACTGATCATCAGTTTCCATCAACCGGTGCGATTAATTTTCAACTTCTCTTTTCAATGCTTTACGTATATTACTCTGTGTTACGTTAGGGTTCTATTTCGTTTTGTCTTGAACTTCAGAGAAAAACCCAGAAACAACGGAGATTCGGATATTCCTTCTCCCAGCAAATGCCCTGCCAACCATATCCTCGTCATGGACGTGGTTGGTATATGCATTAGTTGATGGAATTATTACAAACGTACTATATTGTTTCAAGATTATCAGAATGTTATGTGTGTTGAAGTACCTTAGTTCAAATCTATATGAACCTCCGACAAACATGTGTTCAGTCCACGTTTTCGTGTTCATTTTTATTTTTTAAAACAGTACTAAAAATATAATGCGGTACTCCCTTCGGTCCTTGATATACGACCTTTTGATTTGTTATAAATTTTATTTTAGTACGTATTTTTAATTGACAAAAAAATCATAAAAATATATTTTCACATTTGTTGCGTCCTTGTGATCGTTATGGAATATTTTTAAGGTTTTTTCGTCAATTAAAATGCATACTAGTCAAACCTTATGACAAATCAAAATACTACATATCAAGAAAAGATAGTCTAGAGTAGGAATGAAAAGCTGTGTTGGACTTTGTACCAAAAAAAAAAAAAACAAAACAAAACTGTTTGGAAATGTATGAATGTCAAATTATTATCTTAAAAACAGAACTAAAATTATAAATATCGAGCGCAAAATTTAACGATAGTTGTGAAATGGATTAGAACAGTGAGAAGGCTGTTCACAGAGAGCTTATAGTGTAAATTAGAAACAAAATAACATAACCTTAGTTTAAGCACTGCGGGGGGTTAAACCATATGTTATGACGGGGGAATTCGTGTATCTTTACGGACTCTGTTATTAACTATATTTTCACTGACATTATTTGTAAGAAGAAGACTAAAGATTCACATTTGGAAAAATATTTAAATTTAATCCACACTTTTTTAAATAGAATCAGAGTGAATATTTATTAATTAATTTTAACAATAATACTGTAAGTTTTATTTATTTTGTGAACTATACCATAAGTAACTAATAAATGAAAAGGCTAACAATAAAAAACAATACAATTAGTTAAACAAACTGTGGATGAGACTATCGTAGAGTACTTGATTAATGGTTCGAGGTATACTGTAATTCACTGGGATAGTTAGGACTTAGAAGTCTTAGTAAGACCCTAAAACACACACTTATTGAGATAGATCTCAGTGAAGTATTTGAATCTGGAAAGTAAAAATAGTAACTGGCGGTAAGTATAAATACTCATTGCTAGCTACTACTACGTTCAACCTAGTGGTAGATTGATCTTAAACGTAATTTGCTCTCAAACACATAAATTGAAAAGAGGCATTGACCACTCTAGGCTAGGGTAGAAAGCGTGCAGTGTGTGTAAAATATTACTCATATTTCTACGTTAGCTAGTATTAGAAGTAGTAGTATATAATGTTAGGACAAAAGTTTTTCATTGTTTTTATGGGATAGGCGAACGTGACACTTTTGTAATCTTCCTCTTCGGTGATTAATTACCACATCCCTGTCACGTACTTGCAACATTGAATTGATTTTGTCTTCAAACCCCGATTTCAACTGTACTACTAGTGTTTTGCCCTTCTTTGCCAAAAGGCTATACCACACATTTTTGTGGTTTTCATATCTCCAACAACTGAAAATGATGAAGGTGATGATAGGTGTATATGGTTCGTTGAAGTTAATTACTCTCTCTCTCTCAAAAAAAAAGTCTATATTAATAAGTACAAATCTCAATGGTGTAATATAAAGTATTTGGAGGGAGAGAAATGACAGAAAATTTAGACAGCAACCATTTAGATCCACATACAAGATTTGAAGGGCTACAAAAAAAAGAATTGAAATGGAAGTTTCAGTCACAATGTACAAAAAAAAAAAAAAAAAGGCAGAATGATCCGGCTTTTATTGCAGGGATTAGGAGTCCATGTTTGATACTTAGATCATGTAATAGAGGAAGGTTTCAAATTGTTCAGTGACTTGTTCTTGAAGTAATGAAAGGTTTACAATTTGACTTTAAAAAACAAGTGGAAACCTCAAAATTCAACCTAGATTTTTGGAACAAATGGCATAGTATTTGATAACCAAAGTTTTTACCGAAGATTATTTGTAACTTGTTTGCTGTATATTTAGGCAACAATTGTGGCGTATATCATTCGACCTTAGAAGATGTATATATATATATATATATATATATATATATATATATATATATATATATTTATAGAACAACTTATTAACCGATCGATGCTCACCAATTTAGAGGGTTATGAACTTATGATAGAGTTTATTTTCTCTTTAATTGTGGTGTTCAAAACCAGGGATTCACTAAGCAATGTAGTTTGCACTTTGCACCCTACATGAATAGTTCATATACTTTAGACTTTGACAAGTTTTATTAGCGAATCATTTTGTACTTTAGACTTGAAAAAATATATAATAATATTTCATACGTCCCCAAACAAAATTTCACATTAAGTTTGAAATTTATAATATTTTAAGTACAGTTACAAAAATCTATGTGACCTAATCTTGGGACAAAATAAGTAGTAGTTTACTTGATGATATATGTAATTGAAGGTATCTTATAGGTTAAAAAAAAAAAAAAAGATAATGACACAAAGTATTTGGTCTTTCTGTTAAGCGCTTATTAGGAAAAACAAATTTAAGCATAATCTTTTTTTATTTGTTCACAGTGGTTAAAAGTTTAGTAAATGCAATAATATTTAAATTTTTGTTAATCCCCACCAAAAGATTTAGGGTCCCTTTGGTTGTATGGATTTGGGGCTTGGATTTGGATTTGTAGCCCCGAGACCCAAATCGTGCGTTTAGTAGCACAAGAATCACATAAACTTGAAATAAGACTTGAGGACTCATATCCCTGTGGATTTTGGTAACTCGCGGATCTCATCCGAGTCATTTACGGGTTATAACCTAATCGGATCCACTGAACCTAAGGATTTTAGTCCAGTACGTATTAGGAGATATATATATATGGCATTGAACCGTAAACAACTCTGCCAAACAGTGCTTTTCGTTTGCGAGTTTTATCAACACCCATTTGGCCGGACTATCGGAGCAATTATTCATATCTTAGGGCTGATTTTTCTAGTTGGATAAGGCTCCATTATCTCCACATTGCTAGGTAGGTGTAAAAGGCTTTGAAATCAATTCTGCAATTTTAGAATGTGGGTTTTATGGTTTTTTTTTTAAAGTGTTTTGTTGTATAACCAAGTTGGATTTTTAAGATTTTTTTCATCAATTAAAAATGCGTAATAGGTGAAACTTAAGACAAATCAAAATGTCTTATATTAAGGACCGGAGGGAGTATTGTAGAAGGGATTGCTTACCCAAGTCAACCCTTCAAACGCATGAACTTCTCTAGTTGTGAAAAAAGTAAAGCTGCAGTTTCATGAAGAAAGAATCAGACAACACTCTTTATAAAGTCAACAGAAGTAAAAGCAAGAATAGAAGAGATGAAGCCTGCTGCTAAGTAAGTCTCACATATATCAATCATCAGTTTCATGATAGAGTAGTCATGCCGACTAATGCCATATGATTTTACATACTGTTCCTCCATCCTCTTTAAGACTGCATCTAAACTAGGAATGCGGAAGTTTGGTGGACGCGAAGATGCAAATGTTACAGAAAGTTTAACTTCCCCCTGGCAAGAAGAAGCAATATCTATACGTGAACAATGCAAGGACCAACTTCACAACATAGAGGGAATGCGGAAAAAGAAAGAGTTCAGCGTAAGAGCTAAGGAAACCCAATAATAACAAAACTGGCCTACATCTTCCAAGATAACAGTTTTTAGTATTCTTTCTCAGTAACACCACTCAAAGGAGTTTTTGCATTTTAAGCTGGAAACATATTATATAAGAAATATGATTTACCAGGGGAAACAAAATGGATAGAGGATGTTGAAACTCTGAGATCTCATCAGCATAAGATTCCGGTACATTCTCCGTATAGGCCTTAAATAATGGCTGCATTTCTTGTTCATCAGTTTTTGGACAGTCGAACTGGAGTTATATATATACATCACAATCGTCATCTGGTTTTGGCCTTGGTGATCAGATTCATTGTGAATTCTCTTTGCATCTACATGGGAAGAACTGCATTTCTGTCCTCTTGGAGGACAATCTTGCATATGTGTGAGAATGCCATCTTCTGTATCACTATCAACGATATAGCAATGAGCAGAAGGAATATACTCTTTCTTACAACAGATCTAGAAACAGCGTAATGGTGTGGCCAGTCATTTTTTCCGATCAGAACTTGGGGATACAAACACCACAAAAGCCTGATTTGTGTGGCTTCTTGATAATATTGGCTCATCTCTTTAAGTGGGACTTTTGGCTTTCCATTGACTGTTTCATCACACAAACTTCAGAATATGCACGGGGAGTATGACCTGTGAAGGAAGCAACCATCCCATGAATACGGTTTTGATCTGCAACTCCACAAAATTTAGAAGGAAATGATCATTTTTCTGTTACATTTTATTATGTCTCCATTAACATTTTCAGGGAAATTCTAATTTGTTAAGATGGACTATAATAAGGGTTAAATCAATATAATCAAATCATGTCAGTTTATGAAACCTTATATATATTTTATAAAAGGAGAGTCAACATAACTAAATTATGATAGGTAAATGGGCCATGAAGCCTAATACAGTAAGAGGGAAATCCATAATTATAAGCAAAAGTAGGAAAATGGTACTCCCTCTATTCCAAAATTATTGTCCAGTTTGAGATTTCATTTTTAGTATAATTTGAACTAGAAATGAAAACCAAAATTGGATAATAATTATGGGACAGAGAGTATTTTTTTTAATCTTATCAAGATTCGTTTGGTACACAAAATCTTTTCAGTAATTACTCTTTGCAACGTGATAATGTCAAGCAAGTAAATGATACGCAAAGATGATTTGGCTCCTTCCATTTAATTAACCCATTCAACTAACCTCGTGAAAGGTGCTGTCTCTGCACGTTGTCTGAATTTTCCTATTTCTTACTCTGCTGCGCTGCTTCCTAAGATCCCTTCTGAACTCTGGAGAAACTCAGCTACTTAACTCTGCTTTTTTTTTGCTTCTTGTTATTCAACAAAATTAGGGTGTCTCTATAGCTGATAATCATCCCCATCTGGGCTCTGTGATCATTTCGGTTCAATCAATCAAGGTCAGAGCTTGTTCATCTGCATCATTGGCAGTTGGCACCTTCGTTTAAGAATGGCATTACCAAGCCACTTGGATCAGGAAAATCCAACCACAAATGATGATGAAGAATCTGTTGAAGCCCTTTTGGAGAAAATGAGCATCATCAATGCTGGCAAAATACAAGACCAAGTACTTGAAGAGATTCTGGCCAAGAATTCCAAAACTGAGTATTTGGCCAGATTTTTTTCAGATGCTGATGATGATGTGAAGCAAGTTCTCAAGAAGAAGGTCCCTTTGGTTGATTACACAGACCTCTTGCCTTATATCCAAAGGATTGCTGATGGAGGATCACATCATATACTTTCAGCTGATCCCATTCTTGAGTTGATTTCCAGGTTCATTAATTTATTAGTGGTACTACATTGATCGCTACTCCCTCCGTCCCTACATGATTGTCCAGTTTTCGTATTAGTTTTAGTACAGCAAACGGGACAATCATTTCGGGACAGGATGAATATTACATTAGTTGTAGTTTTTCATCACAATACTCACAGCGGGGTTCAAAATGTGTGCAGCTCAGGGACTACAGGAGGGAAGCACAAATTGTTTCCTGGTACTGCTAAACAGCTAAGTCTTCAGGCATCAGTTGTCAAATTTGCTATCAATATATTAAACAAGTAAGCATTCTTAAGTTTATGACAATATTAGAACTTGACATCCAACTCAAAACCAATCGGCAAAGAGTGAGGTGGCTCAGGATCTTATATCTTGATATCCAGTTGGTTAACTTTCTACTGATGCTTCTACATGGTAGTAATTTTTGCAGATTAATCTAACACTGATTGAGTTAATTACATTCAAACTACTTCCCCTGAAATTTGTAAAAAAAAAAAATACTTAGTATAGCCCTTTGATCAACCGACCTGGTAAAGTTACAAATCTAATATTGGGATTGATCAGGCACTTTGTTGATGGTGATCAGCATCTGAAAGGGAAAAGAATGTTTCTTTATACCATGGCACCTGAATTCACTACTCCAGGCCATTTGGTGGCAAGAAGTGGCATAGCCAGTATCATAAAAAAAAGCCTGGCAGGATCACCGTCTTCCAACCCTCCTGATGCTATCATCCCTCCGGAAGTCACGTTGTGTGAGGATGTGAAACAAAGTATGTACTCCCAGTTACTCTGTGGTCTCCTGCAGAGAGAATCAGTCATGACTTTCGGGACAGTTTTCGCTGCGGGTTTTGTTCAGGTGATGAAATTTTTAGAGCAACACTGGGAAGAACTTTGCTGTAATATAAGACAAGGCCGAATCAGCGATTGGATTGATGATCCGAAATGCAGGGGAGCTTTATCTTATATTCTGACTACGCCAATGCCAGCATTGGCAGACGAAATTTCAAAGGAATTTGAGAAAAATTCATGGGAAGGAATCGTAAAGAAACTTTGGCCTGGAGCCAAGTTCATTGAGGCTGTGGTGACTGGATCTATGGCTCAATACATCCCAAAGCTGGAGTTCTATGGTGGTGGACTACCGATAGTTTCATTGATGTATGCCGCATGTGAAGGTAATTTCGGGATAAATCTCAAGCCATTGTGTGATCCTGATGATGTCAGTTATTGTCTTGTACCGTGGATGGCTTATTACGAGTTCTTGCCGGTTGATCCAATCTCTGAGGATGATGCAGCCGATATCAATAATGGCAGAGTTGTTGATCTTGCTGACGTGAAAATTGGTCAACATTATGAATTGGTGGTGACAACCTTTTCAGGTAATTGAAATAACTTCTTAAACTCCTAACAATTCATACAAATAGGAGTATATTATTTTACGAACTGGACTATTGAAATGGAACGGAGGGGAGTATGAATGTATTGATTGATTTGTGTGTTGTGCTTATAGGGTTGAACAGATACAAAATGGGAGATATTCTAATGGTGACAGCATTTCACAAGAATGCACCACAGTTCCGTTTCGTGCGAAGGAAAAATGTGGTACTGAGCTTACTGTCAGATAAGACCACGGAAGAAGACCTAATCAAAGCGACTTCAAAAGCCATAAACAGCATCCTTGAACCACATGGTTTTTTCCTCACTGACTACACTAGCTATGCCGATTCGGGTTCCTTTCATTATGTACTGTTTTGGGAGCTTCAAAATCATGGAGAACTTGGAGTACAGGATAATGGATTTGTTGAAATGATGAAAGGATGTTGTAATGTAGTGGATCAATCATTGGATGATAAATACAGGTACTACCGAATTCACAACACCATCGGTCCCTTGGAAATTAAGGTTGTGAAACAAGGGACGTTTGATGCGCTCATGGATTTCACGCTTTCTCGCCGAAAATCTACTTCTCCTAGTCAGTACAAACCGGTTAAGTGCATTACATCTGAGGATGCCATTCAGATGATGAATTCCATGGTGATGGCTACGTTTTTCAGCGATTGAATGGCGTAGTTTTCGACTTTAAATGTGGTTCCATGTACTGTTGAATTCCACCCTGATACCGATCCATGTATCGTTGCTTGCATGAAAATCACTCGGGTTCTCCATTTTACTGGAGGCGTTGTGCTTGAATCTGATTGGCATAGATAGCACAAATTGTTTCATTGATAAAAGAACTAGTAATTTGTTTGATATTGAATTTTGAAATTGTGAGCTCTATGGTAGAGGTGTCTGTAACTTGATTGATTCTATATTTTGCTCCCGTCGATTCAAGTTGTGATTATGTGGTGATTACTGATTAAACCTAATCACAAGTTGTGATGAGCTTCCAACTCACATTGTTCAGATTTAATATTTGAGCACAAGGTTGGAGCTAGTGCTGGAAGTACTAAATTTATCAACAAAAAGCTCATTTTAAAGAATTCTGTTGGATTTGTGTTTGTGTCTGATTAGCCATTTTGAGGTTAGACAAGTTCTTCAACTTAGGGATAAGACTGCAACGATGATGCACTGTGACTTCAATAAATGTCAGCAAAGGGAATAACCAGAAAAATCACGCTGTTATATGGAGTTCTGAAGACAAGACTTATTTTGACGGGGAAGATTCGCGGTGATCTTTGCAATATATTATTTTGAAATTAATAAATTAGAAGAATCAAATTGCGTTTTGTATATTTGGGATCATTAGCAAGAGATAGTCCAGGGGGATGTCAACGTTTAGTAGAACCACCAGACAGTATCAAACCGTGGCTATAGCACGACATTGTCGGGGTCTCGTACCCATGTAATGTAGTTGTTTGAGCAGTTTCAGGCTTTTTAGCCTCTTCTATTGTTAAAAAAAAAAATTGTGTTTTGTAAAATGTGCTGTCTTAGTGCTGTAAAGTGTAAACTAATGTTTTGGGAATGAAATGAATTTATCTTTCTTTCCAAATTTTTATATCCACTCTTGCCCTGATTCCTTTGTTCTTCTAACCTCTGAAACTTTTTCTCTGATTCAAAGTTCTCATCAAGTTGACGACATAATGCTCCTTGTTGTTCATCAAACAGGGTTTTTTCCCGAGTTGATGATCATCCACATTTGCCATTTGGGTTTCATCTTCTCTATATCGAGTCAACGCGTGTTCATCATCTGCTCTGACTTTGGTCACCTTAACTACTTTCTCCCCTCAAAAAAAGACAAACACAACTAGAAAGCCAATGCTTTGTTCAAGTTTTGCTTCAAATCTTTTAATCATTTCCTCATTTTGGATTTTTCAAATTTTATTAATTGATGAAGGATGGAGAGCCACATCAAATTGTTTCTGCTGACCCCCCATTCATGAATTAATTTCCACACTCATAAATTATATCCATTTGCATTCAGGGCAGTTCATTGCTTGGCCAATCTGCTGTTGCTAAGAGGGACTATAATAAGAGTTAAATCAATATAATAAATCATGTCAACCCTTATTTAGCAAAAGGAGATTCACGCATAAATAAAATAAACTATGTCACTTAATATGTGCAAGAAAAACAGGAACACACTACTATATATATATATATATATATATATATATATATATATATATATATTTAATCTGACCATGATTCGTATGCTACACTAACAATTTTTTTTAATTATTATTATTTCTCACCGATTATTCGTTCTAACTTTGATGCTGTTTAGCAAATAAATAATGCAAAGATGCTTTGGCCCCTTTTCAGCATGAAATGTGCTGTCTCTCTGCATGGTTTCTGAATTTTCTCCATTTTCTTACTCTGCTGCCCTGTTTCCTGTAATCCTTCTGAACTCTAGAAACATTTCAGCTTCTCAACTCTGATTTTTTTGCTTCTTGTTGTTCATCAAAATTTCATTGTCTCTAGCTGATGATAATCATCCCCATTTGGGATTACATTGCTTGTTGGATTGGTAGAATCCAACCATTAAAAAAAAAATGATGATGAAGAATCTGTAGAAGCCCTTTTGGAGAAGCTTGTTCTACATCGTCCCCTGTTCTGATTCCTTTTTTCTTCTGACCTCTGCAAACATTTCTCTGATTCAAAGGTCTCATCAGGTGACAAATTGTTCATCCAACTGGGTTTGTCCCATAGTTGATGATCATAACCAGTTTGCAATTTGGTTTCATCTTTCTCTAAATCGAGTCAACGCTTGTTTCATCTGCATTGGCACCTGCTGTGATTGTTTCTGATCAAGTTTTGCTTCAAATCTTTCTTTCTTTTCTTTTCTGTTTTTTGGTTTCATTTTCCTGTTTTTGGAATTTTTTCAACATTTATTAACTGATCAAGGATGGAATTACCAAGCCTGGATCTGAAGAACCCAACCGCAAATGATGGTGTAGAAACCATGTTGGTTAAGATGACCATGGATCCCGGGAAAATACAAGACCAAGTACTCAAGGAGATTCTATCCAAGAATTCCAAAACAGAGTATTTGTCCAGATATCTTTCAGATGATGATGATCAAGTTGATGATGATGATGTGAAGCAAGTTTTCAAGAAGAAGGTTCCTTTGATTGAGTACACAGATCTTTTGCCTTACATTGAAAGAGTTGCCAATGGAGAGCCACATCAAATTGTTTCTGCTGATCCCATCCTTGAGTTGATTTTCAGGTTCATAAATTCTATGGTTTTGAAAAACAATTACTCCCGCCGTCGTTATTATAAAACATTTTGATTTGTCCTAATTTTCACTTAGTTTGTTTTTTCAAACTTTTTTTTTTTACAATCGAAAAAAAACATACTAACTGAAATTTAGGGCAAACTAAAATGCCTTATAGTAAGGACCGGAAGGAGTAAAATCTATCCTTCAAATTCAGTATATGATCAATTTCTCTATGAGTTTAGTAATATTCATCACAATATCCCAATGGTTTTTGCAGCACAGGGACAACAGGAGGGAAGCGGAAATGGTTACCTAGGACTGCTCACCACCATAGCCTTAATGCACCCTTTCACAAATTCACTCGAGAATTACTAAAAAGTAAACCTTCTGAATTCTTTGCAAAAAGTAGATTGATTACTTAAATTTTTTTCTTATATTAAGTGTAGTTGTAATTCAGATGCAGCCAGATGCAGGATAAGTAAGTAAAACTTATTGGAAGAAGAAATGTGTTTGAATATGCCAGCTATTTGACTGTTTCACCTGTTTATATGATATAGATCCAAGTCTTGTAATTTTTTTGCAGATAAATCTGGTATTAATTGAATTATATTTTCAACCTCCCTCCCCTGAAGTTTTATTTTATTTTATTTTATTTTTTTTTGTGACAAGTATACTGATTTGATGATCAGGCACATTGTTGATGATGATCAGCCTCTGAATGGAAGAAAAAGACTGTTTCTGTATAACATCGCGCCTGAATTCACTACTCCAGGCCGTTAAGAGGAACCATAACCAGCCTCATAAAACATAACCTGGCGAAAGCACCATATTTGAATCCTCCCATCGCGACAAGCCCTCCAGAAGTGCTAATGTGCGAAGATGTGAAACAAACTACTTACTGTCAGTTGCTTTGTGGTCTGCTGATGAGAGAGTCTGTAATGATTGTCGGGACGATTTTTGGGGGTGGTTTTGTTCGGATGATCAAATTCCTGGAGCAACACTGGGAAGAACTTTGTGATAATATAAGACAAGGGCGAATCAGCGATTGGATTGATGATCCGAAATGCAGGGGAGCTGTGTCTGATATCTTGTCAAGCCCGATGCCTGAGTTAGCCGATGCGATTTCAAAGGAATGCGAGAGTGAATCGTGGGAAGGAATCGTTAAGAAACTTTGGCCTGGAGCCAAGTGCATTGAGGCTGTGGTGACTGGATCCATGGCTCAATACATCCCACAGGTGGAGTTTTACAGTGGGGGCCTGCCAATAGTTTCGACGGTTTACGCCTCATCTGAAGGTGTTTTTGGAATCAATCTTCAACCTCTGTGTGATCCTTATGATGTCAGTTATTGCCTTGTACCATGGATGGCTTACTACGAGTTCTTGCCTGTTGATCCAATCTCTGAGGATGATGCTGATGTTGTTGATCTTGTCAACGTGAAAATTGGTCGACATTATGAACTGGTTGTGACAACCTTTTCAGGTAAATTAAATGCATGACACAGTATTTTCAACTTCTTGATTTTAAAGACAAAGCTGGTTAGTATGATTTGTGTGTTGTGTTTATAGGGTTGTACTGATACAGAATGGGAGATATTCTGAGGGTTACAGCATTTCACAACAATGCACCAGAGTTCCGATTCGTGCGAAGGAAAAATGTGATTCTGAGCATCAACCCGGAAAAAACTACGGAAGAAGACCTAATCAAAGCGACTTCAAAAGCCATACACAACATCCTTGAACCACATGGTTTTCTCCTCGCTGACTACACCAGCTACGCCGATTCGCACTCCTTCCCTGGTCATTATGCACTGTTTTGGGAGCTTCTTCAAAATCATGGGGAACCTGGAGTACAGGATAATAATGGATTTGTTGAAATGATGAAGGGATGCTGTAATGTGGTGGATGAATCATTGGATGAAACATATAGGTGCTATAGAACTGCCAATGTCATTGGTCCCTTGGAAATTAAGGTTGTGAAACAAGGGACTTTTGATGCACTCATGGACTTCACGCTTTCCCGCCAAAAATATACTTCTCCGAGCCAATACAAAACGCCTAAGTCTGTTACATCTGAGGATGCCATTGGGCTGTTGAATTCCATGGCGATAGCCACATTTTTCAGCGATCGAATGGCGTGATCTTTTGAGTTTTTAAGTGTGATTGGAATGGATGTTAGTCTTTGGAAAGTGTTTTTTTTTTTTTTTTTGAGCATTTGATGATACTACTCTGGCTGAGGTTTGTGACTTGTTCTACATTTTCCATCTTTTTTTTATTTTCCTTTCTGCTTGAATGATGCCTATATGTGTTGTTCAATCGCAAGTTTCTTTTTTACTTTGTCTAAGTGGTGAACTTGCTGCACCGACTGAACTGTCGGCCGGCAAAAAGGTCAACGCAAGAAAGGTTTCAACTTCCAGGTTCTAAATAATTTTGCAGGACCTTTAAAGCACAAGCGAAGGCGATTTGGTGAAGAATTACGTCATATGCATAAATTAAAACAACAAAACAAGTATACTCTTCATTGCCTACATCTCTGACACGCGGTTTTCATAATATATGAAGATCATTTTGCCCAACTCTTTTAGGTGGAATCATTGTACCATGTCACCTCTTAAAACCAGCACAAAAGAAATTTGTATTCGTAATCAATCTCGGTGTGAAAAAGAAGACTCATTCTTACTAATTTTACTCTTACATTTCATGAACAGCGGCAGTCACAGATCTGAATGCTCAATGTGGACTATTATTTTTTTTAAGACCGAGTGATTAGTACGGTATTGATCCGCATGGTAGCTTCACAAAATTTAGAAGGAGATGACAAATTTAGCGTGACATTTGATATTCATAATTAGCACTCAAGGCAGTTCATCGATTGGTGCCAATCTGCTTAGCCAAGATGGACTATAATAAGAGGAAAATCCGTATATATGTCAGTTTTAGGCAGCCCCATTAAATTTTCTTTTATTACAAATACAGCCTAACTTAATAAAAACGAACCATCAGTTACGCAGCCTAATAAGGAACATGTGGAAGAGAAAATTCACGATTGGTTTGCCGCACTATTCTTTTCTGTACCAGTGTACCTTCCTTTTGCGCTTGTAATTTAATTTGTTGGGGTCCTTTTGCATTTAAATGATTCAAAATTCAACTAACATGAATTTTTCTTTTGTCACTCTTGTGATGCGTTTTTCCTCTTTACACGTATGTGGTTGAAATTTGTTGAGAATATTCACCTCCGAAGAGTGGTTATTATTTAGGCTTTACCCTCATTTATTGTAGTTAAAAATTAAAAAAAAAAAATCATCTAACATGAAATGTGCTGCCTTGTTTCCTTTGATCCTTCTGAACTCTGGAAAAATTCAGCAAACTGGCCATCTAAGATCACTTCTGCAAATCAAAATCAGAGCTTGTTCATCAGCAGCACCATTTTCGCCTTCGGTAAGGATGGAATCACCAAGCTTGTTGGGTCCGAAGAATCCAACCACAAATGATGATGAAGAATCAGTCAAAGCCCTTTTGGAGAAAATGATCACCAATCCTGGGAAAATACAAAATCAAGTACTTGAAGAGATTCCAGCCAAGAATTCCAAAACTGAGTATTTGTCCAGATTTTTTGCAGATGCTAATGATGATGATGTGAAGCAAGTTTTCAAGAAGAAGGTTCCTTTGGTTGAGTACACAGATCTCTTGCCTTACATTGAAAGAATTGCTAATGGAGAACCACATCACATTGTCTCTGCTGATCCCATTCTTGAGTTTATTTGCAGGTTCATAAATTAGTAGTAGTACAATATGATCACTACCCCCTCCGTCCCAAAATGGTTTTCGAGTTTTTAATACGAAAAACAAAGACAATCACTTTGGTTTGTGTATAGTTTTCATCACAATACTCAATTCAATGAGATTAACAAAAATGTGTGCAGCTCAGGGACTACAGGAGGGAAGTACAAATTGTTTCCTGGTACAGCTCAACAGCTAGGACTTCAGGCATCCGTAATCAAATTGACTAGCTATATACTAAACAAGTAAGCGTTTCTCAATTCTTACACATGTAGTAACTAAACAATCACTAAAATGAAACATGTATTTTTTTCTATATTTTTTTTACAACTTGAGGTAATTTTTAGATGCAGGACAAGTTTGCTATAATATTACAACTTGGACCGGCAATGAGTGGGGTGATTCAATTGGTTTAACTTTCAAACATGGAACAATAATTCTAACAGACAGCTTTGTAATGTAGTAAATTTTTCCAGATTTGATCAAATGTTAACTAAGCTAATAGCATTCAACTTCATTCCCCTCAATTTTGTGAAATCAACTGATTTCCCTGATTATCAGGCACTTTGTTGATGATGATCAGCCTCTGAATGGGAAAAGAATGTTTCTTTGTACCGTGGCACCTGAATTCACTACTCCAGGCTATTTGGTGGCAAGAAGTGGCATAGCCAGTCTCAAGCGAAAAAGCCTGGCAGAATCACCGTCTTTGAATCCTCCCTATGTTATTATCCCTCCAGAAGTCACATTGTGTGAGGATGTGAAACAAAGCATGTACTGCCAGTTACTCTGTGGTCTCCTGAAGAGAGAATCCGTTTTGGCCATCGGGACAGTTTTCGGGGCGGGTTTTGTTCAGGTGATTAAATTTTTAGGGCAACACCGGGAAGAAATTTGCTGTAATATAAGACAAGGGCGCATCAGCGATTGGATTGATGACCCCAAATGCAGGGGAGCTTTATCTAACATCCTGTCTAGGCCAATGCCAGACTTGGCAGACGAAATTTCCAAGGAATTTGAGAAAAAATCATGGGAAGGAATCATAAAGAAACTCTGGCCTGGAGCCAAGTTCATTGAGGCTGTAGTGACAGGATCCATGGCTCAATACATCCCAAAGCTGGAGTTCTACGGTGGAGGGCTTCCAATAGCTTCAATGATCTACGCCGCATCTGAAGGTAATTTCGGGATAAACCTTAAACCTTTTGGTGATCCTTATGATATCAGTTATTGTCTTGTACCATGGATGGCTTATTACGAGTTCTTGCCGGTTGATCCAATCTCTGACGATAATGCTGATATTAAAAATGGCGGAGTTGTTGATCTTGTCAACGTGAAAATTGGTCAGCATTATGAATTGGTGGTGACTACCTTTTCAGGTAATTGAAATAGCTTTGATCTTCCAATGTTGATCAACTGTTACAATCAGGAAAAAGAAAAAAAAAAGTATGCTTGTTTTTCGAAGTGGACTATTAAAATCGGACGAAGAGACTATGATTGTTTTGTGTGTGACGTGTTTAGGCTTGAACAGATACAAAATGGGAGATATTTTAATGGTGACAGCATTTCACAAGAATGCACCACAATTCAGATTCGTGCGAAGGAAAAATGTGGTACTGAGCTTACTGTCAGATAAGACCACGGAAGAAGACCTAATCAAAGCGACTTCAAAAGCCATAAACAGCATCCTTGAACCACATGGTTTTTTCCTCACTGACTACACTAGCTATGCCGATTCGGGTTCCTTTCATTATGTACTGTTTTGGGAGCTTCAAAATCATGGAGAACTTGGAGTACAGGATAATGGATTTGTTGAAATGATGAAAGGATGTTGTAATGTAGTGGATCAATCATTGGATGATACATACAGGTACTACAGAATTCACAACACCATCGGTCCCTTGGAAATTAAGGTTGTGAAACAAGGGACGTTTGATGCGCTCATGGATTTCACGCTTTCTCGCCGAAAATCTACTTCTCCAAGTCAGTACAAACCGGTTAAGTGCATTACATCTGAGGATGCCATTCAGATGATGAATTCCATGGTGATGGCTACATTTTTCAGTGAATGAATCGTATAATTTTCGACATCGAGTGATAATGTATTAATCTAGTCTTTTAGGTTTTAAGCCTCTCTTATTGTAATGAAATAGAAAAAAAAGAACATTGCATACTCAAGATTTAACAGGTTTTGTAAGGGCAGACTATTCTTTTAGCCTCCGAGATTATATTCCGAAACATAGAAATGCTTTGACATAGTGGGATATTGAATAGGTTTTTAATCGGTATCTTTTTTTTTCTTTTTTTTTTTTGAAGATTAAAGTATATATTAAAAGATTAAAGAGGGTACTTGTACACATTGTTTGGTAATAGACAAGCCTATGTACCTTTTCTACTTGACATCTATCTACTTTAATTAAAGAACATCTAACAAACTTATGTTTTAGCTAAATAATTTTACCTATTCAAATATGAGATTCTACGAGGAAATCCAATTAATGCAAACGTTGCTCTTCTAAAGCACTACAGTCTGTATATACCGTAACATTCGTAAGACCCAATTGTGATGCAGCTTGGAAGGCCAATTTACACGCCTGCGCATCAGCTTGTGAGGCCGATAAAGCCTGTATTTGGACTGCTTTTATTTGTAAAATTGACCCTGTTGAGGATTTGATATTCCAAGCAGCACTTGCACGTCCTGTTAACTGTCGGTAGGATCCATCAAAGGTAATTAATGCTTGGCATCCTAGTAAATTCCACCCGCTCAAATTAACTGAGGTAACGCTGACTTCTTCATTTTCTAAATTCATCTCCTTTTGTCTAGCCTTGTTGAAAATTTTTTTGTTCATTTGGAAATCCTCAAATGCCAACTTCCAGACCAGATTGGGATCAAGTTGCTTAATTTCCTTCCTAGACTTCCTGATTTCGTGAGTTCCAAATCCACCAAACAAGATGGACTACCAGAGACCAACTATCCTCCATCGATGGTGTTGCCAGCCAGTTTTCAATCCAAGATCGAAACAAGATTGGAGGGTTGGAGGCAAAGTGGCTCCTTAATAAAGACAATTTCCAGATCTAGAGTAACCATTCGCACCTGAGGAAGAGATGATCCGTGTCTTCCTCCATCTGTTGGCATCGTGCACAAATCGGAGAAAGATCAACCCCTCGTTTATTCAGATCAACCAACGTTAGAAGCGCCGCCGTCAAAGCTCTCCAGGTCAGTAACTTATATTTAGCAGGAGCTTGCAATTTTCACAATTATTGCCACAATATTTCAAGTAGATACTGCGACATCAAGAGGATTTTTTCCTGCGATATTCATAGCTTGGTAGTATCCTGACCTAACTGTATACTGTCCATTTGGATTTGCTTGCCAAATGATCTTGTCATCTTGGTCTGTTAGCTGAGGATTGATGTAGATGCCTTGAATTTGGTGTATGATATCGTCTGAAAAAAAATTTCGCAACATGCCTAGCTTCCAATTTCCACTTGTAGACAGGAGATCTTTAACTTTGTAATATGCATGAGTGGCTAGTATTGAATCTGAATGGATTGGGTTTACCTGATTTGGAATCCAATTCTCATGGATTTTTATGCTTTTTCCTGAGATAACCTGCCATTTTGTCTGTGACCGTAGTAGCTCTGCCCCCCAAAGGACCCCTTTGAAGCCCCATGTTGTATTATTCACCTTACCTAGATGTAGGAGAGACTTATCATGGTAGTATTTCCCCTTATAGATCTGAGCAATCAAGAAATTTGGTTGAGTGACTGCTTTCCAAGCATGTTTAGCCAACATTGCTTGATTGAATTCTTCGGCTGATCTCAAACCTAAGCCTCCATGCAATTTAGAATAACATAATTTATGCCAAGCTCTCCAGTGAATTCTCCTCTCCTCCTTGTCTCCTTTCTATATGAAATGGGCAATTATTTGATCCACCTTTGTTAGTGTTGAGACTGGTAACTTGAACACTCCCATAGGGTACGTCATCATGGAGGAAAGTTAGTCTTTGCTAACATGATTCTACCCATGACTGAAAGCGATCTTGTCTTTCAGTCTGAAAATTTGGCCCGAATTTTCTTTTCAAAATGCTCAAATATCTTCTTTTTTGGCTGTGCGAAGTTGAGGTCAATTCCTAGATATTTTCCAAGGGAAGCCCCTTGTGGGAAATTCAGGAATTGGTGGAAATACCGTTCCCAGTCAGGGGGATTGGGACTAAACAGAGCTATTCAAACATATTCAAAATTTTCTGGATAGAGGGTCAATTCCCAGATATTTTCTAAGGGAAGCCCCTTGTGGGATATTCAGGAATTGGTGGAAATATCGTTCCCAGTCAGGGGGGTATTTGGACTGAGTAAAATACTAGACTTCTGAAAATTGACCCTATGTCCAGAAAACTTTGAATATGTTTGAATATCTCTGTTTAGTCCCTTGATTGCATCATTCTCCACTTCTAAAAAGAAAATAGTATCATCCGCATACATCAGATGGTTTATTTTCGATGTATGTCTGCCCAATCTAATACCCAAGCCCCTAATGGTTGTCGCCTCATGGTGGATGGTTGCTAACAGAACTTGCTGATAGAGAATAAAAAGATAAGGGGACATCGGGCAACCTTGTCTAAATCCACGTCTTGGGCGAAATTTCCTTGAACTCTCTCCGTTAAACAGAATAGAGTAGGAGACTGTAGTTACACAGCTCATAATAAGGGTAATTAAAGATGGAGGAAAATGTAATCGGATTAGTACTGCTTCCAAAAAATCTCAGGACACTTTGTCATAGGCCTTAGTCATATCGAGTTTTACTGCAACTATTCCAATACACCCTTTTCTGTTCTTGATATGCTGAATAAGTTTCTGTGAAATCAAGATGCTTTCACTAATATATCTTCCAGGCACGAATCCATTTTGCTGTTCATCTATCAAGGAATCTATCACAAGCTTGAGTCTTGTCGTGATCATTTTTGCGATGATTTTGTATTTCACATTGCAAAGGCCTATAGGACGGAAATATGAGGCTTTCTTTGAGATTTGGACTTTGGGGATGAGAACTAGATTAGTTTGGTTCCATTCATCATCTATGCATTGTTGTTGACATGATTTTAGAACACTTGATGTGACCAGACCTTTGACTTGCTGCCATTATTTTTGATAAAATCCTACAGGGACACCGTCAGGACCCGGCGATTTCCAGGGGGCATAGCTTTTATTGCTGCTAGGACTTCATCATTGTTGAAAGGTTGGCTGAGATATTGCACTTGTTCCGAGGTGAGCTCTCTTTGAATACGAGACAATACTTCTTGCAAATTTGTTGTCGGAACTTCATCATGATGTGGAAAAGGATTCGGATCAATGTAGATATGCTGAAAATGTCTTTGAATGATTTCATTTATGATCAGGGGGTCATATTGCCATTCATCCTGCTCATTTTGTAATTCTATGATCCACTTATTTCCTCTATTTCGGGTGGTCCATTTATGAAAAGATTTGGTATTAATGTCTCCTTGTAAAGGCCAATTAATCTTTGCACGTTGACTCCAATAATCCTGTTGTAGCTGTAATGTTTCTTCTAACTCTAATTTGAAGTTATTTAATACTTGCTACGAAACCGGATTCTGTAGGTCATTTTCCCATTTAACCTGATTGTGTTAGAGCGTTGCCATTAGCTCCTTAACTCTTTTGTCTAAACCACCAAACCTCTGCTGACTCCACTCACTGGCTTTAGTAAGACAGTTTTCCAGGCATGTTGAAAGATTGGTCGTAGGCTCATGGTCAGTAGACTGATGTACCACAGCCTCTTTGCCTATGATCTCCTGTACCTGCTTGCATATAACCCAGAAAGATTCAAATTTAATCTGCCGCTTAGTTCGAGATGGGCTACCCTTAAGTTCTAGTAAAATTAGCCCATGATCTGATCGCATGATAGGTAGATTGCGTAGATGAGCCTTATAAAAGAGCTGTATCCAGTCCTCACCCCTTTGCGGTTGTTGGACCATGCATACCAACACCCAAGGTGTTTCAGTTCTGACAGAGAGTGTTTCTTGATTATGTCTATGAGCATGTTTGGCTCATTATTTGTAACAACTCGCCCTCCCCACTTATCTTCCTGACTTAGAACTTGGTTGAAATCCCCTACTAGGATGCTAGGGTACTGTAAATTGGCTAGAGCCATACTTAATTGCTGCCATACAAAAGGTCAACCTTGTCTATGGGGATGTCCATACAAAAAGATGCCTAACCATTGTAATCCCCAAGGTTCGACAAACTTAGCAATAATAAAATTAGAGCTACTACTTAAGATAGACACCTGAATACTATTACACCAAAATAAACCTAAACCTCCACTTCTACCAACAGGATTAATTATAGTAGAATTCATAAAACTAGTACTTTGTTGCCACTTCCGCACTTTATCTTCCTCGGCAAGTGTTTCCATAAGAAACAGCACCTGAGGACAATATTGTTTAAGTAGTCGCGCCAACGTTTGAGAAGTAGGGGTCTTTCGTAAGCCCCTACAGTTCTAACAGAGGACTCTGATTGAAATTGCAGCGATTGATTTGGTTCAATCACCGAGAAAACCTTCCCTGCTCCTTTCCTGATTGCTGGTAGTGCTGGTGGTGGATATGATTTCAGCTTCAGTTTCAGCTTCTTGCCCTTAGGAATAGTCATAGGCGGGTATGTTCCTCTTGTGGCCAGTCATCCTTCCATCAGGAACTGACCAGAAAATGGTTGTATCTGTCTGAGTAAATAGGGCAGGTGTATCAGACTAGGTAGACTTTTTGTATGATTCTGCGATGACTGTTACCCCAGTTGTAACTTGTTTTCCGAGTCCTCTGAGTTCTCTTTTTCCTGATCTTATCCGTCTGCCTCAGCCTGCCAGAATCACTTTCAGCATCAGAGAGTAGCTCAAACAAGGCTGAAGTAGATACCTGATACGGGTTAAGCTGGATCGGGGAGCTGCTCGAGTTGATAGAAAATTGTCGGCTTTATCTTCCACATAAGTGGGTTTTTGGAAACAAAAGGACCCCTTCTTGAGTTTGTTGACGTTTGTTGCTGCCATTCCTAAACCATGTCATTTCGTGCCAGCAGATCAACTTCTACATCCTGTAGTTTTAGCCACTCCACATATTCTTTGGTCACTTGATGAACCTCATGTAAGTCCCCTCCGGGTTTTGTTGCCACCTGGAGAGGTTGTGAAGAGAGATGTTCCTTTTCTGCTAGGATTGGGGACAGTTTCGCAAGATTCACCATGTGATTCGGTTGGCTTGTTTTAGCTGCCTCTTCCCATTGCTGAGATGTACTACCTTCATTTGGAAGGTTTTGTGAACCATCCTGCAAAAGAGTATCTACCACCTCTGTCTACTGAAGTAGTTCTTCAGTCGATGTGAAGGCCAGATGTCCTTCCTCATTAACTCCAACATGCACATCACAGGGTGATGCATGATTATTGTGATTGATTTGGCCAGATGTTCCTTCGGGGCCAACGTGGTAGCCATGGTTGAAGGAGGTTGTTGCTAGCTGGTAGACAGTAAATAGATCCCCCGGCAGATTACTGTGGCCAACATCCATAAGGGTTGGGCCTCCTCCATTTGGCATACCTCCATGGAACTCGAGTTCTGCTGGCTGATTTTTGCCTCCATTATCCGAAGGGGAGGGGATAACTTCTGGGATATGAAAACCATTTTCAGATGGGTGAAATCCGTTAGCTTCAGGTTGCACGGGGGCTTCATTTCCTTGGTTGTCATCATCCATATGATCATTCGGGTCTTCCTCCTGCATCTCATCATTTAAATCAGGGTTTGAGGGATGTACCTGTTCCAAACCATGCTCGACTCTCATTGTAATTTCAAAACCATTTATAATGGTATTTTCATCAATAGTGGCGAAATAGTTCCTTTGACTATCAACAAACGTCTCTGTGGTGATGGAGGTTTGCTTATGATTTTTATGACCATGAGCCCTCATTGATTCAGAAAAAAGTTTTTTCATGTTGTCCTTCACCAGTAGAGCGTTGTTTCTAGCAGATTCATTGAAGAAGTACTCATCAAGGTAGGATTCCAATTGAGCATCGCTAAGATGGAGACACCTTGTGAGTGGGTGAGCGAGCTGGCCACAATGCATTCTTTCATAGCGGCACTCTAACCAGGTTTCCTGCTCTGAGTTCAATGTTACATAGAAGCTTGGATTGAGAGGTTCATGTGGTTTAATCCAGATTTTTGCTCGTATATATGTTGTCATAGATAAAGACTCTGCATCATCCATTACTTTTTCTACTTCACCCATTTGTTCTGCCAGGAACCTCACTCCCAGAGGGTTGAAGCAATCAAGCGGGACGTGATGAAGTCTGGACCAGATGGAGAGTTTGGTAACTCTGAGATTGCTGATGGAAAATTGGGAATTCCATCGATGTACCAGTAGGAGACCACCATCAATCGCATAAGGGCCATTGTGAAGCACCAGCAGCATCTTTTCTTTGTTTAAAAATTGAATTACATAGAAATTTCGATCACAGTGGATAATCTGGGCATAGAGACCCCAATTCACAGTAAGGAAATGTTGCATGCGATGCTTGTTAAAATTTCTGTCATCCAGAAAGTGGGCTAATAGACAAGGGGCTGCTTTTCCCTGCTTTAGGCCGTTGCATAATCTGGAAGTTTGATCACTTTCCCCCTTCTGTTGAGTCTAGGAACATGGTGTGGATGTATGTCCCGATCAGCCCTGTAGTCTCTGGCTTCTTCTGAAAAGGCTGGCCTCTGACCCAAATAAACGCTTTCAGATCTCTGATCTTCTGGCAGTATAGCAGCCATATATTAGTATGATCAGAAAATTAAAACCCCAAAACAATTATACTTGCTTAGTTTCTGTAGCAATAACTGTAATTTGGAATTTAGTATGTTGTAAAGCTAATAACTAGAAGGTTTCAATGGACTGTGAATTTGTGGTTGGTTTTGTATATTTGTGTGGTGGTTTTGGCAGGTATAATAAAGCCAAAGGCAATAAGAGACTGAACAAAGAATGTTTGTAATTAATGAAAACGTGCCTTTTGGCACAGATATGGAAACAGCTTTGTATATAGTGCAATAGTTTGCTGCGGTAAAAGCTTGTACAGCTTTTTATTTATTGATACTCATGCACCCCGGCTGCTAAAAAACTAACATTCAAATTTAGTTCAATAGTTTATATTAGAAGATTCATGCATACTTGACAAATGTCTAAACATACACTACAATGCTCAACATGCAATGATCAATTTGTTTCCCTGATAAAGTGAATTTCTGCTCAAGGATGAACTTAAGATTGGTGTTTAATGGTGGCAGGTTCTTCTAAACAGAAGCAAAGGTAAAATAATAGGAGGTTGATCATAGGCTACTATAGGCTAGAGTTTATTTTATGTTTAGAAACCCAAGTTCAGCAGCAGGATTGAAGCCACATGCATGCTTGCCAAATGTATGAACAGGCCCACTAAATTAGACAAGTAGCAGTCTGCTTAGTTGTCCCAAGAAAAGTAAATTTTCTGCCCAAGTATAGTTTGCAAATTGAATTTAGAAGATGCAGAAAACGCTTTTGAAGAGGAATTTAATTTTTTATTTTGATTTCCAGAAATCCTTGTTGATGCAGAAAACGCTTTGGAAGAGGAATTTAATTTTTTATTTTGATTTCCAGAAATCCTTGTTGAATTTGAAGGAAGGGTAGATTAATTTGAAATACTGTTAAAAGTTCAGGATAAAAATCTCCTCAAAGGAGGGAGCGCTTTCTCTCTCTCTACCCTAGTGAGAGAGGGAAGGATAGTAAATTTTACTCGGTATCTTTTGAGCTCATAAACATTGATTCTCTTGGTTTTGACTTCTGAGCATATAAGGTTGCGAGGAACTGGGCTATTTTGTTGTTGATTAAGTAGTTCTATTTTCATTTATTTTAAAATGATTGTTCTATTTATTATATTTTAAAATAGTGTAAAACAAACAAGATACTGTAATTATTTTGACATGAAAGGAATGTTAAAAATCATCTCTTTCCTATCCCACCACCCATATGCGTTTTCTATTATGTGGATGCTGATCAGTGTGAGTCATCAAATTCCTTGGAATTCTAAGGCTGGAAATTTTGGGACGAAGGATTTTAGAGTCGCTGTCACTTTAATGAATAATAGCTTTGATCGAGTATATTAGTACTCCTTCCATCCCGAAATAATTATTCAGTTTAGATTTTCAATTTAAAATTTCAAACTGGACGATAATTTCGGGACGCAAGAAATACTCCTCCGGTCTTAATGTAAAGCATTTTTATTTGTCTTAGGTTTTACCTAATATGTATTTTTGATCGACAAAAAAATCTTAAAAATGTATTTTCACATTCGTCGTGTTCTCTTGATTGTTATGAAATATTTTTAAGGTGTTTTTGCCAGTGAAAAATGCATACTAGGTGAAATTTAGGACAAATCAAAATGCCTTATAATAGGGACCGGAGGGAGTATTACATAACTTTACTGTAAGAATCAAATTGTAATTTCTGTTTGGTATGCCGATTGAATCAGCTTTTTCTTTTCTTTTTCTTTTTGATGAAATGATTGTATCAGTTTCTACATGACGCGTAACAAAAGAGGAGAGTGAACTATGCATTATTGTGAACCAATGATTTCGGAACGTATGAATATTTTCTCTCTAAACTCTGAAATCCGGCGACTATAACTCCGATTTCAAAATAAAATATTGCTCCTTTGCTTCTGATCAAACTGGAGTTTTCCTAGCTTGATAATCATCCCGAGTTAGGATCAACTCTCCAAATCAAGTCAACCCTTTGTTCATGTGCATTGACACCTGAGACTTTGATTCTCCACAAAAGGACAAGGAGTCAACGTACGCCTTGTTCAATTTTGTTTTTTGGCTTTTGTTAACTTTTCCATCTAATGAAGGATGGAATTACCAAGCTTTCATCGGAAGAATCAAACCATAAATGATGATGAAGAATCTGTTGAAGCCCTTTTGAAGAAGATGACCATGGATGCTGGGAAAATACAAGACCAAGTACTTGAAGAGATTCTAGCCAAGAATTCCAAAACTGAGTATTTGTCCAGATTTTTTGCTGATGCTGATGATAATGTGAAACAAGTTTTCAAGAAGAAGGTTCCTTTGGTTGAGTACTCAGATCTCTTGCCTTATATTGATAGAATTGCTGATGGAGAGCCGCATTCCATTGTCTCAGCTGATCCCATTCTGGAGTTGATTCGCAGGTTCATTTATTCTCCAAGTTTACTACTCTCCATTTGTCGTCCCAAAATGATTGTCCTGTGTATTACATACTTAAAACAGCGTAAAAATTATACAATTATTTTGGGACGGAGAAGGGAGAGTTTACTGTCTCTATATTAGCTATATTAGCATTGTAGTTTGCATCACAATATTCAATGGGCAAACAAAAATATGTGCAGCTCAGGGACTTCAGGTGGGAAGCAGAAGTTGTTTCCTAGGACTGCTCAAGAGCTAAGGCTTACTGCATCTTTTCACGAATGCTCTCGCAATATACTAAACAAGTAAGCATTCTTAAGTCGTTGCACTTAGAGTATACTCCCTCCGTTATGGTCCAGTTTGAATTTTCTCTTTTAGTTCAATTGGTGCTAAAACTAAAATTCCAAACCAGATAATAACTTTGAGACGAAGGGAGTATTATTTATGATGACAAGGAAATTTAGATGTAGGATTAGTATATGGCAGTATACTGTAATTTTACTTTCAATGTTTAGAGGGATTCATTGCATGGCTCCATGGTGCACGGAGAGTTATTTGGCTATTCTCTTCGTCCCAAAAATGATTGATTGTGCTGTTTGTTGTACTAACTACTGGAAGATAGTAAAAAATTCACAGATAAACTTGATATTGATTGAGTTAATTGCTTTTGACCTCTTTCCCCTCCTTCATGTGTGTGGATTGATTAGGCACATTGTTGATGATGATCAGCCTCTGAATGGAAGAAAGAGGATGTTTCTTTCTTTCTTGGCACCTGAGAATACTACTCCAAGCAATTTAGTGGTAAGAAGTGCTGTAACCAGCATAATGCGGAACACCCTGGCCCAATCCCTGCCTTTGAATCCTCCCCTTGGTACCAGCCCTCCAGAAGTCACAATGTGTAAGGATGTGAGACAAAGTATGTACTCCCAGTTGCTTTGTGGTCTCCTCCGGAGAGAATCAGTCATGAGTGTCGGGACAATTTTCGCGGCTGGTTTTGTTCATATGATCAAATTTTTAGAGCAACACTGGGAAGCACTTTGCTGTAATATAAGACAAGGACGCATCAGCGATTGGATTGATGATCCGAAATGCAGGGGAGCTTTGTCTTACATCTTGTCTAGGCCAATGCCAGACTTGGCAGATGCAATTTCAAAGGAATTTGAGAATAAATCATGGGAAGGAATCATAAAGAAACTTTGGCCTGGAGTTAAGTGCATTGAGACTGTGGTGACTGGATCCATGGCTCAATACATCCCAAAGCTGGAGTTCTATGGTGGAGGGCTTCCGATAGTTTCGATGATCTACGCCGCATCTGAAGGTAGTTTTGGAATAAATCTTAAACCACTAAGCGATCCTTACGATGTCAGTTATTGTCTTGCTCCGTGGATGGCTTATTACGAGTTCTTGCCCTTTGATCCAACCTCTGAGGATGATGCTGATCTCAATAATGGAAAAGTTGTTGATCTTGTCCATGTGAAAGTTGGTCAACATTATGAATTGGTGGTGACTACTTGCTCAGGTAATTCAAATACTTGTAACTTCCAATTTTGATCGACTTTTATAACAACATACCCAGTATCTTCCCAACTCTTATCGACTGTTACAATCCAGGGGGAAAAAAAGCAAGTATGCAGCTATTTTTGTTTGTGAAACTGGACTATTAAAATGGGACCAAAGGAGTATGATTGACTGGTGTTTTGTATCTTTAGGCTTGAACAGATACAGGGTGGGAGATATTCTGATGGTGAGTTCATTTCACAACAATGCACCACAATTCCGATTCGTGCGAAGGAAGAATGTGATACTGAGTATTGACTTTGATAAGACTACTGAAGAAGACCTAATCAAAACAATTTCAAAAGCAATACACAACATCCTTGAACCGCATGGTTTTCTCCTCACTGACTACACGAGCTATGCCGATTCGCGCTCCTTTCCCGGCCATTATGTCCTGTTTTGGGAGCTTCAAGATCATGGAGGATTAGGACATGATGATGGATTTGTTCAAATGATGAGGGGTTGCTGTAATCTAGTGGATGAATCATTGGATGAAGCATATAAGAAGTGTAGAGTTCGCAATTTGATCGGTCCCTTGGAAATTAAGGTTGTGAAACAAGGGACGTTTGATGCGCTCATGGATTTCACGCTTTCTCGCCGAAAATCTGCTTCTCCTAGTCAGTACAAACCACTTAAGTGCATTACATCTGAGGATGCGATTCAGATGATGAATTCCATGGTGATTGCTACATTTTTCAGCAATTGAATGGCATAAGTTTTTTACTTCCAGTGACATATGAAAGACTGGAAAATGTTGTTTTGGGGCATCTGGTGCTGTCTTGCAACATGTACGGCATTTTATACTCTTGTCAGCGCCAAAAAAAAAATAAAAATAGTTCACTTTCTTGTAATGTTCAATTCAAGAAAGTAATTATTTACTTGATGGATGCTTTGGCCGTGTATTACATAATTGATTTCAAGATCTTTTTTCTTTTTTCTTTTTGGTCGAATTTCAAGATCTATTGTTCTTACTATTTTACATAATTGAGCTCGAGCTTGAAGTAATTGGGTTTGATCCAGCTAGACCCTCTCACATGCATAATTGTGCCTCCTACCTCTCATCAGCGGAAGGCTAATTATGCATTCTCGAGATTCAATTAACTATGGCCAACATTAAAATTCTGTTGTGTGTTCAGTAGGCAAATTAAAGTATGAATTGTGTGAATTTTTCGTCTATATTCTGCATTCGATGTCTGATTTATTGTTCTAAGTTATAATCTATAGTACTTACTTAAAGCAGCAAACAAAAAGGACATGTGTCAACACCACAATGAAAATTTTCCCGCCAAAAGTCATTTTCAGTACAAAATCATTTTTGACACGTGGCACTCTAACTAATCAGAAAAAAAAAGATATAATAAATAAATACATAAAATCCCTTAATTATAGTTACATAAAAATATTTTTAATTATAAGTATATATACTAATCACTTAAAACAACAATCTTTAGTTGATAAAATCAAATGTAAGGAAATCTCTTTAAATCAAGTGAAACACCAGTAATGTCTTCCTAATACCTAATTTCAAAGAATCTCTTCATTCCGCTCCTCTCTCACACCCGGGCCTTTAAATCAATTACTTAAAATCTGACATAAATTATCAATCATCTCTTTCTACAACAGAAAAAAATAAGCTGTCATTAAAGAAATTTAATTCTTTAAGGATGTTTTTTTTTATTCTTCTGTTGTAGATATCGGTCTATGATTTATGTAAAGTCGGGCATAAGTTTACTGTTATAAATTAAATATTGTAAATCTAGGCATATATTTATGTGTAATTACTCACTTTCTGTCTTTTAAATCGATTTTTTATTCTTCTAATTTTTTTTATTCTTTTAAAAATGATTCGTATTTTTTATTTAATCAATTTAAAAATACAGGTGACACCCCGGGCGAATACCGGGACAAGCATCTAGTTCATATTCAAGCCGGAATAGGCCCATTTTGGAGGAGGTGTTAATAACTCTTAATTTGGTCAGGCATGTGGTTGAATCTAATACAGGTTGGAACTCGTAAATGAAATTTAATCTGACTAACCAAACAAAACCACTTTTTTCATCAACAAGCATTCATTAACCAAACAAAACCACTTTTTTCATCAACAAGCATTCATTACTAAGTAAAAAGAAATATACCATAAAAAACGTTTAGGGATTCCCTCTTATGCTACAAAAAAAAAAAATAATAATTTAGTAGCATTCATACAATTTAACGTCCATTTGAAGAACAAAGTAAACAGTTGGGACAACTTCAGCATGGACAGTACGTAAAGTCGCAATCCCTCTAGCCATGAAGAAATCGCCCGTTCCACCGACAACCGATAAATCCCTAGTTTCTTGCTCAATAATATCTGCCCCCATGATACTAATCGTCCCGTTAAGCCGAGTCGTATTGAACACCAATGTGTACGCCATCCAAGCGTTATAAGCCGTCTTCATGTCGTAGAAATAGAACCCTTGCGCCCGCGCGACCGGGGCGGAAAACAGCGATTTGTCGCGCTTGATGGGATCGTCGAACACCACCATCATCCCGAAATACGTACTCTGGCTAAGATTTGTCGGGTTCGCTACCAACGCTGAGGTCGCGTTCGCGTGATTTGTGCCGTCGAACACGATGTTGTGCAAGTACACCGTGAAACTCTTGCATGGTTTTGGTGTTTGTTTCTTGGAATTGCAAGGAAGGAAACAAGAAGTGCAAGCTAGAAGAAAGACAATGAGGCAAATGGAGTTTCTCATGATGCTTTTCTTAATTTCAGTTTGATCAATCTGGTAGGTTTGAAACCATTTTAAAGGGCCAATTTACGGAGTGTTATATTTTTGTTTTGGTTTAAATAGTGCATGTGGCTATAGTGGAGTTGTTGTTAGTATAATTAATCAAAAACATAATGGACAAAACGTAGTTGTGGATGATTAGATGTGCAATAAGCCACTTATATGATTTTTATTAACTATTTTCTGGTTCGAGGCCATAAGAAAACAATCTCTATGTCACAAAAAGATTCTTCATATAGTATGGTATTCTTTTTTTTGACTAACAGTAATTCAATCATCCAATAATTTTTGATATTTATTATACAGTAGAATAGTCATTCTGAAAAAGATGATGGAGTATAAAATATACAACTTGAATGATTAATTAATTATTAGCCTTTTCATCAGGGCTGTTCCTTTTTGTTTTATCTTTTGTTGGGTTAATTTTGTTTTTACGTCTTTCCAAGATTTTTTATTAGAAAAAAAGAAAAAGAGAGAAGATATATAGGAGTATTATATAGGGCGAAAAGCTTCAAAGTATAGAGTTATTATGTAAGCTGATCAGGTCTGGTGAGTTTGGAATTGTGTATATTAAAATGCAGATTCACTGGAAAAAGATTTATGGTGAAATTTACATTTCCATTTGTCTCATTGTTCAAGGAATATTTACAGTTCGACAATATTCTGTTGGTAGATATACTTTCAATTAATTATCATTTTTTTTAATATGCAGTTGACTGCATTTTATATACTGTCCTTGTTTGTTCTTAGCGGAGAAAATAGTTGTAATTTTTGAGGGGGAAAGATTAATCAAAGAACCTAAAGTAAAGTGGAAAACTAGCTAGACAATTAATTGTTTGTGTATAGTAAGAGACGAGATTCATGATATAGAGACTAAAAATTTAATCCAGCAAATAAGAGTAGAGTACAGTTTCGTTTCGTTTCGTTTTGGCCCCTTCTAATAGCAATTTGCATAAAAGTAATATATTTTCCATTTGAGGCATATTCTAATTTTATTTTTTTTATATTCACATAGTGAAACTAGCCTAACAGCCGCCTTTGGAAAATGACAAAAGTAATTTACACGGTTTGTTTCCTTTTTCCAATAGTTATTTCATAATAAGATAATAATAATTGTCTCATCTCAGCGTACCTTTTTACATTTCTAATACAGAAAACACCTAAAAACATACACTTTTAAAAAACCAAACAAACATAATAGGCAAGTTGTAAGCTAAAATATGACACGTTCGTCTCAATAAAACCTGTCCACTATCACGAAATTAGTGAATATTTTTCTGTTAAATCTAAATAAGTTGTTACCGAACATATGACTTTTTCGTCTTAGAAAAGTAATTTATTTTATTGAAATTAATGAATATTTTCCTACTAAGACGGAAGGAATACCATTTATACAAGTTAGTCATTAGAATAAAAGGTAAAAAAGGTTAAAGATCTTCTATATCATAATCTTACGTCACTTTTTACATAAGATTTTGGTACATGGCCTTCACAGATTCATCTAATAGTGGGTTAGGATGTTCATAAAATTTTAAAAAATAAAAGTAAAAATTAAATTAAAAAAATGTGATAAATTTTATATGGTAGTTTAGGAAGTTTTGTAAGATCGTGAGGAAATAAAAACATTTGCATTCTATTTGTTCTCCTACTAGATGATTTCTATATACCAGAATTTAATTTAGCTCTTGCGCATTATGGATATTTTATGGGGTTGCAAGAAGGAAAATGACGAAACTAGGAGACTAGCTCTATTTGCAGTTCTCAGTTCTCACTCAAATTTTCAGTGCTCCAAATGTCTTTGTTATTACTTACTCCATCAGTCTTAAAAGAAAAAGTCCACATCAACATTAAGAGTAATTTTTTTAAAAAAAAAAATGTACCTTATTAACTACTTGTATCTGACTATCCACTTAACCAGCATACTTAACCGGCACAAAAACAAAATCAAGAATTGAACTCATAACTCACGGTTAAGTGCCTTGAGCTTTACCACTTGCTAAACCAGAGCCATCAAAATGCTTTTACCTACATTTAACCTCTACCATTGAAGTAAAATCGAAGTCAAAAAATTTTTTATATGTTCCAAAAAAAAGAAAAATAGTCATATTTTTCACCTATTCAATGAAAAGCATAAAAATCCCTCAAAAACTAATTTGTGTCTTCATTGAAAAATCCACACTCAGTCAGCATCATTTTACCAAAATCTGGACAATGCAAGAATCAAAATACAGTTCTTCCCGTTTGGATTCCAGATTGACTAAAAAGGCAAGTAAAAAGGACAAATTGGAGATACCCTCCACATTGTTACTATATTTCCTCTTTAAGTTGCCAAAAAGAAAACCTCCAAAAATTTCATTCACAACGTCAACAACCTGCACCAGACAATGAATCTAATAAGCATAAACTATTTTTGAAACAAAATCAAAGTTTGACAGAGAAGTAACTTAAAAAACAGAACTAAGGGACATCTTGTGCCACATACAAGTAATTTCAACAACCATGATTACGAACTCGAATAGGTCCCTAGAATAAATGCTTCCTAGGCAAGGTCTACTAAAACAGTTGATGATGCATGATATCAGTGGTGAAGTTACTAAACCTCGGAAACATGGCTTCTTCAGGTCAAAGTGAAATCCATCATGTTTAGATGTAACTTTAAAAGGACAAATTTGAAAATGGCCTTGTTCTTTTAATCAAACCTCAGATGCCATACATTGCTGATGGGAAAACCATTACAACAGAAGTTTCAAGTGAATCACTAACATAGACAATTCAGACTAGGTCTATCTACATATTGCTGAGAGGTTAATGTAACATTTATCCTTGAAAAAGGAGCATAACATGAAATTAATGTAATCAATTCTTAAGATCTTGTCATTAGGATAGGTTTACTTACTTTATGCCGGCATTGCCTATTTCCAGATCTCGGCAGAATTCACTCTCACAACGACAGCGAAAAGCCACCACTGGATGAGTATGGTCATTAAAGTCAATGTCATAGTCCTACAATACACATAAAATGCTTATTTAATCATAAAAGCAATTGTTTGCTCTTGCAGTGACAATAATACAAGCACAAATGGTTTCTGCAGAACAGCCACTCTGAGATTTATTAAGGTTAACAAGATAAACTACCCTATTTCTAGAGAAGATTCAGTGCCTCCGAGTTCTTCAAATACATTTTTCATGGTGAGAAAAAGAGACACTCTTGTGACTCTTTCTTCGATAACATTATTCATGATGAGAAACTAAAAACAGACACTCTTGGGTTCTATCAGTCTGAAATTTTGAAATTGCTATTTATTAAAGTGTAGATAACATTCGGAAAACAGATAAGCATCTGATCTGACAACAGAAATATCGTCTGATGGAGTACAGTTAACAGGCAGGCATTCTCAAATCTCAAGCATAAACTACTCATGCTCCTATAGTATAGAATGATGGTCACTGTAATACTGTGATAGGGGGATGCTTACCCAAGTCAACTCTTCAGAAGTGTGAACTTCTCTATTAGTGAAAAATGCAAGCTGCAGTTTCAGATAAAAGTAAGAATAAGAGAACCCTCCTCTGAATATACATGGTGAACAACCAAATAGAACTAAGACTTACATGGTAATAATGATGATCTGGAGTCTCCACTTCAACCGGAATTTCCACTAAATTAGCGTCATGGCATCTATAGAAAGTAAGTTAACAAGGAAATAAGAACTAAAACCTATCCAAGTAGAAGCAGCTAAAAGATTGAAATAGAGAGGGATTCTAGAGTTCATTTGCAAACAGGCTAATAAGGTGTAGGGAGAGCACAATACAGATAGTTGGAAAAAGAATATAAAACTGAAACTGAAAGAGAAGTGTGCAATACAAAAATGAGAATTACTGTTCTGCAGCTAAAAGCACAATTAGCATAGCTGCCAGTTTAGCACCTGCTACTGCAACCATTAACCCCGATTTGTTCTTATTTATAGAGCAACACAGATGCCAAATGTTGAGCTGTTAAATTTGGTTATATTATGAGCATCAATTTAGGTTCTTTCTTCTTTTTAATAAACATTATATGAAAGCTTTCCATTTTTCACCAGAAAAAATGTGTAGGTATCATACTAAGTAACAGATAGATGAGAACGAAGAAGCCTCAAAAGGAATATCAAGATCTTCAACGGTTTTCCACAGCTGATAAATGCATCAATATAATATCTTCATTGGCTTATTTAGAGTACCTGTGATTGATAAACCTTGCAACATTTCCAAACAATGTTGCATCGAGACAAAGTGCCTCTTCATCCTTCAAGACACCTTCAGTACACCAATCTGCATCTAGTAGCACTGGATATGTGTGCTTCTTTCCAATGCTACGTGAGTTGCGATCAAACATTTCCGTATTAGTTACTATCTCGCCCACATACTCACAAACAAAGGCACCTTTAGGTAAGTCTTCAAGAGTTCTAAGACCCCATCCCTTCTCTTTGGTCATAAAAACCTGCACATGTAAGGAAAAAAGATATTTTGGGAACAAGAGTTATGCAACTAGAAGAGATACATTAAGTCCATTAAAAGTGGTGATATGTCAACATTATTATGGTCTAACCTGCAACTTGCGATTTATGCCACGCTGAACAACGCGATTACCACAAGCCATGGTGCAACCGCACTTATACCAGCACTCCTTGATAAATTTCCTGATGAGATGGCCCTTGCATGCGCCAGATAAGCTTTTACTCTTGGGCCTTTCCAGCGGACATGCTTGGCAGTAAAAGAAGTTTTTCTTCTGTGGACTGCTTTTAATCAAAATAGTGTCTTCAAGAAACTTTTCCTTAAGTAAACCCCCTGGAAGATAAGCAAACTCCCCACCAGTTTCACCAGCACAGGCACAAGGTAGTTCTGCCATCAAACAATCTCCAAAGCAATGGGAACCACAATTGTCATCTGAGATGCGAGCTAGCAGAAACTTGACATGAGCTTCTCTATAAACTATGTTACGGGGGATGTACTTAAACAAAGGCTGACCCTCATTATTTATTTCATTTATCAATGAAATCTTGACATTCTCTTCCCCAGTCGTAATATCATCAACTAAATATGCAGATTCCATCATGTTAGGAAATGCATGCTGAGCAACAACAATAATTTCTGCAGTTGAAGAGCTTTGATTTCTAAGTCCCTCAAGATATGTATCACAGTAACTGCCAGATAACTTCATTGGTAATCCTATCTTGCTTTGGCTAAAGTCCAAACCATTCAAAAAACGGAACCTTGGAGGATCAATGTAAACACTGGCTATATTAGCAACATGATTTGAAACAACTTGACCATCTAAGTCTCTAGAAGTAATAGGATCAGGTTGTAGTTCGGCACGGCTAACTCTCTCATTGCCAGAGGACATGATGCCAGTTGCTAAGAAAGTCTCGCATATCTCATTCATCAACTTCACGATCGAGAAGTCTTGTCGGGTAATGTTATATGCTTCAGCATACTTTTCTTCCATCCTCTTTAAGACTTCATCTAATCTAGGAACACAAAAGTTCGATGGAAGCGACGATTGGAATGTTACAGAGAGTTTAACTTCCCCCTGGCAAGAGGAAGCAATGTCTAAACGTGAACCATTCCAAAAACTCTCTTCATCTCTGGCTGAGGATTTGGGTTTTGGATGATAACCTAGAAGAAGAGGTCCCTTTGTGGATGAAGAACAATCTACATTGACAGAAACCAGACAAACATAAAGTTCACCATATAAGAGTTAGATTTTGCACATGTAGTAAATCTTCATATGAGCCAATAGTGACTTGATCAGTCATAAATAAGAATTACTAGGTTGACAAAAGTGATGAATACATAAATTATTAAGTTAAAAACGATGCAATTGAGATGGAAAAAACACTCATAATAAAACTTGCCGTAAATCTACTAATTTAATGGTCTTAGTTTTCTTACTTAGCAAACCCTCGGAATTTTGCATTTAAGTCTGGAAAACATAATTTGATTAAGAACAGAGATTTTAATCCCATTCATTTAATGGCTCGTATCGAGTTAGTAAAGTTACATGCTATGCCTGACCGAAAGATAAACTTACATGTACCTTTGGTATTGAGCTCTGTCACTTTAGGGGGTGTTGAGAAATTTCTCTTTGCTTTAGAATAATCGCTTTCAATGGAAGATCTTGCATGATCTGCAGGACAAGAATGAGTATAATTATAGAAGTAAGATGAACAAAGAATGTGAAAATTAAATTTGTATTTTATAGAAAAAGAGGAATTACAAAAGAAACCAATTTAAATGGAATTTCACACACATGTTTGCAGACAAATGCCACAGCAGCCGCATTAGCAATTAGTTTTTTCCATGCAAACAACCCAACCGAATGAAAGGAACTTAAGATCCGACTGTATTCTCTCATTCCTTACCCACTATCCAAATTATTCATTTTAGCAGATAAGGAGAATTACCAGGGTGAACAACGGCTAGAGGGCGTGGCTCGGACATGGAATCAGGTAACTCTTGTACATTCTCCAGGCAGGCCTTTAAATTATGAGTTTCAGTCACCAACTTATGGACGGATGGGGACTTATAATTGCAATCATCATCCGGAAGTGGCTGAGGGGACAGAGGATTAGATTCATAGCTTCCTTCAGGTGAGAACAGATGACTTTTCTTAGTCTGTGCGAACTCTGAAGAAGAATAGTAAGAGCTGCATTTCTGTTCTCTTGCAGGACAATCTTGCATAGGAGTGTCAATCTCATCTTCAGTATCTCCTTCAATGACATAGCAATGAGCAGAAGTAGCCAACTTTTCCTCACGAACAGATTCAGACGTTACCTTCATCACATCATGGAGTGGCTCATCTTTCTGCCAATCAGAACTGGAGCTAGAAACACCACCCCATGTCAAAGGTTCATCTGTGCGACTTGTTGATCTTACTTTTTTGGGCGGCGGTTCCTCCCCTTCAGGCTCATCAATTAAGTGGAACCTCCGGCTTTCCTTTAGCTGTTTCAACAGTAACAATTCAGAATACGAGGAACGTGACAGATTAAATGTGAATTTTGAACTAAGGCTCCAAAGGACCAGTTCCACACAAACTGAAGATATAAAGCTTAGATAATTAACTTTGACATCTAATATTCAAAATAACAGTGAAAGATTGAACAAAATCTATGACAACAAGCATAAACGATCAGTTAAGTTATCAAGTAATTAACATGGCAAACATGCAAAAGAAAAAGAGACAGTACCTTGCTCTCCTCACTCTCAAGAACAGCATCCACGAGGACAGCATAATCCTCATCTTGAATAAGTTCCCAGTTTTGCTCATACACTTCCAAAAGGCTGTTCAATACAGGCTTTACAACTTTTGAATCATATCCAAGCTTACTCATAGCCCTGTAGGCTTTGATGCGATTAGATTGGGCGTTTCCCACCATAGCTGTTGAAGGTCCAAACTTCAGTACCCTATTCAACAATGAACATAACACTTCCAAAACTAGATTAAAAGTACAATTCGACCTTAGTCCCAGTCACTGCAACTAGAAAATTGTACATTTGAAATGGCAAAGAAACCAAAGAATGCTCAAAGATCAGTATGGATCTTATCAACAGAAAGAAAATTGAGTTGTCCAAGAAACTCAGGAATGAAAAACATTCAGCACTGAAATCAAGGATTAAACAGGTGGGAGCATCGCACCAATATAGAAACAGACAAGGCCAGTCAACCAGCAATAAATGAGAAAATATGGTTTGTTATAACCTACCATATGCGACCTGCATGTATTGAATCACATCTTCAGGTGCTCTAAATTTTTAAAAATTAACAACTCTGAATCAATATTGTTTAGAATGTAATTTTGTTAAACATAAGGTTCTATAATGAAATAAACTAAGAACTGAACCCCACATTAACCACCCTTTAAGAAAAACATGCTAAACTTACTAGCTCTCTGCAATCAAAGAAGCTTGCAAATTTAAGGTATATTTCATGCATGACAACATTCGACTCAATTAGATCGTTAAAGATTCTATCATAGCAAAAAAAAAAAAGCCAATTGTGATCATGCATGCTGCAAATGCTGCAACTGAACTAAAACAAATAACGAAAAGTATGCATAAGTCTCGGAATTCTTAGAATTTAGCCAAATTAAAGCTTGTTAGACTTTAGCCAAGTCACTTCTGTTGGGTGTGTGCCAATGGCAGGAGGATATTGGTTAGACTAGACAGACTACTATGCTGAAAACTAAATGATCTTTCTTCAGACCAAGAAAACCACTGAAAACCATAAGCAGAATGGAGAGCAAGTAAATTCATAGAGTGTGGACCATAAGCATTTCACAAAAACATTCTGTTTCTTTTGTGTTCTGGGATCCCTTAGGAGTGATTTTTGGCTCAGATTTTCATGCATAAATATCACAAAAATATTCTGTTGTGAAGAAATATATTCCTCCCATTCCTTTTCATGAGAGGGTTTAATTAATAAAATGCACTGAAATTTCAACAAAAACACGAAAATCAAAACACAAACCAGACAGCATTGAAAAATGCATTGAAATTTCCAATTTTTTTTTCTCAAAAATACTCCATGTCCCATAACAGTAATAGTCTTGTTTGTACAACCAACCAATCATAATTCATAATCAAGCAAATGAGCGATCAATGTAAAATCATAAACCCCACAGCGGGACCAATCTATACCCGGCCATCGCCCGAAGTATATATATATAAATCCATTCAAGAACACAAAGTTCATTTTTTTCCAGAACCCTTCAGAGGAAAATCCATGTTTCAACGTTCAAAGGTCCAATTTTTTTGAGGGGCAGGTCATAGACGAACAATTTTCCAGGCACAAAACCAAAAGGGTTGCTCTCGTTCCGACTAAATTATTCAGTGCCCAGTATAAAAATACAGTGTTTATGGACAAGGAGAATAAAAAACACACACACACACATTGAAGCACATGTGATTATTTGATTATTGTATAAAAATGGAGATACAGTGAAGCACACATATTAAAAAAATAAAAAATAAAAGACGCGCCTTTTCTTCCGGTAAAAGGTTTTTTCTAGGAAAAAAAAAAAGATAAGATTTTTAGTCCAACAAAACTGACTGAATTTTATGGATGGAAAGAACATCCCGTAAAACCCTTGTTAAATTCCAGCAAATGGGTCTGAATTGTTCAAAATCAAAGGCAAAAAAAAAAAAGACGGGCAAGTTTCTCCCTGGATTTCATCTTCACCTTAAATAGATAAAAAATGGTGGAATGAAGGTTTACCTATATCACTTGAAAGCTGAAACCCGGTAAAAGTTGTGCATCAAACAGTGATTCTAATGTGGTCCTTGGGAAAAGGACTTCTCTATGACAGCAAGGAGGCGGAGAAGCTAGAGGGAAATGATGGATTTCAGTGAAGGACGAGGTTTATTCAAGGTTTTATGCAAGGAGAAGAAGATGAAAAAAAAATTATCTGGAAAATAAATCACATTTACGACCAACAAAATGAAAATAGATTTTTTTACTATTTTGTGTTTGAGTAAAAAAAAATCTGAACATGATTTGTCCTCCAATTGCACAAGTCACACACAAACATTGCCCGGACTCACTTTGATGGTACATGGAAGGCTGGCTTTAATGGTAAATGGAAAGGTCTTTGTCACAGAATGAATATATTACTCAAAAATTATTTTGAAGGTAAAATAAAAGGTTGAATCACGGTCAGTCTTATTTTAGTGCAAGGCTAGTATATATGTTGATTCAATGTTAGTAATATTGAAAAGTTTTGCATATGTTAGAGTTAAGAAGGTTTTTGTAAATGATGTTCAGAAAACAAATAATGGAAAGGTAGAACTCTCTCAATGTGCAAACTTTTGATATTGGAACATATCAGAAACAAACTGAAGCTGAAGCTGTGAAAGCATATGAGAAGCTGCTAACACAATGTTGCCAGTGTTATGAAGTGATTGGAAATTCGGAATCACCAGATCAACACATATGCAAATCAAAAACTATATCAAAATGCAAACTAAATACTACAAGCTACAAATATCATTGATAATTGCACCACGGTTTTCGTGAACTTCAGTCCAAGAACTGAACTAATTCGACATTTTGGTTTCTTGCTGTTTCGAGCAAAGCTGATATAGTACCATAAGCTGTGCAATCCCTAAAGAATTATAGCAGAAATGCGACACGGCATCATAGAAAACTGGGCGCCATGCCACGCGACACTATATTACATTATATACTACCTACATAACTTTATGGACTTTCATATGGTTGCAAAGCTAGAACTATTCATTCTATCTTTTAGTTTTAATTGGTTTACACTTTAGGCCGAAGAGCAGGACTACGACTATGACAATGTAGAATTGCAGCAGCAATGGAGAAAGACTGAAGAGCTGATAAAGTTGACTGAAAGTGGATGTAGTATAGATCTTCATGAATATTCGTCATTTTCATTTTAGGCGTGTTCTGCTGTGAGCCCTGAAAGATTTGAAGAGCAGAGAATGAGAAAAAGTTTCAGAATGCTCAACTTGTTATTATAGGTTAGAAGTTGATTAGTGATTTCGTCTTCTAGGGTTCTGCAGATATAACTTCATTATACTGTTGTCGAAACAAAGTTCTTGCAAGTAGAAAGTAAAAAAAGGAAACAGTCAAGGAAATCAGAAGGAACTTCACAAACCTCTATGAAGATATCCACTGTCTTGCACTCTCCAGAATCTGTCAGGGGTAGATGCTCCATTCGGTTTGTAAGTGTATTCAGCACTGTCAGAGGGCATCCAATGTCCCAACCTCCACAGTCACATTGTCCACTGGAGCGCCACCTCTCCAAGAGGGTTGATGGGCCACCCTTTCTGGTTTTTGGACCGCCATGGTAACCAGCCGGAAGTATAATATTCATGCTGGCTGAGCATTGACCATTATCTCGCTTGCAGCACTCGGATACCACAGAATCCTCTGAAGGTGTCTCATTCTTGATCCCAGGTTTCTTGAGAAATTTCATGCCCCAGCCACCAATTTCTGAGTCCTTAGGTTTGCCACAAACATGGTCCTTAACAACAATGGCAGCCAACTCAAGATTCGGAGGGGTTTCGGCATCCAAAATATTTACTGAACAATGATCAGGAATGCCGCATACATCATCAGAAGACTCCCAGGAAGTATCTTCAAGGATAACACTGGTGCCCAAATTCTTAGAATACCTTCTTTGTTTGTGCGAAAGGGTGGGCCTAAACACATCAGTCACCTTCTTAGCTAATCCTTTGTGCTTCTTAATGGAGTGAAGTGAGTTTTGCTCTTTTGCCCAACTATCATTCGAGCCAAACAACACAAATTGTCTCTCAAAGATTTCTGAATTCTTAGGGCATAGTGTAACTGAAGTAGACACTTTCATTGTTCCAACAAGATCTGACTCTATGTCTTGATTCTCGTGTTTACTTTTACCACCTGATTTTAAATGAAATGAGTAGACATAGTCAAGGACCTTATCATCTGGTGACCGTACATTGAATAAGTTAGCAGCATAAACCTCTCCCTGATCATCTACAGAGAATAGGTAATGTGGATACCCATCCTTCCATGTGCACTGAAGCATTCCTTGAGAGACAGCTGCATATCCAGAGGAAGAAGAATGATCTGAGCAGGTGGAGTTTGTGCTAGATATGGAGGAAAGCCTTTTGTGTACAGGCTCAGATCCACATTCATAGTCCCCATGCACCATCTCCTTCAGTTTTCCACTCTTATTACTGACAAAGTTACTAGGAGAGATGAACAAATCAGTGGATATTGCTTCTTTTTCTTCAAATTGACCTCCTCCTCCAATAGCTGTAGACTCCAAAGCTCCAAAGCGTTGGAGCAGTGGACTCCTTAAAATATTTATCATGCTCTTGCTGGCAGAAATTGCGCCCAGAATATCAGCTCCTACAGGATTTATTGCAGCACTATCGGCTACTGGAACACATGAACACTCAATGAATGGACTGACCATATCATCAGTACTTCTAGTATTATATCCTCTAGAACCTAGGTAGTTCCCAGCGATTGCCAGTTTTGAAGAAAAATTGCATGGTGCAGTTCCATATGCACTGATATGCATCCATTCAAGACAGCGACGGAGATATTTCTCATCAAAACCCATGATATGCTTTGGAATGTAATTATCCAGGCCGTAGATTTCTTGGAAGTACCACTGCTTATTCCCATTGTTGCTATTCAAAATCTTTAGGAGCACTATGGGATTATGCTCTTTATTTAGCAGAATATCTCTTGACAAACTATTTTCTTCTACGAAGTCTATATTACTGCTGACAGAAGGCAATGAATCTTCTTCTTCCGGTTGATCTTTCGCCAAATTATTTCCGTCTTTCATCTTCCGCACCAAATGCAGTCAGACTTTAAGATTTATTACTATAATCCAAGTGCAAATTCAAGCTTCATCGATGGTCAGTTCAACTGCAAGCTCGTGGACAAGCAACTGCCAAACAGGAAACAGAGTAACAAACATACTATCAATGGCCAAAGCAAAATCAATACTAGAATGATCAAGAATGACGCATGTATTCTAATTTTGACAAGTATAAACATTAGAGACTAGCAAAACAAAAGAACAGATAATTTGTAGCTAGATTAGAAAAGGATTGACCATTGTTCAAAGATTTCATTTACAATCAACCTGCTGCACACCTGCAAGTGGTCTGATGCATCTATAATCTAGCCAAAAATATAGAGAGTTCAATTATGTTGTCACTACAATCCAATCTCTAATAATAAGAGATATGACACACATCAACTATCATATCAGACAAAAATCCCCACAGAATCTCACACATGGCCAGAACATGCATCATTACAGTAAGATTTAAGACAAAAACAATGAAAGGCACAACTTGCATCAGAATAATCAAGAAGAACGTGTCTTACTTTAAATTCAAGATAACAACCTTAGGGAATTAAAAAATAACTTAAAAGCGATTCTAAAACGAAATCTCCAACAAGCATCAAATGAAGACTTGACAGCTAATGATATGGTCCTATTTTGAAAACCAAAGCAGTCAAGGAGGACAAGAATCGGAAACACAAAAAAGAGAGGTCATATTCCTAGACCATAGTTGTCCTGAAGGTCCACCCTAAATTTGAGCAGGATATTTGATATCTAGCAAGCAAAGTAAACTCATGTATGCTTTACTTATCATCATCTCCAAAAGAAAATTAACCATAAACAAGAAAAGCAGATTAAGCTTACACAATTGAAGAAACCAACAACAAAAATCAATACAAAGTTCCAATATTTACCCGTGATACATGAATTCTTCCTATTGCTTACCTCAATCAAACTATATTCAGAGAACTTCAACAGGGTTGTGGTTACCTTCACACATACACATCTACAGAGAAGAGCTGAAAGAAGAATCCCAACAATGAAAAAACCTTTCAAAAACTCAATAAGGAGCCAAACCCGGAAAGCAAAAACAAGTAATATAGCAGTTAACAACGGGCATTACCTTCCAAAAGTCAATCTTGGAGCATAAAAAAGGGACTAACTTTACCAACCAGCAAAACACATGGAAGGGGAATAAGCTCCACCACAAGAACTAAAACTTAAGTCCTCCCCAACCAGAATAATAACAACCTAAAAATACTATTCTAGAATCAAAAAGTTGAAGTACATTAAAAGAGGGAAGAGCCCAAGAGAGCGAAAGTGGAATGAAGGTAAGCAAAACAACCACAATTAAAACTGAATCAAAAAGCTTATGGTTATCGTAAGCCACGTTTTGGACTCGTAATTGTAAGAAAGAAAGTTGAAAACTTTGACATGATATGTCAATAAAAACCATCAAATTCTGGTACTACTACTAGTTGGGTGGACCCATTACAAAATTGTCTTCCATTATTTTGAAATTTTCCAAGTTTTAATCAAGACCCATCTGGTAAAACCTTGGAAAAAAAAAAAAAAAAAAACATGTCACATTATAAGCAGGGAAAATTGAAAAACTTTACCAAACTTTTTTATCAGAAAAATAGAAAGAAAAAAAAAACCCCTTTAAGCAGAGCAGGGGAGGGAGCTGAGAAGAAAAAGATGATAGAGTTGTGTGAGTGTGTGTGTGTGTGTGTTTTATGAGAAGTGGGAAAGTGTCAAAGGTGGCTTAGCTGGGAGGCACGAAAGCAACTGGACTCGGCTTTTTGGGTTGTGTAGTTACGTGCCCACTTTGCTATAAACTGATTTATCAGATTCTGTGAGACTCCATAGCCAAAGCAACTAGCTAGAAAGAAGAACACATGCGACGCTGGTGGTGTGGTGGTTTTATGAAGGGGTGTGGTTTGGAATCATCAGTCAATTTAGTGTTATGTATTTCACTTGATTATCGAATCACGTTTGGAACAAAAATTTATAAAAACTCTGGTGTTGTTAGGTTGTCTCTGTAAATTGTACTTCTGGAAAAATTTTATTCGCCTTGAACATAAATGAATTAGAATAACGATTTCAAATACTTTAAAAAAAAATTTATTGAAAAGTCTACCATGTGCAATGAACACAGTAAGATTGTTTTTGTTTTATTGATACTAATAATTAGAAACCATTAATAAGAATGTAAAATGAATGAAAAGGAAAATTGGTACAAGGTGAAATGAATAATTTCCGGTTCTAGAGTTGGCAGAGACTTTGATTGGGATCTTTGCTTTGTACAGATTACCATTTCTTATGCACGTGATCTTTTAGAGTCCTTTTTTCTGACTTTTCTTTTTGTTTGGTATTTAGTGTTCTCTACTCAAAACATGTATTATGAATTTTCTAGAACAACTGTTTGGAGAATGTCAGTAATTAAAAGATTATAATTCATCATCTTTTGTATAATTAAGAAAGGAGGTATAAATTCTGAGAAAGTTAGGCTCTGTTTGATAATCACTTAATATAATGACTTAATTTATTTAAGTACTTAATAAAATTAGGTGTGTTTGATAATTGTTACTAAAAAGTCTTAATGAATTAAGTTCTGAACTAATTAAGTATTTATAAATTAAGTACGTTTGATAACTAAAATTTTACTGTCTGAATTAATTAAGTGTGCCTGAATAACCAGTTCAATTGTGAGCCAGAAAATAAGTGATAGACCTACCACTTATCACTTATCACTTAATTTCTGTGATGACTCTTTGTTTTCTTTTTTTTTTCTTTTTTTCCCTCGTCTTTATTTTGTCGCTTATTTTTACATTATTTTAAAATTTTTATTTTCTTAAGATAAATTAATTAAGAGTGCTTAAAGTTGAATTTATATTATGAGTATAAAATATCTCAAAATTTTAAACTCAAATTAAACTAATTTTAATACATGGAATTTGCTAAATAACAAGGTATACACATATACGTAATAATCTAAATTTAATTATATAATGATTATTTACCAAGTGTAACATTTACTTTTATTTTATATACCAAAAACTTATTTTAAAATTATTATTTTATTATTTAGAACAAAATATTAGTTATTTTTCTATTTAAAAGAATTTTGTTTATAATTCAATTAAAATTTTTAACTTTCAGACATGAGTATTTAGATTCAGTCTTCAAACTTCAGACTTCAGTCTTCAGACATCATATTCAGACGTTTTTATCAAACAATGTAAATTCAGTCTTCAGACTTCAAACTTCAATGTTAAGTATTAAGTGTTCAGATTCAGATTTCAGTATTATCAAACGGAGCCTTATATTGTTCCCTTGCTCGAGTATGTAGTAGGTCTCATTGAATTAATGTGCATATTATTCACTTTCGTCATATGTTAGAATAGATTATTATCTAGTTTAGAATATTACTTCTAGTATAGAGTATAATAAAAAAAAATTAAGCGGAACAATAATTTTAAAACATACGGAGACAATTATCAGAACCGACTATACTAGAGTGTACTAATATGTAACGTTGAGTTTGAGAAGGTCAAAATGACAACTATACTATACACATGCAGTAATGTTTTACGGGATACGGTGATTAAATTACTATTATTGTACATTTAATAATGTCATGTTATTCTTTGACGGCTAGTGACGAGTTTTTAATTGCTGTTGGTGCGGCGGGAATACACGAGACCTTTGAATTTCACAACTATCATATGTACTAGTTATGCTTGCAATAAATGTAATTGACATGAACCGTAATTAATGATTTTATTGCTTTTCATGTCCTGCTAAAAAAACAAAATCTTACACATATTGAAACCAAGTCAGATTTTCCAAATAAAAAAAAAATTAAAAAACTCAGATAATGGCAAATATACTCTGACATGTAATATTTGTGAGTTTGTGAAGCTGTAATCTACTTTCTTAATTTTTTTTTTTATTATTGTTGGAGTATTTGTTTTTATTATTGAAGGTGACAAGAAAAAATGATTGTAAGGAAGAGGCAATAGTTTTTTTTTTTTTTTGAATTTCAATTTTCGCAAAATGGGGACGGAAATATAGTAGTTTTATAACGTTCGAAACAAACTTTGATATAAAGAATTACTATAAAATATACTATCAGTCCTATCTGTCTTTCTCATGTATACTTTTGTTAGGTTTTTTATTCCAATTTTTTTAGTGGCATTTTTAAAAAGATTTGAATTAATGAAAGGGATGTGAATGACCCAAAAAAAGCGACAGCATTTTGTGGTGTTTGTCTTTCCCAGTGAATTTAGCCACGGATATTGTTTGTCTGGAGCTGCATAGATGATGAACTGTTGAAGTATTTATCTCATATTGGTGTCTGGAGACACTTTGTATCAGTATATAAGTATCATGGGCTACTCCCCTCATTGCCAATTAGTTTTGAGGTGGAATCCCACGCTTATATGGTATCGAGCGAAATTCGGCTGTGGTGATTTTAAGCGCACAATGTTATTGATGGCCCAATTTAAGTCGCGACGTTATTCCGCTGATCGTGATGTTATTCCACGTTTATTTCCGATCCCGATGACTTAGTCCAAGCCCGTTGGGCTTGAGGGGAAGTGTTGAAGTATTTATTCCACATTAGTGTCTGGAGACACTTTGTATCAGTATATAAGTATCATGGGCTACTTCTCTCATTGTCAATTGGTTTTGAGGTGGAACCCCATAAGCTTCTATATGAACATTAGTAGTAACATTTTTATTTTTACCCATGCTTATTAAATTATTTATTATCGCCAATCTCGTTTGTCGATGGAAGGGATTCTTAATATAAAAATTCATTTTATAAAAGTAAGAATCGAATCATGGATCTCTTAAAATATTTTCCTCCATAATTAACCGTTCAAATGAGTATCCGCTAATAAGCACCCAAAATACTTTTAGATTGATTGTGTGACAATTTTTTGCTTCATGGACATCCACTATGCTTGGAAATATTATGAAGCCTATCCAATAGTTTAAGGTACTCTAGGTTGCTAATTAAGAAAGGTGATGTACGACGTCTCAATTAGCCTAAATTGCTGAAACTTGTCATTTTCAAGTATTCAATTGAGTAACTTAAATTAATTTTCTCACTAACTCTGCATGTGATGAAGCCCATAATTCTCTCCAATAATCCTTTGACAATTTGACATTACGCTTTGTGATTACATCAGTCTTATTTTCTATATCAATTGATCATTTAGATATTGTTCACGTCACGGACTGAAAAATAGATAAGAACGAATTTAAAAGTTTTTCCGTTGCAAGTAGATCTCAATGTATAAAAATAAATATATTCAATCTCTTAATATGACTGGCGAAGAGATAATATTCGATTGGCGTAATTTCTTGAGTTCGAAATATTCAAATGTTTGGAGGAGTGGTTAGGATTCCCCCGACATAGTACTCCCTCCGTCCCATAATTATTGTCCATTTTGCCCAAAAAATTTTGTCTCAAAATTATTGTCCAATTTGACTTTTTATGGATCAAGTTACACATTTGTCCTTAGTGAAAAACATTATTCATAAAATCTTAGTGGTTAAACAATTACTTATGTAGGGGTATATCCGATTGTTTAAGGTAAAATATAGTTAAGTTTGACCAAAAATAAAATCTTTCATTTTAGTAAAATTGGACAATAATTATGGGACGGAGGGAGTATGTATTATGTACAATTCGAAATATCAATCAACCAAACAGTAGACTATATGGTATCTTTCATAGTTTAATCACCGATTGCTTGGATTGGATTTCTGATTTTATTTAGCCGTCTAAGCAACACCAACCCACGAAAAATGGGATCATGTACTGTTTGTTGTTTTGCCTGTTGAAGTCAACCATTTTTTGTTGTTTTGCTTATGGAAGTCCACAATTTTGAAATTTTAGACATCCCTACTAACATCCATTTTATACCTAGTTAGAGTTATAGCGACCAAATTAAAAACCTATCTCAAGATTAGTCTAGACGTCAGCTAAATAATCATCAGATGTTTGTTTGGTTATGATCTTCGGAGGTTTACCAAAAGTTTGATGAAAGGGTGGTTTACTTTAGGTTTTGAGAGTAAACTCTAACTAATTTAAACATGACGTGATATATTTTTCACGATAAATTTAAAGATTAATTATTAAAATTCGTTAACACTCAACTTTTAAATGGTAACGTTGCCCTTAATATTTTCGAAGCCGTATGTGGATTGTGGTGGCATAACCATTTTTGAAGAGTGAGACATGACTCAGTTGTTTTCCAAAATATCAAAGCAAAATTCAACAATACTCTTCTATTTTAAACTTTTAAACATAACAATGTCAAACCATGGGTCTCCATATGAAAATTGATACTCTATGCATTAATTCAACACGCATATATTTTAATCTGTTTAACATTCTATTAATTAACAAATTTCGACAAAAAATAATGACAAAAAATTCTGTATGCCACTTTTATATTACACTCTTTGCGGCAATATTCGAATAATCAGTGTCCAATCCACGAGTACAACAACGGTGAACATTGAAATCCAACAATTGAAAATTTCATCATTAATTCTCAATTGAGATTCAATCGTTGGCAATTTTTAAGAATTAGACTTAGGCACTTGGGATTAAGTGCCAGTTGGGTTTCCAATTGTACGTTTAAATATCTGCCCCGAATTGTAAGCATAAATTCATTAATGGCGTCGTGTAATAATGTGTATTTAGATAAGTCCAATGACTCGAAAGGCTAAAATAAAACATGCCGTGCTTAGAAATCCATAACCATTGTTTTAATGCCGTTGAAAGATCAAATAAATGCTGTTTGGACTTGGACCCAATCATCAAGAAATCCCTTTCAAAATCAATGAAAAAGAAATTGAATCAGAAAGTAGCAGCGGTCTTACGAGTTATGACCAGAAATTAGATCCAAATTTGTCTAGGACGATTATGGTTTCAGAATTGTGAAGACCATTTCAAGAATTAATAAGAGTATAAGACAGTCGCGAGTAGAATTTGAAGTAGAGAACAATTAATCTTAGATGGTTACATATCGTCTTTCATCTACGCGTAATGGATAAATGAGATAAGACCAACATAACAAAAGAATTTGTTAGCATCAAGGATATACAAAAATACACAATATATAAGGTTGATGAACCGTTGGATAGAGTTAGAGTGCATTTGTGCCATGTAAAGTTATAATTGGAAATCCAAATCTGATAAAATGTAGTAATAATTTAACATAGGTAATGATTTTAATTTTTTTTTTTACATACATATTCGGTATCCGGTCGTTATCGGTACACCTATGAGTGTCGACTAATCGCTGACTAATCCGGACTCGAGGTAAATAATCATTTTAATTCGAAACAACAAAAAAAGATGTGAGAAATTATCGAGTAAAATAAAAATATTATCCGAATCGCCCCAGTGGTTTCGGGAGGGAGGGCCCATTCTGAAACACCCAGGATCGATTCCCTTGGGGCAAAATGGGAGGGGGTTGATGGTTAGTGGGTAGGAGGGTAGAGTAGGTAGTCCGAAAAAAAAAATTTGAAAACATCATCACCAAGAGACGAAATAACATTTTCATAGGGAGTTAGGGACTATATAAAGCAGTCGGCCCATTAAGTTTATTAGTCAGATAAACGACAAACGGCCCAGTTCATATCATATTTATTTTGATGTTTGCTGAGGAACGTAAGGCCTTCAGAGCCCATTATCTATCATAGTAGAGCTTTTTATCCCAAATTAGTCACAGTCTTGTGTACTTAAATTATATTCCGAAATTTTTTTGTTTTGATGAAGTGTAAAATGTGAATACTGTATAAAGATGCCTATGCTAAAAATCACGATTAGGCCAAAAAATCACAACCTTGGGAATAAAACATGTAAGCCCAAGTTTGATTATTATTGTATATATAGATCTCATAAGACATGCTTATACATATTACATTCGGGCCGATTTAGGTGATCCAAATCATTTTAAACTACTATCATCCACTCTGTTAGTGAAAGTTCCAATCACATTTTCGGAACTCAAACAAATTGAGTCACCACTTAGAAGAATCAAAATCAGTGTTACCAAATTTTGGACTTTTTGCACAGCTCTATATTTAGTCCTGCACATCTATACTCCCTCAGTTACAACAAACATACTAATCATTTTGGGACGGGGAAATGTATCCTATCGCAATAAAAGCGACAAAATGTCAAACTTTGAGATTTTTGCATAGGACTTTGGCTGCTGAATACTTGTAATATTTACAAAAGTTTCTTGTTTTTTTTTCTCTGTTATTTCATGCTATAGTAGCTTAGCTATGACACAGTTTTACAATATACTTACTTACTACTAATCATAGAGACTCAGAATATGTTCATAATGTTTTCTATCTAAGTTTTCAGGATCAATGGTTCCTGCGGAAGAATGGCTGGCCTCTCTCCAAAACTGATGCAAAAAACAAACAAAAGGACACTGCACAAATTGTAGTTAGGGAAAAAGAAAAATGCTCTCTCTTCAAATCCAAGATTGGAGGGGATTGTTGCATTTGAAAGAATTCACACCACTAATATGTGCAAAGATGTCTGAGGAATCCACCATGTCATCTTCATCTTTCACAACCACCTGTTAAGTTTGTAATCAGAACAAAATGGTGAATTTTTCGGTTTTTTTTTTTTGAGCTAGGTTGAAGAAAGGATGAAGATTTTTTTTTTTTTTTTTTAAAAAAAACTTACATCTTCATCTGTGTCCTCTTCTTGGTTGCTAATGCAGCAAGCATTTCTATTCATCTCCAATTCATCGTTCTTCGCGAACCTCCCCCTAACGCGCGGCCTGCTATCTGCTAATGTTTTGCGGCAGGCATACTGCAAATTCAGTTTTCTGACATTAGTACACTATGATTTTTTCGCGATTCAGGAGCGATAACTATGAACAGTTTTCGACATTAGTACACTATGAATATTGGCAAGTCTCTCTTATACAAAAGATCAATTGAGAAAGAATGAGGGATGTCACCTTGATTTTCTTGCTGAAATTCCTTTCATTCCTCTTCTTCATGTACCTATGGATCTTCTCTCTCCTTTCTTCTACTGTAAGTTTTCCCACCTTAAAAGTTGGATCTTCTAAACTTGAGATTTCTGATGCTAAAGGAGTAGAATTTCCAGTTCCATTCACAAAATGGTTACTCTCATTACTGATTGCCTAGAATTAAACAGAAAAAAAAAAAAAAAACCATGAATCAGGTTCTGTTTTAGTCCTCAGCATTTCAATCATGACTACAAGGATTTCATAGAAAAATTACCTGAAGATCAGCACTGCAATTATAAGCTCGAGGCAGAGTATCAGGACAAAAAATCCCACCATTTTCTCCTTGGTAATCTAATTCTTGAGGTGGCATTTCATTGCCAAGGAAGAGGCAACCTCCACTGAAGATTCCAGCACTATCTGCAGCGGCTAAGGCCGCGTTCAAATTGGATGGAAGATATGGTCCAATTGAAGGATCAAGTAAAGAACAAGACGGCGATGAAGTATTATTCAGTCGCATATAAGGAGGCATAGCAGACAGGCATTCATCTTCATAAACAGGAGGCATGGTGTGTCCCATGAAAGGGATCACAGGATTTTCAGCAGGGAACTGTGTTAGTGAACAATCAGCCACATCTGGCATCGAGTTTCGGTTGTTCAGAGAAGAGTAATCAAACTGGTCTTGTTGGTTTGGAAGGTATTGAGGAATGATAAAACCTGCAGTAGTACTAAAGTCTATAGAAACCGAAATGTCATTATCGAGATCATCAGGGGAATCGTCGAATATTACAGAGAGATTGCTGTGGTTAATGCTATGGTTAATGTTGGAAGTGTTGATTGTGGTTCCAGGAGTAGTACTAATTGTGGAAGAAATCATGGCTTGGGTTGTTGTTGTTGTTGTTGTTGTTGTTGTTGTGGCGGTTTCCGGGGCGGTATCATCTTTAATACCTAAGCTGTTGTTGTTGGTGTATTTGTTCATTTCTGGTGTAAGGGAAAGATTTGTAGAATAGGAAGAGTGTTCTTCATAACAGCAATTTGAGTTGGATGCAACTTCAGAATTTTGAAGAGTTTCTGGGAACAACTCAGATTCGCAGAAGTCGAAAATCTGCGCATTAAGAGGGCTGGAAATCTCTTCCTGCAGTGCAAGAAAGGATAACAGTTCAATCATAGTGTTTCTGATGAACACAATTAGAATCAGAAAAGGACTTAAAACAGTTCTTGACGAAAGGAATGATGTTTATAGTTGCAGATTCTTCGTACTCTATTCGATTAAAAATGCTATTAACACTTTAGATGATATTCTCTCGTCCCAAAAAAATAATCTACTCTGTTCTGGAATACACGGAGTAAATATCTGAGTTCAGGAGATTCAAAAGTTCAACTAGGCCTCTCAAATGAAGCATTTCCAAGCACTAACTTTTTGAGATTGGCTATCATTTTCACTTCAATGTAAATATAATTACATGTTTTGAACCCACCAAATTTTCTTTCTATGTTCAGCAAAAAAGGGACAAAAAATCTTGAAAGGAAGATTGTTTTGGACGCCGATAACTGGCAAACTGTAATGAAATTGTGTTTTTAATAGAGTACAATAACGACATATGGTTCATATAACCGATACTGTACTGTGAAAGAAATTGAGGGAAATGTCAAAATTGGACAAACAAAAAGAACTTTAATGCACTAGAATAGTTTCTTTGTGTCATGCATGTGCAGTGCTGCAATTTAATTCCATTTCTCAATCAAATTGAGTTAAAGTGTCAAGACTAGAAACCTTAACCATTTGGGAATAAAAAGTTAAAATATTCCATCAAATTCCTAAAAGATAACGGAAGTAAGCCAATTAGATGGGATCATCACGATAAGCAACAAACAAAAATGCTCCTAGAAAGATTAGAAAGAAACATCTCAAAATTGGGATCTTGAGAGACTGTGATGGTGACAATTCACTAAATCATTTCTCCAAAGAAAATAAAAAAGTGAGAGAGAAAAAAAACTACAATTATTAAACTTATATTTTTTACATCCGCTCCGTCCTAAAGAAAGAATTATATATGTTTATCATATTAAAATAATTAAAAGAACAAGATTATTATTTCGGAACTGGAGGTTTTAATCTAGAGGACCTAGAAATTAAGGGATGGCTACTCAAACTTCAACAGGTGTAGCTAAGGCAAGTTCGATTATTCCATTGTGGCAATGACAGAAAGAAATGAGTCTTTGGCTTTCCATTGATAGCAAAAGGGTCAAGATTCGAAATAGAAGCTATGGTATAGATAAACGAAAAATACAACCACTAAATATACTCAATTTGCTGAATAGCCCGATGACTGTTTTTAATAAGATAAACGATAACAACACTAACATGTGACACATTAAACCCCCCCAAAAAAAACATGATTCTAAGTTCATAAAAAAATTAAACACATTCATCAAAACTAATGATCATCATTAATCATTTGCATGGACCAAAAAAAAAAAACGTTAATAACAAAAATGGTCGAAAACTCGAATTAATGCAACAGAATTAATTGTGTTCATGGAAATTGAAATCCAAGATGATGAGATGATCATGCATAAACATGCAGGAAATGTGACGAAGAAAGCAAGAAAATGAAAGCTCTGTAAAAAATCATTACAATTGGAAGCTGTTCTGGAGGTTGCTGAACCATTTCGTGTTGCATCATCTTGCCTTAATCTTCCAAAAAAAGAAAAAACAAAAAATAAAAACTCCTTCTTCTTCTTATTTCTTCAAGAAATTCCTCTTCAGACAAACACTCATAATCAGCTCAAAAAAAATTGAATCAAGGGTTGAAAAACAATCCCATTTCTCTGAAGAGACAACAAAAAAGAAGGAAAAAAAAATGTGATTGAATAAAGGGGTTTTCTTTTTTACATTCAGAGAGAAAGAGAGAGAGAAAAGAAGAAATTCAGAGAGGAAGAAGAGGCAATATTCATATAATCATCATGAATGAATGGATGATTAACGTTAAATTTTTTTATTTTTTACTTTTTATTTTCTAAAGTTAGTAGTTATAAATAACAAAAAAAGGCTGTAGGAGAAGTCCGTACCAAAGGAGTCAAACCGAGGTTGGCGTAAGGCCGCTCATTGGCCTCCTATGTTCCCGCGTAACATAGTTGGGTGAACCTATTGGATTACGACACGTGGGTTCATGTCCGAACTGATTTTTATTTTGTTTGATTTACTTGGTTTTTCTTTTTTTTTTTTTTTAATTTGTTACCCGAAAGAAAAGAAGAAGAAAAAAACAGGAGTCCAAGTAATTAATTGTGTTTTCTTAGTTAGAGGAATTATAAGTTAGTTACTGTCTCCTTAAATGTCTAACTAATTTACCTACCAAGTGAAAACCTATTTTATGTGAAATGATAAATGAAATTTAGGATCTTGTCCTAATAATATATAAATTCTAAATGAATGACTTCGTGTGTGGCATAGTATTTGTTTGTGAAACATTAAGGATATTAAGTTCTAGAGGATTTTTTTTTTTTTTCCTTCCCCTTGCTTGATGGAAGTTTAATTAATATGATACACCGAATTTTTGGTCCCTTACATTTATATAATATTTTGTTACGTTGTTTTTTTTACTTTCATTCACAAATATTCTTTCGGTCTCAAAATTACTGTTCTGTTTGGATTAATTTCTAGTTTAATTTATACTAAAAAAAATTGACAATAATTTTGAGATAGAAAGAGTATGTATGTCGGATCATATATAAGTTATCAAGTATCGGTGTGAAGGTAAAATTTGAAACCCTAAGCCCAAGATGGCGGCCGCCAAGCCGCTGGATGAAAATTTTTTTACGTTTGCCCAAATTCTCAATGGATCAAAGCCTAATCCACGAAAGATGCTCAAAGGAATCGGAAAGCCAAACAATGATGAATCCGTCATTCACTCAAATCCAACAATCTACAAAGGAGAACTGGCGTTTTTGTTAACCAAAGAGGAAGATGAGAAACTGGATGAACCATTCAAGCTTGCGTTGATTGGATAATTCCCAAAAGAGTGGCCTTCTATGGAATACTTATGGACACAATTCCAAAAAATAGGGTTCAAAGGGGAGTTCTCGCTGGGGATGCTCGATCACCGTCATATATTGATATGCTTTGATCAAGATGATGACTTTCAGAGGTGCTGGATTGAAGGGCTATGGTTGTTCGATAATCATGTCATGAGAGTGTTGAAGTGGACACCAGAATTCAATCCGAAGCATGAGTCTTCCATTGCGCCGGTTTGGATGAAACGGGAGAATTTTCTGGACATGGTTAGAGAAAATTGGGAACAGCCGATAGTGGAGTGTGGTATGTTAAGATTTTTCCTCAATCTTTGCCGATTAAAAATGTGAAGGAATGGAATAAAACTGAGTTTGGGGATGTCTTTCAGAATATAAAAGATGCGGAGGAGGCTATTCGAGAAAAGGAACTAGAAATTTGATCAATATGGCACTGAATCTGCAAGAATTGAGTTGAATCGCTTGCAAGCTCTTTTGTTGCTGAGGCTACATGAACAGGAAGATTTTTTGCAGCAAAAGTCTAAATTGAAATGGCTGAGAGATGGTGACGCCGACACTAATAAATTTTTCTATGCTTCTTTGATTGAAAAGAAGGTCCGGCTGGGTATACACAAAATAAGGAAGCAAGATGGTACTTGGATTTCTGATAGAAAGGGGATTGTGCAAGAGGCAATTTCCTTTTTTACCAAGCTACTTACTGCGGAGCAACCAGAAAATCAGGGAGATGCTACCCAACGGATTCTATCATGTATTCCAACAATTTTGGAAGCAGGGGATAGTGAGTATCTAATGCAGCAAGTCACGCTGGAAGAAATAAAAGAAGCTGTGTATGCCCTTGATCCCGATAGTGCCCCGGGAATTGATGGATTTGGAGGAGTATTTTATAGGCATTGTTGGTCTATAATAAGTCCAAATTTGATGGATGCTTGCATTGATTTCTTGCATGGGTCCTCTATGCCTAGGGCAATAATAAGTACAATCATCACTCTGATTCCAAAGAAGGTGACAGCTATGTCCTTTGCAGACTTCCGGCCGATCAGTATATGCAACTTCATTAACAAGGTTTTTACGAAAATCCTTACAGAAAGAATGAAGAGAGTGCTTCCTAGGTTGATTTTTGAGGAACAGTCTACTTTTTTAGAAGGTCGAGATATAATGGACAATATTCTTCTCACTCAAGACCTAATTCAGTTTCTAGATCATAAAGTTCGAGGGGGAAATCTAATACTGAAAGTGGACATGATGATGGACTTCGATCGAGTCTCATCGAGCTTTATGCATCACATTTTGTTGAGATTCAATTTCCATCTGAATTTTGTTAATTTGGTGATGAACCCGACTAGAAGCTAGTTCTCTATTCTTACTAATGGGAGCCCGGCTGGGTATTTTCAAGCTTCTAGAGGTATTAAGCAAGGGGATCCGCTTTCCCCTTATCTCTTGATTCTATTGTCAGAAGCTCTATCGCGAAATATGCAAAAGCTACAAGGGAAGGAAGAATTGTTTTGTATGGAGTGCCAGCTAGAACAGTTGTACCATCACATCAATGTTTTGCGGATGATTTGATCATCTTTACAAAAGGCTTAAAAAGTTCAATGCAACAGTTGATGATCTTCTTTCAGGACTATGAAGATGCAACCGGCCAGAAAATGAATAAGCAGAAAAGTAGTTATTTGGTTTCAGAAAACAGAGGGGTTGATCATATCGCTTTGATTGAAGAAACTTTGAGAATGCAAAGGAGTGTCTTTCCTTTCATGTATTTGGGGTGCAAGCTATACAAAGGGAGGAAAAACGGAGAGTATTTCAACATATTCTTGATGCGCTTGATGCCAAGTTATTGAGCTAGAAGAATAAGTTTTTAACGCAAGGTGGAAGGTTGTTGCTTATAAAGCATGTGCTATCTGCGATTCCACTTTATACTATAGCTGCCATTGTCCCTCCGAAGTCCATTTTTGAGAGTATTGAATGCAAATGTCAAAATTTCCTTTGGGGGAATGAGACTGGTAACAAGCGTCATTGGCGAGTTTGGCGCAAATTGATTTTTCCTTTATCAGAGAATGGATTAGGGCTTCGAAATCTATTGGATATTACTCAAGCCTTCTCCATGAAGTTGTGGTGGAAATTAAAAAAACAAGGAATTTGGGCGAAATTTATTGACTCTTTCTGTTACTTTGAAAGGAAAAACCATTTGGTCCCGAATTAACAAGGTTCATCAACTGGCGGCAGCAAATAGTAAATTAATCATTTGTGATGGATTGTCTTCTTTCTGGCATGACAGCTGGCTAGAAACAGGCATATTGTGGACTTCTTTCAGATGTTCTTCCAGCATCGGACTTAACAGTTAAAGATTTTTTTCCTTTCCAAGGGTTTTTTTTCTTGATAGTTTTTGCAGGAATACTTGGTGAACAGAGGGTGGACCAGCTACGGACTTTGGAGTTCAGTTTTGTGAATGAGCCTGACAAGATTGTGTGGAAGCCAACAACAACGGGCATTTTCTCCATTGCTTCGGCTTATGAAGCAACACGCCAACACAGAGAAGAATTTCTGCCCCTTAAGACTCTTTGGAATAAGTTTATCCCTTTAAAAAATTCTTTTTTTGCATGGAAACTTTTTACTTGCTTAGTCCCATTTTCGAAATCTTTGCATAAAATTGGTTTTTTCATGAGCCTTTCAAGATGCCCTTTTTTTGTCATGCAGCAGAGGATATTATAGATCATATTTTTTATGCATGTCAAAATACTATTTTAGCATGGAAATATTTTGCTTCACTCTTTGGCATATTAATCCCGGATAATGCAGGATGGTGGAATTGCTTGCAAACTTGACAAAAAATGGGGAGCTATACCTCGGCAAAAAACTCCATTCTAATGGTCACTCTTGTTTTCCTATTATGGGAATCTGGAAGATGAGGAATAAAATCCTATATGATAATGTTAATTTTTCATTAATTTTTTGCAAAAATAAGTGCTAACTAATATTTCGAATATGCTAAGTGTACATGATTTGCAGGCAAGAATTATAGCGGAATCAATCGAGTTACAAAGCTTATTCGAGTCAAGGTGCGAAAGCCAAAATGAAAAGCAACGAAGGTCCTACATTGGCAACCTCCAGATCCAAGAAAAATTGTGCTAAATACAGATGAATCAGTTTTTGGACAACCTGAAAATACAGGATGGGGATATGCCATCAGAGGAGAAAGAGGAACTTTTATTTCTGCTGGGTGCAACAGTATGAGAATTGCAACAAGCTTTGAGGCAGAGCTAGCTGGAATTTTTATGGCCTTCAGACCTATGAAGAAAAAGGATTACATCAAGTGATCATCCAAACAGATAACATCAGTATTGCTTCTTTATTACAACAAGGCAAAAATTTTCCCTGGAAACAATACATGCTCATGAAAAGAGTTCAGGAAAAAATGCGCTCTACAAATTCCCATATAGTCCATATCTATCGTGAGGTAAACAACGTTGCAGATGAACTTGCAAGACATGCCTCAATGGGAAGCACAATGCAATATCATTCTTCGGAGTCTCTTCCAACAACATTGAAAGGTAAACTTTATCTAGATCGGAATAATTTCCCATATCTAAGAACTAAGTAGGTTTGTAGCATAGTATAGCCACAATCTAAAGATGTCATGGGATTTATGTTACAAATCTTTGTAAGACATTCTCTTAGTTATAGTTTTTTAATTCTTTTTTTAGCATTGAACTGTCAGGGGATAGTCTTTAAACTATCTTTGTAAGTCAGTTCATAGATCTACTATGTTAGAGAACCATCATGGAGTTTTTAGAAAACTTTCTGTAAGACGGTTTCTTTCATTTCGGGTAAGTCTTAAACACTGTCCTTTATGATTTTTTTCCTTTATATTAATAAAATCGGAGAGATGTCCATCAGGTACCGCCCTAGTTCTTCTAAAAAAAAGGTAAAATTTGTTACGATCGTCCACAACGGTAGCAAACCACCATTAATTGTAGTGAAGAACCCGAACCTGCAAGATATCCCATTGTGTGCGAGATTACCAAAATAATTTTAAAAATTGTTTTCAGCATAAGGAGAACTTCACAACATTGATGAGAAAAACGTACAGAAGTTAGTTCCAATATGGTATTGTCCTTGAAAATAGTGAAACGCGCATAAAATACATTATTTTTTTTAACATTAGTAAATTCATTTTCTTAACGTCTATAACGTCTATAACTCTATATTACTAAATAATGTAAAGGAAAAATCTAATCTAGAATTAAGGGATGAAATAAACCATAAACTTATATGTAACGGATAGACTTGTACTCAAAAAATCCACATAGCTATGGAAAAGGTATTATCATTTGGATGGATGCTTCTCTCGACAATTTCCAGACAAAAATCGGGACTGCTAGTGAAACGTACACCTTCATTTGTCTACCTTTTAGAAAGATTTAAATGATATTCTCTTCGTCCCAAAATAATATTTTCTTTGTCATAATATTATTATTCACTTTAAATTTTTATTTTTAATTTAATTTATATTAAAAGTAGAAATCTAAACTGGATAATAATTTCAGGACGGATGGCGAGTAGCACATTAATACAATAGTGCAATTATTCAGGACAAAAAGGAACGTATTTTTATCAATAATCTGAATTATCATTAATAAAAAGCTCGAAGTCTCAAACAAGGCATGTGAATTTTTTAACTCAGAGACTTATATTCGATGTAGTTTTTTTGCAAATTAGGACATAGACGTGGATTACATGTATGGATTCTTGCAACAGTTGGTAGACAGGATATGATTTCTTCACTGATATGTCTTCTGAACAAAAATTCCTTCTAAACCAAAACCTGAAAAAGAATTGTCACTGATATGACTGTTGTCTTGGGATGAAAGATAGTACTAATACACATTAGTACGTAATTAATTATGGTACAAACAACTAATTAATTGCACAATCTGCCATGAGAGGCGAAACCAGACGAGATGCATTTCTGAATTATCCCTTTTTTGTTGAATACTTGTCGTGTGTTGTTTTAGGAAAACATTTATTTCACAGAAATTAAAGTTCTTACATTTTTTTATATATAGCTTTAGGTGGAAAAATTGTATTAAATTAGTGGGAAAATGTCCAGTAATAATTTACTAACAAGTTCGGTACGTAAGGCGCATCTCAAATGATATGGCTCTAAAGAATTTTTAGCAAAATGTGCTAACTCATGAGTACACTTATTACAATCACATAATCACATTTACTAATATGTAAAAGTAGGGTAAATATCAAAGTCACCTCGGGCGCCCGTCTCAAAATTAATTGTCAATAAGTAGAGTGGTTTTTGACACTTATAAACAGGTGACAGATCCTTCAAGACACCGACGTGGGATTCTTTATCCTAACAGTAAGAGTACCTTGGATAGAAGACTGATATCAGATTAAATATACGCACAAGCAGCTTACTTATGGGAAAGAAAAACTAGTTCTTTTTTTAAAAGAATTGGAAAAAGAAAAGAGAGAGAAAAAAAAAAAAAAAAAAACTAGCTGTTCTTTCAGGAATTTGTCCTTAAAAAGATCACGTTCTTTAATGATTCTGTGGAAAGTCGAAAAGGATCGAAGGCATGCAAGAAAAAAGAGAGAAGCTAACATTATTATCATCTTATTCCAACAAGATATGGGAAAGACATAAAAAAAAATTTTCATTTTTGTTCGACCTTAATTAAACTTACTTGATTCTCCGATTATAAAATTTATCGTAAAATATTTGTACTATTTTATCATATTATTTGAAATGGAAAGTGTAATTACTTAATACTTTCATTTACGTCTATCTTTGAGTGCCATGATATTTGATAGTTCTCATTGGCATTATTTCTTTTTCTTGATTAATTAGGTCATACACTTGTGTTCCTTATTTTAGAGGTTAATAACAAACGATTAAGTTGATTAGATATAAAAGATTAAAATGTAAAACTAATAAATTCTTGATGGACGCTGAATTAAGTTTAAAATCGTGTCTTGTAAATAAAATTAGGGAAGGGGAAAAAAAACAAAACATTTACAAGAGATTTAATTATGTCTTTGCAATGCGTGCTCTAAAGAATTTCAATCCCCTCTTAAAACAGCATTATATGTTTACATCCAATTCTTCAAAAAGTAATGTTTGGAACGGGAAGAAACTAAAGTTATATTTCTAATTGTTGGATTATGAACTGTTAATATGGGGAAACAACAATCTTAATCTTCTTTAGGCTCCGTTTGGTTAGATTGAATTGCAATTGAATTGGAATTACAATACTATTAAATTGAAAATGAGATATTAATATTGTAATTCAATCTAAATTCTCTTGTTTGGGAGATCTTGAAAATTTACTAGAATTAAGGTTCTAATTTCAATTCTTGCGTTTGGATGCATAAAAATTTGGATACTTTAGAATTGAAATTAGTTTGTTTTTGTATAACTAGTACTAGTACAATTTATACTTGTCAAAAAATTTTTTTTTTAAAAAAACTTATTTTATTATGGATATGTATAACACAAAAAAATAAATAAATTCATCATGTATATGTATATTTGACTACTTTGTGGTTGTTTAACTAATACAATTTTTACTTTTTTTTGTTAAAATGAATTATTATTATTATTAATTAATTTTCTATATCAATTTTGTAATTTATTATGTACACACATTTTTGTTAGAAACAAAAGAAATATTATTACGTATAAGAACTATTAATATGATACTTAAAATTCTCACTTAATACACAAACAAGTAACACGTAAAATATTTTTTTCCCTCTCTTTTATTATTTTTCAAAATTTTTAATTTTTGATATTTTGATTTATATCAAAAATTAAAAAGATTTTGATTATATAACATTGTAAATTCAGTTTATGAATATTGAGGTTCATTTATACATATATTAACATTAGTATATAATATATGCTTAAATGTTTTTATTTTTAGTATATAATTATATATGAAATAATAGATACTTAAAACGTAACTTACATAATTTTTTATGAAAAGATGCCATGAATAGTTAATATATATATATATATGTATTATAATATAGGTGTATATATGGAACAATTTCTATTAAAAAAATGGAAACGTTATGTTGTTTACTATGTCATACTATAATAAAAATATTAACCAAAACTAAAATATTTAGTTATTAATTTTTTTTTGTTACAGCTATACTTTTGATTTTTTTTGTAAAAAAGATACAATGTTAATTTTAGATTGATTTCGTTGATAGTTATTAAAATGATATAATAATAATAATAATAATAATAATAATAATGAGACAAACATCCCAAAAAAAAGAAAAAAAAGAAAAGAAAAACGCCAGGAAGCGCTGAAAGCAAAAAAAAAAAAAAAAAAAGAAAAAAGCCGAAAAAAATAAGATTATAAAAAATATATAAAAAAAGGTCAAAAAACAAAAATTGATAGGACGACCCGTTTAGGTTATAACCCGGAAACGACCCGGCTATGACCCGCATGTTTTTTTAAGTATCTTGAATTTGGACTCTAATTATTTGTTCCCACAAAAGAATTGAAAATAAAGAATTAAGCTCTATCTTGAATTATAATTACAATTCTTGGACCTCTATTTTTAGCAACCAAACACAAGAATTGAAATTACAGAGCTCCATTTTCAATTATTGGTCCCAATTCAATGCAACCAAACAAAGCCTTAGTGAAATTAACTCTCTTACTATGAGGCCTTGCTCCTATCATGTTTATCAAAAGGTTTTTTTTCTTTAATTGACTATCTTTCTATTTTTAAAATATTTATCATATTTGTACCCAAAAAATAAGATCAAACGAGTTTAATTAGGTTGTATATAATCTACATACATTTAAATTTTAAAACACTTATGTAATCCTCGTCATGATGATCAACTATTCAGATTCTAATAAACAGATTCTAATACACCCTCATGATCATCATCTAGATTCCATGTCTTCAAAGATCTGTCAAGCATATATCTTTAATTATTATACTAAGATTGTTATGTTCAAAGGTGACAATGCGCTCAAGTCTCAAGTTATATCATTGCCTCATTGGCAAGTACGTACATATGAAGTACCCTTCGAATTTATTCCAAGAAACACATGCATAAAGATTCTCAACTATGAATAACTATGTACAAATTGAAAAGACTATCTCTTTTTCTTTTTCCAAGTAGGTAGTTCATGTGGCAAGTTCTTACAAGTCCCCACAATTAATATTCTTTAGCATTATCGTAAATTATCTGATGTAATTTTGAGAGTAACTTTTCAGTTTCACCATATGGCCTTCTCCGAAAAGAAGCACATTTTGACCATATTCTTGTTTCGTTTTCGTAAATGGGAAATGAATATAAATCGTGTGCTATGAGTAGAGCCAGGTAAGATAAAATGTCATGATCATCTCGACAAAAAAGAAAAAAAAAAAAACAGTGAAAGTTACTCTATTCGTCCTAAAATAAGAGTCATGTTTGTTGAATTAAATCAGTATCATTATCTTTGAATTGTTGTAGATTCTGTTGGAATGTACAGACATTATTCAAAATTAAAGGATAAACAAGCTAAGGAAGTGAATTAATGAAGATTCCTAAAAAATCAAATTTATTCTACATATAGTATAGTAGTATTGGCATTTTTTTTCCAGTTCTTTGTGCGGTTTTGATTTTAGTTCTAATGAAAGTTAGATCGAAAATATGGGTTCAGAATATAAAAAATATATATACGTGAAAAATAAAATGAAAATTGGAAAATTCGTAATCGACACTAGCTATCTAGTTCTAATCAAAGAGTTTATCTCCCAAAAAAACTATTCCCTCCGTCTCAAAATTATTGTTCACTTTGAAATTTCACTTTTAATACAATTTGAACTAAAAATGAAAACTCAAATTGGACAATAATTATGGGACGGAGGGAGTATCTGATTCGAATGAAAATTAATTTGAATGTGATCCATTTAAGATTATATTATGATCTACATATCAAAACACGCAAAAGCATACCCCCAAAGAAGTTTCTATGACAAATCAATCAAGTGTTTGAGAACCTATGAGAATATGAACGACGATAATCAAACGTTGCCCTTTATTGGAGACTTGCTACAGAAGATGGTCCAACTTCATGGGATTTGACTAAAAGCCTATATGCTAGTAGAATTCGTAGATTACTTTGCATAAAATAAAATAAAATAAAATAAAAAAACAATCTTTAGCCACTTTTCTGTTAACTAGGCTAGACTCGATTGTGAAGAAGATGATCCCTTGTGCTAGAAGACATGTTTGGCACAAAATCAATCGACAAACCCTTGTGATTTTTGCATGGAGAAGAATAAGTCCAACAAATTATCTTTGATTTTACATCTTATTTTCACCAAATGCCCCAAACCAGGCTAAACCACAATAAAAGGGAAAATTGTTTCTGTATAAAACACTCCTTTTACCCAAAATGGCAAATCTGCCATACTTTTGCGTGGACATCTTGTTTACTGTTTAAGGAAAAATTCTAGTGCATGTTTTTTTTTTTTTTTTTTTTCATTTCGTCCATCACAGACAATCTGGAATCTAAGATTATGTTCTTATTAATGTTGTTTCACTGAATATATTGCTTTTTTCTTTAGTACTATATATTTGATGGATAGGAAAAAAAACATGCATATATATTATTCCCCAACAGTGATAGGACGGATGTTTAGTGTTATGTTTGTAGTTTGATAGAGGAACTATCATTCACATGGCTGCATTTGTGCTCAAATTATGGAGTTGGCATCGAAAGAGATGAAGTGCCTGTTTGATTCAAAGATGAAAGGACAACTATTTGTTTGGAAGATAATAGAAGTAGGAATGGATTTTGATACATATGCCATTTTGCGTGTTGTGTTCATATTATTATTATTTTTTTTCAATGAAGGAGTCAATTGCTTAAATTATTAAGATAGTACGGAACTGGTAAGAAACTCAAATGATATCATGATCTAAGCACGGTTTTAGCGCTGCATGTGGCTTTTCAAAATAAAGCAATCCTTTGGGACTGGTAGTCGCCAAAAATGCTAAAAAAATCAGCTGCAAAGTTGATCTCACGGTATACATGTTTTATGGTATATTATCATTTTTAAAATCCCCCTAATTTAATTTAAATGATTTTATTAAAAAAAATAATTATTATATTTTGTATTTTACTTAGCCCCGTTTGATAAAACTTAATTTGGGTCTGAAGTCTAAAATCTGAAAACTGAATCATAAGTACTGAACTGATTAAATTTGTCTTGTTTGATAAAAATCAAAATCTGAAAAGTGAATAAAATATCTGAAATCTGAAGTCTGAACACTGAAATTAAAGTATCTCGATCTATAATTTTATCTTAAAAAAATTGATATATATATATGTGTGTGTGTGTGTGTGCATATATATGTATATGAAACTATGATTATAAAGATAATACTATTATTATAAAGTTATGTGATAAAAATATTTAAATTTTATTATGCAATTATTTTTTCAGTTAATAATAATATTATATATTTATCATTGTCAAAAAAGAAATAACATCTTTATGATAAATATATATTTATAATGGACTTTATTCGTATTTTATTTTTTATACTAAACACCAAGATTAATAAAAATATTTCAAGATAAAATATTAAAAGTATAAACATAAAAGTAAATAAAAAAAAATCATCTCAGGAATTCAGTTCAGATATAAGTGATTGGCCTATCACTTATTTTTAGACTCACATTTATACTAGTATTTCAGACTCACTTAATTTATTAAGACATCCTAATTTGAGTTATCAAACGCACTTAAAATTTAAGTCCTTAATTAGTTAAGTTCTTAATCAATTAACTTGTAATGAAATTGTGTTATCAAACAGTGTTAATCAAATAAACACTTAATCAATTAAGTTTAAGTGTTGAATTAGTTCATCAAACAGGGTCTTAAACAATATAGAGACACTCAATGGCGGAACTCTTAATTAAGGAGTTTTGGGGTTAACGAGCCCCGTGCCGACTGGAGAGCTCCTTCGTAGTTGTCATGTTTGACCTCTCGCTATGTATATCTCTAACCATCTCTCCTAACCATGAACATGAAGTGAGCTCCAAATCCATGCAACTGATTCGATCCGCCACTGGCGACATTCTACATTTCCTCTAATATGATGAAAAACTCAAAGTCGGCTTCTTAAAAACCTGAAAATAATTCTCGTTAAGGATAAAACATGATCTTTGCGTACGTTTATTATCTTATTCATTATATCGTAGAAAATTGATTGTCAGGTTTCTTCTTCCCTCATCATAAAATCTAATGAAACTACACTACACACTTTAAAGGTCTTAACACCATTGACCTACGATGAGGAAATAAAATGGTGGATTTATGTAATTTTTTTTGTTTTAAAATGATTATTCAATTTAGAGTTTTAGTTTTAATAAAATTTAATTTTATTTGGAATAATTGTCCACTTTAGATTTTTACTTATATTACAACAAATTATATTAAAATGATAATTTAAACTGAATAATTATTTTAAAATAGAGTAAATACATAATAAACAAATAAATATAAGCTATCTTTGTACATATTTTAGTTAATTTTGTAGCACCTTTCGGGACAAAAAAAAAAAACCATTTGTTATACGCGATCTTAATTTGACTTTGATTGCATGCAAACTCTGGGTGTGATTTCGTATTGAAAAAAAATAAAATAAAATTTGAAGATTAGTTATAAGATCGCTTCCCAAATCAATGCTTATTTATTTCAAAAGTATTACTCTTTTTGTCTTAAAATTATTATCCAATTTGGATTTTTATTTTAATTCAATTTACACAAAAATGAAAATTTAAACTGGATAATAATTTTAAAACGGAGGAAGTATTACTTTGACAAAACTATTTTCTCTATCTTAGAAAAGTTGTCCATTTATTAAATCATTTTAGTTTAATAAATTGGACTTTTTTTTTAAGACAAATAAAATACTGCTTTCGTTGATTTTTCTGGGCATTCTTTTAACTATGAGCTATTTGAAGTACAGCCATTCCTGGATAAATTTTTGTACAATGATAATTTAATTTTGAAGATTAAGTTGCATTCGATTTGAAATGTGTTGATGCTTTTTTAAATATCGTTAAAAAATTTAGAATTTAAGAACTGTGTAGTTTCAAAACTTCAATCACCACCAATGCTGGAAATTTCAACTTGAATTCATAAATTGCACTACAATAACAGCATGATATCCATAATATTTCTAACTCGGTTAGGGTTTAGGGAGTCAAGATGTACGCAGCTGTATCCCTGTATTTCAATATAGAGGGATTGTTTAAGTAGTACGACCCAAAGATACACTGGTGCATTGATGTATTGATTTCTGACAACTTCACCAAATTAGGAAGTGTCATAATTTAAATGAGTCATTTTGATTTAATCCATTATTAACACAAAACTGAAAGAATGGTAAAAAATTCATAAATTGCACTATCTTTGTATTTAAAAATGCTACTGCATTTTCATCACTAGAATTTAGAAAAAGTCATAATCTCAAACTTTGGTCATTGTAGTTCAATAGTGAATATTCATTATTCATATGTGATTTCAGATCACTTCAAATTAAAAGTTATTGATTTTTATAATCAAAAGTCCAAGTTTCTAAGATCAAATGTATATTCTTTTTTATTAATTCCATAAACTCAAAAGGTTCGAATTAAGAACAAATTCTAAAAGTTTTTGGGGATGACTATATTCATATAAAATTTATTTTAATTCAGAATGATTATCCACTTTAGATTTTTACTTATAATACAATAAATTATATTAAAAATAACAATTAAAACTAAATAATTATTTTAAAACAGAGGAAATTCATAATAAACGAATAAATATAAGCTATCTGTGCACACATTTTACTCAATTTTGTAGCACCTTTCGGGGGAAAAAAAACACCATTTGTTGCACCCGATCTTAATTTGACTTTGATTGCATGCAAAATCTGTGTGTAATTTTGCATTGAAAAATAAAAAATAAAAAATGAAGATTAGTTATAAGATCATTTCGTAAATTGGTGCTTATTTATTGCAAAAGTATTACTCTTTCTATCCTAAAATTATTGTTGCGAATGAGGAATTGGTTCAGTAGTAACATCACCTTTTCTCCAAGAGGAGGTCATGAGTTCGATCTCCCACTCCAACAAAAAGTGAGGGGTTGGCTCTCACCTTGCCTATTGGCACCTCTACGGGCTTGTTATGACTAACCCACTAATGAACCCCCGATTTCGCATCTGAGCTTGTCACCCCGGGCATGCCTAAGGTGGTTTACCTTCAAATGTGGTTTGTTCCCGGCGTTACAAAAAAAAAAAAAATTATTGTTCAGTTTGAATTTTTATTTTTTTGTTCAATTTGTATTAAAAATAAAAATGTAAACTGGATAATAATTTCGGCAGAAGGAGTATTACTCTGATGAAACTATTTTCTATATCTTAGTGATAAGTTCATAATTAGCATGATTTTAATAGTTGTTTATATATGATTTTGAGAGTATTTTATGCTAATTATGGTGTCTTATTTGTAGTTTGATCATTTGAAGATTTTAGATAGAAAATGGAAGAAAAGATTAATTATTCCAAGATTTTGTCACAACAAACCACGGATGGTAAGCCGCGAACACAATAGCACATGATCATGTGAATTGATAAGAGAAGTTTTGAGTTTTATTAACTCACGTGAGATACCGCGCGATCACGCAAGTTAGAAATAAAAAAAAATCAGTTTTCCGGAGAGATTGAGTTCAAGATCAGAAGAATCTTTGACCGAGATTATTCCTAAATCAGAGTAAACATAATATTTTATTTATTGTTTAGTCAAATCCTTCTGTTGAAGAGAGTTTAGATTTTCTCCTGATTTTTTTTTATTTGGATAGATTTGACTTTTACTTTTAATTTTACTTTTACTAGAATAATCTCTATAAATAGGGATGACCCCTATCACTACAGGGAACGAATCTAGTTTTTAGTTTAGAATTACTTTGTCTTTTTATCTTTAGTTCTTCATTTCTTTTCTTCAATTTATGAAATGTTTTGCTTTGTTCTTCAAAATGTTTAGTGGCTACATTTTCTTATTCTAGTCAGAGAAATTATTGAAACTTTGGTTTTCAGCAATTGTGAGATTTATTTTTCTTTATTTTCATAATTAAAGTATTTTAATTTGTTTTCTAATTCTATTTATGTTATAATTGTCAGTCGTTGCATTGAAGTGTTGGCTAGCATTTGATCTTCGCAGAAGAATTAACATTTAATACAATTGTTAGTCATTGAATTGGAGTGTTGGTTAGCCTTCAACCTCTGCAAAACAATTAACAACTAATCAAACCAGACAAGACCTTGTCTAAGTTTTGATAGAGAGCATTTGATATAAGGAATTTACTTGGTTAAGTATTTACATTATATTTTGAAAATAAATTAACCACTTTCATTAAAACCGGTTTGTGTTAATGTTTTGTGTTAAATCATTCTAGTCTTAAAACTTTTGGAAATAGTAATCTTGCAAGGTTTTGGGGATTGTCCAATTATTTAAAAGTGATTTTTGATTTTTCGATTGTTTCCTTTGAGAAAGAAAGATTGGTGATATGCAGGTTTATAAATTGCCATATTATTCTTGAATTATTTAACTGTTTTGATAGCAATGATCATTGCATGAACCAAGGTGGATATAAGTTTTCTTTGACTAAAACTGTTAATTCTCTAGTTTATTTTCAAAATTTTCATCAACTCCAAAACTCCCAGTTTGTTACTTATTTGAAAGAAACGAATCCACTATTCCCTGTGGAGACGACCTTACTTTCCTATATTATATTTATTTGAGAGTAGGTTAATATTGTTTGTTGATTTGACATCCCACCATTTAGAAAAATTATCCATTTATTATATCATTTAGTTCAACAAATTGGACTTTTTTTTTTTTAAAGACAGATAAAGTACTACAATCTTTGTTTTTTTGGCCATGCTTTTAGCTATGAGCTATTTGAAGTTAGACATATTATTTTGTACACACCAGTCCTGGATAAATTCTTGAGAATGATAATTTAATTTTGAATATTTAAATATCGTTACAACTTAAAATTTAAGAATTGTGTAGTTTCAAAACTTCGATCAGACCAACACCAATGTTGGAAACTTCCACTTGAATTCTTGCACTATCTTTGTATTTAAATGCTATCGATTTTCCTTAGAATTTGCTAGGAGAGATTTGCCTTCTGAAAGAAATCTATCCGACTCGTATCCGAATTAGTCGGAATAATAAATAATGATTTCGAATACCAGATATGTAATCTACCAAACAAAAAAAAAAAAGAAAAGAAAAAAGTCATAATCTCGTACTTTGGTCATTGTGGTTCAATAATGAATCTTAGTTCGTGATTCATTATTCAATATGCATTTTTAATTCACTTAGTTATAGGTTTATATCATCAAAAGTCCAAGTTTCTAAGCCGAAGGTCAAATGTATATTCATTTTCTTGATTCCATAAAGTCAAAAGGTTTGATTTTAGAACAAATTCTAAAAAATCTTGGAGATAACTATATGCATATATAGGATATCTAAAAGGAAAAATACAATCATGTTTTTAAAAATATATTGAAAAATATATTGAATTGAAGAATAAGATGATCAATGATGTTACTTCACGTAATCAATAATCCCTTTTACCCTATTAAAGCAGAAGACATGAAGCTTATGTGGCAACTATGTATGCATCTGTTTTGGCTCCAATGCACCATATTTCAGATTTCAGGAGTATTTTTGCCACATGTAAGTCTCTTTTAATTACAAGCTATATAATTTTTTTTTTTAAAAAAAACACATGTTTTACTACAAATAAAGATCAGTTACATTTCAAACCAATGGATATATTAATTCAAATTGAAATGTCCAATCATATAGTTTTGCAGGCTTAATATAAACTAAAAATAAAAATACCTAAATCCAGCAATTAAGAATAATGCCTTATAAACTAATTATTTATTATTCCCTTATAACCTCAGATTTATAGGTATATTTTTTTAAGCCCTAAACCATAGCATAAATGATATATCGCTAAATTAATTCCTCAAAAAATAGTAATCTAATTAGATTTTAATAAAATAGTAATTTAGAAGGGGGGCCCGAGCATCTGCCTGGGCCAAACATCTAGTAACGAATTAAGTGAATTGAAAAATAAATATGTGCTTGAGAATCAAATGTCGACTAAAAACGAATACAAACTCTTTATTATTATCTTATTATTATATGATGATTGATGATGCAGATAAAATTTTTCGAGAATTTTAACAAGAAATGATGTAATTGAATTATAATTATTTTCTAACCTTTAAATAGACAAAACTGTAAAGTTAAAGTTACACTATGAATGGTTATGGTTCATTTCTTTTATATTTTCTTTATAAATTTTCTTTCCAATAATCATTACTCGTAGGTAATAATGATTTCTTTTTTATTTTTTATTTTTTTTTATAAAGCTTAGAATCAAAATCACAACATTTGACATAACAAATATTAAAAGCTAGAAATCCAATAGTAATTTCTCGTGACGATGACAATCACAAGCACTCCCTCTATTTCAAAATTATTGTCGAGTTTCATGTTTCACTTTAAGTTCAATTTGTACTAAAAATAAAAATTCAACCTGAAAAATTATTTCGGAAGGAGGGAGTATATACTTTAATGTGGAATTAAATAATTTTTGAAAATCATGTTCTCTTTGTCCTAAAATGATTATTAAGTCTGGTTTTTTATTTTTAGTAAATTTGTATAATCGATTAAACTAGATGTTAAACCCATGCGATGCATGAGATTTATCTAAACAAAATATGGTAAATCATCAAAAAAATAAAATTGTGACAAACACAAATAATGTAAATGAGTTGTGAGGGTATATATGATATGGTTAAATATAAATTATAAGAGTTACTTACAAATATAAAAATATGAATTTGTATGTAATGTCAAATTAAATATTGTGTAAATTGTGAAAAAGTTTAATCTTAGTGGTGATGAAAGTAGAGGTCATATTATGTTTTATAATGGTATGGAAAAAACTAAACAAATTAATATTGTACTTAAATTGCATTGATTAAATTTATGAGAACTTTATTTGTTATTACACAAAGTTCTTTTATATTGAATCCATAAAATGATGCCACATAGGATTTTTTCCTATGTGGTACTCTAAAGAGAACATACCAGTTTCTCTCTCTAGTTTTTCCTTTATAATATACTAGTGTTTACCCGCACATTGTGCGGGTTGTCCACAATATACATATGTGAGTTTAGTTATTTAACGATTATATGACATTGATGGAATGATATATGTAAAAAAAATATTAATAAAAAAATTACAATTGTATAATTTTTAGTGTGATGAATATATTTTGCTATTTTAAGTATATTTAGAATAAATTTAAATATTCAAAATCATTCAGTGTAATTTATTGTACATCTTTTAAGTTTTGTTGATTTATAGCTTTACATCTATTAAAAGTATTCTCTTAACTTTTCATAATAATGTCTCTAAATAGTTCTATCTGTGTCATATGTTTTAAACTCTTTTTGTAAGAAAAATTTTTCACATCATTTCTTTCCAAAAATTTATCTTTATTTTCCATCTTTTTATGTACCTTTTGCATCTTTTCTTAAAAGTTTGATATTTTTCCTATTCATTTTTTTCCTCTAAATTTCATGACAAGTTTTTAAAGTTCATTTCTTAAAAATTTGTAATAATTATTTCATTTTTCACTATTATCTCGTTTCTTTTTATCATATTTTCTTATTCTCTATATAGTTTATTTCCACATAATTATTTTTAATTCCTCAATATGCTTCTCTTCTGCAATTTATCTCTCACATAGACCTTTAATCTTTTCTTCTTATTTTGAAAAACTTTCTTCTTATTGATCTCTACATTTTAATTTGTTTAATTATCATAACATTAACTTTTTCTACCATTATATTATATGAAAAAAAATAATAATAAATCATCTAATTAATATTTTTATATCTTGCTGCAGATTACCTGTTTTCATCAAGGTTAGAAGATTCATTGCCGAAAATCGTATGCCACACTTGAATTCTAAAATACATATGTAACGGAACAAACAAAAGAAAAACTATTTATTACCTGTATAAATTATTAGTTTTCTTAACTACAATAAAACAATTTTGATTCTAAACAACAAAAAATGTGCATTTATTATTTTCTTATTTTTTTTTATCAAGCATATAATCTAGTACTCAATTAATATGTTAAATTAAGCAAACTTTCAAAAAAGGTGATGATTTTGACACTTCTCACAAAGGTGTAATTTCTCGTAGAAATTTAATTAATGGCCCTTCACCTTAAAAACTTTTCACAACAAAATAGCAAAATATTATTTACAACTTTTCAAAACTTAGAATTCAAAGAAAGGAATAACATAAGAGATACAAACTCGATCTCAGTGCTGTTAAGTCAAAAAGTTAGCCAATCCCTACCTCAATTTTGTTAAATCAACACTGATGAAAAATGTTCAAATTATCTATCTCGTGAGATCAACTTGCTGTTGAAATAAATAATCAATGAAGTAGTAACGCCTCCCGGCGAGAGAGTCCGGCCTTTCCAAGCAGATTCGGGATCAACGACTTCATATTCCTCTTTCCTTAATGTAACTCTGAATATCTCTATCTCCTTCATTAGCCGATCACGAGCTGTGTATCAACATCTAATGCTTCCTTAAATTCCTGTACAAATTCGTCCACCCCCCTTCTATATATATAAAAAAGTAATTTATTTCTTATAATTTCTTTTTTTTTTAATTTATCTTATTTGATAGTAATATTTAATTATGTTTACTTTTAATCCTTATTCTCCCATGCAAATAAACCAGGTAAAATTGATTATTTATAAATTTATAGATTTATAAATAAAGAATTACCATTAAATAATAGAATTTCTAGATAATATTTTATTAAAGATGCAATATATTGTTTATATATTTTTTGGCGGAGATTTACCCTGGGAAAATAACATTTTAATCTTCTTTATCCTCTTGGTTGATTTTTTTTTTTTCTTTGGGTCTCAACATTGTCATCATCACATTAACCTCCAAGCTTTCAAAGTAAAACTAAATGATGATTTGTACCATCTAGCATTGCCTCACTTTCCCAGATCAATGTTGCTCATGAAAAGATACAAAAAAAAAATTAAATTTATTTTCCCTTTTTCATTCCTTTTATTGATTTAATGTTTTTTTTCAACATATAAACTATGGATTATTAAATTCATCATAACCTAGTTGAGCTAATTAATCTAAAAGCCACATCGACTAAACAGTAAGAACATATCATTCGTATGAAAATGCAACTAAATAAAAATCCATACTAACTAACTTAATTAAGTCGGCCGCCGATAATTCCAAAATCGATCACCAAAATGCCAAAAATAGGGGGAGGGGGGAACGCACATAGACATAGTAATTAAAAATTAGTATATCCCAGTTAATTTAATTTTATCTGTAAATTTATAATTTTACTTAAAAATTTACCATTAAATGATGAAATAATATGGTTGCGACATGTGGACTTGGCAATCTAATTTTTTGCCATCTAATTTTGTATCATGTGTTCGATTGAAAACTCTCCTTTAATATATACTAGTGTTTACCCCACATGCTGCGCGGGTTGTTCGAGATATACATGAATTTAATGATTTGACGATTATATGACATTTTCGAAGGAGTGATATATGTAAAAAAAATAATATTATTGATAAAAATTACTATGTTGTAATTTTAATATCAATCTGCTTTGTTATTTAAGTATATTTGGAATAATTTTCAATATTCAAAATTATCCAATGTAACTTATTATCCATATGGATTTATATTTTTTCAAATTAGTCTCCTAATTTTTCATAGTGATCCTCTTAAATATTTCTACTCGTGTCATATAAACTTTCCCTCTAACATTTCTTATTATTTCTTTCCATAAATTTATCTTTATTTTGCATCTCTCTATATATCTTTTACAATCTTTTTTAGAAGTTCGTTCGTATATTTTCCTTTAACATAGTTCTTTCTTCATCATTTTTCTTGGGTGCATAGTCTTCACATTTTTTTCCCTCTAAATTTGATTACTTTTCTTTAAAGGTTCATTTCTTAAAACTATAAAAAATGTTTAATTTTCACTATTATCTCAATTTATTTTTTTGTATTTTTTTATTCTCTACATATTTTTTTCATATAATTATTTTTATTAATTTCTCACATGCTTTTCTTCTATCGTTTGTCTGTCATAAAAGCTTTTATTCTTTTTTTTATTTTTATTTTGGAAAACTTTCTTCATGTTCACCTCTACATTTTGTTTTATCTCATAACATCAACTTTTTTAACTATTATATCATATGAAAAAAATACAATGAATATTGTATATTATTATATTAATTTAATAATATATTATATATAATATAATGTATTATTATATTATTAAAATTTAGCAGATTAATATATAATCATATTATTATTATTATTGTTATTATTATTATTATTTTACATATTTTCTCTTATAATTTTGACACAATGTAATCATTTATTAGTATTGAATGTTAAGGAGTAAAAAAAATATTACCATAAAAAAACTTACAATCACAACACCACCAACTGAAATAAAAACTAATACACTAACCAATAAAAAGGGAATTTAATTAATAATTGTACTTTACCATATAATTAATTATAAAAATCAATATTGATCCGTGAATTGGTTTTTCTAATTATGACCGTTGTTTCTTTTTAACTTTTTTTTTTGTTCTATCAGCCATCAAAAATAAGAGAAAAAGTTTTTGGGAAGTGTATTTTAATCAACGTAGTGTTCATATATTTAAACAACAAAAACGAGGCACCACTAATAATATATGCTATTTTTTATGAAATTAATATAGGTAACGATTGTCGGAACTATTTTTATCCAAAGTAAAAATAAATTTTCTTTTAAAAATTGCCCTCATAAGATCAAGGACTTGCTCTTTCCCGTTAGTGGTTGTTTGATTTTTGAATTGAAACAACCGATTCATTCAATATTCTAATTTATATCATTTGACGTCCAGTTTGAAAGAACGAATTGCCAAAGTCTTTCATCAATTGAGCTAGAATCTTAATTAAGCTAAACAAATTCTAGAATTTTAAGATTTGACATAAAGTAGAACAGTTCTTCTAGCAATTTTATTGCTTACTTGTGGCTTGAAAATAAAAGAAAATCTTGTTTCTCTTTATAACTAAGATGACTCATTTTCATGTCAATTTCGGAATTAAAGAAATCATAAATTTAATTTTGGTAAGCTATACCCTATGGCAGCCGTGGTTTTTTTGTTGATGAAGTATGTTTTTCCCTTTTTGTTTTTTAAGTTAGTTTAGTCTCTCTCTCTTTTTTTTTTTACTATTTTACATTAAAAAATTACCATTAAATGATGGAGCGATGTGGTTGCGACATGTGGACTTGACTCTCTAATTTTTTACCACGTGGATTAATGTATCTAATTTTGATTGAAAACTGTCCTTTATAATATACTAGTTTATACTATCATCTTGAACTAGTGTGTGTCCTGCGCTTTGCGTGGCTTTGTCAATGTTGAAAATTTATATTTCAAAAGAATTGATTAGATAATTTTGTTACAAATATACCGTCCTTATTCTCTTAAAAATAATGTAGTTAATAATATTTCTTAAAACTGTAATACCTTTTTGATTAATCAGTTTTAGATCAAAATGAGAGGTATTGACATTATTTATGAGAGGTATATTTGTAAGATCTGGTAAAAAATATTACAAAAAAGATTTTTAAAAGTTGTATAATAAAAATTGTCACCACTAACTAATGTTATGTTTGGTTTAAAAAATATATTTAAAAAATGCGTAAATTATGTCTAGATGCATATGGCCTATTTTTATAGGCAAGTAGACTTTGGGGATTAGATGTAGTTCTAATAAAATATGAGACACAATTAATCATCCTTGGAAATGTAAAATCGATAAACTTGAAAACTAAATAGCACACAAATGGAACTTTAAGGGCCAAAATGACAATAGATTGAAAGTTTAAACTCGTAAATGAAAGGACTTTTAAAGTCGGGAGTTTCTCAGCAATTTTCAAAAATATTCATTTTCAAGCTCACAATCAGGAATTTGTAATATCTGTAAAAATCTTATATACTCCCCTCCGTCTCACAAAATAGTCCAGTTTGAAACTGTACAACTTTTTTAATTTGGTCAACACACCAAATGTACAACTTATTTCATTCCCCTAACTTCCACTAATGCAACTTCTAGTTATTTCTATAAAAGTTAACTATATATGCATTTCTTTTACAACTTAAATTTGATCAAAATTTTTATCTCAAAAAATATTGACCATGGATCTTGATGGAAAGATCTCGTTACGTAGATTAATTTGATGTATAACACATTTTTTTATTATTCATGTATTAAAAAATATAATCATTTGAAAAAATAAGAGAAAACTAAAAAAAATGAAAATCAAAGGAAGTGGACATTGTTTTTCATACCACTACTCTTTTGGATATTTAAGTCATTTCAATTCAATGAATTTTGACTTTTCTTAAACTGGACTATTTTTTTAGGATAAGATTTTTTTATTAAATTGGATTATTTTTGTGGGACGGAGAGAGTGGTAAATAATTTATTAACTGTTTACAAAAAATTTTAACTGAATAATTATCAACCAATTAGCAAATAACACGTGTTAATTAAGATTTGATGGTCTCAATGAGCGACACGTGTCGATTATATTTCTTTTCTTTAATATATATAATGATATAATGATAATGATATATAAAGATATCTTACTATATTAAAAACAAAAACCACGTTTAAGAGAAAACACCACCATTTGCCATGTGGCATTTCCACATCATATTTTTAAAATAAATTTTTATTTACACATCTCCTGACTTAAAAGGCAAATGCAGTCCAAATCCATCTTCACCTCCTATTTTCGCCAAAACAAAAAAAAAAAATCACGGGTTCATAAAAAGTCAAAATCTTCATCCCCATCTCCACGACAATCGATTCCCTAATCAATCCCTTCTTCACAATAAAAAAAAAACAAATTCCTCATCAATCATCAATTGAGAATATGTGGTGAAATATATTCCTTACTTATTAGCATGTTTAATCTTTTCATTAGTGATGATCAACTACGTCCTAATCTGATGAAATTTCGAGTTCAAAAAATATTCTCTTTACCTCTCTATATAAACACAAATGAAAAAAAAATTTCTCATTGATCTTGCTTCGGTCATTGTGGTGGTGCCATTACAGGTATTAAAATTTAAATGATTTTATTTCCACAGATCATTTATTTGACTTTTATTATTTTTTGTTTTTCTCGTTCAAGTATAGTGTTATTACTATTATTCTTATGCGTCCATCCGTTACAGCTGTCGTAGTCGTTTTCAGGTAATATGATATGATTTCTTATATGGTTAGTTAGCCTAGAACTTTTGTATGATTTTAGTTCTGTTTGGATTGAATTGATTCATTGGGTTTTTGTTACAAAGTGTAGTTTTTAAATTTAATTTTTATGTTTCATTTAATTAGACTGGTTTTATTTTTTTTAATTATGGTGTCTCAGGTTTTTTTTTCGTATATGGTCAGTTATGAAGTGTATTTTTTCTTTGTTTAATTGCTTTTGATTTTGTTTCATACTCCCAATTGACCAATTATTATTATTATTATTTTATTTTATTTACAAATGAAGTGCTTTTTTTTTTGTGTTCAGACTTTCAAGAATATACTTTTTTAGATTTGGTTTTTGGACTTTTTTTAGTTCCTCATCATATAAATAGTTCAGGTCGCTTCTTCTAACTAATTTATGGGGAAGCTATTTATGAATTTGAGATGGAGAGGGAAGGAATGATGTTTTTACGTTTTTGTGTTTTTATACATCATTTTTACCTACAAAAAAAAAATTTCTCAATTTTTAATGGGCTATCTTTTACTTTTTTTTTTTAATTTACCATGGTGAGGTGAGTTTTTTTTTGCTATAATTTGAAACCTATGTAAATTTACATTATTTTCATTCTCATATTTGTGATCAACCAGTTTCAACAATTAACCAGTTTCAAAATCATATTTTTGATATTCTACTACCTATAAACTTTTAGAAGAAATAGTTTCAACAATTAAGCGTATACCCTTTGGAGGAAGCTTACTACAAAGCTATTATAAATCTCCAAAACTAAGTATTAATTTGGCACAACCAATGGAGAACATCAATAAATTATCTTACTAATATTTAAACTTATTAGGATGCTTTTATATTTTGTCTTGCATTTACTTCAAGACACATATTTGATCAAGTTTATTTATATTTAAGAAGTAACACTATTAAAATATTTTTAAAATCTTCAAACATTTCTAAAACGTATCGGGCCAAATACAATTTCTTTTTATGCCAAATACAAACATTTCTATGATCACACTTACAAAACATTTCTAAATTTCTCAAACATTTGTAAAATATATCGGCCCAAATACAACATAATTTTTTTCCAGATACAAATATTTCTAATATCTACAGATATATTGGCCAGGGTCGGGCATTGCGCGACCAGACATCACTAGTAGTATATAGAGATAGAAATATACTATAGATCTCAAAGTGAACAATCATCTTAGGACATGAGGAGTATATAATTTTAAAAAAAGATGAAGTAATGATTGAATTTGTTAAATATATAAATATTTTTTGAAAATAAATTTAACTTTTTGGTCAAGTATAATAACATCTGAAATTACAGCTTTACGAAGAAAAGTTTAATTCCAAACCAAGTCGGTCCAAAGTCCAAACACTGTGTGAATCTTAAACCGGGTTTTCGACCCAATATCTCGCCAAAACCCTCCTCGCAAAAGAAATTCGGCCTTCTTCTTCCTCAGTCCTCACTCTGCAGCTCCCCCGTCTTCCAATCGCCGCGTAGTAGCCCCGGCAAATTCCGTTCATCTCAATCTTCCATCACCATGAACTGCTCAAGTACTAGTTCTCCCTCCGAATCTATTTGTTCGCTCGAGGTTTTATTGTTATTGCTTCTGTTTTCACTTCTAATGGCGGATTTATGTTTGTTCTTGCAGTTTCCGGCGAAGTGCCGGAGGAGCCTGTGGTTTCAACTAAGTCCGGACTCCTCTTTGAGAAGCGGTTGATTGAGCGCCACATCGCTGTGCGTTTTTGTTCCCTTACTCTTCAACTTGTAATTTGTGTTCGGTTCTTTAATTTATTCTAGGGTTTATCTGCTTGAATGTATCGGAACCACCTTTACCCTTAGTTTTTTCACAAGGTATCGATAGTTAAAGTTAAAATAACACCTATTATTTAGAATGTGATGGTTTCATAATCTCTTTTAGTCTGATTTTCATGTGTTATGCTGTTTAACTGGAGTGGGGAAGTGGGTAACTGTTTATAGCTCGTTTGAGAGAGATGGGAAAGATTCTTTGTGAACTTGATAATTATCATGTTTAAAAGAAATTGAATGCTGCTGAGAGTAACAATGTGGAGTGACAAAATTTGTGAACCTCATTATCTTGGAAAATATTGGAAAGAGCTCAGACAACAAGAAAGTCTATCTGTAGCTGATTTTTTTTTTAAGATTTAGTGTTCTGCATTTGGATCCTTGTATTGAAGCAATTTTTTGTAGGGGGGGCTAAGTTGCACTGCACAAGTAGCATCTTTTCCTGCAACCCAGAATCCCTCTCCCGACACTTGTTGTGGTTCCAGAAATTAGTTTTTGTGTTTGTTTGCAGTTTCTTTTTAGTTGAATTATATTTTACCTTGAAATTTGAATTGGCATGTTTAGTTTCCCTTTCTCTGCCCCTTCTCTTTCTCCTGACACTTGTTCATGGTCTTTTCCCTTAGTGAAAATGCTTCATTGTCTTCCCTTTCTCCCCCATCCAGCCAACCCCGCCCCACCCACCCCGGCTTTCTCCTTTCCTCTTCTCTTCCCAGCCTCTGATATATCTTCTTTTCATCTACTCTGTTATAGGACTATGGAAAATGCCCAGTAACTGGGGAGCCTTTAACAATGGATGACATTGTTCCAATTAAAACCGGGAAGGTATATTTTCTCTGTTACATCTGGCAGTATGATCTCTTGTTCTTCCTATGACAGTTTTGAAATCAGTTATTTGGTTTGAAATCCTTACTTTTTTTTTGGGCTGAAATGGTATGCAGATTGTGAAGCCTCGTCCAGTTCAAGCTGCAAGTATTCCGGGAATGCTTGGGATGTTTCAAATTGTATGTATTCCTGTTCCTGAACCATCTATTCTTCATTGCTTTCCGTGCTGAATAGCCTTTTAGAAAAAATATATTTGCCTTTCAAATTGCTTGCATATGGGAACAAATTTGCATGTTATTGTAAAAGCTTGGTATTTTGTGTGTATGATTTACTTTCATATGTCTTCCTTTTCACCTATCGTTACAGGGTGTATGCTATCGTTATTGTTGAAAGCAACTCTCTCTAATGCTATGCTTCTAGTATTGGGAAATATTATTATTTTTTAGTTCACTTCTGTTTGGTTGAAATTTGATTTGTTGATGATGCCATAATTATTGAAGCTACTGGTTGTCAATATCGTTAGCTCATGGTTGATGTTGGTACTGATATTTTGCTATACTTCAAATATTTATCTCCTTTGGCGTACCCATTATGATACTAGTTAATTTTGGTCCCTTGATTTAGGAATGGGATGGTCTGATGCTATCAAATTTTGCTCTGGAGCAACAGTTGCATACCGCAAGGCAAGAGCTAAGTCATGCTTTGTACCAGGTAATTCACGGGGATTTGTTTTGTTGACATTTATTTTCGCTTCCAGCTGGCGAGTAATAGATTTCTATCAACTTTAATTTGGATGAGGAAGTTTTATATCGACAATTTTCACCCTACGAGCTGCTTCAATTTGTTATTGAAATTTTTTGGTACAAGTACCCAATGTGATATACTCTTGTTATGAGTATAGCTGTTTTAGGCCATTGCCATTATTATTGCAGTAGTGATTTTAGTTGTTGATTCTTATACATTTCTTGATTTTTCAATTCCCTTCCAGCATGATGCAGCATGCCGTGTCATTGCAAGGTTGAAAAAAGAAAGGGATGAAGCAAGAGGATTATTAGCACAAGCTGAAAGACAAATTCCTGCATCAATAGCCATAGGAGCTACTAAAGAAGTTAGCTCTGTTGCTTTGAGCAACGGAAAAAGAGGTTCTAACCATGTGGTGCTATATTCATCTTTACTTATGCGGAAAATCTTTTGGTGGTGATCTACAACATCTGCCTTATTTTGTGTTGACAGCTGCTGAGGAGGATGATATAGGTCCCGATGGGAAAAGGATTCGACCAGGAATCTCGTCCAATGTCATTTCGGAGCTTACTGATTGTAATGCAGAACTTTCTCATCAAAGGAAAAAAAGACAGGTATCTGCAATTTCTCAAGCTATATTTACTTGTTTTCCTTTTGGCTTTTTCAGATAATAAATTTATAGGGTGATTTGTTGACTCTACAACTTGTACTGGTGGCTTTTTTGGTTTGCCTTTAGATACCCCCAACATTGGCTCCTGTTGATGCTTTGGAAAGGTACACACAGCTCAGTAGTCAACCTCTCCACAAGACCAATAAGCCTGGGATATTATCATTGGATGTGCACTATAAAAAGGTATGCCTCTGAAGGTTGGGTCACTCTTTGATTTTATATTTTACTCCTTTTTTTTTTTTTTTGGTTTTTTTGGTTAACAAACATACATAATTTGAGTCCTAGCTCAAAATACTACAACCACGGCTATCATTTTTCTACTGTCAAAGATACACAGCTAGGGGTGCGATACAAAAAAATATAAACTTCTTTTGAATTACCGGTCGAAGCAGGGTTTTGTTGACTGTATAATAGTTTATAGATTTTTGTCAACCGAAAGTGGGTAGACATATTAGGTTGTGGTGTTCAATCTTTTGAAGCCACTTGTGTTTGTGTTTTTGGACCAGAAGGTTAAGGGGCTAATTATTAGCAAGAGCAAATAGTTGAGGACTGGGAGAATGATAATGCTAACATGTCTAGATAGAGAAAATGTAAAGGACAGGCCTTGTGGATGAAAATTCAGCATCTTAAGTGGGTATAGTTATACCAGATGAAAGTAGAGAACTGTTAACTCGAACTACAAGGTTAAGGGGAATACCCTAAAAACACTAGGAAAGAAACTCAAAAAGGCATTAGTAATGAGGACATCTGTTCTGGTAAAACATGAGATGTGATATGCACAGTATTACAAGGGCTTTGTTGTATATTCTAAAGGGATCTTTTTGGCTAGTATTGCTTGGGTCAAACTTCAGAACATGATTGTCTTTTTTATTTTACTATGTTCTGGATGTGAAATTGAAAATTGAATGCATGATTTTCACTTGAGAACTTGGAAGCTGAGACTTCTCTTTTTTTGCCATATGATTATATTATTTATTCTTATATTCCAGCCTCCTGGTATGAATTGAAAGGCCATGCATTTTCTTCTGGATGCAATTACTGTCAGAAAATTATTGTAGATTGCCTGGTAGAAACTGTATCCTATTTCTGCAACTTAAAGTATCTTGAAAAGCTCCTAATGTCCTAGTGTTGGCTGGAGATAATTTGGCATGTTTGGTAACTGAGTTTATTTACTTGGTTTTGTTTATTTACTCCGTTTAGTCTTGTTTGCAAACCCTTATGCTGTAGCTTGTTTGGCTAATAGGATATCATAGCAACTGGTGGAGTAGATACAAACGCTGTGGTGTTTGATCGGCGTTCTGAAGCGATTTTATCTACTCTCAGTGGTCATTCAAAGAAGGTTATCAATGATCTTCCTTGATCCTTGTCCATTACTTTTTCTTATCAAAACTAAGTAGGTTTTTAAATTCGTTTCCCTTGTTTCCTTTTTCAGGTAACCACTGTAAAGTTTGACGCTGAAGGGGATGTAGTACTTACTGGATCAGCTGATAAGGTAAACAATTTGGTTTTATGCTAGTTATACTGAATTTTACTCTCCGTCAGTGGACCTCACTTGATTGATCAAAAGGAATTGATTGTAGCTCTCTTGAACTGAAAACCAGTGTGAGTGTTCTTTTTTTTTCGACATTTTACCTTGGCTTTGTTGAGTAAATAATTCTTTTAACCCAATGTGAGGTGCTATTATCTGTGTGGGCATTTGACTTCTTCTTTTAGCATATGTGGATTTTATAATTCCCTAAATCGATTAGATTGTGTAGATCAGGCTTTTGCTGCTGGTATAATCTTTTAATAGCTTTTAGTATCAATCGACAACTTCTAATATATACTTGCTGAAAGTTCCTGATGCAAAGCGTTGAGTTCAAATTGAAGTTGTAGCTCATGTAGGACAAGGATTCATCTATTTATTTTTCTTTTTTTTTGGGGGGTTTTTTTTTTGGTGTTTTTTTTTTTGGGGGTGGTCTTCTTGGGGGAGGAAGTATGCAACTTCTTTGGTAGAGTGTGGTGCTCGTATGTTGGACTTTGTTGCTTGGATGCTTACGGATATTATCTATTAATGGATCACGTCCTACTTTGTATCTAAGTGCACAATGTCATGAGAACTTTAACTTTCTTATTATTTGTTAGCCTGAGGATTGAGTTCTCTCTTTTGTTTCAGACTGTTCGGTTGTGGCAAAGATCAGAAAGCGAAAACTACGACTGTAGGCACATCTTGAAGGATCATACTGCCGAGGTGCTTCTTTGTTCAGAAGATTTCTCAGTTGTTTTTTTATAGTGGCATGTTCATTGTGTTCTCTGCCGGCATTTGTTTATTGTTTTGGATTGATTTCCTAAAGGATTGGATCTCTTTAGGCTAGTGCTTGGAGAATTGTACTTTCTCTTGTTCATGTGTTGCTAAATTGTCATTATAGTCTAGTTCTCTTGTTTCTTGGGTGTTTTGCTAGTAATAATTGCATTGAATCTTTATCATTGCTTTTTCGGGGTTTTTTTGGTTTGAATACTTATTACTTTGAACATGTTCCAGCTCTTGCTGGAAATATTGAATGTCGACAGTTGCAAACTGGGTTTACATGTCATGTTCTAGATATATTGTTTTCTGCAATAAAGAAGTAGTATATGTTGATTTGTGTTCCATTAAATATTCACCTAATGCTTGTGATAGTGTTAGATCCGGTCATGTTTATGTTGGTCATTTTGGGCTTTACAATTTTCGTAAACCAACAAGTATTCAGCCCTTAGTCTTTGTGAGTTTCTGGCAGTGAATGCTTAGTGTGATCAATTTTGCAGGTGCGAGCAGTTACTGTTCATGCAACCAACAAATACTTTGTGACGGCATCACTCGACAACACATGGTGCTTTTATGATCTTTCTTCTGGTCTATGCCTCGCTCAGGTTTCTCCCCTCCTCTCTCTCTCTCTCTCTCTCTCACACACACACACACACACACACACACACGAAATGTTTGTAACTAGTTTATCAGAGATACGCATGTTCACCTACATAAATTGTTTGAAAGTAACGCTGCAAGTTTAGGATCTCGGTTTCTAACTTCCCGTTGGCAGGTTTCAGATTCTTCGGAAGCGGATGGCTATACTGCTGCTGCCTTTCATCCTGATGGTCTCATCCTTGGAACTGGCACTACTAGTGCTCAAATTAAGATCTGGGATGTTAAAAGTCAGGTTTGTCAATTTTAACTCCTTGTCTCTTTCTCCAGATTCAGTAATATTGCACCATGGCATATATTAAAGTTGGAGAATAAAGTTAATATTTTTTTTGGCAGACAAATGTTGCCAAATTTGAAGATCCTACTGGGCCAGTTACAGCGATTTCGTTCTCAGAAAATGGTTACTTCTTGGCGGTATGTTTACTTGTAGAAGTAGATGGTCACCACTCGTTTATGCTTATAGCTTCCCTTGGTCTTCATATTTGGTGTCAAATTTGGCAGGCTGCTTCTTCTGATGGTGTAAGACTTTATGATCTTCGTAAATTGAAAAATTTCCGAAGCTTTTCCCCTTATGATGGAGAATCCTCGACACAGTCAGGTATGATTCAGCATTTTGTTATCGTTTATCGGGAATCAGTAAACTTTGGTATCCTGTTCTTAGGTGCTATCAATCGCTGTTTGCAAAATTTGTACCTAGCCCTTGTGAGAAAATGACATTTTTGGGTTTTAGTACTTAATGATGACTTTTGTGGCAGAGTCACTTCTGACTTTCCCCTAGGATGTGAATCTTTAAAGGGGAATGTTGCCCTTTAAAGAATCTCGATATTTGAATTTGCATTGATATTTAGTCGCTTCTTGATCTTCACTCATTTTATGTTTTGGGAATGACTTTTCTTTGCTTCGTTTGTTCCAGTGGAATTTGACCACAGTGGAAGCTACCTTGCCTTTGGAGGCGCGGATATAAGGTCCAACTTTAATCAAAGATAATTGCTCTAAGATCTGCATTTATTTCCTTTCCCCTAATCTTTTGTAGTTCCAGAGTCGATTTATTTTCATTTTATCTTCTATAGAGGTCAAAAGGGATTATGGCACTTGTTAGTTTTTGGTCCGTTGTTAATTGCTTATTTTTTTCTTTTTTCCCCCCCTGTTTCTATGACAGAGTATACCAAACTGCCAGTGTGAAATCTGACTGGAATTGCATCAAAACATTCCCAGATTTGTCTGGGACTGGTGGGTTCTCTCTTTCTTTGAAATCTTCTCTGGTGCAGTTTTTTAATAGTCAAATGTTAATGCCAAAGCATTTTGTTCAATGCAGATAAGATAAACTGCGTTAAATTTGGGCCTGATGCCAAGTACATAGCTGTTGGATCAATGGACAGAAACCTAAGAATATTCGGGCTGCCTGCGGAGAAGGATTCTTCTGAGCCTTGAGTTCTTATCAGCTTTGTGCAGTGCGTGGCCTCTTTATGCAACTCCCAGTGGCTTCACCTATTGCTTTTTAGCATGAGCTGCTCATGTGTTAAAAAAGTTGATGTTGAAGCCAATACAAGTTGTAGTTCGGCTTTTCTAGATTACTTGGGGATGGTGGTGGGAAGTATGTTGACTAGTTGGTGATACTTTTAAGGCCTAGATCACAATCATGTAATGAAAGTGGAGTTTTCATAAATGTTTTGTATCATTAGATATATATATTATCAGGTGGTTTGGATAGGAAATACTAGGATTCGGTGCCTAGAATATTGGTTTTATTCACGTTCTGGTTCTTGTCCCCATCTGCTTGTGAGGTACATTGATAATTGATTCCTAATTCTCTCTTTAGATAGAAAAATTGCATTGAAACTTTCAATGAAATGTTATCAAGTGTTCTCTGATGAATATTATTCACTATTCACAAGCATTCAAGATTTTATCATTATCTGTTTGAGGTTATCAATGTGTAGTTCAGTAAAGACTTTACAGCGAGTTTTCATGGACATGTGTGCGGCAATCCTGTGTCAATGGAGGGAAGTTTACCTTGTATTACCAAAACATTATGTTTTACACTTCAGTCCAGTCTTGAGTTGTATACTGCTTAAAGGAAAGTGCTTACCATGGAAAAATTAGCCAGCATTCAAGTTATCATATAACTCTGGTAAACGTGAACAACCTATCACACTGTCAAAAAGGATGGAAATTGATAATATTCAACAAGCACTTCACTAGTGACGGGAAGATGAAAGTATTCCACTAACTTAAGAATGATTCATGTCTTGAAAGCTCCAGATAATCATAAGGAGCTGCAATGTGGAAATCCTTAATAATTGCTAAGAATGAAATCTACGCTACTATACTAGCCAGCACAAGGTATACAAATTTGAAAAATGCCTGCCTTGCACGCAATCAATCATGAAACTATCTGTACATTATAGAGCTGCCACTCCCAAATAGAGGAGCTTTGCGCATCAAAGAATAAAGAATTTCCATCGCAACCAATCTAGAAGTGAAGTTGACATCTTGTACTAAAGATACGGAGATGCGTGCGTAAAACCCCATAGCTGCATAAAAGCAGAGAAAAGATATATGAGAATAACTTGGAAGTAATGAACCAAAAAAAGGACCTACACTCTTGTTTTGCTTTGAGCTTAGATAAATGAATTCATGTATCCATCAGAAATTCAGAACTATTGATATTTGTCTTCCACTCTGTATATGCACCAGTTCAAACCATCATAAGCCTATTTGTCTCATTTATCATGTATTGGAACAACACATCTTTTCGAATCAATTAGCGTCTTAATTTATTAACGTTGTGTGACCACATATTCATTCAAAAACATTCTTATTTCTGCGACCATCATCTTTTTCATGTATGTTTATCTACGCCCATTAAGACATCGCAGATCTTATTGTAGCTTAAGAAAGTTCTACCTTCAATTGCAGCTGTGCTCAACTATCACGAAGTAAAAAGGCTCTAGCACAAATTATTTGAACTTAGCTAGAATGTATACACTTCTTTACTCATCACTCCTCATGAACTAGGGAGTAATAGTAATGAACAAATACAGGACAAAAGACACATCAAATAGTGCAATATTTGGCCCAAGAACTGCCCTTCAAATGCTTCTACCAGGAACTGTATCAATTTAGCTACTATCTAAAAGGCATGTAAATTCTTTCATATAATCTCTTAATAGTCTGCTGATTTGTTAGAAACCAAGAAGGATGTAGAAAGTTTTTATTTGACTCAGCGAAACAGCAGTCTGAACTGACACTTTGTTCAACATTTACTATGGCTTTATATCAGTATTAAGGCAAAGAGATCCAAAACTCACTAGAATTCAAGAATTAGAATTAGTAAAGGGGTGGAAAGGACTCGCTAAATAAACCCAAACCCATTCTTTTTAGAAAGGAAGAATATCACCAGCCTATCTTCAAGAAATTTCAAGCACAGTAAACTCCAACCCAAACTGAGTAAGTACCTCAACATGCTTCAAATCGAACTCCGGATCATGTGCCAAGCCCAAGTTCCCATAGGTTTCACAAGGTCCACTGCTACCACTTAACCTGTCCAGAAAGAAACTTAAACTTCGGAAAACGTTGCCATTTTCAAATAAAAAAGATGACGAGGGCGGAAATAAGCAGCTTACAGTTCTCCATCCAGGCATAAAGCAAAATTGCCTCCCCCTCCTAGTGCCAGTAAGTCGTTCAAGCACAAGTAAAAGTATCTATTCACACCTAGCAAAATCAGGCCTTAGAATTAGCTCACTCGTCCTAAGTTCTCATAATTCCAAGTCCTGCCCTATGAAAGATATAAAAAATGTCCAGTTTCACTTCACTAACGTGTTAGAAATTAAGATGCATTGAGCGTATCAATGTAATCTTTAAGATAGTTAATGCTAAGTTGATTAGGAGTTTGAAAAATCAATTTATATCCTGAAGTAGTGTACAACAAACCAAGGCAATAAACAAAGGCTACTTTTAAACGTTGATACTCATGCCTAGCGTATCTATAAGCATGCATCTGTTTGTAAGTAGGGGTGCAGCTGTAGACATGTATATTTAAAATCCTGATGAATACCTCTTATTATGCTAAAAAATCATCTTAAAAGGGGACTAAAAAGAGGATTTCCCAAAGGGAATTCTTATGGTAATTTTGCAATGATAAAAGATTGTTTTCATACCAGTTGGTCTGAATAACCTCGGTTCACCATATAAGGTGGTAAATACAAAGGACTGATTCGTTCCCTGGAAGATAACAAATAATTGGGTGACTATAAATAAGAAGGGTTTCAAGTTTCTTATTAGCCTGTAAAATGAGTATAGCAAATGATTTAATGAACTCACTTGATACTTTCTCTTTGCAGTTGGTTTCAGGGGGCATTCAAGCAACCCACCAAATATAGCACCTTGCTTGTCACCAGTAATCTGTGACAAAATACAAGGTTTTGAATAGTAATCGTAGGCGATGAAATAACGAGTGGTTAGCTAGCAAAGGGGAAAAAAAAATGAAGAACCTATGCCTACGAGCTGCTATTGAAATAACCTTGAACATACCAGTAAACAAGGACCAGAAAGATCAGAGCTCTTCCTGATAAGTGTACGCAATGATATACCATGTCTAGCAGTACTGCCCTTCATCAAAATCAATATAGCAAAATAAACATGGTGTTGCATAAACATGAGAAGATCAAATGAATGAACACTTTTTCGAACAATTACCTGTACAACAAGACCCATTGACATCCTTTCACTATATTGGGAAGGGATGATTCAAAAAATTCGTACAGGTCAGGAGATACGAAAAGGGAGTCATCTGTCAGATTGGGCAACAACCTCCCAGAACCATTTGCATCTCTAGCATCTTCAAAGATATCAGAACCATCACCAGTTCTCCTCGCAGAGCCAGGATCTCCATTATCAGCATCGGCATTTATCAGTTCCTTCTTTTGACACACCACTCTGCTGATAGATCCACCACACTCATTATTATGATGCACACTATAACCCCCATGACTTTCATGCCCATTGCTAGATTCTATGTGCCTATCCAGAGGTATATCTTTCAAAGAGAAACTCTTGCTTCTCCAACTAAAAGAATCTGACTGCTGCAATTTGGCATCATTTTGATGATTGCTTGATTTGAACCATTCAAAACTCACTGAAGGGAGACCAAAGGGTAACAATGAAGACCAAGATTTTCTTTCCTTCATAGATGGTCTGACCTAGATACATTACAGACCCAGTGTCACATAACTCCATTCATAAATTGCCTTATAATGTGAATGGACAAACAAAGAATACTGCAAGAACTACATAAAGATAAAAGGTTGATTAAATTATCTCCTTATATTTCAGCCAAACAAACAGATGTTACGTCAAGGGGTAAAGTTATAACATTGCAGTTTCAGTGGACTGATTACTTTCTATTTCCAAATTACAGTTCGCAGAATCTCAACAAAAATAAATATCATTTACAACTGAGAGAAACAAAATCAGATCAGTGATCTTGTAGTAGGTGATCTGAAACACAAAGGTTTGAAATTTAGACCTTTCACTTTGATAAATCTCGTTCTTAGTTCCCGGAGGATTTGAAAGCCAAAGTTTCGCATTCTACATTCTTATGAGGTTAAAGTTAAATTCAACAGTGATTTATCTCTTTTTTTCTTCGAATTTATGCAGTATGCATATACACTTGTTAGTCTGCTAACCAAATCTCCCCAGCTTGACCCAATTTACTTGGTAGAAAAAGCAACATTGTCAACTAAGGAAGTCACTAGCAACAAGAACTAATCACCTTCTAAAACACAAAATTCATCAAAATCAAATGATTAATCAATCACATTGCTTAGAAACACAAAGATCAAGCAGGAATCAAACAAAGGGTCGTTCTCAATTAACACAATTAATCAATATCACAGATCACAAACTGACAATCCCACAAAATTAAATTTGAAAAAAAAATAAAAATCATGTTTTTGCACCTAAACCACAAGTCACAACCATCTCTCTGTCTGCAAACAACACTATCTAACACACATAAAAATGAAATCTTGAGATTGTAATGGAGAGAAGAGTACCTGAAGCTGCTGATCTGAGTTCTGAGAAGGGGAATCAGAAAAAAGCTGAGAAAGCTTATCAGAAATGGTGTCTTTCAAAGCGTGCATAACTACTTTTATTAAGGTTTTTTTTTTTTTTCCCCCAAGCTGCAGATAAGCTCTAAACAATTGTCAAAGCAAAATAAAAAAAATGGGTTGGCTTTATCAGATCAAAGAGAATCTCTTTTTCAGTAATAAGTTTGGCAAACACATCAGGAGAAGGAAAGCTCCTAACTTGTTTTATTCATTACCAAATTTCTTCTTTATTATTTTTATTTTGTAAAAAAAAGAAAGTGTGGAATTTGTACAATTTCTTGTTGTGGGATGCTTCTTGATTTGTTTAAGGTTTTTGGATGTGAAATGGAGACGAAGACGAGTGGACAAACTTGTGATATTACACGAAGTCACCGACCCAAAAATTCAGGAGGGAGGAGGCGTCCAATTATTACAGAGGGAAAGTATATTCCTATTGGACCCCAAAAATAAGATTATTAGTAATACATATATAAAATACGTCGAAAAATATTTCCACAAGTTCACTTGCTTTAAACTTTAAAAATGACTGAAAAAAGTTACTCCTTCAATTTCGAAATATATATCATTTTAGGGTTTGCTGAATTTTTTTAAAATATATGTCGTTTTCACAAATCAAGGCATATTTGACCACTTTTTATCAAAATTGTCCTTGCATTGTAAATGAAATAATATTTATAATGAATTTCTATTAGTTTGTGATGAATTGTGTAGACAATTAATAGGGGTATTTTGTATTTTAAGTAAATGAAAAACACAAACACACACGCACACAAAACTAGTTTGTTTGTTAATTAGTTTGGTTAGATAAGACTATCTTGAGTGTTTGTTTTTTATAAAAAAGAAAAAACAAATTATAACAGCACATTATTATTTCTTTTCAATACTAGATTTAGACTATCAATGCAAGAAATTGATGTCGTTGATTATTAATTAGTACTGCCTTGCGGGCTTTACTGACCAAGAGTTATCTTGTGTCAACAGATTTCTATTTTCCTCTAATTTTATGTTTTTCCTTTTGTCTATATCATTTTAGATTGATCATCATCACATAATATAATGTTTACATTAGTATGGTTGGAAGTCATATAATATAAGTATTACTTTTGTACACGGCCGAATTATTTCGAAATCAAATACATTCAAAAATAGATTTCACATTTTTAATCAATTATTTTTACCTTTTTTTGTTCTCTAAGCCCAGTTTCGCTTTTAGTTAATAGCAAAATCAACTGCTAATTAATTTTTTTTTATTTTTTTAAACTAACTGCTAGTTTAGATTATTTAGTTAGGGAGAATGAGTCTTTTTTTTTTTTGTAAATTTTATGCAACAATTTCATTTTATTCTATGCAATTGAAATTCTAGTTAAAAAAAGAGGAAAAACAAATTAACAAACAAACAGAATAGTGTGATACTTTTAGGGCTTCTAAGTGAATGGGCTGAGGGGTAAAATTTCTTACGGATCAAAAGCCCGAGACTTTGGGATTCTAACTAAATGGGCTAGCGGTTACAGGCAGCCCACAAATTAATTTCCGTTTGGAAATAAAATTTTCAAGATATAAAATGTGCTAAAAGCTTTTCTAAATTTTAAAAAAATTAGCACAAAATATTTGGGTTTGCCTTAATAAAAAAAACCACCGAAGATCATAAATGAATCAAAAGTGATTAGCACATTTACCGTTTCATCAAAAGTGATTGGTAAATATTTATTATAAGTAATATGATTATCACAATTATCGTTTCATAAAAAATGAATGATTTAGCTAAAATTGTGGTTAAAACACGATATAAAATAAGAGTTTTGAAATATATTTCACATTAAATTTTAAAATTTGTAAGATAAATATCTCAAAATTCAATGTAAACTACATTTTTTTTTAACATATTAGGTTAGACTGTCAATTGGATACTCTACTCATGAGTCATGACAATACCGTCTTTCTCGAAAATTCATTTTACGATTTAGTATTCCACTAAAATTTTTATAGTTAGAAAAATAAAATAAAACTCCTTTTCAAGATATTCAAAACTCAATCTCATTTCAGACATTAAATTTTTATTTTATGTATTACTTTTCGAATACATCCCACTACTAACACTTAAAATTTACAGAATTTAATTATTGTTACACCGAAATTAATTAGTAATAACTGGTAGTCATTAACAATATATTAGAAAGATTAATTATTTAAACTATATCATCTATATTTTTAAAATTTCTACGTATGATTAAACATAAGTTTGTTTAGTTAAAATGGAATGGAGGGGGTACGGTTTTTTATATAGCATAGGAAGAAAGCAAGAGGATAGAAACAAAGAAGGAAATAGCTTCACGACTTTTCCTATAGTAATACTCCCCCCATTCCGAACTAAGTATCATCCTACACTTTGCACATAGTTTAAGGAACTCTTAAAATAAAATTACTTGAATATCCTCAATTAATCCCATTAAAAAAATGTCCACCAATAGTACTAATTTTTTTTAGGATAATTTTGGAAGATTTGGACAAAAAGTACATTGAAATGTGAGAATGACACTTATTTTAAAATTTCTCTATTTTGTTAAAATGACACTTATTTTAGAACGGAGGGAGTACAAAACTTGAAATTGAGCGGTCCAAAAATTTTGTAGTCAAACAAACAAATTACTCCATGCCAAAACCCGTACCAAAAGATTCCCGAAGCTTTTAAATGCCTTTACAATTTCCCATACACTTACAAGTACCCCATTCAACTTCCCAATTTTTTTTGCCCAATCTCAAACTCAACATTCATGTTAGTATTTGTTACGCCTTCAAAATGCAAGTCATTTTAAACTCTGTAAGTAAATTAAAGAAAAAATTATTTAATAATTAATTTATGTGTTAAATATATATTTTATTCATCATTAATTGTTTTAAATGTATAATTAAGACTAGATGAAAAGTGTTAGCATAATTTATTGGGAGTAAAGTTGAGAAATTAATCTTTAATTTGTCTTGAAATCCTAAAACGATTTATAATTTGAAATATTTCTTCAAAACTAAAACGACTTATATTTTGAAATGGAGAGAGATGCTAAAACATTAATGAGTGTATTCCCACGACACAATAGTTCAGTTAACAATCAAAATTATTGTATCCAAATTTCTTTCATCTATATAACAATAGCGATAGTAATTTGATCATTAAGTACACATTGAATTGGTTTGAGACGGCAATTATAATGTTCAAATTTATGCTTTGAAAGTAATACAAGTAGTCATAATCTCTTATCTGCAATCAGTTATAATTTACATATCTAGATATTTGTCTATCTTTATAGTTACAAAAAAAAAAAAAAAAAAAAGAAGAAAAGAAATGCATGGTTTTTACCCACCTAAGTTCTTTTACAGAATCTTTTATTTTTTATTTTTTATTTTTTTATTTGACATTTGCAGCGACTTTTTGACAACAATACCCTCCTTGAACATGACTTTATATGTTTTTCATTAAAGGTATTATAATAAAAAGAAACGGCCAAAAATTGTTTTGGCCCCTAATTTTTTGTTTTGGCATTAAAGATTCCCCCAAAATTAGCTTATTTCTGAATTTTGACGTTGTATATTTTCATCATTGATTATTATTATTGTTATTATTATTATTATTGTTGTTGTTGTTGTTGTTGTTGTTATTATTATTATTATTATTATTACTATTATTATGTGTTTGAAAGAAATTGTTTCTTCAACTAAAAAAAATTTGTTTCTTCAACTAGACAAGTCATGATAATTATAGAGTTCGAATCCTTTTACATAATTTACGAAAGTGATAGCATTAACAGATCGCGTTTTAGGTTGGTAAATTGATAAATTGAGACAATAATTTGATTATTTTATTGAGTGACTATTTTTGACACCTCGTAATTAAAATGATATTTTATTAAGTGGCTATTTTTGACGCCTATTTTAGCTAGCACAATTTTGAGTAACTTTTACAACTAAATGAAATATTAAAACTTACTCTTTCCTTCCAAATCACAACTAAATATTCGGCAAACAATTATTATACTCCTTCCGTCCCATAATTATTGTCCAGTTTGGGTTTTCATTTTTAGTTCAAATTGTACTAAAAGTGAAATCTCAAACTGGACAATAATTTTGGGACAGAGGGAATATTACTTTAAGTTTTTTTTGAAAGTCCAAACATCTATTTAAATTCCTTTCATACTAATATTTAAATTTTGCTGGATGTCCAAAATTGGACGTTACTCCAATTAGCAAAACATGATTTTATTTTGTGACGAAATAATTACTTCCATCTCCTAGTGTAAAAGAAAACAGACCAATAAGAGTGTGCTAGATTGGATTTGCTTCCAAACAACAACACAACCTTGGAGAATCTGAGGTGATGGAGTATTACTTTATTCTATTTCTAATGTCTTAATCATAAACTACATGATGATATTTAAAAGCTACTCACCTGATTCTTGCATTCCTCCTTGAAATCACAAAGATCTCATTCTGCACATTCAATAAATGCTCTCAGCAGATGAAAACAAACATTAATACTACACCTTATTGCAAACTTCAAAATCCATAAGAACAAATGAATGAATGTGTTTTAGAGTTTAGACAACAAATGCATCTTTTGGTCAAAGCTTCTTGTCCACTTGCTCCTCTGTAACAGTAACTCCCTCTTCTCCAACATGAAGAATATTTTCTTCCCCACTTTATGAGCTGGTATTTTTAATCTCTACCCAAAAAACAGTAATTCACCATTTCCTTAGAAAAATATTATTTTTTTTGGGGTGATTTGGAGTGGTCATTTCTATTATGAACTCCCCACAATGTGCACATCATCTTGTAATCTGGAAAGATGCTTTTTTCCTGAGTCTCAAAGCCTCACTCACCTCTACATTCTGCAACTCTTCCATAGATAGGTGAGAAAAAAACTGGGGCCATCCAACCAAAGAGAAAAAGTGAATCCCAAACACCATAGCATCAAAACCAATACCTTTTTTGTGGGTAAAAGTGAAGAAAAAGGACCAATTTTTTTAAAGAGCTGATGGCTTAAATCCAGTATTCAATTACAAGGTTCAGTCTTTTCTGCATTCTTTTGCCAAAACCCATCTCTCAAAACCCTCAAAAAAACTTCCACCCAAAAGCATTTCAGAGAGATATAGGGGGGAAACCATGATTTGATCCCATGAAAAACTCACAGATGGGATTGCCCATTAGACCTTTTTACTTGCTTTCCCTTTTTCTGGTCATTTTCTCAGCCCTTCACCTTATCCTAGTAGCTAAATCTGCATCTGACTACACAACCTTAATCTACAAGGGCTGTGCTAAACAGTCTTTATCAGATCCAACTGGAGTTTATTCACAAGCAATTTCAACCCTTTTTGGTACTCTCATTGCACAGTCCTCAAAGGCCAAGTTTTACAAGACTTCATCTGGTAGTGGCCAGAACTCCATTAATGGCCTTTTTCAATGCAGGGGAGACCTTTCCAATGTAGACTGCTACAGCTGTGTGAGCCAGCTACCTACACTAATTGACAAGCTTTGTGGTAAGCCTGTAGCTGCAAGAATCCAACTTTTAGGCTGCTATATGCTTTATGAGGTCCAAGGGTTCCCTGAAATCTCTGGATTGGAATTGTTGTACAAGACTTGTAGTACTAAAAATGCTGGTGGAGCTGGGTTTGAGGAGATTAGGGATACTGCTTTGAATTCTTTGGAAAATGGCATGGGAAGTGGCAATGGCTTCTACACCACCAATTATCAGTCAATGTATGTGTTGGGGCAGTGTGAGGGTGATTTGGGCTCCTCTGATTGTAACAGTTGTGTGACTACGGCTGTTCAAAGAGCTCAAGTTGAATGTGGAAGCTCTGTTTCAGGTCAAATCTTTCTTGGCAAGTGCTTTATAGGCTATAATTATTATCCCAATGGGGCTCCTAAAAGGTCATCATCATCATCATCTTCATTTTCACCTGAAACTTCATCAGGTACACCTTCTTCATCAGGTATTATTACTAAAGATTTCATTCTATTCTTATGCTCTTCTGATGCACTTAATTTTTACATTATTTTTGTGGGTTTGTTGTAAAGATTGAATTTTTAATAATCACTTCACTTCCTCAGTTCATGTAGTTTGATGCACCAGAATCTGTATATGTAAGCTGTCACCCTCGTTGAGATTAGTTTAATCCTTTTAAGTGTATAAAATAATGCAATGCACTGTGAGATAAGGGATGGGCTAAATACTGCCTTAACAAAAGATATTTGTCTGGCTTAGAATTTCGAGATGAACCTCTAGATTTGTTCCTAATAGTCCAAATTGTTAGTACTTAATTATTAATTAACACAGAATGTGGCTTGCATTTGGTCAATGTAGGGTCAGGGCAAAATACTGGAAAGACTGTGGCTATCATCTTAGGAGGGGCAGCTGGAGTTGGATTTTTAGTCATTTGCCTGCTTTTTGCTAGAGGTTTAATGAAGAAACATGATGGTGAGTTTAGTATTTTAGTTATCAATCCCCTTCTTTTCCCTCCTCCATGGATTGATTATGATTATGAGTATGATTGCTTAAATCTTGTATCCCTTTATTCACATTCTGTTTCTGTGGCTGTTTCACCCTTGTGCAGATTATTGAAGGGAGCCCTGATGGATGTTCTATAAACTAAAGTTTTGTTAAGGTGAATTGATTCTTCCAAAAAAATTGTATTTTAAAGAGGGATTGTAGTAGTAAAAGATGTAGAAGGGTATGATCTTAGGTGCAGGAAAGGCTTCTCGTTTATTATGAATATGATGATGATGAAGACATGTTTTAGATGGAACAAATTTTGGGGCATGAATTGAGATAGGATGAAATGGTTGCATCTAAATAAAAAAAAGAAAAGGGAATTGGGGAGTGAATGAGTGAGATCCTTATGTTTTGTCAAATTGTGAAAAAGATGGGCAAAAAGCCAGTAATGGATTTTTGGTCTTTTTCTCAAATTGCCATGTGCATATTTGTCTGTGTTTTCTCTCCTCTTTCTTGAATAATGATAAATGATCATCCATTTTCTTTCAAAAGCTTTATGCTCTTTCACAAGGCTCTGTCTCTATATATATGTGTATGCGCTATGTTGAAGGAGAGGCATCAAATTAAGTAGCTCGAGTTTTTGAACGTAATGAAACTTCATGAGATGAATCTACGCCCTCCGTCCCAAAAAGCCGAGAACCATGTTTATCATATTTTTGTCGTTTCAAAATTATTGTCTAATTTGAAATTTCACTATGAGTATATTTTGAACTAAAAATAAAATCTAAACTGAACAATGATTTCGGGACGGAAAGTAAATTCTTTCTCGGGGGCGGAGGGAATACCAACTTACTGATAACAATATGTACTGTGCTTCCTGGGAGGAAAAATATGCCAAATGGAATATGTCTTTTTAAAAGATTGAATTTGGTGAAGTGTGCCAATTTTCATGGATAGCTTTTTGGGACCATTGTTTTGCAAATGAATCCTACCCAGATAGGTTGGGATTTTTGATTGTGAGCCTCACATGGCTGGATTCGATGAACATTCATTTGCTGTAGCCAAATGGTTCTCTTTCTCTCTTGTTTTTTCAATTGTTTTATCATCACATCACGAAGATATTTCGGAAACAAAATACTCATGGATGCCCTGTGACTCCTTTATAGTTCATTTTGTCGAATTATTTCTGCTTCGATCTTATTATAATAGTCAATTTTGTCGAGCCATCGACAAAATAAAAATACTATTATGAACAAGCAATTTAAAAGAATGAATTTCGTTATAGTTAGACGATCACAGGAAACAACATTTATATTTCTGTTTTTTTTTTCATCTCCTAATAGGATTTATTATTTATATAGTTTTACTTACAACATAGTATTCCTTCCATTTTAAAAAAATAGTCCGAGTTTTCAAATTTGCCCTAAAACTAGTACTAATCTTAAAATTCAATGCTGATTATTTTTTTTGGACTGAGTGAGTGTTAATTTGAGAATAGGCCAAGATCTGTATAATGATATGATTATCGTCTTTGAAACTCATTAGTCAGTAGTCCTTTCATTCCAACAAAGTGTATTGTTTTCTTGGACGGACAGGAGTACCTAACCTGTGTGGTTTTGGGCAAACTAAAGTCACATCAAACCCACTACAACTTGTAGCAGACCATTTAGATTTTAGACAAGATCACATGAAGGATCCTATGAGTCCATCTTGAAAATAACTATCTTGCTAAATTAAGCTCCTGTAGTTTGGTTACTCGGTCAAGTAGTAATCATACAGAATAGAGGAAAAAGAATGATTATAATGATGTTTATACATCTTCATGTTCGTCACATTAGTCATTAAACGTTTACATTTTTATTGTCTTCGTTGTGCCTGCTTATATTGAACTTCAATTGAATACTGTTAGTGACCAAGAAGGTTGAAAGCGGACTACTTCAGCATTTTCCATTTTAGGTATAGTGTTTTTTGAGTGAGAACTCTTCTCCATCTATGCAGCAATCACATAAATTCCATTAAAAGCTAACATAATTCGTTACTTTGAACTCGATCAAGGTCCAGAGTTACAAACATGTCTGATGCTGTGTTTGCTGTTGCCCTAGACAAATTTACGAGTTTGGTTCAAGAAAATGCGAGAATTTTGTGAAGTGTGGCAAAAGAAGTTGAAGAAAATCAGCGCAGAGTTGAAGCGATTTTGCTGTGGTTCGCAGGGGTCTCTTAAAATATTTTTTCATCAATTGTAGTCGATTTAACAGAATTTTCAAAAAATTAACAGTCCAATTCATTCGTTCTTTTTTTTTTTTTTGAAATTAATTTACTTACTGAATAGTGGGGCCCCGCGTTTGATTTTTTATTTTGGACGAATATCAAAAACACCCCCGAGGTTCAGTTCATTATCAAAAATACCCTCAAGGTACAAGAAATATCAAGATCCTCCCTTTGACTCCTTTGACTTGAAAGTCAAATAGTAATACACATAAAATGACTTAAAAACCTACCCCAAACCCGACCAAAAATCCAAGTTCAGTCTTCTAATCCAAATCCCTGACTGCTACTCCGTTCATCTCTCACCTCCTCCCCCATCTAACCAAACTCATATTCAAATTCTTAAATACATTGGATTAAGTGAATTCGACTGCTCTTTGCCGAGGATTTTCCGAGACTGTGGTTATGGGTGTTCACAAAAAGATCAGTAAAGATTGATTGCCAGCCGCATTGAGGTCGGCTTCGGCAACAATTTTGGATTTGGATTATGACATCTATGGAATGGAGAATAAAGGGGACCGAGATGCTCTCATGTGCCTATTTTCTTTCCCTGTTGGAGCCGCCACAACTGTCCTTGCCATTGTGTTTTATTGGTGAAAATATAGTTGAGATTTGTGTTGGTTAGTGGGTTGATTTTGATTGAGGTGGAGATTGATGTGGTGATAGGGTTTTCAAATTCTATTTTCTGATAATCAGCCACTTTATCACTTGCTAAGAAGATAATCAGCTTATTACCTAAATTCTCCGTATCTTACTAATAGTCGGCGGTGGCCGTGGCGGACGGTGGCGGCGGGGATCTGTGTTTTTTTTCCTGCGAAGAGAGGAAGAAGATTTATGAGCCGATTTTACGTTGGAGGTTTAAAAACTTATTGCAAAAAGGCCATCTGGGTTTCGAATCTTGAAAGAAACTAATTTGTCATTTGTCGAATTGACCTCCAGAGCTCAAAAAGACTACGAATCAAGTCCTAATGTTTTGATTTTTTTTTAATTATATTAAATTTTAAATTAAAAGAAATTTAAATTTTTTTTTGTTGGGTCAAACTAGTGGGGCCCAATATCAGTAAAAAATAATAAAAAATTAAATACTTAACGGAAAAAATGTTTGACCGTTAAGTCTTTAAAAATTCTGTTAAATTGACTAAAATTAATGAGAAAAATATTTTAAGGGACTGTTTTTGCTAATCGAAAATTCATGGTGATTCGATCATGCTACGCTTAAAAGGTGTGGGACGAAAAGTGCATTTTGTCCTTATTTGTAATAGAGCATTTGCTAGTATTCGTAATTCGAATAAAAATTTTAGGAGTGATACAAAAATATATTTAAAAAAGGTAACTATTGAATTTTTTTTTTTTCAAAGTCTATTGAAAAGTTTGCTGTTATGAAATATTCATTGATTTATCGACATTAATGTAAAGATTACGGGAAAATTTATTTATTTTGGTCGAAATTGTCAACATCAACTTTTTCGATTTCTTTGCAACATAGTTTTGTAGGAGTATCATTTTTAGTATTTTCTATAACATTAATATAATGAAGTAATCAATCAATTTCATTTTTTAAAATAATATGTTAGAATTTTTAGAGATTATTATTTACTTAAAACTATTATAATTTTAATTTTCGTACGTGCTTGTTTGTATTAGAAAAGTCAACGTAAACGAAATGTCAACAAAGTGGAAGAAATTATTGAGTTACTAGGGTGAGGAGCTGCACCTTGTGCAACTTTTTTTTTTTAAGGGAATATTATAACAAAGTTGGAATCAGCCAGCACTGAACCATAATCAATCTGGGGCGACGACCAGAGAATGTCCCGCGTTTTACAAGATTTTGCATAAAAAGCAATTTCATGAGCTAAACCATTCTCCAAACGGCTAATCCAAAACAAATTAGGATTGGAGAGACTTCGTAAGAGATGTTTAATATCTTGGATAACCGGAGCTGCTGCGGATGGACCTTCAACTTCGTCACGACCAACCAGGATCATGTTGAGGGAGTCACCGACAATCTGAAAGTCGGTAAGGCACAAACGTTGGGCTGTTCTCAATGCTTCTCTTAATGCCAGTAGTTCGGCCAAATCTGAATCGGAAATGTTGCATACATGGGAAGCAAATGCATTGCGAAAACCACCATCAGGGTTTTGCAATATATATTCCCAGACCAACAATCCTGTTCCAATGCGAGATGCCAGCATCAAAGTATATGGTAACTTTCCCTGCTGCTGGACAGGGATAGCCTAGTATTTTGCATTCACAATTGGTGATCCTTAAAAGCTCAAGAGATACTAACATATCGGTTCATTTTCTTAGAATTGTATGGTTTCTTTGAAAATTGATAATTTGATTTTTGATACTTAGATATTCTATAGGAACAATCATGTTACATTATTGCCATTTAACCATTTATTCCTGATTAGGAACAAAATATAAAAATTTAAAAAATTCAAGAAAGTTTTGAGATAAATTTTCAACAAAGAAATGGATGTCCATCACTCAAAGTCAATAAAATTATTGAATGTCCACCATTCGAAGTTCAGTAAAATAACTAGAAGTCCATCATCTTTGGTAAATTTTTGCAAGGAACGCTAAGCAAAAAGGTTTTCTTTTTTAAAAAAAACCCAAATAACGATCTTATAATCTTGTCAACATTCAAAAGTTCAAGAACATGAACGTAGGAATTGAGATCTCAACTATTGTCACAACATGAAATTAAAACGACTAAGGCTGGCTACCCAGAGAACTCAAGGCATACATTGTACAAAACTTCCTTCATCAGTTCCTCCGTAGAGAGCAATTGGCATTTGGCGGTCCGTCACACTATCTGTCGTTCCAACCACTTCCTTAACATATGGCAATATTAGTGGATATTCAGTGATAAGTGCCCCGGCTACATACAACACATTCCCTCCTCGATTAAAACAGTCTATCTCTTCATTATGTCTTGAAAGAATCTCTCTACTTTGTCCCAGTCATGAAAAGAATGTATCTTAGCAAAAGTCCATAAAAATTATAAAATTCAAAGAGATTCAATTAAGCGGCTTGTGGTTCTATATTATAGGTATTGAAAGCATTACATTTAGGGCACGCGAAAGCAACATCTTTAAACAGTTTTCTTATAGGTATTGAAAGCATTACATTTAGGGCACGCGAAAGCAACATCTTTAAACAGTTTTCAGCTTCACTGACTAAACGCCAATAAGTCTCAAATACAAGTAAATCTGGTTTAAGAAAGAAGGAGCTTCCCAGGGATTATATTGATAAAAAAAAATGGTAAAATCTATCTAATGCATCGGGCCTATTCGATATAAATGGTCAGCATTCCATCAAATCAATTGAGAGAGATCATCAGGTAAAACAGTTTGCTTAATCAAAACAAGAACACCAGTGGACTAATTAACTAAACTAAGACATTGTTCTACACTTCCAGCAAGTTCATACAATACCCTACATCATTAGGCCAATTAAGCCATTTTAGTAGATCGTGACTTCAAATTAGTGTCTTTCATTAGGCCAAGACCCGATCATCTCTTGAAAACACTAATAGCACTCATAAGAGGTTTAAGTATTCAAGAGCCGCGGACAGATTTCCTAAGGAAAAATTGGCGGATCTACCCAAAACTTTACATGCTTTGTCAATTCTATCCTATTCTTTTTCGGTTAGCCAATATTACCCTAACCTATCCAACCGTTAGCCGATTTTGTCCAATTTGCTATTTTCCTTCTAAATTAACGGAATTCTATTTGTTTTAATTATAAAAATATCCTAATAGTTTTAAAAATTTGTAAAAATGACCCTAAAAATTTATAAAAATTATAAATAGTCTATTTTCAGTTTTTATTTAAAATTTTCTGTTTTTTATTTCTTTTTACTATTTTTCATAACTATAAAAATATACTATATGATTTTTTTTAAAAAAATATTTATTTTTAAACTTTAATGTACAAATTTTTAATTACATATTTGTATGTCATGTTTGATTTATATAAGAATATTATTTTTTTAATAATATAGTTTTACAATAATGATACTATTTTTTAATCTATTTTTTTGCAATCTAAAGAATAAGATTATTTAACTAATACTAATTTTTTACAAAAAATTAAACAATTCGCATAGATTAAAAAAGAATCTATTGGTATACTTTAATGTATTACAATTTAATTCAACTGACTTTAGATTATCTTTTAAAATTTAAAAACAAATCAAAAATAAAATATAAATTTTTTTTAAAAGGCATGTACAGACAGAAAGTAAAAAAAAAAAACACTTATTTCGTTTCTACGTTGGCCCAACACAAAAATATAGTGTCGTGACATTTACAAAAATGGTACAAAATATTTTATAAAAAATATGTATATTTATTACTGCGAGGGTTTAACATTTTGTGATAATGTTTTGGGAATTAGTATATCTAACTTTAGCAGGAAGTCTTTTTTTTTAAAAAAAATATTAAAAAAAAATCTACTCCAGTACTGGACTCCACCTTTTTTTTACATTAAAAAAATTAGATTTCTTATTCTAATTTACAAAAAATCTACTCCAGTATTGGACTCCACCTTTTTTGTAAAAAATTAGTTTTAGTCAAAAAATCTTATTCTTTAAATTGAAAACGACGGATTAAAAGAATAATATCATTATTTTCTAGCCATATTATTAAAAAAAATTAATGTATTTATGTAAATCAATCATGAGTTACAAAATGTATACCTATAAATTTGTACTGTAGTGTTTAAAAATAAATTATTTATTTAAAAGATCATATAGTATATTTTTATGGTTATGAAAAATAGTAAAAAGAAATTAAAAAAAGAAAAATTTAAATAAAAACTGAAAAGAGACTATTTTGTAATTTTTGTAAATTTTTAGGGTTCTTTTTATAAATTTTTAAAACTATGAGGGTATTTTTATAATTAAAACAAATAGAATTCCGTTAATTTAGATGGAAAATAGCAAATTGGACAAAATCGGCTAACGGTTGGATAGTTTAGGGTAATATTGGCTAACTGAAAAAGAATATGATAGAATTTACGATACATGTAAAGATTTGGGTAGATCCGCCAATTTTTTCCGATTTCCTAAGTTCCAAGATTTATACAAATGCAAGTGTATCGAATTTCCATGCTAGAAAAACTTCCTTTTTAAATTGAAACTACACAATGAAATAGCAGTTGAATTTCAGAAGGAACAGTAGCAACATTCGGTCCTTATCTAATTCAGTCTCGTTGATATTTGTCAAATTAGTGCTCATCACAAAATTTTTAGCTAGCACAGACTAGTGTGTTAGACGATTTTACCAACTATACATAAATTGAAGAATCCATATCATAATTGAATAGCTAGGGGAAAACAAAAACTTGAGTTATCCAGTTAGCTTAATACTAAAAAGTATAGTTTCAGTAGAACCAATCTTTTCACTCGTACAGTCAAAAAATCAAACAGTTTACATGCATCCCGATCAACATAATTTTGGCGAGGCTGTATCCAGTATACCTGGGGTCACGGTGCCCCCCTCCTATTTTTTGCACGAGGAGTCCTTATTGTATTTTTTCATCAATCTTTTTATGATTTGCAAGTTTAGTCCCTGTGACTTTTTTTTTTCTCTCTCCTTTAAAAAATATCTCTAATCTTTAAATGACCATATCTCATAATCCGTAAAGAATTAGAGAACATGTTATGCATGAAAATTATAGTACTCGTTGAGATCTATTCAACAAGATCCATATCCAATATTTTTTTCCAACTTAAAAATGATCAAATTTCTTTGGGCAGAATTAAGTTGGATATCCAGTACAAACAAGTTGGATAATCAGAATGAACACAGTGGATAACCAGTTCAAACAATTTGGATAACCAACTTGTTCTAAATTGGTTATCCATTGTGTTCATTCTGATTATCCAATCAGTTTGAACTGGTTATCCATTCTGTTTGTACTTGTTATCCAATTATATTTTTGACATTCACTCTTCAAAAAAAAAAAAAAAGAAAGAAAGAAGAAATGATTGGATAAGCATTGCAAACAATTTGGATAATCAATAGAAAATAATTGGATAATCAATAGAAAATAATTGGATAATCAGTGCAACACGTTGGATAATTAGTACAAAAAAGTTTGACAATCATTTTCATAAAAGAGCAAGGAAAAAAAATACTGGATAACCACCACAAATAAGTTGGATGATCAATATGAACACATTGGATATCCACTTTAAGAAGATGGATAACCAACTTATTTTACATTCATATTGTTGTGTTCTTTATATCTTTTGATCCGTAAGGAATTATAACACGAATTATATATAAAATTTATAGTGCTCGACGAGATCTATCCGATAAGATCAATGTGGAATATTTTTTTTGAAATTTAAATGCATTTAAATTTTACGGGCAGAAATGAAGAAATGTGTTTTTCATTTTTCTTTGAAAAATGGTTATCCGTTGTGTTCCTGCTGATTATCCAATCGGTTTGGACTGGTTATCCATTCTGTTTGTTCTTGTTATCCAATTATATTTTTTACATTCACTCTTCAAAAAAAAAAAAAGAAAGAAAAAATGATTGGATAAGCATTGCAAACAATTTAGATAATCAATAGAAAATAATTGGATAATCAGTGCAACACGTTGGATAATCAGTACAAAAAAGTTTGACAATCATTTTCATAAAAGAGCAAGGAAAAAAAAATACTGGATAACCACCACAAATAAGTTGGATATTCAACATGAATACAGTGGATAACCAGTTTAAAAAGATGGATAACCAACTTATTTTACATTCATATTGTTGTGTTCCTTGTATCTTTTGATTCGTAAAGAATTATAACACGAGTTATATATGAAATTTATAGTGCTCGACGAGATCTATCCGATAAGATCAATGTTGAATATTTTTTTTGAACTTTAAATGCATTTAAATTTTACGGGCAGAAATGAAGAAATGCGTTTTTTGTTTTTCTTTGAAAAATAGTTATCCATTATGTTCCTACTGATTATCCAACTAGTTTGGACTGATTATCCATTCTATTCGTACTTGTTATCCAATCATATGTTTGACATTCACTCTTCAAAAAAAAAAAGAAGATGGATAACCACCTCTATTCTGCCCGTCAGAATTAACACAGTGGATATCCAGTACAAACAAGTTGGATAATCAGCATAAACACAGTGGATATCCAGTACAAACAAGTTGGATAATCAACATGAACACAGTGGATAACCAGTATTAGCGCATTGGATAATCAATATGAACACATTGGATAACCAGTTCAAACAATTTGGATAACCATGTAAATCCATTGGATAACCAGTATTAGCGCATTGGATAATCAACATGAACATAGTGGATAACCAGTTTGAGAAGATAGATAACCAACTTATTTCACATTCATATTGTTGTGTTCCTTGTATCTTTTGATTAGTAAAGAATTATAACACGAATTATATATGAAATTTATAGTGTTCGACGAGATCTATCCGATAAGATCAATGTTGAATATTTTTTTGAACTTTAAATGCATTTTAAATTTTACGGGCAGAAATGAAGAAACGTGTTTTTCGTTTTTCTTTGAAAAATGGTTATCCGTTGTGTTCATGCAATCGGTTTGGAGTGATTATCCATTTGGTTCGTACTTGTTATCCAATCATATGTTTGGCATTCACTCTTCAAAAAAAAAAAAAGGATGGATAACCACCTCTTCTGCCCGTCAGAATTAAGTCATTTTTAAGTCCGAAAAAATGTTCACTGTGGATTTCGTGGGATAGATCTTGACGAGTACTATAAATTTCATATATAATTCGTTCACAAATTCTTCACGGATTGGGAGATATGGTCGTTGAAAGATTAGAGATGTTTTTTTTGGAAGAGAGAGAAAAAATGACAGGGACTATACTTGTAAAATATAGAAAGATTGATAAAAAGTACAATAAGAGCTAAAAATACAAAAAATAGGAGGGGGGCACGGTGCCTCCGGGTATACTGGATAAAATTTTCATTTTGGCCACAATATATCTTAGAGGAACAAATCCAAACACTTTACGGATTACATACATCCCCAATTATACCATCAATATCAACATTATAATTCAAAATTTACCTCGGTACTGGACTTGAGATGATTAGGGCGATGAGTTCTTTTGGTAGACATGGAGGGTACTGGCTTCTGCTGCTACATCAGACACTGATTTAATTGAATTCTAAATGGTCAATTCATGATGACGGGTGTTGTTGCAAGCTGTTGGAAGGGATGGAAGGAAGAACCAAAAGATGAAGCGGGAAGAAGAGTTGACGAAGACCAGGATGCCGCCGGACCAGTGTGATTTTTAGTCACAACTTTTTAGCACAGATGTTTGGATCGAGGAAAGAGGAGATTTTCAGATTTTGGAAGAAAATCCATTTTTGTGGAAGGACCGAAGATTGAGCGATCAATTTGTTTCATGAATTGTGTTATTGTTTGAGTTAAGCAGAGAAGAAGGATGGAGATTGGAGAAGATGAAGAATACAACGTCGACAGTGAAAGGCCCAATCGGTAGACGACATTTGTGGAAAGAGTGACCGGGCACCGTACCTAAACGGGAGCAGTCCCGGTCCAACTCCCCCATTGATACATACTAGGCTTTGGTGCTGCACTTTGTGCAGTCTGAGGTGAACGATAGCCCAGAGACGCTTAAGAGTAGGTAAAACATTCGCAAAGTTTATAATGAAGTTCATTCCATGTATAAATTAACACAAAAATAACTACTTCACCAAGATTTATCAGTCGTTAAATCCCTTCTTGGAACTAATTGAAATTATAATCATATATTACACACCAAGCTTTTTTATTTTCTTCGTCATGTTATATTCAAGTTGCTAGTGCACGGTTTGCATTGACGGATATCAAGGATAAGGCCTCTAGTTCGTCTCATTCGAAGGGTGATTTTAGCTCATTAATGGATCACCTGAGTTGAAGATTTTCAGTCTCAAGCTAAAGCAATGAAGAAATTGATAGTTTGGTCTTTCTCCTAAGTAGGTGTATGGATTACTGGCATTTTATAGGGGAAAAGAATGGTTCCTTGAAAATGAACCAAACACATGCAAATATAGTTCGAAGTTATAACTCAAAGGTGAGTGCTCATATACAATATAAATCAGATGTAAAGAAATTAATTAATTGTTCGAAATTCTGAGAAAGTGTGAAGAGTTATTTACACATTAAAAATGGCAAGGCTAAATACCAAACATACAGTTACACCTATATTCTCTACGCAGTTATTGACTTATTTCATGTACCATTTCACCCTTGGTTCTTCTCACCTTGGAGGACCATTCTCTGACTTTATATATAAGTGTGCATGCTGGTTAGAGCAGAGAAAACAACTGATCTGGCGTAGTATAAGAGCTTGAAATCTGCAATTGAGATGACAACGTTTGAAGCTTAATTCAAGGCATTGCAAAACTAAACACAGCAGCCCAGTCGTAAGCATCAATCTCATCAGTGTGGTAACTTGAAAACAATTAAAAGTGAAAATAAATATCAAAGGGTTCCAATCAAGATCCAAAGATTAGTGTACTTACAGAGATCAGTACCATTGGCCTATAATTTACATTCAACTTAATTTGGTCATGGTAATGCCTCTTCCCTACATACAAAAATAGTTCAAATTTCTACAAGATACATTCACTTACCCGGTTCACAGTCTCTTGAGGTTATCTAAAGCCACTTATCATCTATCAATTTTTATTTCTATAACAATCACAATTCAGAATTTCTAACAAATTAGTATCGTCCAAAAGCAAACCTACAGGTTACAGGTTTGCTGGAAATGAAAGGAATCTAGAACATCTATCTCAGCATATAAAATAAATCATCAACATGGCTTTGTTCAATCCGTATATGGCTTGTTCTGCTCGATGAGCTCCTCTCGACTGTTATCCTTCTCAGAGGAAAATGCATCACTCTATTTTCCCAGTGACTTTTTCCTGCAAGACAAATTAGGATAATAATACAAAGATCACAGACATACAAATACGTTTTGCAAGCATCTAAAGCATCCAAAGCAGTAATAGCCTATCCCTAGAGTACTCTTTTCCTCTGTAGTCTTAGGCTTATGAGATATGAATGATTTGAGCCTACAAACATAACATTTAGGACAAATATATACAATTAGAGATCATATAAAATCAGTGTACCTTTGAATAATTTATGTGGCTAAACTGTTTACTTAAAAACTTCAAACTATTTAAAAGATTTCTAAACAATCCCATTTGTAAAAACTGACAACCATATGGATCATGATGATTACAGATCATAGGGGACCAGTGTACCATTGCACAGCTCATGAGGCTAAACCCTTCAGCTTAAAAAATTCAACCTATTTAAGAGTTTCTAAGACTTTGGAACTCTAAAATTCCATGTTACGCTCACTTAGCCTTACATATATAGCAAATCCAGTTCCTCAAAACAACAATACAACTCCACAACCCTCCATCGACCCACATCCTCGGTAATCCAGAAAGTGTTAAATATACTACGTTATGTAGTTACCTTTGTTTTTTAAAATATTAAAATAAAGAGTAGATGGTAAACTTAGAGCATTTAGTACTAACTTGGCCATAATTTGTAGGACCTTTTTCCTGATGGGTGTGTTCTTTTTTGCAAATTGTAAAGATCGCCTTGTTGATTTGCATAAACAAACAGGAAGTGGTAAGGGATTAATATATACAGTGGAAAATTAGTGGGCAAATTTTTTTGTGGCGGTAAGAATAATAATATATGGCTTGGTTTGTATCATTTTCTGAAGTAAGGAAATGTTTCTTTCAGACCAAAAGACAAACACATCAAGTACATCGCGTTCATCAAAACAACTTGATCAATCAATCAACAGACAAATAATTTTTACAAACCGTCATCAGCAGCCAATAATCACCCAAAATTTGATTAGAATACAGATGATTCATAAAGCAAATACAGATGAAGCAAAGGATATTTACCATCACTTTGCACGTTTTGCAGCCGCCGTGCTTATGCCGTCTCACCGCCAGTCCACCATAATCTCATGGATACTCCAATCTGCAAGAGGGTTGGATCGGGCTCATATTCCAGCTCATCCGGCGTCGTTATCGAGGAAGGTTTGGAGGAAGAATTTGACCGAGAAAAGCATCGGCGGTGGCGGTGGTAGGAAAAGATGTGGGACGGCTACTACTACTTATAATACCATAAACTCTATTTGGGTTTATGCAGATTGTGATTGGAATTGGAGAAGCAAACGCATAAGTTTCGCCAGATAACGATAACGGAGCAGAGAGATTGGAGATTGGAGAAGACACGCCCACATAGTAGCAAAAATCCAATTTTGTGCGAGAAGCAAAGATGGACAAATTTCTTTACCATTAAAGAAGAGAAGTGAAGCATCGAAACACGGTGAGAGAATAGAAGAGAAGGGCTCACCGGAGGAACGACAGCTGTGAAGGGGTCACCGGGTTCAGCGTCGTCATGTGGCCTTGACCGACCGGCCACGGAACACAAACCGGTGCTGACCCGGTGAACTCCCCCTTTATATTAGTTAGATTAGATAGATACATATAGATATAGATATATTGATCATCATCATCATTATTATTATTTCCTTTTTTTTCGGCAAAAAAAGAATAAAAATTTAACAAGATGGAAAAGAAGTTATTGGCTTTATTATTCCAAAGAGGGAACGACGTCGTTCATCTCCCGCCTGTCTACTAAAACTAAACCCCTAAATGGCCTAAAACCCTCTTCTCTGTTTCTTCCGCTTTTCTCTTCCTCTTTCTCCTTCTCCACGAAAGGGTTTTTTAGACTTTCTTAGAAACTCAGAGCCTATATATAAATCCACAACTCCGATGGCGGCTCCTCGAGGAAAACGGGTTTTAGCCAAGAAATCCAAGAACAAATCCGGCATGATTATGCAGGGATCCGAGTCAACTCTGGTCGGCAAAGGTCAAAAAGTGGCCTGCGATTTGGCTTATGTCGGAAAAAAGCTTCTGAGGAGCACCGGCAAGGCGGCGTGGATCTCCGTCACGACGTTCGTGGTGATTGGACTTCCACTCATGTTTGCCATGGAGCGTGAACAGCAGTTTCGTGAAATGGATCTTCAACAAGAAGCCCTTCTTGGTGTTCGTCCCGAATCAGCCTATTCCCCTGCAATGTAAATTGTTTTTCAAACTTGTCGAATTCATGCTTTTCTGGTTCATCCTTGTAGTATAGAACTGCAGTTTGATTAGTTTTCTTGAGCTCTGTTTTGGAGTTTTGAGAGTTGAGAAGAAAAGTGTTTTTGAGGATTTTAAGGTTTTCTTTTGTATGCTCCGTGGCTGGTTAATTTGATCAGAAATTTGCTCGAATTTTTAGTGGTTGTTCTTGTTGTTATGATAAAAATTGTATCTTTCCACCTTCTTTCTGTGAAAAAACTAGTCTCTTTTATTTTTGTTTTTTGTTCATCGATATTAAACCGTCAAGAAAATGATAAAAGAACAGGGGATTATCATAAAAACCCAATCAGAAAGACTGAAAGTCTATGGGATTTGTCCATAAGACTCTGGAAGATCTTGCTGGAACCCGGTTACATTAGGGAACCGTATTCGGTAGTTCCTGAAAAACTAGCTACATATAACCCACAAGAGGAATCATAGTTCCAAATCCAGTCGTAACTTTTTGCTTCTCAGCTTAAGGAATTTTGTTCATTCTAGATATAATTGAAGTTCCAGTCAAGCTCATAAAATTACCATGTCGAGTACTGATTCATCAAGTAAGACTGGATTTGGAACAATCAAGCGCCTGATAGAAGACAATTGCGCTGATGATACCATCACACTTAGAAACAAGATTAATAGCAAGATTTTGACCCTAGTTCTCAAATTCCATAGCAGCAGCAGTTATGAAAAAGAATCTGAGATCGTTCGAGAATGAATCTGTGAAAGTCGATCAGCAGACTATTTGATTTGATGTTGGCGGCGAATTATCTGAACATTAAAACCCTGCTCGACCTCACTTCTCAAGCAAGAAGCGATTCGCAGAAAGTACCCCTGGGCATATGAGTAGAAATCAATAGTGAATATATAACCGATATCAATGTCAATTAATCTAATAGAGAACTAGTTATGAGCTGTTTTATCTTACTATCTTAGCAATGAAATTGTTCTTCTTTACATTTTGTAATGAAAATTTTCGCCAGCACCATCTTTACAGTCATCGCAGTTGCTCCTTGTGATGATTCATGAGAAATTCCAGAGCCTCTCAGAACTGTGTCTTAGTGAATAATGTTGTCCTGCCTCAAGCCGTGAATCATAATCGATGTTAGTTTAGCAAACAGTCAACTGTCACATAGCATCTTTCGATTTTTCAGCTATTGGATTCATGACAATCCCTGCTAACTTGTTTCTGTCAGTTTTATTTTATGCAAATTCTTCTCTAGTGACCTGCTTCCAACTGATTATTACTTGATAGATTATCTTTGGTACGTATTCTTTAACGCTTCGATTCTTTCCAAGTGGAGTTTCAACTTTTGCGTCTGGAATTGAAAATGGTGGATTCAGATTTCAGGATGAAGAAGACGAATCTGCATTTTAGTATTTCACATTTACACATCTCTTTAAATATACAAATATCTCCACTTGTACAATTGTAGCTTAAAATACGCATCATTTTAAAATTTTGAATGAATGGAGGAATTTCCTACTGCTACAAATCTGCCTTGACTTCCTCCAGTAAAACTAATGCTACTGTTTTGCTTTGACTGTCCTTAACCTCCCCCCTTGATATTTTCTTATTTCCTTCACAATCCATATTTTACCTTGAACTTTTGCTTCTCTATTCAAGGGATTTCTTACATTGTAATAGGTTTAGTTAGCGTTTTTTCTGTCAAGTTCATATATTAACTTGTCAAGAACCGATTCATCAAAGAAGATGATCTCGTTGAGATCTTCAGATGGCAAGGTATTCGAAGTCGAAGAGGCAGCTGCTGCCGGATCAGAGAGGATCAAGTACATGATTGAAGACAATTGCGCTGGTAGTACCATCCCTCTTTCCAAGATTCACAGCCAGATTTTGGCCCAAGTGGTCGAATATCTCAAATTCCATAGCAGCAGCAGTGACAGCGAGACAGACTATGACGAAACTCTGAAATCTTTTGACAATGAATTTGTGAAAGTCGATCAGGGGACTCTGTTTAGCCTGCTCGAGGCGGCGCATTTTCTGAACATTAGAACCCTCCTTGACCTCACTTCTCAGGCCGTGGCGGACATAATCTCGAGCATGACTCCCGAGGAGATTCGAAAGACTTTCAACATCCAGAACGATTTTGACTCCCGAGGAAGAAGAGGAGACTCGCAGGGAGTATCCCTGGGCGTTTGAGTAGAAACCAATGGTGAGTAGGTATCAACCTATCAATAGAGAGCTTGTTATGAGTTGTTTTCTTAGTGTGTTGTATGGATGGTTAATTTTCATTAAAAATTTGCTCGGATTTGTAATGGTTGTTCTTGTTATTATGGTAGAAATTGTATCTTTTCACTTTCTTTTTTTTTTCTCTGTGAAATTTAGTGACGAGTCCATATTCATATGGGATTATCGGACTCGGCCCATCCGGTAATTATAAGCCCAACCGACTCTGTTAAGGCAGTTTGAGCAGCATGAAACCTAATAGGATTCGGATACCCTCCAGGCAACTCCATGCCTATAAATAGGGTTGATCACACCACAATTGAGGTACACTATCTCTAGCACCAATTCTCATACACACGTTTACTCATAACCCTATTTCTAACTTAAATATCGGAGTGTCTCCCGAAGCTCTGTTTTACATGAAACCCTAGCCAGCGTTCCACCATTAAACCGGTGATAAAATTCCAGCCTTCGTCATTTAGCTTTAAAAAACTAATCTTTTTTATGTTCGTTTTTTGTTCATCGATACTAAAAGCTATGTTATGAGTTGCTTTTATGTTAGCAATGAAGAAATTATTCGCTTTTCACTTGATGATTGTTTATTACAAAAAGAAAGATTGAATCCTAATCAAATTGTGTAATATTAAACCCAAATACAATTAGGTATCAAACCCAACTACAATTAGGGAAAGAATAATCAAGTTTTTCGGTTGTTCCCCAAGTTCTTCTATAAACAACCCACACAAGAAAGATCCATAGTTCCACATCCAGTTTTAATAACTTTCGCTTCTTTTTCCTTCGCTGCTTAAAAGGGATTTTCATTAGCTTTTCCTGTGAAGCTCATAAAATTACCATGTCAAGTAAGAAGAAGATGATCTCGTTGAGATCTTCAGATGGCAAGGTATTTGAAATCGAGGAGGAGGTGGCTGCTGTTGGATCGCAGACGATCAAACACACGATCGAAGACAATTGAGCGGGCGATACCATCCCGCTCGACAAGATTCAAAGCAAGGATTTGGCCCGAGTCGTTGAATATCTCAAATTCCACAGCACCAGCAAGCCATACTATGACCCAGATCGGAGATCGTTCGACGATGAATTTGTGAAAGTCAATCAGGGGAGTCTGTTTCGCCTGCTCGAGGCTGCAAATTTTCTGAACATTGGAAGCCTGTTAGACCTCACTTCTCAGGCAGTGGCGGACATGTTGAAGGACGCTCCTCCCGAGGTAATTCGGATGGTATTTGGCATCAAGAACGATCTTACTCCTGAAGAAGAAGAAGCGATTCGCAGGGAGCATGCCTGGGCGTTTGATCAATAGTGAATAGTACTCCCTTAGTCCCAGAAAAATAGTTCACGCTCAATTTTGAGTTAATTCAAGCCGCAACTATCAATGTCAAATAATCTTATAATAGTCATAGAGAACTTGCTATGGCTTGTTTTATTATTTCAGCAATGAAATTGTTATTTCTTTTTATATTTTGGAATATTTAAACATGATAATTTTGGTTTTCTGCTCCATCTTTACAGCCACCAGAGAAGCTCCTTGGGATGATTCCTGAGAAATCTTTTAAAAGTTCTCTGAATCATCATAAAATCGATGTTAGTTTAGCAAACAGTCAACTGTCACATTGCATCTTTCGACTTTCAGTAATGGATTTATGAAAAGTACCTGCTAACTTGATTCTGATCAGTTTCATTATATGCAAATTCTTTTCTAGTGACCTGCTTCCAACTTCTACTTCTCTATCCACTTGAGGGATTACTTTCTCTATGTAGTCTTTGAAGCTTCGATTCTTTCGAGAATGGTGGATTCCGGACAAAGAAGACGAATTTTTTCTTCCTGTACGAAATTCGTATAGAACAAATCAATTATTAATTGAAGCCAGTGAATTAAAGCTCCTTGTGTCATATTTTCAGCAACTAGTGGGAGTTGAAGTACAGAGAAGAGAAGCTAGAAATGCAGTTTTTGATCTGGGACCAAAAGTCACACTTGAACAGCAAGTTATGCTCTGTAAACCCTTTACTGAAAAAGAGATTAAGCGAGCTATTTTTGGTATACATAGTAGCAAAAGCCCTGGCCCGGATGGATTTGGGAGTGAATTCTTTCAAGCGTTCTGGGAAACAGTGAGCCATGACGTAATATCAGCAGCACAGGAGTTTTGCAAATCTGGGGAGCTGCTTAAACAGGTAAATAGTATTCTAATATCGCTTATCCCTAAATGTGTATCACCCAAAGATGCAAGCGAATATAGACCTATTTCTTCTTGTAACTCTTTCTATAAGTGCATATCTAAGATCCTTAGTGAAAGATTGAGTCTTGTTTTGCTTCTGTGATAAATATCAATCAAGGGGCCTATGTGAAAAGTTGTTTGCTGTTGCATAATGTGCTTAGTACCCAAGAACTAGTGAGATTGTATAAGAGAAAAAGTGTTAAACCTAGTTGCTTGCGAAAAGTAGATCTTAGAAAAGATTATGACACTATCTCTTGGAATTTCATTTGTGAATCCTTAAGGGGTCTTAAGTTTCAAGAAAAATTCATTAGTTGGTTATGAGTTGTATTACATCCCGCTCTTTCTCTTTGAACTTGAATGGTAATTTGGTAGGATTTTCCCCCAGCAAAAGGGGTGTAAGACAGGGTATCCTATATCTCCTTTGTTGTTTGTAATTATGATGTCATATCTTACGAGATTATTCCAAGAGGAAATTAGCAAAGGGAGTATCTAGTTCCATCTACAATGTGAAGACTTGAATCTCGTCAACTTGTCATTTGCTGATGATTTGATAATAGTGTGCAAGGCAAAAGAAAATACAGTTAGAACCATTAAAAAGAAGCTTGAAGAGTTCGCAGAAACCACTGGTTCGCGACCAAATTTGAAGAAATCTCAAATATTCTGTGTGGGGGTTTCAGAGGTGGAAAAATCAAACTGGAACACATTGTTGGCTTTGACAAAGGCTCTTTCCCAATGAGATACCTAGGATTCCCAATCACTCCGGGCAAAATGGTCTAAGCAAGACTGCCAGTCATTGGTAGACAGGGTTGCTGCTAAGGTGAAAACTTGGGCATCTAGGCATCTTTCTTATGCTAGAAGACTGCAGCTGATCAACTCAATACTACCGCATATGAACTCATTCTGGGCATCAGTATTCCAAATTCCGAAAAGTGTGATAAAGCAAGTGACGATGCTTGGATATGTGCCGTCAGTTTAACGGTGGAACTCCGGTTAGGGTTACCTACAAAACAAGGCCTCGGGGTCTCCCGAGGGTAGATACTCCGATGCTTAAGTCAGTGAAAAAGGGTCACCAGAAAGTTTGGGAAGGTAGTTTGTTCGGCTATAGATTGCGTACCTGAATTGTGGTATGAGCTATCGTATTTATAGGTATGAGATTACCTGGTAAATTCCCGAATTCAACTAGGTTTCAGGAATCTACACCGCCCTAAGAGTTCCGGTTGGACTCCTATGGTTGGTGGCCCGGTACAGTCTCGGTGATGGATCTGGACTCGTCAAGTGCCCCTGCCAAGGGTTAGTGACGTAGAAACAAACAACGCTTGGCATAAAATAAACATTACCTGGGACATACCTGAGAATGGACAGACCACCCTCGTTTAGCTAATTGTCGAGGCGCATGCTCAACGAGCTCGATGCTAACGCATGACCCTCGACCTCGGAGGATCGAGAGGAACCGGCGGGTCAGGTCGTGACCCCGGAAGACGACCCGCTTCCCAATCCCGTTAAATTTTCAATTGTGCATTATTAGTGGGCACGTTCCCCAAACGGCAGCCTCAACATTATTACTTGAAATGCGCAATAACTGTCAAATCGTGGTCCATAATTAGGGAAACGTGGGAGAATCAACTTTGCTTTTAAAAGAGAAAGCTCTACCATCCCTGGACACTTAATCACCTTCCTTCTTTGCAAAAACACAAAATCCTTTCCTTTGCAAAAGTATTCCAGCCCCCATTCTGCTCTTCTCTACCAGAGCATCCTAATTCTTTTCCCGGCCGGAATTTTCAAGATTTTACCTGATATACTGCCCCGGCGACGCCGCTTCCAGGGGAGTTGTAAATTGAAGCTTCTGAACAACACTGGGGAGTTATAATTCGAAAGGCGAGTGGTCACGTCCCCCTTACATAGTAAGTTTCTAGATCTGAATCTCTGATTTGTTCCGTTTCCTTTTCTGTTGTACCCAGAGCAGATCCTCGCCGAAATTATGGTTAGGGATTCCGAAGGAAAAACCGTTCTGGACTATGTATCCACCATAGATTCGGTGGATAAGGTAGAGAGTCTTAGATCCAAGTATGACTTCCCCTCAGCCCTAGAGGCGAGAGCTCCATTAGGAAACGAGAGGGCTAACTCTCCTCCAAGGGGAAGAATTACCGTGTATGATCGATTTATGCATCTAGGGCTTAGATTTCCCCTCTACCTCCTGTTTGAGGAGATTGTTCAACACTATAGGACTCCTCTCGCCCAAATTTAATTACATTTGTACTGGGGTTTGCGAGAGTGTGCCAACATGTAAAAGTACTACCTCGATTGATATTGTGGAGGTATTTTTTCCAAGTAGTTGTGGCCTCGACTTCTTTCCAGGATTGGTATATAGTAAAAAGACGCCTTAGAACTGGTGTGAAGAAGATGGTCGAGGCGTATGGCAGTTCTCCGGAATGGAAACCGGACTTTGTGTTTGTAAAGGCGCCTGCGAGTTATTGTCTGCCATGGAATCTCCGAGAGACAGAGAGTCTTGGGGCCATAAAAGATGAATGGACCCAAGAGGATGAAGAGTGTGCCGAGGAGTTCCGGCAGATGTGGAGAAAATTCTAAAATATTCGAAGGTCGTTAAGTGGAACGACGTTCAATACTATGTGCCCCCTGCATATGCGAAGGAAGGTGATACAGTCATTGCCGAGGGAGCAACCAGGATTCCCCTTGAAATCTCTGTCGAAGAAGATCAAGGTACTAATCGTTTTCTTCTTTTTTTCTTTGTTGTTAGGTCATGTCGTCAAGCAATGTTGGGTCTCGATTGTTTGGTGACGAAGATCCTTTTGTCATTGTGAATTCAGATGAGGATGTTACTGTTACTGCCGCCCCTCAGAAGAAAAAGAAGAAAAGGATCGTGAAGGTGGGCGATAGGGCAAAATCCAAGAAAGCCAAGACGGACGCGCCCTCAAAGGAAACCACACAGCCGGACATCGAGACGGTGCCCCTTGCCACCGAGTCTGTTCAGAAGCCTATGCCGGAAGTAGAGCCAAGCATAGTTCCTCCTGCGGCCAAAAAAGGCAAGGGCCCTCTCAAGGGTGAAGCGATAATCTTGCCCCCTCAGCTGTTCGAGGGTGGTCCGTCCGTGGCGGTCCATACGTTTAGCAACCCACCGTCGATCGAGTGTCCTGTTCTCGAGGAGTTTGCTGCTCAGCTGAACGAAGCTGACAGTTTGAGACTGGTAAGTCAATTTCCAGATTAGGTCGTAAATGCATATGTATATCAATGTGTTCCTGATATTATATGTTGGTACAGATAAGTGCGGCCTCGATGGCCTATCTAGTGCAGCTAAGGAAACTTCGAGAAGATATGGTTATAGCTCGGGCGGAAAGGGATGAGGCGTTGTTCGAGGTGGTTACTCTCGAGGAGAAAACACGCCAGGTACAAGTTAAGGAGGTCGAGATCGTCGAGGTGCAGGCTAAATACGACGAGCTCGAGGAGAATATGAGGTCGTTTGCCAGCCTGCACATCTCCAAGGAGGAACTACATCAGTGGTGTACTGCCTTTATGAGCAAAATGATGTGTACAGGAGGGATGGAGGTAGCCCTCGAGGAGATGAACTTGGTTGCCACCAAGTGTGGTGCGCACCGAGTCGGCGTGCCAGGGTTGAAAAGGTTCGACCAGGACAGGCCGATCAAGGCCAAATGGTTTAAGCAGCTACTGATGAAGGACCCGAAGAAAACCATGCACGAAGCCATGGTAAAGGTCTTGACAAGGTTGAGCCTCGAGCAGCTTCCTCTGTGGGGAACTTTGACTGGCGCCATGGCGAAAATGAGTTCTCCCGCGGAGATTGCCTCGTTTCCGGGCGACGTTCCTGCTGTCCTGGCCAAGGGTCCAAGTGAGGAAGACCCTATACCCGAGGTACCTGACGAATATATGGGTATTGAGCTCGAGGACGCCGACGAGGAAACCGAGGAGGACGTTGCTGATACCGGCCCCTCCGGAGTTCAGAGAACCATCGAGGACGCCTCCCAGGCCCCTTCCAAGGACCCTTCCAATGACCCCCTCCAAGGCAGTGACGCTGTATGAATCCTGCCATCTGTAATAGTTGCTAGGTCATTCAAACCATTTCTTTTTGTTGTAATAAACTAATTTTCTTTTTCACGGATTTATGCAAACATCTCTTTCCCTTTCCTTTCTTTGTCCTCTGTGTTCTTTCTATTTGGTTTGATGTGAGTGCCTTATACTCCTCTGGTGAAACAGGAAAGTTGGACCGTTCACCGCGTTCACCACATGGTGTTGTCAGAGGAGCAATCGAGGGAGTTCCCATTATATTCTATGATTACCGGGATTCTGAGAAGTCATGCTGATGTGCACAGCCTCGAGACGGTGGTGCATTTGGAGAACGACCTGCTCGATGCCATGAGGACGCACAATGTAAAGGTTAACCAGCATCTGATAAATGGGATTAAAGGACTCCACGAGGAGATGCAGCGTCGAGAGGTTCAAAGTCTGAAAGACCACAGTGACTCTCTGACTTTTGAGGCTGAGATCCATGATGAGCTGGTGACCTTGGAGAAGGAAAATGCTCGGCTTAGGGCCAGACAGCAGATTACTATGTCTCCCTGGTTTCTCGAGAAGCACCAGGTGTTAGCTCGAGTCCAGCACATGATTATGGTTAGGACTCGCCGTTTCATTGCAGCCATGGATATATTGAAAGAGAGATCTCGTGAGATCGAGCTTCTTACAGATTATATTGCCCAACTGCAAAATCTTCTGCTGGACAACAATATCGACTTTGAGGCTTTTGAGCGTCCGGAGGAAACTGTGGATCCTCAAACTCGGAGTTCTCGAGAGGAGCTGTTGATGAGGGTGCACGCTCAGGACACAGAGATCGTGGACCTTAAGGATAAATTGAATCAGTGTGTGAATTTCCTTAGCCTGCATGGGTATAAGGGGATTATTCATCCCTCCCCTGACAATCCTGTCAGGGAGGTGCTTGTAATAGTGTAGAATGCATGTACTTTTCTGTGAGTTTGCACAGTAGTGTGGAACGAATATTTATTTTACTCGAGTATTGATTTATAAAGCGCTTTTTAGGCCGGATGTAGAGTACACGGCTCTGTCATAGGAATCGGGTATGAATTCCTTGACTTGACACTGCGTTTTGCAATGTGTGTGAGGAAAGTTCCTCGAGTTTGTGTCCGGATGTTGAGTACACGGTTCTTAAGCGAGGATGGCCCTAAAGAGGGAGTCATCTCGATGACTAGTCGTGAATGCATTGCTATTAATGAAAAGAATATGTAATGTCTTTTATTGAATAATTTCCCGAGGACCCGGGTTAGCATTACATGTGAGAGTATAAAACTGACTGGATAAATAAAACAAATAAAACACATAATGGACAAATAGCGGACAAAGACTCAAACATAGAACTTGCGAAGATTCTGAATGTTCTACCATCGAGGAAGAATGGTTCCGCTATCATCCATGGCTTGTAGGCGGTAGCAGCCTGCTGGGGAAGTCTGGATAACCTTGTAAGGCCCTTCCCAATTTGCAGTGAGTTTTCCAGGGGCTTCTGCTCGACTGGCCTCGTTTTTCCTCAGTATGAGATCACCCACAGCGAGATCCGCGGCTTTTACCTTCTTGTTGTAATATCTGCGAAGGATCTCTTTATACTTGGCTTCTCGGATTCTGACGGCATCTCGACGTTCCTCGAGCAGGTCAAGGTTTAGCCGGATGTCATCATCATTGGTACTTTCGACGAAGTTTATGGTTCGAGGGCTCGACAGACCGATCTTGACTAGGAGGACGGCGTCCATACCGTAGACTAAGCTATATGGTGTCTCGTCGGTCGAGGAGTGGGCAGTTGTTCGGTATGACCACAGGACGTGAGGAAGTTTGTCGGCTCATGCCTCCTTGGCGTCATACAGCCTGGGCTTGATTCCATGCAGTATTGTTCTGTTGATGGATTCGGCCTGCCCATTGGCCTGGGGATGAGCTACGCTTGAGAAGCAGCGTTCGCTCTGCATTTCATCGCACCATGACTTGAAAGTATTGCTCTCGAACTGGGTCCCATTGTCAGAGACGATAACCTTCGGGATCCCAAAATGGCATACTATGTTCTGCCAGAAAAAATCCAAGACTTTTCTCCCTGTGATTGAGGCCAAGAGTTTGGCTTCTACCCATTTAGTGAAGTAATCTACTGTTACAATGACCCATCTTACTCCTCCTACTCCTTCCGGATGAAAGGGGCCGATGATATCGGTGCCCTATTGGTAGAATGGCCAAGGGCTTTGGATGGTGACCATCTCGTGTTGTGGCTCTCGGGTGATGGGAGAGTAGCGTTGACACTTCTCACATTTCTGTACCCATTGCTTGGATATGTGCCGTCGGTTTAGCGGTGGAACTCCGGTTAGGGTTACCTGCAAAACAAGGCCTCGGGGTCTCCCGAGGGTAGACACTCCGATGCTTAAGTCAGTGAAAAGGGTTATCAGAAAGTTTGGGAAGGTAGTTTGTTCGGCTATAGATTGCGTACCTGAATTGTGGTATGAGCTACCCTATTTATAGGTATGAGATTACCTGATAAATTCCCAAATCCAACTAAGTTTCAGGAATCTACACCGTCCTAAGAGTTCCGGTTGGACTCTTCCTATGGTTGGTGGGCCGGTACAGTCTCGGTGATGGATCTGGACTCGTCAGCAAGTGAATTGTATCCGTAGGGATTTTCTGTGGAGGACAAAGGAATCTGGAAGATCTGTGGTTTTGGTGGCATGGGAAAAGGTGTGCATGCCCAAAAATACAGGTGGTCTTAGTGTGCATAACTTTGTGGAACGATGCTGCGGTCACCAAGCAGATATGGGAACTGGTACTTAAGACAGATAACCTTTGGGTTAAGTGGTACATGGAGTCTATCTCAAGAATAAGGAGATATGGGAAGCAACAGCCACGGGAGACATTAATTGGCATTGGAAGCAAATCATCAAGCTCAAAGACAAAGTGAAAACAGGCTTTCAGCAACATAAATGGATTGGGTCTCCAACAGGTAAATACACTATAAAGTCTGGATATGAATGGCTTCAAGGAAATCATCAGAAAAAACATGAAAGCAAGATTGTTTGGAATAGGCTGAATGTCCCCAAGCATTGTTTCGTGACTTGGTTGTATTGGTGCGGAAGACTGTTAACTAGGGATCGGATGATGAGAATGAATTATGGTATCACCGACAACTCATGTGGATTATGTGCATCACATGTCGAATCTATGGAACATCTTTTTGATCAATGTAAGTTTGCCTAGGAACTTTGGGTTGGAATGAAAGTATGGTTAAAATTGGGGAATAATTCACTGGCTCCAAGAAATTGGCACAAGTTAGTGAATCTATGGAAATGGTCAAAGGGTAAACAGAGCTTCATGTTTGCTGCAATTACAGCAGGTATTTATCACATATGGACAAACAGAAACTTAGCTATTTTTGAGCACAAGGTGCACAAGCCACAAGGTGTTGTGTTCTGAGAATGAACACTTTTGTAAAGATGTGAAGATAGACTTTTTTTTTTGATAAGTAATATTACATTGACCATTTACTGAAAAAAAAAATCAATTATTAATTGGGACTATCATCTCTATATTTATCATGCAAATTAAGCCAATATTGTAAATTTTATCAGTACTGAAAAAACAAGTATCAATAATTCATAATTTACTAAATATTTATATTTATTATTTCTTAAAAAAATATTTTTAGGATAAGTATTAACTTTTAGTATTGTCGGGACGAATAAATATAAATATAGCTACGTTCTACTATATCTCGCATTTTTCCATAAAAAAAAAAAATAAAAAGAATGATTTCCAAACCGACTTGAGTATTTTCTCAAGTTCTATACATATCCCGCAAAGAAAAGAACAGAGTTCGGAGTTCCCCTATCTTTTTTACCTTAAACTTTTGCTTCTTTGCTTTACGGATTTCTTTCGTTTCAAGTTCATAAAATTTACCATGTCAAGTTCTTCATCGAGGAAGATGATCTCGTTGAGATCTCTAGACGGCAAGGTCTTCGAAATCGAGAAGGCGGCCGCTGTCGGATCACAGACAATCAAGCACATGATTGAAGACAATTGCGCGGATAAACCCATCCCGCTTAACAAGATTCTCAGCTTTGATTTGGCCCGAATCGTCGAATATCTCAAATTCCATAGCGAAAAAGACCATGATGACACAAACCTGAGATCTTTCGACGTCGAGTTCGTGAAAGTCAATCAGGCGACTCTGCTTCGCCTGAGCGTGGCGGGGGCATTTTCTGAACATTGAAAGCCTGCTCGAACTAACTGCTCGAGCTATTGCAGAGGGTCTCGGCCATGACTGACAAGGAAGCTGAGAAGTTTATCAACTACGTAATGCGGGATCGGATTTTACTCCCGAGGAAGAAGCGGTGATTCGAAGGGAGAATGCCTGGGCGTTTGAGTAGAAACTAACTATGAATACTACTATCAACTATCAATGTCAATTCATCTTATAAAGAGCTTGTTTTGAGTTGTTTTAATTATATTTTAGCAGTGAAATTGTTGTTCCTTCTTTTCATATTTTGGAATATTCATACTTAATCAATTTTCTCAAGGCAATCTTTACTCTATATTTTAGAGCTCTAACTCTATATAATTCTTTTACCAACTTATTCCTTGTTGGATAATGAGTGGATCATGTTTCTAGTCTGAATAATCATGAATTTGGCGATTGCGCGGATGATACCATCCCTTTTTCCATGATTCACAGCAGGACTTTAGCTTAAGTCGAGACGAACAATGACGAAAACCTGAGATCGTTCGACCAAGAATTCGTGAAAGTCGATCAGGGGACTCTGTTTAACCCTGCTCGACACTTTTGAAGCCGTGATGGACATAATCAAAGGCCAGACTCCCGAGGAGATTCTGTAGACTTTCAACCTCCTGAATTCTCATGCTTCCGGGAAGAAGAGCAGTGGAAGAATGCCTGGACATTTGAGTGGAAATCGATTGTGAATAGTGTCAATTATAATTTTAATAAATAACTTGTTAAGATTTATGTTAGGCTGTTAGCAATTAATTTGTTATTTTCTTTCATATTTTTTTTTTGAGATATTTATACTTAAATTTGTTTTCACTTTTCAGATTGTTGTTGTCTTCTTGATTGTTACAAAACATTTTGCCAGCGGCATCCGTAGATTACAGAGTTCAGGACTCCTTTATCTCTGCCAGACCGATTAGAAGAAGTATTGGATATTGGATAATGTTGTCTTTGCCTGAATCATTACCAAATTGATGAATATCCTTCAAGTTTTCACTTGATTGTTTCTGATCAGTTGTTATTTTACTCGAATTTTCTTCATTGTGAACTACTACATCAAGGTTGCAGTTTGGGAAGGCCAAATAGTCCATACAGATGAGATTTGGAACTTGGAGGATGTGATTTTAGACCGGAAAACAACAACGGAAGGCTTGTTGTACGCAAAGTATTCAATTCTCAAGAGTCCTCAACAGGAAAAGAGGACAATGTTCTTGCTGAAAAGCATCACAATGTTGAGAAAAAGAAACTTCAGTGACTTCAAATTTCCTGTTAACTAATGTACATCAGAGTATATACTGACATGATTTACATATCCTAGAGAAAACATGGAACTTGCTCCAGTGGGTTGTCCAAAGGAAACAACCTTATTGAACAATTTTAAAACCATCAAACATTCAATAATAGAAATTGCAGTAACTGCTCTTGAGCAAGAGACATAATGAGCATTAAGCCGCGATAGGAATCTGTCAAAGCTGATGGAGGATGATAATCTGAAAAAAGATGGTAAATGATGTGAAAACGTAATTCCACTGAATTTTCTATAATAACATAGGAAACTAAAGAGGCTGAGCTTTTAAGAGAAGAAGTACAATGTACAATAACTTAAAATCAGTGAAAGAGGAACTTGCCGGGATTTTAACGAGGATAGAGCACAGAAATTGAAGGAACGTGTTTAATTTTGTAATAATCGTCTCCTTCTTGGCCATCTTCCATTGTCACCCTGTCACAAAATTCATAAGGCATGCCACCAAACTTTATTTCCTTGAGGCCTTTGACAAATATCAACCCATGGGGAACCATGAACAGTGAATCACAATCCCAAATTTCCAAATGAGACAGTTTAGGCATGGATCCTTCGTCCACCCTCCAATATTCTAGGTTGGGTTGTCTGTTAAAAATCAAAGACCTGAGTTGAGGGAAACCTCGTTCATGGCAAATCATGCATTCCCCCATATAAGCATCACGTCCTAACACTAGGGATCGCAGCTGAGGAAGCTGCCCCAATGCTTCCATTGGGTCTTCCTCCATGTTATTTCCTGATAACCTTAACATAGCCAGACCTTGTAGAAAGCCATTTTCATAATTTGGAAATTCAACCAACTTTGCATCAAAGTACAGCCGATGAAGATTTTTACACGTTAGAACCTTCAGCAAAAGGTCATATCCTTCTTCTGTACTAATGAAATCACAATGATCAATGGAAAGGTTTATCTCATGCAGATTTTGACCGTTCATGTTGATGGAATACAACAAAGCATAAAGATTGTAATCATCTTTCACAATGGCATAAAGGGCCCGGAGATTGATCAATTCGGAAAGGTCTGCAATTTCATCCACCTCACCTTGAAGTGCCCAAAGTGTCTCCAGCTCTCTCAGACCATGTAATCGAAGTTTTCCAACATCTGTACAGTGTTTGAAACTGAAATATAAGTGCCTCAGTCGCTTCATTCTCCAAAGAACATCTGGAATTTTTATTTCATACTTAACCTCTAAATTAAGGGTGTGCAACAGTGGCAACTCAGCCACAGATGATGGCAATTCATGCAATTTACAATACTTAAAACTTAAGATCCTGAGATGGATCAAGTCTTGAAACTCCACGGGAAATGTTTGGCCTTGAAAGTTGAAACCTTCGAATTTAAGGACTCTCAGCAACTTCAACTTCTGCATAGCAACATGTCGCGGCCAAATCATTTCATTTTCTGAATATCCACTAACTGTACTTAGGCAAAGAAGTGATCGAGTTTGCTGCCAATTCTCCAGAGCAATACTGGAAATGGAATTTTCCTCCAAATCAATGTGAATGACTAATCTATGAGCAACATCATCAGTGTTCACCATGGACTGGTTTACTTCTTTAGGATTGATAATCTTGACAAATTCTTCTTCTCTACCTTTTTCCAAACATAAGTCTCTCATTATATCATGAAGGCGACACGAATGAAACCTTTTATTTAGAGAGAACTCATCCACTTTCAGCTGCACCATAGACCTTTGGCCTAATTCGTTCAAATATCTTTTAGCAACATCCAATAAAGTTTCTCCATTTGTGCGATGTTTTGACAAAACGAAGCCCTCCGCCATCCACAGTAAATATAGATGATCTGCTCTTATCTCTTCATCCTCTTTAAAACAACCCAAGTAAAGAAAGCAGAGTTTTAAATGATATGGCAGTTCATCATAACTCAATGACAAAACTCGGCCCACTGATCCTCCATCTGTCTCCCCATTGTCTTCCATGTTGTGAAGGTATAAACCAATATGCCTGTTCACTATTTCCCAATCTGCTAAAGAGTCCTTATGTTTCAGGATTCCTCCTAGCACAGAAATTGCAAGTGGTAGACCTCCACACTTGGATACCAATTCCCTTCCAATATCCTTAAAACTTGGAACTGTCTCAAAATCTGAATGAAAATGTTATACTAACATGAGAAACTCTTTTGTGATTTCTATGAGACCATATGTTCATGTATACTTTACCACAAATCATCTAAAATCTACTCTTATAAAGGATTACAGAAGTTTGTGAGAAACATTATCCAATTGTGCATACTTCACACTCTTAAAGGAAGAAAGTAAATTATGCAATTTCAAGGAAATATCATACAGAAGAAGAAAGGCACATGAGTTCAGATTCTGACCTGTTGTTCCACTTGAGAATGCTATTTTCTGAAGCAACTCCCAACCTTCTGTTTCGCTCAAGCATTTAAGCTCATAAAGAAATCCAATCTCTGCAACTTTTCTATTACGAGTCGTGAACAACACTTTGATATCTCCTGTGGCAACAGGAAATGCAGCAAGAATGCTCTTCCAGTCATCAACTTTCCAGATATCATCTAAAACGATCAAACATTTACTCTCCATCTGCACTTGGTAAAGCTGTTGGACTAACTCTCTACCTTCCATGAATCTTACATCATCCTTCTTCTCAGGAAGAAGCTGCATCAATAGATCTTGCAGAATCGCCTTAATTTGAGCTTGTTGAGTTACACAGACCCAAGCAAAGCGCTCAAAGTAGCGTTGAACATCTTTATGTTTATACACTTTTCTTGCAAGAGTTGTCTTCCCAAGACCACCCATTCCCCATATGGAAATGATCCGGTGGTTCTTGTGATCATCAGTGACAACCGACACTAATTTCGCGATATCATTCTCCATTCCAACAAAGTGATCCTCAACTTCATGGGCATAAGTTTGTCGAACCCATTGTTGGTATTGCTCATTCTGACTTGAAGAGCTCTCTCCATCTCCACCAATGGCCTTGATATCATACCTTTGAAAACTTGCTGTGATGCTGCTAATCTCATCTTTGACATTTTCAATCTCATTTCCAATTTTATGAAGAGACCTAAGTTCGCCGAAAATACCAGCAGACCTCTTGAGAAATTTCCTGAAACCTCTTCTTCCTGGTGATTTCTTAGCTGCAACTTGGACTGCATATGTCTCCACAAGATCTTCAATCCGATAAGCGAGACTCCTGATTTCCCTTAACCAGTTCCGAACGATTTCATCCTTACAGCTCTTGGACTCTGCATCTTTGAGAAAGCACAGCATCCGCTTTAGCTCTTTCCGCACTTCTTCAACTTGACCAGACACTTTGTACAGAAAAGTTGCTTCTTCCACCAACAAATTCCGAAGGGTTTCCAGGACAACCGAGACAATGGCTTCAGCCATCTTGAAATGTTAGTAAGGTGACTGAAAAATACAAATCTAGCAAATTCTTGATAAAAATAAGCTCAAGAGGTGATCAAGAATCAATATATTTCCCTGTTTTACTCTGAGACCTGATTTGTTCACATTGGACTCTGGTGGAATTTTCATCATCATAAAATAATAAACATTCTTAGTTGACTACTTTGCAAGTACTGGTATTAATAATTTAATTCAAGAGGTCAAGTATTTTATGAATGCATTGCTGCAAGTTGCAAATTGAATTTGACTTTTTCCCTACACTAATTAGGCATCCAAAGCAAAAGTCAACCTTCTCACTTACCAATGATCACTTGAAGCCATCTTTGACTAATCCCACCTCATCCTCATCATCTTGATTGATTCTTGATTTAGGCACCTTACGCGCTGTCAAACTAAAAAATTCCTAATCAATTTAGGTCATAATACCCTCTCCCATTAATTTTATAATAAGCCTTATGAATAGGATTGAGTTCAGAGTGCAGAGGACAATTTGTATACAACACTTGAAAGTTGAAATACTAGGTAATAATACTTCTATTCCACTTGATATTATTCTTCTATCAATAATCGCAGCAATCTAGCATTTTTTTAATTTTTTTTTTATTTCTTAGATTTCCAATATAATCTTTAAGTGGAATAAACACTACCTACAATTAGGGGTGTTCACGGTCCGGATTGATACCAGCAATCTGGCATTTTTTTAATTTTTTTTTTATTTCTTAGATTTCCAATATAATCTTTAATTGGAATAAACACTACCTAGAATTAGGGGTGTTCACGGTCCGGATTGGTCCGGATTGATAGAAATCCATAACCAAACCATTCATTACTGTTTGAAAATATTTCAATCCGTAACTGAACAGGATTGGTATATAATCCGGACCAATCCAATCCGTTTTTAACGGTTTGATTTGGGCGGATTGGCGGATTGGGCTTCTGATTGGACATTTTCATTTTGGTCAAAAAATTAAACATTTTTTTTGTTGTTGGACCTTTTTTGGGGGGCTTTTCTTGATTTTTTTTTTGGCCTTTTTCGACCTTTTTTTGGAGGCTTTTCTTGGAAAAAAAATAGTCTGTCCGTTAATCCGGTTGACCGGATTAACCGGTTTTTAATTTTTCAATCTCCGGGTTAAAAATATAATTATAATCCATCCGTTAATCCGAACCGATGATCGGATTGGACGGTTCCACCGGTTTGAGCCAAACCGTGAACACCCCTACCTAGAATCACTGATTAAAAATCAATTCACGAGTTATATTCGTATGTATCTTGAAGGAATACCAATGCATAGTGTTTTTCACTACAGCTATGTGGCAATTATGATTTCAGTAACTTTGAAAAACTCTACTGTGAACTCTTTGTATTTCTTCTATCTTAAAATTATTGTAGATTAAACTAAAAAATAATAATGTAAGTTGGACAATAATTTCGGGATAGAGTGAGTACTAATTATCAATATATATACTTTACAATTTGGCGCTACATGCTAGTACTATTCTTTAATTGTGAAGTAAGAAACCAACAAAGTCTACGATGAAGAACACCTTCTTCTGGCAAGTCTAATAAGTTTACCATTGTTTCCCTTTGTTGAGTGATTCTAATCCCTTGATCATGATGGATTTATTCTAGAAAAGACATCGCTACCGATTCTATATAGGAAATGGTTCCTTTTCGTTTCGTTTTTTAATTACTTACTGCAAGCCATATTGCCCAAAAAAAAGGAATAAATTCCAACCGACTTAGCACCATGAAACCTGATCAAGACTAGGAAAAGGAACGGTTTTGGCCTTTTGGGTACTATAAATAACCCACAAGAGGGGTTATCATAGTTCCACATCCAGTCTTATTTAAAACTTCTCAGCTTAAAACAATCCCTTCCGTTCTTAAAGTTCCTTCAAAGTCCCATAAAACACCATGTCAAGTGCAGCTGATTCATCAGAGAAGAAGATGATCTCCCTGAAATCTTCGGATGGGGAGGTGTTTGAAGTCAAGGAATCCGTGGCGGTCGGATCCCAAACCATCAAACACATGATCGAAGACGATTGTGCGAGCAATGTCATCCCTCTTCCCAACGTAGCTGGAAAGACTTTGGCAAAGGTCATTGAATATCTGAAACGCCATTACCCCGAACCAAAGGAAAAGGACGATGATTTGAAGACGTTTGACTCTGATTTTGTGAAGGTAGATCAGAGGACTCTGTTTGACCTCATCTTGGCTGCCAATTACCTTAACATCAAGGAATTGCTTGATTTAACGTGTCAAACAGTCGCGGACATGATCAAGAGCAAGACTCCCGAGGAAATTCGCGAGACTTTCAATATTAAGAACGATTTTACTCCGGAGGAAGAAGAAGTTCGCAGGGAGAACGCCTGGGCGTTTGAGTGATTTTATTCCGGAGGAAGAATGATTTGTTTGTTAATTTGATTATTTTTTTTATATTGAGAATTTGTCGAAGCAGTTTTTTTTAATATAAGTATCATACAAGTGTTATTTATTCCAGCGGTTTATTCATACTTTAATTTTGCTTTGGCTTTTGTCTGGTTCTTATTTGTTCTTAACAAGAACTAGATGCTTGTCCCGGGCAAATGTCCGGGGGCGTCTCACCTAATAAATTAATATGTAAATAATCAAAACTGATTAGGAATGAATTTAGTTTTTGATGAAAATAATTGATTGACCGAAAATTAATTTTTTCAGAAGTCCTAAATAAATGGAGAAGGAAAATTTCATACACTGTCAAATTCAAAATTTGAATGAACATGGCCATCTGATCTCTTCGTTAATATTGTAAATATATTTTTTATTTTTAAAGGATGTGACACGTGGCAGAATGATTTATACAATATGGTGCATTTGGAGCCAAAACATTTTAATAAAAAATTGCAACATCAATATCATGTTTTCTGCTTTAATAGGGTAAAAGAGATAACAAAAAAATAAGTCACTTTAGTAAGCTTTTTTTTTTGTTTTTTGGTACAATGAATAATTTTGTAGTGAATGGTTTTCGTGATTGCGAACCTTTAATTTTTGCTAGCTCTATCAAAAAACTGTTTATTTTAATCGAATTTGTAAGTCGACAGAAAATTAGTACATTGATGCAGATGTTTGCGCCACCACAACTATAAACCTACGAGCTAAGAAAATAACATAAGAAGCAATCTATGTAAACTACTAGAAACCGAAATTGGTGAGACAATAGAACTTATACCAAGAAGTTATACTGTGTAGAATTATTTGTTTTGGGTCACGAAAGGGAGAAGATATTACTACTTCAAAAGATTACACCACAATATAACTGGGATATGCTACTCCCACTATCGTGGTAGAGCCAGCCTAGATCTCCTTGAGGCGCCGAACCCAGTCGTGTAAGCCCACTTGGATTCGATGCCGCTAGAGTTGCCAAAAAGTCGGCAAAAAAGTTACATTTTCTATAACTATGTCTAAGATCAACTACCCAGTTTCTTTTCAAAAGCTCCCTAATTGCACCAACCAAGCTTCCATGCACGCACGGAAGTCTATTGTTGTCAAGAGCCATGACGCAACATATGAGGTGAAAATTTCAATCTTTTTGCTTCAGCGCGTTACCATGACGCAGCCTAACACGTCCTCTGTTCCAAGTTGACAAATCATAATAACCTTGTCACGAAGTTGTGATGGGTATCATACTAATAATTATTAAACTTACTCTAAAATGTAATAAAGCGACAAGTAGGATCGAATCTCACAGGAGGTAAACAAACATCAAGTTTAAGAAACAGAAACCGAAACCAAAAAGAAAGGATTTTAATTGTAAAAGGAAATTTCTAAAACTATAATGGTGATGAGAGAATCAAATTAAGCAAATGATTTAACTGTTATTTCCACTTTAGTTGCTAACTAATTATTAACCTAGCATTGGTAACAAAATGATGGTCGAATCTCCTAATTAAATCCTTAAGCTCTTTTCGAAGTCATAAGGGTATCTTTACAACTAATCACAAGCCTATATTTTTATGGTTGCATTTAATTGTAGAGTCATTAAATCCATCTCATATGGCCAACCATTCCTTACCGGTATATTCCTATCCGGTAAGGAACCCTAAACTTTTAGGTTTAAGTCATGGCCTATTTCAACAGAGCTAAATTTGATATCTTATTCTTAAGTATGCTAAATTCACAAACACAAAGCAAATATGTGATCAAGATAATTGTTATGAAATTATAAACGGAAGAAATAACCATTAAAATCACCAACGAAGTAAAATAAATCTTTAGACAACATTCATGTATTTTAAGAGTTGAAAACTAAATTACTCAGACATAATTAAAAGAAAACAAACGCAAAACGAGTGTATGACAGCAGCAACGGGCTGCTGCCCTTCTCTTTTGTTGCGCGCAGTCGAAGAACTCCCGAAGTGATACTCCAAGTCTTGCGTCCAAACAGAGCCACCGCCGACTTCCCCAAAAACCCACGGCCAGCCCCCTCCTTTGTCACGTTTTTTGCTTTTTATAGTAGAGGATGAGGGCTGCCAAAACTAGAGACAAAAATTGGGATTTTCACTTCCATGCGGGGCCACGCAAGTTTGGACAAAAACTTGCCCAATGTGATGAAACAGTCTTTTTTAATAAAGCAACTTCTTAACCATATTAGGAAATGCAGAAAAGAAGAAAAGAAAAAGGAGATTCAGACTGATCAAGAAAGAAGAAAGAAAGAAAAGAAAAGAAAAGAAATGAAGGAAAGAGGAAGAAGGAATCTGTTTCATTCAAATCCTGCTTAATCTTTCTGATAACATCCCCCTCAATCCTCATTTTAATAACTAACCTGACTAATCATCCTAACCATGATTACAAGAAAATTGCTAGGAAAGAGCTTGAGCGACAGCTGTTGATTCTGGCAGCTTCTTGCTCAAGAAACGTACATGACAGGAATGCTTACATCAGACTAATAAAAGAATAAAAACGAAAACAGTAAAAATAATTTATCTTAACCCTAATATAGTAATTAGAATTGCCGGTCATGACACCCAACTTCCCTCTCTTCTTCTCGGCCAAACTTGGACTTAAGAGCTGGAATTGCACTTTTGATCCTTCAACCCTTCAGCTCTAGCTTTCATTCCTTGCCAATTCTCTCAATATTCACTTCAGCCCTTGAGTTTATTTTTCTTCCTCAATTAAGTCCATTTTCGTCTACTTTTCATTCCAATTATTTTCAATCTTTTTAATCCTGCAAAACAATTATCTTATTAAGTAAATATTCTTTAAAGCACATAAAAATATAACAAAGTCTTAAGAAAGCTATATAAAAATATATGTAAATAATTGACTCATTAAGTTGATCCAAGTATGCATTTTTTAGCTTCAGAAATTCGTCCAGTTTTGAACATCCAATAAAATTTAAATATGGTTATCAATAGGAATTTAAATATAACATATTCAAACTTTCCCAAAAAAGAAAAAAAAGCTTCAGAAATTCATGATGTGGAGATATTTGCAAACGGGGTCCTCGTTTTTAGATGACTAACACCCTCAATCAATTTGTTTTAGGGCATCACAATGGTAAATTTATGGCCGTTTATGACTTCTATTCAAGCCCACATGTCAGGTTTTTTTTTTTATTTTTGTTTTTTTGTTTTTTTTTTTTGTTTTGGGGGGGTCTCCGGTTTATATTTATAAATTCCATTTGTGGGTCTGGATCACTCTCTCTTTTCTATTTTTGTGGTTTATGAGTTTATGATTAAAGATACTCCTAGTGTGCCGAAAAAGTGAAGGAAATAAGAGAATATCAAGAGAGGAGATTAATGACAGTAATGATCAATCGAAGCGAAAACAATGGCATCAGTTTACTGGAGGAAATCAAGGGGTAAATATAGCCAGTCAAAGCAGATTTGCAGGAGTACCAAATTCCTCCATTCATTCGAAATTTTCTATTTGTATATTTCAGTTACATTTGTGTAGGTAGAGATATTTGTATATAATAAAGGGAACAAAACTGAACAAAACTTGTGACGTTCCACGACTTAACACTTGAATAGCTATTGTCTACATTTAAGTCATGAAAACAAGCTGACTAGTTGCAAATTTTTTTAATAGATTTGTACTATTGTCTACAATAAGGTCACGAAAACAAACTAGCTAGGTGCATTTTTCTTCCCCGATCTCTATGCTCTTATGGTTTTTGACACAACTCTTTAGTTCTCTATCCATTCCAAGTTGAAACTAATAGTTACGTTGGTCATATTTTTCTTACTCTCCTTCACGTAAGCCTTCAATTTTCTCCAAAATTTCTGGAATTTCGGAAATGGTGGACATATCTGCAACCCTCCTTCTCTTTCGGAGTAGTGGAGGATCTCAATTTCTGTCACTTTCCACAACTCAGTAAGCGTTGAAAACGAAGTGTCCGCATCATAACTTTTCCATATCAGTATATCATAAAATGGCCTCGAGAATTCCTCGTGCCCCTCCTCATATTCGCATCTGATGCTTCGAGGGCGACAAATCCACAAAACACCCAGCAAAAATGCACTATCAGGTGGTAAAGCTGACTCTTTCCACAGCAATTCAATAGTAGACAAAGCTGACTCGGTTTGCATTATTAGTTGAGCATCCACTAAATGGAATACCGTATTCATTGGGAAGTCAATGGTGATTGAAATTTCAGAGCCTTTGAGTGCTGTTAGAAATCCCTTAAGCTGAACAAACCACCAATCATAACTAGTGGTGCCCGGTGAGTATGCAAATCTGATACGAGAGATCCATTTGAGTGCGACTCCATTGAATGATACCTTAAGGATCGTCAAGTTTTCGCGGTGAAATGGAATTCTGTAATCAAAAACCGCGATGCAAGGCACATGGAAATAAGCCTCTTGCAAATTGCGGAGGTCCAGATGTATTTTCTTCAGTGACCGGCTCGCGATATTGATTGTTGTTAATTTTCTGAAACCTTTGATCGACAACTCTTCAAGTTGTGGGAATTTTCGAGTCCAGTAGTCCATGAAAAAACAGTCTCCCGACCAATGATCGAGGAACAAACTTTTGACATTTTGGTATACTGAATTTACGAAAATTTAGCCGTTCAGAAGCAGTTGTATATCCCCCGTAGTAGAATTTACAAGCTAGAGATTCCAAATTCGGTGCTTCATCCACTTCAACAGTTTGATGGTAATGTAATCTAACATCAATTTCCCTAAGCTTGTGAAGATTGGTAACCTTGAAGTTTAATTTGTTGTCAAACTCTCCGGCATGGCAATCATCAATCTCCAGGATTTCAATGAAAGGGCAGCCCTTGATTATACTCTCGAATGTCCTCCCGGACAAATGTATTTCGGCAAGAGATAGCCTTTTGAGGCTAGGCCACGTTATTGTGAATCTATCCGGCCATGGAAGCAAGTTACAGCCCTTTAGACATAACTCCTCCAACGTTGTAACTTGAGAAACAGATAAAGGCAAGGCATGGAAAGTCATGGACAGGTTAAGGCTTTTCAAAACTTGTTTAATGGCTAATTCAATGCATTGGTCATAAACATCTGAAATTGAATCCCGAGAGCACCGCAATTTGAAGCTCTCTAAACCAATATTTTGGTTTTGGTACCTTTCCAAAGTGGATACCATATACTCACGTTCTCATTTTTTACTCTTATCCTCTCTTGAACAGGGTCGCAAATCGAAATCCAAACTAGGGCACGTGTGCACGGCGCTCAACAACTGCTTCGATAAGATACTTAATCGAATTGCTCCTTTGGATTTGAGATACTCCCTCCATCCCATAATTATTATCCAGTTTGAGTTTTCATTTTTAGTTCAAATTGTACTAAAAATAAAATCTCAAACGGGACAATAATTTTAGAACAGAGGGAGTACTGATGAATAATTTCTTCCGGCAGATTTGATAGGCTTCCCATGGCGGATCAAATCCTTTGTATTGTGATATGATAGACCTAATTTGCGTAAGAAAAAAGCAGCCAATTCGACGTGATAAATAACAATTCACATTGCGGTGGTTGACAACGAAAACTATCTTTCCAACAATAACAATTAAAGGTGATGTTATGCCAGAATTACAAAAGGTTGCAACATGTAAATGTTCCTCGTGCAGATGGATTTCTGGCATTAAATTAGAATGGATTGACAATTTGGATACTTCTTGGTTGGTAAAATTGAAGGAATTCTAGCCTACATTCGAGGATATATTAGTTTCAACTTACAATGAAGAAATATTTGTGAAGGTAGAACAGGGGACTCTGTTTGACCTCATCTTGGCAGCAAATTACCTAAACATTAGGGAATTGCTGGATGTAACATGTGAAACAGTGGCAGATATGATCAAGGGCAAGTCTTCTGAGGAAATTTCAATGACTTTCAGCATCAAGAATGATTTCACTCCCGAGGAAGTAGAGGAAGTTCGCAGGGAGAACACCTGGCCTTTTGATAGAGAATTTGTCAATTTAGTTTTTATATATAATTATTATAAAAGTGTTTTCTACTTCAGCGATTTATTCATACTTTAACTTGCTTTGGATTCTGTCTGGTTCTTATTTGCTCTCAACAAGTATAAAAACAATAAGTCGCTTTAGTAAGCTTTTTGTTTGGTATATAATGATGGTTTTGTAGTGAATGGGTTTTGTGATTGCGAAATTTCAGTTAGCAGGAACGATGTCAATGAAATCCATAATCTAACAAATAGCAAGATGCGTTGTAATAGATCATATCCCATTAACGTTTTCGCCATCAAAACTATGCCAAGAAATAACATAAGAAGCAATCAATGTAAAACTAGAAGCCGAAATTGGTGAGAAAATATAACCTATACCAAGGAGCCATTCGCATATACACTAAAAAGCAGAATACAACTAAAATTGAGGTGAACATTTCAATCTTCTCGCTTCGTCGCGGGTCCATGATGACACAGCCTCACAAGACCTCCATTCCAAGTTGAAACTGATAATAACCTCGTTACAAAGTGGCTCCGAATATGCGTTTTTCAGCTTCAGAAATTCATCTTGTGGAGCATTTGCAAACTTTGGCCTCTTATGGAGTAGCAAGAGCGATTACCTATGCCCGCATTAGCTTCAGTATGTTGAAAAATCTCAATACATGTGACATCCCACAACTTAGCAAGCTGAACAAAACTTGAATTGCCTAGCCAATGATCCCTTTTCAGTATCAGTATATCATAAAGTAGTTTAAGGTCATTAACGTCGAACCAACATTGGAATGTGATGGTTCGAGGCCGGCAAAGCAAAAAAATGCCCAGAAGAACTGAACGAGCGCAACATGAAAACAATGTTCTCCCTTGATTCTGTACAACAAGACCCCGAATCTCTGGGAGATCTCTTGGAAATGATTCGACAGGAGCTGTTAGCCATACCATATTGGAGATAACAGTAACGAACGTTTCAGACCCCGCGAATGCTGTTAAGAATTCCCTAAATTCTTCCAACCACAAAGTGTCTAGATTGCCCAAGCATTGTAATTTGATGTGAGACGTCCATCTATACGAGGCACTTGCGAAAGATAACTTGGGTGTAAATTTACTTTTTTCGGAACTGTGGTTCTCGTACTCGAAACAGGCCATGTTTGGCACATCAAAGTGACCCTCTTCCAATCCTTCAATGTTTATGAGCTGTATTTTCTTCAGCGATGAACTCGATATATCGATTCTTTGCAAGGTACTGTATCTTTGGAATGATAAATCTTCTAGTTGTGGGAATTTAAAGCTCCAATCAACAGAAAACTTGTCATTGAATCCCAGATTATAGTTCAGGGACAAAATTTTCAGATTCCGGTACTCAGATGCACCAAAAGAAATCCAACAATCCGTCTCGTGTCCCGATTTTGTGCCTGTACAAGATACGAATCTCAAGTTTGGTGCATCATTCACTTCAACAGTTTGCCGAGTTCAACAGCGCATCCAGTTGCTCAAGATAGTAAAGATTGGTGATCTTGAAACAAAAATTTTTGGGAGCCAACAAACGGCAACAATTATCAATTTTGATGATTTCAATCAAAGGGCATCCCCTGATCATATTCTCAAATGTCCCCTCATCGAAAGATACATCACCAAGAGATAGCCGCTTGAGATTAGGCCACATTATCGTTCTCCCTTGCGGCTCCAAAAGACAATGGGCTAAACTTAATTCTACCAAAGTTGTAACTCTAAAAACAGAAAGATAAGACATTGGAGTTGATTTTATGGCCCATTGATAGATTAAGGTTTCTGAGACCTTTCCTTGCGGCTAATTCGATATATTGTTGGTAAGGACTCCTATATTGTTCACTAAAAATCTGCGTGAACTTCAATGTGAAGGTGTCTAGACCAATATTTTCCCCATGATACCTAACCAAAGTAGATAAAATATAATCAAGTTCTTTATCCACATCGTATGAACTTTTTTGATATTCATCAAAAACCAAGGCGGAACGCGTACTTGCGGTGCTTAGCAGCTTCTTTGATAAGATACTTGCTCGAATTGCTTCTTTTTCTTTGATAAGATACTTGCTCGAATTGCTTCTTTGGGTGTGAAGTAAGAAAGTATATGATGAAGAACACCTTCTGGCAATTCTAATAAGTTAACCATTGTTTCCCTTTGTTGACTGATTTCCGGAATCCTTAGATCATGGATTTATTAGGGTTCTTTTTCTTTCTGTTTTCCCAAAACTTTCCTTATATAAACCATCCAAAACCAAACGGCAAAGAAGTTTTCCAACTTGGAATCGGTATCATCAAGGAAAAAGGTTTCCTGATTTTCGAATTAATATTCCTAATTTTCAAAGGTAATGGCGGCATTAAACCCTAAAATCAAAACAAGCTTCGGGGTGGGTTCTCCCAAACTTAAGTTGGTAAGAGTATTCGTAAAAGATTATAAAATTGGGGTTTGTTCTCTATTTATAGTGATAGGGTTACCTGTTTATGAAACATTCTTGATAGGAAAGAAAGCTTCTTGGGCCGCCTCTAAAACGTGGGCTAGGTTTGGTTGGAGGCCTATTATTTTACACTCGCCAAACTATTTAGCTATAAAGAATCCGATCTTTAGGGTATATAGTTCCCCTGCTTTTTCTTTTTTTTTTTTTTAAGGTACATTGGTATTCAGAAGTATCAGCCATGGTAAACCTATGCGAACTGCCGGAAGACATTATTTGTGAAATAGTTTCTTATCTCACAGCTAAAGAAGCAATTTCATTAAGTATCTTGTCGAAGCAGTTTTTAAGAGCAGCGCGCACGAATCGAGCTTTGGTTTTTGATCTTGGGCAGAGGCCTCTAATTTGTGATATAGCGGAAAGATGCAAAAAAGTGCTTGATTATGTAGTGTCCACTTTGGTTAGATACCACAAGGAAGATATTTGTTTAGAGACCTTTACATTGATGGCTAATCCAAATTTTCAGAGGCAAAATCGACGAGCAGATCTTCATTATCAATGTATTGGATTAGCCACAAGTAAGAGCCTCAAAAACCTAAATTTGCAGCACTTCTGGGTGTTGCCTCTATCGATTTTGGAAGGGAAAACATTGGTGCAACTTAGCTTACATTGTTGTTCTCTTCGTCAGCCAAACCGAATAATGGGTCCTAATCTCAATTTACATAACTTCAGTGCCTTACCTTCATCATCAGTTTGTAAAGGTTTTTCCTTGGTTCAACTAAACTTGTGTACTTCACAGCATAAAGAGAGAATAATGTGGCCTAATCTGAAACGGCTATCTCTTCGAAAGATATCTTTTGATGAGAGGACGTTCGCGATTATGATCAAGGGCTGCCCTTTAATTGAAATCTTTGAGATTGATGAATGCTGCCAAAATACACATCCCTCCGAATCATTTAGTTTCAAGATTACTAATCTTCACAACCTAAAGCAACTTAAAGCTGGGTTATCTTATTGGCAACGCGTTGAAGTAAAAGCAGCTCCGAATTTGGAGTTTGTAGATTGTATAAACTTCTCTGGGCACTCTAGTTATGACCAACTCAGATTTCTCAGCTCAGAATACCGAAGTGTTAGAATTTTGAAGCTGTTTAACGCAGGATTCGAAGGCAACTTTTCAAAGTATTCCGTCCATTGGACACAAAGATTTCCGCAACTTGAAGAGTTATCAATCCAAGGTTACACCAAGTTGGAAAGTATCAATATATCAAGTCGGTCATTGAAGAAATTACAACTGATAAGTATCCCCCGATTGCAAGTGGCACATTTTGATGTGCCCAACATTGCTCTCTTCAGTTATGAAAACCGCATCAACAGCAGCTTCGATGTTATGCCCAAGTTATCATTTACAGTTGGCTCGGGCAGATGGATCTCTCGGATCGATTTCGAATGCAACCATTACATGGGTAGTTCGTGCTGGGTAAAGTTGAAGGAATTCCTGACATCACTCAAAGGGTCCGACACTTCCATCTTTCTTAGTTTCACAAGTGGTGTGGCGGATATTCCAATGGCGTTTCCTATAGGTCGCGATGTCCCAGATATCCGAGAAGTTTTCATATCCGCGAGGGACCCTTTTCATGGTAATAGGTATTCCTTAGGTATTTTCTTGATTTGTTGCCCTCGAACCATTACATTCTGTTGGACAGGTTACAAGGATCAGAAGCTATTGTCCAAAATGTGTTGGACAGATTACAAGTACCACAAACTATTGTACGAAATGCTTGTGGTGGAAAATGTTAATAATCATCATCCGGGCCATTCAAATCTCAGGCTTGTCGAGTTGTGGAACGTGACAGATATTGAGATTTTCAAAATTAATAAGGATAGGGAAAAAATCCAGTACTCTAACAAAGAACGAGTTTTGCAGATGTATCAACCATTGCCGGACTGCGGGGAATTTATGGAGCAATTGAAAGCTTTCTATGAGAAGAGTCAGAAGAGTGAAGATATAGCTATCAGTTTCAATTTGGAATGGAGAAAGAAATTAATGTGAGGTTATACATGATCCTGAGGAAGCAAAAAAAGATTGAAACGTTGTCATCAGCGAGTAGTAGCCGTTTGAGCAGGTAAGATACACATTGTACTTGTGGTTCTTGGAGATTTACATTTAGGATAGTATTAGTAAAAGTACACTAGGTATGGTTGAATATCCCGTGGATATTCCAAGTTTTTCTTTCTCCTATAATTCCATTTTTCTTTTTCTACCTAGTAAATGAATTTTATTTTATCTTTATTTCGTTTTATTAAATTGATGAATATTAGACAAATTCTTTTGAAAACAGTTATATTCAAATCCACTAGAAGTTCCTGCTATAGGCATTGGAGTAAAACCTTTGGTAGAAGACACGTTTCCCTGCAAGCCAAAAATTCCAGCATTGTTGGCAACAAATGCACTGTTCTCTGAATTCAGAATACCACCAATATTAGGCTTTAGTTGTTTCTCTACTCTTTGCACCGTAGCATATGCTTGATTTATAGTTGGAGGAGGATCAATCAACAGAATTTGATCCTTAATCGCCTCATAAGACTTATTCAGTCCCATCAGAAAATCAGTGAGCTTATCTTTTTTGATCTCTAATCTGTAAAATTGTAGCAACATCAGCAGTACAAGCCGACAAAGGGCGATAGTGATCATACGGAGTGAGTTGTAGTACTTTACAAGTGAATTATCGCCTTGTTGAACAACAACTCGCTCCTTCCTCATGTTGTACAGCTTGTTGCAATTGGAAGTCCCGTATTGCTCTGCCAGATCCTCCCAGGGTTGCTTTGCAGACAGTGCATACATGTAGGTATCAGCAATTTCTCTTGAAAGTGATGCCATAATCCATGACATCACTGTAGAATCCACCTGCTTCCATCTCACATGTAGCAGTGAATCAATCGGCGGCTCCGGACAACTGCCGTCGATGAACAGAATCTTCATCTTTAATTCCAATGCCGTATGCATTGACCTACTACAAACCAGATAATTATGCTCATCCAGAGCCACAGAAACCAGAACAAGTCTAGGATGTTCAAAAGAATGCAAGGTGAGAGTAGCTTCTCGAATTCTCTGTTGCTCAGCTTGCCTCTGAGCCGCAGAATACTCAAACTTGTTCATTTCTTGAAATCAAACAGAAATCTGAGACGGTAGAAATCAATCTGTAGTATAGAAGATTTAATCTACGGTTGTAATTCTGGAGTCGAGCCTTTGTGGCTCTGATACCATGAAAAGCACCTAAGGGTTTGCCATGTACGAAACAAGAAGAAAGCAGAAAGCAGAAGGCGGTTACTCAGAATCAATTTGGGAAAAAATGATTTTTGATTAAACTGAATTTCTTAACTTAGAAGCTTTACAATCATTAGCATTTATATACAACTAATTCTGCTCTAAACCGACTTATGTACAACTAATTTCCAGCTAGAATTTACAAGTATCTTATTTACAGGAAACTACTCTAAATTCCACGTTAGCTATATACACAAATTTACAATATATTAACATCAGTTGAATCACCGACTTCATAACCATATGATCTGCATCAATATCTGTAGCGGCTGAAGAATCTTCCCGCTGAGATGGATCATCTAGATGTTTGTACTTGCTGCAACCCATGCTTGATCTCGTAGACGGTTAATGATTCATTCGAATTCTTGACTACAAGATTGACATTGATGGTTCTGTTGCGGTGAATCTAAACTTTGTTTTGATGAAACAGATCAGTTGATATATATTTTTCCCCACTCTTTGTTGAAGGAAACATGGTTGTATCACTTACCAAGAATTAACTTCTTCATTCAAAAATGATTTTCTATCTCGATTTTTTTTTTTTTACTTTTTTGCTAAAAACAAAAGTCCAAATTAGAGGATCACAGGAAGTGCCATCCCAAATGGTTGTATTGCAAACGAAATAAATATTAAATCCATGAAGTAACATGTACCCTCACTCTATTAAAAATAGTACGATTTGACTAATAGATAAATACATTTTTGATCAACCAAGAAACAAAATAATAAATGCATGTTTGAAATCATATGTAGAACCTCCAGTACGGAGCAAGATTGTACTGTATTTTAGATAGCGCATTAGCGGACGCAATATGTATGTAAGATTGTGTAACACAGAGCTATATGTACACTACTAAACCACAACCTGGTTCCCAAAGGGCAATTTTTATTTTCTTAATAATAATAATTGTATATAATTATCGAAACCGGAAAAAAGAATAAAAGAAAGATCTTTTCCCATTTAGAATAGGTATGAAATATGCGAAAACTTTTCCTTATTAAAGAACAACTCTTTTCCACCCTTAGCTATAAATAAATTAGCAGCGAATAGATTACTACCTTTATAATTCTTCTTTTACCCCTTTTTCAAACAGAAAAAAGACAAAGAAAAACGAAAAACCGGAATTCTCCACCCTGTCAATACGGCGGCCATGGCAAACCTTCCAGAGTTGCCGGAACACATAATTCATCACATAATTTCTTATCTCAAACCCCAACAAGCGGTTCGATTAAGTTTAGTATCAAAACAGTTGTTAAGCGCCGTACAAACACGCCCTGATTTGGGATTTGATTTTCAATATCGTCGGAGACCCGACATTGAAGAGGTTAATCATATATTGTCTACTTTCAATAGGTACGACATGGAAAGGATTGGTCTAGAGGCCTTCACATTGAAAGTTGTGAAAGTTGATGGGTGGGATCATTCGGATGTTTATGATCAATGTATAGAGTTAGCCACCAAACATGGTTTGAAAAAACTCAAACTATCCATGATTGACTGGCATGTGACTCATGTCCTGCCTCTATCAGTTTTCGGGGTTAAAACGTTGGTGCAATTAAGTTTACAATGTTTCATCTTGAAGCGGCAAGAAACACCGAGAATAATGTTGCCTAATCTCAAACGACTATCTCTGGAAGAAATACATTTCGACAAGGGGACATTTGAGGACATAACCAGCGGAAGCCCTTTAATTGAAGTCCTGAAAATTAAAGGCTGCCATTTGAAAGGGCCCCTGAGCTCAATTTTCAAGATCAGGAACCTTCACAATCTCATGGAACTGATCGTTGGTGAGTTGAGTGATGATCGAACGGTTGAAGTGAACGCAGCCCCAAATTTGGAATCTGTAGCCTGTTTCGGCGACGAAAGTAGTTCCATTAATTTCCGAGGATCTGAATACGGCAATCTCAAGCGTTTATACCTAAGATCTGTTGATTTGGCAATTGATGAAAATCAACAGGGCGACTTTTGTTTCAATTGGAATCGTAAATTCCCGTAACTGGAAGAGTTAACAATCCGAGACTTCCCGAACATTCAAAGAATCAATGTATCGAGTTCTTCGCTAAAGAAAATATATCTCGAGAGGCTAAAGTCATTGGAAGAAGCTCATTTTAATGTGCCCAGTATTGCCCTTTTCGACTACCAAAACTACAGTTACCACAAGGTGGAAAATATCTTTACACCCAAGTTTTCGTTCTCAGGAGTTCCACCTGGATGGATATCTCACATCGAATTAGAATGTAAGGAGTTTGCGGGTCAGTCATGGTTTCTGAAATTGAAGGAATTGATAAAATCATGCGAAGGGTCTGAAACTTGCATTACTCTTTTGTTCCCAAAGCATGGCTCCGAATCCGATCTGGTTTCGGGTATGAAGGATGCCAACACTGCATCCTACCCTGAAGTTCTCCCGAATGTAAAAGAAATTTTAATACTTAAAAATCCTCAGGAGTTTTCTCCAGGCTCTGTCTATACCATTCTGCAAGGTGTTTTGCGGATTTGTCGTCCTCAAACCATCACATTTGGATATGGGTTCGTGCCCGATGCCAGATACCCGCTGTACTTCCATGATGTATTGATATCGAAAAGTGTTCCCGTGCTGGAGAATTCAAGTCTTGTTCATCTTGATAAGCTGTGGAATGTAAAAGGCATTGAAATCTTTCCAATTGTTGGAGATATTGATCGGGAATGCGCTCACTGCGTCAAACATCCACAAGGTTTTCAACTCCATCTGCCATCGGACTGTCGGGAATTTCTGGAGCAATTAGAGGAATATCCCGAGAAAACTAACAACCGTTCTGCGGTATTCATTAGCTTCTACTTGGAATGGCGAACCTCTGAGATTGCGACGTGGTCCCGTGAAGAACCACTTCATCATGTTTAGTTGTGTTGTTAGATAGTATTACAAATTTACAAAGGGGGTGCTTAAAATTTCCATTCCGTGATTATTGTTACCAAGTTTGTGTTTCCATTTTTGCTTTTTTCGGGCAGTTGTTTGTCTTTATGAAGCAAAAATTGTTTATAAACAATGATATAAACTACAAAATTATCATTGTTTATAGTTTTATAGTTGTGTAGTGATTTTGTCAGGACAAATATCGGCATCCAGGACAAAGCTCCCAAAATTGCCCCTGATAAAGTCAAACTTATCTTTCTCTCTAATTCTTCATGTCTCTCCCTGATCTCCGGCATATATAACTCCCTTTTACGTATTCCCTTTCTCATATTTCCCTCTAAAATAATCAACTCTCATATATTACTCTTTATGTTCCAAGTGGCTCATCTTTGTTGCAAGATTAACAAAAATTTCTTTTTTTTTTTTTAATCGAAAGATTAACAAAAATTTCTGATTTACTAAATGAATGGTGTGAAAGATATGAAGCTAAAATGATAAAGCAAGAAAGCCATGTGTTCGCCTCTGCATTAGAAATTTGCTAGCAAAATGAAGAAACTATAAACCGCTAGCCGGCATACTTCCATCCTCCAATAGTGTGATGAGCACCAGACAATCCAACTGCAAGTTAAACATCAATATGGAGTATTTCTTTCTGTAACCTAACCAAGAATAAGCAGCTACTTCTCTAACTACACTCATTAATAAGCTCAAGTTAGACCTACTGGTGGCATTGCATTTAAGTACTAGTACGAAACCAGAAAAGTTTACTTAATATTCCCCATAAAATTCCCCATTTCTCCTAAGTCAACGTCACACTCTCCCCCTAGAGATACAATAAGTATCTTCATATCACTTGGAAAAAAAAATTAGAGCTTTCTCCAAATCAATATCAATGTTCACTAGCACAATTAATTGTGACAATACAATGTTTGAATCCCCTTCAAGGATCATCATCAATTGATGATGATGGAAAGGAGAATATGGAAACCCAACAAAAATAATGTTGAAATAGTACCAAATTGTCCAAGGTGTGCTTCTTCCAACACCAAATTTTGTTACTACAACAATTACAGCTTGTCACAGCCTAGATACTTCTGTAAAGGCTGCCGGAGATACTGGACCAAAGGAGGATCTTTTCAAGAATCATTGCCAGCTTTTCAAGAATAAAAGTTTTAGCTTCTTCTTTAGGATTTCCGAATCGAATTCTCGTAACTCACAAAATACACAGCTCTGTCAAAGTCGCCGATCATTTGTCAAGTTTGCTACCTTGTGCAGACCAGTAAAATTCTCTCCCTTACTTTCCCAATTCTCTCTAACGGCACTCTGCTCCTCAACGGTCCTCCATGGCCGGCCGTCCTTTTGACGGCGGCGGCAACTCTCCAACAGCTCAAGGGCATCGATCCTTTCTACAAGCACTGACAAATTCCTCAAATTGGATTGGAGAACTTGTGCGACTGCGACACGGTAGAAGCGAAGAGGTTGAAAGATTCACTTTGTATTTAGTTATGCTCGCAGGGCGTACATAGGGATATTGATACTCAATGGGATACCATCACTATCATATCATGTTGTTTGAAGTTTCCATTCTATAAATATTGTTTCGAAAGTTCCACTTTCGTTTTTCATTTTTTGCTACTTTGCAATGTCCAGCATGGACCGCATTCTGTCAAGCTCAATTCACACTTCCCCCATTGATTTATATGAATGTTGATTCGAGTAACAAATACGACAATGTCTCCTATTGCTCATTCTTGTCAAAACTAATCCGTGACCCACGGGTTGACCCAACCTGTCCATTCTTATGACCCGTATGAGTGGGTCAAAAGGTCGTGGGTTGAACGATTCATGGAGCTAATAATTGGCCGCCAACTGACGGGTTGGATTTTGGTTGGTAGTGCGGTCAGTGGAAAAAAAGAGTTTATTTAATTACGTAAGGTTTTCATTAGGGAGTTTCTCCCTTCTCAAATGTGAGACTTTGATAGTATCTTTCTTACGTGCGTGAAAGGTTATTTATGTATTTTAAATATTTAATATTTATTTTTTATTTTTTATTTTTCTTCTTCTTAATCCTTCTATCTACCCCACTTTCTCTCAATTTATGCATGCAGCTAATTTTTTTTCTTCATAATAATGAATTTACTACATCAATTGCTAATTATGAGGGTCAAAATTGCTAACATTTTTTAGTTTTTCCGAGTAAAATATATATAATTTCATAATACCAACCTGCCTAATTTTTCGGAATTCATTTTTTTTGTTTGTCTTTTTTTTAAAATTTTTTTTTTCAAGAAACAATATATATAAGCACCCAATTTCTCTCAAACTTTGGTAGTTTAAAACCTGTTGTTTTGATCAATATCTAATACTGGAGGATAAGGTGACTTTATTAGCATTCAAATCTATTTTTATTGTCTTTAGTTACTCCCCTCAATAGTAACCGAAAGGAAGAATATCAACTGACCTCCTCCATTTCAAACCTATTACTTTATTAATAATTATTTCTTATGAAATTAATGTTCATATTTATTTTACACTTTCCATCTTCTTCCACTATCTAATCTTCATATGAATTATTAATGATGAGATAATTAGATTGAGGGCAGTTACGTACTAATCATGCATTTCAGATTTTTTTTTTTGGCCTTTCTTCTTCTTTTTGTGACCTTTGGAATCACAAACGATTCATCATCCATTTTGGCACTATTTATTGAAAAGGAAGATACGAGTCCTAGCAGTTTTAGATGAGCAACATAATTTATTCATGTTGTTCTGCCCTTTAACTTTCTTTCTCTAAAAAATTTATAGATATATAATAGGTACTAGCAAATTTACTTCACGGAGTGCAATAGTGACGCATTATGAACCGGAGCAGTGTCATGGAGAAATTTTTTAAGCCGATATATTCACCGCATAGAGAGGATTGGCTAGTTAGAGGTATTAATATGAAAATAGTTAGTAGATCTTGCCATTCGAGTTAGCGTTTTAGGTTCATTATATCAAGATTTTTGCCAATTTGATCATGATGTGCATCATCTTAAATAGTTAGGAATATAGAAAAAGTCTTCATTGATTAATTCATACACACGTACACGGTATATATATACATAAGATACACCCTAATACACACTTACTATGGTAAATACATATTTACTACAATACGTCCTCTCAAACTGAGGGCGAAGAAGCAAGAAGCCAAAGTTTGTATCGAAAATGAAGAAATAAATCCTTTGATAAAGGCTTGGTAAGAATGTCAGTAACCTGATCAGCAGCAGACAAGGAGTGAATCGAAACAAACTTCCAACGAACATGATCACGGAAAAAGTGAAAATCCACCTCAACATGTGGTGTACGTGCATGAAAAATCAGATTGGCAGCAAGAAAAATGGCACTACGGTTATCACACCAAACAGAGGGAGAGCAGCGTAAAGAGACACCCAACTCTGACAAAAAATGACACACCCAGTGCAGCTCCACACAAACATTGGCAATGACACGAAACTCAGCCTCAGTGGACGACTGAGCAACAGTGGGCTGTTTTCGAGAAGTCTAGGCAAGTAGATTAGGACCCAAGTAAACCAGAAAGCCAGTAGTGGAACGACGGTTGTCAGGACAACCAACCTAATCAGCATCACTGAAGGCAACAATAGAACCAAAGTCTGTGGGATGAAGAACAAGACCAAGATCAAGGGTGCCACGAAGATATCGAAGAACCTGTTTGAGAGCCTGAAAGTGACCTGTGCGAGGCTGATGCATAAATTGGCAGAGTTTATTGACCACAAAACATATTGGCAGAGTTAGAGTAGTGTATTGAAGGCTACCACAGAGACGGTGGTAAGTGGTAGATTCCTTAGGAGAGAGCAACGTGCCATCCAAACGAGACAACATAACACCAAACTGCATAGGAGTGGAAATGGGCTTGCAAGTACTCATGTTAGCAGCGCGAAGCAAATCAGCCAAATACTTGCGCTGAGACAAGATAAGACCCCACGGAGTACGAGTTACTTTAACAGCAAGAAAGTAACTAAGAGGACCCAAATCCCGAATAGAAAACTCCTTAGTAATAGAAGAAGTAACATGCTGAATAAAAGCAGAGGAGTTGCCAGTAAGAATAATATCATCCACATAAACTAAAAGAAAGCATAAATGAGGGCCGCGCCAATAAAGGAATAAAGACGAATCACAATGAGACTCCGAGAAACCCATGCTCAGTAGAAAAGCAGCCAAGCGAGAGTACAAAGCCCGATGAGCCTGCTTGAGACCATATAAAGACTTATGGAGCTTACAGACATAATGAGGGCGCAAAGGATATATGAAACCCTGTGGTTGAACCATATATACAGTCTCATGTAAAACACCATTAAGGAAGGCGTTGCTAACATAAAGCTGCCTAACCAACCATCCACAAGATAAAGCAACAGTAAGAATAGTATGAATAGTGACTGGCTTAACAACAGGACTAAAGGTATCAGTATAGTCAACACCAATGGACTGAGTGAAACCTCAAGCTACCAACCGCGCCTTATAGCGCTCAATAGAATCATTAGCATGGGTTTTAATCTTATAAAGCCATCGATTCCCAACAACATTACCAGATGAAGGAGGAGGAACAAAAGTCCATGTATGATTGTTTTGAACAACAGAGATCTCATCCTGCATAGCAAGTTGCCACTAAGGAAGAGATTTGGCTTGAGAGAATGAGGTAGGGGTAAGGGGAAGAGTAGGAAAGGAAGGTGATGTCTGAGTAAGATGAGAAAACTTAGTCTTTTTAAGGGTGGTAGGACGAAGTTGCATTGGGTGGCTGACGAAGAGGAGCAGGTGCAGACGCAGGAGGGTCTTGAGTTAAGTCAACAACCAACTTAAGACCAGGAGAAGAAGTGGAATCAGAAGAAGAGGAAGCCATAGGTGATGAAGGACTCGTAGGAGGTGACGAAGACATGGGAGTGGGGGCTGAGGGGTCAGAAGTTGGTGACGGTGAAGCAGAAGGAGGAACAACGGGGTTAGATGTTGCGACCAACCCGGGAGAACTAGTGACTCGTAAACAGACATGGGAAGATGATGGCGGAGGGGGAGGGGAACTAACAAGAGGACGTTTAAAAGGGAAAAGTTGCTCAAGGACATGACGAGCAACATAAAGACGATTAGTGGTGGGGTCGAAACAACGATAACCAAGGTGAGCAGGGGAATATCCAAGGAAGACACACTGGGTAGAACGGAAAGAGTATTTATGATGATTATATGGGTGAAGTAAGGGATAGACCGCACATCCAAAAATACGAAGAAAGGTGTAGTCGGGGGGTTGATGATAAAGGATAGTGTAAGGGATTAGACCATGAAGAGGTTTACTAGGATGTCGGCTGATTAAGAACACGGCAGTTTCAAAAGCAAAATCCCAAAACCGAAATGGAGTACCAGAGTGGCCAAGAAGAGAAGGCCCAAAAATGTGACGAATTTTTCTCTCAGCAGTGCCATTTTGCTCTTGAGTATGAGGACAAGCAATGAGATGGACAATACCAACATCTTTGAAAATGAATTCAAGGGACGGAATTCACCACCCCAATCAGAATTGACACTTTTAATGGTGGTGCCAAACTATTTTTGAACTAAAGTTTTAAACTGCTTAGAGATATGAGGAACATCACTTTTATTTTTTATAGGATAGAGCCATGTAAATAACGAGAAATCATCAACAAAAAGCACAAAATAGCGATAGCCATTAAAAGACAAGAGAGGGGTAGATCCCCAAACATCAGTATGAATTAAATCAAGAGGTTTAGCACTACGATGAAGTATAGAAGACAGACTGGCTCGATGCAACTTCCCTAAGCACCACGCCTCACATTTAGCAGACTACGCGAACAAAGAAGAATGGGGAAGCTAAAACTGCCTAACTAAGGTACGAAGAGTAATATTATTAGGGTGCCCTAAAAGAGCATGCCATTGACCTAGAGAAACAAGATAAGCGGCTGGAGATAAGGAACCACGAGCAGGTTGGTCCAAGCGGTAGAGACCATTGTCAGCCCGACCCTGGAGGAGCAGTTTCTTGGTGGAGAGATCCTTCACACAACAGGAATCAGAATAGAATTCAAAAAAATAGTGATTATCTTTGGCAAACTTTTGAACAGATAAGAGTGGTTTAGTAAGAGCAGGAGCGTGCAAGACACGATTTAAAAATAAAGGACGGGAAATTGATGGCAAAACAGATTGACCAACATGCTTAATAGGTAAAGCAGCACCATTACCAATAAGAAGATGATCCATACCATGGTAGTCATTAGAGATGTTGAGTGATGACAAGTCCAGAGTCGCATGATCTGTAGCACTAGTATCCTGATGCCAAGGAGTAGAATGAGAGGGAGCCTGAACCATGTGAGATGTAGAAGTCATAGTGAAATCTGGATAAGGAGGAGGCGACAACCCTAGTGCATTCGGGGATGGAGACACAAACTGAGTGTAAGCTGCGGATGGCTGAGGTGGCTGAGGGACAAAACTAGAGTCAAATTGACAGCGGCAAGTAGCAGTGCTGTGATTCAAATTTCCACAGAGTTGACAAGTTTGACCCAGAGCTGAGAACAGTAGCTATGACAACCACCACCACGACCACCAAAAGGGGAGCGGTGATCACCATGTTGAGAATGACAACCACGAGAGGCCATGGTTGCACGCCGAGTGGCGAAGATTGCACAAGCAAGGCCGTCGGAGAAGAAACCGGTTGCTGGGCATGAAGGAGAACTTCATAAGACACCAATTGAACCAAAAAATCTTGAAAAAGGGAGGTGCAACCCGCTGCTGCAAGGCACCAATAATACCATTAAATTCAGTCCCAAGTTTGCGAAAAATAATGGAGTTGAATTCAGCCGCCGAAATTTGATGACCAGCAAGCTTGAGGGAATCGGCAATTCCCTTGACTTTATGAAGAAGGGAAGAAACGGATTGATCTCCTTTCTTAAGGTTATGGAGTTCCAGCACCAATTGAGTCTGCTGTGGGCGTAGGAAAGGGTGCAATATCCTTGTTGAATTGAAGACCACGCAGCTGCCGAAGTTGTGGATCCCTGAAGTGTGGGGAAAATTTCCTCGGTGACAGAAGAGAGGATCCAGGAGAAGACTATCTGATCCTTCTGATGCCACACGTCAAAGGCAGGGTTTGGTTGAGGTGGCGCTTCACTGATAGAAGGGAGAAAACGCGGCGGGGGTGGTTCGGAACCGTCGACGATGCCGAAAACTTTGAACATATTAAGCAGCAGAGTAAACTGCAATCTCCATGTTGGATAATTGGCCCTTGATTGAAGCTTGACCGTGAACGAGTGGTTCAGGGATTGAAGACTCGGCTGGAGATTAAGAGATGACGCGGCAGTGGAGTTGTCCACCGACTGAGAATTAGGCTGCACAATTGAAGAGACTTCATACATGATGAACAGAGGGAGAAGAGGGAGAAGAGGACAGCCACAACAGCAAAGAAGGAAGGCAGTAGCAAACCACACGAACAGCAGCTGGGGGGGGGTGGGCAACTCTGCGTTAATCAGCGAAGAAGAAGAATTCGGTCGGCGGTGGAAAAACGAAGCTCCAAGAAAATTGGAAGAGGCCGCCGGCTAATGAGAAAGTTGCAGCATGACCAACGAGAACCAGCAACGATGAGTGCATATGTTGTGATTTGTCGAGGAGGAAGAAGAAGGGGGATCAATGATCACCGGGGAGAGAGACGCCGACAAGAAGAGAAAAGAAAAGTGGCAACCGTGAGCAAGAGAGGCGCCTTCCGGGAGAGAGGAGAAAATAATGATAATAATAATAGTAATGAAGAGAAACCTAGCTCTGTACCAAGTTAGGAATATAGAAGACTCTCTTCATTGATTAATTCATACACACGTACACGGTATATATATACATAAGATAAACCCTAATACACAATTACTATGGTAAATACATATTTACTACAATATCAATTTATAATTTATGAAATTCCTCGACAATGGCAAGTTAATTTTGATTATGAGCTTTTTTTTATAAAAAAATTTCAATTTGCAATTTTTTAATATTAAGAAAACATGTGTTCATGATTAAGCATACAGATGTTTATGCTCTTATAATCTTTACATTTTGTTATTTTATGTATATTGTTTTCACGCGTCTGATTTAGCTAGTTTTATTTATTTGTTATTTGTATTGCATGTACCACGACCAAAATATTGTCTAAGAAAAAATTTAATAAATAAAAAATTCCTTTTCCAATTTTGAATTGACACCGCATAAAACAAAGAAGGGTGACTCAAAAGAACCTTTTCTTTTCTTATATATAAAAACCTGCTGGAACTCAAACCTAAGTTCTACATCACTCGCCGGCCGAAAAAAATTGTTATTCAAGGGTTACACATCATGGCAGCCATATCAGAATTGCCAGAAGACGTAATTCATCAAATACTTCATTACCTCAGACTGACATCCGAAGAAGCAATCAAATTCGGTATCTTATCAAAGCAGTTGTTAAACGCAGTGCACACACGTCCCGATTTGGTTTTGAGATATAGCGCTTCTTTAGAAGAACATAAATATATCTTGTCCACTCTGAAGAGGTACCTCGAGCAAAATATTAGTCTAGAGACCTTCATGGTGTTTGAATCTGCCGTTTCTGATCAAAAAATTCTGGATATTTCCAATCAGTGCATAGAATTAGCCACAAAATTACGATTGAGATGCCTTTACATAGACATAGGTTACCGCCTCGTCTTGCCTTCGTCACTTTTCGATATGAAAACCTTGGTGGCATTATGGTTAAAAAAGTATATATTTCCGCAGCAAGAGAGAACAATAATGTGGCCTAGCCTCAAAAAGTTATCTCTGATAGAGATAAGTTTTGAACAGAAGACATTTGAGCATATGATCAACGGCTGCCCATTACTTGAAATCGTAACCATTGTAGATTGTTGTGGAAGTAGGGAGGGAAGATCTTCCGGATTTCAATTTTCCAATCTTCGCAAACTTAAGAAACTGCGTGTTTGTTTACTTCCTGGTCAAACTGTTGAGTTGAAGATAGCACCAAAATTGGAGCATGTAGCTTGTTGATGCGACTACGGTGCTAATAATATATGGCTTCGTTTTCATGAATCTGAATATCGGAATCTCAAAATTTTGACCTATCCGATGGAGTGCAAATTTTTGGCCATGGGCAGAATTTAAATGTTGATTGGAACTGTAAATTTCCACAACTAAAAGAGTTAGGAATCGACACATTCGGAGGAGGCTTGAAAAGAATCAATTTGTCGAGTTCGTCGCTGAAGAAAATAGAGCTCGCACTTCGGCGAAAGATTACAGGAGGCTCGCTTTAATACACCTAGCATTGCCTTTCAAGTACAAATACCACGGCCTCAACCAAAGTTGGACTGCGCCCAAGTAATCATTCTCAGGCGTCTCCGATGGATGGGTGTCTAACATCAAATTACACTACTGCAAATGCAGATTAGACACTTTGTTGGTAAAACTGAAGGAATTTCTCACAGCATTCAAATGGTCGGAAACTTCCATTACGGTTTCCTTCGAAGAGGATGTTGGAACAGATATGGCTTGGATGACAGATTTTATCACATCCTCTCTGACAGGTTTCCAAAAGATTCGGGAATTTTGTATAAAGGATACATGGCGAGGACCGCTTTGTTTATCCTCGGTCTGGGCGATTTTGCAAGGTATTGTTTGGATTTATCGCCCTCGAACCATGACATTCCAATATTCATCCCGCCGCAACGAATACCCTAGGTTATTCTATGATGTGTTGATATCGAAAGTTCATCATGTAGTGGGAAATTCAGCTCTTTGTCAGCTTGCTAAATTGTGGGATGTGACAAGTATTGAGATAATCAAATCCACGTATCCCAAAAGGGAGAAAGGTTTGCAATTTCCTCCACCATCAAACTGTGCGGAATTTGAAAAGCTATTAATACAATATAGCGATAAAGACAAGATTGATAAGCTTCAACATGGAATGGAGAACCTTTGTGCGATGGCGACATGGTCGGGTGAACAAGCAATGAGGTTGAAATATTCACCTCATATCAAGTTGTTCTACTAAAATATACATAGGGATTGGTTCAATTTTGCGTTCTTCAAATGTTAATGTAAGTTTTTCTTTCGCTTCTCATTTTTTGCCCCTGGATAGTAGTTTACCTTTGCAATGCAACGAATATGGAACACAATGTGCCATTCTCAGTTGGTTTAACTAACTTCCCCTGCATTGATCTGTATGAAACTGACTCAATTAACGTTACATACTTCGGTTGTATGAACAAAAACATGACAATATTGATCTCCAAACTCTTCATTGGTGACGGAGAAAGTTGACTTTTTTCGCTGGCTGGCCGAATTACTATAGCAAAATAGTAAGCAATTCGTGTTGCAGATTGAAGTTAAACATTCATGAAATATGCAATTACGATAAAAGAAAACAAATTAATTGCATTCGTGATTGGCCATTGGGATAGTGGTGCAAGAAAGGTGGCCAAGAAAAGAGACGTGTTCCCTCAATTTTTTGGGTGTTCTGCCTCTATCCACACCAAAATGTGAAATGTACATAGCTTGCTCTAACCTGTAGGTAAATATTCTTTCAACGGTTCAGTTTTAGTGCATTTGATCAAGTTTTTAAAGTGTCTTATAATTGGCTTGCCAACAAGCTAGGCTAAATTGTTTCCCTCCCTATTTCACTTTTATCCTTGCCTGTTGAAAGAGGCCTATGTTACAAAAAAATTGCGTATTGCTTTTTTTTCATTAATATTACTTGTCTTGTGTCTGGATGTGATAAGAACGTAATTTGCATATAAATTGAGTTTGCTTTAAAGTGTATAATTTTAGATGAATTTTCTACTAGCTAATATGGTTTATTTGTTATCTCTTTTACATAAGTAATATGAGCAAAATGTGTTTGAAAGGTGATGGAAAAGATAATTTATGCACTTGAAGAAAATTTGGTGAAGTCACCAAGCATTCCGTAGAGTGAAGAGACCAATCCACGGGAGTGAAGTGCTGCTGAATGTGAACTTTCCAAACCACTCTGTGAAGTGAGGCAAGTCACTCGGAGTGACGCGGGCCGATTTTTATGCAAGTTTTAACAAAACCTAGGGTTGCGGATTTTCATAATAAAAACCCTATGCACGCCCCAAAAAGAGATATTAGACCTTGGAGGAGACTACTAGGGTTCCATAGAGAGAGACACAACAAGAGAAAGGTTGGTGATCACTTCAACAACACAATCCGGAGCAAGATCGAAGTCATCGGCGAATCACTCTCATAGAGTTTTCTTTCTCTCATCGGCGAATCACTTCAACAACACATTAAGGTTTGATGGTGAAAAATTCACTTTTAATATCTTCAAGGACAAGGAGTATCCGACTGAATGTGATTCTTGTTTTTCCATTCAGATGGCTGAGGAAGCTAAAGATGAGATTATTTCACATCCCACCATGAAGGATCCCTTGCAACAAGACATTTGCTTCTCTGAGAATGAGGAGATTGTGGAGGAAGTACAAAGTGTAGAATTGCTTAACTTTCTAAACCAAACTCCCAAGTTGGCAACGAAGCGAAAAGTCCAAAAACAACTAAAGCTGAATGGTAAAAGTGCTAAACAGGTTGATCATTCGAGTACAACTCAAGAATAATGCCAACTCCATCTCTTATTAAGAAGTGTGATGACCATAGTAGGGGTGTTCAGCCAAAGCAAGCTGCAAAACATCCTCATGTTCGAGAGTTCAAGCTTGGTCCAGAATGGTACAATAGTTCCCTTATGGAGGCTAACATGAAGTATACAACTTATTATGTTCCTCCACATCGGCGTAAGAAGAAAGGTGCTCTAAATATGGCTGGTTCATGTTCAAGGCCCCCATAAAGTCAGAAAGCACCAGGCGTCCGGCCAACGACGTTAACCACGGGCGCTTCTTGGGAGGCAACCCAAGTTCTTTCTTTTCTTTTTCCTTTTATTTATTTATTTTTAGTCATGTGATTTATATTTGATTGTTTTCATTTTCATGCAGAGCACTTTCAGTTACACTTTCTTTGGAGGCAAAAGATTGGTTAGAGAAGGTGCACAACACAATAGAATGTTGTTTGAATCTCTCTGTAGAGTGTCGGGCTCACTCTGTAGAGTCCATCAGTGGATCATGAAGGGTAAAACTTTTGCATAGAGCATGACAAAAAGTTGAGGTGCTGCCTCTAAAGCTCCTGTTAGAGAAAAGGAGACGCTTTAACATCCATACCACCACCCTAGCTCATCACTCCAGGGAAGCCCCCTTCCTTCTTTTCATTTTATTCATCGAGGACTATGCTTTCTTTTAAGTTTGGGGGTGTTTTGAGAATTGACGAAAGTGCCAGAGTGTTTTATTTCTTTGTTATGCTTGATTTGTTTCTAAGTCTAATAGTATGTTTGTGTTGGTTTTTTTTATATTGAAAAAAAAAACTGAAAAAATACAAAAAAAAAAATCAAAAAATAGAAAAAATATGGCTGTTGGTAGTCAATGATGATGATGATGTCTATGAATTTAAATACCCTATTCATGTTCTGATTTAACTTAGTCTGTTTTAGTTGTCTCAACACCTTCTGAGCACTTGTAAGCCATTTATATGATATCACTTTAGGTGAAGTGTAATGACTTGAACTTAATGCTATAACTAATACTTGTGTGAAAATAGATAAGTTGATTCATCTGATTACTACAATAGACGAGGTGTGGTCTGTTTATATGTTGAAAATAGGACTAAGGCAGCCCTACGCACTACCTCATACTCAAATCAAGAGGGTAGTGGTTTGAAGTAACCTTAAACCTTTGGGAAAAAGGGGTTGTTGGTGGATTAAACTGAGGCTAGGATATTAAAAATCTAATTTGAGGGAAGTCTGGTCGCCTGCCCAATGTGTCAGTGGAACCCTTGAGAGGTGAGGTTTGGCAACTAAGAGTGGAGAGTCCTCAGGCTGGTGAGATAAAAAAGAAAATTTTGTTGATTACCGTCTCTCGATAACGGTCTGAGTGGGAAAGATCCTGAAGAAAATCTATATGGACCGAAGAAAGGGTTACGAGAGCGAAAGGTTGAGATTGTTTAAATTTTGTGCGTTTAAGTCCTTATGTTCTCTAGGTTGATTTGATTGCATTAGCTTATTGTGGTATGAAAGGTGAATCATGTGCTAAATAATGAAACTAATGAAAACACAAATGTTTAGTTGTTTCCCTTTGCCGACTGGTGGTCTTGTATGACTGGCATGTCACACACACATTGAGACAACTACGATGGACCGTGTAGAGTTGCAACTGAATGATGGTGTAACCGGTATACTATATGCCTATATGTGGGAAGGCATAATCATGAAACAAATTGCCGACAGTCATAAGTTGACTTAAGTTTACTTGTTGATGTGTGATTAAGGTCAATTGCTTGAGGGCAAGAAAAACTTTAAGTTTGGAAGAGTTGATAAGAATGTAATTTGCATATAAATCACCTCATTACTAGTATTGAGTTTGCTTTAAAGTGTATAATTTTAGATGAATTTTCTATTACCTAATATGGTTTATTTGTGATCTCTTTTACAGAAGTAATATGAGCAAAAAATGTTTGAAAGGTGATAGAAAAGATAATTTATGAAAATTTGGTGAAGTCACCAAGCACTCCGCAGAGTGAAGAGACTACTCCATGGAGTGATTCAGAGAAGAGAGTAACCGAGAGCTAACATTCCTCATTCTGCACCACTCTATAGAGCGACTGGGGCATTCAACGGAGCGAAGTGCTGCTGAATGTGAACTTTCCAAACCACTCTGCGGAGTGAGGCAAGTCACTCTACAGAGTTACGCAGGCCGATTTTTATGCAAGTTTTAACAAAAACTAGGGTTGTAGATTTTCATTAAAAAAAACCCTATGCACGCCCCTAAAAAGAGATATCAGACCTTAGAGGAGGCTACTAGGGTTCCATAGGGATAGACACGACAAGGGAAAGGTTGGTGATCACTTCAACAACACAATCCAGATCAAGATCGAAGTCGTCGGCGAATCACTCTCATAGAGTTTTCTTTCTCTCGACTTTGTGAACATGAACTGCTTGTTTTCTCTCTGTGTTTTAGTTTTTTATTCATCTATGGGTAGCTAGACACCCTTCAGGCTCAATTTCAAAGTACATGAAGATTGTTTGATTAGTTGTTAAACTTTGTGGTGAAGCTGAATATCTAAGTTGATCGTTCTTGTTCATTCCCAGCAATTCTCTTGATTACATACTTGTTGGTGCATGAAATGTTCATAGATCTAGGAATAGGCTATGTTGGTTAGGTTTGTCAACTTGGGCCATGACTTGTACGTAAAAGTTTAAGGTTTCATGTCGGATAGGAATATACCACCATGGCATGGTTGGTCTTATATGTTCTTGAGTGTAATGACTCCATGGTTGAGTTCTACCATAGAAATATAGGTGGTTCGCAACTAAGGAGATGTCTCTCTAACTTTGGAAGAAGCTTTGAGGCAATAAAGTGAACCGGCTAATATTCTATCACCATAGATTTAATAGCTAATCACTAATTGGATTGAAAATTGATATTGAACACTATCTCCTCCATAACTGAGAAATCCTTTTAATTCAAACATTCCATTGTTTGCATTCTATTTTCTAAAAATCACTTCTATAGTTTTGGTTACTTGCACTAAGAAAGATATCATTAGGAACACATATTTAATTTGCATGTCCTTGTGGGATCGACACCCCTTACCGCTACTACAAATGCAACTCATAACCTTGCGAGTAAAAAGGGCTATTTTGCACTCATCAGGATGTTCTGAATTAATCTGAATCTGTATCAGGTAATGAAGACAAAACAATGGTTGTCTCGCAACATATAAGATGCATATTCGTGGAATAGAGAGAAAAACTTTTCTTAATCAGGGGAAAAGAAAAAAAAACAAAGAAAAAAGAAAATAAGACACTAGATTTCAGATTGGAGGGGAAAAAAACAGAAAAGAAAATGGACCAAAAGGGCCAACCAGCTTGTGAGTTGAGCAGTTCAGACTCACAAAAAATTTGGACCGGATGATCCTCGTTGGTGGAGAAAAGGTTGCTGTATTTTAGAACAACTCAACTCCCTAAACCCTAAGGCCTAAGCTAAATAAATTCATTAGTACTATAAAAAAATCTGTTCTTTTCTTTTTTCTGTTTTTAACACAAAGCACACAATCAATACTCTCTATAGCTTTTGTAGGAAGATTGTTATTTAGCCATGGCAAGCCTATCAGAATTGCATGAAGATGTTCTCCATTAAATACTTCCTTTCCTCAATTTTGAAGAAGCCATTCCATTAAGTAGCTTATCTAAGAATTGTTATGGGCGGTGCAAACATGTCCCACTTTGGTTTTTGATCTTTGAGCAATGGAGAATTTGGCTGTGAATGATGTTGTTGAAGAACAAAGATCCAAAAAGATAAACATAAATGGTCTACTTTGGTTAGACACCAGAAGGAAGATATTGGTTTAGAGACCTTTAAATTAATGTTTGATTCTCGTTATGTCACTCCTGAATCAGTCCCTCATTGTATTGAATTAGCCACAATAAAGAAGACTTTGAGAAACCTGAATTTACAATACCTCAGAGACTTTCCCTTACCTGGTTGTGAAAGTGAGACATTGGTGCAACTAAGTTTACATTCTTGTTGAATTCTGAAGCAGCAGCAAAGAGGGAGGAGATCATTAATGTGGCCGAATCTCAAACATATATCTCGAAGAGGTATCATTCGAGGACCAAGGGACGTGTGAGAATTTGGTCAGGGTTTGCCCTTTGGTTGAAATCATAAATGTTAATGATTGCTCAGGGCGCAGAATAGGATTCGAGTTTAAGATTGCTAGTCGTCACAATGTTAAGCAACTGGATGATTTTCTAGACGAAGTGTCTAAGTGAATGCAGATTTGCAATCTGTTGTTGCGGCTCGTACATCCTCGGTCCCAGGAAGCGAGAACAATAGTTGGCTTGAGTTCCCTGAATCTGCATATAGAAATCTTAAAAGTGTGTTCCTGAGTGATGGAGTGTTGATAATCGACCACCTTGATGACGAAAGCAATGTCGACTGGAGCATTAAATTTCTCAGGTTAGAAAATTTATCGATCCAAAGCTACCAGAACTTGGAAAGAATCAATATATCTAGCTCGTCACTTGAGAAAATCCAGCTGCTAAACACCAGCGGATTCCAGGAGGCTCACTTTAACGTACCTAGCATTGCCCTTTTCGAGTATGTCAACTATGAGTGCAATTACAGGGAAATTATTGTTGGGTATCTCCTCAAAATTCCAAGTAAAGCCCAAGTGAGTATTGGGCCATTAGGGTCCAATAAGATTGTACTAGTGGTGTAGGGTTTTAGTATAAATAGGAAAAATTTATACTAGAATCATTTGGGGAGGAAGCCAAAATGTAGCCACTTGAGATAGAGCTTGAGTGAGGGGAGGAGAAAATAGGATTGAGTTGAGTTGAGAGTCCTCTTCTATTTTCTTCCTCTTTGTTGATGGTGCTTTTCCTTTCCGGAGCACATATAGTGAGTAATGGGAAACACTTTGTGAGAGTGTAAGGGTAGAATTGAGGTAGAGAGACAGTGTGTTGAGAGAGGCTCCACCTTTGTATACTCTTTTATTCATCTGTCAGTGAAAGTGTCGCCATTCCCGTGGACGTAGATCTATGAGAAATCGAACCATGTAAATTGTGTGTGTTGTGCTTCTTGTTGTGTTTGCTTGGTTGTTGACTTTCAATCCGTTGCGTGTGTTGTTGAGTGAGTAAACTTATAGAAATTTTTGTGTAGAGGGGTTGCAAGAATCCCTAACGAGTGGTATCAAAGCTGAAGGTTCGAAGTTGGGACTGTTTTTTGAGCGGGTAGAGGTGTTATTTTTGGTTTTGCATGAAGGAAGTGTTTGCTAACCTATCAGAGTGCATGGTTGCATTTCTCATATCAAGAAATGTTGGGAGCCCAAGTTTCGTGAGCATTGGACCACCGGAGAGAGAGGAATCACTAAAAGAAGAATTTCGATCGACGTAGTGTTTTTCGGACACTGGAGAAGAATCTTGCTGATCGAACACCAGATCTGGATTCTAAGCTGTTGATTTGTGATAAATATGAAGTTTGAGAAGTATCCAACCGTTGGATGTTGAGATATCACTATTTGAAGTTGAGGCGTTCTGGACCGTCCGTTGTGGGTGGCGGCTGAGATTAGGGTTTTATGAGATGCTGACATGTGGCATGTTCTGATTGGGCCATGTGTTTACTGGTGAGTGGTGTTGTCTGCCATGTGGATGTTGCTGATTGTTCCACGTTTCGCTGAATGTGTGCTGAGGTGTCTGCCATGTGTCGCTGAATGGATGCTCATGTCATCGGTCAAAGTCAAAGGTTGACTGCCACGTCATTAGTTGACCGCCATGTCATCAAATTTTTCAGGTGACCATTCCCCCCTAATTTCGACATGCTGAGTTTTTTTTTTGCATTGGTTTTGTCAAATTCAATTTGGTTAGTGCTGTTTTGCTGGATTGAAGTGTGTTAGAGCTGTAGGAAAGTTGTAAAAAGATGTGGAGATGATTGTGGTTGCCTCCAATCTTTGTAGGTACTAAAATTTTGTGATGTGGTGGTGTGTAGTGTTCCAAGATTTACTCACGGAGGATAATCTTGATGAAGAGAAGTGTGGTTTGACATGTTGAGGATGTGGTACGAGTAGAGAGTGTGCAGACTGTGGTGTTGTGTCTCAAGTTGAACTATATGGATTTGTGTGAGGTTTCCTTGTGTCAAAAGTCTAGTTGATATGTTGGTGAGGCGGCGTGTCCTGCTAGTCAAGAGCAGCGATACAGGAAGAAAAAGGTACTAATCTCTTATGTTGTTGTTTCTGAAAGACACTAAAACTCTGGTCAAGGAAGAAAAAGGTACTGTACTAATCTCTTATATTGTTGTTTCTGTGTTTAGGCCATGTCGTCGAGCAATGCTGGTTCTCGACTATTTGGTGATGAAGACCCTTTTCCTATTGTGAATTTAGACGAAGAAGAGTCAACTACTGTAGCTGTTGGAGCAAAGAAGAAAAGGAAGAGACTCGAGAAGGTCTCGGAGAAGGAGAAGAAAAAGAAGGCGGATGTTGTCACCTTGAAGTCAATGGCTCAAGGGGAGAATACCGTGCCTCCTGCAATGGAGAAGACCAGTGCCTCCCCTACAACCGAAAAGGCCCCCACCCCCAAGTAGAAGTAGACCCAAGCACCAAGGCACCTGCCGCGGACAAAGAGAAGGGCCCGCTCGAGGAGGAAACAACCATTCTGCCGTCACGTGTGGTCGAGGGAGGACCAACTGTGGTCGTTCATACTTTTGGCGGCCCTCCAACCATTGAATGCCCCTTGTTGGAAGAGTTCGCTGCACAGCTAACAGCAATGGACATCATGAGGCTTGTAAGTACTTTATACCCTTCGAAAATATGATAGCAAATATCCTACAGGCAAACTTTGTGTCATTTGCTAAATTTTACAAATGAGTGCGGCCTCGATGGCATACTTGATGAACTTGAGGAATTTAAAGGAAGAGTTGGTCCAGGCTCGGATCGAGAGGGACCACGCGCTTGTCGAGAAGGCTACTCTCGAGGACAGGAATCAACAGATACAAGCCAAAGAGCAGGAATTAGCCTTGGTGCAGGCGAAATATAATGAGTTGGACGAGAAACTGAGGGCTTTTGCAGATCTGCACATCTCGAGGGAGGATCTCCACAAATGGTGTGCTGCCTTCTGGTTTGAGGATGTTGTCCTCAGGTGGTCATAGCAGCAGCTATCGAGGAGGTTAATTTGGCGGCCACAAAATATGGAGCTCACAGAGTAGCTGTTGCAGGCCTCAAGAGGCTCAGCAGAGACAGAGCCATCAAGGCCAAGTGGTTTCAAACAGTTCTTGAAAGAGAGCCCGAAGAAAACCATGTATGAGGCATTGGTAAAGGTTCTCATGAAGCTCAACAGCGAGCAGCTGCCTTCATGGGAGGTTCTGTGTGAAGCCCTCGTTAAGATGGGTACTCCTGAAGATATGGCCATGTTCCCTGATGACCCCACCATAGTCTTGTCCAAGGGTCCAAGCGATGAGGAGCTAATCCCCAAGGTGTCGGATGAGTATATCGGCATCGAGCTTGAGGAAGAAGGTGATGAGGCTTCGAGGGAATATGTATCTGATACTAGCAATTTGGGAGCACAGAAGAATGCTGGAGAGACGTCTCCGAGTCATCCCCAGGATGGTTCTACTGGGCAAGATGCTGTATGAACTCTTCCCTCGATAATAGCTGCTAGGGATTGTTGTAAACGATTCAAGTTTTTATTTGTCCTTTAAGTGAATAGCATGTTGTCTATCCCTACAAGTCTAATTTTGGCCTTTTCATTCTTCCTGAAAACAATCGAATCCATCTCATGATTCTGTTAGAGGAACAATCGAAGGAATATCCTCTATACTCGATGATTAGCGATATTATGAGAAGCCGCGCAAATGTCCATAGTATCGAGACAATAGCGACCTTAGAAATGGACCTTCTCGATGTTATGCGAGCGCGCAATGTAAAGTCAACCAGCATCTAATCAAGGAAATAAAAGAACTCCGAGCGAAAATGCAACGATGAGATTATCAGAAAGATAAAGACTTCAGTGATTCTTTAACTTTTGAGACGGACATCCATGATGAGCTAGTTGCTCTGGAAGAAGAAAATACCCGGTTGAAACAGGGCAAACAGACTACCGTGTAGCCATGGTTTCTCGAGAAGCATCAGGTCCTTGCTCGAGTGCAGCTTATGATCTCAATAAGAACGCGTCGGTTTATTTTAGCGATGGATATGCTTAAGGAGAGAACTTGCAAGGTCGAGATCCTGATGGGATACATAAACGAACTTCAGAACTTACTGTTGGACCATAACATCTACTTCCCACCTTTTGAGAAGCCCGAAGAAGTGGTAGATTACAAAAACCAGGAGCTCTTGAGAGGAACTCCTTTTAAGGGTTCATTCTCAAGACGAAGAGATTATAGATCTCAAGGATATTGTAAATCTTCTTACCCTGCATGGGTTTAAACTTTAAAGGCATTATCCACCCGTCTCTTGACAACCCCAGCATGTAATTCCTTGTAATATCATAGAAAAAACATGTATTAAGGCAAAATCCATGGTTTAATGTAACCATTCTGGGATGCGACCCTACTGTGATAGGGAGACTTATGATTCCGGTTGGAATAATAGTGTGGCCCAAGAAGCCCATCAATAGCATCGTTGGTGGGCGGATATTAGGGTTTTGAATGTTCATCTTTTTTAAGCAATCAATGTAGATGATGTCAACTGTGCTGCTGCTGTCCTCATAACCCGACTGACTTGCACATTTCCGATTATTGCCTCGATAACCATGGCATCAATGTGTGGACAGATATCCGGGACTACATCGCTGTCAGTGAAGACTATGGCCTCTGTCCCTTTGAACCTCTTGTGATTAGGTTCCTGACGGGGAGTTTTTGTGGTGTTCCATACTGAGTTTTTCATGGCTGTGGTAGATAAAACTTCGAGAGGAGCTCCATAAATGGCACCCACCTGGTGAGTGATCTGCTTGGTAGGATCCACCGGAGGGATATGCTGAAGCGGTTGTGGGGCTCCCTTGATAGTTTGTTGAGGAGGTTGTTGCGTATTGTTCCTCGGTTGCCAATTATTTCCACGGCTTTCTCCTCGAGGACCCCTGAAATTCCGTTTAGGAAAATTTTGGGATGTACCAGGCTTGTTGTTTCTTTGTCGAGAGGGTCCTTGCACATATTGCTAAAATTTACTAGACTTGACTCCATTCTCGATTTCCCTCTTGAGTTCTCCATAATCCTCAGTATTATGGACGTGGTCTTTGTGATATTCATAATACTATTCCGTCAACCTCTTTGGATTGGGCACTGTAGGTAACCCATCCTTGTGGATCTGGAGGATTTCTCGTTGCAGCTTAGTCAAATGCGTCAACTGCCTATCGAGTTTAAGCAACGTTGTCCTACTTTCTGTGTTAACCCTTGGTTTATCTCTTGGCCTTACTACCGTGAAAGATTCTTGTGATCTCTTGAGTGTGTGCTCTCGTTGAATATGATTCTCGACAATAGCCCACATCTGTTGGGAGTTCCTAGGAGGTTTAGTCGAGAGTTTTACTCTTAGCATTGACGATTTTCGAAATGGGTTGAGCCCTTGGATAAAGCCATTCTGGACATACCGTTCATTTATATTGTCAACTTGTAAGGTTTCGCAGATGAAACATTGATGGAAATCTGAGAGACTTTCATGTTGACCTTGCTTAATCAAGGAAAGTTCAATGGACATTCTAGAGAGTTTCTTACTCAGAAAGAACCGAGTAGCCAATTTGATGGATAAGTCCTCGAAACTGATTATACTTCCTTCTGATAATTGTCCAAACCATCACTGTGAATACTCGGTTAGGTAGGAGGGTAGAGCTTTAGCCATAAAATTTAACGATGCATTCTTGATCCTCATGACCTGGACATACCCCTGCAGCCACTAGGAGACGTCCGTATCTCCTGAGTATTTGATGAAGTCTTTTGGGAAGTCGAAGTCATGGGGCTGTGGCTCATCTCAAATTTCTGGTATAAAGGGGCTCCGGTCCACGACCATTCCAATGATTTTCGTCATCTCGTCTCGGATTGAGACATTCTGGCCCTTTACTCCTTGCTGACCTCGAGGAAGATAAGGTGGAATCCCCTCGTGATTGTTGTGTTGTTGCCGCCTGGGAGGTGAATACTGAAGATGGCGGTGATGTCCCCGCCCATGATTTTCTCCAGTATTGTCGTTGTCTCGATAGTGTCTGTGGAAAGGTTTGTATTCCTCCCTTCGAGGACTTTTTTTATGCCATTTTGGTCCCAATCGATTGTGAACATTAGTCCTCCTCTGAGGGTTCCACTCTCCTTCTTCCACGAAGTTGACGCTTGGGGATCCTCGTTGGTACCGGTCCAAAGGGTTCTTGCGCCTGTATACCGCATCAAATTCTTCGATGGCCATATCAAAGGCCAGATATTTCTTTCTATAAGCGTCCCAATAAATGGTATCACGGGTGGCAGTTAAATAATTATCCAAGAAGCCTTTGCGATATGAATACTCTTGATAGTTCCATTCTCCTTGGACCTTTCGCTTGCCTTGTTTCTTCTCGAGAAGGGCTAAAGTGCGTCGGGCTTCCTTCTCATCAATCAAGTCAGTTAACTCCTGTTCAGTTGGGTCAGACTTTCCTAGGAGACAGCGACGCCTTGTTTCCTCGAGAATATATCTTTTTATCCTTTGGTTTTGATCACTGTCATCCCTTAGCTTATTGAGTTCAGCCTCGATTTTAGCTAACTTTTGATCTTCCAAGCGTTTCCTGGATGCTATGGTATTTCGAGGAGGAGGCAAATCCTCCTTCTCGGTCGCGGGATTTGCTTTGTCTGGTTTCTTTGGATTAGGCTGTGAAGTTCCAAGGAACAAACTTTCTTTCTCTTGTTATTTCTCGGGTCCCCTTTCATGGCCTTTCCCGTCTTCATTCTTTCCTCTCGTCGTTGGAATTCTGCCAAGGTAGTGTTATCGGCTGGATGTGCCATCTACCAGAAGATGCCGTGTTGCTCGCGTCTTCTTCGATCCTGGTCATAGTGTGCGTGGTTCCAGAAACCCTAAGTCGCACCGGAGAAGGTTAGGAAAATTGAAAAAGTTTTCGTGACACAAACCCTAGTTTTCGGGTCTCACTTGGCGTGCCACTTGGCGAAAATTGGTTTTACACCGCCGGCTTGGTAGTGGAACTCCAGCTAGGGTTTCCTGCAATAGAAGGTCTCGGGGGTCTCCCGAGGGTAGACATTTCGATGCCTAAGTCAGAAAAGGGCTTAAAGAACGTATGTGAGTAGTAGTTTGTGCTAGAGATAGCGTACCCGTATTGCAGTGTGATCCACCCTATTTATAGGCATAGAGTTATCTTTAAGGATGCCGAATCCTACTAGGTTTCATGTTCTGGAATCGCCTCTGTTACGTCAGCTTGCTAAGTTGTGAGATCTTCCATTCTAGTGGGGATTCCAGTGGCTTAACCTACTCCAAAAAAGAAAAAGGGTCGCGGTTTCTGCTACCATCGAACTGTGAGGAGTTTCTGAAGATATTAAAAGAGCAAAGAATGAAGATATATATGCCAATTGTTAGCATCAACTTGGAATGGAGAACTTGTGAGATTGCGATATGGTTTTGTACGTAAAGAAGCAAAAAGATTGAATTATCTACACTCATAGTCTGTTATAAATGTGCATTGGGATGGTACTTCACGATATGAAATATCATGCTAGGTAAGATTTTTCCTTTTTGTTTTTCCAGTTTGGGTCATAGGCTACTTTCATCTTTGCAATTACAAATTTGCAATGTCTAAATTGGAATTCATTGCATTAAGCTAAGTTTGAACATCAGAGATTCCTATTGCTTTATATGAAGGTTGATTCGGTAGGGATATCTACTTTGTGCATTGATTTTCTTCTCTCAGTAACCCAAATTTCATACTCATCCTGTGATATAGTATTATGGATATAATGAGTCGCATCAAACATTTGGAGTCGCAAGTCTAGATGTTCTTAATGGTCCTTCGTTTTTAGTTCGGGAAGAACATTGCTGATGTTCTAGTACTACTCAAACAGAGGATCTCATCAAGCTAAAACTTGGAATCAGAAAAGAAACATTGTATCCTTAGGTAAGATAATCGATCTACTGTTTCAAAAAAATAAAAAATCGATCTACGACACAATAGTAAAGCCTCTTTTGAGGTATTCTAAACATGTGAATGGCAAGCCAACCATACTTTCAACTTCAAGAGATTTGGACAAGAGAGAGTTCAAAACAAATTCCCTATCTTTAGACTTCCCAAATCCTCTACAAACTACGAAGGAGGTATTACACACCCAAGGAGCAGAAACTGTGTATGCCAAGCCACCACGAGAGCTCGTATGTCCAAGCAACATATCTTTGTAAGCTCTACAAACATTATAAACGTACTTCCCCATCGGTAAAACGTGAAATACAGGTGAACCAGATGAATTATTATCACTCAAGTCTACATCTGAATGAAGGTTCACAACTACTGTCCCATGCACCGGATGGAGCTTATTTCCTAGAGCTCTAAGAAAGGGGGAATCCGGGTCCCAGAGCTTGTTAGGAAAGATGTCTTCGCCGTCATAGGCATCAATGAAAACAATGTCATAAAGAGTGTTGCACTCAGACATGAACTTCTCGGCATCTGATTCATGCAATTGGATTCTCTCGTGAATGCCTTTCCACAGGACTTCAGAAGCAGGGTCAGGACTCAGGCATGCCCGCTCCCCAGATTTCGTCATGACTGCATACTGAGGGAAACCCATAGCTTTCGTGGAGGCTGAGATCACAATGGGGTCAATTTCTACACTGTGAACCACAGCACCTGTAGAAAGAAGGCTTCCAATTTTAGAGCAAGACAACTTATATATAACTAGCGACAAGATGATGAAAGCCTAAATGGCTAACTCTTCTTTAGGATTCAGTAAGGTTGACCTTGCAGCTTTTTCCTCATATACATTAGATTATTGCCCAACCAAAGAAAGAAGAAGACGGCCACATACAGACATAGAAAGAAGAAGGATTAAAGAACTCAGCTACGAATTTTAGAGACCAGATTATAAAATTCACAAATCTAACCTTGAATTTTACTAGCCAAAAACAAAGGTATACTCCCCCCACCATGGCCAATGCACAAGACATTCATGGGTTCCTTCCCACATATTGCAGCACTGAGATCAAAATTAACACATGAAAGCGTAGCTAATCCAGCCGATACCATGCTCTTCACATCTGCAAAAGTCGCGACAGAGCAGTGATTGGTAACTATCATCGACATGAAGCATCCAAGTGTTCTCAAGTTGTAAGTGCTTACTACAGAGGTTAAACATAACGAGAGGTACTGAAAATACAATACCCACTTCACATGGTGCAATGAACAACTCCAATAAAACATTCCAAAATTTTAAAAAAAGAAAGCCATAGAGACAAGGACAACAGTCTCACAACAAAAGTATCTGATAGAGAAAAATTAACTGCTTCTGGAGATACTGGTTAATTCCATGATGGGAAAGTTGATGATAGAAACGGTTGTCAAGCAGATCATGTAGAAGAAAAAGGCAGGAACTTTTACCCTACAAAATAACTAGTTTTGAGCAAATTTTTGATGAAGTATAGGCCTTGAAAATGTAGAGAAGACAGAAGAATTTACATGGAATAGCTAGACAATGTGGCTGCTGCATAACGATTATAGAAGAAGGATCAGACTCCCGATAAGCGGCCATTACTTTGACAGTGCTCTGCCGAGTATAATCGTTAAAATGAAGCGTCCTCCACTGATAACCAATAACCCTAAATCCCTGTTTCCCACCAATAGGATTTATCTCAGCGTATCTTCGCTGAAGCCAGTTCTCTGCTTCATGCCAACGTGCTTTTTCCTACATCACATTTTAAATATCTCCATACCATTAGGCTACTAAGCACTCCACAAGTTTTTTTTTTGATAAAAACTAAGCCAAACATTCGAAACTTCTTCCCCAAATAATCAAAGTTGAACAATAGGAAGGACTACTGTAGTTAGTAACTACAATATATTCAAGACTCCAGCAAGCCCAACACAAATTCATTGAAAAAAAGATGGAAAAGGACCCACAGGCAACTGATCATATCCTCAGTAACATGTTGTATAAAGTTCAAAGACACTACGTCTAAACGCGTTTGTAAATGTACACACTACACACCTAACATTCTTCAATTAGCTTCAACAGTATTTAGAAAAGGCATGTGCATTCTCTGTAACCGAAAAGTACACCTAATTTCCAATTAGCCCGATAAACTATTCCAAAATACTACTCAAAATGACACCAGAAAAAAAGCGACGATTTTGTATTTGGTTTATCACAGATTCACAAATGTTGCAAAGACGATGATTAAAAATAAAAATAAAAATAAAACAATTATATAAAGATATCACCAAAAATCTGAGAAAAAATCATCATAACAGGGGAAGGGAGTAATAACTGAACTGGTCTGGAAGAAGGGTAAGCTCGGACGGAAACGACGCCGTTTCCCTTATCTGAAACTCCTCGGAAAACCGTCTGAGCATCAGAACCGTCGTCTTTCCCCCACCACTCGGAGGAGTACAGCCAGTCGCCTTCATCCGCCACACGACGGAGCGTCGTCGCTGTTGAATATCGGCGAAGATTGGAAGCTAAACCCAAAATTCTTGCTTTCTTTACCATTGAAAACAGAGTAATTTGAAAGGAAGAGAAAGAGAATCGATTAATTTGTTAAAACCCTCCCAAAACCCTGAAGAAGGCAAATTTGGCCACGACTTAAATAACGGTTTTGTTTCAGCTTCGAAATGGTTAGAATTTTGGTCCCTCTACTTCATCCTTATCTCATAAAAGACCCCAAAAGGCTTTTTAATTGTAAATTTGATTCTTACAATTGATACTTGATACTTCTCACATCTCAACCAGGAAAAAGGAAATTTGCTACTTAAGCATACAATAAAAAACATTCAACTTTAATAGACAACAATCAATAATCTATGTACTGTTGTTTTGAAGAGAAAAGATACACAAACCATCATATATATTTCTTGTCTCGACATAAAAAAAAATTAGAAAATCATTCATCGGAGTTGCACAAAGATACTTCGAACTTTGAATTACATAGGACTTGCTCAATTGAAGATTGAAATAGTCATCTCTTGCTAATGCGCTACTGTATTTTTTGGACCAACTATTTGTTGGTAATAATGTAGGCAATACTATACTGTTAATAAGCTGAAGTTTTTTTTTTCCTGTTGGGTGATAAGAAAAATTGTATATATTCATACAAACCTACTTTCTTTTTATAGTATATTACGCACCCGTTGTCTGAAGTCATTGTTCTGACTTATCCGGATTCGAGTCTGGTAGGTCTCTTTCGGGAGGCAGATCTCTCCCAATAAGTATTTTAATTATTACTGCATTCTTATGTCCGGATTCAAAGCCGAATCATAATTAAACTGACGTAATACCTTTACCACATAAACCAAGTGTTTGTTGCTACCTTCTCTCTTTCTTTTTTTTTTTTTTATTGTTTCTCGTTTTCAATTAGAAAAACAAACATTTTTTAAACAAATCAAAAGTCAACACTTGAAGTCCTTCATTTGCAATACAATTGATTGGTCTACGGCCCAACCGTAATGGGCTAAAACCCAAACTTCTGGTTCGAGGATCGCAAACACTTAAGAGGCCTGGGACAAGCAAGCGTTACATCCATATGAACATACTAAGGCTGAAAACGAGCTGAGTCGAGCCCGAGTTTAGCGATGTTTATACAGAGATCGAGCTCAGCTCGAACTCAATCGAGCCACAAAATTTTGGACTCGAGCTCAACTCTTTCAATTTTGAACCAGATCGAGATCGATTCGAAAACTTGAAATCGAAAAGAATCCCAACCACCTCCAACTCTCAATCTATCCAATAAATAGCCTACAGAAGCTCAAAAATCACTTATTTCACCCACACAATGATAAATTTCTCCATTCAAGAACAGATTAAAGAACAAAACACGAGAAGAACAAGTAAAATTTCTCAATTTCTCATATCTAAGTTAATCAAAAAAAAAAGAAAAAAGAGAACAGATCTAATCAATCTCACACAACCGAAAGATTATAAAAAACACTACTCAAAACCCAGAAAAAAGAGAGTTTTGTAGAATGAATTGCTTAGAAAGATTCAAAACTCCTGTGTGTGCCACCCCAAATTTATGATGGAGAAATATAAATCTATCAGGAAGAATTAATTTGGATATGGGAGGCGTGGTGAGGACATATTCACATATGGTGAAGGAGAAGAAAGTTTCTGGGACTATGGGCATGGCCGAAAGGAGTTTTCAGAAAAGAGAAAAAATACAGTGGATAATGGAAATGATTACAAGAAGAAGAGAACGATTGGGGTGAAGGAAAATGTTAATGTGGTTGAGTTATTATACTATGCACATTAAGTGTATCTAGATAGGTGTACTTAGACATTTTTTATTATTTAATAATGGAGAGATTTCATTTATAATTATTTAACATACTTTTTTTTTTCTTTTTAAATGTACGTGTCACTTCTCCTTAATTTGAGAAAGTGGGTTTTCAAAATTTCTTTTATTTTCAAATTATTTTATTTCTTAATCCGTAACGAACTAGACCAAGTGTCTTATATCATTTTGATAGTACTCGATGAAATCTATACGACAAGATTCATCATGAATATATTTTTCGAAACTTTAAAAAATTTATGCAGTTGGCTTGATCATCCTAAAGACGTTATGTTCTTACTTGTGTCTTTTATGAACAAGACCTAGAACAAATACCAAAGACCAAAGGCCAAGGACTAAAAACTGAAAACCAAAGAGCAAAGAAAAAAAACCAAAGACCAAAGATCAAAGTGAAGAGCGAGCGTGTGTAAAGAGCAAAGACCAACGACAAAGCATCAAAGACTAAAGACCAGAGTGAAAAGTGAGCATATGTGAAAAACAAAGATCAAAGACAAAAGACCGAAGATCAAAAATCGAAAACTAAAGATCAAAGACCAAAGATTAGAATAAATAGCGAGTGTGTATGAGGAGCAAAGACCAAAAACCAATAGACAAAAGACCAAATTAGGCCCTAACCAACACAGAATTGCTTAAACCCCTCCCTCCCCCCCCCTCCCTCCCCAAACCCTAAACAACTAGATCCTAACCGACATGGTAATATTTAAGCCCACTAAATCCTAAACACATTAATATTTTTTTTTTTGGTTTAAATTTTTTTAAACCAAAGCCTAATTAATTTTTTAAAAATTTTCATAAGGTTAATCGTGTTACGACACAAATTAGGCCCTAACCGACATGGAAATTCTTAAACCCCCTAAACCCTCAACAACTAGACCCTAACTGATACGGAAATGGTTAAACCCGCCTAAACCCTAAACACAATCATTTTTATTTTTAGTTTTAAAAAATTTATAAGGTTAATCGTATTACGGCACAAACTAGGCCCTAACTGACACGAAAATGTTTAAACCCCCCCTAAACCCTAAACAACTAAACCCTAACCGACATGGAAATGGTTAAATCTCCCTAAACCCTAAACACACTATTTTTTTTTTTGGTTTAAATTTTTTAAACTAGTTAGACTAGGGTCTCGTAATTGGTTTAAAAAATTTATAAGTTAATCACGTAACGGCACAAACTAGGCCCCAACCGATACGGAAATGCTTAAACCCTCCTAAACCCTAAAACCTAAACAACTAGACAGTGACCAATAATGAAATGGTTAAACCTCCCTAAACCCTGAACACACTAATTTCTTTTTTCTTGTTTAAATTTTTTTAAATCAATTAGACTAGAGTCTCACGAGACCCTAGCCTAATTGGTTTAAAAAATTTATAAGTTAAACGTGTTACGACACAAACTAGGCCCTAACTGATAAGGATATGCTTAAACTCATTAAACCCTAAACTCTAAACAACTACACCCTAACCGACAAAAAAATACTTAAACTCCCCTAAACCCTAAACACACTAACATTTTTTTGATTTTTTATCTTTGGCCTTTAGTCTTTACTCCTCGCACATAACTCATAAAGACTTTCATGTTTAGCCCTCCTTTCCTATACTAATACCAAATAAAGGTCTATGTGTACCTATCTACATGCACTTAATGTGCATAATTTTCGAATGTATCTATTTATATGCACTTAATGTGCAAATTTTCGAATGTGGTTAGACTTTGGAGTCTTGGAGAGAGTCATGGGTGAGAGAGAGAGAGAGTAAAGACCAGAGACAATGAAAAAGTAGTGGACTAGTGGTGGGACAAGACTTAAATAAAATTAATTAATAATGTTGTGAATATTGAGTCAACTTGAATTCAGCTCGAACTTGGTCAACACGAGTTCAAACTGAGTTTTGATAGAGCCGGCTCGCGAATAACTCGCGAGCGACTTGGTTCGTTTACAGCCCTATAACATACTGTGAATATTCAAACTTGAGTTACTTTCAAAAATTATCCCTAATAAATTTCCGGTGCTACCCAAAAAAAAATATATTCTTTATTCCCGATGAACTCTACGTCTCTGCCTATTATCTAAACAATACTTAATTTTAGGCTCTCAAAAAAGTTAAGAAGGAGAAAGAAGAAGTTGAAGAAGTTAAGAGTGTGATCAATAAGAGAACAGCGTGATGCGTTTAGACAGTGATGATGCTAGCCAACGGTCAAATAAAAAAGAATTAAGAAGGCTTATGAATGTCAAAGGTAAAAACAGGAATCAATTTTCTGCCATTTATGGATTCTTAATTAACTCAACTTGTAGCGTCTTCACTTTAACTTTTTAGCACTTGTTGTAAATAAATGTGAGAGTAACCATCAAAGAAGTTACAATATTTATATTAGATATGATTAAATATACTTTAATTTTGGAAAATATTCTTTAATAGTCTCTATAAACAACCCATTCCAAGAAAATAAATAACGTTCCAAACTCCCTATAAATTTCACAACCTACCAACACAATCTAAATCGCAATTCCCTGTTCTCCTTCTTTTATTGCTCAAATTTTTGTGACTAAAAAATTTCTCCAAACCCTAAAAGCTAACACACAAAAGAAAAAGATGGCAATCCAAATCCGATCGTTTGTTTTCGTAAACATGTTATCATTCTTGATTACATTTTCGCTTTTCACCGCTTCCATGGCCGGGACTGTGGTAACTGATGCAGACGGAGGAGATTTCGTTCCGCCTGAAAATTACCGTTCCTTAAACGCTAGTGATCCGGCGGTGGTGGCAGTGGGGCAGTTTGCGGTGGATGAATATAACAAGGCGTCAAAGAAAGCTGTGAAATTTGATAGTGTGATTTGGGCAGCGGGACAAACATTTGGAGGGAATAACTATGAATTCGCTGTGGTTATTAAAGGAGAGGAAGGCAATGTGGCCTACAGATATTCAGCAATTGTTTTGGACAAGAAAGATTCTCCCAGGAAACTCCTCGGCTTTAAAAGATCTGTTTAGGTTATTTTAGACACGTTATTATGAGATGAGAGATAATATGAACTGTCAGATACAAATACATGAAATTAATGAGTTCGTACGTAATGTCTTTTGAATTTTTTCGGTTTTACTTTTGAATTGTTTTTGCTTAAATCACATATACTACTCTCTCACATATGTCTCCAAATTAAAACTGCTCTTAAAGAATAAAACATTGTATCTAAACGCCGTATTAGGTTCGCTAAAAATATTTACCATAATTTCAGTGTAGATAGTTAAGAATTAAGATAAGGGATTAATTAGTTAATTAATTATATATTCAATTTCTTATTCCATTATGTAGGTGGAATCTGTTCCTGCGTAATTATCGGTTTGTTGCACTCAACAAAGTTTGTCAAATTGGTTCACTTCAAGTTTCCAACTTGGAATTGTTTATTTTTTATATCGAATTGGTTTCAATCAATTAGCTTTTTGTTGCAGTCATAATCTTATCTTATTTTTTTACTTCATTTGTCCAACAAAATAATTTACATTGAGTTTTGAGATTTGTACTATAATAAAAATCTCAAAACTTAAGGCGGACTATTTTATTAGGACAAAGAAAATAATGAATTTTATGGTTGCATATATTTATCTATTTTTTCCTTCCATTTTTTTTAACGTGTACTCCCTCCGTCCCATAATTATTATCCAGTTTGACTAAGATGGAAAATTTTATTTTTAGTCAAACTTAACTATATTTTGACCTAAAAAATAAGATCTACCCCTGCATAATTAATGTTTAGCCGGCATAGGATAAGAGCCTTCTCTACCTTTTCAGATTAGCACCCAAAGCCAAAAACTAATCCCAATTCGTATACTCAATCGAAACTCAAGAACAACAATTCTAGTAAATATAGAGCTATGCAATCTTTCGTCTTCTTCGTCGGGATTAAGAAATTCCGGTGCACCTCAAGTCCATGATTACCTGGACTTCTCCAACAACCACTGCAACGACCCGGCTAATCCACGTGCTTGGTTTTCCCCGTTGTGGTTCGCGATCAGCTGAGTCATCTGCCGAGCTCTCGCCCAAGGCGCAATACCATTAATTCTCCACAGAAATCTGCCAACCAGATCCCACGGTGAAATGGTCGAATCATCTTCCTAATAGCATTCTTCGGTCTTTTCTCTAAACATGGGAGGTGATAGGGGATAGTATATATAGATGTAAAGGGGGCGAGTGCCTCAATGAAGTTCTCACAATACTACCACATACTTTTAATAAAATAACTTTGAGAAATCATACGATAGTAAAACCTTTTTATCAAAAAGTTTGTCACGCAACAAATCAATCAAATAATCACTTTAATCAAATAATAATAGGGGTGGATACAGGAAAATCTAGCAAGCACGTCAAGGCCGATGTGGCACAAGAACGTTATTCCAAACTACATTTTAAGAATCATTCAATATATCGTCAGAAGGAGCGACCTTACCGACTATCAATAACAATTCACAATTTAATCTTCAACTTACCCCTGTCGTGATTGGGATTTCTCCGTCGAGTTTCCCCAACGATGTGGCCACTGACGGTAAAGACTGGTGACCAAGCCCGATACTGACTCACGTTCCTTGCTCGCCCAGTGCATGGGCTCGTGCTCCAGGGCAACTGAAATGACCCGAGCTTGTGTACACATCAACGATTGCATGCACAAATAATACACTTTCTCGAGGCGATAAAAAACACCACCGGATATAATACTTTCAACAACAACACTGGAAACTCCATCGAGGTGATGTCACCATCAAGACATTTTCATTCAGACATTTCACTTTAGCACAATACGCTCAACAATTGGAGTCAATCATATAGCCAATCGATAGCATCTAAATACATAACCAGTTACATTCAAATACGGTAACACTTATAACACTTATCCTGGGGCTATTAAGTATACTACCGGGTCATTCAACGATATGCATTAAAGATATTTCAATAACATTTAAAAACGTGTTAATATGTGAAGTGTTTTTCAAATATATATTCCTATACTCCCAATTTTTAAAATAATTTTAAAAGAGTGAGAATTACTCACCTGAAGTGTAAGGCATCTGATGTAGTTACTGTGCTTTCTTGTCACACTATATTGTGTCACCACACCATTTAAGTTGAACCTCATTGACACTTCTCATAAATGGTTTCTTTCCTTTCTTATTGAAAACTTAGTCACGACTGTTGGTTATTTTAGTTTCTCAAGTGTATAGCTCTCGGCCCTTCCTGCTTTTAGAGAGGGATTAGTAGACATTATTTTTTTTTTGAATGGTTTAATCAAAATAGACCATGATTATTTGATTTAGATGCTTAAGTATTGTAGATTGAGACTTAAGGATTATAGCCAGTTAATAATACTTGGTCAATTAGATAATTAGCACAACCCCTGTTCCTATGCTTGCGGTTTGATTCCCGAATGAACATAGGTGCTGAAATGCTAGCTTCTTAAACCCAAGTTTCCTTCTTTTAGTTTAGCAATTTCAGTGACTATTTGATTTGATTTTTTAGTCTAATAATTCGAAAAATCGAAGCTCTGTTTAGGAGTACAAATATATAATCACACTCTTTCATGAAGTACTTTAATAAAACATGAAATCTCATTTAACCATAGACTACTGTTTAGTAATATTAAAGAGTTTGGTCAAACTTTTCTATAGCTTTGAGGTTTCCTCTTACCCTTTTTTGTTTTGTTCGAGTCCTATGAACCATGAATAAATAGCTACTTAAAGTGATAGTCAAGACAAACTCATAATCCTACAAAAGCCGCGGTACTTACCTTGTTGCACCGCAACGGTTTACGGCGACGTTCGAAATCGAACATCAAACTTTCTTTAGCCTTCCGGAACTTACTTTCGTCACCTCTTTCTTTCCTCTTTGTCTTCTGGTTCACTCTATCTCTCCCTCTTTATGCTTTTGGTTTCCCCAAGATTAAACTAGGAGATCTAAACTAATCACTTTATAAAAGCTAAAGACTGCCGGATGCTTCTTTTAAGTCGACCGGTATCAGTTCTATGCAAATTAATTGATTTTCCTTTGGTTTTGAGCTTAGCTGACTTGCACGAGAGGGTATAGAAGTTAGGAAATCTGATGGTTCATGAAAGATTACATGGTGAAGAGGAGGTTTGCTGGTGTTGGCCGCCCCGTAGTAAGGAGATGAATAAGTAGTGAATATGGAAACATTAACATAGATAAGGCTCACTATTATATATCTAAAGTTGTATGTTCCAGAAAATGTTATAAGACGGTGGAAACTATTATATACCAAAGAAAGTGACAAGCTTAGCTGGGAAGAATTCTAACTTTTGTATTGGAAGGAACATGCACGCAACATGTCCGTGGGACAAAGGACATGACTCAACCTTGATCATTTTGGGCCATGAAATTGTTTAGTCAGTTTGGCCGACTTTGAAAAATTAACTGTATTGATCTAGATAGTTTTGTCCCGTGTTCCATATATCATTAGAAGCCTCTCTGAGTATAGTTTAACTAGCAATAAACAGATAGTAATTTAGAATTTTCTAAAATGAGTTATAATTATTTTACTAAAGTCGTGCAGTCTGACCTCCCTACAGCTTGCATACGAATTTTGAGAAGACAATTTATTTTGTTTGTTATTAAGTTATCTAATCATTACAATAAACTCTTAGCCTATAAATGGTTTTAATTGATGTAATTTAGTTTCAATTTACGATACCACGCTATATGTTTTGTTTTACCATTATACTCTTATTTTATTTAAATAATTCTCAAAGCACGTCAGAATTTTAGTATTATCACAACCACAACTCAGCCGCCGCCAAGTCCGACTTTCAACCACCGGCTCAGCTCCAACCCAAATCGACGACTGGTTGTTTAGAGTGTCTACCCATTCGACTCGCGGCGGCCAGCACCAAAGTCAACAATGTCAATGGTGTTGCTTCCACAACCAATAGTTCGCTGGCGGTGGACGTGATGGCTCCGGAAATACTCCATCACGAACTGAAAAAGACTATATATAGTTGAAGTGTTTGATGTATTTTATGCTCGCGATATAGAAACCAATTATTGTAATTATAATCTCCTGTTTTGTCCCTTATCTTCCTTGAACTCTTGTCATCCTTGGAATTGAATGTAGGCTCCTGGAAATATGGGTAGTCAGTTTTCTCGCCGGCTCCAATGGACGGTTCAAAGTTCCGAGTAGCTTATCGGGGAGCTCAATTGCAAGGTTTCAAAGCTTCGGTTTTAGTGAGATGATGTTTTTTATTAGAGGACAAATATGTAACTTAATCCATAAAAAGTCAAATCGGATAATAATTATAGAACAAAAATTTTTGGACAAAGTGGACAATAATGATGGGGCAGAGGGAGTATATAGTACTGTGCACATTACCATCAAATAGTTACTAATCCACTCGGTGAGTTAAAGATAAATTAGTACCATTAAAGATGGCGTTTTAGCTAATTAAACGTAATCTATCAATCTGAAAGAGGCTATAACCGATGTAGGCATGTAGCCGTGAAGAAGAGAAGAGTGAGATAAATGAAATTTCTTAAAATAATTATTTGCAGATAAGGTCAAGGTCATTTTAAAATAATACGAGGACGTGAAGGGAGAAAATTATGGAGAAAACCAAATGATTTGACTTTTGTAACTCAGTAATCTTTCAAAATAAAAAAAATTAAAAATAAAAAGAAAAAAAAATTCAAGATTTTTTACTTTCTTAACTCGGTAAATTTTTTAAATTACAGTGAGTCCAAGTTTAAAAGTGCAATATAATTATCATTTAGGGTTTACTGTAGCGGTTAAAGTAAAAAAAAATACTTGGTTTTGCTTCTTTTTTTTCTAAAAAAAAATAATAATTGAATTTTGAATTAATTACTGTAACTCGATAACTTATTAAGTTACAGTGACCCAAGGTTAAAATTACAACATAATTACTATTTACAGTTTACTGTAGCGGTCAAAATAAAAAAATAAATAAAAATCTTAATTTTGCTTTTTCTTTTTTTTAAAAAAAAATATTTGAATTTTGAATTATTTATTATAACTCGGTAAATTTTTTAAGTTACGGTGGGCTCAAAGTTAAAAGTGTAACATAATTACTATTTACTTGTACCTAAGGTAAATGTTAAATAAAAAAGTAATTTTATGATAATAATATTTTTAATTAATAAATAATAGTTTAACAATAAAAAATTATGAAATGTGAATTTAAAATATTTTTAATGATTTAAATTTTAATGAAAGTTTAAATTAAATAAAAAGACAAAAATACCCCTGATTCCAACATATCAACGGCCGGAAACAATGAAATTGGACAAAAAAAAGTTTGAAAATATAATATTTGGGACTACGATATTAAAATGTTAATGTTAGGGACGTAAATTCAAGTAGGTCCATAAGGGACATTTTAATTTTAAGTGGGATCCTTTGGGATGGATTTTTAAAAAAAAAAACATTAAAAAATAAAAAAATATTGACTAATGCAGACCACAAGTGACGAGCTCTAATAAAAAAAGTTCAAAGAGATCCAAAACAAAAGGCAACGAGGCAAGAATGCTGAGGATTTTGTATCTGATACTGTGGAGCATTTGAAGCCTTCCTCTCGAACTCCTTTTATAGCAAAAATCAGCAAAGATTTGGACAGTTTCTGAACTTCGTAAGTCCACAAAATCTGCTCAAGTGTCCATGTGCATTACCCTAGTAATAATTCACAAGCGCAATTTGTTCTGTCAAAGTCAAGCCTTGCATTTATTCTTCAACATGGATGCTTGGAATTAAATGTGTTGGGGTCCTTTTGCATTAATTTAAGGCATACAACCAATAGACCATTAGTTCATCTGCATCTATCATTTTTGTTTCCAGCAACAATCTCTAAGTAGTTTGCTCACTTGCCGGCTTTTAGTACCTTTGCTGCAAGCCTGTAACCATTTGAGCTTCATTTCAGGAATTTTCTTGTTTCTTATCCATCTGAATCCCCCCTTCCAAGAAAAAAAGAAACTCAAAAAAAGAGAGACAGAAACAATAACCCGCAATTCTGTTGGAGTTGCCCCCCCGGAAGAAGATTGTGTGGAAGAAAATAATCAGTTATAATCTTGCTCAAGGGTATATATCCTTGCGTGAGAATAGATTTGCTTGCTTTGCATATTTACTTCATGATCAGCAAGAGTGACTAATTTCCTTATTTAGTTGAGGTTTGTATCCTTTAGTTGTACTGTTTTTTTTTTTTTTTTCCTTTATACAAGTTGCTTGAGAAAAACCGATATTGTGTCCATCTCTAATATAAGCCAACATTCCCATCGTTGTTTCTCAGGAGAAGCATTTCACCTAATTTGATCAGTAAAACCGGTTGAGTTCAAAAGTACATTTGATTCGAAATTTAACCAGAAATTAAAGTCGAGAACACAAAACATGTTTTTTTTTTGTTCATTTTAAGGTTCTTCTTTCCATTTACATTTTCCATATCTGACCGTTGGCTTTCTCTTCTCCACATAAATCCGGCAGCAAGTTAATTGTTTGGAGTTTATGGAGATGGATCAGCTATTGGAGAATGTAGCTTTCTGTATCTCATACCTCGACTTGTTGCTCGTTGATTGGAAAGATCATGTTCAGAATAAGAAGAAATTACGACGGATTCTGGGAAGAGCCCTTCAGTATTTTAACCGTGCCTATGATCACAATCAGATGCTGGAATCTATTTCTGAAAAAATCAATCAACTCGGCCTGGATTGGTTTTTCATGAAATTGCTTTTGCAATCCATAGGTTCTAGTAATGCAGCAGAGTTTGTGCAGGATGGAAAATCCGTCATTGAGAAAATCTGTGCTGTGGCTGGTGAGGTTTCAAGTAATTTATGTTCAATCAAGCCGGATGGGAAGTTGGACAGAGAAAAACCCTAAAATTGTAACGGGTGATAAGAACATAAAATTAGACTTCTTTTACTTTTTTTTGGCTTAATACAACAAAGTAGTCTTAGTTCTTTATTTATAGACTGTTTACCACACATGTGATAATTGGTAAACTAGTCTATAATTACCTAAGATCCTAACTATTAATTTTTACAGTATAGTTAGGATCTTAGGAATATGGAGAACCAAGAACATTACTGGTCTAGCACTGGAGCCTTTCACTCAAACGATTGCTGGGCTTAGGAAACTTGTTATCACTCTTAGCCACCGGCAAACCGGCTAAGGATCGAAGACAATCCCGGCCATCTATTGAAAGCGTGGTTTGCCGGAAACCGGTTTTTCAAGCAAACCTTTACGTGACAGTGCTGGCACGATGCGGTGTTGGAAGAGGTTTATTGCTCCTTGCACCACCTGAAACCTTCCCGAAGCGCTATTAGCTGCTAAAACATCATCTTATGGGCATAAAATTATGTTTCAACTCGTTCTTTGTTGAAATTTTTGGCGTGTAGGTATGCTGCAATGGCAGCGGCAGCTTCTTGTTGATCCCCATATTTCTAAAGATGGAAGCAGCTCTTTGGATCTCGTCATGGATAATCCATTGTCACAAAAACCAGGTTAGAATTAGCATTTTTTTCTTTCTCATTCCTCTCTGCAGCTTAATGGCAGCTACCAGTTTGTGTTCATAGTTCTCGTTTTCTTTGATTAAAATTAATTCATTTTATAAGCTTATGCATTCAAATTGAGTGTTCATTTATTGTTGATCTTATATTTGGGTTTTGAACCAACATTAACTGGCTGTAAGGGTTTCTACTGATGGCATTTGTGATTTATATAGGTAGCATGTGGAGTCGCTTCTTCAAGAATGCTGAAATAGAGAGAATGGTGAACCAAGATTTGACGCATTTATATCCTGAACATGGCAGTTACTTCTCGAAGAGCTATTAGCTGCTAAAACATCATCTTTTGGGCATAAAATTATGTGAATCAGGATGGGGCAAGTTAGAACTCCACACAAGAAGATATTGGTGTATTTTGGTTCTCCAAAGAATTACTTTCCTATTTTAAAAAAATATGTAGCAAAAAAGAGCCCCTAACCAAAGGATTAGATGGAAGCAATTTCCAGCTTCATTATGAACAAAGCAACAACCTCCCAAGATTCCATTTCTTGGAAAAAAGTGTGCAAAACCAACTCTAGTCGCACGAGTCAACCCTTAGAAGTCTCCGCAAATCTCAGCCCCCTATTAATGAGCAAAAACCAACATGGCTGAGAATCCAAAGAACCAATTTTGCTTCATGATCGCGTAGTACTCCACCAGCCGCCACTCCACCAATTGCTAAGTCTAGAGCACCAAAATGTTGACTTCAATCATGCCAGACAGATGTGGGTTCCAAACTAAATATGTAGATGAAGTTATAAGGTGCGTTTCCACTTTGCCTCCTAAAACCTTTGTTGCACCAAGCAATTTCCTTAAAGCAGCCCGTATGATTCTTATTAGCTCCAGTCCTCGTATTGCAAACAACTCCTCGTTCTTAAGCCCAAAGTATCAAAAAGACAGTTACAAACCAAACATTCCAAAGGATTCCATCCTGCAAAATAGAAAAGGATAAGTTAGAATGAAACCTTTTTTACAAATCCTGTATTACCCAAAAATCAGCTCCCATTAAAAGGGTTGATATTGTTAAATGTTAATAGTATATTAATGAAATTTTTGGACGGAATTTTGTTTCCACTTCACAAGATGCCTTGTTCTAATTAGAACCAACAACCGCAAGAGTAGTCGTTTGGCTGATCTTTGCATGTAGCAGCATAATCATACACAATTTTCATTTATATTGAACTCGAGTGAAAGAAAAGATCAGAGAAGAAGTTATCAGGCAATGTGCGCTGAGTATTCGTTCATATGTCATATTTCTGCACACAATAGAATGTTCATTAGCGATCGTAGTGTGATTTTTATGGAATCCATGCCCTAAAAAATTTTCCCAGCTACACATTCCGTATAGTGCGACTCTGGCCATGTTGGTTCGAGTGCAACAGAATATGCATCCAGTAAAGCAGGTTCACCATTATTGATTAGTTAGATGTAAAGCACAACCTCCAAGATAAATCAAACTCGAGATCAGTAGGAATGACTTATCACATATTGAGCAATCCTACAACCAGAAACCAATCGAGGCTAACACTTACATATCCTTGTTTTATCACATTCTCATCACCATGTTTTTAACAAACATTGACTTAATTTTCTGCTCAAATCCGCAACCCTTATCATTACAATAACTTCCCAAATATAATAGTAATTAAGAGCAGGAAGAAGTAGCGCAACATGAACATCAACAATATGGCGGCTAATTCAGACTCCAAGAAAAATTTCACAATCTTTTTCAAAACTTTAAGAACAAACTGTGGAGTAGAAAAACATGCAGAATCAGACCTAACTTAGAAAAACAAAAAATTTTATCAGAACAATACAAATAATAAAAAGAAATGGACATCAGTTTTACCAAAGCAGCGGCACATTGACTACGGTAGCAGATTGCTGTTGGGGTGCAAAGATGACAATCCGATGATAATTTGCTCCCATCATAAAAAATGCAATACGAATCTCGCGCCGCTCTCCAGTTGTTCTTTTTAAGTTTCCCTGTATTTTGATGCAATTAAGCAAGCATTTTGGCACTTTGCAACAATTGAGTCCTTAGGAACTTATAAATACCTTGGAGTCGAATTAGTGATGAACGAATTGATGTCTACCTTATAGAATCAGTGTGAAGAGTTTCAAGACAAACAACATGAATTTATTTTCCCATAAATGGGGGGTTTGTAGACGTTCAACAAATGGATGATAGGAAAGACAGAAAGCAACTGATCCAATCTTCTTCCTGAATTCATCTTTTCCAAATCCATCTTGAACTCTTCAAAAGAAACTACCATTCTCCTCTGAAAATTGAAGTTTGGGACATAAATCTCTTCTTTGAAGGTCAAGAAGAAAGGAGCGAATGGAAATTGGAATTTGTGATTGGAATAGCTTCTTCGGAAGTTAAGAAGAAAGGCGCGGAGGGGGGAGGGAGAACTGAGCAACAGAGTGCCGATTTGATTTTTCTAAGGATTTGTAGGGATTTATTAGTTGATGAGAATCTGTTTGTTTGAGATTTAGACGATGCGGTTGTTATCTACGCCAATTTACCGGAGTTTATTATTATTATTTTTTTGTGTGCGTACATATTGATTTTGGAATTTATTTTAGTTTTTCTTTTACTAAAAAAACTAGATGTAACTCATCCGATGGACGGGAAAAAAAAATTGACAAGAAAACAAATTGTAAATATTGAAAATAAAAGTAAATTGTACGACTATAAATCCTTCTGTATTCTTTATATGCTATATTGATTGTTTTGTTATTCATCTCTCCATTTTCACCGCATATTAAAACTTAAGTCTTTTATGTAGATTTGGACAGAGTAACATATAATTGATGAGGGTCGAAAATGAGACGTGGTAGATACAATCGAACTTAAAAAATGGACAATCACTAACTCTTCTTAATTGTCATTGCAAAAATCAAATGTAAATTAGAACTTGTCTTTTTTCATTTTGAATGAAAATTGTCGGAGAGGCACAAAGGCATGCGGGGAATGTATACATCTTCTTCGATGTAGCTACCCGAGATAACCTTTGCCTCAATGACATGTTGTTCCAACCCTAATATTACTTAAAACATCATCATGACCATGTTATTTATGGTCTTGACATCAACAACACCATAGTTTGTATTTTATGTAAATAAAAAAATTTAAGTTCAATAATATCAAAATTTGTATATTCTGAATTTAATTAGTTTTCATCGATAGAGTGTATATATATACAAGATATGAATTTTATAAATTTTTCTGTCTTAAATTTTTGAAATAGTTAAATTCTTGTATTCTAATACAAATAATTCAAAATTACTATATTTTTTTATAAACTATTTACTCTTTGCTAATTGATGTGCCTTAGTCATTGTTACAACAATTTCAATTATTTTAGCTAACTCCTGGCAATTGAGGTTTCTTGGTTCTTTCCACTAAGGTAATATAATCATGTGTACCACCCATTAATATACCTTAGTCATTGTAAGAGTATTCTTTTAACTTTTTACCAGATGTCCCTATTAACTGAATTGCCTTAGTTATATCGGTTGAGGTGCCTTAGTCACTGTGAGAACAATTTTAAATCTTTATCGAATGTCTTCCTCCCAGGTGAGATGCTTTTGTCACTGTTACTACTTCAATGCAGTAAAAAAAAATCACTTAATCCAAAACGTGAAAATAAAATCATTATCAAATATTCAAGTTATGAAACCTTCTCGATTAGATGGACATGCATAAATAATATTTCTATATTCAAAAGTTTCAGAAAAAAAAATTAATGATGTGTTTAAATTATTAAATGGAATTTTTTTTCTTACTTTCAGTTTTGGAAAATTATTAGTCACCAAAAGGTGGCATAATCTTCTACATTACGATCCTACAAACAACCTAAATCATCATATAAAACTTGTCATATTTTCTATTTAATTATTACTTTCTTGTTTTAAAAAATATAACTAACACCTTAACTCACTATTGGATGAACTAGTCGGGGTCATGTGTCAAAATCTTGACAAATGATGCAGAAAGTGATATAAGATTACGATGTAGGAAATCTTTTGTCCAAAGAAAGTATGTTAAGAATTATTATCAACAACAAATATTAACCAGTTAATAAATACTGGAAAGAATAATGAAAAATGAACCAATTAACAAAAATTAAACTTTCCAAAATCAGAACGGTAAAAAATATCACAATTATAGAAACAAACCGTAAATTACATACACATCTAAACTTTATTAGTTTTGCTCTTTTTTGCCCCCAAATCCGAAGTTTCTTAATTAGTATTTAATGAGGATTTATGTAAATATAAACATAGTTAATTTTAAAAAATAGATCAATAAAAATTGACAAATGCATAGACATTTAACTTTATTAGTTTTGCTCTCTCTTTTCCACTTGAATGCAAAGTTTCTAAATTTTACGGATGATTTAAGTAAATATAAAAAAACAGTTTAGAGAAATATTAAAAAAAAATTTATTTTTTTTAATGGGAGTTCAAGCATGAAGAAACAATCTGCAGAACATTATTTACTTCAGTGAAAAAATGTAATTGTCCAAGAATCTTTTAGTAAGTGCACCTAGATGGAGTCCTGCCATTTAGTCTGCGACTCCAAAGGGTTTACCTTTAAATTTAAACTTAACATGACAAAATTAAAACTGTATATGCAAGATTAATATATGGAGTATTTACCTGCTCATATATATGAAAGCAACTGCTCCGAGTGTCCATATGTAGGTCTTCACAAGTTGAGAATTAGGACGTGGATCTTCGAAATTGATTTCACCCTCAGTTGGGTGAACTCCTTCATTTCTGTGAGTGCTTGTAACACTCCAGAGTTCAGCATGGATGCAAACTTAAAAATGGTCGATGATGAGATGGTAAAAAATAATTAATTTAACCAATAGTGAAGTACTCTTACCTACTGAGGATACTGATATATTCTTGCAAAGTCTCGGCACCAGTAGCACAAAGTCAGTAGACATGTGACCTCTGATTTCTGTGAGTGCTAAATTATGTTTAAAAATTGAGGTTCATTTGATCTCTGATTATCTCATTTGATTTCAATATTACAAATCATCAAAGCTGGTGAATGATTTAAATTCAAAGTGTTAGTTATTATTTATTGATTGGATTGTAATCTTCTCTCAGGATAAGTTATGATTCGGATTAAAATATTTTCACTATAATTCAAGATTTTGTAGTTGTAGAGAAGTATATTAAAGATGGGAGACTTAGTTTTGGGATCATTTAAAATAGATTCTGTCATTTGATTTGTTTAACTGACGATAAAACCTCTTTTTTTTTTTTCCTTTTTAATAAATCAAAAAATAGAGAAAATTGTCAGTCATACGTAGCAAGTGGAAAACTATCTCAGTTTCTTCTCTCTGAGTTTTCTATTATTAAGTTATATAGATATAGAAATTGCCACATAGGATTATGGAAAATTTGATATAGGTTTTCTCTCTCTGGTTTTTACTTTATATATATATATATATATATACACTCTCAGTTTCATAATTATTGTCCAGTTTGGATTTTTATTTCTAGTTAAAATTGTACTAAATTGTACTAAAAGTAAAATATCAAATTGGACAATAATTTTGAGACAGAGTGAGTAATAATTTTATGATACATTTTTAACATTTTCCGTATAACATTTTACATTTGAGATAGAAAAGATACATATTGAAAAAATGTCCCAAACAAACAGAGACGAATATAGCGTAACTTAAAAGCAGGGTTGTAAGTCCCGCACGCCAGAAATTTTTTCACACTTTTCAGAAACAACACGTGCGAAACAGAAGAGTTGACCAAAGGCAAAGCAACTTGCTGACAAGAGATGAGGGCCCCAGTTCAAACCGAGTGTTTCCCCAAATCTCACAATTTGTCGACTTCTTAGTTTTTACTTTTTACCTCTATCTCTGCTGCTGACTTTAGCTTTTCAGAAGCCATAACGGACAAAATCAATTTTGTCCTTGGAATTTAGCCCCTGTAATTGTTCTTTTGGATTTGAGCGTTTTCTGCAGTAGTGAATCTTCATATACTTTTTCTCTGCTTTTGTTTCCGTTCATTCATTTCACACCATCTTTTTTTTGTATTGGTGTTCTTGGCCGTTTCTTGATTCTTCATTCCCATAAAGACTCCAATTTTCCGTCAAACTGTGGCTGCTGGTTGATTTGAAATTTCAAACCCTTTTTTTTCCCCTCTATATCATCCTCATCTCTGAAGTCTAAAGCATCTGCGAGGAAAAATAACAAGTGGGGTTTCTTATTTTAAGTAAAATAGTTTGATTTTGTTCTGTTTCTGGGCGACTCTGTTTCTGTTCTTGGGTTTTGGTTGTGAATTGAAAAAGGGTTTTTTTTTTTTTTTTTTGTTTGGGGTTTTTTGCAGTGTATCCCAGAGTTAAGGTGAGGGGACAAGAAGAATATGATGATCAATTTGAATACGGAAAGAGGTCTTTGCAGTCTTTAAAGGTTCCTGAATTTCTGTCTTCAAGTGATTTCTCTTCTCCAGGTAAAACTTTCTAATCAATCTTACTGCTTGATCTTATTGCTTCTTTCTTTTGCTGCTCTTGCCCACGTTTTTTTTTTTAAAAAAAAAAAATTGTCATCGTACTTGTCTCCTGAGTTAAAATGTCATTCTCTGTGAAAGAGGGATTTCATGTTTATTTAGGTTTTTAATCAATATGTTATTCATCTGTTTGAGTGTATGAAAAATTCAAGGATTGGTGGTAGTCTGGTAGATTTAATTGGAAAGTACATGGTGTTTTGAGTTCTTGACTATTTTGTTAATGGATGGTACAGGTACAGTAATGTATCTGTAGTGTACTGAGAAATGTTTGCAGGAGAAAGAATCTAATCTGAGAAGACAAATTCCACAATATATTATCCTGTAATTGAGATCCTTAAATGTTGGTAGCTTTAATGAGTTGAGAACTTGAGATCGAGGCTGCCTGTTTAGTTAGTTTGACCTTCATATTCATTTACTTGTCACTTTCATTTCCTTTCATCTCCATGGGGCATATACCTTCCTGTTGTATCAAGGGCTAACTAAATTATCTTGCTAAATTAATACAGTGACTATAGCTATTAGCGGTAATTTTTGAGGGAATGATAACCAAATCATATTCGAGTATTTCTTGCAAGAACATCATTGTGTTGCCATTTCGGTGCAACTTTATGCTGCAGTTCGTTCATACATATTCTACATCAGTAATTAGTTCATTTAACTGTGTAGACGATTCTCCTACTTCGGTTGTGAGAGTGCCTCAATTGGATAGTTCGTATCCAGGTATTGCCCCGTTTCTCTGCGCTAAAGCATTAGTATTTACTCGCTGTTATATTGAGTGCAAGCCTTTTATAGTTCTCGAATTGATCATCACCATTGGTGTCCTCTTCGCTGATCTACAGGAGCAATGAACGATAGGAAACCAAAAATTTTAGAAGAAAACGGTGCAAGTTTCAAAGCTAATCCGGTTTTTAGACCACGTGCAGTCTTATCCAGTCCAGGTACTTCCATTTATTCAGGCTAAATCTAGTGCCACTAGAAGATTTTGCTGTGAGAAGTCTCTGAAAGATGGGCCCTCAAATGTTAATATTGCTGTAATCAGTGGTTAAGTTTCATTAGCATATGCAAAAGGCCCTGAAATATGTGATTAACCTTTTGGAAGCCCTGAAATATGTGATTAACCTTCTGGAAGCCCTGGAATATGTGATTAACCTGTTGCAAGATAGCAGATTTCACAGTCAAACTAAACTACTCCCTCCGTTCCACAAAAATAGCCACATTGAGTTTTAAGTTTTGTATTGTTTTTAGTTTTTTGGGACGGAGGTAGTAATTCTGATTACATTATGAAAGGCCATGTATAACTGGATTATTCTGAGTTCAGGTTTTTACTGTTGAACTATATTTTGTAACATGATTTGTGCTTGTGAAGTATCATATCTTAAAATGATCTTCAGAAACTGTTGTTTTAAGATTCCATCAAATTTCATCTTACGAACATTTCGAGGTTGTAGAGTTTGTGGCAGTTTTATCATATTAGTAGCATGCTGTGTAATTGTTCAATGCTTTAGGCTGCCCGGCTGAATTTTAAAATGCTGTTTTTTTCTTCAGATAATGATCAAATATTTGGAAGCAAAAACAAAACAAGAGGAGAATCATCTCCTTGCTCCAAAAAGAATGGCTCTATTCCAAGTAGACATACAAAGTGTAAAGTTGTCCGAGGACCTGTTACTGCTGATGGTCCTCTTAATACAAGAACAGATGTTAAAGAAGTGGTCGCTAGGAGAAATATTTTTCAAAGCAAACAAAGGACAGCTACCCCTGATCCAAGCCTGAAAGTCTCGAAAGGAAATCCAAAGCCAATTCAGGATGGAGCACTCAGGAAATCACCAATGACAAAAAGATAACCTTTTGAAGACCAACTTTTCACGCAAGGTGATTGTTTAATGGAAATTCTAACATCCGACAATACCACATTAGGAGAACTGAGAGCGCTGATATATTCCACTAGGTTGAACTTGTTAACTTGTAAACCCATATATGGATACATCATACATGTATTATTTACCTCACTGAGAGTGATGTGTATAAGGTGCTCTAAAACATTGGCTAGAGAGTTGAACTCTAGTGCAATAGAGTACCGATTCCCAAACCTATTTGTGATTGTAATTCTTTGTGCCCAACTGTGAACTTTTTCCGCTGATATTTTGCATGCAATTCTGAATCTCTTCTATAGATGTAATGATTTAACTTTATTGATGAGTTTCTTCGACAGTCAATAGTCCTCGGAACAACAGCCTCCTCAACAGCTAAAACAGCAGTGTTTATAAGCACTGCAACTGCGCATTATAACATAATTTTTTGGAATGTGTTATGGGCAAATTAAGGAACTAACAGATCATTTGGCTGGCAATGGAGATTTTAAATAATTGATGCTTGCAATGTGCCTACCAGAAAGAAAAAAGGGAAAAAGATTAAAAAAAAAAAAAAAAGGTTCCTAGTTACAACCAACATCATTTTTCTGCGCAGAAGTAAACAAATCCGGCATGCATTTGCAAAATACACAACAACGAATTAGACTTCAGTCTCGTAAGTGACATAACTTGCATTCCAGGAATATACAGCAAACTTAACTAACTCTTAAGAGTTGAAGTCATTCTCAGCTCCAAAAACAGCCTCAAATTAAACGGCCAAGCCAGCTCTGTTTCTAGTTCTTCTCTCCTGGACTGGTTAGTATCCAATTCCCGTGATTGATTCTTCCGGGGGGCTTTTTGTTTTTTTTTTTTTTTTGTGTTGGATTGGTTCCCCCGGCAGCAGCTGAATGCATGGAATATATGTTGAAGAAACCAAGATATATGCTTCCTTCAATGCTGCTTCTTTATGCTGTACCCGAAATCACTTGGCAAATGAGGAGTATAATCTGTGATGTCTTAGCATGACAACTTCATCTATCTCTTCTCTGCTGAGAAAAACTACAACTTCATCTATCTCTTCTCTGCTGAGAAAAACTACATCCACTCCCCTAGTGCAAACTGAAAAAAGAAAGGCCTTTGTAAAATAAATGATTCGGCCATGTATTATAACAATTGATTTTGAGGATCATCACATTTTTGTCGTAGTATTTAGGCAGTTGGATGGACAACCAGTTGAGCTAACAACGTATTTATTGTTTTTACTTTTGTTGATTTGGCTGAGGTTTTTTTATTTATAAGCTGTAAGTATAATCGTTTTGGTGGCCTGATATGGTTTTATCATACATAATTTTAATTTTGCGTGATCATTGTTGCAAGAACTTCTCATAGTGTTGCTGAGGGTTGATACTTGATGTATAAAAAAAAAATTAAAAAAAAATGGTAAATAAATTTTCCGATAAAAAATTCGGCAAATTCAAAATCAAAATTACCAAAAAGAGAAGAAAACACTTTTCCTTTTCAAAATCAAAACTAGTTATTATTATTATTACTAGTATTATTCTCGCGCAAATTTTTCATAAATTTTAATGATGTGAGTAATTTTTGCCCTTAACTTTAGGGAATATACACTTTTTTTTTAAATCCTTTTTCAATTATAAAAGATGATAAATATTTTCATGTTAATGAATTACATTCAAAGTTTAAACTACTTTCATTCATGAACGTGATTTTTATATGCACCTATTCTATAGGTTTGTTTACAATGAAGTGAAACAAAACTTTTATTAACATATGTTTTATCATACTTTGGGAGAAAAAAAAATCTTACCAGATGTCTCCCATGCAATCTTGTATTAACACAACACATAATTACAATAGATTAATGTGATAATGTCCACGTTAGAAATTGGCGGATTCCAATTTCAAAGAATGAGTGATTTTGGTGACCCAATATATAAAGGGAGAGTAAGAGAGATTAATATGAGAAAAGAAGAAAAGAATCACTCTATGTTTGGAATATTATTTTTAACAATAAATCACAGTTAATATTGCTATAAGATACACATATTTTATACTTATCTTTGCCACATTTTACTATTGTTTTAAAATTCAAATTTGTTTCAGTTATCTTTTGAAACAAAAAATATCATTAATGACAAAATAAAGACCACTCTATTTTTTTATCCTATATATATAACAAAAAAAAAATTAAAAAATTCCTTAATGAATTTCCTTCGCACCTTCTTTCTCCATGGATTTTTTTTCATGCCAAACAACACACCGCACTGCACCTTTTGTTGCCGGTCACCATCCCAATTCCTTCTCCCCACCATTAGAGCTCTACCATGGCAGCGCTTCAAGAAGCAACAGAGGCTTAATTGGTTGGGTTGTATGAAGAACCCAATCTCTGTGCCATTCACGCTAAAAGAGTCACCATCACGCTCTTCTCATTCATCACAGCCGCTGGCATGGGATCTTCGAATTACACTCGACGGTATTTAGCTGGAGATGATCCGGCAATGAAGTAAAATTTATATGCGGCGGGTCCGGAGATTTTTGTGGCTAGAGTATTTTTTTTCCGGTCAAATTGATGATTCGGAGATCGTCGTCAAAAGTCTAATTTGAAGAAAGTTATTTTTTTTAGAAAATAAACATTTGACTATGTTTAAATTAACCATATTACTTGATAAAATACTCAGTAAAAAAATTTGCGAATTAGAAGATGACATGTGGATTACATAAAATTCTCTACAAATGAGAAGATGACACGTGTAATTGGAAATTATCGATGATCTAATTGGCTGACATTTGTCTTGTGAAAAAAATTCCCTTAATATAGAGTAAGATATTGAATTGAGTCGGTTATAATGCACGACCTATAAAAGGGCAAAGAGCTCTTCAAAATGCCAATTATAATTTAGGGCTCCTAGCAAGGTGTACCTACTGTGAGTCTCACGCGACTAAAAAATGGACATCTCCCGACAATTACAACAATGTCATTCGAGTGTATAAACGCGTTCATTTAATTCACCTTTTTGTGTGAGTTTTTGAATTTCAAATCCCCATAACCGTAATTTCTTCCTAATTTTCAGAAATTAATCATATCCATCTTCCACCCCATTCATCACAATCCGTCTCAAAAAAAAAACTAAAAAACTAAATTTCTCTACGGCGATTTGGCCAGAAAATCTCTTGTCGGATGGATTTCTGAGGACGGAATCAAATTGTGCATCAAATCCAGTGAAAATATACTCTGTTCAAGATGCGATTCAAGGTAATATATGAACAAAATTCATGAGTTTTGTGTGTTTTCTCAATCAATCTAGTTATAAGAAGGGCTTTTTTTAATACTGAATCATCCATGTAAAGTGCAACGATAGTGGATCCTGAATCAGATCGAAGCTGTTCGGAAAATAAAGATGAAAGAAGGTAATAATATTTATCTTAAAAAATCGATGCATTTTTTGGATGGATTTTGTAGATCTAAAGTATATGCATTCAATTAAAGATCTTTGTTCATCAAATTTTAAGATTTTTTCATCGTATTGTTGTTATTGTGGAAAATATTAATAGATCTGGGCCTTATTCATTAGTACGTATTCAATATTCATCTTTGTAATATGTAGATCTAAGGTTCCTGCATTCCTTATTTATGGTTGTGCACCAACTAGTCAGATTTGTTCATCCATTAGTTGTCGAGTAGGAAGGGTTTTCCAAAGTTTCGCTAATCATCATTTACCCAGTCATTATTAATCGATATTAACGGGTTATTCATCATAATAATTGTATTATACGATTGTTATTCATTATTTTATTTATTGATATTCATTATTTTAGTTGTTGTTCATCAACTACATTGTACCTGTTCAATTCATCATTTACTGCAGCATGTATTTCCCTGTATTTTTTGGATGGGTTTTGTAGATCTAAGGTATATGCATTCGATTAAAGATCTTTGTTAATCATTTTTGAAGATTTCTTCATCGTATTTGTTGTGGGTTTGGAAAATACTAATAGATCTAGGCGTTATTCATTACTCCGTATTCAATATTCATCCTTGTAATACGTAAATCTAAGGTTCTTGCATTCGTTTATATATGGTTGTGCACCAATTGTTATTAATCGAGTAAAATGTGATTGACACGATTGTAAATATGCGTCATCAATCCTGTAAAATAGTGTTATTCATCCTGTCAATATATGTTATTCATCATTTGAATATGTGTTCATTCCGTATACATGTATATTCATCATGCAAAAATATATCATTCATCCCCAGTGATTTTGTAATTCATCATATAATATGGGTCCGTACACGACTATTATCAGCTAAATTGGATGTATATAGTTTTTATGTTTATTCATCATTTTTTATATGATTATTCATTTTCAATACTATTGTTATTCATCATATACTTTGTTTAACTAGATTAGATTTATGTATATTTTTTTTAATGAAATTGATTTTCTATGATTATAATTATTCATCATTTAGTATGTGTTTTTGTAGATGTTTGGTGTGGATTATGTTACATGCTAGATGTTCACTTTTTTTGATCAGCGACAAAGAAATGCTCAATAAAATGAACTCGATCTGTCGGGATTCAAATATTTGACAGAATTGTTGAAATCAAACAATTAACATGAACGTATCTAGCATCAACGAATTTTTCAAGACCTTATATGTTAAAGAAAATGACTAGGGTTTTTTTTTTTTTTGGTTTTAATCTAGTATAATACATAATTAGAAGTTTGTTGGTTTAGTTGCTGACATTAACACATTGTAAAATATACTATCGGTAATTTTTTTTTATCAAAGTTATTCATCGCCTCCGGTTTCTTCCCTCCGCCTCAACAACCCGATTTCATGAACATCGACACTTATTCAAACAATAATATGCATAGCGGAGGTTTTTCAATAATAACCCAACTTTTGAATGCCAAAAGCTCCATCAGAAACTTAAACGACGCTGGAGTTACATTGGCAAGGCCGATTGTGGTAGAGAAGATGATGGCTAACCAAAATTGCGTGTTTTCGCCACTTTCCATCAACATTATTTTGAGCTTCATCGCAGCAGGGGCCTCAGGACCCACAAAAAATCAGCTACTCTGTTTCCTCAAATCCAAATCCGTTGAGGATCTAAATTTTTTGGCCTCTCAACTCGTCAATGATGTATTAGTCGATGGCAGTAGCATCGGAGGCCCTCGCTTGTCCTTTGTTAACGGAGCCTGGATCGATCAATCACTTTCTTTTAAGCCCGATTTCAAGAATGTTTCCGACAATGTTTATAAAGCTTGTTCGGTTTAAATGGATTTCCAGAAGAAGCCCGACGAGGCAAGAATCAAAGTGAACGATTGGGCTGAAACGGAAACAAATGGTCTCATCAAAGACCTTATTCCGCCCAAAGCCGTTGATGAAGGCACAAGGTTGATTGTTGCGAATGCTCTGTATTTCAAAGGAGTCTGGGAGGAGAAGTTTGATGAATCCCGGACAAAAAAGCGTGATTTTTACCTCTTGAATGGCAGCACAATCAAAGCCCCTCTTATGACTTGTTGGGAATGTCAGTATATAAGTGAATATGAAGGTTTTAAAGTGTTGCGCCTTCCTTACGAACAAGGCCGAGATGAGGCTTGATGCTTCTCCATGTACGTATATCTCCCGGATTACTATAATGGGCTGCCGGATTTGGTCGAAAAAATCACTGGTCAACCTGGGTTTGTCGAGTCCCATTTACCACGACATCGAGTTCACGTTGGTAATTTCTTTATACCAAAATTTGAGATCTCATATGAGATGGAAGCGTCAGACATTCTTAAAAAACTGGGGCTGGTTTTACCATTTGAGGAAGGTCTGACTGATATGGCAAACCAGGAACTCCGTGTTTCTCAAATTTTTCACAAATCATTCATCGAAATCAACGAAAAAGGTACAGAATCTGCTGCGGCAACCGGTGCCATTATGATGAGTTTTTGTGGTGCTGGTCCAATTGAACCTCCACCAGTGGTAGACTTTGTTGCGGATCATCCATTCCTTTTCCTTATTAGGGAGGATATCAATGGAAGCGTGTTATTTATGGGTACTGTCGTTAATCCTGTGACCTGTTTGTCATTAGCTAAACCATTAGCTGCTGTCTAGTTCCTATTTGTAATAATCCTGTGACCTGTTGATCATTAGCTAAACCATTAGCTGCTGTCTAGTTCCTATTTGTAATAATGGAATTTATAATTTTTTTTTTATCTTGTAAAAATATCTACGTAACTCTTTGTTTCATAACGATATTTTCATCTGCATTCTTAATATAAAACTCGTTATACTTCTCGGATGCATTAGCATAATTCGTATACATTCTTTTAAGTTTTTCACCTCTCGTTTTGAAGCTTGTTTCATGGAATTGAGGTAGACAGTATACATTAGCCACATTAAGTCCATGGAGCCGAATATTTTCCGCAAAAAGTTGAGATTCTCAAATCGCTTAGGAGCAGAAAATTAATCCAAGAGAATATATTTCAGAGCATAATTAGGTGAGGTCTAACTCCACCATATAAAGTTCTTCAATGATCCAGCCAGATGGAATGATCTAATGAAAGCCATTAATTTCAAAGTTCCAGAAAACATTACTAGGTGGAGCATACTTTCGTTATATATCTTCTTGAGAAAAAGATCGATCTCTATCAACATACTTGGTTGGACAAGTTCTCCTGGGATTTCTTCTAATTTGATGCAAAACAGCATCTGCAGCGACTCTAATTTTTTTTAAAAAAAAAAATCTTTGAAGGAAAAATTACAAAAAATGGGTTATTAAGTTTTTGTTCTCCATGGAGCTCTTCTTTTGGTATCGCAATTCACTCTCAAAAGCCGCATCATGATGATCAACACTGGGTTTCTGTATGACGAGTCCAAATAGTACGGCCCGTTACTAGATCGGCCCAAATTTGGTAAGCGGTCCAACTGGTCCCTGGAAGCTTCTAGGATGGTTGTTAATTACTGTCCTACTAAGAAAAGGTTCCATAATTTAGCTCTATAAATAGGGATCAATCCCTATTATCAAAGGTACGGTCTATGCACCTCAACTTCATACCTCTCTCACGAATACTCTTACTGACTTAAGCATCGGAGTGTCTTCCCTCAGGAGACCCCGAGGCTCTGTCTTGCAGCTTTTAGGGTTTCATAGCCGCCATGGCCGCCGGTTCAATCCACTGGAGATATCGGAGCAAATCCATGCTTCGTCATTGTACAAATTGACACAAAATGTTGATCTCTTGGGGTTATAGTAAGCTATGAGAAACAACAAATAAGTCGGAAATTTGGAACTTGGCAAAGGTTTTGCACCACTTCAATCAAAACTATTATCAAAAGACCTTTTGCCAGTATTTTACATCATCGTATTCCACTATGCGCGTGTGTTGAAAAAATTAATTAAGGATCATCGCGTGTTTAAGACTAATCCAGCCGGTGTACAAGTAAATCACCAGTGACGAAAAGGTAAATTTTCAAGTGAGGTGATGCTTGTCTACAAATACCAGATGTACCACAACCCCAGATTGAGAAGAGGTTAGAGCCAGCATATTCTAGATTGAACTTGCTAACTTGTGAAACCCATAATATATATATGGAAGACATGTATCAAGTACCTTACCTCTGTCCTCTGAACAGGACTCCAAGATCAAATACTTACTTGTTCTACCAAGATAAATGTTGTAGGACGATCATTTATTGGTGGTTGGTTTTAGATGATAAAAATTAACATGATTCTCTTTATCCAATATCATATTTTTATCTCTTGCTCATATTGATTTAACAAATGCCCTATGGGATAAAGATGTAGTACTATGCGGTTCCATAGAATGACACTAACTTATCACCTGTTCAAATCATACATGACTTTGGGACTTAAAAGTCCGCCAGAGGTCAATCAAAAATCTTTTATTCATAATTTAAGGACCCTTGAAAGGAAACTGAAACCAGTTCAGGATGGGGCCTCCAATGAGGTAACGATAAACCATGTCAAATTAACAGGGGAAAATACCAGATTAGGGAGAATTGGGAGCTATTTGTTAATTTAAACTCTGTAACTCACAATTTTGAACATTTGTCATTTGCATCATAGAGCGTGACGAGAGAAATAGGTGGTCTAAAATTGAAGTCATTCTTAGCTCCAAGCAACAACAGCTCAAATCAGATGGCCAAGCTAGCTCTCTTTCTAGTTCTTCTCCTGGTTGCGACCCGTTAGTCTCCGGTTCCTATGATTCTTCCTGTGTTTTCTCTCTTCTGAAAGAATGTCCTTAATTGGTTGATAAATTTTTTTGTTTATTGAACGCAGCAGTTCCTCCAACCAGCAGCATTAGTATTACTAGTTGTAACACTGCATCAAGGAAGCTGTGGGACGAACTACGCAGTGGCTATGGAATCAGCGGAAGTGGAGCCGCCCATGGTGGAGGGGGTTCTATTGTCTGCGATTGCAAACCTTGATGCAACCCCTGTCCTTGCTAACTTGCTTTATACAATGATGAAATGGATGGAATAAGTATTGAAGCAACCAGCATTTATATGCTTCTTTTAGTTCTGCTTCTTTGTGTTGTACCCGGTGATCTAAAATTACTGTCATGAGAGAGGTCCTAGTGCAAACTAAAATTTAGTCCTTCATAGAACAAAAGATTCTGCAACGTATTGGAATGATATCACATTTTGTTCCTCATTGATCTAACAACGTATATTTATTGTTTTCCTTTTGTTGATTATGGCTGAGGGTTTTGTTTACACGCTTAATTTTGCGTGATGATTGTTGCTAGAACTTTTCCCATTTAGGTAAATAGAATTTCCGATCATACCTTCTGATTTTGGTAAAATTTACAACTTGTTATATTGAAATTTTTATTTGGAAAAGGATCATACTTCATCATTCTTACGATATACTTACAAAATTCTTTTTGCAAACTGTTTTTCTGACTGGAAATACGCCATGTGACTCCATTATCGTGTGGTCAAGAAATCTTCAATCATGAATCAAGTAAGAAATTTAAACATCACAACTTTAAATTATGATAATAAAATTATTATACAAACGTGCAAAGTATTCAAGCGATGAAAAAATATAATTCGTCCTTGTAGCATGTACATGGACTCAATAAGAATTCTTGGCAGCTCAAACCAAAATATTCTCATTTTCTCTACCTACATCTCGTACCTTAAATTATTTACTTTTTTTAAAAAAGAATCAATAAAACTATATTAAATTTCTCCACAAAAATAATAATGTTACCTGATTCTTTTTGGCAAAGATCCAAGAAGAGGAATGAGATGAAAATAAATTTATGACTTGCGTTTAACTAACCATGGAGAGATTTCGGTGATTCCAAAGATTTTAGAATCAGAATTTTATCCAAATTCCAATAGTGATATTCTGTTAATGGAATGATTTGTTTGCTCCTAAAATACGGCTATCAAATTTTGTTTAAAGTTTAAATTCAAACTTTTCATTATTAATTTTAATTATTTTAATTGCTTGTGTAAATTGATATTTGTATTATCTCTCTTTATATTGCTTGTTGTTGAGTAAATTGGTATACAATCTATTGGCAACAAATTTAGCCAAATACTAAACCATTTTGTATTACATCTCTAGACTTTTACTAAGTGACAAACACCTAACTATTGCAATGGACCTAAATCATCACTTGTATTTTGGAAAAGCACAGAGAGTGCATCATTCTTCTATCAAATGCATGCTACCATCGAGTTGTCTGTGTGGAGTGGACATCTACTAAGGCCTTAGGTGCTTTTGCCATTTGCAAGCTCCTTTAAGCATGCTATTAATCCTGATTAGTAGGACTATGAGAAAGTGAAAATTTTCGCTTCCCAGCCCAAGCATGCTATTTATTCAGTTGACCTAATATCACCACTTCTTCAAAAGCACCATAAATTCAAGTATTGCGAGAAGAAAAGCAAAAATTTTATAACCATTTTAATCATATTGTATCCGATGGAGGGGGCATTATGTATAGTTGTATTGTTCCTCGAATACATGCTACCCCTCTCCCAGCGAGAGTGGAACCTCCTTAAATATATTAGATCAGAACTAAATTAACTCAAATGCAAGTAGGACTTACGTGGAGCAGTCTGACCTCTTTATATATGGAATTTTTCAGCAAACATTACTACAACCGATGCCATTCGTGAAATAAATAATCTTCCCATATTGTAATATTTAAATGAAAAGAAAACAATATTCTTGAGAAAATCTGGAAAAGGTACTATTTAGTAACTATACTTTGAAACATCAAAGTTATGCAACTGAAAGGATGGTCTTAAGTATAAATCTGATTTTAAATAGTGTAATACATAATGAGTTGTAGATTTAGTCCTCTGTAAATTAGTGCTTCATTCAGCCATTAATAAGAATTTCCTGATTGACCTGGTTCAATTTGCAAAATAGGTGATCCATTTCAGTATTGCTTCGATCTAGACGAGTGTTAATGTATTTTTTTCCGCCATTTGTCGCAATCATTTTCCGAAACTTTGTATTCCAGTTAATGTGGGGAAAGTTTTATGTGAAATAATATTGATACTTTTGTTTATTTTTCATGTAACCAAACATTTTTATGTGTATATTTAGGGGTGAAATAAAGCCAATTTCGGAATGAAAGAGTAAAACTCCATTTGGTAGAAGCTAAACAACGAAACATTTTTATGTTCTTTCAGGAGACTACAAAACAATCCCTTTATGTTCTTTCATTTTTCCTTCTCTAATTATATATATGTTGATCTGATCCTCTTAACCAACTCAAGATTCTCTTTTTGTTTGAAAAAAGAAAAAGTCCTGTTTTCTGTGTGACATGGTAAACAATATACCGCACTCAAAAAATCTTTTCACTCAACAACAACAACAACAATTAAACCCCCAGTTCCGCATAGATGAATGGTATAACGATTCTTTGATGAATCCTCTGTTCATTTCATTTTGATGAACGATTAATGGGTTCGATTCAGATTTTGGTGTTTTATCTTCTGTGTTTTGCTTCTTCTACGTGTAAGTTTTCGTTTTGTAACCCATTCCTCTTCCTTTTTTCTTGCAAAGTTTATGTTGGATAATAATGTCAGTCAAAGTGTAATAAAGAATATTAAGAGGAGAGCGGGGTTGTGATGAATTAGTCTTGATGGCTTATTATTGTTATTGTTATTATTTGTTTAAATCATTTAATGGTGAATTTCATATGGGTATGATCCATTGGATCCCAATGGCAATATCACAATCAAATGGGATGTCATGCAAGATAATCAGAATACCCGAGAGGTAAGTTTTATTTGATTTCAATTGTATGACTAAATAAATCACTATTTAGCTAACTACTAAGAATTTGAAAAGTATGTTTTCTCTTGATTTTTTTCATTTTTGTGAGCACCATTCCCTGAAGTATGTAAATGAAGACATTAACACTCTTGTTTTCCCTAATTGTGATGTTAGAAGACTGTAATGTTTGAATAAATTAGTAACTTTTGTACTGTTCAATGGCTACGCTTGTAAGAAGTGTTTATGTAAAATCTACCATTTGAAAGATTTTGAGTTTGCTAGAAAAACTTTTTGTGGCATGTTTGAGTATCCATATTCAATTTTCACCGCTTCCAGCATGTAAAGCAGCCGGGATGGAAACTAACATGGAATTGGATTGGTGATGAGGTAATGTGGAGCATGTTGGGTGCTGAAACTACAGAAGATGGGAATTGTTCTGCTTTTAAGGGTCATACCCTCCCACATTGTTGTGATAGGCAACCTGTTATAGTTGATCTTCTGCCTGGAGCCCCATTCAATAAGCAAATTGCAAATTGTTGCAAAGGAGGGATGCTCTCATCAATGACACAGAATCCTTCCATAATATGGCGCTTCTTTCCGGATGACCATCGGTAGTTTTAACGCGACTGTGAATGGTAGGTACTACGAGTAAAGCTCTAATAGGTTTTCCGCAGAACCTCAGTATTGGACTTCCTGGTTCAGATTTCTATATTGTCAGTTAGCTTCGGGGACACGTATATTTGAAAAAACAAATTTCATAGCTGGAATTTCTACAATGTTTTTATTTTCAATTTCTTCTGAAATCAGGACTCTGGCACGGCCATTATCACTATCGCCGATACATAATATATGCAAAAAAAAAAAAAAACTGAAATCTATATGGATTGGAACTCTTCAAGCACCAAGAGATTGCAAACGCCAAGTCATTCATAGCCTACCACTCTCAAACTATTTTGCATTGTAAAATAGATTTTGTCAAAATCATCTAAAAATATAAAAACAAAATAAACACCGAAACAATTAAGCTTTCAGATGGAAAATTCCAAATAGAAACTATCATTCTTGAAAACAATCCTTTAAGTTTCAGAAATCCAATAGGACTCAGAAATCACAAATGACAGAACCATTTAGCAGAGACAAAAATCACCTCGAATCCCAACGTTATTGACCAAATCGATGCGACCAAATGCATCCCAAGCTTTGCTAACGGCAGCTTCAATGGCTGGCCGATCAGAACCAAGGTCCAGCTCGATCGGGACGATTTTCAATTGACTGGAGGAATCATCCGATGAGGAAGAACCCAGTTGGCATAGATGATTCGTCGCCTCCTCGCCGGTAAATAATGTCCGGCTGCAACAAAATCACCAATAGATGAATCTGCAACAAACAAATTCACCTCTTGTTCATATTCCATGTATAGGACCGTTAGTTAGGATACACTCTCAAGAATCAACAGCGATCAAATATCACATCATTCCGATACGAATGAAGAATCTACAGCTATATAAAGAGATTTAATTGAGGAGAGAAAACTTTGTTGGGATTTGACATCTTCTGACCCAGTTTTTATATCCGTATATCTATGACCAGAGAAAAGAATTAGAGGAGGGATGAAGGACCGAGTAGCAACAGATTGCCAATTTAAGATTTGATTTTTGGATACGGAGAAATTTTTTAGGGATTATTTGAAAGATAAAATTGCCAACAAATTCCAAAGAATGCGTGAGTTTGGATATACTGGATCTTGGTCATTTATTTTTCTAAAATTTTTAAATCTAGAAAATTAAGAAAAATTAATCCTATGTGGCATATGCTCCATGCCTTTAGTTTTCTCTCTTTGGTTTTTGCCTAAGTATAGTGTATTAGATAGAATAGATATAGATTAGTACATTGTGAATCGGCTATAATACGCGACCAATATAAAAGGGGCGAACAACTCTCCAAAAAGCCCTCCATATCTCATCTTTTTTTCGTCATCAATCAACGAATTTATTAACCCTAGCGCGACCTTCCAGCAGCATACTCAATCATGATCGATCACAATCAGCAATCTCCCTCCAGTGATGCCACTCAGGGTGGTGGTTATCCACCGGAATGGTTTATTCCGGTAAACCATACTTTTTGGTTACTATCCGTTGCCGCCGCCTCAGATCTACGTCTATGCTCCTTACCATCAGCCGCCGCCTCCGAACTACGGCTATTCTCATCAATACGCTCCGCACCACCAGCCGCCACCTCAGAACTACGGCTATCCACCCCACCACGGCTCCGGTTTCTTCCCTCCTCTGCCTCAACAGCCTGATTTCATGAATAACTACACATATTTCAACAATATGCATAGCGGAAGTTTCTCATCGAACACCCAACTTTTGATCTTCAACGATGCTGGAGTGACATTGGCAAAGCCGATTATGGTTGAGAAGATGAACGGAGGCGAAAATTGCGTGTTCTCGCCACTTTCACTCAACATTATTTTGAGCTTCATTGCAGCAGGGGCCTTAGGAGCCACAAAAGATCAGCTCCTCTCTTTCCTCAACTCCAAATCCGTTGAGGAACTCAATTCCTTGGCCTCACAACTCGTCACTGATGTATTAGTGGATGGCGCTAGTGTCGCTTGTCATTTGTCAATGGAGCCTGGATTGATCAATCTCTTTCTTTTAAGCCCGGTTTCAAGAATGTATCCGACATTGTTTATAAAGCTCGTTCAATTCAAGTGGATTACGGAACAAGCCTGATGAAGCAAGAATTGAAGTGAACAGTTGGGCTGAAAACCAAACCAATGGTCTCATCAAAGACCTTATTCCCAAAGGTAAGGTTAAATGTGATACGAAGTTGATTCTTGCAAATGCTCTGTATTTAAGGGACTCTGGGACCATAAGTTTAATGAATCATGGACAAAAGAGTATGACTTTTACCTGTTGAATGGCAGCACGATCAAAGCCCCTCTTATGACTAGTTGGGATGATCAGTATATAAGTGTCTATGACGGTTTTAAAGTGTTGTGCCTTCCTTACCAAAAGGGCCATATGAGGCTCGACGTTTCTCCTTGTATTTGTATCTTCCTGATGATTACAAAGGGCTTCCGAATTTGGTCGAAAGAATCAGTCGTCAGCCTAGGTTTGTGGAGTCCGATTTGCCACATCGTCCAGTTCCTGTTTGTTACTTCTTCATACCAAAATTTGAGATCTCATATGACATGGAAGCTTCAGATATTCTAAAACAATTGGGGCTGGTTTTACCTTTTGACGAGGAAAAAGCTGATTTCGCTGACATGGTGAATGTGAAGCTCCTTGTTTCTAAAATCTTTCACAAATCTTTCATCGAGGTCAACCAGAAAGGTACAAAAGCTGCTGCGGCAATGGCTGCCATTATGCCAGAACCTATGGGTTGCTCAGCTCTGCCAATACCTGAACCAAAAGTGGACTTTGTGGCGGATCATCCATTCTTTTTTCTTATTAGGGAAGATGTCAATGGAAGCGTGTTATTTATGGGTACTATTGTTAATCCTGTTAGTCATTAGGTAACCATTAGCTATCAAGATTATGATTTTGAATGGATCATATGGTTTTCTTTTAGCGCAAATATTCATGTAACTTTTATCGTACAGAGAAATATTTTCATCAGCATTCTTGACATAAAACAGTTTTGTCTTTGTATAACGCTAGTATAACATCTTTGTTAATTGCTATAATAAAATGTCGTAGATACTGCTTGTTATATTATTTTATGGTTGAAAACATTACTGAAAACAAAATGTCTTTGTATAACGCTAGTATAACATCTTTGTTTTGCTCTCTCTATATAAAACAAATCTTCGTGTTTTTGTTAAACGCAAAAGTAGTCCGCCAAAAATCACACTATGTAGGTGAGTTCATAAATCTCAACGGCAAAAGTTTACTTAGTACTTTACCCATTTTCAACAACTATGAACATATGATTTAGGAAATAAAGTGCTAGAAGGGACATTTGGTACTTTTATTGCATAATTAATATTCACTAATAATTGTCTAATACCTCCAGGAAGTTCCAGAGATACCAAATAATATAGAGTTTCAGAAGGAAGGATCTACTGCTCCCATGGAAGATCCGTTATAAGCCTTAGCGGATTTAGATCGCGTTTATAAATTATAGATTTAAGGACTTCTGATCATAGGTTTGACTGACCTCAACATCATAATCTTGGAGCTAGGATCAGACAACATCTTGTTATCTGACCCAGTGCTTAATGACAGACTATTTATTGGTGATATCTTGCTATTACCCGGCTAGATAAATCTTATGTTGTCAAGATTTTGACTCAACGTGTGTGTGTGTATATATATATATAGGGAAATTTTAGAGTCCCGTTATCATTTTTAACTGAACCGTCCCATTAAAAATTCAACCAATCAGAGTTGAGAGCATACCATTTGTTCATGGGGTGCGAAACATGTTAATTATTTGTTTAATTTTTTTAAAGAATTATCTAAATTGAATTGAAATTATCTCAATAAATATAATTGTTAATACAAATAGGAATCCACTTGCTCTTTTCTCGGATAAAATGTCTCCCACCATCCAATCTGTTCTTTTTTTGGGTTCAAAAACTCAAACTTTCTTCTACTTTCACTTTTCTTTTTCTTTTTTGTTAACTGTTTTCAGTTTTTCTTTTCATGGTGATCATTTTAAACTGCAATTTTAAAATCATTCTTGTTGCTTCCTCTTCTTTCCCTTTAACTATGGCTCAAACGATAAAACCTCCTACCCATCAAAGCAAGAAAAACAAATGATGAATTTTATCTAAATACGTAAACAAGATAAAATTATAACTAAAACTATAATTTCAGAATTTTATATGAGTCGTAACTAAAGCTGCCGAGAGGCAATACGGTACAAATTGGAGATGGACCCCAAAGGACCCAGTATTCTTCAATCATCAATGCAAGTACGCAGGATTATGTTGAAAGAATTAAAGCTCATCAATAGGGGGTGACTCAAGTTGGGGTTTTGAGGAAGAAATCAAATATGAATTTATTTTTCATTGAAAAATGCCGGAAGCGAATTGCAAACTGAATTGGATTTAAGTAGTCGGCCTTACGATGGTAAAAATATTATTTAAATGTTTTGGGTATTTTTTCTACTGCAGCTTATCAGATGCATTTTTCTTTTTCACATTTAATCCGCATCAAAGCTTAGTTTGGAAGTGAACAAATTGATTTTACTTTGGCATCTGAGCAGCGAACAATTGTCCGAATAAGAAATTAAAGGCAAAGGGTCTTTGCAGAAGCAATCAGTTAGACTAATGGCGGCGACGACAACCGAGCGTGGGGGTGGAACTTTGCCTGAAATCCATCAAAATTCCAATGCGCTGCTGCTTGAGCTCGCGCTGGATTGGAGAAACTACGATGTCAGGAATACTCCTATTCGTCCTTACTGTCGTCATCTCTAAAATCCTCGCTGGAGTTTTTCGATGCCATGAGGGCAGATTTCCTCTGGATATCATACAATTCACTAGAGATATTATTTAAAGTCGTTGGCTGGTGATGTTTTTTTTTTTTTGTTCGCTCCGGTGGTAAATTTTTATGTTTATGAGACCGCTTTTCCTTTTTTTCCCCAGTAATTAATGAGGTTCTAGATTCTTTTCTTATAATCAGGTGCAATTAGATATATCTCCTTACGATACACTCTCTTTCTAATCCAACGATTGTTAATTGTTCTAATTGATCTTACGGTTATTAACTTATGACGGAACCGTCCCGCAACGGGACTCTAGACTCTCCCATATCCCGTTGGCTAATTTTACGGAAACGTACCATTTTATCTTCAACCAATCAATATTGAGGATATAAGATGTAATCGTGGGGTGAGAAACATTCTACAATTTCTCAAACTAATTACTTTTTTGGTATCATGGTCTTTTATATTAATCCAAATGTATATTTTGGTCTTATAAATTAACATTTGGCTAAAATAGTCCTTTATATTTTTATTTGTAACTTTTTTTGTTCTTTGGCACTATTCCAAGAGTTTGACTTTGACCATCATTATTCCAAGAGTTTGACCATCTTTATATTTAAGCCAATAGGGCATTTTTAGAATAAAAAAATATTTATTTTTTAAAAAAATTAATATTGAATAAAATATTAATAAAAATATTAAAATAATTATATTCATAAAAATAATTACGAATTAAAATAAATATTAAATTGATAAAAAGTTAAAAAGTTTAATTTTTGAAACTCAAATGAATTTTTTTTTAAATAAATGTACCTTCGTTGCACAAATTTTGATATAATTTTTAATTTGGTGCGCATAGAATAAAGTAAAAATATTACTTTTACGACAAGTTCCGATAAAATGAATAATTAAGTTTAAATTTAAGATTTTATTCTAATCTAATTTCTTAATTTGGATAGGTTTTAATTTATAAAATTGTTGTGAGTTATATTTACCTATTAGTAGATTCTAACAGAAAATTTTAGAATCTACAAAATATAGGATGAAATAGAATGAAAATTCTAAAGTGATGGGCTGGAGTTTAAAAATTACGTCAAAATTTTTTTAAAAAAAATTAAATTTTGATTTTTTAAAAATAATTTTTTTATTTAGTATTATTTACTTAATATTAATTTTTTAGAAAATAAATATTTTCATTGTAATTGATAAAATATAGAATGAAAATTTTACAGTGATGGACTTGGGTAAAATAAAGAAAGAAAAAGTTTTTTAAAAAATTAAATTTAAAATTTTAAAAATATTTTTTTATTAATTTAATTTAATTTTATTGATTTTAAAAATTATGTGGGTATATTATAGAACAACTAAAATCATTCAGGGTAAATATGCCAAAAATATGGGGTCCGCAAAAATTTTTTCTAATAAAAAACTGTACAAAGTAACTAAATGTTAGCAGAGGTGTTAAATCTAACTGAATTTTGGTCAATTAGCCAGAAATTGAAACTTGGATTATATATTTGGCTTCCCAAAAATCTTTTTAGTCAAAATTAGCCGGACACTTGAAGTTTTGGGCAAAATTGACCATTTTCTTAAATTTTTTCTGGTTAATAATGTGATTTAGGTGTATTTACTTATGATGCACCCTCATTTTAATCCTACGATTATTAATTAGTCTAATTAATCTTACGGTTATCATCTGGTGCACTGATCACCTACCGTGTTATGTTTTTTTGAAGTCCTTTCATTCTTATAGAAAGTAAAATATTAATTTATGTAAAAGTAGGAAAAAAAAAAAAAAAGGCAACTTCGAAGATAAATGGACTATATATCTGCGGCAACACACATTTAATTGCTGCTGAATTTGCCAAGTTGCTAAAACTTGAAGGAGATTTACATTCTTATGATTGGACCGTATTATTTGGCATTTGTTTGCTTATATAATGAATCTCAACTTTTGTAGATGAGGAAGATTTTGACATTTGTTTGCTTATCATACATTGGCACCCCTGGAAATGGATACCTTGCTCGGAACCAATGTCCGTAGACTTAATATGGCTAATGTGAGGAGGTAGCTATATATTGCCTTATCTCAATTCCATGAACAAGCTTCAAAAAACCAGAGGCGAAAACCTAAGAATGTATACGAATTATGCTATTCAGTCCGATAAATATATGAAGTTTTATAATGCTGAAGAAAATGTCGTTATGAAAGTAAAAGTTACACAAGATTTGCGAAAAATAATAGTAATGGCCCTTAATGGCTAATGGCTACTTAATGACCAACAGGATTAACAACACTACCCATGAATAGCACACTTCCACTGCGATCTTCTCTAATAAGAAAAAGGACTGGATGATCCGCAACAAAATCTACCACTGGCTTAGGTTCCCTTGGACCAGCACTACAACTCCCCCCATTACGGCAGCCGTTGCTGCAGCAGCTTCTTGTCCTTTTTCATTGATCTCTATGAAAGATTTGTGATAAATTTATTATTGATTCGTTATTGTTTATGGGTATCAATTGATTGGATTGAATGAATGGTTTATTGTTGTTGAGTTTTTGTTGATGCAGTTACTTCGATGAATCGCTACTTTGATGTCTATTATGTGTTATGTATTTTTGTTGAATTATAAACATTGGATAAAAGATTTGATTAATTTATGATGCCAGGGCAACGCTAAAATGTTCCAAAATTCATACTGCACGTGGTAGTTTTGAGCATTCTTCATTATTGTAGTTACACCTTTTAGGTATGATTTGGGATAGTGATTGGATTTTACGGTCTAACTCATTGTATAAGAATTTATCAAGTGACTTCCCAGTCAATGCCAAAAATAGCGAGTTTGTTGCTGGGACAATCCACTTGCAACGTGTGAAGAATTATGAGCACTCCCGCATGGCATTTATGTTTTTTGACAAAGTTGGCAATGGGCAAATTGATGTGGAGGAGTAAAACATGCTAGAGGTGTGCTCCATGAAATCATGCGAGAGATGGATACATGCAAGGTATAATATTTCACCCACCTCTGCAATCTGTTGCATGATTAGATTCTTTTACTTCTATGGAACAATTTGCATGTACCCCACGGTTCACTAAAGAAAGGAAATGTTCATGTTAAGCCATCTAGAAGTTTTAATGGTCAAATATCCCTGGCTGGCAAGACCAGGTACCAATTTTATGAATTGCCTGAGAAACAGATACTCATTAGATCCTGCAACGGTGCAACCAAATCGCATGCTTGAACTCTTAATACTTGATCGATGTCAACTGAACTTTTTGTAATATTTCGGAACCCAACTGGTCTCGTCGCCTCTACAGAAGCCAAGTTGTTAGTCACAAAGCAAGGGATAATGGCAATTCTCAAGTACGCAAAATTCAAAGCAAATAGGCCATGGAAGATTAATGTTTTCAAATGGATTTTGGAATACGAAACAATTCTTGTTGAAGATTACATTATACTAGTTAGTAATATCCCAAAGTAGATCCCAAAAAATAAATCAAGGAACTTTAATCATGAGTCAAAATTGAACCCTAGGCTTATTGGGCCTAGGATTAAGTTACTTGGAAATTAAACCACCGCCTAAACCTATTCCCCCAGGATTTCAGAAACAGGTAACACCACCTCTATATAAAGAGGTGGTGCCTCTCTCATAATACACATCTTTTACACATCTTCTACACGTTCTACACACGATACACATCTCTCTCTATTCTCTCTATTCTTTTATTGACTTAAGCATCAGAGAGTCTACTCTCAGGAGACACCCGATACTCTGTCTTGCAGGTTTTAGAGCGTCTGCCGCCACCTAGATCATCATCGCTGCTCGTCCTAAGGTACCGTACAAATCCAGGATTCGTCAAGTGGCACGCCCAGTGAGACCAATTTGTTTGGTCTTCACAACCAAATATTTCTTGAAAAGAAACCGAAATTTATTTGTTCTTCACGGTGATCATCGGGTTGATTTGATGTGCAAATCCATGTACGTGAAAGTGAAAATCAAGAATTTAAAAATTTCCATATTGACAACCGTCGACTTCCGCGCCGACTTCCTTCGATCGATTATCCGATCGACGACAGTTCTGTCAACGTTTTTGCCGAGTTGCTCCAGCCGACTACGAAGCCGATATCGACTTCCATGCCGATCTAAACAAACCGACGAACAAGCTAACAAGGGGCGATTTTTATCTTATGGTTGATTAACCCTAATACTTTTATAATTTTACAGATAAGCTCTCAAGTCCTTCGAAGCAATGGGCAATCTCGAAGATTGAAGTTTCGAGAGATACATCTCCTCGAAGGGGCAAGCATCCCTCAAGCACCATACTACTACTTGTAGTGTTAGAGAAGACGTATCTTGTCTTTCATAATACCTTCGCGGAATCGAGGCAACACCTTCTCGAGTAATCAATTTATCTCGAGATTGAGGTATTTCTCAAACTTTTTTAATATATTTTTCGAATCAAAATCAATCTACTGCTGATATCATTAGCATATTACTACTATCATATCAAGATATTTTTTCAAGCACGATCAAAGGAGTTCTTTAAGTTACAAACCCTCTCGCGGTAAAACCCTATCACCCTTCAACGAGAAAAACGTACTCGGGAAAACAAACAAGGACATACCCTTGGGGCAAGAAATTTGAGGGATCATCCTAATATCCTCTGCTTAAACTGATATTACTCATAATCATCTTATTACTATATGTCATTACATTATTACATTATCTATTGCATCTCGGACATCCAAACATATAGGGTTCCTCCCTTCAAATAAGGAAATCCAGGCGCCATCCTCCTAATTCGGCATACACAGGCTTCCCTCTCCTAATCAAGAACTCACTAATACAAAGAGCTCCTCGAGGCACTTTATTCTCTTTATCTAATATAGGTGACACCCGAGAACGAAAGACTTCAAGAATTGGGGCAACACCACGAAACTCGAGAAGAATCAACACTCGTAGCAACCCATATTTTTCTCATCAAGTCTCGAGAATATGGTTTGCTAGGGGCACTTGACGAGTCCAAACTGAATCCTAAGCCTATTGGGTCTAGGATTAGGTTACTTGGAGATTAAGTTACCGCCTAAACTTATTCCGCTAGGGTTTCAGGAAACAGGTAACACCACCTCTATATAAAGAGGTGGTGCCTCTCTCATAATACACATCTTCTACACCTTCTACACATGATACACATCCCTCTCTCTCTATTCTCTCTATTTTTTTATTGACTTAAGTATCGGAGAGTTACCCTCGGGAGACACCCGAGGCTCTGTCTTGTAGGCTTTAGGCCGTCCGCCGCCGCCAAGATCATCATCACCGCCCGTCCTAAGGTACCGTACAAATCCAGGCTTCATCATTTAATTTAGTCAATTTTCAGTCCGTTTAAAAGTAAGCTCTATATATAATCTTCAACAAGTTGCTATCGAGATCGTTCAAGATTATATGAATATATGATCAATCAACTAGGCATTATCAAGCCGGATTTATCATCTTTTTGGAGAGCATATGCGGCTTGTTGTTAACCTGATTGGAAGTGACGAAAGAATAGGCGCCATCCATATTATGTTCAGTACCACAGAGTAGTGACAGACAATTATTTGAGAATGTACTTTTATTTAAAATCTTCCATCAAATAGCTGATCTTGCCAATGAAAACTAAACGTCGAATCTTAGCTACAAGGGACATCATTCACATGATACACGTGGAGACTATGAATTAAGATTTGTTTACATGTAGTACAATTTTTGGTTATTCAACTAAACATAATTTTAATACTAGCGTGTTTCTCTTTGAAAATCGAGTTTTACAACTTGGAGTTAAAAAAAGGTGCTTGTTTTGACTTTATTCTTAACACATTTGTGTTCAGTTTAGTTAAGAACAAAAGATTAAAACTCACTCTAGAAATGAAATCTTTTCCTCTTCTTTTGAGTTTGACAACCAACACAAAAGGTTTTCTATATGCATGACCTAATTTTTTGCAATGGGGAATGCATCCCTCGACTATTCAGAGAATACGCTACTAGAATTTAACCTCAGTACAGGAAATCATCAAAAGCGTACTTATAGAGATTGCTTGATGTTAGCGGTGACGAGAAGAATCTCTGTTCTTTAGCAATGATTTGTTTCAGTATTTCCTCCGTCTCAACGAAAAATAATTATCTATTATTTTCTCTATCCCGAAATTATTGTCCAATTAAACTAAAGGTGAAAATCAGAACTTATTAATAATTTTGGGGTAGAGGGAATATTATATACTAGCTTGATAAACAAGATTTTTTTTTTTCTCGGGGGCCATAAACAATTTTAAAGATTGAACTGCTGCATATGAGTACAGTCAGATGAAGTTGGCGGGTTCACACAAGACAATTTTGGCTGTTCAGCTAAACATTTTATTATACATATTTAATAACTAATTTGTGTTTTTTCTTTGCAAAACAAATCCGATATGAAGTCTCCAAAAAAGTATTTCGAAGTGTTTTAATTCAACAAAGTGGGATTTTTTCCAGGATGGAGAGAGTAACAAATTGGGTTTGCGCCCTTATAAATAGAGCAAAATGGACTAAGCAGCTAGCTACTTCACTTGCTCTCTAGAAACAAATAGCAAAGTTTGACTGGAACTGATACAGCTGAAGTGTTCTCAGGTTCAAGAAACAGCACAAATCAAATGGCCAAGCTAGCTTTTTTTCTTGTTCTTCTACTGGTTATGACTGGTTAGTATCCCAGTGACATAATGTTCTTGTTTGTTCTCCAGATTTCACGTCTCAACACCTAAATTATGATTTCATTTTGGCAAGTTTTTGTGGCAGCACTCTCTCCATCCACCAGCGCTGCTACTTCAGCTACTGCTACTGCATCGAGGAAGCTGCTGGACAAACCGCACGGCGACGCTGCTGCAGGAGACTCAAGAATTCCTCGGGGCAGTGCAGGTGGAGTGTCTGTCGACGATCTTTGTCCATGGTGGTGTGACCCTCGATGCGAATGTTAATGATCTTGAACTCCTAATCACTTGTAAAACTGTTTGTTTTTTAATATTCCACGATTAAGTATTCCCTTTCAAAAAAAAAAAAAAAACAAGTATTCCTACAAGTAATGTCTTCTGTATTCCTCTATGTAACCTACCAGCCGCGAGTAATGTCTCCTACTAGCGACTGTTATCCTCGAAATCACATCATGCTAAATACTATTGTACCGCTTTTCACAGTTAAGCCTGCATATTTTACTGCTTGAAGTTGCAAATTGTCTTCAGATTTCATATTTCCAGCTCCCTACTTCCAATTTCCAGTGACAATTTTAGCGTTACAGATATCTTATAAATCCACATTTTATGGAGAAGTTAAACAATAAAATTTCTTATAAATCCACATTTTATGGAGAAGTTAAACAATAAAATTTACGCCGACAACAACTCAAAGCCAACCATCCTCCTCTATTACAGTGACAATCTAAATAAGAGTGAAATATCCTTCAAATGGGATCCTCCGTTTTGCTTTAAGCCATTGGTGTACTACGCCATTGGTGTACTACGATCAGCAGACCTCGAAGACTATAACATCGCTTTAAAACTTAAGCAAGCCACTATGTCTAGTAAGACATCCCTGTTTCTTTTATTATCTCAATCTGAACTCATATTTTCCTGTGGTTTGAAGATAAATTTTTCTAACCTATGATGATAGTCAATCAAAACTCCTATCGTAAGACCTCTCACATCAATAGTTTACAATCGTGCAATATATCAGTTCAGGCTTAAATTAAGGGTCCTTTTTCTATTGGAGCAGCACATCCATCAATCTGCAATCCTTTCTGAAACTCATTTGAAACTTTATTAGCTTCTAGGAGAATGAGAGTGACTGTAGATATGATACCAATGTGGATTTCCTAGGTTCCCCAACTGGTTGAAATACTCACTATGTTCCACCCAAAAACATAAATAAATAAATAGTCGTGCTTGTTGTACCATTTTAGTCCAATCAACAAACATGACTCACTCTTTGGAACCAGGGGAGTACTCGATTAATACCAAGCAACTTTTTGTTGAAACAAATATGTCGTTAAATAATGTATTATTAATTAATTGATGGGAACAATGTTCTTTGAAAGGCTAATCGATGTTCATTCATTAAAACACAGTAATGAAACAAACTGAAACCCTTATAACTATGTAACATAGATTAGCAACTCAACTTGCACTTCAAGAAGAAAGAGCAAAGTTTACCTAAGTGAAAGAAATGATGTCATTCTCTGCTCCAAGAAACTGCAGAAGTAATGATGGCCAAGCTAGCTCTCTTTCTAGTTCTTCTCCTGGTTGCTACCGGGTAGTATAATTCTTCCTGTACAGTTCTCTGGATTTCAGCTGCTAACTCCCAAATTTAAGAATGTTTTAAAGTTGGCATGCTTTAACTGCAGCACTTTCTCTAAGAAGCAGCACTACTATTACCACTGCATCAAGGAAGCAGCAGGAAAAAAATCTCGCTTTGGAACAAATCCCGCTGCATCAGTCTCAGCATTTGGAGGAAGTAATGCCGGTGAGGTTTCTGTAGCCTGCCCTTGCCCCTTATTGCAATTGTTATTCAATGAGTGCAAGACATTAAGCAATACCCAACCAGCATATGCGTCTTCCTTATTCTGCAAGTTGTACCGAGTACGAGTATGTGTACTCAGTGCTGTACCGATAGGTCTTGCAATCTGTGTAATGTTCTTGTAGCCATCATATCATATGCAAGTCTGAATTTGAATAACTTGATCTAAACAGCAGAAAAAGAACATATGAAAAGGTTGAAGATCCCATCTACAGCGAATCCCTTCCATCAGTAGTTTACAAACGAGAACTAACTCCATTTAGGCTCAAGGGACCCCTTTCCATGGGAGCAGCACATCCTTCAATCTGTAATCCTTCTGTTACTGTTTTATTCGTACCTTTAGAGCACAGGTAAGATAGTGATTGCAGCCAGGAAACCAAGGTGGGTTTCCTTGTCACATCATCAGATTCGGCAACATGTTGGCTTAATTGACTGAGGATCACATTCTGTCCATCTTTAGGCAGTTCGACAACCACTTGAGCTAATTGTTTCATTAAACTTGGTAAAACCTGGGGGGGGAACAAAAAATCAAGGTTCCATCGGTCCAGTTGTAACAATTGATAGAAGACTAATCTCATTTAGAAAGGCATCTTTATATGCCACAAAGAGAAAGCCAACTCAGACAAGGAACATTTCAATACCTCAAAGGAACAATCTAAAGGTGAGATACAAAGATCATGACCAACTGACCTGCACATCAACTACGGAAAGAAGTCGAACAAGCAATTCCAAGAGTTTCTGACAAGGTTCCCAGTCTCCAATCTTACTCTTCATCAAATCAGCACCCTCTGTGTCATCTACTCTAAACAGACTGCAGGCTTTTTCAACTATACTGTGGACACTGTAAAATATTGACGGACTACCAGCTGGAAGATTTTTAACCACTGCCGCGATGCCCGAAGCCATTCCTTCGAAAGGGGTAATCCCAGGGTATCCCTGTATATCAGTTTAAACTATCACAACCAGGCAGACAGTTGTGTCATTGACCCAGCCTAAATATGTAAACAGTAGATACAACGTGGGTACCTCTAGCGATCTCTGCATGTAGTAGAAAACAAGTTGCTCCTTCAATGAAGATCTGTCATCCTGGTCAGACTCCTTGCCAGAAGAGATGAATGCAACAAATATAGAGTGAGATGCTCTTGCCACTTTTACATTTGTATGTCCCATATATCTAATCGTGAAAGCTAAGGTGATCAACCATTTAACCCAAAAACCAAAAAAAAAAAAAAAAAAAAAAAAACCTCAATAATTTGCGATCTGTGAAATAAAATCATCAAAGGATACAGGAACATAGTTGAAGCCACCACCTTTCTAAATACAGTGGTTGGTATATGCTCAATGCAAGTTGGGATAACACGCATATAAAATAAGATCCGAGCAGTCTGCACATCATCAGTTAACCATGTGTGATGCAGTTTCAGCCCTACAATAAAAAAGTCATCTAATCGTTAAGGCAAACACATGCTGATAGTTCAAATGATATACCTAAAGCAGACACAAGACAGCATACTTGTCAAATCATTGTAAGATGGCATGGATTCTACAAATGCTACGCAAGCTGACTCGCTCTCCTGAACACTTACTACTGCTGTTCTGATTGCCTCCATATACTCAGGCAATCGTATCCTCCGGAAATATTCCATACAAGAAAAGGAGACTAATATCCTTACTGAAATTTTCAAGTTAGCATCTGGGTTCAGTTTAGGGCTTAACCTATACTTTGCAACTGCTAGTGCAAAAAGTACAACCATCAGAAAAGCTGATTCAGCAATTTTCTCCAAATCCTCGAGTAGCTGAGTTTTGATGTCTCGAAGAACCAAAGCAACATCTCGATGCTTAAAGTAGATGTCCTGACAATACTCCCAAATAAGGTCCTCTATAATATTCTTGCTTTCAGCATCGGCTGCAATGTATTGGTTGCAAAAAGCTCCAGTCATTGCTCCTGCTTCCTTAAAACTGACACTGGACAGATGTTGTTGAACATCAGAAAGCAATGAACCCTCATTAATATGAGCAGGTGATGCGAGTATCTTCTCATAGATCTGGCGTAAAGGGAAAACTTCACCCAATAAAGCAAAAGCAAGGCAAAGAGCCAGAGAAGCAGAATTTGAAATAGAACCACTTCGAGCTGTAGCTACGCATAAGCATTGTGAGAGAAAACTATCTTTAGATTCGATCACTGAATAATTGACACTTCTAATTCTAGATACCAATTGTCTTGCTACCGTTTCAATCAGCTTCTCTGCTGATTTCCTTAAATCCATGAAACCATTTGACCCAGATCTATTGATAAACCTCAGCACACCAGCAGCAGCCATGAGCAAAGCAAATAAAGAATAAGATTGCTTGCTGCAACCCAACACCTCACTTTGAAGAAGATTTACTTTATCATTAGCCTGTGAACTTACGTAATTAGACAGAACCCATTCAATCAAGTGAAGTATCATGAGCCCGTTAGACACACTAACACAAGGACCATCCTTTTTCTCCCACATCTCGAATAGAAAGTCCAGAAGTCTCACAAAATAAATCTTCCCAGATGAAGATAAGGCATAACCAATACCGGCAAGAACATAGGGCATATGTCCTCCAGACAAGCCAATCAGATGATATTCTTCATCAAGTCGTTTGCAAAGTAACTCCAAGCAGACAGTTCTTGATTTTTCAGATACATGTGGTATGAAAGAAATAGCACCTAGAAGGACAATGCCTTCCGAAAAGAAAAGTAAATTTTTCCGCCCTTTAAATCTCTCCGAAAAAAGGCGAGTGAGAACCTCCACCACGGAGTCAATAATCAAAGATGACTGTCTCGAAGATTTCCTGACCCAAATGTATAGAAGCCTGAAAAAGAGAGGGTATGACTCTTCCGGAAGAGACACATCAGATAATGATAGAATTGACACTAGAAGCTTTGCATGGGGATCTGCAACATGAAGGACACTCTGTGAGTCACAAAGGATCTTCAAGAACTGCAGGTGGTGATGATCAAATGACTGTGATTTAAGCGCGTCCCTAATATCATTCCATGCTCGGATGATGACTCTGGATGACGGTGAAGAAGCAACTCTTGATCTGATACTGTCATCAACCACACTGTTTTGTACCAACCACTCCTCAAGGAAAATGACACGACCTCGATTTTCCATCACACTGGTCTTAACAATAGAAACAAATTTGCTGTATCTTCATAACAGTTGGTACAAATAATCGGCTATATACGACCTAAGCCAACAAAAACAGCATATTTCTAGTCATAATAGGAAAAATGAAAAGTATGAGGCACATGACACTTTTCCAAAAGCAAGCAATCAAATCACAAGAGAAGAGGATATACTTAAAGGAAACTCAGAATCAATTGTTGAGATTTGAAAATTGAAATGCTGAAAGCAAAATAAACGACATAATCCCAAAAAGTAAAGAAGCAATTTGAACCAATCCCAAAACCAACATAAATCACAAACTAATGTAAAACCTGCAATGAAGCAATAACTTCCGAATTTCTCCAGAATTCAAACTTCAACCATCTTAATTTTTTAAATTTTATCAATCATTAGGCGAGTACTAACATTCAATTCAAGCATAAACATACACGCAAAGCAGCTTCAAGATAAAAAAAAAAAATTATCAAAATTCAAGTTTAAGAGCTTTAGTCAAAGAAACGAACACCGGAGGTGGGTCTTACCGGAGAGGGTCCCAGTTGCTATCTCCGACCACCGTAGCAACCAGGGGCCTGACGATGCTGGGACTCCGGGAAAACAAGCTCACGACTTTCGAGGATTGGTAACTTGGATAATCAAGGTAATCTAAAATGAGAGCGTCAAAATTTTACTGTAGGTGGAAAGGAACGGACCGAGGAGCTCCTAAAAATAACTCATTTTCCCTGGTTATTTTAAATAAACCGAAATTTCCTTGCATTTCTAAAATTTTTTTTTTAAGGGTATCTGTTATAGGTATTATAATTTGAGACACCTAAACTATACACAGGATCTACAGATACCCTGGTACTATACTATAACTATAACTCCTGTGCAAGATTATTACACGGATCTACAACTACCCTGATACTATACGACAACTACAAATTTGAGACACTTGAACTATTACACAAGATCTACAACTACCCTGGTACTATACTATAACTAGAACTCCTGTGCAAGATTATTACACAGGATCTACAACTACCCTGATATTATACTACAACTACAACTGTTGTGCAATCCTTCTATTGGTGGTCAAAGATGTGCAAATCTACTACTTGCTGCTATTCGTGCGCTTTGCTCCATTCATTGGCATAATTGCTTCGGGGGTCTGCTGCGCCAACCAACCAAATTAGACTTCAACTAATTTTCTTCGGGGAATCGGTACCTCTATGAAGTACTTCGGGGGTCTGCTGCGCCAGCCAACCAAACTGGACTTCACCTGCATTTTCTTCGGGGAATCAGTACCTCTATGGAGTGAGGAGGTGACTAGGCTTTGTCACAATACTCCCTGCAGTAAAAATAATTTAAAGTGCCCATAGTGTAACCTGAACCTGTGACTTTCAGGTTGATGGGTTTATCCTTATCTACTAGGACAACCCATGATTCACTTGTATATCTAAATTAAACAAAATACTAATCCGTACACATGCTTCTATGTTCTGGAAATTTTCCACCAACAAAATATAATAATCACATTATGCGTTACTATAAGTCTTGAATCTATTGAGTCTATTCTAGTTCAACAAATACAGATTTAATTTTTACAGGTGAAAGGAAAAAGATTTTATGTCTCTTTTCTTTTTTGAAAACTACTAAGAAGGGATATTCAACTATTTAGAGCATGAACAATGACTAACCCATTTTGACTGAATTTATCAGCGTCACATCAGACTTTTAAACCATATTTCCACCTTGATTTTTTTTTCACAATGGCTACACGTTTCTTTTGGGTCCGAGGCTTCTTTTCATTCTTTTTACTTCTTGTGTTTTAACACAGATAAGGGGCCACATGTCATAACAGTGGGCCAAAAATTACGGTTTGCTACACTATCCATTCAGCAACCCTTAACTTTTTGCATTGGTTGAATTGTAAAAAGCTGACACTACACCCTCCGTTGTGATTACTCTTAAGATATTTATAATGTTTACACATTTTATCAATCCATTACGGTTTTTAAAAGGGGATGATGACCTTAAGTATCACTTAATTCACTCTTAGAGCATACTCAATGCCCATACGTAAAATGTGGTCTCAAGTCTCCACCAAGTAAAAGGGTTTTTTGCCCAATGCCAATTATAGTAACAAGGAAGCGCCTGATTCCACGTTTTTTTTTTGTCTTTTTGAGTAAGAAAGAGAAGTGACTGCAGAACGAACGCGTGGTTTCCTTTAAATGATTTGCAATGGCAAAGTATTGGTTGGCATATAACTAGCACACATTTCAAGCGTCACTTGTTATACATTGTGATTGCATTATCCTATAGAGGTACCAACCTTAGAGCAAGTATAGTGGAAGTAAGTGGCCCCAAAACACATGCCACTTACTTCTACGGTGATTGGAGAGAGTTGAGAGCAATCTCAATGGACACAAGTAAAAAAGTGATCCCAATTGAGTCCAGCTCAATTTTTCTGATACATTCAAGTAAAATGATTTTTTGCTCCGGTGCTAGTTTACTAATTTGGTAAGAACATGAACTTCTGGCCCACCACGTACAGCACTGTACAAGCTTTGTTTTTTAAAAGTATGTCTTAGCCCCATTCTTTTTTACTTTTTTCAGTGGAGAGAGAATAAACAACAGAGTTAACGAGTATTTTTTTTCACACGGTTTGCTATGAAAAAGTTCTGATTGGCCAATAATTGGCACTACTTTCAAGAGCCAATTACTCTGCATTGGGGTTACTCTAATTCATTCTTGTCTGTGTCATTTATATTTACTTGACAACTCTTACAAAAATAGGGTGGATGTGAACCATTTATGATGTACCAAAAGTTTTGTGATATAAAACTGAAATGTGGACAAATGTGGGGAGGGAATAAGGGTGCAGTAAAGTTGGTCTACATTATTTACTATTTTTAGTAAATTTATTGACGGAGATAAATAGTAAATATGGTGGGGTTTCATGTGGTGACTTGGACGGGAGAACCTCACTCTTTACCCTCTTCCACTATGCTTTTTCTTATAGTCTATAGGTTGCAACTAATAGACTTAGAGCAGCCTCAATACCCCTACACTATACTTACTCTTATAGTCTATAGATTGCAACTAGTAAACTTAGAACATCCTCAATGTCCTTACGTAAAATGTATTCTCAAGTTTTTCCACCTCAGTATGTCTGACATTAACAAGTATGTATAGTTTCCTTTAAATAGTTTACAATGGTAAAACATTGATTGGTCGTTAATTGCACACATTTCAAGCGCCAGTTATTGTCCATTGTGATTGCTCTATAAAACTATTGTCCATTGTGATGGGTGATGAACTTGATGTAGCTCGTGCTTTCATCCAACCACAATTGAATTCATTGGCTTTTACCTGAAACCGTGAAATCTGGCTATGTCTGGATGGTACTTTTTTGGTAAAATTTTCATTAGAATGTAAAAGAAAGTGTTGGAATCATCCACCGTTAAGATACTTCAAAATCAAAAAATGAAGAATCTCCAAGAGTAGAAGTTCTGGCACCCATTTCGGAATATAATAACTCTAAAACACAAGCAATTCTGAAACACTCCGGGTGTGTCCTATCTCCTGAAAGAAATATGTGACTGCTGTTCTTGGACTCAATCCAACTACATCCAGGTTGCTTCTTTACCCCCTCGTCTTTCATCCGGACCCACATTTTCTCGGCGTCTCTTCTTCTCCCGTCAGACAGAAACATTTCGGCTAACATCATGTACATGCCAGAGTTGGATGGCTCTAATTCCAACATCCTCTCCCCGGCAACCTCACCAACTTTCAAGTTCTTATGCATTCTACAGGCTCCAAGCAATGCTCCCCAAACACTTGCTGGCACCTCGAATCCATCTGCTTTCATTTGATCCAAAATATGCAGGGCATCATCTATAAGACCGAATCTACCCAACAGATCAACCACACAAGTGTAATGCTCGGCCAGGGGAAGCAGAGAGTAATCATTTTTCATGGCGTGGAAGTAGCTTTTACCTTGTTCGACCAGTCCTGCATGGCTACAGGCAGACAGTACACCAACAAAAGTTACTTGGTTGGCTTTCACGTCTGTCAATCTCATGTTCTCAAACATAGCCAAGGACTTTTCAGCTTTACCATGGTAAGCTGATCCGCAGATTATGGAGTTCCACGATATGATATCATGACACGACATTACAGAGAACTGAAAGAATGCAGACTCCATGCTTCCACATCTAAAATACATGTTGATTATTGCGTTACCTACCGGAGTAAAATCATCTAGTCCAGCTTTGATGGCAAGTGCATGGGTCTGATTACCAAGATTTAAAGATGCCATACTTGAACATACAACAAAAACACTAGTAAATGTAGCTTCATCTGGCTTATTACCTTCTTGGATCATCCTAATAAACAATCTTGCACCATCTTCCATGAGATCATTTTCTCCTAGGCCAAATATTGTAGCATTCCAGGCTGTTGTATCACGAATGGGCATCGATTCAAAAAGCTTGATGGAATTCTTGACCTCCCCTAATTCAAAGTAACCGATGATCACATTTGTCCATGCTACTGCATCACTAAGACAGTATTTCTCCAGAAACGCATGAGCCTCTCTTACTAATCCATTTCTTATCAAACACAACAAGATTAGATTCCAGAGCCTCTCATGTTTTTGAGGCATCTCATGGAACAACTTCATAGCATCAGTTACCTTACCAGCACTGACCAACCCATTAATAATTTCGTTCCAGCAACTAGAATCCTTGTTAGGCATCTTGTGAAACAAAGCTTCTGCAATTTCAATGTATCCATTATCTAAATATCCAACCATCATTGTCTCCCAAGCTTGAACATCCCTCACTGGCATACTATCAAAATACTGCCTCGCTTCAACGATACGCCCCACATTAAGAAGCCCCTTTATCATAATTGTCCAGGATGCTACATCTGGAGCAGTGATTTCCTTAAAGTAATGTTCAGCCAAATCAACCTCCTTGATCTTCATCAATCCAGCAATCACTAAATTCCACGAAACTACATCTTTCTCAGGCATCTCATTAAACACCCGGACCGCATCATCCATCATCCCGTGATTTACATACCCAGAAATCATGGTGTTCCAAGTCACAACATCTCTATCTCCCATACATTCAAACACCTTTTCAGCTCCTTTGACATCCCCGCAATGCATGAGACCAGAAATCATGGTATTATACGAAAATATATCACGAACAGGCATTCGATTATAAAAATTTATCGCTTTATCGGAAATCCCATTTTGGAAATATCCTCTAACCATGGCATTCCAAGTAACCGTATTTCTGTGAGGCATTTCGTCGAACATGATTTCGGCTGCTTCAACAAGGCCATTTCTCATGTAGTTTGATAGCTTCGAGTTGAAGGGCTTTAAGTTGGACAACGTTGATACAAATTGAACCCCAAAAATTGATTTCGGAGGGACATTTTGAGTGAGTTTGAGAGTTCGGCAACTGAAAAACATAGCCCATCACTGTCCACTGCAAATCTTTCTTGGAGTCAGAAAACAGACGACAGAGAATGAGAGAACTCTTTGTTAATAAATAGTACTAGAGAGGTTACGTTAAGGCGGTAAATTAATGAGAATTGAAATAACGCTTTCTGAAGTTTGGTTTTGAAGGCGCTGCCTAGAGGACCACGCTTTATAAATTCATTGGACGAAGCCGTAAAAATTCTCTACATTAATCGCCATAAAACATTAAAACAAAAAAATCGATGAAAACAAGAACAAGAAAGCCATTTTAAAAAGAATCACGGATGAAATCTTTTTGGAAATAGATTTTAAAGGGAAAGAAAAGGCAAACTTAATTAACTTCTAACTTTTTTTACTGAACATTGTATATATTTTTATAGTAAGTCAATTTTTAAAATAGTTTTTGAAAAATTCACCTCAATTGACCCCACTTAAATGTGATCTTAATAATTTTTTTAGTAAATAAATTAAATTAAAATTAAATTCATTCCTATTTCTTGTGACTTTTATTTTTTGCTGAGTTATAATTTACATACTCTGGTTGAATGGTAATGCATCACCTAAGTCAAAATGGAAATTATATTTTTCAGCGTTTTATTGCAACTAGTTATATTATTGGACGTGCTATTTATCACACTACTAGGAGCATGAAGCAATAGTCATGAGATAATTTTAAAAAATTAATCAAGACTAGTGACAATTTTTATATTTAACCATCTGTAAACATAATGTAATAGTTATACTTATTGTTTAATACTACAAAGAATAGTACAAACATCACCATCCACTTCAATTTTAGACTTGCAAAACAAGTTTATTTCTGTATTTGGGTATACTTTTCTGGCATAGCATTTGCTTTCTTTTTCAACGCACTAAAGTTCAAATCTCCCACTTATTTCTCTAGCATTTTTTTAGGCAACGTTGGAAATCCATGAAAGGCGAGTAAATTCGCGGCCACTATAATAACCACAGTCGGTAGTTGGTGATATTTAGGTAAGTTTTGGGGGTCGGATTAACATGTGAAATTATAATACGAAAAACATTTGTAGTGTTAAAAAAAAAAATTAAAGGTATCCAAAAGTCAAGCAAGAGCCAACCTATTGTCATTAAATAAGAAGGAACCACTATACTCTTTTTTTTTTTTCTTTTTCTTTTCTTTTTTTTTTATGAAGTGTAAATTTCATTTTACTGTGAAAAACTGAGTATGTACATCACTGTGAACTATGACGACTCTTTTAATCTATTACACCAAGCTTCATCACCACTAACTTGTCTACAAAAATTTAGAATTTTCCAGGTAATCTCCATTTTTTCTTAATCAGAACCAGGATGATACCTAGCGGGCATTCTCCCGATTTTATTAATATAAAAAGAAAGAGTACAAGAGGCAGTGCTTAAAACTTACTCAAAGATAAGAACCGTCTTACAATGATTTTCTAGAATCCTATGATGGTTCTGGTATAAGTCAACGCTACGAACTGTCTTATAAAGATTCGTACTACGATCCCTTGATAGTTCTATTTTTAACTCAAAAGTAAATGAAACTATTTTAAGAGTTTATTTTACATAGATCCTACTAGAATCTCTTAACAGCTCTTTTAACTCCAAAGGTAATCTCCATTTTTATCTTTACAAATCTTTCATATACTGGCAAACTCCCTACTATTTCGTTCCATTCATGTGTGATAGATAGCAGTTGCAATTCCATCATACAAGATTTTCTTTTTCATCGTCTTAAATCTTCATGTCTTTAATAACCTTGGTACTCCTCCCCTCAGTTTGGACTGTGGCAATTTTATTTGCATATGAACAATTCCCTTAGCAGATCTTGTGAGTAGGAACAACAAAAGAAGAGGTGATCTATATCTTCAACAGGTCCATTACACAAGTCACATACCATTGATCCTGAAACCAAATTCATATTGGGTAACCTGTCAAGTGTCCACAATCTGCGTTTGAATGCTAACCAGCTTAGAAAGCTGTGCTTAGGCAAACCATAGGAACCACTATACTCTTCACACTTTTTTTACTGGCTTCATATACATACATCAGTTTCATCATTTAAAGACCTTTTTAATAATTTACTTACTCATTACGGAAGTGTTTTTGATACTAACCCAAAAAAGACATATCTATTTATTCAACTGTTAATAAAAAAATTATAGGTTCCATGGCTTACGTGGTCGGTTGACTTCTTGTCTTTTTTTTTTCCTTTGGAGAACTTCCCACACATCATGCTAATCAAGGCAACAATTTGTGAAAAAGTTATGAAAAGGTTTCGTGAAAGGTTTTTTAGGAGTATACATGTTTTTTCGACACTTTTTTGCTGACTTCATATATATATATATCAAGTTACTCTTTAGGAGTATACATGTTTTTTTAGGAGTGTACATGTTTTTTCGACACTTTTAATAATTTACTTATTCATTGAGAGACTTTTTTTAAAAAAAAATTCAAATGATAAAGATATTTTAAGAAATCAAGTTAATCTCAAAAGTGTTTTTGATATTAACCCAGAAAATGTACTCCCTCCGTCCTACAAAAATAGTCCAGTTTCAAAATGTACAAATTTTTTAAGTTGGTCAATCTACTTAAGGTACACTTCCGCAAACCCACGAGTCAACGCTCAAGTGGGAGAATATAAAATCACCACAGGCCACCTCCGGCCCAAAACATTACCACAGGCCCAGACCGCTCTAATACCATGTGAAGAAAGTATGAAGTTGAAGTGGCCGGCATGTAAATCCGAATGCCGTAAAACCGTATAAATTAGAGTTTATACAGTAACACACTTATATAATACAACAAGGCCATAAAACGGAAACTATGAACCGTAAAATACAACATTACTATTTACATCCGTATTACCACCACGTCCTCGTCGGTGGTTATGGTGTCGTATACGATGTACGTCAACCAGAATATCTCCGTCGGCACCGGCGGAGGCGGCGGCAGCGGCGGCGGCGGCTGTTCGAGAGTCTTCGTGAGGACCGGGTTCGGAAAGGGGAGTCTCCGGCGAATCCTGTTGAGAAGGACGCACTTGAAGGTTGCCCTAGAAGGGGAGACAACAACCCAAACGGCTTCGCCAGCGAAACATCATTATTGGGAAACAAGCAATGATATTCATCGCCGTCATCAATATATGACATCATCGGGGCAGTATCCTCTGGTGAAATGATGCTCAAGGAGAAGAAGAATTCTTACATCAATGAAATTGATTATCACAACATGAACGACAACCGTATACAGCAAATTCATATCTGTGTCGGTAAAGTTTTGGCAAAATTCTTCTTGGACGACAAGATGATGTTTGCGGTCGCCGGATTCGGAACCGTGGCGGAGATTCTCAAGGAAGAAATCGAGTAAAAAACGGCTGGTTTTGGGTTGGGGGTAATAATTAATAACATTAATTTAGTTGTAAGGGTAATTCCATATTTTACTTCAAATTTTATTTTGACTTTTTGAAACTGGACTATTTTTTTGGACAACATTTTTTTATCAAAGCGGACTATTTTTGTGAGACGGGGGAGTAATATATATTCATTCGACAATAAATAAAAGAAATTATAGGTTTCATGGCTTACGTGGTCGGTTGACATTTTTTTTCTCTTATTGTTTTTTCTTTGGAGAACTTCTCGCACATGAGTTACTCAATTCTGCAACAATTTGTGCAAACTTTATGGATTTTAATAAAAATGTTATATATGAAAAATGTACACCGTCGTTAATCTATACAAAATGTAGGTTTACTAAGGGAACTGGAAGCAGACCTCTCAATTTTTTTTTTTTTATAATTAGTAAAGATAATTTTTCATTTTAGTGAAAGTTAAAATATGCGTTTGATTATTTCTGGCATAAATCTTTATACCAATTTTCTATTACACTCTGTATTATACTAGTCAATAACTTTGTATAAATATTGTTGCTTGCTTTAATATATACACCATTCACAATTATTTTTAAAGTTATATAGTTTGAAACTAAGAATTCACTTTTTTCCGAGCTAGGATCTATTTATTTTAATTTTTTTAGTTAAAAGATTCAATAAAAATGGTTATATTTCATAAAAACATAACATTAATCCAAAAATAAAATTGAAAATGAAAATAATCTAAGAGAAAAATATGTGTTTATGATATAGGTATTAAAACAAATTATATAATATATAAAAAATAATTAAATCTTATATCAGAGAGTGTAACACGAAAGTATCAAAGAGTATCAAGTCTCCCAAAAACATAAAGTCCTCTATGCCATTTTGAGAAATGAGAAATTTCGACATTAGGGGAATTCGAACCAACATATAAACGACTATGGTTGATAAATTTGGTGTGCCGGAATATGACTACCATGTTATTTGTATTGAGTTATTATATAAGTATAAACATAATGTCTGAGTATATGTAAATGGTAGAACAATATATATTCTAAAGAAGTGAGATAAAATCTAGAGAAACAATATGTTGCATTGAACTAAGAAACCTAGAATCGCATCTAATATATTGATACTTACACATTGAATATGACGAGCTAAATGATTCAAGGAACGGTGCCACACAAATGACAAGACTTGTTAGTAGTTGAGTTTCATAAATTGAGAAATATGTACACTAAATAATATTTATGTTTAGTCATCCTTCAATTCATGTTCATTTATTGAAGACACATTATTTTCTGCGTTTGAATTATAAGAGCAACCGCATTGTAACTAACATTGAAAGTTGAGCCAATTAACACAATTTTTTACTCCAAACCATTGCTGGAGGATATTTTACATATATGTGTTCATCTGCGTTTTACGTGACTTTTCTGAAAAGGAGGGCCAAAAGTGAGCCAATTAACACAAAATATGTGCAACTGATAACTCTTAATGGGACGAGTTAATTGGTAAGGCTTTGCTTGGCCAACCTTCTATTGTGCATTTTGTCTCATTTTACCTCTTAAACACAAAATTCAATGGAAAAGAAAACATCATCCAAACAACTTTCTGATTTACATTTTAAATTCTAACTTGAAACACTTTTTGTTAGTGTAATGACCATTTTAAAACTACGAATAGTTCAGTGACAAATTTGGCAGGATTCCGTTGTTGAATGATTATTTTTGGAAAAGTTCTTTTTTGCAGTGACTATAATTAACAGTATTTAATTGTTTAGTGATGACTTGTACTTGATATTTCAAAATGTAGTTCAAAATACTTTTTTTCAAAATCAACATCCAAACAACATTTTTATTTCCCATTTAGTTTTTAATTTGAAACACTTTTTACTTTTAAGTGGCAAAATAAAATGTAAATTGACATCCAAACAAGCACTAATTCATTGGGAAAATAAATTTTGATCAACATGTGGCCCATTAAAATATACATGTATATAGTTGGGACTACTTTTACTGAAATGATTAATAGCATTGCGGTTGCTCTAAATACAATTCACTCCTTTATCATTCAAAATGCATGTTTATGCAATCTTAACAAATTAGAATATTAATTTTTTTCTAAACATTTTTTCTAAAATAACTATTCTCACTTAAAAACAAAACAAAAGAAAAAAGATACATAAATTTTTTTTCTCCCAACACCATCATATTTAATTTCTTTGACTTTTTATACGGCATAAAATAAATATAATATTCACCATTAGTAGGCATGCAATTAATGTGATACGCGCCATCCTATATGGGAAATAAATTTATAATTACGATTTGTAATATGTAATGTTAAATGTTGCTGATCTTCACAATAAATTCGTCGAATCTGATTCACCAACCCCAAAAATTCCTATAAAAATCCCCCCATTCTCTACTCCTTTCTCATCCCATTTTCCTAAATTTTTTCTTTTTCCTGTCAATTCATATCAATTTTCTAAAGCTTTATGAATGGATAACTTATTGGCAATGTCAAAGAAGGGGCCATGTATGAACTGCAAGCTAGAAAAGCCTATATTTCTCCACAATGTTTACCGTAACAACAATGTTCTTCGCATTTGCACTTCTTGCTTATTAAATATCTATCGAGGATCATTTTGTTCAATTTGTTTTGAAGTTTATGAAACAAAAGATCTAATTACCGCTCCAAAACCAATCCAATGTATTATGTGTCCTGATTTAGGCCATTTTAATTGTGTTAAATATACTTCAATTTTCGCATCAAACTCGTGTGCGAGTTCGAGTTCAAGTTCTCCCTTTAGCGGTTTGCATGCTCCTTACGTTTGTTGTTCTTGTTCAAACCCAAAATTTCGATTCTTTGATTGTAACAGGGATGAGAAGGACCAATTGGCTCGTATAGATAAGTATTTGGGTGATCAATTGTTGGCTGCATCAATTATTTCGCAACGTTCGATGAAGCAAGGTGTTGCTTTGTGTTGGGAACGAGTTGAGGAAAAAGCTTTAAAGGCTGCAAAGGCTGAGAAAGAAGCCAAAAAAGCTATGGGGATTTTTGCAGAATTGAATAGGCAACAAAAAAGAAGACAAAGACAAATTGTTGCTGTAAAAACTAATGTCAGTAGCAGTGGCTGAATGTTTGGTCAACGACAATTTAATCAGTTTATTTTCTTTTTGTTTAATGTTTAAGAAAGTTTGGAAGATGATTTTTTTAGTAGATTAAATGCTTTTGTTTCTAGTAATGTTTCATCAGTGCATTTGAATTAACAACAAAACTCACAACAATTTAGATTTGTCTATAATATTCTGGATGTATTATAAAATAAATATAAAATTATAGAGAAAGAATAACAGGGAGACAACAAGCTGAGAGAGAAAAGAGAAAATTCAGGTATATATTCATTCAGAGACTGACTTCCTTTTATAGACAAAGGAGATACAGAATAAGAACTAGAAACGATGAAATGTAACAGAATACAATATCTATACATAGATTTGTAGTGTAATTTTTCTATATTGTAGACATCCACAATAAAAATATATATTTATAACACTCCCCCTTGGATGTCTATTTTTTGGGATAATGCCTCGTTGAAACATTTACTATAAAAAACTCAGTGGGATAAAAATCTAGTAAAGGAAAAAGAGTACATTTCCAAATACGATGCTGCCTCGTTAAAAACCTTATTAGGAAAACCCATTGGAACAAAACCTCGATCAAGGGAAAAAGACTACAGCGTGGGGGTTACTCCCTCTGTTGAATACATCACTTGTGATCTTCTCGCCGCATGCTAAAATGTTGACCAATTTCACCAGTATAGATTTCAATAAAATGTGGATGTTCTAAATAGTCATTTCAGCTTCTTATGCAGACGATCATCTTCACATACTATGAGTAATCTTGAGTGCTTCCAGAAAATAGAGATCCATAACCATCACACTCCGAAAAAATCAATGTATCCAATATTTCAATGTCTTGAGTAATTAATAAGATAAACCGATATTTTATATAAATTACACTATGGTACTTCAGGACCAAATCTGTTTACATCATTATTAGAAGGCCGAGAAAGTATCTATATGCACATCAAGATTATAATCAAGTGCGTCCAACAGGAGTTCAATATAAACATACTAAGGTCAAACTAAGACCGAGATTCTACTCAAAATCAGCTTTCATTTTTCTTGCTTCAAGCAAATAACAACCTTTTGAATTTAGCAATCTTTTGAACTTCTTTAATTTTGAAGTCTCAATAACTATAATAAACTCTTTAGGAGTTATATTAATTTTGAGACTACTCAAACTTCATAATGAGTTTTGGTAATATTCAGCCTTTTCAAATCCTTCAAGAGTTAAGTATTAATTGAATTCTAAGCACATTTGTATCTAATGAACACATATATTATTATCATACAAATATGATCATTTAAACATGCAAAGAATCACAAACAGACAAGCATAGCATATTTGGATAAAACATGTATATAGAGGCAAGCGCGTAAATCAAACATTCAAAAATATGCACCTAAATATTATTTAAATACATCAAGACACTAGTACTTGCGCAAGTCTTTTAAATAAATTTCTCGAGAATCAGAACCATGTTCCTTATCGAATCCTTCAGGGATTTCATAAAGACGTCACAATCAAATGTCATTTATCAAGTATATCAAGTGATCACTATATTTAATAAACATTTTATTTCTTCATTTGCTTCTAGATGTAGCAAATAACAGAAGAATTTCATTTCCATCCTATACAAGATAATATAGCTCCTTATGATTAATATTCGGATTTAGGAAAAACTTTTGCAACAAGTTGGTTGCTCATTAATGTTTTGCACAATCACCCAACAACATTTAGTCGGTATATTACTGGTCAAAACTTCTAGTTTTTCAAGCAATTTTATTATACTTACACATCTTTAGGTGTGTGTATTGCGTCTTTTTATTTATTATAGCCAATAAGTTTAATGTCTGCACTCACAGCAGACTTTCATTTCATGATCCTCATCATTTTTCAATTTATTAACTGCTGCAGCATAAGCAAATTTCACATTGATGTTTATCGCTGATCGATTCCAGCTTTCTGTAGTAATGAGATCTCACAATTACTGATTTTCAAATATCTTTATTCTTCTGAAAGTTTAATATTCACATAATTGAAAATTTATTTAATTTCACTAATTTTTCTGGATTATAATCACTTGCATTTGCCATCTCTACTGATCTAAACATTCTCCTTTACGAGACTATGTTACTATTGGAATCTATTATTCTACATTCATCATATGAGCAAAAAATAGGGGTAGATAGTCCTTCAGGGACGTAATATTAAAATTTTAAACATTAACAGCCTTTTGCATCTAACATAGTTACAGTTTTGGTCAAACAAATATCTGTTCTTAAACATTATCTCTTGAACTTCAGGTTCATATTATTGAGATGAGAAACTGAGGTCGTCTATTTAATTTATAAATTGGCTATTTTCACTTCTCCCACTGATGTTGGGATAACTAATTCGCCAAACCGATGGTCAGCCAATCGAGTAGTTAATAGATTCCCTTTTGGAATAACTAACTCGTCAAACAGACAATAAGCCAAACGAATAGTAAAACTAACGTCAATAACCCAAAGGCTGGAGTTTCAAAAACTCATCATATATTTTTAACCTTTTCTATAAGCTCCATCTTTGTATGCATTGTGGTAGAACAATAGCAATATAAACTGCATATCAAATATTTGAAGATGGTTATGTATGGTTTTTTACCAAAAACCAATTGTTGGGAGAATGTTTATAATGACACATTTGGTCCCATTTTTTTTTTTTAAAAAAAAACACAATTGGTCTTATGCATATGATTGATACTTTTTGTGTTTCAACATATCCTCGACTGTATATGAGGTATTTTCTCTTAAGTTAATATTTTTATTATTTGAACACATTTAATGAATGATTCTAATGGACCATTCACTTGTGCTTGTATAGGCACTCTATAGCCAAGTTTTATCTCTAAAGCATTGATTCTGATATCGAGTCATACATTCACCAGAACTATCAAATCAAAATTATCGTAACAAGATAATGTGAAAATCTATATGTATCCAAATTAACTCCATGATTGAGTTTCGCAAACTTCAAGTTGCAATCATACATGTAGGTAAACCCTAAATATGGGTTATTACTCTAAATATCAAACGGTTTACAACGTGGGTGAATAAACCCACATACCATGTAAGCTTCATACTGTGCTAGAGATTCAGTCCGATTTTTTTTCCGATAGCAGTCTAGTCTGCACAAACACAGACGTATGTGGGAATTTTTGAAGAATCTTCGAGTTTTCCAATTTAAAATGTTAAAAGATAAAGTATAAAAGAGATGGAAGTCTTAGATTAGTTTTAATCTAGTTGGTTACTTCTAGTGATCAATTATTTATATTTATCACTTAAATAAAAATTAGTTAGTTTACATGATTATCATATTGGTAGACAAGGCCTATAAAATGCATCTCATTTATTTTATTCATCAAGAAAATAGAAATGTAGTCCCTCACTCCATTAGTTCATTTTTTTCTTTTATTTTTCTAAATAAATACTAATTTTCTTCTTGGTATCAGAGCAGGTTTTGTCCTGCGTTTGATGTTTGATGTTTTTTTTTCTCTTCTTATTTTTCTTCTTTATTTGAATAACACTACATCTATGTCCATCAATTATGGCTTTCGCATTTTTGTCCACTCGCATTTCATACCTCAAAAAAAAAAAATCTCTTCCAAAAAACCACTACTGAAAAAAGAGCCTCTTCTGAATCCATTCAAAGGTTTCAATCATGGCAAAAATCCAAAAAAATTCCTTGGACTTTTCATTGATTTTGACACACATATTCCTCTTAGAAACACTCAAAATTCAGGTTTCTCAAGCAAGAAAATTTACACAAAAATAACTCACATATCTCCACAAAAATGACAACATGTTCATTGGAGATCACATTATCACTTTCGAAAAATCGTGTGACAGTCTTACTACAACAAAGATCTAGCAACCTCCTCACAAGTTTTGGTCCACAATTCAAGACCACCACAACCAACTCAGCATCCACCTCCCGAACATTAAAACAATCACAACAACAATATTTTAAGAATCAGCCTTCCAGCAATCACAACTATACTCTCAGGGATTTTATTTTGCAACAAATTGTAACGTGCTACAACAAACCGAGCCTTCAGACCTTCAATATCGGCTCAGTTTGCGGGGGAATGTTAACGATAAGGAGCAAAAAAGATAATGCTTGATCATGAATCTTAGAGATTACTATTTTATCTTTAATATTTAGATAAAAGTAGTTACCTAACTATACTTATCAAGAATGAATCTAAAAGTATAAAAAGGAACATGAAGTACTACATTCATTGTAGAAAATATACAAGATGTAATCTTTTACCTCTTTAGTTTATGTTTACGTTTATTTCTAATAAATCTAATACCAATTTTCTTCTAGAGATACTTTTTATAGGCATTGTCTACCAATATGATAATTATGTAAACTAACGAATTTTATTTAAGTGATAAATATAAATAATTGATCACTAGAAGTAACCAATTAGATTAAAACTAATCTACGATTTCCATCTCTTTTATACTTTATCTTTTAATATTCCGCCGCAAACTGAGCCCGGGACTGAAGGACTGAAGACTGAAGGCGTAGTTTGTTGTATAATAGAGTCCACTAGATGTATTACTTGAAACTTGATTCTGAGCTTGTTGTGAATGCCTCATATTATGGATCTGAATCCAGACTTGTGAAGCTGCAATAAAAAAAAAATTGTATTGTGGTAGATTACCAATGTCACACAATCTTGTTTTGAAAGTGTGAATGTGATCTCCAATGACCATGTTGCCATTTTTGTGGAGATGTGTGAGTTTTCTTAATAATTCTCCAAAAAATATGGGTACTTCATTTTTGAGTACTTTTCGGAGAAATATGTGTGTAAAAAAATAAAATAAAAAAATAATGACAAGTCCAAGGAATTTTCTTGGACTTTTGTCATGATTGAAGTTTTTTTGAATGGATCCAGATGAGACTTTTTTGGTGGTGTTGCATGAAATTTGAGGATGAACCAATGGTTGAGTTGTGAGTTGATCGAAATGTCCTTGACTCTGTACGACAATCTCTCCGGAATGAATAATTGGTGAGAGAGAGTTTTAGAATGATAAAATTTTGAATATCTATGAACAGAGATGCAGAAATCATAATTAATAGACAGATATGCGGAAACGAAAAAAAATTCAGATGTAGGATAGAACCTGTTCTGATACCAAGAAGAAAATTGATATTAGATTTATTAGAAATAAACGTAAACATAAACTAAAAAGGTAAAAGATTACATCTTGTATATTTTCCACTATGAATCTAGTACATCATGTTCCTTTTTATTGGCTTAGATACATTCTTGATAAGTATAGTAAGGTAACTACTTTTATCTACATATTAAAGATAAAATAGTAATTTCTAAGATTCATTATCAAGCATTATCTTTTTTGCTCCTTATCGTTAACATAAAACACGTGAACATTCTAATTTGTTTCATTTTGAATCATAATGGCTCAACTACTAAACTTCTGATTTGACTTGCTGTGACGAGAAGTGAACTTCTAGTTCCCTAGTAAACTTCCGGTTTACTATAAAACCCACAATAGTAATATATGTATAATATTTAATACAAAAAATGCAAAGGTGAAGACAATTTTCTTCTGGAAATTATATTTGCAAGGTACAAGTATATGATAGCACTTTTGAAATTCAAAACTCTTTTCTCAAATTCTTTTGGTATTGGTGTACAATTTTATTTGCTCATGGCACATTTTATTTACTTTTGTAGAACCAAATTTACAAGTCCTCTTCTGGAGACAATAATGAACTATTCAACTATGTCATGTCAATTCTTTTTATAGGAGCATTTACTTTAATAAAACTTGTCTAATCTACAGTAGTATTAGTTTATTCAGCTATTACATCATTCAACCACTATTATTGCTCTATAGAAGCACATAACCATATTGAGGTATTTGGTATGCTCTATGAGAGATTTCATCCAGTCCTATAGAAGAATTCAATTACACATACACTTCAGGAGTATATTATCTATTCAGTTCTAACATTACAGTAATAGCAAAATCAGAAAGAAAATTAAAGTATACAATGAGATATATAATAAGATAAATTATTCTCTTGAAAAATATAAAATAAATGCACTTGGATATTTTCATTGTAAACTAAAATAACTACTATCACTTTCAGGTAACTGTCGGTAACATCCACAGGAATTTTGTTAACTCCATAGTTATCATGAACATTGTCTTTCCGAGTAGTAGTACATTATATTAGCATGGAGTGTATACGAGATTAATGATCTTTTATGCCTTGACAGTAGCACATGCTATCTTTGACCTTTTTACTTTCGTCAACTTCCCACTTTTGATGGTTTACTTGATTAAAACTCTCACTTTGGGTGATTTGTGGCATATTTGACTATTGCATTTGCTTGCTATCTTTTTTCAATGCATTTCCACTTCTGGTGGATCAATAGCATTTTTTTTCTTTCCCAATACTTGCATTTGTGTGGCTATAATTGCAACGTGGACAGATTATATTTGTTCATAGTAATAATCCCGACTATGTTTATTGCTCAGTTACACTGTTAACGCATTCGTTTCAAGGAATGGGACGAAATCAATTTATAACGTTGTACTAAAAGTTTAACGATTCAACTATTAATAGAGCAACTTAATATGTAAAAAATACAAAGTATAGATCATAACATTGCTACTTCAGGAGCGAGTTTGATGTGTTTATATTGCTACTGGCAATATATCATATTTTCATGTCTACTAACATAAATAGAGTACATGTTTTTCAACACAATCTATGAATATAAGATATCTCATAATTTATAAATGGAATCATTATGTAAAGAAAACTTTTCTTTTTCTTTTTTTTTTCTTTTTTTCATTTACGGAAAGAAATAAATTAAATTTGCATAAGTTTAATCACATATGTAGTTCCAATATAGATATGGTTGTACACACACCATACAAGAAAAACCATTCACTTATTTTAAAATATTCAATTTGGTATCACATGAATTTTTATGCTTTAATCCTTTTTTTTCAAGTAAGGAAAAAAATGTGAAAAACCAACAGAACGTGCGTTATTGGTGCACACTTCTTAAATCTCATGGATGCCAATTTATTTTTGGGTTATCAATTATTCATGCATTCACTCGTGAGTTTGCATTGTGGTTTTCAAAACCAATTTAAATACATGCACCAAAACAATTAGTTCATGAAATTGGTAAATCAATTTTAAAGTATAAATATTCTAACTTGTAAAACAAAACAAACCCACTGTATAATAGACTGGTGCTAATGGAACATTACTAAACTAAAAGAATCAATCCATTATAGTACAATTATAAAACTCAAAGTGCTAATCCACTTACCAATATGCCTGCACGATTTATTTGTTATGTGTGTAGCTTCGTGCCTTCTCAATGGATTAGAGATTTGTGCCGATAACGTATTATAAAATAAATATAGAAGTGTAGAGAAAGAATAATAGAGAGACATGAGAAAGAAAAAAGAGAATTCATGTGTATATTCATTTAGAGACTGACTTTCTTTTCTAAAAAAAGGAGATATAGAGATAAGAACTAGAAACGATGAGATCTAATATAATACAATCTCTATACCTGACTTCTAGTATAATTCTTCTATCATGTAGACATCCACAATAATAATTTATATTTATAACATGATGATATTTATTTAAAAATTAATCAATTCTAATTTTTAAGAGGTTATAGTAATTAACTATATATCTTTAATTTTGCATCATCCATCCATATACGTTGCTCATAAATTTCAACTCATATTCATATATGATAAACAAAATTGACGGAACTTTAACCTTTTTTTGTTTTAATTCAAATTAAGTTTTTATTTATTTGATTTGTTGAAATAGGTATTTGGTACAGTCGTGGATAAATAATGGCCAATATTTTAAAATTTTGCATTTCGCTCATAAAAGACACTGATTTGTACCTGTATAGTTGTATTAGAATCAACAGTCTAACTTCTAAAAGTGTGTTATACAATGTTTGGACCAGAAACCAGTTGATCCTTTTCCAAAAACTCTAACCAAAAGAAAAATTAATTTCTCAAAACGTATAAATTATTTTTTACATTGCATTTGATCCTTACCGACTGTTTTATGTAATGGAACAATCTTCTATGCACACTCCTCAATGCTTTCAAGTCACGAACTACCACAACAATCATATTTTTTATAATCTACCCAATCTACAATTTTACCAAGGCTCCCTTTCCTACAACTAAATTGGACTATGGAATTGGAATTGGAATGGGAAGGTTCCAACACCAATCTTTTGTTTGGTTGGACAAAAAATGTAGGCATAAAATTAGAATTAAAATCTCAAAATGGAACTACATTATTCAGCTTTTTATTGCAACTATTATATTATTGGACTTGCTATTTATCACACTACTAAGAGCATAAAGCAATAGTCATTAGATAATTTTTAAAAATTAATCAAGACTAGTGACAATTTTTATATTTAACCATCTTTAAACATAATGTAATAATTATACTTATTGTTTAATACTATTAACAATTGTACGAACATCACCATCGACTTCAATTTTAGACTTGTAAAACAAGTTTATTTTTGTATCTGGGGATACTTCTCCGGCATAGCATTTGCTTTTTTTTTTTCAAGGCACTAAAGTTCAAATCTCGCACTTATTTCTCTAGCATTTTTTTAGGTGACGTTGGAAATCCATAAAAGGCGGGTAAATTCTTGCCCACTATAATAACCACAGTCTGTAGTTGGTGATAATTTAGGTAAGTTTTGGGGGTTGGATTAACATGTGAAATCATAAATTCATAATACGGAGAACATTTGTAGATTTGTTTTTTTAAAAAAGAAATTAAAGGTATCCAAAAGTCAAGGAAGAACCGTAAAAAACTGAGTATGTACATCACTGTGAACTATTACGACTCTTTTAATCTATTACACCAAGCTTCATTACCATTAACTTGACTACAAAAATTTAGAATTTTTTAGGTAATCTCCATTTTTATCTTTACAAATCTTTCATATACAGTCAAACTTCCTGCTATTTCGTTTCATCCACGTTTGATAGATAGCAGCTGTAATTCCATCATACAAGATTTTTCTTTTCATCTTCTTAAATCTCCATGTCTTTAATAACCTTGGTATTCCTCCCGTCAGTCTGGACAGTGGCAGCTTTTTGCAGTTGAACAATTCCCTCAGCAGATCTTGTGAGTAGGAACAACAAAAGAAGAGGTGACCTACATCTTGAACAGGTCCATTACACAATTCTACATACTTTGATCCTGAAACCAAATTTAGATTGGATAACCTGTCAAGTGTCCATAATCTGCCTTTGAATGGTAACCAGCTTATAAAGTTGTTCTTAGGCAAACTGTACAAACCACTATACTCTTACAAATTACAATCACAAATTTCGAATTCTCAACTTCTACAATGGATACATAACAGACGATTAAGGATAGTTTAACTTGAAATTTCCAACTATTTGAAAAATGATATTCTTTTATCGCAAAATTATTATACAATTTGATTTTTTGTCTTTAATTTAAATAGTATTATGATTGAAAATACAAACTAAACAATAATTTAGGTCCAAAAGGTACATAGGATACAATAATCACGTTACTGTCTGATACTCTTAATGCTAACACACAAAACGTTTATAAATAGAAATGTGGCTCCGAATGCTCCACAAAACAAAAGGGGGTAAAACTTAAAAGCACCAAAGAATTAAAGTCCAAATTCCACCTGGAAGTCTGGAATCTCAGCCTGTAACCTTATCCCCATAATATCTCTCTTCTTCTTATAGGCCATCAATTTACCATCTCAGCATCACCAAAACAAAGTTAGCCCAAATATACTTCCGTTCTCAATTCTTTCTTCTTCTTCTTCTTCTTCAATCTGATCATCAAAAAAAAGACTTCCCCTTTTAACTGAAACAAAACAAAAACAACTCCAAATCAGTTTGTCAGTCCCAAAAAAAATGGCTGCCACAGCTGCTGCAGCTGTTACTTCTTCTTTTACCACATCCATGCAAAGTCTCAACTGTATCCGATCCACCAAAACTTGGCCCAACAATTCTGATCCCCTCCTTAAACTTGCTTCTTCAAGAATGCTAAAAACAGAGCACTGCACATCACATTCTATTGGGTTTCAATCAATTTCGATCGGATCATCGAATAAATGGAGTAGAGTTTACAGAGCAGGGGCTGCAGTAGCTCAAGAAGAAGCTGCCCTGTTGGCTCCTGAAGAGGAAGCCACGGCGGTGCCGGAGCAGGAAGAGGAAGCGGCAGCCACCGAGGCCCCGGTGGCAGCCGCGACCTCAGAGAGTTCTAATACTGTAAATACTAAGCTTTATTTCGGGAATTTACCTTACAATGTTGATAGTGCACAGCTTGCCGGAATCGTTCAGGACTATGCTAGTCTAGAGCTAGTTGAGGTGATTATTTTTTTTGCTTGTAAAAAAATTTGGTTGATCGCTAGTGTTCTTGATTGGAATTGGATTGTCAGAATTTATTGAATTCTTTCCTAATTAATCAATTGGGTTATAGTTAAAATTTAGAATGTAATCATGGTTAAGGAAATGCAAGAACATGGATAACTGGAAAGAGCTGGCCTAATTGTTCTGTTTCGAGATTGATGTTATAATTTGAATACAGTTTATGTAATTCTGTGAAATCGATGAATTTGTTCATGTTGGTATATACTTAGAACTGTAATTTTGCCATTATAGGTTATTTATGATCGACAAACAGGAAGGAGTAGAGGATTTGCATTTGTGACAATGAGTACGGTTGAAGATTGCAATTCTGTCATTGAAAATCTTGATGGAAGGGTAAGATTTCTCAGAATTGCTTCAAAAATATTGCTATAATTAACTCAAAAATCCCGCATTAAGTTCATATTTGCAGGATGTTTATCGTAGACATTAACATTTCTGTTTCAGGAATACGGTGGTCGAACATTAAGGGTAAATTTCTCAGACAAGCCTAAACCAAAGGAGCCATTATATCCAGAAACAGAACACAAACTCTTTGTTGGTAACTTGTCTTGGTCCGTCACTTCCGAAAGCTTGACAGAAGCATTTCAAGAATATGGAAATGTGGTTGGAGCTAGGGTTCTTTACGACGGCGTTACAGGACGTTCGAGAGGCTATGGATTCGTTTGTTACGAAACCAAAGCCGAAATGGAAGCAGCTCTCAATTTACTGAACGGAGTGGTACTTTAAAACATTCTACTAGCTAGCTTTTTTATCATCTTATGGAAAGCCTAAAAATGAGGTTTCTGAATTCTAATCTTGATGGTTTTCTTTTTTTCAGGAGTTGGAAGGAAGATCTATGAGAGTCAGCTTAGCAGAAGGGAAAAAGAACTGATGAGGTGATGATCATTTGATCAGGACTTTGTGTACAGATTTTAGGGTACAAAAAATTGTGAGATTGTCAGAAGGAATGCGGATTCAGGTCCTTCAAACTTCAAAATATGCATATTTTACTAACAGCCCTCTTGTTGTTCTTCATGATAAGTTTGATGATCATTCGGAAAAAGAGAATTTCATGACATGGATTCAGTGTCTTGTGGTAGCAAAACTAGCAATAAAATCAGATTAGGAATTGCAGTATGTAAGCTCAGAAATTCTCTGTCAGTTTAACAGATTAGCTTGTGAAATATTACATTCTTCTTGCATTAGGAATGGCCAGCAGATTGAACAAAAAGATTGTAGAACTCACACTATTTCTATCATTAATGAAGATTTGCTTATGTATAACTCACATTTCATGGCCTCGTAACCTTGCGCCTTCTTATCATACAAAACCCTATATTTCTAATGAAATTGTCTATTCAACTTGCCTAATCTTATTCTTAACAAAACATTGCAGCAAAGTACCTAGTCTGATTTTTGTTATAGTTGTGTGACCAGGCTTTGAAACATTTGCACGTTATCTACGCTGTGCATAATGCAAAAATCATTCTTCATGGGCGGGGATCTTTGGATTTTTTTTTAGTGTATTTTTAAGTGTTTTTTTTCTTGGTAAAATGTACTGGTATGTTGGGAATATATTGAGTATATTGTTGTTACAGTAATTGTTATTTAGATTGCATTTCTCAGCCCGCGTGCTATTATTATTTTTTTTTTGCTCAATCGACACATAAAAATCTAAATCATTGTTACACTTTCGACACAAATGAGAACTTTGTTTGATTTACTAGTAATATGATTATAAAACTTTGAATGAGACTAAGCGATTAAGGTTGCGGATGATTTAACGTTTTAAACATTGGAAAGGAAAAGATCAATTTCTATTAATTTGTACTATTTCTTATTTTGCGAAGAGGACATAAATGACTTCTGACTCTAAGTTGTAAAGGTTTTGTTGATGTTTTTCATGGCATATTTTAAATATTTTCGTTACAATAAATATGATTCTTTTCGAACGGAAAAAGTAATATGCAAACAACTTCTTCATGTGTATTTTTTTTAACTGGATGCTATTTTAAGCTGCTCCATAATAAGTTTGTTTTCCTTTCCTTAAAGTAATACAATCATCGTCTTCAGATGTTGTCACTTGAGGATGAAATTTCCGATTTGATTCGGTGACATCAGATGATCAGAGCCAGATATTTATGATGTCAAAAGCAAGTTTCATGACCTCGTCTAAACAAGAGACGTCCACATGAATAACCATCGATTTATTTTTCTTTTATAATAATATATGTGTACATATATTAATTCTTCTAGTACCAATGTAAATCTCCTAACTAATCGATATGTGGTACATTCACTGGAAGACTGAAAAAACAATGAAATCCACACCTACAAACTTAATATTCTCGATATCCCAAAAAATAGTCTATTCTATTGTACTATTTTCGCTTAATTAGTAAGGTTAATTATTTTTCTGGGTCGGAGCATCAAGGTTGTTATTTTCAACATTTTTTGGTGCTCTGTTTATGAAGAAATTTCCACTGAATAAAAATAAACTACATAATTCCATTTCAATCTAACATTTGTATAGGAGTTACGTTTATTTTTCTGTATTGTTTTGATTTTATCGAATACCCCAAATGGAAGAAGTACGTTCACAAACTAGTTTCAAAAGTTCCAAGCTACCCAAGAATCAATTTTTTCTTAGGACGTTCGGTAGGAAACTAAAATTTCTTGGATTCAAAATTGATAGAACTGGCGAATGAGGAGTTGGTTCAGTAGTAACACCACCCTTGCTTCAAGAGGAGGTCATGAGTTCAATCCCCCACTCCAACAAAAAGTGACGGATTAGCTCTCACCTTGTCTATTGGCACCTCTAGGGGCCTATTATGGCTAACCGACAAATGAACCCCCGATTTTATACTTGAACTTGTCACCCCGGGCATGCCTAAGGTGATTTACCTCCCACTGTAGTTTGCAGACTATTGCAGTAGGCGCGAGTATACAGACTATTGCAGTGGGCACGGGTTATCCATCTCTAGTGGGATTTCCAGCATTATAAAAAAAAATAAAATTGATAGAACTAAATGCATAAGGTGTTGAGGACTTGAAGTAATAATGTGTGGCACCACATTAATATACATACCTCAAAAAGTTAGCCGATTAAGTGATACTCCTCTCTATTTTCTATATCGAATTTTAGAATTTTTACTAAATTCCAAATATTAATCGGAATCCTTTTTTTTTTGAGATAGAGAGGAGTATTATTTACTATGTTGCAAATAAGATATATTTACAAACAACCACATTACCCCATTTCAATCGTTATAGTGATGTTTAAAATTGTCTCTAATGTTGAATATTTATTCTAAAAATATAAAAGATCCATTCCCTTTCCCCTTTGCAAAATCTTTTTTTGATACTCTGGTTCCTTTTCCTTTTTTTTTCCCATTCTTATCAAACTAGGAGTTAGACTCGTCCGATGGACGTCCGATGGACAGGGAGAATATACACATATAAATTTATTTAACGCAAAGAGGATTATTAAGAAATTCAAAAAAGAGAACCAAAAAAAAAGGAAAAAGAATTAACTTCAGATTGAGTGATTATATATCTTGCAATACTTATTTAGATTACATTCGTAGTTTTGAAATCGACACCACCATCTTCATCACATATCAAGGTCTTTATTTCTGTCTCGAAGTGACTATTGTTTTCATTGCTTTTATTTTGTGCTTTTCTTTTTAACATACGATGCATTCTCAACATAATTTATTATTGTTTGAAACCCATTTGTTCGTCTGATTTAGTTATTTCTCATTACCTATCTAATAATTTATATTTACTTTAACTTACTCAATGTCATAAATATTTTATTTAAAATGTGGGCAGGGGGTATCTTTGTACCCCTTAAAGAATATCACTCAACTATTTTTTCTACATTAGTATCTTCTTGGACCTTTTCACTAATGTCAAAACCATCATGCTCATGTTTTTCGGATTAAAGTTTGCTTTTTTAGAAAAACAATTTCAAAGTTTCGTATAGTTGTTTAGCATTAGTTTTATTTCCTTACTTTTATTGCAATTATTATTCAATATTCTCACATTTAGCTTAAGTTATGAGAGATGCTTGTTCAATATCAAAGCCAACCCGATCATTAATGTAAGGTGGGTTTCAAACTCATTATTATAAAAAATAAACGAGTCCTACTAAATTTTACATACTTTATTGAATTGATAATTCTATAATGTGGAAAAGAAATTTATCCCGTGGAACTTTTTTATGATAACATGACTTTTACAGTTCATGGACAATTGGTAAATTTTTTGAAAAATATCGAGGGTGATCCAACATCCCACTTCTATAAATGAGAATTTTAAATTCTTACCATAGATGAAGTAAAATTTAACATTCCATTCTTTCAATATTTTATTTATCAAATGATTTATTCCTAGTTCTATGCACAAACTTTTTTTAAGAAAGTTTTATGCACAATTACTTAGTTTTGCAACATCCACTAAAGAAAAGTTGCATCGAGCACTACCATTATTTGCTTCTCCAGACACATGAAGTTACAAAGTTTAATTCCATTATTTGATTGCTTGTGTACATTAATATATTATTATCTCTCCCTATAAAGCTCTAGTTTTTGTATTAGATAAGAAGTCTCACTGCAACCCCCTTGGTGTTGCGCCGCTAATGTCAAATAATCTTTTGTAAAATTGGCTCAAACGACCCATAATTACTATTGTTGTATGGTAATACGAATGCGGTTAAAATCTTGACAAATGCTTATTAAAGGTGAAAAAATAAGCCTAAAGATTCTAAACCAATAGCTTTCATGGTTTAACCTCATAATGTCTTTTTTCTCAATGTCCTCGAATTACATGCATGGGAAAAAGTACCAACAACTGCCAATACAAAAATTGCCTTTTCTATTTGTCAAGATTCAAGAAACATAACCAACATAATAAGCCTTTTTTTCTTTATATAGAAGAGCTGTGTAGCAAACTCCGTTCATAAAGAATTAGTCTCTCTAGATAATCATAAAAAATTATTCCACAAAGAAATTCCCTTAAGGCCGTAACAAAGGAGAAATTCCTTTTTCAATCAAAGCCTACATTAAACTGGCGAGTCACTTCTCTGATAATCAATCATGTCGAACAACCTATCAGTTAGTCTCTTGGCGCATATCTTCAACTTCCTACCTCCCACAAACGTTAGTTTTTGCTTTATCAGCCCGTCGGAACTGGCACCAAGCTTTCCTCAGCTGTCTGGAACTGTCGGAGTTGCGGCGATGTTTGGCCTGGTTCATCAGCCTGATATTCAGCATTGGCGGTCTTCTCTGCTACGCCCAAAACCCGATTGATTATGATGGTGCTTACGTTCTAATAATAGATTCAAACTCTTCCCAAGTACCTACCTATAAATTAATGATGACAGGGTTAATTTAGTATCACAGTTACCACAATAATGAGCTGCATAACTAAATGTTGAATATACCTATGAAACTTAGCAAACCGGTGGCGCTGAAATCAAACGGCACGATCTTCAACATATTGAAAACGAACATCTTTGCTTATTGACAATCAAGTCAAATTATCTAAAATGGTTTTTAGATTATGTTATGCGCTCGCAATTTCAACATGAACCGACATGAAAAAATCAGGTTCAGGTTGAGATGTTGTACCCGTATAATAAACATGGTGGGTTAAGGTTCACCCGTCGGGTTACCCGGTGACCCGTATATATTAAATAATAAGTAATGTTTATAGATTTGTCTGGGTGATTCTGGAATTTGAGCTCTAATAACCCTAATAAACAAAAAACAAAAACCTCCATCTCACTTTCAGTCTTCAGCCGTCTCCCTTTCTTTCTTGTTGCTACCGCCGTGAAGCCAACCAAGGAAACCATTCCAAATCTTTCAAGTTTCATTCTATTACATCAAATATTTTGGAGTTATTTTGTAATTATTTTGTTGCTTCACTCCCAAATTTCAACTTCGTACTCTCTCACTCCCGATTAGTTCAATGATTTGCCAGCCCTACTATGCGCTATTGTTTGGTCAACCAACTCCTTGTTTTTAGATTTTTTTTTTTTTTATAATTAAGTACGATAGGAAATCAGGGTATATTATCAGAAGTGATAAGGAAATTACAATTGTAGCGATAAATATAGAGATAGCGTATTTTAAAGATATATGTCGTGATCCTTTACTAAATTTTATGTTAAAATATTTATTATAAAGTTTCTGTTGTAATCTCCACGTTAAATTTTAAGTATAACAATTCGGGTTCGGGAAATCATCCATACCACTATATTCTGTCTTCAAGGAAGTTGCGTATATTGCCGTAATCAGCATGAATGAATGATTATCTCATAAGCTCTAGTAATTTAAACAGGTAGACTCATTCATTTACTAAGTGGTAAGTGATGATTTGTTTATTTTTGAGTTAATATATATTTTAACCATAAAAAGATCTGGATTTTTTTTTAATATAATTTTTCTAAACTATAATTATAATTTGCAATTTAGTTGCGAAATCATTTTATTTTTTGTGTTTAATAAAATAAGATAATTATGATAAATTTGAAGTGGAACTATCGGGGTTTAGTGCATCATCTACACTATTGTATTTTATCTTCGAGGAAGTTATATTCCCTCAATCAACATGATTATGTGATAAAGGAAAATAATTTAAACAAGAAGATTCATTCATTTAAATAAGAAGTAGTAAGTAGCAATAAGAATTTGTGAATCAACTTGGTCATAATTTTCCTGTCATATTTCTTTTTCCATGATAGAATCCCGCAAAAATTAATGAACAGAATTTTGATTTGTTTTTTCTAGTGTTAATGTATATTTTAACCATAAAAGATGTGTCTTTTCTTAGTTTTCTATATAATAACTCAAAACTATAAGTGTACTTAGCCAAATAGTGGCAAGTACCTTTTCCTTTTGTGTTTTATAATATAAAATAATTATGATAAAATATAATAGAACAATTCTTTGTATAAGACATCATCTCCACCACTCTATTCCTCCTTATATAAAGGTAATTTACGGGAGGTAGAATATCATATTTGATTATTTTGGGAATATATATAAATCAATACCTTTTGTTGTACTAGTGTAGTTGAACTACCAGGAGCATTACTCGCAGAACAAACTAAATCAAGCTAAACTTAATTTTGTAAATGAAATTTGCCTTCAAATTTATTCCTCTAAAAATAAAATAATTTAGGGTTAGCAGAAGCAAAATTATCAAGAATGAAGTAAATCTTTTGTTCGAAAATCTTAATATTAATATAATACTCGTAACTTGAAATATATATATATATATATATATATATTAAAAAAAACTAACATGTCACTTTGACTTCCCAGAAATGGTGGAATTGCTTCTAGTTTTGCTCTTCGACGGTTTGTGTTTTCTTTTTCATTTGTCCTCCGACCTTTCATGGGGATTGATATCCTTGTGTTAATTGGCTTTATAATCACACCGGGTTTCTTTACCACCAGACAAAAATAAAACTCAAAAAGATGAGTAGTAGATCACAATCACACTATCACCAAAAGGGAAAGGAGAGTTGATGTTTACCATAAACTATTACGGAATTAGCTAGGCTTGGTTAATTATGTTGTAACTTTTGTAATTACCTTAGACCTAGAATAGTTACCTTGTTTTACAGTGATCTAATCATCGTTGATTTGTCTATATAAAAAACCCCAAGATGTCAATCGCATGTTTAATCAGACTTCTTCAACACTAATTGATCCTTCCTCGCTGCTGTTGCTTTATCCGGCGTCAACTTTTTTCAGCCACGATGTTCACTGCTGTCTTGTTAGCCGTCGACTCTTCCACCGCCAGTAATTTTCTGCTCTTGACTTTAAATTCTGTCCGATTCCTGAAGCCGGTTATTTGATCATTTGCTTCCGTCCAATTCTGGGCCAATGGCATCCGGACGCTCTGTTCAAAAACCTCTCTGGATGTGAATGGGAATGGCAATGTCTTTGTATAAAGTTTTTCCGCCTGCCAACACAAAATAATTGCATCAGCAAGTAAGCGATGCAAAACAGAGACCATATTTGGATAGTTGCTCTGAACATATGTAGAGATGGTTTCTCTAGTTCAGGATTGTCCTCATTCAGAAACTCTTCTTTATCTTTTTCAAATTCCCCCTCAACATCATCACTGGAAAACGCCCCCCAAATATGTTCTTCTTGGGATAGAAGTTCATACATGGAACAGGGGCCAGAACTCAAAATCCCATCCACCATCTGTTCTTCACTGCCCGAGTCACTATCCCCATCGTCTCCTTACACAAATGTAGGAAATATAAACACATGTTCAAGCGAAAAAGTGACGGACGTTCACTTTCCAGTTGGGCTTATCCTAGTGGAAGTGAATCTTCAATTGAATCAAACTGATCCTCAACGGCATTATGACAGGTTTAGTTGGTTTGGGTAAACAAAAGAAGAATATGTTTGGATAGGCTATGCAGATCAAACATGAATACAATTGTATGTATTTATAGGATCCGTGAGACATCACCTATTGATGAATCGCGCTGATCCACTAATCTTCAACAATGATTTCCACCTTTGCAATACGAACTGCTAGATATTTTCTAATAAGATTTGTTGAGATCTTATCACTCACAGGTACAGAGCCAAAAAAAGTTTTGATATTCAAATAAGATTGTAAAATTGGTTGAGATTTGACATCCACCATCAAGAAGTGTATCCATAGATGACAGTGAGGCAAGATCCCTAATCGAGTTGAAATTCCAATTCGATCATCCTTTCTGAAATAGACGCGGGTTTTACTCTTGGAAATAATGTTTTCCGGACTCTTATACCTAGAAAGATTATAAAAATTGCCACATAAGATTAAATCCTTTGAGGCATGAGAAATTTGATATAAGTTTTTTCTCTCTGGTATCCTTTGAGGCATGAGAAATTTGATATAAGTTTTTTCTCTCTGGTTTTACTTTAGTATAATATCCTACTATATTAGAAACAAAAACCTCTCTTTCAAACACCTCATATGATTGCCACGTGGCATGTAGAAAATACTAAATTGCCTTTTTGTCTAACCATAACTAAATTACTAAATCTTCCTTTACACTTTACGTGACACGTTTTTTTTTTTAATTTTTTCTTTATGTTTCATTCAACTAGAGTGATTTTTTAAATTGAATTGATCAATTAGGTTTTTTGTTACAAAGTGTCAATTTTGTTTTAAGCGTATACCCTTTGGATGAAACTTATTACAAAGCTATTAAAAATCTCCAAAACTAAGTATTGATTTGGCACGATCAATGGAGAACATCAATAAATCATCTTACTAATATTTAAAATTGTTAGGATGCTTTTATATTTTATCTAACATTTACTTCAACACATATATTCGATTAAGCTATTTATATTTAATAAGTAACACTTATAAAACATTTCTAAAACATACATGGCGAAATACAATTTTTTTTTTTTTGCGAAATACAAATATTTCTATGATCATACTTATAAAACATTTCTAAATCCTTCAAACATTTCTAAAATATATCGCTCCAAATACAAAATTTTATTTTTTTCAAATATAAACATTTCTAAGATCTACAGATAGATTGGGCTAGGGTCGCGCGACCAGACATCACTAGTATAGATAGATATAGATAGATAGATACGTTTATATTTCTTTATATCGTTCCAATTGTATCATCAATTATTTCCAAATAAAAGACAATAACCATAAAAAATTTGAATAAACCTAAATATCAATTTACGACAACTATAGCAAAAAAATAAAAAATAAAAAAATTCTAGAATGTATGTAAATGTACGGGTCAATCCTTATACTTAATATAAAGGCACAGTAGGCAAGAAATTAAATACCCAAGAAATATTCAGGGCCACCTTCAAATTGATCTCGTACATCGGATAGCCTTGATATGACGTTAGCGACTTATTGGGGGCAAAAAGGAGAATGCATAAATTCAATTTCAAATTAATGAATGAGAAAAAATATGAATTTTTGGTAAAAAAAAATCCCCAGATATCAAAACAACATCGTTTTATACCCTTATTTTATTCCCAGTAGTGAAAACGACGACTTTTTTGTATCAATGTTTTCTTTTTAAAAAGAAATTTTGTTGAATCCCGAAACAAAATGACCACAGATTATACTTGCGCTTCATCTTTTCTTTTTTCCTTCTTGTTTTTTAGCCTCCTCCCTCTTTTTTAGGACCTCTATTTACGCTGATACCCCCACCGTTTTTTGGGACCGAAGGATTATATATAAAAAATTGTTACAGATACGAATTAGAACCGCAGTTCCTCCGCCGCGACTAAAACTATAGCTGCGGCTAAATATCAAACTGCCGCTAAAGACCACCTTCAAAATTGAATCTAATCACCATAACCTCCGTGCAGAGTTGTTGAAGTTTATTGTCAGAACGTTTGTTTATTGAGTCCATAGATTCAATTTTGCAACCTTCACCGGTGAGACTGTTGCTGCGAAGAGTCGCTCACCGGATTTTCCAGAGGATTTTTTCCTCTTCTCTCCCCACTACCGTGGATTGTGCCACCAACTCACTCACCGGAAAAAAAAAAGTTCGGTCTTTCTGTACTATTGTTGCTGCTTCTTTTTCCTTAGAGTCTACTCCTAATATTTTCTTCTTCTTTTTTTTGTTGATTTTTGTCGGTGTTTACATTGCAGAACTTTCTAATAGGGTAGAAACCAGAATTGCATAATTTCTGCTATTTGTTTCTGTTGAGAGCTCTCCGCGCAAAAAGAGGACACCAAACCACATCAAATGCCAAGGACAATCAGAAGGACTTTTTTGCCGGGGCTCTCCGCAGTTCCTGAATTGTTTTATTCTCCAAAAAGGTTTGTTTTGGTGTAGTTCTCTTTTTATTATGATTTGTTTTGATTCTGCTTTTGCCATTCAATAGGAAAATAGTTACTTCATCATGAAATCTTGAATGATATCTAATCTTGTCTATGCTCACTGAATTTCACTTTGTCCTAATCTTTTCTTATTTTTCAGGTTGCCTAATCTGTAATATTTTTCATGGATGTTCCAATTAAACTTTGTGAAGATGGTATCGTCTTCGTCGTCCTCCTCGTAAGAATTTGATTATTTGTTCAAGTTATTGTTGATTGAGGATTCTGGAGTAGAAAAAAGTAGTCCTTTGCTCAGCTTTACTCCAGATACCTTCGAAGATCTCTCTCCTACCATAGGTAATACTGATTTTATTTTTCCCTTTCATATCTTTTGCATTAAAACGAATTTGAAGTTTTGATCTCAATATTCACATATGGTTATGATTTTGGTTGGAAAGGTAGGATTTTACGAGAATGTTTGAGTTGCTGAATTCTATTTAATCTAGCAGAATTTCATGTAATTGTGTTTGTTTTAGGTTATTGTCGGTTAGTCATCAAATTGAACTCTTTCATAATATGAAGAATTATAAGGAGAGTGAGAAATAGAGAGATATTGTCAGCAGAAATAGCGGAATTGTGGAACCTGAGCCATGTTATAAGGACCTTTGCAAGATATAGTTCCTTTTTAAAATTTCTTTTTTTTTTTAATCCTATTGAATTGGCCGAATATTTGTTCTTCTTTTGTGTTTCAAACCAATTTTAAATGTACATGGAATATGGAATATTTGCTGATCAATTGGTTTCATGTCAATTTATGTCAATTTATCTTATGTTAGTTGGACAAAGGTGCAGACCTTTTAACCCTGGTAAAAGTTCTCATGACTTACTATTTTTTGGGATATGATCATGTTTGCATTGGTGTGTTGTATACTGTCTCCACCAAACCTGATTTGTTTTGAACCTATTTAATTGCAAAGTGAAAATTGAAGTGGAAGGGAGGCCTTTTTATGCCTTAGGTTTGAACACATAAAATTTTGGTTTATTGAATTGGTAGACATTCTTTGTTGTTGTTCCCTACATGTGATTTATATGAGAATACATTATCAATCACTTTAAAATTAATTGGGTTACAGAGGTTCCTTTACTGTCAACAAAGTGAATCACGTGGAAGACTAATCAAATGTAGTTTAGTATATGATCGCAACAACATTGTATCAAATTGGGACCAAAATTTGTCATAAATCCTCACTCCACTAGGTATCTGCACCAAAATTTGTATTTCTTTTACTGACTTTATATACTTGTGATATTGTAATGTACTCTTTTTCTGACTTTATGTTTCTAATGTTTGACTGTTTTATAATAAAGAACTAAAATACCATCTCTTTATATGTCTACGGTTCAAAAAAGTTGATTAGCCTTGAGAAATTGCCTCCATGTCTAGATTTGAATATTTTTCTCTAATTAATATGCCTAGGCTCTCTTTAAAGTGATTGACTTTATGGATTTATGCCTTAGGTTTGAACACATAAAATTTTGGTTTATTGAACTGGTAGACATTCTTTGTTGTTGTTCCCTAAATGTGATCTACACGAGAATACATTATCAATCACTTTAAAATTAATTGGGTTACAGAGGTTCCTTTACTGTCAACAAAGTGAATCACGTGGAAGACTTTTGTTGTTCCCTAAATGTGATCTACATGAGAATACATTATCAATCACTTTAAAATTAATTGGGTTACAGAGGTTCCTTTACTGTCAACAAAGTGAATCACGTGGAAGACTTTTGTTGTTCCCTAAATGTGATCTACATGAGAATACATTACTGCCCTTTTGTTGTTCTTCAGGTTCAGGAACTTCACTGATTGTACCAGATACAGATAAAAATAGCGAAGAATTTGCAATTGAAAGGGGTAGGTACATTAGAAAAAGATAATCACTGTCTCTGTACCATTTAAAAAAACTTTGTTTCGTAAGACTTTCTGGTGGCTTTTGCTTCTCTGCTGCCTTACTATGCTTCTTGCAATCTATGCCAACAATCATTTGGTTGTCAATAGTGAGAAAAAAGATAAGTATTTCGAGTTTCTTTACCCATTAAATGTCAAAAATAGGAATCTATTATGTTATTCTAGAAGACCTTTCAGAGAAGGAAACACTCTTCTATAACTTTGCGCACAAATGTTTCTATTGTTTATCCTTAATTTTCTTTTTATCATTTACTACATAATTTCTTCATCTATCTGGAACAACTTTTATTGGTGCATATTCTTCAGCTGCTCGCCAAACAACTATGAACTATGTTTCACACGCACTTAGTTGATTCTTAAGATTTGCTCAACAAATAATATGGCGAAAAATAATTTCATTGAGTTTGATCTTATGCAACTACTTGACTCTTGCTCAGTAAAGTCATGATCAACTACTAGGTTTGGAATTTTTTTGGCGTACATCCCTATACTTTTATTTTTACTGCTAATTAGGCATTAGTTTCTGGTCTCCATTTCTATTTTTTTGCACCAATGTTTCCATATGTCAAACCTTTTGCCACAAACCTGGTCTGATGGTAGTGTTGACAAGTGATTTTTTGATAATCCTGTGTGGGCTTAAAATCTAGCATTTATACAGATAGTTCTATTATTGTTATTGCTGCATTTAAAGTAATGCCGCCATTGCTGTCAAGACAAGCCCAAAACAATAGGAAAGTGGTTCATTCCAAGCTCACTTTACCCGAGAAAACAAGGTTTCTTCACCTCCTAAGGCTACTACTTTGATTCTTTTGTAGCAACCGATCCTAATTTATGAGCTCCTAATATAGAAATTCATAAAGCTCGAGTACTACCTTTTACTTTTTCTCGATTTGGTGAATACAAATAGTCTTATCGACTAAAGAAAGGAATAGAATGCAAAGTAAAGTCAAAGATAAAAAAAAAGGCTACATTTCATAATAAAAAGATTAAGTAATTGTAATTCAAATTATTGACATAGAATTCAATAAAACAAACTATTTTTATACTTGATCTGTAGCATTACTTTTTGGTAACAAACATAGTATAATAATTATATAATACAAACTGGTTGCGCATCGCGCGACAAAGACAAGCCTAGTATGAAGTAAATGTATGTCGATATAGCAGTGTAAATAATAATAATACCATATGGTGCAACATTAGTATAAGGGCAAAAAAAAATCTTACTTAACATGATATGAATGTGATTTTTCTTTTTGATTTTTTTAAGATAATAACATATAAGTCTTGGTATAATTATTAGATTAAAATCTTTTGTCTTATAATGTTGAGTTGTTGACATATAAACACAAAAATTTTTCCCTATATGCCAATTGATGCGTCTGTCCGGTTTTATTTGGACTTTTTTTTTTTTTTCTCAATAATCTCTAGCGCCGAAAACAAAAACCCCACAAAATAATAAAAGAAAAAAAAGAAAAAGAAAAAAAAAAAGGAAAAAAGCCGCAGCAGCTCAAAATCAGTGGTCTCCGTGACGCACACAGTGTGGGGTATATATATATATAGATTTAGCCATCTCAGTCTCTTCCACAGCTCTTCTTCACGCAGTCACACACTGGAAAAAATTAACCGAACAGAAAAGGCGCCCATTGCCAGCAGCATCGAAGGAATCCTTTTTATATCAAGATTGTTTGAACTTTGGAATGCCGGAATCTTAGCTAGGGGGTTTTTGATTTTTTTGGAAAGTGTGGGCGGTGGTGTTTGCCAGATCTTGGTTTTAAATCGGGCATTCTACAGATCTAGGGTTTATCCTATTTGGGGTTTTTTATTTTGATTTTTGGAGGGGATTGGATTCTCGTTTCAATCCCATATGGCTTCTCCTTTTCACTTGCCAGTTACTGCCGCTCAGGTTTCCCCTCCTATCTCTTCTTGCCGCTTACTGTTCGTGATTCTGCTTTGCCAATCCGAGTTTTCTTGTTGTTGATATGAATTTTTGTTTTGTTTTTTGGATTTATATTAGGTTGGAACGTACTTTGTGGGGCAGTACTATCAGGTATTGCAGCAGCAGCCGGAATTTGTTCACCAATTTTACAGTATGTCCAGTACTATGCTTAGGATTGATGGGAACACTAGGGAGACCGCCACTGGCATGGGGGTATGTTCTTCCCCTTTGTTTCTATCCCAGTCTGAATAACTCAATGTATGAGGATGAAAAAGATTATCTTTTTGATTTTTTTGCTTGGCCCACGTTCCTAATTGATTGGATACGATTCTTAGTACTGGTTAAATCCGGTTTCTTGATTAGCATCTTTAAAGATAACTAACAGGTTAAATCCGTTTTCTTGATTAGCATCTGTAAAGATAACTAACAGGTTAAATCCGTTTTCTTGAATAGAATCTTTGAAGATAACTGGCCGCCACTTTTATCATGGACAAAATTTACTTTCTGTCTATTCCCCTTTTGATTTCTTGATGCCATGTCTGTGTTTTATAAGTATAGCAGATTGAGTGGAATTTTAACTATATATCCATGTGCTTAATTCTTTGGGGTGGTTAATGCATGCTACATTTTGTCAGATGCTTTTCACTTGCAGACCTGTTGTTTAGAGTACTGTTCTAGTTTTGGTAGCATTGGCGACTATATTTTCTCACTAGAATATCTGAGTACAATTTCGGCAATAATACTGTTTTTACTCAAGATAGAAATTTAAAGTTTCTCATCGCCCTTGTTTTCTCTTTTCAGCAAATCCATGCGCTTATTTCGTCATTAAGTTACACAGCCATAGAAATTAAGACGGCTCATTCATTGGAATCATGGAATGGAGGAGTTATGGTCATGGTTTCAGGTTCTGTACTTGCAAAAGATTTCAGTGACAGGAGGAAATTTGTGCAGACCTTTTTCCTTGCCCCGCAGGACAAGGGTTATTTCGTTCTCAATGATATTTTTCATTTTGTCGATGAAGAAAACATCATCCAGCATCCAGCAGCCTATTTAACGCACGGCCTGCTTGAATCAAAGATAAATGCTTCAAATGCACTTCAAGAACAAGGTATGGTTGGATTTTCAAATTTCAACAGGGAATAGTACTAATAAATTTCTATATTCTAGACTTTAAGAATGATTAAAAAAAAATTGTAACGTGAAATAGTTGTAAGTTAGCTTCTTTATTTGTTAATTTTGCCATCTTAGTGGGGATCATACACATTTCCTTATGCTGATTTGTACACTGACCTCTGCAGTACCAAACTATGTTTTGGATGGAGATATTCAAGGTAGGGAATATGCAGCTACTTCAACTGTTGGCGAAAATGGTCCTGTCGATAACTATAGTTATGCAGAGGAAAGGCTACAGACTGTCCCCGAAGCTGACAAAATCCTTGAAGATAATTATGCTGTACAATCAAATGGTTCACATCAACATGCAGTAAATCCTGTGCAAGACCATTTGTCATTACCTGTTGAGGAACCTGTTGGCGAGCCCCAGAAGCTCACTTATGCTTCCATTGTATGCAGTAGCTTTAGTTTTAAGTTTTGGAACATTTGTTCTGCTCATGTCTGCTATGATTTACCTCGATGCTAATTGTAGTGACTTTCTGTTCAAACTTTTAGCTTGCAAAAGGGCAAATAAACCAAACGGTTGCTCCTGTTCCCGTTAACAAAGCTTCATCCCCATCCTCAGAGTGGCAACAAGTACCAGAGGCTCCTAGTCAGCCATCCATTCCATCATCAAACAATTTTGAGAGAGTGGAGCAGTTTGAAGAAACTTCTGCTTTTGAAGATGAAGGTGACACCAGATTTCATGTTTTTAGAATATTTGTTGGATTGGTGATATCTTTAAATTGAATGGGGAAGCTACTATTGATGATTGGAATCTCTTGTGACCATTGGGCCGTGTTTCATCTTTTCTCTGTTATGCGCAGTTGAAGTGAAGTCGGTGTATGTTAGAAACGTGCCAACTACTATGGCTCCATCTGAAATTGAAGAGGAGTTTAAGAAATTCGGAAAACTAAAGCGTGATGGTGTGGCTATCAGAACGAGGAAGGTTGGTACTTTTTAACTTGCCCTTTCAGTCCTCTGGTCAATCTTTACATTGGCTGCAGCAATATTTAACTTATGCGCCTTTTTTTTATTTTGTTTGTGCAGGATATTGATATTTGCTATGCGTTTGTCGAATATGAAGATATCACTGGTGTCCGGAACGCGATTGAGGTATGGTCTCGATTAAAGATGTTTACATACATGATTTTTATCACTTAAACTACTATCTGATTGGGACATTTTAATGCAGATTTAAAGTTTACCGATAATTTACTTTGAGATCCACGTTTTCATTATATTTCCTGATAAGCATTTAGCATTTTGCCTGCTCAGTCTTCTGGTTGTTTTCTCATTTGGTTTACTTCTGAGTTCTGGACTAAGCATACTGGAGGTTAATGAAGTTGGACTTTATGGAACTAAATAAGAAAAGTTATTGGAATGAAAGCTTCTAGTTTTGCATTTTAACAATTTGACACCCGAGGAAGGTACAGCCCAACTATGAAGTACTTCAGCAGATGTTAAAATAATACATATGAATTTTGGCCGGTACAACCATTCTATTGTGAACTCCTAATAAACGTGAGACTCAATTCTGAATCATAGCTCTTGTTCTGCTATTCATCTTTTGTGTTGTCACGAATTTATCTCTGTGTTAACTTTTTATATTCAGCTTCTCATTACGTCTGTGATCTTTCTTGAATATTCAAGACTTGCATATTTTATTTTCCTTTTTAACCAAAAGCTTGTTTCATAGGCATCAACTGTGCAAATTGGTGGACACCAACTATACATTGAAGGTCGAAGACCGAACCGAGGCATCCCTATCCGAGGAAGTACGTGTTTTCTTTTTTGTATTTGGGCATGTATTTGTTGGTTTGTCTTTTAATGCACTAGATATACGATTGTTACATCTCTGTTCTTGTACAGGAGGAAGAGGTAGAGGCAGAAGTAGCTATCAGATGGATGGAGGAAGGGGTCGCTTTGGTGGTCGTGGTTTTGGCAGATCAAACGGTCAAGACGGCAGTGAACGAGAGTACAATCGACCAAGGGCAAATGGCTTCTACAGACAAGGATCTCGACAAGAGAGAGTAACATCCGGCACCAGCCAATATGGATCAAGAAGCGAGCAGAATTTTTCAGAATAAATAAAAAGTTCTATCAGGAAGGGTGAAAAGTTTTGACTCTTTCGGTGCTACGATTTCACCGTGACCTCCATAGTTTTCAAAATGAAGTATACCTTTAGTAGCTTTCAATTAGATCCGCTGGAATTAATTATAGCAAGTATTTTTTGGGTTTATTGATCAGTTGATGTCTTCTGTTTATTTAACAGTACAACACACGATTGGAATGTGATATCCAGTGTTGACATCAAATTGCTATTGCCACTTTGTTCTGCTTCATAATCTAATTATTGTTTCCCGTAAACTAGTACTTGAGGGTTCACCTTAGCGGAAAGAAGTGAGAATTTACGTGGATTTAGATTGCAAGGAATGCAACATCGTTTTTCAGCTACTTAAAGTAACTGTAAGGTTCCACCGACTAGAAAAACATCAAATGAACAAGTCAATACCATTTTTGTCGGGAACTTTCTTATATTTTGATAGATGAAGCTGAATTCGGTAAAGAAAAACAGGAAACAGGAAAACCAGTCAGAACTATGAATAGAATTGTTTCGACCATCTTGTGGGATTCATGTCTTTGTGAGTTAGCTAGTCTTGGATTACGACAACTTTGAAGGCATTTTCAGTCTCTGTAGTGTGTGCACAGTCCACATTCGTAGAGCTCAACAATGTCTAGTCTTCTTCTTCGTCCTCTTCTGCTCCCCAGAGGAATCTAGCATATGCCGCAAGCACATTGCTGACAGCGGGAAAAAAACCCAAAAGAGGGCATACGATGAGCCATGTATTTGGCATTCTTCTTCCACATAAAATGAGCTAAAGCAATTTTGTTAATACTATTGTGGATCACATGAATTTGAAAGTAATGCCTACCTGTTACTTGGTGCAACCTCGGCAGCTTGTTTGAAGTAGGGTGAAGCTTTGTGTCTGTCGCAATGAAGTTGCAATATCACTTCGGCATACTGCATAATTACTTCTCCATCAGTAGGATCAACTTGTATTGCACGCGAGTAGAATTCTTCAGCTGCTTGAAGGTCTCCCCTAGACTGCCAACAACAGTGCATTCATAGAAAAAGCAACAATTAGTTGAAGATGAAACTTCGATATGTTGAAGAGGTAACTTTGAGGTATTTTGTGAGACTAAGAGGCATTAAGCGCAATAGGCGCAACATCTTGACATGAGGTAAAGGCCAATAGGATCTCAAATATACATGAAGTTCCAAGATTCTGATAGTGCTACATGCTTTAAAGCGACATAGTTTCAACAAGCTCAAGTGGATAGAAATCAGAAAGAAATTTTGAAGATTTAAGTGAAATAGATAACTCGTGAATGTTTCAAATTTTTTCAAATACTTCCACTGATCAAATATCTAAGGATCAGGAGGAGGGGGAGAGAAAAAGGTCCAGCTATAACCTGACACAAAAATCTTGCATAATTCTTCAAAATTGAAGGGTTAGAAGGATTCTCCTCGATCATCCTTTTATAAATGCCATCATCATCAACACTGTCACCATAGTCTGCTGTCACACAATCAGCAGAAATAACCCTTTCATCAAAACCAGCTAAGTCAATTCCAAGCCCTGTCGCAAGATGTAAGGGTGGGCTGGCTGGTCTTTTCTCTTCTGCCAAATCCACATTACAGTGATCCACTTGGCGACCAAATTCTTCCACCTGAAATACAATGGACCAGAGTTATAGACTTCATGCCAAACTCTAATCTTGAAGAGCAACTTTCTTTAGGTGAAGTAACCTCTTTGTCCACATCTGAAGAACTGCTTCCTTCTTCATCTTCATCTATATCCCATAAAAAACTAGCATATGCAGCCTGAACGTGACTGTAAATAAACGGTCAGAACTCAAAGCACATAACTGACATGGAATTGACCATGGAGGGTGGCAGGTGAATGGATGCCATGATGATAGGTTGAGACATGATGATCAGTTAAGACAACAAGGTCAATTTATTAACATGCATATATAGCATTTTCTTCGGCGTATGAGCTACTACTCAATTCTCCACTGAAATTTCTACGGATTTAATGAAGCATTAATTTAGTTGGAGAATACTTGTATCAGGATCATTCATTAAAGAGCAAAGAAGGCAACACCAAATTCCATACTAGTATATTTTTGTAGTATGTAACCATGTACAATCTCTAGTTTGAGCAGAGCACAATAAACCTAAAGTTACTGATACTTTAAAGATCATTACCTATCTTCTGGAGCTGCAAGAGCTGCTCTTTTAAAGTACTTCATGGCTTTAACTCTGTCATGATGGAGCTGCCACACTAGATTAGCACACTGAAGCTGGATTTCTCCATCTGTAGGATTTGCAAGTGCAGCACGAAGGTAGAATTCCTCAGCTCTTGAAAAATCCCCTTTCGACTGTTACAAATTTGTAAGTATATCAGAAAACCACAAATAGTATGAGAAGTGAAGAACAAAGACGTTGAAACACCTAGATAAAATTAAACCTTTTCACAAAGGCTACTGTGTGCAGGCAAGACGAAGGATCAGGACGAACTTGAAATAAAAAAGAAACTCAAAGACGATTGAAAAAATATGTCAATGATTGCACCATTCATTTAACCTGGATATCAAGAGCAGAGACTATAATACACCTAATCAAACCTGTGTATGCTTAAATCAACCCCGGAGCAATCTAACCATGGCTATGGTAAACAGACGTTATGCATTTCTGCGTAATAGTTGGAAATAGGATAAGAGCTCCATTTCAAGCCAGAGTACTGCTATAAAATGATTTGCTAACCCTACATATACTGAAGAATTCTATCCATCCTTCCAGAGAAAAGTGAATTCTGATTTCCAAGAACTCAAAACTGCTTCCTAAACCAATAACTAAGTGATGGCTGGTTAATACTACAAGGAAAATCATATTTCATTGAAATTAACATCGTGATTTAATAAGTACAAACTTCGAAACTGGGAACCCTTAAGGACTAAGCCATCATGGTAAGAATTTGATTGAGAACATAATTGAGGAAGAAACCTACTAACCTGCAAAAGTTGAGCATAATTCCTCAAGAACAAAGGGTTCGAAGGATCCTCTCTGATCATTTTTCGATAATGCTCCTCAAGGGTACTGCTCAAATCAAATCCTAATCCATCTCCTTTCTCAAGTCCTGAATCAAGAGGCAGTGAACTAACAACAGATTCATCTGCAATTCCCAGATCCCGAAATCCACTCAAAGTCCCTTCATTTCCTCCTTCAACAATCAAGGCCAGATCATTCTTCCCAAAACTAAATTCATGGCTTCCCAATCCCAAACTCGTCAACCCATCTTTCTTCAACGATTCTTCTTTTCCCTCCAAATTCTGGTTCCCTCCAATTGTTTCTTCTACCACCTCATCATCGGTATTATTATAAATACTAAGCGATGGTTCCGTACGTAACATTGAATTACTTGACAACAAATGAATATCCCTCCAACACTTTTGAAACTATAAAGATCTCCAAGATAAAAGGAAAAGACTAAATTTTTCTTTTGGGCCTAAATGATGTACTAACACACAGAACTTTGTAAAGAGTTGCAGTCAAGAATGTAGGAGGACCAAATAGATATGAAAGTTCACTGATCTGTGGCTAATATTTAAGTCTAAAAGTTTTTTTTTTAATGAATTTTGAATCACTAAAATAGAGAAATTTGACCAACTGGGATTAAAATATATGAATCTTTGGACGGAGCTATTTTAATCTGATTCATGATTGCTCTAGATTTGAGGAAGAATCATCAGTTTATGTTTTTTTTTTTTTCCGAAAAGAGTACATGCTTATATTATAATTAAGTAAAATTTAAACTATTACATTTAGTTAAATTAAAAACTATATTATACATCTCATTAGGTTAAGCTTGTGAACTAACCCAAATAAGGTGTTTTTTTACCTTGTAAATTACTAAGAAAGTATACCCCATCAAAATTCAGTCACCAAGAAAAATGGCCACCAATCTTTATTCAAAGTACACGTGCAGCATGGACTTTCTGACAGCTTACGTAAAGATTGCATGATACACATGAAGTGATCTTCCTAACCTTAAAAAAGCATATCTACCCAAAAAAAAAAAAAAAAACATATCTATATTTTTCCCTATCCTTATACATAATACTAGTCTTTTAGTGCCGTTCGTTGCGCGAACAGTCTTTACTAATACTTGTGTAATATAAATCGCAATTAAGAATACTTAGAAAAATATATTTCTCTGTTAGACTTAGTAATGTGTACTCGGGGAATATTAAATGTTATAAATATTTCGTGTATGTTTATAACAAAAAGAAATATTAATGTTCATGTTTAATATGATGAGAATTAAACTAAAAAAATGTATTTGAGATATGCAGAGAAAAACAAAGGTATAAATTGAATGTCAAACTGCCCTCATGTCGGTCGCTTATTTGTTTGATCGGCGTAACTTCAGTGTTGTTGTCCTCAGGTACTTCATCTGTGAGTTCACTCTCTCTGGCGGTTATCAGCAATGGCGTCACAAAAGAACCGTCGTCCTCATTAAATTGTTGACGTAGTAATCTTGAAGCCCCCTGTACATTCTTGTTTATCCTCTCAGCTGCAATAAAAATGTTTTATTTTATAACAGCTCATGTATTTCTTTAAGATTTATCTGTTAAAAAAAACAAATAAGATATTAAGGACGTGTCATTTTTCAATGCATATATAAAGGAAGGAATAGGGATTTTTGAAACATGCGTGTTTAGGAACTTGAATAGCTGAAACGAAGAATGTGTATACCTTTTCAAGGTTCTCAACGATATCTGTTGCAGTGAAACCCAATATCTTTTCTATGATGCTACCGAAAATGCTAGCTTGGATTGATCCACTCTCGTCATGAATGTTAGCTCTTAGACAACACCTAGAATGACAACAGTAAGATTTAGGAATATTTCGAAATCATCTAATCGGCTAAAATGTCACATGTAATATTTCTAAATTTCCATATTTTTCAGAACTGTATCTTAAGAAATTGAAATTGATATACTTTGGATTGGTTATAGATTGCTTTAATGACCACTTGTTGCATTTGAAATCTTGTTGATAGATTGCTGATGTTCCAGTGCCGCATTCCTTGCAAGCCATGTAGTAGAATGGATGTGGTATGTCTCTGAACTCAACGTGGACTTTGACTGAGATATCCTAATTTTTTTGGCAAAATTTAAAGCTTAGTTAATTTGAATGAAGAAATATAAGAAGAACTAATACACGTTGCATAAGAAGTATTAGGAACCAAGCGTATTAACCTGTTGTTCATCATCGATATGTGTGACTGGACTGATTTGTGAAAGGTTTTTGTGACTGATGCCAGAAGTAGACGAGAATGATGGTTTATTCTGCAAGAAAAGATCGATTTCCTTCCTGCTTTATTGTGACCTGAAAAAGTTAAAAATGTAATTAATATGCTGAAAAATTTTATAAAAGTTGGTGTAGAAAAATAAAAATATATACTAGTTCCTCAATCTCCTTGCTTTGTCAGAAGGAGGATTGATCGAAACCACCGATCTATGTGGAGTTGTTACCTCAATTCCTGATTAATATGAGAGTTAAATTATTAGAGAACAAGTGTGCAGAAAAGTATGGTTGAGGAGTCTGTTTTGAAAAGGGCTTATTAGTGTACCATAGTATGGAAAGATAAGCATCGGGCGGCAAACGGCGGTTGAGTAACTCTTAGCTTGAACTTGTTCAGTTAATAATATTCCAACATCCTGGTGGAATTCTTCCCAAAGTGACAATCTCAAATATTGCAACCTGATTGAGAAGGCAGTACCAAAATTAAGTGTTAGCTACTTTACCAAAATATCATGATTAAATTTCGTAAACTAAAACAAAGAGGTGTATTCCGAATTAAATATCTAATAAACCTTTTGCCACCGTTTCAGAAAACGAGATGCAACATACAAGTGTAACAATAGTACATGAAAACAATCACAAAAGGACAACAATAATCATATTATCAAAATGGAAAGCAGCTCATAAAACTACACGATCCTTGTAATTCTGATAGGAATTTCACGGAAAATAAATTAGGCATTTTGAAAAAGCATTGTATAAATAATTCGAAAATCATTATATTGAACTTACTCTTCATTTAGCTTACAGAACTTCTGGATCATTCTTTTTTTCCCTTTTCCTGTCGTAACAGTTTGCTGATGGCTTCTCTCGACTATGACACCAATAACATTTGTAAGAAAAAGGTTGTTTAAAAGAGTATAGATCAATATAAGTTTTCTATTTGATAAGAATGTTTAAGTAAAACAAATACACTTCCCAACAAAACCATCTTGAACACCAGCAAAATCATTAAAGGAATCAAAGGGCGTGTATTGCTCCTTGGTCACAAGAGTAGTAATAGGTACGTTAGCCTCTTCAACAATCGTCCCAATACCAATGACCCATTGTTGGAAAGATCAGGAGACCTATACTCTGGTTTAATGTACCGGATAGGTCGTTGGAGACTCGGTATTTTCTACACGTCTGGAATCGTAGTCCCATGATGCTGACGGCCTTTCCGAATATAATACCTTCTACTTTAACACCCTACAATAATAAATCAAATATTAATATTATGAATATGTGAGGTGAAAATTAGTATGACAACTAACAAATATAGATAATGTAATTCATCTTTTCATCGTTGAATACCATCTTTTGGGTTTTAGTGTAGTGGCCGAATGGATTTTGCTTCTCCTCGACAGTGATAATAGCAGTCTAAGGCTGATCAGAGTCGTTGAGCTTGTCAATTTCAACCTTGTTCGCAATCATCTTTGGTATACAAGGAGCCATTCTAAAAAAATTTACAGGAAGGGAAAAAAATAGGCATGAATAATAAGCAAGAATTTTTGGGATGCCGTAATTGGAAATCCGATTGGGATGCCATTCTATTTGTGAGGGTTGTTGTTGTATTTATAGAGCGGATGCCGTCGTGGTGTTTGTAATCTGATTGGGATTCACAAATTAGGGGACGAATTAGAATTGGAAATTTTGCCTATTTTTTGGGTGATTTTCTACCGTAATTGAATTTGTGATTCGATTGGGATTGTAAAAGACGGGGACGAATTTGAATTGGGAATTTTTCTTTTTTTTTTTTGCTGATTTCCTAATCCAATTTGAAGAAGAAAAATGAAAATCGTTGCTTGGAGCCCCAAATTAACTACACAACCCAATGTCATGTTCAGAGTATTGGTAGGAACGCCGTCGGCGGTGCGATGGTTTGGTGGATAAGCTGCCGCTGGAAATGGAGAAGCGAAGAGTCAAATTCTGTCGGAAATGTAGAGGTTGATCTATTAGACTGAGGGGGCCGGAGGAAGAAGTGACGAAGGAAGAATTTTTTTTGATGGAGGGTGGCGGAGGGAGAAGGTGCGAAGGTGGGTGCCGGAGGGAGTAGCGGCGAAGGGGGTTGTTAAAAATGTTGAGCACGACGGAAGGCAAGACGGGGTCTTTTTTTTTTTTTTTGCGTTTGCGGTTTTTTTTTCTTTTTGCGTTTGGGGGTTTTTTTTTTGTAATAATTCAGTACATTACGAATTGTAAATTATTTGGATGGTTTAAATGCGTAATTTGATAATTTTAACCCTAATAAGTCGCTGACATCATATCAACCCAATTCGACGGATAAGATCGATTTGACGGTAGTCCTTGAATATTTCTTGGGCATTCTTTCTTGGCTACTGTGCCTTTTATTTAAGTACTAGGCTTTCGTTGTCGCGCGTTGCGCGACCAGTTTGTGTGTAAATTCTTTTACTCCTTTGTCTGATATTAATATTTTTACTTCATGTTTGGTTGATACTTTATTGTTACGCTTAATAGTGGAGTGTTGTTTTTTCTCCCTTGTTATTTGAACGTTCTTGGCTGAGGAATTGTATTTTGTTCATTTTGTTCTTGCACTCTCATAATTGTTTAATTGCGTATCCATGATTTGTTTTTTTTTTTTGATAAAAAGGTATGTGTGGCTTGGTGATATTAGTAAGAAGTAAAAGGACTTATTTCCGTTAATAAACAGTGTGCATCTATCCTGTTTTTTAGAAAATAATCTTATTATCTTGCTCACAGTTTTATGAACATTTGTACATTTTTCTTTCATAACTTAGTTTAAGGTGTTTTAACTGAGCTTGTAAAGTGTACATACACATACTGGTTTAGTACATTTATTTATTGCTATTTTTGTTTCGTCAAAATCTTGTATGTATGCACAAAACACAACTATCGTAGTGCTTATAGATTAATACAAGCATATCAATTAGTAAATAATAATGTATATAGTGAAGAAGGGGAATGATTATAATTTGCGAGATGGCTCCACTCTATTCCATCATGTATTGTTGCGGGTGGTTTTCGAGCTTTGAATCTTGGAATGAAAAATGGATCTTGTTTTGATGTTTGTCTTGGATTTTGCCGAAATTGGCACATAGGCAAATTCTATTTGGAATCTATTTTTTGTACTTCATTGTTTGTCCTGAATGTGGAATTCACAACAACCAAAATTTGGAAAACATCAATTCCAAACATATTAGATGCATCAAACGGTTTGACAATCCTTAACTCGTGGAAAAACAAAAAGTATAGAGGCGAAACATTGTATGAGTGATAAAAAAACAAAGCACATATCAAAATAATCAGCACATGTTTCTCCTGAATTTTTGCATTGGGGATTGTTCAGCATACTCCTCCACATTATGAGGAAGTTTGGCTATCTCAGATTGGAACGCAGCAGACTCCATAATAGTGATAGAGTCTTTCAGTTTTGTCCCTGAATCAGATTAAGGAACGACATTCGGCATGGGTGAGAACAAAGGTATTCTCAAGGAAGAGGTTGCAAAGCAAGCATCAAAAGCCAGGTTGAAACCAGTATTCTGAAAGAATAATTTGAGAAAGTAAGTAAAGAGCACATGAGTTTGAATCAGAATAACTTGGAGTTGCCAGTTCCTGCTAAAATCTAATATCTGAACTACCATGTTTATGAGATAGCCTCCTAAACAGAAATAAGAAGAGAAAGTACAAACCATAATATATTTATAGAGATGTTGTAATACCTTTTCTCGTTCCTCTATCATCTCTTTTGCAGTAATGCCCAAGAGCTTCTCTCTGATTTCACCTAAGTTCGTAGCCTGCAAGTGACCGTTGTGGTCACGCATATTCAACCTTATACGACACCTAAAATATCGAGGTAGGAATTTAAATCTAATGGTGATAAAGCCCATAATGGAGATTGGAACATAGCAGACTCCATAATGGTGATAAAGTCTTTGAGTTTTGTCCCTGAATCACATTAAGGAAAGACATTCAGTATGGGTGAGATAGTAAGTAAAGAGCACATGAGTTTGAATTAGAATAACTTGGAGTTGCCGGTTCCTGCTAAAATGTAATATCTGAACTACCAGTTTATGAGATAACCTCCTAAACAGAAATAAGAAGAGAAAGTACAAACCATAATATATTTTTATAGAGATGTTGTAATACCTTTTCTCGTTCCTCTATCATCTCTTTTGCAGTAATGCCCAAGAGCTTCTCTCCGATATCGCCTAAGTTCGTAGCCTACAAGTGACCACTGTGGTCAACATATTCAACCTTATACAACACCTAAAATATAGTTAGAAATTTAAATCTAATGTGGTATTTGCAACCACAAATTGAAGACTAAAAACCAACCGGTACATAATATATGATTTAACCAAGCTAAACTCTCTACGATTTAAACAAAAGTTTGAGGTGAAAACGTAGTGAAACCTGAATTTATCTGAAATCTGTGTACTACGATCTATATATAATCTACCAAGATGAATTTAAGAGTGGTAGCCGTAATACCTTCGCCCCAATGTCCATGCTGCTTTTATTCAAAAACCATATAAGATAGAATAATGGAATCACTAACTATCAAAAGGATCAGGGCAAAAGTTTTTAACAAACAAAAGGAAAATTTTAAGCACATAAACTAAAAGAGAAAAAGCAAAATAAACACCTCTACCACTGAATTTCAGAAGCTTTAGACTCGTTAAATCTTACAAAATAGTAAATAAATACCTGAAAAAAGTACACAATATAAAATCGACAGCGATTATAATGGCAGGGGGAGAATAGAAGCCTAAATTAACATAGAGAAAATATGAATACCAAGTCTTGGAATGGGAATGCCATCCAGGCAAAGCAAGAAATCTCATACAGTGGGGAGCCTAACCAGCTATGGAAAGAGTTTTCTCAGCTGCTCTTCATGGAACTAAGAACCCATCATGAGTGATAGTGTCACTTGCAGTCAAAGTCTTGCAGAAGAACTCAGTAGGATGTTTGCCAGTCTTTAGCCAAAATCTGGCATGGGGGAGGCATCCTTTTCCTGATCCAAAAGCAAGAGAAGAACTCCATATCACTAAGAACTCATCACAATATAACAATGATTCAGTGGAATCCTTCCATTCAGCCAATATAATAATGATTATACAAGTACAAATTTCAGCGCGAAACTTACAAAGTTCATCGATGCATTTGAGCATAAATCTCATTGGTGTCTTTATCAGCTTGCCATAAACACATCAGGATAACAACTTAGTTTATAAATTTATGAAACAAACTAACCCCATTAGTTTACCATCCTTAGTCACAAAGGATCTGGTCCTGTTTTGAACAATCCACAAGTTCATGGCAATAGAAAGAAAAAGAAATAAAATCTAAAAATTTACACCACATAGACTATCAAAGAACTCTTCAAACTGTCATGTACATGAATAATATGCAGTTGATGTGAACAAACATTAACCAATGGGCAAAACAAAACACCCATGAAGCAGCTACAAGAGTGCAAGGTGCAGTATCGGATAACCATTATTTTTTGGCAATTTCCAGTCTTATCTAAACACTACAGTTGAATTACCTCCAGCACAATACCATGCACCACTCGCCATCTCCATGGTCTTGGTCGACAACGACATCGCCGGTGCAACCGACTCTGGCATAATCGAAATCTTTGGGGATCGTCGAAAATCCAAAGGGAAGTAAAATCAGCTGTTGAGAGAGTTTGGGGTGGTTCTATTTGTGGGGATTGTTGGTGTTTTTATAGACCGGTTGCCGACTTTGTGTTGTAATCCGATTGGAAGTTTAAAATCATGGGACGATTTGGAATTGGAAAATTTTTTTTTCTGGTGATTTCCTAATCCTATTTGAAGAGGAAAATCAGAAATTGTTTCTTGTTGGGCCAAAATATATTCAAGGCCCAAGGCCATGGTGTTGGTGGAAACGCCGCCGGCAGTGTTGGGGTCACGGTGGAAACGAGGCGATTGACTGATTTCCAACGGAGGGTGGCAGAAGAAGAAGTCGGGGAAGAGGTAATTCTGAGAACGACGAGGGGAGAGAGGGTTTTTTGGTTTAGAGATGAAGGCACGACGTCATTTGTGGAGTTTTGGGGGGAAAAAATTAGGCAGAGGAAGGGGACAACCTCGTTTTCTTCATCGGGGGGTTTTTTGCTTTTTATCCTCAAAAATTTACGTTTGTTTATTGGGGGTTTTTTCTTATTACCCTCAAAAACACAGTTGAAATTTCATTTTTGCCTCTAATAAGTGATTTAATACCGACCGTCGGGTTGAACCCATCTGACGGACGAAATCGCTTTGAAGGTGTCCCTGAATATTTCTTGAGCATTATTTCTTGAAAAAAAAATCTTACTGCTTGTCTTTGTAGAAAAAAATGTTACTGAAACGCAGATCAAGAACCTTACTGAATCAGTTAATATCAGAACCATCGTGAAACTTAGCACAACCAAAAGATAGAAAAGGGAGAAAACATGGCTTGGTAATTACTCGAATAATTTGAGTTTTCAGCACATATGCAAGATATGGCTCAAAATATATTTACTCACGATGACTTCATCAAGCAACTCATAAACGAGCACAAAATTCTTCCGCAGAGAATCTTCATTAAGAATGCTAGATAATCCTTGATGACACGGGCAATGCTCTGTGAAAGCTCCAGAATGAGAGAAGGAGCAATGTTTGTTCTCGTGGTTGCAACAGAAAAGAGCCCAGGCCAGCCACCTTGACATGGAAGTAGTTTACACAATCCACATTCTATGAACAGAAACATACACATCATTAGGTTAAGTCACACTTGCTGAGGGTTAACCCACTAACAGAAATACCTACAAATACAGGCAGAGCCTCCTCTTCGCCGTCTTCACTCCAAAGTTTAACCTTGTGGAAGAACGTCTCAGCACTTCCCTTTTGTATGTCACCACGATCTGCATTTCAAAGAATAAGGCATAAAACAACATCTCAAAATCTTGAACAGTAGCAGAATATAGCTCACTTGATCGATGTCTGCATGATATTCGTAAACCAATAAGACCCTTTAAAATTCAGCCAAACACACATAAGTGATCATACCGATCTCATCCCTTCCCAAACACATATTTTCTTCATTTAAACTTCACCGAGAAATAAGCTTATGTTGCACATTCTGATAAACCTCTACAAACATAAGGTTGAAAATCACACATGCTCTATACTCTATAAGAGCAAGAATGACAAAGTGAAGAGCTATTTTATTAGAATGGAAAAAGAAAACATGCAGCACAATTAACACTACGATGTTATAAGGGGACCATAATATCCAGTAAATCATGGCTCCCACAGCGGAAAGACAACAGATATAGAATTAAGATTTAGTTCAGAATAGAGAAATTCAAGTTGCTAGTTGGGAGAATAAAAAAACATTGCATTCCGAAATCATACAAATAAAAAGACAAATTTGGAATGAAAGAGCTCCAATTTGTCAAATATCAGCTGTCTAAGTAGATCTGATTTACAGTACCACTATTATATGAAAAAATTAAGGGAAGAGCTAGGGGCAAAGGAAACTCACAGTCGCGGAACACGATGTTGTCGCCTCTCTAGGAGAGCACGAAGAATTGAGAGATCATCATGGTGCCGGTGCCGGTGCCGGTGACGGAGTTCCTTCAATTCCAAGGTTTAGAATGCTTTTTTTTTAAGAATCAAGCTCCTCCCTAATTGAATTTCAAGGGGATGGCGAATTTGAGCTCATCATGACAAGACTATATATACATAGAAAGCACTATGCTACCATGACATCAGCAGAAAAGCCCGTCGAAGTATTATGCTAGAGAGCTGAACAAGAAAACTTGATGTGGTCTAAAATTGTGAGGTTTGCTGGGCTTTTATAGCCATGGTAGCCGATCTCAACTTTCTAATGAATCTGAAATTCCCATTCATATTATAATTCGGAATTTACAGCCTTATACAAATCTAAGATTAAATGGTAATTTTCAAATTCTATTCCTCCGTGCTTCGGATACCGGTTGTTCCGCTGCCTCTCTTTCGGCAACTCGACGCATTGGATCTGATGGAGAATCTGGTTTTTCCATGGTAAGGAGGACGATGAACGGTAGTAGGTGGCAGTGTAGGCGGAGAAAGTATTGTACCCTATGTTTTTTTTTTTGGTTTTTTGGAGAGGAAGATGAGGTTCAGGTCGGGTTTCATTAGGTCGCAGTGGAGGCACAACTTTTCTTTTAATGGTTTTGGGTGAAGAAGATGAGGTGGACGATGAGGGCAAATGGGAAATTTTAGTTGATTAGTGAGTAATACAAAACGACGTCGTTTGATGGGTTGGGAGTTTTCAAACAAATTTATAGGGATTGGTCAACGACTTTGTTTTAAAAGCTTGGGGATTTTTATTTAAAATTGGGAGGGCATGCATTTATGAAATCTCATTATTGCCCCTAATAAATCGATGACATCATATTGAGACCATCTGACGAACGAGAACGATTTGAAGGTGGCCCTGAATATTTCTTGGGCATTTAATTTCTTGCCTACTGTGCCTTTATATTAAGTATAAGGATAAGGATAAAGGCACAGTATACAAGAAATTAAATACCGAAGAAATATTCAGGGTCACTTTCAAATCGATCTCATCAATCAGATTGGTACTATCCAACGGCCAATATTAAGTCACTTATTAGGGGCAAAAACAAAATTTCACAAATTCAGTGTACTGTTTGGTTCGTTTTTCCGTTCATTTTTTCAGAATTTTTAATTAATATCTATCCCATCACAGCATACTTTTTTCAGAAAGGCACAGTAGGTAAGAAATAATACCCAAGAAATATTAAGGACCACCGTCAAAACGATCTCATCCATCGGATGGAGTTAATATGACGTCAGCGACTTATTAGGGGTAAAAACGAAAATTCATAATTTTAGTTTTCCACTAATAATTATTAAGAAATTTGGGAAAAAGAACTCTAGCAATCAAAAATAAAAATAAGAAGTAATATCGATGTCCTTTTCTCCGTCTTCCTTCCCAAACTGAAACTCCTACATAAGGCAAAAATCCCTCCCTCCGTTGTTCTCAACCTCTGGTGAATTTATGCCAAGGGCCAATGCTTCTTTCCGCTCTCTTTTACTCTCTTCTCTTGAATTGGTTTTTCAGTTGATTCTACTTACTCCTATCTTCGATCCAGAAGCACCCTCGAATAAGATTCGGAGTCAATTGCTTTGCGCCTTTAGAGATTTTTATGTATAACTACTCTTATATGTAAAACTGCTCTTAAAGGTATAAAACTTCTGTAGCTCTGAATAGTTGTCCCAATTTCAAAAGCTGATAATTCAGTCATTGAAGCAACAGAGGGAGTTTACTAACATGGTGCTTTTGTTTTACAATCTTTACAAAAAGTTGGCCCTTAATTTTTCTAGAGGCGTTGAATCTGATTTATTTTGACGATTGTATTATAGTTTGCATATGTATATTCATCATAATTTGCATATTTGAGTGGATAATGAAGCAATATTTGGGACGAAAACTGTACTTGGGACTTCCGGATTTAAATCTTACTCAGTCCAAAGAACACTACACAAACTAAAGCAGTAAAATTTATGTAAAACCTGCCAACCGGTGAGGGAGAAGAAAACGAAAACAATAAACCCCATCAAAATTCTGATTTTTTGAGTTAAAACTGAAGCCGCATGTTGCCAATTAAGGGGAAACACCAATCGAAATCATCGAGGCCAGTTCAATTCGATCCAACTTCAGAGAAGGAGATTTATGTTATTTTTATGCTTATAATCTATACATGTTTATTGATTTGGGTTTTTGTGTTGTTATGTTTGGAGTGGACTGACTATAGTGCTAGGTCATATTTGCGCTTGGAATTAGCTCTGAATACCATTTCAAATTAATTTTGGTTAAAGGCAATACGCTATTCTTGATCACTAGGCCATGTCCTCAGTTTTTCTGCAAGAACATTGTCGTGGGTTCTGTGCTTGAAGGTTAGTCCAGTTGTACTTTCTCTTTTCTTCATGCGTTTCAAGTTTCTTGTTTATTTATGTTGAATACCAGCAACAAATGTTTCCAATTAGGATTAACTCAATTTATTCTATTCTGGCATTTAAAAAGTTTTGACGCAAGTAATTTGAATTCAACTGGCATATATAATACTAACTCAAGTAGTTTTATGTATTATAAATCCATTAAGCTGCAATTCATTACAAGATGGACTACTAGATACATGTTGTCTCTTCCATATTGTGGACTTTCATACTCATTCTCTGATTTCATTGTAATTTTCTGCTCCTGATATGGTCTTTGGCACTGAAGGTAGTGCAAGCGGCCATTGGGTGAAGGTGGTACAATGATGTAGTTTTTCTATCTCAAAGAGAAGGCTTGCAGGTATTCTTTTTTTCAGAATATAGTTTCTGTTTCTTTATTTAATTGGCAAAGAGATTATGAACTCAGTTAAGTTTGTAGATAGTTCATGTTTGTCCCATTTTGTTTTTACCCATTTTATGGCACTCTCATTTCTTTGAACATAATACATTGTAATGCTTATTTTACTTCAATTGTTTTCTTTATCTGGTTTCCTTTTATTTATTATACCTGAATTTTTGCTGTAAATAATAATTCTATTACTCAAATTCGATATTTTGCATCCTCTCACACAGAACCAATTATCTTGTGATATCATCGGGATTATGGTGTGAAGTTTGAGAAAGATGGTGAAGGATTTATCCAATTGGTGGGATTTAAGAATGAAGATCTGGTTATAAGTCATTTGGACCTACCATGTAATCCATTCATCTCATTTTGCACCATCCTGGACCTTTTGTGGTTTGTGCTTTAAAAAGATTCACAGTTTTTACGTTCACATGTGCCATCGAAATCAAGTAAACAGACTCAGTCAGCATCTCCAAGCCATCAGATTCTTCTTCTGGTTCTTTTTCCCTTCCTGTGACATTTAGAAAAATATTTATGTGCTATCATCATCACGAAAAATATTTATGTGCTATCATCATCACTCAATCTGGAATGAAGCTTCAACAGATGTTATACTTTTCAAACATGGATGTTTTATGCTAAATTCTGATGGAGTTCAAGGGTTTAGATTATAGGATTGAGTGCATTATTTGCTAGATGGTTTAACTTATGAGGCTTTTAGTTCATGATTTTAGTTACGAAGTAAGTTCCCGTTTGAGATTAGATTTGGCAATTTGGGTTTTGGGGATCAACTTTTATGGTGTTTCAACTTTTAAGTTAGATGTTATGCATGTATAGCTGTGTTCAAACTTGATTTTGTCTGACTTTTTATTTTCCGAGGGAATAGATTCATTTTATCTATCAGCTTGATTGTCTTTCCACATTTGAAAACAATAGTTTTTCTTTTAATCATTTTTTTCCAATGTTATGGAGTGTAGGGATGATATGGGCCAAATCATGCGCTACTGGTGTGTGTTGTGGCATAATTCTTGCTTGCTTGTAATTATTGTATTTCTTAAAATTGCTCTGGTTCTTGTTTGCTGGAAAATAATGCAAATCTAGGCCTTTGTTTTCACAGATATTTTATTTGCACAATAACATTTACCCCAGATTATTTAGTTGGTTTAGCATTTTTAGCTTCTCCAGTTACTTCTAGCCAGTATATTAGTTTGCACCCAAATTATGTGTACATTAGTTAGATTTGTTTTGCTGCTATGATGGAATTAGGTTTTCCACTGCATTTTCCAATCTGGAATTTTCCGTCTTTTTTATTTGAACAAAAATTTGATTTATTGAAGTAAGCTTGTGATCTTTTTCTTGGTGCTGCTTCTTGCTTTTGAAACCTACTCTTTGTATGTGAATATAAGCTGTAATCGGGATAAAAAAAAAAAAGATCTGTACAAGAGGATTGTAGTATGCCGGATGAGCATAACTGATGTTATTGGCAATGGAAGGACAAGGGTTCTTTATCGGCTTCTATGAATAGCAATGGATTCACCCTTCATCTCTTGGGTTAGAAGAACGAAGAAAAGCTCATGAGAGTGGCTCCATGCAATAAGTACCACTTAGTAAACCAAAGAACCAATCCTGAACTCCACCTGGCTTTTGGAAAGAAAACATTATCCTTGTGTGCACCTCTTTTGTGTGCTTTAGTCACGCTGCCACCGAACGTGAGAGCCCTTCTCCCTTTAAAGCTGGTGCTTGAAGAGCTCAAAGCTAAAGCAGATAAAGGGAGCCCTTGACACATGGGGCTAAAGAGTGGAAAGAAGTGAACTTGCAACATATGGTCTTTGATCCAACATGCCCTTATTCAGTTAAATTGAGATAAGGAAATGTGTTGTTATGTTGGATTTATCTAGACTCTTGATATTTCTGAGCTTTGGATTTAAGTTCTTTCAGACATTCCTTGATATTTTTTAATCAAGCCAAATTTCAAATGTCACTTAGTTCTTAAGATTACTCAGTAAGTAGTATGACCCCCACTCACCGTCGAAGCTACCCTCCCTTCATTTTTACACTCCCAGCCGCCCAACCCCCTCACCATCAACATGTGATTATGCCCTATACCAAAATAGCACAACGATTAGGAAATTACTAACTGAATTTTGATTTATATTCGAGATGCTACAAAGAGCATAGTAGATTCTATGTCAATGATGACCAAGTTAACACTTTTTGTGCACACTTTCCTGAAAGAATTTTTATGAAAATGAAAACCAAGTTAAGATTTTTTGTGCAGACTTTCCTGAAAGAATTAAGCGATGTTTTAGATGTATATTTGCGTTATGGGTGATCGGGTGATCGAGATTCCGCATTGGAGATGACAAAGTTGCTGGATTCTTAGCTGTTAAAAAGGCATGAAAGAATACATTCGTTGGCACTACTAAGCGTAAAGAGAAAAATTCAAAAAAAGATGGATTATACCAAAATTCATATAAAACAACAGAGCAAAGGAATGTTTATGTGCACTGGTCGCGCAATGCGCAACATGTAAAAGACTAGTTACTAAAAAACAGAAGGGGTTAATATAAAAAAAAAAACACTCGAGATTAACTTGATTTTCTAAAACACGCTTACTATTTTAAAAAATATCAAATTTATCATTTAGCAAGCAAATCTTTGAAATAATTTTTCAGCTATTGAAATTGTTGTATGCATATGATGTCAGTAAAACAGAAGTACCTTTCTTTACCAAGAAACTTTCAGTGATTTTTTTTTCTTTCAAATTATCATAAAATCCATTTGGACAATGAGTTAATTCTAGCCTGATGAGACTTTAGTGATTTGGGGATGAGTGGCTGCTTTCGAAACTTGTAAAAAGTGATTTTTAGATTTAGAAATGGTTATTTGATATTATTAGAGTTTTGAAAAATTTCATGGAAGGTTTCTTGGGAGTACATATATTTTATTATCACTTTTTTGGTGAATTTTGTTTTGTAGGTTTTTCTGATGACTTTTTAATAACCACTGTTCAATCTAACATTTTTTTTTTTTACTTTTTCAATTTATTTTTTTGCATTTTCAATAGAAAAATACTTAAAAACACATATTAAAAAAATAATCCAAATATACGTACGCATACATAAATTTCTAGTCGTTCAAAGACCTTTTTAATAATTTACTTACTCATTGAGGAATGTTTTTTTTATATTTTTTTTCAAATAGTAAGGTATTTTTTTAAAAAAATCAAGTTAATTTGAGAAGTGTTTTGGATACTAACCCCAAAAAGGCATATCTATTTATTCAAAAATTAAAAAATATATAGGTTTCATGGCTTTCTCTTATCTATATACTATATTAAGGCAAAAATCAGATAGAGGAATCTAAAGTTAAGGAGCACATGCCACATAAGATTTTCTTAATTTTTTAGATATAAAAATACACAAAATAAAACAATAAAAACCAAAAAAAAAAAACGCAACTGAAAAAATCCAAACCCTATACTAAGGCAAAAATCAGAAAGAGGAATCTAAAGTCAAGGAGCACATGCCACATAGGATTTTATCCTATTTGGCATTTTCTTAATTATTTAGATATAAAAATACACAAAATAAAACAATAAAAACCAAAAAAAAAAAAACGTAACTGAAAAAATCCAAACCCTATATTGATTCGACCAAATCCCTGCAAATCCGATTGACGGATCTCTTCCTACTAAAAAAACCGCAACTGAAATATTGCAAGATATATAATTATTTAATTCAAAGTTCATTTTTTTTTTAATTTCTTAACAATCTTTTTTGCGTTAAATAAATTACCAGTGTATTCGTTTGGTAAAGCATAGTCGATGTTTCTGTTTTATATTTTTTAATGAATTCATTATATATTTTATAAAAATACAAAAATTTATACAAATATTAACATTTTTTTATTTGTTTGTGTAGTAATATCTATATATATGTGCTCCCCGTCCATCGGACGGGTCTAACACCTAGTTTATTTATATGTCTTTGGAGAACTTCTCGCGCATCACGCTACACCCTTGTTAATCTATATATAATGTAGGTTTATTAAAGGAGCTAGAAGCGGACCTATCCAATTTTTTTATATATAATTACTAGATTTTTCCCCATGCATTGCACGAAATATTTTAAAATATAATATTAAATTGATATTTAAAAGTAAAAAAAATTAACTCCGTTACGATTCAAATTTTATTCTCTCTGGCAGTTGTTTGAATAAAGTTAACATTAGAGCCATTAGATCTGAACATAAGAAAAACACATTATTTTGAAATTTTTCATAATTTACTTATAAAGTTTCAACATTTTTTCCATTACAAATGGTGAGATGGCGATCATTTATTTTTAGTGGAGAGAAAAAGTCAAATGGGAGTCCTATTAAAATTTTGATCTCAAACAATTATATTTGTAAAAACTAACTTTTAATGTATTTAATGAGAGTTTTTTAATTAAATTATGTAGCATTGACTTGATATCTTTTAGGCAGAAAATTTTTTAATTACAGTATGATATGTATCTTTCATTCTCTCTTTTTTAATTGTTTAATAATAAAATATATATTTATTTTTTACCAAAACGACGTTGTTTTGTTTTGGAGGGAAAGCTTTTCACGAGAGTGCGACACCTCACCATTTATACTATCTTGGACTTTTGTTTTAATAGGTAATATTAATTGATTGATTGACTGATTCGTAAAGATAATTTTCATTTTAGTAAAAGTACAAATATGCATTTAGTTCATTTCTGGCACGAAATCCTCTATGTCATTTTCTATTACAATTCGTATTACACAAGTCAATAACTTCGTATTAATAAACCTACAAAGGTATATATTTTGAAACTAAAGGATCACATTTTCCAGGTTAGAATCATTTATTTTAATTTTTATTGTTAATAAATTCAATAAAAATGGTTATATTTCGGTAAAAAAAAAACATTAATCCAAAAAATAAAATAGAAATACGAAAATAATCCAAGATTACAAAAAAATGTGTTTATGATATAGGCATTGACACATATTATATAATTTATAAAAAATAAAAATAGTTTAATTGTGTAAGTGTGATACGAAAGTATCACATAGGATCAAGTTCTCCAAAGGCACAAATCATACTGTCGAGAATTTTTAACAGTAGGGGAATTCGACAACACATGAACATTTTTTTATTGTTCATAAATTTAGTGCGTTGGAATATGACTACCATGTTCTTCGTATTGAGTTATTATATAGGTGTAAACGTAATATCTGAGCAAATAAAAATGGTAGAATAATATATACTCTAAAGAAGTGAGATAAAATCTTGAGAAACAATATGTTGCACTAAATTAGGAAATCTATAATCACATCTAATTCAATAGATATTGATACCTATACACTGAATTTAACTAGCGGAACGATTCAAGGAGGAAAAAATATTACATACATCCGCTACACCACGTTATTTATGATTATGTGGTGCAGCCAAGCAATAGAAAGGGGACATGTCGCTTAGTTTCATGGGTTTTTTCCCCAAAAAAAATTAATTAAACTGAACGTGGACAAATATTTGTGGACAGAAATATATCTCTCGAATTTTTGAAATCCGAGTTCTGATTAAAATTATAGATTCGGATTTTGGAAATCCGAGACTATATTTAATAATAAAATAATAATTAAATAAATTTTGTTGAATAATAGTTTTTAAAAATTCTTAAATGAACAGTGCCGCTTGGATTTGCGGAATCCGAATTTAATTAAAAATAATAAATTGAGGCGCAAAATATTTGAACTCAAATAAGGAGTCCAGGACCTGGAGTCCGTAAATAAACATTAGGACTCGGATTTACAAAATCCGAGTTCGCAAAAAGAAAAAAGAAAAAAAGAAAATCGAGGCGCGGAATTTTTGGATTCAAAAACCGGAAGTCTGTAATCCGGTTTTCTGTATTCGGATTTTGAAAATCCGACTTCTTTTAATTTTAGTTGGTGGAAGTAGGCATGTGCCATAAATTTGAGGACCAAAAAATAAATAAAAAAATCCGGAATTGACCAAACTCGGATTCAGGAAATCCGAGACCACCGTAATTCGGATTTCAAAAATCCGAGTTACTTACGGACTCAGATTTTGATTTAACGTGCTATAAAAGAAAAAAAAATTCAGACAGTTCTCATTCGAGAAATGAGTTGGATTTTCTGTTTTTGCAGCTCAAACAAGGGCGAATTGGAGCTTTTGATGCATTCTTGCCTCTAGATACGTGGGAATCGTTATTTGAAAGAGGTTAGATTGCAAAACCATGTTATTTAGTTTAGTTTTGCGTTATTTTGATTATTAGAATGATGTATGATAGATTAATATTGGTTGGTTGTTTGGATGTTTTAGGTGTTGATTTTGAGGTTAGAGATGAGAAATCATAGTTATTCATGAGATATGGAAGTTGATTTATAAGTATGTTAGTATATTATAGGTTTTTTGAATTATAAATGGAGTATGTATGGTGTATTTGTTGATTTTGTTACTAAGAAATGATTAGATATTGATATTTTTTTAAACAGTTATCAATGGCACGTAATGTATCAAACATGCTTAATTTGTTTCATATACGCAAGTATGTGATAGAGAATGGTAGCATCAACAATTTTTCGAATATGCCGGATGATGGTTTGTTTGTTAAGGAAAGGTTGTCATATGAGGGATTGATTAGTAAGATTTGTATGACACTTGGTTGGGATCCAACACACGTGAAACTCCATTATTTTGACATAAATTGAATTTTACTCTCTTAATTAACGTCCCAATTTTTTTTTAGGGTGAAGTATTGAACAACAATCACGTGAGTTTCGAGAAGTTTAGAGAAAAACGAGAATATGAGAATCTCCTAGACGAAGAACTCGACAAGCATTTGAACGATATCGTCGATCAAACACATATTGCTTTAATCTTGGGTGCAAATGATGAGATGGACGTGAAGGATACCCAAATCTTGGTTGATGAAGATCCATCATTGCCCTCACAACCTCCGCCGAGTAAAAAAGCGAAACCGTGATCGAGAGATAAGATTGGAAGAGGAAGAAAGAGAAAGGTCCCCATCCCCCACGGACATCGCAACAACAAACTGAGGGTCAAAAAAATGAGAATCAAGCACATTCTTCTTGAGGCTCGTGCATCCAGGTCGAGACTCAATTTGAAAACATTGGTGGACCCGAGACTCAGTTTGACCTTGATGGACCCGAGACTCAGTTTGGTGGACAGTCGCAACCACAACCGGAAGTCTTATTTCTCACCATGGGGGAGTCCCAATCCCAACCCCAACCCGAGCCTCAGCTTGGTGGACAGTCGCAACCACAACAGGGTTCAATACTCACGTATCTTAAGAGAGGAGACAGGATCCCACAGGGCCCAAATAAATACACTCCTCCTGCGCATAATAAAGGAAAAGGGAAAAAATGAGACCTTTGATGTATTTTGCACATTTAAAGTAGTTATTGTATTGATTTTGGTTTGAAACTTGATTTCTTTTGTTGTTAATCGAATGTCGTTTATTGTTTTGTTGCCATTAAATTTCTATTTTCCTATGTTTCATTGTTGTCGATGCTGTAAACAGGTTTTGGACTGGTTAGAACCAGTCCAATTTTTTTTTTCAGTTCTGACATAAACTCGGATTTACGAAATCCGAACCCAGACTTTTGTAAAGGATTCGGATTTCGCAAATCCGAATATGTAGTCAACTGGGAGTTAGCATTTTGTAGAAAACAGAGGAGTCGGATTATGGTAAAATCTACGTTTATTTGGATTACCGGGATCATGGTTTTCTCAAATTTAATTTTTCAACACATATTTTTTTCTATCCGAAAATTAATATTTTATTCTAGTTTAATTCATACTTAATTTTTATTTACACCTGAATCCTTATACTCTTTAAAATTTAACTCAATCATACTTCTTCTCCGTAAAAAAAACAAAAAAGAAAAAAAAATCAAATTTGTAAATGTCGCCGTTATTCCAATCACAGTAGCGAGCAGCCTTTCTAGATTGATCTCTCTACGACAATCATGTTGGAGGAATTTTTCATGGCTGGATTCCTTTACTAGTGGAGAAAAACATCATGATACTCGTTAAAGAAATCCCCTTGCTCCAATCACAATTGACAATTAAAGATCAAAATTTTCATGTCATTGGAACTCTTAAATCAAAAGGCTAATAACTGGGTGTTGTTTGATGGGTAATGAAGGCGCCTCCAAATGAGGAAGTGGCACCACTCAATCATAAAGTTGAGAAACATGTATAGTAAACTATGTTTATGTCTAGTTATTCTTCAATTCATATTCATTTATCTAAGACACCTCATTCTCTGCATTTGAATTATAAATACAATTCACTCCCTCATCATTCAAAATGCAAGTTTATGTTATCCTAACAAATTAGAACACAATTGTCCGATGTGGTTTCTCCAGGAATTTCTTCTAAAAATTAACTATTCTCAGTCGAAAACAAAAAAGAAAAAAGAAGCATAAACTTTTTTCTCCCCACACTGTCATATTTAATTTGTTTGACTTTATATAACATTAAACAAATATAATTTTCACCATTAGTCGGCGTGTAATTAATGCGTTACGTGCCAACTAATATAGAAAATAAATTTATAATGACGATCTGTAATATGTAACGTTAAATGTTACTGATTTTCATAATAAATTCATTAAATCTGATTCACCAACCCCAACAATTCCTATAAAAATCCCCCCATTCTCTACTCCTTTCTCATCCCATTCCCCATCCCCTCCCCCCATTCATCTCAATTTTACAAAAGCTTTATCAATGGATAACTTATTTGCAATGTCAAAGAAAGGGCCATGCATGAACTGCAAGCTGGAAAAACCTATATTTCTCCACAATGTTTACCGTAACAACAATGTTCTTCGCATTTGCACCTCTTGCTTACTGAAGATCTATCGAGGATCATTTTGTTCAATTTGTTTCGAAGTTTACAAAACAAAAGATCTAATTACCGATCCAAAACCAATCCAGTGTATCATGTGTCCTAATTTAGGCCATTTCAATTGTGTTAAGTATACTTCAGTTTTGGCATCGAATTCGCGTGCGAGTTCGAGTTCAAGTTTGCCCTTTATCGGTTTGCATGCTCCTTACGTTTGTCATTCTTGTTCAGACCCAAATTTTCGATTCTTTGATTGTAAGAGAGATGAGAAGGACCAGTTGGCTCGTATAGATAACAATTTGGCTGAACAATTGCTGGCTGCATCGATTATTTCGCAACGTTCAATGAAGGAAGGCGTTGCTTTGTGCTGGAAACGAGTTGAGGAAAGAGCTTTAAAGGCTTCAAAGGCTGAGAAAAAAGCTAATAACGTTATGGAGATTTATGCAGAATTGGATAGGCGGCGGCAAATCAGAAGACAAAGACAAATTGCTGCTGGAAGAACGAATGTCGGTAGCTGTGGCTAAAAAAACGTTTCCTCAATGGGAATTTAATCAGTTTGAAATATGATTTTTTTTTGGTTGATTAAATGCTTTTGTTGCTAGTAATTTTTCATCAGTGCATTTGAATTAACAACAGAGTTCACATTCATTTAGATATGTCCAGATTATTCTGGATGGTTTTTATTGGTTCAAAAATTAATCATATCTAATTTTTATGAGGTAAGTAATAGTAATTAACTACATATCTTTATCCTTAATTATGCATCATGCAAACATGTGCATAGTAGCTTATAAATTTCAACTCATGATCTTTTTTTTTTTTTGGGTTAATACTCATGATCATATTTATGATAAACAAAATCAACACAATTTTAACCATTTTGTTTTAATTCAAATCAAGTATTTATTAATTTGATTTGTTGAAATAGGTATCAGTTTCAGTTGTGGATAAAATATGACCAATATTTTAAAATAAGGCATTTTGCTCATAATAGATACTGACAATGATGTGTAGTGGTATCATAGTAGCGGTCTAACTTTTTTATTATTATTTTTTACATTTTTTTTATAATAAGGAAGCCAAAGGCTTAGATTAGAAAATATCCCTTAGGACTAGGGATGCAATAGCCTATCTGACTCCAAAAGCTCATGTGGCGGTCTAACTTCTAAAAATGCGTTACACAATCTTTGGACCAGAAGCCAGTTAATCCATTTCCAGCCAAAGAATCTAAATAATCAAGTGCAAAAATAATTTCTCGACACATATACATTATTTGGACAATGCATTCGATCCTTACCGACTCTTTTATATTGTAGATCAATCCAACATGCACTCTCCTCATTACTTCAAGTCATGAAGTACCATAACAATGATATTTTGATGGTCTACTCAATCTTACTAATACTTATCTCTCACACTAACTTTAGCTCAGAAAAAAATAAAAAGTCCTCATATTTTAGTCTCAATCATAACGTAAAAACAAACCAAAAGATTTGTGTTTGAATGATACAGACTCATGCATCATTAACCATAGGTTTGGGTTCCAATTGTCATAAGTATAGAACACTCTAAAATTCTTTGATCAATTGTCCTACCTATCATGGAGTTTAAAATTTTGCCAAGTGTAATTATTTTTCCAACAATCACCTATTATAAGCGAAGAATTATAATGCAAAATCTTATATTCACCAACAAACTATTGAATAAATGGTATCTGTTTCTTTTCAACATTAAATAAGCATATTATTATACCAATATTAATATTCGGTCCACATTTGTGAATAAAGGAGAAAGAAAAGAAAATAAAAATTCAAAGAAAATATGGAAAAATGAAAAAAAAAGCAAGAAAAAGAAGGAAAAATAAAAAGAAAGAACGAGAGGATATTAATTGTTTCCACACAATAATTTGATATGACTGAACATTAATCTTTTATTAGGAAGTCGGTCAACCTGTTTATGGATTTTGGGCACTTTAGCCATTGTAACCTAGCCGGGATAGGAGGATTGGGTGGGGTGGTTTAGAGATTAGAATAGGGGATGGTTATTATCAGGAGTTCGAGGGTTCGATTCTCGCTGGGGTCATCCAATTTTGAAACCAAAAAAAAAAAAACCTAACCTCATCATTTGATATTTATAAATGAATTGTATTTAACATTTTCTTTCTCTTTCTTCCAGACAAATAACACAAAATTTCACATACACACACACGCGCACAATATATATATATATATATATATGTATAAACTAAGTCAAAAGTGTATATGAACCCAAATTTCATAACTCAAAAATTTGTTTCTTTAATTTTATCTTATTTAATAAAGAAAGAAAAGGTTTTTGAATTTTCCAAATATTATCCTTTTGTAAACAAGTGTCTTGAAAAAAGCCAAAATTTATGGACAATGTATTTAAAAAGGAATAACAAAATCTCTCCTTTGGGGCAAAAGCTATATTGAGAGAGGAAACAATTGGTCAAAAAATATTTAGAAAAAGAAAAGGAAAATATTGTTGAGTTTCCTCTCCATTGTATGCGGTGGTTTTAATGTTCTAAGAGAGAGAGAGAGGCAATCCTCTCCTCCCCCTCCCACCTACTATCGCTTTCTCCATTGATGCCACCCTCCCTCGTCGTCCCATCATCGGACGACGAGTGGGACATTTCATCTTGTCCTCCTCCTCAAACATCAACAACACATTGTTGTTCTTGACAAATTATTACAAAATCGTATATCAAATTAGTGTTTTTTTTTTTCTCCTCATTGACAATTTAGATTCTTTTTATTTACATATATAATTGGAATCATCATGGCACCTGCATTGAAACCATTCCAATTACTGGAAATCAATGTGATCTCGGCTCAAGATTTGGAACCAGTCTCCAAGAAAATGAAAACCTATGCGACTGCATGGGTGAATACTAGGAGGAAACTCTCTAGCCGTGTGGATGCGGGTGGCCATGTCAATCCTACATGGAATGATAAATTTGTTTTCCGGGTTGATGAGGAATTTCTCCGACAAGATACCTCCGCCGTGCAAATCGAAATCCACGCCGTGCATTGGTTTAAAGACACCCTTGTCGGCAGCGTTCGAGTCCTTGTTGGTAACCTCATTCCCCCTCTCCTCCGATCCCAACGTCACAATAGTCATGTTGGCATGCGTTTTGTAGCCCTCCAGGTATATTACATATTCCTACTGCATACGAAATGTTTGCAGTTTTTATGTTGATTAAATAAACGAAAACTCTTATTTATGAGTTGGTGAAATTATGACATTTGACTTCTGCATACGAATTTGCAAAAAAAATATTATACATTATATGTTTATATATGTTATGAGAAGATATACGTTGAATTTTTCAGGTGCGTCGTCCATCGGGTCGTCCACAAGGGATATTGAATATTGGGGTAACATTGCTTGATAGCTCTATGAGGAGCATGCCCTTATACACACAATTAAGCACATCCGCGGTCGGGTATCGTGATTTTATGGGCGAAGATGATTCCTACCTTCACAATACTACCCTGAACAATGGCAGTGTCCAAAACTCGAGCTTAATGGCGAAGAACACCAACGCTAATGCGTCGATTGTGAAGCCGATTTTGCGACGAACAAAGAGTGAGCGTAGTGAGCGTGTGACATTTGACAATAGTTCTACAGCTGGTTCAATGGTGTCAATCCCATTGAAGAAGAGAACGGCTCTGGAGAAGGATAATTCCATCATTAGCATTTCAAATGAACCATTTAAAGGTTTTCCTAAGAAAGGGAAGGCAAGTTCAGTGATTAGTGGTGCTGAATTAAGAGAGAAAAAGTCTCATAAGGGCAGAGGAAGAAAAGGGAGTTCAGTTGTGAGTGATTCAATTATGAGTAAAGAATCATCTTTCATTAAGCCAACTACGAATTCAACAAAGAGAAATGATGTAAAAGTTGGTGACAAAGAGAAGGTTGGTGGAAGTGAAAAGGAAAAAACCGGTTCTGATCATAGCAATGCAACTGATCCACAAGCTAAAGGAGTTGATGACAAATATGTCACAGTTTCCAAGACAGTGCCTCCGCTGAGGGACCCGCCTAAGATGATGGCCATTGGAAAGCCCATTCCGAAGTTGAATGGATATGAATATGGCGGCCCAAGAATGACCGGTAACAAATACGTGGTTGGGGCCCCTTATAAGGCCAACTCTATTTGGTCGGATTCTGAGGTGGGCCCTTCCCCGTCGGAGGTGGCTGCGGCGATGGCGGAAAGAAAATATCCTTTAGATGAGGAACGGAGTTCGGTCTTGGATGGCTGGAGCATAGATGAAAGTGTGGAAGGACTTAGGTCGAAACTAGAGAGGTGGCGAACGGAACTCCCGCCATTGTATGATCGCGGTTACGCCTCGAGTAGCTTCCGATCGACCGGACAACATAAACGGAGGAACACCGATGGTAGCACCGGGATGTTCTCATGCTTTGGTAACATATATGGTTATGAATGCCAATGCATTTGTGGCAAGCCACCGGAAAGGAAAACTCTGAGTGCAAGGTACCAAAGCCCATCTGTTGGTAGTCGATCATTCTTCTAAACAAGAAAAGCCCAGGTAAAGAAATGGGCTGGTCTGTGATCAATGTCTATAATCTATTTGAAGAACAAATGCGGTGTCCAATTCCTGAACCTGGGCTCGAGCCTCTTTAAAGAAAAAAGATGTCTGGAAAATAAAAGATTAATCACAGGTCTATCTTTGTTGTTGCAACTTAGGTCACTCTTTTCTTGCTCATCTCTTCTAATCACTGTTTTTGTTTTTTTTTTTTTGTTTTTTTAATTTGGTTTGTTTGTTTGTAAAGTAAGACAAATTACTAATCAGCATTTGCTTCTGCTGTGCATTGTGGATTTACTCAACTATTTGTCTATGTATATTAATTTGTGGGATAAGTATGTATTGAATTTCATGTGTATAATGTTAGATATTAAATTTCCAGTGTGTTGTTTCATCTCGATAATAATTGAGTAACAATCAAGTCGTATTCCAAGTAGATTTACAACACGGTAATTTTCATATGCCGCATTCGGAGCATTATTATTCTCTAAAATACTCTCTTCGTCCCATAATTATTGTCCAGTTTGGGTTTTCACTTTTAGTACAATTTGAACTAAAAATGAAAACTCAAACAGGACAATAATTATGGGACGGAGGGAGTATGAAATTTTAGATTATTTCTTATTTCGCATTACAAATTTTCATCAAATTTGTGTCTAAAAAAACGCAACAAAATACAGTGAATACGCACCAATGAGCGGCGGGGAGACACCATCATAGCAAAGTGTATTATATCTATAGTAACATATTTCAGGTGTCGAATTTATTATGGCAATGATGGATCTATTCTGCATTATTACAATTTTGAGGACCCTGCCACATATGCCTTTTTCTCAATTTCAGTACGAAGTTGGCATGGCATATATGTAGCCATTATTTTATATTGTAGTAGAAAAATTACGAGAAACAGATAGCAATTTTTATAGGGAAATTATTTACCTTTTAAATACTAAAATTAACTGTTAATATGAATCAAAGAATAATAGGTATAGTAATTTTTTCGCTCTAAAATATCAATTAAATAATCATTTTGAGACAGAAAGAAATACGTTAAAGTACTAATTGTAATATCATACAGTGTTGACGAAAAACTTATATGTCCGGTTTGAGTATATATTAAATAACAACATAGTTTTAACTTTTAAGCTTACAATTCTTTTTTACGCTGTGTTATCGATCAATTTTTTTTGTTTTCCATATCTTTTCTTAAGAAAATTTGAAATACACCGGTTATATATATTTGATAAAAGGACAATTACTCTGAATCCGAATTTTTTCTACCACATAAAATACCACGGCTTGACATTTCTCCAACCTCTAACGTATGTTTAAATAAGTGAAAACCTAAAAGTGAGTAACTTGATGAGATATATTCTTCAACAGCTTTGATCATTAGTTGAGTTGGCCACCAAAATTAAGGAACCTATATTTCTAGCTCTGTTAAGTTTATTTAGGGTTCAACTTTTAGAGTCTGTCGAAGGAGGGGGAAAGAGAACAGTCCATATTGGATCTCGTAATGAATTTGTGGTTGATACCCTAGTTAGAACGAAAAATTAGTAATGTGAGCTTTTTAGACTTTAACCCCTTCATTGCAGCACAATTCAAAAAAGAAATAAATCTAAATAAGATGATAATTAAATGACGAACTACGAAAAACTAGTAGATGAAATTTGTACTATCTGCCTTTTCAATATTAATAATAATAGTAATAATAATAATAATAATAATAATAGCAATAATAGTAATAATAATTAAAAAAAGCCATGTCCTTTAATAATAATTAAATGGATTTTTTTCTTCCCTTGGAAGTATGTATACTAGTATCATAGAACGTACTATATATAACAATCACATTCTAACTCCTTAATTAATTTATTAAACCAATATACTGTATGTGACATGCATGTTTTGGCTTCTTACTTTTAAAACCTAAAATGTAACATGTCAACTTGAAAATGAAAGTAAATATGTATTTGTATTCCCAATATTGATATTTTTATAACAGAAAGAAAGTTATAGATGTTATATTATTTAATATCAACTTTATGAATTATAATTTTGGGAAGATTAGAATAAGAAATTTATGTAACACAATACATATATATAGTATTCTACCGTCCAAACAAGATCATACATCCGTTGTAAGGCTTAGACCCACAAAGTAACACCCATTGGCGGATGTTGTTTTGGTGTCCCTACTTTCCAAAACAGGGTTTTGTGCTAATTGTCTTCAAAATAGTAGACACAGATTTAGAAAGAAAGCATGGAGAAGCCAACTAAATTTAGAATATTTATGTTTTTTGTTTTTGTAAAAAGACTCACACTCACTACCTAAAGTCACCCCCTTTTTGATTTGGTCATTTAACCTTTAAATTTAAGGTCTTTTTTTTTCTTTATTTTTTTTATATCCTAAAGTTTAGCGACATGCACCTAAAAGATTAATTAACATGTCAACCAAAAAAAAAAACATTTGTTTAGATTGTGGTAATCTTTGACACTGTACATTTTTAAGAATAAGGACAATAACTGTTAAGATTTCTATGATAAAGTGTCCACGATTTTTTACTCCCTTAATCTTGGTTTAAGGATTTGCCATTTGTCCCTTTTCCATTTTTCTGTTCTTCTGTCGGCCATTTAAGAAGTTTTGTAATTAACCTTGCTAATTATACTTAACAAGCATGTTTTCTACTACTCTGAAATAATCAAAGCCAGCAATGTGTAGTAAATTCATTTCACATCTGCATTATCAAGATGGCCGTTTCGAGGATCTTAATTAAAGGGTTGGTGATTAAGGTGAATTTTCTGGTGAGAAAATTCACTTGATTTACACAACGAAAGCTAGTTACAGAGTTTACAGTATATACTTCAAACCTAAATTTTTTACTTGTAAGAAAATAGAGGAAAAATTCACGAGAATCAGTAAATTTTCAAATGACAATATTCTGGGATTGAAAAAAAAAAAATTACATTACTACTTTATCTAGTACACTTATTGTTAAAGTATCATCTTGTTCATCTCATGGGAAATTAGAATATTACCCATAAAAAAATAATAAAATTAAAGTGTCTACTATCTAGATTGATACTGCGAAAACATTATAATTTCATCGATCAACACACTGATAGAATACACTTGGATATGTAATTCTTCCATCAATGTGTGAGTTTTAAAATGTGCACAATCACGTAGTATATGCATGTCAATTTTAATTACGTTAATTGGGGAAAATTGGTCCATATTAAATAGTTGAAGAACCATATTTCCAAATTCAGTTTGATATTAGGGACCAAAAGTCATGTGTGATACCAATTAACTCCAGGGATCCCTGCATACTTTACCCTATACAAAATAAACACACATATATTACAGTGCTCATTGAGCAAGTTATTACGCAACGAGAGAAATAATTTATTTTATTATATTATAAAAAAACTATTTTTAATATAGAATAAATAATGAATAATAACTGTTGTGGAATGACAAAATTTCATCAATAAAATGACAAAGTTTCATTAAAATTGGGTTTTATTTGATTGAGAGTTTGTAAGTAGTGAGAAATCTTAAAAAAAAAAAAAGGTTTGCATTTATTTTTTTCTACTACAATAAAGTTTGATTAGTACATAAAAATGTGGACAAAAATTCTCTTTTCTCATTCTCTACTTTAATCCTTATTACACCATTAAATAATTCAATTTTTTTTTCATTTGATTTGATCTTGTGTCAAATGGGTTTATTTTAATTTATGAAAAAAGCTAGGAGTGTAGTGCATGACAGTGAAATAAAGTACAAAGCCACTACTTAAAAAAATTCAAAACAAATGAAGTGTTCTACTCCACAAATGATATTGTCGGGAAAAACCAGTAAACATTGTGCATCATTTTTCTATTAATGAATACCTCCACAAAAGGCTTAGGATTCTTATACCAATTCCTCACTCTTGATCATCTTGTCTGCTCCTTCTCTCTCAGTATTGCTGCTTTTCAGCCATGCTTCCTGTTAAAGAATTTAGCCTTTGATCCCATCTTGAATGTAAAATTATACTCTTTCAATGATATACCGAAACAAAAAAAAAATAAAAAAAATTCTTTAGGCTCTAAAGATAGATTTTAGAAAAACCAAAGAGGTGACAGAAAATCAGAAACAACATTCTTTTGGAATAATGTTTTGCTGCTACCTAATACATTCTTAGGGAGTCGGGACTTAAACCTTAAAACAGAGACATCAAGAAGCAAATTCCATCAAAATTTTAATTTTGTTATAGGTCGACGAAGTTTATTAGTAGTACGTACGACATGTTACAAAATGTGATACAGTTATTGATTTATTGATTAACATGGACGGAAATATATTAAAAATAGTCCGATCACAGGTTATTATAAGAGCCGACAAAAAAATAAATAAATGGAGGACTGATTCTGTCACTTCTCATAAACAAGACTTGCATGCAAAATTTCCTTATCACCAATTGAGGTCAATTGGTGATAAACTGTGTGAAGTATTGTTATACCCTAATTTTCAAGACCTTGTTTCTTATTACTTTCTTTAGAAACACAAGCAAAAAAAATGGGGAGGAAAAATGGAGCAAAAAATGCAAAAGGGATGAAAACTTGAGGAGAAAGATTGTTTTGTTATAGAGTGGTAGGCGCACTATAGCTTGCTAGCTAGCAGACATAAGGGTCCCCTTAACCATCACTCCCCTTCCACCATCCACCACCCTCATCAAAATCCCCCCCTATTTTTTGCTCCTAAAAAGTAAAAACATTACAGTTTTTCTTCCCCTCTCCACTCTTTTATAATAGTTAATATTCCTTCACTCCTTTCTTTTGTTTCTCTCGTTTTCTAATCATGGACCAAACTCTAGGCTTACTTGGTAGTGGTGGTGGAGGTGGTGGTGGTCCTGGTGGTGGTGCTGTTGCTGGTGGTGGTGGTGGTGGTTTGTCTGATGAGAGTGTATCAACAAAACTGGAAAGGAACTATATGGGCATTTCTTCAGAGGGATCATCATCTTATGAGAATGAAGCTGAAATTGAGTTAGGTTTGGGATTGAGTCTTAATAGCAGTAAAAGGCATTGTTCTGATAATAATGTGAGGATATTGACAGCAAAAGATTTGCCTAATGGTCTTTTTGGCACCAAAAGAGCTGCTGCTGATTCTGTTAGTAGACCAGCTGAGAATGCCAATTCTTCTACAGGAATCAGGTTAGTTTTATAGCTAGTTAAAAATTGTTTTCGTCAATTTTTTTTTTTTTTTTGCATGCAAAATATTTATCTAAATCTCTTTGTTTCATTTAATTTGATGCTTTTGATGTTATTAGTTGTTACATATTTTGTTTCATGATCAATTCATGAAACAACCAAAAATTAATCGAATAAAATGTTCAGACCTTATCTAATTTGTTTATTGTCAATTAGTTTTGAATCAGACGATGTTCTGGTCTCATAATCAATCGTCACAATTCTGTATTGTTTTGTAATTTTTTTCCCAAGCAGCCAAGTAGTGGGATGGCCACCATTAAGAGCTTACAGGATCAACAGCTTGGTAAACCAATCAAAGATGAATAATAACGGCGGGAACGAAAAGAAGGAGAATTTGAAGAAAAAGACCAACTATGGCAACCAGAAGAAGAAGAATGATGAGGATGGTACAAAGGAGAAAGGTGGTTATTTGGGGTTCATAAAAGTGAATGTGGATGGAATCCCAATTGGAAGAAAAGTGGATCTGAGTGCTCATACTTGTTATGAGTCATTAGCTGAATCATTGGCTGACATGTTCTTCAATTCTATTCCAACAATTGGTAACATCTCTTTTTTCTTTTATTTTCTTTTGACTTATTCTTCTTACCAATTCCTTTTGATCATTATGGAATAGTAATTTTGAGAGTTCTTTTAATTTGGTCCTCAATTCTAATACTCCCTCCGGTTCTTGTGATAGGACTTAAATTTCATTTATTGTATTTTTTAAATTGAAAATAAAACAGTAAAAATATTTTAGAATAACTGAGAGAAAACAATAACTGTGAAAATATATTTTTAAAATATTATTTTCAAACGAACTTAAAGCTTATCTTTAGGTCTCTTATGTTATTACAACAAGAGATCTCTCTTGATATCTCCCCGAGCTTTTTTTACTATTAGGCTATGACCATTTTTTGCATCATTCAAAAACTTAAGTACAAAAGTTTTTAGTTGTAGTTTTCCTTTTTGTTAGTAATGGTTTATATTTTGTGGGACTGAATGAGTGCCTTTACAATTATATTTACCAGGTGGTGGAAAGGAACAATCTAGACAAACCCTGAATCTTTTGGATGAATCATCTGAGTTTGTACTCACATACGAGGATAAAGAAGGAGATTGGATGCTTGTTGGAGATGTTCCATGGAGGTACTTCACCATTTCCTTGAGTAATTTTTTTTTAATAAATTTTTTTTTTTTGCTTTTTCCTTTTTGTATTAGCTAGTTTTTTTTTTTTTTTGAGGAGTATTAGCTAGTATAATGTTGAATGTACTTACTACTTGGTAGAAATCAAAGTTATCTTTCTAATTAGATCCACATGTTATTTATTGACAATCAAACTTTTTGGCGAATTAGTTTAAACAATAGAAGTGTGAAGATAACTGTTTCATCAAGGTGACAATTGTTGAATTACAAATTACATGTGTCATGTAAATGAAAACATTAGACATCATTACAAACTCTTGTATAATCATTTTGTTTTTGAATTCCAATGTCCCTTTCTGTTTATGCAATTTCCTTTAAAGAAGATTTTTTTCAGTTTACAAAAAATACGTACTATTTTAGTTCAATAAACAGAACTCTAACGATGTACGTAATTTTATATTTTACTTAATGAAATACACTCCTTATAATGTATACAGGATGTTTCTTTGCACTGCCAAAAGGCTGAGGATTATGAGGAACTCAGAATCTAATGGAATTTGTAAGTGCAAATTTGTTCACTTTCTTTTTCGTCCATTTTCAACCATCAAGTAATAATGTATAATAACATTTATTTTCTTATACATTTACAGCTCCAAATATTCCAAAAAAGGCGTGATATCTAGAGATGAAGAAGAAACACAAGTCCCATACTACAGATAGGAGTAATGGAGATTAAACCTACAAAGCTCAAATATAAGAGTTCCCCTCTTTTTTTTTCTTGTTGGAACTTTTGGTTTCATTTTTGTTTTTTTTTTTATAAAAAAAAAAAGTGTAACGAGGTTTAAGTATTATGTCTTTGTTAAAATGAGTTTAATTTTGTCGCATCTTTTTTTTTTTTCCTTAACAGTCATATACACAATTATTATTCTTTCATTACTATTTAAGTTTGCTCAATTATAATGTAAATATGTGTTTCTCGCTAATCGTTATATTTTCCGTCAATTATTGGAGTAATTTTTTCTCGTCATTTTTGGTTTCGTAGTGCAAGAACTTTGTTTTCTCTCTTTAAGTTTAGTTTATTTTGTTTTTTTTTTTTTTTTTGATAAAATAAGTTTAGTTGGCTTTTGTTTTCTGGGTTTTCCTCTCTATACTACCGAGTCTACGGATCTACACCCATATAATGATTACCAAAGGTCTTCGACGACTTCAAATCCTTAATTTGTATTGCGATCTACTTTGTAAAATATAGATTAAAATTAAACTTTATAAAGATTTATGCCTTATAAATATATTGGAGTGGGTATATATATTGAATTATGAATGATGAATGAAATGAAATTGTGGGTCTATACATTTTGAAGTCTAACTTCTTCTTGTTAATTTTTTCTTATTTAATTAAATTGGTTTATAGAGGAAGAAACCTAGCAGTCTTTGGTAAATAAAACAATCCACTCTCCCTTTCCCTTTAAAAAAAAAAAAAAAAAAACCACTCTTACCATCCACCAACCCTATTCTCTCCCCCTTTAAATAAATTTGTTCTGCCTTCTCCTCTTATTATTCTCCTTCCACATTCAACTTGTATTCTTCACCACTTTTTTTTTTTTGGTTATCTTAAATATCACTTAGCCAATTATATATTATTAACATGAACAACACAGCTCATATTATAAGCGAGGTTTGATTCATTAAAACCCCCCTGTGGTATTCAAAAGTATATGATAAGCCCCTTATGGTATAATATTATCTAATGAACCTCATTGTGATTTTTCCGACATTTATAAATGGACGGAAAGGGTTAAAAACAGTCGTGATTACATCTCACACACGAAACTTGCAAGTTGGTTTTGTAAATATAATTTGACTTATAATTTTAATACTCAAAGAACCCTTCTTCCTTTAGGTATCTCCCTCTTTTTTCTCTTTTATCTCCATAACCGCCAGATTCTAACTACGCAACTTGTCAGAGACTCACTCTCGGGCTCCCCCATTTATCATTCTTCTTTTATTCCCTCTTTTTTCATCTCTCTTTCTTGCATCAATTTTAAGAAGAAAAAGAAACTTTCTTATTTCTCGTTTAATTGTAATTAGATTGTTGCTAAGTGATTTTATTGCAGCCATGAGTATTCATAGTTCTACGGATACATCTGGAGATCATCATCTTGAATTTGTGATTTTGATCATTGTAATTGTAGTGGAATTTGAAAATTTGGTTAAAGAGAATAAAAAATAATGAGTAAAAACTTAATATGGAAAAATTATCAAGTTTGAAAAAATGCAATATATGTTCTACGTATGAAGATAAAAAAGAAAATATGAAAAAAAAAAATTAATCATAAAAGGAAAAGGGAAAAAGAGGCCAAAAATAAAGGGGGTAAAACGGAAAACACAGTTAATAGTATTAACTTTAGCGAGTGACATCTATATTACAAATCTCAGATTATGCACAAGGGGGTTTATTAGATAAATTTATACTACAAGAAGGTTGTCTTGTAGTTTCAGATACCACAGGGGGTTTTTATGAATAAACCCTATAATCGAGCTGAGTACGTTAACATCAACCCATAGGCAAACTTTCAATAGTAAGTACCAACGAACTTCTGATTTAAAAGTAGAACCACTAGCTGCCATTATTGATATCTCAACTATGATAAGTATTTCCATGACTAATGAGGTCTAACTTCCTCCCATTTTAATATTCAATATTATTGAATTAAAAACGTACAATATACAAGTATATTAAAATAAGACAGAAAGAGTTTAAAATTTAAGGGAATTAACTGAATCATTAATTTGTTGAGGGGTTTTGAGGTTTTTTTTTTTCATTCAAACTTTTAATAAAAATCAGAAGTTAAATTAGATTATTATTTTGGGACGAAAAAATTATATATAAATCTTCACCATAAAAACACCCAGTGAGACCATAACCATACATTAAAACATCTCTCAAGTTTATGGCCTCAATAAATCAAACTCACTCGGTCCCAGAAAATCGTACTTCAATGAAGTGATCTATATTTTCTTGGGAATAGGGGAGAAATGATCTCCTTGTTAATTTAAAGTCTCTATACTCTGAACATACTCCATGAAAGGTAGATAATTATTCATGGTAAGAAAGCCATCAATTTCTGTTGGGGGGAACTTTATCATGAAAAATAAGATCCCAAAAAAAAAAAAAAACAAAAAACCAAAACACAGAAAAAGAAGCTCAAAGGAAGCACCATGATTTATGTTACCAAGGAAACTCCCGCAGACAGCCGCATTAATTTTAAGGCAAAGTCAACTTAACCTGAAATTTCCCAGGTTATAAGTAGTCGGTGATTATACAAGTTGATCAAGTACACAATTTAATCTATAATTTTTTTTTTTTTGTTTTAAAAAAATAAAATAAGAAGAAAACACTTAGAGATCAGTGCTATATATAGATGAAGCTAGCCCGGAAGTTAACTCACACACACACACACAAACAAAAGTTGATCTTTCACAAATCATCAGTGGAGTAGTCATGGCAATCGCCACCAAGTCCTTGCCCTCATCATCGTCATCATCAGCAAGTTCAACAATCTTTATGGTACTTCTTGTGATCGCCATATTTTGTAAGCGTTTTTATTTTATACTACCTCCGTCCAAAAAAAAAAAATAATTCACATTGAGTTTTCAAATTTGTACTAAAAACAGTACAAAACTTAAAACTCAAAGTGAACTATTCTTTTGGGACGGAGGTAATATTATTTTTAAAATTCCGCTATATCTCTTTCTCTTTTTTGTGTTCTTACTTCATCTGTCACGTATTAATTATTCATTTTGTTAATCTACAGTCGTATCAGATAGTAGATGTTGTTATGAAAACGATTTGATCACTATGGGATGTCAATCAGACGCAGATTGCTGCAACTACAAAAATGGATCAATTTGTAACGCACCGTATGGTTGTTGTGCACCAGTTGGAATGCCATGTACCTCCTCTCCTGGATCTATGGAGTGTTGTCCCTTTCAATATAATGGTGGTTTCACTCTTCCTATATGTTCTTCTGGAAAATGTTGTGTTCCAGTTGGTAGCCCTTGCAACCCTGCAGGCTCTGAATGCTGTCCTGTTGGAGGCAAGCCATCCAAATGTGACATAAATCCTGTCAATTGGAATTACGTTTGCGTGTCGACATGATCGATCTTGTGTTCGCTTAGTAATTAATTAGTTCGTGGTTATATATAAATTACTCTTCCGTCTCAGAAAAATAGTCTATATTGAGTTTAAAAACAGTACAAATTTAAAAACAAAATGCGGACTATTTTTTGGAAACAGATGGAGTATATTTGTATGTTGTAACCTATCTTGCTCGTATGGAAAGAGATCGAAAAGATGAGGTCTTCAAATTATGTGTCTTGAGATTGCAAGTTCTTGCCAGCGTATTGGGGTTGTTGTATGTCTCAATTTCCTTCCCTCACTCTATGAAGAAAATACTATTATTGATTATCATTTATGCAATTCTTTTATTAGCTTGATACACTCATTCATACTAATCTTAAATATCAAATCATTTTTTTCAATTAAAAAAAAAGAAAAAAAAAAGAAATATATAACTCACAGCCAAACTTTCAACAGCACTACCAACGAAATTCATTGATTAGTAGCATATTTCAAAATCCTTTCTCTTAAAAAAAAATTCAACCTTTAGTTAGTATTCTAGTAGTGTATACAATATTCCAAGTGGTATAAGCGATAACGCGTAAGAATCAGGGGGAAAAAAAAAGATTTGTAGCAGAATTATTAAATTGCTGTAATGAGGTGTGATGATTAATGTTAATTATTTTGATATGTGTTTTATACCAGAAAATCATAATATCAGCTTCGAAGGCACTACGGTAGTTAAATTACAAAAATTTTAAGATAAGAAATTCCTACATTATAATTTGATTAAATTTCTAACACCTTTAAACTCCTTACATTTATATAGGTTGATTTTGGACTAATTCCCAATCCCTAACAATAAATTTTCATACGCACTTGGCTTTCTTGACTATCTCTTTTGCACCATCTTAGTGACATTTGTTATCCAACTCAATTTGTACACTACCCCCCTCCCCTTCTCATGCCATCTTAAACCCCGAGGATAAACCCTAGTTCTCCTCCATTCTAGTTATAAATGTATGAGTTCACTCCAAATCTCTCAAACATAGTTTACATTTGGTTATGATCAATCTCATTATTAACTTTGTCATCCTAAAATATTTACTGATTCTGCAACACTAACTAAAGTTTAGCTGAATAAAATTATTAATATGATTAAATTCTTTTATAATTTCCCGTATTCTCTCCATCTTGTTGGGATTTCTTTTCCCTAAAGACATACCCATACTACCTCAAATTTTACGATTTCCACCTTAGCAGACAAAAAAATAATCCACTTTTCATTATGAGGAGATGAACACTTCCATTAGAGGATTCTTAAGATTTACTTCTTATTTGTAGATTTATATTATCGCATACAATTAATAACAATTTTTGTACTCTCTCCTGTCCTTATTATAAAACATTTTAATTTGTTCTTTCTTCTAATATATTTTTCCAATTTAGAAAAAAAATCTAAAAGTATTTCTTAATAATTATAAGGTCACACTGAATGTAAAAATCTATTTTAAGGTTTTTTTTTGTCAATAAAAAACTTATTAAATGAAACTCACAACAAATCAAAATACCTTATAATAAGGAATGGAGGGAGTAATATAGATATTCAAAACGTAATTTTACATTTCAGATTTCAAATATAAAACAATCAAATTTGTCAATAAAACACAAATTCATCCAAAGAGACCCACAATTTTTAGCTTTTAAGTTTTACTAGATGCTTGGCCCGGGTAGATGCCCGTGCGCTCCCTCTAAATTATTATTTTATTAAAATCTAATTGAATTACTATTTTTTGAGAAATTAATTTGACGTATATATCATTTATGTTATGGTTTGGGGCTTAAAAAAATATACCTATAAATCTGAGGTTATAAAGGAATAATAAATAATTTGTTTATAAGGCATTATTCTTAATTGCTGGATTTAGGTATTTTTATTTTTTATTTATATTAAGCCTGCAAAACTATACGATTGGACATTTGAATTTGAATTAATATATCTATTCGTTTGAAATGTAACTAATCCTTATTTGTAGATAAACATGTGTTTTATTTTTTTTAAAAAAGTTATATAGCTTCTAATTAAAAGAGACTTACACGTGGCAAAAAAATTTCTGAAATTTCTGAAATATGGTGCATTGGAGCCAAAATAGATACATACGTAATTGTCACATAAGTTTCATGTCTTCTGCTTTAATAGGGTAAAAGGGATTTGTTGCTCCCTTTCTGAAGTTCAACTTACATGATTTAGTACCATTCCTATAATAGTGTCTCCCTCGGACCAAAAGAGCACAAGTACTAGAACTGAACAGACATTCTCTCTGGCGGGAATAAGGAAAGTCCGCTGTACATAAAGCTCTTAAAATAATGCTCCCTTAAACTCAAAATCTTACGACAATGTTTTGCTGGATAATGACGAGGAGCATGCTCGCCGTCCCACGGTGGCGCTGTATTTCCGTCCGTTCCCCCGCCCTTAACAACAACCTTCACCACCGGAGCTTCTTCACTCGGCCCTCTCCCCAACTGTAAACCCTTTTCCCCTGCTCCCTCTGTTCGTGTATTTTCAATTCCAATCGAATATGTTTATAATGTTCTTCTTCTTTTGGTTTAAAGTTGAGAATTTTTTAGTGGGTTGGTTTGAAATGGACCAAAGTTTCAATTTTATGCCAATAATTCTAGTATTGGGTTGACTGTAAAATTTGGAATTATAGTATTGGTTTGTTCTAATCTTACCTTATTCTTATATGTGTTTGGTAATAAGTACCTAGTGAAGCCCGTTTTAGCATTGTCCTGTAACTGAGTCGTAGTTCAGAACTCCATTCTAATGTGCATTTTTATGCATTATCACGTGGTTTATGAATGTATGAAACTGAGGGGGAAAGAAAGAGTGATGGATTGAACAGGACAATTCTTAAGAAAATTTGTTTATGTAACTTTTAGGCGACTCATTGTCTGGAATTGAAATTGGTTGAATTAGAAAACCTTAATGTATTAGTACGTCAGTGGGAAAAAATTGGATGACCTACGCATCAACAATTGGTTAATGCGTACGACACTTTAAAGTTGAATTCACCTGGTTAATCTTTGGATGCCCAACATGAATTCTTCATTTAAAATCTGATACAAGGCCAGTATGATGACTGTTATGGCTTGGATGTTGTCTTAAACTCTACTAATAAGGTTCATGAATGTAAGGTGGAATATAATTTTCTGAGGAGAACTGCAAGTTCAACATTTCAAGGGCATCACAAAGGGATTGGTAACTAGAGAAGTTGGTAACTTGAATTCAAGAAGTTGGAAATCTTATAGGTCAACATAGAGCATTTTTGGACATCGAGTTTTATCAGAAAATGTAATGGATTACATGTAGACACACATATCTTACTCCAACTACAATTAGTTGGATGTAGTAGTAGAAGCCAACCAGCATCATCATGTCAGGAATACTCTTTTCACTTTCAACAGGAATTTGCTTTCTCCAAACAGATATAGAAGTAAGACTCCATATAGTTACTCTGTGATGATTTTGGATCATTGTACCTTCAAATTAACATTCATTATTAACTGTGCTCAGGCTTTCTCAACCCCTTTTCAAGTTAATTCGGAAAGTGTGGTACTAATGTCTGGTCACTGGGATCTGCAAATGATTCTAGAAAATGTGAAGGCAAAATACGTTAGCTGGAATTTTCACTGTAGTATCTTACTTTTGCTCAACAAATTAAATGTGCATATTGCAACCTCCCTTGTGAGAGCCTGTGGCAATTGATTCCATTTGAGCATCTCCCTCTTTTCTGTTTTTACTTTCTTTTAGGATTCAAACTCTTTGAGAAGGCTTGAGTTTCATTTCTGGCTATTCACATTAGTTGAAAACGTACCACCATGTGTACTATAGTCCAATTATTATTTCATTGTTGAAATGTGTTAACTTTTTACAAATTTTTTCTGCTTCAATTTTTTGAATAACGACTTCTGTATAATTTGAACTATTACGTTCTAAACAGTATCAGCGAGTCCCATCCAATATTTTGTGTCAAAGACCAGAAGCTTTCCACAAAAGCATCTGAGAAAGTCAAGCTTTCAAGTAATGATCGCGAGGAGAAAGATTTGAGTCACATATTGTGGTGGAAAGAGGTAAGCTAGAGAAGTTGATTTTAATGTTTTGTTAATGATAAGTTGAGGTTTGCAGAAAAGAAATTCTGAGGTGCTGTCTGTTGTATTGATTTATTTAGCTGTGTCGTGGTCTTCTTTCAGAAAATGCAACTCTGCAGGAAGCCTTCTTCAGTTTCACTTGTGAAGAGGCTTATGTATAATAACTTGCTTGGTGTGGATAGTAACTTGAAGAATGGAAGGTGAGTCCTTCGATTCCTTGAGGTCACTGGTGGATCTTATTTTTGGCTCTTTGAAACTAACTATTATTGAATTTAATTTTCTCATGTAAGAGATTCTTGTGCTCTTGTGCATTTGTGTTTATCAACCTCCCTTGTGCTTTTGCCTTTAACTGTTTGGTTTGGCTTCATTTTATCTAATTGATAAAAAGTGATTGATTGCTTTGCGTATTGTTATCCACTACCTTTGATAGAAAGTTTGATGAATAAGCAAATCCATCGGTTATGTTTTGGGGTTTTCTATTACATTTCCACAACACTTTCTCATGAAATTTCTACAATATAGGTTTCTATCGTATGTTAGGTTGTTTGGTCTCATTTAGATTTCCATTTATGCTTTAAAGAGAGTAGCTATACCCACATAAATATTACATTCTTCTGTGGGTGAATCGGATCATTGGAAAGTTCTGATAACCAAAAGGGCCTTATTTTGGATGGAGTCTTGTTCTTGTTGAGTTTCGAGGGCATAAAGAATTTGACTTCGTGCCATCCAGATTTTAAATTATTACGTACTAGATTTAGTAAAATGTGGAAATCCAGTCCTCAAAGGTTATGTTTCTCACTAAACTCCGCCTTTCTTTCCCGAAGTTACGAGTGATAGGGAATACCGAACATGTATTAGCTCATTTTATGCATGTTTGACTTCATGAATGAGATGGTTTTCCTATCATAATTTTGCAGTCTGAAGGAAGGCAACCTTAACTGGGAAATGATGCAGTTCAAGTCAAAGTTTCCACGTGAAGTTTTGCTCTGTAGAGTATGCCCTTCAACTAATTCTTCCGTTTAATATCTTCATTTTGCTTTAACCGTGTTTAAGTTCTCGTCATTTTCTACGACGAATTTTTGTACCTGATGATTGAGCAAAGTTTCCACTGTTTTGCAGGTTGGGGATTTTTACGAAGCAATCGGCATTGATGCCTGTATTCTTGTGGAATATGCTGGCCTGAATCCTTTTGGTGGTCTGCGTTCGGACAGTATTCCAAGAGCTGGGTGTCCTGTCATGGTGAGATTTGTTTCTGTTGTTTTGTTCAATTTCTCTCGAGACAATGAATTTTACGGCTGAAGAAACTTTGTTCTTTTTCTTTTTTTTTTTTCTTTTTTTTTTGTCCGGAACGAGTTTGTTTCTGCCTCTTGTGATGCTTTAATCAATAAGACGTTCATCCATTCTTTAACTTAAGGCTTCTTGTATACTAGAAATGAGTGAGAATGTGGATATTTTGTCTCTAGAATGTTGTGAATCGAAGAGTTATCCTCTTGATTGTTGAGATGAGTGAGAATGTGGATACTTTGTTATCCTTAGCATGTACGTTTATTATATTTCTGAGAAGATTTGCAAATGACATGATTCTTTAAATATCTCAACATTATATTTTTGTATACCAGTCTTGAGTTGGACGGATGCTCAGCATTCACTAGCCTGACCTTTTTTTATCAGTGAATTTCTGAGTGTAGTTCAACTTCAAGAAAGTTGTTACTTGTCTCATGAAGAAAACAATTTTTTCCTTGATGTTTAAGTCTCCAACGAGCAGTGCAGAACAATGCTGTATCTTGTTTACAGTTTTACCATTGTGGATACTTTGAGCCTAACTTTTTTCCTTGCTGATAGTTTGGTATGGTATTGCTCCCTGAGAAGTTGCCCTTCAGTTTTATGGTGCTTATATGTTTTGCTTTTACATTGGCAGAATTTAAGACAGACACTGGATGACCTGACACGCCATGGCTTCTCTGTTGTAAGTTTCCCGTTTTACTACGTGATAGTTTACCCTCTCTTCATTATTACTATTAAAATATTTAGTAAAAGAGAAATGAATGTTTTCTGCTGAAACCTACGTGACATATGCAAGGTAAGTAGAAGGAGAGTGGACCTCACTGCTGTAGATGTTAGTTATGAATTGTAGGATCCTTTGAATTTGCAATTTTGCAATCTTAAAACTTTCTTTGCTAAAACTTAAGACTTCTAGGGTACTTGTTTAGGCTTGAACTGTTTAGAGTATTCAAATCATTCTGTGTTTTTGCAGTGCATAGTGGAGGAAGTTCAGGGTCCCACTCAAGCTCGTGGACGCAAAAGCCGTTTTATTGCTGGGTAAATATGTGCTACTCTGAATTTGAATTTGTTTCTCAACTGGTTACATTAGAAGCTATCATTTTGCTCAAAATTTTATAGCTGGTGTGGGGATTCCATTTAGGATTCCCTGGTTTTATGGTTGACTGAAGCTTTTAATTGTTGTCCTACTTACTTTGGTGAACACCATTTGTATCCACTTATTGCAGTTATTGTTGCAATTATTGCAACTGATGATTGTTTCATGTATCCAGGCATGCACATCCCGGCAGTCCTTATGTTTTTGGACTCGTTGAAGATGATCGCGATCTTGATTTCCCCGAGCCCATGCCTGTAGTTGGTACATGCATATCTAGTTTTCGTACCATTTTAGTTTGTTTGCATCCATCGGGATTCACTGAAAGTTTCCCTTTTGGCATTGGGTCCTTTTCAGGTATTTCACGTTCAGCAAAGGGCTATTGCTTAATTTTGGTGCTCGAAACTATGAAGACCTATTCTGTCGAGGATGGTCTGACGGAAGAAGCCCTAGTTGCGAAGCTGCGCACTTGCCAATGCCATCATTTGTTTCTGCATTCTTCGTTGAAAAGCAATTCTTCAGGTCAGCGGGACCATCTTCTCATCTTTTTTGTAGCTTGTGATCTATGAACTTCAAGATGCTAATCATGCTATGTCTGTTAAACACACATCATTGTTCAATGAAAGTGTAGTTACTCCTTACACATAAAATGAGAAAAGTTGGGGAAGTGGAAAAAAACTCATCATGCTAATTTTGTTGCGTTTTCTTCATTTCAACCTTCCTTATTTCTATTGCTTTTGGATAGTATGCAAATGCTGCTTGTTTTAGCTTGCCTCGCTACCGCTAGCCACCAGGGGGTATTTACGCCCTTCGTCTATACAGTTATACAGAATAGGTTGAAGTTGAAAATTGTTTGCACTTTTTAGGCCTGATGATGCTATGCTGTCATGACCAGTGAGTTGCTAGATTTAGGATGTCTTTAGCACGGAAAACTTCATAATTGTTCTTCTTGATATTATGTTGTCTCCAGAAGCTCACTAAAATTTGATGAGCATTTCATCTGTTTATTTTATTCTCTCTGTTACATTATGTTCATATTTATCTGACTGGCTATTATCTTCCATTACTTTCTCTTACTTATTGATTAATACATTATTTTTCCTATGTATGAGGTAATATCTAAGGTTTCCTAGTAGCCTCCCATTCCACTTCAGAAGCTTACAAATTACCTGTATAATAGCATTTAGGCTTGTAAGCTGTTAATTACTTGGTTTTAAGCACTCTAAAGTGAGTGTGGATGGAAACCCTAAAGTTATGCCCGACATATGACCACGGTGTCACTTCTACTGTTAGACATGATCTGCTATTGGTTCAATATCAATGACAGAGATGACTCTTTAAATTTACTTTACTCTTGAATTGAAATATTCCTCTGTAACATACTTATTATGTTTCAGTCTAGTTTTGTCAAATAAGTTATCAATTGTAAATTTATCATATGGCTAGGGAAATTTGAGATTTTCTTCTCATTTTGTTCAGATGTGCGTTTCCTGCATATTGATGTTTTTGGTTTCAGCTGGAGAAACCATAGGACAATTCAATTGATCAGTTTTAGGTTCTTTTAGTGCCTAGGAATATATTTTAGGACATAAATTTTATTTATTTCTCAAGTTAGGTGTTGGAAAAGAGTTTCGAATGTTTCATATTTCAAGAGGGATTTTGCAGTCGTCTCCAAGTAATTTTTGGGTTTTCACGTTAATTATCTTTCTTCTCTTCTTTTATGAAGTTAGACAATTTATTAGATGTTGAGCTCAGGCGTGGCTTCTATGTTTCCATCGTTTCATGTTCAATGTCAATCTGTAGCATTGCCAATTTTCTGATACTTATTCACTTTAGAATAAACAACAATAGATGCCTGTCTGCAGGTACTTGTCGCTGGGGAGAGTTCGGTGAAGGTGGCCTTTTGTGGGGAGAATGTGCTGGTAGACATTTTGAATGGTTTGATGGCAGTCCAGTCAATGCACTTTTATGCAAGGTTTGTGGCTGAAATCATTTTCTAATACAGCAATGCTTACTTTTGCATATTCAGTTACAATGTTTCATGCTGCTTGATTTAGGTGATGGAACTGTATGGTATGGATGAAGTTGTTGAGTTTCGAAATGTGACAGTTGCTTCTGATAACAGACCCCGGCCTTTGTATCTCGGAACAGCCACACAGATAGGTAATTCACTGTTACATGTTAAATTATGTTTGCAACAGAAACCCTTTCGAAAAAAAAAAAGGGTTGCAACAAAAGAATTATGACTCACTTTACTTTTCATCTCTGTCACTTTAGGTGCCATACAGACTGAAGGAATTCCTTCTTTGCTGAAAGTGTTGGTTCCACCTACTTGTGTGGGACTCCCTGTCCAGTAAGTGGATAATTTTGTCCGTCATTTACTCTGTTTTGTTCTTTTTCCTTTTTCTGCTACTGAGTGATAGAGAATAGAAATCTGTTTTGAAAACTTGGCGAATGCAATACATTCATTGTCTTTGGTTGGCGACTTTTATGCATTTATTCACTTTATCAACATGTGATCCTAAAAATCTCTGATTATTCCACCAAACTCTTATCATATTCCCCACCTCATTGTATCATTCCAGTAATCGTAGTCCTTATCAGGAAGTGTTTCTGAATCCATCCTTTTGACCTCTTGGAATTTTTTTCTTCGTACAAGCTTGATCTTTTCCTTTTCCATTTAAAAAGCCCTTTGTTATGCATGAATTGAGTTTCCATGGCCCAAGGAATAATTGCACGAGTCTGGGAAGGTACAGGAAAAAATTGGTTAAGCCTCTCTTGAAAGTTGTACCTTGGCATGGAAGCAAATTTGCAGGTGGGAACAAAGATATAAACTTATTTGGTAGACATAATAAGATTGATAAAGCTAGATAAGATCATGCTTTGGGCATTTATATCTCCTTTTCTTGGTTTGGGGAATAGAAGTGTGGATGAAGGATCTTCAAAATTTGTTTAAAGAAATAACGAGAATTTAAAATTTATGGGGATATTTCTATGCAAACAATTATCAAACCTTGTTTAATTTCGACTAAATCTTTTTTTTTCTCCTCGATATTCCATCTGTACGATTTTTATCAATTTTATTATTTTTTAATGATTTTCTGTTGATATACACAAATATTCGTGAAGTTTCCAGAATTTTTTTCCCTCATGATTTCATTTAATCCGTTATTTTGTACTCAATTGCAACTGCCTGAGTGCCATTTTGCTCTGATTCTTGCAGTTCATTAGCTGCTTCTTTTCATGTTAATGGTATTGAAGTTTTTCTTGTGTACTTTATGTTCGCTGCACGCTTGATTGTTTTCTTGGTTTCTGTAAATCCTTTATTGTACTTATTGCAACTTCGTTGGCGTCTTTTGCTCTGGTCTTTGCAGTTCATTAGTTGCTTCTTCTTTATACTAGTAGTAAAGCTGTCAAAGTTTCTCTTAAGCACTTTACTTTGTCTTGATGAATAGCCATTATATATTTCTTATATTTCTTTTGAATGTTTATCAACATTCAATGCTTGTAGCTTTCTTAGTTTCAATTCTTGTTTTCTCTCAGGTATATAAGAGGACTTCTCCTAAACCCTCCTGCTTATGAGACTGCAGTTACAATTCAGGGTGGGTGTTGCTCTTAATTTTATGATATTTTTAAGATGAGTGGACTAGATACTCTAAGCACGCATGATTTTTCTGTGCTCGATTCATCTTGACATCTCACAAAGCAGCCACGTCTCTCCTGCAATAAAGGAAATAAAAAAAGGTGGTCAACTTGGATTTGCTTCTTCTGGTTGCAACCTTATTTGAAAATTTTATTTTCCCATATAAAATTCTGAGTCCACCCTTTCAACTTTGCGTATCCATAATGAGCTACTTGAAAGGCATGCAAAAGATAGCTAATGTACTTGATTGTTGCTTCGTAAGAAATCTACTAATCCCAGGAGAGGTTGTATAACTTCCCCTGTAGGACTTTGTCATTAATGATCAAACGCTCGTATGATTGCTCTATAATTTCCCCCCAGTAACTGCAGAGCATATCTACTTCCCTTCCCAATGATTTAATGCTGATATAATTGCTCTACGGTTTCCCTCGCAATGACTGTGGAGTGTATGCCACTTTCCCCAGATGCTGGTTTAAGGCACCATCCTGCTTATTGTTACCTTTCACTGGATTTAGAAAGTTAAAAGGAGTCTTAGTCAGTCGTTGATGAATATGAAGTTGGCTTTCTCTGCCGGTAGACAATACTTTTTTTTTTTTTTTTCTCGTGACTATCAGATGATGTGTATTTCTTTGCTTGGAATTCTTGGGGTACAAAAGTGGTGTTGGTGTTAAGATTTTAAGGTTTTCATGCTTGGTAAAATTTTTGTGCCATGTCTTTTATGGGAATATATGGGTCTTGATTCCTTTAATTCTATCTTTTTTTTTCAGCTCATGGTTCTTGTGTATGTATGCTTTGTATGTGCATTTATTGTTCTTGATGGGAAATTTTCTTCTTTTGCAGAAATCTGCAGGCTGATGAACAACGTGACTTGCTCAATTCCGGAGTTTACTTGTTTTCCTCCTGCTAAGGTTATCTTGCTAGTTATCTGTGTATTCAACTAAAGCAAGTTCACTTTTCAAAGTTGATGTTCTTTAATTGCTTGAAGCAGTGTCTTCTATTACAGTGGGGTTAACCTAAGCTTATAGATATTCTTAGCAGATAATTGAAATTCCATGCTTTACAGACTTTTTTATTCTTGTAATCAAGAGGATTTTTTTTCCCCTCCTTTTTTCTGAGGTCCTTCCAGGTGTATTTAGAAATGATACTAGTAAACATTAACTTTTCTTTTCTTTTTGTTTTTCCCCTTTTTATGTACTGTTCTTTTTAATTTTGCTCTTTATTTGGTGTACATGTAATAATCATGCTTAGTCTTCGTGCATCCTATATTTTCTATTTTCACCTCCAATATGCGTTGTTTCCATTATTCATTTTTCTAATTAGTGTCTGTTTTAATTTTCCTGATTCTGCAGCTTGTAAAATTACTTGAACTGCGGGAAGCTAATCATGTTGAGTTTTGCAAAATTAAAAGTGTGGTTGATCAAATACTTCAAATGAGTACAAATTTAGAGCTCAACAAAATTCTGAAGTTATTGATGGATCCTACTTGGGTAGCGACTGGATTAAAGATTGAATTTGAGACACTAGTAAGTATCCCCTGTTCATTTCTGTATGTAAGTCACAAGGCTGTTGCTTTTCACGCTCAGAATTCTCCAGGGATGCCTTATGACTTTTTCTGTGCTTTTCTTGAGCTAGAATTCTGTTATGGCATCTTTGTGTTGTAGAGCTTATGTGTTTTAGGTTCAGCATTAGTTACTTATTAACTTTTAGCAGAAATGGATACTGTAGAACTAATTGCTTTTCTCAAGTTTTGTCTACTGTTGTTTTTTTGGGTAAAAAGGTATATATATATATATATATGTATGTGTATATATATATAGCTCACCAACCAAATCGATATATACACAGCGACTGTTCACACTTTTCTGTATGTACCTAATTTATTACATTAGCTAGGGAAAAATTAATTGGAAATCAGCAGTTTAGTTTGTATTATGGTCATGTCCTGTTCGTTATCGATGTAAAGTTTCTCCATTTTCTAAGTTCCGCATTCCAGCAATGGTTCTAATCTAAGTCTTCTTTACCTAAGGTAAATGAATGTGAGTTGGTGTCAAGAAGAATTGGTGAAATTGTCTCTTTAGATGGTGAGACTGATCAAAAGATCAGTTCTTTTCAAAACATTCCAAATGAATTTTTCGAAGACATGGAGGCTTCATGGAAAGGACGTGTGAAGAGAATCCATCTGGAGGAAGAATTTCTTGAAGTTGAAAATGCATCTAGAGCTTTATCATTGGCAGTAAGTATTTTCTTTTTTCCTTCTGGTCACTCTTATGATCATGAAGTTATGTGTGGTCAATTTTCTGAATAATATTACCATACTATTCTCTCAGAACTTCTGTTGTTGCTTGTGTTTATGTATGTCATTTCTTTTTGGGTCTTCCTTGCCATTTCATTTACGTCATGTATTTTCTAGGCAACGGACTGAGGTATCTAGCCAATTTTGGTTTTGTTTTGTCAAGTTCAATTATTCTATTTCTATTCCTGACTGTGAGTAGTCCGTTAATTTGTTTTGAAATATTGGCTATTTTGTTTATGGTAACGTCCTCATAAATGACAGTTTTACTGATCCAAACTGTGTCCTGTAGTTCTTCCTCCCCAATTGCATCCTTATCAACTCTTCTTATGCCTTTTCTCAGTCATAATGCTTTACCAAGCTCTAACATGATTTACCTATTACACATAAGATTTTCATTTTCCTATCATGAAATTGTTAGCGCTGTATCATCCCTTTCCTACTACAGTGTTAAGAGCTCTTAGTCTATCCCCTTTTCAAAGTTATCTTACCTCCTGCTCTATGAATAATGATCCTGTAATAACACTCACCTGGGCTACCCCATTCGTCAGTGAGGTGCCTTGTTGCTAAGACGGATGGAAGGCTTTCAGATACTGACAGCTTCATAGAAGAGTCCGCTTGCCAATTGCTTATCTTAGCTGGATTAGTGTATGTAGTTTGCATGTGTTTAAAGAGCCAAATTGTTGCTGATTTTAGAGCATTCTCTTTAAGAAAGAACAAAGAAATAGAGATGATGATCAAGGTTGAGTAAAGGTGAAATTGTGTGTTATTAAATTAAAGGATGAAGTAAAGAAAAAAAGAGAAGAAATTTGATTCTTTGTTTGATATATGATTAAACATGATGTAGATGTGAGGAGGAAAATTGTTTGGATTCTTCAGGCACTTTATTTGTTTATACTTTTTGTTTTCCCCTTCTGCACCCACCTATGCTTGGGTCACTTATTAGGTGAGTGGCTGGTTGAGATACACTCCAAACTGTAAATTTCTTGATAAATTCACGGAAATTAGAACGTCAAATGACTCACTGCATGTGTTACAATTGAAAGATTTGTCTCACCTGCTTCCTGAAGCCAAACATTATTCAATTCTTTTCATGTTGAACGCTGGCAACTGTGGGTGTGATGGTCCTCCTCACGAACTGAGCAGTCTGAATTTTATTCCATGCTTATTAGGTTTCTGAAGATTTTGATCCGATTATTACAAGAATAAAAGCATCATCAGATTTAAGTAGAGCAAAAGGAGAGGTGTTATATGCTCGTGAGCATGGATCTGTATGGTTCAAAGGAAGACGCTTTGAAGTGCGAATTCCAGCTGGAACTCCTGGGGAAGAACAGATCAATAAACTCAAATCTGCTCTCGATTCGAAAGGTAAAAAGGTTGGAGAAGAGTGGTATACAACTATGAAGGTGGAGGAAGCATTGTCAAGGTGATCTTTTTAACATCATTGTTTTTTAATTTGAGCTTTCTCATGATTAATGTTTTGATTCTCAGCTGAGACTTTTCTGCTTTGCAGATACCATGATGCAGGAGCAAAGGCAAAGTTGAAGGTTATGGATTTATTACGAGAACTTTCCTCTGAGCTACAAACGAAGATCAATATCCTAGTCTTCGCATCAATGTTGCTTGTCATTTCAAAGGCATTATTTTCTCACGTGAGGTTGGTAGATAACCTGTGCAAGCTGTGAAAGTAATCATTTTTAAATTTCCATTTGTCAACAAAATGATGTGGCTATTTAGCCACAGCTAGATTTTTCCTTTTCTTCTTCTCTCTAGTTTAGAATGTTTAGCGACTTTGCTTTTGATCATTGATTTTGTATGTTGATTTCCTTTTTTCACATATCTGTTGAATAGTTTATGTTATGTCCGTGTTTGAAATCTCTGGAGCTTTAGGTTCTTTAAATTTTTGCCCTCTTTTAAGTTGGTATACGCTGCAATTTAGTTTTAAACCCCATCTTTTTCTTGATTTTCCAGTGAAGGGCGAAGAAGGAAATGGGTGTTTCCCTCTCTCACCAAAATTTCCGAGCCAGAGGTATTTTCCTTTTTTCTTACATATATCTCTAAAGTTTCTTTCCGGTCATTTAATATTTCTGATTTGGTATATGGATCCTTAGCTTGTAATCTTCTTTCGAGAGAATGCCGTCATGGAAGGTGCCCTCAGTAGCCTTTTTCAGAGGATTAGTTGTCTCAAGGCCTAGCTTGATTTGATTCTGAATCATCTGTGGTTTGGTGTTTCAATTTGTGATATAAGACTGTACACGCTGCATGGCTCCCCCTTTCCGTAATTTGCAAAGGATGACAGCACATCTGTTCCCTTCGTGAAAGAATTTTCAAAGAGATTTTTTCTAGCCAAATCCCTAATTAATGACAAGTGCAGTCATTTGAATCTTTTTCTCTTTGGAGGAATTCCTCGATAGTATGTCTGGATGCTCTTATAATCCACTTCAATGCAGGATGCAGATTCTTGGAAGACAGATAGTCGTATGAAGATAACTGGCCTATCTCCATATTGGTTTGATGTATCACAAGGGCGGTCTGTAGATAACACTGTTGATATGCAATCGTTGTTCCTTTTGACGGGGCCAAATGGAGGTGGTAAATCGAGCTTGTTGCGCTCAATTTGTGCTGCTGCCTTACTGGGAATCTGTGGTTTTATGATACCAGCACAATCAGCTATAATTCCGCATTTTGATTCCATTACCCTTCACATGAAATCTTATGATAGCCCTGCTGATGGAAAGAGTTCTTTTCAGGTGCATAGCTGCTTTGTTTTTATGTGAACCTGTTAATTTTTACTTGTTATTTCTTTGTTCTCTTTCCATGATAATGTGATTTTAAATGATTGAGCAAAATATAGTGGAGGTACGTTTTCATTGGTTTGTACCTTACAAAATATTTTTGTGTCTACAATTTAGTTAATGCCATACAAGTAAATGAAATGAGCGAGAAAATTAACATCAAGATTTCATTTTGTTGGTTTAATTCACTTGTACTGTTGATATTAGCTTCAGATTCCATGTTTTGGTTGTGTATAGTTTTCGAATAAATAATTCAGATAAGCACATCAAGCAAGTTTTTTGTTATATTTCCATGATTTCTGCTATTTCCTGTACTTGGCATGTTTATCCCAAACTTGGAAAATTGCACATACGGGATCTGCATACTCATATTACTATTGTATAGTGGTAATCAATACTCACACCTTTGGTTGAATTCAGTTTAAAATGTTTTTAATATGCTTATAGCATATGTATTAAGTGAGATCGTAAGCCTGACAGTTGTCTTGTTTTTCTTTTTTACTTGTATATAGGAAACGATGGTTCTAATACTAGAGTAGCTTTACAGTTACTTAATATTTGCCTAGCTTCACCGCATGAGTCGGGTTAGTGTTTATTATGATTTTGCTCCTCTCAAGTGGGAGCTCATGTACAAATTTGTGTTTTTCTTTTCTCTGTACTTCATTTTATTTCAATTGAGTGCTTTGTAATTGGTGGACCATGTGTCTTCAAAGCAGGGGGAACAAATCAATGGAAACCTCCAGGCTTGATTGTTTTGAACTTTTCTTTGGAGTAAGAATTGGTTAGAATTTAATATCCACTGTAGTAACCCAAAGATGATGCTTCTCGTAGACATTGATAACGTAATAGAAGTGCAAAATCTTTTTATGTTCAGAGTGGTGAATGTAATTGGTTGGCTGGGAGCCTCAGTCAGAGCAATCAACCAAGTCGATATGTTACCAGAACCCTAATCTGAATGTTTTGTGAAATTTGTTTTCCAGATGTTGTGTAATTATAATCCTCCGAGTATTTGAGTTGAAGTTTTGGGAGCACTTTGACCAATAATAGGCTTTCTTTTTTGCTAGTCACTTCAGCTAAAAGAAATGCCATCAGTTTGTATATTTATCATTGTTGACAACTAATTGGCAAAACAGTTTCTTTGTTAGTTATGTTTCGGCTAGCATGCAAGTAATGATTCAAAGAGTATTTAATAATGCTTTTGAAACATCATCGAGTTTTAGAACCTTGGCAGATTTTGTGAACTTGGTTTACTTCTCGTATCTAGATTAGTCTCATCTTGTTGTGTTCTTGGTTTACTTCTTGTCTCACCACTCTTTTATAATTGGATCAGATTGAAATGTCTGAACTTCGTTCTATAGTTGCTGGAGCCACTTCAAAGAGCCTTGTGCTCATCGATGAGATATGTCGAGGAACTGAAACTGCAAAAGGAACGTGTATTGCTGGAAGCATTGTCGAGACACTTGATGCCATTGGTTGTCTGGGCATTGTATCTACCCACTTGCATGGAATTTTTGACTTACCATTGAAAACAAAGAATGTTGTGTACAAAGCTATGGGATCTGAGTCTGTTGATGGTCAAACTATACCAACATGGAAATTGATTGATGGAATTTGCAAAGAAAGTCTTGCTTTTGAAACAGCTCGAAGAGAAGGAATCCCGGAAAATTTAATTCAAAGAGCCGAGGAGTTGTATCTTTCTGTTTATGCCAACAGGCCGATTTTAGAAAAGGGTATAAATGGAGTTACTTCTAAGGACGACGTCTCTATCTCTGATAAAGATACTCATCTACAAAGCAATATCAAGAAAGCCACTCCTTCAAAAATTCAATCAGCAAACCGCATTGAGACCCTTAGGAAAAAAGTGGAAAGTGCAGTCTCATCTATCTGCAAGAAAACTCTTAGCGAGCTCTATGAGAAGGAATATTCACAGGAACATCCGTGCTTGACCTGTGTTTTGATTGGTGCGAGGGAGCAACCACCCCCATCTACTATTGGTGTTTCAAGTGTCTATGTGATGCTTTGTCCCGACAGCAAAATATATATTGGACAGGTAATGGTCTTTCTTCCCTGTTGCAACTATGAAACCTCATTTCTAATAATGCTTGGTCTAAGTCGTCGTCATTAATTTTAATGCTTGCATTGCATATATATGTTGCACCCTGATTCTTGGTTTTTGCTGGTACATCTTACCATGCAGTGAACTTGCTTATTTGAATTTCAATAGCCAATCATTTTGGGCACATGTAGTAGGAACATCACTATGTCTAGATAAGTTTTTTAGAGCATTATATGAAGAGATCTCACATGAACAGAGTTCATTCTTATTGAATTCCAGAATACAAAACAGTCGCTATCCTACTAAAATCTTTTGTGATGTCTAATTCCATATTAATTATTGTTTCTTTTTCTTTTTGAAATAATGCACGACAGACTGATGATCTCGAGGGCCGGATCCGTGCTCATCGGTCTAAGGATGGATTGCAGAACGCCTCATTTTTGTATTTTCTAGTCCCCGGAAAGAGCATTGCTTGCCAACTGGAAACTCTCCTCATTAATCAGCTCCCAGAAAGAGGTTTCCGACTCAGTAATGTAGCTGATGGCAAGCATCGAAATTTTGGCACCTCTACTCATTCCGCGGAGAGCATAATGATGCTGAGATGAAATTCGTCTACTAACATGGTGCTCAACTTGTGTACAGTGTAGGAATTTGATGTATGCAATTCGAATCTGCACGGGAACCTTTTGTTAGCAAGATGACCATTGTCAGTCACTGATAACTGCAGTGGCTGCAACAATTTTGTATAGTAGAAGTTGCTCCATTGCAGTTCAATAGGCAAAGATGGATTTGTTGTAGCTTTTGGTTCAAACACCAATTTCCGTTCTTAATGAAATCATGATATTTCATATTATATCTTTCTAACATGTTAATCGAACAGGAGGCAGACATACGATCAAGATAGACGGGTCACATAATAAGTTAAATATTTTTTCTTGGCAATTATCGGTGTATAATCATATAACAAGATAACTATTTTTTGTTAGGGCCGGTAATAATAATGAGAATATGTTACAAGTTTTATAAATCAAAAGGATGCCAGAGGAGCATATATGAGTATGTGCAGAATTGTTTTAATACGGTATAATTTACATTACAAAGAAAGCAGAAAGTCTTTAAAAAACAGTAAAAGAAAAATAAAAAATGAAAAATAAAAAATAAAAAATAAAAATTGAAGTCCAAAAACGTGGTCGGCAGGATTCGAACCTGCGCGGGCAGAGCCCACATGATTTCTAGTCATGCCCGATAACCACTCCGGCACGACCACCTTGCTGAGATGATAGCTTAAAAGGTTTTAATAAAACATTCTGAAACAGCAAGATAAATAAACCGTGACTTCACAAAAATATGAACTTTGTTTCCCTCTTTTATCTACTTGCTTTACCGAACGCTGCAAATCCTGAGAATTCGCAGTGTTTTCATCCATGGCCCTTGTCTTGAATTCAAAACCTACATATCGGAACGGTAATTCTTCCTAAACGGGTTCTTTGTTCTTCTCATCCATACTTCCTTCCTCCTAATCCACTGTGGCGTGTGAGGGCAGTAACCATTTTTTGCTTCTAAGTTGAGGTGAGTAATTGATAATTGCTTTTATGTTTTCGCATTTGTACTATACTTCTTAGCTCTTCTTTTTCCTTTTTTGGGTGGTTTATTTTGTGGGTTTCCATTTTTTTTGGTGATCAAGAGGTAAATTTTGAAGTATATAAGTAGTACTACGCTTACTGTTTGATTCTTGGTCTCAAACAAAATTCTTTGTCTTTGTTACTGCCAACAGAAAAAGGCCAATGCAAAATTGGAGTGATTGAGAGCTAAACGTGTTTTTTTTTTTTTTTTTGCTTCAGTTTCTTTTCGTTTGGCTGCACATTAGTAAATTAACTGAATTTGAGTGATGAAGAAAAACATGGTCACATCAAAACTTACATTGTTGAGATTCGGATGATGATATGTGTGATTCTCAGGCATGAATTAGTTCACCTTTTTCGGTGGTTAAGTGTGATTCCTACAGCATGAATAATGACTTCAGCTGAGTTAGTTAAGTCAATCACTGTAATTGTGTATATATCTTTCCGTTGGGATGGGGGCTATTTTTGAGCATGCTCCAATCTTTTATGCATTGCAGGTTTGACTTTGGGCATTTTTGAATCTCGGGCTGATTTAGTATTCGTGCTATGGCTCTAACATTATTCAGAGGGATAAAAACCTGTCCTTTAGTGCTTTATCCATCTGCATATTTTACAAGAAGACATGGCAATTTCTACTGTTCTATGGGAAGCGCACAAACGCAAACGGCAACTCAAGAAAAGCAACAATCTGCTCAACTGAAAGCCTCTCCACAAACCCAGTTGAAAAAAGTCGATGAATTGTTGAAAGATTATGAGGCCGTCATTGGAATAGAGACCCATGTGCAGCTTAACACTTTAACTAAGGCCTTTTGTAGTTGTCCTTACAATTATGGTGCTCAACCTAATACCAGTATCTGCCCTGTTTGTATGGGATTGCCAGGGGCATTGCCAGTCTTGAACTCCAAGGTCATTGAATGTGCTGTTAAAGTTGGCCTTGCCCTCAATTGTAAGTTGTCTTTGAATTCGAAGTTCGATAGGAAACAATACTTCTACCCAGACCTTCCAAAAGGCTATCAAATATCCCAGTTTGATGTTCCAATTGCAACTAGTGGTTATATTGATGTGGACCTTCCGGTTGAGTTTGGTGGTGGTCACAGAAAGTTTGGCGTTACCAGAGTTCACATGGAAGAGGATGCTGGGAAATTGCTCCATACTGGCACTGGGAGTTATTCTCAGGCAATTCGTCTATCCTTGAAAAAACTTGGTGAAAATTGTTTGAACATCATTGTTGAATCATAAATGCATTTGTCAAGCTTTAATATTATTGCATATCCTGTGTTGTACATTTCATTAGGTAGATGTGGAAATGTAAGGGTGGGGGACTGTGACCACGAAGTCGAAGGTTCTCACTTTGATGGGAGATATCCAAGAATAAAAGTAGTCATGAGGTAGTAACTGGCAGTTAATTAGTCTTTGGTTTGCATGTATGGTATGGACATCAGTTTTTGTATGATTGATGCATTTTGATGATTTCTAAGTAATTATGTTGCAAAAAGTAACTTTCCGAATGCTCTATCCACAATGTCAGCAAAATTGCAGCTTTGTCCAGTGCAAGTCAATATAATCTATTACGAAGTTTGTATTCTTGTGCTTTAAGTTGTTATAGGATTCTTATTTTAAAAATTTCTTCTTATTTATTTTTAATTTTTTTTTCCCTGGAACAGGTGGATTTGAATAGGGCTGGAGTCCCTCTCCTTGAGATTGTTTCTGAACCTGACATGAGAACTGGTATTGAAGCTGCAGAATATGCTGCAGAATTGCAAAGGTTAGTTAGATATTTGGGAGTCAGCAATGGGAACATGCAAGAAGGATCTCTTCGCTGTGACGTCAATATCTCAATCCGTCCAATTGGGCAGCAAGAATTTGGTACAAAGGTAAGTAGGTGCATTTAATCGTTTGCTTGTTTTGTATGTTTCGGTAAAAGTTTAAAAAACAACCTTCTTCGTTAAACAAATTCATGTACAATATCATACTGTGAAGTCAAAACTTGTAATGTCAATCTAGTTCTCTGTACGAGAATCGTCTGGCGTGGAGGTTTTTAATGTGCAATATCACAGATTCAGTCTTGTTAAGCACTGGTCTGGCAGATGGGTTTAGGGTTTAGGGTTGGTGAATATTATAACCACTGGTTAGCTAATAAAAATCTGTCTTTTGCTGAGTCATGAGACATATGTTGATCTCTGTTTAGTAAGATTCATCATGAACGTAAAGCAATAAGTGCACTGGTATCACGGTTTAGCAGTTTAGCACCAAATTATGCAGTCTAAAATTTTCAATTTAGCTGCTTATTGCCTTTGCATGATTAAGCTGCTCCAATGATATGGATTGTCTAGGCATGCATTAGTTTTGGTTCGGTGGAAGGGTCAGTTCGTGTTAGCTAAGCCACTTGTATTTGTTAACAGGTCGAAATAAAGAACTTGAATTCTTTTTCATCAGTTGGTAGGGCCATTGATTACGAGATATCAAGACAGGTGCTTCTTCACAGTCAAGGTCAGGCTGATCAAATTGTACAAGAAACCCGCCTCTGGGAAGAGGGCGCCCAGGTTCTACTGCATTACTGGATATTCTAATCCATAAAACAGTTGGTCTTTTGCACCTTCTGGAAGTCAATTGATATGTGTAAACCTTTTTTCTTGTAGAAAACAACAACAATGCGGAAAAAGGAAGGACTTTCTGACTATCGATACTTCCCAGAACCTGATCTTCCCGGAATTTCCATCACTGAGGAATATGTCGATGATATTCGGAATTCTTTACCTGAACTCCCAGAAATGAAGCGTCGGAGGTATGAGAAAATGGGTCTTAGTATGCAGGATGTTCTTTTCCTCACCAATGATATAAGTGTAAGTTCTGCTTCAATTGCAATTTATCTATGTATAGTTTTGCTTTGGGGCCTTTGTGGATTGAAGGATATATCGGACATTATTGGCCTGTGATCCTGCTAGAACAACGGCACTGAGGTTTTTGCCACACTTTTCTTTGCAAAATAATGCCGTAAAAACTTGCCCTGGTTGCTGAATATGAAAAATGAAACTGAAAAAATGGACTGAATTGTTGAACAAATCCAGATATATTTTGATACTGATATTTATGCAAGTTATGAGCATGCTCAGCATCAAGGCATCTAGAAGTTTTTAGTAACTTTCAAATAGTTAAGCACTTTGAAATTTTGTTCACCAAAACATTTGTCTCAGATGATTTTAAGCATCATGATAGGGTTAATAAATAGTAACCAGAGGGATTAGAGTTCCTCATGTGTTGTCTTAAACTGGAACAATATCAATGTTCCTGTTGATGAGTGCTATTCTTGACTATGTTACGATAGTTGGATTATCTAAGCCGTGTCCCTATTTCAACATTGCTTCTTCTAGGTTGCAGAATTTTTTGATGCTACTATAGCAGATGGTGCTGATATAAAGTTGGCTGCTAATTGGATTATGGGCGATATTGCTGCCTACTTGAAAAATGAGAAGTTGTCAATCAGTGAGATTAAGCTTACTCCTCAGGAGTTAGGGGAGCTTATTTCTTCCATTAAAGGTGAAACTATCAGCGGAAAGATTGGAAAAGAGGTAATGTAATGTATTGTACAATCTCAAAATGATTGTGAAAGCTTACTTCTGATGGTTAAAGTTTTCATTTTTCAACTCAAATGACATTACATTTGAATTTCTTTTTTGTTGTGCTTTTCGTTAATGATTATTCTTACTTTTACAAATATAGATATTTTGTTCTTTAAATGTTTCTTCTAATATATCTCAATTAAGGCGTTTTATTTTGATACCGTTTCAATCCATTATACTGCTACTCAGACTGCTTTGCTCTTCTTCTTTCTTACCCGTTTTAGTCACTGTATTTTGCTGAGTATTTATTAGACTTTGTGTGCTCAGGGATGTTAAGATGATGTAACATTAACAAATTCTTGCACTGAGAAATTCCCTAATGCCAACAAAGAAAGGCCTCAATGAGGAGTAGGCAGTGTATCTCCTGTGGTATTGAGATTCAGCTTTCTTGATTCCATTTTCTCAAATTCTGCAGATATTGTTTGAACTCATGGCTAAGGGTGGAACCGTTAAAGGATTGATAGAAGAAAAGGACTTGGTTCAGGCAAGTCACCTGTTCATCTACTTTGTTGAAAATGTTTTTTTTTTTATTTATTTTTTTTATGTTTCACATTACTTGAAATTGATCAATTTTCCACAACCTATTTATTTCGTCATTCCAAGTGGTAGGCTATTATGGAACCACAGAATTTGTGTGCCTTGGTGATGTATATTAACGTGTTTATACGCCTGCTTTTGATCTTGACTTTGTTATCATTCTATTTGTTTCCTTCAAAACCAGATTACTGACCCCAGTGAGATAGAGAAAATGGTAGATAAAGTACTTGTTGATAATCCAGACCAGCTTGCAAAGTATCTTTCTGGTAAAACTAGGTTGCAGGGCTATTTCGCTGGCCAGGTATTACAACAGAATTTCATTTTTCTTTTTTCCTTACCATTTAATAAATTTCATGCATTAGTTTACGCATACAGTGAATAATCTCGCTCAAAAACTCTTCAGGTAATGAAAGAATCAAAAGGCAAGGCAAACCCAAAACTTTTGAACCAGATACTTCAACAAAAATTGGATGCCAAAAAGTAATGCTCCAAGTTGCTCCAACTGAGACAACCACAAGCGCCCCCTTTCAGATTCTTCTCCTGTTCTCAGTGAGTTGAAATTGCGGATTTTGGATGAATTTATTTCTTGTAATCAAGTCAATATATATATTTTATTTTTTGAAGAAATTTGTTGGTATGACTTTGTAAATCTGCTTTTGCGCAAGCTGTCTACCATAGCAACTGAATCCGATTTGTAGTAATCCCCCTCGATCTATATACTGAATTACTGATGATGGATGATGCATAGTCCTTTTAGATTAAATTGGTATCATTTTGTACATCCACTTCAATCTTAGAACATCTTCTCTGTCCCGTGATATGATAAATCTATTTCCAATGTTTCATTTGTTTATTGGTCAGATTGATTTAGAAAAACACTTTGCTACATTCCCGGTGCTCAATTCAACATTCTTTCTCTTTTTTAAAGGTTAATGTCCAATTTTCAAGTTTATATTCTTTATTTTCTTTTCAAGAAATTGATTAACTGACTTATCTGGACGAGGGAAAACATATATCTTCGGATTGGAATAACACGTATTTATTTCCTACTTCAAATTCTACCTTGAAAGTTCGCAAAGACTACAAAAAAATTGATGGCCATCCAAAAAACCTGCCTCTCACCATTTATAACATATCCAACGTTGCATGTTTCTGCATGTAAATAATTTTGTCAAACCCATGAAAGCCTAGGGAATTAACAGCCTCACATATTTCATTGCCAACTTGTACTTTTTCTATCTTTCTACCATATTCTCCATCTTTCGGGAATCAGAACAGATCGGATAGAAGTGGTGGAGCAGGTGGTGGCCGTGATTATATATGGTGGTGGTGGCTGGTGGGGCCTTAGACCATGGTAGGTGGGACCTTGCCGGCACGTAAAGTGATGGTGGTCGCAGACCCTAGCCGCGAGTCAGCCGCTGCCCTTCAATATGCGCTCTCCCATGCTGTGGTTGAGAATGATACATTAATTCTCCTTCATGTTGAGAATCCTAATCATAGTACATGGAGAATTCCATTTAGTGCAATCTTTAGGAGGCCCTCGAACGGCTCCGTGGCCGCCTCCCCAAAGAACGCCTCTACATCCATAGAAGGCGTCATTGGCGCCGGTGGAACCAATGCAGGTGCGGGAGGAGAAGGTACCATTGATTTCCTCGAAGCGATGAAGCACGCATGTGTGATCGCGTACCCAAACCTAAAAGTTCAAACAGAAAACGTGGGAATGGATGGCAAGGACAAGGGCTCTGTGATTCTTGCACAATCTACAGCTCATGGGGTTGAACTCCTTATTGTAGGGCAAAGGACATCCCTCTCTAATGCGATTCTAGGGTAAAGTTCTCGATCTGTTATCTCATTTTTAGCATATTTACACAAATAATCTGCTTTTCCCTGAGTTGAAGGAATAATGAACTGCTAATTGTAGCAGCCATTTTTGGCTCCTTGGCGAGTTTCCATTTCCTTCCCTGCTTGTTTTTTTTTTTTTTTTTTTTTTTTTCCCTCCGAAGGAGGAAAGAATCCAGAAAAGAAAAACATGTGCAGATAATCGCAAACCTTAGTGGTGGATGCTCTGAAGAGGGATTCTAATGTCTCGGATTGAAAATTAGAAACTGATCAATGGTGGATGCTTTGAAATGGAATTCAATGTCTCGGGGTTTGTTATACAATAGGAATCCAAACCAAATATTGCCTTATTAGCACAAATGCCCATAATGATTTTCCTGCGTGCGTGATGTACTATTTTGAGACGGAGGGAATATTATTCATAAGTCAAGCTCATAGTCTGCATTTTTTGTTGACAGGTCTAGGCGTAGATCATTACGAGGTCTCGATACAGCAGAATTTCTGATCCAGAACAGCCAATGCACCTGTGTTGCAGTGCAGAGGAAGGCTATGGGAGGATATTTGCTAAATTCCAAAACTCACAAAAATTTCTGGTTGTTAGCTTAAGTTGTACTCATGTACTCTTAGAATGTTTACTACTGTATGAAGTTTGTAAATTGACTTGGAAATTTTTCCCTGAAATGACATTTTTTCTTACAACTTTTACTACTTCTTTTGCAGCAAAATAGATGCACATACTATACATCCAAATACATGCTAAAATCAAATAGGTAGGCCATGTGTGACTTTACACCCACCCCTAAAAAAAAAAAAAAAAAAGAAGCAAAGAAAGTGTATCCACTACTCTAGTCGATTATGTTTCGAATACGATCTACTCTGCAAGTTGTATCAGTTTTGGAAAGCTAAGGATGAGCTCGGTAATAATAATGCTGTAAAAGATTATTTTCAAAATCTCTAGTTCCATAAGATGCTGCAGAATGTTTCAAAGCTCATCATGCATATCCAATGGTACATCTAACAAGGGAACAGCTTCCTGATTTACTTGGGGAGGCCGAATATTTACGGCATCTCTGCCAACTCTGGGTAAAATCTCTAATTCTTTTATCGTACCAGTTCGTACAGCATCCATAAGCTTCCTCTGCAGCTTAAGTAGACCAATACGCTTTGAAACGACATACAGAACAGCAAGGGTAAAAAGTAGGAACCCAACAACGATGATTATCCTGTCAAGAACAGCCAAGCATCAGACTGGTGACGAAAGATAAGAAGTGAAATTTTATGCTTCTTTGTTTCTTTTTTCAGTACCTGTCAAGGACATCCTGACGTTGCATAGTGGAAAGAAGATTCCGGGTTCGCATAAGCAGTGACCGGTGACCCCGATACTCACTCTCAGCTTTGCTTAATACTGTAGTTGATTCATCTGCAGAAATCAACGTTATATCATTACATTCCATATCAGTCCATTAATGGAACAGCCAGCAACTGGTAACAATTATCAATTTGCAATATAGAAAAGTGAATTCCCCGAGAAAGAGTATCAAATCTAGAAAAGAACTTACCAAGAGTCATAAGAGTGCTTGCACTTCTTTCAACTTCCTAGAATAATTGAATAAAAAGGTGAGAAAAACCGGCATCTATATAAGGGAAAGAAATGACAAATACAAGATAGAAAGATACTAAACCTGAACCATCAGCTGGCGGGTGCGCCGAAGGCTTTCTGTGATGCTTTCAGCAGCAGAGGTCATCCCAGCTTTTGTCCTAATAGGTATAGGTATTATCAAAAATACAATTCAGAAGCTCATTCCAATTACCAAACAAGCTATCAGTCTGAATTTGCTGCCCAGAATATTAAAGCTCTTTGTAAGAAATATAGTTAACGTACTGTAAATTGCGACGCCGGGCAGTAGACTCTCCTCCACCTCCCAGAAGAAGCTCTCTCTGCCCAAAGACACCTTTTCATTTAGCTTTCTATACATATTATCATCTACAATGTATGATTATTAACAATAGATGGCTCCAAAATGATAAGTGAAACCAGTTACCTCTTGTTGAGCAGTTCTTTTGAGGTTCTCCTTCGCTTGCAGATTTGCATGTCTCAGATTCAACCGCAAACTAAATGTATAAGATTGGAGAAGAAAATGAATAAATATCACAATGAGAGCAATATCCAACAGCATGTCTTTATCATACAACAACTACAAGTCTCAAATCATATAACAACAGAATAAGTGCTAAAATTTCAATTTTCCAACTAATACAAGAGTCACGATAAACTAGGACGGACTCATAATCAGAGATGTATACGCTGAAGAAATGAAGTGGTGTGCCACAATATCTGCAACCTTATACAATCAAATTAGATGTCTAAATTTATGAAAACATTCCCAACATCAAACAGTCACATTTATTGTTATTGATTTTAAATCATGAATATTGCTGCTACCACAGAAGTAGCTACACAAAGTAAATATGCATAAACATGTACCACGATAGTGATAGTCGTTCACTATTTAAAACCATGCGCTTGATGCGGTCAATTTCACTAGACAAACTAACAAATAACAGCAATAATACTAATTGCAGTTGCAGAAGTGAAATAAAAGGAGATTCCAATCAAAGGTTGTGGCAACAATAATTCATTAAAGCACCCTAAAACACCTGAGGTGTATATGTGATTGTCACAATTGCCACTCCCTCACTCACTCCTTCTCAACTTGGTGTGCCTCGTCTAGGAGAAAACAGGCAAATGGACATCAAGTCATTAATTTAGGCAGGTTTAAAGATATCTAGGAGACCTAACATAACAATAGCTGACAGTCCAAACCAATTCGCCAAGCAAAAAATAGGCAATTCCTGAAATCAGAATATGCATTCCCATCAGAGGGGCACTATCAACCACCATCTGAATGATAATTTAACATAAACATTTCGAAATTCTTGAACTTATCAGGCCATTATCTAAAAAACATTTGCAGATTCTAATCATCAAAAATCACACAAAAAGGAAAAGGGGAAAAAGACTACAGATTGACTGAGATGTTTAAAAATGATCAATAAATTTCATTGCTTTCAGAGAGGCTTTTCAAATATAGCAACCAGCATTTCAGCATACACAAAAGGCCGAAGATGCAGTTCATTCCAAAAATGCAATTCAGTACCAATACTTAGTGTAAAACACACTCATCATCAACCCGTAGACACCCATAGAAATGAAAATTCCGCCAAATCATACTTGTATATAAAAGCGCATTCATTTAGAAAGCATGCCAAATATCCATCACATTCCAATTGGATAATATGTTTCCACAACCATCTCAAAAAGCACCGTAAAATTTCAAAAAGTTTCGTTATCATTTAACAGCAATCACAAATGGGGTAATCATGAAAAGGGTACCTCTGGATTTGCTTTTGCCAAGATTCTGCCAAATCTTGAGCCTGCTTGACTTGATCGTCGACTGGAAGCTGAGGCGCCAAGAGGTCAAGCTGGAAATGCAAAGATTGGAGGGAACTCAAGCAATCTTGAGCCAACCCATTTAATCTAGGCAATGAATCTTTGCTTTGCTGATCTTGTTCTCCTTGTTCGGAGGATAAACTTGCACTGGATTTCCCATATCCTTCAATCAATTTAATGTGTTCCAAAATCTGCTTCTCTGTTTCTTCAAAATCCCTCTTCACTTTCTCAACTTCCTCCACCACTGGATCCATTTCTTTTCTATTTTGAATACACTTCCTCTCTAGGGATTCATCAAAATTGTATCACTGATTCTCTGAATTGAGTTCTAACAAACGAAATCCAGAATATGCATTCTTGCTGACGGTTTTCTTCCAATCAAAATTAAGTATCCGACAACCAGCCAAACACAAAGTTTTGTGCCGCGACCAATAAGAATTGGGCCCTTTGATAAGGCCTGTATGTTAAAAATTATAGGCTGGACTCAAATGTTTATTTAATTTAGCCCATGGACTGTGAACTCCCGGTCCGCAAACAAAAATGAAACAAACAAATAAATAAACTTATTCATTCTCTTTAATGTGGCAAGTTGGAATGAGCAAAATCAGTCCTCCTACCCTTCCATAATTATTGTTCAGTTTAATTAAAATAAAAAATTTATTTTTAATCAAATTTAACTATATTTTAGCTTAGACTATCCGAATATACCCCTGTGTATGTAATTGGAAACCCTAAGCCTTACTTATTGATATCGACTACCCAAGGGGTTGAGTCACCTGTAATACTTTTATCACTTGAAAATTCAACTCAGAGCTTCTCGATTTTCCGTCCTCAAGCAAAATTCTTCATAGCTTCTCCATTGTTTAGTCACCCCGCTGCCAAAAAGGGATCCATCATTCTTTAATGGGGCAAGTTTAGAGCCAACAAACAGCTCTCCATCCCACGTGAATGGCTGATTGATGATTCCACTTGAAGAGCGCCTCAATCTTGTACTGGTCTTGATGCCTCGTCACCGCAGCTTTAAGCCGTCGGAGCTTCGTTTTGCTGCTGCTATTTTGTGCTGGGTTTCGTTTCGTCAAATACTGGATAGAACGGGTTCCAGTCAATGGTTGCTTTTGACTAAACGGGTAAATTTATAACTTAATCCATAAAAAGTCAAATCGAACAATAATTTTGGGACAAAATTTTTTTGCTAAACTGGACAATAATTATAGGACAGAGGGAGTGTATAAATATTTTTCACTTAGTTGTATTAAATGGAAGATTTTTATGGAGAAGAAGGAGTAAATTCTTTGGATGAGATGAGGTAAAAGTATTTGGGTTAAGTTAATAAAACAAGAATGCAAATTTCTAATTTTTAGCTTCATATCAAAGCGAAAAGGATTATGTATATCTCTGTTAACATCACACTTTACGAAATCGATAAAATTAATTAATAATTATTTAATTTATGCAAAATTCTCTCAAGTACTTGATTTTAACTATATATAAAACAAAACAAAATGTGAGTTGATCAAATTCGCGAGAGTTTGACCCGATGTCTGCAGGTCGGACACTCATATAAGCTTAGCTATTTTGCATCTCGGAAATAGTTGAATCTATGAACACCCTGAAATGATATGCTTTGTTCGGAAATGGTAGTTTGGTTGATAATTTAATCTCTAAAAAAGTAATCACACTTATATAGTAGGTTCAAACTTCTCACGTTTCTTATATGGGACAAAATTACATTAACTCTCAATTTCCCAACTCTACAAAATTAGAATAATTTTACAATAATTACAAAATTACATTAATTTTACTCTAATTTTATTATCATAAATAGAAACAATGTCAAATCTAACTCAATTAATTCTTTGGAACAGTTGGGATATCTTTTTTTTTCTTCTTCTTTTGGTTTAAAAGAACTCAGAGGACCTGAGTTTAACTAGACTTGAGAGATACCATTTGAATCTCTTTCTGTAGCTATTACATCAGAGAATATATAAAATGGGTCTAGAAAGATTCTTGTTGTAAATATAGGACTATTCGGATGTATTCCATATCTAAAGAAAATCATACAATCGGGTGATGATGGTTGTGCTGCTTTACCCGAATCAACTTGCACAATTGTTCAATTGTTTGATGATTTAACTTCAGTAATATTCGACAACAGTTACTACGTGAATTCAATGTCTGGAAAGGGGCCGTTTAGGGTTGATACTGAAAATGCCAGTTGATCCAAGAACAACTTCATTTGTACAACACTTCACTGTAGATCATGATAGTTTTTTCAGGAAATGAAGTGTTTCAACTGAAAAATAATTTCTTAATTAATTAATCATCAACAGTCTGAGGCTTTTACATTCACCATCATTGTCGCTCTTCGTTTTTGTTTTTCATTGGCATTGTTGAAACATCAAATTGAAAAAACACAACCTCAACTGTTGTATCGCATAATTGGGCCAAACAAAGCCCATTTTGAGTCCACTAATGGGTAGTAAAAGGCAGCAAAATCTGATTGGGGCTACCTGCTTTCAACACGCGTTTTTGCCACAAAGTAGAGAAGAGAGAAGAGAATATTTCCAGCAAGGGTTCCACTGCAGCAACATCTGAATTCCTCAAGTTTAGAGGGGCAATTGTTGTTCGTTGGTCATGAAAATTGAACTGGAGTTACAAGACTCATCGATCTACATCTCCACCAAAGAGTTTTGGTTTTCGTCGATTTGTCAATTTTGTACTTTTGAAGTTGCTGCTAGTTTTGTGGATGTTTTAGCATCCTTCGATGTTGTATTTATGATTCTAGTGCCTTTGTAAACTTGTTAAGGGCTAGAGATCATTTGGTTATTGTTAGATTTTGTACTCCTACTCTTATTTGGTGATTAGTGGATTTGATAGGCCTTTTGGTCTCGTGGTTTTTACTCCTTCGCATCGAAGGGGGTTTTCCATGTAAATCCTTGTGTTCTTGTGTTTTTGCTTTGATTGTTGTTTCGTTGCTGCAATACTTCCATTTGGCCTGGTGTTTTATGCTCCTGGGGTATCCTTGCAAGTCAGGGATTTTTATGGTTCTTCCGCTGTAATTTAGCTAGCCGAATTTTGGGATACAGAAATCTTGTTACTGCTATAACTATTCTGTTTGTAAAGTATCTAGCTGGATTGTGGGATATAACTAGCTCGTTTGCTGCAATAACCATTCTGTCTGTTAGTTAGCTAGCTACTTCCAGTTCTAGCTAGACAGTTTCTCTGATATAGTTAGCTACTTTCACTTCGAGCTAGTCAGTTTGCTACAAAAAGCTAGCCAGTTTCAGCTAGTCAGGTGCTGCCTCCCCAACATGATGGAATAGGGAAAAAAAAAGGGTCCTTGATAAACGAGGAGGAGGATGCTGCTTGGTTTGCATTAAAGTTACCCTATTTTCATCTTCGATTCTTATTTATTGCCTTTCCTCTATTTCTTTCCGAATCGGCAACAATAATCATCATGCACACCCAGTCCGCCCGCCGCTCCTTTCTCTCTTTCGTCCCTTCACATATATAAGGTTGTTTTTCCCTTGACTCTTCACAGCTAAAGTTCATACTCCCAATTCCAAAACATAATTTAACCAGCTGTAAACTCCTAAATACAATCCTTAGCAACCAAAACAACATGCAACAAAAAGAGAATCAAGGTTCAACTATGATATGAAGCTCCCTAAATTTCCCATACGAAAATAGACACTTCCAAGGATTTAATGACAATAAATTCACCTCTTTGGCTCTAGATTGATAGTCCTAAATCATCTCAGCCGCTGCTACTTTGCTAGCCGAATAAAATGCCCCAAGAATCTTTGCTTCTTCACTAATTCTCTCCTTCTCTTATCTTTCCCCTCTCAGGAGAAATGATGCACTAATTCTCTCCTTGCTAGGCACTGGGGGGAATGGTAAAGATAATTATATTGATTGATGGTTGATGAGTGATTGATGAAGAATATCTTTCTATTTCAAGAGTACCTTTTTTCTCATCGTTTCCCTCTTTTGAGTTATTCCATGAATCAGACAGGATTTCATTAATTAGATATTAAGTAAAAAGATTTAATAAGAATAAATAGATACGCAATTCTTTTTTCTTTGCAGTAGCTAGATGCTCTGAATGTCCAGACAAGAAGATGTCGATTTACATTTTTAATTATGACTGAAATTTTTAGTGAAGTGAGAGCATGAATCGATTATGTAAAATCATTTTCATGATGCATGAGATCAAAATACACCAAGATATATAATAAAACTTTATATTTATGATAAACATAAATAGTCGTTCTTTACTTATTAATATTACATTCGGGACCAGCTTTCGAACTATCAGTACAGTAATCAAAATATAGATGATATTTTCTGTGATTTGCCAATTGAGCTTGTTGAGAAGCATTCAGTTGCCAATATGGGATTGCATTCCAGTAGAAATAAGAAGTGTCACCGGAATAACAATTTTGTTGGTCTTGATCATCGTAAGCGCAGGCATTAATGGTGAAATCTTTGTAATTTGCTGTGAAAGGTGCTTTACTCCAATCCACGCCTTCTCCTGCGAGGCTAGCATTCCGAATACTGGCTTCAATACGCACTCCTACTTGACTAGGAAATTTCACGCCTTGTTGTGTTGCATTCTTCCATACTCTTATTGGCTCCCCATCCACAAACCACCTGCATTTTCAATTACGCAAAATATGATTACGTTCATTTAAATTAATACTTTTATCGTTAGAAAATAAGAGTAATATCTCCTCTGTTCTAAAATAATTGTCAATTGAATAAATCAAACATTAAATGGAAAGGTTCGATGTATTTTGTATACCTCGAGGAAATAAAAAAGATTATACATTTTCAATTTGGGTGTAGTTATTACCAAAACAATTATTAGCATCCAAAACAAATTATTAACTTTCTTCCAAAATAGTCCTTTCCAAGTCAAACTAACCTTTTCTATTCCCATTCCCTTTCTCCTTTTTCTTTTTTTTTTTCCTCTTAGGAAAAATAGAAATTATCTCTTCTCATTTCCTTTTGGCAACATAATAACAAAACAAATTATCGTAACAGTGAAGCACCTAAAAGATCACTCCACAAACCAGTTTTCACTCCTTAATCGACATTTTCTTAGTCTTCGTGAAGCTTATGAAACTAAACTTTTTTTGCATTTTTTCCCGAATCGATCCACCAACCAAAAATAGGGAGGAAAAAACTACCTTAAGGAACAACGGAATAAGAACTACTAGAGCTACTAGAAAACTTAACACAAACCATGGTCTGATAAGAAGAAACTTGATGCATCTTCAATCTTAAACACATAAGGAAGAACAGAATATCTTAACTAATTGATGTAAAGCACTATAGAACTAGTACATGCAGATGATACCTTTTCTAAAATGTTCATGAACAATTAAGCACTATCGCACAACGATTGGCTCTTCAATGTATCAGCCCGACAAAACTTCAAAATTAGATTAAACCGGTAATCCAACAAAATGCAGTCAGAATCCCTTTATCCCTACTATATAGATATCACATCTTATCTCAAAATTAATTTCAAACTAACTAGATGAACAAGAAAAGGACACTATTACATTCTTGGATTTAGAATCAGGAGAAAAATTATGTCTTAGGGTTTTTGAATTAATTCACCAGAACTTTTTCTTTATGAAAACTTCCATATGCTTGATAGCAATGGATGATAGTCCCGTGCGTAAAGTTATATCTATCGATTTGTAATCTCATGCGGCATAATCTTAATTTTGGAAGGAGATGGATGATAGGTTTTGGAGGGGTGGAGAAGGAATAAAAAAATTTTGATAAGTGATTGTCATAAATAAATTGAATTAAGCTAGAGATTGAAGTTGGGATAGAGAGGAAGTTATATTTTAATAGGGAAGGGTTATTTTTGGAAAAAAGACCATTACTTGTTTTGGATACTAATAATTGTTTTCGCAATAAAACACCCTTTCATTTATATGAAATCAGTAATAAGTAGATAAAAGTTTAGGGAAGATTTAAAATCTATCATATGATGTAATTAATATAGACGATTTGGGCAAAACTATAGAAAATATTGCGACCATTTGTCAATTGCGCGAAACTAGATGATTTTCAACACATTAAATGAATCCATATTTTTTACTCCAATAGAAAGGGAAACAAGATTGAAAACCAATCAACCTGCAAAAATTACTTGGAGAATATAGTACGTGTGATCAAATATCGTCTTAGGAGGCTTTTTTCTTTAGAATAAAAAAAGTTCCAAAATGCCAAAAAGAACCAAAAAAAAAAAATGAAGAAGAAGAAAAATCGAAGCACGATTGTTCAGTCACTATATATGCATGTATCGTATGCAATGGTATAAATCATACGATTATTGCAACTTAGCCTTTGTTCTCTTTCAAAATTAGCAAAAAATGTTAAAGTTTCCGGATACATATGCACACAAAGACTGAAATTCACTACAATTAATTTTGAAAATAAATATCAGACAACATTAACCATAATACAGAATATTAACAGTGAATAATTAATGGGAAAAAAAGAAGAAAAGTGTTGGAGAAGGAGAATTGAAATAATTCTTACACGATCTGGTGTTCGTTCCAAAGAATTTGATACTTGTGAAAATCATCACTTGGATTGAACCAAAGATTAAATTGTTGCTCTTTATTACCCGGATCATTTGTAAATATATTTGTACTTAAATTTCTCCCAAAAATCTCAATGTCGACCTCGAAATGATTCACGCTTTCGACAGACTTGCCGTATGGGATTGATGTTAACTACAATTCAACATTAAGAAAAAAAAATAATATCAGGAATAATTTTCATTAAATTGATCATCAATGAATAAATCGAGAAATTAATAGATTTAATTGAATAATAAAATGTACATGATATGATGTAACAACTCCTTCAGTATCTTGGTTAGGAGTCTTCAGGAGAATTTCAAAAATGCCAGAACCAAAATTCGTCTTTGAACTAAATCCAGCTCCTACAAAACCCAAACCAACCACAATTAATCTTGTCAATTAGAATACGAAATTGTTATGATTTAAACATTTTGAACTGAATATTGATTGGATCTAGGAAATTGCCATAGTCTCATTAACTACATGATACAACACCACACTCGGACACAACTCTTACGTGTATAGAAATGATTGTAATTGTTGAATCATTGACAGAACTTATTCAGCTGGTTCGACTACATGAAAAACACTCATTTTGTGTAATCAATTTCTTTTGTTTGCTCTAAACCGATAAAAAAAAACAGAAAAAAGGAGAAAAAAAAACTCGTGGATCTTTCATTGATATAAATGAACAACGAGAATATAAATTTCGGATGAATATAAATTTCATTGATATAAATGAACAACGAGAATATAAATTAACCAACCTGAAGTTTGGTCTAATTGGAGTTGAACGCCAAGGCCTTGGTCAGTAACAATGAGATGGTCACCTCCCCAAATTTGTTTGTAGTTTTCATCGAATTTGTCTTCTGCATTACAACCATATTTTGGAGTATCCAAGAAAAGAACAAAAAGAAACAAGACCAAGAATGCCAAATATCCCATCTTTTTTTCTGTTCTTCTCTATGATAAAGTTTGATGAGTTCAAGAGGATCGTATTTATAGAGTGCAAAAATCAGCATTCTTTTATGTATAGTAATTAATTAAAACGTAATATATCTCATTAATTTCACGTAATTAATTTGTAATTACCATCCCAAGAATCTGTACCATTTTGCCCGTACAAAAAATGGCAACAAATTAATTGGAAGATAAACTCTGATTTCACTTAATCTGCCCAAAAAAAAAAAAACAATGAGGATATGAGCGAACAAATTAATTACCAAAGAATATACAATGTACTCGATTTAATAACTGCAGACTAGGAGGAGTATGTAAAGAAAATTCATTTCAGCAATATTGTTGGAGATTCTGTATGTGTCTCATTTCGAAATGTTACAACAAGATTATAAAAAGAACAACGTATTAATAAAATTTTAATGTAAATCTCATGTTGTAATTTATCTATTTGATTTCATGAAATTAATTTCTAATCACCATTTTCTATGAATTTTCACTGTCACCCTGTCAGTGTGGATTTTGTCCATTTTATTAAAAAAAAAAAAAAGAAAAGAAACATCAAATGAATTTGAACCCTGATTTCAATTTTGATCTAATAAGGCCAAAAGAACAATGATTTCCTTCGTGGTATGGTCACATTTTGTCGAGTTATTTTCTCATCTCATATGAGTGCAATAAGTTTATGTAAAAGAAAAAATAAATAAAAATTATTGAATAAATCAAAATGGAATTAATTTGAAACTGCTAGAAGGAGTATGTAAAGAGAAAATAAAATAAAAATCATTTTAATATTTTTCTGTCTCCGAAAAGCTACAACAACTCAAAAGATCAAAATAAGTGTATTAATAAAATTTCATAAATCTCTCCATCACAAGGTTTTCTACTTATTCACCTCGCATTCGGGACCAGATTTTGAGTCGTCAGAACAGTAATCAGAAACCATATGTTTTTCTCTGTGAGTATTCAACTGGGCTTGTTGACTAGCATCTAATTGCCAATATTGTTTCCCATTCCAGAAATAAGAAGTCTCGGAATAACATTCCTCCGGGTTTGATTCCTGAAAAACGCAGGCATTCATTGCGAAACCTTTGTAACTGGCAATGAAAGGTGCTAGACTCCAATCCGGTTGTCCGGAGAAATCCCCATGCCAAATGCTAGCTTCAACGTGCAAATGTAATTTGTTTGGAAAAGGCACTCCTAAATCCGTCGCGTTCTTCCATATTCTGATTGGCTCTCCGTCTATGAACCACCTATATTTTTACATGTAAAATCATTGGTTATAATTGTGATCATCAATTTCTGGTGTCGAAAATTTATTGACTCCGTGAAAGTCTACAAAATGATTACAAGAAAAACAAATTGTATCATTATTCTCCTCTGTTATGGAAGGGGTAAATAGGTTTATAAAATAATAATATATAGAAAAATTTGTAATCGCCTATCCGTAGAAAAATAAAAACATATATATATATATATATAGATTTTAAGAAGCATATATAGTTTTTTTTTCTTCATAGAAAAAAGCATATATAGTTAATAATTGGTCATCGTCTGAAAGAGTTTTCTATAGCGAAAGTATTTGCTATTAATAATTGTATAGAATTTGAAGGTTCTTATGGTTAAAATAAAAATAGTATGTACAGAAAAGAAAAAGGAAGTTAAAATTAGAATTACAAGAAAGGCATGTGGCTGTTAGCCAAAAATACTCAAAAGAGGCACCAGATTGTGTAAATCTGATTACGAAAGATTACAAGAATTCCTTTTTCCTTTTTTTTTTTTTTTTTTATTCATTCTTTAGATCCGAAATGGGAAAAAGTTTTTCATTAAAAAATTACGCCATGAAACATATATGCATATATTTGTTGACCAACGTTTATTTATTACCTTAATTACCATTTCAAAATAAGATACCTATCACATCTCATTTTCTCTTTTCAGAAAAGAAAATTTTTGTGTTGAATTTTTTGTGTTATTTAACAAATATGATTACAAAATATGATAAAATAAAACCAATATATATTGACGTTATTTAAATAAAAAAAAAAAGGGAGATTCTTACACAATATGGTGTTGGTTCCAAAGGATTTGATACTTGTGATAATCAGCAGCTGGATCAAACCAAAGCTTAAATCTTTGTTCTCTGTTACCCAAATCATTTGCAAACACATTCGTACTTAGATTGCTCCCAAAAAACTCAATGTCAAACTCGAAATGATCCCTGCCGTAGACCGGTTCGCCGTATGGAATATCAATTAACTATTATTCAAAAAAACAAAAAAAAAAGGTTATAAGAAATAAATCCATACGCACAGTTTGAGCAAGAATAATTTTGAAATTACAATTATATTATATACTAATAAATAAAAGTTTAGAACAGAATGTGGGGTTTACATAAAATGTTGATATAACTTCTCTAATGTCCTTGTTGTCAGGAATCTTCATCATAATTTCGAACAAACCAGAACCAAAATTTTCCTTTGAGCTATATCCAGCTCCTGCAAAAAATAATTAAAAAGTAAATTAATTGGTGTATGTATATATTTTTATTTACATTAGTCAAAGAATATTAAGACTTTTTTGTGTATTCTTTTTTTTTTCTTTTGGTTGTTCATGAATAATAATAATGTTTTTTAAAAAAAGGATAGAAAATCATAAAATAGAATTACTTAACCTGACTCTTCGTCCATTGACAGATGAACACAAAGGCCTTTCTCAGTGACATTGAGATGTTCTTTTCCCCATGTTTGATAGTAGTTTTTTTCAAAAGGGTCTTCAGCTTCACATCCATATTTTGATGTGGTAGAAAAAAGAATTAAAAAAACAGAGAATATCAAGAATGCAAAACGCTTCATATTTTTTTTTTTTTTTAATTTTTGGTATAACAAATTTTCTCAAGTTTTTGAGATGTAAAAAACATAACCATGATCAAGTATTTTATAGAGGCAGTATGTACGTAGTGGGTATACGTTTGTTACACTAATTAATTAAATTGTTGGGTGGAGATAGAAACTTTTTGACTAACATTAATTTTAGAGTGGAAATTACCATAAGCAACAATTTGTAGAATGGGATTAAATTCGGATTCAGAACAAAAAAAAATAAAATTGAAAATTCCAGCTAGTTTCTTATTTATTGAATTAAACAGAAAAAAACGCATGGAGGGAAAAAGTTTTTTCGGAAAATTGTGTAATATAGAAAGATTGTCCAGTATTTCTTCTAGTCTTATTATTTACGAGGTAAAAATAAAAATTAAATTAAGGAGAGTTTAGTCCAAATTAGTTCCAGTTTAAATTCGTGCTTTATTTATAAGCAAAGAGAGTGTGTAATTAGTATCACATGAGGCGCAATACAGAAGTTTTACCAAAAAAATTGAGCCTTACTAGGTTGAGACGTTGAAAATATATTTTATGTTTTCTTTGTAGTAGTATATGATTAATTTGTAATCACATATTTCATTTTTAATTTTAGATTAATCTCTTGATGATCAGATTGTATGATTGCTTCTGGTAGACAACACAATTCATGGCAGTCTCCAGTTCAGGCCAAGTCTCCATTCTTAACTCCAGTTTCAAGCCACTTATAAAGCATGATATATATGAAGTATCTCTCATTCACTAAGGGATTCTTGTACACCTTTGTTTTTAGAAATTCTCTACATATTCTTCTTGTAACGATCCAAGTCTATTAAAACTTAAAAGCTTAACTCCTTCCGTATCACAAAAATAATTCAATTTATTGTAGTACTATGAGGCTTCACATAACAGTTCCCATTGTCATTGTTCCTAAAAAGCCTTTCCTTTCAATTGGAGCTCTGCTACTTCAACCTTTTCTTGATAATCAGGCATCTGGTGCATTAATCCCCGAGGAATCAACTCAAAATCACATTATAGAAGTATTTCATTAGTCTACGACCTAAGAAGCAAGATCTTACTCACTGAGTCACTGTTACACCATAAGGCAAGTTACTCCAGATGTTACTCACTGTTGCACCATAAGGCAAGTTATTACCGCCATACCTCGTCATCGTAATGTTGAGAAATCTGACCTCAGAAAAAGATCTGACACATGTCGAACCCCAAGGAATTGATCTAAATGCGAACTATTGACTTAAAACCTCCTGTTCATAAAAACTTAGCACAGAAAACTCCATAATCTAACCAATAATAGACCAGCAAAAAGAAAGTATAGAACTACTGACAAGATATCCAAGAACAGAGTTGGCATCGTTATACAAGTCAGTAAAGGAAATTTAGCATAGACATCAGCTCTTTCTTTTTTCTCTCTCCTGCAATACCAATAATACAAACAGTCGGTCTATGTATAGATATGACAAATTTTTTATATACAGGCCAAGACCAAAAGCTCATACAAAACATTTCTGAGCCTACCAGGAAATCACCAGTACAAAAGGACTCGAGGTAGAAAACTACATCAGTAGTTGGAAGCTTCTAGTCCAGCCATTATCTTTGAAGTTGTTCGATACTTAAAGCTACACATAGATTACCTAAAAGGTGAGGTAAAGCTACATATATAGGAGAACCTTATCTACATGAAGATGATACTTGAGCGAGAAATCTGATGTGCAATGGGTACGCTGGAAAACAAAAACTAGGCTGCAAAGTTTCTACATTCAGATTTCACAGGTTCCATCTGCAAGAGAAATTTGTAAACATTAATAAACATGCCTAATATTGAGAAAAACTCTACTAAACGCTACTCGCAACTCTCAACTAAGTCAACTAACATACAGCGTGATAGGGCAATATTTTTTCACATGTATACAAAGGTCTCATTTCAACTTATGAAAACTACAAGCACTGAATTATTACGGAAGAATGTACAAGAGTAAAAATCATGCAGGAAGCAAGAATAAAGGTATAATGACAATCAATCAAGCAGCAGCACTCCTGAACTAAAGTCCAACCTCTATGAAGCTAATGAGGGGAAGGAGGTCAGTCCAATTTGAAGTTTAAAAAGGCTAAGGAATTGTTCTTTAATTTTGGAATAAAAAGCCTTCACGCATATTTTGGATGCATATACAGTGAGGATACAACCAGAAGGAAGAGTGACACAGCATCTACTATAGGAAGTTTACAAAAACATGTACAGGAAAATGAATTTCATTACTTCAGCAAAAAGCTATTGACCAGAAGCATTCTGAGAAACTAAAAAACAAATCCAACTTATCAGGAAAGGAACAATCATTCTTGGTTAACAACATTTTCTGATCACAAAAGAGGCAACCAAAAATGAGCCATGATTGCACAGAAACTTGTGAACAAAAGAAAAATATGCTGCATGATGAACATTTTCACACTGCATTAATACCAACAATAATAGAACAAATAATGAAGGATAAAGATGGTAAGATAACTCTTAGGTCAAAACAATAATGATATAGTTTCATGATATTATGAATCGATGAGCCAGGAACACCGCCTACAGATGTTTGAACAACCGGAAAAAAAATAAAAAATAAAAAATTGAATCAACATATCTTATGGCATAAAACTAACGAAAAAATATGCCAAAGAAAAGCTCAGAAGAGTGGATTGGGATGCTGAGCGGAAACACTTCTCTGGATGCAGGAACAAATGTTGAATCTAAAACGGGAAGCTCTCAAAGGTTATATATTACATATAATAGCAGAGAAAACCTCAATGACTCCACGAAAGCAAAAGTCTGAATCTAATGAACATAAATGATCTCTACAAGAAATTCACTCAATAGAACGTCATTAACATTATCTTGAATTACTGTATGTTGTGAGATGCTCAACCTAGAAAATGCATATCGTCATGTTTTAAACATGGTACAACATTCATCTTCACACTAATATCAATTTTGTCATCAATCACTTAGGCAGGTTACAACTTTATACCTAGCAGTTATTGAGATCCTCCGAGTTCTTAGCATAAGTTGGTAATGTACAAAATAAACAATAATGCGAGTGTAAATCTACTATCTCCAAAAATGTTTAGATGATTATAATATTATTGACATTCACGACTTACCAAATGCAATGCAGAGTTGAATTATCAGATATCATGCGTCAATTATAAAGCTTACAAAGGTTTTCATGATTAGATTTGCAAAATTTAGTCAAAGACCAGTTCAGAACTTTTCATTCCCAAAAGTATGATAAATAAGCCCCTTTACCACAGAACAGAAACCAAAAAAGAATCCAGAGATCTTAGAAATAAATGGTGAACAAGGTACAGCAGATATTACATCGAATACAAGATCTCCATATGGAGTTCAGTGATACACAATTAAAAAGACACAAACAGAACCAAGTCGTCCAAAAATTTCCTCTAGAATATAAGGATCTCACAAGCAATTGTTTTGTAGATACCAAAAGCCCTGAAGTGTTCAGGATTAACTCCTGAAATGTGAGGGAAGGATCAAGAAAACAAGTTTACCTGAGACAACCTTGCCTTCACCCCCCCCTCCTACAAAAAGCAACAACTGCAATAACATAACTTAATTGCAGATAGCAAGTTTTCCAGTGCATTCATCTGCCACTCCATAGTCGAGGCTGATTTCCCTTAAAGGCGGAATATTCTCCATAGCAAACAGCATGAGATGAGGGAAAGAAACATTATTGTGATCATAGAGCACTGGTTGCACAAATACATTAGGACTTGAGCTGTGGCTGATGTAACATGCTACATTCCTCAGTCTTGAAACATCCATAGCAAAATCCAAAGGTGGAATTTGGGGATATGTTGGACGCTGATAATCTGGGCATATATCTGATAAGTCACCCCATTCGGCCCATCTTTCACTAAAGCGACCTGGATAAACCAAACTATCTCCATTCATTGTGAGAAGTTGAGCTTGTTCCCTTGTGAGAATGACTCCAGTAAATTCACATATAAATGCACCAGCCTGGATCAAATCCAATGATCTGACACCCCAACCGGTCTCTCTCGATCTAAAGACCTCAAATCTATTCCTTACTCCTTTTTGACTGACCCGATTTTTGCAAGAAGGTGGACATTTACAATATGGTCCACACTCAAAAACAACTGGTTTTCCCTTCACCAAAATCCCATTATTGTCATATGCAAAATCTCCCCCATTTTTCAGTGAACAAAAGCAACGATCAAAACAGCCACCCACACAATCACATCCAGTTCCTGTCAGACCATTGTTGTGCACATAAGATGGAAACATAGTAGATGCAAGATACTCATAAAAGACAGGTTCATTGTTCGTATCTACATCGTTGAACAGGAAAACAGGTACTCTTTCTTTCTTCAATGAAAGGTCCAGACTAACATAACCCTTTGGCCTAACCTCCAAAGGCCTTGTCCGAAGACTAGCAGCAAACTTAAGAATGGAACTGCCCATCTCTGGTTGATGTGGGATTCTGACAAGCTTATACTTAAATACCCCAAATCCAGACTTGCCCACATCAAACCAACAATTAACAATTCTGTACAAACCATCATAAACATATACCTTACCACTAACACTGCCCTCATATCTGAAGCCACGAATCACCCTCACCTCAATTCCATAGTTCATACTTCTCTCCAAAGCCAAATTCCCACATTCTAGCTTCTGATTCATGCATTGTCTGTTATTCTTGTCTTGACCACCATGTCCTGTATATACAATCTCCTCTCCAGTGTCCTCATCATCCTCATACCCACCTGAAACAATCACACTCGTGGCGATGGGCTCTCCATTCGAGCTCTGGCTAGCTGGAAGATAATCAATTCCAGCTTGAGGCTGCCCATGTAACCCAATCACACATAATTCCATCCTGAAAAAGAACACATCACCAATTTCGATACCCGGGATGGGCCCAACTATCCTCTTATCACGATTAAGCCATAAATCACGCTCCCTGAGCAAGGAAGACGCCTTTATATCTCCTCTAGCCCTCCTATACGGAACTTCCAAGCTCCTGTTTTTCTCACCCTCAGCTATAGATAAAACCCGAATCGAATCATAAAGCAAACGAGTCTTTCTAACTATATCCCGAAAATATTGAATATCCTCATTGCTAAGATCAGTAACACGCACTAACTCACCTGACCTCTGAGTGTACTTTCTTTTCGGGGCGGAATTCACAAGAGATGTTTCATTCTGAGCGCCGACAAGCTGGGTCTCGTTCTCAGGATTGACAACCACAAGCGCTCTTGAGTAATCAGGGCTCTCAGGATCAGCACCAGCACCGTCTCCACCATTTTCACGTCCTTGAGCAAAAGCATTCCGGAACATTTCAGTGATTCTGCAAAACTCCGAGTACACATTAGACGAATCTGTCGAAGGAGAAGGTAGGGATTCTGAGTTAGACATGGGGCTCGGAGCACTGGGAGGAACATTGATTCCGGGAGGTGGGTTTAACACAATGCTCGAACTGGAATCGAAGCTGTTCTGGTGACTAAGATAATAAGGGCTAGATGAATTGAACCGCGGCGAACGAAATTCATCCAAGGGTTCATCCAGTGGCTCAAGTTTAGGTTCTTTTTTAGGGATAATAAAAGGGGTTGCCGGATTCTGACCGCCGGTCGGTGAGGAAGACGACGAAGGTCCCAGCTGAAGATTCAGGTCCTCAGAAACTGGGATTAGGGAACCCATTTCCCAAATTTTTCGTCTTTCCCCCCCTCTCACCTAAGAATGGAAAATTCAAAGATTAGTTCAACAAACTTTCTTCCAAAAGAATTGGGTTTTTGGGTTGGGAGGTGGAGCAAAATGGGATTTCACGACATCAGAAAATACTTTCAAGAAGAGGGGATTCGGGGAAAAATTTGGGTAGGGTTTTGGGAAGAAGGTGTGTGAGTGTGTGTCTGTTCATGGAGACTGAGGAAATTTACAGAGACAGAGAGACAGGAACTGTTGGCATTGGAATTGGAATACAGGAAAAAAGCTTTTTTTTCTTTAAGAAATGAATGAAATGAAATTTTAGCAAAAGAGATGCAGGAAAGACAGTAATAACCGGCCGTTTCGTTCCCACAATTTGGCAGAACTGCCCTTCTTGAGATCAACAAAATGGTAAATAAGATTTAATATAATAATTTTTAATAACAAATTGGCCACTTTTTTATAATTTAAATGTATATTTTATATATTTATTTTAAAATTTTGTACATACATTTTATAATTTTTTTCATGAAAAAGATTCAATATATACACGTAACTTTATCTTGATAATAATAAACCTATAAATGATTTTTCTAAATGAATTTTCTCTAGTAAATAGAGAAATGAATTGCTTCTCAAACATTGGTAGAAAACATTTTTTGGTGGTTTATTGGAGGTGACAATGTACAAAAATCACTCGCAGAAATTTCCTAATATTGGAAAAACAATTTCTGAGGTGATATGCTCTTCAAGAATATGCTTACACAGTTAATGAGACACGTTTTGGATCTCCTATGTCACTTTTTGTGCAATTTTTTATGAATCTTTTTTATTTAATACTAGATTTTTGACAAAATAGCATGCGAAATTATAATTAGATGAGTAATTAAATATCTTAAATATTTAAGATCTTTACGCTATATATATAGGCAAAAGATCTCTTACACCATAATCTTACACCACTTCCAACATCATTCACTAAGATTTTGACACATGGTCCTGACGGGTCATCTAATGGTGAGTAAGGGTATTAGTAATTTTTTAAAAAAATAAAACAATAATTATATTAAAAAAATGTGACAAATTTTATATGGTGGTTATGAAAATGTTGTAGGATTGTGGTATAGGAGATCATTAGCTATAATATATATATATATATAATGAGAAAATCATAGTGAATCGGATCTTTTGGAAAACTTGTGGTATTATAATGCGACGTATATTCTTATAATAAATACTAACACACTATCAAAATAATAAGTGAACCTTAACGAGTAAATGTAAGTGAACCTTAACGAGTAAATGTATGTAAGATATTTTTCCAGCACGAATTCGGATTAGTCAATGACTCCGAACATCGAATGCGTAATATACCAAAAAAATATTTTCACATATTTTTTAGTTTAATTTAATGTAATTTAAAATTATTAAAATTATATGTTAAAAATAATTTTTTTAAAAATTAAAACTAATACTTAATTTTAAAAAATAAATTTATTTATCATCCAGTTACCAACTATAGTAATTATGAGAACAATTTTAGATTGTTAATATGATATTTACTCACAATAGGTCCTCAATTATTTTATCGAAATTCAATTGGTCAGTGCTTACCCGAACATCAATTGAGTTATAATATTTTTATTTTCGCGCACGATTGTAAAAATTTAAATAATTGCGGCAAAGAAAAAACTACGCCATAATTATATTTCTTTATGAAATTAAAATAAATGTATTATTAAGCTAATAAATTTGACAAAAGTAGGACAAATCTTAATCATATTCTAAATTTCGAACCACATTTTTACTTCAATGTAATTTGAGGGGTTCACTACAATTAAAATTAGCAATTGAAAAATTATACTTCCTCTATCCTAAAATAAGTGTTATTAGACAATTTATACATAGTTTAAGAAACTCTTACATAATGTAGGTAAATTATTAGATTATCATCAACCTACCCCATTAAAGAAATAGTTGTCATTAATGCTATTTTCTTTCGAGGATAATTTTAGAAAAGTTAGACAAAAAGTGTATTATAATCCAAAATGACACTTATTTTAAATTTTTTTTATTTTACTAGAACGTCACTTACTTTTTTCATAATGAAAATAGTAAAAATTGAAAATGGATCAAACGAATTAGTCCCTTCCCAAAACGAAATTAATTGCGAGTTAAAAATTTCTCATGTGTTTGTTCTTACATATATTGGAAACCAAAATGATGCCTTGGTAAAATGTGATACATGATTAGATCTTTTTATCAAAAGATTTATATTTTTTGGGACACAGAAGATATAAGGTATACTCAATATTGATAACCAATATATTCATCGTTGATTCGGAGATAATGAGGTGGGACTCACTGCCAATAAGCGGTGGTAGTGCACCTTGTCATATATGGGACCCACCAGCATAGATGGTAGAGACCCACTACATGTGTAAGCGGTGAATTGTCAACCTATATATAAAGAGTGAGTTTGGTCACTTCTCACACGTGAAATTTTGGAAGTTTCGTTTCACATGTGAAATGCTGTATCAATAATTTAAACATTCAATAATTTAAATGTATATATTATATATTTATATTAAAAATTTGTATTTGCAATTTATAATTTTTTTCATTAAAAAGATTCAGTATATACACGCAACTTTATCTTGATAATAGTAAACCTATAAATGAATTTTCTCTAGTAGATATAGAAATGAATTGCTTCTCAAACATTGATAGAAAATATTGTTTTGATGGTTTTATCGAAGGTGAAAATGTACAAAAAGCACTCGCACAAAATTTCCTAATATTGGAAAAGCAATTTCTGAGGTCATATGCTCTTGGAGAATATGCTTACAAGCAAACAAGACGCATTTTGGATCTTCTGTGTTACTTCTTGTGTGATACGTCATAAATTTTTTTCATTTACTACTGGATTTTTGACAAAATAGCGTGCGAAATCCTAATTAGATGAGTAATTAAATATGTTAAATATTTTAAGATCTACATGCTAAACATAGGGGCAAAAGATCTCATACACCATAATTCTACACCACTTCCAACATCATTCACTAAGATTTTGACACATGGACCAGACGGGTTCATCTAATGGTGAGTTAGGGTATTAGTAAAAATTTTAAAATGAAAAATAATAATTACATAAAAACAAAATGTGAAAAATTTTATATAGTGATTTAGGAAATTTTGTAGGATTGTGGTGTAGGAGATCCTTAGCCATATATATACAGAGTAGAAAATCATAATAAATCGGATCTTTTGGAAAACTTGTGGTGTTACAATGCGACGCGTATTCTTATAATTAATACTAACACACTATCAAAATGGTAAGGAAACCTTAACCAGTAAATATATATAAGGTAGTTTTACAAAATATATTTTGTCATATTTTTTAGTTTAATTTAATTTGATTTTAAATTATTAAAATTATATGTTAAAAATTTTTTTAAAAAAATGAAAATTAATATAGAATTAAAAAAAAGTTTACTTATTATCCAGTTACCAACTATAGTAATTATGGCAACAATTTAGATTGTTAATACGATATTTACTTGCAATAAGAGCCCAACTATTGTATCGAAATTCAATTAGTCAGTGCTTATTCAGGCATCGATTGAATTATAATATTTCTACTATCGCGAGCGATTGTAAAAATTTAAATAATGGCGGCAAAGAATAAATGATATAGTTCTGGTCACGTCTCCGGAAACTACGCCATAATTATATTTATTTATGAAATTAAAATAAATGTATTATTAAGCTAATGAATTTGACAAAAGTCGGACAAATCTTAATTAAATTCTCAATTTCGAACCACATTTTTACTTCAATGTAATTGTGAGGGGTTTACTACAATTAAAATTAGTAATTGAAAAATGGTACCCCCTCCACCTAAAATAAGTGTTATTAGACAATTTATACACGCTTAAGAAACTCTTACATAATGTTGGTAAATTATTAGACTATTATCAACCTACCCCATTAAAACAAATAGTTATCATTAATACTATTTTCTTTTGAGGATAATTTTGGAAAAGTTGGACAAAAATTGCTTTATAATCCAAAAATGACACTTATTTTAGAATTTTTTCATTTTACTAAAATGTCACTTACTTATTTCAGAATGAAAATAGTAAAAAATTAAAAATAGATCAAACAAATTAGTCCCTTCCCAAAACGAAATTAATTGCTAAGTCAAAATTTCTCATGTCTTCGTTTTTTATATGTATTGAAAACTAGAATCATGCATTGGTTAAAGTGTGATACATTATTAGATCTTTCTAGAAAGAGGTCTATATTTTTTGGGACAAAAAAAAAGTACTCCCTCTGTCCCAAAATTATTGTCCAGTTTGAGATTTCACTTTTAATACAATTTAAATTAGAAATGAAAAACCAAATTGGACAATAATTATGGGACGGAGGGAGTATAAGGTATACTCATACTATTGGTAAGCAACATGGGCATCATAAATTTTAAGATAATGAGGTGGGACTCACCACCCATAAGCGGTGGCAGTGACCTCGTCATATATGGGACCCACCAATATAGATGGTAGAGCATACATGTGAGACCCACTACATATATAAAACACTAAATTGCCGACCTATATATATAAAAAATGAGTTTCGTCACTATTCTTTTACATGTGTGAAATGTTGTATCGCTAATTTAAACATTCAATACTTTTATTTTGTTAAGTTTTATTTTTTTTTAAAGTCATCTATGTCCTTCACTTTTTTTCAATTTATGAATTCAATTCATTTCTTCATTTATTTTATACAGTAATATTTTTACTACATTAAAGTGCTAATTATTTTACTACATTAAAGTGCTAATTATTCGTGTCAAAAACTATTTGGGAAAATTTTTAAAAAGGGCATCACAAAGATCAATATTATTATTAAGGGTATCTTTAAATTTTATGATTTTTACAAATTAGATAAATACAACTAAATTTTTCTAACAATTTAAAGACTATTTTAACCTTCCTATTACCACATTAATTTAACCCATTCTTCTTCTCCAGTGAACACTAATCGACCTCTCTCTTTCTCAACGAAAAGAAACAAAAAAAAAGAAGCAAAAAACATTAATCGCTCTCCTCTAAATTCAGAGGGTTAGTCTAAATAATTAAATTAAACCAATCAATCCGAGTGGCCATGTTCTTTTAATTTGTTGATATCTCCTTTTCAGATTAGCTTTCATTGTCTTAATTTCTTGAGTTTTAATTGTGGGAAACATGAACCCCAATGAAAATCATGATTTTCATTAGAAATTTACAATCGTAAGAAAATCCAAACCGGTGACCTATATGCAGCAAGTTGTTTATTGCTGCAATGATTTCGATGCTTGAAATTTGTTCAATGAAAGGGCTTTTTTTTCCTTTCATTATTAATTTTGAGTTATGCAGTATAAAATCTATCATGCGCTTTATGATGTTACAACAATTTTTCAGCAAATGAAGAATAAAAGTTACAGTCATAGCTAGAACTAACTGATTAGAGAGCATAGTTTTATAGAAAGAAAAGGAAATAAAAGATTATTACTACTAGTAAAGGATAAACTAGTAAGATGAAACATTAAAATTATTTTTATAATCATAAAAATGGTAATGACGTTAACGATAATATTCATTTTTTCGACGCCCTTATTAATAATTCTTCTAAATTATTTCAATTTTCTAATTAAAAATATATAACATCTGATGAGTCAAAAACATGCACTTGGATCATAATTCATTATTGGATCCAAAACTACCCTTTGGAGGCTAATTGGGCTGAATAGGGGCCCTAAAATAAGCCTAGCCTATTAAGGCCCATGAAATATTTCAAGAAATATTTTCCCATCTTATCTCTATATATACCTCTATTTTGTGAAGTGGAGACTAAGCTCATTCGACTCCCTTCTTAGCTCAAATGGTTTATTTCTCTCACTCTTTATCCTGACTAGATCGTCAGAGTGCTAACCCTTGATTTGCACGCCACAGGTCCATAGACACCGTTAACTCTTCAACCCATCGGATTTTGCCTTCGTCAACATCCACAAAGCCAACTTTCCAAACCTGTTTGAATTACTCCCTTTTATTTATATATTCCTTTTGGTATAATTAATCCTTAAAGAATTTATCAACATTTCTCCACATATGTGAACTAAAAGAATCTTTAAAGAATTTTAGTTGTGAAATCCTCTTCGTCTTCCTTCATTTTTTTTTGGTTATAAAAGAATTTCAATTCTTTCTTTGTTATAGTCTTCTCATTTTCTTCATTATTATTGTTGATTAATTATCTTCCTTATATCTTACTGTTTCAATACCATTAGACAAATCCAAACCTTTTCCCATACCATTTCCTCTTGAATGTTGACCAATAAAAGTATATAACTATATATAGACGGTTGTGATGTAGAAGAAAGTTGTATTGTAGTGTCGGGTATAATGCACATTTCTCACTCTTTAATATAAAAAGTGTCAGATTGCACTATCTTCCAAATGTGATATTGGTTTTTTTTTTTTTTTCTTTTGCACTCTTTTTAATAGCATATAATACTTTCTACTATTATTTCAATTTTCATAAGTATGTACTACTTTAAGTTTACTATAACAAGTGGTTTTGAAATAATGTCAAATTTTGTGAAGTAACACATTAATCCATGATCTCTTTAGGAGAAATAATTTTCACAAATATTTTGAATTACTTCTTATCCCATATAAATATAAATATATTGTATATATATATATATATATATATATATATATAACAGACTTGAAAATTGTATCTTAATATATACTACATGTTAGTATTTTGTTTAAGAAATATATTACATTATTAAAGACAACTTTCAAAAAATGTAATTCTTTCTTATCCTCCCGGGTTGTCAATTTCCGACACGACGACACGATTTACAAAGACAACTCGACACGACACGGCACGGTTAATCCCACACGACACGACATGAGACGATTTACAGAAATACCTTCCGGTTCTTAATATAAGAGATTTTGATTTGTCCTAAATTAACCTAGTACGCATTTTTAATTGACAAAAAAATCTTAAAAATATTTCATAACAATCAAGAGAATACAACGAATATGAAAATATATTTTTAAGGTTTTTTAGTCAATTAACAATGTGTATTAAGTGAAATCTAAAATAAAATCAAAATACTTTATATTAAAGACAGGAGGTAGTACTTAAAAGGTTCACAAAAGCCAGTGTTCTTTACATGAATTTTGAAGGATTGTCGTGCACATATGCTATCAACTATGAACAATCCTTCATAACCTACAAAAATTAGAGAGAAAATAATAATACACTTAATCTTATTAATGCGTAACTGTGGAAAGGATCGTTGATCCAATTTCAATAAGCCTCGAAGCGGTTTAGGAAGCCCTTTTAAATTTTCATAACGCCTAGTGAGACCGTTGGATGCTTGCTTGGAGAGTCTGTCTGCAAGGTATTAGCTTCACTCTAGTGATGTCTGGTCGCGCATTGCCCAGTCTATCTGTAGATTTTAGAGATGTTTATATTTAAAATTTTTTTTTTTGTATTTAGAGCGACATATTTTAGAAATGTTTGAAGAATTTAGAAATGTTTTATAAGTGTGATCATAGAAGTATTTGTATTTAACAAAAAAAAAAGAAATTGTATTTCGCCATGTATGTTTTAGAAATGTTTTATAAGTGTTACTTATTAAATATAAATAGACTTAATCGAATATATGTGTTGAAGTAAATGTTAGACAAAATATAAAAGCATCCTAATAAGTTTAAATATTAGTAAGATGATTTATTGATGTCTTCCATTGGTCGTGTCAAATCAATACTTAATTCTGGAGATTTTTAATAACTTTGTAATAAGTTTCATCCGAAGGGTATACGTTTAAAACAAAATTGACACTTTGTAACAAAAATCTAATTGATCAATTCAATTTAGACTCCATAATTAAGAAAAAAAACCACTCTAATTGAACGAAACATAAAGAATTTTTTTTTTTTTTAAAAAAACGTGTCACGTAAAGTGTAAAGGAGGATTTAATAATTTAGTTATGGATAGACAAAAGGGCAATTTAGTACTTTTTTCATGTCACGTGGCAATCATAGGAGGTGTTTGAAAGGGGGGTTTTTATTTCTAATATAGTAGGATATGTATAATCTTGTATCCCGAGTGGTTCAAAATGTTGTCGATCTACCACTGTTTTATATCTATCTAAATGGTGACTTTGGAAAGATTAAAATTCATAGCTGTAATTTATATTAACAATATTCACTAATAAAATGATCAAATTAATTGAAAACACTAGTTTTTAGAAGACCTTGTTATGAAAACCAAATCATGTTTGGTAAAAATCATAACTGTAAGGATAGTCTTAATATTGAAGATAATAATCAATCAAGTGGACAGTGAAATTAACATCTAAACCACCATGAGCCCCAAGAGTTTGGATGCGTTTTACCTTTTCTAGAAAGTTTTAAGGTGGAGTTAGGTGGATCAACATGTTTAGATGCATCACATTCTATGGATCAATTCAGCGTAACGTATTTTATTATTTTATACTATTTCAATAGTATATAAATCTCAAAATTTAATATAAATTATTTAAAATTAAAGCATCTTAAAATTAAGTTTTGATGCATTCATATTACTTATCATTATGTTGATAGTTCTCAGTTCACTTCTTCTTCTTCTTCTTCTTCTTCTTCTTCTTCTTCTTCTTCTTCTTATATAGATACGATATAGTTACCTTTACAAATGCTCACAATATATTATATATAGTGTGAATGTACGAGGCTCTCACGTGAATTGTACTAAGATCAGGAAGATTTTGAAAGAGAATTAAAATTTCAAAGAAATATTATTGAATCTAATCGTGTCACTTCACGATAAATATGTTTAAGCATATTTTATGCATAGACATGGCATTTGCTTTAAGCCTTAAACCTCAATATTTAGAGTGATATATAATGAATATCTCCTATCAATTGCGGCCTATATTCATAATATTATTTTCTCTTTATACTATTACTAATAAATTTATGTGTAATACACAGACAACAAGAATGTAAATGAAACTATTAACAAATTCTTGTTTTCACGCCAACAACAAATAGAACAATCATATTATTAGAGATGAAATATCTTATTTACATGTTTTGCTTAATTACTAATAACAACTGGTTGAATATTTTTGGTTTTACCTCAGAAAGAATACATTATGATCATTGATGCAGCCCCATACACACACATATATCTATAAGCTAATATAAAAGCCACGCTTGGCCAATTTATTTTTTACAATCTGATTGGTCGAGTGATCGTTATATGACCCTCACTTATACATCATCTTTTCTAATTAATGGCAAGACAGTAATTGAAATTTTTGGCAAAACCCCCCTTTGCCAAAACTGACACACATTGATCCGAAGCCCCCCTATGTAAACCAAATTCTGACGGGTCTGAAGCTCCGGTTGCTTCATCTATTGCAAATTCCAGAAATTTTTTCCTTAACTATATTTCCTTATATATACCTGGAAAAAAAATAAACCTTCCAAAAATTTTGTGGACAAACTTATATGTCCCGAATTTTGGAAATCCGAATCAGGGGTAAACTCGGATTTCCGAAATCTGAACCCCTCTAAACTCGGATGAGGAAAATCCGAATTTGTGTTATGTAAATCCGATATTAAGTTAATGACAGAAATTAGTGTAATTAATTTAAATCCGAATTTTTCAAATCCGTATTTATGAATAAAATATTAATTTTCGGATAGAAAAAGAAATGTGTTGAAAAATTAAATTTGGGTAAACCCGAATCATGATAATCTGAATAAATGTATATTCGGATTACCGTAATCCGAATTTCCTCTGTTTTCTGCAAACTGGTAACTCCCAGTTGGCTATATATTCGGATTTGCGAAATCCGAATCCTTTACAAAAAGTCTGGGTTCGGATTTCGTAAATCCGAGCCTATGTCAGAACTGAAAAAAAAATGGGACTGGTTTTAACCCGTCCAAAACCTGTTTACAGCACCGACAACAATGAAACATTGGAAAGCATAAATTTAATGGCAACAAAATAATAAACGGCATTCGATTAACAACGAAACAAATCAAGTTTCAAACCAAAATCAATTCAAAAATTACTTTAAATGTGCAAAATACATCAAAGGTCTCATTTTTTCCCTTTTTCTTTATTATGCGCATCCGGAGTGTATTTATTTGGACCCCGCCGGTTCTTGTCTCCCCTCTTAAGATACGTGAGTATTGAACCCTGTTGTGGTTGCGACTGTCCACCAAACTGAGTCTCGGGTTGGGGTTGGGGTTGGGATTAGGACTCCCCATGGTGAGAAATAGGACTCCCGGTTATGATTGCGACTGTCCACCAAACTGAGTCTCGGGTCCACCAAGGTCAAGCTGAGTCTCGGGTCCACCAATGTCTTCAAATTAAGTCTCAACCTGGATGTGAGAGCCTCGAGAAGAATGTGCTTGATCCTCATTTTGTTGACCCTCAGTTTGTTGTTGCGATGTCCGAGGGGGGATTGAGACCTTTTTCTTTCTTCATCCTCCAATCTTATCTCTCGACCACGGTCTCGCTTTTTTACCCGGCGGAGGTTGTGAGGGCAAAGATGATTCTTCATCAACCAGGATTTGGGTATCCTCCACGTCCATCTCATCATTTACACCCAGGGTTAAAGTAGCATGTGTTTGATTGATGATATCGTTCAAATGCTTGTCGAGTTCTTCGTCTATGAGATTCTCATCTTCTCATTTTTCTCTAAACTTCTCGGAACTCATGCGAATGTTGTTTAATATTTCACCCTGAAAAAAAATTAGGACGTTAATTAAGAGAGTAAAATTTAAAAAAAAACATAAAAAAATAAAAGGAAAACATAAGAAATAAAAAAAATATATAGAATGAACTTACATATAATTTCACTCGGCTCGAAGAAGGCTCGTATCCTTGAGGATCATAATTTTTGGATTGGATATCAGCCTGACAGTGTTCAACATGAACCATTCATAGTACCCCTCATATACGGAGCCATGGTCTCCTTCCTCCAAATCTCGTTGCACGTACTCTTCTCTCCTATTCCAATGACGATGTACTGCGGAATGATGATCCACCCAATTGTTGCTAGGATACCCAGACATACTGTGAACGTGATCGAAAAGAAATGTTGCGTTATCTTTAATCATAGAGCGTTTGGGAACATCCTGTATGTATCCAAATTGTCTCACAACTCTGCCCAACTCGTGGGATTCCCTAATAGCCCAACAGAACATCCAATACCTGGTCGTCCAAATGGCTTGGCCTTGTTTACAGAAATCAGAGAGTCTATGAAGGACCTTTGCATATGGTTGCCACCAAAACAGCACGAAAAAAATTTATTTAGATGGTATAACCGGAACGAAAAGAAATTCAAAATAAATATAAATACCAAATTAAGTACTTACATCTTCAACACGCAGGCTTGTTAAATGATCTCTAAAAGGTGGGGTGTTGCTCCTTGGGGCGTCTCCGTAGGTGTACCTACATTCCCACCTTAATGAACAAACACGAAGAGGTACATTTGAATTAGTAAAAAAGATGAATAAAAAACAAATAGAAATGAACATTGAGTTATTTTGAAATGAAAATACGTACCACTGAGCTAATGGAGCGGTCTCATCAATCAAATAATCTACTCCTTTTCTTTGTGGCGCGATTCTCTCGATCCGCTCATACGCCCATACCTAGTAAATATCAATAATAATGTTAAAACTTCAAATTATAACGTCAAAAGCAAAAAACAATTATAACACCAATTGAAAACTAATACGTACCTGTAGCAAATATAGACAGCTAGTGGCGTCGTGCATGGTGTACTTTGATGCCTCGCATACCCGTAGTACAAACCAGCCAAGAAGCCGATCCCCAATCAGATCGACTACACCGATCCAAATCCTCAACCTGGGCCAAGAATTGCAGATTGACAGTGTTTTGCGTCTTGTTAGGAAACATGAAACTGCTAATAAAATGCAGTATAAGTGTCCGGGCCCTTTGCTCGAATCGCTGGACTGTGGAATTCTCAAGGAGTCCATGGCCCATCTCATCCTCGAAAATACCAACATTGACACATTGGCCATTTACTTGGGCTGGCCGGAATCCCAAATAAGTCTCACATCGATCCTGCCATTCATCTGCACTTCAGCTAACTGTCGTCCCGTACACCGGGTCACCATCCACCCGAATACCAAAGAGGACCTCGACATCCTGTAGTGTCACAGTCGCATCTCTGAAATTGAAATGGAAAGTGTGAGTTTCTAGCCTCCACCGTTCCACCAACGCGGTAATGAGACCGAGATCCACTCTTTTGTAGCATACTCTCATTATCCCCTCAAAACCGGCTCTCTTAATGACTTCCTTAACCTCCGGTGCCGTATCTTTGTATATCCCCCAAAAATCGCCATCGTATCCACGGTCCTTGAGGCGGAATGTTTTAATGTTGTGCATCTTGTTCTCATAGACAGCTTGGGACCTATGCTTTGTTTGACGATGTAGCATTTTATCTTGTATCGGCCCCGGGTGAAGATGTTTAGGTTGATATTCATATTGCGAGCCCGATGCCTCCTCCGCCATTTCAATCCTACACAAGGCAACCAAAGAAAACATCAATGCCCTAACTCATTATTTGGCCAAATTCAACACAAACCAAACTAATACACAATATCAAAACAACTAACACCAATACAACTAACACTATATCAAAACAACTAACTATATGGCAAAACATTGCAATACAACTAACACCAATCAAAATATGCAAAAAAATGATGCACTAACCACAAAAAAAGCTAATACCACATTCGGATTTCCCAACTACATATTGCACAACTACATATTGCACCACATATATACACACCGCTCCAAAAAAACTACACTACTTAGCATCATTTAACTACATTCGGGAAAAAGAAAACAAACACTTTCAGATTTCCCAACTAACTATATTTCAAAACATTGCAATACAACTAACACCAATCCAAATATGCATAAATATTCATAATTCACAATTTACAATTCCAAATTCACAATTCATAATTCACAATTCACAATTTCAAATAGCTACACTAATCAAATCCAACATAAACCAATTCAAAATTCACACACCACAACAATACACATTTGGGGAAAAAAAAACACTACATTCGGATTTCTGAAAAAATAAATTGAAAAACAAAAAATCAAAGAGAAAAAAACTTACCGGGAGTGGAGGGAGTCGCCGAGACAGGAGGGAGTCGCTCGGAGTGGAGAGTCGCCGGGAGGAGTGGAGGGTCGCCCGGAGGAGTGGAGGGAGTCGCCGGGAGGAGTGGAGGGTTTAGTTTTAGGGTTTTTTTAAACCGAGAATTGGGAGAAAAATGAGAGGGGGAAGAGTTGACTGGCTATATATAGTCCCGTAAAACTCAGATTTCTGAAATCCGAAAATACTACATTCGGATTTCAGAAATTCGAATCTCCCCTGTTTCTCCTCAAATTGCACACTCTCGGATGCTTTCCTCAATTCGGATTACCGAAAGCCAAACGTAGTACAAGATGCAAACACCTGGATTTCGGAAATCCGAGAACTTTGCTGCAGGAAATCGGCCCACATTAGGATTTCAGAAATCCGAATCTCTCCTGTTTCTCCTCAAATTGCACACTCTCGGATGCTTTCCTCGATTCGGATTATCGAAATCCGAACGTAGTACAACTTGCAAAAATCCGGATTTCAGAAATCTGAGAACTTTGCTGCAGGAAATCGATCCTGTTTCAGATTTCGGAAATCCGAACGTAATACAAAACGCCTACTTTTGGATTTCAGCAATCCGAATCCTATACAAAACCTTAAAATGAGCATTTTTATTTTTTGCACAATCCCAAAACCTGTTATCAGCAACTAGTATTTATTTCATCACAATCACAGCACCAGCACCAACAATTTGATGTTAACATTACAATCCGAACAATTCAATGTTAACACTACAATCCGAATTTATCAATACAAATATTTATAGAACATCTAATTAAACAGTTGTCATTCCAAATAACTTGCAAGAACACTTAATGACCCTCAATTCCAGCTGTCATTCACAGGTCTTCTATCTACTCCTGAGTGTGAGTTAGGACAAGAATTGGCATCATGACCTTGTTGTCCATATCTCCAACATCCCCCCCCGGCTCCAACGTCCCCTGTAATCCATTTTCATTCTAGGTCTCCTTTTTTGTCTTCTTCCCGGTCCCGCATGCAACACAAGACGCTCATAATTCGGAATGATGTTCCAATTGACCGTCGGCCATTGTTCCTCATCGAGAACTGGAACAAAGCCCGTGTAATCAAATTGTCTACGCTACGCTGGAAGGCGCCACACACTAAGGTATAGATCAATAGGCCGATCCCCTTTTCTCCAGCAAACTTGGAGTGCGTGCGTACAAGGCATCCGGTACTCTTGCCACTTCCTGCATGAACACCTATGTTCGTCGTAGTTCACCGTATGCAAAGACCCACCCCTGCCACTTAGCCATGTTGGAGTAACAGCCCGCCACCTAGCATCATTACCATCGAAAGGGGTGGCTTCAAAACTGGCTGCTTTGTCATTCATTTTCTCGTATTTTTCCATAACTCAGGAGGGATCGGTGTCATGCAATTTCTCGCAGACAATTGTTCTTCTTTATAGAATTTCACAGTTTTGCGAAAGGTTGCATCGATCAAGGCTCTAATTGGTAAAAACTGGATCCCTTTCAAAGTCTTGTTGTAACTCTCAGAAATGTTGGTTGTCGCTAAGCCCCAACGGCGAAGACCGGCTTTCAATTGAGCCCAGTTACTCTCTCCAATCCCTCGAAGATACTCCCATGCAGCAGGTTTGAATTCAATAAGCACTGCCCTCATACGGTTGTATTTTACTCTTCAAAGCGTCGTGCCCATCTTCCAACATAACCGCTTAACGTTTTTGCTATTATATCGCGACACAAGATTGCTGCGAACGTAGCGGAGGCAAAGAAGTGGCCACCATCACCTAAATCACGCCATTCATCCATATGTGACATTGCGCTCAACAACCCTGCATTCCAGTCGACACTTACGATTCTATCATGCACAACCCATAACCTCAAATTCCTCAAAAAAAATGTCCAACTCTCTACTGTCTCCTCATTCACAATCGCAAATGCAACCGGTAAAATGTGCTTGTTTGCAGTATAGACCACCGCAATAAGCAATTTACCCTTGTATCCACCACGCAAGAAGGTTCCATCAATACAAATGACCGGTGAACATTCAAGAAACGTCGCAACCATTGGTGAAAATGACCAGAAGACGTATTTAAATGTCCTATTTCCCCTGCTCCAACCTTCTTGTCCCTCCTTCTATTCCCACTCTACTACAGTCTCAGGATTAGTGAAGTTAAGCATAGCGATATACCTACACAACAAACAAGTCATAGTTAAAATATTTCAATACATGTGACAAAAAAAAATTATTAAAAATATTTCAATACACGGATAAAAGTTGATATTTACCGTGGAAGTTCTTTGAAATTCGAGGTCCAATCACCATAGACCGCTTCTATGGCTTTCCTCCTCCCGTGTCACGCCTTTTTGTATGGCACATCTACTTTTAATAAGGTCTTCACATCTTTCTGTGCCGAGGCTACTGTATAATCGACGTTGTCCTCAACCTTTCTCCTGATGAGTCTAGCAATCAAAGACGTGTCCACACACCGATTGTCATTATCATTCACGGGAGTCATGCAATTATGTGCATCATGCCATCTCACAATTTCATGAAGGCCGTGAGCTTTCAAAGACACACGCATCTTCCACTCACATGGTGGTTCACCATCCTCACTTCCCACATTTAATGTTCTAGACCGCACTGCCCATGTTGTTGGACTACTCGCGGCGATCGTATATTCTCTTTTATGATGGATGTTCCATAATTTCACAGCATGCTTTGCTTCTGATTGGGATTTGAAACAAACATCAATGTCCATTCCTTCGGGCGTCTCATCCCACATCTTAAGAGCAAACTCATCCTTGTCCACACATGAGGCATCCCATTTCCCCATCTTACTATATACATGGCGTCGGGACAATGGATTACAATCCCTTTCCTCATTTTCCAACTTTTCCTCATCACTTTCTTCAAAATCACTCTCTCCGGAGACATCACAGTCTTTTTCGCTTTTGCTTGGAGCTATGTAGTCGGGATCCGACTCTTCCCGGTAGTCATCTTGTGCAAATAAATGTATCTCTTCTTCATCACGGTTTCGAGAAGTACTAGCACGTTTCTCCCTTAGAAAACCACCAAATGACATGTTGTTTTCCAAACTCGCTTCTCTTTCTTCATGAGTGATATCTTCCAAATCTATGTATAAATCCAAACATGACATTGGATCTATACGGTTCATGAACTCTACATGCGAATCATTCTTGATCTTCACTACACGCCTACCACCGGGACTATCGAAAATCAAAGAAATGTGGAGTTTCACGTGTGCTGGATCTGAACCAAGTGTCATACAAATCTTACTAATCAATCCCTCATATGACAACCTTTCCTCAACAAATAAACCATGATCCGGCATATTCGAAAAAGTGTTGATACTACCATTCTCTATCACATACTTGCTTGTATGAAACAAATTAAGCATGTATGATACATTGCGTACCATTGATAACTATTTAAAAAAAATCAATATCTAATCATTTCTTAATAACAAAATCAATTAATACACCATACATACTCCATTCATAATTCAAAAAACCTATAAAATACTAAAATACTTATAAATCAACTTCCATATCTCATGAATAACTATGATTTCTCATCTCTAACCTAAAAATCAACACCTAAAACATCCAATCAACATAAACCCTAATCTATCATACATCATTCTAACAATCAAAATAACACAAAACTAAACTAAATAACATGGGTTTGCAATCTAACCTCTTTCAAATAACATTTCCCACGTATCTAGAGGCAAGAATGCATCAAAGCTCCAATTCGCCCTTGTTTGAGCTGCAAAACAAAAAATCCAACTCAGTTCTCATTCGAGAACTGTCTGATTTTTTTTTCTTTTATAGCACGATAAACTCGGATTCCGGATCCGAGTCCACCGTAATTTGGGTTTTCGAAATCCGAATTACGGTGGACTCGGATTTCCGGAATCCGAGTTTGGTCAATTCCAGATTTTTTTTTTCATTTTTTGGTCCTCCAATTTATGGCAAAAGGCTATTTTCACCAACCAAAATTAAAAGCAGTCGGATTTCCAAAATCCGAATACAGAAAAACGGATTACGGACTTCCGGTTTTTTGATTCAAAAATTTCGCGCCTCGATTTTTTTTTTCTTTTTTCTTTTTGAAAACTCGGATTTTGTAAATCCGAGTACTACTGTTTATTTAAGGAGTCCAGGTCCTGGACTCCTTATTTGAGTTTAAATATTTCGCGCCTCAATTTATTATTTTTTAATTAAATTCGGATTCCACAAATTCGAACGGTACTGTTCATTTAAGAATTTTTAAAAACTATTATTCAACAAAATTTATTTAATTATTATTTTATTATTAAATGGAGTCTCGGATTTCCGAAATTCGAATCGTTAATTTTAATTAGAACTCAGATTTCCGAAATTCGAATTGTTGATTTTAATCAGCACTCGGATTTTAGAAATCTTTGGAATATATTTCTATCTACAAATATTCTGAAAAATTTAAATTTGTTCACGTTTATTTTAATTAATTTTTTTTTGGGAAAAAGCCCCAAATTCCAGCCGGCGATACTCTCTTTCCGCCTCCTTTCTCTCGTCTCTTTATTCTCTTTTATCCGTCGACCTCCATAATCGATGAATTTCGGACGCTTCTATTCGACCTCCCTTTCCCAGTCATCTTCACGCTCCCCTCGGCCACCATTCACCGATGCTATCTTGCTCCTTCATCAGAATTGAAAAATTTTATAAATCGGATCGATTCCATTCTCTGATTCTTTCTCCAATCTCAGTATCTATGGATGCACAATTTAAATTGACTACGGTCTGAGGCATTATGGACTATGGAGTATTTTCTAATTTTCAAACACTCAACTAAATTTTTATCCTCAATGATGATGATGTATTAATTAACCAAAGGCTTGAACGAGAGCGGAAAATTTTGGCGGGAAGGACGAAAAGGAGAAGAATAATGGCAGAATCACGGGTTTCTTCGGATTCGAAATCAACCGACCGGAAGATGAAGCAGCTTGTGAATATGGGGTTTTCCGAGGCTTTGGCCGCCGAAGCCCTCAAAACCACTGGCGGCTTTGGTTTTATTCCCCTTAGGCTTCAATGGCATTGCACTGCTGGAGAATTGTTGCTTCCTCAATAAGCCGATGGCTGAAAATTCTGAACAACAGTCGAGGATATGTAGGTCTGAAGGTGCTCTTAAAGGTATGAATCTTCTGTAGCTCTGAATAGTTGTCCCAATTTTAAAAATCTTAGAGTTGAATCATTTAAGCAACAGAGGGAATTTACTGACATGGCTGCTTTTGTACTGCAATTACAAAAAGTTGGCCTAAATTTTTCTAGAGGTGTTGAATCTTATTTATTTTGACTATTGTATTATATAATTTGCATATGTATATTCGTTATAATTTACATATTTGAGTGGATGATAAAGCGATATTTGGGAGGAAAACTATATTTGGGACTTCGGCATTTAAATCTTACTTAGCCCACAAAACACTGCACAATAGTCAAATTTGTGTAAAACCTACCAGCCGGTGAGGGAGAAGAAAATGAAAACAATAATCCCCATTAAAATTCTGATTTTTCAAGTTAAAACTGGAGCCGCATGTTACCAATTACGGAGCAGCACAATTGAAATCATCGAGACCGATTCAATTCGATCCAACTTCAGAGAAGAAGATATATGCTATTTTTATGCTTATACTCTGTACATGTTTGTTGATTTAGGTCTTTTGTGCTGTTATGTTTGGAGTGGAGGACTGATTATAGTGGTAGGTCATATTTGCGTCTGGAGTTAGCTCTAAATAATATTTCAAATTTATTTTGATTAAAGAACTTGTTACGTTGTGTGTTTTTCATTAAGTGCATGTTTCATGTTGATTTTTCTCCCTGCTGTTTTGATTGGAAAAAGGAAATTCCTTTGACCATTGGGTTCTTTAAAGTTGAAATCTTTTTGGCGTTTTTGGCTTTTTTCCTTTTCTGAATTTTGGTTGAGATTATAGAAGTTTTTGATTGGAAAAAGGAAATTCCTTTGACCATTGGGTTCTTTAAAGTTGAAATCTTTTTGGCGTTTTTGGCTTTTTTCCTTTTCTGAATTTTGGTTGAAATTATAGAAGTTCATGGGGTTCCACCTCAAAACCAATTGCCATTAGGGGAGTAGCCCATGGTGCTTATATACTAACCCACCTCAAAACCAATTAACAATGAGGGAAGTAGCCCATGGTGCTTATATACTGATACAAAGTGTCTCCAGACACCAATGTGGGATAAATACTTCAATACTCTCTCTCAAGCCCAACGGGCTTGGACTAAATCACCAGAATCAGCCCATGGTACTTATATACTGATACAAAGTGTCTCCAGACACCAATGTGGGATAAATACTTCAATACTCTCTCTCAAGCCCAACGAGCTTGGACTAAATCACCAGAATCAGCCCATGGTGCTTATATACTGATACAAAGTGTCTCCAGACACCAATGTGGGATAAATACTTCAATACTCTCCCTCAAGCCCAACGGACTTGGACTAAATCACCAGGATCAGGAAATAAATACTTCAACACTCTCCCTCAAGCCCAACGGGCTTGGACTAAATCACCAGGATCATGAAATAAACCGTTGAATAACATTAAATCACCAGGATCAGGAAATAAACCGTAGAATAACATCACGGGCCGTGGAATAATGTCGCGGACTTAAATTGAGCCACGGAATAACATCGTGGGCTTAAAATCACCACAGATCGTGCCCGCTCTGATACCATATAGAAGCCCATGGGGTTCCACCTCAAAACCAATTGGCAATAAGGGGAGTAGTCCATGGTGCTTATATACTGATACAAAGTGTCTCCAGACACCAATGTGGGATAAATACTTCAACAGAGATTGAGGTTTGTCATTTGGGGCTTGGCTTATCTTAGGTTCAGGAAGTACCCAATGGTAGGGAAATGTTTCACGCTTTTCTTAGGTTGTTGGCTTCTCAGGCAGATTATTGCTGAATTTTCCTATTTCTGTTTGTGTTTTGATTATGCATGGGATATATATTTGGTATCACTGGTTAAGTCCTTAAGCATGTGGAGAACAACGCGATGAGGAAGTAATGGCGGCCGTACTGATGAGATGAACTAGGAGTCGAGTACTCTCCACCGCAATAAGGGCATTTTTCTTATGGATTTAACCAGCGATGCCTTTGGACAATTCCCAGTTCAAGAGTCTGACTGACAAGACCAATCTTGATGCCAACCTGAGCTCATCCCTCTCCGTTCTCTGGTCAGTCCCTTTTTCAATTTACTATTTTAATTGTTGCAATTGGTGGTTTTCAAAGTTGAATCAATTTCGTTGGAATTGGGCTGTAGATTTTATGTAGGAATAAGAACATTGAAGCATTGTATTGGGTCCATAAAGTTTGATGTTCAGAAGTTTGAGCTTTTAGGTTTAATACTATTTGAACTAAATGTCGCTTCTTTTAAATGGTTTTAGGCATGGATCTAAACTTAATACAAAAAGAAATTTAATCACTCTAATGTTTGCCACCAAACATGCTATATCCTTTACTCAGTTGAAATGTAGATCGACATGTCAGACTGCTCCTCTTTTTGGCTTGTGGAGCAAACAAGAAGGAATCAATAATTTCCTAATCTCGGGTTGTGTGACTACTCAGTTGGATTTAATGCTACTTCTCGACTTTGTGCTGCCGTCACTTTTTGTCTGTGCAAAGCAAGTTACCCTCTATGAAAACTTCTTAGTAAACTTCATGTGCTGCAACTTGGTGCAGCTCTTGTAGTCACCTTTGCAATATTTAAAGCTGCCATTTTCCTAATCAGATTAATGGGAATTAAAAATTATAAATTTTCCAGCAATCACAGCAATCGTTCTGATTTTAGCGACTTTGTTTCAAGGATTTTCTCGTGCTTTTACGCCTAACTGGTGATGCTATTGCTTTACTTTTAATTGCAGGTAATCAAAATGTTGCTATTGTTTTCCTTTAAGTTGTACACTCTGTTTGAATGGTGGATCAGAACTTGTCATCAGACCATCATAGCAACAATCTTCATAAAATATTTTGTTTATAAATGCACTTTGACTTGTTTGAAGAACACCTGACACAACAAGCCATGTATTGGTAGTTGCTTGGGAAAATTTGTATGCAGTTTGATGAAGCAGCTGTCTACTATTTTGTACCTTGATTGCCTTATTTCATTTTGCTACTTTTGACTGCAATATTGGATTTTGTTTTTCTATAAATCCTCATCCAAGCGGAAGACAATTGGCTGTTGTTAAAGTCGTGTGGCCTTTAATTGATGACACATTCTTCCTTTGCAGGACTGAGCATTTGATTGAGCGCGATACTTTGATCTTGTTATCTATAATTGCAGTTTTACGTCTCAGTTCAATTTGCAAGCTCCAGCCACCTTTGGACAAATAAGGCAACATAATAGCCTGCCTAGAAGCATCACTTTCTCTGTAGTGTTGTCGCACATGATAAGCACGAGGCCAACCTGCTAGCTGAGCAAATCAAAGTTCTCCGACCAGAACTGAAACAGAACTCAACAACAGAATGAGAAGTGATGGTCAATGATGTCATGGATGTTGCCATTAAAAACGCTATAGAAGGGGACGAGGAAGCGGAAGAAGCTAAAGATCTGGTTTTTCGGGTCCTTGATGAGATTGGAATCAACATCAATTTGTAGAGCAGGGCTGTTCGATAGCCAACTATCCCATAATGCAACTCCTCCAAGTTCAAGCTTCAATTTTCCAGCTTCAATAGCTTTTAAAGCAGACAAACCAAGAGTGGCAGCAAATTTCCCCGCATAAGACTCTGCAATAAAAAACAAAAAACAGAAGACTCTTGCAATGTTTCAATCCTATTAAAAATTTTCATCAAAAGAGTAGTGCCATCAGTTGCAGGTTCCATATTAATATTCATGAACAAACTATCATCTTCCACAAAGCTGTATCCAATTCCAACTGCAGAATCCTACATTAGTTTCTCAAAAAAATCCGCATGATTAAAATAAGCAAAATTTTCCAGTTAGGAAGTTTAGAATTTGAACAACTGCAGCATCACCTACCACAAAAAGAAGATCAGCTTTCTGTAACCATGCCGAATTTTATTGCTTCAAGGACAAATCTAGAGACTCGACGTTTTCGAAATTCCCAATCCAACTCCTGCAGCACCGTTTTTAAAGTTAGCAACCACAGAGGTTTTTTTTTTTTTTAATTTTTTTTTATTAAAAAAAATGCAGTCATAAATTAATCACACAGACAACTTAATTGCCTGAATGTGGAGATAACTTACAGGTCCATTCTAGAGCCAAAGAACGATTGTCGTGGTTTAGTTGGATCATGAACTCCGCTTGAACTTTTGTAGTACAACTAAAACAATTCATTATGCAAACATAAAAGAGCAACAAAATTAAATGAAGGATTTTACCTACTAATGATTTTCAAAATCTAATCTAATTTTTTTATTTAGATATTTATTAATTCATAAAATTACGACAACCTATTTTTTCTCAGGAGATTCTCGAAAAAGTATTATCTTATAAATTAATCAAATTATTTCATTAATATCGAATTATTCATAGAGTGCATCGCGCATCGTGCGACGAATGCTTAAATATATATATATATATATATATATATATATATATATATATATATGAAACATAGATCTAAACCAAACTTTTCGCAGAATTTAAAATTTTTATGAAGTAATTTCATCAACAAAAATTGGGATACTTTTGCATAAATATTATTTTATTTTGCCAGTTTTTTCTTTTTATTGAAGGTATACTAATCTATTCTAAGTAAATTAAATTAACTTTACATATTTTCATATCAACGTGCTTAATCTCACTTCCTAGATGTGTACTCCATATTTGCTATCAGCGCATGCTCAAGCCTCAATGACATGTTTTTTTCTTTTCTTCAAATGATTCTTATGTGGCTTCTAATCCCTCATTGAATTTGGATCTCCTAGCCCGCATTTTTTTGGATCATTGTTCCCATTTAACACAGAGAGAGGTTTTTTTTTTTTTTTCCTTCGGGAAATTTGTTATAAAATAAATATGAAGAACGGTGGAGAAAAAACAATAGATGAAGAGAACAAGTTGAGAAAGAGAAAGAGAGAATTGATATGTGTATTATTACTGCAGAGACTGCTCTCCTTTTATAGAGGATATGGATACAACGATAAGAATAAATAATAATAATATCTAACTAAATATTATCTCTGAACAGTTGATTTCTTGTATAACTCTTCTGACTTGTGGACATCCGCATTAAATATTTATAACACTCCCCCTTGGATGTCCATTTCTTGAAAAAATGCCTCGTTTAAACCTTTACCAGAAAAAAGCCCAGTGGGAATAAAAATCTAATAAAGAAAAAAGAATATATTTCCAAGTATGACACTGCCTCGTTAAAAACCTCGTCAAGAAAACCTATTGGGACAAAACCTTGATCAAGGGAAAAAGAGTACAACGTGGGGTTACTCCCCCTGTTGAGTACATCACTTGTAATCTTCTCGCGGCGTGCTAAGATGTTTACCAGTTTCATCAATGTTCAAATCCATAGTCGATAGATTTGCTACACAGTCACTTCAACTTCTCATGCAGGCGATCATTTTCATACCATGTTTAATCTTGAGTGATTTTGAATAGTAAAGATCCATATCCATTGTACCCCAGAGGTATCAATATTTGTGATATTTCAATGTCTTCAGTAATTGATAAAATAAACCGATACTTTATAAGTATAATAATGTGGTACTTCATGACCAAATTGTTTTACATTATTATTAGAAGGTCGACAAAGAATCTATACGCACATCAAGACTTTAATCAAGTATGCTCAACAGGAGTTAAATATAAAGATATTATGGTCAAACTAAGACCAAGATTCTATTCAAGTCAGCTTTCATTTTTCTTGCTTTAGGCAAGTAGTCCTTTTGAATTTAGCAACCTTTTGAACTTCTCTAATTTTGAAGTCTCAATAATGATAAACTCTATCTTAATTTTGAGGCAATTCAAACTCTATAATGAGTTTCGATAATATCCAGTCTTTTCAAACTCTTTAAGATTTTGGTGTTAACTGAGTTCTAATCACACATATATCATTATCATACATATACGATCATTTAAATGCATGAAAAATCACAACCAAATATAACATGTACTGACAAAAACAAATATAGAGACGAGTGCATAAATCAAAACATTCAAAGATATGAACCTAAATATTTGTCTAAACACATGAAGACACATTCGAATTACTTTCTCGAGAATCAGAACCATGTCCCTTATTGAATCCTTCAGGGATTTCATACAGACGTCATTATAAAATATCAAGTATCAAGTTTCAAGTGATCACTAATTTTTAATAGACGCATTTTTATTTCTTCATTTGTTGCCAGATATAGCAAAATAACAGAAGAGTTTTATTTCCATCCACCACAAGAGAATATATCTCCCTATGATTAACATCCGAACATTGGAAAAACTTGTGCAACAAGTTGGTTGCTCATTAATGTTTTGCACAATCACCCAATAACATTTAGTTGGTATATTACTTGTCAAAACTTCTAGTTTTTCAAGCAATTTCATTTTACCTATACATCTTCAAGTGTGTGTATTGCGTCTTTTCATTTATTATGTCTAATAAGTTTAACGTCTGCACTCACAACCGACTATTATTTCATAATCCTCATTTTCATTTTACTAACTACTGCAATATAAGCAAATTTCATGTCGACACTTTATTGCCGATCGATTCCATCTTTCTTTAGTAATGAGATCTCACAATCACTAAAATTTCCAAATATTCTTGTTCTCCTTCTAGAAGTTTATATTCATAGTATTGAAAAACCATTTAATCACTCATATTTACCATCTTATGAGGATTCTGATTATTGGAATCGATCGTTCTACCACTTATCAAATGGACATTCAATTAAAGAATTGTGGTACATAGTCCTTCAAGGACATAACATCAAAATTTTAAACATTAACAGGTTTTGGATGTAACATAGTTACACGTTTTGTTCATATAAATATCTGGTTTTAAACATTATCTCTTGAACTTCAGGTTCATATTATTGAGGATCTAATGAGATAATGATGTCGTCCATTTAATTTATTAATCAACTTGTTTCAATTTTCCCCCTGATGCTAGGATAACTAATTCTCAAACTAATTGTCAGCCAATCGAGTAGTAAATAGATCTCCTTTTAGATTAACTAACTCCTCAAACAGACAATAAACCAATTGAATAGTAAAAACCAACATCAATCACCCCAAAGACTGGATGTTCAAAATCCAGCATATATTCTTAACCTCTTCCAAGGTCTCCATCTTTGCGTGCATTGTGGTGGAATAATTCAGATAAACCGCACATCTAAATTTTGAAGATGGATATGTATGGGAGAATTTTTGCCAAAAATAACCCATTTGAATTGATATTTTCTATGTTTCAACACGTTCTCAATTGTATATATGGGGTGCTTACTTTCCTTTTGAACGCATTTAATGAACGATTCTATGGGACCGTTTCACTTTTGCTTGTATAGGCATTGTATCTTCAAGTATTATCGCTAAAAATTTATCCTGGTATTGAGTCATACATGCACCAAAACTATGAAATCAAAATTTTCTCATAGGAGAATATGAAATTACACACATAACTTAATTGAAGTTGATAATTAACTTTAACAAACTCCAGGTTGCAAGTTAATGACAAGCATACAGATGGCAATTCTTTAGCACATCAATTAATTTGTTGGAAGAAATTCCTGGTTCTCCAAATTTAAAACACGTGAACTTAGTTATGTCAAATACATAAACTTATAATAATTAGTGAACTTCTGGTTTGATTTGCTGGTACGAGAAGTGAATTTCTGGTTCTCTAGTAAACTTCGGGTTCACTATACCCAACGATAGTAATACATGTATAAGATTTTAAAAGAATACAAAGATTAAGACAATTTTTTCTTCTGGAATCTGTATTCTTAATGTACAAGTATATGAAAATAATTTTCTGATATTTGAAAATCTTTTCTCAAACACCTTTGACATTCAAGCAAAATTTTATGGCATATTTTCTTTACTCTTTTAGAGGCAATACGAGTTCTCTTCTGGAGACGATAAAAAATGTACTATTTAACTATACCAAACAACTCTCCTTCATAGAAGCAATTACTCTAACAAAACTTATTTCTACTCTACAGGAGTATTTGTTTATTCATTTATTTTCACTCTATCAAAGTATTCTTACTCTGCTGGAGCATGCACAAAATGTTAGAGATATCCGGTAATTGATACTCTACGGGAGATTCATCCAACTTTATGTAGGAATTAAATCACTCATGTTTCCTAATTATAGAGTATCTAAACTAATATGTTTTGCCATAACAAATTCTGCTCTTCAGGAGCTTTGTTTAATTTTACAAAGAAATTCATATAGATGCTCTACAAGAGCATTAAATCAATTTTGATTTAACAAAATAATGATGACATTGCCTGAACTCAAAATCATAAATAATAAAGTATATGATAAAGTATATAATAAAGAAATTACTAATCTAAAATATAAAATAAACTACCACTAGATGTTTTCATTATGAACAGATAACTAATATCACTTTCAGGGTGATCATCAATAAATAGTTCTAATTCTTGATTTGTTCACCTTCAGGGAGAACATATAACTAACATCCATAATAATATCGTTAACGTTTTTGTTAACATATGTAGTTTTCTTGTTCTTGACAGAGAGTAACAAGATGTTTTTTGTAAAGTAGGTATGCAATGATCTTTTATGCTATAACGATAGCACTTTTTATCTTTTACATCTTTGCTCTCTTTAGCTTTCACACTTCTCATGGTTTATTTATTTTCTTTAAAATTTCTCACTTCTGGTGATTAGATATATTTTTGGTATCATTACCAATTCTCAAATATATTTGGGACTTCAATTTGTTCACTATTAAATGTCTGATAATTGCATTTACTTTAGGAAATACATTAGACCAACTTGGACAAGTCTAATAATTTTGAAACGAAAAAAAATAAATTGCTAAATTAGGAGCAATTCCTTAATTTTTTTTGTTACTAATCTTCCACTTCGGGTGAAAAATTATATTTTATATGTGATTATCATATTGTTATATAAGATTTACTATATGCAACTTGACTCGCAAAAGTAATTCTCTTCTTGCTTCAAGAAGTGAGAAATTCTTAAATAAAGGGCTCTCGCGATTTCCCTTAACAAAATTATATTAATAAATTTAACAAAAATAATAAACTGCTACTCCATGAGCAATTCGATATTATACCTATGAATCCAAAAATCTCGTGAATGAAAATTCATCCAATCATTGAGAATGTTTAAAAAAATAGTCAATTTCCTTCATCACTAATTTCCAACTTCTGGTGGTTCATGATGTTCCTATAATTTATCTTGACTGATAGACTCAATCATTATCATTTCCCTTTATTCATATCTACCACTTCAAGTGGTTAGTTTATATGTCTATGATATTTGAACATGTTCAAATCCACTTGCTTCAGGAAGTGGAAAAAATTCCTTTAAATATTTCACGAAATTGCTAATAATGGAGCAAATTCAATACATGAAAAATTTATAATAGAAATGGCTACTATAGGAGCACTTGGTTGTACCCAATATTACAAAACAAGAAAAGCTTACTGCGCTCTCTAATCTATGGATCAAAATCACCTTATCGCATTCCCTGGTCTACAAATTGAATCTTCTCAGTTGGATAGAGAGTCGTGAATCTTCTCAGTTGGATAGAGAGTCGTGCTGATAACGTGTTATAAAATAAGAACTGTAGAGAAAGAACAATAGATGAAGAGAAAAAGTTGAGAGAGAGAAAAAGAGAATTGATCTGTGTATTATTTCTGCAAAGACTGCTCTCCTTTTATAGAGGAGATGGATACTAGGATAAGAATAAATAATAATCTCTAACTATGATAATATCTAACTAAATATTATCTCTGAACGGTTATTTTTTGTATAACTCTTTTGACTTATAGACATTCACATTAAATATTTATAACAGAATTAATGATATTTGGACGAGAAGATTTGATATAGAAATAGGTAAGATAACCTAATTGCTGAATGTTTTTTTTTTCTACGACTATTTTTGTCACTTATTATCACTCACTTTTAAAATGTGTTGGGCTTTTAATTCCTACGGCCCAAATTTGAGCCCATTTTCATAGTCCGAGTTGAGAACGACATATTCGGACCAATAAATTTTTTGTTTTCCTTTTGGTACAAAAAGGAAGCAAATGTTTATTATTTCGGATTGTTGGTAGGAAATACCAACTACTACTATATATATTACTCCATCCATTCCATAATTATTGTCTACTTTGCCCAAAAAATTTTGTCCCAAAATTATTGTCCAATTTGACTTTTTATGGATCAAGTTACACATTTGTCTTTAGTGAAAAACATTATCCATAAAATCTTAGTGGTTAAACAATTACTTATGTAGGGGTATATCCGGTTGTTTAAGGTAAAATATAGTTAAATTTGACTAAAAATAAAATCTTTCATTTTAGTAAAGTTGGACAATAATTATGGGACGGAAGGAGTATATTATATTTATGATTTTAGCATCCATGCGGACAGAATTAAGATAGAATGGGGAAAAAACAAAGGTAATATTCAAATTTATTCTAATTGATAACATTGGCTGGAGCCTGGAAGATATTCCTCGAAGTCGAAACTTGAAAGTCAACCATAAGCACCAAAAGCCCAAAAGTGCATAACAAACGGTCAAGCGACCAAAAAAGCCTGGCGGCAATATTACCCGCCAGAATCCTTATTCGATTCAATTGAGAAATTATGAGACTTTAAAATTTCCCTCCTTTATGAAATCTTACTATATATTAAGGAAATTTCACAAGACACATGTCGGTTAATTAGATCATCTATAATTCTCAAAAACACATGTCGTCTTCTTATTCGATGAGACTTTCATGTAGTCCACATGTCATCTTCTAATTCGTGGACTTTTTTAATTTCATATTTTACCCAAGTAATATGGTTAATTAAAATAATTATTACTTCCTTGAAAGTATAATTTTGACTCCTTTAATTTCCGATACATCAAACTGACTGGAAATTTTTATCCGGTCACATAGATCTCTCTTTCCAATATTATGTCCTCACTGGTTCATTTCCGGCCAACGATGTCCGATACAACAATCTGACCGGGAGATTTTTTCTGGCCACCAAGACTTCCGGCTAACTATATCTTCAAAATCACTGACTCATCTTTCACTTCATTGCCTGAAAAAACATCATAGTTTGACTGTATCTATCGGGCAAACATCAAACTTTGAAATTGAAGGATATGAAATCCAGCTTCTTTTGAGTGACAAATCTTCAGTGATATCAATCTAGCATGAATTCCTGATCTCTACTCGGCGACAAATCTCCAATTTCTGTTGTTATTGCTGCTGCCATAAGATATTTAAAAATTGGAAGTACCAAAACTATTACGTCGACGAGGAAGCCATGGATAACATCTGTTTGATTTTCCCTTCATTAATTACGCATGTAATTAGGGATATGGCTTTCCCTGATATGGGCGTTTTTCCCGGCGTAATTGGTTTTACAATTTCATTGGACCGGATAAGGTATTATTTCAAAATATTAGTTTGAAAATCGGTTTTTATCTTACCCGTATCTCTCTCATTAAAGGATTTGATAAGTTTCAATTTAACTAACTGCTTAATCAGATCCAAATCTTGGAAAACAATTCCATTTAGATGCACCCAATTCGTCCCTTCCCTTTCTAAAAATCTCTGCTTTCAGCAAAATCCATGCGAACCCTTCAAGGATTTCATGTTCGAGACTGGATTCTTTGAGTTCTGTTGGGAACCCGTTTGTGGTTTCTTCAAGACGGGCATCTCAGGTTGTGAAATCAGTGTTTGGAACCCCAGAATAATCGAGCCCAAATGGCGGAATAGAAGTAGCAAAACCAGACAAGAAATTGCAGCTGGCTGTTATTTTTGGTCTATGGTATTGTAAGAACATTGTGTTCAACATTTACAACAAGAAAGTTCTAAACATTTTCCCATTCCCATGGCTTCTTGTATCTTTCAAGCTATTATGTGGCTTGATTTGGATGTTTATTCTCTGGTCTACCAAGCTTCAACCCTGCCCAAAGTTATCTAAATCATTCATCATTGCGCTTCTTGGCCCTGCACTGTTTCACACAATGGGTCACGTTTCAGCATGCATTTCATTATCGAAAGTGGTTGTTTCTTTCACGCATGTTATTAATTTGGCAGAACCTGTGTTTTCTGTGATTTTTTCGTCATTTCTTGGTGATTCATATCCTCTAAATGTTTGGTTGTCAATAGTTCCCATGGTGTTTGGTTGCTCTCTGGCTGCTATAACTGAAGTGTCGTTCAATTTTGGAGGTTTGTGGGGTGCCATGATAAGCGATGTAGGGTTTGTCTTGAGGAACATTTATTCCAAAAAGGGTTTGCAGAATTGGAATGAAGTGGATGGACTGAATTTGTATGGGTGGATCGGTATTATCTCATTCTTATATCTGTTTCCAGTGGCTATCTTTGTTGATGACTCTCAACGGGCCAGATTGCAGGTTATCATAAAGCTATTGAAATCATTGGAAAACCCTATACCTTTTACTTTTGGGTGATTATTTGGATTGTTTTACCATCTTTATAATTAGTCATCTTATCAAGCACTAGATGATATTAGCCCCCTCACATTCTCTGTGGGAAACACAATGAAGAGGGTGGTGGTAATTGTTGCTACAGTGTTGGTTTTCAGAAATCCAGTGAGGCCACTTAATGCTCTTGGTTCTGCCGTTGCGAAGTTTGGGACTTTCCTGTATTCACAAGCTACTGCTAAAAAGCCTAAGAAACAAGCCTAAGAAAGTGCCGGTGATCAGTAGAATTGAAGACAGAGCAGTAGATGGTTGTCTTCAGGTTTTTTCTTCCTCTTTATAGAATAAGTTAGTTATGCTTTTCTTTATTCGAAGAAAAGTTTAGTCAATGACTCCAATTAGGTACAATACCTCTTGTGGTTATTTTCAGTGGCTTTTTCGTTTGTAGTTTTGAGTGTTTAAGCTTGCTTAGAAACATAAAAAAGAAAAAAAGAAAAACTAATTGTTGATATATTCAGTTAATAAATATCAATCGAATTTTGTGGAGGGAGGTAATACCACTGTGATTTCAATTACTACAACCCAAACCAAAATTTTGGAGGTAGTTAATTCCACATATTTTTCTACAATAAATCACCAGAGAAACACAGTATTATAAAATCACGGTGATCTTCTAATTATTAAATTTGTTTGCATGCTTGAAACATGGAACCATTAAGCAGGACGACACAAAGTGACATGATGTTAAAAATGTAAATGAAAATGGAACGAGACCCGCTAATTTTTTTTTTCAACGGATTGTCGAAAATATTAAACTATTAATTTATCGATAAAGATCATCTTTGAACAAATAATTATGCTTATTCTTATGTTTTTTGCTTTTGGGTTCAACCGGGTGCCAAAAATACTAAAATAGCACTCAAAATCATTCTAGATATTTAACCTACCAAAGGCTAAGAACTTTAAGTAGGACGATGCAGAGTGACATACAGATGAAAATGTTGATTGAATGAGACCTTCCATTTTTTTTATTAGTTTAACAGACTGTCAGAAATAAATAGCAAACTTTTATTTTTAGATCCAATTTCAGTAATTATTATTTAATATGTTCTTCTTTTTTATTGCGTGTTTTTATGTCTTCTTAATTAAATTGGATTGAATTTTCTAATGTATTTTTATTCCCACGTGCTATTGGCAACACGTCCATTAACCAAAACCATTGCAGGTTTTTAACTTATTAAAGACTTAGAACCTTTTAAACCTGAATATGCAAAGTGATATAGTATTAAAAGTGAAAGTGAAGATGGATTAAGAGCTGGTTTTTTTTTTTTTTTTGTTTAACGGGGTGCCAAAAATACTAAAATATCAGACAAAACCATTATAATTTTTTAACATACCAAAGACTCGAAACCTTTTAAGTGAGATAATGCAGACTGACCAGTTAATGTGGAGAAAAATGAAGATGGAATGAGACCCGCCAGTTTTTTTTTGTTTTTTTTTTCAACGGGTTTTTATAAATACTAAAATAACAACTAAAACCATTGCAAATTTTTAACCTACCAAAAACATGGAACCACTGAGCAGGACAATACAGAGTGACATGTTAAAAATGTAAATGAAAATGGAATGAGACCCCCGATTTTTTTTGTCAACGGGTTGTCGAGAATACTAAACTATTAATTTATCGGTAAGGATCATCTTTGAACAAATAGTTCTTGCTTATCCTTTTGTTTTTTTTTTTTTTTGGTTTAATAGGGTGCTAAAAATAATAAAATAGCACTCAAAATTGTTCCAACTATTTAACATACCAAAGACTAAGAACCTTTTAAGCAGGATGATGCAGAGTGACATGCTGTTAAAGATGAAAATATAGATCGGATGAGACCTTTTCTTTCTTTTTTTTTTTGGTTCAAATGGCTGTTATAAATACTAAAATAGCAACTAAAACCATTGCATATTTTTAACCTACCAAAAACCTATAACCTTTAAGTAGAGTGACATGATGTTAAAAATGTAAATAAATATGGAATGAGAATCGCCAATTTTTTTTTCAACGGGTTTGTTGGAAATACTAAACTATTAATTTATTGATATGTACGTATCATCTTTGAACAAATAGTTCTTGCTTATTCTTCTGTTTTTTTATTTGGTACAACGGGTGCCAAAAATACTAAAATAGCAGTCAAAATCGTTCCAGGTATTTAACCTACAAAAAACTAAGAACTTTTAAGCAGGACGATGCAGAGTAACATGCTGTTAAAGATGAAAATGTAGATCGAATGAGACCTTCTATATTATTTTAGTTTAACAGACTGTCAGAAATACTTAAATAGCAAAATTTTTTTTTTTTTTCATTTAGTTTTTTTTTATTGGGCTGCCAAATATACTAAAATAGCAAAGTCCTCTTTTAGATTCAATCTCAATAGTACTTTTTAATTGTTATTCTTTTTTATATTTACGTGTTTTTATGTATTCTAGATTAAATTCGATTGAATAGTCTAATTGATTTTTTCTCGATATGTTGCCATTGGTGGCACCTCCATCAGCTAACACCTTTATAGGTATCTAACCTATCAAAAAATTTGGAATCTTTATAGTAGAACGTTATAAAGTGATATACTGTTACATATGAAAATGAAGATGGAATAAGATCTGCAAGTTTTTCTTCTTTTTCTTCTTATTTATTTTTTTTTTACAAACAATAAAAAAATACTTAAATACCAGCCACAATCATTGCAGGTTTTTAACCTACTAAAGAATCAAAACTTTTTAAGAAGGACATTGCAGAGTATCATACTGTTAAAGATGAAAATGATTATGAAATGATTCTTTTTCTTTTTCATTGTTCTTTTTTTGTTTGTTCAACGGACCGCCAAAAAAGACTAAAATACCAGTCAATACCATTGCAAGTTTTTAACCTACTAAAGACTCATACCTTTTCAAATAAGACGATGTAAAATGACATGCTGGATGAAAATAGAGATGGAATGAGACCCGTCGGAAAGTGGCTCTTTCATAATTAGATGACACTCCTGGAAAATATATAATTTCTGATATGTTGCTTTTAGAAGTATTGCTTTTTTCCGATACATTTTTTTGGAAAATGCTGGAAAATGCTTTGAATTTTTGTATATACCCTTAATTTTTTCCGTTTTGTCTTATTTATAAACAAAACTTATATTTCTTATACACCTTCGTTTTTTTCTTATCTGTTGAAACTATATACTCATATTTAACGTAAAAAAATAGAATAATTTAATTCTAATTTGCTCACCGTGCAACGCACGGGTAAAACACTAGTATAATACAAAATATTCGAGAAAGAGTGAGACTTTGATAATGAAATTATGTAAGTATATGGAAATTATTGCATTTATTGATACCTTTCATGGCATGAAAAAAATTTTAGTCAGTAATTACTATTGATTTTGATTTACATAGGGGCTGAATAAATAAGACTATTAGCAAAAATTAAAATTATAACCCCCATTTGGAACTCAATTTATCTAAAAATCCAACTGCGTTAATAGTATATTGTATTATTGTTAACCTTTTTTGTATAGTAAGAACTTTTTATTCTTGATACTTGTCACTGAAAACTTCTGAAATGTGCTGAGACTTTCAAATATCAATTCATAAGTGGAAGGGTAATTTTTGACATTTACTATAAATTCAAAGTCAACCATCGACGGCAAAAGCCCAAAAGTATGAACGAAACGGTCAATGGACCAAAAGAAACATTAGCGGCAATATTTTCCCGCCAAAGCCCTTAAGTGATTCAATTGTGAAATTTTTAGTTTTGCCTCCTTTGTAAAAATATACGAAAGATTCGAGGAAGATTGAGGCTCTGACAATTACTTATACAAGTATATGGAAATTATATTGCATTTAAGGATACCATATATGTAGGAGCTAAATGATAAATAAGGGTGTTTATTTTTCAAAGCTACCACATTTACTACTTGAAACCACATATTTTAAAATTGGACCATTTTATCCTTATAATTTTTTCAAATCAAATAATTTGACTAGAAAGAAAATTAAAAAAAATGAAAATTAAAAAAAAAAATTGACCGACCGGGCGGTCCATCCGTCCCAGGTTAACCGGGGACGTGCAAGGAACGCGCCCTCTTGTTCGCCCGAACTCGTTCATTGCGCGTCCTAGTTTAACCTGGGACGCGCAATGAACGCGTTCGGGCGAACAAGAAGACGCGTTCCTTGCGCGTCCCTTGCGCGTCCCTTGCGTGTCCCCGGTTAACCCGGGACGGGTGGATTGCTCGGCCGATCCCGGTTCGGTCCAATATGGTGAACCGGACCAGTCAGGCCCTTTTTTTAATTTTTTTAATAAAAAATAGCAATATTTGTTATTTAAAAAAGTCTAAAAATTATAAAATATCAATCGGATTCATTGCTATTTTTTTAATTTTTAAATTTTTTGTTATAATTAGTTAATCTAGTTTTCAGGTCATTAAATTTATTAATAATTTATTATTTGAGTTACGTTAAGTATCACCAATCTTTATAGTACAAAAAATAGTTAATCTATTTGCACATATTTGTCACAATCTTTGTAGTACAATTATTATTTTTCATTATAAATGTATAATTATTATTTTAACTAAAAATTATCTTTAAAATAATGATTAAAGCAAAATTTATATTTTAATATCAATTCAAATAAATTAACTTAACAAATAATTTTAAATTTGTTTTTACCTCTGACTTACTCATTCTCTTTCTCTCTCTACTGTATTAAATGACAAGGGCAAAATAGTCAAAAAAAAATTTCATGACTTTGACTACTAAAGTGGGTGACTTCAAAAATCCACCCCCATAAATAAGACCATAAGTAAAAAAAAAAAAATTAAATAAAAAATTACAAACCGCGGGTGCTTCTTATCGGCATTGATACTTGTATAATTTTTTTTTCAAGCTCATGATTTATTTTCCCTTATGTATATATAAAAAATGAATTACTACAAGATTGTGTTATAAAATCTCAATTAAAAAAGAACCAGTTTTTATTAGATGTGAGAATCTCATTAACAGTATTACAGGGTCTTCATACATTCCTACAACAAATTAACCATTACTCTTTGGATTCAATCAACATCATTCCGAAAGAAATCTAAAAAAAAAAAATCATCTGATAAATATTGTAATGCATGAATTTTAGTTCAACAAATTAGATTCTTTCGCTTTTCGCGAAGACGAGAATATCTTTGAAGAAGGGTCATGGCATCGACGTTGAGTAGTGCAGTCGGGTTCTTGGAAAGCGCAGGCACAAACCACTTCCTCAGTGCCGGATTTTGGAGTGCATAATGCGGTCGATTGTCCACACCGGCGCGTGCACGTCGGTGCACATTCAGCCGTAATGTTCGACGCATCGCACCAGACGTCGAAATTGATATGGTAACAAGTTGCACTTTCTGCCACCGGAACTTGAGATATCATCATATCCACTGCTCCCAAGAAAAAAAAAAAAAAAGAGAGATCTCATCAATTTACAATTTACAAAATGATAGACAAAAAAAAAAAAAATGCCCAACAGAGAAAACTTAGTTTGGAAGCATGAATAAAATAATGATTTTATCAATGTTTTGTAACGTTTTTAATAATTCTGAAAACTAAAAATTACTGACTGTTATTACGAGACAGAGGGAGTAAAACGTAAACATAAATTAATATATTAAATAACAAGTTCATGTGCCAGATCGAACACTTTTGCCAATGGTATAATTGAATGAGCTATGACTCTGATGGATTTAATTACCTGAGAAGAGAGTGAGGAGACCTAAGAGGAGAGAAATGCAGTGAGAGAACTTCATTTTGGAGACTATAAATTGTGTGTTTTGTCGAAGTAAATTACAAGCACCTCATGGCCTTTAGCTTTATATAGTGGTTTATTAAGCGTGACAAATTTGGGGGTTGGTGGATTATAAATTATAATGATTTAGTAATAATTAAGAATTATATCTGGTGGAGGGGTTATGGTAATAATATTTTTTGGTATGTAATAAATTAAATGAAATCTTGGCTTTACTACCAATGATTAGGGGTGTTTAGGTGAGAAGATTGTCTTCATATATTTTCTTTTTGCGTTAGTTATCTACACGCTATAATACAGTGAGCCAAAAAAATTTTTTTCCGAAAAAAGAAAAAAGAAAAGAATGAGCCTAATAGGTTTAGATTATGGTCGTAATGCAAGAAATGAGAGCGGACATACAGTGTATCCAAGGAAGGTACACGAGTCCAGTGAGGAAAGTCAACAAAAAAATTTTAAGAGTAAATAAACAATTAGTATTATAAAGTAGACTATAAAACTGTGATCATACAACGATTCTAATACAGTAGACCATGAATATCACTGGTTTAACTCGTAATGTTTTGGAACTAAACGGTATCAATTTGACAAAGATTTCTTTTACAATTCCGTAAACAATTCGAGCTATAATATTGCAATAAAATTTGGGAATTTCCATAAAGAAATTATTATTTCTATACACGTGTTGTAATTTTTTTATTTTTTATTTTTTTGATGCAGCGTATTACATATCTAATCAAGTAAGGGATTTAAATTCTCATCATTTTAGCTATGAATAACATGCTCATCATGTGTTTAGGAGGGCATGAACTTGCTTTCATGCGCTAGCTTGATTGAGTGTATCAAAACTTGCATAATGATAGAAATAATTCTCTGAATAAATACAATCATTTTTTTCTCAAACTTATTATCCAAAAAAAGAGGAGCATATTTTATCCTATGTCCGTTGTGTAAGAACGTAACATTTGATTCAAAAATATAAAAGATTTTTTTTCCCCCACATGCAGTGTAAATTGATGGCTCGGGCCGGATATACCTCAATAGTATACAGATTCAACACCAGAAGCCCAAAGGTAATGTCCTTCGTATATATATATACTAGTGATGTCTGGTCGCGCAATGCGCGACCCTGGCCCAGTCTATCTGTAGATCTTAGAAATGTTTATATTTGAAAAAAAAAATAAAATTTTGTATTTGGAGCGATATATTTTAGATATATTTGAAGGATTTAGAAATATTTTATAAGTGTTACTTATTAAATATAAATAGTCTTAATCGAATATATGTGTTTAAGTAAATGTTAGATAAAATATAAAAGTATCCTAATAAATTTAAATATTAGTAAGATGATTTATTGATGTTCTCCATTGATCGTGCCAAATCAATACTTAGTTTTGGAGATTTTTAATAGCTTTGTAATAAGCTTCATCCGAAAAGTATCCACTTAAAACAAAATTGACACTTTGTAACAAAAAACCTAATTGATCAATTCAATTTAAAAAACCACTCTAGTTGAATGAAACATAAAGAAAAAATTTAAAAAAAAAAAATCACGTAAAGTGCAAAGGGAGATTTAGTAATTTTGTTATGGTTAGACAAAAGGGCAATTTAGTATTTTTTACATGCCACGTGGCAATCATATGAGGTGTTTGAAAGGGAGGTTTTTGTTTCTAATATAGTAGGATATAAAAAGAAAAAGAAAAAAAGTAATGTACAAACGGGTCAATCAACCAAAGTATGTAGCAGCAATATGTCACGCTATGATTTTTGGAGAGAATTCAGAATTTAGAATAGATAGGGAAAGGAGCAGATTTCAGATTAATTAATTTTCACTTGATGATCCGATTGCAACTTTGTTTAGGACTTCATAATCCCTAACAATAAACTAATTACATTTAGTCCCTCTAAAACTTTTAAGTTTCTTTTGACCCCAAGGCCAAGACACATGCAATATCACCAACATAGTATATGAAATATTTGAATGTTCTGAATAACTCCTTTTAACTTAAGCTGATTTACTTTGGGATAAGGGAATGAAGCATAAGATTTAATGGGATAGTAAATGTGTAGACCCTTCAGTTGGATAATCTGCAAAGTATACTTTGGTACCGGCAATTAATAATTTCATAAACTAAAAGCTGATTATATTATTCTAAATTGATCATTTTCTACGTCAATGACATTAAAATTCATTACCGACTTGATATTGGAACATACTCTACATTCGCCAAAAGAAAAAAAAATTCTATTTTATTATACTCCTACTTTTTTAGTTCAATAACATGATTTTATTTTTTTTGGAGATAGAAAAAAATCAGATCCTTAAAAGAAATTTTAATTGGTTGAGAAGTTTAGATATGCTTGGAGCTAGCTAACAGCCTAACATTTGAGTTGCTGGATTTTTTATTTTTTTTATATTTTTTAATTTTTTTATATTTGTAGAATATGTACCATGGGTAACAGTGACATGGGATGGATACCACGGAGTCTAAAAGAGACTGTGGTATGTACCATCAGAGGTAAATTTCAATTATGGGGTCCGGTGACGATGATTTAGACAACTTCCGTGTCACGTATTTGGCAAGCTATGACGGTATTGGAAAAACCGGGAAGGCTCACATTACGAACTCACGTTGGTCATTGAAAAAAAAATAGTTTCATAGTGGATCTTTTTTTTTTCTTTATATGGAGATCTTAAATTGGTTTTGGACTGTGCTTGATGTCCAGAATGATGACTTGAAAATAAAAATGGAAATGCAGATTTGGCTACCATACTTGGAAAAATGTTTTGAATACTAGTCCATTAGGATGATTTTACTGAATTTAGTGAAGAAGAAAAGGCTTTTGGATGGAGATTTTGGTATACCGCTGTAGATGAATGGTTTCATGTTCAGGTTTGTTAATTTTATTACTCGCTCCATCCCTATATAGAAGTTCATAGAATTTCACATTAAAATTAATTGACAATGAAAGTAGTATTCTACATATCTTAAATGTTGATACAAAGTCTCTCACGACACCGATATAAAACAAATATAATTTGGGATTTCGTCACATGCTCTAACTTGATTGATAATATTAAAAGTGGTATCTTGATAGAAATAATAATGTGAATATAATGAACCTATTATCCAAAAAGAGGAGCCATTAATTTACCATATTTTATACTAAGTTGCGTAAAACCGTAGCATTTGATTCAAAAAATGGAAAGGATTTTTCCCCCTACATGCTGTGTAGGGCTGGATATACCTCAAAAGTATACAGATTAAAACACCAGAAAGCCCAAAAGTAATATACAAACGTGTCAATTAACCCTTGTATGTAGCAGGAATACTACCCCTCAAAAAGTAATTTGGCACGTCGGAAAAAAATTACTTTTACAAGCTAAAATAAACTTTCCTATTTCATAATCTTTCAATTTCCAATAGGATTAGGGCAGAAAGATCATACCAATCAATTTTGGAATACTTGAGGCGGCCAACTACGTGAACTAGGGCAACTTCTTATATATGGCAACTTCTATTTGTATATAAGTATACCCACGAAACATATCAACTTCAGTTAATAACATTCTTTCACAAGAATTTAGAGGAAATATTTCGGAGAGATTTCAAGAAGTAAATCACCAGCAGAAAGTAGAAGAGAGACAAGCTTAGAATAATACGGGATGTTCTTACCGGTTGGAAAACGATTTTTACCGACGGACGAAGAGGGTCAACCACTTTCTCCAGAACAAGGTGGCCAATAAAAACTCGCCGGCAATGAACGCCACGATGATCGTGATGGAGTGTCAAATTCACACAAATAAAATAATCTACTTCAAACTACTGTAATATAGGAAAGTAAGATGGTCTCTTCAGGGAACGATGGATTGTTTCTTTCAAATTAATGCAAAGGAGATTTTTGGATTGTTTTTCTAAACTAAAATAATGAAATACAAATAACAAACTCTAAATAAAAGAATAGAAATCAAAGTAACAGACTTCTGATTCAAGGGACGGATAACTCAATTATTTCATTAATCATAGGCTACTAAAACTACTCTTGCAATTTAAGTATTCAACCAAAGATCTATTAGGATAGTCGTAATAAATTAATTAATTTCCCTAAATTAACTAACCAAATCTAGCACTCAATCAGTCCTTATCATAATCTGGCTGGGCACAATAGCGTTCCATGCCAAACAATGATAGCATAAAAACCAAGGAAATATAGTTGAACCAAAACCTAAACAATTGAGATAACTGCAACTATTCAGACTTTGTCTCATTGATTCCACATTTAAACTAACATGCATATTCAATGTCTTATCAATACACATGCTTTGTCTAATTGCTACTCAGGACTGCCGGTTCTTGTCTATTACGTAACATTCAAGTAGCAGATAGCACTAGAAAGTAAATAACAAATCAAGTTGTCAATTTGAATGATATCTACTTTCATAAATTAAGACAAGAATCAACAAATACTTAAATCATAGGCAAAAATAATAAATTAAGAACAAAACCTCATAAGGAAATAATTGGATAAATCTCTTGAATCATAAAAGAAAACTTAGCCACTCATAGTTAGAAGTATGACGGCTTGATTCTCCATGGAAAACAATGAAAATTCGGGAAAAAGAAGAGGTGAGAGGTGCTAGCCTTTGGCCTCTGCACGGCTGTTCTCTGAAATAAAACTAAAAGTATATTTATATGGGAAATTTAGGTCAGCCGCTGGAAAAGAAGAATTAGTCCATGATTTGCATCTTTGGTCCCTCGAGTTTGCAGTATTTTCAATTTTACCCCAAAACTTTTTTAATTTTGTATTTAAGTCTCTGATCGGGCAAAACCATCCAAAACAGCTCCAATCTCTTATTTCCAGCTCCTAACAAGAAGTAATAACAAAACCAATGAATTAAATCCATCCGAATCCATAAACTAATAAAATATCAACAATTAAAACACAATTTATGTACTCTATCAAGTTCCCCCACACTTGAAGTATGCTTGTCCTCAAGCATTAAAGAACACATGAATTCTAAACTTTCTCTTATTTAAGATGCGCCTTAGCAACTCTAGCACTCAAAAAAAATCATGGTAACAGTGAAACAAAAATTCACAACCAAGTCAAATACATTATGTGCTTTTACCCTTTAGCCCTTTGTGTGTGTGTGTAAACCACTCCCTAGGGACATTACTGTCACATATAGTATTAAATACAAAAATTCAAATGCAAATATGCCACTGAAGAGTGAACTTAGGATCCCCAATTAAGATCGTACTTCAATGCAATGTTACTCCCACATATTATGAAACTGAAGGCTTACAATTGTACCTCACATAATACAATTCAACGCACTTCTCTCGTACCCATTCTTCGGTGTCCATATGGCTTTTCTTCAGGATCTTTCCCACTCAGGCCCCTACTCAGAGCATTTTTCCACTTGATTTATGTAGTGATAAACATAGTGGCTCAGCAACTTAGGGCAGTCTTTTTACTCATATTTTCTCACCGACGGGCCTGAGGACACTCTGCTAGTTGTTTGCCAGACTTCTCACCTATCAATGGGCTAGCATCAACATTGAATGCTCTTCCTTTTCTCCCTCTTTAAATTGTACCTAACCTCAGAAAAGCATCCGCCAACAACCCCTCCCCCACACATAATTTGTACAAAGTACTTTAAGCAAGAAGGTACAAAAGCCTATTTTCAAACCACCACTCTCCCGTTTTTGAGTTTGAAGTGATGATAGGGTTAATGCCTACTTTTGGGTTCCATAATATAGTAAGGTCCCACATGCACATAGTTCAAATACTGAATGAATCAAATTAAACTTTGGCATATCACATGAATTTAGGCAATTACACATACATGTTAAGTTTATCCCAGAGTTATGGCTAAAAGACGCAAGTAAAATATTCAGGGTATAAAATATAATGCACAGACTCAAAAGAAATTTTTGTCCCAATGTAATTAGATTTCATAGAGTCTCAAGTTAAGTTTATCATCGGCTATTTTTGGATTTTTTTATTTTCTTGATTTTTTTTTCATTTTTCAATTTTTTTTTCTAAAAAAAACAAACACTAGAATAATAAACTAAAACTAAAAGAAAAAAAACAAACATAAACATACACAGACAAGGAACAAGGAACACCTAAAATCCCCCCACACTTAGAACATACATTGTCCGCAATGTAGCACAAGATATAACCAAAGGAAGAGAGATACTTCCCTGACAATGTAGAGATCATTCATCAATTCAACTAACTCCATTCGCCAAGGATTAGTGTGTAGTTGAATATTTGCCTAAAGAACTCCGAGGCAAAGATGACTGTGTTAGACGCCCAAGATATAACCAAGTGACTTGGGCGTCCCACGATCATTCAATCCAAGAAAGAAAATCAAAGTCAGCAAGGTAAAAAATTCAACAACAAAGAATGAGCTACCAATTAACATAACACTAACCAACAACATCATCAATTAGCAAAATTTATAATAACCGCCCAATTAAAACCGATCAAAAAATATCAAAGATCGCCAAAGTTAACTTCAAGATTCAATTCAAAACCCACAAAATGCAAAAATAGACTGATGAGAACAAAATGAGGGTCAAGAAAATATCACAAAATACCTCCAAGGCTTGATAGATGATGGCTAAACCGAAGGTGATGACGGAAAACGCGCGCGTACAGCAATAGAAGTGACTGGCAGCGACACCGACAATCATTGTGGCTGGCTAAAAAACGGTAGCAAATGGTTGCCCTTTGGCAACAGTAGAGCGCTGAAAATTGGATCAATGTCGGACGGAATGGATTAGCACCAGTGGCAACAATGTGGTCGATGACGGAACTTTGGAATAGCAGCAGCAAGTAATTGATGATGATGGTGGCTGACGGCGGCAGCAACAGCGATTCCGTGGAGCGGCGGTCATGGAATTTCAGCAGCAACAGCGAACGCCGACGGCAGTAGGGAGTTGGAACGGCGGAACACAATGGATTGGAGCTGATGAAGGCCGTTGACTAAATCGTCGTTGATTGACTATTAAGTAATATTAACGTCTATATATAATACTATAATTGTAGATTTACAAATTAGAACTAGTGTTGTTATTATTATTATTATTATTATTATTATTATTATTATTATGACAACGAAATTCTTCTCCTCTCTAGTTGAACTCCAACATTCCACTTCCGGCGCTTTTTAATTGCATGACTATGTTTGTATATTATTCAATTTATTAGAAGCTTCTAGCTGATGGAGTTCTATATAATAATAGAAATTGATTACTAAGTAGTTTTCATGCAGCGCCTGACTTTTTCTTTAACTATATGTAATTAACTAATACTGCAATAGTGGCTAACCATCAAGACTAAATTAAGTTTGGTTTTAAACACTTCATTTTCGTTTCTTTAAGATTATTATAGGTTCTAATCCTCTGGTGGTGGATGTTATATTAGGACTTAAAACTCAAGGGTTTTAATCAATTAAAATTGTACAAGCTAAAACTAGTGCTTGCAAGTATCCTTTTTAATTATGATTGTTTTACTAAAGTTTTGTAACCTGATTGCTAAGACTTAAAGAGGATTAATCGGACATGTTTCTCTGAGGCTTGATTAGTTTTCAAGTTGGTTTTCATCAAATAGTTATATAGGAACATGTTCCAATTCTCTTAAGTTAAATTAATCAATTTCGCACCACTTACGCTATACTACCCGAAGCTCATCGTACTTCACCCTTCTATTTTCCCTCCACAATAGCTAAGCATCATCGGAACAACCGTCATACAGTATCAAACATTCATGGAAAACCAAGAGCTTCGACACTTACCAGAGTAGCTATCGGCAACGTTCCGAAAGCGAACTTCTTAGGCCTGCGGTTCCTTTCCCCCTCGCTCTCGTTCTTTCGTTTTTTTTTTGTGTTCTCTTATCCTCTTTGGCTTCCCGATGAAAAAAAAAACCAGCTAGCTAATGTTGCTATCTTTTATAATAGGATAAATACTAGTGGCGGTGCAGCAAAACCCACACACCTTAGCTTTCATCTTAGGCTAGCTTAGCTTCTACGTTGCTTATTCCAAAGGACTAATGAATAAGGTCATTAAGGGACACCTCCTGCTTAAAATAATTCAGGTAGCTTCCCATTCTAGAATCTCATAGTTTTCTAGCATTATTTAAAAGTTTACTAATGTAGCTCACTTTTTTTTTTTTGTATTTAGTATGAAATGTCATGCTAATACTCCTAGTGACCAAGTACCAAACTAAATGGTACGTGGGAAGCTTTGCTTCTAACAAGTTTACACTACTGCCCTACATAACTTACTAATTAGTCAATACTAGTGGTATGCATAACATTAAATATCTTAATGATAGTACCCTAAATTATTAATCCCGTCTGTTCTTATCTAATTTATTTATTTGGTATTTCAAGATTAATCTTTAGAGGCTTAACGTTTATTATCGTTACATAATTTAATTTAATATCGACCTATACTCTTAAATTAATTTTATTCTAGTTTTAACACACGCTAATATATTCATATATATATATATTTTTTTTTTCCACTATATTTTATTCCTTTGAATTACTAGGTGAATTTTCATTGTCTATCATGCTACTCGGGAACTATACGAAATAACAAGTAGGTTAAATCTCACAGACGTCACAAAGCTGAAATTTATTGATGCTTTACGATGATCATCGGGTTAATTTGTTTGATCATCGGGTTGAGATTTATTGGTGCTAGATGGTAAACATGATGGTGGTTGGATTAGCAACTTACTTGTCCTATTGCAACAAAGAATCATGGTTGCCATTAAAAAGCAAAGGCTAGCCAAGAGAGACAATGCCAATTCAACCGGAAGTCACAGTAGTAAGCAAGCAGCTCACGATGGCCAAAAGTAGCCAACTGCTCAAGAATAATTCTAACAGTCCCTGGAGTTCAAATGCCGTCGAAAGGGACAGAAAATCAGCCGAGGACAATTCCTCATCAAGAATTGCCACTTAATCCCTAATAATTTTGATTATTATAATTTAATCCCTAATATCTTTTATAATTTTACAGATAAGCTCTCAAGTCCTTCGAAGTAAGGGGCAACCTCGAAGATTGAAGTTTCGAGAAGATACATCTCCTCGAAAGGGCAAGCATCCCTCGAGCACCTTACTACTACTCGAAGTATTCGAGAAGGCGTATCTCGACTTTCATCTACTCAACTACTACCTTCTCGGAATCGAGGTAACACCTTCTCGAGTAATCAATTTATCTCGAGACTGAGGTATTTCTCAAACCTTTTCATTATATGCTTCTCGAATCTAAATTCATATACTACTAATATCATTATTCTCCTCACAAACATATAATTATATTGTATTGCATTTTTTAGTGAAATTGCATATCAACGAAAGACCTGCTAGTCGGGCACCGGGTTTAAATAAGACCTGCTAGTCGGGCACGACCCACAAAGACCTGCTAGTCGAGCAATGGCCAAATAAGACCTGCTAGTCGGGCACAGCCACAAGACCTGCACGACAGGCAACTACAGGTTTCTTACCTTCAAATAAGAGAATCTATGTGCCATCCTCCTAATTCGGCATACACAGGCTTCCCCCCTTCTAATCAGGAACTCACTAATACAAAGACCTCCTCGAGGCACTTTATTCTCTTTATCTTGTATAGGTGACACTCGAGAACGAAAAGGTTCGAGAGATGGGGCAACACCACGAAACTCGAGGAGACATCAACACTCGTAGCAACCCATATTCTTCTCATCAAGTCTCGAGAATATGGCTTGCTAGGGGCACTTGACGAGTCATAAATTAACCCTAGGCCTATTAGGCCTAGGATTAGGTTACTTGGAGATTAAGCTACCGCCTAAACCTATTCCGCTAGGGTTTCAGGAAACAGGTAACACCACCTCTATATAAAGAGGTGGTGCCTCTCCCATAATACATATCTTCTACCTATCTCCGACCTATCTTTTATGCCTTCTACACACGATACACATCCTTCTCTCTCTACTCTCTTTATTCCCTTATTGACTTAAGTATCGGAGAGTCTACCTTCGGGAGACATCCAAGGCTCTATTTTGCAGGTTTTAGGCCGTTCGTCGCCGCCTAAATCATCATCACCGCCTGTCCTAAGGCACCGTGCAAATCCAAGCTTCGTCAGTTGTTTTCTTATATTTAAATGGTCATTCACACTACTTTTTATGTGATGAAAATGATGCCTACATATAAATTTATAATAATGTGAAATCAGCAAAAGTTGTTCACCATGGAAAAATCCAAGGAAACTTCACTGATGGACCCATAGAAAGAATTATTCATTCTTCAGTGCAAAAAAAAAACGTGTCATTCAACGTTAATAATAAAAAAAGCAATGTCCTAAAAGAACCTGAATCTGAAGATTGGATGGAGATCAAATACTTCAAACAGCCAAATAAAGATAACTAAAAAGAGTTCATATCAGCTAAAAGACTGTTATACAAGATAAAAAATCATTTGATATTCGAAACTCGAAAGTGACTGAAAAATGCTAACTATATCCAACAGTCGGTGGCTTTGATAGCTTCAATCAATCTCACCAAACATTTCTTCACATGGTCTTCCGATTTCCCTCTTGGCATCAAGTTCTCAGCCACATCACAAGGACAAACATTCTTTTCCTCTAACAATTCCCTGATTTCTGCAAACAAAGGGTGTTCATCAATGCCCAGATAATTCTTAGCCAATATCTTGAATGCCTCAAATTTGCAATAGGACATCTCAATATGCATGTCCATTCGTCCGCGACGAATCAACGCCGGATCGAGCTTTTCGACATGATTAGTAGTGAATACGATGACCCTTTCTTCCCCACAAGCCGACCATATCCCATCAATGAAATTCAACAATCCAGATAATGTCACTTTACTCTTGTTCTTATCATCCTCTGTTTCATCACTCTGTTTCCTCTTCTCTTCTTCTGATCCCTTCTCATTCTTCTTCCTTGATCCCGTCAGATTAAGCGAGCAATCTATATCTTCGATGACGATGATCGATTTGTTACTCGTATCGATCAACAGCTGCTTCAACTCTGCATTTTCCTTAACAGTGGTGACCTCAAGATCATAAATATCATAATCTAAATAATTCGCCATAGCTGCAATCATAGTTGATTTTCCACTTCCTGGAGGACCATAAAGAAGATAACCCCGTTTCCAAGCCTTCCCAATCTTCTTGTAATAATCCTTCCCATTCTTAAACGAATCAAGATCATCAAGAATTTTTTCTTTCTTCTCAGGATCCATTCCAAGACTATCTAAAGTAGCCGGATGCTGGAAATTTATGTAACTCCACCTCCCTTTCCAAAAAAAATCATCATCTTTATTGTTGGTGTAAAGCCTTCTTTTCCGATTTTTAAACTCAATTGCATTCCCTTCTTTCATCACAAAATTCATGTAATCTTCCATCACCAAATCCCGATACCTGGAATGAACTTTCAGGATGAAATACCTCTTCTCAAACGGCCTCCCGTTCCTCGATCCGCCGCCGCCGCCGTCCTTGATGGTTTCCTGGTAAGCAACCCATGTGATCTTCACGTCTCGGAATTCATCCACGACTTCATCTCCTTCATCTAAAGTGAATTCCAGGGATTTGCTGTTCCGGGATTTTTCTGCTTTCAGATACTCTGCTTTCTTGACCGATTTAGTGCCCAGATAGTTCTTGATGCAGCTGTAGGCTTCGTTGGATCGACCATCTTCACAGTATTCGTTGAAGGTGATGTAGATTCGTGGAAAGATGAAGCAAACGAGATGGGTGCACCATTTTTGAAACAGATATTGGAACTTTTTGGGCAGAAATTGGTTAATTGCACTCCATAGGAACAATATTCCACCAAGTCCAGAGACGAGCTCTGTAACTGGAATTCCCAGTATCTTCATTGTTTTCACAAAGGTTTTGTTATTGTTGAATAAGTAAAGTATGAAACATCTTTTACTTTCAGCTTTGTAGTCTCTATGTATAGTACTCCACTCTAACAAAAGACACAGAGAGTTGGTAGGTCGTCCACTGAGCATGTTTTGAAAATGTAAGAAAGTTTTGCGAGAACGTTTTGAAAATGTAAGAAAGTTTTGGTCAAAAAAGCTTCTTTTTTTTTTTAGAGCAGCCAATAAAAAAAAAGTTTAATTAACTTCTAGATGTAATAAATTATTTTTATCTGTCAAAAAATGATTTTCATGTTTAGATTTTTACTTTTAATATTAATACAATTTGTACTAAAAAAAATAAAATTTTACATTGGATAATTATTTTAGAGTAGTAGAAGTATCCTAACAACTCAAAATATGTAAAAGAAAAACAATTTTTTGGGAAAAAAAAACAATGGATTATCGATCAATGGTCCAAGAATTATAGGGTAGTTTCTACATGCGTTTAGTCAATTATTTTAAATATTCTGTGATTTCAATAGATCATAAAAGAAGTTATTGATGACTAAAAATATATCGGTATCACCTAAGTAGATGAAACTGCAATTTGTTTTTTAAGCCGATGTTTATATAAGTTTAAACTTTTGATCAGCTGCGAGCAATCCAACTGTGTTTAAAATGTTCCATGATGCAATTAATTTTTGTGTATGTTCTATCAGTTCATGGAGCAAAAGGACATATAAATGCTAGATAGAGTGCATGCGTCTTTCTCATCAGTCAAAGTTATGAATTTATTTTCTAAAAAAAGGGAGGTGCAAAATCAAAATCCCAATCCAACACATGATCGATGATTTGGATTTGTTCTTTGTTTGTTTTCGTTTTAATAAGGTTGGTCACTGTACTAATTGGGTCCAAAATTGTTGACTTCACTGTGTGAAAACCAGCAAATTAAAAGTAGTTCCAGAAAACTTGCACGGAAACTTCACAGTTGAAGAACCCAAACCAAAAAGAAGCTCTATGAGCCTATGATGACCATGATACTCCCAAGTTAACCCGTCTAATGTTACTTCTATAGTTTGTTTTAGTTTAACATATATCAACGTTTTATCTATTTTAAAACAGAAAGAGTAATTTGTAAAGTTAGAAATATTTCATTTCAACTCTTATCGACACATCAAATCATCTCGAATCACGCAATGAGATTTTTAATAAGTAACCAAAAAGAAAGAAAGAAAAAGAAAAACGAAAACGAAAACAAAAACGAGATTTGGAGTAAGATGAAAGTATGAAACAAATGGCTCTGTTTGGTTCCATGATGCAATTAATTTTTGTGTATTTTCCATCAGTTCATGGAGCAAAAGGACAAATAAATGCTAGATAGAGTGCATGCGCCTTTTTTTTTCTCATCGGTCAAAGTTATGAATTTATTTTCTAAAAAAAGGGAGGTGCAAAATCAAAATCCCAATCCAACACATGGTCGATGATTTGGATTTGTTGTTTGTTTGTTTTCGTTTTTATAAGGTTGGTCACTGTACTAATTGGGTCCAAAATTGTTGACTTCATTGTAGGGGTGTTAGTTAAACGGGTCCACCCGAAAAACCGCCCGACCCGAATTGAATTCATGTCAAACGGGTCGGATTTAGGGGTAAACGGGTTGGTTTTCGGTTTTAACCGAATGAAAGAGACGGTTTTTTGGGCGGTTTTAGGTTTGGAATTTTAGTTTGGAGACCCGCCTGAAACCCGAACTAATTTACTGTATTACTTAATTTTTATACTTATTTTTACGGAAGTATAAATTGATTTTACATTTTCTAACTAGGGTTTCAGTTTCACTACTTTCACTTTTACTCTACATCTCCACCGGCCGCTTCTTTTCTCTTCTCTCTCAAAGCCATGGCCGCCGCCCTTCACCCTTAACCTTGACCAGCAAAAATCATCCCCCACTCCAAAATCGATTTCAGATCTACCTCACAAGAGTCACAACCCTTAACCTGGGCTGCATCTCTTTAATTTTTTCCGATTGGCAAGTTTAGAATAGTCATTTGTTGATTGTAGATCCGGTCAGTCGGCTCTACACTGATCATTCGCTTACGATTGTAGCTCCACTCCGGTGAATCGGCTCCGGCACGCGACGCCTCCCTCTCAGATCTCAAGGTTGGTTGGCATGCCATTCTTTCTTGTCTGAAACACTTTCTTTCTGACGGTTTTGGCCTTTGGGCCTTTGGCGAAAGAAAATCTTTTATTCTCTTGTTATTTCTTTACAAGAAAAATTATTGATTAGTTAATTAGATTACATGGATTATCACCTGAGATTTCTTGTAGTTGTTAGTTGTTACTGTAGGTTTAATATAATAATTTTTCTGTATTTTTTGGTTTCAGATGTCTACTTTGCCGAGTACTGATGCGGTGATGATTAATTTAGAATTTGTCAATGATGCTGATGTGAAATGAGAAGATGTCAAGCTAGACGGTGATGGGCAGTCACCGAAGTCACCAAAGACACGAAGAGGTCGCCAAAGATCTATGGTTTGGGCTCATTTCAAAACTTTCACAAATAAACAAGGTGAGAGAAAAAGTAGATGTCGATATTGTGGAAATGAGTACCATTCTGAAACAAAAAAACATGGAACGAGTACCCTTAAGGCACATTTGACATCTTGTAAGAAAATGCCTTCTAATATGGATTCAAAGCAGACACAGTTAGTACTTGAGGGTGGGATTGATGAGGGTAATGTGCATGTTGGGGCCTGGAAGTATGATGATGATGAAGTTTATAGGGCACTTGCATATATGGTTATTGTAGATGAGCTGCCTTTTAAATTTGTGGAAAAAAAAGGATTTTTATACTTCATGCGAAAATGTCAGCCTTTGTTTGTTCGTAAGGGTAGGCTTACCATTGCTAATGAATGCTACAAGTTGTATTTGGATGAGAAGATTAAGCTTAAGGCTGAAATTAGAGATAATATTGGTAGAGTTTGTTTAACAACCGATACATGGACTTCTTTGCAAAAAGTGAACTATATGACTCTCACTGCTCATTATATTGACAATGATTGGAAATTAAGAAAGAGAATTCTGAATTTTTGTCCAATAACAAGTCATAAGGGAGATGATATTGGGAAGGCAATTGAAATGTGTTTGCTTGATTGGGAAATTGACAATGTTTTTACTGTCGCTATGGATAATGCTACTGCAAATGATTCAGCTATGAAATATTTGAAAGAACAGTTTGAAAATTGGGAAAAATGTATTTTGGGAGGAAAATGGCTGCATGTTCGTTGCATTGCTCATATCATGAATTTAATAGTTAAATCTGGTTTGGAACACATTAGTGTGTCTCATTGAAAGAATTAGGACTCTTTGTCAAGTATATTAGGCAATCTTCACAGAGAATTGAAAAGTTCAAAAAATTTGCTGAGATTGAAAAGTGTCAAAGCACTAAGAATCTGACCTTGGATGTGCCTACAAGGTGGAATTCCATCTATTTAATGTTGGAGACAGCTCAACCTTATGAACGGGCTTTTAAGAGGTATGAATCAACAGAGCCACAGTATAAAGAGACTCTTGCAAAGGTTGTTAGGCGCAATGAGGAAGGTGAAGAAGAAGAAACAGGGCCTGGGGTGCCTACTTCTATTGATTGGAATGAGGCCAAAATATTTGCAGGTATCCTTCAACCTTTTTATGAGTTTACTTTGAAAGTCTCTCAAACTAAATCTGTATCTTCAAACTTTTACTTTGAGGGTGTTACTTTCATTGAGGCTCTTTTAAGGAAACTTATCAATGAATCTGAAGATTCTAGCATCTCTTTAATGGCAAAGATAATGAAGGATAAATTTGATAAATATTTTGGCAATTTTGAATCTTGCAATATGGCTTTGTTTGTGGCTTGTGTTCTGGATCCTAGGAACAAACTTGAGTATTTAGAAATTGTTTTGAATGATGTGTATGGGAAAATAGATGACAAGTCAAGAAAAAACCAGATTGAATGTGAACTACATGACATGTATGCTGATTATGTGAAGATACATAACCTGGAACGTAGTTCACATTCTCCCCCTCCAGAGTCATCCCAATCTTCTTTGGGAAAAAGGAATTCGCCTATTGATGTACAAGCTTCAAAGATGTTGACAGAAAAGTTCAGAATGCAATTGAAGAAGAAGAAAATTGAGGCTGGTGGTATGAATTCAAAGTCAGAGTTAGATAAATACTTGAAAGAAGATCTTGAAGAAGATGATGGAAAGTTTGAGATTTTGAATTGGTGGAAGGTTAATAGTCCTAGATTTCCCATTCTATCTATGATGGCTCGTGATCTCTTAGCCATTCCTATATCAACGGTGGCTTCCGAATCTTGTTTTAGTACAAATGGAAGAGTCTTAGATGCTTTTAGAAGTTCTTTGACTCCGAAAGTAGTTCAAGGACTTATTTGTGCTCAAGATTGGCTCCGTGATCCTACAAAGAAGCCAGAGATTGTGAAGGTTGAAGAAACTTGGGAAGACCTTGAAACAGTGGTAAAAGGTAACAATTTAATAATTATAGAGTAATATTTAAAGTTAACTGTGTATTCCTTTTATTTGTTACTTACAATAACTTCTTTGGTTTTGTGTTTACCTACTGCAGATTTCATTCCAAAGGACAGTGGCATAAATTTAGATTTGCCATGATTCATTATCTTTCTGTCAACAGACAACAGGTGATTTTTCTCACTCTTGATTCTCTCTTCTGATTTGCCAGATTCATTAGAGATTTTGTTTACCTCTCTTCTGAGTTCTGATTTCATTCTCTCTTCTGCTTTTAGAAGTTCCAGGAAATTGGCTTAAGAGTTAAGACTATGAAGAAAAGAAGCCTGTTAATGTTATGTGATGACTGATGAGTGATGATTGCTTCATTTGCTTGCTTATCAAATTTAAAAGGGCCTTGCTGAGTTCGGAATGTGGAACTAAAAGCATCTAAGAAGACCTTGCTGAGTTGCTGTTGATGTTTTTCTTTTATTTGTTGTTGAAGGAAAACTTTAATTCCATTGATTCATCATTCATGTTGAAATTCGTGGCTGTTTTCGGATTGGAATTTTTAAGGCTTTGAATTGTATTTCGGATTCGGTTTGAACATTTTTTTTTTGTTGCATGACTTGTTGTATTTCGGATTCGGATTGGAATTTTTTAAGCCTTTGTTGCATTGCATTTGATTCGGTTTAATAGTAAACCGACCGACTAACCCGATCGGTTTTTCAGTCGATTCGGTTCGGATTTTTGTACTCTCGGTTCGGTTATTGGACGGTTTAAACAGTCTCAAAAACCCGATTTAACCGAACCGAATAATGGCCGAACCGACCGAACCGGCCGAATTAACACCCCTACTTCACTGTCTTTCAATATAGTCTATATAGATTTACCACAGTTTCACCCTTGTTTTTCGAAGCGACGAGCCAGAAAATGCGCTTCCTGTTGCCAGTTAAAAGGATTTTAAAATGTTTTCTACAGCCAATGAACATATCTGGGGTTGATCTACAATTTGAGTAAGAATGCATCTTCAGAATTACCACTTGAATCCTGTGCACTGACTTTCTATACGCACCAGTATCTGCTTCCTACTTTGACCAAAAAAACCAACCCTTCCTAGGCTCTGGAACTGCAACGGCCTCTTCATTCTTTTTTCTGTTTTCCATTCCTTGCTTCAGCGCCTGGAGCCTGTTCCTGTGGGGCATTCAAATTTTAAAAGATTTTATTTGTCAAGTAAGAATAGAAGTACCAAATATGGGTGGCGGCTCTTTAACAGAAACAGGGAGGAAAGTTAAGTCAAAGAGGGGAAAAAGAGAAGGAAAAAGGTCCCAACAATCTAAGATCATGCAAAAAGATGAATTCTGCTGGACATTCCAGAGGACAACAGTCAGGATCCCTAACATAATCTACCGCACCATCCTACACATGCAGAGACAAATAACGACATGCAGATGAATTATGCTGTACAAATTAATAAAAGTTCTACAAGGTATAGAAGAAAAAATGCTAAACCCAAGCAAGGAGTCCCAAAATACTCAAGTGTTTGCAGAATTCAAGTCCAAAGTATTATCTACATTCAACTCCCATTCTCATCATTGGTGAAGCCCAACATGTAGCTTCATCTGTGTGATCAAAGTGAAAATCACGTGCGGAAGGGTTCAACTTACAACCTTCACACAGAAATGTAGAGCTGAGTTCAATTTCATCAAAATCATAATGACCACTTGCAGACACCAATCATACTACAGGGAAAAGTAATAGAGCAAGTTCAATAATGCAGATATTCTAGCTTGACACAAGAATGAAGATAGTTCTTATTACTTGGTATCTGTAAGGCGACCGTGTAGACTCCATCTCTGCCGAAACCCTTCGATGCCTTCTACTCCACTAGCCAAAATCAAGCGCCTAAATAACAAGAATAAGAAATACATTTATCAGGACTTCAAAGTTATTCACTCATGCAATAAACTCATCTCCTAGTGGGGCAAGACTAGCGGGGTTTTTTTAATCTTCTTTCCCAAAATATCACGTACGAGGTGACTTTGATAAAATGAACAAGAGCCCTAAACTTATTTCAAAGGACATTGACTTGCTTCCTTAAGGCCTGTTACTACTATTAAATCTTTTTCCAGGTTGAAGGTTGATTGGAATCCATATAATACAGGAAAATCGGAATGATTAAATCTATGCTCAATAAGAGAAGTCTGCTATCCACTTTTTTGCCCCTAGTTTAAGGATCACGTATCACACCCAAACCATCCCTTTCCAACATCTGAAAATTCGTACGAGCCCACTATGAAAATTAGTTGACCTATTTGCATTGAAAATGTATAGCATATTTGCTGACAAGAATGAAGAGTATAATTACACCATGTCATTACGAATCCACTTTTAGTTAGGTAGAAAGTACCAAAGAAAACTATAGTTACACACCATGTCATAACCAATTCACTTTTAGTTAGCTAGAAAGTACCTTTCCAATGAAGTTACTTCCGATTCGAGTTGGGTAGCTCTTTCTGTTACTTCTTTTAACGGCATTGACATCCCTAGTTTGCTCTCACTGTCTTGCAATCGTTTCCTAAGTTCTTTGTCCTTGAAACCAAAAAACAAAATGGCAGTTTATAGCCACATTCCCCAAAGGAAATACATACAACTTCTGAATCTAAGAAAGTTAACATAATAAACGGAAATGCTGAAAAATCAAGCACGTAATTTTCATCATCTTACCCTTCTCTCTGCACATTCCCGGTAGAGAGCAATCTCATCTTGACAGAAAGGTTCAATATCCTTTATCTGTAAGCCTAAAGAAGAGGAGAAAAAAAAATAACTGGTCAAGTACTAGAGAAACAGGTGCAGATCCCTCCAGAAAAATCAATAGAGAAACTTACACAGGAATAGGTTCCTCAGAATTCCATCACATAAGTCTACACCTTCAAGTACATGAGAAGCAATTTCTGGGGGAATGATTGGTGAGGGTGGCCCCAACATCAAGTCTTCACCCACCAGAATTGTTTCCTCCATGGTTGGCTGTGAATCGACTAGAACCCCCAAAAGGAAACAAAAGAATAAAATATAAGTGAACTGTTCAACTATTTCCTGTGGTGCCATGAAACACACATATGCGAACATCACAACAACAAAATGCTAATCATAATCACAAATCTTGGACAATGCTTGTCATATGAAAGAATGATGATTTGAATATGAAATTTGGTCGACAAATCATAGAAGCAAAATGATAATTTCCAATCCAAAACATAACTAGAAAGAAACGATACAGCCCCTATATTCTAATGCAGCCTCTATATTACAAAAAGAACATAAATTATCAGTCGATAATTTACAAAAAGAACATTATCAGTCGATATTAACATGGAGAGAGATAAATTTCTTCCTAAATATCTACTCTCTCTGCTCCCAGTACTTAAAACATAATATTAACAAAAAGCTGTGCAAATTTAGTCGAAAAAGTGCAACTAACAAGCTAAAGTTTCTAATACATACATAGTACGCACCTTATACCTGGCCGTTAGTAAGTACGGTAAAACGTCACAGACATAAACACAACGGGAACCAACTTAGCAGCTGGACCAACTTACAAAGAATAAAATGAAGAGGTTTGACTTACCATCCATGGCTGCTGTTTCTTCTCCTCTGTCTTCTTGATCCTAAAACCCAAAAGACTTACCATCCATGGCTGCTGTTTCTTCTCCTCTGTCTTCTTGATCCTAAAACCCAAAAGGGTGACCGATGATACAGCGGCAAATCTACTTTTGGGTTCAAAATGATGACAACAAAATCAAAAACGAAAAGCAGAGCAACTCAATAAAGGTAAGTAAGAGAAGGGGTGGGAAGAAAACTTCAATATATCGCCATAACCCATAATACAGAATTATAGCTGCTCGGAATCTTTGGGTATTTCCAAAGTTACATCCCAAGTCCCACTATCTAGATGAAATCATGAAATTAACAACGCTGTTTGAAGACTCGCCGACGGTGATTAACTAGAATGACCGGCTCAAGTTCCTGGGCCAACTTGGCGGGAGTGCCTAAAAATCCCCACTTATCAGAATCCCTGAACCACGTGAAAGTGAAATTTCTGTGTCTAGATGGGCTCGAGCCGGGAAGCTACACTGTACTGGGATATGCCGGAAGATTAAGCTTATAGCTGCCCGGCGTGGAGGCTTCCGGCAGGGGATTTCTGCTTTAAAAAGGGGAAGTGTGAAGTTCTTGCTACTATTTATATACGTGGACTTCAAATTTTGGGTTTCATTGGGCTTTCTATAAGAACTTGTCCATAATGATACTCTCTCTTTTTTCCTTTTGTTTTTGTCAATTCTCGTGAACACCCCTAGTCAAAAAAAACTACCAAGTCTACCAAGTTATTATGTGTTGATTCTCTTTCTTTCATAGAAATTATTTAAATTATTAATTTAGTAATTATTTAATAATTCTCTAAATTAATAAATTTTAGTGGTCCTAACATTATTATTAATTTGTACAAATTCTTCTGTATACTCAAATGTCCATGAGTTAATCAATTTATAAGGTCTTATTTACAGTAACCCTACAGTACCAGCCTGTATGTTTAGGATCCAATTCCAAAATTTGCATAGCCTCTTGAAAGTTATTGATATAAATACATGCACTAAAATCATCAAAATTTGCATAGCCTCTTGATTTCCAGTAAGTCTAATGAAATATCTCTTTTTCCCTTAAAAAAAATCTTATATCATCAAGAAGTCACATAACAATATCATACTTTTAATTACAATGCAAACTATAAAGCATTAAAAAAAGTGGTGGAAATTAATGAAACTTTATGTATGAAAGAAAAATGAAAAAAGAAAAAGAAACTCTTTGATTTTTTTATTTTTTTTTTGGAATTTGAAAATGTAAACTACAACCCATATACTTGGAAGTATATTGAAATATGACAGTGAAAATAATGATTTTGTTTTTTTTTTTTTCTAATAATAACGGGCCTAACTTAAATGTAGAAAAAATATCTCTTACGATTGAACATGGGTCTATTTCGACCACTAATCTGTTATTAATTTCCACTTAAAAAAATTCAAGTTCCAATAACCTTCACACAAAAATGTAGAGCTGAATTCAATTTTATCAAAATCATAATGACCACTTGCAGACACCAATCATACTACAGGGAAAAGTAATAGAGCAAGTTCAATAATGCAGATATTCTAGCTTGACACAAGAATGAAGATAGTTCTTATTACTTGGTATCTGTAAGGCGACCGTGTAGACTCCATCTCTGCCGAAACCCTTCGATGCCTTCCACTCCACTAGCCAAAATCAAGCGCCTAAAATCCGTAAGTAACGGTTTGGTTACGGATTGAGGGCAAACCGGACCAATCCGGTCCGTGAACATCCCTAACCCCAGTAGTTTGTACAAATTTTAAAAATAATCCCTAAAATATATAAAAATAACAAAATTGTTCCTTTTCACTTTTTTATTTCATTTTCTCTATTTTGTTCCATTTCTCTCAACTACTTTTAATCACCATAAAAATATATTATATGAGTTTTTTAAAAAAAATATTTATTTATTTTCAAACTCTACCGTAAATTAATCTTTGTATTGTTGTAACCCATGATTGTATTTCTATAAGCATGTTAATTTTTTTAATAATATATTTTAGCAATAAAGACACTATTTTTCTGATTTATTTTATTTTTCCTAACGTAAAGATTAAAAACATTTAAATGACACTAATATTTCACATAATAAAATATTAGCTCAAATAAAAAATATTAATATATTTTAGTATAATAAAATTTAACTCAAGAGACTATAACTTGCATTAATATACTTCATAAAAAATAAATAAAATATAAAATAATTAAGACACTATTTTTCTGATTTATTTTATTCTTCCTAACATAAAGATTAAAAACATCTAAATGAAACTAATATTCCACATAAAAATAAAATATTAGCTCAAATAAAAAAATATTAAGATATTTTAGTGTATTACAATTTAACTCAAGAGACTATAACTTGCATTAATATAATTCATAATAAAATAACTAAAATATAAAATAATTAAAATCTTAAAACAAATCCTCCATACATAAGTTTTCCTTCTTGAATCTAAAACCTATTTTCTATCACAACATCTTATTATCATATTTTTACCTCCACTCATTTATTTTAAACTAAAATCATATAGAATAAGCTAGTAAGACTTCCTCTTAGTTAAATATATTAACATCTCAAATAATTATTACAAAATATTAAATCCTCGCATTGATAAGTATAAACATATTTTTTATAAATTATATTATGCCATGTAGTCTCTCTAGTTAAAGTGTAATACACCAAACTATACTGATATATTAATTTTTATTTTAGCTAATATTCTATTTTTATGTGGAATATTTTTTCTTTTAAATGTTTTTAATCTTTACGTTACGATGAACAAAATAAATAAAAAAAAATAGTATCTTTATTGCTAAACTATATTATTAAAAAAATTAACATGCTTATAGAAATACAATCATGGGTTACAACTATACAAATATTAACTTTTACAGTAGATTTTAGAAATAAATAATTTCTTTTTTAAAACTGATATAATATATTTTTATGGTCATTAAAAGTAGTTGAGAGAAATGGAACAAAATAGAGAAAATGAAATAAAAAAGTGAAAAGGGATTATTTTGTTATTTTTATATATTTTAGGGGTTATTTTAAAATTTTTACAAACTATTGGGGTGTTTTTGTATTTAAATTTATTATTTTATTAAAAATCTAACAGAAATCCGTTAATTTGGACGGAAAATAGCCCGATTGGACAAAATTAGCGAAAATTTCAAACATTAGGGTAAAGTTGACTGACCGAAAATCTATTGGGTATAATTGACGACGGGGGCAAAGTTTTGGGTAGGAACGACATTTTTTCCTTTTTCCAAATAAGGTTTCTTCTATAAACAGAAACTCAAACAAAAATAGGCCCACTAGACTACTTGCTAGATCAAGCATCAATTTTAATATATATAAAGGGGGAGTTTTGGAGGAGTTGGTCACCGGGCATGCACCTGTTTAGGTACGGTGCCCGGTCACTCCAGCACACGTGGCGCTGCACGGCCTTACCCAACACAGAATCCATTCAATGGAGACATTTGTGTAATTTGTAAAATTTTTCTTTTTCTTCTCAATCACTGGAGGGGGAAAAATTGTTGTAGCATCATTTTTTTTTTTTTCTTTTAATTCCTCCGACCGACAGGTTTCCATCGGCTGGCGATTATGGGATAGGATAATCAAAGGGAAGGAGGAGAAGGAAAATGTGAGAAGAACTGCCGGCGTTGGAAAATTAGGGGAAGGAGAAGTAGATAAAGAATGATTACCCTATCCCTTGATCTCCCCAAAGCAATTGCAGATTGTGATAAAGAATGGATGGAGGAAAAGAAGACACTGAAGGCAAGCCATAATAGATAGAGATGATAGAAAGATAGTTCGAATCAAATTTTTCTCCTCTTTGTTCTCGAGCTCAATTGGTAATTTTGATAGATTCTGGATTGATGAATCCGCCTTAGAATGAGGAGATTACAGCGGGAGAACAGACCTAGATGGATTGGACCCCGAAGAAGAGGAGAGGAAAACTACATCGTTTTGTACGCCTGTTTTTTTTGCCAAAATAGAAAAGGCCCGAAAAAGAAAAGGAGAGGGAAACTACGTCGTTTTGTACGCCTGCTTTTTTGCCAACATAGAAAAGAGAAAAGAATTGTATTTTGCAATTACAAATTTAACCCTCACTAAAATTGTGACCATCTAATAAAATTAGATCGTCATATTAAAACAACTCAACCAGAAAGATCGCTAAATAGAATTCAAGTTTTGTGCTCAAGAGACATTTACTTTTAACTTTTAGATATAAGAAAATCTAGAGTCACGTTACCATTTTTACAGAACCGTCTCGTTTTTTCTTCAACCAATTAATATTGAAGATATAAGATGCATTCAGAAGCCTCATTTTCTATATTATCAGGAAAAAGTGCATTTGCAAAGCCTGGGATGGTTTTCAGTACTTAATTTGGAAAACAAATGAAGTTACATGATCTTCTTTAATCCCAAGTACAACCCTAAGTTGAAAATTAATTAAACCAACCTCTGAATGATGCCTTGATATAGGGAAGGTAGCGGATTAGCTTCTAAATAAATAGTTTTGATGCATTTTATCAATTCTAAACCTCTAGGAATTTGGTAAGCTAAGGATTTAGCTGAGCAATCCTATATTGTTAAATTTTGATGTTAAACAGAATGGTCTAGTTTTAATTTAAAGTTGAAGCCTTCAAAAAAAAAAACAGAAGAAGTTGAAGGACTTTGTAGTTAGTAATTGAAATTGAATGCAGGGGAGGAGGATTAATATAGCAAACCGCGTTGAAAAATGGGATAGAGTTTTGGAGACTATTGGTGTTGAACTCCATCGGTTGACCACCCAAAAAAGAGACAAATTCAAGAACCCGTGAAGAAACAAATCAAATCAGAAATGCCATTCTGAATACTAGGAGTTTTAATCCAATCAAAACAACAAAACGAATCAAATTATAATACGAGAACTGACGCCAAAAACTTCTATGTGTATTTATTTACCAATCGAAATCCCCAAATCAAAAAACCCAAAATCAATCGAGCTTAACATTAGACTTACATTTATTTCTTGCAGTTCTTGTGTCTGAAGGAGGGAGACGAGGAGGAGGAGGAGGAAGGCTGGGAGGGGCAGCTTCGGTGGTGGAGGCGGAGAAACGGGCGGAGGTGCAGCAGCGGGCAGTGGCGGCTTGGCTTCTTTGCCGTTTGGGAATGAGGAAAAAAAAAAAAGAAATTGGAGGCGGAGGCTTCGGTTTGGTAAGGAGGGAGACGAGGAGGAGGAGGAGGAAGGCTGGGAGGGGCGGCTTCGGTGGTGGAGGCGGAGAAACGGGCGGAGGTGCAGCAGCGGGCAGTGGCGGCTTGGCTTCTTTGCCGTTTGGGAATGAGAAGAAAAAAATACCTATTTATAAAAATGGGAAAAAAAATGGGAAAAAAAATGTTAGTGCGTGGGGGGACTCGAACACACGACCTCAATCAATCAAATACAAGAATGGGGAAACAATAATGCCACTGAGACTACTTAAGAATTTCAAAAAAAGTTATTATCCCCCCCTATATATACAAAACCATCATATTATTATTTAATAATATATATATATATATATATACGGTCCGGTCCGGTTTGACAGACGGTTTGACAGTGCCAAACCGTAATCCGGACCGATATGGCCGGTTTTCAATTTTCAAATTCACCGGCTTAGAAATTCATTTATAATCCGCCCGCTAATCCAAACCAATGACCGGTTTGGGCGGTTTCACCGGATTGAACCAAATCGTGAACACCCCTAATTTATATCAATAACTTTCAAGAGGCTATACAAATTTTGGAATTGGATCCTAAACATACAGGCTGGTACTGTAGGGTTACTGTAAATAAGACCTTATAAATTGATTAACTCATGGACATTTGAGTATACAGAAGAATTTGTATAAATTAATAATAATGTTAGGACCACTAAAATTTATTAATTTAGAGAATTATTAAATAATTACTAAATTAATAATTTAAATAATTTCTATGAAAGAAAGAGAATCGACACATAATAACTTAATATCAATTGTCTTTATATCTGAATCAACCAAGTATTAAAGTTTTTATGAACACTAAAAATCTGTACATAATTCATATTATCTCCAAGGACAAAAGGACAAGGTATTTTTAATTTAAGGCATTATTGAGACCTATAAATACATAGGAGATTTTCTGAAATATTGTTATCTTATCATTATGTCAACTTTTTACTTTTTGTACTGGTTCTAAGTTGACAGCGGAATGAATTATTAATGGCTATAAGTTATTAATTTATAAATTATTAATTTAACGACGTTCTATTGTAATTTTTTGAATAAAATTATACCATGAAATTTTTAAATGATAAAATCAATTAAAAAGAAAAATTAAATAAGATATTAGTTTTTATAACGTTACTTTAACTAGTACATACTCGCACGTTGTGCGAGTTATAATAGTTTTTAATTTAAATTTATAAGAATTCTAATTAGTAAAAAGTTAAAAATACTGTATTCGTTTCTATAATTTTTTGAGAAAATGGTAAGATCTTGTCTTGTTTATTTTGTGAACAAATTTTAAGATCTAGTCTTTCTTTTCTCAAATTCATTTTTTTAAAAAAAATATTAACTATCCACAATAATTTGACATCTTAATTTCAAAATAATGTTATTAACATCTGGTGAGTTGATCTCTGATGACTGAGGCTACATCAAATGGTGTGTCCGTGACAATGGCATACAGCAGCAGAGCCATCTCGTAGGTGACCTTAGCGGTGTAGGATGTTGGCATCAGATTGCAGCAGATGAAATGGTGCCATAAATTCAGATCAGGCGTCTGCAACGCGTTTGCTGGAAATCCCAAAGGGTTTTCTTGATCATCCATCTCCCAGCTTGTGCCTTCTTTTGCCAATCTAGATAGAACGGCTTGTTCCAGTGGTTGATTTGGATGCAGGGCAGCAATTGTGTCCCTGTAATCGGTGCTGACTCTTGGCAGTTTCCTGATGGCCCTAATAGCTTCCGTGTTGCAATTGACGCTGATGCCTCTGACAAATACTCCGTCTCTGGGGCAGTGTGGAAGTTGCCATAGAATTCTTGCACAATTTGCATCCTAGGCTTGACAAGTGGGTTGGAGAAGGTCTCCCAGCCATGGCGCTTGATATAGGCGAAAGCTGTGGCGTCTTCACCGATTCCCCTTTCGGTAATGATTTTCTGCCGTATGTGCTTCAAAAAGAAATCCCAGCCCTTCTTCCTTGGAAACAATCTTGGCTCCCACTCGTCTGTGAGAGCGTCAAGGGCTTGTTCTTGCAGAGCCCTTGGTGGCTGAGGAGGCGGTGGTGGAGTAGGTTCTCTGACAGGGGATGGTGGTGGGGTGGGCACTCTTTGCCTTTCCGGTGAGCTTTTAGAGGAGCTTATGACTCTGGCATTTGAAGCTGTCTTGCGGGCAGCAACTTTCCTTCTGGCCGGCGGCATCTTGTACAAACCCTAGAAATTGAATTGGTAGTTTGAAAGAGGGGTTTTTGATTGAATCTGAATTTTTTTCCTTAGTTGCCTGAAAACTCAGAGAAATTGTTAGTACGTTCACACAGGGAAGTGGTATTTGAAGAGGCCAAGGGGTTTTAATGAAGAAGGGGAAGCAAAGGAAGAGGAAGAGTTCTATGCTGCCATAATTAAACCTAGGAAGTTGTGGCTGACTAGGGGGCATTAAACAGAATCGGTTGGGTTTTTCAAAATTTGAAAATTTTTCAGGGAATTCCCCCCCTCCCCCCAAACTTAAATTCCAAATTCAAGTCCAAAAGAATAGAGAAGAAGGGGTTATACAGTTGTACCTACTCAGGCGAGTGAGTTGTCCCACTTGCGTGAGTGACGTCAGGGTTTAAATGACTTACATTGGTAAGTTGAGCTTGGCTCACTCAGCTGAGTGACCTTTTCTCATTCTCGTGAGTGAGTTACCTCAGTGTCTGCCATTTCTGCATTTTCTGAAATCAAGTTGGGATGAAAAATTTCTTTCTGTTCCTGCAAAATTAATGCCATAATCACAAAATTTAGTCAAGCCAAATCAAAAGAGATAGGTTGCCTCCCATAAAGCGCATTGGTTTAAAGTCTCACGCCAGACTTCAAAAGAGTTTTTAGTTAAGTTCCTTCAGGACCAGAACATGATAGTTCTGTCCTTTACTCCCTTCTGTCCATCCAAGGTATGGTTTAAGCCTCTGACCATTAACCAAAAAAGTGTTGCCATTCTGTGGATTCATGATCTCCACTGCTCATCGATTTAAAACCTTGTTGATTTTGTAGGGCTCGGTCCATCTTGATCTCAGCTTTCCTGGGAAGAATTTCAGCCTGGAATTGTACAACAAGACCTCTTGTCCTTCTTGCAAGTCCTTATTGATAATGTGTTGATCATGGTAAGTCTTAGTTTTCTCTTTGTAAACTCTGGACGATTCTTATGCCTCTAGTCTGAATTCTTCCAGCTCATTCAATTGCATCAATCTCAGTTCCTTGCTTTTGCCTGGATCAAGATTCAGCTCCTTGATTACCCAGTAAGCCTTATGCTCCAATTCCACCGGCAAGTGGCATGCTTTCCCATAGACTAATTTGAATGGGGACATTCCAATGGGGGTTTTATATGCTGTTCTGTATGCCCATAAAGTTTCATCCAACTTTGAGGACCAATTATTTCTGGTAGAGTTGACAACCTTTTCCAAGATTCTTTTCACTTCTCTGTTTGACACTTCTACTATCCCGTTTGATTGTGGGTGGTATGGAGTTGATACTCTGTGCCTGATTCCATATTTCTTCACCATGGTGGCAAATGACTTGTTGCAAAAGTGTGATTCTTCATCACTGAGTATCATCCAGGTGTACCAAACTGGCAAAAATGTTTTTCCTTAGAAACCTGAGAACAGTCTTAGCATCATTGTTTCTTGCAGCTACGGCTTCTATCCATCTTGAAACGTAGTCCACTGCCAGTAGGATGTAGGAGTTCCCAAAGGATGACACAAAAGGACCTATGAAATCTATCCCCTATACATCAAACAGTTCTACTTCAAGCATGTTCTGTGTGGCATCTCATTCTTCCAGGAAATGTTTCCTGTCCTTTGGCACCGGTCACAGCTTTTGACAAAGTCACGTGCATCTCTGAACAGAGTTGGCCAATACAGTCCAGCTTGCAGAACCTTGATTGTCGTTCTTTGACCATTGAAATGTCCACCATAGGAAGAACTGTGGCATTTGTGCAATACTTCTGTGAACTCAGATTCTGGAATACACCTTCTGATCAACTAATCTGCACATCTTTTGAATAAGTAGGGTTCATCCCATAGGTAGAATTGAGCATCATGAAGGAATCTCTTGCGTTGTTGAGGGGTGAAATCTGGGGGAATAACACCGGCAGCAACAAAGTTAGCAAAATCGCAAACCAATGCACATTACTGTCACTCCCATGAGTGTGCCGGTCACTCGCCAGAGTGACTCATCAGGGAATTTTTCTGAAATTGGAGTTGTGTCTTCTGGAATCTCTTTAAGTCTTGACAGATGGTCTGCTACCTGATTTTTAGCACCCTTTATGTCTTTTATCTCCAAATCGAATTCCTGTAACAACACCCATCTAATCAACCACAGTTTAGACTCTTTTTTATTGATCAAGTACCTGATGGTAGCATGGTCTGTGTAGACTATGAATTTCATCCCCAGCAAATAAGCTATGAATTTGTCAAATGCAAACACAATTGCCAGCATTTCCTTCTCTGTAGTGGTGTAGTTGATTTGTGTAGGGTTAAGGGTTTTACTAGCATAGTAAACAACATGTAACACGTTGTTCCTTCTCTGTCCAAGTAAAACACCGACTGCAAAATCACTAGCATCACACATTAGTTCAAAAGGTTGTGACCAATCAGGTGTGATGATCACAGGTGCAGTGATGAGTTTCTTTTTCAGTTCAGTAAATGCATTTAAACAGGATTCATCAAAAATAAAAGCAGTGTCCTTTTCAAGCAAGTTACACAAGGGTTTAGAAATTTTTGAGAAATCTTTAATGAACCTCCTGTAAAAACCGGCGTGGCCTAAGAAACTCCTTACTTCCTTGACTGTGGTTGGTGGGTTGAGCCTCTCTATGACTTCAATCTTTGTCTTGTCCACTTCAATTCCTTCCTGTGAGATTTTATGTCCCAAGACAATCCCCTCTGTTACCATAAAATGGCACTTCTCCCAGTTGAGGACTAAGTTGGCTTCTATGCATCTTTTCAATATCAGTCCAAGGTTGTCCAGGCATGCATCAAATGACTTACCAAAAACCGAGAAGTCGTCTATAAAGATCTCAATTATGTCTTCCACCATATCAGAGAAAATGACCATCATACATCTTTGAAATGTTGCCGGTGCATTGCACAGTCCAAATGAAATTCTCTTCAAGGCAAATGTGCCATAGGGGCAGGTGAAAGTCGTCTTCTCTTGATCATCAGGATCTATGGTAATCTGGTTGTAACCTGAGAAACCATCAAGGAAACAATAATACATGAATCCAACCAATCTATCTAGCATTTGATCAATAAAGGGAAGGGGAAAGTGGTCCTTTTTGGTAGCTTTATTAAGCTTTCTGTAGTCCATGCACACTCTCCACGAGTTGTTCAGCCTTATAGGGATCAGCTCATGGAGGTCATTCTTTATCACTGTGATTCCTCCCTTCTTGGGCACGCACTGCACTGGACTCACCCACTTGTTGTCAGATATTGGGAAGATGATTCCAGCGTCTAGCAGCTTGATAATCTCCTTTTTTACCACTTCCTTCATGACTGGGTTTAGCCTTCTTTGTCTTTCAATGGTTGGCTTGGCATCGTCTTCAAGTAGGATCTTGTGCATACATATGGAAGGATTGATGCCCTTAATGTCTACAATTGACCATCCAATGGCTTCCTTGTGCAACATCAGCACTCTTAGCAGTTTATCCTCTTCAGTACCTGTAAGCATAGAAGAAATGATCACAGGTAAGGTGTTATTTGCTCCAATATAGGCATACTTTAAATGTGAGGGCAGAGGATTAAGTTCGAGTGAGGTGGTTCTTCAATTGAAGGTTTGAGTCATCTTCCTTCCTTAGTCAGGTCTAACAGTTCAAAGGGTTGTTTAGGATGCCACTTGGGGGAGTGGTTCAGGTAACTCAGGCAAGTGATCTTGTACTCATCCCCTCCTTCATGTTCCTCATTACTGTCTGGGCATAAGAGCTCCTTGAGGAGATCATCTTGCAGTATTTCTTCTGTCACTGCTTCTTCTACTTCTATACTTCTTACCATGTAGCAATTATGGACTTCAGCAGGATATCTCATATTTTTGAAGATGTTGAAGGTCACCTTCTCTCCATCAAAGTGCAGTGTGATTTCTCCCCTTTTCACCTTAATGATTGCATCACTTGTTGCCAGAAAAGGTCTCCCCAAGATTATGGGCACATCCCTATCCTCTTCCATGTCCAAAACCACAAAGTCTACTGGGTAAACGAAATTACTAACCTTCACAAGAACGTCATGTAAGATTCCCCTCGGGTAGGTCAGTGACCTATCTGCCAACTGCAAGTTCATGTTAGTAGGTACCAGAAATTTGTCCAGATCAAGTGATTTAAATACAGATAATGGCATGAGATTTATACTTGCACCAAGATCTAGTAATGCTTTTGAAAATTCTTTGATTCCTACCGTACAAGGAAGAGTGAAACTACCCGGATCTTTTAGTTTAGGTGGCAACTTTCTCAGAATAGCTGCACTACATTCTTCATTTAGAGTGATAAAAGCAGAGTCGTGCACTTTTGGTTTATTAGCCACCAAATCTTTCAAGTACTTGAAGTATTTAGGCATTTGTTTAAGTGCATCAACAAGTGGTACATTAATATGTATACTTTCCAAGTTTTGAATAAACCTGTTGAGCCCTTCATCTACTTTGGCCTTCTTTTGTCTTACCGAATATGGTGGGATTGGAGTTGGCTGTTGTGGTTCCTTAATTGGTGCTGGGAATTGAATTTCCTCCATTCCATGTTTTTCAGCTTCTTGCTCCTGTTCAACCACCTCATCATCATCAGATACTTTCTCAGAAAATGTTTCATTCTTACCTGCAGGGTTACTTACGGGAGTGACTTTTTCACTTGGCTGATTGAGTTGCTTTCCACTTCTGAGAGTGTTGTTTGCTCTTGGTCATTCCCCTTGGGGTTTACAACTGTATCACTGGGCAGGCTTATGGTCTTTCGGCATTTTGATTTGCAATTTGGGCCAACTGATTTTCCAAACTTTTGCAAGACACTGCCAAACTCTTGATTGCATTTTGCACAGAAATCCATTCATCTTCCCTTGGTATGTATTGCTGGTTAGAACGTTGTTCATTCTGATAGTTGGGAGGCTTTCCATCTTGTCTGTGAAATCCTGGGGGTTGAGTAGGCCTCTAATAGCTCCCTTGTTGTGGTGCATTGTTCCAGTTAGGCTGCTGTTGATTTCTCCAATTGTTGAAGTTGTTGAATCCTCTAGCATTGCCCTGCCTGACAAACTAGACAGCTTCCATTTTAGAGGGACAATCGTCCAAATTGTGAGATCCATCACATAACACACACACCTCAGCCTTGGATTTGGACAGCTTACTCCTGAGTTTTGTCATTTCATTCATCATAACAGCTATTTGTGCTTATAGGTATGTACTGGGGTCAAGTTCCATCACTCCTGGCTGTTTTGTACTTGCCCTTGGATCAGATTGCCACCTTGAATGGTTGGTGGTCATATTGTCAAGCAACTGCCTTGCTGCATCAACCGGCTTCATCAGGGACACACCACCAGCTGCAGCATCAAGGGAGTCTCTTGTAGTTGGTAGCAACCCATTGTAGAAGATGCTCGGTTGGAGATGCTCTTCCAAACCATGCTGAGGGCATTTCCTGACCATTTCCTTCAGTCTTTCCCATGCTTCATAGAGTGTTTCTGTTCCATGCTGCTTGAAGTTTATTATTGCTGTTATGAGTTGTGCAGCTTTTGCAGGTGGAAAGAATTTTGTCAGGAAGCATTGTTTTAACTCTTCCCAAGTGGAGATAGAGTTGTTGGGTAATGTATTGAACCATGCTTGGGCATGATCCTGCAAAGTAAAAGGGAATAACCTCAGTCTAATGTCGTCATTAGATAAGCCTTGAATTTTAAAAGTACTGCATAAACGCAGGAATCTTCGAATATGATCATTAGGATCTTCATGAGGTAATCCATGGAACGGGCAGGCTGATTGAATCCATTGTATCATCTATGGTTTCAGCTCAAAATTGGTTGCTTCTACATTAGCGAACAACAAAGGGGATTGGACTTCTTCTTGTTGTGGAATAAAGAAATCTCTAAGCAATCTCTCTGGTTGATTTTATTGATCCCCACCAGGGTTCCTATTGTTTTCTGGGTTACCAACTTGGTTAGCCATTTCTGATGAACCTTCTTGGCGGTTCTGTTGCAACCGATTCTGCCTTATTTTTGCTGCTCTGGTTCTACGTATGGTAGCTTCAATTTCTGGATCAAAAACTGGCTCACTTCGTTGGTGCCTTCTAGTCATACACCAAAGAAAAGAAACTGAAGCTCAGTAGGGTAACCAGAGAAGAATTTTATATATTTACAAATAAACGAAAACAACAAATTTTTTTTGGAGGTTTTACACCGTCCCCGGCAACGGCGCCAATTTCTGGTGCGTGCCGAGTTCACCAAAAAAAATATTACTAGCTTGGATTGTGATTTTTTAGATAATGGAAGCTAGGTCGATCCCATGAGGACAGCTTATTACCAAATTTGTCGTTAAAAGACTACCAGTTGGACAAGGTGTCACTTAGGGGAATGAAAACAGTCACTCAGGGGAATGAAGGCCAGAGGTGTTCATCTCCTCTTCCTAATGCAGTAGTTGTGTAATTAGCACTGTAATGGTCAAGTTCTTGTTCATTTAGCTCTCTTATAACTCTAAGTCAGTTTCTATTTTTCCTAAAGTCATCTTTTTAACCTTAAAAATCTATTTTCCAATGATTCATTTCAGGTATAAAGTCATTAAGATCTCAGGCTTTATGAATGCTCATGTTAACTAAGTATATTCCTATCTTAGTTAAAACCATAGACTGTTACCTCTATGTCATAAGTTAAAGTTGAAACAATCCAAACCAAGTTTATCCTTCCAGATCTCCCTTAGTTCTAGCATGCATTGAATTTAGTGATCAAGTAAATGAATGTAGAAAAACCTTCAACTTCAAAACAAGGAACAGAACCAGTGCATTACAACAGTTACAACATAGGTTGAGGAGATTAACCCCTGGAAACTGCTTAGCTACTTATGCAGATTAATGCTACATCTACTACATCAAAAGACATTATAGAAGTATGCATAATAAACGAAGTTCAAGCTAACAGTCAAGAGACGAGAAAAAAGCTTGTGCAGTTCTGAGCCACTCCTGAGAGTGAAGGAGTTCACTCGTGTAAATGAAGCAGAAACTGGGATGGTTGTTCTCCAACTTGGCTTCCTTACTGAGTTATTGCTGTTCCTTCTTTCTTCTTGCCTTCTTCTGGAAATTTTCTGTGTATTTTGGCAACTAAAAAAGGTAGCCAGAGAGATGATTTCTTCTGAGAGTGATGCTTCCTCTTTTATAGAACCTTGCAGCCAGTTCTTTAATCACAAGAGCCTCCCATGCTTGTGAATTGTTTAATCCTTCCTAGGCCTTGTGTCTGGAATCCAGAATTGACTGGTCTTCTTCTCTTCTTCCAGCGGTGGCAGCAGCAACCTCATTGATCAGCATGGGTGGCTGGAATTTCGGCTGAGAGACAAGCATGCCCCTTGGAATTCAAATGAGAGACATACTCATTAATGGCAAGATGCTTTGTGTCTTGGGGGGTACTTTCTCGACCAGCTCAACAAAAATTTGTATCAGTAGCCCACAATTTATTCCTTTGGCCTCAATTTTCAGCAATTGTTCAATCGAGTCCTAACCTAATAAAAACACAAAGACTAGTTAAGAGAAATGCACTAATACTAGGAAATACCCCTAATTTCTACTAATTTCAGAGTTAATTGTGATTCTTTTATGTAACAAACAAACCATTATCACTACTCCCCTCATTGCCAATTGGTTTTGAGGTGGAACCACATAGGCTTCTATATGGTATCAGAGCCAGCCCGCCAAAAGTCGGACTCCAAAGCCTGATGTTATAGAACTAGTAGCGCTGAGACGTGAGGCGGTGACTGGGCTGACAAGCCCAACCCAAGAAGAGACGTTGGGCTTGCGGGGGAGTGTTGAGTATCCCACATCGGTGATGGGAGAGAGTTGATATCAATATGTGGAACTCCATGGGTTTCTATATCGAAAACACGAAAGTAAAAGTAAAAACGTCATCTTTGCATTCTTCTGGATGTAAATTTTGCTTGCATTAATGAACTCCATTGGTTGGATTCGATTCTTAGACCTCTTACGTACGTACTCACCCAGAGTCTTAAGATCACTAAAAATTTTAGTTTTAGCTTGATTAGAATTCGAAAATTTTGATTAAGATTTTTGGAAACTAGGCGGGCTTAGTTTAATTCTTTGTTTTTAAGCTGACTTTGTTATACTTTTGAATTTTGATTATTAAAATTTATTTTCAAAATTAACCGTGGCACATACTTTCCTTTGTTTGTAACCGACTCATATCTAAGTAGTAAAAATACATTACCAGGAATCGGACAAATCTCTCCCTTATATATTAAACTAGGGTCTCCTTACCGCTAAAAAATTTCAACGTTAGTAGTGATGACGGAACAAGTAGTTCTTGGGTTCCTAGAAAAGAACGAAGAGATATCGGATCTAGGGTTTTCGCCGAGGAGGATAAAATCAACCATGATGAACTTGAGAACATCATTAAGAGTCTAAAAGCCCACGAACGCGTTGATTTCAAGCTCACAAATCAGGACAGATGGGCGTTAACTGACGAGGGGAAAAATTACGTCGAATCGGGATCTCCAGAAGTTCAACTCTTTCTAGCTATACTTCCTGAGGGAATGAGTATAGAAAAATAGATTCTGGAAAAGCTAGACCTTTCTGTTTTCGAGATTGGTATCCAGCAGGCTTGTAAGAACAAATGGGTGGAAGTGAAGAAAATTGGTAAAATTCAAGAAAAGTTCCAAACGTTGAGGAAGATAGAGTTAAGGGTTTGCTCGTCAGAATCCAAAACGGAGAGACTTTGAATTTAGAGGATATTTCCGGTCTTAGAACCGACCCAAAAGCTCGTTGAGCTGAAGAGATCCGTAGTTTACAATGTTAGAAAGGGTTCTAAGTATACTCCAACCATGAAAAAAGTTACTACTGATCTAACAAGAGAGAATATAGCCAACTGGAAGGAATTGGTATTGAAAGAGTACAATTTCAAAGCTAATGGTTCAACCATTCAATGTGGCCATCTTCATCCTTTGAATAAGGTGAAGCGTCAAGTTGGGATGATCTTCCAACAGATGGGATTCGAGGAGAAGCCGGCGAATGCAAATTCTTACGTCGAAAGCAGTTTCTGGAATTTCGACGTCCTCTTTCAGCCTCAACAACACCCCGCGCGCGATGCTCACGATACTTTCTTCCTAAAAAACCCTAGCACAGCAAAAACATTGCATGAACACAAAGAGTATCTTGAAAAAGAGTAAAGTGTGTACACGAAACCGGAGGGTACGAATCCCGAGGTTATTGGTATGATTGGGATCCAGAAAAAGCGAACAAGAATCTCTTGAGGACTCACACAACAGCTGTTACAGCGAAGAAGCTGTATCAGCTTGCGCAAATGAAGCAAATTTCTTTTGACAGTATCAGTAAATACTATTCCGTTGATCGAGTTTTCATGAATGAATCCGTTGATAGGACTCATCTCGCTGAGTTTCACCAGATTGAAGGTGTGATTTGTGGTAAAGGGCTTTCCCTAGGTCATCTCCTCGGAGTTCTTGAGGAGTTCTTCTCTCGTATGGGAATGTCGTCCAAGCTCCGTCTCAAGCCGGCTTTTAATCTGTACATGGAGCCCAACATGGAAATTTTTAGCTATCATGAAGGATTTAAGAAGTGGGTGGAGGTTGGGAATTCCGGCATGTTTAGGCCGGAGATGTTGCGATCGATGGGGTTTCCGGAAGATGTCCGGGCGATTGCTTGGGGTCTTTCACTTGATGGGCCTACAATGATACGTTATGGAGTGAATAACATCAGAGATCTGTTTGGGCATAAGGTTGATCTTAAGCTCATTGAGAAAAACCCTATTTGCGGTATTCGTCTTCAAGGTACCGATCCTGATGCGTACGATCTTAATTTTCTGGTTCAGACATATTAATAATTTTTGGATTACTTTCTACATTGTCATCGCTTTTCACTTTAATTCATTTCTCTATATTGTCTAATCAGTTTTTTTTTTCCAATCAAGGATGAATTATTTGAGAAACCCTTCTTTTCTTTCCCTTTATTTTGTGGTGTATGTGTTTGTATGTAGTGGATCAAAAGAGTAGCAACATAAAAAAACTAAGGACAAGAAATAGCATTATTTGAAAATGTAAAAGACCAAAAAAAAAAAAAAATGTAAAAGACACAAGGAATGGATCTTTTGGTTTTTTTCCCAACTCAATTTGTTATCTTCATTCATCATTTTTTATTTGATGTGATATTCAATCTGACTAAAAAATTATGCTTTATATACCGTATGTATTTACAAGGTTTCAATCAGCACTACATTCATATATGCGGAGATTCGTAAGCATATCAGAAGACAATAGGGATATCCATCCTAGACCATGTATGTATCTAGTGGTGTTTTTCATTTGCATTACACCCTCTAAAAGCACGATTTACACGTTTTAAATGATTCTACATTTAGGGAAAAAAAATGCCGACAATATCCGGAATAGTTGGTTGGTTTGGTGATACTAGTGTGTTAAGAATACTACGTAGTACGTTTGAAAAGTAAGTTTTGGTGATTTAAAAGGTCTGTTTGGTTTTTATTCATTGGTCGGTCACAAATGAGGTCCATCCTATCCTATGACATGATGGATGATGTCAATTTCGTAACGAACTCCCTTTCTCCCATTCCAATTTTTTATTCTTTAATAAAAAAGGCGGGATTAAATTCGACATAAAGAATCTGGGTAATACTACTAGGGAATGAAATGGTAACAACAAGTTGGTTGATCAATTAGTCCATTTAATTTATGCTGGAACAATAAAAATTTGGTGGTGGCTGCGGAATTGAGGATTATATCAACTGAGTGAAAAATTTGATCCCTCATTTTTACAGTCTTCAACTCCCAAATTCTCACAAGAAATGTCTCACCATATGCACAAATTAACCACTTAATACAAAAGGAACAAAAAATTCTTGCACCATGCATTTTTTTTTATATATATAACTTCAAAGAGCTCTTTCTTTGTGATCTGATAGTTAAGTATGTATGTAGATTTCGTTTTGGTATACCCTCACCGGTCTCAAGAGAAATTACTTATTAAGATCAAAACATTAATCATAACTCATTTTGTGAAACGGATAGAATATTTTTTTTTTTTTTGTAATTTCAACGGTCCATCGTGTATGTATTCGGTTAGTGAACATCCCTTAAGACTTAGGAGAATTTTCTGTACTCTGTTCCAAAATACCAACCATAATTATTTTATTGATTTAGTTTAATAATCAAACATTTGCTTTGTAACTGAAAGGATTTGGTAGGGCGGGATATAACTATAAATATACATAATACCCCCAGCTGTTTTTAAGTGTGAATTCCACATCGGCCTCGACTCATAATTTTTCCCCTATTTAAGATGACAAAACTTACTATTGTTTGCCGAGCTTAGTAACGTGAACTTGTCATCCAAATGGAGGCAACAAAGTGATTGGACTTACCCATTATTGGGTTGTACATTTACTGTCCTTTGGGGCATATTGTCACGTCCTTGGACCTAACTGTAAGAATTAAAAAGTTTAGGGACTAAGGTATAATTTTAGAAATAGGTGGACTATAAAAAGTCTATCGGGGTTGTAATCATATTATCGAAAATATTGTATCGAACTGAAATTTTCAGTTTCGTCTCTCTTCTCCGTTTTCCCCAATCTCAAACCCTAATTTTCCCGATCACCTCTGAATTTCTCCGATTCGCCTTCCGGCCACCTCCCCGAGGCCCCTAGTCGTGACATTTGGTATCAGAGCCGGCTGATTCTTGGCCGAGTCTATATCGGATATCACCGATTCGTTCATCCTCTTCTTCCCCTTCTTATTTCGCAACCTTCTAACCTCTGAAATCCCATTTCTTCCTCCCTTTGTTCTAAAATATGTGTGATTTCTTCATTCTCTATATCGCACCAACCTTTAATTTTGCCGTTTCGTTAATGGAATTCATTAGTTCTGGCGATTTCCGATCTAGGGCTGAAACCCTTTTATCTCTTCCACCGTCCGAAGTTTTCCTCTTAGAACCGACCCTGTTTGGTCTTCCCAAGCCTTCCCCATTCGGAGTATTCCTTTTTACAGGCGAAGAACTCAGTGAGTGGCTTGACCGTATAGAGCCCTTTTTCTTCTATAATCGAATTCCTCCTAATGAGAAACTCTTCACCACCTCTTTTTACGTGGCCGACAAGCCTCTCCTGTTCCTATGTGGTGGTCAAACCATGATTTCGTCCGGGTTTGACCGAGTTTGACTAGGTTTTTAAAAATCCAATTCATTTTAGAAACCGAACTGGTCAAGGCCTCCGGTTCCCGAGCTAACCGGTTCAAAATTTCCAAACTTACTCTTTATTTTTCTTTTTTTGTCGTTTTAGAATTTGCATAGGTATTAAGAAACAATCATTGATAATTTAAATTTTAAGTATAATATCTAATTAACCGTATTGGAACTCTACAAAAATTTGAAATTAAAGTAAAATGATAGGTAGTTGTCATTAATATATATTATTAAAAGTAGAGGGAGATAAGGGTGACACTGAAAAAATTGTATTTAATACCGCATTGGAAATGAAGTGCGATAGATAAAAAAACATTTAGATTCACCCTAAAGCGACAGATAAAAAAATAGAATTAGTATTATTGGCAAATATTTATTTTAATGAGGTTAGTTGAAGATATTCTAGTAATTTACTTGTCCTATTTAAGAGTTTCTTAAACTATGTGTAATTTATCTAATGACACTTTTTTTTTTAATGGAGGGAGTAAATGGAAGACCTTAATAATTTTAAAATTAATCAATCCAAAGTTTGTCGCACTTTCTTAATATTGACATGAAAGTTCATCACCATTTATGACTTTGATGCATATTGTTGATAGTAATCGCCTTCTACACATATGATTAAATAGATGTTGCTTAAGGTAACTTTACTGGTAGAAAGTGGCCTAGGATCCGCTGGGGTGGATTTAAATATATATATATATATATATATATATATATATATATAGAGTGCCGCTTAGGAAAAAGGTGTAGCCCCTAGAATCAGTAGGAGATTATTTAAATTAATAAGAAATTAATGAAATAAGGGTTTGACCGGTTAATTTCTCAAAGTTTTTGTTAAATTGATCAAAATTAATGAGAAAAATATTTTAGGATACTCATTTTATTGAGTGAAGTGTATGGTGACTTGGACTTGCTTGGGGTCTGAAAGTGAGTTTTGTCCATCAAAACATATATGAGTTTTTCAAAAAATTAAAAAAATCTTCCCAGTTATACTCTTCAGGCTCACTCCTCTCCCGGCGACGGCGTCCTACTCCATTTTCCTGCTGGCAGCGTCATCTTCATGAATATTTTCCAAACAACATAATTTTAACCATAAAGAAATTTCTGCCAAATCATTATTGAGGTTCAAACGTGCACATCAAAGATTTGGCTCTCTATGATGGAGGATCCTTATTTTGTAGACATTCACCATCTCCGATCCTACAACCAACCCGTAGAGTCAAACTTTTGGTTGCTTCTCGTATCAATGATAATGATGATGATATGAAAGATCTCTTGTACATCAAATTTAATCTTTTGACCTAATATAGCAAATTGTTGTTTGTTAATGGAGCCAGAATTTTTTCATTTAATCAGCAGCAAAATCGAGGAGCGACATTGGCGGAACAGGGAAGGTTTGGCCGAAGGGGTACAGTATGGATGGGTTTTTTTCCTTGAAAACTCATATTTGTTTTTATTATCATATTGAGTTAATTAATTAATTAGATGAATTAATCAAAGTTTGGTTTGACTATGAATAAGTTAAGTTAAGGGACACCTATCATCATTTTAGATGGTGTCACAAGAAGTGTCATACAAATGTGGCACAGAAGACTCAAAGCTTGTGTGAAGAGGTTACTGCCAAAATTCCCATATAGTGACCAAACTCCCTAAGTATAATTATAAGGTGGGAGCCAATATGCTCCGCGTGTGCCCAATATATTGAATAGTAGATTTTTATTTGGAAGAATTTCACCTTTGTGTCTTTCAATGGAATGAGGGTTATGTAACATGTAGTAAACGACATTATTAAAAAATTTAATAATTGATATCAATTGTAATTATAACTTTGAATTAGTAACATGTGTACTTTTACACTGAGAAGAGAAGACAATGAGAACTGTTTTTTAAGCAAAAGTCATGATAAACGTGAAGTTCACAAGCTATCGTTTTAATGTATATTGGGATAAGATCTGAATGGTTTTATATTATTAGTGTTGTTTTAGGTATTTTATAGTTTTAAAATTTTTTTGGGGGAGATCAATTTGGTTTTGTAATAAAAGTTTATATGAAGTTTATGTGTATTAAAAAAATAAAGTAATTTTTTATAATTTATTTTCACTTTTGTGGGACATAATTCCTGGTTTTATATTATTTTCACACCGTTTATGTGTATTTATTTTCACAGTCTGTAGCTTGCACCAAAATCTATTAATACTTTCATGTTGTGCATGCTCAATATGATTTGAAGCGCATGTCCAATTTGTAACTAAACAAAACCAAAAGAAGAAGAAGAAGAAGTAAAAAAGAAATAAAAGAGTTAAAGTTTCATTTACTTGTTTAAACTTTTAAGCCCTTGAATTCAATTGAATAAATTCAAAAACTGGAGGAAGAATGTCTATTACAAATTTAGCTAAGAAGTTTATGTTCATTTAGCTAGGAAGTTTACTCACTAAGCGCACATTGCTCATGAAGTTTATGATGATATTTCTATTGGCTTCAAGTTGTCTACTTCCTTCTTTAAAGGATTCATCCAATTGACAAATCATCATATTGTGCTAGTGCTTAACATCAACTATATCTTGTTTAGATAATATTAACTTGATACGATAGATTACAGATAATCTAAAAACCTTCAAGACTGAAAAATTCTAATGCAACAAATTTCCAAACCACTTTTGATATTTTAACTTCACTACTGCTAAACAAGTTGCAATTTCTTACCATCTAATTTGTGATTGTATTCCACTACATATATGATTAAATGGTAGTTTAATTTACGAACAAATTTACCTGCAGACTGAAGGCAATTCTTCAGTGGCAGCAAGCTCAGGGAGCATAATTCTTCTATTTATCTCCGGTTCTCTGCTTCGAAATAAAAGTCAAACCAAATTGTGATGAACTCAAACTCAAAGCACATGATATATTTGTGATGGCAATCGAATGCACCGTTGACTGCCACGTCATTCCATATTCAAGTCAAAAATGTCAAATGAATTCCGGCGGTGATCACAGTCTGATGTGCTTGGAAAAAATCGCTTATTGTCAAAGATTATAAAAATTTATAAAGTCATTTTCTCAAAAAAAATTTTGTGAGCTTGTGTAAGGATAAGATACGAAAACATAGAGTTTGTCTGGATTCTTAGTTTGATAAATATCTCACCAATCTTATACGCAAAAGTAAAATGAAATGTATCATGTACTTTTGATTATTTTTTATTCATCATGTATCAAACTATTAGTAGCTCACCAGTTGATTTGGGAAACGGTATAAATTTTACTCCCTCTGTCCCAAAATTATTTTCCATATTGAAATTTCACTTTTAGTACAATTTAAACTAGAAATGAAAACATAAACTAGACAATAATTATGGGACGGAGGGAGTACTTTATTTCTTTCCCATTTTTTGAAGGAAACAAAAAAAAAAAAAAGGTTTCATCTATGTGAAGGATATTTATAGCAGCAACTGGCAAATTCAAAAAGACAATTGACATGGCATCTGAACTCCATAGGTTGGAACTTGGAAGTAATACCTCGGTGAGGTTATATACTTTTGGGAGCTTTGGTGACTGCATGGGCTATTTTTTCTTTTGTTTTTTTGGTTATGGTGATTAGATGGCTCCTGGATGGTATGTGAACTGCTAACATGAATCGAAATTGCTGCACCATTTGTATTTTTTTTCTTTCATGCATTCTTGAATGAGTCCCGACATTGTACTTAAAGTTAAGATCCAATGACTTGTGCGATAGTACATGAAACTAATCTTTTAAAGCTTCCTTTGGATTCTGATTGCATTTTATTAAATCTATTGGCCCTTAATCTACAGAAAAACATGAGGTTTATCTTAGGGGTACATGATTGGCGCCTTTGATGTGTCTGTTTAACTGAATTAAGATGGATTTTTTTTGTTTTTTTTTTTTTTTGGGGGTTGTTCCTGTCTGGGCTGATGGATATATAGAATAATTCTTTGATGCTTCAATTGGAACTTTTTATTTGAACTTTATTGATTCTATTGGACCAAATTTGGTGTTCATCTTACTGAGTTAAACAATGTTTTCTAATTGCAGATTGGAACCCCTTAGGCTGATGAAATGGAGGGAGTTACTCAATGTCCAATTGCCCCAAGAGATACTTTCCAGTACAAATTGTAGAAAGTACCATAAGTTATCTAACATCATACATAAGAAGTTAAGAACCCATTTGATATTTGATTCAGATTCTTTTTTTTTTTTTTTTTTGAAAACCTTCAATCAAAGATTGTATGAGTAGTTTATTTATTTACATTGAAGGATTGAATCATATCTATTCTTTTCCTAAACTCTGAAAGCTGAAGAACACTCCAATCAATGTTCTTCCATTTTGTATTAGCATTAGGAAATTAATTTGTAATAATTTTTATAGTAGAAGTAGGAAAACACCTATGGCAAAGCTTGGCCGTAACAGCTCTAGAACCACACAAATTAGGCTTTCAAGTATAACACGCAAGTACTAGCACCTTCCTCAAGCTAGCTTCCAAATTTTGTGATGCATTGTTTGCAATTTTTTTTTTTCCTTGCAGCAAATTTTGTTATGCAATGTTTTGCTTGATTGAGGTACGATTATTGTGAACTCTGGCTTTTCTAATAGTTGATTTTAATTTTTTTTTAATTCTTGACATTAGCCTTTGTTTTAGTGTCACTTAGAGTATTCAAAATTTCGGTGATTAGTTTCGCTTGGAATTATCTTTGTTTTAGCTGCTCCCTCTAGTTTTTATTATAAGGTATTTTAATTTCATCCTAAGTAAATCTAGAATTTTTTTTAATTGAAAAAAAAATCTTAAAAATATATTTTCACATTCATTGCGTTCTCCTAATTATTATTGAATAATTTTAAAATTTTTATTTTAATTAAACAAATTTTCTAGATGAAACGTAAGACGAACTCAAAATTACTTATAATAAGGACCGGAGAGAGTATTTTACAAATCTTCACTTATATCGTATTTTCTGACAATCCCTTTTGATTTGGATTAATTATGTTTTCAGATTGGACTTGTCTCATGCCAAATTGTTTTTGGTCTCCTCATGCAACCATTTTAAAAGGTTGTCACGAAAAATAGGGAAGAGCAGTTCCGGACAAAAATGAGTTTGTAAATAATTGGACGAATGTCTGACATTATTATGCAAATTCGGCAAACCTCTATTTTATCTTAAATTTGATTATGTGTGCTTACCGATCTTCCATTCTCAGGATAGCTGTAAATGAATCAGCAAACAGATATGGCAATAGATACATACATCTATTGTCTGAAATGCTTTAACATTAGTTCTTTTCAGTGTCATTTTTGCTAAAGATTTTGTTTTATTTCAACAGATAAGGCGATGAGTGGTAGCCTGATCGAGTTTGCTAATAAAGTGTACAAAAAAAAAAAAATGATTCCGTGCACGAAGCCACTGCCTTAACAACCTGAGAGCAGATCGTCTGTCCATCATTACGCTGTCTTATTCTGTCCATGACAAAAAAACGCCGTCGTTTGCCTAAACCTTTGTTCCCTTTCACCCTTCATTTCCGCGGTGTTCTCTCTCCTCCTCTCTTCATAACCCTTTTCTCCCACCGCAATCTTTGCTCCCATTTCTGCAATCCTTAAACCGCTCCTGATTTTCAAACTTTTGAATGGTTAATTTAGATTTCAAAATGGTTGTTTGTGTGATTTTTGTCAATTTTGTGTTAGGGTTTAGGGTTTTAAATACATCCCCAATATTTCCATCATCTTCATGGATTTATGACTCCTTAAACCTAAGCAAGGGGATGGGGCCGGATGGATGAGTTCTTGCGGAAGCTGTGATTGTCAAAGACAACTTTGGCTTGTGGCAATTTTTTTTTTATTTTTTTTATTTTTTTTAAAAATTATAGTTGCAGATCGATGTAGTGTTGTTAGATGCGTTGATTTCTTTGTGATATTTTTGTGAACTGGGTTTTTGCCAGCCATCATATGAAAATTATTTTTTTAAGATTTGCGTTGAAAACTATTGTGTTGTGGGAGTGAAACATTACTGTGTGTGCATTAGCCCTGGATTTTTTTTTTGTTTGGTTGGTTTCGACGGAAGACGATTAAGAGATTGGAGGCGTATTTGGAGGAAGGGAGAAATCCTCTGCTGGAATTGCTGAAAGTGAGAAAAAGTCTGTACAAAAGAAAAAGACAGGGAAAATAGAAACGTACAAGAAAACAAAAATAAAAGGGAAAAGTGTGTCCAGCCTGTTTTTTTAAGGAAACGACGACGTTTTACTTCATGGACAGAATAAGACAGCGTAACAATGGACAGACGATCTGCTCTCCTTAACAACCACCTAAAAATCTCCTACATCACACTTCTAAAACACTTTTTAAATTATTAAATAAAATTTATCATATGATTTTATTTAATTATTATTTTTTGTTTTTTAATCCTTAACCCAACATTAAATGTTCCTGTCGGAACTTTACATAAAAATCTTAATGAATGATGTTAAAAGTAATGTAGGATGGTTGGAAAAATAAAGACTGTATCTTTACTAAAATTTATCAAATCTCTGTGAAATTCTGAGTACGTGTTTGAATCATTGGATCTCCTATTCATTCCATTAGTTTTATTTGTTGTCAATTTTATAATATCATTTGTATACCAAATTTTGAGGTTGCAAAGAAGAATTGCATCCCTCTTTAAGCATTCAAGCACTCGTGTCGTTTTAACAAAAATAACAATTTCATATTTACATTTTTGTAAAGCTATTAGGGATCATGAATATTTTATCCAAATTTAAATACTAAATTGTTAATAACCAAAATATTACTTCGATTTAACAGATACACTGGTCGCACAACACTTCCCAAACGTAAATTTTTTAGCTTCAAGATTTGGTTCTGATTTGATTTTTCACTTGTTGTGGAATTGGAATTGGTTCTAGCGCAACATTTTTTGCTTCTCAAGGTCTAAACTTGGAAGTAGCTATCTTAGGCATACAAGTAGGACTTTGTGCGCAGAACTAAAACCATAATATAAGGAGTTTTACATCTTCTGAATTGAAACAATACAGTATTTATGTTTGTCTAAAAAAATGCAAAGCCATCTATTTTTTTTTTTTTTTGACACATATAGGTCTTTTAGGAAATAACACTTTCTTAATTATTCTAATCACTTTCCTAAAATCAATACCTCTTACACTATCTTCATCCAATCTTATCTCTAAGAAATAACACTGGATATAATAATAATTCTTATCTAAATATGAAAATGTTTGCTTCAATATTACCAGTACTTGAAGATGATGAGCTCTCTAAGAAGTTAGAAGAAGCCTCTACCTAAGCTTCTACCATTCTTTTTCTTTTCTTTTCTTTTCTTTTTCACTTTTAAATCTTTGTAGCATAGTAACATGGATAAGAACAGTTTAAGGTGGCCACCGTTAGCCGTTAAATTGTTTACAGCAGCAAAAAAGAAGTTTGTTTTTTCCATGAGAATGATGAAATGCAGATTTCGACAAGTGTCCCTACACATGTTCACCATTGAAGCTATCATGCTTCAGAGTCATGGACACGTACTGAGCTCTTTGCATGCATGGCTTCTTTTTTTTTTTTTTTTTTATATTTCTCCAAATTTCCCGAACTCCAAAAAGCCATCCCTTTCTCTCTATATATCCACTTTTGTTCTTCTTCCTTAAAGGTTAACATTTATAGAAGCAGCATAAAACAAGCATTTTGAAGCTTAGATTTTTCGTGTGTTTTTTTTTAGTCAACGGGAAGCTAATTGATAAGCAAGTTCTTCGTGGACTTTTGATTTGGCAAGTGAAGGAATTTGGAGAGGAAAAGAAGAAAAAAATGGCAAGAACAGTTGGAAGAAACATAGCAGCTCCGTTGCTGTTTCTGAACTTGGTTTTGTATTTCATTCTTCTAGGTTTTGCGAGTTGGTGTCTGGATAAGTACATCCATGGTCAAACCCATCATCCCAGTAAGCAATTCTCTTTTTTTTTTTTTTTGGTTTCTTGCTTTGTTTTTTTTTTTTTTTTAAATAAAACAGTGCACATAGTTTTAATTAGTTTTAAGATTCGTACTGAAAAACTTTTTTGATAATGAGGTAGTGTAAGGCGATGGTTAAGATTGCGATTACAAATTCAAATGTGAAGCTAGATTGTCGTTATTTTTTAAGAGTGATGCAAGATGTATTAATTTGTGGTTTTGATGATCATAAATTGTTAAATAACTTTTTCAGGCTTTGGAGGTGGTAATGGAGCAACACCTTTCTTGCTGACATTTGCCATACTAGCCGCCGTGTTGGGAATTGCTTCGAAATTAGCAGGAGGGAACCACTTAAGGGCATGGAGGAGCGACAGTTTAGCCGCCGCCGGATCTTCTTCTTTAGTTGCTTGGGCAGTCACCGCACTGGCTTTCGGGTAAACTCTTAAAAAGGACCCTGAAAATCACTCATATATATATATATATTTTGGGTCTACTGCCATTTACGCAATCTTAGCTTTCTAACGGGTTGTAATTAATTAATTTGTAGGTTTGCATGCAAAGAAATAAGCATTAGGACAGGGAGAGCCTGGAGGCTGAGGGTTGTGGAAGGTCTCATAATAGTGCTGATGTTCTTGCAATTGCTCTATGTTTTGTTGATTCATGCGGGAATGTTTAGCAGCCGATACGGGCCGGGTTACAGAGACCCGGACTATGGTGTGGGTGCCCCGGGAACCGAGCCTAAAGGCACAACTGGTGTAACTGGAGCCAGGGTCTAATCGAGTCTTCGAGCCACACGTATAATCGATCTGTCTGTATAATGTAATAACGTATCTTTGCTTGGGAAAATTTATGTATCTTGTTCGTACGTCGTACCAGCTAGCTAGTATCTTGTATTTTGCAATTTGTTTCCAGTAGATAGATAGGGTGACGGATCGATGTTTATTAGTTCCGTTTTAACCTCTTAGATTGTGTAACACTTGAGACTTGAATCTTTCTGCTGGTTTTTTCTGGCTGTTTAATAAGTAAGAACTATTTAAATTGTGAACACCAGAGGGTTCTAGAAGCTTTCCTTCGGGAAGAGTCATGGTGACTGTATATTTATTACAATAAAAGTAATTCATAAAAATATAATGCACATTATAGAACTTACAGAGTAGTCGCTGACAATTTATATGTTACATGGTTGATTAACCTAGGGATTTAGGATAATTAAGAGTTCTTACTACGTTACAATCTACATCATTCTTAATGACACTTTCTGTTTTACCTTGTTGAAGAACTTTCCAAATGACGGATTAGCATCACTCTAAATTACACTCTGTTTACCGGAAACACTTGTTGAAGAACTTTTCAAATGGTCGGGATTAGCAAAATTTTCAGGTCGCCTATCGCTATGGAGAGCGCCAAGATGTAGTAAATTTGTAAATTTAATATACCTACATACGGGAAGCGGGATTATTATGGGTTTCTTCTGAAAAGCATTCTGATTCATTGATGTGCATAGGGAAATTCTTTTTCATTTGAAAACTATGCTCTGATTCATTCCTGTGCATGGGGAAATTGTGGGCACAAAGCTTGGCGCTAGGGTAGACTTTGCTAACCGAGAATTTTCTACTACTTTTCCATTTCAAAATTATCTATTTTTTACCATAATTGGTGGTCTAGGCAGCATTGATCATCACATATGATGGAGCTTGTTCATGAACTTTTGCTTTTATCTTCTTCTTAAGTAGCAGTGAAACGTTTTCTACTTCTTGGTTGATAAACCAATAGTTTCAGAGAAAAGAATAATAATAATAACAACAACAACAACAACAACAATAATAATAATAATAATAATAATAGAAAAAACTCTGGAGCTTTAAGGAGAGGCGCCATTTTTGATTAGAGAAAACTTTGTAGACTAGAGTTTGTTGTAATGTGAGAGGTAAAATAATACTCAATTTTTATTTTTTTAGTATATTATGTATTTGGTATTGGAAGTCATTGTTCCAACTAATTTACATTGAGCTATATATACATTTTAGGAGGTAAAATTTCTCAACAAATATTTTAATTACTGCTATATGCTCGTGCTCAAATTTTTTCCCACTTTGCAGTTAAATCAGCTGATACTTTTACCATTTGGACTAAATGCTTGTTGGTAAATAATTTTTAAAAATTAACTATAAAGTGGGACGAAATGCAATTTTATGGGTTGAAATTCCTAAGTCTTAAAGGTTGACATGGCACGCCAAAGCGTTGACCCCAGGTTGAAATTCCTAAGTCTTATATTGGCACCAGCCTAGGCTTCTGAATTTTCATCGTGCGATTCTCATTCAATAATCACTGTACCAAAGTAAAACTCTGTCATGGTCTGATTAATCAAAATCATAATGATAAGAATCGTGAAACTCAATCTGATATAGAGGATGTAGGTAAAAATTAGAAGCAAAAGATTACAAAAGTAGGAATAATAACTGTGATCGTGTGGTAATTATGTTTAGCATTTTGTGGGTTGGATTCCAGCCTTAGTGATGGCTATGTATGCCTACCAGAAGAATTCCGACGGTAAAAGTCCGAAAAGGAGAATGATGATCAGTTAATTCATCCATGCATGTCATTGGCACGTGCAATTACTTCTTTATTTTGTCACCAAGTTAATTACCAGGAGGAATTTCAATAAGACAATTAAGCTAATCTATCGTTTTTTTTGGTATAATCCGGATTGGAGCCGGGTAAGTATCGGGTAAGCCAAATTCAAGCCGAATTAAGCTAATCTCCCGCATTAACATTACATTATGAATTATCATAAACCATACAACGATATATGATAGCCTTTTAATTTACCCGTGACAAACTCCTTCCTAGTCTACTAATGTAACCTGCTATCAAAAAATTTTTGTCAAACATAACATTTGGTAGGAAAATTAAAAACTCTGATGAGTCTTTACAAGTGCTAATTACATCTTGAAGGACTCAATTTCTGAAGTCAAATTGGCCAAAAACAAGTTGACTTTCTTAGTTTGGTACAAACTGTAGAGTAAATATTGACCATTAGAGTGGGTTGACCTAGTCAATTGTTATCAACCTAGCTAGGCTATAGGCTAAATATTGTGGTCAAGTCAAAATAGACCAAACCATTAACCCTCCTGATTCCTGAACGTCCAAAATATCTAAAACTCAAATATGCGAAGTGCAAAGATAAAAAATTACAGACAGGAATATAGAGAAATTAAATAGTTTTGAAAAAGTTACTTGTACCTAATTTATTAAGGGGTAATTGTATCATTAGACATTGAGCTTTTTGATGCCTTTTAATTTGTTTGGAGATTTAGAAGATATGGTCAAATTTAAGAACTACTGTTTGAAACATAATCTGTAATTATAAGCCAAAAGAAGAGATGAGCAAAGATTAATGACTTTTGAGTAAAGTAAGTGCAAGACAACCCGACCGGCCTTTCTTAGTTCATGACAACAACATTCTCTCCACACGAAAGGGAATATTATTATTGAAGAGAGGATTCGACATCTTCTTCTTCAACTTTTATTCGATGGTGACAGCAGTACTACGATGAGCTTCTCGATTTATCTACATTATTATTATTATTATAATTTTTTTTCATATGCCTACTCATGAAATATTAGTCGATGTCTATTTGCCTCTTTCTATCCCAAACAGACATCATTTTTTGGAGTAAAAATATAATTTTACAAGCTCTCTATCTATAATAGCTTCTTTCCCATGTAATTATACAACTATTAATTTTCCGCCATCTATCAAAACACCATTGCTAAACTTGTAAATTTTTGGCAAGGCTTGCAGGGGCAATTATAAAGCACCATATAATTTAAGTCAATGAAATTATCTCTGATTAACTATCAAGTCTTGCTATTTAAGCACCATATAAATAGCAAAATTTTCAATTTCAACCCATGTATTTTCCCAAATAGAAAAAAGAGATTTCATAATGATTGTAAATTGTACTCCCTCCGTCCCAAAATTATTATCCAGTTTGGATTTTCATTCTCAGTTCAAATTATACTAAATTTCAAATGTCAAACTAGACAATAATTTTGGTAAAGAGGGAGTACTAGTTATGTTTGTCTTGTTTATTATGCTAAAAATAATTTTCAAAACCCTATAGATGCAATGATTTTTAGACTGAAGGTATAAGTGGTATGAAATAAGAAACCCATGAGTTATCTCAGGATCGAAGTACCTGCTATACAATACATCCTCCGTCGACCGTCATAGTTACTAGTTGTCCTGTGGCCATCGGGAAGAAAAAATTATGATTGGTGGCGGAAGAATATAGAAAATGTAAGATCTAAATTTAATTAGGCGAGAAGAGCTTCACTCATGTATCAACTATTTTTCAGAAAGAAATCCTTTTTTTTAATTAGTATATACTCCATTTCAAATTAAAGATCTACTCCCTCCGGATATTAAGATAGGGGGTTTTGATTTTCTTCTAGGTTTCAGTTAGTACATATGTTTAGTTAATAAAAAAACTTTAAAAATATATTTTCACGTTCGTTGTATTCTCTTGATTGTTATACAATATTTTTAAGGTTTTTTTAATTAATTAAAAATAAGTACAAGATTAAACCTAGGACAAATTAGAATGTCTTATATACATCAAGGACCGGAGGAAGTATATCATATTTGTACTATTTAGGTGAGTCACGCGTGAATTACATAACCTTAAACCGCAATTTTATCAGAGCGAAAATACCACGTTGTACGGTTGGCCTTTGTTTCTGCAGACATTTCCAGTTCCAATTCCATTACACAACATTAAAATTGGAAGGTAAGGTCAAATAACCAATCAAAGTTTTATACTTTTTCACTCATATCTTATTCAGTTGATGTTAAATCTTGGTCACGTTATCTGGATTACTATTCTGATAATCTTTAATTAGTTTAAGATTACAATTACTCTTTTTCCTTAAAGCTTTAATAATGATTTTTGGTTCTTTTTACCTGCCTCTCTGATGGCAACATCCCAAAACAGACTAGGAAAAAAAAATGGAGTTTGATCAGTCAAATGTATGGAACAATTTGAGTTCATCATCGGAAGACTAGAATCTTAAGTGTGGATTAATTGTTAAGCACTTAGTTAAGAGATAAAGAGGAATAATATTAAGGTCATAAGATGATGAGAAGACCAAATGACCAATGGAGAAGATTTTTCTCTGGGTCCAATATGTTGTGTTTAAGTGTGTAAAACTTGTACCTACCTAAAAGCAATCTTTCTTAGTTATAATGTTACGAAGTTGATGTTCAAAAAAGAGACATTGGAAACACGCTTGGCTTCAACTTCGTCTTTCAAAGTCTAACATTTCTGCTCAATCCCACTAATGACGTCAACGAAAACGATATACTGTTTTTTTTTTTTTTTGTGTTAAAATGATTGTTCTATTAATTGTACTAACATTCTGAAGAGAAGGAAAATTGATCAATTCAGCCAACAGGAGAACCAGCTAGTTAAATAATTAATTCCTGATTAATTACTACTCCTCTTTTTAGATCCCTGAAGCCAAGCACCCGATTCGTTGAAAACAGCCCTTACAAATCTGGAGTAGCCCAGATGACCAGTACACATGTGCCAACCAGGGTTCGGTTAATTTTTTGTGATTTTGTGGTTAGATTGTGCTCGAAATAGATACCCGTCTGTTCTAAAATAATTGTCTAATTTAGATTTTTTTTTAAAATTTTAATTTAATTTATTATACTAGTAGTGGAAATTGGACCAATTATTTTGAGACAAAAATAATATAACAGATTACAAAAGACGCCCTCCATATAATTTCTTCAAATAATCTTTTGACTCTCTCGTTCATGAGTTTTCTCTTTTACAATAAGTCATGGTGTAGTAAAACAATGTAATCATATACTATTTACTGTTCAAACTTCAAAGCAGTAAAATTCATTAGTTTTGTAGTACTCATTTCGTCCCAAAATCATTTGTCCAGTTTGACTTTTCATCTTTAATTGATATTTAATTAAAAGTAAAAATTCTAAACTAAATAATAATTTTGGGACAGACAAAATATTATTGGGAATGTGTATAGTGGCTCTTTCTTTCAATTAGTATCGTTTTCTAATCTTCTTATATGTTGCAACGTTCTTAGATTCATTCTAAATGATGCTATATTTTTTCTTAGATGAAAATTTCGAAGCGTAAAAAAGAAAAATATGGTGCGTAGGAATATTTAATGTAACACACGAAACACGTGTAAGGTACCAAATTAAACTGGTAAAGAATTGTATTCTTAGGTCTACTCTTAATCATTCTGTCAAAACTCTAATCATATTGTTACCGTCCTAAGCGGTAAAAGTTATCTACAACAAATTAAAATAACATGTTATTTTACTAGTGAAGATATTGCGAAAGACTTTTCTACAAAAGGACTTTCTAAATTAATAATATTTTGAACTCTTATCAAATGAAATCATACATAAAACTCTGAAAAGAACACAGAATGAGAAGGTCCCATTGAAATTTTAGGTTGCATAGATATACAATGAAATCTTTATCGTTCGAAAGTGATGTAGATCGAAGGAGGATGAATAAACCCGACGTTTTCCTAAAATAAAATCAGTATAGACCAACAAATTACTTGGTGCATGAAATTACTTTAGTTTTATTAGCAGGTTTAGTATTATGAGATGAAAAGGCAGTCTCTCTTTTTTTTTTTTTTTTGCAAAGTTTATTATGTTATCTGTTTCAAAATCATTATTTCATTTATAGTATAACATTATATGATAAACAATATAATTATTTTAAGACGCATAGATTAGTCTCTTTCATCAACAGGTTTACTCAACCTTCCGGTAATGCAAAAATATCCTTAAGCATTACAAATATTATAATAAGTGATTAAATGGTTAGATGGCATGCACTAAAGATTCTGCGAATCCAACAAACCAAATTACACAAATAGTAAAATCACAAGAAAAGAAAACAAAGGCCAAGAAATTCTTCTAGACAGAAATACATCATAGCTGGTAGAAAAAGATTGTTCCGACATCATCCTTCGTAAACCAAAAAGATTAAGGAAACACAAAAAAAAAGTGAGATCTATGTTTAGCTCATAAAGGACCGTCCGATATCTCAAAGTTTCTTATCCAAATCTTTACAGAAATGACAACTGAATCGAAAAACTCATATGGTTTATGCCAAAAGACTGTAAATTCAGCTTATATTTATACTTCAAACAACATGCTTTAATTCATTCACAAAAAGTAACCATTTTGTATATATTTTTTTGCCACTTTCTTTTTGTCGATATGAAGGAGGTCCGTACATCATACGGATCCTTGCACTCATAAGAATCAAAGTTACACTAGCAAAAAGGAAGATCGTACTTTGGTTCGTAATCTTTGTGAAAGTAACAAAAACCCTGGTTTTTGATCATTTAAAATTAGTGCACTAATTAATTTGATTAGGGCATAAACGTGTTCAATACGCTAGCAAACACATAATTCAGATTTAGTTCGAATTCGGTCAATATTGAATTCGAGATGACTAATTAAGAGCTGAAGTTAAGAATGCCTAAAACGATTAATTACAATCACTACATTATCAGAATTCCTGCATGCTACAAACTCAAGATAAAATCTTAATTTATTGACCTTAATATGCTTTTTTCGACTTTAAAGCATAAATGGCCCAAAAGCTTTTGGTAAAGGATTATGGGAAGCTAGCTCGATCATTTAATTTTGGCAAGTGATTTTGCCAGGACACTTTTTAGCATCCAGGGTAAAAATGACCTTCCTACCCTTATAATACCTTGTTATCTTCTTCCTCGGTTCCGTATCTCTGTTTTGTCTTCTTTAATCTAATTTCCGTCGCCTGCTTCTTCTCTCCCTTAAATCACATCCTTCTTCTTTCTATCCCGTAGCGGCTACAATAAAATTTTCAATAATTTTACCGGCGGCAAGCAATATAACACTGATATTTTCCTCCATCTTCTCGGTAATGTTTTTCTTTTTTTTTTCTTTAATTTTAATTTTATAGCAGATATCGGAATTTTAATTCTAGAAAAACCCAAGCCAAGAATAAAAAAATCAAAATGGGTGTGTAAGTTCTTTACTTCAATTTGATTGATTTTTAGTGGTAAATTTTATTTGATTTAAATTTATCATTGCTTTGTGTGTTTGATTACTTCAAAGACCTGATCTAAAATTTTTTTGAATCAGATTGCTCCTTCAGCCTCCACGTTTTTCTCTCTTTTTTTGGGCGTTGATTTGGCGTCCAAGTTTTCAAATTGAGATTTGAGTTAGACAAATAAGAAGCCGTTATGTGATCGATATTTGGCGTTGAGAGTGTGATTAACTTTTGCTTAGATGGGGCAATCTCTCTGAATATATATTGTAAATTTGTGATATAGATGCTGGAGCAATTCTTGTGATGTATTATACGAAACCCAAGCAACTCTGCAAACTCACGATGAGATGATGCATTTTGACGTAATTGGAGTTTGGACTGAGATGTGTTTGCAATTTGTTATGATAGCCATAGCATAGCAACATTTGTGTACTTGTGGGAATATGTTGTACTGTTTATTCATTGTTGTGATTGATAGCTCTTGGAATTGGATTTAGAACAAGGACATAACGAAATGAGACAAGCTTCGATAAGGGTTTTTTTGGAAAGAGATGTAATTTTTTGCCCCGGATGCTATTTTTTGTACTGGCAGAATCCATCCTTTCACATGTTTAATTAATGAGCAATGATAGAGTGACAAAATATAGTAAATTAAGATAGTGACTAATGAAAAGACATTGTACACCACACTCATTATACATGTGTATATATAATTAAGGGTGAAATGGTAATTTACTTGGAAAAATAAAATCTCAAGAAGATTGACAAAAAAAAATAAGGAGTCATAATTACTCTACATCACTCACTAATTTTTGTCACTATCTTTTTTCACTGTACATATCATTTTCTTTAATTAATACGATTAATTACAAATGTTTTAATTTGTGGCCATTTCATAAACTGATTGACGTTCGTCAACGTATCTTGCAAATAAACTTGAGTATCAAACCTTGTACTTTGAGCCTCTTTTGTCAGTATTTCATTTACTTTGAAATTAATCAACGTAGTTATTATCTTCCGGCTTTTTTTTTTTTTTTTTAAATCTTCTCTCTCGTAAAACAATTGGCAATTTAGGTTTCAGTATATAATACTTCCTCTATCCTAAAATTATTGTTCAGTTTGAGATTTCACTTTTAGTACAATTTGAACAAGAAATGAAAACTCAAACTGGACAATAATTATGGAACGGATGGAGTAAGAAATATAATAGTATGACTGAGGGACAAAAAAAAACAGAAAGAAAATGATGCGATTGTTTTAAATTATAACAAACCATTATTATCATCAACAACATATACATAAAATAATGCAGAAATCATTGATGCGGTAGACCTTTAAATATTATAGTTGAGTTGTCTCTCTTTTCCATTTCATATAGTACGTGGCGATTCTCCCATCCTTGAATAGTATATGTTGTGGGGACTCCCCATACCCTTTTATAGAAGTGCCGACTCAAAATAGTATTAACAAATAAAAGCCAAGGAAAGTTCCGACCTTTTTTAACTCACAACCATTTTGATGTTAATTAATCCTTAATTATTGCCTCAGAAAATGCTGTTATTCTCATTGTAAGAGAGAAATAAGTGAGAGTTTTCGGAATAGAGAAGGGGACACGTCATGATTTTTAATCACACGATAAATTTATTTATATTATTCTGTTATGAAATTATTGTCTAATTTGTATTTTCATTTTTATTATAAATTTCGAGACGAGATATTATTATTTTTTTTCCTTAAAGGATAATCCAATCTTTTGTGATTTGTAAACATATAAAAAGTTTTACAAGGGCGCCTACTATCCAAAGTCTCTTGTTGGAGTTCATTTCATTAATTCATCGAACCAGAAGAGGGAGAGCGATTTATAACTTTTCATAGTTCGAGCGTTGTTTGTAGTTTTCCCAATTCACGAAGGGATTTAGGTACTTTACACTTTTCACTATTTAAAAAGCGGTGTTTTTTTGTTTGCTTTTTTTTTTTTTGGGTTAATATTGACTATCTTGTAAGAAAAATTATTTATAGCTGCTATATCCTGATTTTTAGTGCAGCAAGTACTAGTACCCCTATTTTGATAGTATAACTCTCGTAAAAATTATCTCTCTCCCTCTTAAAATTATTATTTTACTCTATTATTGTGTCTGGTTGCACAATCTTACGTACTCCTACAGTTGCACTGAATAATTTTTCATCTCACAAAGAATGAGAGAACAAGTGAGAGCATACACTAATTTTGTGTCCAGTTTTCAAAAAATTATAACCCATAATGCTCTGGCAAAACGTGATAAAAATAATTTCGGACTTCTAATTTTGTGTGCATTTCTAAATTTGATTCTTTTCTTTTTGCTAGATAAGGAAGATGTTGCCGATCTAGAATACTTTTTGATGTTTAGAATAACTTGATGCGGCTGAGTTCAATTAATTCCAAAAAAGAATTTCCAAATATAGTTATGTTTTTTTCTTTTTTCTTTTTGTTTTGTTGTTGAGGGTTCATATAAAAAAAACCCCTATTACTCACCATAGCACTCATCAAAAATCATCATAGGATATACCACCTGTTTCCTTCGTCACGTACTAAGACAAAGTTGCTTGAATATATTATGTCCTAAAAGCCCCAAAAATGGCATCCACAAAGCTAATTTAATCTTGATATGATGGTGATTTCCCTTGCATCTATCCCCTTAAGAAGTAAGCAAATATAACACTTGGGATTCTTCCATTGGTAACCTTGTGGCTTTCAAGCTTAAAGATAGTTGCCACCCACCTATTTTTTTAAGTTTTAATAGGATTAGCAATATAATGCTTTTTGGCTTTTTTGAGTTTTTATATGAATAGATCCCTATGTAGAGTTGACACTTGTCCCTTGTCCTTATAATTTTTTGCGAATTCTTTTTTTTTTTTTTTTCTCTTTGAGCATATCCCATCATCAAGATGTATGCTAAGTTGATTTGATTCAAGTGCAAACTTGTCATGAAATGCTTTAACAAGTTTCAAGTTTTTCTTAACTGCTCCTTAATTGAAAGTGACCTTTCACCTCACTCGATATATCAAGAACAAAATTACTAATCTATTAGGCGCTGTATAGTCTAAAAATGTGCGTAATAGACTCAATCTTGAGCTTTTGCCTTCTTTAGTTTGAGATTTTGAGTACGAATTAAGGGTGGTAAGCTTGAAAAACAAAATCTGGATTCTTTTCGAGAGTTTAGAAAGCATATTATCTCTAGTTGATTCTCGTGGGGGAAAAAAGGAAATGAAAACACTTTTGGAGGATTCAATCATAAAACCAACAAGAGTACGCAATTTTTTCTGAATCCTCAAATTAGTAATTTTGAGATGTATCATATAATATTTGTTTAATGTGTTCGCTAGACAGATGCATTATACGATAAGGGTGACAAGTAATTAATGCAAAACAGCAATCGAATAAACTATTATCAAAATTAAGGGTACATGGAATTAAGATCATATATATGGAAAGGCAAATTCAGAAATGTGGGAGCCATAGTGCAAAAAAATAGATCATTTTTCCAATTTGTTTTATGCTCTACACACTGATGACTGAAAATGACATCAATTTGACTGATGGGGGATAAATCAGAGTTCATTTGCCAATATAAATATGCCAGAGGCCCTCCTTTGCATTATGTCATAAGCTACATTTTCAAGTTCAACAAATCCTCTTATGGTATAGCATTATATACACCTACAAATAGTTACTTCTAAAGTACTAAAAAAAAAGCTTGAATTTTTTTGCCTTATAATTTTATGTCTTGGGGAAGGATGATGGCAGCAGATCAATTAGGTTGGGGAATGGTGGAAGAAGGGTGGAGAAAAGGGCCTTGGACTGCTGAAGAAGACAGATTACTAATTGAATATGTCAAGTTGCATGGTGAAGGCAGATGGAATTCTGTCTCTAGGCTTGCAGGTAAATAAAACCACTAAATTAATTCAAATTTTAATTATATCAATCATGTGTTAATCAATTTGTCTCCCTTAAATTTATTGGTTTTTATCTATATTATCCCTTCTTCTTGTTGCAACTTTTAACTAGCTACTAGAATCTTTGCTTCCACTACCAACTTGGTGGAACTCATGATCATCATCAAAATATATATACCTTCATGCAGAATGTATGCAATAAAATACGTGTCCATAAAAATAGTATTTGGCTTAATATGTTCCTTTTTGTTCTTCATCATGTTCAGGATTGAAGAGAAATGGGAAGAGCTGTAGGCTGAGATGGGTGAATTACTTGAGGCCAGATTTGAAGAGGGGACAAATAACTCCACATGAAGAGAAGATCATTCTTGAGCTTCATGCTAGGTGGGGAAATAGGTGAGTTTAATTTTATTTGTATCTGATGAGATTCGAACTTGAAACTCGTAATTATAATCTCTCACCCCTCGAATAACGTTACTAAAAACACTTGTTAAAAAATGTTTGAATGTATATATAGGTGGTCTACTATTGCTAGAAGCTTGCCAGGAAGGACAGATAATGAGATCAAGAATTATTGGAGGACTCATTTCAAGAAGAAGGCAAAAGGATCATCTGATATCAATAATTTGAACTCAGAGAAATCCAAAGCGCGCATTTTGAGAAGGCAACAATTTCATCAGCTTCAACTTCAGCAACAGCAGCAGCAGCAACAACAACAACAACAACAACTACTTCAACCTCAGCAGCAACAAACAGATCAAACTGATAATCATCAAACATTTGACATGAAAAAGCTCATGTCATTACTTGATCATCAGCAACATCATGAGGCTGATGAGAATAACAATATTAAAAGAGAGGGAGTATATGTCCCAACCAATCTTGTTGTTCCTTACAATCAGTACTACAACTCATCTGGTGACAATCATCAAGTATTCCTGTGCTCCATGTTCAACAATTACGCCGTCGCGCCGGAAGGAATCAATGATCAAGACAGCATTTGGGATGGTCTGTGGAACTTGGATGATGTTAATGGAAGTATGAATTATCCAAGAAATGCCATTTATCATGCACCAGCACAAGCAGCAACAGCAGCAGCAGTTGTCCCTTTCTATTAGTCAATAATTTTATGGCCAAAAAAAGCCTTTAATTAGATTTGAGTTCTGGCTTCTTCTTTTTTTTTTCCCTTAAAAAAAGAATTAGTTGATGAGCTTTCTTTATTTTGGGAAACCAAAGGTTTTCTATTTCGAAGGCAAGAAGAGATCGTGAGATGTTTGTGGTCTTTTTGTTTGTCCAAATGTGTAGGTATTTTATTATATGATCGAACTCCATAGCCCATGCAAGGTGATTCGGACTTGGTATTTAATTTTCCACACAAATGTAACTTTCTAAATTCTAATTAATTAAGATGCTTAATTTTGCAACTTCTTCTTCTTCTTCTTATTGTACGTGTTTGAATCAATTAGATCAATAAATTATGCTTTAGTATATTGAAGTTTTGATGCCTCGTGAATAACCAACCAATAATACAAAACAAACAATTCAATGCATCGTGCAGATAATTTATCTTCAAACGTTTATTACTTACATGAAAATTTCCAAATTTTTTCTTTTCAACTGTAATATCTTACATGATATTTTTTCTGCCCTAAAATTATTGTCCAATTTAAATTTTTTATTTTTATTTTTTATATTAAAAATTGAAACAATAATATTGATACATAAGAAACATAATAGACATATAGAATAAATCCTGGGGAAATGAGCAGTAAACTGTTGGCTTTAGCAACATCCGAGTACTAAAGTTTTAGATTAAAGAGAAGCCAAAAGGGGATGCCCAAGCGGTCAAGGGTTAGGCATCCAATCTGGAGATCTCGGGTTTGAAATTGCACAGTAACAAAATGTTGCCTTTCTTTGCATATAGATTGCAATTGGAAGTTCTTTAAGCACCCGATAGACGCGCAGAAAGAGACGTTGCAGGCGTGAAGTTGTCCCCCACTAGACTAGACCAGTAGTAGGTCCCCTTCTCCAAACTCATACATGTAATAGCATAAGTGCTTGTAAGAATTGTATAAAAGAAAAAGTTTAAAAGAGAAGTTTTTGCGTTCTTTTTTTCTTTTCCTTTTTCCTTCTTTCTTTTTTTCCCTCCGTTGGATTTGGTAAATTTTAGAAGGCATAGAGGGCCATTAGAAGAAAACTTTCAGCAGTTTCAATGATTCATGGAATGGAATGATGGATTACTGTGGAAAAAATTATTAGTAAATAGATTTATGGGTTGTGGTGCATCAATAATATCAAACACGAGGCTGAAGATCAGTTGATTGTACCACGTTGCAGCTTCTGCATGGTGGTGTTGTTTGCTTTCTCTATTTCTGGATAAAACAAAAAACACACTCTAAAAGTACTCGTCAATGTCGTCATTCCCTCCCTAAAAAAATAATTGGACAAAAAAAGTACTAAATTATTTCAAAATATGGAAATACACCCTTTCCCCCTTTGATAAAATTTTTCTTTTTTTTTTTTTAAAAAAGAAACCTTTATGTATTCTACTTAATGTTGTAGGCGATTTGTCTCCTTTAATTGTACCAAAAAACAAATTATTTTTCAGTTCAGTTGAAACAGTAATTTTCCAGACACTGAATATGTATGTAATATACCAGAAAAAATAGCTTTATTCAAAGCCAAAAATCCATGGAAAACAATAATTTTCCAAACACGGAAAGCAGTGCACAAATGAAGTAGCTAGATACGACCTTTTAATTATTCATCACCCAATCATGTCAGCAAAAATGTCTTCTTCGTCTTATTCTTTTGTTATTTTTGTCTTTATTTTTTTGCCTCAAATGTTGGTTGGATTCGTGACCTCGTCTGTAACATTTACTTTTCAACTTAGCATTCGTTCCTAGTTTGATTGAACATTGCAGCAATCCAGTTATGAAAGCTTTACAAGACAATCCAGTTCGAACATTGTTCTGAAATGAAGTGGCATTGTTGAGATCAATTGTTTCCAGCTTAACTCAACAACCATTAGTATAAGTTAAGGATCGTACTCCCTCTGTCCTAAAATATTAGACTAGATAAAGTATTCACGTGCTCAATAAACTCGCATCAAACAACCCTTCATTGATCAAATCTGTAAAGTGGGTAAGCTAAATTATTGCAAACTGTACACATCTTCTGGAAAACAGAGAGAATGGATAACACTATGCAGAAAGACAAAAAAGAAAAAGAGAATCCAGTTGAAGCTCTTACTCGTTAAGATATATATCAGAGGAATTCTAAGATCCGTTAGTACAAAAAGATTATTGGCTAAGGTGTTCTTCGGATACATGATTCAGGTGAAATTATAGCACTTCATTGTAAGAGAATCTGACAATGAAATTGCTGACTATACATGGAGGTAGTCTCTAACAACTAGTATCGCGATCACCAGGCAAACTGATGATTTCCCCGATTATCCTCATTATGTTAGTTGTTTCTCCTTCCATGCTACATTGCAGCATCAACGAATAATGATACTTACAATGAAATCATAGACTAAAATTGCCGATGAATGGCACATTACATCAGCAACAGATCAACAAAAATCACTTGTGTTGCACTCGATGGGGGATGAATTGGTGATATTTACATGTTACTTGCCACTGATAATTCATTGTGCAATTTCATCAAATGATTTCAAAAGGATCATTAACCAACTTTTTAAATAGAATCTCACCTCCGAATATCAGGTGCTCTTTCTTGTCTATAAGGATGATGGATGGGATCAAATGCCAATCTCCTACCAGTTCTATTTCTTCTGTTTCTCTTACTTCTCCTTAACTTGGTTCCTTTTCCGACAGCAGTTTCTGTGTTGGGAACTAGATCAATCCACAGCAATGGCAATAGTGCAGCAAGAAACTGTATGCAGATCCCAATTGGTAAGTTTGAGTAATCACCAGATGTGACACCAAGAACAGAAGCCAATCCAACACCTAAGAAGCCACTCATTATTGATGACAAACACAAAGCAGAGGTAAAGAAAGACATCAAAGATCCTTCACAACCAGCCGGAGCTAAGTTTGCAAACAACACGTGGAATGGCAAGAGCTTAAATTGTGCAAGAGTTTCAGCTACTGCAGAAAAGCAAAAGACGAATCTCTCATTTGGAATTCCTAATGTAAGGTTCACTTGTTTCACAAGGATAAGGTCAAGGATGACGGTAGATGCATAGACTATCTGCAAGACACCAACTAACTTTCTCATGGGAAGATTTTTCCAGAATCGATCATACAATACCGTCAGCACAAAAAGTATCAACTGGCCAGTCACCTTTGACATCCCGATCACTGATGGATCAAGATTTAAGCATTGTGTTTGATAGCAAAATATGGAGCCTGACAGTACCGGAACCATCACAATGGAAGAAATAATCCACAGAAGAGGACGAGAGATATTGTCTCTTCTTACCACCACAACAAGATCAGAGCACTGCTTTCTAATACTTTCCAAGATGGTTCCCCTCGCAACTGAGGAAATTGATGTTTGAGGTAAGCCAAGGGACTCCTCCTTTGTCATTACAATAGTTGCAAGTTGAAGAGCAAGTAGAGCAGCAAAAGTCAGGAACATTGGCATAGGTTGTTTCACTCTCATTAAGCAAAAACCACCTAACAAGTTCCCAAGCACTCCACCAGTTGCTGACGCCGTGAATGCATAGGATTGCAGAGCCGGAATTTTATTCTTCTGGCCGTACTCAGCAACAAGAGCATCCTTAGATACTTCTGCAATAGAGGCCCCAAGATTGCCAAGAAGAACACATGCCACAAGAACAGGAAGAGCCTCTCTTGCGACTGGCATCAACGCCAATAATCCCCAGGACAAAACCTGAATAAAGACTAAAGCATAATGAAACATGTTAGGGTCATTCCATCAATGACCATACTGATAAAAGCAGCAAAACACTGAACAGAAACTCCACCCAATTGACTGGAAACAAACTTCTAATGCTGGAAGCTAGACTTCAAGCACAAGTATCCGATCATAAATGAACCTATGCAACAAGCTTGGAATAATTTACAGGCACTAAAGTATTTTTGGTTCTTATGGTTTTTAATGACACTTAATCAAGAACAGAATCAAGTCATTGTCACATGGATACAATGTCTGTCAATCAGAACTAAGGCCAACATGTGATAGCACAAATAGCTGGATTATGATTCTTCTTCAACTCTATACGTTACTATTAACTGGCCAAAGGCAATCCAAATTCATAAGTTCAAACTTTTTTCTACACAGTCACATGAACAGGGGAAGGCCAGCTGATTTGTTTTAACGTCAACTTCATCACCCCATTTCATTCAGGAAAGCAACTTTAGTCTGTTTAATACCAGGAAACTAATAATATCAGCCAACATATTCGCCATTCATATTTCACACTTTGTGAGATTCAAATCAAAGCAACGGCACGCAAAGAAAAAGCTGAGTAAGAGCATCCATTTATATCTAAAACCTGCGTAGAAACTAAAAAGAAGCAGAAGCAGCATGCAAATGGTTTTTGTTTAAAAAAACAGACATTATCCATTTATCAGGACTTTGAATCATGACAGCCACCTTAAACAAGAAAACTAGAAACAGAAAAGCCAACCAATTAGTAAAGGAAAAAAACAGTAAGCAAGATTACCTCCAATGGAGATATAAGGTATCCTATGAGCACCACCAATGTACAGAGCATCAGACAGTATCCCGTACAGAGGCTTAACCACCATAGGCAGATTACCAATGTTCTGAACCAGCTGCAAAGTTGAAGGCTCCATACTGAGATTATTAGCCATATGAAAGTTCAATCCCAGCCAAGGAAAGCACCTGAATCCATTCACCCAATACCCAAAACCGCACAATACCAACATCTGCTGAAAACCCTTTTGCAGATTGCCATTTTCCTTCTCAAAAACACCTCTTTTACTAACATTTTGAGGTGGGACTTCGATCTCTTCAGGGTTTAAGATATGGGGTGGTTTTAGCCTTCTCCAATACTTATTCACCGAGACATTTTTATTGGGATTCTGCTGCTGAAGAGACAGAATTCTCGACTTCGAATGATAGCAAGATTGATTCCTTAAATCCCTTCTGGAGCTCTTGATTTTTAAACAAAATGAAATTCCATAGTTGGGAATTAATGTACAAACCATGACTAAAACTAATTCTAATTCAATGAAAGAAGAATGAACAGAAGAACCCTTTTGGATTCCTCAGCTCAGAAGGAGGAATTTAGTTCCAGAAAATGCATAAATTTGATTGGGATAAAGAAGAAGCATTATAACAATTGGAGTAAGAGACAAGAGAAGAATCCAGAGAATTATGCATTTAGGACAAACTAGAGAGCAGGAGAGTCTTCGAATCAAAATTTTCTAATTATTATGATTAATTAACGACGACAAAAATACATGTCCTTTCAGTTTCACTGTTTCCTAGAGACAAACAGAACAACGTTTGTTCTTCGTTTATTTCTTTCCTCTGTTGATGGAAAAGATTTGAAGGGACCCAACCCAATTATTAAAACCCAAGTGGGCTCTTGTCTTCCAGAAGTTTGGTTTTGAGGCCCAAAATATGGAAAATACTGAAATAGGACGAAAGATTGATTGTGTGACTAATGACCATCACCACGAATTGTCCAAGACAAAAAAAAAAGAAAAAAAAGGTTAATATCAAAAATTATAGTCCGTGATTCTAAACGAATATTTAATCACAGATCTTTTTTGAAATGGATTTAAACACAAATCAGGTATTCAATTAACCATGGTAGGCAAACAGAGAATCATGTAATTTCAACATACACTAGAAAGATTGGTATACTTGGTCTTTTCAACGTAGTCAGAAGAAAAAGTAATTCACAATTCAAATTATCTAACTTGTGAATGCATTCGTATGTTATTCAATTGAAAGGCTCAAAATGTTTGTGCAAAGTGCATGATGACAAGTATAACTTATTTCGTCCCAAAAAAATAATCTGCATAAATGAAATTTGTGAATTTATAAGATAGATTATTTTTGTGAGACAGAAGAGCTAGCAACTTTAAAAAATCATAAAATAATTGATTAAATACCTGGATGCATCTTATATTCGTATAAATTGTAACAGTAAAGTACAATTTCCTAAGTCAAACTTCATAAAACTTTTACTATACCACCTAAACGAGACTAGCTTTATATCATCTCAACATATCCATTTCATTAGTAAATCTCTGTATCTTGAAAGTCCATCAATTAATCTCCTCTCGTATCTGGCTAATGTTTTTTTTTTTAAGAGGGCATAACCTATTAGTAGTACTATCTCAATTCTTTTCTTTTTTTTTTTTTTTTTTGATCAGCTACTATCTCAATTCTCAAGGCAAGAAGTACGCAAAAATTTAGTACGTTAGTTTCATTGCTACAGAAATTGTCAGTATGCCAAGGAGTAAACCAAGTAAACGTCAACTTTTACAACCAAGATAAGCCGTTCTCCCATCAAAGCTTTAAAATTTAAAGATTAGAATGGCTCTAATAAATCTTGCATCACTTAAGTATCCGCAAATTCCTATTCACAAGAAAGGGCAATAATATCCTTATCAGAAAGGAAAATGACTCTAACCAAGTATGAAAAATTTAGGGAATCACTGCTTAATGCGCTTCAAGAGGTTGGGAGTCAGTGTGAGACCATGCAATTCGAGTCAGATCAAATTCTTGAAAATATTGAGATTATGACAGAAATTAAAAATTTAAATATTTCTTCTTTCTTCTTAATCCAAAACAAGAGTCACGGACATGCATATCTAGATTCCAGTAGAAAGATAATTCGTATAATAAACTACCCACTAGAATCATGAATACAATAATCTAATTAATTATGTTAACTGCTACGAACACTAAACACGTTCAAATGCTAGCATAACATTGGGTGCGACGATTCCCTTGCAAGGTTCATGACCCTTAATCCTCCCTCACGGTACCACCAAGAGTACAATGCGAAGTCAAAAGATAGATAGCGTAGCAGAGTTCTTTTAATCGAGAATGAGAATTCGGAGATTTTTATTCGTTTTCTTAACAATCGTGAGTGACTCGGATCACACTCTAGGTTAATTGATAGGTATGAACCGCCGCCTCTCCCCATCTTCCTTTTGAACCAGTACGATAATCTCTATATAGCAAGAAACTCGAGAGAGCTTACAAAATGGATACCATCCCGCTTCCAAATCAGGATCTTTACATAGTTGGGACGGATCTGATATTGATATATATATGGTTTAACTTCAAAAAGAAAAAAAAAAGAAGAAAATTTAGTTGTAACTAATAACATTGGATAAATTTGAGGTGTGCAGGATAAATGTGTATACTCGAAAGCATATGTTATAATAGTGTATATATATGGACGAGCCATATAACCAAGAAAATTATAAGGGTAGGCAGACGTAAATGGGGTTGGTTGTTAGATGGCTTCAAAAATTTATTGTACATTTATCAAACTGCTAAAATATAGTACTACAATCAATTGATCATAACTTCACACATATGCTAAATGTCAGAATTATCAAGTAAATCGCTCCCTACTTTAACTAACGTTTGTGGGATATTTTCCAGTGGACGAAATTGAGTTTTCGATTCTGGAAGACAACAAGATTGTTTCTTAATTTGAATCGGTTCTGGAGTTTTATTCATTTTGATTAATGAACATAATGTGAGACTTTATAATGTTACTATAGCTGGGGGATTAATGTACAAAGAATGGTTTTCAATTGAAGAAGTCCTTTGGAGTATTCGGCCTTAAATCATTTGACGATGGTTCCATCCATATGCTAACAATTAAGCCATTAAAGTAAACAAGCAATATTTCTTTTGTTCAAATTAACGATGAACTCCTTGCTGTAAAATGAAAATTTTCCGTTCTTATTGCGTGACATTAAAGAGTCAAATGGTATTCGCATAAAAATACTTTGCCTTCAAGTTTTAAGTAGTAACTGATCCCATCAGAGGAGCAGTTTCATTCACGTGGGCAGGTCGAATTCCGAAGCCATAAACTGGACAACGGCAGGCTATTCTGGCCTTCTGGGTTACTGAGAAATGAAGAGAGTATTGGGGATTTAAGAAGTTGTATAGGCGTGAGTGGGTTGGATAAAACAGTGTGATTGAGACAATACATATACGTAGTACACATAGAGGGAAGAAGCAAAAATGTGGGTTAAAGTGGGTACCATTTCCGTTTTTTTTTTTTTGGATTTGTTGTATTAGGGTATATACAAGGCAATTATAATATAGGGATCTTAGGTACACCTAATGTGAGTCTCACGTGATCCAAAAATGGGCATTTCTCAATATTTACAGCAATTCCATTTAATTCCCCATTTTATGGGATTTTTAGAATTTCAAATCCCACCATTTCCTCCTAATTTTCAGCCATTAACCATATCCATCTTACACCCCATTCATCACAATCCGTCTCAAACACAAAAAAAAAATAAAAAAACTAAATTTTCTCTACAGCGATTTGGCCAGAAAACCTCTCGTCGGCTGGATTTTTTGGGACGAAATCAGATTGTGCATAAAATCCAGTGAAAATTGTGGAAATATACTCTGTTCAAGATGCGATTTAAGGTAATACATGAACAAAATCATCCACGCAGAAACCACCGATTGAGGAGCTGAACCGAACAGAAGCAGTTCGGAAAGTGAAGATGAACGAAGGTAATACTATTAATCTTTTGGACTATTGATGCGTTTTTTGATGGGTTTTGTAGATTTACTATATATGCATTCAATTATGCATATCTGTTCATCAAAGTTTAAAGTTTTCTTCGTATTCAACCATTGGTGTTTTTTTTTTGTTTGGGTTCTGTAGATGTAAGGTATATTCACTCGATTGACGATGTTTGTTCATCAATTTTAGAGTTTTGTTCTTTTATTGGACGTTGTTTTTCTGGAAAATTGGTAGATTTTTGTATTATTTATCAGGTTGATATAGTTATTCATTGTTGAAATTGTCAGATTCATTGTTTACCATAACTATGTAGTGTTATTTTTTTAGTAAATTAGTAGATATTTGTATTATTTATCAGTTTGGTATAATTATTTATCGCTGAAATTGTCAGATTCATTGTTTACCATAACTATGTAGTATTGTTTTTTTGGTAAATTACTAGATCTTTGTATTATTCATCAGTTTGGTATAATTATTCATTGTTGAAATTGTCGGATTCATCGTTTACTATAACTATGTAGTATTGTTTTTTTGGTAAAAAATTCATCACATCTGACAAGTTATTCATGCAATTTGTAAACATATTGTAGCATGAGCGAAGAATATCAGACAGAATCTGAAAGAAGCATGAGCGAAGAACAACAATCAGAAGCCGAAAGAAGCAGGATATCTGAATCTGCAAAAAGACCGAACCACAATAAGTGTAAACATTGATATAGAGGGTTATTCGGCAGTTTTGTAAACTAGTATTATTTTTTTGGTAAATTAGTAGATTTTATATTATTCATCAGTTTGGTATAATTATTCATTGTTAAAATTACCGTATTCATCAGTTTGGTATAATTATTCATTGTTGAAATTGCCGTATTCATCAGTTTAGTATAATTATTTATTGTTGTATATCATCTAACTCATGAATTTTTTACTCTTCGTTTGCTGTATGCAAATTGCTTCCAATATACAACACCAGATTTGGACATTTTTCAATCTTTGAACCTTTTTATTGAAAAAACAATGCGCTCAAATTATAAGCAGCGAAAGCCTCTTTCTCAGATTTGAAATATCGTCCAATTATTCATTAATAAGAACTCGTTATTCATTAATTAACGTAAGATATTCATCATAAAAACGTAATAAGATAATACACCATTGGTCAGAAAACAACAATGAAATTCCTGTTCATCATTAACCATATAATACGCATTACCTCACGCATGTATATTCATCAATAAAATGAATACATTCTATATCAATCATCTTTCAATAATTGCATAACATTATTCATTGTCTAAATAATGGTTATTCATTACTGGGAAAATACACATTGATTCTCCATATTCATAAGTCTCAATGATTAACTATAGTCAATTTTACTAAAATAAAATCTATCGTTATAAAAAAATTATCTCATGAAACAAAATAATATAAAAACTAACATAATAAGCAAATAAAAAAAAAGATTTGAAATTAATCGAGTGCCAAAAAAAAGGGGATAAGATCAGGGAGTTAAATACTAAAAAAAATGGATAAGATAAGGGGATTAAATTCCAAAAAAGGGGGGATAAAATTGGGTGATTAAATGCGTGTGTGGACTCTCTTTTTACCCGGGCTCAAAAATTTCAATTTCTTTTCCCTTGTGTGTGATTCACACACTGCCTAGGTTGCAAGGTGTACCTTGGATCTTAATATTATTTGTCTATACAAGGTATTACTCAAATACTTTTCTTGTCCCTCATAAAAAAAAAAAAAATTGGAACTACACAAAAGTTAAAAAGTAGAGCGATACAATATGTACAGTAGTTGTTATTAATTAGTCGACTCAGATAATTTCTCTTTGAAAAAAAACTTTTGTGACCTTTATATTAACATTGGTACCATAATTAATTAAATATTATTTACCATAAAAATTATTAAAATTATAAAAGATGGTGGATTTTTGTTTTCGTTAATGTTATTCGTGAACAGTTTTGTCATTGTTATTGAGAAGAGGCCGCTGTTGCTGAGAAACATAATTCATCGTCTACAATTAGAGGAACTAATGCTATCTCATCGCCGGAAGGAAATCATCGTTCAACTTCATCATCGGCCGAGGAAATCCGGCGTGAATTACCGATGGAAGCCCCCCTGATTTTGCGGCCGAGGAATCCCGCGCCTTGTTCGCCATCAGCGCAACCGACTCCATCTGACCCCGCTTATTTAATTTTAAATGGTGATAAGTCGAAATCAGTGGCTCAATTTGTTCCAGAATTTTCAATCTCAAAAGAGAAAGGGTTGGAGTCAAACTCTCCGAAATCTCTCACCTTAGATAACGAGGATTTTTTTTTCCCCCTAAAAATAGCTCTACTGCGTCTCCACAAAAAAAACTAAATCCCGGTGCTTCAGAATTTAACTATCCCCCTCAGTAAAAAATCCCACTTTTACAGGTTTTGCTTCCTATTTCAGCCCCACAATAATTCTTATCCAAAGATGATATCGAGATAGGAAAGAATATAGAGTCTTGTGATAAAAATTTCTCAATTGTGGACATCAATTCCGAGGGTGATCAGAATCATGCATTTAACAGATCAGACGAAGAAGATTTTGACATAGAACGGGAATTGGAAGGAGAGTCTTTTTTACAGTGAAATTTCTGCTCCGATATATCATAATCACTCAAAGAAAACCAAGGCAAAAAAAAAAAAAAAGTTCAAGTTCGTCGGCCAGCTATATTGAATAAGGATTAAACTTTTACTTTATGATTAACATTGTATTGGTTATAGAGTTTAGTATAATTTTTTTTTTTAAAAAAATGCAAACAATGAGTATTTTGTTACTTTTACATAATTCTCATATATTTATTACTTGCCACACAATTAAAACATAAAAAATATTGGAAATAATAGAAAATATTATATTTTATACTTTGTTGACTTGTTCGTCGATTTTGTTAAGGGAATGACTATGTCGATGAAGACAATTTCTCTTAAAAAACAAGATTGCGCAAATAGTTCCGATGTAGAATGATTATTTTGTGACTTTTACTTTGATTCTTACATGTATAGTACTTGCCAAACAATGAAAATATAAAAGAAAAACATTTAAAATGATAGAAAATTATATTTTGTGATCCGTTGACGTCTTAGTCGACCTGTCTAAGTCAACAAGACAGTGAACATATAAAGTATTTCTTAAAGTGCAAGTATCCTTTTTTGCGTTCTGTAGTCATACTTTATGTTCATTAATAGAGAATCATAATACCATCGAAAAATTGTGAAAATTATATGAGATCTTGGATTGCGAAGATTTAGTTGATTTTATTCGTGAACCGTATTTTTCGTTGTTATTGAGAAGTCGAACAAGACGACGAAAATAATTTCCATATAAATTGAGCATTTTGTGACTTTTGCATTTATTTTCATACATTTAATTTTTACCACACAATGAAAATCTAAAAAATATCAATAGTTGTAGAAATCATTTCATTTTGTGCATGTTCCACTTCTAATTAGTCGGGTTTTCTAAGTCGATGCATACAATTTCTCCTAAAATACAAGTACATTTATGATTTTAAATTAATGCTAGCACCAATGATAAATAAAGTCAAAAATATATATTTGGTGGTAAAATCACTTTTGCTCTTTTTCAAAAAATCATGAGTTTAATCCTGCTCTCTAAAAAGATTGTGGATTGGCTCTACTTTTACCAATAGGCGCCTTTAGCGGACTTGATATGACAAACCGATACATTAACTCTCGATTTTGCACCCGATCAAACATGTCACCTAAAATAGTTTACCTTCCAAATTGGTTTGTAGGTTATGGTAATAAGCGTAGATTTATCCATCTTTGTGTGGTTCCCGCTATTACCAAAATACCACACGTTAATCACTATTTTTTGGGGGTTATAATACGACACGTTAGTCACTGCTTTTTAACGATATTATTCTTTACTACACATGTCATTTTCCTAATACTGATACCTTTGTTTATAAAGAATTATGATATCATCCAAAAAAATTCTTATAGTTATAATAGATGAGAAATTTTGTTTTTCGTTGACTTTATTCATGAACCGGTTTTTCATTATTATTGAGGAGATTAACAAGCTGACGCAACCAATTTTTATGAAGAATGGATATTTTGTGACTTCTGAATTGATTCCCATATATTAATTACTCATCAAACAATAAACATATAAAAAAAGTATTGAAAATGAGAACATTTTTCCCATAAGGGGACGATTAAGTCGGCGTAAGTAATTTATCTTAAAAAAATTATTTTTGTGATCACTTGTAATTTAAAAATGATGTCTTAATTAATTAAATAGAGAATGGTACATAAAAGTGAATGACGCCTACTAGATCCAGAAAGAGAATGCTATAAAGTGCATGAAGAAAAGGGTTCCATGCCACTGTTTGGGAAACATAGAATAATGAAAGAGAAGAGAACATGGAGACTTTATGAGGGGTTCGAAAATAGTGTCTAAAACAAAATTTTCAGTGTCTTAAGTCTTGACTCTTGGTAAGGATATTTATTTATTTAATTTAGTTTACTCAGTATATGTATGAGTTCTAACTTCTGTGATTAATTTAGCGTTTCTCATTTTGACTATAGAAGGTTCGCTCACTATTTTCAACATTTTCTAGCTTCTCAATTGAAAATGATTAGAAGCACATCAGCACGTTGATCGACAATTAAAAATTATCAAAACGGTTCAATCAATGATCCACAATAGGTACAAGAATTTTTCTGTTAACGAAAATTATGATCCAAGGGATAAGACATTTTAAGCCAGTTCGGACCATGTTTGCTCTTAAGTTTGATTCCTCTTAAGTTTAGAGTAGGCTGAAATATGTTCATTCAACAAAGGTACACGTTGAAAGGCGGTGGTTGTTTTGTGGGCCTCGGACAAAATTCATCAAACAATGAAACAATATCAATTCCCTTTGCAGCTAGACTTCATGAACTTCATGGCTGTTCTATGTCGGATCTTGAATTGTAAATTAACTCATTTCTTCTCTTGATCACTTTGCAAACTTTTCTTGTTACTACATATTTTTGAAATGTATTATGGAAACAAATTAAAACTATGTATTCAAATTTCATCCAAAAAAAAGAAAGAAAAACCAACGTATTCAAAGGAAAAATTATTTGTTTTAACGAGTCACGTTTAGACTTTGATAGTAATAATCAATATCTATCAAATTAAATATAGGTAAGAAGTATCACTCGAAAAAAAATAAAAAAAAACAAAAAACAAAAAGTATCATCTGAATGGCAACAAGCTTGAAATACTCTACTGTAAGCTAACCGATGGGTACGATTTGCATTTGACCTAGTCCATCCTCTTTAAGTTAGAGCCGATGGGTACGATTTGCATACTCCACCCTGCTCCGATGGCTTCAATTTACCAAATCGTATCCCTTCTAGCCACATACGGAGCCTCTCAATCTTTTTTTCTTGCATCGCATCGGTCGACAACACACTTTATACTTGTGAAGTATAGATGTCGACAATGCATTGTACTTCTTCTGTTTGCGTTATAGCAAGAAACTCGAGAGAGCTAACTCATGAATTGGATGCCATCCTGCCTCCAAATTAGGATCTGTACATAATTAGGACGGATCTGATAATGATAGATAAGATTTAACATCAAAAAAAGAGAAAAAACTTGTAATTAATAGCATTAGATCTGCCATAGCATCTCCAGCTGCAAGGTGACAACAGTGATCTAATGATATACTCAAGTGAAATTGGTGCTATGTACTAACTTACTTTGGGCTAATATTGTTGATGAAATGAAAAGTATAGTTGGGACGATTTTAAGAATTGTAAAGCTTTAGTGTGCAGGATGAATGTGTACAGTCGAACGCATATGTTATATATAGACGAGGAAAAAACAAGAAAATTAATTAAGGGTATACACTAGGCGGACGTAAATGGGATTGGTTGTTAGTTGGCTTTGAAAATGTACTATTGTATAGTACTACAATTAATTCATCATAACTTCACACATATGTTAAATGTCAAAATTTGTCATTTAAATCCTTCCGTAGTGTAGAGCTACTTCAACTTCTACTCAGAATTATAGAACAAATTTTCAATTTCATTACAATATGTATTAAAATATTAAAACTCTAAACGAACAATTATATTGCGGCGGGTGAGTAATTGAGTAACTAACTCAATTTTCAGAATGCAAACGGGATTTTTTTTTCATTTTGTGATCGGAGGCCCAAAATAGGACCCAAAAAAAAAAAATGCCGTCACTAATATATATCATCATTAGTTCATCGCCGATATTGATTTAATTTCCTAATTTAAGTTTTGACCATAAAAATTTTACTTACACAAATTAAATCATGTCTTCAAGTTGCAAACTCAACGTGATTAACACGGACCAAAAATGTGTCGTAAATATGTGTGGTTCTTTGTTGGCCAATAAAATTTATTGGGTACTCGGTCGAAAAATTATGGTCCAGTTTGAATTTTCATTTTAGTTCAAATTATATTAAAAGTGAAATCTCAACCCAAACAATAATTTTGGGATAGATGGAATACTATTCAACTATATCAACTATCATAGTAGTTCATCAGTAACTTCACATCTATGACATGTAGAACTTTCAAATAACGTTGCTTGTGATCATCGATGATGAAATTAAATTTCTTACTCTCTAGAGTTATTCCTTGATAAACTTATATAATGAGGTTAGTTCTTTGTTAGTGATTAATTAATGTACAAAGCATGGTTTTAAAATTTCTAAATGCGATAAAAGAAGATTGAAAGAAATTAAATAAATAAATGAAACCCTTGGAAGAGATAAAAGAAGGTGGTCCGGCTTTACTTTAAAAGAAATCAATTGTTTTGTATAATTACAGCTTCATTTTGAAGACATAAACATAGCACTTATAAACTGGATGTTTTTGACTGAGAATTTGGAGAACTGGGAAGAGATCCTAGCTACAGAGTTACAAGAGTCTTGGACCCCAGTTTAACATTCCAATCACTCCTTTCATGTTGCTACAACTACTGATTATTGTGTATGGCGGCTACTAGTAAACAAAGTAATAAGAAAGATTGGTGTAATCGCTCCTATTGATTGAATTTTATTTGTTTGCCTACTACAGGTTCAACCAAAAATATATATATATATATATATATATATATATATATTTATAGTTCGCAATTCAGACGCGTTAACTTTTAAAATGCATACGTACATCTCCAATCATACGAATCTCAAAAAATATCTTTTGCGCTAGTGCATGTTTTTTTTAAAAAATAAAAATAACAATAAAAATCGGGTAACAAGTATAGAAACATTTTAGTATATATATTTATTCAAATAGATTGTAGTTGCAAATTGCAGTATCCAAAAATAAATTTCATACATTAATTAATAACTTAATAATGTCACCTACAATAACTTAATAATCATAAAGAGGTTAATTCTATATGTTACCGATTAAAAACATTTACAAAGCGTGGTTCTAAAATTTCTAAATGCGATGAAAGAAGAATGAACAGGAAAAAAATACAACCCTTTAAATTATTCATTTTTAAATCATTTGATCATTTGTTTTTGTCCTCGTGGTTATTGATAATTTAACAAATGCAACGTTTTAAAAAAGAGTGAAGACCTTACTTTAAGACTAGAAAGCAATCATTTTGTTTTTTTAATACTCGTGTGATTTTGAAGTGAGGAATGTCTTCGACGATCCAACCAAAATTACAATCACTCCTCTAATAATCGTACAACTACTTATTATGAGTATGGATTTTGGTAAAATCGTTAAATACAAAATCACAAAGTAGAGAAATAAAATAAAATTGTATATATAATGCGCGATTACTTGTCAACTTTAATAGGCCAACGAAAACCCCATGCAAGAATTTTGTTAAGAGATTATATTTGAAAAACTCGAATTCTATACAGTTTGTTAAAAATATTTTTTTCTTCTTCTATTTTCTGGATGTTTACAAAACCGATGAATATAGTCAATACATTCACTTTTCTGAATTATTACTTTCATTTTATATTATTAGGGCCACAATTTCGTACTGTGCATATCTTGCTCGAAATTTTTGAAAATTATACCTAAAATATTTAAAAATATTTTTAAATTGAACCGATTTTCTACAAAAAAAATTTTTTTTTAAAAAGAAGCACTACTAAAGTAAAGCATATCACTTATAACAATTTTTGTTATTATATCTCTTGTTATAAGTTGTAGAGAATCAGACAAAATAAATGAATAGAGGAATGTATTTTGAAACTCTGCTCTTAGGTTTCGAGATTAGATTTAAAATTTAATTTGTTCATAGCTTACTGGTTCTACATAAGAATTCTTCTTCTTTTCTTGATCATTGTAAACTTTACGGTCAGTCATCATACCTAATATATAAAAGTGACCACTTTCATTGATTCTTACATTAAAGACTTGAGGAATTGATAAATTCCAAAATAAACATAGACAAAGATGATCAAATTCTCCCTTCTTTCCAAATAAAATAAACTCATTTTGCAGTACTAAAATAGTATTTTTTACATAAAAAAGTTAGTTTACTTTGAATTTGGACATTTGTAATATTTTTATTGCGATTCTCAAAACTATATGTTGATTATATAATTATTTATTTTTTGACAGGTTCCTTTATCACATACTAGGATCTATTTTATGTATTTGATTAAAATTGAACAAATTTCCTTATCCCAATTAAGTGAGTTTAGTAATACGAATCAGTAGGAGAACTCTATGCATTGAATTATTCTACCATTTTATATTATTTTTTTACACACTATGCAAAAATAGTATATAAAGTAATGAAACTTAAAACTATAATCTCACACTGAAAAACTTAGGGTGAAAAATTTGAAAGACAATTGTTAAATACTTAATCAAAAAGTAAAAGAATAGAATAAAGTTGTATATATCGCAGGTCGACTTCGTTATCAACTAAAATAGGCTAATAAAAAATTTGACATAAAAACGTAGTTAAGAGTACGTTGAAAAACCTAAAATTCTGCATAGTTTGCAAAAAATTTATATTTCAACTATTTTGAGGATGTTTACAAAATCAATGAACACAATCAGTTTTTTTTTCTTATTTTATATTATTAGGGCCGCAAATATGTACTAGGACAAATCTTGCTCAAACTTTTTGAAAAATACACCTAAAATATTAGAAATTATTTTGAAATACAACTGGTATTATATCAAAATTCAAAAAAAGAAGAAGCAATACTGAAGTAAAGCGTATCATTTATAATGATTTTTGTTGCTATAGCACTTTTTATAAGTTGTAAAATCGGATAACGCAAATGAATAGAGGAATTTATTTTGAAACTTTGTTTTCGGTTTCTAGATAAGATTTCAGCGCGAATTGCATCTCGAATGAGTTGCCAAGCCAGCATGTGCATGCCACGTGAGCTTTTTCCTTTTTGATTTTTCTTCCCCTTTTATTAAAAGAAACCTTTTGTAATGAGACGTTTGACGTTTCAGAAGCTTCATCTAACAGCATACACCTCCGCCTGAAATTCTGATAGAGAAACCATAAGAGTTTAGCGGACTTATGATGGCTGTAAAAAGAGAGTACGTATAATTCCTGATGCACTAGGAAAGAAGTACACGTGGGTTACCAATTAGGGCTGGAAGACAGTATGCAATCGCAGCTAAGAATGAAGGGTATCACCCATCTTGCCTACCCTACCTTTCTCCAGATCGCCACAGTCCTGATCTCTTTCTTTCCTGACAGCAAGAAACTCGAGAGAGCTTAGTTCATGAAGGTAGAACCTAACCATCCTTGAACTCAAGATCCGTTCAAAGTCTGGATGAATATCTTTTAATTTCAAGATTTGAGTTGTATCTAATTCCATTAGGTCTTCCGTAGGCAGCATCTCAACCCTGCCAGTGCCAACAAACAAAACTTGAAACAGGATTATGAACCAATGTAAAAGAAAATTGAATTTAGGAAAACAATGAAGAGTATTGGAGGAGAAGTAAGTTCTATAGGTTTGAGCGTGTCCTTAATGTATAGAGGAACATTACAGAACCTTTAGGAAAAAGTGTAGGAAGTGGGTGGTTGTTTGTTGCATGAAAATTGATTGAGCAACAAACAAAATTTATTGCACAATAACACTGCTCCAATTAATAGTGCTTCACATCTGGATTATGTCAGAATTTTCAATGTGGATGGTTTGTTTTCCTGTAGCAAGTTTACTAGGCCTAACAATGTGTCAAATTAATCAAACAACAACAACGAACACTTACTTGTGTGTCCAATATTATATAGAGGGGCTATATATGGATCATCTTGTCTTGGTGTTATACCAAACTAATAAATTAATCAAAAAACATATAATTACTTTCGGCTATCCAAAGTCTGAGTGTGGAAGAAGTGGATATTGAGCATGGCTTTGATAGTTAAGAAAGCAACTGATGTTTTCTGTTTAAATCAATGGAGGTCTAGTTCGGGTGCTTAAATTAAAAAAAAATCAAAATTTTGACTGATATTTTAACTCGTTCCGTCGTCCTCAACTCGTTAGGTCAGGGTGTCATCATTTTCGTTTTCTCATCTTTTGTTTCCGGTAGGACCTTTACAAGAATATGTATTCCGTATTTCAGTATATACTTTCTGGAGTTATCCTTGATAAACAATAATGGGCAGGAAAACCTTTGGATTACTCAACTAAGAAGAACGAGTTTAGTTTTTTCTATATATATTGCAGAAAAATGTATTATCAGAGCACCAAAAAGTTGTGTAAAAATTAAAAGAAAAAGATGTTAGATATATGTACAATTCCATATATACATCAAATTAATAACAATATTGCCAGAAACAAATAAACACTTCACACAAAGACTCAAAATCAAAGAATGTCAAACACGTTGCACAACTTAAATTTTAGGAGCAATGAGGACTTACTTGTCTTCACAACTACATATGAATGTCCTTCGTCCTATTTCTATACAAATTAATTTTATGTCCGTTTACACTAATTCATCGCGATGCTGAAAATGAATCTCAATTCAACCTAAAGACTCTAAGCGCTCTTTGTCTACACTAAGTATCTAACATACATCAATTCTTACGAATTTGATAAAATGCAATTTCATATAAATCTAATTCTTTCACGACGCTATAGATCCCTAATGTTGTTTGGATTCGGAGGACATGACTAATCTCAGCATGTTGAAGATTGGCGAATGTTGGAGGGATTTACATATTGCTTTGGGTCAAACAACACACGGTTTCATCCAGCTTTCTTACCCTATTCGTCTCAGGATTGCTATGCCCCTTCATCCATCACTTTCTTTCGTGATAGCAAGAAACTCGAGAGAGCTTAGTTCATGAAGGTAGGATCTACCCAGTCTCCGATTCTAGATCGGTTTATAGCTGGGGCCAATCTGAATACGTATTTACTTCAATATTTGAGCTGTATCTAATTCCATTAGATCTTCCATGGCAGCAAACGGCGGCCAACACCAACTTCGTAGATGGAAATATATATTTCAAGCCATCTTCCGCTCCTTCGTTATGTGTACCAGAATTCAAATACAAATGAAAAATCCTGAACGATAAACTTTTTCTGGGTGATATATCGATGAAACAAAGTGTATTATATTGGAGGATTTCAAAAGTACTTCTAAGTTCTATAGGTTTGGGCATTCTTGATGAATGCGAAGAGGGACAATAATTATATAGAGGATGGGTAGGCAAACGTCAATGTGGGTAGTTGTTAGTTACTTGATAATTGATTGGGCAACAAACCAAATCTTTTGAACAATAAGGTTATCATTATTTCGAAATGATTGTTTAATTTGCAATAATTATTTATTTATTATAATACAAATTATAATTGATGAGAAAATAACCGTTTTAAGAAGACTAGAAGAGTATACTTTTCTAGTGTACAAGGATAAAAAAGCCGCCGAGTTTGAGTGTGCAAAAAGTGGATAATTTGATTGTGGTTTTGATGATTAAGAATTGAACTGATGCCATTTTTTCTGGGCCAAATGGGAAAAATTATCGGGGTTCAAATTTTTGGGGAATTATTTAGTTTTTTATGGGACGAATAGTTCCTGACTTCCTTGAATGGCTTGTGGCATGGTCTCAACCCGCAGTTAGAGTATAAATTGTTGGTGTCTTCCCACCGAGTAATATAATGCTTTCGTGGCTTTATTTATTTATTTATTTTTTCTGCCTCCATTCATGGTTAACCGGCCAAAAAATAAACCAAATTACACAATCATGTTATGAAAAATAGGCACGTTGGTGCATATTAACTAGTTAAGTTGCAAAGTAATTTTTATTTTCTTAAAATCAAAATTCAGCTTACAATTTCACCTTAAACAAAAGAAAATTTATCCTGAAACGTCAACCTTTTCACGGAAATGATAATGGCTAAAAGAGTGAACTATATTTGATCCCCGATTTACAGAATTATATAAAAAAAAATTTATTTTTTATGTGTCGGCTGTGTTACCTGCATATCCAAGACAACGTAAACATTGGGTCAAGGTCAGAAGAGTTTGGCCTAACGTTTCAAGGCAAATGATAATTACTTAGGAGAATTCTTTTGCTCCTTTTCTTTAATTACGTTTTTTGTTCGAATTATAAATATGAAGAACCCTTTTCCCATTTAAGATTTATTAGTTACATTTCATAAAGCCGATTTGTTCGTAAAGGGCCACCAACTTCATCGGTTCAGCATGGAAAATGGAAATCGATGTCATTTGTTTTTTGTTTCTTAAATCCTGAGTGCTCTCTTTCATTTGCCCCGGCTTCTTGATATTCAGTTTTTATTCATAATTGTAGTAAATATGAACATATATATATATATATATGTACATATCGTAAATCCAGAAGATACAATTTCTCATTTCGTTATCCAGAAAACACTAAAGGTATATCACACATAAATCTAAATTATTGTCCAATTTATTATTTCATTTTTAGTACAATTTATACTAAAAAGAAATTTTTAATTACAAAATAATTTTAGGACAGAATGAATTAGATGTATCGTGTCAAACTTTTCAAGGATGCCGCATCCAACGAATCTGGAGAAGGGTACCGTAACTCGTTTCAATCTTTTCATGTAGCAAGAAACTCGAGAGAGCTTAAGAAATGAATGCTAACAAAAGCTTCCAATAATTAGGATTATCTTCATAGCCGGGACGAATCTCATGATAACTATGAGTATCCATTATATCTGCAGCATCATCTAACATCATAGGATGAAAAATTACTCGAACCCTGATGCAGTAATTATATTCAACCTCTCTATGAGTCCCTTTCCCTTGCTTGTACTATATATACCGCTCTCGAGTTGCTCTCAAGTTCGCACACAATTGAAATGGAAAACAATAGCAAATTTTGTGTTATTTTCTTATTGATGAATGAATAGAACTTAAGAATTTTGAAAGTTCTGAAAGTTTTGAGTGTTCTGGATATATGAGTCGAATGAATATATACAGAGGACCGGATTTAAATAAAGGGAAGTCAGGTGTTATGCGGGTGGTTGATTGTTGGGGGATAATATGATTTATTGCGGATCAGAAAACATTTACTCCAATAGTACTTTGTAAACTTTACATCTCTCTTCCATCTCTGAATATTCAATTTGGGTGGTTGTTTCATTTTGTTCTCACCATTTAATGAAAAGCTTTATAAAAGTAAGCAAGCATCTCTGGAATCTAATCATGTAATTCACCATTTTTTTAGTGTTTATGGTATTTTCAGCGTTCTCCAATATCTCGAGACCTAGACGTACACGTACATATGGGATTTCGACACTGACGAAATTGAATTTCAAATGATCTGTTTGATGATGGAGGGATCGTTTCGTTGAATTTTTTTCGGGAGTCATCGCTTGACAAACATAACACGATTCGATTGTTTGGTATTAATTATTGTAAAAAGTCTTGTTAAATTTATTTTATTTTTATGTTGTGATGGTCATTACTGCACAATAAGACATTCTTAACTTGAATTTAGATTACTCGAGTAAAGGTTCCGGACACTAGAATGTTTAAGGAAAAACACGTTAATGATCATAGATCAAATTTGCTTAGTTTCACCCCTTCATGCAAACGATAGTTACTAGGAAAAGGATTATAAGTATAAGGTTAGTTAACACGTTTCGAAGCCTCCGACAAGAAGATCATTTTCTTCTTCCTTTTTCAATACTTTTATGATGAAATTGTGAGGACGTCAACGAAATTCTAAGGATAGCAAAGATACAAAATGTCATACAAGTTTGAAATATAGAATTTTGTGTGAATTTACGACATATGACATAATTAAGTCACAAGAGTTCTATACCAATTTAATTAATATGATCTTTATGATATGCTCTCTACCAATTAAACAAGTTGAAAAGGTGCTACCCTTTACAGTGTTGGTCACTAAACAAGTGGCAAAATTTGCGAGACACAAATAACCACTTCACAAATGCTCAAATTCAGCAACAAAAAACTCGATTAAAAAATTGGGACCAAGTTGCACAACTTGAAGTTTAGGACAAAGAGGACTTACTTCACATGCCTTGACAACTACATGTGAATGTCCTTTATGTACAAATCTTACGTCTGTTTCACACTAGTCGTGCAAATGGTGAAAATAATCGCTATTCAGACGATATCACCATGTTTAAATTATATTAGTTTTTTAATTCATCGTACCCATTTGTCAATATAAATTGTATTACAATATCCATTTTCAACACGAGATTCTTAGTGCTCTTACTCTACATTAAGCATCTAAAATACATAAGCATTCTTACAAATTTGATACTATACTGTTTCACATAAATCTAATAGTATCACAACAAAACGCTAGATCTCTAATGTTGTCCGGAATCGGACAACCTCGGCACCAGTCAGAAAATGTAAAATATAATGTGGTTGAAAGTTGAAATCCGATTGTTTTTCTGAAAAGAGACGCTGGAGCGATGTATACCATGGTTTGCATAGTATCGCCAAACAATACTTCATATTTTCATTGCACCAAGAGGAATGCAGGCAGAGCTGAACAAAAGACGCGATTGGGCACTCTGTAGGCGGACCTTGCTGAAGAATGAATGGTTCCATTATGATTGTGTACCCTATATTTCATAGGACCGCCACGACAATTCATCCACTTCATTTTTTCGTGATAGCAAGAAACTCGAGAGAGCTTAATTAGTTCATAAAGCAACCACCATCCAGACTCGAATTCAAGATCCATTCATATCTGGGGCGAAATTTAATCTCTTTTAACTTCAACATTTGAGTTGTATCTACTTCGATTGGATCTTAATTCCGTAGAACCTAATGCTCGCTGGCGCCAAACTTGGTAGCTGTAAATATATATGTATATACACACCTACGCTTTTTAAACCGAATTCAGATACTATTATAAATGAATTTGGCAAAACATGATAGAATTTTTCTAGGCTGTACATAGCGGAAATGATGAGTGTTGAAGAATTTAAAAATCGTTCTTGATGAATTTATAGAGGAGCTATTATATAGATGAGGAGTTAGAAGCTATATATTTGGTAGGCAGACGCGCATTAATGCGGGTAGCTCTTTGTAGTATGAAGATCATGAACACAATGGAAATATGAAAATATTGAAGAGTAGAGGAGGATTTTTAGTGGAAAGAATAAATGGAAGGACAGAACGAAGAAAAAAGGTTGGAATCCAGGTGTAGACGAGGGTAGTTATTTGTTGGGCGATATGAAATTTATTGGGCATCAGATGAAAATTTCTTACACATTATCAAATCCCATAGCAATTGCCTGTCAGAACTTTCAACTACGCTTGTGCGATTTTGCTGGTGTCGAAAAAGAAATTTTGACTTTCGAAAACGATAACAAGATTTTTTATTTTTAATCCTATATGGATTTATGTCTTGATAGACATAATGAAAATTTGATGTTAGCGATTTAGAAACGTATAACAAAGCATGGCTTTCAAACCTCTAAATGCTACGAAAGAAGAATGAACAGAACAAATAAATAAAACACTTTGAATTATTCATTTTAAAGACATTTAACTATTTGTTTTTTTTCCAACTGTGATTTTTGATAAATGCTTCAGTAATATTAGTGTATTTAATACTCTCCCATTAAAAATAAGTGTCGTTTTAGTAAATATAAAAGCATTAAAATAAGTTTCGTTTTTTGATTCCAAAATTTATAAGACTGGTTAATAGGACTGGCTAATCTCAAAATTTGATTCCAAAAGTATTTTAATAGGACTTGTTATCCAAAATTTCCGAACTTAATCTCAAAAGGAATAATATTATTACGAACTATTTATTTTAATAGGACTGGTTAATGATATTTCATATATTTTTTTTTATTTAAGTATTTTAAAAAATGTGTGCAAGTTATCTAATGACATTTACTAAGAAGGGTGTCCATTATTATTATTTTTTTTAGCAAATCATGTTAGTACCTGGGAAATTTATTGATAAAATAAATTATTTCCGGAGCAATGCGTAAGACTTACCCATACAAAGAGAAATCGTCAATTAATGATGGTGATTTGAATATTAGTAAATTTATATATTAGTAAACTATATCAGAAATAGACTAGTACAATGTAATAACAATAGCAGAAAGTAATCATTTCCTCTGTGGATCACTGTTCACGAACTGCCGCATTTGGTTGGAATATTTGAAAATTCTGAATAGTGAGTGATACACAGAGAATTACTGCCTCCAAGTTGTCACCTAACTAAACCATAACCCAATACAGTTTATTTGTAGACCAGAGAGACCGGTCATGGAAACTGATTTTTTGAATCAGAGAATCGGTGAACCAATTTTTAAATCCGATGGATCTGTAACCGGCTGTGGGAAAATCAAATTTGTACCCGGAGATGAAAAGCACGATCTGCGTTGTTCGTGAAGGATCGAGATGGTAGGTCACTCAGCATCTGGGTGGCATCAGATCGGAGCTGCTCTGGCCGGCTGATCTGGGGTTTTTGATATATGTCCGCTTCTAGCGTTGGACCTCGTGGCTACCTTAAGAGAGCAAAGGACAGCGGTGACGACTAGATTTCAGATCAGAAAGGATCTGCAGATCTCAACAGATCTGGCGACATCCTCGAGGATCCAGCTTGCTGTGGTCGGCTCTGCAGCAGCAAGTGGAGGCCGTTCATCTGAATCGTCTGTGACAGTCGCGTCACCGCGGTGGCCGTTGATCTTATCACCGAATTCAGATTTGTAGGTCTGCGCTATTAACACAAGCGGGGGTCTTCGATGGTCAGGTTTATGGCGTTCGGTTGCACGAGGCTTATCTAATCAACTGCAGCAAAGGTCGGAGGAGGCCTGGCCTATTTTGAAAAGAAGGCGGAAAAAAGAGAAAAAAAATTGGAGAAAAGAAGGCTCTCCCGACCTCCGTTAATGGCGGTCGGGAGAGTAGAAGAATTCCGACGAAGTCGTCTTTTTAGAGAGAGGCGAGAGAGGCTTTTTAGAGAGTAAAACCTTAGACATTTCATATGAAGGGTGTCCATTATTATATTGATATAACATATAACAATATCGAAAGATATCATTTTAAATTCACACAAACAATGTAAAAGAAAAACTACACTCCATCTATACGAATTTAACACAAACCTAATTCATTACATGTTTCTTTACGTTTTTGATGTGCCCAACATTAAAATCTTCTTTAAAATTCATTGAACCCCGTAATCGAATAAAAGTTTAAGGCTCAAAATCCTCACAAGAGTTTAGTATATTGAGAATCAACTCTCAATTTCATTAATAAAAAAAACTGAGGTACAGTAGGCGGCCATGGCCCTTCAATTAGAAACAGTAGTGTAGAAGTAAAATCCTATTCAAACAAAAAAAAAAATAAATTCACAAGAAGTCAAATCTCCAGCAGTATTATTCCAATTGCCACCTCAACCCCTATCCTGCGTCACAAATCGGCAAACACTTAGTTGGACAACATGTAATCCCACTATTTGTGAGGGGTTTGGCTACTACGGCACTTGGGAAGTCTTCGCCGTGAAGACAGCAACTCTCTCTCTTCCTTTCTTCAATGTAGCAAGAAACTCGAGTGAGCTTACGCATGAATGCCTTTTGACCAGGCTCCGATTTTATATCACGTCTAAAGTTGGGATGAATCTCAGACACATAAATATCATTTGGCTTCAAGATTTGAGTTGTAGCCGATTCCGTTCAGCTCAGGAGGAGGGTGACAATTCCGACACGGCGCCAGTAAATATTCGACCCGCTAGAATATCTATTGCCCCTTGAACCGAATTCTAAAACGACTGGAATTGGCAACAACTTCGAAGGATTTCAAATGTTTGTATAGTTTTCCATGTAGGGTTGAAATAATAATATATAGAGTGAAAGAAGATAAAATGTGGTTATATTATTGACGGATTGTTGTTTGTTGGCTGGAAATTTAATGGGGTATCAGACAAAATTTATTGAACGTAAATTTTTAGCTTCTATGATAGTAGTGTAGTACTACCGTAAAAAGTTCAAATCTACTTCAGTAATACACCATTCTTTCTTATTTTTCAAAACGATTTAAAAAATTAGAGAAAAGAATTTGGAGAAGTATTAATTAGGATACCAAGTTAAATATTGGTAGAGTATTATTGAAGTGATTAAAGAAAAAAAAAAGTAAAATCTTACTAGCTATATGGTGGGGTGTCAAGCCACACAAATAAATTAACCTACTTCAAACTACTGTAATATAGGGAAGTAAGGTTGTCTCCTCAGGGAACGATAGATTGTTTCCTTCAAATTAATGCAAAGGAGATTTTTGGATTGTTTTTCTAAATTAAAATAATAAAATTCAAATAACAAAAATAAATAAAAGAAAAGAAATCCAAGTAACAAACTACTGATCCAAGGGACGGACAACTCAATTATTTCACTGATCATAGGTCAAAAAAGACATTCTTACATTCAAGTATTAAGCCCCCAAATTTATTAGGATAGCCATAACAAATTCAAACTTCTCTAAAAACATTGACCAAACCCAGCATTCAATGAAATCTTGCTATGACAGACTGGGCACGATAGCGTTCCATGTCTAGCCACAACAGCAATACACACAAGAACTAGTTGAACCAAAATCAACTAACAGAGATAGCTACAATTAATTAATTTTGTCTTGTTGATTCCACATTTAAACTAGCATGTGCATCCTATGTCTCAATAACACACATACATAGCCTAATTACTACTTAGTACTAATGGTTCGTGTCTATTACGTAACATTCAACCAATAGATAGCAATAGAAAGCAAAACTCAATCAAGTTGTCAATTCTCATAATATCTACTTTCATGAAATAAAACTAGAATCAACAAATACAAGAATTAAAACCAAGAAAGATGAATTAAAACATAACCTCACAATGAAACATCTAAATTAATCCCTTGAATTAGAAAAGAAATCCTTAGCTACTCATAATTGGAAGTATGTTGGCTTGATTCTCCATGGAAAACAATGAAAATTTGGAAAAAACAAGAGGTGGGAGGTGGTAGCCTTTGGCCTCTCACGGCTGCCCTCTAAAATAAAACTTAAAGTATATTTATATGAGAAATTTAGGTCAGCTGCTGGAAAAGAAGAATTAGTCCATGATTTGCATCTTTAGTCCCTCAAGTTTGTAGTATTTTTATTTTTGCCCAAAAACTTCTTCAATTTTGTATTTAAGTCCCTGGTCGTCCAAATTAGGCCAAATAAGCTCCAATCTCTTATTTCCAGCTCCTAACATGAAATAATAACAAAAATATTGAATTAAATCCATTCAAGTCCATAAACTAATAAAATATCAATAATTAAAATACAACTTATGGATTCTATCAAATTCCCCCACACTGAAGTATGCTTGTTCTCAAGCATTAGAGAACACAGGAATTTTAAAATTTTTCTTATTTAAGATGTGCCTTAGAAACTCAAGCACTCAAAAGAAATCATGGTAACAGCGAAATCGAAATTCATAACCAAGTCAAATACATTATGTACTTTTAACCTTTAGCACTTTGTGTGTGAATGTAAACCATTCCCTAGGGACATCACTGTCACACATAGCATAAAATACAAAATTCAAATGCAAATATGCCACTGAAGAGTGAACTTAAGATCCTCAATTCAAATCGTACTTCAATGCAATGTTACTCCTACACATATTATGAAACCGAAAGCTTACAATTACACCTCACATAATACAATTCAACGCCCTTCCCTCGTACCCATTCTTCGGTGTCCATATGGCTTTTCTTCAGGATCTTTCCCACTCAGGCCCCTACCCAGAGCATTTTTCCACTTGATTTATGTAGTGAACTTACATGGTGGCTCAGCAACTTAGGGCAGTCTACTTACTCATATTTTCTTACTGACGGGCTTGAGGACACTCTGCTAGTTGTTTGCCAGACCTCTCACCTATCAATAGGCTAGCATTAACATTGAATGCTCTTCTTTTTCTCCCTCTTTAAATTGTACCTAACCTCAGAAAAGCATCCGCCAACAACCCCTCCCCCACACTTACTTAGCACAAAGTGCTTTAAGCAAGAAGGTAAAAAGGCTATTTTCAAACTACCACTCCCCCATTTTTCGAGGTTGAACTGATGATAGGGTTAATGCCTTATTTTGGGTTTCATAATATTGCAAGTCCCACATACACATGGTACAAATACTGAATGAATCAAATCAAACTTTGGCATATCGCATGAATTTAGGCAATTACACATACATGTTAAGTTTATCCCAGAGTTACGGCTTAAGTGCGCAAGTAAAGTATTCAGGGTATAACACATAATGCACAGACTCAAAAGAAATTTTTGTCCGAATGTAATTAGATTTCAAAGAGCCTCAAGTTAAGTTCATCATCGTCTACTTTTGGATTTTTTCATTTTCTTGATTTTTTTTTTCATTTTTTGTTATTTTTTTCTTCTTTTTTTTATGCAATAAAAACAATGAAACAAAAAAATATAAAATAGAAAAGAAACACTAAAATCCCCCCCACACTTAGAACACACATTGTCCACAATGTAGCAAAAGATATAAAAATGAAGAGCAACACTTCCTAGAAAAATGTTGGTGATGCAGGGTGCGAAACAACAATTGACGAACGATGATAATAGCAACAGAAGCTAGCCAATGATCCAATTGAAGTTTGGTTCTTCTGATTGCAATTTTGAAATTTAGGGTTCCTGGAAAAGAACAGAGAGAAAATAAAACTTAAAAGAAAATTTGTGTTTTTTTTTTCTAAGAAAAGACTCCAGCGTGTTAGACGTGATCACGTCTAGTAAGGATGGAGATTCGCTGGTCATTGTCAAAAATTAAAGCGAAATTTTAGAATTCATTCTTATCTTAGGCATGATCACGCCTAAGAGAAAATTACTCCAATAAAAATGCAGCGAACCAAACATTATCTTACCCATGATTACGCTTAAAATTTTTTTTTGTTTTTACTAAAGTAATACACTAAACATGTATGAAAAACTAAATTTCAACTGACAAAACTAATTTAACAAATCAAAACACAATCAAGTAAATTTGGGTTGCCTCCCAATAAGCGCCTTTCTTTATTGTCTTCGGCTAGACCAATTTGGTGTGTCTCAAGGTGGAAATTTTGAACTTCCACCTAACAAATGAATAAGATAAAACCCTGAGCAATTTCCAATAAAAGTAAAGTTAGATGGACAAAATTTAGATTTAGATTCAGACACAGAATCAACAAAATGAGTCAGGGAGTTAGATGGACAAGATTTAGATTTAGATTCAGACACAGAATCAACAAAATGAGTCAGGGTAGTCACAATAAGTCAGGGAGTTATGTGGGTAGTTGATTGTTGACGGATGATTTAATTAATTGGGGATCAGAAAACATTTTCGATAGTACTACTTCAGTAGCTCCACTTCTTTTCCATGCCAGAATCTTCAATGTGGGTGGTTGTTTCCTTTTTATTTTATTTTATTTTATTTTATTTTATTTTTTGGTTCCCTCACCATTGAAGCAATAAACCTGAGCAGCTCTGGAATTCATCAAGCGGTTCTCCATTTTCTCAGGGCTTAAGAGATGTGGTAGCTTTAGTCTTTCGGATACGTAGAGACCAAGACACATTTTGGAACTTTTACAGTTACCGAAATTGTATTTCAAATATATTTCATGATATCAGGGATCGTATTTCAAAGTATGGTTAACTTTTATTTTTATTTTTACCTTGTGATAGTCATCGCACAAAAAGAACAGGTCCAACTGGAATCAAAATTATTTGGTAGAGGTTTTGGATACTAGGATGTGCATGGAAAATCACATTATAATTATCATAGATCGATTTGGCTGAGTTTAATCAATCCAAGCACATGTTATAAGAATCACTCTGGTTAACACGCTTTGAAGTCTCCAACAAGAAACTTCTTTTTGCTTTTGTAAAATTAAAAAAAAAAAAAGTTAGTCCAACTCTATTATGATGAAATTCGAAGGATAGCTAAGATACAATTTCATCAAGTTTAAAGAATTTCGAATGAACTTATACACATGACCAAAACTCACAAATGTTCTGTATCAATTAATGATCTTGATATACCCTCCACCAACTAAACATGTTGAAAACGTGCTTCTTTTTACAATTTTTGGATTGTTGGTCACTATAACAAGGGACAAAAAAAGGGAGGAAAAAATGAAAAAGAAAAGAACTGAAGCTATGATGTGCGTGCGGTTTTCTGGTGATGTTGGAAAGAAGCTCTTGTGATTTTACCGCGTCTGTAGGTAGCAGCAACCCAGAGAACACGACAACCCTTCAACCTCAAGGGATACCCTATCTTTTGAATCATAAACCCTGCCCGTGATTGGTTACTTCCTTCCGGCATAGCAAGAAACTCGAGAGAGCTTAGTTCATAGCTGCAGATGCCGTCCGCCCCCAATGCTTGATGTGCCCATAGCTGAGGCCTATCTCTATGTGGCTGATTTCATTAGATCTGCAATATTCTTTGATGCAGGAAATTGATTTGAAGCCTTTTTGAGTCTCTTCATTTGCTTATATATATCTAGGCTCTTGAAGAAATGGAAGCTGGGGATTTAGGCAAATAGATTAGAAAGAGAAGTTTAAAGTGGATGAAGAAAAAGGTTTCACTGTCGGTACGCCAAGAAGCAGAAGAATCAAAAGGAGATAAAATGGAGAGTTTTATACACTATCCGTCCCGATATTATTGTTCAATTTAGATTTTTTATTTTTACTGAGCAAAAATTTTAGGCAGGATTATTATATAGTACATACGGTCTTTAATGAGTTTGGTGAAATATAAATAATTTGGTTGTGTCCACAAAAGAATTTATTTGGCTGGTCTATGAAAATTTTCATTGTCTTGATAATGATACGGAGTCTTACTCAGTAATGATCAGTAATATGAGATCTGAATTTCGATGTTCATTGGTTTTCATTTTGGCGAAAATGTATTGGGAATCTTAAAAAGAAAAAAAATTCTTCCAACACTTTTTAACTCAACAAAAAGCTTTTCATCAATTTCACATACTCCCTCTATTCCAAAATAAGTGTCGTTTTCGGATTCGAATGTATTTTTTGTCAAAAATTTCTAAACATACCCTCAAAAGAAATAATATTATTAGTGAACATTTATTTTAATGGGATTGGTTGAAGATATTCTAGTAATTTAGTTACCTTATTTAATGTTTTCTTAAACTATGTGCAAACTCTAGAATCACACTTATTTTGGAACAGAGGGAGTATCTTTTGTGTCTCAGAATTTTCGATTAACTCATTCCTTTGTTTCCTTTTCTTTTTTCCCTCTTCTAACTTTTGCTTTGCAAGCTGCCAAACTAAGGTAAGTTTGTAACATTATTTTTTTTTTCTTTTTGTATGTTTGAGATACTAAGTTCAAAGTAAAATAGTAGTTTTCCATGAATTTATTGATAAGAGTTACATCTGAAATTTGGTGGACCACATAAGAAAACATGACTCCAAGCTGAAGCCTATAAATTAAATTAAAACAAACACATTCATTTTCAAGCCTAATTCTTAATGCCCTTAGTCTACAGTAAGCATCTAAGATACAATTTCTGACTAATTTGATTAGAAAGTAAATAATATCTTATATACAATTTCACATAAATCTAATAATATCACCAAACGACAATAGAGCTTTATTGATGTTGTTGCAAAAAGTTGAATATCCTTTGCGTTCTTGTCATGATGGCTGAAAGGAGACAGTACAATTCCTTTTCGACTATATATTAATTGTGGCCGCAATATTCACGCCATGTTGATAAGGTCGGCATGCTTGATTATGTGGAGAGGTGTATGGGGACTGGGGAGGGTTCCTCATAGCCGGTCCAAGGTTGACGAACAAAGGGTAGGGAGCTCTGTGGACAGGCCTTTCTGAAGAAAGCAACGCTGGATTCTCCGATTCCTCTCCCGTCTTGCCAACTCACCACCACTCCATTTCCCCAGCCTCTTCCTGTTGTGATAGCAAGAAACTCGAGAGAGCTTAGTTCATAAAAGTAGGCCCCATCCAGTCTCGAATTCAAGATCCGGTCATAGCTGGGGCGAATCTGAATGCATTTTAATTTCGAGATTCGAGTTGTACCCATCAGACCTGCTGTTAATAAGTACAAGCCTTCTTCAGTCTATTCCATTGTTAATATATACCAATGCCCGGTTGAATCGAATGGAAACAAAATGAAAGATGGCAAAATGTAGACTTTTATGGGCTATCAATCAAACGGAAAGCAATATTGGAGGACATATTTGAAAAAATCTGTAGGTTTGATGGTCGTCCATGAATGTATAGACGAAGGAATATATAGAGGAGCATAGCCAGAGAATAAAAAAGGACGGGCAAACTTTACTGGGGGTAGTTGTTTGTTGCATGAACATTGATTGGGCAACAAACGAAATTTATTGAATAATAATAACTCCAATAGTACCACATATCTTTATTATGTTAGAAGTATTAATGTTTCTTTTGTGTTTCCTCTTATTTCTTTTAATTATAAGACAGAATTTAAAACTAAATTTAGTTCAAGTTTGTGTTTTCGAACTAGGTAGATTAAAAAAAAAAATAATGGTGACACATTGGTGAGTTTCCAGCTATGAAAAAATAAACAGCCGGCCATGTTTGAGGCAGAAGTGATAATATGAGTGTGCTGGTGATGCAAAAAACTCAAATGTGCTATGGCTGTGAAAAAAGAGGTGTTTTTGGAGCTATTACGGAGTTTAAGTTATTGAGGGACTTCTATTGAGAATAAGTATGATTATTGGTGAGTCAAATGTTTTGGAAAATATTTAATCTACTTATATTTATGCGAAAAATTACTTGGTGGATCTTTGTCAATACTAACATGACGCATAGCAATACTAACCTGCACAATACACAAATGATGCTAAGAAAATATACAACCACAGCAATCATAAAGAAGCTAAAAACACAAAACAGTTGGCAATCCGTACACTTGATGAGACAACCTTGATCATATGTTGCATGCCACTAGTTATGAAAACATGCATGTAGCTAATTATAGAAGAATAGCTTATCCTGATGCATGGTACAAATCCACCTTTAGCAAAATAATTATATCTACACTGATAGTATCGGATCTAGAACAAAATTTTAGTGGGACTCAAAATAGATTGTTAGAAAAATATATCATTTTTTTTACTAATGCACTCGGAGTGTGTTCATAGTATGATTTATTGTAAAACTCTCTTTACATTATATTTTTGTAATTATTAATTTTCTCACTATATGAAAATAAAAAATTTGTTCGATTACTTGGCATCCAATTATGCAAATAACTCTTCTCTAATTTCAAAGAAATTTTTATAATGGTTATATCTCTATAAACATTTAAAAATATGTACAACAAAGAAATGACTTTTTTTTTTTCGACTCATATGAAAAACATAAGGTATGATATAGGAAAAATATGCTACTATTAGATAGTATAGATAAGAATAAAATGTTAATAAATATGTGATTGTATTGTTGAATGAAATTTAATTTGATTAGTTCAATAATAATTAAAATGTTATATGATTTAAAAATAATTGACTTAAACTAATTTAACTCCATTTTGGGTTTGGATTTTGGACTATTTTATTGGCCCAAAACAAAATTGTCGGAAGTGAGAAATTGTTTTTTAGAAAATATTATATAAAGATTTCAAAATTAAGTACTAAAAAAATTAATTATAACTGAAGTTTTATAGATAAATCTTATTGCTTTAGGGTAGATCCGGTGGGGGACATGGCTTCTGTGGCCCCCGCCCTAAATCCGCCCTTGTACACTGGCCTTCGAGTTCATACAAATGACATAATTGGTACAAAGGAGAATATTTTCGTTTCCCGAATGATATGGACATGAAACATAACATCATCTACGGGTTGGCCAACTTATGGAGTGAAGAAAATCATTAGGGACGGAGTCAGGATTTATAAGATGGAGGGGCGAAAATGTATAAACTATATTTAGCAGGTGTGAAAATATAAAAATCTAGAAATTTATATTAAATTTTTAAAGGGGTCTTTGGAAAAAAAAATTGAGGTTGGGCGAACGCCTCTACTGGTCCCCTAGCTCTGTCACTGCGTGAGGACCTAAAACTATACTAAACTGCGGAGGGGCGAAATGCTCATGGTTTTATGTGTCTTTAGGTTAGCACAACAATTTTATATCTTACGGAATTCCTCTTGAACCTAAAATCTTAGACTAACTTCATGAATTGATACAACAAAAAATTAGAATCTGAAGAGAATCTGAAGGTATACATGATGATTGATTAATTCACAGCGCAAAAGGACAGATACCGTATTTAGGTATGTATGCAATATTGGAGAGGAAATATTCTTGATAACCCAATCTATCAACTACTCAGTAGAAATTATTACTAAAAAAATAAAATTTATATGATTACATGTACTCAAACTGTAAATGAAAATTATATTTAACGAATATCGTTTAAATTTTCGCATAGCGTTGCCGGAAAGTTGACAATTAAGACTTGTAAGTTCCTTTTATGCTCCTTTTCTTTTATTGCCATTTTACTGTCGTTTAGAAAAAGGAAAAATATTTCGTCATTGACGAATTAATGTAGAAAGAATAGTTTATGAAAGTTTCGTATAACTTCATCGCTTCGATCAGACTAAAAAGGGAAGACTCTCTTTTATTTTCCTCTTTATTGATATTGAATTTTCGTTCACAATAAATTAAAGCATATAACCTTGACCTATCTAATCAATTTTCTGGAATTTACTCCCCAATTGTATCTCTTAACAAATTAATGTTTGATGTAGCGGAGAACTTCTTTAATTTTAAAACATAACGATGGGTCAAGATTTATTGTGACGCCCCGACTTCGGTACGTTTCTAGATCTGATTAAGTTTACAATAGTGAAGCAAATACTTTAGACGTTAAAATTTAGTTAAACTAAATACCTTCTAAATTTTATATAAATGGGATGCTTCAAACGATCAGTGTCCGTTTTGGGAAAAAGAAGGGAAATTTGAGCTAGAGAGCTCGTAGGACTACAGTCTTAAAATATAAATGTCAATCGGGCCAAATAATTAAATTCAAGAGACTGGTGGATCGACAAAAAAAAAATTTGTTTTTTTTACCAAGTCCCCACTCCCATTGCTATCCAACCAAACTGCAGGCAAACTTACCAATTAATTAGGCTCCAACAAAGGTAACAATACCACCCCAAATCTTTTGATAACTTGTACTAGTCGCGAATTTAGCTCAAGTGCAATGATCACACTACAAAGTCCCGAGAATTAACACACTCTTGCAACCCTATTATGGACCTATAAACAACCACATAATAGGGTTCTGGAAACTCTTGCAGTCACATTAGACATCACGAGTGATCTAAAACCCTCTGAAAAGTTATTGTTTGTTTTTTTTTGGAATTTTTACATATGCTAAATTTACATGTTTTTGGCCATATTTTGGAGTTTTGTTTTCCTGTCGAATGAGAGGGGACAAAAAGTAATAGTACTAATAAACACATCCTCATCCGCGAGGTATGTTAGATATATATTTTACAGGTTTATTGTCTCCTTTGTACAAAAAAAAATACAAAAGAGAGAAAAATAACCTTTCTAGTCTCGTGTAAATAAACACAGCGGGCATCTGGTCAGGCCAATAAATTAACTATATGTACCAAGAAAAAAAAAAGAAACACAATAATATTAGAAATTCCCTTGTCAATATATTAGTTTCGAATTGTATAATAACGATTAAAAATGCGAAAAAATTGCTTATGGAATAATCATACACGAACAAGAAACAAAACCAATAAAGCACGAAAAAAAAAACTAACAAAAGGTCTATTCAATAATCGTTACCACTTGTCAATAACAAAACAAAAATTTTATTCAATAATCATGACATGCAAAACTAAAATTGACAGCAAAAACTAACCATTATTTTGATATCTCTAACATCATCTTTTGAAATAGAAAAAGGAAGCCAAAAATGCATTGATTTCTCTATAGCATAACTAATTTCTTCCTAACTTTTAATATACACGGAAGGATCATGGCCAAAAGAAGTGATAGACAGACTAGCAGAACGACTATACCAACGGGAATCTCCCACCAGTGCAGCCTCATCGTCTTCTTCTTCTTCTTCTTCTACTATTTATTATTATTCTAAGTTTGCCTCTAGTATCGAGATGATGTGCGAATTGTGAGATTACTTCTTGCACTATATATAAGACTCCGGAAAGTCTAGTTTAAGCAAATGACTGAAACTTTCCATCTAAATTAGAGGCAAGGAAATTAATTTTCCTCTTTCTGTTCCCAGTCAAAACTCAAAATATGGAAATCAGAAATTGATTGAAACAATTTACAACATGATTGTACTTATGATTGTTGTGCATGTGATATTTGATTACAACAATCAAATCAAATCGTGTACATCAGTTATACATATACCTGCATGTATTGATTTCTTGCTACTAATTAAGCTTCCAATTTGTTACTGTGATATCATTGGTAATTAGGAGATTGTACATGAAAATTAGGAGATTGTACAATGTGAATTCCTAAAATATCTTCTCATATGACAAATATAGCTCTTTCTTCCGCAATGATTATTTTCACACTTGGCTATGACTTCTATAATAATTACTTAGTATATGCCTTGTGCACTACGTTTATTCTTTCTACTCATGTTTATCATTTGGTTCATATCAATTAACTAAAAACCTCATATCCTAATAGTCTAACTCTCCAAATTCTAGAAAAACTCCAAACAAAATAAAATACCAGATTTTATATCACTCGTGATGTCTAATGTGACTGCCAGAGTTTCCAGAACACTTATGTGGTTGTTTATAGGTCTATAATAGGGTTGTAACTTGTAACTTTGTGGTAGATACATATCGAACACATGCCAATTTAGCTAAAGTGTAGAATCCATAAGTGTATGACATTTTGAGGGTTAAAATATGTTAATAGAAGATTGATAACTATACACAGATGCAGTAGAAAGTTATACCTGGCATTGATTAGTGTTTCATGGGTGGAATTGGAATTTCCGAAAGCTTATTTGAGTAGCCATCTTCTGGCTTTAAAACTCCACTTTCCTGTGGGTGTTCTTGTCCAAATTTCGTGAGTCAATAATATCTATGGTTCAAGGTTTGCATCTCTGTTTACAGGTTGTTAAACGCTCTACGTTTCTTACAAAAAGTTTTAATTATAATAAGACATGTTCACTGATTGTTTTCTGAAAATGCTGAAAATTTTACTCATGTCTCTCTGTTGGAGGGATTGTTTCTCATATCTCATGAATTACTTTCTATAAATTATTTTTATGAATCTCTTCTTCGTTTGGTGAGGTTCAATGCTGTTTTTATTGATTGGAGAATGGATTCGTGGTTTTCCGGAAATTCGATTTGAAAATGACAGTTTAGTTGCCAATATTCTGGTTTGCGCGACTATTTTCGGTGATTCCTTTCAGTTAGCACGTTTTGAAGCCAACCAAACTCGCTTTAGATTTCAGTCTTGATTTCAAGGAACAACAAACCAGTATTTTCCTTTTTTTTTTTTTTTTAAAAAAGAAAGAGTTTTGTAAGCCATTATGATGAAAGAGTTGTTGGGGAGCTGTTCCAAAAATGCAAAAAATAATATATATATATATATATATATATATATATATATATATATAACACTTGAGTCGCGCAAATTAACTGTTCTAAAGAAATTCTTTCGTGTAATGAAATGTTTCCCCAAGATAAAATAAGTCTTCCTTTTTTCAGATTAGAGAGCACAAGAACTAACAAGTATATAGATCCAATATTTAAATCGGATTGAAAAAAGAAGAAAAAGACTCAAGAAAGTTTGCTCGAGTGATGTAAAATGAACTCCTCATGAGTTCTATTTATAGTGTAGGATATACATATTCACAAAACTTCTCACCGGATGTTACTACTTCGATTAATGAATAAATCTATCCTTTTGAAATTAAAAGCTTTGATAAAAGCTTTGCTTTAATTTTGCTGAAAAGCTTTGCTTCCTTAAAGAAAACAAAATGGGAAGCATTCAAGTTAATCCATCTCAAACTAGCTTTCTATTCACTTAATAAGAAATAAAGCAATTAATATTATCTTTTGAAATAAATTAACTTAAAGCGTCAACAATCCCCCACATATTTCAAAAGATTTTTAGTAAAACAAATATTGGATCTATAAGGTAACAACGTATCAGTTTGGTGTCTTTCAGACTTGAACCAAACCTAGATCGATAGAATATGGCATACGAAATCACTGGTGAAATAAATTTCTTGAACTAGAATATTCTTTGTTGTATGACAGAGGTTTTACCAACCACATTGCAACCCGCAACTTGTTGTCAATGCGTTTTATGCGTATTATTCTGGCCATGCGCGTACTTGGTAATTCATGAAAGCTCTAAGGGTTCGACAAATAAAACCCTATAGGAGCGGCCCCACTCCACTCTCATATAGGTGTTTCATCAAGTGTACATTATTTTAAATATACCATCCATAAGGAATATGAATTCATTAAGAGTTTAAAACTCATCCCTCTAATTTAGTAACAGTTAAAACACTCATCACATAAAAGTGCAGCAAATCCAATATTGACTTGTTATTACCCATTGAACCTAATTCATGAGGTCTCCAATCACATAGGTTGGGTTACCATCTTTATTGACTTCAAGTTGGTCTATCCCCATCTCATATGAGGTTTGAAGAACTATTTTTCTTCCAACAGGTTTAGTCAGTGGATCGGCCAAATTCACTTCTGACTTAATATACTCTATGGAAATAATTCCATCTCTGAGTAATTGTCTCACAACATTGTGTCTCAATTTTAAATGACGTTTCTTCGGATTACATAATTTATTCTTGGCATTGTAAATTGTTGATTGACAATCACAGTGCACAAGCACAGGAGGCAATGCATCCTTTCTCAAATGGATATCAGTTAAGAAATTTCTTAACCACTCAGCTTCAGAACCAGCCATCTCCAGAGCTATAAACCTTAACTCCATAGTGGACCTAGCAATTAAAGTTTTCTTGGCTGATCTACACGTTATTGCACCACCACCAAGCGTGAATACATAACCACTAGTAGATTTTGTCTTATTTGAATTAGAGATCCAATTAGCATCGCTGTAACCCTTAAGGACAGCGAGAAATCCATTATATAGGATACTATAATTAATGATTTCTTTTAAATATTTCATCAGTCTCTCTATTGCAGACCAATGTTCATGGTTGGGATTATGAGTATATCGACTCAGCCTACATACAACATAAGATATAGCAGGTCTCGAGAAGTTCATCAAATGCATCAGACTCCCAATAATATGAGCATACCTAGACTGACCAACTGGGTCACCACGATTATTTTTCAACTAAATGTTAGAGTCATAGAGAGTACTCACACGTGTCACCTCAAAATAATAAAACTTCTTAAGAAGTCTGTCAACATAGTTTTCCTGTGACAACATAATACCATCATCTCTCCTAATGACTTTAACACGCAAGATCATATTTGCTTCACCCGGATCTTTCATATCAAAGTTAGAAGACAAGAAACATTTAGTACTATTCACAATTTCTAAACTAGTACCAAATATAAGCATGTCATCAACATATAAGCAAATAATTACACAGTCACTATTAACCACTCTAGTATAAACACATTTATCTACTTTCACAGATAAAAATCTTTCTCTTAGTAAGACTTGATCAAATTTCTCATTCCACTGTTTCGGAGCTTATTTAAGACCATATAAAGATTTAACCAATTTACAAACTTTATTTTCTTGTCCTACGACAACGCATCCCTCAGGTTGTAACATATAAATTTCTTCTTCAAAATCACCATTTAAAAATGCAGTTTTAATATCCATTTGGTGAATAAAAAGTTTATGGATAGAAGCTAAAACAAATAAAACTCGAATTGAAGAAATTCTAGTTCTAGGTGTAAAAGTATCAAAATAGTCAATGCTTTCTTTTTGAGAAAAACTTTTTGCAACTAAACGAGCCTTATACTTATCAATGGATCCATCAAGTTTATGTTTTCTTTTAAAAATCCATTTACAACCTTTAGATTTTGCACCAGGAGGTAAATCTACCAAAATCCAAATTTTATTTTTCATGATAGAATCGATTTCAATTTTAATTGCTTCTTTCCAAAATTTTGAGTCAAAAGAAGAAATAGCATCAGAAAATGTTACTGGATCGCTGTCAACAAGAAAAGTTTGAAAATCACTTCCAAAAGAAAATTCTTTTCTCAGCGTTTTGCTCCATCTCAATTTCTCAGTAAAATCGACTTCTTTATTTCTTTCAACATGTGCATGAGAAATTTTATCAAATAGTGAAAAAATATGTTCAAACAAATCCGAATTCTTTGTCTCAATGATTGTATTAACATCTAACACATTACTTTCCAAAACAAGAAATCTATATGCAGCACTATGCTCAGCATAACCAATAAACATACAATCAGAAGTTTTTTTAACCAATTTTTCTCTTTTTAGGTTCAGGCAAAAATACTTTAGCAAGACACCCCCACACTTTCAAATATTTCAAATTAGGTTTATAACCTTCAACAATTCATAAGGTGTTCTGCCAATTTTTTATGAGGAATTCTATTTTGTAAATGACATGCAGAGAAAATAGCTTCACCCCACAAAATATCAGGTGCATGAGAACTAACTAACATAGAATTCATCATTTCTTTTAAAGTTCTATTTTTCCTTTCAGCTACTCCAGTTGACTCAGGAGAATAAGGAAGTGTAGTTTCATGAATTATACCTTCATTTTCACATAATACATTTAGAGATAAAAACTCGCCATCTCTATCAGACATGATTCTTTTGATTTTTCTTATTTAGCTGATTTTCCACCTCAAATTTGTAAGACAGAAAAGCATTGAAAGCATCATCTTTATTTTTAAGCAAATAAAGTTTAGCATACCTTGAAAAATCATCAATAAAAGTCACATAATATCTTTTACCACCTCTAGTCAGGGTTTGTTTTAAATCACCTAAGTCAATATGAATCAAACTCGACAATTCCGTTTCTCTATCAACAGACTTACAAGGTTGTTTTGTTATTTTTGCTTCAGCACATATTTCACATTTAGCCACATTATCATAGTTAATGTCAGAAATCAAATCAAGAGATTGCATTTTCTTTATATAACGAATACTAGTATGTCCTAGTCCAGCATGCTATAAAGAGAAAGAGTCAACAATATAAGCAGAAGTGGATGCATTATCATTGATGACACTAGAAACATTAAGTACAAACAGGCCTTGATTACAGTAACATTTACCCACAAAGACATTATTTTTAGTCATAACAATTTTATCAGACTCACACGACACTTTGACACTGGCTTTGCCTAGCAAGCCGACAGAAACCAAATTTGTCCTTATTGTAGGGACATGTAACACATCATTAAGGGAAAATGTTTTTCCCGAATTAAGTTTTAGGATCACTTTGCCTTTACCCACAACCTCAGCGGTCCGTGAGTCTCCAAGATAGACAATCTCTTCATCATCCCCCACAGTATTGTAGGAGGTAAATGCTTCTCGATTTGCACATATGTGCCGAGTAGCCCCAAAGTCCATCACCCATTCTTTCACATTTGTGGCAATGTATACCTGAGAAATAATCGCAGTGATGATATCATCTCCTTCAGCTAAATTAGCCTTAGGAGGAGTTCTTTGATCATGATTATTTCTCACTCTATTCCTACACTGGGCAACATAATGATTTGGTTTTCTACAAACAAAACAATTCTCTTTTTTTCTTAAAATTGGGATTATTAGTTATATTGAAGGGTTTTTTTTGTCATACCCATGCTTACATTCTTATCTTTCTTACCTTGAACAAGGTTAGCTTTCTGAGCCATCTCCTTGGCTTTGGCAGTATTGGTTGCCTTTCGGTTAGTATCTTCAATCAAGATATGAGTGATGAGTTCGTCAACAGTGAAGATTTTGTGTTTGTGTTTTAGGTTGTTTTTGTAATCGGTTCGTGAGTCGGCTAACTTTTCAATCAACACCCCCTAGCAAACTTCTCCGAAACTACAATCTCCTCAGCTTTCAAATCTTCAAGTAATTTTTGGAATTCATTAGTTTGATCCTTCATCAACTTTTCTTCAAACATGTGCCACTTGTAGAATTTGCCCACCACAAACTTTTGCTTTGTGATGTCTTCCGCAGTGTACTATTTGATCAATGCCTTTCAAATTATCTTTGCATCCTTGTAGTTGCGATACACGTCAAACAGCTCGTTAGAAATGGTTTGTAAGATAGTGTGACGATAAATCTTGTTTGCATGTTGCCATATTTCTAGTGTTTTTTCATCAACAGTTGCATCAGGTTGTGGATCAACGAGAGCGTAAGCAACTCCATAAATATCTAACAGAGAGTGAATGCGGTCTTGCCATCTTTTGAAGTTTTTATTGGCGAAAACCTTAATTTTTAATACATCAAGGTAATGCTTGTCAAAAGGTAGTGCCATTAGAATAGTGGTTGAGATTGACACCGTCATTGTTGGAGTTTGGGATGCTTGAGCAGCATTAGCACCAGTAGTAACATCGTCATTTGGGAGAGCATTGTTGGAAATCGTAGTTTCTTTAGATTGTTGGGGAAATGTTCCAAAAATGCTAAAAATATTATAAATATAATACTTGAGTCGTGCAAATTGTACTGTCCTAAAGAAACTATTACTGTGTAACGAAATATTATCTCAAGATAAAACAAGCCTTCCTCTTTTAAGTTTAGAAGGCACAGAAACTAACAAGTATATAGATTCAATATTTAAGTGAGATTGAAAGAAGAAGAAAAAGACTCCAGAAAGTTTGCTCAGAGGGATGTAAAATGAACTCCTCATGAGTTCTATTTATAGTGTAGGATATACACATTAACAAAGCTTCACACTGGATGTTACTATTTCAATTAATGAAGAAGTCTATCCTTTTTACATTAAAATCTTTGATAAAACCTTTGCTTTAATTTTGCTGAAAAACTTTGCTTCCTTAAAGAAAACAAAAACCGAAGCATTCAAGTTAATTCATCTCAAACTAGCTTTCTATTCTTTTAATAAGAAATAAAGCAATTAATATTATCTTTTGAAATAAATTAACTTAAAATGCCAACAAGAGTAAGGCAATTTCTGGGGGGTAACTACGATGAAGTTTCATATACATTTGAAATGTAAAAGTTCAAGTATATAATTTTGATACATGACCAAAAGTCACAAGAGCTCAATATCCACGATCTTTAGGATGTGCCTCCGACCAATCAAACAGGTTGAAAACGTCTCTAGTTCAGTGTTTATAACTTGATCGGCAAAATAGGAAAACTGGCTAATACTTGTAGAAGAACACTCCGACTTTGTTGGAGAAAGGATTTGTGGGCGGTTTTCCGAGGATGTACCGATGGCTTCTTGTGGTATTGCGGCAATGAACCTGCTCATGATAGAGGTTCGTCCTCTTTTGGTGGCTGTCTCGGAAAAATTCAGGCCTTCAACCCTGGGGCTAAGGGTGTGGAAGATAGAGTTATATATAGATTACTACGTAAAGTCTTTAATGAGTGGTGAAATATAACTAGTTTGGTTCTGTCCAGAAAGCAATTTATTTTTTTTTAATTTAATAAAATTTCTGTTCTTTTGTAATCAAATATGTAATTTTTTTTATTTACACGGTATTTGTGCGAGTTCTCTGAATTTTTATTATCAATAATGTTATTCATTTTGGCCCAATTAAGTTACACATTAGTTTCAACTGTCTCTAACTTCTTCAATCAATCATTATAATTTGTAGATCTACTAGCAAATCAATTACTAATACACACCATTCCCTAAAAAAAAAAAAAGAAATCAACAATAAACAATACTGATATGATGTTGTGTAATATATACCAGCGCAATGAATAATCCAAAAAGTTAGAAGAATTTTCTAGGTAATGAGAAATTATTATCGGACAAATAGAATGTTACAACTTACAAGAATTACCACACAACAATATTTTTTCCTCTAAAAATGGATTTTGCTCGACTTTACTTGACTGAATTGTACATTGTTTATTCAATAAAATTTATGCAGAAATTGGTTTAATTTAGTGTTCATGTGAATTCTAACTTTTGATTAATAATTGACCAAGGTTTGAAGTTTTTTTCCAACATTGCCTTGCTTTTCAGTTTAAAATGATTAGTAGCGCAGTAGTGCGACAATCAAAACAAAAAAAAAAAAAGATCAAATTACGTTGTGTCCCATGCCAAACGATACAGTCAACGATCTAATATAATAACTACAAGAGTTTCCGAATCAATGGAAATTAATTATGATCCAACGAATACGAAAATATCATGAGACCATTATCGACAGAAAATCTCTTGCCATTCCATTCAGAATATCAAAATTGAGTGCAATGTTATGCCCAAAACTGCAAGTTGTAACAGTGAAAACTGCATAATTTAAAGCCACTCAAGTTGTTCATTTGAATTTACTTTTGCTATGAGTTATTCAATTGAAAAGTTTTTTTTTTTTAAAAAAAATACTAGATTTATACTAAACCCATTTGATATTTCACTATTTCTTTCTCAGGTGTATTATATTTCAGATCTCGTTTAGAATCTTGTTTTTGCCACTTCCAATAGGCGCACAGCTCGAGTATCCTCCACTTGTTTCAATATAGCAAGAAACTCGAGAGAGCTTACGTAATGACCACCATCCAGCCTCTTATACCAGATTTTATCATGTTGGGATGAATCTCACACTCATATATATTTTTTTGGCTTGAAGATTAGAGTGGTATCGGATTCCATCTGTAGATATTCAACCTCTCTTGAGACTCGTTCACTAATTTCTCGGAGTCTATGCCTCTTGAACCGAATTCATACACAATTTTAAATGACAACAATAGCTAGCCTATTCTTTTGTTTACTGAAATGAAAATTTCAGGGCTGAATGAGCCGGATGAATGTATACATAGGAGAAATACATACAAAACGTGGAAGCAAAATTTGTTGGCCGGAAATCAATTCATGTAGAAGGCAAACTTTATTCAACAATATTATTAACTCCTGCAATACTACTATATTATAATAACTTGTCATCTGTTTCCGGTCAGATTTCTCAAATATTTTGAGGATACAAATATTTTGTTTTAGATCAATACAAAATAAAAATTAATCCCATGATTTCTGAATTTTAAATTACAGATTTATGATTATGACTACTGAGAAAATATGAACATATGTAACGCACAATGGACAGTATTTGCATTTAAGAAATATGAAGAATATTTATATCAAAATTTTAAGCACACAGAGGATATTCCAGTAATAATCATGATTATACAATCTTGTTGTGGCAAACTTACAAAACAACAGAGAGTTTGTTTTAAGTTTTCACCACGCTTGGAAATGATTCGTAGATTGTATCCCGACGTTGTGGCCCAATAAAATGGAAATCATAATTTTATGGTCCGTTGTTTCTTTTGAGGGTATGGTCCCGTTAAATATTATCGAATAGGGAAGTGACATATTACTATGACATTAAATTTATCCAGTTTTTTTTTTTTTTTTTGTAATTTTTGGGGAGGTACACTTACCAAGTATCAAGTAAACTTACTAAAATTTTTAAAAATGAATAATTTAGGAAACTTTCAATATTCAAAATAATAAAATCACTAATTAAATGCCCTTTTTTACTATATGGATTGCACAAATATTCACATGCCATTTCACATCATTTTATAAAACATTACACACCTAATTAATATCATAAGTTAGGAAACTTTCAACACTTTAAATAAAAAAATCACTATTTAAGTTTCCTTTTTTACTATATGTATTGCACAAATACTCGCATGCTATTACACATTATTTTATAAAATATTGCACACCTAAATCGATAATTAATTGCACCTTTTCTTATATATCTTTTTATTTTTATAGTAAGTAAATAATAAATATCCAATGCACTTTGTGGATACTATTGCATACTGAATAAAAATACATTGCACGTTCATTTTTAAATAATTGCATTATACCCAAACTTACCATAATTCTTAATTAAGTCTTCTGATTTTATATCTGAATTGCAAAAAATAAATATGTGTGATTGTATATTTGTTAATTAGAAATTTCACCTATATTTACAAATGATTGCACATTGGCTAATAAAGCATTGCATCATTTCTTATATAAGTAGTTTTTTTAATAATTTCACTTATAAACACCGATTATTTTCTATTATGTTAAATAATATGAATTTATTTAAATTTAACTAAGATTATGGATGTTTTTTTTTATTCCTGTGTCATAATAGATATACAAACATTGCACCTTTGAGCATGCTATTGCAAATTCAAAAAAATTGCACTATGTAAACCAATATAAAAACAATTGCACGATCAAAACTTATTATAATGATTAATTAATTTTATTGGTTGCATGTTTGGTCATTAAAAATTGCATAAAAAGATTGATACACTAAAAACATTGCACTACCTCTTTTGTATTTTTTAGCAGATGACCAACAATTAGAATTAAGTTTAGTATAATACTAGATACATTTTTTTTGACGACTTAGATAGTAATGAAATATATACTAAAAAGTTACATAACCATGCACGTCTGTAGTAAAGAAGATTAATCATAAAATATCCCCAAAATTCTTTTGTGTAGTGATATTGGAAAAATTCTAAAACAAATCACATCATAGTCTGATAAAAAAAAACACATAAAATGATTCAAAAAGAATTAAAAACATAAGATTTTAGGAAAAGCATGAATCACAATTAACAAGAAATCAAGTTTTTTTTTTTTAATGACAAAAACTTGTAAAGAATGACAAGTTGATGACGAGGTGCAGTCCAGCGGTAAGACGCCTTACCTTTGACCAATAGGTCACGAGTTCGAGTCAGCCCGAGAGTAAGTTGGGAACCATTATCAATCCTCTCTTGAAGAAAAAAGGAAAAGAAAAAAAACTCGTCGGCAGTATAGGTATAAAAAGGAAAATAAAAAAAGGGGTAGAGGAGAATGACCAGAGGAGGAGAGAGGGAGAAAAGTCTCCATTAAATTGTATTCTATATATAAATCATTTGGCAACCGGTTGCCTTTTTTATTTTTTATGCATTTAATGTAAATTGTATAGTTGTGATCAATTTAGACTAATCTAACGGCTATTAATTAAATAACGGGGTCATACCCTTAAAACTAAGAATGGGACTGTAGCTTTACCCTTCATGAAAGATCTGCAATACGAATTAGAAGAAAATTCTAGGGTCCCGTTGATAATTTTGAGGGTATGGTATCGTTATAATTCAACCAATAACAAAGTGCCACATCATGGAGACTTACCAAAATTTTCAAAAATCAATAATTTAGGAAACTTTCAGTATTTAAAATAACAAAACTACTATCAATTAATAATTAAGTTTCCTTATTTTATGTTTTATATATTGCACTAAATACTTACATGTAGTTGCACATTAGTTATAAAGAATTGCACACCATCTTTTATATAGACTTTTTTTCCCCCTTAATATAGTAATGGATATACAAATATTGCATGTTTTGAGGATCCTAATACGCATGTAGTTGCACATTAGTCTCCTCTCTTGTTTGTTTTAGTCATGGAATACATAACTAGGGTACTAAAAGTGACAGCTCGAAGTGAAAACTTCCAATTCCACCCTTATTGCAAGAAATTCGGTATAACCAGCCTAAGTTTTGCTGACGAATTGGTCATACTATGTGGGGCAGAAAGGAAAACAGCAGAAGGCATAAAAAATGGTTTAATGCATTTCGAAGAAGTGACAGGTCTAGCAGTTAGTGTCCAAAAATCCAGTATATACTTTAGTCAATGTGGAACGGAGATAAAAAGTGAGATTCAGAAAATTATAGGTTACTGAGTGGATAAATTCCCAATGAAGTACTTGGGAGTGCCTATATCTTTAACAAAGTGGACTCAGAAAGATTGCCAAATCTTGACAGAAAAGATTACTGCTAGACTAAAATGTTGGACTTCTCGGAATCTCTCGTACGCTGGAAGAACTCTGCTGGTTAATGCTGTTTTATTGAATTTGCATAGTTATTGGGCGAGCATGTTTATCATATCAGCTTCAGTGATTCAGAAGATAGTCAAAAATTGCAAAGAGTTCATATGGAGGAAGAAAGACGCAGGACACAGAATCTCATTAGTTGCCTGGAATGAGCTTTGTTGCAGGAAGGCTGAAGGAGGTTTGAATATCAAAGAACCAGGGGCTTCGAATAAGGCCCTTGTTGGGAAGCATGGGATGTGGCAAAAAGAAAAGAAAATCTATGGGTTCAGTGGGTGCATGGATACTATCTAAAAGGGAAGGATTTCTGGCAATATGAAGCATCGCAAAGTAGCAGCTGGCCTTGGAAGAAAGTAGTGCAAATCAAAGAGGAGCTGAAACCGGGAGTTACACAAGGTGTTTGGAATCAGAATAAGCAGCAACTGTACACCAGAAAAAGTGGCTATGAATGGTTCAGGGGGCGCAAACAGAAACAAAGGGAGTCAAAGATCATTTTGAATAGCTACTGTATTCCAAAGCAAAGTTTCATTTGCTGGCTTGCCTGGAAAAACAGGCTGCTTACAAAAGACAGATTGCAAAGACTGGGTGTAACTCTAAATGATATGAACTGTGAATTATGTGAGAATGCAGATGAGCTGCTGGATCATTTGTATTTTGAATTTGAGTATGCCAGTAAAATGTTGGAAGGTATTACTAAGTGGCTGGGGCTAACTCTTGTATGCAGGAAAGTGAAGACCAGCACAACTAGACTTCTCAGAATATGGAGATTTCAGACAGTAAAACAGAGGATTATGCATGCTAGCATTGTGGCTTGTATTTACCACATTTGGAGAGAGAGGAATGACAGGAAGTTTGGTGCTAAGAAAATGACTGTAGAACAGAGAATTAAACTTGTGAAGAAGGAAGTGACATGGTTTAACATGGTGTGTTCAGGTTCATTGTAGAAGGGGTAGTTTGAAAAACTTGGCATTCATGCCCAATATTGTAATAGACGTTGACAGGATTGTACAGTTTGGACAGTTTTGAAAGGATTACAATTTAGATTTCACCAAAAACAATATTGAACCCATTTGGTATTTGACGATTTGTTCCTCAAGTGCATTGCAGATGTCTTTATGTGTCTCCAGGCTTCACCCTTCCTTAGTTACATTCGCCGAACATGAAAGAATTAGGTTTCATTTGTCGCCGAGTTGGACCTTTCAATTCCTAGTACGGATTTGTTTCCCCAAACGAGACAAAACCCTTTTTCTTTAGCAAGAAACTCGTGAGAGCTCAACTCATGATTCCTAAATTCCATTCAGCCTCCAATTTGAGATCCCTTCATAGCTCGGCTGAATCTCGGACGGGTGATATCCTTTGGCTTCAAGATTCGAGTTGAAGCTGATTCCATTCAGATTTGTTAATATTCAATCTCTCTTGAGAACCCTTTTCATATTATGCATACATAAGATTCAACCGCTCTTAATTTCCTCACTGAAGAAAACACTATGAAACACTATCAAACCCATTCAAGTCCGGATTTTTTCATTTATGGAGACATCATGTGGGTGGTTGTTCGTTGGCTGAAGATTTAATTCATTTGGGATAAAACAAAATTTACTGAATTAAATTAACTCCGATAGTACTAGTATTCAATAACTTGACATCTGTTTTCTTCCATGCCAGAGTCTTCAATTAATTTTGGGTGGTTGTTTTCTTTTTTTCGCCATTAAATCATTAAAAGTATTGAGCAACGTAGAGTTGATAAGGGCATTCAATACAATGGATCGCCTTTTTTGTTTCTTGTGATCACCTTTTTTGTGAATTTGGGAGAACTTGGTAGTTTTAGTCGTCCACACAATATCTTGAGGCCGAAGGCGTATTGGGATTTTGACACCAACAAAAATGAATTTTGCAGTCTGATTGGCAACAAGTGTGTTTCTTGTAATTATTTCGGGAATAAATTGCTTCATGAAAATAATTCGATTTCATTGTTGGGAATGTATTAATGTACAAAGTATGCTTTATAATGTTTTTGACCTCTAACAAAGGCGATACCGAGACAGCAAGACTTACCCGCTCCAATTATGATTGGTCAGGTAAAGGTTTCAAATACTGGAATCTGTGAGGAAAAAAACACACAATAATCATAGATCAATGTGGTTCATGCAAATCGTTTCACGTGGAATGTGATTTTCCGATTGGTTTGATTCATGATTGGTCTTATATTCAACAAATGTTTTGTGCTCTCGCTGAATACGCTTCAAAGACTGGCTTAATTTATTAACCTCTTCATGCAAGTGACAAGTAAATACGAGAAGGATTCTACGTAACATCTCCTTTCGTTTACACGTTTTCACTACAACAAAAATGAGCTATTAAGACCTTTATCGTGGGACACTTTTCCTAAAATGTGTCATATTATGTGTATTAGGACATTTGCTAAAAAGTATCTTATTGAAAATGGAAAAGTGTATTCATATTATGAAACACTATCATAAGTGTACTATTTGAGGTTGCTTGTGAACTATTACCTTACTTGATGGGTCACTTTAAAGTGTGTTAATGAGTGACAATCTAATAATACACTTTCAAATGTTTTATGACTTATTGTGACTCGATTATAGAAGACACTATTTAGTAGTGTCCCACGCAATTTGAGTCAAATGTGTCCTATTACACCACTTATTGAGACATAAAAAAGTGTTTAAACTACTCATTTTTGTTGTAGTGTTTGAAGCCAACACGAATCTCGTTTTTTTAGCTTTCGGTTTTGATTTAAAGAAAAAATAGAAGTTTTTCCTTTACTAAATTTTTTTTACAAACATCGACACACCATTATGATGAAAGAGCAAGAAAATTCTCAGGCTAACTAAAATCAAATTTCTTATATATATATATATATATAGATATAGATATATATAAATATAATACATGACCCAAAGTGACAAGAACTCCATATCAAATTATCAATGATTCATTAAGATATGTCTGAAAACATTTCTCGGACGTTGTTGGACAGCCAAAAATAGGAAAACCGAAAGTATACGCCGAGTTGGTTGAAGAAAGGATATTCGGGTTGTTTTTCCAATAAATCTTGATGGTGCTTGGTGACTGCGGCAGCGAAGTGTTTCATGATTGGGCCTTCTCTGGTGGTGGGAATATGGAAGCCTTAAATCCCTTCCAACCTTTTGGGCAAACCCTTCTTTCCAACAAAAAGCTCCTCTTCGTTTGACTCTTCCTTTCAACATAGCAAGAAACTCGGGAGAGCCTCTAGTGATCTAGATCTGTTCATAGAGGCGGACATGAGATTAGATTTGACTGATGGTTGATTTCATTTAGATATGACAATTTTGAAGCTTTTATTTTTAGAAAACAGAGCTGGAAGGAGAAGGTTATGAGAGACAAAGAATGGAAGAGAGAAAATGGAGAGGTTATGAGTGGGCTAGGGTTGTAGAAAAGATAATTTATTTTTTTTTAGCAACTAGGTCTGTATATGGGGAATTTATTGATAAATTAAACTATTTTCGAGGCTGTGCGTAAGACTTACCCGCACAAAGAGAAGCCGTTATTTAATGACGGAGATTTGAATATTAGTAAACTATATCAGCAATATACTAGTATAGTGTAATAACGATAGAGGACAGTAATCATTTCCAAAGTTTACGTGATTTGCATCTTTTGGATCACCGTTCACGCACTGTTGCATTTGGTGGGCATATTTGAGAATGCAGAACAGTGAGTGATGCACAGAGAATTTGGTTGCTGCCTCCAAGTTGTCACCTAACTAAACCATAACCCGATACAATTTATTTGTCGACCAGATACAGTTTTTTGAACCTGAGAAGCAGCAAACAAATTTTTAAAGCCGATGGATTCGAATAACCAGCTATGGGAGGCTAACCGGATTTGTGACTGGAGATAAAAAGCACAATCTGCGTTGTCGTCGTGGATAGAGATGGCGGGTTACTCGCAATCTGGGTGGCATCAGATCAAAGCCTCTCTGGCTAGCTGATCTGCAGCGTCGATGGGCTTTTTGGCAGATGGTCACTTCTAGCTTCGTACCTCGGTGGCTGCCTGAAGAGAGCAGAAGACAGCAGCGGCGGATGGATTTTAGATCGGAAAGGATCTGCAGATCTCAACTGATCTAGCGGCGTCGCCGTGGCTCCGTCTTGTTATTACCGGCTCTGCAGCAGCAAATGGAGGCCGTTCATTTGAATCGTCGGCAGCAGTCGCGTCATCGCGGTGGCCGTTGATCGGGTCACCGGATTCAGATATGTAGATCTGCACTGTCAACACAAGCGGGTGTCTCCGGTAATCCGCTACGGCAGAGGACGGAGGAGGCCAGGTGTATTTTCAAAAGAATGCGAAAAAAGAGAAAAAAAAATTGGAGAAAAGAAGGTTCTCCCGACAACCATTAATGGCAGTCTGGGGAGTAGAAGATTTCCAGCGAAGGAGTTTTTTAGAGAGAGGCGAGAGAAATCGTGGAAAATTTTATAGATAGATAATTATATACTGCATATAGACTTTAATGAGTTTGTTCGTCTCCAGAAAAAAATAATTTTTTGGATCGATCTAATTAAGCAAAATTTCATTATCTTTGGTAAGGTGATAGGTCTTGAAGTTTCATGTTATTTATGGATATTTGTATAGCATTTTGGATTAGATTGTGCACTTATGTTGTGTATTTTGATGTTTTTAGTTCTTAGGAGTGATTGAAGCTGAGATGGAGAAAAATGTTTCATAAACACACATTTTCGGAGCATTTTGACAAGGAAGCACAAAAAGAGAGCAATGACATCACATTCTCGTGTGGGCACACGAATCTCAGTCCAAAATTGAGCTTTAGGAAAGAAATTCCAGCATTGATGCTTCATTCCCGTTTGACCAAACTGAAACAGGGACTAAAATAAAAAATTAAAAAAGTTTTGGGGTCAAATGTAATTTTGCCAAACTTAAGGGACCAATTTGCAAATCTCGGAAAAGCTAATTTCCTGCTGCGGCTGACCTACTTGTTCCCCATATAAATCCTTTTTATTCTTTCTTTCGGAGAGGGGCTGAACGTGAGAAGAAGAGGAGGAGGCTGGAGTGGTCCTAACCCGCCAATCTAGCCCTTTTTGGCGTTATCCTTCCCCATTCTCCATAGTTTTTTTTCAGTAACACTTTATTATGTGTAATTAAATTAATTTTTCAGTTGAAAGATATTGAAGCCTGGGTTTGAATAGTTGTGAGATCTAAATGTTGTTTCTCTCTCAATTTCTTGTGAGTATTTGCTTGTTCTATTGCATGATTGATATGATTATTTTGGATTCATGAATAGCTGGTAGCATTCATTATTTTATGTTAGTTAACAACCAATAAGGTAGAAAGGTTTGTTGTTTTAAAAGGGACTAATATAATTAAATTACTTGGTAAGTGATTTTGTTATGTTATAAGAACAAGTAATTTGGTTTTTTATTAAACAAGGTTTGTTTCATAGGAACCAGAATTGGGTCTTTGTACTTAATGCAGTCGTTTTCTTAACCTTAGGAGGTTCCAGGATTGAATTTCGACTAGTGTGTTTAATGAAGGTTTTCTTAATCACTAAACTTAGTTCAAGATTGAGTTGTTAGGAGGTTCCAACAACGAAAACTAATTTGCCAATAAGTGATTGAGCATATCATGGCATCTATGATCAATTGTCTAGACCAAGGTGGATATAAAATCTTTTGACTAGAGGGGATAGAGATTTTATATCCACCTTGGTCTAGACAATTGATCATAGATGCAATGATATGCTCAATCACTTTTAGGCAAATTAGTTTTTGTTGTTGTAACTTCCTAACAACTCAATCTTGAACTAAGTTTAGTGATTCAGAAAACCTTCATTAAACACACTAGTTGAAATTCAATCTTGGAACCTTCTAAGATTAAGAAAACGACTGAATTAAGTACAAGGTCCCAATTCTGGTTCCTATGAAACAAACCTTGTTTAATAAAAAACCAAATTACTTGTTCTTATAACATAACAAAATCACTTACCAAGTAATTTAATTATATTAGTCCCTTTTAAAACAACAAACCTTGCTGCCTTATTGGTTGTTAACTAACATGAAATAATGAACGCTACCAGCTATTCATGAATCCACTATAATCATATCAATCATGCAATAGAACAAGCAAATACTCACAAGAAATTGAGAGAGAAACAACATTTAGATCTCACAACTATTCAAACCAAGGCTTCAATATCTTTCAACTAGAAAATTAATTTAATTACAAATAATAAAGTCTTGCTGAAACAAAACTATGGAGAATGGGGAAGAATAACGCCAAAAAGGGCTAGATTGGCGGGTTAGGACCACTCCAGCCTCCTCTTCTTCTTCTCACGTTCAGCCCCTCCCCAAAAGAAAGAATAAAATCAATTTATATGGGGAACAAGTAGGTCAGCCGCAGCAGGAAATTCGCTTTTCCGAGATTTGCAAATTGGTCCCTTAAGTTTGGCAAAATTACATTTGACCCCAAAACTTTTTTAATTTTTTATTTTAGTCCCTGCTTCAGTTTGGTCAAACGGGAATGCAGAATCAATGCTGGAATTTCTTCGCTAAAGCTTAATTTTGGACTGAGATTCGTGTGCCCACACGAGAATGTGATGTCATTGCTCTCTTTTTGTGCTTCCTTGTCAAAATGCTCAAAAAATGTGTGTTTATGAAACATTTTTCTCCATCTCAGCTCCAATCACTCCTAAGAATCAAAAACATCAAAATACACAACATAAGTGCACAATCTAATCCAAAATGCTATACAAATACCCATAAATAACATGAAACTTCAAGACCTATCAAAATCCTCCACACTTAGATTTTTCTTGTCCTCAAGCAAACACAACTCAAAGTAAACATGATAGTACCCTTTCTTACAGACTCTAACTACCAAAAGCATCAAAGAGAATTGTCAAAACTTGTCTCAGATTCTAGTCTCATTAGAGACAAATAATGTACACCACGGTTTAGTACCCCTTGATCAAGTTAGAAACTCACTTCCGTGAGTGTGAAACAGACCACAAAACAAAGTGTTGCTTAACCTAAGATTACATTCAATTACTTGCAAGTGGACATTCTTGTGATCAGTACCTATTTCCTTCTTGTTTTCAACTAGGGTATTCTTACTGAGGTTCCGATCTAAGGGCTTCCTCTCATTTTCTGCAAGCATCATTGGCTGCATCTTTCACCCTCGTACCTTTTCATCCATTTGTCCAAATTGGCTTTTCTTCTGGATCTTTTCCACTCAGGCCTATACCAAGCACATTTTTCAGCAACTATGGTAATCTAAGCATTTTCTATTTAAACTCACCAGGCCTGAGGACACACCTCTCTTTGGTGCCATACCTCATCTCTCAAGGGATTAAATGCCACATTGGACACTCTGCCTATACTCCCTCATTAGATAAAGCACTTAAACTCATATTCAACCGCCAACTTTTCCCTATTTCCCAAGGTATTTAGGCTAATACAAACCACTATGGGCTCGATTCGAGGCTGCCATAATACGTAGGGTTGCCTTAGTCTAACTCTCAGATTCACAGTTCCCCCACGTTTCAGACAAGTGGACTCCAGTATAAGATCACAACAATGCATTAATGCATTCAAGATTTTAAAAGTTTCAGCCCAAAGCAAACACATTGTCAAGTGGAATGTTGTGCATAAAGATGTGGTCATGAGTTTGTAACATGCTTAAGAGTCATCCTGAACAGATATTTTTAAAATCATATGTAACCCTCAAAATTGAATCATCATAGACAATTGACAATTCTAAAAGAAACACAAATTCCTCCCCCACACCTAAAAGATACATTGTCCTCAACGCATAAAACATACAAAGACAAACAAGAAAAGTACATACAAACTCCCACATAATGTTAAAGAAAAAGAAACGATACTTCCTTGGAATTTTGTAGTGGCGAAACGAAATTTGGTGTGAGTAAAGATCCACAGCTTTTGGTGCATTCGCACATGGGTTGACCAACCATAAAAATACTCCTTCAAAGCTAGCTGCCACACTTAAACAAACCATTAAAATAAACTAACACTACACCAATCAAATGATTAAGAAAAACCACAAAAATCTAGAAATCATAGCTCTCAAGATCATCAGGAACAAAAAACTTAACCACCCAACTGATTTATTTAAGAAAACAAATAACAAAAATCAAACCATTGGGTTGCCTCCCCGGTAACGGCGCCATTTTTTAATGTCTTGGGCTAGACAGAGTTTTGGTGCATCCCGGTGGAAACTTGCAAGCTCTACACATAACTGAAACTTGTGAAAATCCTACAAAAATCTCAACAAAACCAGAGGAACTTCTAAATTTATATACACACTTTAAATCAACATAAGATGGTGGAAAATGATCTCCTCTAAATGTTTCTTTAAAAGCACCACACTTTCTCCACACATATACCATGACATCATGTATTAAATTCATTCCACAATCATCAAGAAATTTTAGAATTACATTCATCTTTATCCCTAATTCAGAAGGTCTAGATAAATGTCCATATGGAAACTCTATATGCATAGGCACATGTGCTAACTCAAATTTTTGAGATTGCCATTTCTCATAAATTTCAAGCACAAATTCAAAAATACAACTACTAGAAAAATCAACTCGTGGAGCACTTTTAACATTCAAATTCACATATTCCTTTGATAATGATTTGACTCCATCTATCATTTTTATCCTAGCAGTTTTTCAAAATGATCTACCTAAGAAACATGGACTCGAGTTTAAGACTGAATTTTCTTTCACATGAATCACATCAAAATTAGTAGGAAAAATATTTTCACCACATCGGACTGATAAGCCATCTTCAACATGCACAATACTAGTACCAGACTCATCAACAAGTTTTATAACCTCACCAGCTTCATTCAATGACACACGTTTCAAGAACTTAAACACATATGGAGGGATTATGTTAACACCAACTCTGAAATTCATGGAAAATTGATCATATTTAACATGCCCCAAAGTGCAAGGAAGAGTAAGAGTAAGTATATCTTAATCATGGCTTTTAAAAAATAATTTTGGCTGAACTATATCTGGGAGATCTCTCACCGAAATTGCGTCATTACCTTGGAGTGTAGATTCATTATTTTTTGTGCACATCTTCTCTTCTGATTTATCACCATGAGAAAACTCATCAAGTTCCTCCGACAAAGGAACATGAACCTCTCCATTGAAAGATGTATCTATAGCATCTTCATGCTCTTCTTCTTCTAGTTCTTCTAACTTATCATGGAAAGGAGTGACAACTGAATCAGTCAAACTAGATAAAGGAAAATTATCAGTTACCTCATTTGCATCGTCTGTAGACTCTTCTTCATCTTCCATTACTCCTTCGTCCTCTGAATCCCATAGCTCAAAGTCTTCTTCACTTAGTGTTTTTAACTCATTATTTTGGATAGTCTCTTCATTCATTCTTGTAACCGTCTCAGATATTTGTCTATCAAAATTTTCCCTGCTAGCACGTCTTTCCTGACAAAACTTTTCTATGTCAGTGGACAATTTCATAACCATATCTTCTAGATACATACCTCAGTTTGGTGACACATCTGAAGGTTGACATGCTTGTGGTGGTGGTGGTGAGTAATAGTCGTAGGAGTACTCATGGTTGCAATCTAAATATCCTTGCCAACTTGGATCGTAATTGTATTAATTGGATTCATAGTTTGTTTGTGGGGATCTCCAAGATTCTCTTATGGCGTTCACTCGTTTTCGCTGGTAGTATGGAAACCTTGGACAAAAATCTCTTGTATGACCAATCATAAAACAAACACCACACCTTGCAATTGTTGCGATTGACCTGCAGCCAAACTTGTCACAAGAGAGGTTAGTTCATCTAATTATTGTTAAGTAGATGAAAAGTGTACCTCTTTGGCACTCCAATTAAAGCCATCGCGTTGGTCCCAAAACTGCTGTCCATATGCATCCATGGTAGAGAAAAAATAGAACAAAACAAAAAATTAAAAGAAACAAATCAATGAACACCGTTCCCCGGCAACGGCGCCATTTTTGGTGGGGTGTCAAGCCAACAAACAATTTAACCTACTTTCAAACTAGTAGCATAGGAAAGCAAGGTCGTCTCCTCAGGGAATGGTGGATTTGTTTCTTTCAAATAAGTAACCGAAAGGGGGGTTTTGAGTTTTTTTTTCAAACTAAAATGTAGTTAAAATAAAATTCAAATGATAGTAAAAAAAATTGTTGCGGTTAATTGCTTACAGAAAAGTTGGTGGTTGAATATGAGGTTAAGTCCTTTATCTAATGAGGGAGTATAGACAGAGTGTCCAATGTGGCATTTAATCCCTTGAGAGTTGAGGTATGGCACCAACGAGAGGAGTGTCCTCAGCCCTAGTGAGTTTAAATAGAAAATACTTAGATTACCATAGTTGCTGAAAAATGTGCTTGGTATAGGCCTGAGTGGGAAAGATCCAGAAGAAAAGCCAATTTGGACAAATAGATGAAAAGGTACAAGGGTGAAAGATGCAGCCAATGATGCTTGCAGAAAATGAGAGGAAGCCCTTAGATCGGAATCTCAGTAAGAATACCCTAGTTGAAGACAAGAAGGAGATAGGTACTGATCACAAGAATGTCCACTTGCAAGTAATTGAATGTAATCTTAGGTTAAGCAACACTTTGTTTCATGGTCTGTTTCACACTCACGGAAGTGAGTTTCTGACTTGATCAAGGGGTACTGAACCGTGGTGTATATTATTTGTCTCTAATGAGACTAGAATCTGAGACAAGTTTTGACAATTCTCTTTGATGCTTTTGGTAGTTAGATTCTATAAGAAAGGGTACTATCATGTTTACTTTGAGTTGTGTTTGCTTGAGGACAAGCAAAATCTAAGTGTGAGGGATTTTGATAGGTCTTGAAGTTTCATGTTATTTATGGGTATTTGTATAGCATTTTGGATTAGATTGTGCACTTATGTTGTGTATTTTGATGTTTTCGGTTCTTAGGAGTGATTGGAGCTGAGATGGAAAAAAATGTTTCGTAAACACACATTTTTTGAGCATTTTGACTCGGAAGCACAAAAAGAGAACAATGACATCACATTCTCGTGTGGGCACACGAATCTCCGTCTAAAATTGTGTTTTAGCGAAGAAATTCCAGCATTGATGCTGCATTCCCGTTTGACCAAACTGAAGCAGGGACTAAAATAAAAAATTTAAAAAGTTTTGGGGTTAAAATATAATTTTGCCAAACTTGAGGGACCAATTTGCAAATATCGGAAAAGCTAATTTCCTGCTGCGGCTGACCTACTTGTTCCCCATATAAATTGATTTTATTCTTTCTTTTGGGGAGGGGCTGAACGTGAGAAGAAGAAGAGGAGGCTGGAGTGGTCCTAAGCCGCCAATTTAGCCCTTTTGGGCGTTATTCTTCCCCATTCTCCATAGTTTTGTTTCAGTAACACTTTATTATGTGTAATTAAATTTATTTTCTTGTTGAAAGATATTGAAGCCTTGGTTTGAATAGTTGTGAGATCTAAATGTTGCTTCTCTCTCAATTTCTTGTGAGTATTTGCTTGTTCTATTGCATGATTGATATGATTATTGTGGATTCATGAATAGCTGGTAGCATTCATTATTTCATGTTAGTTAACAACCAATAAGGTAGCAAGGTTTGTTGTTTTAAAAGGGACTGATATAATTAAATTACTTGGTAAGTGATTTTGTTATGTTATAAGAACAAGTAATTTTGTTTTTTATTAAATAAGGTTTGTTTCATAGGAACCAGAATTGGGTCTTTGTACTTAATGCAGTCGTTTTCTTAATATTAAGAGGTTCCAGGATTGAATTTCGACTAGTGTGTTTAATGAATGTTTTCTTAATCACTAAACTTAGTTCAAGATTGAGTTGTTAGGAGGTTCCAACAACGAAAACTAATTTGCCTATAAGTGATTGAGCATCATTGCATCTATGATCAATTGTCTAGACAAAGGTGGATATAAAATCTTTTGACTAGAAATTTTCTCATAATTTGCTTTCATTTTTTTTTACTATCTTTTGAATTTTATTTTAACTACATTTTAGTTTTTAAAAAAAGCTCAAAACCCCCCTTTCGGTTACTTATTTGAAAGAAACAAATCCACCACTCCCTGAGGAGACGACCTTGCTTTCCTATGCTACTAGTTTGAAAGCAGGTTAAATTGTTTGTTAGCTTGACACCCATCATAAGGACAATTATTTTATTTATTATTCCTTACTCAACATTTGTGCGAGTTCTGAGATTTGATTATTCATGTCATTTTGACTAAAGTTTCACTTTCTTTTCACCATTTCCCGACCTTTTCAATTTAACATCATTAGTAGCACAACTAGTACATCGGCCGACAACATTAAAAACTAGAGATATTATGTTGTATAATAGTACAATAAATAATTCAAAAGTTATAAGTATTTCCAAGTTAGTTGAAATTCTTTCCAAGTATTTCGATAAAAGGGAAGAAGGATGTTTGATGGACACAATTATTTAACCAGCGCGCAACAAATTTTCCTCTGAAAATTCATTTCTCCTCATTTCACTTGACTGAACTGTACATATTTTGGTCAACAAAAACGTATGTGTAAATAGGGTTGGTAAATATAATGTTTTTGGCTGACAATTTTGATGCGCATCAGAAAAATTCGTTCAACACTTCTTAACAACAACAATAGTACATCAACTTCACATCCCTGTTCCGTGTCATTTTTAATATTTCAATTAACTCAATCCCTCATCATTTTTACTTTTTTTTTTTCTTCTTTAACTTCCTTTGCATACTCCAAAACTAAGATTTCTTCGAACATTGGTCTTATTTTTTGTCTATATGTTTCAAACACTCTAAAAATAAATTTCAATTTGAACTCGATTGAACAAGTAGTTGATATGAAGTTAGCTTCACAATGAGTAATTAAATTTCCATGGAATTTGAACATAGAGTTACATCAGAAGCAGTTTCATTGACTTTGTTTTCTTGGAGAGATATACTTGGGAGATTGTAGGTTTATTTGTGTGTAAATGTCAACCTCTTCTTGCAAATGATAATTAAGTACGAAGTGGAAGTTATATAGCAAATATCCTTTAGCTAAACGTTTCGAAGATAATAAGAATAGGCTCGTAATTAGCTCTTTGGGTTTAAAATGGAAAATTTTATTTGTTCTTTTCATTTGCTTGAAAAGAATTTTCCTTTAACCCTTGACAAATAAACAGGCTTTTGTGTCCCAAAAAAAATTTATTTTGATTAAAAAAAATAAAATAACATGCATCCTGGAAAACTAAATACCTTTGTGCATGGATTGACAAAGCGCAAGTGGATCTTTTTGTGCCCGGACTAAGATCTTTTAACGATCGATATCCGTGTTTAGAACAAGAGATCTGACAAGTACTTTAGCACCGATGACCCCTGTTAACTAAACTTTTTATTGTTATTTTTGATGATTTGGATCTACCCGACATTTTTCTTGCTTAATCTGTACGCCAATGTCAAAAATTGATATCCAATTTTCACGAAAAAAAGAAGAAAACAAAGAAAAGTATTAGATTAATTCACCACACCTATGTCCAATGTAAATAATGTTTCAACAAAAAGTTCTTAATGCTGCAACCTTATTAAGTGTATCCAAGATACCGTGTCATATTATTTTAATGTAATAATCACAACATTAATTTTCATATAATTTAATGATATCCCAAAAGACATTAGACCACCATATCTGGTAGAGAATGGCAAACGGAAGTTCAGCGGGCTCATTCAAAATGTTGCAGATATTGTGTTGCGTAATCATTTTGGATGGGCCTTTGTCGGAGCAATGTATACCATGTCACCGTATATGATGAAACCGTGGGCGTCAACGCTGATTCTGCAACGATGCATGCATCGGATTCCAACCAATCCAGTGTTCGCTTTCTTGGTAGCAAGAAACTCGAGAGAGCTTAGTTCATGAAGGTAGTTCCATCCAGCTTGCAATTCATTTCAAGATCAATTCATATCTGGGATGAATCTGAACATCTTTTTAACTTTGCGATTTGAGTTGTGTTCATCAGATCTGCTGTAAATATGTTCAAGCTTTTTTCAGTCTCTTCCATTGTTACATACACCTATGCCACCTTGAACGGAATGCAAACGAAATTGAAATTGGCAAACAGTGTACCTTAAGCAAAAGAGGAAAACAAAAGTGGGAAATGGTAAACTTTTCTGGGTTTTATATTGATGAAATGATGTGTTTATAGAGAAACGATTTTATGGAGGTGAGGAGCATGAAAATTGGGTAGGCAAACATCAATGTGAGTGGTTGTTGGTTGCATGAAAATTGATTGGTCAACAGACGAAATTGATTGAACAATATTAACTCCAATCACTGCAACAAAAATGGGCTATTAATACATTTATAGTAGGACACTTTTTCTAAAATGTGTCTCATTATATGTGGATTAAGACATTTGTTAAAAATTATCTTATTAAAAATAAAAAAGTGTATGCATATTATGAAACACTATCATAAATGTACTATTGCGGGGTTGTTTGTGAATTATTACCTACTTAATGGGCCACTTTAAAGTGTCTTAATAAATGACAATCTAATAATACACTTTCAAATGTTTTATGAACTATTGTGACTCGATTATACGAGACACTATTTAGTAGTGTCCCACGCAATGTGAATCACATGTGTTTTATTACACCACTTATTAAGACACGAAAAAGTTTTTAAATTACTCATTTTTATTGTAGTGAATAGTGTTTCACAATTCAAATCTGAATTATTATGTCAGAATTTTTCTTTACTGTGGGTTGTTGTTTTCTTTTTTTCTTCTTATTTTTTTTCCAAAGTAATTTAGTAACAGCGTCTTGAAGTCCTTTTTCAATACTTCAACTATTTAAATGTGACAGAATTATATAAATGATGATACTACTATACATTTTCATGCTGCTAAAACAATAAACACTAATTAAGCATTTTTTTAATTATCAATTAAAGTTTGACGCTCTTCAAACTGATGTTTCCTATGTTATTGGTAATAAGATTATTTCTTTGAGCTCTGCCTGGAGGCATTGCTCAATAAACATAACGTGATTCCGCTTTTTTGTATTAATGTACAAACTACAAATCATGGGGTTTTTTTTAATAATATTTTGATTGGCGATACCGCGAAGATTTCTTACCCGCCTGGATCTAGTTTAGTCCGCTAGAAGAGGTTTCGGAAATCAGTTAATGTGTAAGAACAGGAAAAAATAACCATTAATCAGAGACCAATATTGTGGCTGATTCATGTTGTTCCGCGTCGAATGTAAGATATTCAAATAATAAGACAACAAGAAAGCTAAGACAAAATCTGATATAAATTAGAAATATACATTTCAATATAAATTTAATATACACGGTTATATATATATCAGAAAAACAAGTGACTAGATCGATCTTTATACGTCAATGCCGTTTAGGATGGCTCCAGCAATCAATCAGGTTGAAATCATTGTGTTTTTGGTACACTGTTAGAAACTAAATAGGTTGCCAATCGCCAAACTTGGAGGACAAATTTAATGATTTGAGTGTGAAGTAGAACTCCTATGTCTCCAGAAAAAAAAAAAAATATATATATATATATATATATAGTACAAACGAAGTAGACTATTTTTTTTTTCTTGAAATAGAAAGACTAATTGTCAAGGGTAAAATCCCGAAGACGGAGAGTCAACGGTCCGACCTAGACGGAAACCTGCTAAACGGAGATTAGCACTCCGAAGGTCAACTCAGTTCTAGGGAGAGAAGTAAATAATTATCACACTTAGAGAGAGAAACGGGAGTGTGAAATTAAAATCCTGCAATGAATGAATCAAGGAGTATTTATAGGTCCCCAATGGGACAATACCTGTGGGCCCCTATGTCGAGAGGGGCAAAAGCGTAAATAGACATGTGTTAATCCCTTGTGAACCGGTTAGGCCCAAGGGAATTAAAGAAATAGGCGAGTTGGGCCGGTAAGATGAGCCCAAGTTGGATGGCAAGTTGGGCCGGCCCAGGTGGGTCAGAATTGACCTCCAACACTAATATATACCGGAGTTGTACTTTTAGGGTTAATACCTAAAAGTGCTTCTAGGGTTAATACCGGAGTTGTACTTCCGCGGTAGAACAACCCTCCATCCGCGGGCGGACTTATGGACACCTTCGAACCCTATTGGAAACCCGCACATCCATCTCCCCTGTTCTTCCACCTCTTCAATTCAAGATAGCAAGAAACTCGTGAGAGCTTAGCAGTGACAAATAATCAGAATACAGATTTGAGTTCTTGGTGGTTGATTTCATTGGATCTGCGGCCCGAAATCACCCATTGGGGGCAAGTTATGATTCTTCCTTCGAAATAGCTCTGCATCTCCGTTCAAGAAATAAAACAATTGCAGCCAATGATCTCTTCAAGTAGATCTAGAAAAGAAAAGCTAAAGTTGATGAAGAAAGGGTTTTTACTGGCGAGGACAGAGAGATAAAAGAGAGAAAATGGAGTAGTTATGTGATAGGCCAGAAGAGCGAAAGTTAGATATAGGGTGTCAGAAAAAGAATTTATTTGATTGATCTAGGGAACATTTTATTGTCTTCATAATTATAATTTTTTATTTTTAAATCTTAATAAACTAAGTATTTGTTTTTGTTCTAACTTCTGTGATTAATTAATTTTGTGTTTTACATTTTGACTTTAAGGTCCGCACATTACTTTCAACATTTCCTAGCTTTCAATTGCAGAAACTGATTAATAGCATACTTGACGAAGCATGGATTTGTACGGTGCTTAGGACGGGCGGCGATGATGACCTAGGCGGCGGCGGATGGCCTAAAACCTGCAACACAGCGCCTCGGGTGTCTCCCGAGGGTAGACTCTCTGATGCTTAAGTTAATAAAGGAATAAAGAGAGTAGAGAGAGAGGGATGTGTATTGTCTGTAGAAGGTGTAGAATATAGGTAGAAGATATGTATTATGGGAGAGGCACCACCTCTTTATATAGAGGTGGTGTTACCTGTTTCCTGAAACCTAGTCGTATTAGGTTTAGGCGGTGACTTAATCTCCAAGTAATTTAATTCTAGGCCCAATAGGCCTAGGGTTAATTTATGACTCGTCAAGTACCCCTTGCAAGCCATATTCTCGAGACTTGATGAGAAGGATATGGGTTGCTACAAGTGTTGATGTCTTCTCGAGTTTCGTGGTGTTGCCCCAGTTCTCGAACTCTTTCGTTCTTGGGTGTAACCTATATAAGATAGAGAGAGTAGAATGTCTCGAGGAGGTCTTTGTGTTAGCGAGTTCCTTATTAGAAGGGGGAGCCTGTTTATGCCGAATTAGGAGGATGGAGCCTATATTCTCTTATTTGAAGGGGAGAAGCCTATTTTCTCTTATTTGAAGGGGAGAAGCTTTTTTTCTCTTATTTGAAGGGGAGAAGCCTTTATTGCCTGTCGTGCAGGTCTTTCGTTGATATGCAATTCACTCAAAAGGAGAATAATGGTATTAGTAATATATGAATATAGATTCGAGAAACGTATTTAGAAAAGGTTTGAGATGTACCTCGATCTCGAGATAAATTAATTATTCGAGAAAGTGTTACCTCGATTCCGAGAAGGTAGTTGTTGAGTAGATAAAAGTCAAGATACATCTTCTCGAACTCTTCGAGGAGTATTATTGTGCTCGAGGTATGCTTGCCCCTTCGAGGAGATGTATCTCTCGAAACTTCAATTTTCGAGGTTACCCCTTGCTAATTGTTCTTCTTGATCAGCTATAGAGCAAGTGCAGCTCCTCGATTATTTGTGCAATTGAAAGCTTCTTTGTGCTACTTGTCGGCTGACGTCTTCCTGGCCAAACAAAGATAACCTTTTGCGTGATCTTCTAGTTGCAAAATCGGAGCAACGAATTACACCGTGGCTGCGAAAGATACAAAAGATTCCGTGCTTTGCTAAGAAATTTATTTGGTTGTGAAGACCAAACAAATCGGTCCCACTGGGCGTGCCACTTGACGAAGCATGGATTTGTACGATGCTTAGGACGGGCGGCGATGATGACCTAGGCGGCGGCGGATGACCTAAAACCTGCAAGACAGAGCCTCGGGTGTCTCCCGAGAGTAGACTATCCAATGTTTAAGTTAATAAAGAAATAAAAAGAGTAGAGAGAGAGGGATGTGTATTGTGTATAGAAGGTGTAGAATATGGGTAGAAGATATGTATTATGGGAGCAGCATCACCTCTTTATATAGAGGTGGTGTTACATGTTTCCTGAAACCTAGTCGTATTAGGTTTAGGCGGTGACTTAATCTCCAAATAATCTAATCCTAGGCCCAATAGGCCTAGGGTTGATTTATGACTCGTCAACACTAAAACGCCAATCAGAAATTTATAAATAAGATACATTATGTCATCTATTTCGTGCTAAATAATATAGTCAATTATTCAACAGTTACGAAATTTTTAAGCTAAAACAACAAGTAGCGTCCTGTTACGATTTTTTTTTTCTCTAAACGTAGATCCGTCTCAAGTTTATAGCTGTTGACTATAAGAAACTGATTCAATACCGGTGGGCGTGGAACAAAATTCAGCAAACAATATTAACTCCTATGGAGTTCAAGAACTTCGTAACGGTTCTATTTTAGAGTTGTAAAAAATTGCCTCCGTTTACTTTTATTTATCGTTTTAGGGTTTGCACAATTATTCTGAAAATCATAATAGAGACTTTAACTTTTAAGTATATTATCATTTTTACCCTAACTAGAAATATCAAACTCTGCAAAAGTTTAAATTGGAGTGTAAAGAATACATAATTGTCATTAATATATCTTATTAAAAATAAATAGAAGTAAGGGTGAAATTGAAAAAAATTGTTCTTAATAATGTATTAAAAATGAAGTGCGACAGATAAATAAAAAGTTTTGGGTTCACTTTAATGCGGTAGATAAAAAAAAAGTAGAGGTAGTAATTCATTTCTTCTCTTTCGTTTGCACACTCCAAAACTAAAAGTTTCAGAGAGGTTAGTAGATAGCGGGTTCTATATACTCTCTCTGTCCTAAAATTATCGTCCAGTTTGAGATTTCGGTTTTAATATAATTTAAGATAAAATCAAAATCTAAATTGAACAATTATTTTGAGATGATGGATGTATTTGACATGTTGTTCAAGTATGGTCTCATGGAATAACAACCAATCCTGAGGAATTAGAAACCGATCAAGCATTTCATCTGAACTAATTTTTATAATTAAGTAATTTTATGCAATTGAAAAGAAAAAAGCATAAAGATGGTCAAAATTTTTTTCCTTGTATGTTCGAGAGGATGCACCAATGTATCTTAAATTGAATTTATAAGAATATTTCAATTTATGACTTTCTAATGTAATCAAATCCAGAATCTAATTAATTATTAAGGAGCTATATGCTATCTTGTTATTATTGTTTTTACCTCATAATAACTAAAAAAATCTAATAAATCTGAGAGAATTAAACACATATACTAATCAGTAATGTGTGTTCTTTTCTTTTTATTTTTCTTTATATACATATAATTTCTTTGTTAAGGTATCCGTTTTCTATTCTTTTTCTTAATTATCTGGGAAATAATTATAACTTACATTAAATTTTGATGAAAACAGTTCGCCAGGGTAATGCCGGAAGAAGTATGAATCGATTATTGTAAAATTTGATTGAATCGATTATTGTAAAATTTGATTAATTAGTACTACTTTACATAAGCGTTATTATTGAGAAAATTTGAATATAATTGTTCTTATAATAATTCAAAAATAAAAATCGTTTTTTACCCATGTACATTCGTGATTATGATAATATATATATATATATATATATCTTAATAATTATGAAATGGATTTGAGAATGAAAGATAGTAAAAATAGAATTTTTCATAATCGATCGTTCACCTGTGATGGATGATTTTTTACCGTAAATATCAAAAACTTATAAATATTAAGAACACCAATATTTGTTATATGAAATAGGAAAAAAACCATAAAGGGAAAACGTCGAATTAAAACATGATGTCTCTAGCAAAAACAATGACAGTAGTGATTGGGAGGAGCGTGTTGGAAAACTTTGCAAGTCCCACCCTTCCCGCAATTGCTTTGTTTGCAAAGGTTGTCGCAACGATCTACATCTGGGCTACCTGGGTTACAACTCCCAATGTGGTTATCAAAGCAACACTTCACTGCATTTGCTTGCTTAACTTCTGCAAAATAATAATAATAATAAATAAATAAATAAATAGAAATACAAATTAATTGATTCGTTCTACAATTGAGAATTTCATAAGTATAACTCATTAATCATTAAAATTTTATCCCGTCCTGAAATGATCGTCAGGAGAATCCTTTTAGGACTAAGAGCATATGCACATTCCTTTTGGTCAATGGATTGATTATATAGTGTGGGAACAATGAATTACAAAACCAAAACAAAAAGAGATTACAGTGATGGATGATCTGTGTATAAATAAAGTACTACCTTGGGACAACATTAGAAGGACAAAAGCCAACAAGAAAAACGGGAGGAATCTCAATCTGGCCATCTCTCGCCCTATCAAGTGTGTATTTCTTATGATTTTTCTTGTATGAAAATATAATGTGTACACACAAACTATACTGTTGTCGTGGTCGTCTTATATAGAGGGTTTGGTCAGGTTTTATTGTGGGTAATTATCTTTTTCCCCATTAAAATCAAACCTTAGTGTAATAGATAGGATAAGGTTATACTTACTTACCTGTATATATCATTCAAGATTTTGTCATAATTAATATTAAACGATTGCGAATATGCTAGTGCTCTGCAGAATTTTATTCCTTTCAGGTAAAAAAAAAAAAGGAAGAAGGGATACGAATCATGAATAGGTTACATTTCAAAAAGATATTTTTATGTTCGACAAAATATTCATTAAAACATTGTACTTTTACTTCTATGATCATTGAAACCGAGTGTGCCTCGCAACAAAATATTGAAATATGACACAAATTCATGTGCTACTATATCTAGACAATTGATAAATTATCCAACATATGTATTTATCTGGTTTAAAATAGAAGATGTGTTAATTTGATGTACTCGTATTTTGGCCATTCAGGTAAAAAAAAAAAAAAATTGACTTATTGCAAACAATTCACTCACAAGCATACCATATATGCGTGGGTGAACAAAAAACTGATAATTTGTTGCTGAAATCATCCCTTTACACTTCATGAAAGCAATTGACACTTAAGACATATATCAGCTTCACAAATCTTTTTTTCCCGCCAATACGAAAAATATACATCTTTTGCAAAACTAGAACGCCACGTGTGTTCATCCAAAAAGAAAAAATATCCCAAATTATGCAAATATAAATGTTCACATTAATCACTCCCCAATTGACGGGTTTGTCGAAACCTGCAAAAATTAATCTGAATTCCAAACAGACCAAAAAATTAATTTGTAGAAATAGTGGAATCAGGTCGAATCCCAAAAGAGCCGACTTTTAACACTTGGCTTTATAAAAATGCAAACTTGGGGGATTTTTCTTTTTTTTAATATAAAATGACAAATTAAACTAAATAGAATTGCAGAGAAAAATAATAATAGAAAAGTTTGGTTCAAGAAATGAATTCAATTATATTATAGATCATTGACTAAAAAGATTATTTTTCTACCATTCAAGCATTCAACCGTAGGCTTAATAGGATAGTCATAAAAAGCCTTATATTTTCCAAAAATATTTGACCAAGTCCAGCACCTAATCAAAACTTAGTATAATTTAACTGGGCACGATAGCGTTCCATGTTAAATTATACTAGCAATAAAAACTTTGAAAATTTAGTTGAACCAAAAACTAAAATAATAGAGATAGCTGCAATTAAAAGTTTTTGTCCTATTGATCTCCTAGTTAGACTGATTATGCACATTCAACGTGTCATTACCAACATGCATAACCTGCTAATGTGCTACTTAGTGCCAAATGTTTAAGACGATAGCGCAGCATAAACAATTTGGTAGCAGTAGGAAGAAAATACTTGATTAAAGTGTCAGATTAATCAAGTATTTACTCTCATAAAAAGAAATCGAAATCAATAGATACTTGAATTAAAGTAGAAAAAAAATAAAGTACAACTTGTAGTCTCACATATAACATAAATGAATAAAATTTCTTGAACCAAATGAAGAAAACTAGCCACTCATTGTGACTAAAAACATCTTTGAAGGTTTAAAATAAAATAAAACAAAATAAAAAGTTAAAATAAAAATGGTGACAAAAATGGAGAAAAGTGGTAGAAGCCTAATGCTTGCTATGGGTGTGGTTTTTTGAAGCCTACCACTACTACTCTATTTATAGTGGTTTTTTCCTAACCGAAAAATCCCAAAAAAAGGGTACAACAACCTATCTCAAATCACTTCCAATATATCCAAATGGATTTAGTTGTTGCTGCAAATCTTTTACCAAATCAAGTCGGTCAAACGGGTGGAGAAAATCAAGAAATGGATTTCTTTGACTTGGTAAAGAAAATCTTCAAGTAAGAGCTTTGACTAATCTCCTTGTGGTAAAATCTTTTCATCTTTTAACTTCATAGAGCAGCTAGTAAACCTCAAAACAGTACATCTTTTATTGTTTCATTTCATTGGCACAAAATAATAATAAAGCCCATTAATAATCTTTAAAATATAACCAAATTAGGCATAAAAGATTATAATAAAATGAATTTTATTATAACTATCAAATTCCCCCACACCAAAACCATGCTTGCCCTCAAGCATACTGAAATCTTTGAAAACTCAAAACTAATCAGTATTTTGGAAAATTTTTGCACTAGGCAACCGTTTGTAAAATAAGTAAGCAATGTATCGCTCAACATTTAGAAAACATCTGCACCCATCAACTTCAGATAGCATTGTCAGAATGTACCAAACTATAATGCCTTACAAGGATTCATTCAATGCACTTAAGAGAAAAGGATATTTTTAAGTAAACCCTCAATCATAAACATAGCATGCATTCCATAGGTTTGTCATGTATCAAATCCTCTTAGCACTAAATGAACAATCATGCAACATCAAAAGGGTCTTTTCATAGGGTTGTAATGGGGCTAGGAAATTTCAAAGGGTAGGATAAATATGGATAAGTAAGCTAAATTACCGACAATATGTAGATCACATACTCAATTCTCACTATCATTCCAGATGACCCATACAATGGCAACAATGATATAATATTATAAACCAAATCCCAATCTACTAAATGAACTATTACATAAAACATAAGTCACTAAGACTTTTGATGACCAAGTTATGGTGTTCTAAAAGATAGTCAAATATCGTAAACACCAAACCCCCTTTATTATTATTCTTTTTTCTTTCTTGTCTTCTGTTTTTTTTATTATTAAAACAAAAACGAAATTGAAGCATAAATCAAATAACTGAATGGATAGAAAACAAAACATAAGTGCCTTTTTTTGCTTTTCTCTTTTTTTTTTTCCAGCATATTGCATTTTTTTTTTCATTTTGTTTTTTCATTTCATTTTTTTTCCATAACACATTTTTTTTTGGCACTGTCCTGACTTTTTGGATATACAGAGCTAAAACATTATTGGACTTAAAACAAGAACAAATATCCTATCATACTAAACCTACCATACCACTATTGCCACCGCACAACCACTTTCCGCAAACCAAAATCAAGTAGTGATCATACATACTCTGAATAACAGGTGAAAAGATAGCTAAAAATTAGTCTCCGGATTATATTGGTGGAGCTCGAAAATTGGCCCAGGCTTGAAATGGTTACTAGGGGTAAACAATTAAAGTATGATTTTGCGATAGCTAAACTTGGCGAAACCTAAATGCCCTTTGCATTTATTGCACAAATTCATCTATGCAGTTATGAAATGTATGACATGAGCAAAACAGTGTAGTAACATATTATGAATGATAACACTCGAAAATTGAGCAAGTGTGCTCTTTGGCTATTGAAACTCACGGAAAGGGTTAAATTTGCATAAAATATGGCACATTCTTAACCATTAAAACCAATGGAATAAAAAAATATTTTGGCTCTAAATTATTTGAAATAAATTGACAAATTAGCACATATAGAAAGCCAAAGTTTTTGAAAAATTTGGGGATTTTGACATTAAAACCAATGTAGAGGTTTATGAAAACATTTAGCAACAAGGAAATCCTCCCCCACACCTAATTTTTACAATGTAAGTCAATGTAATTGCACATGTAAGAAGTAAACAAGGAGCTTGGAACAATATCTTTTAAGTGCAAAATAAGAAAAATGCAGAGCTAGAAAAAGATAGAAAACATAGTAGCACTTAGACATGCAAATTTCCTAGTCAAACATCATTCAACTTTATAAAGAACCAACTCAACCACTTTAAAAACAATAGCCAGCAAAGCAATCAGTAAATTAATAATAACTGTATAAGAATTGAGTTTTGGAAGTTCCCTGAAAAATTTCTTTTGAGATGTGAAGACTTGGAGTTGATACCACAAGTAGCTACATGGTTCATGATATGAAAGCAATCGCCAATGATGGGAATAATGAAGAGTAGTTGCGATTTCATCATGAGCAAATGAGCTCCTGAAAACAAAAAAGGAATAAATAAACAAAAAAATGCTTAAGCTATTACTATTTTTTTCTGATTTTTTAATTTTTAATTTTTTTAATTTAATTTAATTTTTTTAATGAAAACAAACTGAAAACAAATGAAACCAAGTAAAATTTGAACCAAATCAAAATGAAAGAAACTTTAAACTTGGGTTGCCTCCCAAAAGCGCAATTGTTTTATGTCGTTATGTTCGACATTCAGCTCAACATGATTACCCTACATCAATCAAATTAACTTCATTAGCACAAATAGAATGTGAATTATTAAAAACTTTTAATGCTTTAGAAACATTAAATTCAACTATATCACCATCACATTCAACAGAAATAATGCCTTTATCCACATCAATTCTAGTTTTTGCTGTTTTCATGAATGGCCTTCCTAACAAAATTGGAGTTGAACTTGCATGACCATTTTCCATTTTTACAATGTAAAAATCTGCAGGGAAAACTAGTTCATCAACTTGTACTAAAACATCTTCTAAAATTCCTTCTTGATAAACATGCGAACCATCTGCAAATTGAATAACCACATTTGTTTGTTTTAGTGGTCCCAAATTTAAAGAATTATATAGGAAAAATGACATCACATTAATAGATGCTCCTAAATCTATCATACCAAATTCAATTTTCTTATCACCAATAATGCACGAAATTGTAAACACAACTGGATCCGAGCATTTTTCTGGTAATTTTCTTTGCATGATAGCAGAAACATTTTCACTTACTTTAACAGTTCCCTTATTTTTGAACTTCTTCTTCTTCGTGCACCACTCTTTTAGAAATTTTGCATACTTCGGAACCTCCTTAATAGCCTCTAACAATGAAATGTTGATCATCACCTTTTTGAAAGTGTTCAACGTCTCTTTTTCACGTTCAGCTTTTTTATCTTCCATCAACCTACTAGGAAATGGAGGAACAGGTTTATAATAAGTATTAAGCCATGAAGGTTTTACTTTTACCTCAGCTGAATTTTTGGGAGATTCTTTGTCGATTTCTTCCATTTCTTTCTCCTCTACCTCTTTCACTGGTGAAGGTGCACTTGCTTGGATCTCTTTCCCACTTCTTAACATCATTGTACAAACATTCTCTTTGGGATTTATGATCGTTTGTGAGGGTAACTTTCCAGCATTTTGAGCTTCCAATCTACTCACGCTGTTGGCAAGTTGGCTAACTTGGTTTCCCAAGTCTTTGATGCTCGCCCTTGTTTCCTGCTGAAATTGTTGAGTGCTAATCGCAAGATTTTTAAAAATTTCCTCAAGAGAAGTACCTGAATTTGGTGGTTGTGATGGAGGTGATGGAGCTCTGTTGTAGGCTTGAGGGAATCTCTGCTGACCATCATTATTTTCATAGCTGAAGTTTGGATGATTCCTCCATCCAGGATTATAGGTATCGGAGTAGGGATCATATCTTCTCTGGGGTTGATTTGAAAATTCTCCTACGACATTAACTTGCTGATTTGGGTTTTCTTGAAGAGAAGGACACATGTCTGTTCGGTGCCCAAAATTTGTGCATATTCCGCAAACCTTAGCTGCCTGTAATTGTCCTACAGCCATTTGACGAACCAAAGAAGTTAAATCAGAAATTTGATTGACAAGAGCAGAATGACTTACCTCATTAGTCAGTTTAACACATCCGTCTGTTCTCAATCCAAATTGTTGAGAATTTTCAGCCATGTTTGAAACTAGTTGCTTTGCAGCTGCTGGTGTTTTATCAACAAGAACTCCTCCACTGGCTGCATCTATAATACTCCTATCCATGGGCAGAAGACCTTTATAGAAGTATTGGATCAAGAGCTGGTCTGGAATTTGATGGTGGAGGCAACTGGCACACAACTTTTTGAACCTTTCCCAATACTCGTAAAGGGACTCTCCTGTCATCTGTCGAATACCACATATATCTTTGCGTATATTTGCAGCTCGTGAAGTAGGGAAAAACTTCTCCAAGAACAATTTCTTCATCTCGTTCCATGTGTTGATTGAACCTGAGGGAAGATCATACAGCTAGTCGTTCGCTTTATCCCTAAAGAATAAGGAAAAGCTCTTAGTTTAATTTGCTCCTCAGTAACGCCCTGTGGCTTCATTGTTGAACAGACAACATGGAATTCCTTCAAATGCTTGTGGGGATCTTCTCCTGCAAAACCACGAAAAATAGGAAGTAAATGTATCAGACCAGATTTAAGCTCAAACGCTACTTCAACATTTGGAAAATTAATGCATAGAGGCTGCTGATTCAAGTTTGGTGCAGCTAATTCTTTCAAAGTTCTATTATTTTCACCCACGTTTTCTTCTTATTGAGAATCAAAATCAGAATTTGATGACTGAGAATCTAAATTCACCCTAGAATGCAAATTAGTTTTCTTTTTCTTAGCTTCCTTTCTCAAAAACCGAGCAACTTTTTCAATTTTAGGAATGTTATTAAGATCACTATTTCCAGTACGACGACTACTCATAAACCAGAAAGCTCAAAAAATGCACAAAAATTAGCAATCTAAAATGCTAAAATTCCTACAGTTACTAGCATTCACCAACAAAATTTTAAATAATTAGTATGGATAAATAGAGATGCAAAATAGCACAATAAACTAACACAAGAAGACTACTTATTGCACACAAAAAAAAATGGGACTTTTTTTTTTTTAGAAACAATTATGGTAGAGAACGAAAGTTAGATTAAAAAAATATAAAAATAAAATAAGGCAATTATTAACTTAACACAAAAAAATTTGCACAAAGAAGAACACAAATCAAAATCCGAATAAATATAACAATGACACTTTTCCACCAAAAACAAGTTGCTCCCTGGATTGAGCCGTTAGTTGCTACTACAAAAGAAAATTTTCAAAGAGCTAAAATCCCAATTCGGAGGCCAACCGATGCGCTGCTGCTGGGCAAAAGATGATCTGCAATAGAAATGGTGGCCTGTGAATTAAACGAAGTAAAAAATAATTAGCGAGAAAAAGAAAATAACAACACAAGATAAAAACCAAAAAAAAATCTTTTTTTTATAATAATAATAGTAAAAAAAAAGTACTACTACACTAAAACTTAACCAACTTTTTTTTCATTTTGGAATAAGAGAAAAAAAGTAATAAAATAATAAAACCAAGAGCCAAAGGAAGTAGCTCCTCGGCAACGGCGCCAAAATTTTGACGGATTTGTCGAAACCCGCAAAAATTAATCTGAATTCTAAACAGACCAAAAAGTTAATTTGTAGAAATAGTGGAATCAGGTCGAATCCCAAGAGAGCCGACTTTTAACACTTGGCTTTATAAAAATGCAAACTGGGGGGATTCTTCTTTTTTTCAATATAAAATGACAAATTAAACTAAATAGAATTGCATAGAAAAATAATAATAGAAAAGTTTGGTTCAAGAAATGAATTCAATTATATTATAGATCATTGACTAAAAAGATTATTTTTCTACCATTCAAGCATTCAACCGTAGGCTTAATAGGATAGCCGTAAAAAATCTTATATTTTCCAAAAATATTGCACCAAGCCCAGCACCCAATCAAAACTTAGTATAATTTAACTGAGCACGATAACGTTCCATGTTAAATTGTACTAGCAATAAAAACTTTGAAAATTTAGTTGAACCAAAAACTAAAATAATATAGATAGCTGCAATTAAAATGTTTTTGTCCTATTGATCTCCTAGTTAGACTTTTTATGCACATTCAACGTATCACTACCAACATGCATAATCTGCTAATGTGCTACTTAGTGCCAACTGTTTAAGACGATAGCGCAGCATAAACAATTTGGTAGCAGTAGGAAGAAAATACTTGATTAAAGTGTCAGATTAATCAAGTATTTACTCTCATAAAAAGAAATCAAAATCAATAGATACTTGAATTAAAGTAGAAAAGAAATAATGTGAAACTTGTAGTCTCACATATAATATAAATGAATAAAATTCCTTGAAAAACTAGCCACTCATTGTGACTAAAAACATCTTTGAAGGTTTAAAATAAAATAAAACAAAATAAAAAGATAAAATAAAAATGGTGACAAAAATGGAAAAAAGTGGTAGCAGCCTAATGCTTGCTATGGGTGTGGTTTTCTGAAGCCTACCACTACTACTCTATTTATAGTGGTGTTTTCCTAACCGAAAAATCCAAAAAAAAAAGGGTACAACAACCTATCTCAAATCACTTCCAATATATCTAAATGGATTTAGTTGTTGCTGCAAATCTTTTACCAAATCAAGTCGGTCAAACGGGTGGAGAAAATCAAGAAATGGATTTCTTTGACTTGGTAAAGAAAATCTTCAAGTAAGAGCTTTGACTAATCTCCTTGTGGTAAAATCTTTTCATCTTTTAACTCCATAAAGCAGCCAGTAAACCTCAAAATAGTCCATCTTTCATTGTTTCACTACATTGGCACAAAATAATAATAAAGCCCATTAATAATCTTCAAAATATAACCAAATTAGGCATAAAAGATTATAATAAAATGAATTTTATTATAACTATCACCAATTAAAGGGATTTAGATTTACATTTTGAAACTGTCATTTAATTCTCCAATTTCAGCCTCCAAAACGGTCCCCAATTTCATATAACTACTCCCAATTTTATCTCCAAAATTATTGCACGAAATCAAATTTAGATATCTTTGATGGCAGAATCAAATGCCAAATAGGGATAAAGATTGGGTTTTGTTAGTTTTTTTAGGTCTTTTTCTGGGGCGAAAAACCTCTTCTTCTTCCCATGTCAATTATCAATCTTTCTACAACAGAGAAAAAGGAAGCGGTCATGGAAGATGAAGATGATATGGTGGTTGATTAAGGTCTGCCCGAATTGGATCTAAAGCTTTGAGGTCTATTAGATTTTACACGCCTCTACCTACTCAACCCTCTTGCCCTCATCTAACCCTTTCTCTCAGTGCCCTTCTTCAGTCACTTCTCCATTTTCTTCCTTCCTCTAAAAGAATATCACTTTAGTGTTTTAGAAAAAGAAAAGATTTTTTATTTTTTTTGTTGTGTAGATTGTTCAAGCACAAATGGAAGGTGTGGAGGAAGCTCTTGACATTTCAGTTGCACCGGCGGTGGAAGTGGTTAAAGATACCGACTAAAGCTTTGGTTTTTCCGACGAAATTGTTGTTGGTGGGGAAGAATAATGGTAATAGTTCATCCTTTATGGAGAACGACTCCTTCCTGGACGACCTCCTCAACTTTTCTAATGCCTCCTTAATTGAGGACTCCGAAGACCATAAACAAGGCGTTTTGTCGGACAAGGACTGCTGCGCCATCAAGACGGCCACCTTAATGTTGGTCCGTCCGCTAAAGAGGAATTTGAGTCTCTCCCGGTCAACGGACTTTTAGTTCTGGTAAATTTTGAATTTTTATTTTGCTTAATTGGAAAAATAGAAATGTTGCAGTTGGTGGGAAAAATTACTTAATTAGAAAATAAATTCAATTTGCTCTATTTTCTTACTTTCTCCTCTGTTTTCTTGGCCGGTGCAGGGGATTTCCTATTTGGCTAAAATATATGCCTGGCAATGAGTTTAGGAAAGACAGACAACGGGCCTTTCAACGTAATTTAAGACAACTGCTACTGGCCCTCAGCGTTTCCTAATTTAATCTTTTTCTGCCAACAAAAAAAAACTCAGCCAATGGAATATAAATTTATAGTGAGATTTTGACTATGGAAATTTACTGTTTGACTGTTTGGTGTAGATGGCAATGGAAGGGTTTGTTTCAAGAATTGCATGCTTGATGAAGGCAGAACGTATGTTTGAGCCTCAGGGTGAACCAATCATCATGTCCAGGTAAAGAAAAAAAAAAGAAAAAAAGAAGCTACTGACACTTCTTTGTCTGTGTACGTAGGTTGTCATTTTTGCTTCTTGCGCTTATGTTTGAGGTGTGTTTTGCATGATTCTTTTTCTAATTCAGTGGCTTCATATGGAACTTATTAATATTATAGCCACCGAAAATCTGCAATCTTTGTGTATGGGAAAAAGATTTAAATTTTGGCTTTCTTGACATTGTAGACTGAAAAAGTTCTTTGACGGATTAAAATCATGGTTTTGCATTTTTATGTTTGTATAATTAAGCTACTAATTATTCTGCTGCAAGTTTGGGAATGGCAGGGTATCTCTTTACTTCCGTAGTTACAAACGTTTGAACTTTTAAATAGCAACTTCTCTCTTATGTTGAGATTTAAGCTTTCATCAACTTTGTCACTTGGAATTGGTCCAAGTTTGCAGATGCTCGCATATAAATACTTGCAGTGTTTTAATGGATTTGGAAGCTCTATGGATTACTGCTTAGCTTTTTGGTTTCTGAATTTACTGACTAAATGGTATGTAAATTCACTAAATTCAGTTGTATTGCATGCAATGGTCTTTGCACAGAGAAGGGTTTGATTTGGGTATAGTTTGCAAACAGAGAAGCAGACCAACTCCCTTTTTTCACCCAAAAAAGAAAGAAGATTATGGTCTTGGAGCCCTTGAACTTCAGTTCAATAATGAAAACAATACAAAGCAACCAAGTCATCATGGTGTTTCCTTGGACTTGAGCTTTGCGAATCAATCTTTTGGGACTTTTCAGTTTGAAGAAGTCATTAACTTACATTTCCTATTTAATAGATCATATACTGTTTAGTAGTATTTTTTCACAGGCATCATGTTCGTTACATCAAATGTTAAATTCCATTGGTTCGATTAGACGATTAATTTCACTGATGTAAATGTATAATATAAATCAAGAAAAAATAATCTAATTAGCAATGTTGACTGTGGATTTATAGATATTTGCTATTCAATATTCCAACGAATAAATAGATATGTGAACATAAAATTGTGGTTTAAGTGGTTGACTATAGCAGGAATTTTCAGTTATGCTGATGGAAATGAGAAGTTGCACTTCTTTTATAATTTCAAACCACTTTGGGTCTAAATTCTTATACAAACAAGTCTTTTTTTTCTTGGTCGAATACAACGAGCCTTCTTCCTACAAAAATGTATAACTTACCTCTTAAATTATGTTTTTATTGTTATTTTACTAAAAGAAAATTTAATTTCATAAAGCAATGCCAAAGATAAAAAAAATAAATAATGATAGGTAACTCACCTAAATAACTCACCTTATCATCTCACATTACAGGGCATCTACTGTTTGGGCAATGTATTTGTTATTTAAATCTAAACAAGTTAAATTAAAATATTATTATATTTCATATTAATATTCAGCCTACTTATTATAATTTGTTCAGTTATAATTTTACCCTAAAGGGTTTACTTTTTTAGGGGTTAGGGTCTATTTATTTTAAAATTTTAGATAATATAAGTATTCAATAAGTAAATAAATCTAACAAAAAAATATTAAATTAACTTATTAGATTTTATCTAATAATTACTTAACTTACTAAATTTCATCCAATGATTAAATCCAATGTATGGTGAGATAGAAAAGTGAGATAAATTAGGTGAGATATATATCATCGCTGAAAAAAAAAAATCTGAAAAGAGCCGCCCGGTCCGTGGCCGGGCCAAGCATCTAGTTCTAACTTTATTTATTAAGTTTTGAAGGTTTCATTTTACCTAAACTCAGGCCTTTTTTGGGGGGTCTTTGTTCGTCCTCTTAATTTAAATGGTCGACGTCCTTTTATCGGCCACATTCCTACATATATATTCTCCAATACATTAGCCATATTGTAACAGTTTTGCAGCGATTCAGCAGCATCAAACAATATTTCTAATTCTCTTGTTTGATTATATATAGTCATATTATTGCTAACAATAGACACTTTACAAAAAACAAATACGACTTTTAATTTGGGATTAAAAAAAAGAATTATTGTCTTATACTAGTTCATTGCGGAAGTATTCATTTGTGTGTCTCCCTCCACTGGTGTGGTGCAAATTCGCAAAACTAAAAAGAGATATCTGTTTCCATAGTCGCCCCTTTTATATTCAACCTCTATTGAGATCCTTTCACTTACTCTATAATGTACGTATATATCTCTAAGCCTCTTGAACAGAGCTATACACAATCGGAATGGAGGCTTTAGCCTACTATGGGTTGTTGATGAAATGAAATTTCAACAGTAGCTCTGCATATGCTGGATGAATTTATGGTAGAAAACATATAGATCGGGGAAGCAAAATTGTGGCGTTGATTAAGGTAAAGTGGTTGTTTGTTGGCTGAAAATCAATTTGGCATCAGATAGAATTTTTTGGGACACTTTTTCTAATGGAGTATTGACCATTAGTTACTCCTACAGTACCATACCTTAGTTACTCTTCGCATCTGCTCCATGTTACATTTTTCAAATATTTTGTCTTAGACCAGACCAAAATTCAAATAACTCCATGATTAAATTTACATTAACTGATTTCTTATTATGGCTACTGGGAAACATTAACATATATGGCCTTATAGACAACGTTTGTATTTAAGAAATAATAGCAATATCTATATCAAAATTTGCGCAACAGCGGTCATTCCTTTAAAAATCTTGATTATGCAATATTGTGTTTGAGGCAATTGTACTTCCTACAAAGTGTGTTAAAACTACCTGCGAAGGATTCACAAGATCTATATGTGACATGTTCACTCAGTAACACGCTCCCTATGAAATTGAAAATGGACGATTATTTTCGGAACGGAAAGGAATATATAGAAATTGTAATAGTCCTCTACGAATTACAGTATTTAATCATGAAATAAATATTGCATGGAACTGGAGAAATGTTTCAGAGAAACTTAGAAATTACATTTTGTTAGATTTGTTTGTGGGTTAAGGCCCGGAATAAGAACTCATCCTATGTGTTACTTGGAGGAAATTTAGGGACCCTTGATAACTGGGATCGTGGCAAATGGAAAATACACACTAGGTCTTCGTAATTCTCTTGAGATTTTCCAATCAAGCATGCCATTCTCAACATGTTTGTGTGCGACGTCAATGAGCCATTTCGTCTCTGTTTGGATGGATTGAATTGGACCCAAGAATCGGAATTAGATTGTGTTTGGCTGCTAAAATTAAAGTTTCCATAATTAGAATTATAATTCAAGATGGGGCTCAATTCTTTATTTTCAATTCTTTTGTAGGAGCAAATAATTGCAATTCAAATTCCATAGGTTTAAGGAAAACTTGCGGGTCATTATAGGGTCAAATGCGGGTTATAAAGGAAACGGGTGAAAATGATTAAAAATAGAATAAGTTTGGAGAGTATGTGTTACACGTAAAAAAAAAAAAAAGTGGAGTCCTCAAAGTATCAAGTACTCCCATTTCCGGCTCCACACAATTATTTTTTCTTTTCTTCTTTTTTTTTAAAAGCACTTTTTGCCTAAATTAATTTTCTTCATTCATCATTTTAATTGCAAGTAATCAAATAACTGTGTCTATTAAGGTGTGTTTTTTTTTGAATGTAAAAAAGGTTTAACTAATATGTATCTTCTATATCCAAAAATTGCCAAACTTTTTAAAAAATATTGTATATAAATAACATTACACCATAAATTAAGTAAAGTTTTCATTAGTAAACATGCAATTATTTAATGATGCTAAATTGTATTTTTTTTCAAACATCCAAACGAAGAATTTGGTATTACAATCTCATTTTCAATTAATTATTTTGATGTTCTAAACAAAATAATTTAAGATTGGATTGTAACTTTAATTTCTCATTTGTAATGTTTTATGATCTTAATACTTTGCTACCAAAGATAAAGTAATAGTTGTTACAAAATCAAATTTATTTTTTCATCTTATATATACACATAATAAGATGTTGTATATATATATATATATATATATATATATAATAAATTAAAGATTCTATATGACAAGTTAGGTGAATTATTTTTTTTTCTTTGTTGAAGAAAAATCTATATTATATGACTTAAATAATGACAAACACATTCTATTTTGAGTGAGAATATCAATTATCATATCAATAAGAAACTAAAGTTATTTTTCTATTTTTTAAAATGAATTAGATTGTATTAGCTAAATAATAAGAAACTAATCCAATTCTGAAATATCTAAACTTTTATGCATCCAAACGTAAGAATTGGTATTAAAAACTTAATTCTAGCTAATTATCAAGGTCTTCCAAACAAAGGAATTATGATTGAATTACAATCTAAATATCTCATTTTCAATTTAATGGTATTGCAATTCGAATTCAATTACAATTCAATCTTACCAAACGGAGCATAAAGGTATTTAAACTTTCAAATTATTGAAAGAAACAATTTCATACAATTTTAACGTCATAAAAAACAATATATCTATATTAAACCAACTCTGATTTATTTTCTGTAATTTGTGCCTTTCTCCTGGGGACATGATACAGCTTGTGCTTCAACCAAACGAGGTTTAAAACCTTAAGAAGTTTCGGGTAACAACAATTCTTTGCCTGTTTGGTAACATTTTGACATCCCCAATTTGTTTCGTGATCTATTGAATTAGGATACTGACGAAGCATGGATTTGTACGGTGCTTAGGACGGGCGGCGATGATGACCTAGGCAGAGCATCGGGTGTCTCCCGAGAGTAGGCTCTCCGATGCTTAAGTTAATAAAGGAATAAAGAGAGTAGAGAGAGAGGGATGTGTATTGTGTGTAGAAGGTGTAAAATATAGGTAGAAGATATGAATTATGGGAGAAGCACCACCTCTTTATATAGAGGTGGTGTTACCTGTTTCCTGAAACCTAGTCGGATTAGGTTTAGGCGGTGACTTAATCTCCAAGTAATCTAATCCTAGGCCCAATAGCCTAGGGTTAATTTATGACTAGTCAAGGTACTCAACAAACTCACCCAAGAAAAGATTTCAATAAAGACTGCACAAGGTTCTTCTCAACTTGTACTGAGGCAGCAAGGAACTCGAGAGAACTTATGCAATGGAAGCCATCCGACCTCCAAATCAAGCACCGAACTTAGTTGGGACAGATTCGACACCGATGTATATTCTTTAACGTAAGGATTTGTGTTGCAGCTAATTCCATTAGATCTGCCGTAGCCTCCATCCCACGATGGGAACCGGCAATGTAGCTGTAATGGAGTCCCTTCCTTTTTTTGCCGATTGAACCAATTGAAGTTGGCGAACAATGAGACTCGTATGGGTTATTGATGGATTTAGAATGAAGGAGAGAGATTTGGAGGATTAAAAAGGTTGTGTAAGTTTGAGAGTCCTAGATGACTACGTTTTGAATGAATATACTGAAGGGCAGAACCAGTTAATGTAGGTAGTTGTTTGTTGGAAAAAAAAAATGATTGATCATCTGATTAATTGGGCAATATTAACTCCCATGTACTACTTAGATGTGGGTGGCTTGTTTTCTTATCTTACTTTTAATCTATTTTGTACTAACCATTTTCACATATTAATTAAAATATTAAATAATTACTACCTCTGTTTTTTTATATGTATGATCCAAATAATTTCTTTTTTAAACAATAGTTTCCTCTTCAACGGCACCCAAATCGGCAGGATCATTGCATCGCAGCTGGTTGATATAAAAGGCAGAACGTTGGGCGATCTTAAGCCCTAGCGAAGGGCCAGCTGTGGACCCTTGGTTTTTGCCAATCCAGGAATTTTGGTAGCGCTGAATCTCATCACCAAAGCAAGGCTTCCAATGAAAATACTGTTGATGTTCATTATAGAGAATACCCCGGTGACGCCGTTCCATCGGCAGAAGAGAAGGAGCTACGTCAATCTTCAAACCATGGCGGCGTGGCAACTGAAGGACTCCATAATCTCCAAATCGGTTATCATCGGAATAACACTTCTGCAGCATTGTTGTTGCTTTTTGTTACTAATGTAACCCTTGTGGCGCCGTGGTTGAACCTTCTCGGTCGCATGCTTCTTCCTCCAAAGCTGTGGCTGCTGATCATCAAGAAGATGTGATCGACGGTGGTACGATGCATTCGTCTTGACAACACACTTCTTCAGGTGGTACAGTTGATGGATCAACTGATCCAAGACCCTAAATTACCGTTGATGGCTCAACATATCCAAGACGCTTAGTTTCATATTCAATTAATATGAAATTACCGTTAATGTCTCTGATACCAACTGATGCAGCGGCGGAAGCCTACCCGTCATAAATCGATTGATTCTACAAATAACCGAAAATACGACCTTCTTAAATCTCGTTGATTATGAGATTACCCAGAATTGGGGACCCAAGTTCAACACCTTGGCATTTTCTGAGATGAACTCTCAACTTTTATAAAATCAACAACTAACTTACATGGAAGCGGCTAAAAGCCTTTAAATAAGAAAGACCATAAATTAAACCCTAATCCATGGTAATTTAAAATGACAAAAATAACTGTAATTAATTATAAAATGATATCAAATAAATTCTAAACCTACGCCTCATCATCAGGCCCTAATCGAGACCCCGAATCTATTATCATCAACTCATTCCAGCAACAATTATATATGTTCGTTTGATATAACAAGAAACTCGAGAGAGCTTAATTAGTTCATAGATGTGGCGACTCCGAACATAGGTTTGAGTTGTAGTGGAGTACTTTATCCGATCTGCAAACGGTGAAGCCTACTTGAGTTCCTTCACTTGCTATATATATATGTGTGTGTGTGTGTGTGTGTGTGTGTGTGTGTACATTTAGTTTTATCCTGTTGAAGGACCTGTTGAAGGATCTGTGGCCTGCCGGAACCCTCTCAAGGCAGCCTTAGTTCCTGGCGGAGTTACTGTTCATGATCTAAGCAGATAGATGAAGAAGGAGAAGTTGGTTAAAGTGGCTGGGTAAAAAAAAATTTTCAAGCAGAAACGGTAGAGGAAATAATGGGGAGTTTAGGAGGGCTGATCTGCTGGGGTAGGGTTATATATGGGAGACTTTATATACACACGTCTTTCAACGTGAACCTTCTGTTTTTCATTTTTTACTACGTTTATACATTATTTTCAACATCTTCTTGGCTTCTTCAATTGAATTATATTAATAGAGGCGCACTAGAACATCAATTAACATAAAAATTTGAAATATATTTTTATGCTTGCTGTCAATTGAATTGTACGGCCTATAGTCCAAAATCCACAAGAATTTAATTTGTCCTATGTGACAAACGCTATGGTTTAGTTGCATGTTGGCGCGCAGGAAATTTAATAGGCATCAGACAGAATTCATTGGACATCATTGACTCCGATAGTAGTTCCTCAACTACAAATCAGTTCTATGTCAAAATTTTCAATAAATTAATTAACTCAGTCCATTTTATTTTTTTATGACCTTCCTCTATTTCTCTATCTTTTGCATTCTCCCCCACCAAGATATTCCTATGAAAAGATAGGTTTCCCATCTTTGAATTGTATTTTGAAGATAAATTCAAATGTATGCGCAAAACTGTTTGTTTTTTATATCACCTTTATAGCACTATATCGCCAATTAACAACACTGATAGCAGCTCCATGAGACCAGCAAAGACATAGTGGCCATTCTGATCAGAAAATGGGAACATCTCAGATGTCCACTCCCGTTGCCGGACGACAAAATCATTGCGGATTGTGCACCAAAAAATCAATTATGTTTCATTAATACGACCTAACGAATTTTTTATTTACGATTTTTTTACTTTAAAAAAATGCTATTGATTCGCAATATTTTATGATAGAATATTTTGATAGTTTATAAGTTTTACAAAATTCTATGTAACTTCCTTTCAACGTTGCATATCTGAATAGTTGACAACTTATAAATGCAATACCAAAAGGAAAAAAAAAAATTGCTAATAAATGTGAAATAAAATGTGTCTCTAAGTATTAGAGAATAGACATATTCTAGAAGATAAAGACATCTTATGACTGATAGAAACTTTTCTATATTGATAATATGGTATTTACGTCGGAAAGAACAAATTATAGCTTTCTTTCATTTGTTAACTGAACTACTGCGCTTCTTAAACATAATGAAATGTCATGGCCGGGAATAATGATTTTAAGAATGGATAAGAACCATTGTTTGATAAATTAACGATGATCATCGTCATTTCACAACAATTAACTTTTTTACCCAAGAAAAAAGAAAAAAAAAACTGTGCAATCTTAAGTTCAATTTTCAGCCATGTATAGCATCTCACACCGGACGCCTGACGCCGTAACTCTAAATATACGTATTCAAGCTTCTTGAGTCACGTTCCTCTACATATATGCCGCTTGAACCGAAATCAAACACAATTGAAGCTGGCAAAAACACAAAACTATTATCGGTTATTGATGAATAAATAGAGGAGCTGAACCAGACGTTTAATGTGGGTAGTTGTGTACGTGTTGCTTGAAAATTGGTTGATAGTAACTCCAGCATGGTGCTTCCCATCTCAAATCTGAACCATGTCAGAATTTTTAATCAGGGTGGTTTGTTTTCTTGTTTTCTTTTTTAATCTCTTTAGTACAAACCTTTTTCACAAATAAATTAAGGCCCTAAAATCTATCGAACTAATAAAACACCAACCAACAATGAGTGCGTCCGCTCCGTCTTTCTAAGGATCATAACCTAAAGTCTAATGATTATAACCACTATGAATTTCCCAATTTAATTTTTTACTGTAACCATTAAAACGCACAAGTCAAGTGTTACGTTTGTTATTATAGTTAAAAAGGAGGGTTAAATTACTTTAATTGTTGGGATCATAAATTCCCCAAAAAAAAAAAGAGTGCGAAATTAGCAAATCAAGTGTTACGTTTGTTATTATAGTTTTTTTTGTTTTCGTTTTTTTTTTTTTGTAATCCAACCAGGTAAGTACCTGGAAAATTTATTAATAGAACAAAAACTTCTCGGGGCAGTGCTTAAGACTTGCCCCGTACAAAGAGAAACCGTTATATAATGACGTCGATTTAAAAACTAGTAAATTATATCGTAAAAAAAGACTAGCCGGTAATATACTTGTCTCCGTCAGAAACATTAGTACAGTGACACGCTAGAGTACAGTAATCATTGTCTCCGTCACCGTGATTCGCATCTTTCGGATCACCATTCATGGACTGCCGCATTTGGTGGCTATATTTTAGAATCCCAAACAGAGCATTTGGAATCGCTACCTCCAAGCTGTCACTAGCATAAATGTCGGAAGTCGACAATTCAAAACTAACTAACCAATAATTCGATATAAATCATTTGTCGACCAAAGTAACCAGTTTCCTAGAAACTGGTTTTCTTTTTTTTTTTGAAAGTGCTGGGGAATCAGTTTTGTATGAGTGAGCCAGAGAACCAGCTTTTGTGTACGTAGGAGGTTAACTAGGTTGAGGAAGGAAAACCTAATTTTGGGAATTGTTCTGGTGAACCAGATTGAGACAGTTGGCCGGGAATCCGGCTTTAACAACAAGAAAAAAGCACAGAAAATTAACAACAAAATCAAGAAAAAAGAAAACAAATACAAGGTGGATTCCTTCAGGATGGGCGCATATCGGGTTACTTGGACGTTGATGGCTGCCCAGAGAAAACCAGACGGCGGTCGCGGCTGGTTTCAGATCTGAATCCAGATCTGTAGTTCTAATCAGAACTGGTGACGCCGCCGTTGATTTAGTCTGGTTGTGACCGGATCTCAGCGTCTGGATTGGTCCGTGCACCTGTAGATTTGGCTGCTGGCGCGTCATGAGTGATTGGCGTACCTGACCACTAGATTCAGATATGAGGGATCTGCACTGTCAACACAGCGGGAGGCTCCGGTGATCAAGATGATGTTGGCAGTGACATATTTGTCAGCGGCAACAAAGGACGGAATCACCAGATATATTTTACAAAAGAAAGGGAGAAGAAAAAAAAAATTGAAGAGGATGGCTCCTTCGGCCACCATCACAGTAGCGTAATCTGACGAGGGAAGGTTTTTAGAGGGAAGATTTCACCTTGGATGCTTTTTTAATTGAAATAAAATTATTAAAAACATTTATAGTTAAATGTAGTTTTCCATCTTCCAATCATGTGATAAAAATATATACTCCAACGAATTTTTTTTCTCCTTTCTTCATTTTTGATAAAATTAAATGGGATAGTATCATGTGATAAAAATATATACTACAACTTGTTTTTTTTTCTCCATTTTTGTTTTTGATAAAATTAAATGCGATCGCTACTAGAAAACACCCCATATTAAGACACTTAAAGTTAAGACATAATATTTATCTGTCACAAGAGATGAGCAATTGAGACATTACTTTATTACTACATATAAGAAAATTTTGTTAAGACATTTTACAAAATATGCCACAATAGAATATCATGTTAAGACACTTGTCAAAATTTATAAGTTAATTAACTATTAGATAAATTGTATCTCTAATATTTATCAAGAAAATAGAAAACTATTATATAATAATTCATTTGTGAATCATAAATAATTTACGTTATTAAAATCTGAAAGCCCATGAAAACAAAATGAAAAATTGCTTGAACAAAAAGCCCACGAAACAAGTTTTCTTCAATTTTTGCCGTAATTTTTTAAAATCACAAATTCACATGTATGCTAAACATATATGCGCAAATGTGTATAATTGTTTGAAATAAACATTCAAACTTGAAGCAAATTAATTATAATGCAAACAAATTGTAAGGATTTTATGATTAGTAAAGGTTAACGTAAACTTAAATGTACAATATTTTGTTTTTTTTTTCAAAAAAAAAATTGAATATTTGGGAATAAAAGTTGAGGCTTAAAAATCAATTTTACGGAGGAAATTTATTTTGATCAGATTAAGAGAGGGGGGAGCATCCCACCTTAATCAAAGCACACTACATAAAAAAAATAGAAGAAAAAGAAAAAAGAAAAAAGAAACACCATATGTTCAAGCAATATTTTTATTGCTTTGGGGATATGCCAAATTTTGCCATCTATACCAACGACAACCCTCCTTACCCCTCTGTTCCTCCTCTTCACCAATACCTAACGATACTATCATCATTCTCTTCAGCAATCGGTGGAATGGACCTTGGCAGAAGATAACCAACGAAGTAATGGTTGCGGGAGTGGTGATTAAAGGCTCGCATCAGGGAGTTTCAAGTAAGATTAAGGTCGCCTTACTTTTTGTTTTTCTTGTTCGAAATAAAAGACCTGGGTAGAATTTGTTCCATATATAGTGTTAAAATCTATGATTATCTACTAGTATTTGATTATTCGGGTCCATTCGATTTCGTCTTGAGATTGGATTTTATTTTATTGCCATATGGTTCTCCTTTTCAGTGATAAACAATAGGCTGATCAGAGAATCAGAATTCTGCGGCGGACGTCAGCGGCCAGTTCGACGAGGACAACAAACCCGAATGCTATTGCGTAGGTCGGCGGTAAGACTATGAGAGACTAAACTCATCATACTTTATGAAAATGACGAGGTTATTGTTTAGGGTGCGTATTTGCTGTCAGACTCAGATGTCACAAAGAATGTACTTTGTAGTTATTCACAACTGAACAGTTTAAACAGGTTGCCCCGCAATCCGCATAAGAAGATGAATTGTAAATTTTCTTTCTTCTGTCTGGGTCAATATAATTTATGCTGGTAAATCTTTTCCTATTATTTCCAAGGAATCTAAGCCAAAACTTTGGTGTTGACTATTGTCAAAAGTTATAGAAACAAAAGAACTATCTGATTGACTTTGATACAGAAATAAGATCATGTATCCTTGATGTGCCTATTATTAGCACTTATATGCAAAATACTTACAGGTTTTCATTGGGAAATTCAAAACATATCAAATGGTTTCTTGATGTTTGAGGTTGATGTGTTGTTGTACAATTAGAGGGTGTTGTATGTTTTACAATATCATCATCTAATCTTGTATGTTGTCTTCCATAATTTTTTTGATACTTTGATGTCAAGCTACGGTGCATCCCAATAAACCATATATGCATATGGTTCTATTTAAAAGAAACTTTTCTCTAGTTGTTTCTGGATTGTAGTCTGAGTATCAGATTGCTTGCTTTTGACATGATGTAGTTATCTCATTTTTTGTAGGGAATATGCAGAGCTTCTTATTTCAATGATATTAGCGAAGAAGGTGTGTAAGTTTAATATTGGGATTTTTCTATTTATTTCAATTATATTTTGGCATCTGTAAAGGGATAATCATCTGTAAAGGGATGTTATTCATTGGGTCAGCAATTATTATTAATTTTCTAATTTCATAATCCCAAATTTTCATCATCTATATACATTTATTCATTAATTCATTGAACAGTTATTCATTAAGTTTGTGATACATCTGATACGTTGATATTAAGAAATACACTAAAAAAAATCATGACATCTGACAATTTATTCATGGAATTTGAAAACATATTGTAGCATGAGCGAAGAATATCAAACAGAATCTGAAAGAAGCATGAGCGAAGAACAACAATCAGAAGCCGAAAGAAGCAGGATATCTGAATCTGCAAAAAGACCAAACCACAATAAGTGTAGACATTGATATAGAGGGTTATTCAGCAGTTTCGTAAACTAGTATTATTTTTTTGGTAAATTAGTAGATCTTTGTATTATTCATCAGTTTGGTAAAATTATTCATTGTTGAAATTGACGTATTCATCAGTTTAGTATAATTAATCATTGTTGTGTATCATCTACCTCATGAATTTTTTACTCCTTGTTTGCTACATGCAAATTGTTTCTAATATACAACACCAGATTTGGACATTTTCCAATCATTGAACCTTTTTATTGAAAAACAATGCGCTAGAATTATAAGCAGCAAAAGTCTCTTCCTCAGAGTTGAAACATCGTCCAATTATTCATCAATGAGAACTCGTTATTCATTAATTCACGAAAGATATTCATCATAAAAACGTAATAAGATAATATACCATCGGTCAGAAAACAACAATGAAATTCATGTTCATCATTAACCATATAATACGCATTACCTTACGCATGTATATTCATCAATAAAACAAAGACATTCTACATCAATTATCTTTCAATAATTGCATAACATTATTCATTGTCTAAACGTTGGTTATTCATTACTAGAAAAACACACATTGATTCTCCATATTCATAAGTCTCAATGATTAACCATAGTCAATTTTACTAAAATAAAATCCATCGTTATAAAAAAATTATCTCACAACAAAATAATATAAAAGCTAACATGATAACCAAAAAAAAAAGGTTTAAAATTAAATGTGCGTAAAAAAAAGGGATAAGATCAAGGAGTTAAATGCCAAAAAAAAAGGTATAAAATTATGGGGATTAAATGCCAAAAAAATGGGGATAAATTTCGATGATTAAATGCGCCTGTGAGAACTAAAAATCCGGACTAAAATGAACACTTTTTTCTCCTAAGTTTGTGATACACGCACTGCCTGAGTACAACTTGCAAGGTGTACCTAGGATCTTAATATTATTGGCCATAACGTGACTTGTACAGAAGCAGGAAATGTATATATGTATAGTTAATTCGATCGTAGTACAATTAGTGTGCTTGAGGTAGTTGTACAAAATGCATATAGAGTTGTACATGTAATAGTATAATTACTAGTTAGTCATGTAAATGAGCGTAGTTATGACGCCAATGATTAGTATAAATATGGTTTGTACCGACACATTATCTTTAGATTTTACTCATAAATTGAAAATCCTTTTCCAAGAAATACTTAGTTGTTAACCGACCTTTCTTCAACTTCTTCTTCTTTATGCTTTCTCCCATGGCGGATCTTAGATTTTTCAGTGTCCTTTGCAATTGCGGATAACAAAAACAGAAGTAGTGGTCAGTTATGAAACGCGTTATCTCTATCAGGGATGCATGGATTGCACTGGTGGTAGACAAATCTCTTCGACTCAGCTTCTTCCAATGTAGCAAGAAACTCGAGATAGCTTGCGTTATGAACGCCAATCCTCCGGCTCTGATTCGAGATCCCTTCATAGCTAGGCTGAATCGTAGTTGATTCCATGAGATCGGTACGTAATAGCATTGATGTTGAGGATCAAATGACTAATATGACAGCGTAAAATATTCAAATCTCTCTTTTGAGTCCCTCCCCTTAACTTGTATATCTATAATCTCTTGAAACGAGAGAATTCAGAAGCCCTTTCTGGGTTATTATATAAATCGGTTCTACTATCAATTTCACTATGGTGCATGAATGAATATAGGTCGAAATACTGCTATATATGGAGGGAAGAAGAAATAACGTGGGGCGGTTGGGGGGTGTTTAAATTTACTGAGCGTCAGAAAAAATTTATTGAACAAATTAATTCATGGTACAATGTACTTCAGTAAGTTGTTTCACATGTGTTCCATCTCAGAATTTTCAATGCGGGTGGTTGGATTCTTTCTGTGGGAGGCTTATCGCTATACAAGAGTCCAATTAATAATCCGATTTATTTTTTCTTTTTCTTTTTCTTCTGGTTGAAATGATAATTATTTAAAAGTAGATCATCAGTTAGATCAATGGGTTGAAAAAAACAGAAATGTACCTTTAAATTATTGTATTCGAGCTTAACTGTTACAACTATTTATAATGCGACTTCTTCAACCGAAAACTACAACTTTTAAAACTGATCTGACCAATTTGTAGCATTACGAGATTCATTTCTATTTAGAAAATATGATTTTCACCAACAAATGTTCTTAGATACAGTCTATAAATTTACAATTGCATATTCATATTTCTTACTTTCCTTTCCGTCGAAAGCTTCCAAGTTTTTAAAAACCCTGAAAATTATGACGAAGCACAGTACTAGTCAGAAATTGAGGTGTAGCGTAGAAGACTGTATCCCCGACGGGTCCGATATAATAATTCAATAAGTTGGTTTTACTTGAAAGCTTGAGTTAGAAATGAAAATATATATATATATATATATATATATATATGTGTGTATATATTAAAAAGACGCCACTTGATAAATTGACGAATTAATTATAGTTGGGAAAAAAAGTACCAATCATTGCTTACAACATTATTTTGTACTTTATCATACCTACAGTATTTGTATTTCCAAAACACACGCGAAAGTTAAAAAAAAAAAAAAAGCAATTAGCCAAGGCACAATCTCATATATATATATATATATTCAAAATCTAAAATTTAATACATCACCAAGAAGCCAAAAAATCTCTATAAACAAGTGGAATTTTTTATTTCAATAGAATACAAGTAAGAGAATACATATGTATCTCAAACCATGTTTGCATTATCAACTATGGGCTATTGTGGTGTAGCTGCCGCAGTGGACTTAAAGGAGATAGAAGACTCAGTGCATCCGCAGTTACGGGAAGCGATTAGGCCTCCTACCCCTTTTGGTTTGCATATTTTTTTTAACAAATTCACCGGCCCCATCAACGATGTCCTTCTTTGAATATAGCAAGAAACTCGAGAGAGCTTAGTCCATAGAAACTTCATATTCAGGATCCATTCATGCCAGTGGCGATTCTGAATATGGAGTTGAGTTGTAACTGAGTCCTTTAGATCTGCAACATAGCATCTTTGCGCATAGCGGAGCATTTTTGGGCCCCGTCGCTTTTATATATATATTTGCTTTTGAAGGATCCCTCGCCTGCGGGGATTGCAGCTCAAGACCTAAGCAGACTAACAAAAGAAGGAGAAGCTGCTTAAAGTGGATTGGAGGAGAAAAAAATTTTCAAACCGAAGAAATAGAGAAAATGTAGAGTTTTTTAAGAAAGGCTCATTTCCTGGCTTGGGTTAAGAAAAGAGAGAGTCTTTGTGTACACCTGTTTTAAAGTGCACAATTTCTTTTTCATTATCTGAATGTTACTATTAACCATAACAAGTTGAAATATTATGTTTTGCTGTCAATTGAATTGTACGGTCAATGATCCAAATTTTACAAGAATTGAATTTATCCCAAGCGTACGTAACAAACTCTATGGTTAATTTATTCAAGGGAAGGTATGTGGTAATTGGGGGGTAGTTGTTTGTTGGCTAGAAATTTATTAGGCATCACAAAATTCATTGAACTTTATTAACTTCTATAGTACTTCACCAATTTCTGTTTTTGTTGAATATTGGACCGGTACCAACAGATTGTGTATAAATACAAATATTTTAGGTCTGGTGCATGGTAATTGTTGAAAACATGTAGTTGCGTTCAATATCTGTTTTTGCCAAAACAAGTGTCGCAATGATACAGTATTTCACATATGGTTATGGTTCTTTAGAAATTAATTAGCACTAAGCAATTTGAAATCGAATAAGCAGTTTATCATGAATTCAGTCTCATAATGAGTTTTTTGTTTTTTTTTTTTTTAAATGACAGTCTCATAATGAGTTAGTTTCCAGTAATTATAGTAAATATATGTTCACGTGCACCATAAAATCAATTTTGTTTCATTAATAAGATGTAACTTTTTCTTTTTTTTTTTGTATTTACAATTATTTACTTAAAAAAAATGCTGTAGATCCCCAATATCTAATGGATGGAAATTTTGACGTTTTGTACGTTTACAAAATAAAAATTTAAATTTAGTTTTTGCATTACATGTCTGACTATTTGAAAACCTAGAAAAAAGAATGGCCATAGAGAAAAAAGCAGATGGCAAATAAAATTTGAAAATAAATTGTACGTCTCAATAGTTTCGAAAGTACTTTCTGAGTTTGAGTCGCAACATATAGAAAAATTATGAAGGGATAGAATTTTTATTCTTTTTGCATATAGCATAGTGTTCTGGGTAGGTTAGAGTAAATGATACTCCTTCTATTTCAGAACAATAGTTCGCAATGAGTTTTTAAATTTATACTTTTTTTAATACAAATCTCAAAACTCAATATAAGCTATTTTTTTAATAACATAGAGAGTAGCACTCTTGCAGCTCTTTCTTACTTTGTGGAACTATTCATGAACTTCTTAAACATAATGATTATGTCTACATGAAAACATTAGTATATAGCGCTACTTTAGAGCGTTTCTATTCAAGTAATATGACAAACTAATTATATCAAAATTTCCGCACACATCTGGTACATTTAATTAAAAATCATGATTACACAATATTAATGTTGATTCAACCTTAAAGTGTGTGTTTGTTTTTACTACACTAGGAAATCGATTCATAGTACTTGTGACTCAATAAAATAGAAATCTTAATATGGCAATCAAACTTCAGATAACATTTCTCTTGCGAAATATCTTCTCTACTACTAATTAGAGTTCTGTTTCAACTAGGATCTCTCGGCAAACAAAATTGCATTGAACCGGAGAAATGCTTCAGAGTTCAGACAAGCCTAGAATTTACATTTACATTTTGTCTGATTTGTTTGTGGTTGAAGCTAAGTATAAGTCATCCTCTATCTGTTAAATAAGTTGTATAAGTTTTAGAGTCTTGATCAATGTATATATTAGTCGAACAAATTATATCGAGATGAGCTGAATACCAGGCGTTTAACATAGGTGCTTGTTTGTTGCATGAAACTTGATTGAGCATTGACCAGGTCAAATTTATTTGGCAATATTAACATAGTTCCCTATCTGAACCATGTCAGAATTTTAAATGTCGCTGGTTTTGTTTTATTCATTGCCTTCTTTTTAGTCGCTTTTGTACTACTAACCTTTTTCTAAAAATTAGTTATCGGGTTAAAATACGATCTAGTATAAATTATAAAACATCATCTTGTTAAAGCACTAAAGACAAAGCATTCTGGTATCGATGATCCACCTGCGCTTGCGTTCTGGAATTGGGTTTTGGCAATATTTAAATTTTATATTTTGAATTTACATGGAATTGTATCTTGGCTAACTGCTTTTTGGCGCGTGAATATTTTTGGAATGTTAAAACTGTATACGTAGGTATGATGAAATACCAAATTCTGTCGTAAGCAATAATTGATACTTTTTTTCCCCACTTTAATTTAGCCCTCAATTTACCAATAATCTCATGGATACAAACATAGATCTAAGATTATACAATTATTGCGCTTAGAATGCTTTGTATAAAGAAGATCTAAGATTATATACAAGCACTAAAAATATTCTGGTATTGCTTGCATTCTGGTAACGCAAGGCTCTCAGCAACGTTAGAAGATCCACTTGCGCTTCAATTCCCATGCAATAAGTATACAAGCGAATCCAAATTGTTGTAACATTTCTACCCAATAAAAAAAAATGATGTAACATGATTCTAATGGAAAAAATACGGACCGTTATATAAGACATAAGAAATCAGACATACTTGAAGATGTGTTAGGCTTGAATTTAATTATCCGGCGCTATTTTGAATATTTGATGTATTTTTGTTTTCTTGGATAAATATCCGACAAATGGTGCTAAGTATTTCTCGTAACGGGCGCTCAATGTTAGTCACACGGATCAATTAATGAACTTAAACTTTTAAGCTTTAGTTTAGTTAGAATTCAACAAACTTATTGAATTTTATATTGGACCCTTTGGGGATATTGTCTTATAGTCCAAAGCTCAAGTTTGAGTAGTACTTCCTCCGTCCCATAATTATTGTCCAGTTTTACTAAAATGAAAGCTTTTATTTTCGGTCAAACTTAATTATATTTTACCTTAAACAACCGGATATACCCCTACATAAGTAATTGTTTAACCACTAAGATTTTATCGATAATATTTTTTTACTAATGACAAATGTGTAACTTGATCCATAAAAAGTCAAATTGGACAATAATTTTGGGACAAAATTTTTTGGGCAAAGTGGACAATAATTATGGGACGGAGGGAGTACTATACATGCTTTGTCATAAATTTCAGGGCCTTTAATTACTTGAAAGTTTTCAATGGAAACGAAAAGAAGAAATGTGAATATGATGTTGTAACTTTAAAGACTATAATTGAAGACGTTTGCTTGTAAAAAAAAGAAAAAACAAAAAAAAAAACTTACTTAGTGAATAAATGAAACTAGTCATGCTAGAAATTGGCCAAATTAGCTTTAAAAGTTGTAGTATACTAGTACTGGACGAAGAAGTCTCCTTATAAACAATTGAAACATTTGAGGTGGAATATAATTATTTAAAGGTAAATTTCTGTTGTTTCAACCCATTGATCGAACTGTGGATCCACTTTTAATTATCATTAAATTAATGGACTCTCGTATGACGTAAGCCTCCGTCAGAATGAAATAAACCAACCCTACCCACGTTAAAAATTCAGTGGTGGAACAGATGTGAACAAACTTACGGAAGTAGTACTCTAAATTAATTTGTTCCATAAATTTTTTCTGACGCTCAGTAAATTTCCAGCCAACATACAACAACCCACCCACGTTATTTCGTCTTCCCTCTACATATAGGATTATTTAGACCTATATTCATTCATCCACCGAAACCAAATTGATAGTAGAACTGCTTCACTTTGATCTCTATATAATAACCCAGAAAGGGCTCGTGAGTTCTCTCGTTTAAAGAGGTTATAGATATCAAGCTAAGGGAAGGGACATAAAAGAGATTGAACTAATATTTTACGGTGTCATAATAGTCACCTGACGCTCGAGATTGATGCTATTACGGATCTGATGGAATCAACTATGATTCAGCCTAGCAATGAAGGGATCTCGAACTGGAGCAAGCGGAATGGCTTTCAGGACTTAAGCTCTCTCGAGTTTCTTGCTACATTGAAAATAGCTGATTCATGGGGGTTTGTTTGACTCCAGTGTATGGGTCTATGCATCCCTGGTGGAGCTCAAGTGTTACATAACTGATCGCTACTTCTTGTTTTTGTTTTTGGCAATTGTAAGGGACCAATAATGGGATGTACAATGCACAGATCATGCTCAATACACTTACCCATATGTTGTGTTTAATGTAGTAGATCTATATAGTCTATTGGGGTGATACGAATATTGGTATATGAATTAAATTGTATCCTTGTATAGTGTAGGTTACACTTTTAACTGGTATGCTATTCTAAAGCTTGTCTTAGTTACGATGTTCGTTTATAACTACTGGTAAAGTATGCTAAAGTATTTTATACAAAAAAAAAAAATCAAGAAAAACTAGTCGTACTATTGAATTTTGATCACATGATTGGAAGATAGACATATAAAGTAGATTAACATTGTAACACTTATCAAAAAAAAGTTACAATTAATATTACATTTAAAACAAACACTTACGTTGACTCTCTCTCATACTGTGGGCGATTACACCCTCAGTGTGTGTTACCGCTTTGCTCTTCTCCGGCGAGAAATCGCCTTCGATGGCACGGAAGAGCAAGAAACAAGGAGAGGCGAGATCAAGTGCTGCTAAGGATCAACCGCATGAGGAGAAAAAACATCCAATGGGGGAATTCATGCCAATTTCTTCGAGCTCTATTGAGGTAACCAAATCCATATCTGCATTAAATACACTGTCCGAATCACATTTAATGCTGGAAAATCTATGTAAGCATCGTGTTATTGAAGTTGGAGAATGTTCTCATGTGCCTAAATCAGCTGAAATCATGAACGGGGATGAGTCAAGCAGAGAGAACGTCTGGAAATCCTTTGATGCACAAAAGCTAAAACCAGCTGATAGGAAACTTCAGCTCATTGAGCCTAATGTTGTGAAAGATCGCTGTATAGGGAGCATAACTAGTGAAGAAATTAAGAGTGAAGTGGATTATTGGAAATCTTCTGTCTTATGCTATGTTTTGGGAGCTAACCCTCCTTTTGCAGTCATTAATGGCTATATCAGGAGGAATTGGAGAAAAATCGGAGTTGATAAGGTCTTGCTGCTTTATAATGGGATGTATGTGGTTCGATTTAAATCAATCACCACTAAAGAAGAGTTACTGAAGCATGATATATATCACTTTGATGGACGGCCTTTTATAGTTAAAGATTGGAATGTAGAAGAAGAAGTTGATGTAGATGAGATCAGGAAAGTTCAAGTATGGATTCAGCTGCTAAAGCTGCCATTAAGATACTGGAATGCCACTTCACTAAGCAGAATTGCAAGTTTACTGGGAACTCCCTTGGAGATGGATGACATGACATCTCAAAAGCTGAGAACAAGTTATGCCAGAATACTTATTGAAGTTGAAATCAAAGATAAGCTGAAGGAAGTGGTATGGTATGAAAATGAGAAGGGTGAGCTTCAAGAGCAGTTGATCAAATACGAATGGAAGCCATTAAAATGCAATAACTGTAAAGGTTTTGGTCGTAAAGGAAAAGTATGTAGAGTTCCTGTGAAGAAAGACTGGAAACAGAAGCTAGATAACCAGTCACAGAACAACCAGCAATTGGATGCCAATAATCAGAAAGTGGTGCCAATGAGCAATACGAGTATCAAATTTAAGGAAGGAGTGAAAGAAGTACAGGAAACAACTGTAGCAGGTAGTGTTACTACAAAAGCAGGGAAGCAAGCTGCAAGAGAAGAACAGGCAGAAATGGTCAGGTCAACTGAGAAGGGAGTTCAAATTCTGAACATCAAAGGAATCAGGATAGATGAAGGAAGAATAGTAGACAGAAGTAAATCTGTGAATGAGATATGTTATCAGGATACTAGTCACCCTTCTAAAGGGCCTAGGAATCATGAATAACATCATATCAAGGAACAGAAGAGGGCTTAACAGTCCTCTGAAACATAGAAAAATTACCAATTTTCTCTATGTGAATAAAGTAGGAGTTGCAGGTTTTGTGGAAACAAAGCTAAATGAAGAAAGGGTTAGAGAGCTGATGTCCAAAAAATGGTCTCAGTATGATTATGCCAGTAATCATGGGAATAAAGAAAAAGGCAGAATACTGCTCATCTGGAAAAAAGAAGAATATCAAGTGCAAGTGGAAAAGATGGAGCAACAATTTATCCACTGTCTAATGCAAGAACAGAATAAAGAGTACTATATTACAGTGGTATATGCAGATCACACTATACAAGGCAGAGCTCAGCGGTGGCACAAACTGATAAATCTGTCTCAAGGAATGAGTAAAGCATGGATGATGATGGGGGATTATAACTGCATTCTGAATGCTGAGGGAAAACTTGGTGGAAGAGATGAGATTAGCCCAGATTCAGAACAGTTTAAAGACATGATAGAGAAATGTGAATTGTGGCAGATTGGTACATATGGTGGTGAATATACATGGACTAATAAGCAGATGGGAAAGATGAGGGCGCTAGCAAAGTTGGACAGAATCTTAGTAAATGATGAATGGCTGAATATGTTCCCAAAGAGCTATGCTAACATATTGCCAGCAGGAATATCTGACCATAACCCATTGGTGCTACAATGGGGTGAAGAAAGGCACACAGCAAAAAGATCATTAAAGTTCTTCAACATGTGGATGGACCACTCAGAATTTGAAGAAACCATCAAGAGAACCTGGCAGTTAGTAGCTAATAGAAGTAAACAATTCTGTCTGATGATCAAGCAGAAAAAGTTGAAACCTAAGCTCAAAGAACTAAACAGAAAGCATTATGAAAGCATTGATAAAAAGGAGTTGGAATGGAGACTAAAACTGGAAGAAATTCAGAAAAGTCTGATGGATGACCCTCAAAATGAAGAATTGCAAGCAGAAGAACAAAGTACTATCAAAATATATACAGATGTCAGCAAGGTAGCTTCCAGTTTTTGGAGTCAAAAGTTGAAAGAAAGGTGGATACAGGAGGGGGAGCTGAATACAAAATATTTCCATGCCAGCATTCAGCAAAGGCTCATCAGAAACAAAATAAGATCATTTATCAATAATCAAGGGGAGTTGGTAGAAGACTGGAAGGAAGTAGAGGAGCACTTTATCCAGTATTACATGAAATTGTTAGGAGCACAAATTGAGAGAACATCAGCAAGTATTGAAGTATTTAGTTCAGGGACTAAGCTGAATACATATCAGCAGAATCTCCTAACTGATTCATTCACACAAGCTAATGTTAAGTCTGCTATGTTTGAGATAGATCCTAACAAAAGCGCAGGTCCGGATGGCATCAGTAGTGGATTCTACAAAAAAATGTGGCATATAGTAGGGAAAGAAGTGACTGATGGTGTCCTGGAATTCTTCACAACAGGTTCCATGATAAAACAGACCAATGCCACCTTGATATCCTTAATTCCAAAAACTTATTCGCCTCAGAATGCAGCAGATTCAGGCCAATTTCCTGTTGTAATACAGTCTACAAGTGCATTTCAAAATGCTGTGTAAAAGGCTAAGTCTCGTTCTACCAGACTTAATAGATCTCAACCAAGGTGCTTTCATCTGGAATAGGCTCATCCTGCACAACATTCTGCTTGCACAGGAACTGATCAGGTTATACAGAAGGCAAAATGCAATCCCAAGCTGTGTAATGAAAGTAGATCTCCAGAAGGCCTTTGACTCTATACACTGGGATTTTATAGATGAAATGCTGAAAGAATATGGATTTCCAAACAAAGTCAGGCACTAGATAATGGAATGTGTGACAACCAGCACTTATTCACTGAACTTGAATGGTAGTACCACTGGATATTTCCAAGGGAAAAGGGGATTGAGGCAAGGTGATCCACTCTCACCATTGCTTTTTGTAATGGTAATGGAGTATCTAACCAGGCTATTGAAGCTAGCAGCTGAGAAACGGAACTTTAAATTCCATCCCTACAATGAAAAGCACAAGATTATATCTCTATGCTTTGCTGATGATTTGCTGATCTTTTGTGGAGCTGATGTTGAAACAGTTAGAAGGATAAAAGGAGTATTATCTCAATTTCAGGAAACCGCTGGGCTTTCAGTTAATCTAGCAATGTCCAATATATACTTTGGTGGGAAAACAGGTGAAATAGAAGAGGAGATAAAGCAGATCATTGGCTTTGAAGAAGCTAGTTTTTCAATAAAGTATCTTGGCTTGCCAATTTCTCCTACAGCATGGTCAAAAGTAGAGTGTCAAACACTGGTGGACAAGATTGCTGCAAGAATTAATTGCTGGAGTTCAAGATATCTCTCCTATGCGGGGAGAGCAGTATTAGTTAACTCAATTTTACTGAGTATCAACTCTTACTGGGCAAATATATTCCTTATCCCTCAAAATGTCATACAGCAGGTAGTCAGCAAATGCAGGAGATTCCTCTGGCGAACAAAAGAAAATGGTAAATGCTTGCCATTAGTTTCTTGGGATGATTTATGTTGCAGGAAAACAGAAGGAAGCCTGAACTTCAAGGAACCAAGATGCTGGAATATGGATTTACTAGGAAAATAACTATGGGATATATCTAAGAACAAAGAAAGCTTATGGGTGAAATGGATGCACAGCTTTTCTCTGAAAGGAAGGGATCTATGGAGCTTCAAATGTCCACATGACAGCTGTTGGCATATGAAAAAGCTGATGAGAATTAAGGAACTGCTGCACAATGGCATTGGTCAGGGCCAATGGCTAGGAAAAGGTGGCAAAACCTACACTGCACAGGGAGGTTATTACTGGATCAGGGGAGAAAAAAGTAAAAGCAAAGCAGCTAAGATTAACTGGAGTCAGTTTAGTATCCCTAAGCACAGCTTTATTAGCTGGTTAGCTTGGAACAAAAGACTGATCGCAGTAAAGAGGTTGTAGGAACTCCAAATACCAGTGGATCAGCAGGCCTGCAGTATCTGTGGGAAAGAGTTGGACAGTATAGATCATCTGTTCTTCAAATGTGATTATGCAAAGGATCTGTTGCAAGGTTGGAAGGCCTGGATGGGAATCAGGAATGGCATATCAGAGCTGAATATACACAGATGGCTGAAAATCTGGCAGGGAAATACACTGGACGGAAAGTATTGTTTGCTGGCATCAATGCTGTCATTTATAGTGTATGGATGGAAAGGAATGCACGCCGGTTTGGACAAAAAGAATTGAAGACAGAGGTGAGGTTGGAGGAGATAAAAAGGACTGTGAAATGGAGTATACAATCCAAATGCAAGGCAGTGAAAAGAAAGCATCAGAACTGGCTAGCTCACCTTGGAGTTCAAGTCACAAATTTTTGAAGATGTAATAGATAGGAAATTGTACAGTTTCAACTGTTAACAGAGAAGTAATACAAAGATTAACCATTTACCAAAAAAAAAAAAAAATACATTGTAACACTTGAGTCGTGCGTTTGAAAAGGGTCAAATTAATATACATAGCATGGCTAAGAGTGTCTGAGTGACTAATTAACAACCATCGAGTATCTCCAATCGACCAACATTTACTTTTAACAAAAAAAAATATTGTTGAAAACAGATATATTAATTTTAAGTTATACCTGCACACGAATTATGTCTTTGATTTAGAAATTAAACATGATGAACGCGATTCAGCATCTAATATTAATTTATTTATTTATTATTATTTTATGAATTTATTTTATTTTAATTTTTTGCATTTATAGGTTGGGGAAGAAATTTCAATCCAACTCAGCCATGGCAAGTTAAATACTTCGATGCCAATCTTTGATCACAGCATTATGCGAGACAATCAGATAGAATCTTTTCGATTCATTCAAAATTAATGGAAACGACAAAATACAATATCTAAACATGATCAAATCGATAATGGATTAAAACAAACCTACTTTTTTTTTTTATCGCAAGATAAGTGCATTGCGTGCACATAAAGCTCGTGTGCCTCAAATTAAGTAGAATTTCCTTCAGTTTATCTTCACCATGGTTCCCACTTCCAAACAGAGATAGCTCCAGTATTGCCCACTCATTTCAATGTAGCAAGAAACTCGAGAGAGCTTAAGTCTTCAACGCCATCGATCCAGCCTCAGATTCCAGATCGGTCTATGTCTGGGCTGAATCTGAGACTCATAAAAATACTATGGCTTCAAAAGCTGAGTTGTAGCAGATTCTATCAGCTAGATTTATAAATATCCAACCAATGTTTGAAGGATCGTGATCCTACGTAGGATCGAAATAGAGTCATAGGATCGGATCGTAAATGGGATCAATAGAATCAAAATAATAGGATCGTAAAATTAATTATACATGTTATATAATTAATTGCTTTGATTTGTAATTACAATTATCTTTAGATAAATAGAGTATTTAACATTTAAACTGAAAGAAATGTGTAAATTCAATTTTCTTATATGAATTTTTCATAACTTTTTAATAAAAACTCTTCTTTTACAGTTTTTCTTTTCATTTTATTAGAAAAAGTTTCTAAAATACATTTTTCTTAGCAATAAAAGTTTTCTCAAGGAATATTAGCCTCAATTGAACGTAAACCAAAAAAAATAAGAGAGAAAAAAATTCTCAATTAATTTTTTGTAAATGATGAAAAGTAAATTTAGACCTTATGATCCTGACCGATCATGTATGACCCTAACCGATCCTGACCGATTTCACTCCAATTCTACTGTAAAATTCGAGTTTGATCGATTCAAGATCGATTTAGGTACCTGAGATGGTAGGATCGGACCAGGATCGCGAGTTTGCAAATTATAATCTAATCACTATTGAGAGTACTCTTCCACTTACTCAGTATATACCTATTAATTTTTTAACCAAAATCACGCCCAATCGGAAATGGCAACAATACATGGAAACGAAAGTTTCATAGGTTTGAATGTACATATAGTGCGGAGGAAGAAAAAAACGTGGCATTAACGGGGGGAGGTTGTTCATTGGGTTGGCTTGAAATTAATTATGTATCAGACAAGCTTTATTGAACATTATTAACTCTTACCGTACAATCTACGTACTCGAGTAACTTCACAACTGTTTTATGCCAGATTTTACATATGTTTTTGTTGAGATACAAATATTGTTTTTTTGAGTGAAATTCAGGATTGGAGAGACACTAGAGAATGTGGAGAATCTTTAGATAGACTGTGCGAAAAATTCCAATTTCTGCATGATTAAATTGACAACTACTGATTTATGATTATATATATGATGATTATATGGCAGGGACATGTTATTAGAGAGCCATTACTGTGCATTTCATTTAGAATGATATTTGTGAAAAATCGTCTAAAGCGAAGAGTAACTTCAACTAATGAAGAAAAGATAGTGTACATACAGCAACTGAGAAATATATAATGATGAAATACATTAGTTTTTTACCCAGTTATTTAGTCTGAATTTGCAGGTCACATTAAGACATTAAATTGATGAAACCTTTTAATACGTGAAAATTTCGGATGCCTATTTTCTTTACGTTTAACTTGAACTATGATTTTTTTTTAAAAAAAAAAAAATCCTTAATGCCTTTGAAGAACAGTGAGATTTACGGCAAAAGAAAGACAATACAAGAATTCTTTACTAGAAGAGTAAAAACTTCAGTATTTACAAAGATATACTCCATTTGTCCTAAAAATAATGTTCCACATTAGGGTTTGAAATTTATACTATTTTTAGTATAGATTTAAAAATTCAATGTATATTACCACCCCGTCTCAAATAAATAGTCCACATTCAGTTTTCAAATTTGTATTAAAAATAGTACAAAACTCAAATTTAATGTGAACTTTTTTTTTTTAACAAAAGTAGCAATTTTTTTTTTTTGGGACAGAAGTATAGGCAGTACTAATTTATCTCATGAAACAAAATTGCATTGAACTGGTGCGTCCCTGTGAAATGACGTTTTGTTGGTTATGCTGTGGGGTAAGTCTCCAGATAACTGATCCTGTGAACTTGAAATTGTTACTCAAGCAAAATTTGTCAGTCATTCATATTTTTATTTCCCAATTTTTCAATCATTCTCAAAACATTTGTGCCCAAGGCTCTCAGCGAGCCAACTTTTTAAATGCACCATTCAAATACTTTGTGCGACTATTCCATCCAGAAAAAATAGTTTAATTTGATTTCAGAAATTATGATCAATAAATTAGATGGTTTAATTATTGAAATTATTGAGCTTGGTTTGGACTTTAGTTTTATTTTACATGTAATTTGAAATAAATTAAAATTTGAACAAAGTAACTAGTTGTAATTAGTCACTTCAGAACAACCTCGCCGACGAACTCACCACTAAGACTAGCGTCACCAGACCACTGGCTGCAGAAAACCTGTTGCCATTCTGATTAGAATACAGCCTTTTTTTGGCTCCTGATTTTGAAAACATAGTTTCCCTCTTCGGTGTTCTTTATATGCTTTAAATGTTCAAAAGAAATGACACTTATTGAACAACTTGTGTTCAACAAACATTTCAAATAGTATTTTGCACCTTAAAAATGCTTCTGAACAATCTATTTAAATATGTGCGAGACAAAATCAGATAAAATCCTTTCTATTTTTTTTTCATAAATAATCCTTTTTTTTGGAAGGAATTTTTTCAGCCACCCAAATTAGTACTTGAAGCCGCTAATTTTCAAGAAGTCCCATTTTACCTCTATCATTTTGTCCAAATCCAAACGAAGTAGAGAGAATGGGAGAGGGGGAGAGAGAGAGAACGGACAAATTATTAATTTTTATTTTAATGTTAGTTTATTCCCAGTATCATTACATGTTGAATACCTCGTACTTTAAATATTATTAACAATATTTATACTTTAGTACTTAAACTCTCGATTTTATATTTACTTGAAATTAAACAAGTAATTAATTTTTACTTGAAAATAAATTTAAGATTATTTGTTAAGTTAATTTATTTGAATTGATATTAAAATATAAATTTTTCTTTAATCATTATTTTAAAGATAATTTTTATTTAAAATAATAATTATACATTTATAATGAAAAATAATAATTGTACTACAAAGATTGTGACAAACATGTGCAAATAGATTAACTATTTGTTGTACTACAAAGATTAGTGATACTTAATGTAACTTAAATAATAAATTATTCATAAATTTAATGACCTAAAAAAACTATATTAACTAATTACAACAAAAAATCTAAAAAGTTAAAAAATAGAAATGAATACAATTTATATTTTTTAATTTTTAGACTTTTTTAAATAACAAATATTGCTATTTTTAATTAAAAAAAAAACAAAAATTTAAAAATTAAAAAAAAGGGCATGACCGGTTCGGTTTACCATATCGGACAGAACTAGGACCGGCCGAACAATGAAACCGTCTCGAGTTAACCCAGGACAGGCAATGAGCTCGCCTACTTGTTCGCCAGAACGGGTTCATTGCCCGTCCCGGGTTAACTCGGGACGATCTGTTCTGGCGAACAAGTAGGCGAGTTCATTGCCCGTCCCGAGTTAACTCGAGACGGGTGGACCGCCCGGTCGGTCAGTTTTTTTTTTTTTTAAGTTTTCAATTTTTTTTTCTCTCTAATCAAGTTATTTGATTTGAAAAAACAATAGGGGTAAAATGATCCAAATTTAAATATGTAGTTTCAAGTGGTAAAGGTGGTGGTTTTGAAAATAAACACCCTTTTTTTTCTTAGTAAATTTATAAATATAGAAAATATTTTCCAGAGCATTGCTTAAGACTTACTCTGTATAAATAAGGAACCATCGTAAAATGACGGTAATAATAATATCAGTAGAATATACTGATATTTCAAAAGAAAACCTTATCAGGAATATTCTAATTATTTGTAATATTCGTATGACTCTTCGTACCGTGGGACAAATTATTTCAGTGATGCAACGGTGCACAAAAAACCCTTTTTTCCTGTCAGCATGATTCGCGTCTTTTGGATCACAAATCATGGATTGCCGCATTTAATGAGCGTATTGTCAGTGATTTAAAGGAAATTTGAGGTATAGTAACCTCCGAATTAATCACTGATATATAAGTCACCGGCCGATCATCAAAACAAACATTCCAATTAATCAAAACATCTCGATCTGGTCTATTACTAAACCAAAGAAACGTTGGTTATTTGAAACCGGACCGGTGAACCACAATAAACCCAGACCGGTAGACGGGCTGGTAAACCGGCTTGTGGTAATTGAACCCGCGGAACCATATCTGGCCGGAAGGACCCGATCTGGCGGCAGCAGCTTCTCTTCCCGGCACCATGGTGATGGAGGCAGAGTCGATTTTCTGGTTTTGCTAATGGAGGCGATGTTTCGTAGTCTCGGTAGCGGCATTCCAGGTGCTGTGGTTGGGGCGGAGTCGATTGAAGGGGAGGCGCTCTTTATGAGCAGTCCGTTCCTGGCCGTCCGGCGAGCGCCTCCTGCGAGCAGTCCATGTGTAGAAACAGTTTGTTCGTTGCTGAAGACGTGTGAGGAGGAGTCACCGGCGATAAGGAGTCCTGATTTGGTCTGTTTGTTGTTGGGGTTGTTGTGATTGGAGGCGGTGAAGGGAAAAAAGATTTGTGACGGCTGTGAACCAGTTGACGACGGATTTGCTATAAAAGAAAAGACAGTTTAAAATATGAAATGGCTCCCCCAATCACCGTTAATGGTTGTTTGGGGGAGAGAGTTTCCGGTGGTGGGGTTTTAGTGAGAAGGGGGAGGTTTTTAGTGATTTCTGATCATAAATAATCCATTGATAAAATCCTTTCAATTAATGAAAAACAATAGTCGTAATATTCATAAACTACAGTATCTGGAGATAATAAACTTTATCTATATGTATATTAATAAACTCAACCTAAAACATTCGGTATTACTTTCTTGAGTGGATTGCAGATTCTCTCCCTTCCCTCAAGGATGCGGAAACTTAAAATACCCTCAATCAACAGGGAAACAGTTTCCATCACGGGGAGCATTGACATGCACATCTCCATCCCCTTGCCCTGGTTTAAATGTAGCAAGAATCTCGAGAGAGCTTAAGTCATGAACCCCACCCTGAATCTCATACTCATATATATCCTTTGACTTCAAGATTTGAGTTGTAGGCGATTCCATCACATACGTGAAAATTCAACCTTCCTTGAAAGTCTTCCACTTTGTATATACCTATTAGTTCCTCTTGAACCAAATTCATACACAATCGGAAAGGGCAACAATTGAATTGAAAAGTTCTATAGATTGGAATGAGCTTGATGAATATATAGAATGAAGGAAGCAAAAATGTGGCATTAATTAGGTAGGTTGTTCGTTGGACAGAAATTAATTTAACATCAGGCAAACTTTATTGAACATTATTGACTCTTACAGTACTAGCTACGTACTCGAGTAACTTCTCAACTATCTCATACCAGATTTTACAAATAATTTTTTGGGGACAAAATCTTTTTTTTTTTTTTTATTGAAGTTCGGGATTTGGGGAGAGACTAGAGACTAGAGAACGTGGGAGAGTCTTTAGACTGCACAAAAATTCTAATTGTTGCACCACTAAATCTACAACAACTGATTTATGAGTATGATGATTAATCCTGCTTGGACATTTTATTATAAAGACATTACTGTTTTTATTAATGAGTATATCGAAATATGTATATGCGAGCAACGTGCAATGCATTAATAATCATGATTGCGCAAAATAGTCAAAATCGAAAAGTATAACTAATGAAGAAACGGTACTATATATAGACACACCAATTGAGAAGTGTTAATGAGGAGACAAATTAGTATTTTAAATAAAATTTTTATAATTTTGTTCTCCATTTATAAAATCTTAGCTCCCTCGCTGCAAACGACAAGAGAGAAACTCATTCAGAATGTCTACGAAATTCACATTGTAAATTGTACTTCATTTTTCTGTCCCAAAAAAAAAAATCATCATGAATTTTAAGGTAGATATTGTTTTAGTATCCTAAAATTCAATGTAGGCAATTTTTCTGAAACGGAACTAGAGAAAAATATTTTTACTACTCTCTCCGTCTCATAATTATTGTCCAGTTTTACTAAAATGAAAGATTTTATTTTCGGTCAAACTTAACTATATTTTACCTTAAACAACCGGATAGATCTCTACATAAGTAATTGTTTAACCACTAAGATTTTATGAATAATGTTTTTTACTAAGGACAAATGTGTAACTTGATCCACAAAAGTCAAATTGGACAATAATTTTAGGACAAAATTTTTTGGGCAAAGTGGACAATAATTATGGGACAGAGGGAGTATAATTTATAATTTACAAACCTGTTAACCATTGATCTTATTGAAATCTGATAGGTGTAGGATAAAATTGTCACAATTCCAGCAGAGTAACTTCAAGTCATCAACTAACAAAGAAACATTATATGTACACCACAACCGAGATTTTTTCCGGCAAAGCATGCACATTTTTTTTCATTTGTACAATAATCACATTTCGTTGGATTTGTTTGTGGTTTAACGCTCAAAATAAGTCATGCTATGTGTTCCCTCCTCTCATTGAATGTAGGCAGTTGGTTTGGCGATAGGGACTTCAATTCTTACCGTGCATGGGATAAAATATTTAGTGGAAGGTGTAATTGAGGTCTTTTAGGTAGTAAAAAAAAACTTTTACTTTTCTCTTATTTTTCTCTTACTTTTTTCCGCTCACAAACTGTTTAGGGCCTAACAAAATGACGAAAAGAAACAAAACAAATATTAATTAAGCTTTCTTACACTACCAAAAGTCCACTCAGCTCTATAAACCATCCTCATGTCTCTAAGAGTTCTAGTCGTTTCAATACGATAGAAATAACTTGGTGGAGGAATATATCATGTTTGTAAGTAAATACTAATTAAAATGAGTAGAAATGTTGCCTTATATGAAAAATATAGTGACCTATCGAAGGTTAATTTGACTCACCCTGTAAATCATTATCGTCACTATGTTACAGTTACCCCCAAATTGTTTGTTAACATTGCATATTTGGTGTGATTAAAACGATGGTTGTTTATTCGGAGGCCTCGTGCAAAACTTGGACAATATAGGTAACATTAACGTGGTCGTGATTATAGGTTAAAGAACAAATAAGAAATTCGCAATTTGTACCATGCTATAATTAACTTGTCAATAGCAATCATATATCATGTGAATGATCAGTAAATTAAATAAAAGTGCAAGACTGAATCACATATAGTGATTAACTTGTTAAAAGCTTTAGATCCATTTACATTTCATTGCAATCGTTGTAAACATCAGTATCAAAAAAGAAACAGAATTTCATACAATTCTAACATTATCATTTATATGAAACCCATTTGGTCGTATTTTGTTTCTGAAACCCACCCGTGGCTCAAATGTGCTAACTTCCTGATCAGGAACCCCTTAAACTCCAGCATGTCTCCCATCCACAAGCTGAGGCAATCCTTTTCTCTGCCTTTTGTTTGAATATAGCAAGAAACTCGAGAGAGCTTGAGTCATCAACGTAATCCAGCTTCCGATTTACGATCCCTTGTCCATAGCGGGGCTGAATCTTAGATTTATAACTATTCTCTGGCTTCAAGATTTGAGCTGTAGCTGATTCCATCACATATATGAATATTAAGAGAGACTTTCACTTTCTAATTTGTATATATATCTATTATTTTCTCTTGAACCCAATTCAAACACAATCGGAAATTGCAACAATATATAGTTGATGAAATGAATGTTTGATAGGTTTGCATGTGCTGGTTGAATATAGTAGAAATAATATTAGGTGGTTGTTTGTTGGCTTGAAATCAATTTGGCATCAGGCAAACTTTATTTAACGCTATTAACTCCCACCAATAACACTACGCTTCTGTAACTTCACATCTGTTCCATGTCAGACTTAAATTTTTTGTGATGGTACAAACATTTTGTCTTCGAGCGCACCAAAATCCAATTAATCCCTGATTGAATTTATAATTACTGACTTCTGATTATGACTAGTGGGGAAATATTTAAGTAGCGCTATCAACAGCATTTATGTAACATTAGAAATTACTAGATGCATTAGACGCGCTTCGCGTGTACGCTATGTAAAATTAAGTTACGTACTTTACATTTTATGTAAAAAAAATATTTTTTTATAATTAAAATAGTAAATTACATTGCTGTCTAATACACTATCTACAAAATATGTTAACAAATTTAACAGTAGTGAAAAAATTATACTTTTATATTGTAAGAACAAAATGATATCACTAAAATGTGTCACTTCTTATTTCAACGGAAGTAACATATAGTAGCTGATTGTGAAAAAAAAAAGAGGACAAGGCGGAGAGAAATAAAATAAATCGAGCTTATGTATTACCAGAAGAAAAAAAAGAATAATTTAAAAAAAGAAGGAAAAAAAAACAAGTAAATTTGAGAAGGAAAAAATTCAAGAAAAAGAAGATAGAGATGAGCAATGAAAGATGATAACCTTCGATAGATTTGAGATTGAGAGGTAAAAATAAAGATTTGAAAGAGAAAAAAAAAAAGAGAAAGAGAGAAGCGATTGAATATTACACCCTTTCAAATTATATGTATGTAACTTTATGCTACTTGACTTTTAATATTCTTTTGAGTTGTTGAACAATTAAAACTACCATTGAAGGACCTATTAAGTTCAAAGAGAAAAAGAGAAGAAGAAAAGATTTAAGAAAATTCAAATTTAAAATAGACACATTGTTGTCGTTCAATTTGTTGATTTAATTTTATTTCATTATGCAAAGCTAATCCTTCTTGTGTACAAACACCTATTAGATGACCATAAGTATATTCATCATATGAAATATAAGGAAAATCTATCCTATTTTAATTTATAAAAAAGAGATTTTCGATTATTCTAACCTCTTTGAATTCCTTAAATCTTTCTTCTTCTCTTTTTAATACATGGCCAATCCAATTTATAGATTGAACTGAAGATTATGACAAAATATAAAAATCTTTTCTGAAGATTTATAATTCCTGTCTTTTCTTCTTCTACTCATTTTATGATTTAATTTTATATTTTTTGAATGAAACCGACAGAAAGGCCATAATTTTTCAATTATATCCTTTACGAATGTTTTTTATTACAAAAATTCCTGAAGGATATAAAAATAAAAAAGAGATTGGGTTCAATTTGTAATAAAAAAAAATTCCTGAAGGATATAATTGAAAATTATGGCCTTTCTATCGGTTTCATTCAAAAAATATAAAATTAATCATAAAATGAGTAGAGGAAGAAAAGACAGCAATTATAAATCTTCAGAAAAGATTTTTATATTTTGTCATATTCTTCAGTTCAATCTATAAATTGGATTCGAAAATCGCTTTTAGGCCAATCAATTTCACATAATAATGAGAAATTATTTTTGAAATTAATGGATAGAATCATCATAACCATTTTAGGATGATCAAATTGACCTACTAATGAAAAATAATTTTTTGTAATCTTAAAAACAAAAATTAATGGAAGGTAGATCAAAGGGTTAGTATATTGTTTGATAATCAATGACAATTTATTATTATAAATTTAAATGTAAGGGACTACTTTTTTATAATAAAATAAAATATAATGGGTAATATGTAAAATAATAATGAAATAAATAGGAGAAAATATTTATTGCAAAATACTTTTGACTAAATTCAATGAGAGACTACAAAATTGATAAATTGCATGCAAAAACAATAAACCAAAAATAAATAAGTGGGAAGAACTACGAAACTTCAAAACTTATTCAGCAATTATAATATAGTATTATCTTGATTGTACAATGTTTTGATACATTTTTATATGATAGAGTCTGTTCCGGGGCGTAATATACAAAAAAAGAACCTACGAACGTTTTCACTTATTCTAGTACGACACATTAACCTAATAAAATATAAATATAACTCTTCAATTTGCCTTCGGCTATTGTACGTCAGTATTTATAGAAGTTCCGTAGATTTTCAACTTTCAAGCCACTTGAAAAATATCAAATTGATAAAGCCTTTTAAAGTTTTTCCCTACAAGATTTCCTGTTTACTTTTCGTTTTTTTTTTTTCTGCCGGAAAATATTCATTATATTTTTTTAGGGGGGAAAAAACTAATCCCCGTTGAAGAATGGAGAGAGTTATGACAAACGAAAGACTAGAATATATACAAAGGTGTAAGAAAAATAACATCTTCACAAATTTCAAAAATCAGTTAATGAACTAAACAAATTCCAGAAATAGGATACAATGAGAACACAAATTAAAATCAACTAGCATGTCACCGGAAAAAAAAATATATTGAACTGGTGAAATGTTTCAGAGACAAGACAACACATAAACATGCATTTATTTGTGGGTGAAGGCCAAATATAGACCATGCACTTGAAGGAATAATTTGTGTGTCGTCCACACTTGGGATTGTGATTAATGCAAAATAGAAGGTGTAAAATTAGAAGTCAAATTCTTCATGCAAATGATCATAATTGGTAGAAGGGCGAAATATATATATATATATATATATATATATATCCGAATTATGGATTTGGCACAGATCAATCCCTTCTTTCTTGGCCATATTGCTAATATATAGGTCTCTTGGCAGGATAAACAATCAAACGTTGGGTCAACGGTGGAAAATAAAAAAAATAAATAATTGATATTTACCGGAAGGGACGTCACAATTTTAAAGCGCAAATGTAATTATCCTCCTCTGAGACCGCAGTGTGTTGGATCTCTTAATGAATACATACCAGAAATAAGGAGAAAAAACAATTATAAGTTCGGAAAGGTAATAAAAAAAAACGTTCGTATTTCAAACCAGCTCATTTGTAAATCTATATATATATATATATATATATATATATATATATATATATGGGAGCGGATAGAGTCCAGTCGACTGAATGATTCAGTCGATTTTAATAGTCATAGGATGATCATCGCTAAAGCACAACCATTAGATTAGAAAGTTAGGTGTATTAAAAGAAAATGCACCCATTCACACTGAATTAGTTCAAAGTTACCTGATCCAAGATATCAACCAACAACACGGCTAATAGTCCTATGACACTTTCATAATTGATGCCTTCCTCAACATCTATCCTCTAAAAATTTTCTGGTCATTTTTTCTCTATGACAAAATTAAAATCCTAATGCATTCCATGGAGTTTGTCGAGAGTCAAGCAATCTACCAATATTAGCAAGATCTTGGCCGTCCACGACTCTCATACTTGGTCGCAATTCTCGGCCCTTCGGCCAGCTTCGAAGTCGGAGGGAAGAGACAATCGCCATCTCTAAATAATGAATTGTTACTTTTAGGTTCAAATTTGTTGTTGGTGTATTTGTATCTGTAATTCAAACTTTAGATATCCCAAGAAAACTGCACTATATGGGGCTTTCACGAGCCTGGTGTGATGCTTGCATTCGTATACCCAAATCAGTGGAGGCAACCCGGAGCTCTGTCTATACTTCATTATCTTATCTCCATTATATGGATTCGCTGATGGGTGGCGGGGTTATTTATTGATCAACAATGGCTGATACGCAGTTGAATTTGAAAGATCGGCATGCTTTGTTTGAGTCTATATTATCCAAAAAAAAAAAATACGCATACAGATCGAGTTAAACTAATAGTGTCGCTAGGCTTAAACAGTTTGATTGTGATGTTAACTTCTACCTTGGGAAATATTATCCCCCATGACTCTTGCCGTGGTTGCACTTGCACTTTTTGCTGATGGAGATTTGGCTAGCTGGAGAGTCAAGGAAACTGAGCGGATGATTGCGATACGCACAAAACTTAGAAAGCTAGGTGCAACAGTTGAGGAAAGGTCCGACTACTACATCATCACTTCCCCAAAAAATTAAATTCCGTATTGATACATATTATGATCACTGAATGGCCATGGCTTTCTCTCTTGCGGCATGTATAGAAGCACCTGTTACTGTGGATTAATAATGGTGATTTAGCGGTTTCACGATCAGGTAATAGTGTTTAATCTTGGTGGGGTGAATAAAATAATATTGATTAGTATGTGATGGATATGTTAAGATGCTTCACACCCCATGATTAAGTAATACACACTAAATTTAATTTGTTTTATTTAAACTGGATAGTTCAGTAAAAAATCTATGACTGGACCATAGAATTTCCGTATATATATATATATATATATATATATATATATATATATATAGTGATGTCTGGTCGGGCAATGCGCGATCCTGGCCCAATATATCTGTACATTTTAGAAATATTTGTATCTGGAAAAAAAATATTTTGTATTTGGCCCGATATATTTTAAAAATGTTTGAAAAATTTAGAAATATTTTATAAGTGTGATCATAGATATGTTTGTATTTGGCATAAAAAGAAATTGTATTTGACCCGGTACGTTTTAGAAATGTTTGAAGATTTTAGAAATGTTTTATAAGTGTTAGTTCTTAAATATAAATAAACTTGATCAAATATATATCTTGAATTAAATGTTAGACAAAATATAAAGCATCCTAATAAGTTTAAATATTAGTAAGATAATTTATTGATGTTCTCCGGTTGTGCCAAATCAATACTTAGTTTTGGAGATTTATAATAGCTTTATAGTAAGCTTCCTCCCAAGGGTATATGCTTAATTGTTGAAACTATTTCTTCCAAAAGTTTATAAGTAGTAAAATATCAAAAATCTGATTTTGAAACTGGTTAATTGATGAAATTGGCTGATCACAAATATGAGAATGAAAATAATTTAAATTTGCATAGGCTTCAAGTTATACAAAAAAAGAACTCACCTCACCATGGCAAATAATAAAAAAAAAAAGTAAAAGATAGCCCATTTAAAATTGAGAATTTTTTTTTTCTGTAGCTAAAAATGTTGTATAAAAATATAAATAAACGTAGAAACATCATTCTTTTCCTCTCCGCCTCAAATTCATAAAAGGCTTCCTCGTAAATTAGTTAGAAGAAGCAACCTGAACTATTTAGATGATGAGAAACTAAAAAAAGTCCAAAAATCAAAATTCAAAAAATATATTCTTGAAAGCCCGAACACAAAATAAGAACGCGCTTTATTTGCAAATGAAATAAAATAATAATAATAATAATTGGTCAACTGGGAGTATGAAACAAAATAAAAAACAATTAAACAAAGAAAAAACACACTTCGTAACTGACCATATGGCGAAAAAAACTGAGACTCCATAATTAAAAAAAGAAAACCACTCTAATTGAATAAAACATTAAAAAGAAATTTAAAAAACCACACTTTGTAACAAAAACTCAATTAATCAATTCAATGCAAACAGAACTAAAATCATACAAAACTTCTAGGCTAACTAACTATATAAGAAATCACACCATATTAACTGACAACGGCTACGGTAGCTGTAACGGATGGACGCATAAAAATAATAGTAATAACACTATTCTTGAACGGGAAAAACAAAAAATAATAAAAGTCAAACAAATGATCTATGGAAATAAAATCATTTAAATTTTAATACCTGTAATTGCACCACCACAACGGGCGAAGCAAGATCAATGAGAATTTTTTTTTTCCTTTGTATTTATATAGAAAGGTAAAGAGAATATCTTTTGATTTTATCTGATCAGAATGTAGTTGATCATCACTAATGAAAAGATTAAACATGCTAATAGAAAATGAGAATATTTCACCACATATTCTTAATTGGTGATTGATGAGGAATTTTTTTTTTTATTGTGGAGAAGGGATTGATTAGGGAGTCGATTGTCGTGGAGATGGGGATGAGGATTTGGATTTTTTATGAACCCGTCTTTGTTTTTTTTTTTGTTTTGGTAAAAATAGGAGGTGGATGTGGATTTGGACTGCATTTGCCTTTTAAATCCAGGAGATGTGAAAATAAAGATTTATTTTAAAAATATAATGTGGAAATGCCACATGACAAATGGTGGTACTTTCTCGTAAGTGTGATTTTTGTTTCTAATATAGTAAGATGTGAAAATAAAGATTTATTTTAAAAATATGATGTGGAAATGCTACATGGCAATTGATGTTGCTTTCTCTTAAGTGTGGTTTTTGTTTCTAATATATACTAGTGATGTCTGGTCGCGCAATGCGCGACCCTGGCCCAGTCTATCTGTAGATCTTAGAAATGTTTATATTTGAAAAAAATAAAATTTTTTATTTGGAGCGATATATTTTAGAAATGTTTGAAGGATTTAGAAATGTTTTATAAGTGTGATCATAGAAATATTTGTATTTCGCAAAAAAAAAAAAAATTGTATTTCGCCATGTATGTTTTAGAAATGTTTTATAAGTGTTACTTATTAAATATAAATAGCTTAATCGAATATATGTGTTGAAGTAAATGTTAGATAAAATATAAAAGCATCCTAATAAATTTAAATATTAGTAAGATGATTTATTGATGTTCTCCATTGGTCGTGCCAAATCAATATTTAGTTTTGGAGATTTTTAATAGCTTTGTAATAAGATTCATCCAAAGGATATACGCTTAAAACAAAATTGACACTTTGTAACAAAAAACCTAATTGATCAATTCAATTTAAAAAACCACTCTAGTTGAATGAAACATAAAGAAAAAATTTAAAAAAAAACGTGTCACGTAAAGTGCAAAGGGAGATTTAGTAATTTAGTTATGGTTAGACAAAAGGGCAATTTAGTAGTTTCTACATGCCACGTGGCAATCATATGAGGTGTTTGAAAGGGAGGTTTTTGTTTCTAATATAATAGGATATATATATATATATATATATATATATATATATAACTCTTTCATTCTCTACTCTTTTTTGTTCAAATTTTGTAGTAAAATATACCACATTTCATTTAACAGTATTTTGTGGTCAGGACATCGAAAGATAACAATATCATAAAACTCTTGCTAATGACATCACCCACAAAACACAAAAAATCTAAATCAATATTAAACAGAACCTAATTCACTCTGCCGGCCGATCTCCAAACTTATTCTATCACCGGGTATATAAAAATCGGAACACTACATCCTAAAGTGAAGCAACCTGCACTTCTGGAATAGATGAGACTTTTTGAGGATTGGCAGTTGACTAACATAATCGAGCATTTTGGTTGTAGCAAGAAACTCGAGAGAGCTTAAGCCGAGGACAACATCGTCCTCCAATTCAAGATCCCTTCATTCCTCTGCAGAATCTGGAAATGTTGAAGCCTCCTTGAGTCTTCTTTCGCCTTGCTATCTAATCTATATGCCTGTTAAAACGAATTCATACAGGATTGAAAGGGGCAATAGTAGATTATATCCTAGATGATACGTTGATGAAATGAAGAGTAAAGGAGGTTTCAAAAGGTATTCTTGAAGTTCTGAGCGTCCTTGATGTATGTAAAGTCGAGGCTCGGGAGAGTATATAAAGCCATGAACCAAAAGATAAGCGTTAATGGGGGAGTGTTTGTTTGTTGCCTGGAAATTGGTTGTCCGTCTAGATCAACTTTATTAAACACATTAACCCACATAGTACGTACCCGGTACTTCAGTAACTTTACTTGCAGGTGACAAATTTAGGAAAAAGAAGAACCTTTAGTCGTTGTTACACTAATCAAGAACCCCTCGGTTATAAAAGGTACTCTCTCCATCCTCAAATAAAGAGTCTGAATGATCCTCATATAATATACCGGACACTTATTTTGAAATAGTGCATCATCAAGATAAATAAATTATGTTTTAGATTTTATTTTTTATTGGAATGACAGACTACAATATCTTAGAACAAATCAAAATGGCATATAATAAGAATCGGAGGGAATAAAAAAAAAGTATGACTAAGAATGATGGTGGGACTAAATAACAACGATCATCAACATTTCACCAACATTAACTTTTTTGTTAGCAATAAAATTGTAATCTTACATTTAAGTTATACGTAGACGTAAATCCTGTCTTTAAACGCGGGATGAACGTGGTTCACTAAGCTGCATGTAAATATATATTTATTTGCTTTTAGTTTTAGGAAATTATGGATCAACTAGTACGCCTCAATTCAAATCGGCTATAACCGGTAATGCATTGTGATATGATCAAAATATTAATGTGCTCGAGACTCAAGTAGATGAAATGCTTTCGATTCATTAAGTCATGAAACCCATCCTGCCTGCAATTTAAGATCCTATTCATAGCAGGGATGAATCTTGATTTTGTAAATAGTCGTTGGTTTGAAGATTTGAGTTGGAGCTAATTCCATCAGATATGCAAGATTTGAGAATCGTCCACTTACTCTGCATATATCTATATATGCCTTTTAAGCCAAATCCATAGAAAATCGGAAATGGCAACTATAACCGTTCTCGGTTATTGATGAAATGAGAGTTTTAAATGCGCTGGTGGAATGCGTAGAAGATTTGGAGAGATCTTGGAATGCAGCCAAACTCCAATTAAATTAAATACTCTCTAAACAAAAATTTACGACCATTGATTTTGTGATTATGACTACCGGGATTAAAATATTAGCATACAGCCGTATTCAGCATTTTTGTTTGAGAAATATTATAACTTATATCGTATCCTCATGCCAGTCCAACAAACATTCGATTCGTGGTTTAATTCATTAATAGCTACAGGTAAATTTGTAAGCACGTAGTCATCATCTACAATTTGTAATACCAAATTAATAACGAAGATTGAATTGTTAAGATTAAGGATTCTAAAATTATTCAACTGCGCGTAATAATTCTTTCAAAGGAAAGAATTTCACCTGAGGTTTGAGAGAGACATGTACAAATAGAAGAAAAATGCCAAAATTGCAATATCACTCGAATGAAACCAAATATGTAGAAAATTGAAGAATCCACAATTATGGATTTCTAAACGCGGCTAAACCTGCATAACAACAATTGAGATTGTTTGGAGGAAAGTGGTAAACAAAAAGATTAGTGATGGTTGGACATCCCTAATCGTACCTGGGGTGAAGGATGTCCACATCTTTGGAGATCATAACCTTATGGTCTCCTCTAATTCCTCTTTTGTAGCAAGAAACTCGAGAGAGTTTAACAAGTAATTGGTGCCGTTTGGGCCCATATTGATACATACGAATAGCCTTAATTTGCCTTCAAGAAACTCGTGATCATGACTCTAATGCGAATATTCAATCTCTCTTAATCAGTCCCTTTTCTTGCTTTGCCTTGTGTATAAAATTCCCCCAGACCAAAATTTACAAACAGTTGAAGCTAGAAACTCTAGCACCAAGCTCTAAAGTTTTTAGAGTGCTGGATGAATGTAATGATCAAAAGAAATAATATATAGAGTGCAGAAGCAAAATTATGGCGTTAATGAAGGGTTATTGTTTGTTGGCTGGAAACTTATTGGGTAACAGACAGAATTTATTGGACAATTATTAATAACTCGTACTAATATATAGTAGTACTCCTAAAAAAAAATTCATTTTATTTTGTGGTAGTACTATTTTATTTGATGTCTTGGACCATCTTTTTGAGAGAGACAAAGTATTACCGTCTCTATATTAGTTTCACTAAACTTTCATCCGGTCAACAATGATGAGGCACCCCGAGTCCCCCCTATTGAGAAAAAAAAGGACTGAAGCTCAGGATCTAGCCATACAGATGAAGAAGGAGAAGGTATATATGTGTAAATGGGGGTGATTGTAGGCTGAAAATTTCTTGGGCATCGTACAAAATTCATTAAAAATAATTAAAGTCTATGGTACTTCATCGACTTCACATCAGTTCCGTCAGAAATTTCAATTAATTCGTTAATTGCTTCCATCAGTTATTTTTCCCGTTTCTCTTATTCTCTTTCATCTGAGTACTCCCAAATTAAGAGCCCTTGTTTGAAATTTTGTTCTTGTCTGATTTGTATTGTCTTTTTTTTTAAAAAAAAAAAACACAATTTCATAAAAGAAAAAATAGGACAACGAATATACTAAACTCTATAGCAAGTATAATTTTAATCATAAAGAAATATACTAATGTTTATTCAATCTAGCTGACTAATGGATTTGAACTTTTTTCTTTTTTGCCTTGCCTTTTTTCGAATGATTATGATATGTCGGAGCAGAAATTTCATTATAAAAAGACTCTCGTTCCAATTCCCGTTCTATGTCAAAATCTCCATCTTTTGAATCATTAAAAGCATGATTTTGCTCTCCTTCGGAATGGATTTGTTCAATCGAATAACTTGTATTAGGATAGAATGTATTTTTCCTTACATCCGTAACATTTTTAGAGTATTGTTTGTGTTCTGGGGCTGAAATAGGAAGAAAAATTTGGAGAAGAGAAGTTTGTGGTCGAGGAGAATAAGAAAATTCAGCTGCATCGGGATTTAATTTTGGACTGGTGGTAGAGTTATTTTGAGAAGATAATTTCTCAGAAATTGAAGGAGAAGAATAGGGTAAAGTAGAGTTTGAATTCCAATTTCCTCATTTAAAAGTGGAAGATTTGTATTGTCTTTTTAATGTAAGCTTGACATGAATTTTGAAAATAAATAAAATATAAACAAATAATAATTTGTACGAAAAGAAAAGAAATAATTAGTCTTAGTTAATCATCTTCAAAATAAAATCGCAAACAGCACCAGCCATAACTGCATTACGAGACCACTGTCGGCCACATACCTATTGCGTTCTGATCAGAAACATGGCAAATATAAATTACTAGATGTCAACCTCTTTATCATGCTAATAATAATACTATGAAATTGGAAGTTGTGATCTTTTTTCCACGTTTTCTATACTCTACAAATTCAAGTAAAGGTTGTTTGCTTTGTTTACGTGTCTGAATTTAACATATAAATGAAGATGGCAAAAGGGATACAAAACCGAAAATAACATTGGGTGTCTCGATGGTTTAAGTTTATCTTTTATTCGAGTTTGAGTTACTAGATATACATGGCATAGTAGCTAGACTCGGAAGGAATAGACTTTTTTCTTTTAATGTAAAAAAATAGCATGGCTAAGAACGTTTGTTTGACTAATTAACAAGGATTATCAACATTAATACAACATTTACTTTCCTTTTTCACAATGAAAGTAGAGTCTCATTTTTTCGTATTATTTGTAAATCAAACGTGATGAACGTACGTGGTTCTGTAGCCGCATTTAACATTTCTATTTCTTTGCTTATATATTTATTTTTTGGTTTCGGCAATTTTAGGTTCATGAAGAGAAAGAAATTCTCAATTCAAATCGACTGTAACTAGTTAAAAGCAATGTGATACGATCAAGCTATTAATTCGTGGGATACTTAACATATGAATGCTTTCCATTCAATAGCAGTTCATTGTACTCATAAACTACAAAATCTAAAGACATAGTAGATTTATGTTAAACAAAACCTATCTTTGTCAAGTTCATTACCGATATTGTCTCTACGTCATTGCTCGTGCCTGAATATGTCAATTCTTGACTGTAATTTGGATGAAAAGGGCAACAGTTTACTCCACCACGGAAATATGTTGCAAGTGTATACAGGTCCAGAATCTTCCACTTGTTTTGACATAGCAAGAATCTCGAGAGAGCTTAAGCAATGAACCCCATCCATCCTCCAGTTTATCATCCCTCCATAGAAGGGCTGAATATTAGACTCATAAAGATCCTTTGCCTTCGAGATTTGAGTTATAGCTGGCTCCATATTAGATTGCAGCAACATCTTACTCAGAACGGTGACAACGCTGATGCGGTAAATCTACATTCAGCTCCCGTTCAGACACTTCAACTTACTTTGTATATGTCTATTTATGTTTCTTGAACGAAATTCATAAACAAACGAAAATGCTAGCTATTGCCTGTTCTGGGTTATTGAGGAAATGAGAGTTTGAAAATGTGCTGGTTGAATCCATAGTAGAAAGAATATATAGAGTGGGAAGCAAAATTGTGGCGTTAATGGAAGGTGGTTGTTTGTTGGCTAGGTAATAATTTGTAATCAGGCACAATTTACTGAACATTAGTTACTCCTATAGTACCATACCTCAGTTACTATTAGTCTCTGCTTCGTGTCAGATTTTTCAAATATTTTGCAGGAGGTTTTTGTTTTTTAGTTAAGATTAAAACTGGGAGAGACTACAGATTTAGAGAGACTTAGATCGCAGCAAAACTCCAATTAGATCAAATCCTTTAAGCAAAAATTTACAACTATTGATTTATGATTATAACAACTGGATACAATTTTAGCGCATGCAGCCATTCATCGTTTTGGTTTAAAGCAATATTTAAATTTATTATCGAAATTTATGCAGAGGTGTATAATTGTGATTGGTAAACTGTTTTGAGACATTCTAAAGATTCGAATGGTTTGTTCACACTTCACACGCATTCTCGTGTAATAATAATACTTTAATTAGGCCGGGAATCAGGAGCATATCCGGTTTCAATATCCGTTCTGGTAAATTAGATTGCGACCCAGCCAAATTGATTGGCACCTCGCCGAAACTGATATTGATACAACGGAGTTTGTTGGATGCGCTTCTGGTTACACAGCCCTGATTTTCTTTCATTTTCTCTTGGCGTACGGCTGATTGCGTAGGATGGCGTCCGCTGGAGGGGATCAAACTGGAGTGCTGGAACTTCAGAAACAAGATCTGGAAAGTTTCACAAACAATTTTAGTGGCGATAATTTTATCTGCCAGGTTCAGTATTCCCATCTTTATCATGGTAAGATTCCTGAGGGTTGGAAAGGACTTAAAGGCGGAGATGTGACGGTGAAGATGTGGGTGAAAACTTTTAAACTTCATGAGAGGCAAACCCTGCATAGATGGCACTACAAACTTTTGGAGAACTTCAATCGGAGTTTAAGTGGCTTGAAAGAATTAAGGTAGCAGTTGGACTTGCTCGTCTTCTTAGGTATCTGATTCATGAAGAGCCAAGATATTTGATCCGCGATCTTTCTGCTGCCCACATACTTCTTGACAAGGATTGGAACCTTGTCCTGATATCCTATTTCATGTTGGATGCTAAACCAATGGATATCACAGAGCCAGATGCTCACTTGGATCGAGTTAATTTTGGATCATGGGGTTACATTGATTATGCTTACTGTGGTACAGGTCTTTCAAGGGAATATTCAGATCATCAGATGTATTTGCTTTTGGCATCATACTCTGTGAGCTTCTCTTCAAATGTAAGGTTGAGGAACATCCTGTCACTGGATGGGGTTTCATATATCGCGATGCTCATGAACTCTATCCCTTGGACACTATGCTGGGAGTATCATTCGTTGACAAGAGTTTGAAAGAAGGTCCTTATTTTAAAGCTCCTGATGGACCTAAAATCTCCAAGTTGGCGAGGCTTTGTGTGGATCTTGAACCTGCGATCCGGCCTAATATGCAGCAAGTCTTGAAGAGGTTGGAGGACCTCCAGGTTGTGAAAGATAATGTAATACCCAATATTTTTGTAATAATGTGGTTTTGTTCTAAGTTAATTTAAATTAAGAATATTCTAAGTTTTCTTACGTATGGAGAAATAATAATAATAATAATAGTGACAATAATAATAACAATATGAACACTAATAAAAATAATATAATAGAAACAATAATTATAATAACAATAGAAGCTTCCATTAATAGTAAAAATAATGTTAAAATAATGTGAATAGTAAAGGTCATGCTACAAAAATTTTAAAATAATGTGAAAGAGTTGGGAAGGGTTAGTTAGGAATCAAATAATAATGAAGGGGTAGATAGGAATAGTGAAAAATATTTTAAAAAATAAAGAATAGTTAGCTACGAATAAAATAATAATGAAGGGGTAGCTAGGAATATTAAAAAATATTTAAAAAAAAGTAATGAATGGGTAGGTAGGAACAGTTAAATCTCCCCCTATAAGTAAAGGACCTCCCATTGTATTATGGTACACCAAAAATTTGTTAAGCATTGGACACATCTTAGTAAAGGACTAATCTTAGCTACAGTTCAAAAATTTCCTAGTAGTTCTTAAGAAAGATCAAGGTAGTTTTGGGGATAATAGAGTCTCAAAGGGTCGTCTAAGAGGTAATTTTCAAACTCCTCCTCTTAATTAGGGTTAAAATTTTAGAAGCTAAATTTCCTTGTTTTATTTATGATATAAGCCTTTAAATGTTTATTGTTATATATTCTAGGAATGTTTAGATTAATGGTTTCAAGTATCATCCATGTTTTGGTAGTAATAGTATAACTTCTTAAATAGTAAGCCATGCAACTAGATTGTTCTATCTTCTTTAATTTTGTAAGTGGTAATATGTCTTCCCAAATAATGAGCTATATTTTCTAAGTAGTATGTTTTCTTTCAAAATAATAATATTACAAAATAATGATCTATATTTTCCAAGTAGTTGTGTACCTTCTTTTCAAAATGTGGTTCTTGATAGTTTATTCTCTTTTCAAAATAATGTTTCATTTATTTTCTTAATTATTAGTACATTTCCTGAAGTAGTGATATATTGTTTGTTATTAGTAATGTAATCTCTTTCAAATAATAGTATATATTTACTTATAATAATATGATATTTTAAATAAACACTATTTATTCTCCTTTTATATCACACTTTCTTTCAAAGTAGTATGACTACTACAAGCCTTTAAAACACCTAATAACATTCCTTAGTATAATATATTCGTGTTACTCACAATTCTCATCTAACTTAGTTCAATTCTATCCCCAACCCACATACTTTCTTTCCAAAGTAATTACGTGATAATATTTCAAAATGTATGAAATACTCAAGATTTTTAGATTATTAAAAAAATTATCATAAATTTATGAAATTAGAATGTTTCAGAAAACTTTGTTAAAAAAATGGAATTTATCTTCCAAATCGCCAGAATAATATCTTTTGGAACCTTTCATTTATAAGACCTTCTAAATACTTGTAACTTTTATTACTTCTTCAACTAAAACCACAATATTTGGAAAATATTACATTTCAATCTCTTATATTAGTGTACCATAAATCGATTTAGAAATAATCCCCAAGAAAGATTGGAGGGGTCACAAACGGTCCCACTTAAAATTCAATCTCATTAGACAAAAAATCACTTAGTGATCTATTACTACATAGTTAAAACCTTATTAAGGAACTGTTTTGATACAAAACTAGACATACTTTTATTATTTAAATAGGTATACTACTAAGGAAACATATATAATATTGTTTAGAAAAGTAGTATCTTACTACTAATAGAGTATATATAGAGGTTTCTAGAAACTGTAATATTAAGGAAACGTATATGACATACATTTGAAAGCATGTATATTACAATTTAATTTATATTATAATTTAAGGAAAAACGTACTAGTTTCATGGAAATATATATAGCATTACTTTGTAAGAAAGCATATTACAACTAAGAAATGTATGTTATTATTTAAGAAAAAGAGTTACTATCACAAAAGCATATGTATTATGATATAAATAACTTCCTAGTTCTACACATTCCAAATCTTAGATCATAATCAAGAGTCTAAATAAAGGAAATATAATTTCTAACATTTCTTCCTAATAACAAAATAAAAACTCTAACTAAAAGTGAGACTCGAATGTTAACTTATAAAAGACCTTTGAAACTTTATGAAAATCTCCCAAGCTACCTTGAGCTTCTCTAGACCTCCAAGAAAATTTTATAACTTCAACTAGGGTGTATTCTTTTATTTGGAAGTGTCCACTCCCTTAGTTGATTTTGGTGTGCCCAAAACTCAAAGTGAAACCCTCAATTTATAGGTGAAAATTTCATTATTCGAGCCTACCCTTTCCTTATTATTTTAAAATATTTTTCACTATTCCTCTCTACCACTTCACTAATATTTTATTCCTAACTAACCCTTCTTTATTATTTTAATTTTTTTTACTATTCCTAACTAACTCTTCCATATTATTTTAATTTTTTTGTATGATGACCTTTACTATTTACATTTACCTCTTATTAGTTTAATATTATTTTTACTATTCATGGAAGTTTCTATTGTTATTATATTTATTATTATTATTTTTATTTTATAATTATTCATTGATGTCTCTTACTATTTATTAATTTTCCTTTAATTTGTATTTTATCATTTATTTTATTTTTCCTGGATACCTCTTAATTTTTCACAATCTATAATTTAATTAATCTTATACTATCGAACACTCTCAACTCTTCTAATTACTATTATTATTGTATGGTATCATCATTTCAACTTTGTACCCATAACTTTTAAAATCTTTGGAGAAATTTTCTGGGCATTATAGTACCATATCTCAATTACTCCTCGTATCTGCTCCGTGTTAGATTTTTCAAATGTTTTGTAGATAACGGAGAGTTTTTGTGTTTTAGCCAAGTTTAGAACTGGGAGAGACTATAGATTGGAGAGTCTTAGATCGCAGTAAAACTCCAATTAGATTAAATCATCTTTAAACAAAAGTTTAGTACTATTGATCAATGACAATTTTAGCGCATACAAGCATTCAGCACACGTAATAAATTCAGGTGTAATCGTGGTTGCGCACTGTTTTGAGACGACTTATTCAGTAACAAGGAAATCCTAACTCTCTGATACTTATTAGTGCTCTAATCAAGATATGATAACGAACAAATCGTCACGACTTCATGAGTAACTTCAACAAATTAATCAAGAAAAAGGACTCAGGAAGTTTAAACATGGAGCACATCATATGTACGGGCGATAACTCTGTAATTGGCCTCGGCTATTTCACCCTATCAATATTACCTTATGGAAAATACCAAATTGATAAAGCCCTCCAACATTTTCTGTTTTTACTTTTCCTTTTTTGAAAGAAAACGATTCTTTATGTTTTTTGGGAAGACAAAAAAACTCGTTCAGAAATGGGGAAAGATTTATTCCAAAAACAAAGGCAATGACAATTACAAAGATTTATGAAAATGCAATCTTCCCTAATTACAAAGACAAGTGAAGAGCAAAACAACTCTAAGACAACACAAAGGGAATAAAAATTTATGAAATCTACTAGGAATTCACGGATCAAAAGTTAAATTTATGAAATGTCACAAGACTAGAAATTAATTTTGTTGCATTTGTTTTGGTTTAAAGCCAAATAAGTCATCCTTTGTGGTCATGTAGGGGAACTACCGTGTCTTCGGCGCTTGGGATTGTGATTAATGCAAAATAGTAGGTTTAAAATTAGACGTCAAAATGTTCTTGCAAAGAATCATAATTGGTAGAATATCTCGAAAAAGAAATGCTAGAAAGGGCGAACTGTATTTCATTGGGGCAACGTCAGAAAATTGTAAAATGACGAATTGATTTTCACCAGAAGGGATACAATTTTGAAGCTCAAATGGACTTTTCCATCCCCCCTCTGGAGCTATTTTGTAATCAAAGCTTAAATGCTTCCCAAATATATCAGAGATCGGATCATCGGAGTGTGTTTGGATGTCTTAGTATACCCAAAATAGGGAGAAAGAACAATTACATGTTCAAGAAGAAAAAGAAAAACGCATACGTAATTCTAACCCGCTCACTTGTTATTTCTCGGTGATTGAAGGGGGGATGAATTTTCTGTTAAATTACAATTGTAAAGAGCAATAAATTTTGAATTAGTCCGTTGAAGAACTTAGTGGCATCGCATGAAGTAGAATGTTTTTGAAAGTACGCAGATTCATTTATTTGTAACCTTAATATTCCAGTATCCACACTACTCTCTTTTTCATTTTCGACTCTTTTGTGTTCAATGTTTGGAGTAAAATACAGAGATATTTCATTTAAAAAGTACGTGATGATTTAGACATCCATAAATGACAATATCATAAAACTCTAATAACTCACCCCCATCAGAAACAAAATCTAAATCATTTTTTTTTTAAATAAAAAACCCAATTTTATAAATACTAAAGAAAATATAGGGCAGCAAATATGCTAAACCCTCTATCAAGCACAATATTAATCGTAAATTAAATTTGGATTCTTATTCAATCTAGCTGATCGACAAACTCGAACTTTTGCTTTAGCCTGGGCTTTTTTTGATTTATTGTGATATGTTGAAGCAGAAACTTTTATGTAAAAAGACCCTTGTTCCATTGAATATTCCATATCTAAATCTTCATCATCAGAACCATTGGAAGCATGATTTAGTTCGCTTTCAGAATTTATTTCTTCGATTGAATAACTTGGATTAAAAGGCTCAGTATTCTTCCCTACCTCCGTCTCATCCTTGATAAAAACTGGTTGTGTTTTGTTCCCATGATTGGGTCTAAAACTGAGAGTAAAACTTGAAGAAGAAGTACTTGTGGTGAAAATTCAGCAGCTGCGGGAATTAATTGTTTTGTGGAGGGGCTATTAGAGCTAGTTTTAGAAAAAGAATCTTCATTATCCGAGAGGGTGGTTTGTGTAGAGTTTGATTTCAACCCGTCTTCTTTTGAGACTGAAACTTCCAGATCAGATTGGGGAGGTGATTTAGACTTTTCCACGTTTGAAATTAAACAATCCGGTTCAGAGGGTGCCTGTTGCGCGTCCTTAGTTGATGGAGAAAATTGTGGCCTATCAGAATTTGAATTCGATTTTTCCACGCTTGAAAGTTGATTCTCGGGATCAAATATACGCTGAGTTGTTGACTGCGAAAAAATAGCTGGAGTCAAGGGATTCAATTGCGAGGGATGCTGCGTAATAGGAGCTGAAGTCAAGGGGCTCGGTTGCGAAGGTTGTTGCGCAAAAGGCGCTTTAAGTCGCTGGCTACGAGGATTCCACCGGCGACTGCCATGGAATTACTTTTGACTGAGAAACTGCATCGGATGATAAACGTTGTCCTCCCTTGCTGGCGGGTGTCGCGCCGTTTGACGGAGAAGCATCGTGCGGCGATAATTGGAATGGGGGCGAGTTGAGGATTCTCAGCGACTTTCACAGGAGAAGAGACGTTATCTCCGATGGTGCACTGATTAGTCCGCGAGGAACCATTGTCATCAACAACGGTTTGGCACTCTTTTTTTTTTTTTCCTTTGGCGGTTCTGCTCCAACAATCCGATTTGCTGCAGCAGGGGGAGTGAGCGTCTGCGGCGGAGACTCTGCGGTAACAATGTTTTGCAACAGCGGCGGCACAGCATCAGATATGGGTGGATGTCCTCCCCCCGTTGTCGCCGCTGGTTTATCCACGATTGCAAGCTTTGCTTGTACTGGTGAGGACTTCTCCCCCGTTGGCTGTGTTGCCGACTTCGTTTCTTGACTCGAGGGCACAAGTACCAGAAGGGCAGGTGTATTTTTTCCTTGTACCGGCTGTGAGTGTGTTGTTTCAGAAATTGATACGATTCCTGATTTTCCTTTGCTACAGCGGATGTATTGTGTCTACAAGAAAGACGATCATTCCCAATCTTTTTGCAGTCCGCTCAATATTGGGGCATGTTTTCATAAAACATACATTGAAAATAAGAATTTCCTTCAACTCCGAGTTGGATTTGAATGGAATGCTCCTTGTTGAGGAGATCGATCTCCACACAAATGCGTGTTACGGAAGGTCGTGACATATTAAGGGTTGGAACATCAATTAGAAAAGGCGTCCCAATGATGCTACCTAGTTTGCATAAGTAGTCCTTATTGAATCGATGAATGGGAAGACCTTCCAATGAAATCCAAAAGAACAATAGAAATTTCATGAGATGGATTAAAGTCAGTAGTCCATTTTAGGATGCGCATTCGATGTGTATCAAAAGTCCATAAACCTTTAGCCAGCAGCGGTGGAAATCTTCTTCTAGGTCAACAGATGAGAATATGGCGGAAGTCAATTGATCCAATGGAAAAGTTCCCCTTGATTCCAATAGTTTGGAATTCTCTCCGCAAATATTCAATTTTTGGTCAACCTTTGCTAAATTTTCCTACTAGAGCAAGTCGGAACGGGACATCCAATTGTTCATCTTTTTCTTTTGTAAGAAGAAAAGTTGGCTCACCTTTGAAAAAAGTAGATTCTAGGAGTATCTTGGGAGGGTTTAGAGCTTGGCATTTCGCTGTTTGATTGTGTATTGCTTTTGGGTTTGATGTAGCTCCCAAAATCTGGGCAAAGGAGGGTGATTTAGGAGGTGCTAGGCCTCACCGGCCATTGTAGAAAAGGTTGTGAGGTTTCAGAGAGGAGAGGTGATCCACAAAATCTAAGTCTATGTTAAAAACACAACCTAATATCTATACTCCGAGTCTCCAACTGGCGATCTCAAAATTATTCCTTCCCCACTACAAATCTGAACCCTTCCCCTATGAAACTTTTGCCTGTTGTAGAGTGACCGTTCATTTCTGGAGGCTTACATTTTTCTTTGGTGGAAATATATTCAAGATCCGGATCTTGAATATAGCAAGAAACTTGAGAGAGCTTATGTCGGGGACAACATCTAGCCTCCAGTTCAGGATCCCGGCATACCTGAGCCGAATGGCCCAAGTCTCAGAGCCATGACGAATATCCTTAAACTTCAAGGTTCGAGCTGCGGCTGATTCCATCAGATCTAAAACCGCAACTCACTCGGCCATAGCCGGAAACGTTGAATCCTTCTTAAGTCCTCTTTCCCATATATATATATATATATATATATATATCCCTCTTGAATCGAATTCTAACAGGATTGAAAGGGGTAGTGATAGACTATCCTAGGTTATTTGTTGATGAAATAAAGAGTGAGAGGAGTAAGGAGGATTCTATAAGTTTTATAGAAGTTTCTGAGTGTCCTTGATGAATATATAGAGAGCCCTAGCCTGAACCAAAAGGTGACCGTTAATGGGGAGAGTGGTTGTGTGTTGACTAGAAATTCAAATACAGATTTTATTAAACGCATTAACTCCTAGTCATAGTTCCTACTACTTCAGTAGCTTTACTTCTGTTACCGCTAAGCAAATTAATTTTGGGGAAAAGAAGAACGTCAACAGGCACACTTTATTGCACATTAGTTACTCCTACAGTACCATTACTCTTCGTATATGCTCTTTGTCAGATTTTTTAAATATTTTGTAGAAACCGGAGAGTTTTTTATTTAAGTTAAGTTCAGAACTGAGAGAGACAAAAGATTTTGAGATTTACATCACAGCAGAACTCCAATTAGATTAAATCCTTTCTAAACAAATATTTTTAACTATTAATTTATGATTATGACCACCGGGATACAATGTTAGCATACAGCCAGCCGGCGTTTATGTTTAAGAAAAATTAAAATTTATATCGAAATTTATGCACAGGTGATAAAGACCATGCATAAATATGATATTGTACACTGTCTTGAGGCAACTTATTCAATACCATGAAAATCTTAACGTGTCCTACACTCTTTTTTTTTGGTAAAATGTGAATGTATTTCCTTGAATCATCATCAACTGTACAAAGTATCAACAATCTATTACAACACCAAGACTTTTCGAAAATCTAACATCATCTCCACTACCATTTCTATACATATGTATGATTCTACATTTCATTTCCTGCTGAATTCTTCTTAGCCTGATCTCTGCCATCTCATTTTTCTGTTGGAACAACCTTATGTTCCTTTCATTCCAAATGTGATACATCACAGCATTCAAACAAGCAAACAATATCCTCCTTCTGGTAGATTTATACTTCCAAATATGCATCAGTCTTGCAATAGACAGGGTTTTAATCTGAGTTTTGATTCCTAACCATTGAGTAATTCCAGCCATCAGTTCTTGTGCATAGGAGCATTTGAAGAACAAATGTATACCTGTTTCTTCCTTTTCCTTACACAGTATGCAGGTCTGATCTTCAACATTCATCTTAAAGTGTCTTAATCTGTCTGTAGTTAGCAGTCTGCCTCTCCATGCTAACCATGAAATAAAGCAATGTTTAGGAATGGAGAACTTACTCCAACAGATATCTACTAGTTTAAACTGCTCTCTTCTTCCTCTCAACCACACATAGCCACTTCTTGCATCATATAGTTTACCAGTATTCCCTGTCCAGCTACCATTTACTACTCCTTCTTTCAGATCATCTTTCATTTTCAACAACTTCTTTCAATGCCAGCTACAATCTTTTGGAGGATCATAATTCCAAATACTTCTGCCTTTTAAGTAGTATATGTGCATCCATCTAATCCATACACTATCCTTCTTCTACCTTTGATGTTTAATCCTCCATCTCTCCTTTTACAACAAAGATCATTCCAGGCTACCAGAGGAAAGCACTTCCCAGATTCTTTTATCCCCCACAGAAACTTCCTACAACAAGAAGTTTATCTCAGCTATAACAGACTGTGGAATAAGAGAGATACTTGCCCAATAACTGTGAAGAGTCATCAAAACAACCTTGATCAGCACTATTCTTCCAACATATGAAAGGTGCCTAGATTCCCAACATTTGATCCTGGCAGTTACTTTATCAACTAAGTACTAGCAATCTTATTTATTCCATGCAGTTGGAGCCACTGGCAGTCCTAAATACTTCATGGGAAAGGTTCCAATTTCAAATTCCATCATCTGCCTTATCACCATCTGTGTATTGTCTCCTGATCCACCAAAGTACATATTAGGCTTTTCTTCATTGATTCTCAACCCAGTAGTTCTTGCAAAATGGTCTAGAGTATCTTTAACCTTTCTGATTGTTCCTACCTCAGCTCCACAAAATATTAACAAATCATCAGCAAAGCTTAATGATGTTATATTCAATTCCTCACAGTATGGATGTTTCACAAAGCCATCCATGTTTGCCACGAATTTAAAGCTTCTGGCAAGGTATTCCATTACCAACGCAAAGAGGTTTGGAGACAATGGATCACCTTGCCTCAATCCGCTTTGACCTTGAAAATAACCAACACTGTTCCCATTAAGATTCAGTGAGTAAACTTATATTCCGGAAACTTATATTCTTGCAACATTTCTTCAAGGAACTCCCAATGAACTGAATCATATGCCTTCCTTAGATCAACCTTCATCATACATGATGGTTTTGCTGATTTCCTGTTGTAGAATCTGATTAATTCTTGTGCCAGCAACACATTATGCAATATCAATCTGCCCTTGACAAAAGCTCCTTGATTGCAATCCACTAAATCTGGTAAAAACAAGGCTCAATCTTTTGCAAATCATCTTAGAGATGCATTTATATATAGTATTACAGCAGGAAATTGGCCTGTATTCTGTGGCATTCTTTGGACTTTCATTCTTTGGTATCAATGCTATCATGGTTGCATTGATCTGCTTCAATTGTTTCCCAGTTTTGAAGAACTCAAGTATAGCATTGCTGAAATCATCTCCCACTATGTTCCATGCCTTCTTATAGAAACCACTATTGTATCAATCAGGTCCAGAGCTTTTAGTTTCATCAATACTAAATAAAGCTTCCTTTACATCTGCTTTGGTAAATTCTTTGATCAAAAGTACCTGCTGAGCAAAGTTCAGTTTGCTTCCTACTTCAAAGAATTCATTCTTGGCATGGTTCTTGCCACCTTTTTCCCCCAACAACTCTTTATAGTAGCCTTTGAAGTGTTCCTCCACTTTGCACTGCTCTTCCACCAACTCCCCATGTTCTGAGATATAGGACTTAATCCTATTCCTGTTTATTCTTTGCCTGACTGCTGCATGGAAGCAGTGGCGGCTCAATGTTTTTGGGGCCTAAGGCGAGTTCTAAAATCGGGGCTTTTTAATAATAAAAAAACTTTAAAAAAAAGAAAAAAAATTTAACCCTCGTCCTTTTTTGGGGCTTGGGACCGGCAACTATAAACCCGTGAGCTTACAGCAGGCAGAGTTAAAAAAGTTTTTTTCCAAATATTATTCATATTAAGTTTTTCTTTCTACCATTTTTTAAAGTATTGCTTATATTAAATTTATTTTTCTAGCTTTTTTGGTTGCAAACTTTTTTATGAAAGTTTCATTATCTATCTCTTCCAGTAAGTCATTTTCTATTGATATAATAGTCAATCCATTTAATCTATCTTGTGACATTGTTGATCTTAAATAATTTTTTTATTATTTTTAGTTTTGAAAAACTTCTTTCTGCTGAAGCAATTGTTACGGGAATAGTTAACATTATCCTATAAGCAATATAAATATTTGGAAAAGAATTAAGTCTTTTAATATAATTAAGTATATATATTGGATTATTATTCTCAACATTTACATTTTCTCTTAAAATAAATCCAAACCGTCAATATCTAAACTATCATTGTGTGTTAACGAGTTTTGAAGGTTAAGACAACTTTTTTCAAAATTTTTGTCATCAGGTGATTTTAATTTTTTCAAACTAAATAGAAAACCAAAAATATTTTTGTCCATTTTAAATTTTTTGAATCTACTTTGTAGTGATGAGATAGCTCTATCAACTATATAAAGAAAATAACCAGTTTTGAAAATCTCTAGAGGGGCTTTAATAGTTTCATTCTCCACATTTTCATCAAATTGCCTGTTTCTTTGAATTTTACGTTTTTCATCAAATTTAGATTCTACATCCATCTTAATAGCAATTTCATTAGCAGACGTTATAGCATTTTTGAATCCATTATTTCTAGACTTTTCAAAAAAACTAATAAGACTTTTAATTGTTCTATAGCATCATCAATACACATATCTATTGCTTGTTACTAACTGAATTAACCGCATACAATACATCAAACCAAATGACCATCCCCAATAGAAATTCAAAATTCTTAAGTTCATATGTTGCTAAACATTTAGCCTTACTTTTAATTTGGGGCTCCCTACTAGATACATCAGACAATGCTAATAATGCATCTTTTAATTCTGAAGTTTGAAACCTTATTGCCCTAACACTTTCAACACGACTTTCCTAACGAGTTTTTTGATAATGATTTAAGAGTTAGTTTTGGTAAAGGCTCTTTTAGGATTTGCCACCTTTTGGTGGATGAAGAAAAGATTGTATATGACGTTGTATTACACCAAAAACTTCAGTGGCTTTGTTACAAGAATTGGCCATGTCGCAAATTACCAAATTTAAACTGTGACTACCGCATGGAGTATAAAATGACCTGGGATTAATATCTAAAAATCTTTTTTGCACTCCTTGGTTTTTTTCCTTTCATATTAGACCCATTATCATAACTTTTTCCTCTTATATCATTTACATCAAGTCCAATGTTATTAATTTCATCCACAATAGCATCAAAAAGTCCTTTAGCAGTTGTGTCATTTACTTCAAAAAATTCTATAAAGCACTCCATATCTTTTATATAATCTGATGGAATATCTAAACACCTTAATACTATTGACATTTACTCTTGATGACTTGTATCAGGAGTACAATCAAGTATGAATGAAAAATACTTAGCTTCCTTAACTTTGTTTACGATTTTTTTTTTTATTTCAAACCCCAAAAAATTTATTAGCTCATTTTGCATGTTACGCCCTAGGTAATGATTGTGGATATCATTATTTAAGATTCGACGAATATGTTCTTGCATTATTAGATCAAATTCTGCAATCATCTCAATCGAACTCAAAAAAATTTCATTATTTTCTTGGTAAATTTTTTCATTCTTTCCACGAAATGCTAAACCTCTTTTGCCGAGAAATTTTATAACAACAATAATTCTTATTTAATACATTTTTCCAATGTTGCTTCTCTTTATTAATTTGAATTGAATATGTTTATCTATTGTTTTATTTTTTTCAATCTCATTTCCAAATCAATCCATGCACTCATATTTGCAAAATGTTTGTTACTTGTTTCATGTTTCTTGAGCATAGAGCTCATATTTTTTCAGTCATTACTACATTTGTTTGCTAGCCTACATACACATGGAATAGCACCAAACAATTTACAACAAAGGCAAAAAACCCTATCCAAATCTATAGAATAAATTAGCCATCTTCTCTCATGTTTTTCTCCATTAGATAACTTTTGAATATAATAAGTAGAGGTAAAATGTCTATTTTTGGTTTTTAGAAAATCTATATCAATTTTAATTGGACTCTTTTTTACTAGCAAGTCTCTTAATTTAATATTAATATTTTTCTATTGACTTGGATCGTAAATATTTTTAAGAGTTGAATTACTTAATTCAAAAATTTTATCTTCTACATCATCATTAGTTTCGAGACTGTCATTAGGCTTTTGACAATTTAATTCTCCGTTTTCCTCCACAAATTCATTATCATCAACATTTATGGGATTATTTTGATTATCTAATTCTTCTTTTTCCTCTACAGAACCATCACCATCAATATCTATAAAATTACTTTGCTTATCTAATTCATGTTTTTCCTCTACCAATTTATTATCAATGGCATCTACAGGATAACTTTGTGCATTTGAAAAGCACTCACATGGTTTTTCTTCATTATCCTTTTCTATTGTCAAAAATTTAGTCAATGCTCCCCTTTGTGATTCTATTAAAGCTTCTAGTTTCCTTTTTTTTTAATTCTTTTTGAGTGGTCAGATTCATATTTTCTTGTGGACATCACTAAAAAAAATTAAGAATCTATAAACTGACTAAATTAATAAAATAATACTATCACAACTTAAATAAATACTGAGAATAAAATTGACAAAACAATAAAACCTGATAATTAGACGACTTATAAGAAATCAAATCTCTAGGAAATTGAACCTCAAATCTGAGAAAATAAGAAAATAAGGATTAGTTTTGAGTTGTTAGTTGAATTAAAAAATGAATCAACTCTATAAGAACCAATTAAAACAGAAACTAAAACCAGTGAGATTCCACTTCATAGTTCATATTGCAATATTTTGTAAGATTGAATTACATGTAAAAACATAAAGATAAAAGAAAGGGAAAAAAATAAATTATCTTACCAATTTATCTTTCTGCCCAAGAACAACAACTCAATACTCGAGGAAATAAAATTTCAAGGAGAAATTAGAGAAGATAAAAAATTTGTAGAATCACGTGACAAGGAAATAAATTGAGAAGATTAGAGAAATTTGGAGAAAAAGCCAGAAAGTGATAGCTATTGCTATAGATGTTAAAGTGGTGTGGATGGGATGACTGCATGAGAAATGGTGAATTTAAAGCCGTTGTTTCCTCTTCTTTTTTTTGTGAAAAAGAATCATGTGATTTTTTAATTTACGGAAGGAATCATGTAATTGATTTGGTAGTTAAGAAGATTGGGATAGGATTTCGTGGGATATAATTGAGATAATTTAGGATTTAAATGGTGAAGTAAATTACAAAAACAGTGTTGTTGTAAAAAATTATTAATTTTACTTAATTACTTTTCCTATTATTCTGAAGTATAAAACACACGTGAATCAATAAATATTGAGTGGTCTTTTTTTTTTGCTATAATTGGTCAATATTTATAAGTTTTAAGTTTTTTTTGATAATATTATATATATTCAGGGGCCCTTTCCATTCCAAGGCCCTAGTCAATAGCCTATTTTGCCTAATGAGAGATCCACCCTTGCATGGAATTACTTGGTATTCATATCACCATCATATATCCATTTTTCTTTTAACTTCTGTGCCCAAAAACTAATAACTGCTTTTAATGCTATAGTATACTCCAGTACTGCTTCTTTTTCTGATTTCTGTATTTCCTCATTCAATGGATCCTGCTTTAGGACCTTCTTTTAACATCTATGCCCAAAAACTGATAACGTGTCCTATACTTATTAGTGCTCAGATCAAAATATGATAACAAACAAATTTTCACGACTTCAGGAGTAACTTCAACTAATTAATGAAGAAAATATAAATACGCCACAACTCGGGAAGTGTTAACAATGGAGTAGATCATGATTTCACTGCGCAATTTGCATGGGCTCTTTTACCTTATAAATATTGCATTATGGAAAGTATCAAATTTCTAAAGCGTTTTAACGTTTGCCCTCGAAGATATTCTGCTTTTAGTTTTCCATTTTTCCCTGAAAATGATTCATTATACTTTCGCGAAAAAAAAAAAAAAAAACACTCGTTGAAGGCTTGTGAAAGATCAAAAATTTAATTTCTGGGTATACCCTTGAGTTTTTTTTAGGTCAGTTGAAACCTGAAAGTCATCATATCCTTAATTTTCATTTAAAGAAAAGACTGGTGAAAGATGTATGACATGTACAAAGATTTATGAAAATACCATCTTCGCTAATTACAATGAGAGTACAAACTAATAAAAGCAACTAGGAATTCGCGGAACAAAAGTTTCGGTTAATTTGAGAAATGTTTCAGACAAGACTACCTTTTCTTACATTTAATTTGTTTGCGGTTTAAGGGCAAACATAACTCACCGTATGTGTCATGTTGAGGAAATTTGCTTGCCTTTGACACTTGGGTTTGTAATTAATGCCAAAAAGTAGGTGTGAAATTAAACGTCAAAGGCTTTCATGCAAATGATCATAAATTGTAGAAAGGGCGAACTACATATAATATATTGATCGCCGAATCTTGGATTTAAGACAGATCAACCCTTTCTTTCTTTGCCATAATATTACTAATCCATCTCTTGGAAGTATATAATAAAATAACGTCAACTTTGGGTCAACACCAGAAAATGTTAAAATGACGAATTGATTTTACTCGGATGGCCCAATTCAAATGGACTTCTACATCCTTGGAGACCGGAATGTGTTTGGATCTCTTAGTATGCAGATACACAAAATAGGGAGAAAGAACAATCCTTGGTTCCAATTAAAAGAAAAAGAAATATACATTCGTAATACAAACCCGCTTCCTTGTCAATATATTTAAGTGTAGTTTTTGGTGATTGAAGGGTGAATCATTTTTCTGTTGAGATACAATTGTAAAGAGGAACAATGTTGAATTAGTCCGTCGAGAATTTAGTGGCGTTTCATGAAGAATAATCTTCTTTTGAATTGCTCACTTCGTTGGGGGATTTCATTATGTAAATATTTCTGTATCCAGAATTCTCACTTTCATTTTCTACTCTTGTGTTAAATATTTGGAGTAAAATATACTCCTTCCGTCCCATAATTATTGTCCAGTTTAGGTTTTCATTTCTAGTTCAAATTGTACTAAAAGTGAAATTTCAAAGTGCATAATAATTTTGAGTCAGAGAGAGTGCCAAATTTCATTTAAATATAGTACATGCTGATCTAGTTCTCGAAAGATAACAATATCATAAAACTCTAATAATATCACTCACATGACAAAAAAATCTAAATCAATACTAAACACACAACCTGATATGGACACCTGACAGTCTGTCTCATAATTTATCAATGCTCAATAGATATCTGAACCCTTAGATCCTGAACCTTTTGACAGTAGCCGAACATCCACTGCCAGCGGAATCTTCATTTCTGTAATCGAAACTTCTGGAAGGTTCACCAATAACAGAAAAAGATTTAAATTTTTTTATGTAGCAAGAAACTCGAGAGAGCTTCAGTGAACAGTAACCAGCCTCCAATTTAGCATCCCGACATACCCGGCGGATTTTCAGATCCATGATTAGTATCCTTAATTTTCAAGGTTTGAAAAGAAGAACAGAAGGAGTAAGGAGGATTCAAAGACTTTTATAGAAGTTTTGGGTCTCCTTGATGAATATATAGAGCCGTGGCCTGAACCAAAAGATAAGCATTAATGGGAGAGTAGTTGTTTGTTGCCTGGAAATTCAGATATCGATTTATCAATCACATTTACTCCTACAGTACGTAGTAGTTGATTGTAATACGTTTTCACTAACGTTACTTTTGCTACCAGTGAGAATTTTTTTTTGGGTGTGGGGGGACGTTTAGTTATTGTAGCAGTATTGGTTCAATTGTATAAATCATACTTCCTCCGTCTCATAATTATTGTCCACTTTGCCCAAAAAATTTTGTCACAAAATTATTGTCCAATTTGACTTTTTATGGATCAAGTTACACATTTGTCCTTAGTAAAAAATATTATCCATAAAATCTTAGTGGTTAAACAATTACTTATGTAGGGGTATATCCGTTTGTTTAAGGTAAAAATATAGTTAAGTTTGACCAAAAATAAAATCTTTCATTTTAGTAAAACTGGACAATAATTATGGGACGGAGGGAGTATATATTATCTATTCTCAAAGTGGGCTGAACTCTTGCAGAATAATACCTTCACTTATTTTGAAAGACCACATCGCGACTAATAATAGTTCACAATAAAAGGAAGGCAAAAAAAACTCTTGGATTACACATGCAATAATGAACCTAATTTTAGTGGTTAATTACACGTACTTAAATTTAATAATACGTATTGCATTTTTAGCCACAAATCATAATCTAAAAACAATACTTAAACCATACAGATGGGGGGACCTCATGTCATTTTTAATACTATACTCTCTAACTAACCTAGCTATAGTATACAACAAGAAAAAATTTTATATTAATCCTAATCAATTAATTGCTATAAGAAAATTAAAGTTTTGTCCTTATTTTGAAATGTGCGCAACAACGAGCGGGTTTCTTCTTGGAAAATTTTCCTTCGGGTTAAATGCCAAAATGAAAACAAATAGGAAGAGGCCGTTTTTGCATCTGGTCATCGAGATTACTAGGAATATAATAGTTGAGATAGCTCATACGTATTCCTTAATTATGGTGATTATTAATTGATGCTGATAATAAGGATGAGACTAATCTCCTTACTCGATCGGCAATTCGGCACCCACATATTTAGTGACGTGATCGAAGGTTAATCAAACGATATGATGCGCGCAGGAATTGTATTTCCAATGGAAAGACATTCGATAAAATTTGAATGATACAGAAAAGAGATGTACACATGGTGTTGAGTAGCTGCAATCAATATTTTGTTTAAAATAAAAAGGTTGCAATTAATTGTTATGAAAAGAAAGAAGAATTTGCAATTCAAACTCGCTACTTGTACAAATGCATCCGTGCGTACTTCATTCAATGCAAGGCTCACCATTTTATTTGCCCTTTTTTTGGTTAAATGGGAATAACCTATCTCCTATGATACAATTATGTGCTACTTATTTTATTCCAAAATAATTGTTCAGTTTTGATTTTTAATTTTTATTTTTTCTAATATAATAAAAATTCAAATTAGACAATCATTTCAGAACAGATTGGGATAGTAAAATTTTTGTGTTTGTTTTCATGATGAGATAGTAGAGGAGGGGTTTCACTTATTTTCCTTTCTAAACAAACGTGTTTTTAGTTTCCGGCACTAATATTTCCAACTCCAATTGTACCAAAAGATACAATTTCACATAGATTCAGTATTAATGTGATACAACTTGAAAGTCCAAAAGATATACTTCTGATATCTCAAAATTATTGTTTAGTTTAAATTTTATTTTGTAGTAAAAAAAATTCTAAACAGGACAACTATTTTCCGATTTCATACATTAAACCCTGCTTAATAAAACTTTACACTAATCAAAATATTTTGTATTTTCACTGATTGGATTGTCCGCATCCCGTTCCTCCATCAACAAGCCAGGATTGTAATCACGCTGTAAGCATCCTGGTTGTTTATCGTCCAGCGCATGCATCTACCAAACAAGATTCAACATCAGCAAAGGTGGGAACGAGGGCACACATTGATTCGTCTTTTGATGTAGCAAGAAACTCGAGAGAGCTGATTTTAAGGACACCAAGCATCCTTCCTACAAAGCCAGGATTTGAACATGGTCCGGGGTAGATCTGATGTCGGAACCTATCCTTTGCCTGCAACCTCTTGGACATGGTCCGGGGTAGATCTGACGCGACGCCCTAAATATTCAACCTCTTGGACAGATTTCATGCACAATTGAAACCAACACGAGTAGCTTATTCTGGGTGGTTCATCGTGGAAATAAGGAGTCTTATGGACGATTGAAAAGCTTTCTGTAGGGACTTATGAGTTTGCTGGATGATTAAAGTTAATGTGGTTGGTTGTTTGTTGGCTAGATGGGCAGCAAACAAAATTCATTTTGAACATTTATGTTAACTCCTGTATTTGTACTGCTTTAGTAACTTCGCATCTGTTCCATATCAGAATTTTCAATGAACTCATTCAGTACGTACATTCATTTAACTTCATCTGGCCCCTTACTCATTACTTTCATCTTCTTTGTTTTTTTTCTTCTTTCTTTTTTTTGTTTTCGTTTTAATTTTCAAACTCCAATCTAATAATAATGTCTATATTACTGAATTGATCGAGTCACGAAAGATGCAATAACATACCTTTAGGGATTAGATAGACGTGTATTTAAGAAGCTAAACAAATTTATTCGTTGTTAATTTGATAGACTACGAACCTGCGCTGGGATTTTCTTCTTTTAATTCGCATATTATATGGATTATTGATGCCGTGAAGAAAACTAAGTATATGGGATTTCGTCTTTAACGTCTTAGGGAAATCGTGCGGATAATTTTGGCGGATTGTTGAGGAATGGTAATGTTCTATGGGTTAATTCAATTGTTGAGGATTCAAGATGTACCTCTTGCTAGTTTTTGTATGTGCTTATGCAATAGCTCCCTCCAATCCAAATTACAAGGCAAAAATTATTGATAATGTTAGTTCATATTCGAGGTTTATAAATAGGATAAGAGAGAATAATTCAATTCAACAAACAAGAACTTTAAAGAAATCAGCTTTGGCGTCGTCTCTACCTACTGTGTTAAACGATTTGATTGCTATTTTAATTTGGGTATAAAAGGGTTTTTTTACATCAATATCGATCTAAGCCATGGGTGAAAATAATTCTCCATTACCGACAGAATCACTAGTTGCAAAATTAATAAGCATGTGTTGGATTGTCATATCCATTCCTACTCTAAAACATTATCATATGCATTCACTGCGTACCTTAATCGTAATAATGCATCAAGAGAGACCAAATGTAATGGGTAACATATACTATAACATCCAAGATACAGCTTCAAGTTGATAAAATAAAACTGAATGTGCCTTTTCAAAGAACTCAAAGACACTGATTAGGTGGATGTTTGTCCCCGGGATAGAAATGGTGTTGGGTAGGTTGACATGCCTGAAGTCCACATCACGTATCCTAAATACAGATCTTCTTGTTCTTTTTGCCCTCTGAATGGGCTATAAACGTACCTCTTTTAACGTAGCAAGAAACTAGAGTGACCTTAGTGTATAGACGTAGACGCTATCCAGACTCCAATTCAGGATCAATTAGCGTAGACGAATATGCTTTAACTTCAAGAATCGAGTGATGCTCCTGTACAGTAAATATTCAACCTCTCCTTCCCTGTTTTTGTACTATGTCTTTATGCTCTCAAACCAAATTCATGTGCAGTTTAAATCATCGAACAGTACACTGTTTTGACTTATATATGGATGAAACGAAGAAACGTATTGGACGATTTATGAAATTTCAAAGTTTTTGACAATATCTGGGATGAAAGTAGCGAAAAGAATATAAATATAGAGGAAATACACAATTTTAAATGAGACGTTAATGTGGGTTGTCGTTTGTTGGACAGAAATTTTATTGGGGCATCAGACAATCTTTATTGAATAATTTAACTCCAATAATTAGTACTACTAGTTCAGTAACTTTACCTTTTGGTTCCTTTTCTGAATTTTCATTAAATTCGTTCAGTATAAACTCCATTAAGTATAAATTTTTAAATTATTATACAAATTATTCTTTTACAGTTTGGCTATTGGGAGATTTCCATGCATGGTGGAAAGGTTCTTTGAGTGAGGACAATCGGATTTGGTAAACGCGGCCAAAAATATCAATATTGTGACGTTTAGGCATGTACCAGCCTGTCTGACTCGCGCCTCTTCTTTTTTTTTCCCCCCTTTGGTTTTGTTTATAATTAAAACTGATTTTTTTAAAAAAAAAATAATTATTTGAATTGAACAAAATATTGCATTGATAGCGTTCTAAAAAAGAAACGGATATTCTTTCCATTGCAAAATGATTGTCGTCTTGAGAGATTTTCAGAGTTAGTTATTTACACTAAAAGAAATTATTTGAATTGAACAAAATATTGCATTGATAGCGTTCTAAAAAAGAAACGGATACTCTTTCCATTGCAAAATGATTGTCGTCTTGAGAGATTTTCAGAGTTAGTTATTTACACTAAAAGAAAAAAATTAAAATTGAAAAACAATTTTAGGATGAACCGATGAAAGGAGTATATATCTCTACCAATACAATGGAAAACATGTTAATTGTTTAACTTTAAGCAACAAACATAGTATTAAACTGGGAAGAGTCGATTAATATTTGATGAAAAATGTTTCTTGGATGGGTATTGTCCAATGTTCAGGAATAACCTTTTCGGATTTCCATTGAGAATTAGTTAATTAGATGATGATAGTGAAAGGAAGAATGTTTTGAAAATGCCAAACTTTATCAGTTCTCCAGACAAATGGAAAACATTTTCCTTATCGTTTGTGCCATAAAACTTGGATCAACCTCTCAATTAATCTCCCTCATTTTCCCTCATAAACTACTATCTCAGTCTCTTATATACTCCGCAAAACCAAATTCTGTCGTTTGAATATACGTATACGATCTCATGTAAAGTGCATAACAGCAACAATAATATCACCAAAATTCCAACAAATATCAATGCGAGTTCTCACAAGTCAAAACACTATAAGTTAACCCTCAATATCAGAAAATATTTGTTTAACAATTCCATACATAACCATTGTGTCAGAATCACCAACTATTCTGCAGCTCTCCGTATCCAATAATGTCTCCCTTGACATTTGTTCTTGTCAAAGATGCAATAAGTCAGTAACTCCATATACAGAAGAACTGGTAAGTGCCCCCATAAGAACATGATTCGATTTTTGACATGGGCGGTTGTATCCCGCATTGGTTCGTCGGGAAGAACGCTCCTCGGGACACGGATCTCTACGAACATCCTTCTTTGGACGTAGCAAGAAATTCTGGAAAGCTTAAGCAACGGACGACATCCGCCTCTACTTTCGGGCCGGATCCATACATAGTTTTTCTGTTGGTGTATAAAACTATGGGTATCTTCTCCAATGTTTGGGTTGCATCTGATTCCATCAGATCTGCAGAAAAATCTCTAGTACCAGGGCCGATCAAAACTGGTGAAACTAATAAAATGAAGAGTGTAGAAGGATTTGTAAAAGTTGTTGAAGTTTTGTATGCGTAGAAGAAAGAGCATATGCTTTATAGAGAGGAGACAGAACCAAAAAAAAAAGGAGTAAAGAAGACGTAAATGTGGATGGGGAATTCATTGAATATTATCCTCTACTCCATGTCACAATTTTTAATTAAATCATTCAAAAAAAAAATTTCAATAATGTTTTTTACTTTTTGGAACAATTCGTTCAGTACTTCAAGATTACATTAGAATAAGTTTAAGCGGGCAAATTGGATTTTCACTTCTGGACTCTGCTCGATTAATAAAAAAAAAACTCAAATTCAACTACTAGGTACTAAAGTCCAATCCGTAGTTTTAGATATTGTAACACCTTACATTGATGTAGATTTCTTGCAAGGGACTAAGGAGTTGTCCAAGAGATTGGCCTATTGATCTACGTCACATTTACACATAGACAAATTTTACCGCTTCGTCATTAGCTTCTTTGGTTAGATGATTACTTTTGTGATTACAATATGTTTTCATAAACACATAATTGATTGATTGAAACCCTAGTTACTCCATCATGTTATGGGACTTGTGGTTTTAGAATGTTGGTTACAATGCTGGTTACTTCCCTACGAAAATGTTATTCCACGCGTTCTATAATAAAGTACTGATTGACAAAGTTAAAAAAGCCAATCAATTAATTAAGAAAAAGCAATCAAACAAACGTTCTTTTATAGCTTAATTAGTTAGACATTTAGCCAAGACATTCAGTTATAACTAACTTTCTAAGCTTTATTATGCTGAATATTCATTTACTATTGTTAAGCATGTCTAAAAATTATTCAACCACAGTACAGTACAATTCTATACCATATGGATAATGAGAGAGACGTGTGTACAAATAAAAGAACATGCCGAATTGAAATATCACTTGGAGAAAAAACCAAATCCTTAGCAAAATGAGGAATGAACGATTATTTGGATTTCTAAACAAAAAAAAACTCACACAACAGTAATTGAGAATATTGTCCATAGGATAGGACTGTTTGAAGGAACGGGTCAATGGAAACCGTAATGACCGGTTGGGCATGCAAAATCTTACTTGGATATATAAAGGTTGTCCAAGACTTAGAAATGCCCTTAGGCAAAGCCTGAGTTCAACCAATCTAAATCCACCTCCCACAGCTACTGTAGAGAGCAGTCTGTTTCTGTTTTAACATGAGAACATTGGAGATTATCTGGGTCTGGGCTTTAGCAGCTTTTCCCCAATGTAGCAAGAAACTCGAGGGAGTTTTATCAATCAATTAATGCCATTTGGACTAAATTTTCCTCAAGGTTCGAGTTGTAGCCGATTCTAGTATACCTCCAAGTATACTGCAACACCATCTCATGGGGCTCTCTAGTTCAGTCATCCCGAACAAAATTTGTACACAATTGAAACTAGCAACACTAGCCTATAGCTCTAAACTCCGAAGTTTCGAAGGTGCTGGATGAATGTAAATGTCAAAAGAATTAAGTGATCGATATATAAAGCGCAAAAGCAAAAGTGTGGCTTTTTACTGGCGGGTTGTTATTTCTTGGCTGGAAATTTATTGCGGAACCGGATGAAACTTATTATACTACAACCCGTAAGTCAGTTTTGTAAATTCAATTTACTCGTCCTGTCCTGATGTTGAATTGAAATGAAGCTAACTTCATATAGTATAGGATTTTCAACAAACTTAATTCAATGTATTCAATTAGTCTGTTATGTCCCGAAGTTGAATTGAAATCTCAGTTAGCTTCTCCTGATAAACATTTATGGTATTTTTAATGATTACATAAATTGGGCAAAGAACACTAGGTTATGAATAAGAATATTAAATCAAAATGGAATATAGTATAATTTCATCCAAAACTACGAAAACACTTTATATGCAACATAATGTTACTGATAAGATTAGTTAAAGATCTCATTAGTTAGGATTATTTAAATTCTATTTGTTTAGATTATTTCAGATTTTATAATATCTAGATCTTAACTAATGTTGATGTATACCTATAAATAGAGACAATGTAATGTATTGCTGCACACAATACAATTTATGATTTCATCTTCTTTCATGAATTTATTTCTCTTCATGGTATCAAGAGCAAAATCGATCCTGCACTAAAAATTTTTTTCTTCACATTTTCCCACCACTGATTACTTCCAAAATTCACTATTGCACACACTATTTCACATACTACTACACGTTATTTTATTTTACCTTTTTTTTTCCTTTTCTTTTACTCTAATCACCATTGTTTTACAATGACTATTTCACAATCATTCATTACTACTCAATCATTTCCTCTCTCCAATATTACAAATTTTATCACCGTATCTCTTGGTAACTCCAACTATCTAATTTGGAGGGATCAAGTTGAAGAAATTTTAATTACCACTGATCTCAATGGTTATATCGATGGTTCAATTTTACCACCAAAAGACTCTTCACCTGATTCTACTATTCCAAAAGAATTTCTTCAATGGAAAAAACTTGATCGCCTTGTCAAATGTGGTCTCACTACCTCGTTGTCTTCTTCAATGGCATCAGTGGCATTGGGGTGTCCTACTGCTCATGACCTTTGGATCAAACTCAAGCATCATTTTCTTTAACAATCTACAGCGCGTAGATCGCAACTATGCCAAAAAAATTCACAATTTTAAGAAAGGTTCTCTCACAGTCAATGATTTTCTCACTTCATTATCAACTATGGCGGAAGAGCTTTCTGCTGTTGGGGATACTATCCCTGATCATGATCTTGTTATTCTCGCTCTTAATGGTCTCTCATCTGAATATACTTCCTTCATCACCACTATAGAGAATCTCAACCCTCCTCCCTCATTCACAGATCTTCGAGCAAAACTGCTTCTCCATGAGCAACGTTTGCAATCATTTTTGCCTTCACCAGAAGCTGCACTCCATACTACTGTGAACTTTCCAGTCAATAGTTCTCGGTCTCGTGGTAACCAGTCACAACCCAATTCAGGCCGTGGTCATGGTCAATTCTCTCCCTACTTTCCTAATAACTCAACTCCGCACTCATTTTATCCCAACCTCAATTCATACGGTCCACACCGTCCCTTCATCACTATCCAAAATCGCCCAAATCCCCACCCATCCTTCTACTCCCTATGAGCCTTATACCTCATCCTTTAGCGCTTACCCCAACTTTACCCAACAACCCAATCCTACCCAATGCCAAATCTACAAAAAATTCAACCATTCCGCTGTTGTTTGTCATTTCCGCTACGCTGAATCTCGCAATAATCAAACTCATCGTTCTTCTGCTCCCACAAACATGCACACTGCTTTTCACACCTCCACTGTCCTAGAATCCTAGCCTCAAGATTTTTCATCCTTTACATCTAGTGACATCCCTGAATGGCTTCCTGATTCTAGCTCCCTGGCTCATATGGCACCTGATCCTCTTTTTGTGGATTCTACGACTCCATATCATGGTAATCAGCAAGTGGTTGTTGGCAATGGTACTACTCTTCCTATTACTTCTATTGGTCACACTGCACTCACCAAGCACCCAAAACCTCTTTATTTACATAATGTTTACGTTGTTCCCCAGCTTACTATAAACCTTTTATCTATTAGAAAATTTGTCACTGATAATTCATGTTGAATGGAATTTTCTCCTTTTGGTTATGTTATGAAGGATCTAGTCACCAAGACTCCGCTTCTCGCGGGTAACATCCACAATTACCTCTATCCTATGAAGATTCCTAAGACATTCCACAATCCTGTAGCTTTGGCTGCTCGTGCTGTTCCTCCTGATCTTTGGCATCACCGTCTTGGACATCCATGTCACTCAACTCTTTCATCTTTAGCTCGATCTTTGTCATTTAAATCTTCCAAAATAAATTCTTGTAATTCCTATTTGCAATGCAAAAGTACTCGAATTCCTTTCACTCCATCTTCTCATGTTTCTAAATCGCTGTTATAATTAATTCATTGTGATATTTAGGGTCCAAGTCCTTGTCTCTCTCTTTCAGGTTACCGGTACTTTATTATTTTTATCGATGACTTTAGTCGTTTTACATGGATTTATCCACTCACTAATAAATCTGATGCCTTTCATGCTTTCCAAAATTTTAAGTCATTTACTGAAAATTTATTTTCTACTAGTATCAAATATTTTCAATGTGATGGTGCTCCAGAACTTGTGAAAGGTGTTTTTGCTAATTATCTTCGTAAGGTATTTCTTATTGCATCTCTTGTCCCCTTACTCCTCAACAAAATGGAGTTTCTGAAAGAAAAATTCGTCATATCACTGAAACCGGGCTTACTCTTCTTCTTCATGCTTCTCTTCCCAAATCCTTTTGGGTTGAAGCTTTTTCCACTGCCACCTATCTAATCAATTTCCTTCCTACTCAAGTTCTTACTAATAAATCTCCTCATGAAGTTCTTTTTTCCAATCCTCCCTCCCTCTCTCGCCTTCGAGTATTTGGGTGCACTTGCTTCTCATTTCTTGGGTCTACTCGTACTGACAAATTATCCCCAAAATCAATTCCTTGTGTCTTTTTAGGCTACTCTTCCCAACACAAGGGATATTGTTGCTTTGATCCCAAAAGTTCCAAACTTTACATCTCTCGACATGTAAGGTTTCTTGAAATTGATTTTCCTTATGCTACGCCTCAAATTTCTACGTCCTCTCCAACTTCATCATCAAGGGTGTTGCTTCCTTAACCAATGTCTATTCCTCCTCCATTTGTACCTTTTTCCAATCCTACGACACAAACTCTTTCATCAATAAGGCTTTCTTCTCCACCACCATCTAATTCCCCGCCTAAACCACCTCCACCACCATTCAGTTCCCCGCCTAGACCAACTCTACCACCAAGACATCACATGACCACTCGTACCACAACTCGTAAGCCTAACTGTTTAAATGATTATGTTACCTATATATACTTTCTCTCTTACTTGTCCTCCTGAACCTGACCCCACCACTTTTACTCAGGCCAATAAATTTCCTCACTGGCGTCAAACTATGCTTGAAGAGTTTAATGCTCTTCAACGTAATCAAACCTGGACTCTAGTTTCTCCTCCTCCTAATGCTAATATTGTGGATTGTAAGTGGGTTTTTTGAACTAAAAGAAAATCCGATGGAACTCTTGAGCACTATAAAGCTCGTTTAGTAGCTAAAGGCTACCATCAATCTTCTGGCATAGATTACACAGATACTTCCTGCCCGGTAATCAAGCCCACTACCATTCGTATTGTCATTACCATTGCTCTTAATCAAAATTGGCCAATCCGTCAACTTGATGTGAACAATGCCTTTCTCCACGGTAATCTTCATGAGGACGTATATATGAGTCAACCCTCAGGTTTTTTTGATCCAAAATATCCATAGCATGTTTTTCGTCTTCACAAAACTTTATATGGTCTCAAACAAGCTCCTAGAGCCTGGTTTCACCGTCTTAGTCAGAAACTTCATACTCTTGGTTTTATTTCTTCTAAATTTGACACTTCTCTTTTTATCTTGTCTAAGTCCTCGCACACTACTTTTGTCCTAGTTTATGTGGATGACATCTTGGTGACTGGTTTCTCTTCTTCCTTTATTCAATCTCTCATTGATGAGCTTCATTTTACCTTCACCATCAAAGATCTTGGTTCTCTTCATTATTTTCTGGGTATTGAAGCTCAATCTACATCCACCGGCCTTCTTCTTTCTCAATCTAAGTATATTCAAGATCTCCTCACTCGCACTCACTTTGACACATCCAAACCAGTCTCTACCCGCATAACCCCCACCTTACCTCTCTCTAAAAATCATGGTGTACCTTTATCTGGCCCTACAGAGTATCGGCGTACTGTTGGTGCTCTTCAATATCTTTGTGTCACTCGTCCTAATATCCAATTTGCTGTTAATAAAGTGTCTCAATTTCTCCATTGTCCCACTGATATTCATTGGTCTGCTGTTACAAAGAGTTCCCCTCTTTCAATTACTACTTTTGCTGATGCTGATTGGGCTGGTTGCCGTGATGACCGCCGCTCCACTTCCGGCTATTACATTTTTTTGGGTTCTAATATCATCTCTTGGAGTGCTAAGAAACAACCGACTATTGCTCGTTCAAGAACTGAAGCTGAGTATCGCAGTCTTGCTCTTGCTGCAGCTGAATTATGTGTTGGCTTTCTTCTCTCCTACGTGAGTTTGGTTTGTCTTCATTAGCTCCTACTCTTTGGTGTGATAATTTAGGAGTTATTTACCTTGCTGCTGATCCAGTATCTCATGCACGCACCAAATATATTGAGATTGACATTCACTTTGTTCGTGATTTAGTTCGTCAAAAAGCTCTTATTATTCAACATGTTCCGTCCGCTGCCCAAATTCCTGATATTATAACCAAAGCTCTGCCTACGAAGACTTTTCTTCAACTTCGGGACAAGCTCATTATTGTTCCGCCCATGAGCTTGCGGGGGGCTGATAAGATTAGTCAAAGATCTCATTAGTTATGATTATTTAGATTCTATTTGTTTAGATTATTTCAGATTTTATAATATCTAGATCTTAACTAATGTTGATGTATGCCTATAAATAGAAGCAATATAATGTATTGTTGCACACAATACAATTTATGATTTCATCTTCTTTCATAAATTTATTTCTCTTCAGTTACTAAATTGGACTGAAATTAGTTCAATCCCACCTGTTAAGTTTGAAATCATCTATCGAGGAATACTTAAGTTGAATTTTAATTTTGTACAATCATTTTGGTTAAAATATAAACAGTATAAACTAAATAATAGGAATGATTTTATTTGATATCACGCTGATTTGTGACGGCGGGAATAATTAACACGATTATTCTAAGAGTCCTAGTCGTTATTGGAAGATTCAATTTCTACATGCATAGTCTATAGCGAGTATGATCAAAAAAACATCTTATTATTTTACAATAGGAGAAAGAAAAAGAAACAAAAAACTTTCTTCATTCTAATGATACTTCTATTAATCTAAAAAAAAAAATTTTGTTTTTGATATTTTACCGAAGAAGTATTTAATTAATTAGCTACTCACTGAAACACCATATAAGTCTTTTGTGTTTACATTAATCACACACCATTTTAAATATAATTTTCTTTTCACGTTTACGTTAACTATTAAAAAAACTTCATTGATTGGGGACAATCACATTTCTTAATTCGTAGCGAGAAAATTATTAACAGTGAGGCGTCTTCATTGCTAGCAAGAATAACATTGAACCTGTACGTATCGCAATCCAGTTTCTGTCGTTTTCATTTTTCTTTAGAACATGAAGATTATTAGAAGAATTCCTTTTGTGGAATTTGAAACGGACATTGTATCGATGGATTTTTTTCATAATTAATAAATAAGATACCATTTCCAATTAATCGTCGTCATCGAAAGACCACCACTTGCTTGGCCGGATTCCACCAAAACATGTAAAGAAAGAGGTTGATTTTTCTGAACACATGATGCGTTTAAATATGTAACTCCGTCGTTCATGGAGAAGCCAAAAGTCTCATCATTTCATCAACATCGAACCAATCCTCAGTACCCAACAATTCTGAAACCGGGGAAGATGCATCAGCGTTACTGGTACCAGGAAGAACATGGTCATCTACAGCCATGGGATGTGTGTCCTGACCCGACCCGATAGCAGAATTCTCACGATGATGAAAACCATCCCCATAATAATCTCCATTAATGTTGTAACTTGTCGAAGCACCAGAGCAACTTGAATATTCCACGTTTGTAGATTCGCTTCCAATTGGAATGTGGTGTTGAACTTGATCATCCTCTCCTCCATCAGGCGACGTCGAAAAATCGAAATTCTCCGTAAGGTAATGACCAAACTCATCATAACCCATTCCCTCCAAAGCACCAATGTTGGGCTGGTTCTGAGGGACCAGATTCTCATGTAATTGAGGTACTACGCATCCTGGATACATAGAATCTCCAGTCTGTATGTTCTGGTCTAGTACTCCAACAACGTTATTCCCAACAAAACCACCATATCCATTATTCAAGCCTTGATCGCCCGTGCCGGATATTTGAGACCTCGTCGCGGTAATTTCGGTAGTAATATTTGACAGTTTTGACTTCTTTCCCGATCTTTGAACATCCACCGCCATGTGCTGATCATCAGTATTCAACATAATTGCCTCATCACTTAGGGATGGAACATGCATATTATTCTTTGATGGATGGTCACCGATCCTCTTGATCTTACAAAGAACGTATTCTTCGTGACCTAAAAGTGAATACTCATACATGATCCATTTAGTCGGAATCCCTTCTTGCCTATGCTTGAACTTGAAAATCTTCTTGTTACCAATCTTGTTGCCATCTTGATCCGTCACCTCATTGGGCAAGTTTTGGTGCCACGACCCGCAGCCGGCGACCCGGTTCTTGTGCTTCTTCCCAACTTTTCCAACGCTAGTCAACTTGGTGAACACATACAAAACGTATTCTTGTTCGTTAAGCTTCCCCAAGCTATCAACTACTTGCTGCCACGGAAGAGAAGGATCATCATCCCGGAACAGCTCCCACGGCGTCGCGTTTTTCCCGTAAATATCCCTCTCGATCATCATCTCGCTCATCGCCGGCAAGTTTTTATTGGCCACCTTGTTCCGGAGAAAGTGGTTGAGCAGCTCTTCGTCCGTCGGTAAAAAACGTTTTCCAAACGGTAAGTACATCGCCATAGTTATTATTCTAAGGTTGTCTATCTGCTACTTTCTGCTGGTGATTGACTTCTTGAAATCTCTCCGAAATATTTCTTCTAAATTCTTGTGAAAGAATGCTTTTAGATGAAGTTGAATGTGTTTCGTCGGGTATACTTATATACAAATAGAAGTTACCATATATATATATATATAAAAGAAGTTGCCCTAGTTCACGTAGTTGGCCGCCTCATGTATTCCAAAATTGATTCGTATTATCTTTCTGCCCTAATCCTATTGGAAATTGAAAGATGAAATATGAAAGTTTATTTTAGCTTGTAAAAGTAATTTGTTTTCCGACGTGCCAATTACTTTTGACGGGTAGTATTTCTGCTACACACTTCGGTTGATTGACCCGTTTGTAAATTATTTTTGGCCTTTCTGGTGTTGAATCTGTATACTTTTCAAGTATATCCAGCCCCACCCAGCATGTGGGGCAAAAAAAAGTCCTTTCTATTTTTTGAATCAAATGCTACATTTTTACGCAACTTAGGATAAAATATGGTAAATTAATGGCTCCTCTTTTTTTATAAATAGGTTCATGGGGAAAAGAAGATTGTGGCTTTTAATAATATCAATCTAGCCATAACATGAAAGCAAGTTCATGGCCTCCTAACCACATGAGGAGCATGTTATTCATAGCAAAAATAAGCTGCATCAAAAGAAAGCGGATTGTGAAAAAAAAAAAAAAAAATCTTTGTCAAATTGATACCGGTTCCAAAACATTACAAGTCAGACCACTGCATTTCCCTCACTGCATTTCTCTCCTCTTACGTCTCATGACTCTTTATAGCATAGCACATTCATTTATAGCATTTGCAAGAGTTCGATCTCGCATATGAACTCGTTACTAATAAATTAATTTATATTTACGTTTTTTTCTCTGTGTGTCTCATAATAACAGTCACTAATTTTTGCTTTCATAATTATAATAATTATTATAGAACAGTGATCAAATCTTTATTTTATTTCACCGTTTCAAATGAAGTTTCCTGTATTGCCGTATATATATAAACAGAAGTTGCCCACCCCCCCCCCCACACACACACACGCGCGCACGCGCGCACACACATTATCAACTCTCATTGTAATTCCTCTATGGCTGAAAAATTAATAGGGTATCAGGGAGAACTTATTGAACTTTATCAACTCTCATTGCAATTCGTCTACGAGAAGTTTTAATACTAGTAGTCTTCCAATCATCTTCAAAGTCATTATCTGTCAAAAGGAAAAATAATAATGATAAAGGAAAAAAACAAATTTAAGGTTTCGCCTTTCTTAGGGGCTGGTGGAAGATCATATATATTTGTATTTTTAATGATTAAAAAAAATGGAAATATCTTTTACAATACGGTTATAACCCAAAATAAAATAAATATATAAAATTAAAGAGGTTTGCTTTTGTATAATTGTTCATGAGATCAATGGAGCAATTTCGATAAACTTGCCATATGCATCTTTAGGTTGTCGTGAGACATTCCCATGAATGTGTTCGGTAGATAATTCACCTTTACTGCAGCCAGACGGACTCTTGACTATGAGCAATTTGATTTTTGTCTCCTATTTAGATGAACCGTGAGATTAAAAGTTACTTAAAGGCTCGGGAATTATAAGTTTGTATAAGTGATGAACATCAAAATTGATATTTTAGAGACTAAAAGAACCGGCAAATATTGATGGCTATCAAACCAAAAAAAAATAAAATAACCTACTCCTAAGAAATTTAAGTAGTATAGAAGCAAGTGGAGTTGTCTCCTCAGGGAACAAGGAAGTGAAAATATCTCTAATTAAAAGCAAAGTAATCAAATGGGAGAATTTTTGGATTTATAACTAATGGATGACAAAAGTAACTGGCAAACGATAAAAAATACTTTTTGAAAACCGATAGTAAGAGAAACTCTAGTCAAACGAATAATTTCTACCTTGATGAATCCAACTGATCATTGATACAATAATTAACTCAACAAATCAAGAATGTATTGGTTATCGTTGTTGAAACCTCCTAACAACTCAGTCTTTTAATTTATTACCAGTGATTAAGAAAGTTTCATAAATCACTCTATAGCCAAAACACTACCTTGAACCTCCTAGGACTTAGTTATCGACAAGCAAAGATCCAATTCAATTTCCAACAAACAAACTTTGTTTCATTAAAAATTGATTACTTATTCTCACATCAAAAATAAACTATTTACCAAGCAATCAATTGCATTAACACTTCTAAGGAACTAGTCTTTTGGTGTCGCGCGTTGCGCGACCAGTTTTTACTAATACTTGTGTAATATAAATCGTAATTAAGAATATTTATAAAAACATATTTCTTTGTTAGACTTAGTAATGTGTAATCAGGAAATATTAAATGCAATAGAAGCATTTTATTTTATTCTTGTTCGGAAAAATTAAATTCAGACTTTGAATAGTAAAAATTTTTGCATAAGCCTTATTTGAGACGAAAAGTATTTTTTTTAATTATTAAATTCAGACTAATAAAACATTCTCGTAGAACTTCTGATTTTTTTCTCAGTCAATAGAGGCAAAGTGCTATTTTAATATCAATGAATATGCTTTTTCCAGTGTTATTGTTAATTAGTAATATCTCTTGTTTATAGTTTTTATTATTCTTATTCTTATATGTTTTACCCTTTGGTGAGTAAATTAACTATGGTGTTATTTCTGATTTTTATTATCATTATCCTTATACATTTTTATTACTCTTTGGTGAGTAAACTACGGTGTTGTTTATTGTGAGCTATGGAGAAGTAGTAACAATTTTGAACTGTATAATCAGTTACGCTAGATAAATTATGATTTATTGTCAAGCTTGAAAACAGTTTGAATAGATTAATTTAAAGGTCAATAGGTTATTATTATGAAGATCTTTGTCTAATAGAAAAAAAAAAAAAAACAAGCACATGAGACAATATTAGTTTGTGTTTTTGTGCCATCAATCTGGTCTACGCCCGCATTTCATTGAGCCCCCAAAAAAACTCCCCCCTCCCACCAAAACACTTACAAGTCTACTACAAGTAAGTAGTAACATTATATATAGGTCAAAGGTTGTTATACAGTTGACGAAAGATTCATTCTTGATGCCACTGACAAGTGATTCATTTAATCGGTATTGCGATTCAATCAACGAGAATTAAGACTATGTACGAGATTGAATGGCCGATTCAATGGCGTAGTGGTTTGAAAAGGAGTTGTCGTCGGTCTGGAGTAGAAGAGTTTATGCAGCCATCGTTAATATTTATAGATTGGGGCGGAGGGGGGGGGGGAGGCAGGGAGGAATGACGACGTCATTTTCTTGGCCTGGGAATTTTTCCCTAAAACCTGTGCTATTCTTTAACCGAGGGGGAATATAATTTGGAAACAAAAATTTGGATTTTCTATTATTTATTAGAAGGAAAGAAATTATGAAATCCCGGTTTTACCCCTAATAAGTCGCTGACATCATATCAACCCCATCCGACGGACGAGATCGATTCTACGGTGGTACTTGAATATTTCTTGGGTATTATTTCTCGCCTACTGTGCCTGTTATTTAAGTATAAGGACAAGCAACCTTGTTGTTCAATGAATTAGATTATCTAGGAGAACTGACTGCTACCAGATATTCAAATAATACTAAATAATCTTCAATAAATATCAAAGAGAATAAATAAATACTCAAAATATGTTGGTGAATAGAACAGCCCTCGTTCAGCCTCTCCAAAATCCACAGAGGAGAATTCAAGTTCCCAGAATTTGTAGATTGCTCCCTAAAGTTTGCAATAATTACACTTTAACCCAAAAATTTTGATAAATTGTAATTTAGTCCCTGCTTTCTTGTGCCCACACGGGAATACAACCTCGTTTCTGGAATTTTCTGCTTCCTTCATTGATTTTGGCTTAAATCTTGTGTGCCCACGTGAGAATCAATTACTTATTCTCCAACTTGAAACTTGATTCAACCAAACCTTCTCAAACTCTTCAAAATCAACACTTTTCTTTTTTTTTTATTCCAAATCCTTCCTATGATCAAATTAAGAACCAAAATACTAATACTAGCATAAATAATATTCAAAACAACACATGAACCACCACAAATATCATGCTAATATTAACATCATCGACTCCCCCACACTTAGATTTTGCTTGTCCTCAAGCAAACACAACTCAAAGAAAACATGATAATATCCTTTCCTACAGACTCTACCATACAAAAGCAGCAAAGAGAATTGTCAAATCTTGTCTCAGATTCTGGTCTCATTAGAGACAAATAATGTACATCATGGTTTAGAACCACTTAATCAAGTCAGAAACTTACTTCCGTAAGTGTGTGAAACAAACCACAAAACAAAGTGTTGCTTAACCTACTGTCCATTCTATGATTAGATTCAATTAATTTCAAATGGACATTCTTGTGATCGGTACCTATTTCTTTCATGTCTTCAACTAGGGTATTCTTACTGAGGTTCAGATCTAAAGGCTTTCTCTCATTTTCTGCAAGCATCATTGGCTGCATCTTTCACCCTCGTACCTTTTCAACATTTGTCCAAATTGGCTTTTTTTCTGGATCTTTCCCACTCGGGCCTTTACCAATAGTATATTCCAGCAACTATGGTAAGCTAAGTATTTAATTTCTATTTAAACTCACCAGGCCTGAGGACACTCCTCTCATTGGTGTTATATCTCACCTCTCAAGGGATTAAATGCCCCATTAGACACTCTGCCTATACTCTCTCATTAGATAAAGCACTTAACCTCATATTCAACCGCCAACTTTCTGCTTTTCCCAAGGTATTTAGGCTAATACAAACCACTATGGGCTAGATTAGAAACTGCCATAATGCGTCGGGTTGCCTTAGTCTAACTCCCAGATTCATAGTCCCCCCAGGTTTCAGACAAGTGGACTCCAGTATAAGATCACAACAATGCATTAAGCATTCAGGATTTTAAAAATTTAAGCCCAAAGCAAACACATAGTCAAGTGGAATGTTGTGCATAAAGACGTGGTCATGAGTTTCTAACTTTGCTTAAAAGTGATCTTGAACAGGTATTTTCACAATCGTATATAACCCTCAAAATTGAATTCATCATATACTACTGACAATTCTCAAAGAAGTGCAATTCCTTCTATTACGCAATTTTAATGAGGAAAAAATCAAAACACACAAATTCCTCCCCCACACCTAAAGGATGCATTTTCCTCAATGTATAAAAGATATAAAGACAAACAAGAAAAGCACATACAAAATCCCACATAATGTAAAACAAAAGAAACGGAACTTCCTTTGGATTTTGTAGTGGCGGAACGAAATTTGGTGGGAAAACAAATCTACAGCTTTTGATGCATTCACACGTGGATTAACCAACCATAAAAATTCTCCTTGAAAGCTAGCTGTCACACTTAAACAAACCATCAAAATAACCTAATGCTACGGCAATCAAATGATTAAGAAAAACTACAAAAATCAAGAAATCATGGATCTCAAGATCATCATGAATAAAAAAACTTAACCACCTAACCGATTTATTCAACAAAACAAATAAAAAACAAACATTGGGTTGCCTCCCAACAAGCGCCTTTCTTTAATGTCTTTGGCTAGACACAACATGTACCTCACTTACTCATATATGGGTGGAAGTAAAGTGATTTCTTCCACACAAGCACTTTCAAAATTCTCAAGAAGAGGTAAGTCTATGACCATTAACTCAAAAAATCTTACGGGACTCCAACCCTTAATCTCAATCATTCCTTTATAACTATAAAGGATCCATGCCACCTTGACCACAACTTTCCTAGCATAAACGTAAATTTGGAACCGAATAGTACCTTCTTGCCAACAAGGAATTGTTTCTTCTACAAGAATTTATCATGAATGAGTTTTGTCCTCTCCTTGTACAATTGAGCATTATCATAGGCCTCCAAACGAATCTTTTCCAATTCTTGAAGTTGCAACTTCCTTTCCAATCCCGCCTCATCGGCACTCAGGTTGAGCTGTTTAACTGCCCAAAAAGCACGATGCTCAAGTTCAACAGGTAAATGACACATTTTACCAAAAACTAACATGTATGGTGACATCCCAATTGGAGTTTTGTAAGCTGTGCGGTATGCCCACAATGCATCTTCTAAACGCAGACTCCAATCCTTGCGTTTAGGATTCACAGTCTTTTCCAAAACTTGCTTAATTTCATGGTTTGAAACCTCGGCTTGTCCATTGGTTTGAGGATGATATGCAGTAGATACACGATGATGAACAATCCAAATTGATCCATCAAACCGTCAAGAGAGTTCAATACCTACAAGCTAATATACAAACATAATCAGAGGTGACACGCCATTTCAACTGAGATGATAGACCCTGCTGGGTCGGCTCACGGGGATGAGAACCGTGAACCCAGACAGCACGCCCAATCATAGAGGTTCGCCATTTCTTTTTGACAGCCTTTCAATGTCAACTTCTTTCAACGTAACAAGAAACTTGAGAGCTTATTTCATAGACGTAGACGCCAGAATGAATGTCCACAAAGGCAGCTGTTACAATGTGTTTGTGGCTACAAATGGAATAGAAATTTAATAATGACCACAAAAAAATATACCGATCTCTAACATGTGTTTTTCTGACCAGCAGTGATACAATTTGGGGGACGCTGCCAGGTTGCCGTGGATCCAAACCTCTCTATGCACCCCTTTTCTCATTTTTTCCTTCTTTCCTAAACTTTCATTGCCTAAATGTAGCAAGAAACTCGCTAGAGCTTAGTTCATTTCCGTCTAGTCTCCAACTCAGAATCTATTCATAGTTGGGGCAAATCTGAATATCGTTTGACCTCACGATTCGATTTATAGTTGCTTCCATTTGATATGCAAATTACTTGCTCTTGACCAAACCAAATTCATGCGGAATTGAATCTACAATATTACCTATTAATTAATCCAGGGTTATATATATATATATATATATATATATATATATCTAAATATGAAGAGTATTAGAGGAATCAAAAAGTTGTTCAAGATTGAGCAATGCCCTGGATGAATGTAGCTGAAAGAATATATAGAGCTCTTGAAGTAATGGCATAATGGCGTTAATGTGGGTTGTTGATAGTTGCCTTGCAATTAGTTGGGACATCAAACAAAATTTATTAAATAACATTAACACCTATATACATACTGCTACTTGAATCCAATGCCTGAATTTTTAATCCTTTCTTCATGAGTGATTACTTTCAATTTCTTTCAATTTTTTTTCACTTGCAAACTCCTTAAAGGCTAAACTACCAAAAAAGGAACAAAAAGGGTGATAATAATTAAAATACAAGAAGTGTAGAACACAAATTAAAAGGAAAAAAAATTCATGAAAACGCGTCATGTTGTCGGGTTTGTATTGACTGGGTACTTGCAATTGTGAATTTAGAAAGGAAAATAAATTCCGAATTTCAAGTGTCTAAGTTGTGAAATGCACTTACGCACATTTCGCCATGGCGAGGCTGTTACTTCTGTGTTTTTAATAATTAAATAAAATAGAAGCAATTTTTATTTTATGATACCATGATAACAAGAATAAAATAAAAAATATTGTAAATAAAGAGGTGGATTTTTATGAGAAACTTTTTTTCAGTTTAAAGAGTTAATGCAATTGTATGAAGTTAACTAAAGGGGACTATTTTTGGGGAAAGGTTCATCCTGAAGATTTTCTAGAGAATTTTATTTATGTTTCGTGTCATAAATCTTTTCATAATCCATCTCTCTTTTTGTTTTCCTTCTTTTTGATGTTCAATAGATGTCTTCTTTTCACTATCATTTACTCCTTCCATTCCAAACTAAGTTTCATTATACAACTTGTACATAGTTTAAGAAATATTTGAATAGGGTACGTAAATTACTAGAATATACTCAATCAACCACACTAAAATAAATCATCGCCAATAATATTGTTTCTTTTGAGGGTAAGTTGAAAAATTTTGGACAAAAAAGTGAATTGGAATAAGAAAACGACAATTATTTTGAAATTTCTCTATTTTTTAAAAAAGACACTTACTTTGAAGTAGAGCAAGTACATTATTTTCTCTTATTTTCTTTCCTTTTTTAAACTCCCAAACTATAGACCCCAATTGCATCTAAACTTCAATAAATTTTACAATTAATTCCTTAAATTAGAAATATCAATGTACGCCGTGTAGGCAAAAAAAGTGCTTATTTTGCCTATGTCTTTTGGAGATTAGGATGGGAATAACAAACCATTTTAATTAATATACATTTTCTTTTCTGGGTACAAATCAAGATTTGGTTGCCTGATACTATGGGATTAGTTAAACAGACAAATAAAAAATATAAAGTTAAAAGTATACATTATTGAGGGTACCAAGTACAAACTAATACAGAGATACAATTTCATTTAGGACAAAACGCTCTTTTAGTCCCTAAACTATCGGAGGTCACAACTTTTGGTCACTATTAATTTTTTACTAACAAAATTAGTCACCACCTTTTCGTTTATTCAACAGTTTTAGTCAATTTAACGGTCAAATCTTTTCTCCATTAAGTTTTTTTATTAATTTTTTACTGAACTAAGACCCGTAATGTATTTTCAAACAACAAAATCAATCCCCAAATATCTTTTTTTTCAATAATTTTAGTTACTTTAACAGAATTTTCAAATGGCCCAATTTAATTTTTCTTTAAGTCTTTATTTTTTATTGATTACTTAATAGATTGTGGGTCCCACAAGTCTTTAGTCAGATTTTTTTTCTTTTATAAAACAAATTAAAAGAATTATAAAAGTATTTCCGACCAACTTCCTAAACCCCAAAGGAAATAACTTTTATAACACTATTTGTAACCCCTCAAAGAAAATTAAAAAGTTGGAGTTTTGTGAATTTGTTCATAAGATGGATGGAGCAACTCCGATACACTATATCAGTCTTTATGTTGTCGTGAGAGAAGCTCATTAATGTTTTTAGTAGAAAATTTGATTTTGCAGCCAGAGGGACTCATGGACAGCCATATATATGTACTTTTAACTAGTGATTTGATTTTCGTCTCCTATGACTCATGAGATGAAAAGTTAATAAAAGATTACACTACCATTATTAGTGCTTATTATACGTGATGAATATCAATAAGTGGCTTTTTTTAGTGGTTGAGAGTATGTTGATTGTTGATGGTTTGAAGACGACATATAATAGAAAATCATTTTGATGTAAGACATGAATTCAACAATTAAGTAAAGTTAGATATTTCACAATTTCAGGTAATAAATCAATTCAACAACCCATTGAAATGTTTGTTTAATTAGCTATGGTTCTAATCTCTACAATGTGTTGAACTGTTTATTGGATTCCAGTGCTAGCTGAATCTCGATTCCAAATAAATTCACCGGTTGAAAAAGTTTTTTTTCTAAAAAAGAAAGAACAACAACACGTTAAGAAAAGATTAAAAAGAACAGGACTGATCAGCACCAGATTTTAGGGCGCATCATCGGTTAGACTTCACCTCATAGACCGTGCTACCATGCTTCGTTGGTTTCAAAGATCTATTTGAACCCGACACTCGTATTATAACATCGGGGCCAATGTCCTTTGGATGCCATTTGGTTCCAGTGACATCTTTCGAGGTAGCAAGAAACTCGAGAGAGCTTAAGCAATGGACACATATCCGGTCTCCAATTTCATCATAATCTGTACATACTTTGGGAAGATGTTGATGCCCGTAAATATGGTTTACCTTCAAGATTTGATGAGTTGTAGTTGATTCCATTGGCTCTCCCCTTGTTATATATAGTTGCTTGTATATCTATGCCTCTTGAAACAAATTCTTACCCAATTGAAGTTAGAAACATGAGCTTATTTTGGGTTGTTATCGAATAGGAAGTTCTGTATTGGATCAGGATTTCGAAAGTTCTAATGGCCTAAGTTTTCCGGATGATAAATGTATGTAGTCGAGACTAAATAGAGGAGCAACCAAAAAAAGGCTAAGCAGTGTTAATGTAGGTTGTTGTTTGGTTGTTGGGAGGAAATTTATTGGGCATCACAAAAAAAGTTTTTGACATTAACTACTGTAGCTAAAATAGGCTTCACATGCTTTCCATATCAGAATTGGGAATGTGAAAATTAATTTGAATCCCAAACTAAATAACCAGCTATTTTAAATATTAAAAAAAGGAACAAGAAAGAAAAAGAAAAAGAGAGAAAAGAAAATTTTGCCTAATCAACGATGAGGTTTGGAGTTGAAAGAAAGTAGAGCGAAATAATTAGTGCATTATAATACATTCAAGAAACAGTACGAGTTAAATATACATGCTCTATATGTTGGAAAATGATTATTTCATATAGATTTTCACATTTAACACAATTTATACTAAAAGTAAGCATTCAAATCAAATAATCATTTCAAGATGGAGATGGTAATCTTTTACTTCAAAAGTTGTTATTTCTCTACTTAATTACAAAAAGAAATATAAAATGGAGGCACAATCACATACGTGCTGCTTGTCACGCCTAACCTCTGCTAATGAACTCCTCAACCTATTTCAAATCTAGCACGTTATCATATCCATTTTCAATCCGATTCTTAGAGACACACTTTACTAGCCACTAAGTCACTACGTTAACATACAATTTCTTTACATATATATCGGACATAATCAGAAGACAAGCTGTATTAAAGGAATCAAAAGAACCTTAAAATTAAAATAGAACTCGGTGTCCTAAAATGAGATCTCTCTAATATTTGAAGATTCAACTTTGGTTTTTGTATCTGTTTTATTTTAACTAATAGTTGTTAAAGATAAATCACAACTAACTCTCACTGAGTTAATCTGTCAGAGTATGCGGCGAGATAAGGAAGCTTTGAGTGATAAGGACGGTCATACTTTTCCTATTACTGAAAGAGATGTGATTGAGGACAAAGAGTTCGATAACAATTCAAACCCTAGATGATAGCTTCTGTTTTTATTTAAAGTTATTCATGAATATCAAGTCTGTTTTGAGGAGTATAAAATCAGACCTCCTTGTACTGTATACATTATCGAAGTGAATAACAAAAAAAGAAGTTTTATATTCACTCTTTCAAAATTAGGTTATCTTTTACAATTCAGTTGTTTCTTAGTTTTCAAGTTGGTATCAGTAGCTTCGATCTGATCCTGCTTCCACTTCCACTCTCACAATCCAAATCATGACATCCATGTCCATGTCATTGAATGTCGGAAACTTTGTTACCCTCAAACTCACATCCAAAAACTATCATCTCTGGTGAGAACAACCATTGAGCGTTGCCGAGAGTCAAGATCTAATTACTCCTCTCACAAATCAACCATTGGTTGATCCCCAATCTTCTGTTTCGAACAAAGAAAAAGTCTCTTCCTAGTCAGTTGAAAATTTTCTTACTTGGCAAAAATCTGACTGCTTATTGCGTGGCTGGCTCATAGGTACTCTTTCCGAAAAAGCCCTTGGTCTTGTTGTTGGTATTGACACGGCTTTTGGCAATCTAGGAAACTTTAAAGATGCTTATGCTCGTGATTCTGAAGAACGAGAATTTACCTTGCACCAGCAATTAACCCATCTTCACAAGGATGATTCCAAATCCATTGTTGATCACCTTTGCATTTTCAAAAGCCTATGTGACAGCCTTGCTGCCATCGGCAAACTCATTCCTGATCATGAAAAGGTTTATTGCCTTTTAAACAGTTTAGGACCTTAGTTTGAAACTTTTACTACTACCATGTTAAAACCTCCTCGTCCAATGTATTCTGAATTGATCTCTCATCTCCAAAATCTCGACCAATGTCGCAGTTGGTTCTCTACTCAGTCTGATCTTGGTTTCTCTCCATCGTATTCCTCTAATCCACAATCTCCTGTTGCTTTTTCCACTCAAAAGATTTCTCAGCCTCAGATGTCTCGTAATTCTTCTCCCAATTTCACATCACAGGGTCATGGTTTCTCTGCTCAATAGTCTCGTCCTTCCAATCAGCTTTCTCAGAAAAAGTTCCAGCACCCGCAGCGACCACCACCTCCTAGCCAGCGTTAAATGGCTTCTGCTGAATGTGAACAATATCGGAAAGAAGTCTGCCAGTATTATGGTACCTCTGGTCATATCACCAAAATCTGATGGTGGATTCCACAGCCTTCAACTCAGCCGGATTTAATTCCTCAAGCACTTGCGGCCTTAACTTTGGATAACTCAATTGTCGATCCTGACAGGACGCTGGATTTGACAGCAATGCAACACATGGCTGGGAATCGAGGTATGTTATCTAATGTCTCTTCTTATGTTAGTTCTGATTCCGTAATCATCGGTGATGGTTCGTCTATTCCAATCCCTAGAGTTGGTGAGTCAGTTCTTAAACAACAACATACTGAGTTACCTTTGTCTGATGTTTTATTTGTTCCACATTTAAAAATGAATTTGCTTTCTGTTAGTCAATTAACCTCTAATCATCCTGTTACTTGTGAATTTTCTAACGTGACTTTTTCTATTAAGGATCGAACAACCGGCAGTGTGCTAATGAAGGGGAAAAAGAAGGGTGATTTGTATACAATTTCCAATGATCCACAATTATTTTTTTCCTATCGATTTAGGTCTCGCAGTGTGGATCTTTGGCATCAAAGATTGGGGAATCCTCAAGAATCAGACATCCACCGGTTACAAAATAAAGGCCTAATCACAATCACTGGTCCATTACGGATGAGTACTTTCTGTGATAATTGTCAATTAGGCAAACTTAGTCGTCTTTCATTTGATCATTCCGAACATGTTTCTGATGCTAGCATTGAAAAGATTTATTGTGACTTATGGGGCCCTGCTCCCATTTTATCACTTAACAAATTTCGGTTCTATGGTTGTTTTGTAGACGATTTTTCAAAGTATACATGGTTAATTCCCTTGCGTCATAAATCTGATTTTCATTCTGCCTATTTAGCTTTTGAGAGTTATGTCTTGCGTCAATTAAATAAACGCATTAAGATCTTTCACTCTGACGGTGGAGGATAATTTTTAACTCTACTCTATCATCACATTTTTCTTCTACAGGGATTGTGCATCAAATTTCATGCCCTTATACTCTAGTCCAAACCGGGGTTGTTGAACATCGCCATCAAATCATTCGTGAACTTGGGATGACGATGTTGTTCCAAAGTCATTTACATTGTCTTTATGGGTTGAAGCTTTCTCTACGGCTATTTACTTGCTTAATCGACTACCGTCTTCTGCTCTTCATTTTGATACACCGTACTTTAAGCTGCATACAAAAAATCCTGACTATTCCTCTTTACGAGAATTTGGTTCAAAATGTTTTCCATTTACTTGGGACACTAAAGTGAATAAATTTGATCTAAAATCTACCTTATGTATCTTTGTTGGCTATAGTGATCAATACAAAGGTTATAAATGCTATGGTCCAATTCATAAAGAAATTATAGTCTCTCCGGCATGTTGTTTTTGATGAAACATGTTTTCCTTTTAAAAATGTTTACCCGTCTTTTTCTTCGTCCCATGTTTCCAATGCTTTTGATTCCTGGTTATCACAATCTAACTCTACTATTGCATCTAATACATGTGGTGATTCTGATTCTTTCCCAGTTCCATTCCTCTTCCACCAGGTCCGTTGTCTTCTAATCCCTCTCCATCGACCTCACCGATGTCTTCGCCCCCATCTCCAACCTTGTCTCATATACCCTTGTTTGATCATTCGGTTGATAGTCCTCCAGCTTTTTCCTCCGATGGCGCTGCCTCATCTTCTTCTTCGACCACAAACACATCATCACCAGTTTTCTCTCCTGTTCAGCCAACTCATTCCATGATCACCAGGTCTCAACTTGGGGCTGTGAAACCCAACCCGAAGTATGCTCTTTTGGTCTCACTGTCGGATACAATTCCCTGTGAGCCACGAACTGTCAAGCAGGCTCTTTTTCACCCTGGTTGGACATTGGCGATGAAAGAAGAACTTGATGCACTTCACAACAATCACACTTGGACGTTAGTTCCGCGAGAGGCCAAAATGCATGTCATCAGCTCTAAATGGGTTTTCAAGACTAAGATCAATCCTGATGGTACGTTGGATCGTTTAGAGGCTCGTCTATTGGCTAAAGGCTATCATTAGATTTATAGGTTAGATTATATAGAAACTTTCTCTCCTGTCATGAAACCAGGTACCATTCGATTAATACTTTCTGTAGCCCTAGTTTATCATTGGCCCATTCGGCAATTAGACGTCAAACATGCCTTTCTTCATGGTTATGTTACTAGAAAATTATACATGGAACAACCACCAGGTATGGCTGATCCTTGTTATCCTTCTCATGTGTGTAAACTTCAATGGGCTCTTTATGGCTTAAAACAAGCACCACATTCCTGGTTTGATCGTCTTAGTCAGTTTTTGATTAATTATGGTTTTCATGTAGCTTAGCAGATCCCTCTCTCTTTGTGTTTCATTCTCACCATGGCATTTTACTTCTATTGATATATGTGGATGATATGTTACTTACAGGTTCATCTACTCCACTTCTTACTTCATTTGTTACATTGCTATGTCACGAATTTTCTATGAAAGATTTAGGGTCTTTACATCATTTTCTTGGCATTGAAGTTAACTCTGTCCCTAATGGTTTATTACTTTCTCAGACACATTATGATGTTAACATCCTTGACCGTTTTGCTATGCTTGATTGCAAACCAATGCCGACACCTTTGGAGACCAAATTTGTTGTCCCTGTCTCTATTTCTCTTGGTGATCCTAAATAGTTCCGAAGTATTGCTGGGGCGTTATAGTATTTCACTTTAACACGATCAAACCTATCATACAGTGTTAACCATGTTTCCCAATTTATGCAAACCCCTATAGTGGCTCACATGAAGCTTGTTCATTGTATCCTCCGCTATGTCAAAGGTACTATTAATCTTGGTCTTCACTTTCGTGTTAATACATCTCTGTCTTTAACTGCTTTCTCATATGCGGATTGGGCTGGATGTCCTCGAACTCGGCGTTCCACAAATGGTTATTGCACATTCCTTTGAAACAACCTCATTTCTTGGTGTGCAAAAAGCAACACACTGTCTCCCGATCAAGCACTGAAGCTGGATATCGAGCTATGGCCAACACCGCTGCTGAGCTCACCTGGCTTACTTATCTCCTTCAAGATCTTTGGATTTCATGTTCACCTCCTCCAGTTCTCTATTATGATAACCTCAGTGCCATATTTCTCACTGTTAATCCGGCCTTTCATGCTCGAAGGAAACATGTCGAGCTGGACTACCACTTTGTACGGGAACGAGTTGCTCTTGGGCTCCTTGTCACCAAACATGTCTCTTCTGATCGACAGATAGTTGATATCTTCACCAAACCAGTCCACAAAGCGGTTCTCCCATTCTTTCTACACAAACTGTGCCTCTTGTCCCGACATAGTTTGAGGGGGAATGTTAAAGATAAATCACAGCCAACTCACACTGAGCTAATCTGTCAGAGTATGCGGCGAGATAAGGAAGTTCAGAGTGATAAGGACGGTTATACTTTTCCTATTATCGAAAGAGATGTGGTTGAGGATAAAGAGTCCAATAACAACTCAAACCCTAGTTGATAGCTTCTATTTTTATTTAATGCTATTCATGAATTATCAAGTATGTATTGAGGAGTATAAAATCAGACCTCCTTGTACTGTATACATTATCAAAGTGAATAACAAAAACAGAAGCTTTATATTCAATTTTTCAAAATTAGGTTATTGTTTACAATTCAGTTGTTTCTTAGTTTTCAACTATAGCATCCGTAGAATATTTCATAATATTGTCATTACTGATGATTGAGAAAGTATCCAAAAAACAATCAATTTTCAAACAAAGAAAAATTATGCATCCAATACAAAATTTTGTTTCACGAAAATTCAATACATGAGTATCACCAAAGAGCCGTGTAGATAGAACTCTGTCTATGTCGTTTAGGATTGGAGAGTGTATCGATACAAAAAAAAAAAAAAATGTGAAAAGCCCTATCATGTCGTTCAGGATTTGTTCTCTTTTGTTTGACAACATGCAAGTAATATTGGTTATTAGCCTTCTGAATGCGAAATTGCAGACCAAGCCAGGCCCTTCCCCCAATTATGCGTATAGCCCTGCCTTTCTTCACATCTTCGCCTCCCTTCTTCCACTTCTTTCTTTTGACATAGCAAGAAACTCGAGAGAGCTTAATTTCCATAGATGTACAGCAAGTCAAGATCGATTCCATAACATCTTTTGAGTTGTTGAAAAGTACATTTTCATGTTTCAGCAGGATGACGTTACACCGTGGTGGCTTCAAGCACCTGCTGAGAGAATTTAATCAAGGATTTAGCCAAATAGATATAGAAGGAAAAGGTTAAAGTGGGGATGAAGGAGATGGTTTCACCGTCAGCACATTCAGAAACAAGGAATATGGAAAGGTGATAATGAGGGGTTTGGGCTGAGAAAATGTGCTAGGGTTGTAGAGGAGAGTCTACATATATATAGATATATATATATATATATAGTATGTATAATTCGTAGTTATGTACAGAATCAATTATTTATTTATTTCACTTACTTCAATATTTTCATGAGTTACGAAATTTGATTACATTTGATGTGTTTAATTTCGGCTTAGTTTGGACAGTGGTTTTCAACATTTCCTAGCTTTATCAAGTAAAATTTATTTGTCGCACGTTGACGAGTAATAAAAAAGTGAACTAAATAAATAAATACCCCTTAGTTGTTTCTCTTTGCTGGACTATATTATTCATTCACCGTATATAACATAGGTGTTGATATGGTTAGTTGTCTATTGGCTGAAGATTTAATTTATTGGGAATCAGAAAAAATTTATTGAACATTATTAACTCCTATAGTACTATACGTACGTACTACTTTAGTAATTAACTTTGCATATGTTTCTTTCAAGAAGCTTCAATGTGGGTAGGTTGGTGGTTGTTTCTTTTCCTCTACTTGTTTCATTATACTCCAAACATGTAGGCAATTGACGTCCGAACTCAGTGTTCTTATTAATTTTTTATTCATTTCAGACAGAGGATGACTTTTACTCTTCAACACTTTCTTCTGTCTAGTTTAGTTTCAGCATACTCTTAAACTAAGGCCCAAATAAAATGAATAGGATGAACAAAACAGAAAAAGTAAAGTTTTAATTTGTTCCATACCAGGGACTATATCTGTATTACATCGTCATAATGCAAAAGAACTAAGAAGTCTAAAAACGATCAAGTAACTCCATGTTTGTCGTTGTATTTAGTTTATAATTATTGGATTTACAGTTTTCTGTATGTCAGAGAATAGGAGCGATCCCAATAGACCACCTGAATTTATACATAGGGTTATGTATTATATTCATCCCAAAATGATAGTATGATTTACTGAATTATTTATAGTACAATGTATAGATATTGTTACACCATCATTTTAACATAGATCCAACTTCGACCAATTATAACTAGTGTTTTGTCCAAAAGCTTCACTTGTGTTAAACCCGTTTCACCAACCGCATTTTAATAATTACTTACCCTTATATAAGAACTCTAACTTGGTAGTAGTACTTTAGAATTATATTTTTATAAGGCGAACGCAGTATCACGTATTTTTTGTGTATAAATGGAACATAGAAACTAGCATATATGAGAATTATGAGAATTCTCCATGGTTTGGACTCTCTCTACAATATCTCTCTCTAAACTCTCTCTTCTATTCCTCCTATGGCCGGCGACCATAGGCCCTATATCACCAACTAAACACCCTCAAAAGCCTTCCTTTGCTCAGATTCGAGGATTTGGGGCAAATCCAAAAACCATACATGAAAATTCAGCAATAAATATACATCTAAACCCGACTATGATACATTCTGAACCAACGACTTTCAAAGACGAGCCAACTTTTCTTCTTACAAAAGAAGAGGATCCAAACTATCGGCCAAAAATGGACTTTTTGCGAAGAGAATTCCAAACTATCGGCTTCAAGGGAAGCTTTCCCTTGGATCGATTAATTACCGACATATCCTCATTTGCTTTGATTTAGAGGAAGACATTCATCGCTGCTGGCTCAAAAGTTTATGGACTTTTGACAAGCATCGAATGCGAGACCTTAAGTGGACCACGGATTTTAATCCAGCGCACAAAAGCTCTATTGTCCCTGTTTGGATCTCCCTAGTAGGTCTCCCAATTCATCGTTTCAATAAGGAATACTTGTGGAAACTTGCAAGTATCATTGGTACTACTCTTCAAATTGACGTTCCAACTCACAACATGTCGCGGCCATCGGTAGCACGAGTTTGTGCAGAATTGGATCTTCTTAAGGAGCATCTTATTCGAATCAGACTGGGAGTTGACGAGTCGACTTACTTTCAATCGATCTTCTATGAAAACATCCCTCAATACTGTGCCGAATGTAAGAAGATTGGTCATGATGTTCACTCCTGTCATCATACAATTCCATCATCATCACAAAGGTTGGCATCGAATCATTCGAAACCAAACTTAAAACAAAACTCACAAGGAAAGGGCACAAATGCTTAGATCAGGGACAGGCAAAACCATGATCCAAAATCCTTGGCGGTGCAATCAATGGACCGGCCTGCTGCTGTTAAGTCGCTGCAGGATACCATAATTGTGGATGCGGTTGTCGAACGACAAGCCATCACTACCGCTGCTCAAAGAATGTGGATTCAGCGCATTCTACGCTTTTAATTGCTGCACAAGCCGAAATCTCTCATGGAGGACAAATTGTATCGCCGGCAAATTTGGAAGTCCAACGTCAGGTTACCCTGATTCTGGACAATCATCAAACCGTCACTGCCGGCGTGATTGCTGCTCATCGAATGGACTTCGCTGCTATGGCTGCTGCTGAAGTTGATCTGCCAATTATCGATCCGTCTCCGGAGTTGCAAGCAACTGAACATGTCGCACTCTCTTCGCTGGTAGAGCATCAGACCATCATCGCTGCAAGCCAAGCCCTTGTCGCGACCCAGACCCATGCTGCGACTGAAACCTTAGTTGCTGAAGCTGCCGCTGCTATGGAAAGATTGATCGCCGCCACCAGTAGCGTAGAAGAAGCTCCATCACCGGAAAATATGGATAACCGGCGTAAGGCAATGGTGGAAACTCCGTCGCCTTCACGCCCGCAATCAGCGCAACCAAGTCAATCTCCTCTTGAATTTTGATATTTGAATCTGGAACAGACGCAATCCACTCCCATAATTCCCTCTGATTCTGTTTTTCTAAATTCAAAAGAGATACGGCAATCATCCTCCAGCTTGCCTTCCGCACCAAACGCGCAATCATTGGCCCTCGTTTCTCTCTCCCAGCCAGACCCGGGTTCAAATGAGGAATTGAAGTCAAAGTCCAACTCTCCACTTTCTGAAAATAGCACCAATAATAGCTCCAAAAGAAGTTGAATCCCGCAGCTGCGGAATTTGCCTATTCCCAAATATCACAAGTCCCTCTCCTTGAAGTTTACTCCCAATTTCAAGTCCAACCGCCGGTAAAAATCATACTCAGCACTTATCCAAAGATGATACGGAGATAGGATATAGGCTCTTCAGAAAATCATATCTATAAGCATATAGGCTCCATTCTGAGAGTGAACAAAATCATATCTATAAGGATTTCGAAGATAAGAATTTGACACGGAACAAGAAATGGAACGTGAGTCCTTTTACAATGGAGTTTCTGCTCCAACATATCATAATCGATCGAAAAAAAGCTAAGGGTAAAGCAAAAGTTAGAGTTCGTCGATTAAATAAGGATGCAAATTTTCTTTATTATTAAATTGTACTTGATATATGGTTAGTATATTCGCTGTCTTATTTTTTCTTGAAATTGTTTTTTAATTAAAATAAAAAAATAATAAAACAAAAAACTTCTGCAACCGAAAAAAAAAAATAGAAACTAGCATATAAATACCATGTCTTTTCTAGGGGAAGGTTGCAACAGTGCGTTTTTCTATTGACACTTCTTAATTAAACCGAAAGTGCATTCTACACTATGAAAAGGAAAATATCTCCCAATAAATAAACTTTCAGAAATGTATTGTAGGAACTCAATTATAATAGGACCTAGTTTCTTGTTCTTCTTCTCCCTTCATCTCTTTCTCCTTCAGAAAAGACAGTAACAAAAGAGTCCCAAAAAGGAACCATCCACCTGAGAAGTCTCCTCCACCTCCACCTCCATCGCCATTCGGAGGAGGTGCAGGGCCACTCACATCAAGTTTAGGAGTCTTTATTACATCTCCAACCGGAACAACAACATTGGTCATGGTCTTGGATCTATCAGTACGAGGCAGAGTTTGCACTGTACTACAGTTTGCATCGAAAGCAGCCAGGCACAAATCCATGGATGAAAGTGATCTTCTTGGACTCTTTAAGGGTATTGCCTGAACAAACGAGCAAGCTCGTGACGAACAGCACATCCGCAAACTCGGGAAGCGATGACCAGCTACTTTCATATTTACTCCTGCCGGCGCGTGTGTCGTATTTGCCGATCCTTGGCTGATCAAATGTCCCGTAATTGCAGCCATCGTCGAAACCACCAGCTGGGTTGAAGATGTCAAGGCAGCAGTAGCTTGAGTTAACAATGTCGTCATGGTTGAGTTGATAGCAAAAGAATTGGAATTCCCTGGAGGTGGATTAAGGCAGAAAACAAATTTACTCGTTCTTAAAACCTCAATGAAAATTCTTATCAAAATCTCTACCTAAAAAAATCATGGTCCACGACCCTTTAAATAGGGAAAAGAGTCTGCCACAAAATCCTAATCCTGGTCGGAGCCTAATCACAAATATAACCTTAATCTAAAAATCCTAATCCTGGTCGGAGCCTAATCACAAATATAACCTTAATCTAAAAATCCTAATCCTGGTCGGAGCCTAATCACAAATATAACCTTAATCTAAATAGGAAAGAGATTAAAGGCGACTTTTTTTAAAGAGCAAAACTCTCGTAATTAGAATTGCCAAAACCAAGTAAAACCCTAACAACAAAGGTTACCTAAAGTTTGGAAGAGTGACTAGGATTTTAGGGAGGCCTCAAACCTAAGATCCACATCACCCAAAAAAAATAGAACTGACCAGATATAAGACAAGAGTGGGGCGGAATCTTAGGCAGTAAGAATTGATGTGGCCACAGGCAATTGAAGATGATGGGATAACTTTAATGGGAATAATGAATGGACAAATGGGGATGAAGAGAATGAATAAAGGCCGACCAGGAACAAGGCGACGATCGGCGGCGGTAGAAGAACTCTAGGTTGTGAGTTTTTTTTTTTTTCTAAATCTGAGGGAGGAGGAAGAATTTACTGACACCTAGGGAAACTAGCTTATAATACAATTTGGAGTCGGATAGAGTATATGGATCAAATTACATGTTCATTTATGTTTGTGTTTGTATATCTGTCCTAGCTCTTAAATTTTTTTTTACCATTTTGTATTCAATTTTCGTCGAAGAACTCCACATCCGCATAAACGTTAACCTTCTAGTTGATTTTTATATGCTTTAGTTTTAGTCAATAATACTAAATTCAACAATTGAATATGCTATGTATCTATAATAATAATAGTACAAAAGAAAATACAATTTTATAGAATTAAGTCGTAGCTTACAATGCATCTGCATCACTCTCTCTCTCTCTTTTTTTTTTTAGGTAACGCCGTGAACTCCACCAGAGATGGGTAAACCCACGCTCACTGTAATAGCCTGCAAACCATGGTGGGAGGTAAACCTCCTCTTAATAGTAAGGGCGGTATTAACACTGAACCAACATCTCATTCGCTTTTTTTTTTCTTTTCGAAAATAAAATAGCTTCATAATCCTTCATACAACATATTCGGGAAAATGTTAACACCAACTGTCAGAGGACACCATATGCTCGAAATAGAAAACGTCAAACTCCATAATCATACAACTAGATGCAACCGGCAGTTTCATTGCAAGCAATTAATTAAATCTTCGTCCCGAAGCACACTCTGATCCGCAAAGCAAAATGAAGCGATGGAGAAGAGCCAACCTCATCACCAGTGGTCTGTCTTAATGATGCACCATGGGGACACAATAAGGATAGGTCCCTCTACTTACGATGTAGTAAGGAACTCTGGAGAGCTTAAGCAATAGACATCATCCAGCCTCCATTCAGGCTCGATCCATACATATTTTGGGCAAAATAATATTGATAACTAAAAATATAATGTATTGGAGTTGTAGCTAACTGAATCTTCAGTCCCTTCCTTCCTTTAATATATATATATATATATATATATATATATATATATATATATATATACATAGATGCCTCTCGAACCGAATTCTTACACTATTGACATTCTTTTCTGGGTTACTATCGATGAATGAAAGAAAGTGTATTTGAGGATCTACAGAGTTCGAAAGGCTTGAGCATGGGTGCTGGGTGAATATAATGTATATGCAATAGAATATATAGAGAGGCAATATAATGTAACGTTAATGGAGGTTTGTTGTTGGTTAGCTGGGAATTTGTTGGGAAACAGACAAAATTTATTGAACAACTATTAATAAGTCCGTATATTTGAAATGTTCAGTAAATTAAGTCAACTCGATCGATGTGTACATGCTGATATTGAATTCAATTTCCATTTACTTAAAGGTTGTGCTTAATAAAAAGTAACTTACGCCAACTGACTTTTTTGATTACCTTTTAATACTTTTCCAAGGTTTGCAAATGAAGTCAATTGTGTACTCTTCGTTTCAAAAAATAGTTTAATTTTGAAATTTATATTGTATTTCAGTACAAATCTCAAATTTCAATATATACTATTTTTGGAGGATATAGGAAATATTATTTTTACCTAACATAACTATCACACATTCTTTTTTTCAACAATAGCATCAAGATGGCTGTTTGCTGGCTGAACATTTTATCATGGCAGATGATATATTGAATATTAGTACCAACTTGTACACTGGTGTCTTGAAGGCCCATATAAGCCCTTATGTGGTTCCACCTCAAAACCAATTGGCTATGAGGGGGGTAGCACATAGGGTATATATGTTGAGTTCAAGAGTCTTCATTCATCCATGTGGGACAATGGAACATGAAGTCATTTCTTTCTTTCATTTATTTAACACGTCCCTCTCAAGCCCAATAGGCTTGAACGGGTAATTTTTATGTTTTTTTTAAATTTTTATTTTTCAGTCTTGCGATCGGTTATTTTTCCAGATAAACCGTCGCCTGCCGGGCCAGTTAAAGTTCAAAGTCAAACCCTGAATTTCTTCCGTGGGTTGACCAAAGTTTCAAGACCCAATCTTGGTCAGTCCACCTCGCCCCACAAGTCCCACAGGGACGCGGATTAAAACCCGCTCTAATACTATCTTGAAGGCCCATATAAGCCCACATGTGGTTCCACCTCAAAACCAATTGGTTATGAGAGGAGTAACACATGGGGTATATATGTTGAGTTCAAGAGTCTCATTCATCCATGTGGGACAATAGAACATGAGATCATTTTTTTCTTTCATTCATTTAACATGGTGTGATGCGGTAACTTCCCATCTGTTCCCTGTCAGGTTTTTCAAATGATTCGTTTAGTTCTTCAATTTTCTCTATAACGACTTGGAGTTACCACATCCAATAAGATCTCAATTTCTGGCACAATCCGATTTAATTACATGGAGAGGCAACTCCATATGACCCGCTTACTGCTTTAAAAAAACACACACACACACACAAGATAAATCTTGCAATTGTACTACGGATAACATGTGGAGATTGTAAGTATTGTGATTTTGGCACGTTAACAATTGAAGCTACCATAAAGGTAATTTAGCCATCTACAGAACGATTTACATGGTAGTCGTTGAATTTTTGCGGGAGAAAAATAAACTTTTAGAATAAATCTAAGAAAAGAATTATTCATATAAAATTCAAAAATAAGATGTTGTGGTTTGTCATGCGAGGCTCACTTATTATCTTTGGTAAATTTAGTGATTAAATAAAGGAAGAAAACAACTTTTAATTTGACGTTGCTATTACAAAAAGAATAAAAATGAATAAAGTGGATTGACTTGTGTCTATTCGTTTCTGAGATAGAGCAACTTTGATAATGCCAAAGAAGATCAATGAATTGGAAAAGTCGGCCGGCATGAACATAAGCCGTAAGACCGATCATACATATATATATTAGGGTTTATACATGATGTGTATATATAAATTACAAAGCCGTAAAAGAGTAATTATATACTGTAACTACAGAATTACATCACTAACCCTACCAGATAATAAAGACCGGAGAGAGAGTAAGAACTAAGTAAATTCCTATGTGGAATGATTTCATCATACTATTGACTACTTTCCAGCAATGCAAAATAGAATCTAACTGATCCATTCACTTGCTACTTATGGTTGCATATGTTTAATGCTTCCAGAATAATATGGGTACAGATTGGCTTATTAAAATGTGAATGTGAAATTTCTTCATGGAACTGAGAATTGCTACCAGTGGAATCCTAAGTTACATATCCTTCAGCCACTGTATGTGCTATGAAGCTAACCACAAACTGGATCAATTTCTTTGATCAAAGAAAGAGACAAAGATGATTTATATCAAGAACTAAGCACATGGCATCTGCATCCTCATTTCAGAAGGCAGCTTCCACTGCCTAACTGCCAGTTTCAACTTCGCTGGTCAACGGTATCTTCATTACTAAATTCAGAATCAGCAAGGACTTTGACTTAAGGTGCCAGGTCGAAGTCGTCTTCCAATAGTTTAACAACTTCGTCTAGAGAAGTAATCTTGTAATCAGGTTGAAATTCCACGTGTTTATATTCTGGAGAGTTGTACCTCCCTGTTTGATCAAGCAAGCATGTAAACGCACCAGCCCTCTTCCCGCAAGCCACCTGCAAAACGTATGGATTGCTCATAAACTTATTGATTGACTACTAAAGAAAGAAACTAAAGATGAAAATAAGCAATCCACCCAAAAAATCTAATTCTCCTAGCTTTTCAGATTTCTGATAAACAAAAAATGAGGAAAGAATACATGAAACTTCAAAAGGAAAATAAACAAGTCATCAGCCCAGTCAGACAAGTGATATTATGGGTGATAACATGCTGACTGAAATAATATGGAACTTGAAACATCAGAGAAAAAAAATCCTGGTTATAATTCAAGACAGGATAGGCTATGCTACTAAAGTCATATCGAGGTCGAAAGGGATAGGTAAAAGGGAAGGGGGAGGACTGCTTATTTAGCAATTCATACAAGCCAAACAAAGTCACAACCTTTTTCCCCTTCACTGTCTATTGTATGACAATTGCAAAGTTGATTCCGCAAAACTCAAAAGTAAAAGTAGGCACATAAGTGAATACACATCTGGAAAAGAAGAAAACTCACATCATCTTTCAAGCTATCTCCTATCATCATTACTTCGTTAGGTTGAATGTTCCATGTTGAACAAATATGAAGCAGCGGTGCTGGATCTGGTTTGTAAGGACGAAACTCCCGACTCAATGCTGGAGCAAATGTTATCTGTCACAAGGATAATGAGAATACATTGAAGTTAATGCTACATCTATAAATAATGCCATTATCATATCATGGGAACTGTATAATTGTGGTAGATTGAGGAGAAACGAAATCAAAAGCAACTAGAAATAGAGTGGACTGCTTGATCAACAGATGAAAAAGTTGACCAAAATGCAAGGAAGGCTATGCTTTAGCAGTCAAGCAACAGGAGTAAGAACAACTTTCTGGGAAATAATTAATACTGCATAACAAAGCGCAAGTCTCCACAGTCTCAAAAATGCTTACTCCAAACCGTAGGTGGAACAAGTCGACTGCATCCTTTACGTTTCTTGTGATTAATCCCCTCCTAAACATGAGGTCAGAGAATTTCACTGAACAAGTCAAAGACCAATAATTATGTAAAGAGCATAGTACTTTTGACCGAAAAAATGAACAATCAAACTTATAACTGACGGTAATGTCATTCAATTCAGGCAAACCAAAAGAGTTAAAGCTCATCCTGTTGATGCACCAGAGACATAATGACACAATCAAATCATCCATCTGTGTAAGCCAATCAGCTGACATCTCATTTAATCCTCATTACGGGAATTCTAATGAATAGTAAATTAGCCAATTCAAAGAAATGCTAAACTCTACTGCAAGGTTGATCAAATTCTTCAGAATGTGGAACTCTAGCCAGAGACTGAAATCATTCCTGAATTATACCCGTATTTCGACAAGACAGAAACTTTTTCGACAAAGCGCAACTAATGCAATGGTCACACTAGACACAAAGATAAGGAACATCATTCGCATCCAAGGCCAACCTCATAAACTGACAACTTTATATGCATCTTATCATCATTTCTAAAAAGGAGCCAATTGCCAACAGAACAAATTTCACAATCAAGAATACCATCAGAACAAGAATGAAGAACAAAACTGAGATCAATAAGAACTTCACCTTATGCTCCTTGCATCAAGGAACCCACAAAGCTCCGACGCCCCTAAAACGCAATTGAACTAAAACACAAATTAACTGTTTGATCCAACCGACATACCGTATCAATAAACCCAATAAAAACAAAGCAAGAGGGACAGTCCAAAACTAATTGAAAATTGCAAAAAAAGAAGGAACTGAGCTAACCGGGCATAATTTGGAGGCGATCCAAGCCTTGTTTCTCATAATCGGCAATGATCTGATAAGCTTTCCGCTGCCTATCGGGGCTCCAGCTCTCAATATGGTGAAGAATATCAATGCCAGATGGACTCTGCTTCCTAATCGAAACATATTCATCTTCCCCTAACACCGCTCTGTACATTGCCGGAAAATCAATCACCGGAACTGTTAATGTCCCATCCATATCAAACACAACGCCCCTTAAACGGGGTTTGGATGGATTGACGGAATTCGACATTGAGGAGAAGAATCTTGGAGACGGTGAACGTATGGAGCAGAGGAAGAAGATGGGTCTGGATACGGCGGGGAAGAAGATGGGCATTTGTCGGGTTCTGTAAAGTTTTTAAGCTTGGAGCTCAACTTTTAAGTGAAAGTGATGATAAAAGTGAAGATTAGGGAGATTGTTGGTTTAGTGTTTGCTGAGGTTTATTTTGGGGATAATTGTGGGTTAGTTTTTTAATTATTTTACTCATTGTGAAGGTTATAGCGGACTTTTCACTGTATTTTTCTTTTCTATAAACAATTATTATGTCACACATTTTGGCTATGAAACAATATATTTACTTTACAACTTAGAAGTTTATCAATAGTTGGATAACATCTGAAGTTGATGGTTTGTGTAAATAAGAACAAATTTTGCTTTTGAGAACATTTGAGTTTCGGTCAGTTCCAACAAATAATCGATTATTATGTATATTATTTGTTTATTTAAATTTAAGAAAATAACAGTTTTTCTTCTTTACATAAATTGTTACGCCAAACAAAACTATAAAATTATATGTGAAAACAAAACCGGATTAGTAATATTTTGTGCCTTCTGAAAAAACCACCAATTGTGTATATTGATTGTAAAATGTGATAATTTAATATTTATATTTCTAAAATACCAAAGAACACATAATTTAGTTAAAAATTTCATTTTTGAATGAATCTATCCGACTATCCATATCATAGTTAAAGAAAAACTCAATTCTAAGGGGCACAACAAATTACAATTTAGCTAAAGTATCAGAAACTATTTTCTAAACATATTTTGATGTTTACTTTCTAAATCTAATTTTACTTAACTGGATGATTTATCAAGATACGAATACTATGCATTATTTTTAATGAAATTAACCAAAAAAAAAAAGTTAATCTAGTAGTATTATACATGGAGGAAAAAAATATTATACAATAATTGTTTTTTATGTTTTGGCCTTTAATCACCAAGTCTAGTTGTAATCCTCTGTACTGTGTTACTACTAATATTTACTAAAGTAACTTTTAATTTCTTTTTTCGCAGTTAAAATGTTCCCAGCATAACTAAGTTCTTTTTTATTTATCATTTGAAGTTCCAGTTTTGACCTCTATTCGCACATAGCCTAAAGTCCTAAACCGCTAAAACCCTTTCTTCTTCTTTCATTGGCGGTGGCGCAGTCGCCTTTGTGACAGAAAAAACACTCAACAATGTCTTCCCCGACCCCCGGCAACGGCAATAGCAAGAAGCAGAAGAAACCTAAGAAGCGAGCCAAATTTGAATCCGAGCAGCTCAATCATTTTGATTCACTTCCATGGAACCCGTCTCTCCCAGAAAAGGAGGATGCTCTGTCGTTCTTCATTGGCTCCAACGAACTCGAAGGAGGTACTTTTCTCTTTTCCGTTGCTTTGTGAATTTTATGATGAAAAAACAACAGGGTAGCTCTTTTTTTGCACTTGGGTCTTCCTATTTGTTCATTGGTTTCGTAAATTCGGTGATGGTTAGTTGTACCCAATGGGTGAAAGAAGTGCATTTTATTATACCTGTAGTTTATAGTTCTTAGAATTAGCAGGAGTGTTTAGGTCAGCTGGTCTGAATTGTTGTTATTATGTATTTAGGATTTTTGTCACTTGAAGAAATTGATGAGTCGGCGTATGGCTTCGAAATACCAAAACCGGAGAAGGGAAGTGAGGAGAAAATAGTTGAAGGGACAAGCAAATCGAAGAAAAGGAAGACAAGTGAATATAGTTCTGCTGTTGAGGATGAAAGTCAAAAAGTAGAGGAACTCGAACAGGAGGATTTGGATCAAGACATAGAAGTGAAGCAAAAGAAAAAGAAACCGAAGAAAAAGAAGAATAAGAAGAATAAAAAGGAGAATTTGGAAAAAGAGACTGCAGAGAATGTGGAGCCAGTGGCAGGTTGGTGTTACATTAGAAGTTTTCTTTTTTTTTTATTTTTTATTTGATGTTCTACATATTCTCTTCATTATGTCCCTTCCAATGTGTTGTATGATTAATATTCAGGAGTTAAATGGTTTTTCTTTACTTATGAATTGATAAATATGTGCTGTTTTTCAGAATAGAAGGTAGATACATTGTTCACATAATGTAATAGCCATGGCCTGTTATTTGGAGATGATTTGCTCAATTATATTTTGTTATCCTGTGACCTTGCTTCCCTACCTTTGCTGTTGGTTTAGCTTGCAACTCTGTCACTTGTTTTCATGGAGGAGTTTCTCCACAAGGATGAAATTTGGACTTCATTTGCTAATATCGTTTCTTTGCATTTCGTTTCCTGGAATCAAATGTTCTCTCTGTGCATGTACTAAGATCAATCAAAGGTATATCTGACTTTGGATGCAATTTCCATAGTGTCATGTGATAATATAGGTGGAAAGAAGTATAATTGATGTTCGTGTTAAGCTTGTACCAGCATATATTTAGTCAGAATTTCAGATAATTGTTTTTCTGAGCTTGAAGAATCTTGTCTCCATAAGCATTGTTTTTCATTTACAGATGACAAGGAGGATGTTGAAGTGGAAGCAGTTGATGAGACTGACTTCTGTGCATGGAATGAACTGAGACTTCATCCAGTAGTCATGAAATCAATTTACCGTCTTAAATTTAAAGAACCAACACCAATTCAGAAAGCTTGTATTCCTGCCGCTGCTCATCAAGGAAAGGTTGAACCATGGAATTTTAGATTTGTAATTTTGCATTGATGATGTTTCTATGAAATTCATAGTTTAAATTCGTATGACAGGATGTTGTTGGTGCTGCTGAGACTGGATCTGGAAAAACTCTTGCATTTGGTTTGCCCATTATACAGCGCCTTCTTGAAGAGCGAGATAAGGTAGAGAAGCAGATTGAACTGCATGATGAAGCAGATGAAAGGATTTCTGCCAAAGGTTTTTTGCGGGCTCTAATCATTACACCTACTAGGGAGCTTGCGATGCAGGTAATTCTATTAAATTGCTGGGGCAATCTTAAATTGTCATATGCCTGCTAAGAGCAGCTTCCGGGTCGGGAATTCAGCTGTTTATAATTGAAAATGAGTAGGCGGCTGGCAAAACTACCTATTTAATTTGATATTAGTAGCACCGTTGTAAGAGTTGCTGTTGATTTATTTGTTTTATTCTTGAGGAACTGAAGTCTAAAGGTCTGGCCTGTCCTTTCTTTGCATGTTTTAGTGACGGTATTATTTCGTGTACTTATGTATTGATGCTGAAAACTTTCGTTTTTGGTTTGATGTCTTGCATGTAGGTCACTGATCATCTTAAGCAAGTGACAAGAGATATGAACATTAGGGTGGTGCCCATTGTTGGGGGAATGTCAACTGAAAAGCAGGAAAGACTTCTTAAATCAAGGCCTGAGATTGTTGTTGGAACTCCAGGGAGATTATGGGAGCTCATGTCAGGCGGAGCCATCCATCTCACAGAGGTTAGTTATCTAGTAACTTCATTTTGTTGATTAAAAGGCATGCTAATTATAGATAACTTGAGAAGGGTTTAAGAAATTATTACTGCATTCTTTAAAGAGCATAACCTTTAATTGAGTCATTTACATCCTTGTCCTTGTATGTTGGGCTTGTCTTGTCTGGTTGTATTCGTCCTCACTTATGCACTCGATCATAAATCTCTGTTGGGACAAACTATTCCTTTAAGTTCTGTAAGTCTATGTATATGTCTTGTCGACACCAATGATTACCGACCCAGATATTAAATTAATTTCAACTAAATAGACATGGGAAACAATTTCCTGAAGAAGGGAGCACTAATCAGAGATTGGCGAGGACCCCTAAAGTTCATTCTGATGGCATTTCTGAGGGATTGGAAAACAATTGATGTATATGGTCATTTTCCTGATTAGAGGTTGTATGCCATTAGTGCACGAAAAATTCTATTACTTCTAATTGTATTTGTCGACAAATTTCCTATCATCCCTAATTTACCCTTGATATTCTGGCTCCATACATTGATTCTGCTGTATTTTAAATACCATCATGCTAAAGACAAAAAGATGTGCTTCATTGCGTCTGTTTTGTGACATTATACTCTTCTGTTTTCTTCTGCTGAATATGACATTTTTATTTTCTTAATTAATTTCTTCCTCATTCATTCATGCTTGCAGCTCCACTCGTTGTCATTTTTTGTGCTGGATGAGGCGGATCGCATGATTGAAAGTGGTCATTTTCGTGAGTTGCAGTCCATTATTGAAATGCTTCCAGTGACTAGTGAGTCAGTTGACAGTGAATCTCAAAATACTGAACACTGTGCAACAGTTTCTAGTGTCCAGCGAAAGAAAAGGCAAACATTTGTTTTTTCTGCTACTATTGCCTTGTCTGCTGATTTTCGGAAGAAGTTAAAGCGAGGTTTAATTAAATCCAAGCAAAGCGATGGGTTAAACTCCATAGAGAAGCTCTCAGAGCGAGCAGGAATGAGACCAAATGCTGCTATTGTTGATCTAACAAATGCTTCAATTCTGGCACATAAGCTTGAGGAATCATTTATTGAGTACGTTTTCTTGTCTAATTCCTGGTGTTTAGCCTAAATCCTGAAAGAATTTGTGGTGCTTGTTTTGTTTGATTTCCGTGTATGATTTTGTTAAAATGGTGCATTGGTTCTGTCTTTTGTTTTGCAACTGTTGGCTACTATAGTTATTGCCTTTTTCATGCTTAACGAATTTGTGCTTATCGCTTTAAATGTAACTTTGGAAAGGAATCACACCCCATCAGTTTTTGTTAGTTTGCTTTTTATTTGGTGGGTTATTTTGGTTTTACCCTTTTCGGAGGATGTGCGTTGGGGGTGAGCTGGGGCGTGGTAGTGGGTGTTGTTAATAAGCTTTCAATGTATGTATCTAGGTTTTCGAAATTCGTGGGAAGTTATATAGTATTTTATTTGATATGTCTAGCTGGATACCATGAAATATCATCATGTAACAACCACTTGCTGCTATTTATGTCCAGACAACACATTAGAATAAAGGGACAAATAAGAAGGGTTAAAGTTTATAGAAGCTGAACCTGCGATTAATGTGTAAAGCAAATATTGAAAGTATTGATTGTCATTAAGGTTTAAGGTTTAGAATCAGTATTAAGTGTCTTGTGCTTGGTAGTAGTGCAAACTTCCTCTTGTTTATCCTTACTGAAGCATTTAACTGGTTCTTGGTTATTGTAGGTGTAAGGAAGAAGATAAAGATGCATACTTGTATTACATCTTAAGCATTCATGGACAAGGCCGCACCATTATTTTCTGTACATCAATCGCAGCTTTGCGACATATGTCTTCCCTTCTGCGGATTCTTGAAATAAATGTGTGTACTTTACATGCCCAAATGCAGCAACGCGCACGCCTCAAGGTACTTTTTGTGGAATTTCTGTTCTGTATCTTTTTTATGCTCCCTTTGTCTTTTTTATTCCTTTAGTGGCTGAAGTTTGAGTTTTCTTCTTAATTACCTACGTGTTACATTTGTATTCTCTTGATTGTTATTTAGTTGTTTCCATTGTCCAGTCAAATTTGCAGCCTTTAAAGGATTTTGCAACTGATACTATTATTCCACAGTATCAATATTTAGCAATTATGTTAGCTCATTCACGTAGTGCATAGATATAGCATCAAGATGGCAACTTTTGGTAAAACGATTGCTCATCTGTCATTTTTAACCATGAACAATGTTATGATTGGAGGTAATAGATGTTCAAACAATGCTATGCTTGCTTATTGTGTGCTTGAAACTTATTTACCATCTCTATGCTTGCTTGTTGGTTATTTTTAACCGTGAACAATGTAATGATTGGAGGTAACAGTGTGTTCGGACAATGCTATGCTTTCGTTATTGGGTGCTTGAAACTTTCATCTATAGTGAGTTTGTCATCCTTCTGTGCTCTCCTTCTGTAAAATATGATCTTAGACCTTCACTACAATGCAGGCAATTGACCGTTTTCGTGCAAATGAACACGGTGTACTTGTCGCTACTGATGTTGCAGCTAGAGGACTTGATATTCCCGGAATTCGAACAGTTATTCACTACCAGCTTCCACATTCAGCTGAAGTAAGTATACTTTGACTACCCAAGTGTGACTTGGCACGCTGTAATTTTTGGACTGAAAAGTTTTGTTTTTGGAGGTCTATGTTCATAGGAGTGGAAGAACTGCCAGGGCTTCTTCTGATGGATGCAGCATTGCCCTGATTGCCCCAAATGAAACATCAAAGTTTGCTGGTTTGTGCAAATCATTTGCAAAGGTATTCATGTTTTAATTCTTTATGATACAACCAAAAGTAAAGGAACTGGTTTAAAGATTTTTAACTGACAGAGTAGAAACAAAGAGGGTAAAAAGTAGAAACAAAGAGGGTGCACTTTACCTGTCACATCATGCTTTTGGACACTTCACAAAAGAACTGAACTTTTAGAGTGGGCATGAATAGATCTGGCTAAAAGACATAGTATGCAATGTATTGATGTTGAGTGAATAAAGTATCTGGCCTACTTAAAATTTCACTATAAGATAAATTTGATGCTTCTCTGGTCTTGGAACCTTGTTGGTCGAGAGTATCTGTCTCCATTATTTTTCACTTTCTTATAATCTTTGATGCTGTTAGTATGTCATGTATTGATTTGGTATCCCCCGAATGCAGGGGAAAAGTCTCAAGTGAATTGCCTGATATTATCGTGTATGCCTGCTTCTCTTGTTTGGTCAACGGACTTAGTTTTTGTGTTTTCACATAGAAGTAGTTTCCTCCTTTTATTTTGCCCATTCGTGGGGAGAGGAGCCATAGCGTTGTTATTCTAAAATAAATGACGAACTTTTTTTTGATATGTGACAAAACCATGAATGCTGCCACTGCACTGTCACTTTCAGGAGAGCTTTCAACGATTTCCTACGGATACTTCTTATATGCCGGAGGTTATGAAGCGATTATCACTTGCACGTCAAATTGATAAAATTCTGCGGAAAGACTCCCAGGTATTGAACTTCGGAAAGTTTATGATTCTGTAAGTTATTCATTTAATAAAATGACAGGGTGTCTTTAACAATAGACAAGTTAGAACTTGCTCTTCTGTGAATAAATGACAGCTTTGCCTTTGTTCGCAATCATGAACCCAATAATTTTCTCTCAAGTTCTGCCGTTGTATTATTATCCACATGAGATTATTTGGTAGTGTAGCAAATTGTTGTTCCTGCTCATTATTTATTCATTTATTTTTTGTGTGTGTATGGGGGGTGGTTGAATGGTATGTTCCTGCTGAATGCTTGTTGTATCATTTATATTTTTCTCTTCAGTTTTTGTCCTTTACATGTTTATTCCAGTTAATTTATCTGGATCATGTCAACAACAGAATGCTGTCATTTTATTCCGAACTACTTGTATAAAGTGATTGGAGCTTTCTTTAGTTCTTACACTGCATTTTGAAATTGTTCTTTAGGACAAGGCCAAACAAAGTTGGTTTGAAAAGAATGCAGAATCAGTTGAATTACTTTTGGATGAAAATGACAGTGAGGATGAAAGAGTGAACAAACACAAGAAAAAGAAAGCGTCATCTGCACAGCTGAAGAAGTTGCAAGAGGTCAGTTTTCTATGGTCGATATATTTTCTTTATAAAAGCTGCTAATCTGCTTTGTTCTCATCCTATTCTGTGACATGACAAGAATGTAGTTTTCAATAGTCTGATTATTTTGTTTTTTCCCAACTTTACAGGAGCTGAATGGTCATCTTTCTAGGCCATTGCAACCCAAAACATTTTCAAATCGGTATCTGGCAGGGGTAAGTCTATGATGTTTGCACATAACATAGCGTACGTCTGGTGTTCTGCCTCCATACAACATAAATTTTTTCAGGCACCCACATGTTATGCTATTCACAGACCTGATGGGGAAATGTTGCTGCATGTTCTTTAGATCTTTTTACGATGTACTGCTTTCTGTTGATAAAATAAAATTAGAATTGTTATTTCCGATAGTTTTCTAGATCGTTGGAGATAAATTTTAAATGTATGCATATTTACTCAATCTACTAATGGTGCTTGGAACTTGTAATTGTTACTTTTTCTAGGGTGGTTTGGGTTGTGTAAAATAAAGTTGGTTTTTCAAAAAGCCTCTGGTTACTTGATCACGCTTTAGTATGCCTGTTTTAATACAGTCCGTGTAACTATTCTATTGCATCTTTCGAAGGCTGGTGTCTCGCCTCTGCTTCAAAAACAATTTGAAGAATTAACCAAGCCCAAACTTGGTGGTGTAAACAATATGGCGCCCAATAAGAGAAGAAAGTTAGTGGTCATTGGTCAGGATTGCGTTGAACCTCTTCAGGCGCTTAGAAGTGCTGGTCAAGAGGTAAAAGGCAGAGTTTAAATGTCTTCCACCTTTCAGTGTTTTGAGAACTTTTGTTTTCTTTAAATAGTTGCCTGATGTATTCAGACCAAACCTGGCCCTGTTTCTCCTGATCTTCTGGTACACGATGTTTTGAAGTGAATTTTTTTTTTTTCCGGCCACAAAATATGTGCTCCCCCTGTTCCAAAATGATTGTCCTTGGCTTTTAGTTTTTACTACAACTTGAGCTAAACGTGAAAGCCCAAACTGGACAATCATTTCGGAACGAAGGGAGTTCTTATATCAACTAGGTGCATTGATGCCTCCTACAGGTTTAACAAGTTTTAAAATGCATGTGAAGTCTGGCCTTAGGATTTTTGTTCAACAGCTATTTTAAACTGCTGCTGGTGAATGTTGGGGCTTTGTTGTTGTTGGTCTATAAATTTTATGATTGTAACGCGTAGTACTATCACTTTCTAAAATGTTGACAAACAAATAAAACGATTCCTCAGCTCTAGCGGCTGCAAGACAGAGCAGAAAATGGATAAAAGTTTGAATTTATGTTGATTTAGTCAGTTGGGGAAGAGTTTGGTTTTGTGAAAAACCTAATACTATGTTTTTCTACTGCAAGCTGTTTTGATTGCTAGAGTTGCGTGTTTTGTTTTGTGCATGCTTTGTCTCGTGTCTGATGGAAAGGAGATCAGCTTGTACTTACTTCCATGTTAAGTTGATTTTCAAGGGTGGCAAGACCTTCCACTGACAACTTATGCTCTTCTTATTGTCAAGTTGCACATCAGGGATAAGATGTGAAGAGGAAATCGTGCTAATTCCTTTGTTGTGCTTTTTTAACATTACTCAGAAGCAACTGTATGTTCCATCTAACACTGAATTTGCTCTCTCATTTCAGGCAGTCCAGAATTTGAAGAAAATAACAGAAACAAGAAAGAGAATGGAGAACTTGAGGCGAAAAAGGAAGGAAGAGAAAAAACGTATTGCCTTACTGATCATTTTTCTTCTGTGGTACATACATCGTTTTTACTCTTCAGCTTGTCAGAGGCATAATCTTATTGATTCTTTTCTGTCCCTTCATTCAGGTTTGCACGAACAACGAAGAAAGCAAAGGAAAAAACAAAAAGCTGGGAATCAGTGAACGAAGACCGGGATCTACTTCAGACAGTTATAACACAAGATTCTGCTACTGGCAAATTGATAACTCCGACTGGTATTGCCAGCTAGCAATAGACTTAATCCGTGTATATTGTTTATTATGGACAGTAGCTTTTGGTTTAATTTGCTTACTAAGCTAATTTACCCTAAATTTATTCAGCATTGCACCTGCTGCTCCTTACAAATGTTCACACATATCTTTTCGAGTATACAGAAGTTTTGTTTGTAAGAGCCATAGGGAATATCACATTTTTGCAACTTTGTGATATTTCGACTCCCCTCAAGATTGTTATAATATGTTGTTTTGGGGCCTCAAGTCATACGGCTCATTTGCTATCTTGTCTTTTGTAGGTCGATTGATAAAAGTAAACTATAGTACTTCCTCTGTCCCAAAATTATTGTCCAGTTTTAGATTTCACTTTTAGTACAATTTGAACTAAAAATAAAAACTCAAACTAGACAATAATTATGGACAGAGGGAGTATATTTTTTATTTCGTTTTATGTGACATAATAATTATCTTGGAAAACAACAAAACTCTTAGGCTTTGTTTATAATGACTGAGAGTTTTCTGAATAATTGCATAGTTAGAATAAATTCTGGTGTGTACATATTTGCAAACGCATGTATTAAGAGTTCGAAAATACGGAAAGATAGACATCAGTGAGAAAATGAGATTTACAATTCGACTAATGTGCATTTTCTCTTGAGGGTGATTTTGAAAAATTTTGTCATTATTTATACACATTGAAAGTAGGGATTGACACCGGATGATATAAAACGATACTTATTTTGTAATTTCTTCATTTTAATTTAACGGAGTTGTTTCGAGTATATTCCAAGAATGTACTTACCAATGACATTGTGTCTTCAGCAATGAGTTGACGCCCAACAGCAGAACTTGAGAAACACGGCAGGAAAAAGAAAAATAAAAGAAGAAGAACTCTTTGGTTAATTTAAACCTCAACTTGATTGTTCCCCTTGACCTCAGCTTGGTTGACACATATCTTTCCTGTCTTTTGTACTATTCCATAGCCAAAATGGAATTCAAACAAAAATCATGGTGGCCACTGGTTAATCTATGAAAAGATAATGGAGAAGCAAACAAAAAAAAAAAAAAAGAATTCCACTTCTCTAATACGGCTAAACTACATTAGATAACTTCTTCGATGTGACGTTAGTATGTCCGAGTCAGGCAAAGAAAACTGACAAATATTCATAATTATAAACCCACATTAAAATTAATTTGAATGGAACAATTATTTTAGAATTAAAAGAATATATTTGACCATCAAACATACCCTGAAACCGGAATTCGGTTATCTTCTCAAAATCAGCTCTTTTAATTCATGTTAATCATCATTCATTGGACCATCATAGTACTTCTACTTGAAAAAAGAAGGGTTAACTAGAAATGGAGTACTTACAAAAGAAAGAGAGAAAAGAAAAATTTAAAACCGCCCGTGTTGGTGAATAGTTACTACTCCTTTCATTCTGAAATAAATATCACTAAATGAAAAAGTAAATTTTTAATAATAGAAGATGCCATTCTCACAAATCGAGTTATATTTTGTCAAAAAAATTTTATATTATCTTTACATTAGAAATTGTAGCTATATCTAATATAGAATTTTGTATTAGAAAATAACATTGTTTGAGCTACAATTATATTAGTAGTTGAGTATTTTTAATAAGATGATTATTGTCTTTTCAAAACTCGTGAAATCTTCCAAACGACATTTATTTCAAAATAGAGAGAGTAGTACAGTAAACAACCCTCCTTGCCAACTAGCTCTTCTCTTAGTTACTGGCTTACTGCTGATATGTATAGTTAGAACTGGAGACACTTTGTTTGATGTCTTGTAATGATAGATTTGAATAATAGAGAAAATGTAATCTCAAGAATTTCACTGTCTGTATCATATGTGATACTTCCTCTGTCTCTTTTTTTTTTAAGGAAAGAGTTACATTAAATTTTGATATTTATATTAAAAATAATATAAATTTCTACATTTAATGTGATTTTTTTCTTTGAAATGATGAACATGTAGTAAAATGAAGCTAATATGACATGTGCCTTAGAAAGCACGACAACCCCCACACTTAAAGCGTTAGCCAATCTTAACAATTGCATATGCTGCCAATGGTCATCAACAACTCCTTATCCAACTTTTTCCTGTCTCTCCTTTTTTTCCAGTTTCTAGAAGGAGATAAATATTCAAGAAAATATTGTTTCACCATTGACCATTATCAGTTCACCGTACTTAAGTTTAATAAAAAAAAAAAAGTTTCATAAAATATCTTTTACCGGTTTATAGAGGTTCTGTAAGCAAGAAATGGGACTTTTCCGATAGGATTCCGCTTAATTAATCAACTGGCACGGCCTAATAATAATTATGAAGACAATACTTTATCCAAATTGGATTAATGATCAGGTATTTTTCTTTAAACAGTTAATGATAATGCCTGGAGTTTTTTCTTTTTCGGGTCAAAGTTAAAAATGGGAAAAAAAAAAAGAAAAAGAAGGACATCTTCTATTGGGTATGATGACCTTACTAATTTTTTTTTTTTAAGTACATAATCTATTGGGTATGACCTTACTAGTTTTTTATTATTACTATTTTTTTTTGTATGTCGATCAAAATAGGGACCCCCTAATGTGTGCCCATTGTTTTGACACTAAATAACTACTCCCTCCGGTCAAGCCATTTTAATTTATCCTAGATTTCATTTAGTAAATATTTTTAATTGACGAAAAAATTTTAATTAAGAATATATTTTCACATTTATAGTGTTCTCTTGATTTTTAAAAATAAGTATTAGGTGAAACTAGGACAAATCAAAATGCCTTATATTAAAGATTGGAGAGAATATTAATTTTCGTCAATTTTATTTGGAGAAGAGAAGGAGTGTGGAACTTGGAAACTTTAATTATAAGTAGTGTAGTGTTGACGCCATTGACTTTGAACAAATTGTTTGATCTGAAACGGGAGCTAAACCAATTGCTTTATTTTAATTATTTGTCAGCAGTACTTAGTTTTTATTCATTTTGGTTAAGTACTGGGATTAGATTTAGTATAAAGTCAATCATGGATGATGTTTTCAGTACGTACAAGTCAATAGTACTATATTCGTACTTGTCCTTCAATTAACCATGATGACATTTCAGGGGGAATGTTTCAGAATAACAATTTTTTTTTTTGTTATTTATTTTATTCCATGTTATGATAAAAGATCATAATGCATGGATGGATATCAAGTGACATTTTTTTATTCTTTTTGGGTCAAAAATAAAAAAAGATAACCATAATATTGATACATCAAACATATTATTTAGCTGTAGTAATCTAATTTAATACCTTATTTAATTAGTAATCACATGCTGTATATAGTTATACTTATTACATATGGCTACTTTGGTCAGACTATAATCACGAACCTGATTACTATGGGGAGGAAAAAACTTAAAGAAGAAATATAAAATCAATAAAATATTTTCACGTTGAGTTTTGATGTCTAACAAGATATACTGGTCATGGTCTCATGGAAGTCGAAATTCGTTAAGGAAGCTGTCAAATCTATTATCGCTAAAATTGAATGTGTAAGTATTTGTTTGCTCGTTCTATTTGAAATTATACACTTGTTATTAGCGTTATCCTTCAATGCATTATATTGAATTCCTCGTTTGAAAAAATAGAATAGTACTCCCTCTGTTCCAAAATTATTGTCCAGTTTGAGATTTCACTTTTAGTTCAAGTTGAACTAGAAATGAAAACACAAACTGGAAATAATTATAGGACGGAGGGAGTACTACATATCATTGCTACTCATTGAAATTTTATGTAATTGATATTTAACAAAATTGGGCTTCAATACCAAAAGTTGATGTCTTATTTAGGATTGGCTAACTTTTAACAAATTTAACTTTAAAAAAATCTATTTTCAAATAGAAAATTAAAATAAAAGTACAATCTCACTTTTTTTTTTCTTTTTAGGTACAAATTTCATTATTTATTCCCACCACTAAAATGTTTCATGAAAGTGCACGAAAGTTTATGCCACCCTCGTACTCGGAACTGAAAGCAAAAATCTTTATGCTTACACCAGAGGTGATTTTCTCCTATAAAGACAGGGAAAAGAAAATATATGGTATGCAATATATCCACCAGATGTAAATAAGAAGGCATGAAATATTTATGTGATTTGATTCATCATCATTCATGTGTATTCTCTACAAAGTAAAAAATACTATCACAAGTCAATATTTATAATTAGTAATTTGTTCTACAAGACAAATCTAATTTATTAGAAATTTTGTGTAATGTCATACATATGATCACCACATGTTGTATGCAACTAACAAATAAAAACTACTACAAAAAATCACTTAAAATTTATTAGATTAAACAGTTGACCGTGTTACATCTTTACTAGCGTACGTTAACCCAACTGTTCATGATATATTATATAAAAATAGAAATTAATCCATCCATGTAACTTTTAATCCGATTGGGTCGACACATTTTAATTTCATACTCCGTTTCCCTATACATATGACATACTCCCCTCCGGTTCTTAATATAAGGCATTTTGTTTTGTTTTAGATTTAACTTTGTAAGTATATTTTTAAATGACAAAAAAATTTTAAAAATAGTTCATAACAATCAAGAGAATCCAACAAACGTGAAAATATAGTTTTAAGATTTTTTCGTTAATTAAAAATATCTATTAAGTGAAATTTAAAATAAAATCAAAATGTTTTATATTAAGGATCGGAAGGAGTATTTATGTCTTCCATAACCAAAGGCAACTCAAGCTGGCCACCAAATAAATCTTTGGAGATATTGCAAAAAAGAACAAACATTTTTCTTGTACTGCAAAATAGACCAGATAACTCCTTCGATATAAAGTTGCTCTATAAACAACAATACAAGAAGTTGAAGTTTGTTTGTTTCTGTGTGGGAGTCACTAAGAAAACAAAAATGACCAAAAGACAAAAAGGTTAATAAACGCACATGATAAAACTGCGACATTAACGTACATATTTTTGAGACTTTGAGAGCCATGAAACCAAGATTCAATTATCTTCTCAAAATTAAAACCCACCATTATTCTTATTTGTAGACTTGTATGTCAAGACCAGAATCAAGTTACAAATGCCTAAACTATTGCATGGGTAGAGTATATAAGAAAGGGAATAGTACTACTAAGGGGAAACTCTACGCGTACATGTTCAGTCCATTTGTTTACCTTTGAAAACGTCTCCTTTGGCTGTTGTTGCCTCCTACCCTACAAGAAAGTATGACACACAATAAATTGTTGCCGCGGAGGTTCGAATCCGCGTCACCGCAGATAAGTGCCGGAGCTCCCCTTAGCCAACCCCTCATTGGCAGACTTGTATATAAAACCCACTTAAATCACTAGATTTTGTGCTAATTACAAATTATTCAGAATGTATGTAAAGTTGGGTTAGTCTGACAGAAATCTCATCTTCAGATTCTCTCAACCATTGATTTTTTCTTATTTTCACTTTCCCCACTAATTCGCTTTATGCTCCCCTCATGTTAAATTGGGTATAGAGTACTAAGACGTGTGCTGTCGGAAGTTGAACCTTACAATTTACATTGTGTGCGACAATATATATACTTGTAAATAAATGAAATTCGTATACTCTGAAAAAAAAAAGAAAAAGAAATAAATACTCTTTTCGTTCTAAGAATTTAAATTTTCGTTTTTAGTAAAATTTGCGACAACTTATATGATCTAGAATAGGCAATCAGAACCATTGCATATGTTGTCATCGTCAGTAAATCTGATTAATTTAACTTCACCTTAGACTAATTATTAATTCTATTTAGACCATAGAGGTTGAAGCCCGCCGCTGATCATGTGATTGATGTTTTCATATTAGCAATTTGCACATAAAAAATTCTATTAGCCCAACTATTCAATAATTTATAATTTTATATATTAATAATAATGCATGGTTTATATCAGAGGTTCTCTGATCAAGAAATCCGGCTTATCCATCAGGATTGCGCTTAATTATTCAACTGGACTAATAATTGAAGCAGTGATTAATTTATCCAATTTGGATCAATCGTCATGTAAAATGAGACGAACAGCTTTGAGTTTTTGCTATCTGTTTCTCAACTTTGATTCCTATTAAAAATGAACGGACATAAAAATAGCCAATACTCATCGTTAAACAAAATTCTCTATTTTTGGACCGCTTTGAGTTGATATGATATCTTTCTCACTAACAACAAGCAGTGGCGGAGTTAGGGGGACGAAAGGGTACGGTCGCACCTGCTTAATTTTTTGTAATGAGTAGGAATATCATAAATTGTCAATAGAAATTATGGTGTTGAATCATTTTTTGCACCCCCTACATTGATCTCAAACGTTATTAGTAATTTTGTCTAAATTTTACACCTTCAATATTAATTTCCTGGCTCTACCACTGACAATAAAAAATTAAAGAAATTTGAATTTTACCATCAAGTTTTCAAAATGTAAGGAAAACAAGCTCATTTAAATTCAGTTTATCTGCAGATTCAAAAGTAGCATAGTCGATCGTGTCAATAAAAAATTTCAGAGAATTTTTTTTTTAAAGGACAAAACTAAATAAAATGTTAGACTTCGGTTAAACACGGTTTAGAACTACAAAACCATACATTTATTAATTTCGCACAGCTTTGTTTAAGAAAAAACTAAAACATAAAAAAAACGTACAACTCAACTTTATATTCCGGTCCGAAGATCATATGTTTACTCTTTTGGTACCCAAATCATGAGATGATTTTAAGTGGGTATATGTCATATTTATATATAGTCTCTCCGCCCAAAAAAAAAATAAATTCAATAATATAAATCCTAAATAGTAAAAATATCAAAATTCAAAATGGACTAATTTTTTTTAAATAAAGGGAGTATTAATTTCAAAGCGGGTCATTTTAGAGATAAAACTTTGTCTACAATAATTTATTCAATAGGGCAAGGGCCCTAATTACAGCTCAGACCGACTCAATTCACACGGTTTTGGAACTTAATTAGCATTAAAAAATTTCTAGGGAAAAATGAAATAAAGATGTGTCTAGAAACTTGAAAATTGTAATGATAGACGGACGCTGAGTTTCAACAACGTTTGATCTGAAACTGAAGCTAACCCAATGGTAATTAACAGTCATTAGATTATCTGTTTAAGTACGGATAGATTTAAAAGAGGTCATCATGTAATGATGTTTTCATTATGTAAAACTCAAAAGCATTCTCTCCATTCTTAAAAAATTAATTTGTAAATTAAAAATACGGCTATAGTTGTAGTCCTTTGATCATGATGACATTCCATCGAGAATTTTTCAACACTGTTATAATATGAATAAATCCTTTCTCATTATAATTATGACGATTCATGATCATCAATTAATTAGCACTTTCATTTAAAGAAAACTTGGATTCAATGAATTGATGTAATTATTTTCTGAGTTCAAAGAAACCACCTCTTAAATTTGCATTTCTCTAAGAAAACATGAGATGTTCAAATTTTACTGCTCATTGTCAAGATGATTACATACTACTCCCCTCTGGCCCTTAATATAAAACATTTTGATTTATCTTAAATTTCACCTAACATGCACTTTTAATTGACAAAAAAAACTTTAAAACTATATTTTTCACATTCGTTATGTTCTCTTGATTGTTATGAAATATTTTTAAAGTTTTTTTTTATTAATTAAAAATGTGTATTATGTGAAACCTAGAACAAATCAAAATGTCTTATATTAAGAATTGGAGGGAGTATTTTACTCTTCTGCCTTTGTTTTGTAATTATAAGTTACATATTACTTTTAACACTATTTTCTTTTTTGGGTTTTTGAGACGGATAAAATACACAATAATAAAAAAAATATGTACTACTACATTTAAAGGAAGTAGCACACCATCCGACAGTGTCACATTCAATTTGCTTGAAGCAATAGCATTCAAGTGTCGTGCATGGTGCAGATCAATTCGATGACTCTTCCACCATCAGTAAACGTTGAATTTAGTAAAAAGCATTAAAGTGTCTGTCTTTGAATGGTTACTTTTTCTCAAGAAATTATTTCGTTGATACTTATTTACTCACGTGAAAATATAATAAAGTAAAAGAAGAGGTAACATATTTTTCATTTTTTTTTTAGAAAAAACTTATGTAACTCGTATCATACGGGATAACAAAATTTGTTTCGCTCCTTAAATTTATTCAAATCAGTAATAATTCGAGAATATACATACATATATATATATATATATATATATCCCATAATCCCTAGGGAGCTCACACCTTGAAATTATTTTTACTCTGAGAAATCTAAAAAATAATTTAAGAAAAAAATTTCACAGGGTTGATTCACTCACATTATTACTTATGAAACTTGTAACTCCCAAAATACTTAAGCTAGCTACACACCCTTGGCATCAACACCAAAAAGGACATATAACTCTTGTCTTAAAAATATATTTGGATTTTCAAACGTTATACTTGCGCTAATCGTTTTCATGTAGTTTACTGAAAGATAATGACTTACTTTTTTAATTAAAGACTTTTTGCTTGCAGTTTTAACGATTATACTGTCTTGTAATAGATTTTTAAAAAAAAAAAAAATCAAAGAAAAATCTAGTAGCAATAATGTAATCATCTATTACTGACTCATCGTTCAACATACGTTAGTCCACCCTTACTTTGGTCTATATATATATATATATATATATATATATATATATATATATATATATCCCTCTATTCATAATGCCAAAATTAATTTTTTGTTGGTTAACTGCTCACCTTGACAAACGGAAATCATAAGACCTATACAATTTTATTTAAAAACATATCAAAATATACAAAATTATACAAGAGCTGTATCAAGATCCACTAAATCTAGACATCGCAGAAGAGCTCATCTCTATTCCATGAAGGATTCTAAATCTAACTAAATTCCATATTAAGTCGACTAGTCGTCTCCAAATAAGTAATAATCATATATGTTATTGCAGGTTTTTATAAATTACGTACAATTACGTACAGAACAATTTGCTTTAGTTGACTTGACGTTACTATTTTTCAAGTGTGAAAATGTCGTACAAGTTTTGGTATCTTAGATACGTCCAAACCATAGTAAGTCTGACATTTTATTTTTATTAATTTTTTAGTTAATTTCAGATTTCTTGCAAGTTTCTACCAAAACCGGCTGAAAATGTAACAATCAACGCTGTCGCCCATATTCAATTATTAGTTATTATATGTTGACAAAAAAAAAAAAAAAAGAAGCAGAATTTTATTTCAGTTAGTACTTTTTTAGCCGGGTGATCGACGTTTGATACTATAAGTTGCTATTTAATATATTCAAATCAATATTTTATGTCCATATTGATTAAACTTTTATTTCTTTCCATTGTTTTTGGTAAAGTAGGAGGATAAAAGCTGCACAAAAATAAATAATTATTTTCCCGTCTTTAAAAAAAATAATTCACTTCGTTGCATTGTATAGGATTAATGAAGTGAATTATTCTCCAATACAAATAGATTAATTTTTACTGTATCATGTTGAACGGTGGAGAGTATACGATACACGAGATTCAATTACGGACACTTGGTCATCATAAGGTAAAAATTCACAAATAAAAAAAAAAATTCAATCTGAATTTTTAGATTTGTATTATTTTTAATACAAATTTTAAAAGTCAGCGTGTATTATGTTTTCGTGGCGGAATGAGTAGTTTTTTCTTTCTTTCTCTATTTACGCATCTCATTAGACATGGTGATTTATTTCTGCCAAATACTATTATTTTATAACTCAAATCCAACTCTCATTGTAATTTTTGAAACAAATCCCATATTTTCCTTAGAATCAAGCAGTGATGTTGGACACACTGTCCCAGTCGCAAAGTTCAGTTAAATTACAAGGCATACAAGGAGTTCTTGATTCTGTTTATGCATGAACCGTAATTATATTTTGCTGCCTCGATTTAATTTTAATACAAACTTCTTTGATATTTTATTAATACAAAAAATCAAGATCAATCAGAAAACTGTCTCCCAATGCGGCTTATGCACATGCAAGGTTACTGTAACGATCCTATTCGAGTCAGATCAAACTCCAGAAAATTGAGAGAGACAAAGTTCTGATTAAAAAGCCATTTTCATTAATATTCTTCTTCTTCGTTAAAATAAAAGTACAATCATATAAATAGACTCCAACTAGGGAGGTTATCACCCACTAATCCATGACTCTACAAATAACTACTTCTATATCTTATCTCCTAATTATAATTTCTAAACTACTATTGGATAATTAATTAAATAATAAAAGCTGCACTAAATAAATAAAAGATAGACTCATAGTATTCATTTTTTACGTTGGCGTATCATTACATATACACAGTAGGCTTTTAATGGAACTTCATCAACCACTAAAAAAAGGTCCTCCCATGTTAATGGAACTTCATTAGCTTATTGGCTTAAAAGTTTAAAGTGGGCTTTTATTTGTTATCTTTCCTCATGGTGACTAATTCACTCATCTTTGTCTTTTTCTTTTTTTTTTTAATATTTGCATAGTGTCCATCGGTCAGTAAGGGCGATTAATTCTCTCTCGTTGAGTTGTAAACATTTAGTAAAAGAATTCAAAATTATTCTATAATTATAGTGATAATAAACATCCAATTTTTTTATTACAAATTAATTTGATGCCATATGTTTCGTTAATAGTCGTGAAAAATGGTCTAAAAATAAATTAACGCTCGAGAAAGACAAGGGGATTAAGAAAAAAAAAAGAGAGATAGGATAAAAAAGTAAAATTTTTGACGAACCTTTTTTTTTTTACTTTTAGCATTACATTAAAAGCGACAAATTAACTTTATTTAGTTCCACTTTTTTCTTTGTGATATGACTTTATAAGAAGAAAATACAATCTCGCTATTTTTTTTTTTTCTCATTACCAAAATGTTTCATACATACAAGTGAACAAAAGTTCATACAACTCTCACACTCAAAAACTGAAACCAAAATCTTTATGATTACACCAATGCGATTTTATCCCATAAAGAGAAAGAATAAAGAAATTATAAGGTACTATATATATATATATAGATGGCCAGAAATAGCCATCATATTAAATGAAAATCTTACAGTCTTGGAAAATAAACTTATGTATTTACAGAGGTGCACGTAAATGAAACAGTGTTTTTTAATCTCATTTTTAAACACCAGCTTAATGAAAAACAGCGGATTATTACGTAAATAATGGAAACGGCAACAAATGTTTAGCAATGTTTACGTAGTACTCTCTCCATTCCATAAAAATAGTCCACATTGAGTTTTGAGTTTTGTACTGTTCTTAATACAAATTTGAAAACTCAATGTAGACTATTTTTTTTGGACGGAGGGTAGTAATATTCACTCATTGTTATGGACATGTAAAACTATGATACATTTTCACCAAAATAACAAGAAATTTACAAAGTAAAATTTGTTGTAACCATGTACGCAAATACTACCTAGTTAACCTTATATATGTCATCGATATTATCGAATGAGTTCTTTCAATTTTTTAATTTATCATGTTATAATTCAAATATAATTGACATGTGTGTGATGTATCATGTATTTACATAGTATTACCTCCGTTCTAAGAAAATAGTCCACATTGAGTTTTCAAATTTTGTACTAAAATAGTACAAAACTTAAAACTCAATGTGATCTATTTTTGTGGGATGGAGGGAGTAATTCACAAGATTCACTTGAATATTCCCTGTTTATTATCATTTCTGTACAACTGTAAAAGAATATAAAAAAAAGTTCTAGTATTAAATGCTTATTTAAAAACAAAAATTTGAAATATACAAAAAAGAAAAAAAAAAAAAACCAAAGAAAAGTCAAACAAAACTACCTCTATAAAACAGGATCCAAGTTCATCACCTTCCCCATTCAAAGCTTCTCCTGAGAAAAAACTCCCTACTGGTTCATTTCACCATTATCAGTTATTACTACCCAGAAATTTCTGATTGAATAGCATTTTTATTTTGTTTTTTCACTTCACTGAAATTCTGATTAAGTTTCACAAAAACCCATCACCATGGCTGCGTCCCTGAGTTGCTCAGCGGACCAACTGGCACCACTCTTCGGCCCAAACACCACCAACGCCGCCGCCGCCGCAGACTACATCTGCCGCCAGTTCTCCGCCGTTTCCGACAAGTTCGTCGACACGGGCTACGCTATCGACACCACTTACCTCCTTTTCTCCGCTTACCTTGTTTTCTCCATGCAATTGGGATTCGCAATGCTCTGCGCCGGTTCCGTACGCGCCAAAAACACTATGAACATTATGCTGACCAATGTCCTCGACGCCGCCGCCGGCGGCCTTTTTTATTACATGTTTGGCTTTGCCTTTGCCTTTGGTAGCCCTTCCAATGGATTCATCGGCCGCCATTTTTTCGGCCTTAAAGCTGTCCCTTCTTCGAGTTTTGATTACAGTAATTTCTTATACCAGTGGGCTTTCGCTATAGCCGCCGCCGGAATCACCAGTGGGTCCATCGCCGAACGGACCCAGTTCGTGGCCTATTTGATTTATTCGTCATTTTTGACCGGATTTGTTTACCCGGTTGTTTCCCATTGGTTCTGGTCCGGTGACGGGTGGGCCAGTGCTACAAACACAGACAACCTTTTATTCGGGTCCGGAGTCATCGATTTCGCCGGATCCGGCGTTGTTCATATGGTCGGAGGCATAGCCGGTCTTTGGGGAGCATTTATAGAAGGGCCAAGAATTGGCCGGTTTGATCGCTCGGGGCGATCCGTTGCTTTACGGGGCCACAGTGCTTCTTTAGTTGTTTTGGGTACGTTTTTGTTATGGTTCGGGTGGTACGGGTTTAACCCGGGTTCGTTTAATAAGATCCTGGTTACTTACCCGGATGCAAGTGGGAGCTATTACGGTCAATGGAGTGCCGTTGGCCGGACGGCGGTGACCACCACCCTTGCCGGCTGTACGGCGGCGTTGACCACGTTGTTTGGGAAGAGAATTTTGTCCGGGCATTGGAACGTGACGGATGTCTGCAACGGGCTTCTAGGCGGGTTCGCTGCCATCACCGCCGGGTGCTCCGTCGTGGAGCCGTGGGCGGCGGTGATATGCGGGTTTGTGGCGGCGTTGGTGTTGATCGGGTGCAATTATTTGGCCGAGAAGGTAAAGTACGACGACCCGTTGGAGGCGGCGCAGCTGCATGGCGGCTGTGGGGCCTGGGGAGTGATCTTCACCGCGTTGTTTGCTACGGAGAAGTACGTCAGTGAAGTTTACCCGGATAAACCGGGTCGTCCGTACGGGCTGTTCATGGGTGGTGGTGGAAGGCTTTTGGGTGCTCATGTGATCCAGATTCTAGTGATAATCGGGTGGGTAAGTGCTACCATGGGTCCATTATTCTATGGCCTTCATAAGCTGAATCTTCTTAGAATCTCAGCGGAGGATGAAATGGCGGGTATGGATCTGACCCGGCATGGTGGATTTGCATATGTATACCATGATGAAGAAGATTCACATAAGAATGGGATTCCAATGGGGAAAATTGGACCAGTTGGGTCAAGCTAAAAAAAGTTGGAATTATAATTATTTTTAATTTTCCCATTCCTATGTGTTTGGGTAATTTAATTTTATTTTTAGTTCCAAAGTTAGGGGGTTTTATTATAGTGTGAATAATTTTTTTTAAGGTAGAGGTTTTGGATTAATAATGTGTGGATGTGATCATGGGCATGAAGATAAAGTAAGCATGATGTTGTACTATATTGTTTTTGTGCTTCGTTCTTTTGACTATGAACACTATCAAATCATAACAATATCATCTCAATTATTCATTCGGAGACAAGTCTACAAGTTGGGAGAAATTTTTTGTTTCTATTTTCCTACAAGTTGTTCAAGACTTATGTTTGGTTCGTTTTTTATATGTGTTTTTAGGTGTTTTTTTATTGTAAATGTAAAAAAGGTGTACTGAAAAAATAAAAAAATAATATGCTGAAATGAGACAATTATTATTATATTATTATAAAAAACCGTTGGAAAAATGAAATCCTTTAAAAAAAAAAAGCGCAACTTTGTTTGGAGCCATTGTCATACAATTTTGAACATTTTCAACTAAAAAAAAAAATACATTGAAAAATAGTGTTTGAAACTTCAAGGAAGTTTCTTAACAAAAGAAATTAAGGAACATTTTATTGAGATGATGATTACAAACTTCAAAGGGGCTCAGAATGCTTTGCACGAGTCAACGGTCAGGCCTCACTCAATAAATGTAAAAAGGAATTGAATAGGTTGTGTAGCTTTATCAGCGCACGGCACCTAAACATTTAATTGAGGCAGCTGGTCAGGGATGACGGACCATTTCTTGAATCAACAAACGTTGTTAAAATTTGATACTAGTACCAAAAATAACGTCATTTTGTATATTAAGAATAATGTAACAGTAATTCATATTGACATTTGGAACATCTCAGCGGGCATGACTATTGATGTGTTATTTTTTGGGACGTGAGAAATATTATACATTACGACTCAATACGGACAATTTTTTGGAAGGGAAAAAATATTATAGTACGTCACAAAGAAAATGTAAAACGAGTGGTTGCGGAATCCAAACTATTTGACGACAATTAATCAGGGACTAGGGACATTAATCGGTAAATGTGAGAAGGGATCAAGCAGGATTTATTTATTTTTGGGTAGAGAAAACTCAGAAAAGAGTACATTAATGCATCTTGAAAAGGATACAGAAGTGCAGTAAAAATGAATCTAGATGGATTCAGAGAATTCAGAGTATCTCCCACTGTCACGGGGAAACGGACACTTACCATTTTTTTTTTAATGTGTGGACCAGAGAGAATCTTGTGATTCTAAAAAGATTGGGATATAAATAAATATATATATTAAAACAAAAATGTTTGAATGAGTTGGCTGGCTACCACATGAACCTGATCCAGGCAAAAAAAAATTTACAAGTATTTTTGCTGTGAAAAAAGAAAAAAGAGAAGTTTTATGATTAATATACTTAAACACTTTACTAAAGGTGAAAGTGCATTTTAACAAATGTGAAAAATCTTAATTTTAAAATCATTTCATCATATATATTAAAGGAAAGAAAGATAATCGACACGTGTCGCTAATTGATACCATCAAGCATTACTTTAAACTTATTATTATTTTAGCCCTTAAAATTTTATTTATGTGCTACTTTGCCTTCAATTTTATCGATTTTACATTTTCAAGGACGATTAATTGTGTCTAATCCCCAAAGTCCCCTTGCCTATAAATAAGCCATAGGCATCTAGACATAATTTACGTATTTTTTAATATATTTTTTTAATCCAAATATAACATTAGTTAGTGGTGACAATTTTTATTATACAACTTTTCAAAATTTTCGTTGTAATATTTTTGGCCAGATCTTACAAATATACATCTCATAAATAATATTAATACCTCTCATTTTGATCTAGAATTGATTAATCAAAAAAAATTTACGGCTTTAAGAAATATTAATAACTACATTATCTAATTAATTCTTTTGGAAGATAAATTTTCAACATTGACAAACCCGCGCAAACGAGACACATCTTACTATATTAGAAACAAAAACCACACTTAAGATAAAGCACCACCATTCATGTGGCATTTCCACATCATATTTTTAAAATAAATTTTTATTTCCACATCTCCTAAACTTAAAAGGCAAATGCAGTCCAAATTTATTTCCACCTCCTATTTTCGTCAAAACAAAAAAAAAAAAAAACCACGGGTTCATAAAAAACCCAAATCCCCATCCCCATCGCCACGACAATCGACTCCTTAATCAATCCCTTCTCCACAATTAAAAAAAAAGAAAATTCCTCATCAATCATCAACTGAGAATATATAGTGAAATATACCCCTTTCCTATTAGCATGTTCAATCTTTTTATTAGTGATGATCAACTACATCCTAATCAGATAAAATTTTAACTTCAAAAAATATTTTCTTTACCTCTCTATATAAACACAAAGAAAAAAAAAATTTCTCATTGATCTTACTTCGGCCGTTGTGGTGGTGCCATTACAGGTATTAAAATTTAAATGATTTTATTTTCACAGATAATTGGTTTGGCTTTTATTATTTTTTATTTTTTCCGTTCAAGAATAGTGTTATTACTATTATTTTTATGCGTCCATCCGTTACAGCTACAGGAGCCGTTGTCAGGTAATATGATGTGATTTCTTCTTTGGTTAGTTAGACTAAAATTTTTGTATGATTTTAGTTATGTTTGGATTGAATTGATTGATTGGGTTTTTGTTACAAAGTGTGGTTTTTTAAATTTATTTTTTATGTTTCATTTAATTAGAGTGGTTTTTTTTTTTTTTTAATTATGGAGTCTCAGGTTTTTTTCGTATATGTCCAGTTATGAAGTGTGTTTTTTCTTTGTTTAATTGCTTTTGATTTTGTTTCATACTCCCAGTTGACCAATTATGATTATTATTATTATTATTATTATTATTTTATTTGCAAATGAAGCACGTTTTTTTTTTGTGTTCGGGGTTTCAAGAATATACTTTTTTGGATTTAGTTTTTGGACTTTTTTTAGTTCCTCATCATATAAATAGTTCAAGTCGCTTCTTTTAACTAATTTATGGGGAAGCCTTTTATGAATTTGAGGTGGAGAGGGAAGGAATGATGTTTCTACGTTTATTTGTGTTTTTATACATCATTTTTACCTACAGAAAAAAAAATTTCTCAAATTTTAATGGGCTATCTTTTACTCTTTTTTTTAATTTGCCATGGTGAGGTGAGTTCTTTTTTGCTATATCTTGAAACCTATGCAAATTTACATTATTTTCATTCTCATATTTGTGATCAACAAGTTTCAACAATTAACCAGTATCAAAATCATATTTTTGATATTTTACTACCTATAAACTTTTGGAAGAAATAGTTCCAACAATTAAGCATATACCCTTCGGAGGAAGCTAACTACAAGGCTATTATAAATCTCCAAAACTAAGTATTGATTTGACACAACCAATGGAGAACATCAATAAATTATCTTACTAATATTTAAACTTATTAGGATGCTTTTATATTTTTTCTAGCATTTACTTCAAGACATATATTTGATCAAGTTTATTTATATTTAAGAAGTAGCATTTATAAAACATTTTTAAAATCTTCAAACATTTCTAAAACGTACCGGGTCAAATACAATTTATTTTTATGCCAAATACAAACATCACACTTATAAAACATTTCTAAAATTCTTCAAATATTTCTAAAATATATCGGGTCAAATACAAAATATTTTATTTTCTAGATACAAATATTTCTAAGATCTACAAATATATTGGGCCAGGATCGCGCATTGTGCGACCAGACATCACTAGTACTAGTATACATAATGAGAAGCAAAAGTAAATGGATTTAGTTGGCAAGTGTTTTTCCGTAATCTGCAGTGTTCGGCTATCTCAAAAAAAAATGACATGACCTATTTCTAGTAGAATGACAGTTTACGACTGTAATTATAAGTTTTTTTATTTAGGCGCAAGAATATAATTTTTTTAAAAAATAACTGGCACTATTAGAAAAAAACACGAAAAACAAATTAATAGTCGTATTTGATGCGTTAACAAACTGATACAACAAGAAATCAAATGACGCTTTTATGTCACGGTTTAATAAAAACTTACCCCATATTGTATCAAACCGGGGGAAAAGAATTTTTTAATTACTACTCCTTCTTATTAAAAATCATCTTGATTTGTTGTAAATTTTATTTATTGAGTTTTTTTCAATTAAAAATAAAATTTTAAAAAATATATTTTTACATTTTTGTGTTCTCACAAATATATTAAAGATTTTATTTTTAATTAGAAAAACATGATAAATAAAATTTATGAGAAATTAAAATGTCTTATATTAAAGACCGGAGGAAATAATATACAGTATCAAAAGATACATCCTAGTACACAACGACATTTTTATTCATTATCAAGATAATAAAAAAAATTTTCCAGACCTTCTTTATCCTTCATTATCTGGTTTGCTCTAATCTTAAGTCATGGTATTTAATTACGGCTATGGGTTCTGGAAAAAAAAAAAAAAACAGAAACAAATCCAATTCATTGAACGATTGAACATTGCTCTGTGCAACTGGATCCAGCGCCCTACACTATTTCATCATCGTTAATAATGTGTAATGAATTTAAATAATAAATTTGTAAAGTTATATACATAATTCGCAATTTCGCAATACTACGTAAGCAAGATTAAGTTTGCGTCGCATCGGTGTTTTATGTGTAGGACGGTACTCGGTACCTCATTGGTGAAGACCAGAAAATAAATTGTACTTCGTCTCGTCTTTATTATGAGATATTTTAATTTATCTTAAATTTAATTTAGTATGTTACTTTAATTGAAGGTAGTATCGAATTTTGGGACGAAGGTAGTGTTTTTTTTTTTCTGTTTGTTTCTTTTTTTTTTCACTGGTTTTTTTCAAAATAATAGTATAATAATAATTGTCTCATCCCAATATACATTTTTATATTTTCAATACACTTTTTTACATTCATAACACAAAAAACATCTAAAACCACATACAAGAAAAACGAAACAAACATACCTTTTATAACAACGTAAAACCTAACATTTGCATCGTCTCTTTTGATAATAGTGATGTTAAGTCACTTTAAATGCGACTCGAACATGCTAGCAAGTGATACCCTCTTAAAAAAAAAATTGAATTAAATGAATCATGTTTGTGAGCAAACTTCGTTAACACCAATAAATTAATATAACAGTAATCAATTATATCCATGAAGATCGATCAATCTCCAAGTCAGTCTTGATTCCCTAAAACAAACCCAAGTGATCACCTTTATGGCTTTATTATAATTTTGAAAAAGTAGTTCAACGTTTAAGGTTGTTCGACTTTAATATTCAATACTTACTTTGCTTTTTTATATGTCTTTCTAGAGAAATCATCAAAACTAAGAAAATATTAATTAATATAGTTAAAATACAAAAATATTCTTATTTATTGTCTATGCAATCCATCATAAACTAATAAAAATCATTACAAATACTGTTTCATTTCCAATGCAAGGGTAATATTGGTAAAAAGTGGTCAAATATACCTCGATATGTGAAAACGACATATATTTAAAAAAATTCATCAAATCCAAAAACGACAGATATTTCAAAATTGAGGGAGCAATCTTTATTTGGACCAATCGAGTGTGACTACAATGGTCAAAAAGTGGTATGCTTAATATGCAAACCACCATGAAGGGTGTGTATAGGTAAAACCAAAGACTTTCATGACTGCTTATGTTTTTTATCTGTTGACTAAGACTAAAGTAATGACAATAAAAAGAAAGCTCCGATGTTACATTAAAAAAAAAGCTGCTTTTACGGATGAAATTTAACACATGATGGAAGATATTTTAATTGCTGAAAGCGAAGAAGCATCTATCCAACCACTAACCTGCGACAATTCTTTTTGAATTATACAGTTGAAAACAACGTTTTGAACACTCAAAATTAAATCATTTTCTTTTTGAAATTATAGATTCCTGAAAAGATCTGAACCCTCAACCTGTTGGTACCTAGTTAAGTTCTAATTGTGCTAAATAGTTTATTTATTTAACAAATTACATTCACTTTTGGTTTTGTAATAAAAATAATTTGTTTAATAAAAGTTGCAGAAATTATCACTCATTCGGTCTACAAATGATTATTATGTTTTTCATATCAAGAAAAATACAAAAATTGAACCAGTAATTTCTGGACGAATTAAGTAATAACAACATACTCTCTTCGTGAAAAATAAATAGGAATGAATTTTTTTTTTTTTCATATTTGCAGGGTGTTCACCGTCGGCAACAGTAACTAATCCGCCTCGCTGAATTGTAGGCACCTCAATTGGTGAGACAGCTGGCCAAAGTATTTAACATTGCTCCATACCCATGGTGAAGTTCGAATTTTCAACCTATGGTTAAGGGTGGAGGAATACGTTCCACTCCACTACAACTACTTTGGTTATAGGAATGAAAATTTAAAGTGTGCCATATTCATACCAAAAAATGAAATTAAAGTGTTGGGCCTAATAGCAAGTTCTTTAACTATTGGACCTTTTGTAATACTGTGAACTTGGGCTGAATGATCATTCACTTGTATTTATTTAGTTATAGTTAAACAATCCATCTAATTACTCACGGTGGACACATTGCAATATGGAAAAAAAGACTAATATTATTTATTTAATTCTAATTTGTGTGTTATAATTAGAAATAAAGAAAAACAATAGGGGATATTCGTCAAACCTCCCAAAACCATTCAATTTTTAAGCAGTTCTGTTTATTTATTAGCTATAATAATTCATTTTAGCAATTTTATTTTGATACACAGTTAACAATCTCAATATAGACAAAATGTGTCACCAATACATCCAAATATATTGTTACATTTGTTTGCATGATAGAAATGTTTCTATCTTAAATGTTATAATCATGTAACTTTGTAGAACAATGTTAAACAAATTGATGAAAGTGAATAAGTTTTTCATTATGAAAAATTTCACGAGAATGGCAATAACTGAGAAGAAGAGTAATCGCTGTTGTTGACTTGATGAGGTTTAATACACGGAGCTATGAATTACTTTAGAGTTCAAATAATTCTACGCGAAAAAAAAAACAAATTATAAGATCCACAAACTTCATTGAATTTGTCAAATTTAAAGCATTCGGCGGCTGCTCATCAAACATTTACATATAAAAACTCAAACAATAACAATATTTTGAGAAGTTGGTAAGTAACAGCCACTGCACAAACTTCATAAACTTCATTGCTTCCTTCGTCCTGCAAAATATTTTAAACTAACTTTTTAAAACAAAAAGAGGATTACATTTTTGTTAAATATGAGAGGATTACAATTTTACATGTTACTGAGTATTTTAGATTTTAAAACTTAAAAGCACGATTAATAATTTTTGCAAAGTTTAGAGGCGTATGTGTAATGTTTAGAAAACGCATAACCACGAATTGATAAGTTGGAGAAACCATGTAAGCCACTCACCAAAATATTCAAAATATTCATCCTTCTCGGTTCTTCACCGAGAAAAATTGTGATCCAAAAAAAATTCATATATATTTGAAAGGAAAAAAAAACTTAAATTGGCAAAAAATGTACTAAAAAGTGCTCATATGAAAGCGAAATTTGAAAACTTATAACAGGGATTTGTGGCTGCCAAAGACACTTATCAAATGGAGAGAGTTCTTGGGACCTTTACGAGTTCCGGTTCACTTTTTCCTCAATCTTTCATCACTTCAAACGCTTGCAAACGCCAAACTATTTATTCTCAGGTAATCTACTCGATACTAGCTTGTAGTTTAATGAAAACCCAGAAAAATTTTAAACAATCTTGGTTAATTTGGCTTGATTTAGTCATTATGATCCTCCATACAGGTGCTGCCCTGGAAGCATCATCAATTTCTAAGACCAATTGAAAAGACTGGATCTTTGGTAGCTCTTTGTTGCGGGAATAAATTTTCTTGCTATAAAATTGAAGCCCAGAGGAGAATTTTGTGTCTCCATTCAGCGTTGAAAGCCAATGAAGTATTCAAATTAAAGGAATGTAGCAAGATATGGAATCAGAGTTCAGTTACTACTATTAGCAGAAGTTTTCCCTTTTCTTTCTGTCGGATGGTGGTTGGAGTTGTGTTGGCTGTGACATTTGGTGCTGCTGTTAGCAATACTCCTGCTTGTAAGTGATTTTTAGCTCTAATTTCAATTCTACTAAAATGTCTTTTCCTTAGTTTGCTTAGAGTAGTTTTTGAAATAGAGTAAGCTGAACTTAACATATTGGCACTTCTTTGGTACTTAAGAATTGTCTTTGGTTTTCCTTCTGATCCAGTTCTTGAGCCAATGTTTCTTTTTAAGACGTTGGTAATGTGTTAGAAGTGTGTTAAAAGTCTTCAATTTTGTAGATAAGAGTGTAACTTTTCTGTATTAGTGAATGTACTCTACTGGTAGTGATTGATCACACTTGTTTTGTAGGGGCACTAACTGAAGAAAATCTGCTTTTCCTGGAAGCGTGGAGAACAATTGATAGGGCTTATGTTGACAAAACTTTCAATGGCCAGAGTTGGTTTAGATACAGAGAAAATGCATTGCGAAATGAGCCGATGACTTCACGTGCAGAGACATGTATGATTCTTGGTCTCGTTAGATTTGTTCTGATAAGTAGTTGTTCCCACATAGCACATGAATGAGAGGCACAACTATCGTTACTTTGAACCTGTTAGCCAGCAGCATTCACTTGCTATGATAGCTTGCTAAAATTGGAAATAGAATGATTCTAAAATTTAACAAAGCAGTAAATTCCAGCCTTGTCCTTGAACTCATGTACCATGCTCGATTCGTATTTTCTGATCATGAGCAATTAATTGTTAGCCAAGATAGGAAAAAAGAGTGAGAACTGGGTAGAGCTTGAATTGATGGTTGAAACTTTTTGATCTCTACACTGCATGGTGTACAAATTTATGTATTCTTTACTGTAGATACGGCAATAAGGAAGATGGTTGCGACTTTAGATGATCCTTTCACCCGGTTTCTTGAACCTGAAAGGTTCAAGAGCCTGAGGGTAAGAACTATTTCCTATTGGTTACACATATGAATAGTTTCCTTGTTCTTTTCGAATGCTTAAAATGGATTGGCTTTAGCCTTGTTCCCTGGAAACTAAAGTGCCTTATAATGTTTTTTTGAAGGCAGTCAGGAACGCAAAACGCTTTAACAGGTGTAGGGTTATCAATTGGCTACCCTACTGGGAAGGATGGATCATCTACTGGACTGGTGGTCATTTCAGCTGCTCTGGGTGGTCCTGCTGATAGAGCTGGTATTTCTCCTGGTGATGTGATTCTGGCAATTGATGACCAAAGTACGGAAAACATGACAATTTATGACGCTGCTGATCGCTTACAGTGAGTTTTCTTTATTGCTTTGATAGTTTGCTGACTTAAGATTATTGTTCAGAGGAACAATCTTCAGTCATTTTCACACTACGTGAGGGAGGGGAAATTGAAGATATAATGATGTTCTCTCTGTTTAGACTAAGCTCAATGGTAACTGAATCCCTTTGCATCCCTTTGGGCTAAAAGGGGTATGAAATTACATCCCAAATGAGGAGAAATGGAAGAAAGGAAATAGAAAACAACAACAATCCTGTGCTTTTCTTTGTATGCATTGGCCACTTCAATATATATGGAAGTCTTAATTTAAGTTGAATGCAGGGGAGCTGATGGAAGCAGAGTTGAATTAACTGTTCAGCAGGGTGTGGAAACAAGGAACCTACAGTTGATGTATGTTAATCTTGTTCTCTTTATTTGCATTCCCAGATACACACATTTTTTTGTTTTAGTTTATGATTTCAGACTAAGTATTGAGGAAAAAAAAAAGGCTTATAATCTGCAATATTTCTCCAAATAGGTTAATGCATATTTGTTCTACCTTTGCACGTGCACTGCTGTTGCTATAGTCATCTTGTTCTTAAGTTTTAGTATTAACTTGAGGAATTTAATGCTTTCCAGACGCGAAAGAATTTCATTAAACCCTGTGAAGTCAAGAATTTGCAAGGCTCCTGATTCAGGAGAGGAGGCTCCTCGAGTTGGGTATATAAAGTTAACAGCATTCAATCGAAATGCATCTGGTATATCAGCTATTCTTGATCACATTAAAATCCCATTATTCTTTATTTTGTTTCATTTTTGTTCAATTTTCTTCAAAAAGGTCCAAATGTTGATTTCTTCTTTTATGTTCATTGTTCATTATGTGATAAGGATTTACTGTCTGAGCTTTGGCTGTATATGCCCTAATTGTTTTTTGTGTCCTTGAAACCCCTCACGTTGAGTACTCATCTCTGTCATGTTGAGTTGGGAATCAGCGATCTTCCCGTTTTACATTACTTTTTACTACTTATAATTCTTTTCTCCTATGCGTTTTCATAGAGTGGTGCGAAGCACTTCCTTTAAGTTGAAGCCTAGAAAGCAAATGTCATTCTGAAATTGGTTTTGTTTCAAGTTTCTGTGTTTGAATGCAGTTTATTTCAAAATTTCGTATATATACTTGGTCTTTGTGCGGTTATTGTACCAAACAAATGAAATGCATGCTTATGAATGTCTGCTATTGGCCGTCGCACACCACTTCGTTCAATTTAATTTTAATCTTGTCTTATAAATGTGAGTGTAGGTGCTGTTAAGCAAGCGGTTGAAAGTTTGAGGAAAGACAATGTCAATGCCTTCATACTAGATCTTCGAGACAACAGGTCACATATCTTAATCAGTGCGTCATTATTTTTCCCCTAGTTCGGTCTCTGATAAACTATCACTGATGCAGCGGTGGCCTATTCCCAGAAGGAATTGAAATTGCAAAAATCTGGTGGGTCCCCTCCTAATTCAGCAGCCTTTTTTAGTATGCATAAAGTTTGCTTTTCTTTTGGTAGCATTGGTTGCCAAATTTAGTGGTGATCCATGGCATTCTCAACTGCAGTTATCTAGGCTGTCTTATTGTCCTCTTGAAAGTCAGGAAACCAAAAATGCTACAAACGGATAACATAACTTCCCGTTTGTCCTACTGAAATTTCGTTTCTCTCCTTTTTTATTTTATTTCCTTGTTCACCCGCTTTTGATTACTTGTCTGAGCTTCTGGTAGCAAACCTACTAAGACAATAGATTTGTTCTTTCTAGCAATGGCTGTACTATACTAGTATTGGCGATGTATCTTTTGATTAAAAATAATGTCTTTAAACTCATTGTCTCCTTCTTTTCCTTGTGACCAACCAGGTTGGACAAGGGCGTAATTGTTTATATCTGCGATAGTCGTGGTGTTAGAGATATATATGATACAGATGGAAGCAATGCTGTGGCTACTTCTGAGCCTTTAGTAGTTCTGGTGAGTAGCTCCTTCTCTGATGTTTAAATACTATCAAAACCTCGGGTTGTGAAAGTTAGTTTGCAATATATGTCAACTACTATCCTTTGTGAGCAAGTACACGTGCTCTAAGTTTCTGTTTATGACCTACAACTGCTATAACGTTTCTGTTTGTCAGTTAAATATTTCAGATTACTCTTTATGAAATTGTGACGTAGTACATTTTTTGGGTTACAGGAGAAATTTTGGAGTGTCCAATCTGTTGCAATTTTTAAGAAATCAAATTTATTTCTGCAATCGCATAGGTGGACTTAAGATGTATGATGGTTAGTGATCAAGATTTGCTTGGCAACTTAGTGCATTGTAGCATTGTATCTGATGTCTGATATCTGAAATTATTAAGGTCAATAACTTGGATGTAAAAGGTTCATGTTAATTATTTCTTCTTTCATGTGAATTGGTTCTCCTTTTCTTGCTGTCAATGTCCTGCTAGAATTAACAATTCATTTTCCAAATCTGGTAAGAAACTACAGTTTACAGGTATCTGATTATTTCTCCTTGATTTCCTTTTAATCCTGTTAGGTGAATAAAGGAACTGCTAGTGCAAGTGAAATCTTGGCCGGTGCTTTGAAAGATAATAAGCGAGCTGTGCTTTATGGAGAACCAACTTTTGGAAAAGGGTGACCACATACTTCATATCACATATTGATGGTCATTTGCAAATTTTGAAGTTTTTCTTTAGCGCTGACTAGAACTATTTTGGATCTAATGAGATATCGATGGTAATTCTACAGTAAGATCCAGTCTGTTTTCGAGTTATCAGATGGCTCTGGTTTGGCGGTAACAGTTGCTCGTTATGAGACTCCAGCTCACACAGATATAGATAAGGTATACTTCAAAATCTCTCCACTCTCCAGGAAAAGAGACCACCAAGGCTGACATTGACTAGTACTATTTCTTCAATATCAGAGGTTGTTCTGATCATTGTTTATACCTAGTTTTTGGTTGCCATTGACTCTTCCAATTTCGTCAAAATCATAGGTTGGCATAATTCCTGACCATCGACTTCCAGCATCATTTCCAAAAGACGATGAGAGTTTTTGTGGGTGTCTTCAAGACCCTGCCTCTGCTTGCTATCTGAACAGAGTTGAGCTCTTTTCAAGATGATTCTTTCCAACGGTTATCTCTTGCAAGCTGCTGTAGGTTGAGGCTGAAAGCATACGATTTTGTTTCTAATTGATTCAAGCTAAATGATCCTACTTTTTCCTCGATTATTGGGCTCAAGGAGTCTGCAAACATATACATGTTATAGTGCATACTGCATGACTGCTAGGCTACGTTGTCCTCAGGGTGGCATCCCGGGGTCTCAACAGAATGATTGTAGAGTAGAGTGAATGGTCAAAAGGTTCCTACGAAATATGGATTCATTGTCCCCAACAACATTGGTCCTATCTCGGACAACTAGGCTAGCACCTTTGGATTTTTGTAGGTGTTGAAACTTTCCTGTTTTATGTACAGCACGAAAAATGAAAATTCAATTATTCTTTCTTGAGTAATGTGATGAAGGTTTAAAGCTCCACAGGTATGATGAATATGCAATTCCAAAATTTCCACTGAACATCAACTGATTTACTGATGTCGTTGAAAACAGTTAACTGTCTTCTCTTCTTTCTTATATTGCACTTAAATGTTCCTGATTTAGCTACAAACTTTTGGCATTCAAGAGTAGGCTACTCATTTCTGAGCTGATAATTTAGAATTATGGTTTACTTGTGCATGAAAACGCCAAGTTGTTTGTCAGAAAGGGATGAACCTTTGGTTCCTTTTGGGATCAATTCGTTAAAATTTACGAATTGAAAACATTTACGAACATTTCTATAACAGTATTGTAAATGTGTATGATAATCAGCCGAATGATGTACTAAAGCATCTTAGTCCATGAACCTAAGAATGGGAAAGCTGCAATCAGCAATCTCAATAACAATGGTGTCTCACTTCTCCTTACTTCTTCACTAATCCTACTCTTCTCTGAAGATGATGACTTCTCTGATCTGCCACCAACCCTTTGGCCTGATTTAGTTGGAGATCTAAACTGAAACTCATTCTCACTATCTAGCTTATCCCATCCACCAAAACTTGAATCATCATCAGATTGTACCCATGATTTGTACCCCATTTTTCGTTTCTTATTCTCTTGATTACCTAATCTTTCATCTTCCCAAAACGTATTCTCAGTTCTTGAACTTCTTCTAGTCTTCTTCTTCTTCGTCTTCCGCTGACTCCTCTGTTTTCCCCTGCTTTCCCACATCTTTTGGAAAGCAAATGCAAATGTTGACTGTAAAATTGCAAGTGTTAAAGCCAACAAAAACGATTTTGGCCCATTTGTTATTACCAAGGAAACCAGGATGAATGGAAGCGCCCAACCATAACTTCCGAATACCTGCACTAATTCGGAAGACAAATTTTAGCCCTGTTTCCTGGTTTGGGATTACAGACTAAATATCAAACTGAGAAGAAAAGGAGATAAGAAAAGGGATACCTTGAAAATCCAGATACTATCAATGTATTCTTGAAGAACATCATCCCATTGTTCATCTTCAGTTTCTTTGCCGCCGTCATCGTAGTCATCATCATCGATGATTTGGGTTGTAAATGACTCTGTATTGGAGTTTTCCCAATCCCACCTGCGAGCTCTGCAAAGAAGAAGTGATTGAAGAAGATAACCACTGTTGCATAGTACTCCGGTGGTGGTGGTGAGGCTGAGCTGGAGGAGTACTGGTGGTGGTGGATGTATATTTCCCGGTGGTGGTTTACGGAGGAGGAAATGGTGGTGACGGTGGTTAATGGGCAGAATGAGAAGAGTAGAGGTTGGGAGATAGTGTTTCAGTTGTGGCATTGCTGGAGGAAAAAGAAACCACAAGAGTGAGTGGCCTTCATTTGGCCTTCAATTTTTTCCCCTTTCCTCAGAGGAAGTAAATGTTGTGCAAAACATTCCCACATTTTTTTATACAAACTGTGGCTTATATTTATAGTTTGAATCCCTCAACTTGGGACAAATTACATATCCGTCTGAATTTGTCATTCGTTATCTTGGAAACATTTCGTTGAATAGTTTTTGATTTCTTGCATTTGGAGTCGATGGGAGTCTCACGGATTCGAGGGTTTTGAGTCAATGCGGAGTCTTGAGGGTTTTGCGCCGATGAGAGTTGTGTGTTTTAATTTAGGGGCGTATAAATTAAATTAAAAAAAAAAAGCGAATTCTGTATCAACTAAAGTGTCACGACTTTTTTTTTCACAAGAAAAAGGAAAAAAAATAAAATAAATCAACACATTTATGTCTTAACAAAAATTTGTCACTCACAATGTACTAAAGTTGCAAACAAGTGTGTGAAAATGCTCACCATGTGCATAAAATTATGATAAAAATTCATTCATAATGTAGTTATTAAATACTATTTTATTTCGTCGTCTTAATCATAGGGCAGTCGAACTTATAACTAAATTCATTCAGAATTTTCTTGCTTTCTTGTCAAGGAGATAAATTCTGGGTTGATAAGGTAGATACTTTTGGCAATCCATTTCCAATGTAAAGAGACCTTAGATAGACAGAATGGTTAATGTTTTTTTTTTTTTTTACTCCTTCTATCCCAAAATTATTGTCGAGTTTGAGATTTTACTTGTAATACAATTTGAATTAGAAACGAAAACCTAAACTGGATAATAATTATGGGAGAGAGGGAGTACAGTATATGCTCCCGTAGAATGCACGCTCCTGAGTTTATTTCAAGCCACTTTCTCTGTTTCCTGTCTTTTGCTGGAACTTTCAGGTTTATTGGATTTTAGATGAATCTAATATAACGAATAATGATATTTTCAAGCCATCCCTCCACGGCTCCACCACCCGTAATAATAATGAACTAAAGTAACACGATGGAATTTCCATTTTTGAGGTTGGTCAAGTTATGCAAAAGTACAATTCTTTCCCATTGATATTATCACACGCCACTTTAACTTTTTTTATTTGGAAGAAATTCTTTTGCCCACATCGTACACTTCTTCTCCCTCCAGCTTCATCATGACATATTACGATATCCTTTTTAAAAATCCATTCTCTTGTTTGTTTGTCTCTACACACTATCTTACCATCATCATTTTCAAAAGGTACGTATGTATTTGATCTTCTGAATCTGTTTACTTTGGTTAATATTAATGCTTAATTTACTCATCCAGTCCAGCTATTGCTTTTCTTTATTTAAATTTATGTACTTTTCTTTTTATTTTTTTGTGTTGATCATTCTTTTTTTTTTAATATACGAATTGACCAATTTATATATAACTTTAATTGTATACCCCAATTTCTCTCTGTGGCTTGTTTTTTTAATGGATAGTTTCAATGTGAATAAAGATATGATTTTTACTTTTTTTTTTATACACCTCATGGTTTTCTTGATAGATTATGATGTATAATGATAGAAAATGTAGAGAGAGGTCAAAGCCAATGGATTTACTAATCTGATTATCGGCGTTCGCTGTATATTTGGTGGGCGTCAAACCAATAAATAAAAATATATTAACTCCATACCTTTATCGTAATATGAAAAAGTAAGGTTGTCTACTCAAGAGATTGTGGATTCGTCTCCTTCAAACAAGTAAAAAAATGGAGATTTTGGAGATGATGCTAATATATAAATTAAAATGCAAAAACAAAAGAATTGAATAGATCACTGGTGATTATGGTGTACTTCGGACGAATTATCTTTTTTTTTTTTTTTTTTTTAGGTTCTTCTAATTATGTTTTGGGCAATAAGAATAGTCGAAATGAGTGACAGTACATTTAATCACATATTATTTTAAAATCAAAATAACAAAACTCTTGATTTTGATAACAATAGTTATAATCATGATGCTAAACTCAATTGTGTATTGATAAGAATTATATCAATTACTTTAATATGCTGACAAGATTTTCTGAATTAATATGATACATAACACTCCATTAAGATGTTTTGACTAAAAGATAAAAATTTGTTCAACGGAATGCTTTAGAAATAAAATATTAGTATGGTTCATTCGTAGTAAAAGTTCAGAAGTAATAATCTTTAAAATCTATAATAACTTGGTAGCATAATTTCGTAAATTTTTACAAATAAATTTAGTAAACTCACAATTGAAGTGTTAACGAACTGAAAATAAAAAAAGAAATGTAATGATATATAGTTTTATACAACATCTTTTTGGTAATATTGTTTTATTAGCTTTTCCTGAAAAATAGTACATTTTTTTTTGTAAGAGAAAATATCATTATAATAACTTAGATTTCTTCACAAGGTTATTATTTCTTTAAAGAAAGGAAAATAAAGAAATAAAGAAAAGGAAAAAAATAGGGTGTTTGATTGCCCAATTCATATAGATCCAAACTATATCATATAGAAATACAATAAAGCATATATGATTTTATAAGCAAATCTTATGAACATAAGAAATAGTAAACCGACCATTTCATATGTTTTCTACATTTTCCAAAAAAAAAAAGTAATTACAATAAAAGTAATAGTCAATAACGTAGGACTACTGATATGGTAATAAAGAAAATTGGTGAACACAAAATAATTACTTTTAAGAAAAACAAGGATAGACCTAAAAATTCTTAAAGATAAATAATTAAAAATAATTGTGTATAAAGCGAGTATGATAATGATATATGATCCACATAAAATGATCCACATTTTGATTTTTTACCTACTTCCATTGGCATTTTTTTTGTGTTTTTGTTCCTAATCTACTATAATGTGTTTTTGTTATTTTTATCTTTTATATATGTTTGTATAACTTGTTCACATGTTCTATATATTTTTTAATACATAACTACATTGAGTCTTGAGTTTGATTTTGAGCAACCGTGCAAGTCGTATGACAATTACAATTTTTTTTTCACCAAAATATGTTTTCAATTGAAGGAGCTGGACATAAATATATTTTCCTCCTAGAGAGTATGGGCAAATCTAGTCATGTTGGATTTGCCAAATCCGAAATTAAAAGCCGTCGGATTTGGCAAATCCAAATCTATTTATTTTTTTGAAAAATAAAACTCCGATGATGAGCAGATTTGAATTTGTCAAATCCAATTTTAGTACAAAATGAGTAGATTCAAATTTGGCAAATCTGACAGAATCAAATTTTTTCACCTATAGCAGTGAAAGATATATATATATATATATATATATATATATATTTGTAAAATGGTAAAGATATTAATTGCACAAAAACTTGTGGTCCTTTACATTTACATTCCTTCTCTATACTCTATTCCGCAATACTTCATTCACCTATACAATTCCTATTGTAGCTAAGTACCTTGTATCTTTCTGTTTAAGCTTTTTAAAGCTTGTTTGAATTCTCCAGACCAACTCTTTCTTGATAATCTCGATTCTGTCTTCAACTCTCTTGCATTGCTGCATTAAACGTCTTGCATTTCGTTCCATCCAAGTGTGATACACACAAGCCATCACCATAGCACTACACAAGTTCCTTTTCGTTTTTAGAAACCGACATCCATATTTGATTCTCCCATACACTTGTTTCATTAGAATCCCACGCATTTTCAACCCTGCCCAGTTCATCAGCTCCTTTAGTATTTTCACAACATAGATACACTTAAAAAACAAGTGGTCACAGCTTTCTAATACATCTTCCCCACACAAAACACATCCATTCTGTTGCACTAGGATCTGCATTCTACTCAGCCTTTCGATTGTCATTAGCCTGTCTTGCCATGCTATCCATCCTATGAAACTATGTTTTGGTACACCTGTTATTCCATACCATTCCAGCAGCCTCAAATTTCTGTCCTTTATTCCTCCTTTGTTCATACCCACCTTTAATATTATATGCTTTCTGTCCCAGAGTCCCGGTTCCAGCTTCAACTCCCTCTTTCAACTTTTGTAATCAGTACCAGTCTCCTTCAGTGCCAGCTACAATCAGCTGGTGGCTGGTATTCCCATAGCTCGTTACCTTTTAGGTAGTAGGCATGAATCCATTATATTTGACCTACAGGATATTTTCTCAGCAGCAATGTCCCAAATATGTTTTGCCACCGCTGCCTGATTCCATATTGCTGGGTTCCTGACGTTAAGCCCTCCTTTTTTCCTTGATCTGCATATGTTCTCCCACGCTACCAAAGCCATCTTACTACCAGTTTTAGTCTTCCCCCAAAGAAATTCTCCGTAAAAGATATATTTTTGTCCACATTTATTTTAGGGAAATTTTTTAAGAGAAGCACCCTGACAATTACATGGCATTATAAAACAAACTTAAAATAAAAAAAAAAAAATCTATAGAAGAAAATAGGTATCTTTCTTTGTAAATGATAAAGTATTTATTTTGCTAAACGATAGAAGACCTACAATACAAAGACATTGCATGTTGGGAGCTCAAACTAGAGTAAATTTCCAGGACGTTATGATATTGAAAATAAGTAAACCCGTAGTAGAAACACATTATTGCCGATATTTCTTATCACGTAATATAATACTTCTTTTGTTCCAAAAACATAATTTACATTGAGTTTTATTTTTTGGAATAGAGAAAATATTTTAATATTTTAAGTTTTGCATGTTTTTATTATAACAGAAAACAAAGATAGATTTCTTTAGTTGCTAGTCCCTTAACGTGAGTAACAAAATGTTAATTCTTATAAAGTAAATAGTGAATATGTGGCTAGAAACAATAATGGTATTGGAAAACAAGAAAAACAGAACAACTTATGGCTGCCTGTATATTAGGAAAAGCTGTTTATGCTGTAATTCTTTAAGAAAGAGTGCTGGCGCTATTTTTAAGATTTTGAAGTACACTTTATCAAAATTATGAATTTTCTGTACTAAGCAGTTTTCCTATTATGTACCATTAAATAAAATATTTTGACATCTCAATTTTTCAAGAAAATATTCAACGCACCTGTTGTACCATGCTATCATATGCAACACATAATTTGAGCCTAGTTAGATGGGATTGGACATGGTTGATCCCCTCATATTTTTAACAATTATAGTCCTTATTACACTGTTTCTCTCTCCTTTAAATAACTTCTTATGTTTTACAATTTTAGACCTATCTTTCCTCCAAAATAGGTTTTTTTTTTTCTTAATTTCTTAAACAACGAATGAACAAACATCCAACACTTTAAAACATATATATCTTTTACACCGTAAATAATTAGAAAATGAGTTATGTATAAAATTTATATTACTTGACAAGATATATATAACATGATACATATTAAATGTTTTTAATTAAGTTATAAACTATTAAACTTTTATGAGCAGAAAAAAAACTCATATATTTGTTTAGATGGATATGTAATTTAAAATGGATAGATACGTTCCTGATTTTCGATGGATATGCGACACAACGATAGACATCGAGTTATAATGAATTTTTTCTGTGTTTAAATAAAATTGTGATAATTGTTAGCAAAACGGAAAGATTACCAACACCAAAATGATGGATAAATAGCAAAAAAATGATAAATAATGTTTATTAATTTAATATTTATTACTCTTAAATAGATATACAACACAAAAACATTGAATAACTAATATAAAAATAATTGATAAGCATTACAAAAACAACATATATGAAAAACTAAAACGATAGATAATGTTACAATTAATTAAAATTTTATTTTACTTTTTTATACAGATATGAACTTTAAAGGGGATGAACAAAATGAATAGATAAACAAAAAAAAAAACAATGTTAATTCATTTCAAATTTATTTTTCTTTTATGGATACAACAGAAAAACGATGGATATGCTAAACCAAAATGATAGATTATTTTAATTGATGAAAATTTTATTTATTTTTTAAAGATAGATGTACTATTTAGAAGAGATGGATATGATGTTGATTTTAGATGGGTATTCAGTATTAAAATGATAGATATCATGTTATTATGAATTTTGTGTTAATTATAGATAGAGTTATAGTAGAAAAAAGAATAGACATATAATTGAAAAAAAGATGGATCAACATCACAAAAATAATGGATAGGTAGTACCAAAATAGTATGTACCATATAACTTTTGAATAATGGTTATAATTTATACATTTTGAAAGAGAGAGAAGATAGTGACAAGGACTACAATATCCATACTTTATTGCATATCTATAAAAAATTAGTACTGTACCCATCCAGTACCACCCTAATTCCTCCAAAAAAAAAAAAAAAAAAAGAGAGAGTAAAATATCTATCCCTTTGAAACTACATATCCAGTTGAACATACAATTTATCATTTCTGCCCAGAAAATTTTAATCAATTTTTTAAAGTTTAATCAATATGGATCTTGTTAGATTAGATATCACATGTAATAAGAAAAAATTATATAACATATTTTCTAATATTTCTCGGATTTGGAAATAAGTTCGTTTGAATTTGAATATTTTCATTCATTGTTTACATAAAACTACAAGAAAATTCTCTATTTTGATGAAGAGAGAAAATTGTGATAGGGGCTAAAAGTGCAAAAAAAAAAGAAAAAAAAAAGAGATTGTTTAGAGGAGAGAGGAAAGGTGGAATGAAGACCATAAGAGCAAAAACTTGGAAGGGATCCTTGATAGATCCCCGGCTCCTCCTTGAAATTTACCCTAATTTGTTGGGAAGTCCATAATTTTAGAAGAACTTAATTAAAATTAACGGGGCAAAAAAATTAATGATTAATTATTTCGCTATAATTGGTTTATATTAGATTAAAAATAGGATACATTAAGTGTATAAAATATAATGTTCCCAATGTTTAAGGCTATCTTCTGCCTGCAATGAACTAAACAATTTAGAAAGCCTGCCTGAAATCCAATAATGGGTGAGGATTTTGATTAGGTTTTCTTTTTTCTATTTTTTTTGGTTGCTATTGGGTGTTTACTTCAAGGTTTATGAGTAAATTTTTATGAGTGCTCGATAGAGACCAACTGGTTAATTTTCGGGGGAAAAAAGATTTGAAATGAGTGGAGATCATTTTCTTAATCTATTATTTTCTTTCTTTCTTTTATTATTATTTTTTTTTGGGTGAATAGCTTACATGAAAGTTAATGATACCCATCCTAGTCTAATCATTTAGTAATGGATAAATATAACCAATATCCATCACAATAAATATGTATATGATCTCTCTGATGCTATAATAGAAATTCTTCCTTTATTTTAAGGATTCTAAGTAAATTTAGGGGTCTGAACGGGAATGGACATTTTGGAGGGATCATTGTTTTGTTTGGTACAAGAGAGGGATTATGCCTTAAAATGTTTCAGGTGTACAAGAAAGGGATTATGCCTTCCATGCAAGAAAAATAATAGTAATTCGTTCGTCCTATTTTAAAATTCACCTTGTAGAGGGAATATCTATGTACCATCTTATTGGTGAGTATAGTATTTAATTATTTTAATATTGGGAGTTACATACCCAGCTTTAACTGGAATCAAACATGATGTTGTTTGGAATCAAATTCCATGATGTTATTGTTTTAGGTCATTCCCTTGCTTTTCTAATCCGCTTCTTTTGTTACTCTGATACCCTGAAACTTGCTTTCAAAAGGAAATATTTCTGAATTTTAGTTTGGGACTTTGATTCAGATGGCTGATCCGGCAATTGGAGCTGTTACTGAGATGCTCTTGAACATGGTGGTTTCAATTGCTGCTGAAAAGATAAGTCTGGTACGGGGGATGAAAAAAGAACTCAAAAAGCTTCAGGATCAACTGGAGATGGTTCGGGCTTTGTTAGATCAAGCTCACCAGCAGCCAATAAGCAACAAACCTATTCAACTCTGGCTGGAGAAGCTCCAGTCAGTCAGCCTTGATGCTCAGATTGTGTTGGAGGAGTTTGGTTACGAAGTTCTTCGCCAAAAGATTGAAGGCCGAAAGAGGAGGGACAAACTGCGCTTCTTTGTTTCATGCTCCACAAATCCTCTTTCATTTCGACTCAAAATGGCCCAAAAGATCAAATATGTTCTGCAACGCATTGAAGATGTTTATGCGGAAGGAGGTAAAATTTCACTTTTGCCTGTCGAGTTGCGTAACTCACCTCTTGACTTGAATGAAATGAAATTAAGGTCAACCTCTCCTTATGTTGACGAATCAAGGATTGTGGGGAGAGAGGAAGATGTCAAGGAGTTGATTGACGTTTTGATCAACACAGAGTATGAGAAAAACTTGCTAGTTGTTACCATACTTGGAATGGGAGGTCAAGGGAAGACCACCCTGGCTCAACTCATCTACAACAGTGAAAAAATCAAGACTTCTTATGCTGAAAGAATTTGGCTTTGTGTTTCAGAGGATTTCGATACCAGGAGATTGCTAGATGAAATGTTCCAATCCGTCACTAAAGCTAGCGCGCATGTGACAACTAAAGAAGCTTTGGTAGAAAAGCTAAAAGAGCAACTGAAGGGCAAAAAATATTTGCTCGTGCTAGATGATGTTTGGAATCGTAGTGGAGCCAAATGGGATGACATGAGGAATTGTCTGCTTCAAATTGGTGATGTTAAGGGGAGCAAGATCTTGGTCACTACACGTGAGGAAGAGGTTGCCTCAGCAGTGGGAACATCAAAGTATCATAGACTTGGTGTGCTTTCTAAAGATAAGAGCTGGGAATTATTTGAGAGATATGCATTCGCAGAAGGAGGTGCAACAAAGACACAACAATTGGTGGATATTGGAGGAAGGATACTAGAAAAATGTGGAGGGTTGCCATTAGCTATCAAGACCATAGCATCTTTGCTGTCGTCCAAGAAATCCGAATCAGAGTGGTTAATGATCGAGCGCAGTGGGACATGGAGTACCTACAATGAAGGAGACGGAGTTCTTGCCAGTATCAAGCTCAGTTATGACCATTTACCTTCATTATCTGTCAAACAATGTTTTGCATATTGTGCGATTTTTGAGAAAGATGTTATCTTGAAAAAAGATCAACTCATACAACTTTGGATGGCGCAGGGGCTACTTAGTCTTTCTAATCTTCAAACAGGTTTGCGGATGGAGGAAATTGGTAGTATCTATTTTGATTTTCTGTTGAGGAGTTCTTTGTTCCAAGATGCTCAAATGGATGTTCGCAATGGTGTCACATCTTGCAAAATGCACGACATCGTGCATGATTTTGCATCAGAAGTGTCAAAGAATCATTGTTGTCGTGTGAAAGATTGGAGGTCCATCCACGAAAATATTGAAGCGATTCATGTATCGATCGATTCCTGGGAAAAGGAGATGTGGGAACGATTGATTCCTTTACTACCTTCGAATTTGCGAACACTGCAGCTCACGGGCAAATGTGACTTGCCGGAAGATTTATTCAAGAAATGTACATGTCTCACTGTGCTGATTATTCGGTTTCAGAATCCGGATGCCATAAAGATGGAAAACACATATGGCAAGCTAAAACACTTGAGATATCTTAGCATCCAAGATACAAATCTCCCAAAAACAAGTCTCCCAAAGTCCTTCACAAGATTGTACTATTTGCAGACACTGAGGGCTTACAACTTGACAATTGTACCAGATGGATTTGAGAATCTAAACAATTTGAGGCATATTGACGTGGTCGAGCTCAGTCCGTTGCCCAAATTAGGCCAACTGAAAAATCTTCAAACAATTTCCCTGGTTGAATGGAAAGAATATCAGATAGAAGAGTTGGAACATTTGGACAGCCTCACAGGAGAGGTAAAATTGTACTCTCTTCAACGCCTGAAGAGCTATGAATCTGCAGTCAAGTCCAATTTGTCCAGAAAGCCAGGTATTCATACTTTGAAGTTTTTTTGGTTGGATGCTAGTGGGAAAAAAGCAGAGGCAGACAATGATAATGCTAACATTGATGTGACAATGGAAGGGTTGAAACCTCATCCGAATTTAAAACGCTTGATCATCAAAGATTTCCCTATCCTGAAGTTCCCGTCTTGGATGACCAGAGAAATTGATATGACATCATCTATTCGTAATCTCGCGATTCTCAAGTTGAAGAACTTGGATAAATGCGATATGCTCCCTTCGCTAGGACAGCTGCCTCGGCTGGAACATCTAAAGATAGAGAGATTGGCAATGGTTAAGCGAATCGGAAAAGAATTCTACATTTGGTCAACCGAGAAAAGTAGCAGTGGTAGCTGCCCTGAGCCAAAAATGGTCTCTATATTTCCAGCGCTGAAGGTGCTTGAGTTGCTAGTTATGGAGAATCTGGTGGAATGGGAAGATGCATTTGGAATAATCCCAACTACATCATCTTCGCCGACAGCTCAAGTTAGAGCATTTCCAAGTCTGGAGAAGCTGGTTCTTTCATACTTACCTAAGTTAGGTGTTTTGCCAAGCTTGGGGAGCATGCGAAGTTTGGTGGAATTGAATATACTCTATTTAGAACAATGTGAAAGCCTTCCTGCACTCGGAGACTTGCCTCGCCTCGAAAATCTCCAGATAAACGGATTACCGAAGGCGAAGTTCATGAGAGAAGAGGTCTATAGTTGGTCATCTCAGAAAAGCAACATTGGTAACTGGCCAGAAACAGTCTGTGTGTTTCCAGCGCTGAGGGCATTCATGATGTGGGATATGGATAATCTGGAAGAGTGGTCAATTGGAATTATTCCAGCATCATCATCATCATCTGTTAAACTAAGAGTATTTCCCTGTCTAGAGGAGATGACATTGTGGGCAGTCCCCAAGTTTCGCGGTTTCTTCCAAACAAATTTGGCAATGCTAAGCGATGATGTCAGTAACAGGAGGCCTGGATTCCTAAAAGAGTTAGGAGGTTGTGATGATAGGGAAAAGCATTCATATTCATCCGGTGTCGCTAACGCCAGCGATTCATACATCTACCAGCAACTTCTCTGTTTCGAATCGCTACAAGAACTCAGGATGTGGGAATGTGATGAGTCAAGTGCATCAGTTTGCAGTTGCATCCCAAGTTCGGCGCCGCTTAAATCTTTGGATATCCTGTGCCACCCCAATTCATGGCCTAAAGATTTGCATCATTTGACCAACTTGAAAGAATTGTGTTTGGGATATGACGGTGATTCTGCGAGAATAGACCGAGATTATGTGCTACCTTGGCCATATCCTACCCTCTTCTCCACGAGGCTACTCTTTCCGTCACTCTCAGGTCTCTTACATTGCGTAGATTCCCAAGAATCAAGTCTCTACCGCATCAACTGCAATATTTGGATTCTTTGACGGAATTACACATCGATGAGTGGAAAGCATTAAGGATACTTCCAGAGTGGTTGGGTAATATAAAAGGTCTCCAAAAACTGGTTATTTGGAATTGTCCTAAACTCAAACAGTTACCCTCGGCCGAAGCACTTCAACGCCTTACCCACTTGACCATTAAGTATTGCGACAGGTTGAAAAAGAGGTGCAGCAGGGAAGAAAATGGCTCGGAGTGGCACAAGATTTCCCATATTCCCAACTTGGAGATTGAATGATATTTTTGCAATGGTATTTCGATGACGTACATAGATGAGCTATTCTTTTGAGTTGGTTTTTGATAAAATTATGGTTGATTTTCTATTTTTCTCTGTTTCAGCCTCGAAACCAAACATCATAGAGGGATTTTTTGAAAAGCTATGGCTCAGTTTTATCATTTCACATACTAAGTTTGAGGTGAGATTTTTCAGAATTTTTTTTTAAGGAAATATGATGCTTGATTTGTAATGAACTGAACTGAACAAAGCTGTTCTGGGAACTCCAGATTTCTTTCTGATCACGATTTCAAACCTGGCAAACCTCGATTACTTTGTGCGAAAAGTTTCTTTCTTTCGAATAATTCTAGTCTTTGCTGCCCGTTCTTGATTCGAATAATTGACACTCTAATTCATTCATTGAGTGTGTTATATTTAGCTAATGTAGCTAATGTCACTCTGCATCTATGGATATATATATTTTTTTTAAGTCAGAAATACGGAAATGGTGGATCGAAGTTGCGTTTGGGAACTGGAATCATAGAGAAAAAGGGTTCCATTTGTTGACACTTTGCTGATCTGTCAGAATTCTGCCATGAACACAGTTTAGCTCTTTTCAAGATGAGGAATCATTAAACAGCTTGTTAATCTTTAGGTGTCTAATTGGTTCAGGCTGAGATGTTAAATGTTCTATTTATTAGATGTAATTTTACAATCAATTACTACATACATGATCACTTGTTATTTTGCATGTTCTATCTTCAAAGACCAATTAATTGAGTTCTTTGTAAATTTTTAACTTCATATTCACAATGTCGCTGCAAGGTTTGGATATTCACTTTTAATACAATCTGAACTAAAATTGATAACCTAAATTGGACAAGTATTTCATTTCAAGACGGAAGGAGTATGTACTATTAAACTCTGTATCAAGGCCACGTATCATATGATAGACCTTACATTTTGGTTATTTTGGTATTTCCCTCATTTTCTAGTGTCTTTTCATTAATTGGAGCGGCTGTTCTTCGTACTTCTAACGGCAATTAATGATAGATAAATTCAAATTAGGAAATTGAGCTAATATTGAGCTAATGATTCAATTTCATTGCTGGGACCTTTCTCAATGCACTTAGACGATTGAGTTTTCAAATTTTTCCCAACAAAAATTAAATCAATGAGAATATTGAAGCAGCCCTACGATGGTTTTTTGGGGTGTCAACCTAAGAAATAATCAAATCAACCTATGATGAAAAAAAAAAGAAAAGAAATTATAAGTTGTGAAAATTATAAATGAAAACTCTAGCCCAATAAACCAATATTGAGATGCATCACTGAACCTTTTTATTTTTATTTATTTATTTATTTTTGGTCTGCCCCGTTTCTCGCTCTCCCTCAAAACAAAATTACAAAAACACTTCTACACATCTTCTAATGGTAAGAGGACGGCAAATAATTTTTTTTCAATCACCTTTTACTTCAATTTTATTTTTATTCTTTTATTTTTGGGTGAACAACTTTACAAATGGCTAACACCTCAAAATACACATGGAGGAACCTCTAGAGTCATTCTCTAGTAACAATGCAATATAGTGTAAGGGGACATCAAAAACATATAACCCTCTGTTACTCACTAATGTGTCTTAGCAAGAGCATCGGCGCACATATCATTATCGCTACATGTATGAACAAAACATACCTTCTAATTAGTGTGCAAAAGGGTGTAAATCCCTCTTAACTCTGGTCCAGAGGAATTACATTTTGATCCTTCATGCTATGGATAATATCAATTTCTATACGTAAGGATTCTTCTTCTTTTTTTTTTTTTAATCCTCAAGCAAAAAAAAAAAAAAAACTATTGAGGCATTTTCGATTATTTGTGTTTTTTTTTTGGTATTATTCTTTCAATATATACGGTATAGTGGTGGTTTCCATTGTGATGTTTCTCAGTATATAGGGATGCATATAGGGATGCTTGACATGCGTGGTTCAAATATCAAAACACATTTAATCAACGTAGATTTGATTATATAATTTTGGAACTTTTATCAACTGATTAGTATTTTTTTTGGTCGGACTAAATGGATGATATGTGGTAAATTAACTATTCTATAAGTTAGATTTATCTAAATTTATCCATAGTAAACACAATAGTGGTGTTATATATATATATTGGTTTAACTTAATTTTGTATCATTTTATTTCCTTCTTCCGTTTTCGGCTGTTCTGATTTTTAATCATTACTATAAGATAACAAAATTATTTAAGAATTTATTGAACGTGTTATATATATTAGCTCTTCTGGGTAAAAAAAAAAAAATCATTCCATTCCAGGTAAATTATTTTTGTGAAGCAGGGAAACATAATTTTTTTTTGTTTTGTTTTTTCAAATGTTAATGGTTTACTCCACTTTGAAGATGTTAATCTTCCGACTTCCGAGGTGTGGCTTTTCTATATGCTTTACTCCATATGCTAATTAAATCCGATTAAATAATTTGATTATTACATTTCATTTGTTGCTTTAATAATTTTGTTGGTTTAATTTTGCTGGTACTTAAGTGTGTTTGCTCCTTGCTGATGAGATCAGGGATATATACTACCAAGTCTCAAAAACTTGTTGGCAAAGTCAGGAGATTTCTTCTTCATTGACAGATATGAAGAAAGATTCAAAGAGTTCACCAACAAGGTAAACATGTACTGATTACTGATCCCAACTCTTTACTGCTCAGTTTAAAAGATATTAATATTCACCTTGTTCCAAAATGATAGATTTTTATTGCTGATTAATTAAAATGATATAAATATTATATTCACTATGTTCCAAAGTAATTGTGCTGCTTAGATTTTCATTTTTATATGACAATTATTTTAGGAAAAAAAGAGTATATAATTTGAGTGTTTGGCCTAAATAGAAAAAAGTTTGAAGTTACACTAGAGCTTCTGCTTTTAGATACAACGAACTGATCAACTATAGAGTTTGATGAATACGAGTCAAGTTCCTCTTATATGCAGCATGCTTCCTTCTGTGCAGCCAATGTACAATCATGTGGGTTTTTTTTTTTTTTTTTTTCTCTTCTATATATAACTATGTTTAAAAAATAAAAGGTAAAATATCTCATAATTTTGACATGATATTGGATAATAGCAGCAATACAAAAGTAGAACTAATCAATCGAATAAATGAATAAATTATCGCATCTTGTTGAACTCTTCTTCTTCTTCTTCTACTTGACCAAAACAGAAAGATGGGGGAGGCAGCGAAAGGCAGAATGCATGCGACAAATCACAAATCCATTGTTAAATTCTGCTTCTTGTATCAAATGTTGCTTACCCCTTATTCAGTTACGCTTCTTGCATCAAATGTTGCTTGTAGTGTAATTGGGAGATTTGGTGTTTTTGGCTTAAAGACCAGAAAACTAGGGCCATTGGATTTTTTGTTTTTGAGACAAAGAGATTAACCCTTGTGATAGTAAGTATAGACTACAGAGGCACGAGGGTTCGTGGACGGTTTTGTCATGGCACAAAAGTAGTCATCTCTTCTGGTTTTCAAGGATATGGAACTTTGAAGGGATTACATAACTCAAACCATCATGCAAAAATGTAAATCTTAAGCTATCATTAAAATATGCCTAATGACTCTTGATTAAATTGAATCGAGTCCTAAAACCCTTGGTTGTGAATGTGTATTAACCATAACAATAATCAATCAATAAATTGATTAGTAACTGATTCTTTACTGTATTGAAGATATTTGGAATCTATACCTCTTCCACTGGAATACACATTTGCCATTGATATTATCACATACCACTTTAACTTTTTCGTTTTTTTTTTTTTTTGGGAAGAAATTCTTTTAAAAATCACATCCACTTTAACTTTGTTGTTAGGGAAGGAATTCTTTGCCCCATATTACACTTCTTCTCCTCCAGCTTCATCATGACATGTTTGTTACGATATCCTTTTAAAAATCCATCCTCTTGTTTGTCTCTACACTTTCTTACCACCGCAAAAGAAAGAAATCAAATAGGGGGAAAAGAAAACGCAAATTATTAAAATCTTTCAATTCTTTTTTTCTCTTGAAAGAGGAACACCAAAAAAAAAAAAAAAGGGAAAAAAATCTGTTCAAGTTCTTCATTTTCAGAAGGTACGTATCTATTTTACCTTCTGATTATGTTTAATTTGGTTAATACTATTACTTAGTTAACTCATCCTCTACTAGCTTTTGCTTTTCTTTATTTATATTTATTTATATACTTTTCTTTCTTTCTTTGTGTTGATCATTCATAGTTTTTTATTCAATGAAGATAAGAGCTGGGAATTATTTGAAAAGTATGCATTTGCAGAAGGAGGTGCAAAAAAAACACAACAACTGGTGGAAATTGGGAGAAGGATATTGGAAAAATGCGGAGGCATGCCATTAGCTATTAAGACAATAGCATCCTTGTTGGCCTCCAAAAAATCAGAACCAGAATGGTCAAAGGTTGAGCGCAGCGGAACATGGCATGCATATAATAAATGAGACAAGGTTTTCGCTAGTATCAAGCTTAGTTATGACCATTTACCTTCATTATCTCTCAAACAATGTTTTGCATACACTACAACAAAAATGGATTATTAATACCTTTATAGTGGGACACTTTTTTTAAAATGTGTCTCATTATATGTGTATTAGGACATTTGCTAAAAAATGTTTTATTAAAAATGAAAAATTGTATGCATATTATGAAACACTATCATAAGTGTACTATGTGGGGTTGCTTGTGAACTATTACCATACTTAATGGAAGGTGTGGAACCTCATCCGAATGTAATAAATTTGACAAATCATGGTTTTCCTATTCGGAAGTTTCCATCCTGGATGACGGAGCTATCATCATCACTTCATCATCTGGTGACACTCGGTTGAAGCAGCATGCTAGCAAGAAGAGCCAAGGATAAAGCATATTTTGGCATGAATTAAAAATAGAAAACCTGGGTGTCATGATTTGGTAATCATGATATACATTTGGCACTTCCCGTTCTCCATAAATTCAGAAGAGACAATTGGACGTCATGACTTGTATTGTTCACGAGGCAATGATAAATTGACTTTCCAAGGGGGCGCACGGTTATCGACGCCTGTCCAGAAAGCTTGTCGACTTACCTGGTAAGAAAGAATCCTCATGAATGTGCCTGGTTGAGAGGCCAAATCGACCTCGATGAAATCGGCGTGAATAGGTACGGTCTTGAATCCGTGGTGTTTGCACGGTCTTGAACCTTTCGGGTTGAAGGTTGTTGCTATTTTCGACAAAAGAACTCAAGTAATAGATTAGTAGTAACTTGAATCATATAGTTGTTTAATGTTTTAAACTATCTTTCTCATGAGTGTCAAGATGAGAATAGGCTAGTGTCAAAGTCTCAGTTATTAAAAGACAATTGTACATCAAGACAAGGTTGGCTTGTAAACTAGTGATCTATGCACAACAACCGTTCATGCAAATTCGATAAGAAAGCCTCATTGTGAATTGTAATAAGGTTTTAGTGATTAATGATTCAATAAACTTGTGAGAAATACACCACATATCCATAGGTATCGTAACTTGTATGATCTATACACTCAACCGAGAGTTCAATTGTTCAACTAATCATAATGATAACAAGGATTGTCACAAAGACACAAGAGCCGAATTATTGTAGGCTAAATATTGAGATACCGTATAGCATACACATAAGCATGGTATGTGTAATTAATAAGCTAATAAGCAACTTGGTCTCCCAGATGCCTCAAAGAAAACTAATTAATAATATGATCAACCTGATTTGTTAAAGGAAATCAAAGGCGGCGGCCGAAGAAAGAAGACTGAATTGGTTTTGTTGCCTTTTCTCATCGAGTTAGGGTTTCATATATATAGTTATTACCGATAAAAGAATCACCGTAAATACAGTAAATACAAGACATTTACTAAACCCTAATACAATATGGTAATATTGTTAATATTTCTGTATTTGTAGAATAAAAAGGGTGTGCTTTTTATTCATTGTGATAACTACTCGTTAATTTGGTATTAGATTAAGGTGATGGGGTGCATTAAATCATCAAGCATTGACCTAGATTAAGGTTAATGTAATCGGGGATGCCGAAAGAACGTGATGATGACAATAATAATGCACCGTTGTGAACATGATGATGCCAATAATAATGCCAATAATAATGCAATTATGCATGCAAATCCACAACCAACGAGCAAACATACTTTTAGCAGAAAAAACACACAAGGAGTGATGATGCCAAAATTGATATTGAAAAACCTGGTGATCATGATTGCACCAAACTCGTGTGCATTGGACAACCAGTAATGATGTGCACTAGGAGACATGCGCCAATCAACAAGCTTGTGACTTGGTTGCAACGATGGGTTATCGATGGATACATCTATCCATCTTTGACTTGGCCAAAGACATTTGGCACCGTTAGCTTCTTTTCGCAAAAAAAAAATAAAAAAAAAAAATCGTTAAGCGGAAACCCTAAGGGTCCCACTGGGCGTACCACTTGATGAATCATGAATTTGTACCGACATTTTCAGTTGATTGAACCGGCGGCCATGGCAATATCAAAACCCTAAAATGGGCCTCAGAGTCTCCTGAGGTTAGACACTCCGATCTTACAGACACTCCGATACTTAAGTCAGTAAGAGTAATTGTAATAGGGGTATGAATTGCGGTGTGTAGAATGTACCTCTAATGTGAGGGGTTGATCCTATTTATAGAGTTAGGGTTACCTGTTTGTGAAACCCTTTTCTTGATAGGAAAGTAATTAGTAACCGCCCTAGAAACTTTCAGGGACTGTTGAACAGCTTGTCGAAATTGGGCCGGCCTAGTCGTGGGCCGTATCAATTTGGACTCATCAAAAGCCTTCCAAAACTTGGAGACTTGCCTCATCTTGAAAGTCTAGAGATAAGCAAATTACCAAACGTGAAGCGCATCGGAGAAAAATTTTATGGTGGTGGGTCATACAAAAAAAAGCAGCAGCCGTAGTTGTGATGGGCCAGGGATAGTTTCTCTCTTTCCAGCGTTGAAGACGCTTGGCTTGCATGGGATGGATAATCTGGTGGAGTGGTCCATTGGAATAGATCTAGAAGCAGCAGCAACATCAGTTCAAGTCATTGTATTTCCCAGGCTAGAGGAAATTTTAATGTTAAACACGCCTAATTTGAGTGTTTTCCCAAATATGAAAATGTCAAGTGAGGCTTACAGGAATAAGGCGTTGGGATCCATAGAAGAAGAGGAAGGAGGAATAGATGATGAGAAGGAAAATTTGCAGCTTCATCCCGAATACGGCGCCACTTGAATTTCTGGATATCCGATGCAACCATAGTTCATGGCCCAAGGATTTGCATCACCTAACCAACCTTGGAGAATTAATTTTGAAAAATGATGATGAGGTTCGTGTGGGAATAGAAGCAAGAGTACGAGTACACTTGGTCGTATCCTTCCAATCTTAGGCATCTCACATTGAATGGATTGACAAAAGTCAAGTCCCTGCCTCCTCAACTCCAATTTTTTATCTTCTTTTGACGGAATTACATATTTTTAGGTTTCTTGCATTGGAGAGTCTTCCAGAGAGGTTAGATAATATAGAATGTCTCCAGAGGCTGACATTTCGGAGATGTCCTAACCTCAAGGAGTTACCCTCCCCAAAAGTACTTCAACGCTTACACGCTTGGAGATTAATGATTGTGGTGAGTTGTCAAAGAGGTGCAGTAACAGGGTAGGAGCACCATATGGCTCAGAGTGGCACAAGATTTCCCATATTCCCAACTTGGAGATTGAATGACTGACATTCCCAAGATTTTCTGGTATGCGACCGCTACAGCATCAATTTCCTTATCATCAAATTCATTTACATAGTACATATTTTTCCTTTTGTTTTAATTTCGATGTATGTTTCTTTGTGACTTACTTTTGCAGCTAGAGGTTGTCATATCAACAGTATATATACATGTGCCAAGCCGCTCTCTCTTTCTATCTCTCCCGGACATGGGCTCTGTGCTCCCTATTTGCAAGTATGGATTCTGTTCTACGAAATAAATTACTTTTTAAGTTCTTTTGGGTTTTGTAATGTATGATTTTAACACTAACAGAATTGAATTCATGATTGGTTTCTTTCTCTGTTGAAGGTTGACTGAGTAATATCACAAAGTGAGGTAAGATTTTCAGTGCCTGCCTCCCACAACGTAATTACATATGATAATGTGATAAAGTTTTATGGTAATAAAGTTTTATTAATAAAAAGATTAAAAAAAAAAAAGAGCGCGTGCTGCTGATAAATGTGATAATGTGATACTAATAGAATAAGCATGCTCGTTTATCTCTCATCAGGTTTGAAACTGATAAATTTATGAAGATAGATTTCATAAGGCAACCATTATGGAGGAGTACTATGCATTCTCTTCGCCCTTTCATAATTTTCTCTCTGCTCCCTTTCTTGACTTTGAATTATCCTTTCATTTCCACGCATGGTTTGTGATACGTATCAACCTGAAGCCCCTTCTGCATCAACAAATTGTGATCCAGAAATACGGCGCTGGTGTATATGTTCTAGTTCATTAGCGGAGACACGAACGGCCACATCAATGAATTGATCATGAATGATGAGATGGACTTCGTAGGTCGCCCTTTTTGGAGCTGATTCAACTAAAACAATGGGATGATGTGCACCAAAAAAGTACTTTCCGCCGCATGGATTGAGGTTTTGGCTGCTTTTGGATTGATTCAGAGCAAGTAAGAGGTAAAGTCATTCACTCATTCTGCAAGTAAGTAAACTTTTTTTAAAAAAATCGATTTTGTCGGATGCATAAATTTCCATTGCAATTGGCACACTATAGTGTATAAACAATGGGCATCCCCTGAACAGAATTCGTATAAAGCTAATTAATAATGACGGAAGGATTCATTTTCTACAGTTTCATGTTTCTTCTTTGGGTTAATTTCAATCCTCTGTCTTATATTTATTTATTATCTTAGGTGCGGTTAAGCTGGCATTTGGAAGTTTGAGGAGAGACAATGTCAATGTGTTCATTTTAGATCTACGAGACAACAAGTTAACTCCTTTTAACTTCCATCAGTCTGGCTCCTTTCCTTCTGTTCAGTAAGCTTACTCCAACAATGGAGGTATTTTTTTATTTTTTTTTTGCTGACATTGGCTACCATTCTGTTTTCTTCAATATCAGAGGCGGGCTAATGATCCTTTTTCCGCAACCTACTTCAGGACCCTTGCTATCTGACCATAGTTGAGCTCTTCTTAAGATGACGAACCCTTCAACAGCGGTTATATACATATTGTACAAGCTTCTGCAAATTAGCATATGATTTTAGGTATCTAATTGGTTTACAGCTAAATGATCCTACATCATTTTCCTCAGTATTGAAACTCAAGAAGCCTCCTCAGATGATTTAGTAAAACCAATAACCGCACTGGTCAGTGTATGTTGCATGCTCTACCTTCAGAAATAAAATCAATTGATTTCTCTGCAATTTTGAGTTCTTAAGGATGATACTAGAGCTGTCAGTGCTACAAATTGCATTTCAGGAATTGGAAAAATTGGGCGAATAAAGAGTTCAAACTATTCATAAAGAGCAACAAGCTTTTCGAAGCCACTGCGTATGCTACTTCAGTTCGTATTTCTCTTGACTTCTTAGAAAACTCGAATTGGGAGAGCTACTTACCTCTTTCATGGTGAGTTATTTAATTATGTACCTCAATCTTTTTTTGTCCTGTTGCACATCTACATTTGCCATATTCATTGGGTTAAGATTCAGTTGAACACTTGGTTCGTTTCAGCATTTGTATCTGAATGAGTTGATCTGAAACTCATTAGGCTCCATTTGTGTAACCTAAATCCTTTTTTAATGAGAAATGGAATAGCAAATTTTGAACTGACATTGACAACTACAACTGTTTCTTCAAAATCAGAGGCTTTGCCGAATCCTTCTTTCACACCAACTTCCGAACCCTGTTGTCTGAAACAGAGTTGAGCCCATTGGAAGATGATTAATCTTTCACCGGCTTGTTATATTTCTTTTGGAAGCTACTGCAAAGCATCCGATTTCAGGTTTCTAATGGGCTCAACCTAATTTGATCCTACGTCATTTTCCTCATTATTAAAATCTCAAGAACCTTACAAACGTATACTACTTATTCTAATGAAAATCAAGAACAATATTGATCAGTGGTTATGTAAATATTCTATTTCGGAAGAGCCAATTGAGTTCTGATATTTTAAATTTCATATCAGGCATTGTGCTTCTTTCTTTGCAACTTGGGCACAAACAAAATTTCAAATTTCATATCAGAACTGCTCCAACAAGAGAGACAGTACTAAACTTTTTTTTTTTTTTTGGTTGTAAAAGTACTAAACTTGTTAATCATCAACACAGAATATGAAAATGACTTGCCAGTTGTTAGCATCCATGGAATGGGAGGCCAAGGGAAGACCACCCTCACTCAACTCACTTATAACAATAACAAGGTTATGAGTTATTTTGATACAACAATTTGGGTATGTGTTTCAGATGATTTCAATGCCAGAAGAATGTTAGATGAAATGTACCAATGCCTCGAGAAAAACCACTGCACAAGCTACAACTGAAGTAGCTTTGGTAGAAAAGTTGAAAGAGAAAGTCAATGACAAAAGATATTTGCTTGTATTGGATGATGTTTGGAATCGTGATAAGGCCAAATGGGATGACATGAAGGGAGCAAGATTTTGGCCACTACAAGCCATGAAGAGGTTGCTTCTGCAATGGGGACATCCAAGTGTCATAAACTTGGAATACTTTCAAGAGATCAGAGTTGGGAATTATTTGAGAAATATGCATTTGCAGAAGGAGGTCCAACAAAGACTCAACAATTTGTGGATATTGGTAAAAGAATTTTAGAGAAGTGTGGAGGTCTGCCGTTAGCCATCAAGACAATAGCATCTCTGCTGTGCTCTAAGAAATCACAATCGGAATGGTCAATGATTGAACGAAGCAGGACATGGAGTGAATATAATGAAGGGGATAGAGTTCTAGCTAGTATCAAACTTAGTTATGACTATTTATTTACCTTCATTATCTCTCAAACAATGTTTTGCATATTGTGCAAGTTTTGAGAAAGACACAATCTTGGAAAAGGATCGACTCATACAACTTTGGATGGCGCAAGGGCTATTTAGTCCTCCAAATCATCAAACAGAATTGGAAATGGAGGACATCGGTAGCATCTATTTTGATTTTCTGTTGAAGGGCTCTTTGTTCCAAGATGCTCAAAAGGATGTTTCAAACAACATCGCAACTTGTAAAATGCACGACATTGTGCATGATTTTGCATTGCAAGTGTCGGAAAAATACTGCTACCACGTGAAAGATTGGAGGAGCAAAAACAGTAAGATTGAAGCCGTGCATGTATCGATCCATGGTTGCCAAGAGGAGATGTGGGAAAATTTGAGTATTTTTCTACCTTCAAATTTGCAACCTCTCAATCTGGAAGGTTTCGAAATTGACTTGCCTGAGGATTTATTCAAAAATTTACATGCCTCTCTGCATTGATAATTGTGGGTGAGTATGCCAAGAAGTTGCCAATTCAATTGGCAAACTAAAACTTTTGAGATTTCTTGACATAAAAAAGACACAGATACCGTGTCTTCCGGAGTCCTTCAAAAAGTTATACTATTTGCAGAGACTAAGAGCTGGCAGATTGAGAGAAGCATTGAAGGGGTTTTGGAATTTTTAAACTTTGAGGCAGATTCACTTGATTGAATTCAGCGACTTACCAAGATATAGCCAATTGAGTAATCTTCATACAGTAGCATTGGCAGAATGTGAGGGATCTCAAATACAAGAGTTGGAACACTTGGACAACCTCAAAGGAGAACTAAATATAGAAGTGAAGACCCATTAGGGTTTTACTGTATTGATACAACAATATATATAGTGTACATGGCAATAACAACATTACAACAATGCCCCTAAACTAACCCTAAAACATATACATTAACATCCCCCCGCAATCTGAACGAGAGGTAAACGAACATTCAGATTGTCTCGAAAATCAGTAAAAAGAACATGAGGCAAGCCTTTAGTCATGACATCGACAAACTGATGAGAAGAGGGGACATGAAGAACTTGGATAGCGCCTTGAGCAACCTTTTCACGAACAAAAATGAATATCAATCTCTACATGCTTCGTGCGGAGATCTTGAACAGGGTTGGTTGACATAAAAATGGCACTGACATTGTCACAAAACACAACTCGGAAAGTAGAGAACGCAACCAGGATATCTCAGCAACCGCATTGGCAACAGCTCGATATTCGGCTTTGCCACTAGAACGAGAGACAATAGGTTGTCGTTTGGAGGACCAAGAAACAAGATTGGAACCCAAGAAGACACAGTATCCAGAGGTCGAACGACGGGTATCAGGACAACCAGCCCAGTCTGCATCAGAATAAGCTACAAGCTGATCAAACCTAGTAGACGTAAGAGAAAGACCACAATGAAGAGTACCCTTCAAGTAGAGAAGAATACTCTTGACTGCCTGATAATGGGACTCACGAGGCTCGTGCATAAAGAGACAGACTTGTTGAACAACATAAGAAATATCAGGATGAGTAAAAGTGACATACTGAAGAGCACCAAGAATGCTACGATACTCATAAGGATCTGGAAATAAAGCATCATCAGTCTGAGACAACTTGCTCTTACTATCAATAGGCGTGTGAGCCGAATTAGCCGAAGAGAGCTGACAGCGATCCAATAAGGTTGCTATATACTTGGACCGAGACAAAAAAGAGGCCATCAGAAGTACGGGTAACAGAGATACCAAGGAAATAATACAAATCACCCAAATCAGTCATAGCAAATTCCTGTCGTAATTTAGCAATAGTGGATGCTAACAAAGAGGTAGAAGATGCAATAAGAAGAATATCATCAACATATAGCAAAAGAACAGCCATATCCCCACCATGGCGATAAACAAACATAGACGAGTCGGACTTGGAGGAACAAAAACCATGCGAAGCAATAAACGAAACAAACCGTTGGAACCAAGAACGGGGTGCTTGCTTTAGACCATAAAGGGCACGATTGAGCTTACACACATAGTCCGGATGTTGAGGATGAACAAAACCGGGTGGCTGCTTCATGTAGACAGGCTCTTGCAACAGACCATTCAAGAACGCATTTTTGACATCAAGTTGGTGAATGGGCCAGTGACGAGAAAGAGCCAAAGACAAAACAGTGCGAATAGTGGCAGGGCAAACCACTGGACTGTAAGTATCACCAACATCAATACCAGGGCACTGAGAAAACCCTTGGGCAACAAGTTGGGCTTTGTAACATTCTATAGAACCATCTGACTTTTCTTTAATCCGAAACACCCATTTTGAGCCAACCACATTCACATCAGGGGGTTTCGGAACAAGTGTCCAAGTGTTGTTGCGCGATAAAGCAGCAATTTCATCATTCATTGCTTGCTGCCATTCATCAAACTTACAATCCTCACGATATGTGGTAGGAACCTGCAAAGGAGTGTTAGCAATAGTACTAGCTAAATTAAAAATCGCCTTGGGTTTACGAGTACCATCCTTAGCATGAGTGACCATATGATGATGAGGCAGAATGGAAGGTGAGCTTAAAGGAGAGGAAGGATTTGGGAAAAGAGGTGCAGAAGACGGCAAAAACTCCAAACTAATAGATGGGACAACCGACGAAGATGGAGTAGGAGGTAGAGGAGTACTAACAGAAGATGGTAGATGTTGCGAGGGAAAGGAAAAGGTAGTAGGAGAAAGGGCAGAAGGAATCAAGGATGCAGGGGAGCGGAAGGGAGAGCTAGGAGAAGAGCGATGAGAGGTAGAGGAAGCAAAAGGAAATGTGTTTTCGTCAAAAACTACATGACGAGAGATAATGACCTTATTAGTAGCAAGATCAAGACAATGGTAGCCTTTCTGATTAGAAGGATAACCAAGAAAAATACAGAGAGTAGAGCGAGGCTCTAACTTATGACTGATTGTGTGAGAAAGATTGGGGTAGCAAGCACAACCAAAGGTGCGCAAGTGATCATAGGATGGAAGTTTGTGGTGGAGGACCTCATAAGGAGTTTTATTGTGTAGGAGAGGAGTAGGGAGACGATTTAAAAGGTATGTGACTGTATTAAGGGCTTCAATCCAGAAAGTGGAAGGCATAGAAGCCTGAAATAAAAGAGTGCGAATCATATTGACAATGGTACGATTGAGACATTCTGCTTTACCATTTTGTTGAGAACAAGCAGTAGTAGATAAGCGGAGGTGAATGCCATGAGTTTGAAAGAATTTCCAGAAAGAATGATTTTCGTACTCACCACCTTGATCACATTGAAAAGTACGAATTACAGCATTGTATTGTGTTTTCACATGGGCATGAAAATTGCAAAAGCAAGAGAAAACATCAGCTTTAGATCGAATAGGAAATACCCAACAATAATGTGTGTAATCATCCAAAAAAGTGACAAAATACTTATATCCAGTAGGAGAAACAACTGGAGAAAACCATACATCAGAATGAATAAGCTCAAAAGGCAAAGTAGTCTGAGACAAAGACGACTCAAAGGGTAAACGAACATGTTTCCCTAGTTGACAAGCATGACACAAATCTAAAGTAGACCTAGAACAAGGAATAAGAGAAGCATTTATTAAGGTGGCCAACACACGATGGCCAGGATGACCTAAACGATGGTGCCAAGTGACAGAAGTAGACCGAGTAGTAGCAAGAGCTGGAACTGAGGATGGGAAGGTGCAATTGACCAGAGGATTAGAGAGGTCCAGAACTATTGCACCGAAGAAGTTGTGTCTTCGTGGGTAGATCCTTAACAGAAAAACCAAAAGGGTCAAATTCTACAGAGCAGTTATTATCAGTAGTAAATCGACGTACAGAGATTAAATTTTGAGTGAGAGATGGAACATAAAGAACATTATTAAGAGATAAAGAACGACTAGAAGCAGAGAGATTTGAAGAACCAAGGGATTTAATAGGTAGCAAAGCACCATTACCAACACACACTTTATCAGGACCATTATAAGGAGATAAATTAGTAAGCTTACCAGAATCATTTGTCATGGTTGTGCCTGCAGCAGAATCAAAATGCCAAGGAGTATCATGTTGAGAGAGAGTTGGATATGCAGTGAAAGCCGGAGTAGAATAACCAGCACCCATAAGGACAGAGGGGCACAACCAAGAGTAGAAAGAGGACAGCGGGAATCAAAGGAAGAAAGCAATCAACGGAGAGTAGCAGCAGCGAGAAGGAACGGCGGCGGGAAGACAACCACGGCCAGGAGAGCGGTTGATACCATATAGAAGTGAAGAACCGTTAGGGTTTTACTGTATTGATACAACAATATATATAGTGTACATGGTAATAACAAGATTACAACAATACCCCTAAACTAACCCTAAAACATATACATTAACACTAAAATTATACTCTCTTGAACTTGTGAAGAGGGGTGACTCTGCCATCAAGTCCAACTTGCCCAAAAAGTCGGGTGTTCAAACTTTGAAGCTTTATTGGCTGAAGGAGAAATTGATACTTGGGACGACTTGAGAGAGGATCACTTAGACACAAGACTCGAGTTGGCTATGATGAAAGGTTTGGAGGCTCATCCGAATTTAAAAGAATTAACAGTGAATGGTATTCCTATCAGTAAACATCCATCTTGGATGAAGAGAGAGAATGATCATATGCCATCAATCCTTGACAATCTGGTGAGACTCGAGTTAAGTTATCTGCCTAATTGTGAAAGCCTTCCAGCACTAGGTGACTTGCCTCGTCTTGAACATCTAAAAATACTGATGTTACCACGGTTGAAGCGCATCACAGAAGAATTCTATGCTTTGTCATCTAGGAAAAACATCATTAGTTGTGATGGGAAGGAAATAGTTTCAATTTTTCCTGTATTGAAGACACTTGAGTTGGGATATATGAGGTATTTGCAGGAGTGGTCAATTCGAATAGTTGCAGCATCAATATCAGTCCAAGTCAGGGTATGTCCTTGCCTTGAGACGGTGAAAATGACGACAATGCCGGGTTTGGATCATTTCCCAAATTTGATAATCTCAAGTGACGAGAAGCAAAAGCATTCATCCGAAGTTTCAGCTCTCAGTTCAAACATCCACCACAACCAACCACTCTATTTCCAATCGCTGCAGACGCTGGAAATGTGGGAATGTTTCATGTTGACTTCATGGATTTGCAAGCTCATCCCGAGCTCGGCGCCACTTGATAATCTGAAAATCGCCGCCGAACCGGAGTTCTGGCCCAAGGATCTGCATCACCTAATCAACATAAAGAATTAGAATTGAGAGAAGCTAACAGCAATGCGTGCCAAAGACGAGATTACATTCTGCCTTGGCCCGATCTTCCCATCTCTCTAAAAAAGCTTACATTGACTAACTTGGCCTATGTCAGGTCTCTTCCTCATCAGATACGATATTTGGCTTCTTTGACGGAATTAGATATAAGTTTGAAGGCATTGGAGCGACTTCCAGAGTGGTTGGATCAATTAAAATGTCTTAAGAGACTGACTCTTTACGGTTGTATAAACCTCAAGGGTTTACCGCCGGCAGACACTCTTCGACGCCTTACCTATTTTAAGCGTTGAGGGCTGTGGATGGGTGTTTTTACAGGAGTCCAGGAGGAGGGAAGGAGATGGCTCAGAGTGGCACAAGTTTTCTCACATTCCCAACCGGACGATAAGCTACGGTTCTTGCATTGGAGGGTAAAAAAAAAAAAAACTAAATTCTGATCTCCTTTTCATGAGTTTAGCAGACCTTTGTGAGTCTCATCTAATCAAACTTCAGCAGTCAGCCATAGGCTACGAAACCATGTGTTAAGTTGTCTTATAAACATTACCTTCAAATCTGAAAATGTGCTATAATGAAATGTTATGTTTATGTGATTTTTAACCTGGAGTCCTCTCTGCATCTGTGAACTGTAATGCAGATAACCGGGAAAAAATTCCGTGGATCAGAAATTGCATCCAGGAATTGGAATAATGGTGAACTACAAAGTGGTCCAAGCTGTGTTCATATCTTGCTAGCTTAGAAGAATGAGATACGACCTTTGGGTATCCATCCTAGTTCAATAGTTGATTCAATGGATTACGATTCAGTTGAACACTTTGTGCATTTCAGCATTTGTATCTGTTGAGATGATCTGAACAGTTAATTAAAGGTCATTAGTGAATCTAGTAGAAGCTTTTCGTTTGTGCAGACTTAGTATTCTTAGTTTGGAATGAGATTGTTATCAATGATTTGCTTCTGCAGAAAAGAGATTCACTCTGTTTTCGAACTCTCTGCAAGTTAAAACCGGCACCAACTCACCCCCGTATGTAAACAAGGTTTGTGTACGTTAAATTAAGTTTCCATGTAGAAGAGACTGGCAAATACGTACTAAAGGTTTACTATAGTTCAATTTATTCAATATAGAGTCGCATAAATCCCCGATATCATTGTGGTCCAGCATCATTTCCCCTGCCGATGCGAGAGTTTTTGTGGACGCTGCCTCTACTTGCTATCTGAACAGAGTTGTGCTTCTTCCAAGCAAAACTACTTTATTAATTAAAAGTAACACTCCCTCCGTCCCGAAATTATTGTTCACTTTGGATTTTTATTTTTAGTTCAAATAGTACGAGAAGTAAAATTTCAAACTAAACAATAATTTTGGGATAGAGACAGAACTGTACTTTCTTTTAAGAAGGTCCTTCATTGAAAAGAGAGAGAGAGAGAGAAATTCCACAATATGTACAATTTTCTTTTAGCTACATGTTGCATATATATAAACTGAAGTGTCTTGTTAAATATTGTATCTTTCGGAAATAAAAATCTTATACAGTAAAAACATCCATAAATTTACATGTATTTATAAGATTTTCTGAAAAAAGTTATAATCTCATTTTTTTTATTATTTGTTTTCATTATCTGTATTGGTCCCAACTTGAAGCCGAAAAAGAAAATTTACTTTACAAATTTTATTAATTTATAAATGAATATACCCCCATTGTAAGTGGTAACTGGTAACTAGTGTAACTTAATCCGACTGGATTGATGACTGTCCAAGATTGCACTAGGAAAACAATAACAAACAAATAGAAAAACAAAAAAGAAAAATACTAACTCCTTTAGTTAATTAGCTGGCCTTATTTTGCACATGAAATGATTCCAAACACCCCAATACCCGCGGGCCGCAGTATGCTGCTCTTTGTGTAATTGTCGAATGAAAATCAAATCAAACAACCAGCAAAGCTACCGCTATTCGAAAAATTGAAGTCAACTACTCGTAAGGCTGGTCATTTTGAACCATAGTTCGGGTCGACCCGACGACCCGAACCAAACCGAAACCGAACCGAAATTTTAATTTCAGATTGGACCCGTTCGGATCAAAGATTTTAAAAGGTGGAATGATTAAGATCGGTTCGAATCAAACGAATATCTAAATTGAACCGAATAAAACCAAAACCAAAAAAATAATTTAATAACGCCATCGTTGACAGCCGACAACAACCATTGACCGCCTTCGCCGGCCGCCGCCGACACAACTTCCGGCGAACATTCCGACGAAGTCATCGGAAATTTTATTTTTTCCGATGACCGATGACTGGCTCCGACGTGATGACGTCATCAAAAGATTTGATGATGTCATTATGAGCGAAATGGTTCGTTTCGGGTCAATTTGGTTCAGACCCGAACTTTAACCCGAACCGAACCGATGATGATCCGAAAGAAAATTGTCCCGTTTCCGAATCGATCCAAAATAACGGTTCGGATCGGGTCGGTTTTCCTCAAAAGAATAGCCCTAATTACTTGTTTAATTAATTAAATTGCGCGTTTGTACTTTTAAAAATAACTAGGTTGTTTTTTGTCGCGTGTTGCGCGACCAGTTTTTATATATATTATAAAATTTTAAAACAATTAGTAATTTAAAAAATGGAACAAAAGAGCAATATTAAAATAATTAAGTAACAAAGGAGAATATATTATAATTGAGTAGCAATATAAAAATGCAACAAAGGACAATATTTTTAGCATCATTGCTTGTTATATAAATTAAGATCATGCTAGGATAATTAATAGTCGATGTTGATAAATGTCATGTCTGAGAGAGATAAGAGAAGTTAAACGGACTCATGCCTGTACGCACATAGAAAATCTCTCTTAAGGGTTAACTATCCTGAATAGATGGAATTTCATATCTAAGAACAGCATTTTTTTCAGTATTTCTTTTTTTTTTTTTTCTGGTTAAGCAAGGATCGTCAATTCTGCTGTCTGGGAAAACTGCCACCGTTTGTTTCTCCTCAATCAATAACTAAAATGAACGCACACTAACCTCCATGCCGACAAAGGCAATAAATATACATGCTTAGGGGCATACCTCTAACTGATTCCTGATCCAAACAAATGAGTTTCAAAACTGGTGAACAGCAGATAATTGAAACACCCAATTTGCAATTAAGAAACAAAATATATATATATATATATATATATAGCAGAAACTTTCTTCAGATTGCCCTGTAAGGAAAAAATATCAAGCAACAAGTTGCAATTTGAAAGCTAATCATAATACTTCACCCCTGACACTCGTAAATTTCAAAGAAGTAACAGAGACATTTGAAACCTATGCATAATACATCACCCTTGACACTCATAGAATTCAAAGAAGCAACCCCAATAATTGCTTACATGTAGAATCTTATATTTGCTTCTAGGAAAACCAAGGGAAAGACAAAAGGCGCCATGGAAACTAATGGATTGCAGCAATGCATAAAGAAAGATGTCTATAGTTGAATGGTGTGAAGGGAAAAGCTTTACAGAACAACACTTTAAGGAAACCAAGGGATTCAGCAGCATCATCCCCTGTATTATGTAACTAATGCAAAAGTAATCAAGATCTTCCCAAGAACTATTTATCCAGACATGTGTCCTTAACCCAAATAGTAAGGATTTGTAATATAAGCTCAAGTTTAAGGAGACCACAAATGAAACTAACCAAGCAAACGAGGTAACTGCCAACATTACAAGCAGAATACTTATGCTGCGAAAGATTTAAATTGAAAAATCTGCACAAACACTCAATGAAGATGGATCCTACATGTCAAGGTGGTTAGTAGAAGCATTCAGACTTCAGATGGTGTAGCAGTATTTTCATTGAGCTAGCATCTTTTCAAAAGTGATTAATATCTTCCTTAAAGGAAAAGAAATTGACACTTCATTTCATGGAAAAAATACTTCAACATAAATTATATAGCCAAATTAGTTGCAAGCATCATAAAACAAATACTCTTCTGTACTAAAAAAAGAAAAAGAAAAAAAATGACATATACTCTTCGGTAGTCCCAATCGTATCATGCAATTCGATGACTAATTTCGCTATATAGCTCTGATAAGTTATTTCTCAGGCATTGCAGTGACGGCAATATATTAGCTGCAGAACTTGCAACAGTAAGAGATGTAACCAACTACGCAAACACAAACTTCTTTAGGGTCTGCAATCATTTTAAAAAGCTAATGTGCAACTCCCACACCATAAAATTCTCTGACTTTTCCTCAAAACTGATAGGACCAGACCTCACATGATGGAAAGTGGAAGATAGAAGCAATACTACTCCAGAAGCAAACAAGATAACTTGTATACCACAATGCAGAACGAATTTAGGTAGCTAGGAGGCAAGCAAGTGCATGAAAAGTGTAGCCATTGCAGCAAAAAAAAAAAAAAATGCAGTCAAAGGTGATTGTAGACCAATTTCAACTTACACAAGCATGACTACTTGTTCTAAAAACAGAAGCCGCCCTGAAATCATAGTGCACTTCGAACGTGAGCTTTATCCCAATTCTAAGCAACATAGGCAGTACTAAAAGTGCTTAAATATTATCAATCAATAAATACACATCAAAAATCACAACATAGGCAGTACTACAAGTGCTTAAATATTAAAAGTGCTTAAATAATATCTGAAAGAAAATCCGAAGAGTATATGTCATTTTTTTTCTTTTTTTTTTTTAGTACAGAAGAGTATTTGTTTTATGATGCTTGCAACTAATTTGGCTATATAATTTATGCCAGAAAGGTTGTTTTTTCATGGAATATCTCTGTTACAAACTTAAGATATCCCTGTTACAAGATTAAGATTTTCAATTCCTTTTGAATGCGGTTAATCCCATGATGATCTATTCATGTGTTATTATAGTGTTTTGGCTTTAGGGAACTATGGAATCAAAGTTGAATCCATTACTGGCCAAAGCTGCTGAGGCATCAAAGATTATGACAGAGAATGGAAAGAATGGAGCTGATACATCAAGCTGCTGAAGAGAAACAAACAATGCATCAAGGATCCTCCTACTGTGGAGAAATGCAAGCTCTTTTTCACAGATTTGGCCAGGTTCGCATCTGTTATCGAGTCTAATCAGACTGATTATGATTTCAGTGACATGATTCATCGTACATGTGAAGTTTTGTTTGTTAGCTTGGTCCTATAATCTGATCTGATAGTTTTGTGCCCAAATTGTTTCATTAGGATTGTTTCAGCCGCATCAGACGCTCCGCCACTTTCTTCAATTGAGGGGAGTAAGGAAATTGACTTGAGGGGAGCAAGGAAATTGACGGGTATAGAATTGATCAGGGGTTTCGGAAGCCTGCAGCCATGGGCACCGCTCCGTCGCTTTATTCAATTTGGGAAGCCGGAAAACTGACGGGGAGTGGCTGCGAAGAGGGCTGAATTTTTGTAACAAGAGGAGCTTAAAACGTGAGAATTTTAAATCAAAACGACGTCGTTTCTCACGCCGTTTTGATGTCCAAGGTATAATTTCTTCTTTTCGTTTTTTTATTTATGGAGATTTATTTTAAGAAACTGAATATTGTGTTTGTGCAATGACATTTATAACCTTATTAAAAATTGTTGATATCATTGTGAGGCTCTCGACCAAAGAAAATATTAGAATATAATTGAAACTCGTTCTTTTATAAAAATAAGTACAAATGAAATAATTATTTTACGATAAAAAATATAAGATAAAGTTAAATAATCATGCGGTTAAAGTTTTTAGTTTCCCAATGTTTGAAAGCCATCAATTTATGGTGTGATTAAAGATTTGAAATTAAGGTGAAAGCATGCCGTGTGTTTCACGACTTCAAGCATTGGGTCTCTTTAACTTCTAGTACTAATTTTTATTTTTGTTTCAAAAAATGTCAGCAGAACTGCAGCTATCAACCCTGCTCATCATGTTTTCACGGGAAAAAAAAAAAAAAAAAAACAAACCTGCTCATGGTCTACTAATACTGGCAGCTTACTATATAAATAAATAAGACAGCGAGTTAATTAAGCCGTTGAAGATTTGTTTTGGCCAATGACAACAAAGTCAGCCACTAGTCATGAAGAGTTAGCATGCCAAGGTTGACTTTTCCCAACAAACATTGTTTGCTGAGTTGGTATTATTTCAAAATAATGGTACCAAATTGTAGTATAGTATTTTATTAATAATTAAAGAAGATAAGAAGCACAGTGTTTTATTAATAAGAACATACATAGACAAGTTTAACTTGAGTCTCCAACTGGGGCAGTTTACTTGAGAATTTCCCCTTTATTACCTCTTCAAAAAACATTTTAAAATCAGGGTAATATACAGATCTAGCTAAGGTACACAGATTATAAAACTAACTTATAGTACCTAATAATTTTTACTTTAATCTTCCTAAAATATACTCCATCCGTCCCATAATTATTGTCCAGTTTGAGTTTTCCTTTCTAGTTCAAATTGTACTAAAATTAAAATCTCAAACTGGACAATAATTTTGAGACAGAGGGAGTATATTCTTATAAAAACGTTAGTAAATTTGTTAAACTAAGGCTTCGTAAAATTATTAAACTAACATGTCTCATATAACTGCTCATTTAATTAATAATTATTGACAGGCTCTTGGGACTGGTATTTGTCCTCGGAACACTACTTTCTTTTTCTTCTTTTTAAATATCTATATAAATTCATTTATTTGTACCACTACTATGGAAGATATATAAAAGCAGACACAACACTAATAATGAGAGTGCAATTCTGCATAAAAAAAACATCTGCTAATTGCTACCAATTCTCAAACTCAGTCTTCTTGCAGCTTCTTCATCATCTTCATTGCTCTTTCCAGCTTCATTTCTTTCTCTTCTTTCGTTTTTGCTCTCATACCTTTTTCTGCATACCGACAAAGAACAAAAAAAAAAAAAAAAAAGCGAGTACGGTACAAGCAATTAGAGAGCCATTTGTGATTTACTCTTCCTGCTGCTGCTTCGATTTGACTGCTCTTTTCAGCTTCATTTATTTCTCCCTCGCAATTTGTCTGTTGTCTCAAAAAAAAACAAAGGGAAAAAAGAAGACGAAGAAGGTCAGATTGAAAAGATTGCGCCAACACGGTACGTGATTTTTAAACATATATGTCCCTTTATATTTTTATTTTTCTTTCTACTCATAATTTGATCATACCGTTTCTTGAGAGTTAATTCTTAGATCTCAAGATATTAGTATATCTATGATTAAAGCCAATTGGGATCAATTAATTTGCTCATCTATTATGTAAGCTTAATATATTTGATCGCGTGTGTATAATTAGGGATTTGGGTGGAAAATAATTATTAGAAAATTTCAAAAACTTGTAGGGGAGGAAAATATCAAAAGATATTCATCAACAAGGTATGTTCTGATTAGTCATTGGCCAAATCTTGATGGTACATAAATCTTCACATCGCTAGCTTCTTCTTCATCAAACTAATTTGTCGTGACTTTGTAACTAGAAAATTATACATATGTGCCTTAAACATCATGTTATGTTTGACTGATTCAGTCGCATGATACATATACCACCTTTCATTCTAAAAATATAATTTAGTTGCCTAGTTAATTTCATCCTAAAAAGTCAGTCCAGTTTCAAATAAATCAAAATTAACTGATCAAAATGATATCTTCGTAACTTCAAAAAAAAAAAAAAAAAAAAAAAAGACCGATTATTCTGAGTTGGAAACAAACTAAGTACATTTACAATCGGAAGTTTGTGTATAATTAATGATTGTATCTTGACTGACTTGATCAAAATTTGAAATTTGTACATTCACAATTTCAACATTGTTTCTTAAGGAGTATTATATGTACATTCGTAACTTGATGGGTTATTAATTTTTCTCGCATATAAATAATCACAACAGTAGTATACAGGATGGGATAATCATATTTTTCTTCGCATAAGATAATCACAGCTCAATTCGCATAAGTGGGTCAAGCAAAATCAAAAACATTTGCATCGCATCAATGTATCAGACACGGCAACTTACATCGATGCATGCTCCTTTTCATCAAAAAAAAAAAAAAAAAAAACATCGATGCATGCTAAATAAAAAAAAAAAAAAAAGGGAGAAAACTCATTTTTGGTCCCTTATGTTTGGGGGTCATAACTTCGGGTCACCATAAAATTTTGATCAACAAAAATGGCTACAATCTTTTTGTTTACTCACCAATTTTAGTCAATTTAACGGAATTTATGGTCAACTAACGTTCAACTCTTTTTTCTATTATGTTTTTTAATTTTTTTATTGAACTGAGACCCGCAATGTATTTTCAAACAATAAAAATCAATCCCTTAATATCTTTTTTCAACAATTTTAATCACTTTAACAGAATTTTTGAAAAATTAATGGCCCAATTCATTTTTTCATTAAATTTTTATTTTTTTTACTGATTTCTCGATAGATTGTGAGTCTCACAGGTCTTTGATCGGAATTTTTTTTTTTTAAAAAAAAGAAAATAAATTAAATGAATAATGAAAGTATTTCCTGCCAACTTCCTAAACTCTAATATTCTGCTCTCTGACTTTTCACCATCACCTCACTGTTGGCAAAGTAGCCATAAAAAGAGTCTCATTATTGATCGTTTTCGTGATTGAGTTTCTTTTTCTTTTTTTTTGAATTTATTTCTCCGGTAATCGAATTAAAGTATCAGGCCTCTTTGTTTGAATCACCCTTGTCATCCTCTTTTTCCCTTGTTTTCTTAATTTTGACTTTGTCTCAAACATTTTGTTCTTCTCGCAGTGGTCTATCTCTAAATATACACTGTTTATTCTTAAATTTTTTGATTTTTTTCTGAGTTTTTTTCTAAAAACAAAAATCCAGAAAAAAAAAATCCGTGTTATTCAAGAATGAACAGAGCATCGACTATTTGAACATGAAACTATATCTTCTCTGACAAATTAACTATATCTTCGAATATTGACAAGATGAATAAAATTTTTTATTTTTGTATTTAATTATTTTTAGTTCAATACTCACATTCCATGTAACGCGTAGTGTAAAAACTAGCTATTCTAGAATGGAAAAAGTATAAAGGCTCAATTACTTAGCTCAAAGTAAAGCCATCAACCACACAATCAACATTCACGGTAAAGTTTTATAACAATATCTTTTTTTGGTACATCAAAAAAGGCTCACACCTTACAACTAACTTGTTTCATTATGGGGATATGCCACTTCAATTATATCATGATCAAACCATGGTAGAATACTAACGGATGGACTATCAAACTATTATAACCCACCGAAGTTTGTTGCTGGCAAAGATGCCAAACAAGCTACTACAAAATTTACTTATCAGAACTCATGACGTACCTCGACCTTCCATTCTCTATATAATAATTGTCAAATCCCACCAACAGGATTTGTATGAACACGAAACATCGTTTCATTTTTTGTCACCATCTTGAAGATACTTTGGCTATTATCTTTCACAACCACCTTCTTATAACCACTCCTCCACGCAAAACTAAGCACGTGGAACAGTTCTCTCTGCCTCTGTAATCGAACAAAAATCAATATTCATGATAAACTTTCCCAACCAATGGCCATGAGAATCTCTCGCCACTACTGCACTCACCATTCTCGTCGAATGTTTAAAGTTACCATCCGAATTAACTCTCAACCAGTCGATAAGAGGAGGCGACCAACTTATCATGCGCACTTCACGTCACAACTCTGCTCCCAAGTTCTTGTCACCCAACAACGCACTTCAAACACCATCAACATACCCCTCAACCACCCCACCCTTTGCGCAACCCCAACATTCCGCCCTCCAAAAACTCTCCCATTCCTCCAAGCCCACAATCTCCATGCCTTAATCCAAAAGAATCAATCCTAGGGATCAATCATGCCCTCCAATGGCAATATCAAACCCTTAATGGCATTTACACAAACAATACTTGAAATTGATTAGGCACGCGCGCACGAGTATGATGATGGCTGATTCCTTAGACTATATATTGAAGTAAAATTTTAAATTTTTTCTTTAATTTCTTTAAAAAGTTTATTATAGCTTTTCCGAAAACAAAAATTTCCTATAGTTTTTAAAGTAGCAGTTTACTTCAACACATTATTTTTTTTAAAAAAAAATCTATTTTTAAAAACATATAAACCGCTAATTTAAAGTAGTTATGTTTTTTTTTTGTTTGTTTTTTTAAATAGCAGAAAAAAAATGCAAGGTTCTACTTGTCTCGAGGAGTGATTAGGGGTGTCAACGAACGGAGTCAAGCCAAACAGTTGGGTGCTCGAATTCGAGTTTGAGAAAAAAAAAAATTGGAGCTCGTATTTGAGTTCGAACTCGATCAAACATCTAAACTGAAATTTGAATTTGGCTCAAAATAAAAACGAATAGTCCGCCCTCGGTTCAATTGGATCGAGTTTTAGTGTTCGATAAAGATTGAATTCAAATTCTCGATAATATTGAGCTCGAATAAGTTTTGATATATGTCATTTTCAACTTAACACATGTAATCTATGAGTTTTATGAGCAAGATTTCTTAATAAATCATAAAAAAAAATATGTGTATCTTATTATTTTTTCTTCAAAATATAAAAAAAAAAATAATTTTTAGGAAATACAAAAAAAAGTTTCCATGAATTACATATGATAAGCTCGAATAGACTCGACGAGCTCTCGAATCAAGCATTTTGATATTCGTGTTCGATTTTAATCGAAGTGTTCCAATTCAACTCAAGTTCGGTCAAAATCAAATTCAAACCAAACTTTAACTAAGTTATTCGCAAGCTGGTCAGCATCGATTCGTTGACAGCCCTAGAAGTGGTTGGAGTGGTCAAGCCGGTGACCAAGTTAAGTTGTTGATTCGCCTCCTGAAAAATAATAGATTAAACATATCGTTCATCAAAATTTCGAAAAAGACTGCAATTACATTTTAGTTAAGAGAGCATAATTCATGAGAAGACAATACATTTACCTAAAACCTAATTTTGAATTATTTCGACAAGATTATAAGTTGATAGCTTTAATTTCACATTATAATGCATTTCCTTTTCCAATGCAGTGAACGCACCTTAGTGATTAATTAAAAAGAGAACACAACCAAGGACGAAGCTAAATAGAAGATTAGTGGGGCAATTGCCCCAGCTGAATTTTTAATTTGTGCTAGTTATTCTCTGTAAATTCAAGAATTTTTTATGAAAATATAATTTTTGCACCACCTAAATTAAAAATCTAAAAAGACAAGTATAATAAATTAGGAAAACAAAAAATTCTTACCCTATCACATCTTTCGGGCTTGGCTCCGCCTCTTACACAACGTAACCATATTCGTAACCCAAACCGTATCAAAACGATAACAGTGAAGTCCTGTTTCATGGAAAGGCTCGGTTGCTGTTCCTTGAATCTTAAAACCACAAACTGACGCTTTTAAAATGGAAACATGTGGTTCTAAAACCGTGATAAAAGGTGGGCTTACTCCAGTTTGACGGTCAAAATGATTTTCCACTTTTAGTCCTAGCAATAAAACATTATATTGATGTTCACTCCAGTTAGTCCCTCATGATAATGATGGTGTTCGTCACTTGGTTAATCTTTTGTTGGTTAATTATAAGGTGTTTCTCACATGCATATACAGATCTCGTAAAATTGTTGCCCGTTCTTTTGCGCAGTTTACATAAACATAAAAAAGAATGTTATCTATGATCATTTGATACTGCACTTTTTCGAGTTAATAAGCAGTGAAATTTTTTCTTTTTGGGTAATGAAAGTTATTTTTTCCATAAAAGTTTAAAAAGGGAATTTTCATAAGATCCCCAAAATAGAATAATACTCATGAATTTTGCGTTCTTGTACTTATATTCTTTTAAATACACCATAATTATGTCTATAGTTCACTGATTTGAAAAGGAGTTTGCAGGTAATGTTGGACTATTTTACTTATAGGTTACCCAAAATGTATTAATTCCAAAAAATAGTTTTTCTGTTGAATTGCAAAATAGTCTTTTAACTGAAAACTGAAGGGAAAAGAAAACCCTTGACTTGAGCTTCTTACGGAGCTATATATTAATACAAAACGTAGCGCGCAATTAGAATTTCAGTCAAAATGTACGGTAAAAAAATTAATCATTACCTTTTTGTATTAACAATTATATAATTGTATATAAGATTTAAAAAATCTCAACTGAATGGATTAGCCATGTGAAACATACGATAAGTTTAGTTATATAAGATTTTGTTTCAATTTTTAAAATGATGTTGGTTGTTATATGGATTAATATTTACAAATAGTGGTGCAAGTTATATGGTTATAGGTGTTGGTGCTGATCATTGTGATGGGTTTTTAATGAATAGAGATACTTTTGTGATTTGAGATGTGTGGCTAATTATAACTAAATTTTTTTTACTAATATTTTTTATCATTTCTTAATCGTATTTTGTGACATAGGGTTATTTGAATTTTGTTTCGTTCCAATATTTGTATAAGTTGAAAGTTCTAATTTATAGTTTAACAACATTATTTTAAAATTATTATATGAGGTATCAATTTACTTTACTGGTTTAAATTTCTTTTGTTGAGAATAAATTTGGAAAAAAATAAACTAGATTTTACAGTTTATTTACAAAATAAAAAAGACTAGATTTTACAATTTTTTTACAAAATCATGGGAAGGATAAATAACTTTTCATTTTTTACTAATTAGAATTTGTATAATTTAATCTAGAAATTATTTCAACCCACACGAAATGCTGGTAAGTACTAATACAATGGAAACTATGGATAAAACAAAAAGTTACGTACTATACATCATACGCAGTAAATTGTTAATATTTGTTGAGTGCTCTGTTAGATGAGAGTAATACAGCCAAAGTAATTATTCAAATAATAATAGAGATGAAATAATTTTTCATTTGAGACAAAATGGCTTTTCTAGTTCTCTACATTTTTCTCATTCATTCCTTTATCTTCCCAGCTGATATCCAGAAAATTTCGTTTAGAAATCAAACTATTTTATGACTTTTTGCTTGAAATTTAATGTAGATGGCTGATGCTGCAATTGGAGTTGTTACAGAGACACTCTTGAACATGGTAATTTCATTTGCTGCTGAAAAGATCAGTCTTATATGGGGTGTGAAGGATGAACTCGAAAAGCTAAAGAAGCAGCTGAGGATGATTCAAGCTATGTTGAATCATGTTCTTCAGCAGAAAACAATTAGTGAGCCTCAGCAGATTTGGGTGGTGAATCTCCAGTCAGTCAGCCTTGATGCTCAGATTGTGTTGGAAGAGTTTGGTTACGAAGTTCTTCGACAAAAGATTGAGATGCGAAAGAAAGACAGAGTACAAGCCTTTTTTTCAAGTTCAAATCCTCTTTTATTTCGGCTAAAGATGGCTGAAAAGATCAAACAGGTTCAGCAATCCATTGAATATGTTTATACAGAAGGAATTCAAATTTCTCACATGCTAGAGAAGTTGGTAAAGTCATCTCCTGATTTGAGTGAATTGAGGTTAAGGTCAACATCACCTTACATTGAGGAATCACAAATTGTGGGGAGGAAGGAAAACATCAAAGCCCTGATTGACATGTTGATCAATACAACCTACGAGAAAGATTTGCCGGTTATTACCATCCATGGAATGGGAGGTCAAGGGAAGACCACTCTGGCTCAAAGGGTCTACAACGATGTCAAGGTGAAGAGTTCTTTCGATAAAACCATATGGGTTTGTGTTTCAGAAGATTTTGATGTGAAAAAATTGCTAGACGAAATACTCCAGTGCCTCACAAGAACTAGTGTGCAATTGACAAATGAAGAAGCTTTAGTAGAAAAGTTAAAAGAGGAGTTGAAAGGCAAAACATATTTGCTAGTGTTGGATGATGTTTGGAATCGTGATGAATGCAAATGGAATGACATGAGGAATTGTCTACTTCAAATTGGTGATGTTAAGGCGAGCAAGATCTTGGCCACCACACGTGATAAAGAGGTTGCTCTAGTGATGGGGACATCTAAGTTTCATGAACTTGGTATACTTTCAAAAGATGAAAGTTTGAAGTTATTTGAGAAATATGCATTTGCAGAGGGTGGTGTAACAGGTACAGAGCAATTGGTGGGAATTGGGGCAAAGATATTGGAAAAGTGTGGAGGTTTGCCCTTAGCAATTAAGACAATAGCGTCTTTATTAGGATCCAAGAAATCTAAATCAGAGTGGTTAATGATCGAGCGCAGCGGAACATGGAATCTGTATAATGGAGGAGACAGAGTTCTTGCCAGTATCAAGCTTAGTTATGACCATTTACCTTCATTACCTATCAAGCAATGTTTTGCATACTGTGCAGTTTTTGATAAAGATACTATCTTGAAAAAGGATCGTATCATTCAACTTTGGATGGCACAAGGTCTACTTAGTCCTCTTATTCATCAACAAGATTTGCAGATGGAGGATGTTGGCAGTATCTATTATGATATTTTGTTGAAGAGTTCTTTGTTCCAAGGTGCTCGAAGGGATGATGACAATAATATCATAACCAGCAGAATGCACGACATCGTGCATGATTTTGCATTGGAAGTGTCGCGAAATTTCTGCTGTCATGTGGAAGATTGGAGGGATATAAACCATTCAATTAAAGCGGTGCATGTATCAATCAAATCCTGCCAAAAGGAGATGTGGAAGAGTTTGATTCCTTTCCTTCCTTCGACGTTGCGAACACTCATTCTTAAAGGTGAATGTGACTTGTCGGAAGATTTATTTAAGAAATTCAAATGTCTCTCTGTTTTAATTATTCGAGATCAGCGTTTCACAACCGTGAAGTTGCCGAATTCAATTGGGAAGCTGAAACACTTGAGATTTCTTGAGTTCGAACACACAAGTCTCCCAGAGTCCATACAGCCGCAGAATTTGCAGACAATAAGATTTGTTGCGGTAAAAAATGTTAGTCTCCCCAAGTCCTTCACAAAGTTGTATTATTTGCAGACACTAAGAGTCGGCGTGTTGACAAATGGTGGAGATGGGTTTGATAAATTAACTAATTTGAGGCATATGTATGCATATCGGTTTGGTCCTATGCACACACTCGCCCAAATGGGAAATCTTCAAACAATTGATTTGAGTGAATATGAGTTGAATTTGTACCATGTTCCACAGGTTGAGGTCACCTTGTTCAAAAAGTCAGGTGTGCGAGATTTAAAGCTATGTTGGTTGGATAAAACCGGAAGGAGAAGAACTAAAGAAGGCGGCAATGATAACATTGATGCGATAATGGAAGACTTGAATCCGAGGCCGAACTTAGAAACATTAAAAATTCACGGCTGTCCAATCCGGAAGTTTCCATCTTGGATGACAAAAGACAATAGTTTGTCTTCATCACTTCATAATCTGAAGGGACTTGAGCTGAAGGATTTGGTTGATTGTGAAAGCATTCCAGCACTTGGAGACTTGCCTCGTCTTGAACGTCTAGAGATACGTGGATTACGAAAGGTGAAATTCATCACAGAAAAATTCTATGGACCAGGAAATGTTTTTGTCTTTCCAGCGTTGAAGAAACTTGCCTTGGAATCCATGGATAATCTGGAGGAGTGGTCAATTGGAACAGATCCAGCAGCCCCGGCACAGCCATCATCATCACAACCGTCCGTTCAAGTCAGACTGTTTCCCAGGCTAGAGGAGATGGCATTGTGGAACCTACCTAATTTGTGCGCTTTCCCAAATTTGGAGATCTTGCAAAGACTTAGAGTGTTTAGCATACAAGGATGCCCAAATTTGATAAAGTCAAGTGAAGTTATGAAAAAGGGGCAGGGATATATAGAAGAAGAAATAGGAATTGTTGATGATGATGAGAGGCAAAAGCATTCATCCTCCACATCTGATGTTGTTTGCAGCCTGATTTCGAGTTCAGCCCCGCTTGAATATCTGAGTATCGATTGCCACCCGAGTTCGTGGCCAAAAGATTTGCATCACCTAACCAACCTTGAAAAATTACTATTGGGAGGCGATTTCGCTTCCGTGGAAATGCTGCCATGGCCCTATCCAAACATCACCTCTGATGCAGCCCCTCATTCTGTCTCTCTAAGGCATCTTACATTGTATAACTTGCGAGAAGTCAAATCTCTACCAGATCAACTGCAATATATGTCTTCTTTGACGGAATTATGGCTACAGAACTGGACTTCTTTGGAGATTCTTCCAGAGTGGTTGGGTAATTTAGAGTGTCTTGACAAATTGTCTCTTCGGGGTTGCCCTAGCCTCAAGGAGTTACCCTCGGCGAAAACACTTCAACGCCTTACCCACTTGACCATTGAGAGTTGTGGTGAGTTATCAAAAAGGTGCAAGAGAAGACATGACTCAGTGCGGGACAAGATTTCCCATATTCCCAACTTGAAGATTAAATGACATTCCCAGCAGGAGTAAGCAAGTGGCACGCCAAATTACCATCAATTTTCATCGTCTTTTAGTTCTTTTTCTGTTTGATGGAAATAATATAATGATAATCAGAATTGTTATGAGTTGAAGTGAGCATTTTACACAGTCGTCGTTCCAGGAACTCGATATTTATTTCATATCATGATTTAAGCCTCAGCAACATCCAATACTTTGTGCTAAAATTGAGTTCTACCATTTTGTTTTTATTTATTTCAGTTGCTTTCTGTTCAATGGTTGAAATGTTATATTTACTCCGGATTTCATGCAGAAATGTGGCAGTGGTCTATTAGAGGTTACATTTGTGAACTTGGAATACTAGTAGGGAATAAACAATTCAAACTTGACGAAACATGGATTTGCACCAACGTCTCTGATTGGTTGAACCGGCAGCCATGCCGGAGTCAAAACTCTAAAACCTGCAAAAGAGTGCCTCGGGTTCTCCCGAGGGTAGACACTTCGATACTTAAGTCAGTAAGAGTAATTGTTAATAGGGTATGAGTTGTGATGCGTAGAGCGTACCTTTAACCGCGAAGGGTTGATCCTTATTTATAGACCTAGGTTATTGAACCCTTTCTTGGTAGAAAAGTAATTAAGAACCGACCTAGAAGTTTCCAGAGGCCGGTTGGACCTTTTACCGAACTTGGGCCGGCTTAGTCGCGGGCCGCACTAATTTGGAATCGTCAATTGCCCCTTATTAAGCCTATACTTCGAAGTCTGAAGATAGGGTAGGCTTGATAACGTGAAGTATATAGTTTCTTCAAGTTCGGAAAAAATTGACTTGGATCGAGAACCTGCGACAGGTTAGCATCGGGGAGAGATTAAAGCAAAAAAAGCATTAGCGCGTACCTTTATCCATGTGCATGTCAGTTATAATGATTGACATCAAAGTCTGAGGAAGATGAAGTCACTAGTCTAGACTTTTAATCGAGAAAGCATTATGTAATGGTCTTCACAATTTGTCCCAGAGAAATATCGAGGCGAATGCCTCGCTCCTTGAGAGGATTATAGAAGAAGAAGTAGTGGAGATTTTTACTATTTCAGATATAATGGTGTATTGTCAATAACCGGCAGAACAAGAGATCTGCTCGAAAATTACAATGCGCACTTCAGATCGAGAAACATTAACTCCGAATCTCGAGAATGATGAATGAGAAGCGATATCAAATAATCTCGTGAATAGAGGCAAGAAGTATGCCTAAATGAGGTTGAACACATGAGTCTCGAAGACTTCGAGAAGATAAGCTCGAGAAGGAGACTTTTGTCAATGCTATGTTGAGTATCAAGAGAAAAGATGTAATGAGACTCTGATTATTGACATTTGTCGTCGAAGACATAAGTTCGAGAAGAAATATAAGCTGGAGCTGCATGCTAAGAACTTGGCCCAAGATAATCAGTCGTCGAGAAAGAAACGTAGCGGAGATTCCCACTAGTCTCAAAATATGCGCCATTAGCAGCGGCTAAGATATATCCACTGTCGAGATGACGCATGCTTCTGATTGAGAAGTAATAGACTTAGACCTCGAGAATAGCCACAGAGTAGTAGAAACATCATAAATGAAGACAGAGAATACTCGATGTCGAGGACATAAGTCTGGGATTGAACTGCACCCCGAGAACTTGCCCCAATGTGACCTTCTGTTTAAGAAATCTAGAGACTCGAGAAGACCGGCTCGAGTGTAATATCACATCAGAGAGAAGAAACTGTCATCATATACATCCTCAGTTGTCGAGGAGAGATAGAAGAGTAGAAGACACTGTAAGAGATGCCACATGTGATATCCATGATGCAGAGATAGTGAGACTCGAGAAGATTCTCTCGAGTTGAGCTCCAGACCAAACTCAAGAGCTGCAATCATCTGACCTCGAACAAGGTACACAAGCATTTAAGTTTATTTATATCCACCCAACCGACCCGCTTGCCATTTCTCATGTCCCGAGAAATAAAGCATAAAACCCATAGTCCGGGTTTAAGAAGTATAAATCAGATTGATGTGTCGAACCCGAGTAGATGTATAATGTCGTTGCCCGAGATTCGAGCAAGAATCGAGGAGGTATTACGCATTAGTGTGAGAAGGAATGATACCCCAGTCTAAGGACCATCGAGAATAGTCATAGGAAGAGATCCGTAGATCAATAATCATCAAAAAAAACAAAAACACGAACCTCCCAAAACACCTCCAAAACACCTTACACACTTTCCAGACACTTTACACACCTTCCAGATGCCTTACAATCTCCCATATATAAACACTCCTCGTTATAGATAACCCCGGAGCCATTACTCATCTCAGAGCCCCCAAGTCTTGGGGTGGCATTTCACAAACCGAGACTTTAGATGAGAGTGTAATTCCCGCCGCTCAGTTCGAGGAGGTGCCTAATCAAGAAGTCCCCATACTCGTAGGGTTAAGGCAATAAAATGGCGTCTATCAGAAGGAGATGGATGGTAACCACCTAACAGAAGGAATAGGCATGTATTAACGAGGCACAAAGTGAATTCGAGAACATCGAGAATAAAGTCATTTTCATTCTAATGTATTGGATGATATGATATATCGATCCAAGAAAGTATACTCGAGAACAAATCTAGTTCTCATTGAGGTATAAAACACGTGTTTAGGTTCGAGGGATACTCCACCCATTGTTCATGAACATGAAAATCTGGCCTTTCTCAATACCGGATATCGAGTACACGGCTTATGAGTTAATTGTAAAGCGCTTATAATGGCTGGATGTTAAGTACACGGCTCTTTTGCAGGCGATCCTGAAGAGGACACCTTTGTACAGACGATTCTGAAGAGAATTTCTTTTTAAGGATGATTCTGAAGAGGATATCCTCGAGGAAACTGGATATGAGTTCCTCGGATACAGACGATTCTGAAGAGAATATCTTTTTAAGGATGATCCTGAAGAGGATATCCTCGAGGAAATTGGGTACGAGTTCCTCGAATACAGACGATTCTGAAGAGAATGTCTTTTTAAGGACGATCCTGAAGAGGATATCCGTTCAAGTGACTAGTCATGTTTAAATGGGTGTAACTGCGTATATGAGATATAACAGCTCCCATGAGTACTCGAGTGGGCTACCACTATGTGCATTAGACTGATAATCTATATCCCGGGTTTAAAGTATGAACACTCTAAGGTCAGAGCGAGAGTTACGTATCTCTGCTTATTTTGCCCCAGAGTTCCCGGGGTATGCTTGTCCTGCAGCTTAGTCCAAGACATATATTGCAAGTATAATAATAATGACATGCCGACTGAAAGATAGTGAGAAGTTCATCTAATAAGTGCATAAAGGCTCTCAGACCTTGATAGTGTATATATGGGCTCCTCGATCGAGGATGCGTATTCAAAGAGATCATTCTAGCGTACCTTAGTTTTGAGGAAGTATTCGTCTGAATCCTTCCATGGCAATTGTCGAGGATAAATCATTCTGATGGTGATGGCTCTCGAGCGCAGACACCACTAGAAGCCCAAATGGTTCTCTAATCCTGACAAAATACCCACTCATGTACTTGTAGATTTATTAGTGAGTAATAAATTATCATAGTACGAGAAATGACATGGAATATAATATATTATTAAGGGACTTTGCCCCCTTAAAAAACAGCCATTTCGAGACATAAAATGTAAAAAGTGGAAAGATCTCACCACGATATGAGCTAGGCTATTGAAGCCACAGTTTGGTTAACCCACACCATCTATGAAAGAATGATGCAGAGATTTTGCAATGCTTCTCTATGGATTCATACTTACTACGGACCCACGAAGAGTCATAGCGATTTGTCATGGAGCTGGACCATCAGATGTGAAATTCATTGTGGTCCCAATATAGTAACTTCAAGTTAGTTGTTCGATAGAGTAAACACAACGATCCACTGCGCCTCACGGCAAGGAAGAGGAATCATTCTGCACTATGACCTTTAGAGAATATTGCCGACAACTGTAAGTATGAGAAGGGTATCTACCCCGTTTCAAAATAAAGGAAATGAACATGACTTAGCTATCGTGTTTAAGATGGGTCAAAAAATTTACTTCGTGGAGAGTAAACAAAGTCATGTATATGTAAGAGCTGTAACGTCATGCTTCAATACTAATGTCCCATTAGACAACTAATTGGTAAATAAATTATGCGTTTGAGAAAGACTTTTCGTGCAGAAGTTTGCATGCGAAAGTTCGAGGATACTGAAAGAGATCAAGAAACACGTGTCTAATGTGTCATAATAAGAGTGCAAGAATAATTATTTTGTGCTTATGAACTATCGTAACATTCATGTTATGATGCAGATGTTCATATATTTAGGCAATAATATTATGAGGAGAGCATATCACTTATCTCTTGGTACTCTTCCAGGGGTATCCGCAAGTTAGAGCAATAATACCCATTTGTCGAGAAGCTCCTCGTTGTTGTTAACAGAGCTCGTTCTTGACATGTACCGTGTATTAGTCCTTTATTTGTTCAAGCCTACTGTGGCCTGAGTATACTTTTGTATCATGGAGTGACTATCTTCGTTCTTGATTTTCCTTGGAATGGGTTAGTTCATGGTTCGAGAAGGGTGCTCCTCGGATTGTCTTATTGTAAGACCTGCAAAATCAAGTAGTACAACTGTGCCACAAGACCTGCAAAATCAAGTAGTACAACTGCGCCACGCTCGGGTAGGTTATTATAACTGTACACATTTCATTAGATCACCTCAAAGGAGGCACACGTATTTAATGTGTTATTTAAAGAGCATAACCAAGATCGTATTCATTATAGAAGTCTGGTTCGAAATAAGGTAACATGGTACGAGTAAGTTTAGGGTTACTTATCTCCTTTTAAGTCAGTCGAGGAGATTGTCTCCACTCTTGTCACAAGGACGATTTGCGTGTTCACGGCTGTATATGCCCCCGGTCCCTCGAAAAATCGAGCTATGCTTGCATAGCTGTTCACTTTGGACAAAACATTAGTTTCTCTAATAATAGGGTAGTTGGACCCTTGGTGAGCATATAAGAATTGAGCATGGCTTAAAATGAAGTAAGCATGCGAATGTCATGTTCTCATACAAGAATAGGGCAAGTAGTACCCCAAAATCAAGTAGTTGTGCACACAATTCAATTTGTAATGTTATTGAAATACTTTTCAAAAACATTCATGTTTGTTATGGTGGCAAAGAGGTATTGATTCATATAAGTATACATGAAACCTAATCAGATAAAATGCAATCGATATGTTACTATATATTATGATTTTGTAGCAACAATATACTCAGAGAGGCATAGCATGTGTATTTACGCATATTTATGTTTGAGACATAAATTTGTCACCTTCGAACTGAATAAGTTCGGAAGGCAATAATGTATGACAAGGACTTATTTATGATGGAAGGCTACGATAACTTATCTGTCATTAAAGCCTCCGCCTCACGCAACTATGTAGGAATGAGTGTTTCAGCTTGTACTGCCAGAAACGGACGGAGTAGCCTTGTGCACAAGTCTTGAAGAAGTTGAGCTTCTCTTCGAGGAGATGGGACCTTTGAGATATCAGGTCGCCCCCTGCTGTAAAGTTAGGACTGATATGAAAAACAATAAAACCATTAGAAGCAGGGATGAGAAATAATATTCAAAGGAACTAGAGAATAAATTCTACTTAGTTAAAGAGAATTTTATGCAAGTATGTCTTTTGACGGTTCAAGGACTATTCTGTGCTTTCAGAAGTGTTAGCGTCAGAGTATATTAAAATCACAAAGGACCATTTTATAATTTTCAAGAAATTTAGAATCCCTGTCGAGCGGCTGCGGCTGCTTGGATTTCTGCCGGAATTGGAGGCTTCGTAATCCTCGCTGACTAATCTGCTTCTCGATCTTGTTTTATTCGAGGAGGCTGTGTAGTCTCTCGAACCAAGGTTGATGGGCAGTAACTTCCTTAGTTAACCATAAACTCAAAAGATTTATCGTAACAAATCATGGTTGATAAAAATAGAACAATGATGCTCATATATGGAATTAAGAAACTCATGTCAATAGGTGCAACATGTAAATAAGATCCTCAGGCAACCACGGTCCATGGCACAGAATCAAAGAAATCCAAAAAAGGCAATAGAAGAATGACATTGATTCGTCATGACACGACTATATGCGTATATTATATTTAAAGTCTCAGGCTATTCTTGTTACTAACGAGAACGTAGTTTTTCTCAAATTATTAAGATCCATAGATCCAGGTCAAAGAAATTGTATTTCCAAAATTCTAGAGGAGAAAGTCGAGCAAACGAGTATGTAAAGTGAAGTCATGTCATCGAGAGTCATACGCATGTATGTATAATCATCAATTTTTCAGGCACACCAGTTCGAGCATGCATGTACACAAAAAAGATCAAATTATTGTGCTCGACTCATGATTTTTCTTAATAACTGATGTTAGTATTAGATCAGAAGACAAAACCTGGATGGTATATTGTAGTGTTTCCTTCGAACCTGATAGCGTTGTGCTCGTAGTTGAACAACAAAGTATCTTCCTCTCGAACCCTTCCGAGAAATGATATCAGGGTAGGTGGTCTCTTCGAGAAGATTGTAAACTCGAGCAACTTGTCTGGTGCCCTTGCCTTGAAGTCATGAGGACCTGTATGTAAGCTTACAAAAACCGCTGGGGCAAAATTCTGATAAGCTTATAAAATTCTGAATTGTTAGGGCAAGTTTGTTCACGAAATTTATCAAACTTGTCGAAACTTTCTCGGCGAAACAGATTCCTGCATCTATTCTCTGTTTGCTTTTTGTTGGTGTTGCTCGAACATTGGAGGGTTAGTAAGATTTAAGATCTTATTAAATTTCATTATCAGATCTTCATACTTCTTAAGGCTTCACGTTTGATAAAAAGTGGGTGCCGGAGCTGCTTGATGAGCTTCTCGCGTGGATGGTGGAGGCTTTTTACGAACTCTACACCAAAATAAACCAAAAGCAAAGAAAAGTAAGGAAGGGTGTGGCCTCCATGACAAGATGTTAACTTTGCATATATTGGCGCTTAATTAATTCTTGCAGCATGGTGCGCTTAATTAATTAATATCAGCTACCTACGACTTGCCTCTTAATTAATCAGATAAGGGAAGTATATCAAATACGTTCATTGTTCCAGAGGTTTTTATCATGCAGCCTCTTATATCATAATTTCAAAACACAAAACCTGGAAGCCATAGACAGAGATATTAGGCGCAGCTACACCTTCGTCGGGAAGGAGAGAAACTCTAGCGGGTCCCACCAGGTGTGCCACCTGACGAAGCATGGATTTGCACCAACGTCTCCGATTGGTTGAACCGGCGGTCATGGCGGAGTCAAAAACCTAAAACCTGCAAAAGAGTGCCTCGGAGTCTCCCAAGGGTAGACACTCCGATGCTTAAGTCAGTAAGAGTAATTGTTAATAGGGTATGAATTGTGGTGCATAGAGCGTACCTTTAACCGCGAAGGGTTGATCCCTATTTATAGAGCTAGGTGATGGAACCCTTTCTTAGTAGAAAAGTAATTAAGAACTGACCTAGATGCTTCCAGAGGCCGGTTGGACCTTTTACCGAACTTGGGCTGGCTTAGTCACGGGCCGCACTAATTTGGACTCGTCAAAACTATTGACACCAAGTTGTAGACTTAGATGCCTCTATGGAATGAAATTTTTCCAATTCGTTTCTCGCACATTGAACCAGAAATTTTTCAAGAAATTTCAGTTTCCAATTTGTTTCGACCGCCTGGTCCGGTCCGGTTTTCAAAACATAGCAAGTACGATAAGAAGATACAAGAAAATAAGGGGAGTTTAAGAATAATGTTGCCCAAACTTAGAATACCCAGAACAACAGAGTTGCTCTGAACTTCCTCCTCATCTTGAGTTCATTGCATCTAAGATCTTCTCATGGATGCATGGATGATAGGGTTCCATAACTCAGAGCTTTTTTCTACACAATTTCTTCTCGAGAAAAAGCATGCGGTTGTTTCCGAAGAACTTGCCCAAAACCCTGCCAATGTCTCTGATTCGGAACTGCAGAATATCGGGATATGGAAAGCAAATTCAACTGCAAATCCCTTTCATTGAAACTTACAAATTTGAAAAGCCATCTTTTTTCAAAAAGCTTTTCTAAGGTTGCGGAATTCAAGTTTGGCACTAACAATTCCTCAGGTGACGGGAAAAAATATCAGGCAAGAAATGCCAGAGAACTACTCCAACATGAGGGGCGGTACTAATAAACATGTTAATGTAATGTGTCTTTTACAATTTGTTTGTGTGATTAATACATACAATTGTGTGGTATTGTTGAAGACAAAAAAAAAGCTTCTTCGCGGATTGAATCGCAATGGAATTCAGAGGTGTATTTCTCCACACTCTATAGCTCGTTTCGATCTAATTAACCAAATCGTCCACATAATGAAATAGAGAGAGATGTCAAGCGATTCATGGAAGAGAATTGATCTCTTTTGGCCGTACATCAAAAATTAAAGCCCAAAAATGAAGCTTCTCCATGCCCTTTTTTTTTGGATTGCTCATCTCATCACAGTCTGAAAGCGGGTGCCTTGGTTTAAAAAATGCCTAGAAAAAGGAGTAGGTAGATCTTCTTTTTTTTTTTTGGTGAAGCAAAATACGGAGATCGGATTTACAAAATCCTATCTTCTAATTAAATTAGTAAATCAAATCTGATTTACTAAAATAATCATTTTTTCGGAAAATACATGTGAAAAATATGAAATGAAAGTCAACTAATGAACAATCTAGAATCCGACCTTCTTTATTTTAAAAAATAAATATAGGCAAGATATTTGAAAATTAAGAACAGTACAAAGTCAGATTTTTGGAATCCGACCTACGTTTTTATGCTTAAAAAATAAATATAGGCAGGAGATTTGAAAATTAAGAACAGTAGAAGGTTGGATTTACAAAATCCGACCTTATTTAAGCATACCTAACAGTAGATATCGGCATTGAATGGACGTTATTGGCGGGCAGAAGGTCGGATTCTTGAAATTCGAGTTGATAGGTAAATCGGATTTAGGAAATCCGACCTTACTTATAAACTCGGATTTTAGAAATCCGACCTTATTGTGTTATAATGGGACGACGAAAACACTATTCACATATCGGGATTTTGGTGAAGGTGACGATTTCTTGAAGGAGGAGGTGATTTTAGTGGCGATTTGAAGATTTTGTTCACGATTCTTCGCAAAGGATGTCTTAAACCATTTCACAAGAAGGTTAGTTATTGTTTTGATGTATTTAGAATTATTGTTGTTGTTTTCTTTGTAAAAGTGTAGAACTAGGATGAGTTATAGTTATAGGGTTGATGTTGGGTGTAGCTGATGATTGTTGTTGTATACGTGATATTAAACATTCAATTTAGTAAGATGCTTGAATTTGGCCTAAACTTTTGAATTTGTAGGGGGTTTAGTAAATTTAGTGTTGATTATGCTTAGTTTTTGGTAATTGTTCTAATAAGTTGTTTTATAATACCTTGTTTGTGTATTTTTTTTTAATAATTTGTTCATAATGTGTTGTAATTCACGTAATTAACAGATATAAATGGCGTTTAACGGTCCAAATTTCATTAATGTCTATTGGTCGAGCAAATTTGTTGTGAAAAATGGGATTGTAAATACTTTTAACAACATGTCGGACGATTCCTTTGTGATTGATCATAAGTTATTGTACAATGATTTGGTTGGATTGATTTGTGAAAGAGCGGGGTGGAATAGAGAGAATGTGAATTTGAGTCTATCGATTTTGTATGATACGATTTTGGCAATGGTTTTAGGCGTATCGCCAAAATCAAGGACGACGCATCGTTGCAAGTGTTCTATTTCCTCCGAAATTCGACATATATTGATTTGTATGTGGATTTGGAGGTGGCGGGTACTTCTAGGTCCCATTTGAAAGTAGGGACAAGAAGTGGTAGGCCGAATGTGGAGAATGTCGATTACATGAAAGATGATGATGTGGGTGGACCGATTATGGAGGATGGCGATCACATGAAAGATAATCACGCAGAAGATAATGAGGACTACACATCGATAAGTGATCAAAGCGATGAAAACCAATCAATATCCGAAGGAAGTCGGGAGAGTGATGAAGAGGTCGAAGACAAATTCGCCACAAAGCACAAGCACATATATCGTTCACAGGGTACATGGGATCATACAAAAGTGGACAAGGATGAATTTCAACTTACCATGTGGGACGGGACAACCGCAACATCCGGGATAGGGACTTATTTCAAGAATAAGGAAAAAGTAAAAAATGGTATTGCAGTGTGGAACATAGAGCAAAAGAGAGAGTTTTATGTGAAGGAAAGTGATGGTTCAACATGGTATATTTGGTGCAAATCTCTGAAAGAGTCAACCCCTAAGGGTTATGTTCCTTGCCGTTGGATAGTACGTGCCTCTTTGAGAGACAACGATTTGTGGGAGATTGTGAAATGGGTGCCCGAGCACAATTGTATGAATGTTACCGAGGAAAATAATAATCGAAATGTGAGCGTAACGCTTATTGCTCATCTCATAAAGCATAAGGTTGAGTTGGACTCGTATTATGAAGTGAAGCTCGTTCAGGAAGAAGTGAAAGACCGTATACATGTCGATGTTCCTTACCACAGGGCATGGGAGGGAAGGAGAAAAGCCATCGATCTTGTTTACGGTGACTGGGTTTCCAATTTTGACATACTTCCAAGGTATTTACTTAAGTCCTATCTAATTTGTTCGATTTGTTTGTAATTTACTTTGCATTAATTTTTTTTTAATTTAGGTTTTTTGCAGCAATAGAGAAGAGCAACCCCGGCACAGTTGTAGAGTGGGAATGGCAACCGGGTTGGACCAATACAGAGAGGACGTTCAAATACGTTTTTTGGGCATTCAAGCCTGCAATTGATTGTTTTGCTAAATGTCCTCCGGTGATTAGTATCGTCGGGACGCACTTGCGTGGCGGATACAAAGGGAAATTACTTGCTACAATGGTCAAAACTGCGAATAACCGCATCCTGCCAATTGCATATGCGATCGTGGATGTAGAGAGTGAGGAAAGTTGGTCATTCTTCTTGAAGCATTTGAGGAATCATGTTATATCCGACCGTCCTGTGTGTGTTATATCCGATCGGCACAAGGGTATCATCAGTGCAATACGCCTAATGCCCGAATGGAATGCATACCACCGGTTTTGCCTTCGTCACGTCCGTAGTAACTTGGTGGCGCAGTTTTGAAGTAAAAATATCAAAAGGTTGTGTTGGGAGATGGGCACGAAACTTTCAAAGCTAAATTCAAAGAACTAAGGAAAGAGCTACGTGATTTTAGCAATGATGCATATTTGTATCTCGAGAAGATTGATGCTTGTCAGTAGACTCTTGCCAAAGACAAACACTATCGTTGGGGTAACCAGACAACCAACATTTCTGAGAGTTACAACAACGTCCTCAAGGGCGTTCGTTTCTTGCCGATCCGAGCTTTGGTGGAAGCCACTTTTATTAAGACTGTGGATTTGTTCCAGGAAGAAGCCACTTTAGTGATTAATGCGTTTGATTTAGTTTAATAATTTAGGAGAATTGTATTGTAGGTATATTTATAGAACTGGATTTGTTTCGTTTTCTTTTTCCCTAGAATCTGAATGAACTATAGGAGAATTGTATCTGGATTTGTTTGCCGGTTGTGATTGCAAGGATGCTCTGTGTGTATTGATGTTTGTGACTGTGTGTGACTATGTGTGTGTGTGTGTATGTGTGTGTGTGTATTGCTGTTTGGCAGAGTGTTTCCCGGCGTTATGGTGTTGTGTGTGTGACTGTGTGTGACTCTGTGTGTGACTCTGTGTGTGACTCTTTGTGTGTGTGTGTGTGTGTGACTGTGTGTGACTCTGTGTGTGTGTGTGTGTCTGTGACTGTGTGTGTGTGTGTGTATGTGTGTGTGTGTTTGTATTGTTGTTTGGCAGAGTGTTTCCCGGCGTTATGATGTTATGTGTGTGACTGTGTGTGACTCTGTGCGTGACTGTGTGTGACTCTGTGTGTGTGTGTGTGTGTGACTGTGTGCTGAATAACTTCATAGTCTAGTTGCTGAATAACTTTGGTGGTTTTAATTACTATTGTGAACTATTGCTGTCTAACTTCATAGCTTGTTAATTACTATGTTTTTGTTATGGTTTGTTATGGTTTTAATTACTATTGCTCTCTACATGCTTGTTAATTACTATGTTTTTGTTGATAGTATACAAGTGTTTTGATAGTAGGGTTTAATTTTGAAATGTGCCTTTTGGATGAATGTTGATAGTTTTGATATTGATAAATGTTGTAGGATAAAAAAAATGGAGGGTTCGAGCTCCTCGCAACCTACACTGCAACATTTTAATCCGGCTCCAATAGATGACTCGTTGTTATACCTTTATGACCATCATAGGGCAAAAGCCATTTTCGAGAACCATGAGGCGTTCAGTAAAACCCTTAAAGGTAGGAGATTTGATAGTCATTTTTGGACGTTTATAGAGAAACCGAGTAGACATTGCCCTCCACAAGTTATAGAAGAGATAAAGCGGGCAGGCTTTGGGGAGGGTGATCCAACTAGGTTATATCCAAGCGGACAATTGTTTGATCCACCGCAATGGTTGAGAGGTGGCGGCCTGAAATCCATACCTTTCATTTTCATTTTGGCGAGACTACTATCACTCTTGAAGACGTTGAGGTGTTATTAGGTTTGAAAGTGGATGGCGATATGCTTTAGATTGTTGGGAATTACACCCGTTAGTGACATGTTTGATGGGAATAAGATTTATGCAGAGTGTTTAATCAACAAGTGTAAACTTCCGATCCCAGAAAATGCTCCAAGAGAGGCCTATACACAGAGGGCCCGTGCCTTACTTTTACTACTGATTGGAGGTTTCTTGATTCCTGACAATACGGGAAACAGAATACCGCTTTGGATCCTGACAATACTAGAGGATTTGGATGTCTGTGCTACCTACAGTTGGGGGTCAGCTGTGTTGGCGAAGTTGTACTTTGCTTTGTGTCAAGCTTCCGCGCCCGAGAAGAAAGACACTACCGGATGTTATATGCTGATGCAGGTAAATTTTTGTGTTTGTTTGTGTATTTATTTTTTTTATTATATTTTTGTTTTTTATTCTAATTTGTGCCTTTTTTGTTTGATTGAAAATTTCAGTTACGGGTTTGGGAGCGTATCCCAAGACTTCAACCGAAGAGGAAGGTTAAAGATGAGAGTTACTAGGTACCGGATGCTCCACTAGGTAATAGGTAATTATAGATTTATTTTATTAATTTTATCCTATTATGTCTCCATCATATGGTTTTTTAACTAGAATTCCTTTCCTTCATAGGTGGAAATGCCCAAAATCCAAAGCGAACATCGTTGCTCATTGTGTTGTTGGCATCAGGGATCAGTTATCTAGCCTAAGGGATGGGGATATAAGTATTGATTTAAGTTACTCGATAAAATTCCTTTTTATTTTTTTCTCTATTTTTTTTACCAATTTTTTAATTTTGGCCAATTTCTATGGACTCCATACACTCCCTTCATCGACGATCTCCTTGATTTCTATAAAGAGGTGGTTCATATCTACCTCTGTAGGACGTGGATCTTTTGTTGGGCCATCAGAGAATCATACGAGCCCAATCGGGTCCTTCGTCAATTTCAATGTAAGCAAACTGTGCCAGAGTACCCGTTAATCAATGACATTGATCGCTGGAATGCGATACACCACGGATGCTTTGGGACTGGAAAGGCATATGATGATTGGGTGCAAAAATACACCGAGGTACGACCACATTGGAATGCGAGAGATCAGCACGTGGTCCCTCATGAATTGGTTGATCCGGAACTAGGTCCTCAGTGCACATCAGACTACATGCCGTGGTTTCAAAAGAAAACTATCAGATTTATGACTGATCCCACTCAATACGGTCCTCTGGCACTGGGTTATCACTCGTCTTCATTTCTGGAGAGATTTTATGTAAGATATATGTCGATATTTTATTTTAAAATTTTTTTATTTTTTAATTCTTGCTATATCTTATACTTTATTAACATGGTTCAATTTTCTGCAGTCTTCAAATCTCAGCAACATATATCATCTCGCTGATGCAGCTTTACGGGAAAATCCAGGCCTCGGTAGTAGTCTAGAGGATAAACTCTTCCAAATCTTCGACAAGAGTTTCAGTGCCCTGACTGTGGGCCCACGTGATATGAGCACTCAGCCCGATACTCAGGTTCTTCAAAAAAGACCCCCGAAGTCAAGTCAACATGTTGTGCTCACGCAGAAAATAACATCGAAATCTACTGGAGGAGGAAGGAGGAAGCGACAGGGAATTTCAGATCGAACAATCATAGTTCATCCAAATCCAACTCCGATGCAAGAAGATGATGAAGGCAATGAAAGCGATGAGGATTACTACATTGGGGGCGAAGGAGAATAAGAAGAAGAAGAAGAAGAAGAAGAAGAGTCCTCTCCACCTCGTGTTTCTTCCCAAAAGAAAAAGAAAACGGTCGAGGTTCGCAAGAGTGATAGGGTTAGTAAACCAGCCGAGAAGTATACTCCCGGCAACGGGGCTATAAGGAAGAAAATGTCGTCTAAGTAATTCAATTGTAGGACTCTTTGATTTTAAACTCTTTAATGTTTATTAGTTGTAATTTGGATGATTTTGGAATTTGAATGCTTTTGAATTTGTTAATGTTTGTTACGATGTGTTTAGAATGTGGTTATAGGTAATTTTATACGTGAAATTTGGTTTTGGTGCTGTTGTTATAGGTTGCGATTGGTTTAGAAACCAATCCTTTATTTTTTTCTAAGTTTCTGTCCAAGGTTGGATTTCTGAAATCCGACCTTCCACTTGGTTTTCTAAGAAATCAGATTTTGAGAATCCAAACTTGCCTTACCCGGATTCTCAAAATCCGATTTAAGCTTACCCGGATTTCAGAAATCCGACCTTCTATTAAAATCGGATTTCTAAAATCTGACCTTGGTCAAAATTTCAATTCAAAAAAAAAAGTAAGTGTTTTTCTTCAAAATATTATATTTTAATATGATAAGGTCAGATTTTGAAAATCTGGCCTTCTCTTAATCTTGATTAATTTTATTAATTTTTCGTATTAAGAGAAGGTCGGATTTTGAGAATTCAATTTTCTCTAAAAATCAGAATTTAAGAATCCGATTTCGGTATTTTGCTCTTCTCTAAATTTCGATCTATATTTCTCTCTACTCCTTTTTTTAACTATTTTTTAACTCAAAAACTCGTCTGAAAGCAGACGAGACCATTTCTCTAGTAATTAAACCGCATCTATCTATCGAGGACAACGTGCATTGGCAGTTATTCTTCCTTTTTCTTGGCAATGGTTTCAGCATAAAGAATAATATAATTTACAGTGCTCTCTATCATTTAATATTAATGCTTTCGGAAGGAAAACTCCCTTTATGCTACAAATTTTTTTATATATAAATAAACTAGTAATACTAAACAAGAGGGAGAGGCTGATTCTTTCTTTACTGGTGGAGTTGGACAAATAAATTTGGAATCGCTTGTCACTTTAAAACTTCTTTTTGAAGATAATTCTTTTCCCAACATAATATTACACTTCTCCTTCACCCGTCATGACATGTTTCGTTGCTGTTCATATATATATAATCCTTTCGTACATAACTTCATTCTCTTGTTTGTCTGTCTCTACAATACCACCCCGCCAAAAGAGAAGAAAAAAAAAAAAAAAAGGAAACTAGCATTACATTTCTTTCGGTGTTCTTTCTCTTAAAAGAAGACCCCAAAAAATAAGAAGAAGAGCTAGCTAGAGAGAGGAACAAAATCTGTTCAAGTTGTTCGTCAATCAAAGGTATGTATCTGTTATGTCAGGAATTAGTGATAATGTTTTATGTTATTTTAATTACTTTTATCTAGGTAAATTAATTAGTTATTTTATTTAGGATCAGTCACATTAGTTTCAGTTTTACTAAAATCATGGGTTTAATGGATAAGTTAGTAGGAGTTATTCTTCCTAGTTTCTAGTTGTTGATTAGTCTATAAATATGTAAATTTAATATTATTAACGTAAGAAAAAAAAAGAAGAAGAAGAAGTTTTTATGTTTTAGTCTCTGTCTCCTTCTCTAATTTCTGGAGTTTTGGGATTCGACTCGACTAGAATCCTAACAGTATCCGATCAATGTCGACACCTCTGACTGTGTTTCATTTAGTTACAATGTTATATCGCCACCTCTGACTGTGTTTCATTTACAGCTTTTGGTCTTCTTCTTCTTTCATTATAATTACTATATATATAAATACACGATCTCTATATTGTTTAGGGGGGATATTAAGTGTATATTCAGGTTTGTTAACAAATGATGAGTAATTTCGCAGAAGTTTTTATGTAGGAGTTATGGAGCTTGTTGGGATCAAATACAGTTTTAGATGGAGTTGAAGATTGTAAATTTTGTAGTACTCCCTCCGTCCCATAATTATTGTCCAGTTTGGGTTTTTATTTCTAGTTCAAATTGCACTAAAAGTGAAATCTCAAACTGGACAATAATTTTGGGACAGAGGGAGTATTTTTTTTTCCTATAGCCATACTAATTGATCCCACTTCCTTTGGACAATGGTTGCTTCTTCCTTTCTCTTTTTTTTTTTTTTTGTTTTTTTTTTACCTTGACTATTGCAATATACTCAAAAGGCTCTCTGCCCCTGCTCTGTTTATTTGTTTCCTCGAGATCGCTTTTTGAAGGAAGCTTTACATGAATTAACAATTTTATATATATCCAACTCCATTATCATATAAATGAATTCATCAAGTGTAAAAAGGTTTTAAATCCACCGTTTCTAAAGAACATAAATTCATGAAGTGTATTACACCCGTCCCTTCAACACTGTAGTAGTTAAAACTTTTTAAAACAAACACACAAAAGAAATTGAAGTGTTTTCAGAGCCGATAACAAATCGTAATTGTCCATTGAATCTACATGATGGGAATCATACAGCTAGGTTGAGTTAGTTTTTTATTGATTTTTGGTTGGGTTAGGTTCCTCATTTCAATAGATGATAAAAGAATTAGTTTCTCCCCACAGTTATGGTAAGAAAATCGGTCAAATTCACGTACAATAACTTTATATATATATATATACGAAAATTAGAAGAAATCGTGAATCAAATAATACATAAATATTTTAGTTGTACAGAATTGTACTATTCTAGAGGAAAATATTCCCTTCATATAAGATAAACTTTTATTTATGTCTAATAATAGATAAAGCGATTAGAAACTAATAAACTTACAGATCCAACATTTATAAAAATAAAAAATTAAAAAAAAAGTTGTAAAAAAAAAGAAATAGATATGGGGAGAACATTTGCTTTTCTAGGATACTTTTCAAGGCAAAGTTTTTTTTAAAAAAAAAAAGGTTAAAAGAGAGATTTTATTATACTTGATGGAATGCTTCCAGCTGCAGGTGACAAATAGTTACCGACAGTACCAGCCAAACAATACCAACTTAATCATCAATTTTGGCAATAACCTTTAATTCATGAGCTTTGTTGTTCTTCTTACGCCTAATCCAGAAAACACCTTTAGAGGGATTACGGCAGAGTTAGTATTTACAGGATTGAAAGTTCTTTTAATAGAAGTCCTGACTTATTAATTGACACTTTCAGGTTAATTGTCATTATGATATAAGATAATTACTCTTTACATCCCACAAATATAGTTCATATCATAAATTAAAAATTTTATTAAAAATAGTACAATTTCTAATTCATAATTTGAATTATTGTTCAGAGATGAAGAGTATTTGATATTAACGTTTATACGATGTGATAAATAAATGAAAATCAGACAAGACCATGTCATATAAGTTGTTTAAATGTCACCATGCTTAATGTCATACACGGGTTACGAAATATAATCTTCTCATTCGACTCCTTTGAGAAGATTGGGTTCAACACTAAAAAAACATAAGTTATATCAATTAGATTCATATTTTGAATATAATAAATTAAATCAAGACGCCAAGTCTCCAAGATATTGTGTAGTATAGATGTCTTAGGGGAGGAGTGAATGCAGTAAAAATCTTGAGCTTCCTCTATTAAGAGTCGTGATTCTGTCACAATAATTTTTAGCATTTAGTACAATTTTTTTTTTATATTTTCTAGAATTGCCCCTTAGTCAAAGGCATTAGCTTCTCTGCCGCCTCCTTTTGCTCTATTCCTGTCTCTTTCAAATTTTCTTTCACATAACCCATACCAATTCCTCTTTAAAAACTATGAGCAATCCCTTTCACCAAAAGTCCAAAACTCATGTTACTATAAACAATCAGCGTCCGCATCTTCGGTGGGAATTTTCAGTATCAAAATTTAGAAGAATTAGTTTGTTGTTTTCTTATCTAATTTATTTCCTGATTTGATCAGTTAGTTTCTCTCCCCTATTAGAAGTAATTTCAAATTAAAGATAGAATAATTTTGTTTAAAGGTTCATTGTTGACTCTCATCCATCAAAATCTTTTTTTTTTTATGGAGGATAAATTTTTTCTTTTCTTTTAAAATCGGATGGATAGTTATAATTTTTGTGATTAAAATGCGATAGATGTGTTAAATGCATCCAAAGTGTTTAATTTTTTTTCTAAGAGTAATTTAGTACTGCCATTATTGTATCGTTGTTGTTAATAAGCATAAAATTATTAAGTAACCAAGTTCAAACCAGATTTTAGGTCCAAGGATAGAAAATTTGGTTGAAATGCGATACATATGTTGTAAGCCTAGCCATAACAATATAATTTTTTTAATAGAAAAAAATAAGATAATTACAAAAAATAAACAAAAATACTTAAGTTAAATTTAAGTTAATCTTCAACTCTAATTTATTATTTTAGTTATTTATTAACTTATGAAATTGTGAAAACCTATATTTACGCAGGAGATTCTTGAAAAATTATTATCTTATAAATTAATCAAGATTTTTCATGTTTAGTACGGACTGCAGAAAAATATTATTTAATAAAAGTATTACTTAAAAAGAGGATTAATTTAGAAAGGTTTTATTGTACTTCAAATCAACTAAACATTCCTGCAAACCTTTCTGTTGCCTCAAAATCAAATCAACCCCAAGTCATAATTAAGAACAAGAACTTTCTTTTCTTGCTCAATGATATTTACATTCAAGGATTGCAAGCAATTTTTTCAGCGTTAAGGGAGACAAAGGATTAATTTTCGGATCCAATGGGAAGGAACACAAAAGGAGAGATCATTCTTTTAAAGTTTTTATATGTAAATGCCTACAAAAATAATAGTAGTTGTCTCGAAATAAGAGTTTGATTTGTTAAATTATTTAGGTTCAAAAGTAATCGCTCATATGGAGTTAATGGTGAACAATTTGTTTTCCCCTACCCACATTAATAACTTCTACAAGGTTAAACGCAAACTTGCAATCAGCTTAATTACTTTACATTTTTAATTTTTAAAAAACCATTCTTTACATTGTTTAACGAAAATGAAATTCTGTTGTGTTACTTTACTTCATTAGCTAGTGGTGGAAAGATGGCTTCAAATTCGTTCATGATTATATCATTTGTTTTTTTTTACTCCACTTCTTTCCTGGCTCTGTTTTTTTCCCATTCATTCCTCCTCCTTTCCTTTTCTGATATTCAAAAACTTTCTTTTTAAGAATCATACCTTTTTTCCTGAATTTTCAATTGGGAATTTTGTTCAGATGGCTGACCCTGCAATTAAAGCTTTCACAGAGACACTCTTGAATATGGTGGTTTCATTTACTGCTGAAAAGATCAGTCTTGTACGAGGCCTGAAAAAAGATCAGTCTTGGATTTGTGTTTCAGATGATTTCAATGTCAGAAGATTGTTAGATGAAATGTACCAATGCCTCGAGAAAAACCACTGCATAAGCTACAACTGAAGTAGCTTTGGTACAAAAGCTGAAAGAGAAAGTGAATGACAAAAGATATTTGCTTGTATTGGATGATGTTTGGAATCGTGATAAGGCCAAATGGGATGACATGAAGGGAGCAAGATTTTGGCCACTACAAGCCATGAAGAGGTTGCTTCTGCAATGAGGACATCCAAGTGTCATAAACTTGGTATACTTTAAAGAGATCAGAGCTGGGAATTATTTGAGAAATATGCATTTGCAGAAGGAGATCCAACAAAGACTCAACAATTGGTGGATATTGGTAAAAGAATTTTAGAGAAGTGTGGAGGTCTGCCGTTAGCCATCAAGACAATAGCATCTCTTGCTGTGCTCTAAGAAATCAGAATCAGAATGGTCAATGATTGAACGATGCAGGACATGGAGTGAATATAATGAAGGGGATAGAGTTCTAGCTAGTATTAAACTAAGTTATGACTATTTACCTTCATTAAACTAAGGGGATAGAGTTCTATTTTGATTTTCTGTTGAAGGGCTCTTTGTTCCAAGATGCTCAAAAGGATGTTTCAAACAACATCGCAACTTGTAAAATGCACGACATTGTGCATGATTTTGCATTACAAGTGTCGGAAAAATACTGCTACCATGTGAAAGATTGGAGGAGCATAAACAGTAAGATTGAAGCCGTGCATGTATCGATCCATGGTTGCCAAGAGGAGATGTGGGAAAATTTGAGTATTTTTCTACCTTCAAATTTGCAAACTCTCAATCTGGAAGGTTTCAAAATTGACTTGCCTGAGGATTTATTCAAAAATTTACATGCCTCTCTGCATTGATAATTGTGGGTGAGTATGCCAAGAAGTTGCCAAATTCAATTGGCAAACTAAAACATTTGAGATTTCTTGACATAAAAAAGACACAGATACCGTGTCTTCCGGAGTCCTTCAAAAAGTTATACTATTTGCAGACGCTAAGAGCTGGCAGATTGAGAGAAGCATCCAAGGGGTTTTGGAATTTTTCAACTTTGAGGCAGATTCACTTGATTGAATTCAGCGACTTACCAAGATTCAGCCAATTGAGTAATCTTCGTACAGTGGTGTTGGCAGAATGTGAGGGATCTCAAATACAAGAGTTGGAACACTTTGACAACCTCAAAGGAGAACTAAAATTGTACTCTCTTGAACTTGTGAAGAGTGATGAATCTGCCATCAAGTCCAACTTGTCCAAAAAGTCAGGTGTTCAAAGTTTGAAGCTTTATTGGGTGAAGGAGAGATTGAATATTTGGAATGAATCTAAAGAGGATTACATTGATGAAAGACTCGAATTGGCTATGATGAAAGCTTTTGAACCTCATCCGAATTTAAAAGACTTAACAATGAATGGTATTCCTATCAGGAAGCATCCATCTTGGATGAAGAGAGAGAATGATCATATGCCATCAATACTTGACAATCTGGTGAGACTCGAGTTGAGTCATCTGCATAATTGTGAACGCCTTCCAGCTCTAGGAGACTTGCCTCGTCTTGAATATCTGAAGATAGAGATGTACCACGGTTGAAGCGCATCAAGGAAGAATCCTATGCTTTGTCATCAAGAAAAAGCATCAGCAGTAGTTATGATGGGGAAGTAATAGTTTTAATCTTTCCCGCATTGAAGACATTTGAGTTGGGATATCTGAACTATTTGCAGGAGTGGTCAATTCGAATAGTTTCAGCAGCAAGATCAGTCCAAGTCAGGGTATTTCCCTGCCTTGAGAGGGTGAAAATGTCGACAATGCCGTACTTGTAGCATATCCCAAATTTGATAATATCAAGTGAAGAGAAGCAAAAGCATTTATCCGAGGTGCGGCTCTCGATTCAAACATCCACTACAATCAACCTCTCTATTTCCAATCGCTGCAGAGACTGGAAATATGGGATTGTGGCAAGTTGAGTTTATCGATTTGCAGGCTCATCCCGAGCTCAGCGCCACTTGAATATCTAAAAATGAGCGCCGAACCAGGGGCATGGCCCAAGGATCTGTATCACCTAACCAACCTTAAAGAATTAGAATTGGGAAGCACTAGCATATATGCGTCCGAAAATCGAGATTACATTCTGCCTTGACCCTATCTTCCCATCTCTCTAAAAAGGCTTGAACTGTCTTTGTTGCCATTTGTCAGGTCTCTTCCCTATCAGATACAGTATTTGGCTTGTTTGACGGAATTAGAAATAAGTTTGGAGGCATTGGAGTATCTTCCAGAGTGGTTGGATCAATTAAAATGTCTTGAGAGGCTGACTCTTTCCGTTTGTAGAAACCTCAGTGAGTTACCCCCGGCAGACACTCTTCGACGCCTTACCCATTTGACCATTGACCGCTGCGGATGGGTGTTATTAGAGAAGTGCATGAGGAAAGGAGATAGCTGACGAAGCGTAGAATTGTACCGCCAGCTTGGTAGTGGAACTCCGATTAGGGTTTCTATAAAAGAGGGCCTCGGGGATCTCCCGATGGTAGACACTCCAATGCTTAAGTCAGTAAAAGGGTTTAAGGAACGTATATGAGTAGTGTTTTGTGCTAAACATAGCGTACCACAATTGTGGTATGATCAGTCCTATTTATAGACATGAAGTTACCTGGGAGGTATTCGAGTTCTACTAGGTTTCGTGCTGACATGAAGTTACCTGGGAGGTATTCGAGTTCTACTAGGTTTCGTGCTGCTCAAACTGCCCTAGTAGAGTCGGATGGGCTTACAATTGCCGACTGGACTGGTCCGATATCGATGATGGATATGGACTCGTTAATGGCTCAGAGTAGCATAAGATTTCTCACATTCCCAACTTGGACATAACACCTTGAAAATGTGCTAGAACGAAATCTTATTTTAAGTGGTTTTAACCTCTCCGCATCAATCAATGAACTGTAATGCAAGAAAACCCGTAAAGATTTGTGGTTCAGAAGTTGCATTCATAAAGCAGGGGAAGCAAGGGAAATAGATGAAGCCACCGATGGATTTGTTTGCAGATTTGGATGAGCATCCTGCGGTGGTGATGGACTTTGGATGATGCCGATTCACTTGATTGCTCCGGTGCAGAATGCCCACTTGCCCCCCTCGAACACCACCGCCTGATCGACGCCGATTTCTTCAACTCTTTCCAGGATGACTTCAATGACTCTGGTTGAGCAAAAATTATACTCGGATCGTGGAAAGGAGACAGAAAATAACCCGAGCATAAAAATAAATCAGAGTAACTATGGATGTGTTCAAAAACTGGCCTCGGGCTTGGAATCGAGGACGTAGGGTTAACTTCGGTTTAATAAATAATAAGAAAAATATAAGAAAGAAGTGAGACAAGCCAGAGAGTAGTGGCCGTCAATTCATTAGAATGGGGAGAAAAAGAAATAGATAGCGTTGATAATACGCTATTACAAGGAGAATTCACTGACGTAGAATACGATAAACGACTACCTATTTCTATGAAGGAAAATAGGCCAAAAACTATTTAATCTAGGTTACACTGGAAAAACATGATTAAAGTATGTAAACAAAAAAGACGAAAAAGAAAGAAAAATGAATGATATTGATTGATGATGAATTGAGGTGTTGTGGTCCCTTCTGTCTTCCCCCGGCTTCTCTTTATATAGGCAAGATGGGGCAAATTCCAGATTGGTGCAAAAGCTAAGGAAGTAGAGTCCATGCATGATTTGATAAAAGCAGTAGTAATCCCTTGCATTCTTACTCCAAATGATCAAATGTAGTTGAATTTGGACTCTTCTTCACTAACCAACCAATCAGGCAGCTTTTTAATGTGTAGGAACATAATTTAATCATCAAAAAGACTCCGATTTGCATGCAAACCCGTAATGATCCCTTAAAATCCAATCTAATCAATTAATCAACCATTTAATAATAATAGTATTTTAACCCAAATGTGATTCTTGTCTAATTTCTAAGAGTCCCACAAATACTTTAGTAATAAGAAGTTTTCTCAATCCAAGTATGACTCTAACTCCAATTAAGCCAAAAATATGTATTTTTGGGGTGAAACAAACTCCGACATCAATTAGTCGCTTACTGTTTGGTGCCCTTCTTGTTCCTAGATTTCAAGTCATTGTAATCCGCCTTGAATAGTGTAACGTTAAATATGCATAATTGGACAAATGATCGCATAAATACTTACCTGCAGAAGTTGATTGGATTTTTCTTTTGTGTGATTGTTATTAGTATGGATATGGGAACAAAAGTAATAAATCAAATTACTATTCATTCCGTTCCATAATTATTGTCCAATTTGGGTTTTAATTTTTAATTTAAATAATATTAAAAATGAAATCTCAAACTGGACAATAATTTTGGAACAGAGGGAGTATTATTCTTCTTATTCAGGAGCTATTATGCAATTTAACATAAGTTTATTTTCCTCCTCCTATAGATAAAAACCCTTGCTTCTGTCTTCGAAAGCAATTCCTCCAAATTCTTTTATCGTTGTACCATAAGATCTTATTATATTCGGAAGACAAAAAACCAAGGAAAAATTTAGCGGGAAGAAGATGAGGCCGTACCCGATGGAACTCTTCTTTGGAGATTTTGAATATGGAGCAGCGATGGACATGGATGATGCCGATTCGATGGATTTTTTCGGCGGAGAAAGCCCACTCACCGCCCTGGAATTCCACCGCCTGGCCGACGCCGGGTTCTTTAACTCTTTCCAAGACGATTTCGACGATTCCGACATCAATTAATCCCGAAGTTTTTCTTTTTTTTGGTAACCCTGTTTTTCCTAGGTTTGAAGTAATGTAGTTGAAATTTTACATGTGAATTTTTGGACGAATTTTTTCAATGGAAATAGCTTGCTGCTGAAATTGAAGGGATCGGTTTTTTCTCTGTTTTTCTCGTGTGATTAGAGATGATTATTAATTTGGTGCATTGATTTTTCTTGTCTTCTTTGGGGTTTCCGGTTCTTTTGTCCTGATTGCTATTTATATTTTCATGGTGTCTTAGAACTTGAAAGTTATTATAGTTCTTGCAAAATCGTTTGGTGATCCTTTTTACTTAATATGTAAATATGTAGTTTTGTGTTTGATCCTTTGTATGCTGCTTGTATGTGTGCCTTTTTGTTGTTGAATATTAAGGTTTGTTTATAAGGGATGATTAATTTCCCAGAGGTATTGAACTAGTTATGAAATTCTCAGGTACTATGATACTATGATTCTCTTTTCCTTGTTTTAGAACTTGATGTTACGTTGGAAATTTGGTCATGGTGAATTTTGAGAGGAATTAACCCTTCTATATGAGTCCTTAACATTTATTCTGGCTTGATCGTCTTCGATGTGCTTGAAGAGTATGATGCTGTATGTAGAATGCCCCTCATTTAGCTCTGTTTAGTGGTCTGATTGACTTGTTGCAGCTTTTGGTTTCGAGCCTAGCTCGAAATCGTGTACCCACGAGGGTCAAGGATGGTTTGCCATAGCATAACACTCACCTCTTCTTCCTTTCTTGATCTCCCGGGTGGTAGCTTTAACGATCTCAAATTCATCATGCTTTTTTGCTCGAGTTTATACCTTCATTAAATCCTAAACAAAAACTGAAAGGTTAAGGGCTATCCTCTTTTATTGAGATTATTAAGGCACCTCTGTCATGAATCCTGATGGGAGATAGTTTGATCCATCGGGTTCAATCCTAGAAAGTAATCAACCTGTGAAGAAAAAAGAAAACTGAAGTTTAAAACCAGTTGGTTCAGACAATAGTGCTACTTATTTACCATCTCTACAGGGTGAGTTGACAAAGCCGGCGAGCTCTCCTGGCGCTACCTCAACATGTGGACACGCAAAAGTAGTCGTCGTGTTTAAGAGTGCTTTTGCATACGCTGTCATGATGAAAATTGATGCACTAGTTGTTTACTGAAGATTACTGGATTCATTCTAGGTACCATAGAAGTCGTCATGGCATTGTTTTCGCTTCTCTGCTGAATGCAGTTACAGATGAATCCCTCAGCAAAAATGTTTGTGTTGGCAGAGATTTTATGTCTTGATAATTCTCTCTCGGGAAGGTACTGTAAATTGTATGCAAGTTTGTCTTAGGTAGAATCCTTAAGAGTGGATCATAACAGCAGCATTGTACTGAAAATTTCCACAAATTATCTTTTGCAATAAGAACTTGGGGACCTTCCTGTGTTCTTTTCCTTTCCCTGATTCTCCTACAGTTTAGAACTTAATCAGATCATTGACCGTGGGATCGAATTTGAGTCAATAAACTACCATTCAATTAGTTACCATATTCTGAAAGCCTGATCAAAACCTGCGGAATTGCAAAAGCCAAACCGAAAAGGGATTAGGAAACTGGATGGATGTCCAAATCCTTCTGTGATTAGGATTGGAAAACTATAGATAAATACTGCAACGCTCACGATTTTGCGCTCATTACAATTCGCTCAGATTCCCTTTGTTCGATTTTCTCAAATTAAAGAAGTAGAAAGAAACACCAAAATAATGTCGTTCAACCAAAATAAAAGATCAAGAGGAGGACCAAACTGGTCTGAGCTTAAGCCAGAACTCCTGGAATCCATTGCTTCTAAGCTCTCTTGCCCTGACATTCAACGTTTCAAGTCGACTTGTTCTTCTTGGCGTAATGCTGCCGAATACATCAAATCAGGACCACTTCTTCTTGTTCCATCCACTCAAGAAGACCAAGAAACAATTCGGCTTGGCGTATTCAGTGTCAAAGACAAGACAACACATGACCTCAAACTGATTGTTAATAAATCTGAGGACATTTTAAACTCTCCTGAAGAGATTCATTTTGTGGGATCCTCTCATGGATGGATGATAGTGGTAGACAAAATGGGAGAGCCCTTTTTGTGGAATCTGTTTTCCAGGGATCGGATTGATCTTCCAGGGAAAAGCAAAATTCAGGGACTGCCAAAATCCCTGATGCAGTCTTATTCACCTGTTACAAAGCAGAGGTTCTTCATACATAAAGCAATTTTAACTGCAAATCCTTCCTGCACTACTGAGAATTACGTAGTCGTTATTATACATGATTTTAGCAAGAAATTAGCATTTTGCAGCAAAGGCGACGGCACCTGGACCGGGTTTGGTGATTCGAAAGATTATTATGATATCATGTATTCTGGCGAGATGTTGTATTCTTTGAGAGAGAAAGCCACAATTGAAGGATGGCAGTTTTCAGAAACTTCATCTGATCCGATTAAAAAGCTTTGCATAAAACCCTCTTTCAATGCGAATATGAACCTCTCCAGTGATCGTTGCACTAGTCAATGGTATTTGGTGCCATCAAATGGGGAAATTTTGTTCATCGTGAGGTACATTGGGGAATTTGTTAATGAAAAATGCGAGCTACTCTGTGAGGCAGAACTACCTGATGATGGTGATCAAATTTGCTGTTACAGAACAATCAAGTTTGAAGTGTATAAATTAGATAGGATTAAAGAGAAGTTGGTTAGGGAGACATCCTTGAAGAATCAATTGGTTTTTGTGGGTGGAAATCATGGGATTTCACTTCCATTTAAGGATTATCAAGGGTTCAAGCCGAATTCAATCTACTTCACGGATGATTATTGGGATAGGATATATAAAGATTACTATTATGGAGGCCATGATATTGGTGTATTTAGTTTGGAAGATGAGAGGATTAGTGAGGTTTATGAGTGTGATTCCCGGTTTGAACCTATACCTTTTTGGGTTCTTTCTAATTAGTAGTAGTGTTATTTGTATTCTTGATAGGTTTTTACTTCATCAAGAAAATTTTTATCAAGTATTTTGTTGGAATCTATATACAAGCTTTGGATTGGCATGATTTGCTTAAAGTCCCTTCAATTTTCTGATAACTCTGATTTTGTATTTGAATTGAAAAAATACTTATTAAGTTGAACTTGTAAAATAATTTCTTACCATTTGCCTCTATACTCTCTCAGAAATGTGCTAATTAGGTATTAGCCTTGCACCAAAAAATAAAAATAAAAAATAATTTGATCATTATAAACATGTGAATATTTTCGCCTTCACATAATAGCACTGATAGAGAATCTATGTATATTAATATAAAATTATTTTACATATGTGGCGCGCAATTAGAAGTTCAGTCAAAATGTCTTGTAAAAATTTAATTATCATGTTTCCGTATTAATAACTTTATAATTTTACTTAAGATTAAAATAAAATCTCAACTAATAGATTCTCAATGTGAAGCAGAAAATAAGATTAGTTATATATAAGATTTTTTTATTTTCTAAAATGGGTAATGGTGGTTATACTGATATTTTACCAATGGCGGTGCGGGTCCTATGGTTGTATGGAATTGTTGTGATGAGTTTTAATTGACATATTTTTTAGATGGTTAATTATAAGTGTTATTTTTTTCACTGAATTTTTACAATTTATTAGTCGTTGTTTATAACACATGATGGTTTGAATTTTGTTTAGTTACGATAATTGTATAAGTTGAGAATCCTAATTCAACTTTAATATTATTTTGAAATTATTGTCTGAGGTGTCAACTTACTGTGTTTAGTTAAATTTTTTTTCGAAATGAATTTGAAAAAAAAAACTAGATTTTACAATTTTATCACAAAATAAAAAAGACTAAATTTTAAAATTTTTTACAGAATCACTAGAACGGATAAATAACTTTTTATTTTTTGCTAATTAATATATTTGTGTAAGTACTAGTAAATTAATGCAGTGATATGCATACATGTGTGAGTTGTTACTCCTTTAAACAATACTATTATAAAAATAAATAAAACTAGATGCTTGTCCCGGACAAATGCCCGGGGGCGTCCCACCTAATAAATTGATATGTAAATAATTAAAATTGATTAGGAATGAATTTAGTTTTTGATGAAAATAATTGATTGATCGAAAATTAATTTTTTCAAAAGTCCTAAATAAATGGAGAAGGAAAATTCCATACACTGTCAAATTCAAAATTTGAATGAACATGGCCATCTGATCTCTTCGTTAATATTGTAAATATATTTTTTATTTTTAAAAGGATGTGACACGTGGCAGAATGATTTATGCAATATGGTGCATTTGGAGCCAAAACATTTTAATAAAAAATTGCCACATCAGCATCCTGTTTTCTGCTTTAATAGGGTAAAAGGGATTACACTCTCTCTGTTCCATTCATTTCGACCATCACTTTGGGACGGAGAATACAGTTATTTTGTAGTCGTAATTTTCTATATTAGAATGACTAATACTGGTTTTTTGAAAAATACCGGTTGTTTCAATTCGCAAACAGTATTCTTCCTCAAAACTGGTGACTATTCTCCCATTACATTTTTGTTGGATCCATATTTTACTCGATAAAACAATTGAGGCTATACTTGAAATGTCTGGAACTATGAGATCTCCTACGAAATTTTCTTTTCTGGAATTTTCCTTGTCCTAATTCCTATTATTTCTGTAAAAACCTAATTCCCCAAATTCTACCTTTTTTTGAACGCAATTTCCCACGTTCTTTCCTCGAGCACTGAACAAGAAATTTGTATTCAGAAGAAGATAAGCGAAGAGAAAATCCGGGGGAAAGATGAAGCCGCCGATGGATTTCTTTGCAGATTTGGACGAGCATTCTGCGGTGGCGATGGACTTGGACGATGCCGATTCACTCGATTTCTTCGGTGGAGAAGGCCCGCTCGCGGCACTTGAACACCACCGCCTGGCCGACGCCGATTTCTTCAACTCTTTCCAGGATGACTTCGATGACTCCGACATCAATTAGTCGCTTTACTGTTTGGTGCCCTTCTTGTTCCTAGGTTTCAAGCCATGTAATCCCTACTTGAATTTTGTAATTTTAAGTTTTAGTCTGGAGGAATGGTCGTATGAATAGTTTGCTTCTGAAATGAATTGGATTCTGATTATCTTTTAAATTTAGTGTTTTTGTGAATATTGATATGGTCCTCTTTTTTGCTTGTTTGAGCTTTTCGATTCTCTGCCGCCATTACTTCATGATCGCCTAGTACTCCAGTTCTTGAAAAAATGAATCAGTCGGTGTGTATTTAGTTTGCTTACTAAGGATGATGATTTTTAGAGATTTTATTTAGTAACTACCTTAGGGTTACACTAGATTGGGCTTCTTTTTAAGTAACGGGCAACTGACATATGAATTGCAGCTTCTGTGATTTAATTTTTAATATCATAACAAATCCGGAGATATGCCGGGCCTCCTCTATTGGGAGTTGTTTGCTAAGATTTGTTTTAATCTCAACCGTGTAGAGGGGATGGACTTTGATGGTGGTTTCTCTATCTTTGGGGTTGTGTTTGACATTCCTATTATGGTCGGATGTAGAATGCCCATAATTTAGCTCTGTTTCTTGGAGTCTGGTATCGCAGCCTCAGTCATGGCCTTACTAGAGACTAGAGTCATTGCAGCTTTGGTTTCAGAGACTAGCTCACAATTGTGTAGAGTATAGGGGCATGGGGGGTTGCTATAGCCCTAGTGGAGTCATCTTCTCTTTTGTTTGGTTAGGGAGCTAGTAGGCATCTCAGGATTCAAACCATCTAGATTGTTTTCAATCGCTTAAAGATTTACCAATTTTTCAATTGGTTAGGTAGCTCTGTTTCTGTTTCAGATTGTGAAATATTGTTATTTGTTCATCTTTTCTCCTGGAATTTGATTATATCGTAATACTTGTCTGTAAATATGCAGGAATGTGGCCAATATATACTCATCCTTTCTTCTATGTACCTTTTTGTGTTGAACCAAGTTATGAAATTTTCAGGTCCTGTGATTACTTTTCCATGATGAATGTTGACATGAGTTAGCATTATTTTAGATTTAAACATATCTTCGAACTTGATTGTCTTTAATGTTCTTGCAGGAGTATGATGCTGTACGTAGAATGCCCTTATTTAGCTCTTTTTCTAGGATTCTCTTATCCCAGCATTGGTCAGTGGCCGGAATGACTGGTTGCAGTTTTGGTTTTCGATTCTAGCTCGAAATTGTGTAGCCATGAGGGTCAAGGACGGTTTGCCATATTATAACACACGCCTCTTCTTCTGTCCTTGGTTTTGGGGCTTGTAGGGGATGTAAATATTTAAACAACCGAATGTGGTCCATGGGCTCGAAGATTGTGCAATCATAACTCTTTACTTGAATGATCTTTTTTACGATTGTGGGATCCGACTATTTGTTGATTTCTTGTTTGGAACTCAGTTTTATCAAAATGTTTGTTCGTAGGCAGGAATGTGGTCAGTGATATAGAGTACAATACTCAATCCGTGTATTGGTTAAAGCTACATTATATCCCTTTCCTCTCTGCACTGAAGTTGCTCGAGTTCCCTTGATTGCTTTTTTGGATGTACCTATGTTTGCGAGCCGGTTATGATTTTGTGAAATTGAGTCTGGAGTGCTGCAACTATGATTTGCTTTCTGTTATGTAAGTTGCAGTGGGTTGGGGGAGTGAATTTGGTAAACTTAATTCTTGACAATGCAAAGATCATATTGTATCTTCTTCAGAGAGCAAATGAAGGATATCTCTCACATTACGAATTTCAAGCTACATAGTCCGCTTTGTATAACTTTCCCATCTATTTAAATATGCATTTGAAGAGACTCAGACAATCCCCCTTGAATCTAGCCAAGACAATCCCGCTAGTCGTACACCGCTCTTTGGGCAACATGATGAATCCCGCCTTTTTGTATTAGATATGGTGTTATTTTAATTTATCCAGAGGTGTTTGATGCCAGTGGAGGAAAATACACAGCAAGCTTACCCCAGTTTTTCTGAGCGGGTGTCCAATTTATGGGTATATCTGAGCAACAACCATCCATCGTGAACAAATTCATGCCAATGGAAAGAGCCATTCGGGTTACTGTTCCATCGGTGTTTGGAAAGCCTAATCTTAAAAGTCTGAATCCTTCTATGTTTAGGTGATCATATTCATGCCAATGGAAAGAGCTATTCAGGTTACTGTTCCATCGGTGTTTGGAAAGCCTAATCCTTCTAGTTTCATGAAAGGTGAAAGTCTGAATCCTTCTATGTTTAGGGAAGGTAAATCCATAAATAGCTATACCCGAATCTTCTTATGGTTAGAAAACGAATCTAATATAAATGCAGAAACAAGTTATGCTTTATCCCTGTCGTTCTGTTTCGTACTATTCAGAGATCTTCATAAAACAGTAAAGAAGATACAAGAAATTTGTTTGAACAGTAAAATAAAAACATCATAGGCTCAGAGGTTTTTGAAACAATATATACAGTTTAAAAGAATAATGTTGTCGCAACTACCAAGTTGGTCTGAACTTGATCCTGATCTGCTTGAGCACATTGCGGCTAAGCTTTCATATCCAGACGTCCTACGTTTCAAGTTGGTTTGTTCTTCTTGGCGTGATGCTGCAGGAAGATCCGGACCTCTTTTGCTGGCTCCTTTAACAGACGGAAAACCAATCCAACTTGGAGCATTCAGTGTGAGGGACAAGACAATGTATGATCTCAAATGGGATCTTCATGAAGAGCTTCATTTTGTGGGTTCTTCTCACGGATGGATCATAGCGTTAGATAAATCACTAGATCTTTTGCTGTACAATTTCTTCTCTAGGGAAAGCATTTACATATCTGAGAAAAGCGAGATTCAAGGGCTCGCGGATTCCAGGAATACGATGAACCTGAAGGTGAACCTGATATATAAAGCAGTTTTAACTGCAAATCCTTCTGGCACTAGTAATGAAACTTACAGGGTTGTTATCATACCTCATTGGTGCAGTAAACTCGCGTCTCGAGGAAAAAGCGATGCGATATGGACTGTGTTTGGTGATGCGGATTACTATATGGACATTAGTTGTTATGATGGAATATTGTATGCTGTGGCAGACAATGGATATACAATCGAGGGATGGGAATTCTCAAAGAATTCTCATTATCCCTCAAGAAAGATGAGCATAAAATTGAATTGGGACACAGATTTGTCGCTCTCCGCGGATTATGGCCCTAAGTTGTATTTAGTGCCATCGAAGGAGGAAATCTTATATATAGAGAGATGCATTGACGAGCTTCTAAACGAAGAAGGCGAAATCAATTGGGGCTACAAAACAATCAAGTTTCGAGTTTTTAGATTGGATAGGGCTGAAGAGAAGTTGGTGAGGGTGAAATCATTGAAGGATCAAGTGATTTTTTTGGGTGGTAATAATGGAACTTCACTTCCATCTAAGCATTGTCAGGGATTCGAGCCGAATTCGATTTACTTTTCAGATGAATCTCAGGGGAGACTATCTGAATGTGGAATCTATGGACGTGATATTGGTGTGTTTAATTTGGAAGATGAGAGTATCGGTGAAGTTTATGATTGTAGTTGTTTAGAGTTTGATGGAACAGTACCTATTTGGGTTATTCCTAACTAGTAGTTGTACCTTTTTACTATAATAAGTTGTATCTATTGTAGCTTTAACACTCTCATTTCATCATGCTTTTTCACTCTTGAGTTTACCTTCATTCATTCCTTACTTATGATAAGCACATTATAATGTTTCATCGAGTAAACTATTAGAGGGATTTGCTCGAATTATGTTTAAAACCAACTCAAAGTTTAAGTATACAGTTTATGCCTCTGTCAGCAATTACAATCCCTGAGAAAGTGAATGGTTAAGTTTCAGGAGGCAAGAAATGCTAGAACACCAACAAGAGGGGCAGTGTTGGTGGTGGCAGCCTCATTGTGATTGTAGTCATCTCTCGAGTCGCTGAAGGAGTCATCTGGATTCGGCCCTCCAACAATGGCACCAACTAGTACATTTGGATTTGGTGCATCTCTGTCTCTCCATTTGGTAAAACCATCTTTACAACTTACTTCTGTGCTGTTCTTCTTTATTGAGATTATTGAGGCACCTCTGTGATGAATCTTCTTGGGATAGTTTGATCCAAACCCCACGAAATAGCTCACATTCAATGGGTTCGATCCTAGAATGTAATCAACCTGTGGAAATGAAAATGAAGTTTAAAACAATTTTTCAATCGCTTTGGTTCATAAGAATAGTCCTACTTATTTATCATCTATACCTGTGACTTGACAAAGTCGACGAGCTCTTCTGGCGTTACCTCAACACCTCGACACTCAATTGTACTCGTGGCGTTTAAGAGTGCTTTTGCGTATGCTGTTATGATGAATGATGCACTAGTTGTGTATTGAAGATTATTGGATTCATGGTACCATAGAAGCCCTCCTGGTGTCATTGTGGCATTGTTTTCGCCTCTCTGGATGCAGTTGCAGATGTAGCCCTCAGCAAAATGTTTGTATTGGCTGAGACTTTTAAGTCCTGATAATTCTTCCTCGGGAAGGTACTGCAAATTGAATGCAAGTTTGTCTTAGCTAGAATCCTTCAGAGTTGATCATAACAGCATTATACTGAAAATTTTCACAAATTACCTGTGCAATAAGAACTTGGGCACCAACATATTTGTCATCCCATGAAAACGAGCCTCTTACATCTCCTGGATTTAACTGATTGATGTAGTCTAGGTAATATTTATCTTTGGTGACTCTATATATCCAGGTCGCAGCCCACAGTAATTCATCCTGCAAGATATGCACAACAGGTTTTTGGCCATTGCGAAATCTGAATCTCATTCAAGCTGCATCAGGCACATAAAATCAATGAAAGCAACTAAACCTCATATCCGGTGCTGGAATAGAATCCCCCGGCCTTCGGGATGCTAGTTTGGTACGTGCCGCGATACTTGTCAGCAAACTCAAACAACTGCACATGGAAAAAGGACAAAACGGTTCAACATCTGCAATAGATTCACCAAATGCAGCTGATATATTTTGTCAATTGGACTAAAAATTCTTGCCATTTCCGAGTGATTTAGAAGTTGTTCTGCGTATTCTGGATCTGATTCGTTAAATGCCATTGATGCAGCTGCAAGAGCGGCTGCTGTTTCGCCTACAAGGTCAGATCCAGGATTGTTTTCGTCTATTTGATAAGCATCTCTAGGGGTTGACATTTCTTCCGCCCTTTGCCAGCATTCGTGATCGCTATAACCATCTCCGACTTCACCATAAAGACCATTAGGCTTATAATGTGCTTTGATAAAGTAATCAGTTCCCCACTTGATAGCTGCTAAAGCATTTTCAAGTTCATCATTTTCTTGGAGTTCTTGACCAAACTCAACAACACTCCAAGCAAGCATGGTCACAGTGTATGCCATTGGAAATCCAAATTTTACATGGTCCCCTGCATCATAGTATCCACCCACCAAATCAACCTGCGAAACCAAAAAAAAAAAAAAAACACACGAATACCGATCATTTGTGCATGCCTGAAAACATAAATAACATCAGAACATAAACTTAAAAATGAAAATGAAAGAAAAACTCATATTACTCCTTCAGATTGTCCATCTGTTAAGGCCGAGTGCCCTCGCCAGGCCACTCGCTGATCATCAGGCAGCATCCCGGATCTTTGAGCTTCAAAGTATAACAAGGATTTGGTAAGAGCACGGCCATAGTCATATGGACTTACAATTCGAAAGAAAAACATAAGAATTTGAGCAACTGCCAATGCAGTTAGTGAAGACATTTTGCAAAGACAAATAAGAAAAACTTTTTGTTTATTTATGCAGTTGAGTCCATCATTTTATATAGGAGTATCTTGTTAGTAACTGCGTAATCTGGACTAGTAATTTCCTTGTGGGCAAAAATTAGACATTTGTACAAAAACAAGTACAAGATCTTCACCTTGTCGGTCGCGTTTAATGGAAAGGCTGCATGCCTTTGATGAATCAGTGACCCTTTTCGCATTACAGACTCTATACTGTTTTGACATTATACGCGAAGATATTAATGGTTTCCGCTTTCCATTTACTCTTGGCAAACAACTTTATTTAGTGCAGAAGTTGCACTTTGTGTTGAGTTGAGTATTCACAAAAAAAAAAAAAACAGTAGTTAATAGTTTTGACTTCGTGTTGGAATTTTTTATTGAAAATTTACCAACTCCACGCCAAACTAAACCATCACTAGTGACTTCTTGTAAATTTTTCATTCAAATAAACTAGTGTGATTAAATGTTTCTACAACGAATGCCACCAGGAAATAAAAAAAATTAAATTGTAATTTTGATTCATTGTAATTTTGGTTGAGCCAACATTTAACAATTAACAGTTTTGAATCTTTTCACTTTAACAAGAACATGGAGACGAGGATTTGATGCTGGCTTACAACGATTAAATTCTCATTAGACCACTAGAATATATGACTCCAAATATTTTGTGTGTCCCTCTTATTTTGTTGGCATTTCAAAGTTTTGTTGCAATACTCAGAACTTCAATAGATGACATCACCACCCAGCCCTGTTTTAAGTAAACGAGCAATCGAAATCGATTATTCAATGTCCCGGACGAGTCTTAGGAACAATGATGCTAATTGGGGCTCATCAAAAGTAAAAAAGACAAATAAATAAATAATCACGTTCGAAACCAAACTACATCAAGTTAGTTCGGCTACAGCTTTAGTTGCATGAGCACCCAGGCAAAGAAATGAATCAAGAATGAACAGCTAGCAGTACTGGAGTGGAACACAAACATTCAGGGCCAACTCCTACCTTTTTAATGAAAGGTCTTTAGCAACCACAAATTCAGGACAACGAAACAATTACAATAAACAGTCTGATCTGACATATCACGGATGCATGCAATCCAAATTTCACAATGCAATGATATCAGTTAGCTAAGCGATTAAACTTCGGTAGAAGATAGGATCCAAATCCCAAACATTCAGGGAACAAAACTATCAGTCAAGGAGGTAAACATGTTCTAGTCCAGCACCAAAAACGACTTTCAACATTACATCAAAGCAAGAAATGAAAGATCTACGCATCTCATCCACAGTTCTATGAATATCAGACTATCATTCACAATTCAACGATATCAGACTATCAAGCTCTGAATCCTCCAGGAACACCAAGCATTGAAAAAACACAGTAGGTGATATTAAAATAATCAATAATGCACTTCAATCAAATCCAACTAGAAGATGGCATTTGTAAGATGCATCTTTTCACATTATAACTCTCAAATTTTCAAAAGGAAAAACAGAAATCCTGTCCTTACACGTCCAACAAAGCACAACCTCAACCAAGCATTGAAGCCCTAATTTTCTCTTTGATCCTTCATTGCAGAAAAAAAGAGGCGAAAAAAGCAACATTATCTCAAAACCTCAAAAAGCAACTGGTGGAGTATTATGCACATACAAACCTTAACTGAATCAGGAAAGAAACAACAAGGATGCCCCTACCCAATAGAACCATGCCATCCCAAAATGGCAAAGCCATAATATGTTATAAACTTGAAAACAAAGCCATCACAATCAAATATAGAGCACCAAGCAAAGCAGAGCGATTCAGACAATATATTCAAGGTAAATAGTTTCAAATTCAATCAAACATCAGGAACATGACAAACAAAATGATAATCAGTACCACCAGATCAATGAGTGCCCCCATATCAACAAACAAAATGATAATCAGTACCATCATTGATATGAGTGCCCCCATATCAATGTAAAACAGGAACCCATTAACAACTAAATGGAAGCCACAATCAGCATTATCGGTTATCCCATCACGTCTTAAGGTGGTGAATATTCCCACAACTATTAACATTCACAACAGAACCAGGACACAAATGAAAACTAGTGAGTCAACACCACTATAATTCACTGAAATTTTCATCATAACCATATAACAATCACCCAGAAGCAGCAAAAGAACAGAATGAACCAAGAAATTTGCCAAGCAAAAAAAGGGGGAAAAACCAGAGCACAAAATTCCCAAAATATTTGATCCCTATGTTATGTAACAAAAATCCGCAAATACTCCCAATGAATTCAACATAGCTGCTAAACTCATTTCAAGTCTCCAACATTAATAAAAAGTAAAAGAGTACGACTTAAATAACAAAATAAAAAACATCCTCGACCAACATAAATTGATTAAAATTAAATTTAACCAAAATCAATCGCCGCCGGCCTTCTGGTAAACATAGGTGAGCCCACACTTGCCACAGTAGTGCCTGTCAAAGTGGTTCGCCATGAAAGTCCCGGCCCCACACTCACTATTCGGGCACTCCTTCCTCAACCTCTGGACCTTTCCAGAATCATCCACCTTGTAGAACTGCAACACGGCGAGCTTAACCTTCTTGTGCTTGTGCTTAATCTTCTTCGGCTTGGTGTAGGTCTTCTTCTTGCGCTTCTTCGCGCCACCGCGGAGGCGGAGGACAAGGTGGAGGGTGGACTCCTTCTGGATGTTGTAGTCGGCTAGGGTCCGGCCGTCCTCGAGCTGCTTTCCGGCGAAAATGAGCCTCTGCTGGTCCGGCGGGATGCCTTCCTTGTCCTGGATCTTGGCCTTGACGTTGTCGATGGTGTCGGAAGACTCCACCTCGAGGGTGATCGTCTTCCCGGTTAGGGTTTTCACGAAGATCTGCATGGTTCGTTCCGGCTGCGGCCAAACGGAAGGGATAAAGGGGGAAAACTTATGGTAGGGTTTTTGACGAAATGCAGACTTACAGGTATTTATATTGTGTGGTTTAAGGGTAGGCTGAGAGGTTGTTTGGGCTTTTGATGGTCTTGAAAGATTGTGGTTTTGTTTTGTCGCTTGGTTTGGGTATCAAGTTTGAGGCCCAATTAGATAAATCACAAATTATTTTATTATTGTATTCCGAAAAAAAAAAAAAAAAAGCAAAAGTGAATATTTTTAATTATATAAGGGTTTTGCTGTGTGTGCATTTAATTAATTATTATTATTACGAGTTGATACTTATATTTTCTAATGTAAATGAAAGTGTAGGTTCGTAGTCATAGTAACTAGCAAGGCCCGTTATCTAACTTATGGGTTTTAATCACACATTATGCCATGAATTAAAGGAACTTTTGTGTTTGCAAAGTTTGAACAATATTTGAACAATGTTTAATTCACAAAATATAAAACTTAAAACTGTATGAATTTAAGTTATTCATCAAGATGAGTTTTAAAGGTTATATGAGTGCTGAATTTAAACTAAATAGTCTTCCCTCCGGACCTTAATATAAAGTTTTTTTTTTCTTTTTTTAGATATATTACGCACTCGGTGTCTAAAGTCATTACTCCGACTAATCCAGATTCGAGACGGGTAAGTCCCTTTCGAAAAGCAAAGCTTTCCCAACAAGTATTTTAATCATTATTGTACGCCCATACCCTTTCGGGTAGGTCCCTTATATCAAGATACCTTATAATTTGTAGTACATTCACCTACTAGGCATTTTATTAGAAGAAAAAACCTTCAAAATATTTTTTAATAATTAAAAGAACATAACAAATGTAAAAATATATTTTTTAAAAAAAATTCGATAAAAATACATACTAGTCTAAACATAGAACTAATCAAAAACTAATCATAATTTGCAATGATTATGTAGAACTAATCATTTATGTTTAAGGAAATTTCTGACTCACCACGACAGAACGTCCTTTAATTTGTTTACAAAGAAAGGGAGCTTTTTTCAAAATTTTCACAACTTTCTCATAGTTTTTCTTTTTCTTTTTCTTTTCTGGTATCCGGAATTCTGAGTTGTACATGTTCGAGAAACACATACCAAAAAGCGCTCCAAACGGTTTACTTCGAAAGTAGACATTTTTTAAATAGGCAATGCAGAATTGTAAAAGCGCGGGTCAAGGGGGAAAAAACAAAAGTTTCGGACGTGAACTCAAAAACTGTAGAAAGAGAAGGGGAACTAAGAATACAAACACAGCATTTTGTACAAAAATTTGTCCTCCTCGGCCCTCTTACTCTCTTGTATCCACCATGAAAGCACATCTCTCCAACAACACCCCCGACCCAAACCCCACCAAACGCCGACAACCTAGTCGAGATTCGCCCTCCTCCCTATTTTTGGGGTTTTGGCTTCCTTCCTAATGGCTCTGATTCTTTGCCACAGAAATGTATACAACAAAAGATTATACAAACTTTCTTTTGCATTCCTAAAACTAAAAGTAAAGGTGCCTTCAATCAAACACCATATGCAATATTCTTGCGCTGAACACAACATTTCCATCCACCGGGCAAGTTGCCATCTTAAGACGAACTCCAACTCCGAATATCAACATCACAGCCCTGTAAGAATCCATATCAGCTCAACATACAGCAAAAGAACAGAGATGGAAAAAGAAACCCTAGAAAACAACAATCAGGAAAGTGGAAAGGCAGACCCAAGTAACACACCTTAGATAGTATCGAAAGTATATTCCTAAAACTACACATCATATTACAATGTCAACCAATAAGGTTGGAAACCCCCATGAATGCAATCAACATTTTGTTAACGTATTCTAAAAGAAGAGCCGACTTGTAGAATGCACATCATCATGCTTATGGAATCGTACTAAAATGGAATACAAATTAAATAACATACAAAACTAAAGTAATAAATATACCTCTAATATGTAGGTGTGATTGACAATATTAGCCCTCTAAAGCGTATGTTGGGACCTGCAAAAGATATGGAATAGCACTACTTACAATCCTTTCAAAACAAGAAACAGAAAATCACAATGATCATTAACCAGGTAGCTAGATAATATTGACTACGCAAAGTATATACAACTGAGAAAAGGTGCAATACTCAGCAAAATAAGAACTCTCATGCAAAGCCGCACTGAAATTCAAAATCAATCACTTAACACCTCGAAAGAGGAAAGCATAGGGTACCTTTGTACGTAATGAACAAAGGATGCAACTGTTTCAAAGTGTTTCTGAGATAAGTTATCAATGAGAGAAAAATGCAAAACAAGTTTTGTGGAATGGGTTTCTTCAGGATACAGATATTTGCACTGTGCTAAAATTTATAACTCTTATATACAAGGAGACAACTACCTTGATATTTGAATTTGATGCCCACCCAAGACAGCATACAAAGACATGAGAGAAATAGACACGTCCAAAAGAAAAAATTCATCTCTTAGTTTATACCTCTAACATGTTCTCCTGAAAAGATGGAGAATGATTCACACGAGCTTTATCATACTGAAGAATCCTTAGCTTTCCTTCCTGAGATAAAAAGAAGACCAAAAGAAAAAACAGAATTCAGCTGAAATGATGTCCACAAATCCAAGAACTCTGTAACAAGACTGTAGGAATTTACCTTTGTTCCATAGACAAGACCACAACCAACTGAAGGATGAAAACAAGCCACATTGACTTCATCCTCAGCACTGGGAAGAACTCTAACAAGTTCCATGTCAGAAACCCTGTATATCTGGTAAACAAATAAGATCCATTAAGTTTCATGAGGACCAGCAACGATAAAATCAATGAGCTTCTGGATGTCTTCATGCCACTAAATACATTGTTTGCTCAAAAAATCATAAACAAGTTGGTTATGATTAAAACAAAAGCAACACTCCCTCTATAAATCATTACAAACAAGAACAGGGAAAAAAAAATTCTATCACATTAATAACATCGCTCGTAGTACAGATATGTACAAGCTCCAGCATATAGGAAAAGCTACCAAGGTTCATTTCAGATAATGCTTAGAACTCATTGGCCACCATAAGGTAAGTCATCAAAAAATGAACAGTATCCGTGTAAAGATTTCAATTTTCTTGTATGATCAATCACGGTAACTACAGATACAAGATAATGAACCTCTGAACAAGGAATGATGGGTATCAAAACACACACAACTATTTTGATACGAGAAGTAAATAGGTAACAAAAAGCCATCCACCAATATTAAAGTAAATGAAGAAGCTAAAAGGTCCAAAATTTATTCATGCCCATCAATAGAAAATACCTCTAGAATAGTATAAATTGGTACAGTCAGTTCTCCATCAATTACAACGCTCTTAAGAAGTGAACTGTGGCGACGACCATATGCAAGTAAAAGATGCTCAGATGTTGGAGAAAACTGCAAAGGGAAAAAATCAAATCACAACAGATTCAATATGATTCAAACGGCAACAGATTCAATATGATTCAAACTGCCGCTCCATTTTTAAAACTAAACCAACGTAGAAGCATTTACTATTAATTTTATCAGGAAAAATATATTGAGCAAAATGTAAGCCATAAAAATGAATGATAAACAAAGTAAAAACGACCATGCTAACTAAACTCTCCAATCATCACTGATCTCTTAAGTTACCGATGTAAATTGGTGTCATAACATCTAACACCCCTCAACTAGGAGCATTGCACGTGAAAAGTACCTGTAACAGCAACATGTGTAGTGACTGCAGGCCTCATACCAACCATAAAAACTAAAAAGAATGTCTCATAGGTCCGCAAAAGACTGAATCAGATGATCAGAGAGGACAAAATGACCAATCGCATACTATCCAATGGCAAAGAGTTCAAATGGGGGAGGGGGTTGGGGGTGCGTTAATCTGCTTTAACAAGCTTCTTGGGGGCTGTCTGCTTTCAGCTAACCTAGCAACCAATTCCATTCTTACTAAATAGCAATATGCTATTTTAAAAATAGCTAAAATCATCCTAGAGAGTGAAATATTAAGGCAAAGACATGGCGACATCATACCCGACTGCAGGGGGTTATTGTGGTTCTGACATGAAAGCTAGTGAGAGTTTTTTAAGATATATAGAAACCCGTTATTTCCGACAAAATAGAGCAAAAATTAAGATCAAAAGGGTAAAAACATCTCAGATGTGTGAATGGGAAGACAAATTGATAGTAATGTCATACCCAATTCAGAAGCGAAACTGACCTGAATTGAAGTTAAACAATGAGCAGCTCTAATAGCCCGTGATGCCAGCACAGCCCCAAAGCTACAGAGAAAGAAGCCGGAAAGCTAAGAGAAGCTAATACTAACAGAGAAAATACGAATGCTTTTGTAGTCAAATGTAAAACTTACGTTGCTGTTTCAAGTGAATACACTCGCAGCTCATACATCACTTTATGGGCTGAAATTGGATGTCTGGTTGGAGAAGTTGCTATCTCAGTGGCATCATGATGAAATTGCCCGTGAAAACCAGGATCGACATCCATGTTTGGTAATACACAAGCAACACAGGCTGCTAAGTACCTCCCACAGGGTGAAAAATGGGCCCCCATTTCACTGAAGAGAATATGTACACAATAGTAAGTAAGAACCTCCAAAAAGAAAACAAAAACAGAGTGAACCTATATACACTTTCTAGTAACAAAATATACAACCCAAAATACGGGAAACACATGTATAAAGAAAATTTCAAGATATACCTGCAAAGAACTGCATGAGGTATGGTTAAGCGACATCGTTCAGTATCAAGTGCGGCGCAAGGATCTTTAACATCATGAGACCATATTCTAAGCTTCACAGTGCATGGTAACTCAGATGTTGCAGCAGCTGCCAGTGAGGTGCTCACCTCAGGCTGGATCTGCCCCACAAGGGGAGGCGGATTGCCCTCCTCCTGTGCGCTAACATTCAGAGTAGGACCTTCACTAGATCCAATAGCATGTGAACGAGAGGACCGATGCCGCAAGCCAGATCTTCCAGGTAATCTTGAATGAAAAGTATCATTTGCCACAGGTAACCCCGATGGAGCAGAATTTGGCACTCCTGATGGAGCAGGATGCTCAAGATTTTGGAAAGGGGGAATACTATCATGAGAACCACCATTCTGTGAACGCATTGCACGGAGGCCAGCTTGGCTTTGACCAATCAACCAACCCTGCAGGAATGGAAGTTCCCAGTATGCTGGATCACTGAAGGGGAAAAAGTGATTATTTCTTTCCTCCGGCTGAGCATCAGTCTCCATAGCATCTACTACAGGCTGAGAAACAGTATTATCTGTCTCAGCCACCGAAGTGTTGGGTTGTTGCTCCTCTGGAGAACCATTTGGTTCTATATGAGATAACAAAACTTCATATTGACCAGTTGGAGTTGAGTATGTTAGAAGCCGCACGGAGTTAGAAGTATCCACTCTTTGCTGTGCGCTTTCAACACCCCCATCTGTATCTGTTTGCAGAAAAGGTACTCTGCCTTCATTTCTACCAATCAAAGGCCATATCAAGAATGGCAAAGATAAGAGGGGCAACTCATTTGGTAGATTTGACCGAGAACCAGTATTAGCATCTGCTAAATAGACAGTGGGAGGAGGGTAGCACAAGTAGCCTGGAGAAGTTGCAATTGACATGGATGAATCGGATGTATCCATGTCATTTACCTACAAAATAATAACCATCATGATGATGATTTCAGGATAAAGAAAAGAACACAAAAAGAAACTAAGATGATACCTCAGCCGTGAGAAGGAATGGAGCAGCATGAGGATGAAAATGCACAGCCCTGAGAGAGCGGCGAGTCTTAAGTACAACTGTTGGCCCTGATGACTCTGCTCTACTATTATAGTGCCATATGTGTAGCTGCCATAGGTTGAAGAGGTCAATGCAATTAGGCAAATAAAAAGCTGCAATCATGCACATAAAAAGCTCAAAGCACAATTGGTCCAGAATTGGTACCTTATGGCCTGAAGCAACAGCAAGAAACTCCCCCTGAGCATGGAAAGCGATGGAAGCTATAGGGCGGTCTACAAGGAAACAGATTCGAAAATCAAATCACGAAACCACCACAATGTAAACTTGAAAAGATATTTTTCATAAATTTTAAGGGCACTCACAAAAATCACGGGATCCAATACACTCAGCACTTTTTGCATCCCACAATCGAACCTCATGGTCCAAACTCCCGCTTGCTAGAAGATCAGGATACAGAGGGTGGAATCTAACCTGCAAGGGTACTCTTGCATGTCAGACAGTGGGAAGAAAAATACAGAAACAGTTTCAAAAAAAAAAAAAAGCTTGCTGAACAAAATCATTTAACATCATCGATCTTAGAAGTGAAAATCAGAGATATCTTCGAAGCTTAAAATGCCACATAAGGTCCTGCTAGATGTTCCAGGTTCTTCCACAACAATTGTATGCTCCATTATCAACAGAGTAGAAAACTTCGGCATGCAGTGAAATGTGATTAATGCAGGAAATGTAAGCGTGAAAGTTTTGTAAAACCATCAGTACCAACTAAGAATTCTTCAGGGGCGCCTAAAAAGATGAAACAGTGTTAAAATAGCATAACTGTTCTACATCCACACAGTTCAGACAACATGACTATATGTCAAACTTCTGAAAAGAAAATCAATCTCATCTTCTTTAATTTGCATTTCGTGGATGAAAATATTTTGACCTATAAAGCTATAAAATCCAATGCGTGCACTCCAGAAGAATTTCGCTAAATTCTGTCTATAAAAGGTCCCAAAAGATAGCCTTACCACCCATGGCGTCCTCCTATGACCGCTCAACACCTTTAAGCATTTCCCAGTCTGGCAATCAATTATCTTTACAGTGTGATCTCCACTGCCAAGGAGGAAAAAAGGGGAAAGCACACAATACATTAAATAAATGCCCATTAGTTGCTTCATAAATGATAGTGAAGATAATAATAAAGAAACTCGTGTCTGTCATTTCTTTTGACCATCTTATCATGAGCACTGAAACACGCATCAGATGGTAAAGCAATCTTAAGCACTAGTGAGCAAGTGAGAGAACTAACTGTGTGGATGCAAGTGTTTTTCCATCAGGACTGAAAGCTGCTGCAATCGTTGACCTCGGAGGAGGCAATAGAGGGCAATAGTCAGCAAGCAGATGCTGCAATGACTCAGCCTCCACCCTGGGACCATGAACCAAACAATTAATTCGCACAATTCAGGAGAGTCTTATTGATGAATTAATGTTGAAGTGACCTGTTCATTCAAATAAATTTAAAAAGCAAGAAGTACTAGAATGCATGACTATTGCGACTATTACCAGGATATAAGACCTCGTCTTGCATCAATTCCTGCATCAGAATTTGTTTCAGCATCAGAACTTGTTCCACAAGAATCCACATGATGCACAGAAGCTTTGGCCCATGACTGTTTGGAATTATGTTTTGTTCGTGGAGCTACCTCCCTCCGTGCTAGTAACCGATAAATATTACCATAACTGACACAAAATAAACCCATACCAGAAATGTTTAGTGATGCATCCAGTCCAGCTCAATAAAGAAACATGTGGCAAGCTTATTAAAAGTTGGTGCAGAGAACAAAAAGGGATGCAATTCATCCCTACTAACTCTTTACATGCTCACTTTATCTTATGATAATTAAAAGGGAAGGTCCTCCAACGCAATACCTACTTGATACAGAGTTTACACTTTATCAGCCAAATACACTAACATAACCAATCAAATAAACCTAGATGAGCAATTTAAGATTAATTCTATGGATCACTTGGTAACATACCACCAAGAAATATCATAGCAAACCCTAATAAGATGCCAAACTCATAAGATCCATTGAAATATACACGTGCATCCCTTACCAACAAAGGTGAGGTTGCCATATCAAACATTACCAAACCCCAAACATTCCTAATACGAACCCTGCCCTCTCTTTTAACAAGGGATCTCTTGGACCTTACCAAACTAGCACAGCTCAGTTTGCCACAGAAAAACAAATTTCAAAATAATGCAACTGTAATACATAACTACACCCTTTACTAAACACGGAGCATATCATGTAAAATCAAAATCTTATAGGGTCAAAAGTTGTGAGAATTATCAATTCAGAAGCCACTACTTTAATTCCATAAAAGCATGCATAACATCAACTAATCATTCAGTCGAAATTAACATACAGCCGGTATCGCATCAACAACCACAAATTACACAGCACAACTGGAATCACCAAAAATTATAGATCTTATCAAGCAACAAAAATAAATAAATAAATAAATAAATAATAAAAAAAAAATCATAGAATTCCCTTATCAATCCTAATCTTCCTGACTAACGTGAAACAACATGAGTTATGAAAATTTGGAAACAAAAACCATAATTCATCAGCATTTAGAATCAAAAAGTAAGCTTTGGGTAAGTGATTTGTTATTTCAATAATTGAAACAAAAGTTCTTTAACAAAGCGTGGGCAATTCTTTCTATATGTATCTAATTCTCCAATACCACAGCTCAGATCAATCATAAAAACAATCACCTGAATTACAAAAATACGAAATTGGAACGGAATCAATATCACACGAAAAATTTTAAAAACCACGCGAACGCACCAAAAGATGCAATAACCTCAGATCTACAACGCAATGACGAGTTAAAAAACAAAACTTGATAAGATAACCAGGAGTACGAGTCATTACCATTTTTTGGGATTTACATTATGCGATGAGCAACCTCCGGAGGGCGGCGGCGATTGAGGATTAAGCGACGTCGACGGAGAGGAATTGAGGTAGGAGCTCGAATTTTCCGGCCATACCGACGACGACGATGACCTCATAATCTATCCTCGCCGGAAAACCTTTTGCATGCTCAGGTGAGGATTTTCAGAATTATATTATAGCACACAATAATTATACAATACAAGGAGCTGGAATTGGGATGAACTGACGAAGATATCCTCGAATTTCGACTGAAATTCAAGAGGAAGAGATTGGATGATGAGGATTTGAGGTGAAGGGCAAAACGGGAAGAGTCCGGGAGGAAAGAAGGAGGCGCCGGAGGAGGAAGGATGGGAGCGTCTAAGGGAAAAACTTTTATGAACGTTTTTTTTTTTTTTCCTTAGTTCAGGTGAGGTAATAGTACTTTGCTGATCTGGCAAAAGGGGTTCAAATGACGTCGTTTTCGTCCATTTTGAACGTGGACAGCACCTAAAGGCTAAGAAGGTGTGTTGTTGTTTGATTATTGTGGTGATGATCTTTGATCAAAAAGAGCTTTATAAATTTGTTAACACCATTGATAATTAATATTTTTATAGTTCATCTTTTTTGGATAATTTTATTAATTTTATATAACACTTTTTTGTTCCGATCATCGACTTTATTCATAGTCCTTAATAAGCATTTTGTTAATCAAATAAGAAAATTGATAATTGTAATTTTTCTCGTGACAACGAATCATGATATAAAAAATTCATCAAAATTTGAAAAATTTAAAATCATCATTATAATTTGGACACTTGACGTGATAGTAATTGGCTAATTATCTGTTTGCTAAAAGGTTAAAAGTTTAAGCATACTGTAATTGCAATATGTTATACTTGTGCACTTTACCTAGTGCAGCCAATAATAAAACTATATGAAAGTGTAAATAAAATCAAATAGAGAATGGTTTATTTTCAGGGTACGAGGAAAGAGATGATGTTTCATTTGTAATTTTAAGGTAAGCGGTAAAATTATGTTAGTGCTAATCAACCAACGTGTCTCAAATTCAAACATTATGTACAAATTATTTTATCACTTAATTTGACGCTAGGGAAGCAAAAATTGATGGAAACAAGCTGAAAGGATTACATTCACTCCAAATCCAATCTAAAACACCAATTCCATTGAAGTTAACTGTTTCACTACTTTTCATTTTCTAATTGAAACTCTGTTTCGTCTCTCTCGCTCTGTTTTCATAATGACTTGATTTAATAGTTGTTGTATGCCTTCACACACTAATTTTTCACTATAATACATGTTAGGCGGGCTGTTACAATATCTTACTTAATACTTTTTGTGATGTACCAATATAATACTAGTTACATAATTAAAAGGTATTTAGTCAACTATCCAAATGAGTTCACTTACTATTTGTTTTGAGTTTTAGTACTAGTTTTTTAAAGTAAAATTATTATACTGATTAATTTCGTAAAGGGGATTACATGCAAAAATATTATTTTCATATCTATTCTGGTCCCTGAACACAATTTTCACGATATGCAATATATTCTGGCAATTTCCTTTTTCTTCTTTCTTTCTTTCAATTTTTTTTTTTTTTTTTTTTTTTGGGTGGGAAAGAGAGTAATGTGTACCTTCCATCTATCAACTATCAACATCATGGAAAAATTGTCGAGACTTCAAAGTTCAAACCTCATATTTCTTCTTGGATAACAACTCTTAATGGTTCGAGGATGGTCTAGACTGGCTGAAAGAGTCCTAGAACGTACAAGTAGTTTAAAAAAAAAAAAAAAAAAAAAAACTACTGGATGTATTTGATGAGGAAAAAATAGTAGTATTTCTTGGTACATTATGAGTAGGTGTTTAAAATTTTTATTTTAAATTAATTCAGATTGGATTCAAATAAGCTTATAAAGTGGACTATGTTAGGATTTAGACCATGATAACAATATAAGATACTCAATTTCGCGTTACTCGTGTTTTATACTTTTATTACTTGGATCAAGTGTTTATAAGTTAAATTAATGACGTAACGTCATTAATTTTGCATAAATTATCTTTATCATTCCATTAATTAGTGGTGAAAATATTTTTACTTATATAGTTTACGTAAATATGAACCAAAACCTCCTTAATTACTTCAAAATACACAATTAAGCAACCCTTCTACATATCTCATCAGATACGAGGACCTTAAGAAATTCTTCCTTTCTTAGTTTATATTAGCCAACCCATAGAAGATGTAGAAATTCAGTCCAGTGTGGGCTGGCCTTTTAAGAAAGCTTGCATGACAGAACTGGGAAATGTCAAACAATTTTCAGTCCATTAGTACTGCCACCAATATTGATCATTCTATGCAGGCTGCAGCCCATTCATGGTTAGAGAGGAGCTAGGCGGGTCTCCAATCTTGCAATAATTACGTGGTAGATTAGTCTTTTTTCTTTCTTTCTTTTTTTTTTTTGATAAAAGCGAACAGCTTAGTTAATATTGCCGAAATACACAAGTTGGGGACACTTAAATTGAAATCAGAAGATTTTAGCACGGTCAAGGAGAGCATCTGATGCATCAAGGAGCTGCTAAATACGGTTAAATCTAGGAAAATATACAATTATTTTATTTACGAGGGCTGTGATAATTTATAATTCTAGGGTTTGGCCTCCTTTATTGTACAAGCAAAAAAACTAATATTTGATCCGATCATGTCTATGGTCGTCGTCTTATGAAAACATTTACTCCCTCCGTCTCATAACTATTGTTCAATTTGAATTTTCATTTATATTTCAAATTGTACTAAAAATGAAATTTCAAACTGAACAATAATTTTGGGACAGAAAGGAGTACCTCGTTACTCTGTAGAAAATATAGTAAATTTTTATATCATCTTGCGAGTTCTTTGCACACCCACACAACCACCATTGAACATCTCTCCTATCCACACACCCATTATATGGTCTCAACAAAGGTGTCACAAGATACTTAGTAAAGTACCCAAATCCTCACATGCCTCGATGAGTTATTGACACATACCCTAAAGGCCCAAATCCAACTCACCGGAAAAATGGGACAAAAAAAATATCCATCATCTTTCTTCATCCATCCAGTCATCCAAAAATTGATCCGGGCCCCACGATAATAGCTTCAAATCAAGTTCAAGTGGTATCAAACGAATGATCCGAAAGCATCCCCACCGGATCTCGTCCACACAAGATCGTGACCCGTTTCTACGTGTTATGATACTTTTTACATTTTGCATATCCGGCAGGGACACGTGTTAACTGATTGGGTACGCTTCTCTTTCTTCGTTGGACACTGGAATTACCGTAGGAAGCAAAACGACACTGCTCCCCATGTTGTCGCCTCCCCTCTCCCAAACTATCAAAGTCCACATTTGACTATTCATCTTTCTTGGATCTTTCCTTAAATTTTTTTTTATAATATTTACTACAAAGTAGTAGTATTATTTTGGTTTTTTTTTTTGTTATATCAATGAAAAAATAAATACAATTTAAATTGAAGAAACAAAAGATTACTAAGAACCATTTTTATTATATTTTTTCACGTCACAGAATGATCATTCAGTTTTAATTTTTACTCTAATTCAAATTATGCTAAAAATAAAAAGTTAAACTCGATGATCATTTGAGGATCGATGGAGTGTATTTGAGGACCATCAAAAAAACCTTCCAAACAGAATGCTTAATTGCTTATCATATCATCATTACAATTTGCTTCAAAAGTTATAGTTTTGAAATGAATTACTAAATAATTAAGCCTTAATTGATCCTTGCATTTTATAGGATGTTTGATGCTCCATACTTACATAGTAAACAAATTCAACGTGAACTATGTGCTACTAGCCTACTGGCTCTTAATTCTCTATTCTAAGACTTTATACTATGTTTGGTTACTAAAAATTTTCATTAGTATATTTACTTTTCAATTTATTTTTTTTCACATTTCCATCATTCTAACATTTCTTTAATCACGTGTAATAACATTTTTTCCAATTAGATTATCTTACTCAACTCTCTTATCCTTATCCTGATAGCTTCTTTATTAATCCAATAAATCAAATCTTCCTTTAGTTATTTGATATTTAGATGCAACTTGCATAACCTAAATTTGTTCCCTTTATCAGAACCCTAATTTTATCCTGTTTTCTGTTGAGACATTAATCCTAGCTGGATAAGCAAAATTCTACTCTCAATTTTGTCTTAATTTAATCCAAAATTTAAAAAATTCCTAAAATTTAATAGTATATTTCTAGTTTGAACCTTGGAAAATTTATCCAGCCAGAACATTCACGCGCTTTCTCCATACCCCAATCAAAACCCTGATCCTCACCGTCCTTCTCACGTGATCCAGGGAGTCATCTCAGCCGTAGCCTCTGAAATCGCTCACGTAGAAACACGTGTCCTTAATCCACGTGGCGAAGAAATAACGGTTGCTTTTTTAGATTATCTTTTTTTATTTCACACAGGATATCCCCATTTCCCAACCCCACTAAGCCTATATATAGATCTTCTCCTTCTCTCATTTCCACACTTCACTAGCTCAATTAATCGATTTCAGAGAAAAGAGGAGAAAATTTTTTTCGAGAAAATAAAATACATTGAAATTATTACATAAGATTGGATTTTGTGAAATCCCATTTATTGCTTGTTGATTTTTTTTTTTATTATAGAAGATTAGTTATTTTATGATTATGGCAATGAGTTTGCCGCATCAGATCAGAGCAATTGCCGGAACACCGATTGCGGCGGATCCCGGCAGCCTTACATCGGAGTCAACTTCGTCTTCGACTACCACCGTGAACGCGTCGGCGGTGTGGAAAAACCCGTTGACAAACCTCCGTGTATCAGTGAAGAACACAGGGGATAATGACAGAGTATCTCCCCTGTCTTCACCGCCGTTGAGCCCCGTGATCGGCGGCAACATAAGGGGGGATCTGTCCGTCGCGTGTCAAGCTTTCGCGACGGAAACGGAAACCCAGGTTGAGAATCTGCACAGTTTCCCGGAGAGCTTAGAGAAGAAGGGGAAAGGGGTGCCGGTGTTTGTAATGATGCCGTTGGATAGTGTGAAGATGGATAATACTGTGAATAGAAGGAAAGCCATGAACGCGAGTTTACAAGCTCTGAAGAGTGCCGGCGTGGAAGGGATAATGATGGATGTGTGGTGGGGATTGGTGGAGAGGGATGAACCAGGGAAGTACAATTGGGGCGGATATACCGAGCTTTTGGAAATGGCGAAAAAGCACGGCCTGAAAGTTCAGGCAGTCATGTCTTTCCATCAATGCGGAGGAAACGTTGGTGACTCTTGCACGTGAGTTTTTCTCCTTTCTTTTAATTTCTTTTTCCTTAAATTTGTAGTCATTCTTTTTCGTTGAGATTTTGTTGAATATTCTGGGGATTGATTTATTCTGGTTGAGGAATATTCAACTCTGGGTTTGGAACTTTTTGGAATTTTATTTATTTAATTGTGGTTAGGAAAAAGTCGTAGTTGTGTACTGTTCACGTTTTTGCCTTTTAGCATTGGAAGTAAAGTAAAGAATTAGTTGGAGAAGTCACGCAACAAAACTGTAACCTTCCTACTTAGACATGTGTAGCTTTCTTGTTGTTTCTTTAATAATTTCTAATTTAGTAATCTGATTGCGGTTGATAAATTTGGGGCTTCTGACTGCTGAGTTTCAGGCTAGTTAAGTCTCTTTAGTCTGAATTTGTTTGAAATTTCGATTTAGCTTTTCATCAGGCTATTAGCTATTGAATTCGATAGAAAGATCTAGATTATGAGTGGATTGGTATGTTTTAAATCGAGCAAGTTAGTCGGTTTAAGACATGAAGAAAGGCATATTAATTCTAATTTAGCTTCTTAATTTGTCTGTCTATGGAGCAGATCTGTAAATAACTCATTTGTGCGATAATGAACATCATGTACAAACCTGTTTTTTAATGGCAAGTTCTGCTCTGTAATATTAAGCATTGTGGAAACAAAGGCCCTTTTGCTTGGAAGAGTGTAAAATTTAGGTTAAGTGCAAATTGACTGACATTCCGTTTCTTTCACCAGAATTCCCCTTCCAAAGTGGGTTATAGAGGAGATGGACAAGGATCCGGACCTAGCATACACAGATCAGTGGGGGAGGAGGAACTATGAATATGTTTCTCTTGGATGCGATACCGTGCCTGCACTCAAAGGAAGAACACCTGTTCAGTGTTATTCTGATTATATGCGGGCTTTCCGAGATAATTTTGAGCACCTTCTCGGTGATACTATAGTGGTAAGAGCATATTCTACAGCACCACATCATTCCTGTTTTCTTTTATAATATATCGATGTGTGACTTTGTATTCGTTTTCTATCAGGAAATTCAAGTGGGAATGGGACCTGCTGGGGAGCTGAGGTATCCTTCATATCCGGAGCAGAACGGGACCTGGAAGTTCCCTGGAATTGGAGCTTTTCAGTGCTATGACAAGGTAATTTACTTTCTTTTCTTGCGTCTGGATTTTATGTGCACCTTTTTGGACTCGTCATTTGCGATGGTGAATATTATTAAATACAGTAACCCCTTTTTAATTATCGTTGGTTATGTTACCGTGTTAATATCTAGTTTTTTCGTGCAGTACATGCTCAGTAGCTTACAAGCTGCTGCAGAAGCATATGGAAAGCCTGAATGGGGAAGCACTGGCCCGACAGATGCTGGCCATTACAACAACTGGCCGGAAGACACGAACTTCTTCCGTAAGGAGGGTGGCGGTTGGGCCAGTGAATACGGGGAATTCTTCCTCACATGGTATTCCAAAATGCTTCTAGATCACGGTGAGAGGATACTTCAATCAGCCAAAGCTATCTTTGAGAACAGAGGCGTGAAAATATCAGTGAAGATTGCCGGAATCCACTGGCATTATGGGACTAGATCCCATGCCCCTGAGCTTACAGCTGGGTATTACAACACCCGATTTCGTGACGGCTACCTTCCCATTGCCCAGATGCTTGCCCGCCACGGTGCAATATTCAATTTCACCTGCATCGAGATGCGAGACCATGAGCAACCACAAGATGCACTCTGTGCACCAGAAAAGTTGGTTAGGCAGGTGGCTTTGGCTACTCAAGAGGCCCAAGTACCTCTTGCTGGAGAGAATGCCTTGCAAAGATATGATGAATATGCACACGAACAGATTCTACGATCAGCAGCCCTGGATGTGGATGGAAACTCAAGTGATAGAGAAATGTGTGCATTCACTTATTTGAGGATGAACCCACATTTGTTCCAACCTGATAACTGGAGAAGGTTTGTGGCATTTGTGAAGAAAATGAAGGAAGGAAAAGATGTACATAAATGTTGGGAGCAAGTGGAGCAGGAGGCCGAGCATTTTGTGCATGTAACTCAACCATTGGTTCAAGAAGCCGCTGTTGCTCTCATGCACTAGTTGTTTGAAGTGCATCTCTGTATTTATATATCACAAAATTTCATGAAGGGAAGAACTGTTCTAGCCCTTTCCCAGGAAGCAGAAAGTAGTACCATTAGTTTAATTGCTGTAATATATGGCTTTATTGTACTAAATGATTTTAGTGTCAATGAAATACAAGAATGTCAGATTAGTTCAAGACTCAAAGGACTCCTGGTTTTACCATATAAGAGAAGTTTCAAGTGTTTCCATGGTGTTGAAATCTACCTTATGGTTTAGTGGTCATTTTCTACAGATCTTGGTAAAGTAAAAAGCTACTAGAATAATGGCATCCGTTAGTCCGGCACCATCTTCATTCAGATGGGTTTCAATTTCATAGTTGGGGTCACTTCCCACAGAGGTGTTGGGCAGGACTGTATAAGGAAGGCCACTGTGAAAGTTCGCTTGTTCCATCTCTTTCATGGTAATTTTTCTTTTAACTTCAGGGGTGTCTTTGAGTCTTTGACATTTTTGTTTGCATCCATTACATCAAAATTTCTCTTCTATCTACTAGTTTTTTTTTTTTTTTTATGTTACCCCAAATCGTAACTGGGCAAAAGACGAAAGTGGAAATCAATTCAAAGTTAAATAAATGCTAAAGCATTGCTTGAGCTTGGAGTTTGTGATTTGTTTAAACCTCGTTCAAACCCTATGGCTAATAGTCCATCAAACCGAAGCTTGGATACGAGCAGTTAAATAATTGATCAAGCTTAGCTTAAATATTATGTTTACTGCCCTAATCACAGGGAGATACTATATATTATTGTGTTTAGCTCAAAAGAGAATCCTAAAATAATAGAGATTATGCATGGGAGAAAAAAATTATTGCCACCAAAGTCAAAGTAAAAGAGTTGATAGAATAGAAATGACAGTAGAAAACAAAACAGGGGACATGTGTGCAGAAATCCAGGCCTGAGGGGTAAAAAAAAAGATCAAATTTTTATTCAATTCAAGCATTCACTTGCCTTCATTTAATGCCTTCACCTACACTTGAACCATTTTTGAGAAGCTGCTGTTGTATTGCATTCAATGTAATCTTGCCAGTTGCTTTCCCCTACTTCTCTTTTTCTTCTCTCTCACCTTCACACAGTCTCATCACACCCCACTAAAAAAACCATCTTCATCTTCCCACCACCTCTTCATCACAATGCAGTTATTATAGGCTTCAACCCCCCAAACGAAAAGGTCCCTTTACATCTCTTCAAGTTTTACAGACAAGAAAGTTTCAACTTTCAAGAAATTGTTTTTCTAGAGGAAATGGACCTCAAAAACAGAGTTTTTCAAGCTGTAAAACAGTGAATAATGAATAATGTTATTGAGGGCTGCTCCTCATTTAGCTGACTGGTGAGGTTAGTGGAATGGTAAGCTGCCCGGATCATTTTTTTAGTGTTGTTTGAATAATAGTACGATGGATGGTTTCCTTGGAAATCCCAGAGTGTTGTGAGAGACTGAGACTGAGATCCTGCTTATGCTGGTTTTTTTGGGTACGTTGGTTCGATTCAGAAGCTTTTTTCATAATGTCTGGTACTGTTTGGCTTTTGCTATTCTGATCTTTTCTTGGTGTTGGGAATTTTTTTTACTTATGTTCGCCGAGATGTTTTGCTTTGTAATCATAAAAAGTAGCCTGGAGAGGACAAGCAGAGTTCAATGGATGGGATGTAGTTCTTAATGTGAAGTGAATAAATGCAGAAAAGATGGAGAATAGAAACATGTAAGTTCTGTTTTGAACTTGTAGGCGATATTGTATCTTCCTATTAGTAGATATTATTTAAGTTTCTGCTAATGGACATTTTGAGGGTCTTGTTAGAAGATCCTGTATTTAGCTCTTCCAAGGTTTATTACACCTGCAAAGCTAGATTTTTTTCAGTAGTTTTAATCTTGGCTATTTCCTGGGATTCATGGGGAAGAGTGTTAGGCTTGGGATCCATGGCTTCAATCGCCATCTCATATGGTGAATCTGGTCCTGTTTTCTGTGGCCTAAAATCAGACGGTTCACACCTTGTGGCCTGTTATGGTTCTAATTATGCGGTAATGTATGGAACTCCGCCTCGTATACCTTTCATAGGCATAACAGCCGGGAATGGATTTGTTTGTGGACTACTAATGCACGTTAACCAGCCTTATTGTTGGGGAAACAGTAACTTTGTTCAGATGGGAGTGCCTCAACCTATTGCTGATGGGTCTGAGTACTTGGAAATAAGTGCAGGAGATCATCATTTGTGCGGATTAAGAAAACCGTTGTGGGGATACCTCAGAAACATATCACTTGTAGACTGTTGGGGTTACAACATGACTAGAAGTTACGAGTTTGATGGTCAAATCCAGTCCTTATCTGCTGGTTCAGCGTTCAATTGTGGTTTGTTTTCTCAGAATAGAAGTGCTTTTTGTTGGGGTGATGAGACTAGTAGCAGGGTCATTAGCCAAATACCAAAGGAAATGAGGTTTCGGGGCATTGCAGCAGGTGGTTTCCATGTTTGTGGGATATTGGAAGGGCTAAACTCCAGACCTGTTTGTTGGGGAAGAAGTTTAGACTTTGATAAAGAGGTAAGTCTGCAATATTCTGCATCCCTTAATGTTGATTTGGCGCCAAGTGATCCAATGCTTGCCATTGTTGGTGGAAGGTTTCATGCTTGTGGAATTAGAAGTTACGATCGCGGAGTTGTTTGTTGGGGTTATCATGTTGAGAACAGCACTCCCCCTCCTGCTAGTGTCAAACTTTTTGAGATTGCAGCTGGGGATTACTTCACTTGCGGTGTTCTTGTGCACATGTCTCTTCTTCCTGTTTGCTGGGGTGCTGGTTTTCCTGCATCTCTACCGATGGCTGTTGCTCCTGGATTATGCAAGCCTAGACCTTGTGAACCTGGTTTCTATGAATTAGATAATTCAAGCGCACCTTGTAAGTCTCCCAGTTCACACATATGCCTTCCCTGCAGTGGTGGTTGCCCTGCTGAAATGTACGAGAAGTCTGCCTGCTCTTTGACATCTGATCGGTTGTGCGAATTCAATTGCTCAAGATGCACCTCAGCTGATTGCTTCTCAAATTGTTCTGGTGCTTCTGGAGCAGAAAAACCTGGGAATTATCAGTCTTTTGCTTCCCAGCTTCCCATTATAGTTGCCGAGGTTGCATTCGCTGTGTTCTTGGTCAGTGTTGTAACTCTGTCGTCGATTTTATACGTCCGGTACAGGTTAAGGAACTGCCGTTGCCCAGGAAAGAATTCCAAATCCAAAAGAAGTGGGGCAACGAGTTCTTTCCACACTGAGGCAGGAAAAGTCAAGGCTGACCAGCTGGATGAGCTTAATATTAGGAGGGCAAAGATGTTTACATATGAGGAACTTGAGAAAGCCACTGGTGGTTTTAAAGAAGAATCACAAGTGGGAAAAGGAAGCTTTTCGTGCGTGTTCAAAGGAGTCTTGAAAGATGGGACTGTTGTTGCAGTTAAGAGGGCTATTATTTCTCCTGACATGAAAAAGAACTCCAAAGAATTCCATACTGAGCTAGATTTGCTCTCAAGGCTAAACCATGCTCACTTACTCAATTTGCTTGGTTATTGCGAAGAAGGCGGAGAGAGGCTTCTAGTTTACGAGTTCATGGCTAATGGATCACTATATCAACATCTCCATGGAAAAAACAATAATGTAACGAAGGAGCAGTTTGACTGGGTGAGGAGAGTTACCATAGCTGTCCAAGCCGCTAGAGGGATTGAATATTTGCATGGTTATGCTTGCCCTCCTGTTATTCATCGAGACATAAAGTCCTCAAACATCCTCATAGATGAAGAGCATAATGCCAGAGTTTCTGATTTCGGGCTCTCCTTGTTAGGACCAGCTAATAGCAGTTCTCCGCTGGCTGAACTACCTGCCGGAACTCTTGGTTATCTTGATCCTGAGTACTATAGACTTCACTATCTCACTACCAAGTCCGATGTTTATAGCTTTGGTGTCCTTCTCTTGGAAATTCTAAGCGGGCGGAAAGCAATCGATATGCAATATGAAGAAGGAAATGTGGTTGAATGGGCAGTCCCTTTCATAAAAGCTGGGGATATACAATCAATCCTAGATCCAATTCTCAAAGCACCATCTGATCTTGAAGCTTTAAGGAGGATTGCTAATATTGCGAGCAAGTGTGTGAGAATGAGAGGTAAAGAAAGGCCATCCATGGACAAAGTGACTACTGCTTTAGAGCGTGCGCTTGCAATCCTGATGGGAAATCCAAGCAATGAGCAGCCCATCTTACCTACTGAGGTAGTCTTGGGAAGCAGCAGAATGCACAAGAAATCATCTCAAAGATCGTCTAATCGATCAGCCTCTGAAACAGACATGGCAGATGCGGAAGATCAAAGAATTGAATTTAGAGCTCCGTCGTGGATTACTTTTCCTAGTGTGACATCTTCTCAGAGGAGGAAGTCCTCAGTTTCTGATGCAGATGTTGTTGAAGGGAAGAACTTAGATTCAAGAAACTTGGCAAATGGCACAAATCATGGAGATGGTCTGATAAGTTTGGAAGAAGAGATTGGTCCTGCTTCTCCTCAGGAACACTTGTTCTTGCAGCACAACTTCTAACTTACATGTATACATGTTCAAAATCTCTTGGACTAAGATTAGCAAATTTCTCAGAATATTTATTGATGATTTAGATTTTTGCCCCCCTACAAAATGTTATTCTTTGTCTCTCGCCATCTCTTCTTAATTTCTTCATTTCCCATTGATGTTTACCTCAATTAGTTTCCTCTCGCTGAAGATTTGATTATCATGATTAAAGTAAAACTTACATTTTATCAACAGTATTTCCCTGCCTTAAAAACTGGTTGGATTTGGATCTTAGCTGTGGTAGACTATGTGCACCGATTTTTGATAGTAAAAATGGCTTTGTTGTTGCAGAGCCAAATACATTTCTTTGTGCTTCAAGGTGCTCTTTTGACTCCCTCTTGTTCTTCTCTCTGCCAAAGCAACTATCTGATCTGAACTAACTTATGATATTGATCGCCTCTTGTAGTGTTATATGCATTTCCACTTAATTGCTATCATTTGCTGTAAAGTAAAAGATTTTCCAGGGGTTTGTTAGAGGTTTGGAGGCTACAACAGACTGCATATGTGGAGTGGAGAATAAATGGAATTATCAGAGCATCAAGATAACACCAAGAAGAACCTCTCATTGCTCATTCTTGTTGGACACAATAATGTACCTTGTCGACTAGTCATACTGACCGCCCACTGCTCATTCTTCTGTTGACTGTTGGCTGTTGGCTGTTGCTACAAGGTAACCATTTTGCATAAAATTTTTTATTTTCAAGTACCTTAAAATGTGTTGTTCTTTATGCCAGAACCTCTAGATTTGGAGCTAGTTTATTCATGGATGCAATGTTTAGATGTTGAGGAACCATTATGTTTTCGGATTTTTGCCCTTTTGGGATTGGTCTTGAATATGAGTGTGTTTCTCCATGAATGAGCGGAGGAGAAACTAGGAATATGTTTCTCTTAGTCTTGGACGGGACACTACGCCAGCTCTCAGAGGAAGAACAACTGTTTTGTGTTATTCAATTGTTGTGAGTTATAAGAAGGCATTCAGAGTGAGCAACTTCTCAGTGAAACTATTGTGGGAAGACCATATTTTGTGACTATTCTACACCTTTTTTCTTCAACATTATGTCCTCTAACTTCCAGTCAAATTTGGGTATCAGGAAATACAGGTAGGAACGGGACTAGCCGACAAGCTACATTATCCATCATACCGGGACGTGGATGGAGATAGAAGTTTCAGGAGCTTTTCAGTGCATTGACAAGGTAAATGGCATTCAGTTCTCACCAAGTTTTACATACCTTTTCAGTGTCTAATTTTGCTTCTTGAATTTAATTACGTTCGATCTTGCCATGTCACTCAATCAATCTGTTTTCTCCTTCCAACGTTTTCATGCTAAGTAGCTTAAATGCTGCGACAGAACTAATTGGCAAGCCTGAGCAGCACCAGCCCGCCAGATGTTGGCCATTACAACAAATTTCCGGAAGACAATGTCCATATATATGGGAATTTCTTCCTTTCACTGTACGCGAAAATGCTTCTAGATGACCGCGAGAGGATACTACTCCAATCAGCTAAAGCTATTCCTGAAACCAGAGGTGCCAAGACATCAAGGAAGATGGCTGAATTCCGGAGGCATTTTGGAACAAATCTCCATACATGATTGCCTTTCCATTAGCCCAATGCACGCACTCCATGACGCAGTATATTCAACTTCACCTGCATTGTACATGCGAGACCACGGGCAGCCTCAAGATGCACTATTTACACTGCTAAGATACACTGGATATGGATGTTCTCATCATAATCATTTGTAAATGGAATACAGAACTCTTTCCTGTTTTACTTTTTACCTTTGATGGTTACAAATGCATATTTTTGACAGTCCAATTCGTTCGTCGGGGGTGGTTTCAAACCTCGCGCATCGCAATGCTAGACAGATCAAATCGACGGGAACCGGACCTTTTACACATTGATTTGCAACTGTGCAGCACCTAGATCCAAAAACTTTCCAAGAATAAAATGACATTTTCTGCTTTTGTGATCACGAGTTGAATAATAATAACAAGAGGCGTGTAAACTTTGCGGGCAAAAATTCACGCCTTTAGGAGTAAACTGCAAATTTAAATTAAAAATCCCGAATTCCCACCACTGAAGCCTAAAACAAACAATAAAAAACCCGACCTTTAAGGTTTAAACCCTCATTTCTCATCATCTTCTTCCTCTGAAGCTTTTCGTGATTCACAACTATGGAAGAAACCCTGCAACCGATGAATTCTTCTTCGAACCCCGATCCCAAGCAAGCAATTTCCGGCTGTACTTTTGAGGAAACTCTTGAAAACCTTCCAAATGAAGTGATAATTGAGATTCTGACTTGGCTCCCTGTCAAAACCCTGCTTCAATTCCGCTGCGTGTCGAAATCCTGGCGGGATGCGATTTCTTCTCCGAAATTCATCAAAGCCCAGTTCAAGAAATCGTCGAACAGGGACGATTACGCACGCCATCGGGTTCTGTATCGGTGTTGCAAAACACTTGGTGACACCAGGCTGTGCAGCTTCGAGACTAGGTATTTTCCTGTTGCCCCTGTCTTCTTTGGTGATATCAACGCTACTATTGACTCAACCCTAGTGGAGGATCCGTTTATCAATAGCTGCGATGCTCAAATTGTGGCTGCTGCTCATGGCCTTGTTTGTGTTAGCCGGGGGAAGGATTTTTATTTCTGGAACCCCACTCTTAGGAAATTTAAGAAATTGCCTCGATTTTATGATTTACCAAAGGAAGGGGGGCAGGTTCAAATCTTGTTTGGGTACAATGAGGATGAAGATGATCATCAAGTTTGTCTTATTGCTTTTGGGAAATGGATTGCGGTGTATAGTGGAAACACCAACACATGGAAGAGGATCCCTGGCTTTGTAGGTGGAATGCGCGAAGGGTATTTTCTTGTGCGTGGAAAGCTTTATTGGGGAAAAGGTACTAGTGGAAGGGGAAAGATTTGTTACCTTGACTTGAAGACTGAAGCATATGGAGTGCTGCAACAGCCTGATTATGGTAATGGCACTTTTGATATGGTTTTTGGAGCTGTCGAAGGTGGTCTGGATGTCCTCTGTTATCATCGGACAAGTCATATTGACATGTGGATGATGAAGGAAAATGGCGGGAAGCAATCATGGACTAAAATGCTTTTGGTTCCTAAGTTTAAGGATCCCAGCGGTAGGAAGTGTTGCCAACCAGTTCTCGTGTCCAAGGATGGGAAAATTTTCTTCGTGTACAGGAAATTCATGGCTCTTTCTGACCCAAAAACTAAATTGGTGACATTCCCTCGTGTTACTCCCATGGGAGAACCTTGGCTGTCTGAGGTGGTTGTTGAGAGTTTATTCTTGGTTAATGATCACGATGCAGAAGGGCCAGTGGCGGATCCTGGGACAAATGGTCTCGTCATGATTCAGCACCGCCTGGACTAGGTAAGAGGAACAAGTCATCTCTGCTGCAGCTCTTCACCTACTGGTACCTAAATTTGCTGTTCAATGATGTTATGATATTATTTTACTTAACTGCTCATCTTGTTAGTGGCAAAGTTCCTAGTTTATAGTAGTTAGTGTTCTGGTTCCTATTCTAGCATGTAAAACTTAATATTAACCTGTTCTATCTTACTTTTAGCTAGGAGAAAGAGCAGTAGTTCGTGGATTTCTAGTTTTTGAAGCTTCCATGTTTGTTTCAAGTTGTCTTGAATCTGTAAGGGAACGCTGTGTGATAGTTATCTGCCACACCTATAATTCTTACATTTCATCTGCCTGCTTCTGGTGTTTGCCTTTCTCCCTTTGATTGATCACCTTTGGTACAAGATCACTGGACTTTGAATGCAACATACCTTTTTGGCACCTTGGCAATTGACTGTTAGGAAATGGGGTCACTCTTTTTGGGGCAGTTAAAATCTGCTTATTTACTGATTCAAGCAAATGTCTTAATCTTTTTTCTTTTTTTTTTCTTTTTGGGGGATTCTTAATATCATGAGATGTGTGCCTGATGTGATTACTTGAGCTTGCAACAAATAAAATTCTTAGATCTTGAGAGTCGCACACCTAGCTTCACCGTAGAATCTTTCTTCCATTTGCTAACTCCATTCCAGTACTCTTCGCTACTCAGAATCTGTACAAATACGTTTATTGTCCATTTCGTATTTAACTCTAGTTCCTCTTTAGTGCTGCTTCATTTGGCTATGAAAGATGTGCTCAGCTATAAGTATGAAGTTCGGTTAGTTCCATGCTTTCTTTCCATTTTTGTGGTCATAACTTTTGGGCTTTCTACGAGCTATCTCAGTCCACAGTTGTATCACTCTTTTTACTACTCACTGCTTGCTTCCCATCAATTTAGTGAGCCAGTAATGGTGCTCGGCCTGGTTAGTTTTAGACAATGGGTTGTAATCTTACGATGCTTGTTTCTAAGGTTGGTTGGCTAGGCTTATGTGAAGTTGCAGTTCCTATAGTACGCAATAGTAGTTTCTTGTCTTGTTTGTGCAGCGATCTTAATTGGTTATATGCAATAGTAGTTTCTTGTCTTGTTTGTGCAATGATCTTAATTTGGTTGCTGTCCAGGAATATGCAAACTTTTATTGTTCTTGATGCAATTCGTAGAAGATATGCATTCCGTCTTGAAACAACATAAGATTTTAAAATTTTAAGGAGGCTGCATATGGTGGTTCATTCCTATGAAAAGTTGTTTTGAGTGTTAAGGATGGGAAGGAGCTTGTTGTTTGATTCTATAGATGCGGCTGGTGCTCCTGAATGATTGTATTTATCCTCTCATATGCATTATGAGCTCCATTAGGTCTTGGGCTGTGATATGAAATAAAAGAGTATACGATAATCAGCATTATTCTAATGTTGTCTTTTTTCCCACTTTTTTCCTTTGGTGCAGAAGTGTCGTCGGCTCTAGGACTGGCAGTTGAATGAAGATCTGCAGAATTGGTGGAGAATTACTTCTGCTGATGCTATATATTAGTAGTTGAAAATGTGTATTTTGCTATGTTCATGGGAAGAAACTTTAGTATGGTTGCGTTAACAATGGTAAAACTAATATTGGGTCTAGGTGAACCTTTAATGTAGCTGTTGGTAACTTGGTTTTGTGGGCAGAACATTTCTCTGTAGTTGCCTTAACGATGGTAAGTTAATTTCGGGGTCTAGTGAACCTTTAATGTAGTTTTCTTGACAACTCGGTATGTGATTGTCATTGGAGATTTAGCGGTGATCACCGTGTTTGATGTCTTTTGGTTCTTTAGTGTTGCCAATCTCTCATTGAATCAAAGTAGTTGAGAGCCAAAACTTCAAGACAGATTCCACTCTTTGAGATGGCAGTTGGATTTATTTTCAAGTAATGGAATCGTCAGAAGCTTGGAGTAATGATAGTAATTTCACTATGGCATACATTTTTTTTCCCCACTGAATACACAACTTCGATCACTATATGTAAAAGCGTAGAAGTATGAAAATTTACCAACAAACTAATCATTAAATTTCAAAGGTTCCAACTGATGAAAACGTGCATGGCAATATTGGCAACCAATAAAGAAGATGTTTCGACTCTATGACGGGGAAGCTAGTTGATTTATTAGTTTCTTGTAATGTTATTCAACGTGGAGTTGTCGACTGAGTTGCCGGACTGAGATATACCAAGTCGGTTACAAATCGTATAATATTTTACATCTCTCAACTAATTCATCGACTTCATTGTGTCACGGGCTAATTTTTCTCAAGGTAAAACCGTGCGTCGCTAGACTAAAACCTTGAACGATTCAAGTGCTAAGTCAACCTAGATCCTCAAATCGTGCAAAAGTTATGAAGAAACAATAGAGGTTGAAAGAAAGCTTGGAAAATTAATAATAAGAAAGTTTTAAGAAAGTTTGAGAAATTTTTTCTCAAACATGGGAAATGATTACAAATGAAGGTGTTTGGACTTATTTATAAACTTACTCCCCAAGTATGAACACTAATAAACTATTACAAATTTAGAGTTTTTCCTACAAGTTTGCATGCAAGTTGCTTGCCTAGAAGATTCTACATCTAACAAGTTGCCAAGTAGTCAAGTTGGCAAGTTGTCACCAAGTTATCTCCAAGTTGTCTCCAAATTGAAGTTGTGCAAGTTAACAACTTACAAGACTAGAAGATTCTATAGCAACCCAGAAGTTTTCACACACTCTAGGTCATTCTGGAGATTTTTGAATATTGGGTTTGGACCATTTTGGGCCTTAGAAAAACTTGGGCCATGACAATTATCTAGCTAAGGACGGCGATTTTTCACATTGTTTCGGAAAAATAAACATAACAAAAATTACATCAAACAATAACTTGATGCCCAATACAGTGCGACTTCGACATAAGCTTCACGCTTTCCCTTATTCCACCTGTATGTGAACCCATAGGCGTGTATTTGTTGTGGTAAAGTTTCACGCCTTAAGGAGAATAGACTAAAATTAATTAAAAATTCAAAATTCCCGCCTCTACAAAAAGTAAAAAACAAAAACCCTAACTTTAAGGTTTAAAATTAAAACCCTCTCCTCATTTCCCAAAATCGTTCATCTTCTTCCCCTGAATCGAGCATTCAGCCATGGAAGAAACCCTGCAACCGATCAATTCTTCTTCGAACCCTAACCCTAAGCAAGCGATTTCAGGCTCTTCCGTTGAAAAATCCTTTGAATCCCTCCCAAATGAACTCATTATCGAGATTCTCACTTGGCTCCCTGCCAAAACCCTCCTTCGATTCCGCTGCGTCTCAAAATCCTGGAGAGCTGTGATATCGACTATGAAATTCATCAAATCTCAGCTCAAGAAATCGTCGTACAGGGACGATTTACGCACGCCACAGCGTTTTTGTTCGATGTGCCAAGACATTGGGTTACACCAGGCTCTGCAGCTTCGAAACTAGGTATTTTCCTCTTGCCCCTGTCTTCTTTGGTGATGAATACTCTGTTATTGAGGCAAAACCTGTGGAGGATCCTTTTATCAATAGCAGCAAGGCTCCTATTGTGGCTGCTGCTAACGGCATTGTTTGCATTAACGTGGAGAAGGATTTCTATTTCCGGAACCCTACTATTAGAAAGTATAAGGAATTGCCTCGATTTCGTGACTTGCCAAAGGAACGGGGTCAGATTCAAGCTTTGTTTGGGTACAACCAGGTTGATGATGATTATCAACTCTGTATTCTGGCTTTTTAGGAGAAATGGATTGCTGTGTATAGTGGAAACACGAACAAGTGGAGGAGGATTCATGGCTTTGTTGGTGGAATGGGTGAACGGTATTTTCTTCTGAGTGGAAAGATTTACTGGGGAAAAGGTACTAGCGAAAAGGCCAAGATTCATTACTTTGACTTGAAGACTGGAACATGTGGAATGCTGCAACAACCTAAACATGGTAAGGGCAGTTGTGATATGGTTTTTGGAGTTCTCCAATATGATCTGGCTGTGTGCTGTTATCATCGGACTAGTCATGTCAATATGTGGATAATGAAGGAAAATGGGGGGAAACAATCTTGGACCAGAGTGCTTCTAGTTCCTAAATACATGGATCCCTGCCGTGAGATGTCATGCCAACCGGTTTTCATGTCCAAGGATGGGAAAATTCTCTTTGGTTTCTGGAAGTTGATGGCTCTTTCTGACCCAAAGACTAAATCGGTGACATGTCCTTGTGTTAATCGCATGGGAGAACCTTGGCTGATTGAGGTTGTTGTTGATAGTTTGGTTTTGGTTAATGATCACGATGCAAAAGGGCCGGTGAGCGATCCTGATACAGATGATGTCGTCATGATTCAGCTCCGTCTGTAATAGGTAAGAGGAACTGGCCACTTTACTGCAATGCCTTTCCTATTGGTACCTAAATTTGTGCTTATTCAATGTTGTGAAATATATTGTACTACTTATCAGCTCATTTTGTGTGGTAATGTTTTATGCTTCTTGTTATAGTGTACCGGTTCCAACTCTAGCATTTTAAGTAAGTGTGCAGTATTATTATGTTATTATATCTTACTTTAAGCTTGGTCAAAGAGTAACAGTTAGCCGGGAGTTCAGGTTTTTGATACTTCCACCGTTTGTTTCTAGTTGTATTGAATCTGTGAAGGCATGCGTTGTGATAGAAGATCTGCGACACTTTGATTCTTTTCTAAAATAGGTAGCCTCTAAATAGTTCTTAACATCTCATGTTCAGTCGTGCTTTTGGTGTTTGCCTTTTCTCCTTTTGATTGATCACTTTTGGTGCAAAGTCACTAGACATTGTAACCAACATAGCTTATTGGTACCGCTGTTGCTTAATGGAGACGCTATTTTGGATGCTGAAAAACTTATTGCTTATTTACAGATTCTAGCTTACCATATAGGTTAATGAGGCCGTGGAATGTGCAAAATTTTTGTAATGTTAATATGGTGAGATGGTCTCTAATGCGAATACATGAGCTTGCAACTAAAGAAATTCTTAGATGTTTGCACTGCAGCTTCATTGTAGAATTTGTTTTCCCTTTGCGTACTCCATTCCAGTTCTCTTCAGCTACTCATAGTGTGTAAAAAAATGTTAATTGTCCATTTCATAATTAAACTCTTAGTTCCTCTTTTGTCCTGATAGGCTGATACATTGAGATTTGAAATATGTGCTCTGCAGTAATGCATTTAATTATGCATAGTTCCACTTCTTCAGCATTTGTGTGGTAGTAATTTTTGGGGCTTTCGACGAGCTTATTCAGAATCTGAAACAACTCATTCTTGCAGTTGTATCACTCTCTTCTAACTAATCATGGCTTTCTTTCCATCACCTTATTAGGTCAGTTATAATGCTCGGCCTGCTTATTTTTAGTCCACATTTGGTATATGTATTGATGCTTGTTTTTAAGGTCGTGGTTGGCTGGGCTTATGTGAAGTTGTATGCAATATTAGTTCTTTTGTCTCGTTTCTGCTGCGGAGTTAATTTGGTTGCTCTGGGACTATGCGAACTTTATTTGTTCTTCTTGCAACGCATAGAAGTTTTGCATTGTCACTAGAAACGGCTTTCACAAGATTTTTAAAGTTTGGGGAGGCTGCATTTGGTGATTCTTTCTAATGAAAAGTTAAATATATAGGACTGGAAGGAGCTTTCATGTCTAATTCTGTAGATGCGCTGCTCCTCCTGAATGATTGGGTTTCTCTTTTCATATGCCTTATGAGCTCCATTAGGTCTTGATTAGCCCTGAGATAACAAACTACATTACTCTGACGATTCCTTTTTTCCCTCTTCTTTTGGTGCAGAAGTGTTGTTGGCTTTAGGACTGGCAGTTGAATGAAGTTCTGCACAAGTTATGGGAAACTTTGTTTTGAAGATTGGTGTGGAGAAGTACGTTTCTGCTGATGGTATCTATTAGTAGTTGAAATATGAAAATGTATTTTTGCTATGTTCATGGTCATGGCAGAACTTTTGTATGGTTGCCTAGGTTAAAACTAATGTCTGTGGTCTAGATGAACCTTTAACAATGGTAACTTGGTAACTTGGTTTCGTGGCCAGAACTCTTCTGCAGTTGCCTTAATGACGGTAAATTAATGTTGGGATCTAGATGAACCTTTTAAAGTTAGTGTTTTGACAACTGGGTATTTGACTGTCATTATCGATTTAACCGTGATCTTGTTTGACGGGTTTTGGTTTTTTAATGTTGCCAATCTCTCATTGAATATGCGGAGGATCCATAAGTGGTAGTTAAGAGCTAAAATTTCGAGACAGATTCAACTAAACTAAATTAATATGGCAGTTAGATTCATTTTAATATAATGATAATTGAATACAGAATTTCATCACCATATGTAAAAGTGTAAATGACATCATACCAAGAAATTGGGAAACACAGATGAACATATTTGTAAGGTTCTAGCTGATGATTAAGTACATGGTACTAAAGGCGAGAACACCAAAAGGAAGAAGCCATTATCGACACTTACTTGGCCAAAGTGGTAAGGTCTTTTAGTTCCCTTAAGTGAGGTCTTGCGTTTAAATTTCGTGAATAGAAAGAGCAATTTTGGAAGAACTTACTTTTCGAAAGGAGACTTTCCCGGTGCGAATTAGTCTTTGTATAAAAATATTTGGGACACCGTGCGGGTAAAAAAAAAAAGGAAGAAGCCATTATCTGCATGGATGGATTAATAAGATGGTAAATGCAAAGAAGATAAGGGGGATCATCTTCAATAAGTCACTTTCAATAAGTCACTTTAAAAATGTCTGGTTCAGGGGATAACCTACTTTACCAGGAATTTTTGTTTAATCAATTCCTAACATAAAGGAAATATGAACAAAAACGATTAAAGAAGCTAGTTTTACAACCTCTTCATCTTAAATTATTCATGGATATTTTTAAAGGTGTTTTACGTTGAAAAGGACCATGACAGTATGCTTACATACTTACCACCTCTCCCACAGCTTTAATTAGATTGAGTCATGATTTCTTTGCTTCAAACAAAAGTTAGGCTAGCAAATGAACCTAAACAAAGCAGTTCTGGACAACTGGTTAACAGATAACAAATCAATTGGAAGAATAGTCGACCCAAACAAATCACGCCTTTTCCATTAAAATGTGTTGCTACAAGTTAACCATTTTGCATGAAAATTTTTATTTTGAAGTACCTTAAAAATGTGTTGTTCTGTATGCCAGAACCTCTAGATTTGGAGCTTGGGATGTAATGTTTCGATGTTGAGGAACCATGATGTTTTCGGGTTTTTGCCCTTTTTGGATTGGTCTCGAATACGAGTGTGGTTCTCCATGAATGAGCGGAGGAGAAACTAGGATTATGTTTCTCTTGGACGTGATCCACTGGAAAGATACGCGTGCAAACTGATAGCGAGGTCAGCGGCGCTTGACACGAATGAGAACCCTAGTTATAGAAAATGTGCATTTGGAAATCCTGTTTTACTTTTACCTTGCACCAGAGAAATTTGAACCAGGTTGATGGTTACAAATGCAGTCCTCATATTTGAGACATTTCTGTTTGAACCATCAAAGGATGTATTTGATATTTTTTTCTAAATATGCAGATCTTTTAGATAATTGACCATATCTCGGGTGCATTTGATATTAACAATAAATTTTATTACCACCAGATGACTACTAACTTTTGATATACATACATATCTACTTTCAATTCCACTTGTACCACACTGCCATAAAACTTGTGATGTATCCTGATTAAGGAAGGAAACTAAGATGGAAATTTATAAACCAAAATCATTCCAGTTCCAAGCAAAAACCAAAATGTATACATGAAAGTTGAAACAAACCAGTGTATAGATCCAGCAGTCTTCGTCGCAATATTGGATATACATAATTCTAGTATTGGTATCAAAAGAAGAATTTTTCCAACACCAACACCGAGTAACAGATAGGCTTTTCAGACGAAAAAAAGAAAAATATAGCTTCATTTGATGCTAGAGTTTTTCTTCAAAAACTTATTCAAAGGCGGCTCTTGTCCTTGGAGCTTTTGTCATCTCTGTCGTTGGTCCGGGAAGTGTATTGACTTGTAGATGACGGAGAATACCCAGGTGCACTTGGTGAATATCCACCAGTTGGACTGCACAAAAACAAATATAAGATTTACACTTCCAGAGAAGAAACTCTTCACGCGTTAACCCTGATATAATATTCCACTCATACCTGTATTGGCGAGAGCTTGGACTATAGTCTGGCTCACCCACAGAGTTGTATGGACTGTAAATGGGGTAATGGACGAAGGAAATCAGTTGAAGTCAGCAAAAAGGAAATTTGCAGCGCATAAGACTAAACAATTCCCAAATTTCATAAAATCATATTCAACATTTCATAGTTGTGAAAGAAGTATAATAGGACATCCACTATTTACGAAACCTCCCAAAATTTTAACAGGGTAACAAGGAATAGTAAACAACCAGAGAAATTTCTTTTTAACATTTGCAAAATAAAAAGGTAATGTTTACGTCTTGTCCAAAACATCATGGTTTACTGATACCATAAGATCATGCACGAGCAACAATTACCATAAAAGTTACCTGCTAGGACTGTAAGTCGGACTGGAAGGAGAATATGATGGAGAAGTCGGAGAATATGACGGGGATGTTGGGCTGCAGAACAAACAAAAGTAGAATACATGAGAAAAGTGACTGTAGGTTTAAGCTGTCCAGTGTACTCTAATTACTTAGCAATTGTAAATTCATTAACACCAACTCATGATTAAAGAAAATGAATATGCAATTGTCTAAAAGAAATATAGGAGTCTACAAAAAAAGAAAGACATTCGCATACCTGTAACTTGGAGAGGAAGGGCTGTATGGACTTGAAGGCGACAGCTTTGGACTGGTTGGAGAATACGCAAGCGAAGGGCTGTACTTAACAGAGGGATTATAACTAGGAGATGTAGGACTGTAGCTTGGCGAGGTAGGGCTATAACTTGGAGATGTAGGGCTATACCCCGGAGAAGTTGGGCTATAAGCTGGCGATGTGGGACTATAAGAGGGAGATGTGGGACTGTACGAGGGGGAAGTGGGACTGTAGGAGGGTGAAGTGGGGCTGTAGGAAGGTGATGTTGGACTGTAGGAAGGTGATGTTGGGCTATAAGATGGTGAAGTTGGGCTATATGCAGGTGAGGTTGGGCTGTAAGCGGGGGATGTTGGGCTGTAGCTCGGAGACGTGGGACTGTAACTGGGAGATGTAGGACTATAACTAGGAGATGTAGGGCTGTAACTAGGTGATGAAGGGCTGTAGCTGGGAGAAGTCGGAGAATACGATGGACTGGTAGGAGAATAGGCAGGACTAGTCGGACTATATCCTGGAGAGCTAGGACTATAAGTTGGAGAGGTTGGGCTGTAGCCCGGGGATGCAGGACTATAGCCAGGGGAGGTGGGACTATAGCCTGGAGAAGTAGGGCTATATCCCGGGGACGATGGACTGTATCCAGGAGAGGATGGACTGAAATTTGAAGATGGGGAAAAGGGCAGTCTACTGGTAATAGGGGAGAACTGCTCAAAACCAGTAGCTGGTGATCTGGCATAATTTGGGCTCATAATCGGAGACATCATATCATGATAAGGAGTTCCAATGATAGGGGAACGGCCAGGTGTCATGCCTGGGATGCCATCTTCCATATAACTGGGAAGATTGATTTCAATGGCTTGCTTCAACATCTCCTCATTGAGGAGCAAGGCACAGTCTCCTGTACCAATGGGTGCAAGCTGACCTAACATAATGTTTTCTGTGACACCTCTGAGATAATCTGTCTCTGCATAAACAGCAGCATCGAGAAGTATGTCCACAGTTTCCTCGAATGAGCACCTCATTAAAGGCCCAGTGTCGTTGCGATTGATTCCATGGCGAGTAATTGCCATCAAGTGACCACGATATGTCATGGTATCACACAATATTGCAAGATGTCGATAGTTCACATAAGACCCATCAAACGAGATCACAACACGCAGCTCATCCAGCAATGCCTTGCGTACGGCCTCAATTCCAAGAACTTCAATAACTTCAATCAAGTGATTGCTGGTGGTCCTCTTTGCATCAACTTCCTCATGACACATAACAGCCAAAAGATTAACACCTTCAGTATCCAACATCCACTCACTTTCCATCTTAAATCCGTCTATCTCATCAAACTTGTTGGTCTTAGTCTGCTTGATGAAAACCTTATTAATATCCGGAATGCCTCGAAGAGCCATTTCCGTAAGCATGTTGCTCTCTATCTTTTTCAGAAAAACATCATCCTCAGCAGATTCATCATTCAATTCACCTTTAGGAGCTTCATCATTCATGATACGTATACGAAGTATCAGCTTATCAGCATTATCATCATTGAATATACAAGTGAGATCATCATCAAACTCAAGATTAATCTTCTCTGCAATGTTAGCCATGCTCAACTTCTTATCCACCATCATTTCCCGATTCAGCTCTATGCGGAGCAACCAGGGAGAGATCTTATCAGGATCAATCTCCTCATCAGGCATTTCATAATAAGACTTGACAAAGTCAAAATCTTCCGGAATTATGGTAGTCATCGGATCCGGATCATACCAAACTTCTGTGGCTTGTGTGACACTCCGCAAAGTAGTGTATTCCAAAGCACATTGAACACTTTTTGCTTTCTCCTTCTTTCTGTTGTCAATTTCCTTCTTTCTGGTCTCATCTGCTTTGGGGTCATCCATAAGTCCCGGAATAGGCTTCAAATACACAGAGAGAGAAGGTGTTTTTATTTTCTTTGCAACATTGATAATTTCCCTCAACCTGGGAACGCCAAGAGTGACATTTTTTGCACTCACACCAGCGTAATGGAAAGTATTAAGGGTCATCTGGGTAGCAGGCTCACCAATGGATTGAGCTGCAACACAACCAATCATCTCACCGGGAGCAACAAGAGACTGCAAAAAACGTGACTCTATTTCACCAATAACCCACTCAAATGCACCCCGTGTAAGTCTATACTCACTCAATACCCTTTTGCTGGCCAAGGCACTGCGAAGTAATATATTAAAGAAAAGAGTAGCATTCTTTTGAGCTTCCTGACTAAGATAATCTTCACCATGCACAACCTTAAGCCTTTCTTGCAGTTTATCGACAGCTTCAACTACCTCCATTGGGTGCATATCTGAAGCCCTTCGGAAATCAATTTTAAAGGTCTTCTGTGCATTTGATATAAGCCTCTTAATGTTCACAGGCAAAGGCCAAGTATCATCACCAGAAGTAGCAATCTCTCTAGCCAGTTGGAGCCTGTCGGCTTCGAGTTTCTGAACTTCAGCATCAAACACACTTCGAATTTCATCAATGTTCTTTAAATCCTCGACATATTCTGCTGATATATAATCCGGATTCCAATCCTTATCATCAAGTTCTAATTTAAACACCTTATCAAAGTCAAATTTCTTGAGTTTCAATGAATCCAGCCTTTGTGATTCAATCCATACAGAATCCATGCCATCTTCCCCATAAAGAAACTGAATCACATCCCCAAGGGAATTCCTCACAGTACCATCATACTTTACCATGATATCCTCCATGGCCTTCACTAATCGCCTTTGGATGTAACCAGTCTCGGAAGTTTTGACGGCAGTATCAATAAGACCTTCCCTACCACCCATAGCATGGAAGAAGAACTCTTGTGGGGTCAAGCCACGAAGGTATGAGTTCTCCACAAAACCACGACTTTCTGGTCCAAAATCATCCTTGGTGAAATGAGGCAGCGTCCTATCAATGAATCCAAAGGGAATTCGCTTACCCTCAACATTCTGCTGCCCCACACAAGCAGTCATTTGAGATATATTGATAAAACTTCCCTTCGATCCAGCTGTAACCATTGCCTTAAGATTGTTACTTTCTGCTAAACTCTTCTGGGCACTGCTTCCAGCATCATCACGTGCTGTATTCAAGACCTACAACAAGCAAACAGAATTATCACTTCTAACTTGCACACTTATTAGAGAAGATCTCATAAAAATATGTTTGGATTAGTTACCTGGTTAACTTTATTTTCAAATGACTCCATCATAGTCCGTCCAGGTTCAGGTTCCAGTTTCTTCTCTTGAGCACTCCTGATGAGTTCTTTCACTTTATTCTTCGCTTCCGAGATAGTTACATTAATTTTTTCCATTGTTGCAGCATCAGCAATAGTATCCCCAATTCCAATACTAAAACCATTCTGCAAAAGCCAGTAATTGACAAGCCACTGTGTATGTCCAAGAAACTTTCGGGCCGCATCGGGACCTACTTCTTCCCTGCATGCATTACTAAATGTAAGGTCTTGATAAAGGACATTCACACGAACGGTCGTAAAATCAATGGGGGTTCATGCATTATAGTAGTCATAATTTGTGCCAAGTCACAACATTAAATCCAGCCATGCTCGCGGACATCAGCAAAATTATCAGTACAAATGATCCACAAAGCATTTCATTCTCTGTGTAGGAAAAGAAATATGAAAAACAATATTTGAAAATTGTACCAAATAACATGGATAAGACTTCCGGTAGAAGTTCCAAGGGTCTTCTTGCATAAGGTGCCAGTAAGCAACTCCCCTTTCTCAATACGAACTTGAGTGTCTCCAGGAGTGATGGGTCCTTTCTCATCATCTTGATGCCACGCTGCCTTTCTTTGGAGATTAATTTGTCTTGGTATGATAAGATTAAAAACTTGCTTTCCTGTCCAAAGAGGCCTTGGTTTCAAAATGGCTGGAGCAGGTACCTTCCCATCAAAATCTTCCCACCACATCAAAATGTTCATGAATACATCCTGTACCACAAGACAGTAGACAATTACAGACATTCTGACGAACAGCATAAGGAAAAGAAACACGAGAAAGATAGACCATACTGTACCTTCTCAATGAAGGTATCTCTCTTGGTTATTTTACGGCATCCTAGAAGGGTATCCTGCACGATTCCCATGACTGGCCTATTTGACTGAGGTGACACTATACATTTGGGAACCATCATAAGCTCTAGAACTTCTGCTCTCGTTTCAAATGACTGTGGGACATGCATGTTCATTTCATCTCCATCAAAATCAGCATTGTATGGTGATGTAACAGACAGGTTTAAGCGGAAAGTGGAATACGGCATTATCTTGATTCTATGGCCCATTATAGACATTTTATGCAAACTAGGTTGCCTATTGAAGAGCACGAAATCTCCGTCATTTAAGTGCCGCTCCACCTGTGGTCAGAAAAAGAGGTTAGAGGCCACAGACAAAATTCCAATTAAAAACAAAAGCTGGGCAACCCTACCTTATATCCGAGTTCCAGATGTTGATCACTGGTTTTTTTCAGATATCGAAGATCAAGCCTCTGTCCATCATCCCTAATGATATATTTGGCACCAGTTTTCCCTGGTGGCGGATGTGGACCATACTCAACGAGTTCCTTCAGCCTGAACCATATTTCAGGTGAGTATATAAAATCCAAAATCACAGCAAAGTTGGGGGAAAAAAATTAGGATCAAACCTTTCAATGTTGTATGGAGTAACCGTTTCTGGATATGTTAGGTTCAGTGCAATGCTCCAAGGTACACCCAGTTGATCAATGTTGATGGTTGGATCAGGCGTAATGACAGTCCGAGCAGAAAAGTCAACACGTTTTCCCATCAGATTACCTCTAATACGACCTTCCTTTGCTTTTAATCTGCTACATATTGATTTGATGGGTCTACCGGATCTTTGTGTGGCCTAGAAAGAAAATAACTCACAGAATAAAATACAACTCAGAAGAAATCACTTCTAGAAAAAACATAAAACTTAAGACATACTCTTGGTTGTCCAGGCAGTTCATTGTCAAAGTATGTGGCTATATGGAATTGCAACAACTGAGCAAACTCTGAGATGATGTGAGCAGGAGCTCCATTTCTCTCTTGCCTCTTCAGATTTTCATTATGCCTGATAATCATAGCAAGTTGATGTGTCAGGTCATCCTGCATCAAGAGACAAAGAAAGTTGATTACTCTCCAATATTCCAAGATTCTTGGTGCAAAAAGCATGCAAGTAAATCCAAAATTTTAGTATACAGAAAGCTGCTTGCCTCACTCCTTGAAGAAGTGTCCATCATCACAGAAGGTCTAACTGGAGGAGGAGGTATTGGAAGAGCTTGAAGAATCATCCAATCTGGGCGGGCATATTTTGGATTGAAGCCTAATATTTCGCAGTCATCATCACTTATTCTCTTCAGAACACTAAGAACCTGTAAACAGGAATACCAAACTCCAATTCAGATACCACCAGACGCGAAATGGTAAAATAACTTCTAGCCTAATGACATGGCAGGAGGTGGAATCCGATGTCAAATGGCAACTGGGCTGAAATACACTACCTTTTCAGCAGAAAGTTGCTGTTTTCGCTCGACAGGTTCCGGCAACTGCTCTTGATCATCACTTTTCTTCTTTTGAGCCTTGTATTCAGCCACCATTTTCATACCATCAATAGAAATTTTTGGTTGCTGAGCACCACAACCACCCCTTGACTTCTTCACTGGTTCGTCAGAATCTTGACCTTGAGTATCAATTTCATCCCCTCCTTCACACTTACTTTTGTTTTTGCAGGCATCCAAGATCTTTTTGAGTCTATTCTTAGGATTCCTTATTCTCATAGCCTGTTTAAACTTTGGATCATCCTGCAGTTACAGATGAGAAACACAGCTCATTAATTTGACACCAAACTCCTACTGTTCCAATAAGGGTGACAAGGTGAACAATAGTAACAGACTACAAGACGACAAGAACGCACAACGCAACTGCCGATTCTGAGCAATTTATAGCAGAAGTACTAGGACTCTATAGACTCATGCCACATCCATCATGAGGAACAAATGCTTAAATGTTCTCAAAAGGACAGATAGGCGTGCTGATAAGCATATTTGTCGTGTGGGAAACAGCACAAGGGATGTACATAGCAGTACTTTATCAAAGGAAGGACAGAAAAGCATGGACATCACAGAGCTCAAATTTTGTTTGCTTCACAAGTTGTAAGATCAGAGAGCATAACTTAAGATATATTCCGCACAAAAAGGAGATTACATGCTGGTTTAGCATTGTTCAATTCGAGATGCAAGAATGTTTGCTAAGAAAAAACTAACGATGAAAAAAGAATAGACTGCCAGGGAAGAAAAAGACGCAAAAGTTACTACTGCACACTAGGCAATAGACACCATGAAAGCATGAGAACGGAAACTAGATATAAAAACACTATCTATAGCTACTCGGTTGGTCCTGATAACATCCAAGAAAGACGTCCCCCACCCATCAGGATATGTCAGTTACTGATTAAATTTAAGAACATCAAGCGACCATGTCACCTCACTAGAACCCTAGGATTCTCTTACTTTTTTGAGCCAAAAATAATCAAACATGAGCGATTCAAAAGATAAAGGTAAATTAAATTAATGTTTAATCCTCTTGCTTAAAGATACCTCATCAGCTAATATTTTGGAGCAGTTGAAGCAAATGCAACGCATAATACTGAGCACAGTCTTGATAAAACCAATATGGAACATAGGCTTTGCAAGTTCGAGATGGCCAAAATGCCCAGGGCATTCTGCCATATTAGCCGTACAGGTCTCACATTTTATCTTCCGATCAATTGTCCCCAGTCTCGGATCACTAAGACCGCCTGGTTTCGGCTTTCCCCTCTCCGTCGTCTCACTATGCTCTATATGCACCACTGACATTTGCCGCTGCAATAAACGTTTTTTTCCCCCAATTAGAAATCACTATTGTTTGATTCAAAAAATTAAAACAAAAGCTTCAACATCCAAACCGCTAGAGCACAATCCTATAGAACAGGAAATTAAAAATGAAAAGAGTTTCAAGAAGAATTACGATTTCATCGGGACTGAGGATGCCGAACTGGACCACCCGGACTTTAGCGACCTCCGCCGGCGAGTACGGGAATCGTATATCCATGGTGGAGCAATTCTAGGTTTTCCCCCTAACAGCAGCAGTACGAAATCGTTCTTCCGAGAAAATTGAAAATTGGCGGTTTGGTTAAATTTTTGAATTAGTTCTGTGAGTTGAGTCAATTCAAGTTCAGTATTTCTGATCTATATCTCCCCGTAAGAAGGGGACTCCAAAGAAACTCTCACATGACAGGCTTCGATGGGTATTTATAGGAGAAATGAAGTCCTTCACCGACTCTGGTCACCGCTAAAATAGAAAATATATAATAAAAAGGGAAAAAAAAATCTGAATATTCTTCATTAATTCTTTTGGGCCATTAATTTTAAAAAAATAAATTAGCACGAATTGTTGGCTAAGGCCCTGTTTGACAAACCAATTAAGTACTTAAACTTATTAATTAAGTACTTAATTGATTAGTACTATTTGATAACACAATATCATAATAATTTAATTGATTAAGAACTTAATGTATTAAGGACTTGAATTTAAAGTGCGTTTGATAACTCAAAGTAAGATGTCTTAATAAATTAAGTGGGTCTGAAATACTAGTACAAATATGAGCCTAAAAATAAGTGATAGGTCTATCACTTATGTCTGAACCGAATTCTTGAGATGATTTATTTCTATTTATTTATTTTTATGTTTATACTTTTGATATTTTATCTTGAAATTTTTTATTAATCATGATGTCTAGTTTTAAATTAAAATTTAAGTAAATTATTTTTTATTTAATAAATATTTATTTTTATATAAAAATTAAAATCCATTAAATTCCATAATCAATATTTATTTACCATAAAATATGAATTTTTTTGACAATGATAAAATATGAAATTATTATTAATTGAAAAATAAATAACATAATAAAATAAATATTTTTATTATATTATTTAATAATAATATTATTATTTTTATTATCATAGTTTCATAAGTCGAAATACTTTAAATTTCAGTGTTCAGACTTCAGATTTCAGACATTTTATTCAGTGTTTAGATTTTGGTTTTTATCAAACACGACAAACTTAATCAGTTAAATACTTATGATTCAGTTTTCAGATTTCAGACTTCAGACCCAAATTAAATTTTATCAAACGGACCCTAAATTACTGTTATTGAGAGAAGCGGTAATATAATATAATATATTTTGATGAAACATAAAAATCTTAAAATGGCGTATTCGAAATGTTTGTGGTAAAAGGGGATGCATGTGAAACATATAACTCTCTTACTCATTCTCTAAAACCTGATAAAATTAATTTTTTTTTTTAAAAAAAATGATACTTTAAACATAAAAATACAAAACAAAGTCCTTGTTTCATGTTTACTCCCTCTTAAATATAAGAATAACAATTTTGTCAATTTGATTTTGTATATCAGCTGTGCTTTTGTGCTATCTTTGTCTTGATGATTTAGGGAGTGCTTACTTTATGTGGTTTGGAAAAGGGAATGAAATATTGGTGTTTGGTTAGTTGGTTTAAAATTGGAGTAAATGGATTGATATATAATTATTTATGACTGCTCTAAACTCCCAAGGAATATTGGTTTTTGATCTGATTCATGGGTTTGCAATATTTTTTTTTCCCCTTCAACTCTTGGTTTTCCTATTGTACTATATTAGTGGGTGGCTTGCACAATCGCATGTTGTTCTGGATGTGAAATTTTCTCAGCATAGTTAATGGGAAATAAAGATAGTCAGAAAACATCAGGGTGAGACAAACAAATATAAATAGTTTGGTTTGGGATATTTGCAATAATAACTTCATCATGTTTAATTTACTTTGCTTTTGAAAGAAATCTAAACGGAAGTCTTACCAATCCGAGGGAATTTTTTTTATTAATCGGTGGAAGTCTTTTTGTTTTTTTTTATTCAGGTTTCACTTATTAATTAGTTTTTTTTTAAACAGGGTTATTGGTTTGAGATATTTGAAAGAATAATTTCATCATTTGTGCTTTGGTTTACTTTTGAAAAAAAAAAAAAACAATCGCAAGTCTAAACAATCCAAGGGATATTCGTTGGTGTTTTTTTTTTTTTTTCCGAAATCAATTGTCTTTTATAATGGTATATATTAGTAGGTAAAACATGAAAATGTAATTTGCTATGTTCATGGCAGAACTTTTGTATGGCTGTCTAGGTTAAAATTAATGTCTATGGTCTAGATGAAACTTTAATAATGATGACTTGATACCTTGGTTTCGTGGGCAGAACGCTTCTGTAGTTGCCTTAATGGTAGTAAATTAATGTTGGGGTCTAGGTAAACCTTTAAATTAGGTCCCGTTTGATAAAACTTAATTTGGGTCTGAAGTCTGAAATCTGAAGATTGAATCATGAACTGATTAAGTTTCTCGTGTTTGATAAAAACTAAAATCTGAACACTGAATAAAATGTCTGAAATCTGAAGTCTGAACACTGAAATTTAAAGTATCTCGACTTATGATTTTATCTAAATATTAATTAGTTTTTTTTAACAGGGTTATTGGTTACATTATAATATCAAACGTAAATGGTAGTACAAATGTGATATTATTATAAAATGCTTGTACTGTCCTAAATATAATATAATATTATTATAAAACGTTTTATAATATTATTATAAAACGTAAATGCTTGTACTGTCCTAAATATAATATTATTATAAAATAATGTAATAAAAAGATTTAAATTTTATTATGTTATTATTTTTCCAGTTAATAATAATGTCCTATTTCATCATTGTCAAAAAATATCATATTTTAATATTTTACGGTAAATATATATTGATCATGGAATTCAATGGATTTTAATTTTTATATAAAAATAATTATTTATCAAATAAAAAATAATTTACATAAATTTTTATTTAGAACTAGACATCATGATTAATAAAAATATTTCAAGATAAAATATCAAAAGTATACACATAAAAATAAATAAATAGAAAAAAATCGTCTCAAGAATTCAGTTCAGACATAAGTGATAGGCCTATCACTTATTTTTAGGCTCACATTTGTACTAGCATTTCAGACCCACTTAATTTATTAAGACATCATATTTGAGTTATCAAACGCACTTAAAATTTAAGTCATTAATAAATTAAATTCTTAATCAATTAAGTTATTATGATATTGTGTTATCAAACACTGCTAATCAATTAAGTACTTAATTAATAAATTTAAGTGCTTAATTGGTTTATCAAACAAGGCCTTAGTGTTTTAACAATCCAGCATTTGATTGTCATTATCGATAGAAAAATTGGCGTTTATACCTAAAGCTTTGGGCTCATCGTTAATTCTACCTTATTGATTTTCAGTTAACCAATTTTGTCATTACTGTTTAAATTTTTTGTCAATTCCGCCCAATTGGTCTAATTTTCGTTAAACCTAATGGATTTCCATTAGTTTTTTTTTTTTATAAAAAACACCTTGATAGTTTTAGAAAATTATAAAAATAACTCTAAAAAATTATAACACTAACAAAATAGTCCCTTTTTAATCATTTTTTTCTATTTCATTTTATTTCTCTTTATTACTTTTTATAACCATCCAAATATACTATATGATCTTTAAGAAAATAATTATTTATTTTCAAAATCTATTTTTTATGTGCAACACATGTGATTTGGGTTGAGGGATAATTTTATTATTTTAAATTTTTAAAATTTTAATTTTTTTTATTCGTCTTTTTTTGAGATTATTTTTCTTATATTTCCTGATTTGTAAATATCGATACCAGAATAATTATTAAATTTTAATAATTAGTTTACCGTTTTATTTCATAGTTTATAAAAACTTTAACATAAAGAAAATGAGGAAGAAAAATTTAAGTTGAAATAAATATGAAAATTAATAGTTTATCATTCTAAACTAAAAGTAAAAAAACCTTTAAAAAAACTGCAAAGACAAGTATTTTCTCCTTAACTTCCTCTATTTCATAGGTAAGTTAAGAAACATAATTGCATATGTAGTTTAGCAACCGCCAATCGGCAAAAAATAAAATAAAATAAAATTAAAAAAGAATAATTAACCAAATTTACAGAAATGCATCGTTGTGGACTAAATAAATTAGTATATCTTCATGTTTCAAATGATTGTCTAATTTTTATATTATTTTTATTACGACGAAAAAAATAACTATTTTAGGCTAGATCAAGTAAAATTTATGTCTTGTAACTCACCCATGAAATAGAGGAAGTCAAGGAGGAAAGACTTGTCTTTGCAAATTTTTTTAAAAGATTTTTTTGATTTTTGTTTAGAATGGTAAACTATTAATTTTCATGTTTATTTCAACTTGATTTTTTCTTCCTCATTTTCTTTATGTTAATGTTTTTATAATCTATGAAATAAAAAGATAAAATTAATTATTTAAATTTAATAATTATACTGTTATCAATATATATAAGTCAGGAAATATAAGAAAAATAACCTCAAGAAAATAACGAATAAAAAAAACTAAAATTAAAAATTTTTAAAATTTGAAATGACAAAATTACCCCTCAACTTAAATCATGTGTTGCACATGAAAAATAGATTTTGAAAATAAATAATTATTTTTTAAAAGATTATATTGTATATTTTTTTATGGTTATGATAAGTAATAAAGAGAAATAAAAGGAAATAGAAAAAAATGAATAAAATGGGCTATTTTGTTATTTTTATATTTTTTAGGATTATTTTATAATTTTCTGAGACTATCGGGGTGTTTTTAGGTAAAAACTAACGGAAATCCGTTAAGTTTATTGAAAATTGGGCCAATTGGGTAGAATTGACAAAAAATTCAAACAATAAGGACAAAATTAGCTAACTGAAAATCAATAGGTTAAAATTGATGATGAGCCTAAAACTTTAGGTATGAACGCCAATTTTTCCCATTATCGTTAGTACCAATGGAGAGTACACCAGAAGGAAGAACCCATTATCTGCATTCATAGATTAAGATGGTAAATGCAAAGAAAATAAGAGAATCATCTTCAATAAGTCACTTTGAAAATGTCTGGTTCAGGGAATCACCTTCTTTACTAAGAATGTTTGTTTAATCAATTCCTATAGAGGAACTAACATAAAGGAAATATGAACAAAAACAATTAAAGAACCTAGGACATTTGAAAGAGAAGCAACTAATATCTACTCTTTAGATTAAGACATTTTAAAAATCATTTGGATTCCGTTCATCCGTTGGTTCAATTTATTCCATCACAGAGAATTCATCTTCATTTGATCTTTTGGAGTGGTTCATTGCTTTGAAACGCTAAATTTTCCCGAAACTTGCAAAAGAGCCTATCAAGAAAATGGATTTGACCAAATCCATATGAGTTTTGAGAAAGCAAAGGAACTACAGAGGGAAGGTAAATCCGCCAAAATTTATGAATTTTCTAATTAGCCCTTAACTTAGATATTTCCTTCATTTTTCTAGACTCTTATTTTGAAACGTAACCAGTTGACAATCAACACGACTCTTGTATTGGGTCGGGACGGGATATAAGCTCTCATATAAACACTCTTTTACTGCCGCAAGTCACTTTGTTTCTTCTAATTTGACAACCTCTTCATCCCAAATTTATCATGGAAATTTTTAAAGGTATTTACGTTAACAAGGACCATGACAGTACACTTCAAGTACATATTTTTATTACGGAAAAATTGTCCGATCTACTCTAAGCTTTACCCTCCTTGTCAATTTTACCCTATCTTTTTCAATTAGCTTATTTTACCCGTAGCTATCACAACTTTCGTCAATTCGTCCTTTTTGCCCAATTTCTGTCCAAATTAACAGTTTTCACGTTTTTCCGTCAAATGGGCCGTTATTTTATTATAAAAAATTAAACTGAGCCCTTAAAGAATCAGATTTATTTCTTAATCACTTTTGACTTACACCTAATTATGTTGGGTCAAAGTAGAGGAAAATTTCCCCCCAAAAAAATTTGTGGGCCCCACATGGCCCAAAAAAATTCTCACTTTATAAAAGGTCTAACCCCTTATTTCAGTCTGATTCCACACTAATTTCAACTGGAAATTTTTTTTTCTTCTTCTCCACTTTTTTCTCTCTATCGTGAATCAACAGAGCATGGCACAATTGTGCAATTGTGGAAGCCCTGCAGCACTTCGCACTTGTTGGAGAGGCAACAACTTGGGCAGAAGGTTTTTGGCATGTCCTCATTGGCCAGATCCTGGGGTGTGCAATTTTTTTGTGTGGCTAGATCCCCAGTTGGAGGTCAGAGGACAGGTGATCATCCAAGGTCTGCTTAGGAGGATAAATAACAGTAGGGACAGGGAGAACATCTTAGAAGCCGAAAATCTAAGATTGCAAAGGCGTGAGCGGCGAATTTAGTTTTATGTTGCTGCTAATGCCATTGTGGTGGTGTGTATGTGTTTGATGAGGAACTAGGTTCTTCATAGCAATTATCAAGTCCAGTACTTTATTCAAAAAAAACAAATCAAGAGCAGTACTGTCCTGTATCTTCAGTAGGTTATCTAGGTAGTAATATTTTTCTTTATGTTGGGTGATGATAAGAAGTAAGCACTTGGTTTTCCCTTGTACTCTCTTGTCGTTTTTGAATTCTGGAATGGAAAGCGTTTCCATATACTTTTGAATGCATTTGAATTTGATTGTGTTGGGTTGGGAATATGTTAAAAGGCCACTTCATGGACAACATTGGCCATATATTGGTCAAACATTTAGGACAAAATTGGCCAAAAATATCAAACTGTTGGGTAAAATTAGCAAAATTTGTGAAACATGTTAGATAACATTAGCCAAATAATTGGTTAAACCAAGCATCACTTCACATCTTCTAATCTTCACTGTTGGTGTAAAATATAAAGAAACCTTAAATAAAGAAGCATTTGAATGCAAGGTGAAAATAGTTTCATATATTAATAATCTTGGCTATCAAGCACATATGAATACCTTACACAGTTCAAGGCATGTTGTGCAACAAAAAAAAAAAAAACAAGTGATTTCCAAAGCAAAAGGTGCCAAGGTCTAAACAAAAGTACTACTTTCAACCTGCAACCTTGCAGTAGTAAATATTCTAGTAAAAGGAAGACAACCAAATTATTGAATTACATCACTTGACATGTGACTTCTTCTTCCCATCCTTCACTTGCAGGACCTTCACTACAACCATTTCCACCACCCTAGGTTGCTTCACTTTCGTCAACATTCTCTTCATAATCTTGATCATCATATTCTGAATCGTATTTAGAATCCTTATCACTCCAATCTTTGTTATCTTCATCACTCTCATCATCATCACCATCATTATCTGACTCTTCATTCTCACATACATCAGCACTGTTTAACCCCACAGTGTTACTTATATGACCAGCATTGTTCAAGTCATTACCTTCATTGCCCTCGGTACCATGTTCATCTGCAACCTCAACTTCTAAAGTGTACAACTCCATCCATCTATCACCAGCAAGTGCCTCTCCACACGCTTCCATGCGTTCCCAATCATTCGATACACTATTCACCATATTATCTTCATTTATATGGAAGAACTTGACTTTATTCACCAATCCACTTGTTTTTGCCATCATAACCAGGTCTTCAAAGTCTAGCTTTTCCAAATCAACATTATCAAAAAAACTATATTCTCCTCCACAATAAACAGGGGATGGTGTATATATCATTTCACCACCATAATGCATCTGAATGCTTCCCAAAGGCGTAACATGATCTGTGGTAAGGTAAAGGGACAACAATGAGGACTCTAAACCCTAAAATAATTGAACTGAAAACTGCATAAGAAAACCGCAATCGAGGGACCGAAATTTAACTAGAAAATACATGCATACAATCGGAATTTGGGACCACGAAAATCAAAATCGAGGTTAAACCCTAAGAAAATTGATTAACAAATAATTACAACCAATTATTTTACAAATTCATCCATCAGTAATGGAACCCACATGTATCATAATAAAGGGACATTCTTTCCCGAATCCCATTTTCGCAGCAGGAACGAAAGAAACAAAATCCCCTTTTCCGAATCCCCTTTATCCAAATTGACACTTAAAGTCACAATTTTTTTAAAAAATATACTCACCATACTGAGGTGGAGGCTCATTGTTCTTCTCTTTTGGCCGTGGATCCAGCATCTCGACCGCCGATATTGCTACAATGCCTCTCCTCTCGCCGACAATTTCATTTTATCTACTATTTTCCACGTTTTTTGCTCTGAAAGTCACGAATCTGAGTTTTCAGATTTTTTGCAAATGGAATGTTTTTCACTTTTTTTTTTTTTTCAGAATGGAGGACTTTGTTTCGTAACGTCCAGTCTTCCCTTTTCAAGAAAAGAAAAAAAAGTCTAAAATTCCAAAAATTGACTTTTGGGAATTTTTTGGGCCATGTGGGGCCCACAAATTTTTGGGGGGGGGGGGGAATCCAACATAATTAGGTGTAAGTCAAAAGTGATTAAGGAATAAATCTGATTCTTTAAGGGCCCAGTTTAATTTTTTATAATAAAATAATGGCCCATTTGACGAAAAAAACGTGAAAACCGTTAATTTGGACGGAAATTGGGCAAAAAGGATGAATTGACGAAAGTTGTGATAGCTACGGGTAAAATAAGCTAATTGAAAAAGATTAAGGTAAAATTGACAACGAGGATAAAATTTAGGCTAGATCGGACAATTTTTCCCTTTTATTACCACCTCTCCCATAGCTTTAATCAACTATATATATAAATAGCCACTTTGTTCTTTTTGGTGTTAGTTTTGGTCGTGCATGCCATGTCAGCAGTACTAATTAAATTGGAATTCATTTGATATCTTAATTTTCAATGAATTAAAATCTATTAGTGAATGAAATAGGTGGCTTAATTTGCAATTAATTTCAATTTTATTACATTTAGTTAATTCCCTAAATAGTAACGTAAAAATAGAAGATCAATTAGCCTCCTCTATTAATTATATTGCCCATTTGTCTTCTTCCAAGTTGTTTAATGGGTTCTAATATGCAGTAAATTCATCTAAAATATAAACAAACCTTTGCATTATGACATTCACCTCTTTGTTCTCGTCTACTCTGTTTTGTTCTTCTTTTTAAGATTGGTGTAGCACAAGATTCTTCTCAATTGATCGGAATAAGAGCATATGAATATAAAGTTCTTTTAATCCTTTGATTTTGAAAGTGTATATGCTTGTATTGATCATTTTCTTCCTTTTTTGCATATATAAGTTCTCGAGAACAATAGTATTTGGACAGAGATGGTGTTGTTGCATCTAAAGAAAGAGCAATTTTTTTTATAGTAAAACCAGAAGGTACACCAAAAACTACGTTTACAAATTCAATTATTTTACGATTTGTTTTGTTCTTCCTTCTTCTTCTTCTACTACTTTTTCTTCCTATTCTCCTTTTTTAAAATGGTGATTGATGTATATATAAAATTGAATTGTATTGGGAGTTTTACAGAGCATGAGAAGTATTTGAAGATTTTTGAAGAGAGTTAAAGAACAGTAACATTTAGAGTTAAGGAAATGGACTCATGTGACTTTACATGTGATTTTGCATTCTCTTGAATTCATTTAGATTTTTAAAAATAACGTGGAACTATTTGTAAAATTCTAGATTATAATATTTTTTTTCTCTAATTTGTTCTAAGGCTCTAAACCATTTTTACATACCATTTACCTATGTCACTTATCATGCTGGAATAAGTATTTACGACATGATTTGTTCCTCTTCTCTATTTTCTGAATTCTAGAACTAACTTGCATCATCATTACATTTCCGGTTTCTCATTGGTGTTGTTTCAAAGGTCATTGATGCATTGTTTTGGAAGATTACTCAAGGAATTTTATAATAATATAATGTAAAGTTTTTTAGCCTCCTCAATCAATCAATATATAGGATTTATATACGGAGCAATCAAATGTCTTTCTTCTTCTCAATTCTTTTTTGTTTTCTTTTCTTTTTTGTGAAATTGGCTATACACATTAATAGAACTATACAATAATTTCGATTTATTTTACTTTTCATTTCACATTTTTACAATTATTATTACTTTATAGTATTTATATTATGGTCGAGGGCACGCGTGAAGCGCGTATGATTTAACTAGTTAGATTTAATCATGATTTCTTTGCTACAAACAAAAGTTAGGCTTGCAAATGAACCTAAACAAAGCCGTTCTGGACAACTGGTCAACAGATAACAAATTAATTGGTAGAATAGTTTACTGGTTATAATATTCTCCGAACTCAGTCGACCAAAAAATCACGCCTTTTCCAATTAGCGCAGTAGCGCACCAACAAAAGCTTAAAGGCGTGGAATTTTAGGTCACGCTTTAAAAAGCATATTTAAAATTAATTAAAAATTATAAATTCGCGCCTCTACAGTGTGAAAAAACAACAATAAAAAAACCCCTAAATAAAGGATTGAACCTTTTTCCTCATTTCCCAAAATGCTCATCATTTTCTTCCTCTGAAAGCAATTCTGCGATCACCAGCCATGGAAGAAACTCTGCAACCGATCAATTCTTCTTCGAACCCTAATCCCAAGAAAGAAATTTCTGACTCATCCGTTGAAAAATCCATAGCAACCCTCCCAAATGAAGTGATAATCGAGATTCTAACTTGGCTCCCTGCCAAAACCCTTGCTCGATTCCTCTGCGTCTCCAAATCTTGGCGAGCTCTGATAACAACCCCAAAATTCATCAAAGCCCACCTTAGGAATTCTTCCGGAAGGGATGATTATGCTCACCATCGGGTTCTGTTTCGGTGTATGACCTCATCTGGTGGTGAAGCCAAGGGTTACAACCCCAACACTAGGTATTTCTCTCTTGCCCCTGTCTTCTTTGGTGATGGAAAAACCACTATTCGGTCCACCCTGGTGGAGGATCCTGTCATGAATAGTCGCGGAAGTGAGATTATAGGTTCTGCTAATGGTCTGTTATGCGTTGGCATCAAAAGGAAATTATTTTTCTGGAACCCCACTATTAGAAAGTTCAAGAAGCTGCCTGAATTTTATCCCCATTCCAAACCAAGTAAGAAGCGCCATGTTGTGTTTGAGTATGACGAGGTTGATGGTGATTATCGAGTGTATTTTTTTGCGTCTTATTATGGTTCTGAGAATGTTTTGATTGATGTCTACAGTAGAAACACAAACACTTGGAGGAGAATCCAGAGGTTTTGTATTGCTAACTGGCCTGCTGTTGGGTTTTTGGTTGCCCGTGGTATCCTGTATTGGGGCGATCCTGTTACCTATGAGGGAGTGACTGGTTTAGGTATGGTTTGGGCTGATTTGAAGAGTGAGACCATTGGAATTGTGGCACTTCCAGATTATGCTAAGGATGTTTCTCGTTTGGACTTTGGAATTCTCGAAGGTTGTCTGGCTTTCTGTTGTTATCACCCCACCAGTCATGTTGATTTATGGATTATGAAGGAAGATGGGGTGAAGAAATCTTGGTCCAAAGTGCTTTTGGTTTCTAAGTTTAAGGATTCCGGCAGTAAGAAGTCTTGCCTGCCAATTTTCATGTCCAAGGATGGGAAAATTCTCTTTAGATACTGGAAATCCTTGGCTCTTTCCGATCCAAAGGCTAAATTGGTGAGCTACCCTCATGTTAGTTTCATGGGAGTACCTTGGCAAGTTGAATTGCTTGTTGAGAGTTTGGTTTTAATTAATGAGAATGATGCAAAAGGGCAAATTTCTGACTCTTCTTTTCAAAAATCTCTGGAAACACTCCCAAGTGAACTCATTGTCGAGATTCTAACTTGGCTCCCAGCTAAAACCCTTGTTCAATTCCGCTGCGTCTCCAAATCCTGGCGAGATGTGATTTCATCTCCAAAATTCATCAAATCCCAGCTCAAGAAATCGTCGAAAAGAGATGATTATGCACGCCATACGGTTCTCTATCGATGTGCCAAGACATTCGGTGACACCAGGCTGTGCAGCTACGACACTTGGTGTTTTCCTCTTGCCTCTGTCTTCTTTGGTGATGTCGACACTACTATTGAGTCCTCCCTTGTGGAGGATCCTTTTATCAATACCCGCAAGGCTGAGATTGTGGCTGCTGCTAACGGAATTGTTTGTCTTATGGTGAAGAAGGATTTTTATTTCTGGAATCCTACTATTAGAAAATTTAAGAAATTGCCTCGATTTCATGATTTACCGAAGGAAGCGGGGCAGATTCAAGCTTTGTTTGGGTACTATGAGGATGAAGATGATCATCAACTTTGTCTTCTGGCTTTTAGGGAGAAATGGATAGCTGTCTACAGTGGAAACACCAACACATGGAGGCAGATTCGTGGCTTTATTGGTCGCTTGGGTGAAGGGTATTTTCTTGTGCGTGGAAAAGTTTATTGGGGGAAAGGTACTAGTGGAAAGGCGAAGATTCGTTGGTTTGACTTGAAGACTGAAACTTACGGAGTACTGCAACAACCTAATTATGGTAAGGGCACTTTTGATATGGTTTTTGGAGTTTTCCTGGATGGTCTTTCTGTGTTTTGTTACCATCGCACAAGTCATATCGATATGTGGATAATGAAGGAAAATATGGGCAAGCAATCTTGGACCAAAGTGCTTTTAGTTCCTAAGCTGAAGGATCCCAACCGTGAGGTGTCTTGCCAACCAGTTTTCATGTCCAAGGATGGGAGAATTCTCTTTGACTTCTGGAAATTCATGGCCCTTTCTGACCCCAAGACTAAATCGGTTTCCTACCCTCGTATTAATCCCATGGGAGAGCCTTGGCTAACTGAGGTGGTTGTTGAGAGTTTGTTTTTGGTTAATGATCACGATGCAAAAGGGCCAATGAAGGATCCCGATGATGATGGTGTCGTCATGGTTCAGCGCCGTCTGGAGTAGGTATAGGAACTGGCCAGATCTGCTGCGATTCCTCTTATTCTGGTACCTAAATTTGTTCTCGTTCAATGTTGTTAAAAATGTGGTACTACTTATCTGCTCATTTTGTTAATGGCGTGCCTTTTGTTGTTATAGTATACTAGTTCATACTTTTTGCATTTAAAGTAAGTGGTCACTATGATACTGTTATATATCTTTCTTTTTGCCTGGTGGGAGAGTAATAGTGAATGTGGAATTCAGGTTTTTGATGCTTCCATTGTTTTCATGTTGTCCTGAATCTGTAAGGCATGCATTGTGATAAATCTGCCACAGTTCCATAATTTTCTTAAGTGGTATACTTCCAAACAGTTCTTAACATCTCATGTTCAGTCTTGGCATTTCATCTGCTCTCTGCTTTTGATGTTTGCCTTTTCTCCTTTTGATGATCACTGTACTTTATAATCAATATTAGCTTTTTGGCACCATGGCAATTGGCTATCGCGAATTAGCCCTACTCTTTGGGGTGCTGAAAAGTTTCTGGCTTCTTTACGGATTCTAGCTTTCCGTGTAATTATGTAAGGTCCTAACTGCACAATTTGAATCTTTAATATGTTGAGATGGTCTCTAACATGAATACTTGAGCTTGCACTGAAAGTAATTATTAGATCTTGAGAATTGCATGCTACAGTTTCATTATTGAATGTGTCTTGCATTTGCTTACTCCAACCCATTATTACTTTTCTGCTGCTCAGAGTTTGCGGAAATACGTTATTTGTCTATTTCTTAAATTGAACTCTACTTCCACTTTAGTTATGCTACCTTTAAATATGATCATTTGCTCTGCAGTAAGCTAAATAATTACTTGTAGTTTCCTGTTTCCTTTCCATTTATGTGGTTACTATTTTTGTGCTTTCGACGAGCTTAGTTAAAATTGGAAAACAACTCACTCTCCCAGTTGTGTCACTCTCTTATCACTACTCAATGCTTTCTTCATTTCACTTTAGTCCGCCACTAATTGTAGTTCCTGTGGGATGCAATAGTTGTTTGTCGCATGGTTTATGCAATGGCCATAATTTGGTTGCTGTCTAGCAGTATGCCAACTTTTATCTCTCTTGTAGCAATTCAAAGAAGCTATACATTGGACTAGAAACAACCTAGAACATGAGATTTTATAAGTTTGGAGAGGCTGCATTTATGATCACCATTAGGTTTCTCCTTCTATTTGCATTATGAGCACCGTTATGTATTGATTTGATTTGATATGAAATAAAAGAGTATATGACAATCAGCAGTGTTCTGATGATTCCTTTTTCTCCCCTTTTTTCTCGGTGCAGATTGTTTTAGGCTGTAGGACAGGCAGTTGAATGAAAGATCAGCACAAGTGACGGAAAACCCTGTTTTGACGAAAGACTATAGAACAACTACTTTTTGGGTGATGGTTATTACATTATTAGTAGTTAAAAATGTGTATTATGCTATGTTGGTGGGCAAGAACTTTTTTGCATGGTTGCCTTGACTATAGTGAAGCTAATGTCCTGGTCTAGATGAACCTTTAACGCAGTCTTTGATGAGCAGAACTTGATGGTTTGCCTAAACGATGTACTAATTGACAATTCGGTATCTAATCATTATTAGGGATTTAAGTATGATCGTGTTTGATGTGTTTTAAGTTTTCTTTTTTTGGTTGCCAATCCTGACATTGAAGAAGCTAATATAGTAGTCGTTGACAACTGGTTATCTAATTGACATTGAACCGAAGTTGCATCAATCCTGATATTCAAAAGAGCCCCCAATAGAATTATGAAGAACTTTCTTGGGTTTCATGTGTAATATTTTCAGATATTCTTATTTTTTCGGACAGAGGAACACTAGTCTAAACTGTATAATCTCCTTGTTAAATTAAGACAGCCTTTTTATCTACAAATGTTTAATTCAGGGCAACATGATTACTTATAGGGTGAAACAGATTGTTTCCTGATATCCTCGATTCACCTTAGTTTAAGTTTTCCAGGTTTCCCCCTTGAGAATTATTGTTTGGACATGGGAGCCTGAAATATACACTCGTATTGATCATGAACATGATGATAATAGGAGGATCCAGCTACAGGAGAACCAGGAACGGCACAAAACATAAATGAAACTACTTCCAGGCTTATACAGGAGAAGAATCAAGCCCAAAATGTGATTGGAACATCAAGGGACGTTGTTTTGCGTTTGGGAAAAAAAAAAATAGTTCATCAACAAAATGATTATTCTTCTAGGATGTAGTGAGTATAATTTTCATTTTAATATTCCAATGCAGGAAGACCTTTTTTTGTTGTGAATAGTGCATGACAAAATATCAATAAAATTGTGAATGTCTTTAAACGATGGTATATTAACTAGATTTTTGTTCAATTAGTTTGATGTATTCTTATTTACATAAACTAGATGTTAAACCTGCACGATGTGCGGGTTTATACGTATACATCTATTAAAATATATTTTTAAATTTTAAATGTGATTAATACAAATAAAGTAACTGGTTTGTAATAGTAAATATATGATTAAAATTAAATTAGATCGTGATAAATAAAATTGTTATATATACTTTGAAATGACAATATTTTATAAATTGTATGCTAAAAATGTAATTAAATAATGGAATATGTATAAGGATTATATACAAATAAAAGTAAAAAAGACCACCAAAATAATAAATCAGATGTTACATGTCATATAAATCAAAGCAATTTATGTCTACACGGTTAAAAACGCATGTTAATCAAGATTGCAAACAATTGGAGAAAGAGACACCTTACATGTTAAATAAAACATGATCGAAGTGAGGTCGTCGCCACAAAGATGTTTTGTAAAGTATATAAGATGCTTCGCTTCAGTGTTTCACCGGTTGTCATTGTACATGTTAGAGTTAGGCCGAAGTGGATATTTATAGTGAATGTCTGAATGAGATATCATAACCAGTAATTAAAGTAAAATTCATAACTATAGAATAAAGAAGGTAACGTCACGTTGATTAAGGGACAAGATTGGTGGGGAAATGACTTCCATTGCATTAATGTTGATTAGTCTTTTTCAATTAAATTTGATTAGTTTCTAATCACTAAAGAATTCCCACTTTCCCGCACATTGAACTTAGGTTTTAAATTAATCAAGTAGTGATTTTAGGGATTATTTTGTAGAGGGATTTTTTTTTTAATTTGAATTGGCTTGGGTAAAAAATCCCGGTGAATTAATGTTGAAAATAATAAATGCCTTATCCATTTGAACTTACAATTTAAATCATCCAATTACTACTAATTGAGGATTATTTTTGGGAGGGATTATTTTTAGGAGGGAATAATTCTGGTGCATTAATGTTCATTAATCTCGTCCATTAAATTTAATTAATTTTTATTTTCTTATTTTAAATTATAATTTTAAATGCCATTTGATAAAACTTTATTTACATAAAATTTGAAGGACTATTAGTATAATTGTTGTAAATATTTTTTGACTAAACCATTAGAAAATGACACATAGATCCTATGTGGCACTTTTAGAACTGTTTTTTGTTTTCTCTCTTTAGTTTCTCTCTTAGTATAATCTTACTATATATTAAGAGAATTTTGCTCACAAGACACATGTCGCACTATTAGATCATCAATAGTTTCAAAAAACACGTGTCCAGTTTTCATTCGTAAAAAAACTAAAGTAGTCCATGCGTCAATATTTTATTGGGTTATTACTTTCTATTAATGTTTTACTACACTTCATAATTGTAATTTCCTAATAGTAAAACATTTATGATATTTTAACATAATATCATCTGTTTTACCTTTTTACCGATTATTTGAAATTTAACTCATCCAAATAACCGGCGAAATAACTCCGGCGATTAAAATCTCCGGTGAATCAAAATACTCACTGGAAATTATTCTGCGGTGTGTTGAATGCCCCATCTCTGGCATACTCTGCGGTCATTTTCCCTCTTCATATTTATAACTTTTACATGGTGCTTTTTTGATTGACAGAACTCAAAAGTTGCCACGTATGCACTCTCTGATACTCATGATTGATGAATAATGAGTCTACCTCCTGATGAAGATAGCTTTGCCAATATCCGACTCTCTGTTACACTTCTATGCTCTGATAGATTCATTGGACGACGAGGAAGCATTTTTTTTTTAGCATAATTTATTTTCTTGGAAAAGGTGGGCAGGTCGTTGGGGAAGAAGAAAATATATGATAGGGTTTAGTTTGTGTTATTTAGCTAATTAAGCTGTAAAATCATAAATAAAAATTTATGTTGTATAATAAGTAATTTTAACCTTTTACATATCCCATATACATAAACAGCGTGTATTCCAGCGTGAATTTTTTTTTTCAAAGTTACAACCTGGTGAATTCAAACTTTATAAATTTATATAATTTTTTTTTTAACAAAATATCAATCTTCTCTTAATAAAATCCCTAAAAATTTGGGATAATGATTTCTCCCAATTTTAGTTCCAACAACACGTCTGCAATATAATCCCCAAATTTCCTGGGATGAATGGGCTCCTCAACGTAAATTCTTCACCATGCTCCGCAACAACTTCTTCTTTGATACTGCTCTACCAGCAGGGGTAGCGGCGGCAGCATCGGTAGAACCAATGCTAGTTTTTTTGAGTTTTCAGGTGCTTCAATTTTTAATAATTTATTTCCTTTCAATGATTTAGTAAATTGCAGTTCTTGCTAGAATAAAGGAGAAGTTTGATGAATCATTGAATAGAGACGATGTTAAAGCTACAATTGTTTTTGGTAAGCATGTGTCCATTTATTTTCTTTTGGTTATTTAAACTTTATTTCCAAGAATTTAGACATTTACTATTTGTTTCTGTTGGTGATTGACATTGGAGCCGTGGAGGAGGCTTTTTTCTCAGACACAATCTACCATCATCTTTTGAAGTTGAATTGGTTGCCACAATCAGCAACGTAGATCTGAAATGAGATTGAATCTTTTTAATCGGAATTATTTGGGTTCAGTTTTTTTTCCTTATCTAATTTACTTTTGAGGGTTGTGATCCTAAATTCCTAAACAGTAGCCCTTTCAAGCATGGTGAACATAAAGAAATGCAGGGGATTTGTTGATTGCTATTTGGAATGATTTTGGGGGCTTTCATATGCGTATTGTAGGCTGTATACCATTGGAACTGAAATTTGTGTTAGGAGATGAGATTTTTGGCCGAAGGAAAAAATAGATGGTGGCCAGAATGAGAAAAAATGGTGATGGTGGCAATTTGCGGCTGTCAAATTTTGTTCAGTAAGTGGTTTGGGAAAATAACGAGGGAAGATGGTAGTGGATGATCAGAGTTTTTTGCTTTTTTTTTTTTCACATTTTCTTTGCAAAGCAAATATTTGACATTATTGATAGTTTTGCAAAGCAAATATTTGACATTTTCTTTAGTGTTTTGGCCGAAGATTCACGGGAATGGCGTCGAGAGGAATACTTTCAAGGGCGACTAGAATCAAATCGAAGCTCCAATCGGCGCTTGACGCCGCCGTTGTTGAAGTCGAAGATGTATCTTACCAGCACGCCGGCCACGCCGCCGTCTTAAACATTCAATAAGAAATGTCTTATTGAATGTGAAAAAAAAAATTAAAATACATACTAATAAAATATTAATTTATCGATAAGTATTATCTTTGAACAAATAGTTCTTGCTTATTATTATGTCTCTTTTTTCTTTTGGGTTCCGCCAAAATACTAAAATAGCAGTCAAAATTATTCCAGGTATTTAACCTACCAAAGACAAAGAACCTTTTAAGCAGGACGATGCAGGTTGAAAAATTGTTAAAGATGAAAATGTAGATCTAATGAGACCTTCTACTTTTATTATTTTTTAGTTTGATGGATTGTCAGAAATACTTAAATAGAGAATTTTTATTTTTAGATCCAATTTCAATAATATTATTTGAATTTTTCTTCTTTTCATTGCGTGTTTTTATGTCTTATAAATTTTAATATTTTTATTCCTTGAGAACAACTTTATAGAGGCTCAAACCTCACAGGTTCGGATGTACAAGGGCAATTTGTATAACCCGTTTTTGTGTTGGATTAAGCAGCGCTGTTACTTCCGAAGAAATATTTTCTTTCATCTCCTCTGGCATGTTATATTTGACTAAAATTTCAAATTAGTATTGGAATTGAGTGATTTTACTGTTTCCAATGAAAACTATTTATGAATTGACTGATTGTGGACATAAATAGAGTTTTTATACAGTTCAATTTGATTGGCAGTTATTATAAGTAAATTAAATACCAACATAAATTTGAACTCTCATTTGACAAACCTTACGAAAATGAGTCAATTATTATTATCTTTCCTTTTTTTGGTTATTAAATTTTAAATTCGAACAGATTAAGATATTTTAAAGTGAAAAATCTTTTATTTTCAAATATAAATATATGGAGATTCCTTCATTCATTTTGTTATGCCTCCTACTAATTTAGATTAGTAGTAATAAAATGACCTAAATATTTAACATAATTTTATTTGGCAACCACATTTCATAGTATTTCATATATTATAATATTGTATAAATAAATATAAAACTTAAAGTTAATATATCTCCATATCTATATTAAAAAAATTATTTTCAGAGACACATGTAATTGAATTAGAATATTAATAGCTTCCAATGACATATGTTAGTATTCTATTGGTGGATCATTTTACCGTAAATACAAAAAAGTACAAGGATTAATATTTTATATTTTACTATTTATTTTTATTACCTATTAACAATTTCCCTAACCTAATCTTCAAATATATATATATATATAAGGTTTTTTTTTTTCAGAGACAAGTGTCATTCAATTAGGATATTAATAGCTTTCAGTGGCACATATCAATGTTCTATTGGTGATACATTTTACTGTAAATATAAAAAAGTAAAAAGATTAATATATTATGTTTTCACTATTTATCTTTTATCCCTTTTCAGTAAAGGAGAAAGGGATTAACGCGGGCCGGGCTTAGAACACCTTAAACTCATCTAGAGCTCCAATCTCTTTTCAACTCATTAACAATTTTCTCAATCTAATAACTAAAAATGATATCAATGATGGCCATAACTTTTGATCTTCCGACCGAACTCTATCGCCAACACTAGCCGTTATTAGATAAAACGACGATCATTTGTTATTGACAACACGTCCATCAACAAAAATTATTGCAGGATTTTAACTAATTGAAAGACTTAATACCTTTTATACAGAAATATGCAAAATGACATTGTATTAAAAGTGAAAATAAAGATTGATTAAGAGCTGGAATTTTTTCCTTCTTTTTCTTTTTTGGTTTGGCGGGGGTGTCAAAAATTCTAAAATAGCAGACAAAACAATTTCAATTTTTTAGCCTACCAAAAACTCGGAATCTTTTAAGTGAGAATGCAGAGTGACATGTTGTTAACGAAAAAAATGAAGATGGAATGAGACCCACCGTACCGGTTCGTTTTCTGGCTTTTTCTTTTTTTTTTGTGGTTCAACGAGCTGTTATAAATACTAAAATCAAATAGAAGCTAAAATCATTGTAGATTTTTAACCTACTAAAAACATGGAACCCTTAAGTAGGACGATATAGGGTGACATAATGTTAAAAATATAAAATAAAATGGAATAAGACCCGCAAGTTATTTATTGCAACGGGTTGTCGAAAATACTAATCTATTAATTTATCGACAAGTATCATCTTTGAACAAATAGTTATTACTTATTCTTCTTTTTCTTTTTGGGCTCAACGAGGTGCCAAAAATACTAAAATAGCAGGCAAATAATTTTAAATTTTCAACCTACCAAAAACTCGGAACCTTTTAAGTGAGAACGCAGAGTGACATGTTGTTAAATAGAGAAATAAAGATGGAATGAGATCCACTAATTCTTTTTCTCTTTTTTTTTGTTGCTTCAACGGGCTATTATAAATACTAAAATAGCAACTAAAATCATTGCAGATTTTTAACCAAAAAAAAATGGAACCTTTAAGTAGGACGATACAGGGTGACATGATGTTAAAAATATAAAAGAAATTGGAGTGAGACCGCCGATTTTTGATTGCAACAGGTTGTCGAAAATACTAAACTAATAATTTATCGATAAGTATCATCTTTGAACAAAAAATCTTCTTACTCATTCTTCTTTTTTATTCTTTTGGTATTATACGGGGTGCCAAAAATACTAAATAGCAGTTAAAATCGTTCCAGATATTTAACATACTAAAAACTAAGAACTCTTTAAGCAAGACAATACAAAGTGACATACTGTTTAAGATTAAATTGTAGATCGAATGAGATCTTCTGTTTTTTTTTTTTAGTTTAACGGACTGTCAGAAATATTTAAATAGCAAGGTCTTATTTTTAGATCCAATTTTAATAATTATTATTTAAATTATTTTTTTATTACGTATTTTTATATCTTATGAATTAAATTGGATTAAATTTTCTAAAGTATTTTTTTCCCATGTTTTGTTATTGGCACCAAAGCCATTGCAGTTTTTTAACTTATTAAAGAATTAGAATATTTTAAACAGGAATATGCAAAGTGACATGGTATTAAAAGTGAAAATGAAGATGAATTTTCTTTTCTTTTCTTTTTTCTTCTTTTTCTTTTTTGGTTTAACGGGATGTCAAAAATACAGAAATACTAGACAAAACCATTACAATTATTTAACCTACCAAAGACTTGGAATCTTTTAAGTGAGATAACGCGGAGTGAAATGTTGTTAACGATTAAAATGAAGATGGAATGAGACCACTGGTTCTTTTTTCTTTTTCTTTTTTTTTTTTTTTGGTTCAACGAGTTGTTAAAAAAATACTAAAATAGCAGCTAAAACTGTTGCAGATTTTCAGCCTACCAAAAACATGGAACCTTTAAGCATGATGATACATAGTGACATGATGTTAAATTGAATTTTTATTGTGTGTTTTTATCTCTTACGAATTAAATTGGATTAAATATTTTAATGCATTTTTTTCCATTTTTTTTGTTGGTAACACGTCCATCAACGAAAATCATTGCATAAGTACTACTTTATTAGCAAATAAACAATACATTTACTGAATCATCATTCATACAAATATATAAAACTTTTCTATCTAATTAACACAGTCAATTTATCACCGTGCACCGCACGGGTACAACACTAGTACTATAGATACCATTACATGTAGACTATAAATAGAAGCTACGTGTAGTCCGGTAAACTTACACAAAAAATTATATGAAAACTAAGGGCTTTATCCAACACTTATTTTGCATTTTCGTCTCATTTTACCTCTTAAAATACCTCTCAAACACAAATCCCAATACTATCCAAAAAACTTTTTAATTTAGCTTTTAAAAAATATTTCAAAAATTATTTTTACACAATTTTTATCCACTATCACCGGACCACCTCCACTGCCACTGCCGGATCGCTGCCGGCCGGCCGGATTCCGGCCGAAATCCGGTTGGCCGGTGGTCGTCCGGCGGCGGCGGCGGCGGTGGAGGTGGTCTAAAAATATTATTAGTCTATTTAAAATATCACCTAAATAAATTTTTAAATTTTATCTCAAACCACATTTTAAATCACATCTTAAACCCCAAATCAAAAATTAAAACAAAAACTAAAACAAAATATTGGCCAAACAAGCCCTTACCCACTACTTTCTTCGTGCATTTTCCTTTAAAATTAACTTCACCATTTCCTTTCTTTCGTTCTTTATAAGTCTTATAATTATTTTATAATGATTCAACTACAATAAAGTTATTTTAAAAAGTTTCTAGTACAGAAATAACATAAATCAAATACATTATCTCCCAAATAAATAATTTATTAGAATCTTTGTTTGAAACCTTTGGTTGAAATATTATAATGGACAATAATTTTCAAACACTTTTTTTTAAAAAAAAGAAAAACAATAGTTTTACACCCGAAGGTTCATCTAACCATGCCACCCAGGCTATATTATTATTATTATTATTATTATTATTATTAGGTTATGGACCTGTGCTTTCGCACGGGTATTTAAAAGGACTAAATTTTTTTTGTTTCTTCTAAGTAAATTATAATTTTAATTCGTCAATCGTAACCAAGTTACAACACATAACAAATTTGAAATATTGAATTATAATTTAGTGTCACTAATATTGACAAAAACTTTCTAAGTGTAACAATAAAAGGTCTTTGTGTGACATTTTCAAAAGGTGTCATGTCTTTCTTCTTTGTTTTAGTTGTTTTCTCTCTATTGCATCACTTGTAGTGGTTACACAATTAAACAAATTGAAATTATAAATTCTTTAATTGTGTTACTAATATTTGGATGAAAGAAATTGGTACAGTATTTAAGAAATCTTTGGTAGAGAAGTTTTATTTGAGAATAGAAGATTGTGGTTATTTAATCGTTATAGTAATGAATTTGAGGGTTAAATACAAAAGTTTTTTTTTATTATCTTTTTTTTCGATAAGTGTAATTACCATATTTTGTTTTTAGGATAAATTAAACCGGACTAAATTCTTTAGATTTGGTGAGGGGACTTTTTTGGACATTTTGACACTTAAATTTTTGGATAAAAAATAGTTTTTGCTATTATGGAAGTTAAGGTTTTTATTATTATAATAATAATAATAATAATAATAATAATAATAATAATAATAATAATAATAATAATAATAGATTGATAGATTAGGACGAACTCCCATTGTCTGGAAGATTGGAACAATTAAACAGAGAGATTAAAAAAAACCAAAAGTCTGATTATTAAAGGATAAAAATAGATAAAAAGAATTAAAAAAAAAAACACGTTTATGATTGTCAGAACGACCGTTAACTCCTTGGACGGTTGGAGCCACTGGATTTCTCTAGCAACTTCTTTACATGTAGCTTTCCCACTGTTCCGTGCTTCTCTGCAATACGCTAATTCATCGACTTTTTTGTTCATCATCCCTCCAATATAATTTTTTTGTTTCCTGAAAATAAAAGATTAAGTAGTAAACAGCAAAATTGATGCCCAATCAGATAATATTTTCTGTACAGTTCTGCTTCAATGGCTAGTCTTCAACTGCCACGGTACTATCTCCATGACCCAATTTCATACTCACCAAAATTACTCCATTTTAGGAATCCCAATTCAGTTTCTTACTCAAGAAAGCTTCTTTGGTCGAAAAAAATTTCTGGGTTCTTGGATTTGAGGCATTCCAGAAGCATTCCTGTTAATGGGTCCTTTCCATTGTGCCGAGTTAGCAAAGAAAGTGCAGAGCTTGAGCCCATTGTGACTGAAGAGGAAAGGAGGAACGAGCATGAAAGGCCTCCTTTTGATATCAATTTGGCTGTTATTCTTGCTGGCTTTGCATTTGAAGCTTACACAACTCCACCAGTAAAGTTCTCAGCTTTATTAATGCTTTAATCATTTAGTAAAGTGAACCGCTTTTATGTTCTGACGTATTTTTATATAAATGGAGATGGGATTGCATTATATTTTTTAGAAAGATAAGGTTTCGTTTGGGTTTTGGAGTAATATGATTTACTGTATTTGTAGTGCTTATTATGGTAGAGTAACTGTGAAGTAGAGATCCTTGTTGTACGTAATGCAATATTTGATATTCACTTAATTTTTGCTTAAAAGAACCAAGTGAGATGCTGATTGGGACAAATAACTGGACATTGGTCTCTGTTTCTGTGAAAAGCTATGATGGTCAAATTTAATATGGAACAGAAGTTTCTAGCCCTGTTAGAAGATAAGAACACTGAAAGGAAATTTTCATGGAACAGTCATTTAAACTTCCTAGGAATGGATTGTTTCTAACTACGAAGATGAATGAAAAATGAGTGCACGAACATGAATGTTGAAATAAGTGTGCCGGTAACCAGAAGCAGTTGGTAAGGTAAAATCCAGAAAATGATGGAAAAAAATGGGTAGCTCCAATAGGAGACAGTGACAGAAACATTTTAAACATGGTCTGGGACTGTAATTAGAGGCCTATGTATTTCCAGTAAGCCGTGCAAAGAATGTAAATTTTTGGCTTCAATTTCAAATGAGAGAGGAAATTGGTAAGACTAATAACAATTGGAAAGAAACTATGAGAAAACAACATTTGATTCAAGCACAAATGATGATGTATGTACTGACCGAACATAATTAGCTGACACACACAGTAGGATGAAAGTTAAGTTGTAGGAACGAATGAAACTATAATTGAAATAAATATGATGTCCACACTCTTCACTTCTGTTTGCAAGACTCCAATTTGACTGCTACGGGCTTTGACTTTAATCAGGAAGATGTTGGAAAACGCGAGGTGGATGCAGCTGGTTGTCAGACAGTGTTTCTTTCAGAGTACGTCATCATCTTCTCTTATTTAGCAAACACCACTTACTTATCCCTTATATCAAGTGGTGTATGTTTGAAAGCAGGAAAGGACTGACTAATCTAGAGTTACTTCAACTGGTTACAATACAGGAGTTACTTGATCTTGATTAATCTATATTTTTATTTTGGTTAATTCTGGAAGAAACACCTGTTACTTGATCTTTGAGGAGTTACTCTGAAAGAAACACCGTTACTTGATCTTTTCCCCACATGTCTAATTCTCTTTTTTCTTATTTTTCCCACAGTCTTAAAGTGCTTCCAAATACTGCATACATTTTGGTAATAAAAGCATATTCTGCACTACAGAGAGAGAATGTTCCGTAGTTCTTATAGTACTTGTCTGAAAGCATCTGTTTATTTATTTGAGTGAATTCTAACATATCCTACCACATCATGTAATAAAAATTATGAATTGTATTGTTGTTGAGGCATTTCTTTAAGATATGTAGCTCGTTTTTGGCAACTCTGACACTTTATTAGTCAATGGAGACCTTCAACTAATCATGTCCACTTATTCATATCTTCAGGTCATTTGTCCGGGAAATTTATGATGGCCAACTATTCATAAAACTAAAGAAGGGACTTAATCTTCCTGCGATGGATTTATGGGTATAATCGCTACATGGGTTTACTATTTTACCAGTGGTTAAACTTCTTTTAAGTTCACCCAACCTTTTTGACAAGTAAGACTCAGTTCTTTGTTTTCATGCTGAAACTTATTTTGTTGTCAGGGAACAAGTGATCCTTATGTTGTCTTCCAACTGGATAGTCAGGTTCTCAAAAGCAAGACAAAATGGGGGTAAGCTTTGGGCATCCTGATATTGATACTTAGAACACAAAACATCGACATCTTAGCCTTTACACTCATATGTGAAGTTTGGGTTAATGCATTAACTAGCTATCCATTTTCTCATCTTGGTCTAATAAATATTTTCTTTAATAGTTTGTTTTCAAATCTTTTTATCTTTTCTTTTTAGTTTAAGTTAACGATTTATGTTTTCTATCACAATTCTGGTTATCTGAATTACTTTTGTTTATGCTGGTATTGACTGGAGTTATTCACTTGTTTAAAGAGTTTTTGTAAGTACGTATGTTTAATTGGAGACTATGAGAATATCAGCTCAACAGTATTTTGAAACTCGCAAGTCCAGCATCTTTTCATTAAAAATTCTTTTGTTTGCATTCTCCATGCATTGGTAAACTGTAGCAAATTTCCTGTTGTTGTCAAAACTGGAACGCTCAGTTGTGACAAACTGAATATTTGCAGGACCAAAGAGCCAACCTGGAATGAAGAGTTTGTATTCAATATAAAGCTGTCTCCGGACAAGATTCTTCAGGTTTGTGATGAAACTTCTGGGGAATTACTTTTCTAATTCAGTTTTCTTTTTTTTGTTCAAGATTTGTCTAAGATATTCACAGCATAGGCCAAGTATTTAAATTCTGGAGTATGAGCATTTTGTAAAGTTAGCGTTCAAGTCCAGATTGCATAACTGAGAATAGGCTAGAATAGATAGCATGTGAATTTTTATTTTTTATTTTTTGTTTTTTTAGTTATTGTCTTTGTCGAGTTCTTATAATCACCCATTACGAATTATCAAGAATTTATGTTTCACCATTCTTGCTCGTTCCATTTTGTGCAAGTAACTGGATCCCTTTGCAATCTTCGAGGCACTTCACTCTGGAACTCCTAAGTGCAAAATTTTACTGTTTTTAATAAAAAGAATGAGCCTGTTTATTTTGTCTCTTTGGAACTTTGTTCTGTCTGATGTATGCATCAAGTCTGTGTACTGCATGACTACATTGTCCAAAGTCTTTCTCCACGTGGATCTTTCATGTAAGAAGTTTGCTGGCGTTTTTGCTGAACGTTTGTTGGTGTATCTTTTTCATACTAGGAAGAATGTTGCCACATGTTCTTGAAATTTGCACTTCCTTCCATTTCCTAATTGTCACTTTATGGCCTTTCATATTTTTTGCCCAGTGTTTACAGTGTTGCCTTCTTTGAGCTAGTACCAAACTTAACTTTGACCTTGTGTTTGATTACAGAAGTGAAAGTTTCAAGTTTATCATGTGATAATTATTATTAACAAATGAAAATTTTGACACTTCCTTGTCTGTAGTATCTGCTTTCGACATTCCCAGCTATTTGCTTTACTGGCTTTTGAAATCCTCGGTGCACTATGTACTGAAAAAAGAGTGCTCAAGAGAATTGTGTACATTTGTGGGTTCTTCTTCTTGATGCATTAGTTACTGAAGAAAGAGTTTAGACAGACACGTGTACATTACTGGATGCTACTTCTTTATGGTCATTGATGTTCTGTAATATTGGCTTACATATGCATTTGAACATAGGTAGCAGCTTGGGATGCAAATCTTGTAACTCCTCATAAGCGCATGGGAAACTCTGGCGTTGAACTGGAGTCAGTCTGTGATGGTAAGAGTCTAGATTCAAAATGTCCACGATGACTGTAATGTGTGATGGTCTAACTCTTTCCTCATGGGATATTGCATGAGTTAATTTTGATAGAGCTCTAATTAGACTCTCTAAGTCTTTCAACTTATGGAAATAACAAAATTTCCTATTGCTAGGTAGTTTGCATGATGTGGTAGTAGATCTGGAAGGAATGGGGGGTGGTGGAAAGATAGAGCTAGAGGTATGTTTCCCTCCAACAAGTGAAATGATTAATCAATTTTCCTGACCTCGCCTACTTGAAAGATGATACCTTTGAAGATGCTTCTGTTGTAAAAATATTTAAGTTGTCTTAGGAAGATGTTGAATAAAGACGTAAATGTGCGGAACAAACTACTGTTTGCAACTTCAGACTGAACAGAAAAACTGAAATAACTGTGCGCAACCGTGCATATTCTAGATCTTCCATTTGTTCTTTCTCTTTATTATCTTTTCATAATTTTCTTCCTTCAAATAAAAGGAAGCACCAAGCTTCAAGAAGAATGGGATAGGTTCAAATTCAAACCTTGTTATAGAATGATTAATGTAAAGACATAACCACACCACAAAGCTGTCTAGCCTTGATAATAATGGATTCGGTTCTAATGTATAGTTTATTTGCTACTTTGAGGATTATCCAATTAGTTTTTTACAAGCTTTCAGAGAAGAACGTCAATGAATCCTTTGACAGAATGCATCTTTCTCCCTATTCCCTATTTCAGATCAGATACAAGAGTTTTGAAAAACTTGATCAAGAAAAGCAATGGTGGAGGATACCCATTGTGACAGAATTTCTTGAGAAGTATGGCTTTGATAATTTGATAAAAACAGCTCTTGGCTCTGAGACAGTGCAGGCCCGCCAGTTTGTTGAGTTTGCTTTTGGCCAAATAAAGACATTGAATGATGAATACCTTCACACGAACTGGTTACCAACTGCAGGGGAAGGCAAGAAGTATTCTAATGATCCTACTGCAGAGTTGGGCACAACTTTAGAAACAGAGAGCATGCCTGAGTCTTCTTCAACTGATGGAATGGAGAAAGTAAGGGATAGTCGAGCTGAAGAAGACATAGAAAGCAGTGCCATGGATAATAGAGAGGGTCAAGCTGGTGAGCCTTCAGAATCAGATGAGCAGTTCTGGAAGATACTCGGTGATACTGTTAATCAGAACGTCGTTCAGAGGTTCGGTCTTCCAGCTCCCTCAAAAATAAAATGGGATGGATTTGACATACTAAACAATATTGGTCTGCAGTCACGGAAAAATGCAGAGACAGTTTATATCGAATCAGGGCTTGCAACACCAGAGGATCAGGATAGTGATTCTGGTGATTCTCCAAATCAAAATCAGTCATCACTTGCGAATATAAAGAAGGTGACTCAAGAATTGTTACAGCAAACAGATGCTGTTTTGGGAGCTTTAATGGTTCTTAATGCTACAGTTTCCAAAATAAGCAAAGGCGCAGGCTTGCTAGGAAAAGATGGTGAGGAATCAAGTGCTTCCAAAGAAACAAGAAATGATATTTCGGAGAGCACATCAGCTGCTATTCCGTCTGATAATTTAATATTGGATGAGAAGAAAGCAGAGGAGATGAGAGCTCTCTTTTCATCAGCAGAGAGTGCTATGGAAGCTTGGGCAATGTTAGCAACTGCTTTGGGCCACCCGAGCTTCATCAAATCTGAATTTGAAAAAATCTGCTTCTTAGATAACTCAACCACTGACACACAGGCAAGTTCGTGCTTTACAAGTCATGCATCTTGCTAGTACAGATTAAAAAGTATATGATAATCACTATGGATAGTTACACACCCATTTCATGAACCAGAGTCATCTTGTTTGTGTAACATGTTTACTGAAGTGAGTTGTATGGTTTACATGTGCTTTAGCCACTCAGTTTATGAAACTTTCAGGTTGCACTTTGGCGTGATCCATCGAGAAAAAGATTGGTCGTTGCTTTCAGGGGAACTGAACAAGTAAGTTAGTTTCATGTTGCAACCCTTTGAATTAGTTACATTTGGTTTCTTGGTTTACCATCTGACTTGTTAGAATGGTGTAGGCTAGATGGAAGGACCTTCGGACAGATTTAATGCTTGTTCCAGCAGGGTAATGTGTTCTTCTACACTTCTCATCCTTTTCCTCTTAAAATCTAAAAATATTCGGTTGCCTGTTCTTATTTGAGAGGATCATTAATTCTATGCATATTGAACTTCTGTAACTGACAAGTCCCATTCCAAAATTTCACATGCATATTGATGAATTATTTAGCATCCAATGATGGTCATGAAAATGAATGATTTAGCATCTGACGATGGGTTTGAGGGAATCTAAATGCATGATTCTGAAAGGATTTTATGTGTGGATATATTGCTGATGGATTTTCTACTTATTTAGGTTGAATCCTGAAAGAATTGGTGGTGATTTCAAGGAAGAAGTTCAGGTACAAATACTTCCACATTCATTATCAACTTCAGGTGTCCGAATCTGGGGATTTAATGTTTTGTTACTCATCTTATGCAGGTTCATAGTGGTTTCTTGAGTGCATACGATTCAGTTCGGACGAGGATCATTAGACTGATTAAACAGGTGGTTGGTTATAAGTAAGTGATTAGAGAGACAAGTATTCTGCATATCCATTACTAGTAAGAGCATGTTTTATCACTTTAATGAATAAACTATTCTTACCACCTGATTTGTAATTAAAATATAAATGAAACATCGTAAAAAGTTTGCTCATTATTGCTTTGCTCCTGCTTTTAACTTGCTGTCACTCCAAATCTCCGGCTTGTCTTCGTTTTCAGTTTCTGCATCCCAAAACATCCTTTTTCAGGTATAAAGTTTTGTGTTTAATGCAGTGATGATGACCCTCAGCCGCTGTCCAAATGGCATGTATACGTGACCGGCCATAGTTTGGGTGGTGCGCTAGCTACTCTTCTTGCCCTCGAACTTGCATCTAGTCAACTAGCAAAGTGAGTTAATTATTGCATTCGAGTTCTTTTCCCCTCATTTTATGATTGTAAACTCTTAATCAATATGAGTCATTGTAGGACTGTCAGTTGAATCTACAGATATGTTTTCTTGTGTCTAAGTGAATTCTTTCAGTTGTCTCTGAGTCAGTTAAGTTGCTCTATAACTGTTGGTGCATTAGGGAAGTCCCTTCAGTAGCAGATCCTTCTGGAACTTCAGTGACACTATGTCTCGTGTCTTTAAATTGCTTTTGTTTATCTTCAGGATTTTCTACTGACTTCTGTTGCTATTTCCTCAATAATCTGATGCAGAATGGGGGCAATTTCAGTGACAATGTACAATTTTGGCTCCCCCAGAGTTGGAAACAAGAAATTTGCTGAACTTTACAATGAGGTTGTTTTTGTCTAGATTTGCAGTTTTCAGATTACGCCATGATGCCTGAGTCTAAAAGTTTTTGTCTTAGTAGCTGATTTTGACATTTTGTGTGGGTTCTTCTCCTATGAAATCTGGCTATCGAGCCTCTCAAAATTGGGAGTGAGTATTATAAAGTATGAGAAGATTGCATAAAAGAAGTGGCTTTATGTGGTCATAACTGTTTCTATTCTCTCCAAACAATGGATGATGGCTTTTGTTTTTTTAATAAACGTTAATCCAGAAGTATGAAACCATTTCCTTGTTTTGTACAAACTAAACAATCTCTGCATGAAACCACTTCTTAGCATAACCAATTTGACCACTCTGAATTAGAACGTAAAAGTCTGCCTGAGTGAGATGGTTGTCGTATTCTCTCCGGTTGTATTGGGATATGGTATTGGTATGAGGCTATGAGCTATTTCTTTATGTATATGAGAGATGCTGTTTGTATCATGAGATGCTAGTCGTATGAAGTTTTTCACTCATAGCTTCTTGCATTGCAGAAAGTGCACGACAGCTGGAGAGTTGTAAATCACAGGGATATAATACCCACAGTCCCACGTTTGATGGGCTACTGCCATGTGGCTCAACCAGTTTATTTGGCACCTGGAGATCTGGAGAATGCACTGGTGAGTTTTACTTTTGATTCTTCATCTTCTCGTGATGTCGGTTTGTAGATTCAAATGGGAAGTTCTCTGTGTCTGAATTAACTATCAATGAACATTAATTTTCATGGATGGTTAATAACTGGTCATACCCTCATAGTTTTGGTTTTTACAAGTTCTTCCAAAATGGGAAGTTCTATGTCTGAATTAACTATCAATGAACATTAATTCTTCCACTTTTTTTGTTATTAGTCTTCGTCCAAGAAATATGACAATTGAAACAATGTGAATATCTGATATATCATGATAAAATCAGCTACTTGCTGAAGCTGCAGTTTTTAAATTTGATAACATCCTGTTTCAGGAGAATATGAGTCTCATGGCTGATGGTTACGAGGGTGACGTGCTCGGAGAATCCACACCAGATGTTATTGTCAGTGAATTTGTACGATCCCAACCAACTTCTGCTTTGAATTCTCTATAACTTCATTACTTATGTCTAACAATTTTATGCTCTCTTAATAAAGTAAGCTTGTTGGAGATACTTAGACAATGTCATCTTACCTCCTCTGTGTTTGAATTATCACCTTGCTATATATCACCTATTATCAGAATCTAGTACTTTTATGCATTCCAAATATTATCACCTTCAACAGGAGAACATAGATCTTTAAACCTATCACAAAGCTTATATGCTTTTCTCGATAACATATGTTGTTTATGATAGGAGTTCTCTTTTAGAAACTTTGAAGGTGAACTTTCTCTGTTCTCAAGAGATTTGTGGTTGTCGCCTTGTCAGATGCATTACTTTCAATGACAGAAATGTTTTCTGCAGATGAAAGGTGAAAAGCAGCTGATTGAGAAAATACTGAACACGGAAATAAACATATTTCTTTCGATCAGAGATGGAAGTGCCCTTATGCAGCATATGGAGGATTTCTATTATGTTACATTGCTGGAGGTGCTATCCTTTTTCACAATCTGTTATTTGAACCTTAAATGGTCCTTTAGTTATCTTACCTAATCATTTGTTTTTTATACCTCTTCATCTTCGCAGAGCGTGAGATCGAATTACCAAACTGTTGCAAGATCACAACCAAATGAGGAGAAGAGCTTGCCCATTGGTTGAAGGTATATACTTCTGAAGTATAGGTTGTTGTGTTAAAAAAATCGCAATTTAGAAGAATTTCAAGCTTGTTTAGAGGTAATGCATCATTGTTGTAAAAATTCAGGACTGATATTAAGGATATATGCGTGTATACAACTATTCTAGTCTTATTTTCGATTTTTAGGCACTGTAAATGTAAAAATGTTGTACTCAGGAATGTCAAAAGGATACATTTTGGAAGTGTAATTTCGGGGGAAAAAAAAATTAAATAAAATGAGTGAGCTCTATACGATAATGTACATGATTAGGTAATACCTGTTTGAAAGAGCTGTGTACATGTTTTCCGGTGGAAATCTGAATGCTATTACTCCCTCGGTCCTTAATATAAGATATATTTTGATTGGTTTTAGGTTTCATCTAATACACATTTTTAAATTTATTAAATAAAAAGAATAAATTCATAATTCAAAAAAATTTATAGGTATACATATAAACAATTTGCATTCTCAATCTAGACATTCTGTGTGGTAAGTCATCCATTCTGTGTGTAAAACTATAAACAAAAAAGTATATATGGTAAACAAAAGTGTGGTAAGTCATCTACTGTATCTATAAGGTTCACATTTTTTAAATAGAAATCACAAAAGTTTGGTCCTCAGTAAAAGTTCCCATTCTGTTTGCACGGAAAGTTTTAATTTCAAATCAGCTATAGTCTTGAACAATATCCTCCAATCTCACTTTAAAAGGATGCAAGCCTGCAATGTAATAGATAAGACAGTTTTATAACACTATCTTGGGCAAGATCTTTGGACAAAAACTACTATTGATTCCAAATCAATCAACATATTAGCCCGAAAAAAGAAGAAGATGAAAACTAGTGTAATACAAAAAGAAGGAATACTCACATTAACCATTTTACCAATTTTTTGATATTTTTTGGATCATAATGGATTTGTTGAGATTTTCCAGCTTTATCATTATCATCAGAAAAAATAGCTCCTTTGAACCATATCTTATGATGTAAATTAGCTTTTCCAGCTCTTCTGCATACATCTTGTGTAGAAAGGTTTCAATCCAGCGCATAATGCACAAAAACATTCTCACATAATTCTTCCCTAGAACAAAGTAAAATAGATATCAGTTACTGTAGCAAATATCACTTACTCAGTAAAACAAAGCAAGGGGAAAAACACCAAATGGTAAAAAATAAAACTGTACGATTCAACAGAGAGAAATTAAAATTGACATACAAAACATTTTAGCAAAAATAAAGAGGCTATCTATCAAAACCCGGCTTAACCTACTAAGGATCTCCTACATATTATCAAATGGAATAAAACGGATAAAACTATAATCTCAAGAGATTGAAGAAGAGAATTAGTAATAATCCATTTTTGTTTATGCCTTACTTTCTTCAATAAATATGGAATATGATGGTTCAATCCGAACAACAAACCAAAGCAGATTAGTCTTGTACTCATGGATTTAATAACTGGATAGTAACCTTAGTTCCTGTACTTGTTTGATCAATAGTACATACCCTTTTTTCTTAACAAAACTGAAATTCCTTGCATAATAAATTATAAGCTCCCAATTCGGGCATTCTTGATCAAACTAAAACAACAATCTTTGGACTTGATAACAAACACTACACTTAAGAAACTTGCAACTCGGCAGGAAAAGTAAAATATGCCATCAAGTTGAAAGAAATGTGCCATCAAATGTAGGCATTACCTCACGAAACTTTGAACGACAAATGTGCCGCCAAATGTAGGCATTACCTCCAAACATTTTGGAGGAATCTGAAGATGCTAAAAATCGACAAATGAAATTAACATGAATATGAGCATAACCATGCCTGCTTAACTTCAGTACTATTTTTAAAGTTTCTAAAAACAAATGGATCATTAGATTTTGAAGAAAGATCCATGTCTGTGACATCATTTGCAGCTTTCTACTCAAAAACTATCAACAACTGCCAAAATTCAGGACACTTAAAAGGCAATAAGCACATCATAATAAATATAACAGATATATGTCATAAAGAAAATGAAAGAATTGGCAACAAAAAAGAGAGGAGAAGCTCCTCACCTAGCAATAGCGCTACAATCGATCAAAGCATAGTTTGCAAACTCGCGATCCTGGATCGTAGGATCGTCCAATCCTACGATTCCAGATACATAAATCGATCCTAGATCGATCAAACTCGAATTTTACAGTGGGATCGGAGTGGGATCAGTCAGGATCGTACATGATCGGTCAGTATCGTAAGATCGGTCCGAGTTTACTATTCATTAATTACAAAAAATCAATTGACCTTATTGAGATTTTTTTTCTCTTATTTTTTTTTGGTTCACATTCAATTGAGGCTAATATTCTTTGAGGAAATTTTTATTGCTAAGAAAAATGTATTTTAGAAAGTTTTTCAAATAAAATGAAAAGAAGAACTGTAAGAGAAGAGTTTTTATTAAAAAGTTATGCAAAAATTTATATAAGAAAATTGAATTTACACATTTCTTTTTGTTTAAATGTTAAATACTTTATCTAAATATTATTGCAATTGCATTATCAAAGCAATTAATTATATAACATGTATAATTAATTTTACGATCCTACTATTTCGATCCTACCGATCCCATTTTCCCTGGACTCCCACGAAAGAGGCGGAGCCGCGGAAAAGATGACTATTTTGATCCAATAATCATCGAAACATATTGTTGATGCCTCTTTATTCCTTTACGTAGAACAAATCGGAAATTGATGACGCGGATTTCAAGCATGCTGGTGCCGATGATAAGAAGAATAGGAGACTTGGCGAGTGGTGTGAATGTGATCCTCTCGTTGATCGTTGTGACTAACGTTGAGGAAATAGTAGGAGGTTTAGACGGCGATGGAGGAGGAGAAGTATTCGGAGAGCGGCAATCATCAATTTAGGGTTGAACAGTCCCACACACAAAGAACCAACACATTAATAATCATTTTTAATTTTTTGATGGATCGGATGAGATCTTTTTAAACTTTAAATTTGAGATTAGAAAGATATGCTCTGATTCTTCCATACCATATCAGAACATTGATTTGGAGAATTGATATGGGATTATAATTTGAGGAACCGCGTTTGACTACCGTTTTTTGTGGTGGGAAGTGCGGATTTTTTATTTTTACTAAAATAAATATTCTATTTTTCCAAATTGAGAAGACTCCTCTAGCAAGCCTTTTTTCTGAGCATCTGGAATGCCACATGGCGTTTTTCATTTTTGTACTGAAAAAGGGTTTTAGCAGGAAAATTTTCAACGTGGAACTGACATGTGTCCTTCTTGTATGCCGCTTTAATTAAGTACAATAGATATATTTTGATTGGATTTAGGTTTCATCTAATACACATTTTTATAATTGGTAAAAAAAAAAACTTTAAAAATATTTCATAACAATCAAGAGAATATAACGAATATGAAAATATATTTTTAAGATTTTTTTGTCAATTAAAAAAAAAAAATACATAATAGGTAAAACATAGGACAAATCAATAATTTTAGTTTACTATCCCTTTGGAGATCCAAATTTGAGTCTTGTAACTCGGGAATACATGCTCTTATCCATGTTAGTTGGATTGAGAGAATAATATATACTTAGATTTGAGCATCAAATACACCAACAAGCTTACTATTTCTTTACATAAGTCCTAATCCTAAATAAAGCTCAACTTAAATGAAAACAAGTTAAAAGCTAAAAGTAACATACATGTCCTATGCCGAATTGCATCTCACTTCTCAACACCATTGAAGCAATCAGTAAGCCACCTATCCAAATCCGAATGACATCTCACTTTTCAATACCATTGCACCAATCAGTAACAAACCTATCCAAATCTCAATAAGATCAAGCATTTTGGTAAAGGTTACTTCATCTAAGTAAACTAAACATGATTCTGAATATCAGAGGAGCAAAAAATGGTTCACCTTTTCCGCCATGCGCATCCACAATGAGAGTTCCTCAGCTTGTAAAGGTTTCAGAAGATAGTCTGCATCACCAAGTTTTAGGCCATTTATGGTTGCAGCAACTTGATCTAGCAGCAACAGAGAAAAAAAAAAACTAATAAAGTCTTACATTTTCTATCATTGTCCACATGGTTCTTGGAAGCTGCTGTACTATCAACTCAAATTGGTGCTTTGACTCATAATCGAGTTGCATTTTGTATGCCCTAGATGAATATTCTTGATTCAGGCTGGAATTGCTGACAGAGTTCAGATTTCTCAGTTATTGATACTGTGAATTCAGACATCAGAATTTGTGAAAAATCTTAGTCGTTTGAGGTTATTTAGCCTATAGAGAATATATACATATCCCATTGCTTTGCTTCATTTCTGACCCCTAATAAACTCATTACTCCGGCGTATAAAACAGATGCAGCAGCACAATGCTCTACGGCTAAATAACTATGGAATTCTTGAAAAGCAAAACCCAAGAGGCAACAATGTTGTTGTACTTTATTAGGAGAAACTCGTTAATTACATTTGACAAAATAAAATCACGACAGCTACAACTCCTGTTTGAGTTTCCTCCTAATCATAACCCTATTCTATTTCCGCGTTCCCTCCAGTTTTTATTGCATTGTTACGTAGTTTAACTTAAACCACACACCCAAAACTGCTCATATAGACTCCACGAAAAGAAAGACACTCCCAATGCAGTATGCTGCTGCACATACTAAATCGAGATCAAAACCATAATTTGCTGCTGCACATAGATTGTATTTATCTTGTTATGACAAAGGTTGGTGATCTCATTTTTGTTGCAGTACGATAAACTAAATGTGCTGCCAGTTAGATCACTACAAAAATCGAGTAACTACAAACATAGACAGGTATTCCGCATGTATTCCATTAGATCAATAACTAAAAAAAAAAAAGAAGAAGAAAATAGCAGCAACCGAGAAAAGTTAACAAAGTCTTACCAAATGTCTTATGCCTCATTTCATATGCCCGAGCTTTTACTGTAACCGCGCCAATGATTCCGCCTCAAGTTTTTTAACTTAACTTTCATCCTGTAATTGAGCTGCCAAGTTAAGTTTTTACTTTCGATCGCAGCCTGCTGCTCAGGTCTGCAGGAAATACAGAGTGACAAAGTTATATTCGAATGAAGTATATGCAGTATTGAGAGTTAAAAAGGCAAAAGACAAGACTCATAAAACACAATTTAAAATTAGTAAGTCTAGGAAAGACAGAGAGCCCGCATGCTTTCAAAGTACAGTCCTTAGAAGATGCATCATAACCGCTACTCATCAACACAATCCAACTGGATTCTCATCAAGTCTTATTGATCCACTGGATGAAACTGATCAGGCAATGTCATGATGTCTTGCCACTTTTGATTCGTTTATTTTCAGCGCCAAGTTCAAAGCTGCAACTATTATGCCACACCTAAACATTCACCCATGGCACCCCTTCTCAGGCTTCGATACGCTCTTTATCCCAAACAGATAAAAGATGGGAAATTTAGTAATCCTACTTGTAATATAACACTTCCCACAACTCAAAATTACCAAATTATTAGTAAATCCTAGTTGCTTAATCAAGACCTTCTTCCTCTATAAATACAGAGGAGGTTGTGTTTCTGCCGTTTGATTATTGAATCAATTTTCAGTTCTCAGCTACAATGGCTTTCAAGACTCTGTCTTTGAAGCTTTTCGGATTGATCCTGTCGTTAACCCCTTCGGGTTTGTTCTGGTGGAATTCGATTGTATTCAGTCCTTCTCCGGTCACGCCGGAGCCGGAGATAACAGACGAGCATCAGCAATTTCGTTTCCCGGCATCCAAATCCCCATTCTCCCTGACCCATCAAGATTCTTCGCCCAAAACCTCCTCCCCTCCCCACTGCCCACCAATTCCTTCTTCCAGAACTTTGTTCTCAAGCACGGCGACCAGCCGGAATACATTCACCTGTACCTCATCAAATCGGCCAGTTCCACGCTTTCCATCTCCTAGCCATCTATTACCGAGAACCCTAAATACGTTTACCAGAGTTTCAACCCGGATATATCCATTACCACGGCGAATAATCCCAACCCTGATGCAACCCATGTCGTCTCTGCTTTCGGTGACCTGAGTGTGACATTGGATCATCCTTCCAGCAATTTACGATACCATCTTGTCAGGGGAAGTCCCTTTTTGACTGCTGAGGTTTTGAGGAAGTCTGCTGTTTCAATTTCAACTATTCATGCTATTCTGCAAATTTCATCGAATCCTGATCAGACTAAGTTTACCATTAAGTTGAATAACAATCAGACTTGGGTATTGTATGCTTCTTCACCGATTACATTGTATGCTTCTTCACTGATTACTCTGAATCAGGAGGGACTTTCTTGTTTAACTACTAGTGAATTTACTGGGATTTTTAGGATAGCTGCTTCGCCTGATTCTGACCCAAATAATGAAGCCACTCTTGATTGTTATACTTCTCGTTACCCTTTAAGTAGTCATGCTGTTTTACTGTTCATGCTTGCACATCACCTGCATCTTAAGCTTCTTTCCAAAGCTCATTGTTCTTTTACTGTATTGGAGAATTTTAAGTACAAAAGCATTGATGGAGAGTTAGTTGAAGTTGTTGGGAACTCGTGGGTTTTTGAAGAGTGATCCTGTTTTCGTAACTTGGCATTCGATCGGAGGTGTTAAGGAGGGCTCTCTAGAAGAGATCATTTCTGACCTGATCAAGGATGTTGAAGCTTTGAAGGCTAACTCCTATAGCTACGGATTCGTCTTATTTTTATGGAAAGTTGGTGGCAAGAGCTGCGAGATTGGCTTTGATTGCTGAAGAGGTACACCTTGATGTTATTCCAGCAATCAGGAAGTTCTTGAAGGATGCGATTGAACCTTGGTTGGATGGGAAATTAGCTACCAATGGTTTTCTGTATGATCCAAAGTGGGGTGGCATTGTGACTAAACAAGGATCATTGGATGCTGAGGCTGATTTTGGCTTTGGGTTGTACAATGATCACCATTATCATCTTGGTTATTTTGTTTATGGAATTTCTGTTCTCACAAAGATTGATCATAACTGGGGAATGAAGTACAGACCACAAGCTTACTCAATGATGGCAGATTATTATATGAGTTTAAGCCGAAAGGCAGATTCAGGTTATACTCGCGTGAGGTGTTTCGACTTTTGGTTGTTGCATTCTAGGGCTGGAGGCTTGACAGAATTTGGAGATGGCCGGAATCAGGAAAGCACAAGCGAGGCAATAAACGCTTACTATTCAGCAGCTTTAATGGGGTTGGCTTACGGAGATACTAACCTTGTCTCCATAGGGTCTACTCTCACAGCCTTTGAGATTCAAGCTACCCAAACTTGGTGGCACGTAAGGGAAGGTGATATTCTCTATGGCGATAAATTTACGAAAGAGAACAAAGTTGTGGGTATGGTAGGGCAAATAAGAGGGATAGTGCCCTTTGGTTTGCGCCGCCTGAATGGAAAGAATGTAGGCTAGGAATCCAAGTCCTTCCGCTGTTGCCTGTAACTGAGGTTGTGTTCTCAGATGTTCAGTACGCAAAACAGCTAGTTACATGGACTCAGCCAGCTTTGGCTAGGGAAGGAGTTGGAGAAGGTTGGAAGGGATCCGCCTTCGCGTTGGAAGCCATTTACGACAAAGAAAGTGCCCTAGAGAAGATCAGGAACCTGAAAGGATACGATGATGGGGATTCACTTACAAACCTTTTGTGGTGGATTCACAGTAGAGCACAGGGACATGGAAGAGGAGGGAGATTCAGCTGGTATAGGCTGGATGAGCTCTGAATTCATGTAATCTAATTTCACCAAGCATGTTAGGAAAAGAGAATTCATATGCTCATGTTTAGGGTTTCACATTAGTTCTGTTTTACAGTTTTTAGTACTATCTTATTAGCTTTAGGAAGGACCAGATTATCTTTCTATGTATAGATTAGAGGACCTGCGCATTGTATGGACGCTTTTATATATAAATAAATATAATTTCATCAGCTTTGAGCTTTTCACCTGTTATGGTTCATTGGTTAGTTCTTCACCTGTAGAACTGCTTTTCATCCTGTGTGCTAGGGAAGCCAGGCATCGAATGGAGATTTGGGGAAGACTAGGATGTGATGAAGTATGCCTTTTTTTATTACCCCTTCTGATTTTTTAAATTTGTTGGATGACCTTTTTGTTCCATTAATTTAAATGTTGAGGATCAAGTTCTCCACCTTTCTGAATCTTCTCTTCTGTTTTATCTTTGGACCATCAAAATAACCAACAGGGTTGAGTTGCGAGCTTTTTGTGCAATACATTCGGAAGCCGAGATTGTCACCGGTGGTCAATGCACAGGAGATGCGTCCTTGCCCATAGATACCGAGGCTATGGTCGTCCAGCCTTCACTAATGGTTGGTGACAAGATTCAAAAGAATATTAAGGGAAGAAATGGCAATCAAGTTGTGGTCAATGCTCAAAGAAATGATTTGGGTACTGATGATACAGTTATATCTATGTGCTTATTTGTGTCATCCAGTTAATTGATCAAGGAGAAGCTGGTTTGAAGGATTTAGCTGAAGGGTTTGGTGTCTCTCTTGATTCGTTTGTCCCCAAGTTCATTTTCTGTATACTTTAGATGTGGTTGGCTGGTTGTTGAAATAAGTTTATTTGTACTGTTGATGATTGTAATTCAGTTCTTTTTACTATTGGCCGCTGCAGTCCTGGAGGACATTCTGAACAGAATTCTTGACGAAAGATATGTTAAAAGATACTAGAATTGCCAAACATCACAGCACTAATTTAGTGATCAATCTTAATATATCATGTTTGATATAAGCGATAAAGAAATGTTTACTTCATCACCCGCAGGCCCAGAAATTTATAAGTTTGTGAATGGAGGATTTTTTAAGGTTAAAGCTCTTCCTGTTGTTCAACAAGAAGAACCCACCACCAGTTTTTTGATTTCACCAACATTTATTATAACCAGAAGAAGAACAGAGCTGCAATTTCGCAATGCCGTGAATCAATGGAGATTAAGGTTACCAAATACTTTAAAAATCATGTCAGGTTCAGACCCAATTCGCCAATAACAAACTTCAGAACACTTTCGTGTGTTTTTTTTTACTCCAGGATTTCAGATTTTGCAGCAGCTCTGCAAACTGCAAAGGGAGCTTAAAAAATATGTGAAATCAGGACAAGTTGCTAGAGTTTTTGAATCCTTCTTCTTCTCCTGTATTGGGTTTGGCTTAGAAATTAGTAAGTATAAATTAGGCTTTGGCCTCTTATAGTATCTTTTTTGCTGCAGCTTAATGTACAACAATAAATCATTTAAACTAGCAGGCTTGATTTCCTTCATTCACTTGTCTTTGTTTTTCTGTTTAGATCACTATGCAATATTAGGTTGGTCATAGATTAGTTGCTCTGTGATACAAAAAGAACAAAAATCTACTGCTTGAGCACAGATATGCACAATAGTCTGGAAAAATCTCACAGTTTGTATTGCATCTCTAAATTCTTTTTTTAGGAATTCTTTTTCCCTTTCTTATTGTGGCACATAATTTTCAAACTCTGCCTAAGAATGTCAATCTCCCTTTCCCTCTTGTTCTCCTCTTGCTTCATTGTTGCAATCTCACATTGCTGAAATGATATAGTCTTTTCTTTATTCATCAGTTCCTTTCTTAGTTCCTCCAACATTTCTTCTGTTTCAGCTTTCCAACACAGTCCTTCCCCTGCAAAAAAAAAAAAAAAAACAACCATTTCTTCTGTAATCTTTTTGTGGGACAAAATGGAGACTAGAAGTTAAAGAGTGGATTTTTACCTTTGTTTGTTCTCTGAATAAGATCATCAAGCTCAACCTTGATTGCAAAATACAGCTGCTTCCACTTCTCCACAGCATCATCTCTCCTAACCTGGTCCAAAAGGAAATCAGGCCCCAAAAAAACCCAATCTTTACCATTACTAAGCTTTCCTCCCTTTAACAACTCATGAAGTTCCATCCCTTTGAGCCCTTCTTCTCTGTAATCTTCCAACCTCTTTCTCAGCTTCTTGACTTCCTCTTTCAACTTCCTGTTTTCTTTCTTCCACTCGGCTTCTTTGAACGCGAAAACCATCATTTCGCGCTCGTAAGCTTGGATCTCAACATCCCTCATGCACATTATCTCATTCACTTCTTCTTGAAGAAGCATAACCTTCTGTTTAAGCCCTTCTACTGCATCATTTCTCAGTACCCTTTGATCCTTTGTATGGTGAGCCCCCATTTTTCTGCAAAAAAATATAAATGGATAGAGAAAAAAAGAAAAATCAAGAGAAGGGTTGCTAGCTATATATACATATGATAAAGGGCTAGCTTTGTTTTGAACATGGAAATCATTTAATAAGGTTGTTAAAGAAGCTCGTGAATAAAAGGGCTGCTGTTTTTTCAATGATGTTGAAATGGGTACATATGGCCTGATTCTCAGGTGTATTTAATGTTCAAAATTCACATGCAAAGTCAGTACAGGAGCCTAGGAATCATTAGCTACATTGGATTCATTTTTTCTTGACAAGATGTTGCATATACCCTGTTTAGGTCCCTACATCCTATATGCTTTGAAGATCAATAATTGGATTGCAGAAGCTAGCACTTTTTTTCTGCTTACCTATTTCTGGTTTGGTGATGTTGAACATTCAGGAACTGTAAAGGAAATAGGTAGAAGAGACAAAATCTTGGGTGAAAAATCATTATCAGAGCCTCAGAAACCATGTTATGTTGTTAACCTTGTTTATGTGAAATGGGCTAGAAAGAAGCCAAAATTAGGCCATTTTAGTTTTGGAATAGAGTGGGTTGAACAAGCAAATGTGTGTCATATCTATTTTTTTAATAGTATCCAATTCTATTTCTTCCGTCCTAAAAAAATAACCAGATGTCCTGAAACACGAGTCTTGCAACAACCATGACTCATACGGACAAAGGGAGTATCATGCTAGCCTCACAAAATTAAATTTAGGATAAATTGTTAGTTTTGGCTAAAAAAAGAAAAACAAAATAACTCAAAAGCTACGAGTAAATTAAGCTCATGAAATAGGCATTTGATCAGGCCATTACGGATATGCCTCAACCAGCGAAAATACTCGAGGGCACGTATTTTGTTTTCATTAATCAGTCCATTATAGGAGTACAATCAAATAAATCATTCAATAAGTTTAGTTGATCGGTACATTAAGCAAAATGTGTTCAATTCGTTCTCATCCCAAATTAATTTATTGCAATGTAACATGTGATTCAATTTCATTTACATATATCATGCACCTCATGTTTTTTTTTAAAATCGATGTCAATTACATTAACTGTAGTAATAGATGCAGAGAAAATATACAAAAAATGGTGTATCAATCATCAAAATTATGTCTTAATGTGGATCTTGGAATGGGTCACATTATACTTGAACTGAATTTCAAATGGAGAACTTCTCAATTGGAAATATTTCTATTTTTTATTTTTTTTCTTATGTCAAAAGATAAATCTGTATTATTCACAACTGATCATCTTCTAAACAACATCCTATTGTCTATTGCATACATTCATTTTGCCAATCCAATACTTTCTAAGTATCGGATATCATCGTTACTATTCTTTCTACAATAGTTTCAAATTTTTCATTTGATTTCCATTACAATCTGACTAAACCTTACTCCTTCTGCTAGTTTAGTATTGCCAAACTTCCTTTATTTCGCTCCCTCCATATATGATAAACAACAACTACTACTCCTGCAAACAGATTTTTCCTTCTCAGTTTCTTATACCTCCAGCTCTTCAGCATCCAGTTTACACTACCTCTAAAAGTTGGTAGCATTCTCTCTATTTTAACCCAATTCAACCCTAATTGTATTAGCTTCTGAGAGTAACTACATCTGAAAAAAAAAGATGATCCACATTGTCCTCATCTGCATCACACAGTTCACATTTACATTAGCTGAAAGGATCCCCATGACTAGCATTCTGTCTTGTGTTGAAGAGTCTGTGTTTTGCTGCCATCCAGCATATAAAACTATGGTTAGGCAAGTTATAAGTACTCCATATTATCTATGCAGTTCTGTTTTTCCTCTGTTTTCCGAACAACCAACCAGTTATAACCACTCTTTGACTTGTGCTAGCTCCTCCTAGTTTGTCAAAGTTCATGGGTTGACTGGCCATCCATTTTTGGGCTACGAGTCTGGGCCTATCAATATCGATCCATCAAACCTTCACCATTGAGCTTAGTAATGACCCGACATAATAGGCCACATTCAGTCCAAGTGGTGCAAGAAATTAGTCAGTAGACTTTTCTTGGATAAGTTTTGTCTACATTTTAACCATCAGGAACGGTTAATTGTTATTGCTTATTTCATTTTTTTTTTTTTGGGGGTTTATGGGACAGTTCAAATTTGATACGGGAAATACAAACCAAGGCAAGAGCAACTTCATTTGTGGTAGGTAGCGTAGAAATGTATAGAAATGTATGTCACTACATTCAAAGGAAAATTGAGGATGGACTAGCATGTACTTACATTCTAATCTTTTTTTTTTTTTTGTCAAAAAGCAATTATCATTTTATAAAACAAAATCAAAGATAAACAATCATAAGATTATACGATAATTTACTGTTGAGTAAAAATAGTCTGCCCTTCACGCTATACCTAACCACAGAATAAGAGGTATACAGAGATAGATTAAGTTAATCTGGCAAGACAGAACCAATATCACTAATTACAGCAAGGATATAGCACAAGAAGAAGATATAAAGAGAACCAAAATTTTAACAAATGAATTTTAATTATACTTTAACAAGATTAAAACTGCAAATCTGGATTAGATGAGTTTTTATGTACTAATGCAAAAATAGTGATAATATAATAATAAAAAGCTTATTGGTAGAAGAGTACTGAGCTGCACGTCAACCGTTCGAAAATTGCGCGGGAGAAATCGTGACTCCAGAATTCCCGACAAACAAAGCTTGAGAAGCAATCAATTTGGACAATTTTTTTCTTTCTTTTTTTTTCCCCATAATTTGTTTTTACCTTTTTTCCCTTGACACTTACAATTGCATTGAATGAACGTAAAATTCTATACAAACTACTTAAATCCTTAAATTCATATTAATACTCACATATTTTTTTTTGGAAAATAATTTTAGAAACAAGATTGTTATCGTTGTGTGAAGGACATTAAAATATGATACTCCCTGCGTCCCATAATTATTGTTCAGTTTGAGTTTTCATTTTTAGTTCAAATTGTCCTAAAAGTGAAATCTCAAATTAGACAATAATTTTGGGACATAGGGAATATATATAAGCTGAGATAGGGATATTTGTTCCTCTTTGCTGCCCCAATTACGTTTGACTAATGAAATGATATTCTAGTTTTAATAAAACCAAACAAATACTATAAGCCAACAGAATATTTGCAAAAAGAACCATTTCCCGAGGTGGCATGCTTACTCGGAAAATCATAGCCAATAGAAATATGCCAAATCAGCTCAAACTGAAAAATGCTTTTGACTTTTCTTATTTGGATAACCGAAATTAACTGTAACTTTTTTGTTGTCGTATATAGTCTCATATACTCCATCGTGCTGGCGCAATCTGATTGGTTAAAGACTTTCCCCAGAGTACAAAGTTTCGGTGAAAGCGTCCGCACAGAATAATTTGTATTTTTCTTTCTCATCTTTCTTTTGTCTCTGCATTTTTCTCTAACGTTGAACAAAACAAAACACAAAAAAATTCCACCCAAATCGCTACAAAGACACGCACATTGTCACACGGACTCTACCCTAACCGCCACCAAGAGGAAAAAGGGATAAAAGAAAAACCAGAAATTTGTTTATATTTTGCAAAAGGAGAAAGACAAAAAAAAAGAGAAGAAAGAACAGGGGAAAATTGTGGTGTTTTTTTGGGTTTCAACAAAAAAATTTGATCTTTTTCTCTATTTTCTATTATAAATATTTAATAGAAAATTGAAAAAGATCTTCCCTTTCGCCCTCTGCAAATTCTTCCAATGTGATTTTTAAAACCCTTTTACCTGATTCTTCTTCATTCCCACATTTTTGGTTTTTTGTTTGCCCAATTGCCCATTTAGCTAGAGTCTGATCATTTTTTGGGGTCATTTTGTTTTGAGATAGTATTGAATGGTTTTGGTGGCATTGCTGCATTCGGGAGAAATTAGGGGTTTTGATTGCTTTCTGGATTGAAATTGACCCTACGGAATGGTAAAATCATTTCTTTTATGTTCTTTTGGTGAGTTAATGGTGTAAGTTTTTCATTGAAGTGGAGTTCCGTGGCTATGAAAAATGTTTATATGTGATCAAGTTACACTTGTTATGGTAATTCGCAATGCATGTCAAAATTCATAACAGCATTTCTCATTCCAAGTCAAAATCGCAATGCATGTCAAAATTCATAACAGCATTTCTCATTCCAAGTCAAAATCGTGACTTGGATGTTACTTGCACAAAAAATTGTTGTTTGAGTTCATTCCATGAACTCTGCAATTTTCTTGAAAGATATTAATTTTTTTCTCTTTTATGTGGATTTTAGCAATTTTTTCCCATGTATGAGGTGGCCTTAGAGGAGGGTGGTATGGTATGGGTGAAAAAAGAAATAAACTATATGTAGGTTAGAATCTAGATAGCTCTGTCTGAGGCTGCTTAAGAGGTTTTATATCTATTGCTAGTTTTCTGGATGAGCCATGTAGGATATTATTTTAAACCATAATTCTGGAAAGATTGGTGGATGGCTTTCCTTAACTATATATGCATGCTTTTGCATAATGATGAAACAATATTAGTTAATGATACCAGAGGAAGCATATGCTCAGATACGTATATACGTTGCATGATGTCATTTTCAATGTTAAGCGCATGCTATTACCTTTTTAGTCTTGCTTTCTCTTGTTGACTATAAGGGTTTCAATTCGTATATTTTCAAATCACTGTGCTTTCCAGGGAAACAAAAGTGTGATCATTATGCTTAAATGCAAACAGTTTTTCTTTTGTTTCCAAAATCGCGTGGAACTTGCTGTTTGAATGGTGCTTTTACATGCATGAAAGGCACAAGTAGGTCTGTAGTGTGGAAAGATCAGTTGTGCGATTTAAATTTCTTTTGAGTCAACTTGATGATTAGACTGAATGGCTGATGGGTACTATACATAAGTGGCAGACTAACCACTCCCAATCATCCGAAGTTAGTAAATAAATCATGTGGCTAGGTTGTTCTGATTCACCTTGTTAATTTAGAAGGGAAGGTATTGTGGTTGGGCATCAGTTATTACCAGTAAAAACATTTTTCTTTCTTAACTACTAAAAGTGGGCCAAAATCCCCCTTTTGATGTGCAATTACTAATGGCTGTTCTACGGAACAAGATAAAAGAACTTAGTGAAAGATGTTCTTAAATAGGTCTAGTGTAGTGGATTTAGCTGATAGGTCAGGGAAATGTATAACGTTCCGAAGTTGGATTGTGTTTACCATAGAAAATGCCCCCTTGGAGTTATATTTGCTGGTATAAGAATGATGGAGATCATGTCAGAAGTAGTTTGCCTTTATGCTGTTTGGTGTATGTTTCTTCTTCTGTCAGTTTTTTTCGTGAAACCAACTCTCATGTTACCTTTTGCTGAATTTCGTAGTAGTTACATAGTTTTCTGAATAAATGAAGTGTTACACAAACTGCCAGGATGACAAAAAGCTTATAAGGCATGCTTGTGTTCAGTTTCGTTATAGATAATGTATGCAGTTTTGTAACTATATACTTCTGTTTTAGACTGCGGCAACTGGTCTGGCAGTCGGGTCTCATGTCTGGGTACAGGACCCGGATGTAGCCTGGGTAGATGGGGTCATTACAGAAATTGATGGGGAAGAGATAACTGTAAATTGCACATCCGGAAAGACTGTAAATACTTTTCCCTATGAGCTCTCATGTTGATTTGTGTTAAAGGACTCTAGTAGCAAAACTGATGTCTCTCCGTGTTGTTCTACTTGCATTGTGAAGGTTGTAGCCAGTTCACGCAATATATACCCAAAAGATGTGGAAGCCCCTCAGCGTGGTGTGGATGATATGACAAAGCTTGCTTATTTGCATGAACCGGGTGTTTTATACAATTTAAGGTGTCGATATGACATAAACGATATTTATGTAAGTGAGCTTTTGACATCTTGCTAACTCTATTTGTAATGTTCCTTCACTTTCAGTGACGCAGTTCTTTTTTAAAGTAAATGGTTGAGTCATGTATATCTTTTTGTTCTCTGGCAAGATAATGTCATCCCTTCTACTATGGGCATATGGAATGTGCTCCATATTTCTTCTAGCTAATTATCTAAGTGGACTCATTTCTGAATCAAATTTCCAAATCATGTTTCAGACCTATACAGGTAATATACTGATAGCAGTAAATCCATTCCAAAGGTTATCTCATTTGTACGACAACCACATGATGCAGCAGTACAAAGGAGCAGCCTTTGGTGAGCTGAGTCCCCACCCATTTGCTATAGCTGATGCTGCATACAGGCAATAATTTCACTACGTTCTTTGGCGTTTGCTTCCCAACCGTTGTGGTTCCTTTCTGATGCCTGCAATTCTAGTATGCAGGCAAATGATTAAAGAAGGGATAAGCCAGGCAATTTTGGTTAGTGGTGAAAGCGGAGCTGGGAAAACTGAAAGCACAAAAATGCTTATGCGTTATCTGGCCTTTATGGGAGGTAGAGCAGGAGTAGAAGGAAGGACAGTGGAGCAACAAGTTCTGGAGGTTTGCATTTCATTTTGTAACCCATTTTTTTCTGGAGCATTTCCAGCGGGTTGTTTGTTTTTCTTTAAGTTGTTTTACAGTGCAAAGATTTCCATAAAGCCCTCAACATTTGTACTTCCAGTGCTGTCATTTAAATGTTTCAATCTTCTACATAGATATAGCTTCTCAATTCTTTTTGGCTGTCTGTGAATCTTTTACATTCCTTTGCAGTCAAATCCAGTTCTAGAAGCATTTGGTAATGCAAAGACAGTGCGAAATAACAACTCTAGGTATGTAAACCTCAAAACTTATGCGAACTGATAGCATCCTCTGTGTATTCTGTTCAAGTGATCACTATCTTTCTTGTTGACGTGACAACAGTCGCTTTGGTAAATTTGTCGAGATCCAGTTCGACAATCGTGGAAGAATTTCTGGTGCTGCAATCAGAACTTATTTGTTGGAAAGATCACGGGTTTGTCAGCTGTCTGATCCAGAGAGAAACTACCACTGCTTCTACATGCTTTGTGCTGCACCACCAGAGGTGACTTATCTCCTAGAGAAATCTTTTTAGACATAGTGCAAGAAAAAAATAATGGCTTTTCATTGAGTAAGCCTTTGAGTACGTTGTGACTGACTTCCATGGAGGAAAGCTTTCCCTCATCTTACATAATCCACTGAGTGTATACCCAGAATAGAAGTGAAGTTTGTTTGACAACAAAGATCTTTAATATTTGGATGTTAAGATCTTTCCATACGGATTTTCTACTTTTACATTCTATCATTCAAATCTTTGTTATTACCAATACTATTGGGTTCAAGATGTGAAACGTTGTAGAGAGATGTTCATCTCCATTAATTTTCGTATAAATTTCTGTCAGGATGTTGAGAAATACAAATTAGGAAATCCGAGGACATTCCATTATCTGAACCAGTCAAATTGTTTTGATTTGGATGCATTTGATGATTCTAAGGAATACCTTGCTACAAGAAGAGCTATGGATGTCGTTGGCATCAGCGCGGATGAACAGGTAGAAAATTTATATTCCACCCAGAATTAAAAATATTACCTCTCAAAATCAAATGTTTTAGCAATGGTTTGAAATTTGAAATATAGAGATGCTGATTTTCTTGTCTCTGATTGGAGCATGCGGATGTCTTTCTTGTGCTAAATCTTTTTGTTGCAGGATGCAGTATTCCGAGTAGTGGCTGCAGTCCTTCATCTGGGCAACATTGAGTTTGCAAAAGCAGATGAAACTGATTCTTCCGAACCGAAGGATGACCAGTCCCGGTATCATTTGAAAACTGCAGCAGATCTTCTCATGTAAGTTTTGCATCTGTACATATTCCCCAATCATCATCAATATATATTTAAATTATTTGTTTCCTTCTCCACAAACCAATATATGTTATTTGGAACAAAATTTCAAATTATCAAATTTTGACTAGGTGTGATGAGAAGGCTCTTGAAGACTCAATGTGTAAACGTGTAATTGTTACCCGTGATGAGGCCATAACAAAATGCCTTGATCCAAATGCAGCTGTTACAAATAGAGATGCTTTAGCCAAGATAGTGTATTCAAGATTGTTTGATTGGTGAGTTTTAGTGTGATTATTACAGTAAGAGGTTTTTCATTTCTTTTTTCTTTTTGCCATTTTTGTTTCTTACAGCTGCTGTTTCTTTCGTTAGGCTTGTTAACAAGATTAACAATTCCATTGGCCAAGATCCTGATTCAAAATGCTTGATTGGGGTCCTGGATATATATGGATTTGAGAGTTTCAAGACAAACAGGTGCTTAACCGGTATGCTTTTGTTTTCGTCATTTAAAAAGGTTAATTATTGCAATAATGCATGAAGCCTCCTTCTATACGATACTTAGGATTTCAAGCGAGTTATTTGAAAATGCCATTATTATGCAAAATGAATTTGGCTTTGTTTCCTAATATTTGAAAACATATTAGTTCCCGCTTTTTTGTGCTGTTGGTCTTGCAATCTTTTGGTTGGGAAGACTTGATATATTATTACGGTCACGGCTGCTGGATGATTTGTTGAAAACACTTAGCTCATATGTAATCATTACCAGTTTAACTAAAAGGTAAATTATATGCTCATATTGTTCCAATCTTATCTATCTCATTAATGCAGCTTTGAGCAGTTCTGTATCAATTTGACAAATGAGAAGTTGCAGCAACATTTCAATCAGGTTTGCGAAATCTAATCTTGTGTCATTATTATGGTTTTTATCTGTAGATTTGGAAAAGAAGAAGTTTGGAGGCAAATGTTTTTACTAAAGATGACTCAAATAATGTGTAGCAACTTTCATTTTCTATGGCAGCATGTTTTCAAGATGGAGCAAGAGGAGTACACAAAAGAAGAAATAGACTGGAGCTACATTGAGTTTGTGGATAATCAAGACATTCTAGATCTCATTGAAAAGGTATCCATTCTTTTTGCCTTTTTGCTTACCACTACTCTGCCTTTAGTGCCGTCTGGTTTTGTCCTTTTGGGGATTTTGACTTCCAATGTAACTACAAAAGATAGTTTTGTTACTTTCCAAAATTCTTATTGTAAGCAATGTTAACCGAGCCCGAAACTTTTATTATCCATAAATTTTGCTTCCCCCATAACAATTTTTTTTAACTTCATTTTAGAAAAAGAAATTGCTACCGGTTCAACCTTACTTCATTTCGCTTTAGGCCTTTGCTTTCTTGGCTGTCACTGTGTCTTGAAATTGATAAGGCAATCTGTGGAAGCTCTTAACAAAATCTTAACTCAAAATATACATTTTGTGCTTTTTTGTTTTCTGCTGTCACCCAACTATCAACATTAATAGAGATCTGTTAGGAATTTGGACTGTTTCTCTGTACTTATTTTTGGACCATTTCTTTTGTAATTCTTACTTCCCCGAAATGTCCAGAAAATACATGTTGTCATGTGAATCAAAGTGGTAGTCTATAATGCCTTTTGCTGCTCGCAATTTTGGAAATCGTAATTTATTTATTTTTTATTACTTCCAGAAACCCGGTGGCATTATCGCTCTGCTTGATGAGGCTTGGTATGTTTATGCAGAAATTTAATTGTCTTTCTCCTTTAAGTAGCATTTTTTTCTGGTGCATTGAAATTTTTGAAAGCTTCAGTACTAAAATGTGTGTGTGTGTGTGTGTGTTTTTTTTTAAATGATATTCTGACAGTATGTTCCCAAGATCAACAAATGAAACATTCGCGCAGAAACTGTATCAGATATTCAAAGATCATAAGCGGTTTAGCAAGCCCAAATTATCGCAGACTGATTTCACCATTCATCATTATGCTGGTGATGTATGTTTGATCTGACAAAAACTTCAATAAATAATTTGTTTAGACTTTAGTGGTTGATTTGTTTGATAGAAAAGGTATGATTTCAGGTCACTTATCAGACTGAGCTTTTTCTGGATAAGAACAAAGACTATGTTGTTGCGGAACATCAAGCACTTCTATGTGCTTCAAGGTGTTCTTTTGTCGCAGGCCTTTTCCCTCCTTTACCTGAAGAGTCTTCCAAAACATCAAAGTTTTCATCCATTGGTTCTCAATTTAAGGTACTTTTAGTTGTCTTAGCTATTCAAATCTTTGGCTTCTTTCATTTCAGGATGAAGTCATTGTAATATACTTTTGTGCAGCAACAATTGCAAGCTTTGCTTGAGACACTCAGTGCCACAGAACCACATTATGTTCGCTGTGTTAAACCAAATAATGTTTTGAAACCATCAATATTTGAGAATCAAAATGTACTTCAGCAGCTTCGTTGTGGGGTGAGTTCTGACAATTATTGCCTATATCTTCGATTCTTCATCATGCAAATGAACCAAATGTAATGTTTCTAGGGAGTGATGGAAGCAATCAGGATTAGTTGTGCCGGATTTCCCACTCGGAAGACATTTGATGAATTTGTACGTCGATTTGGTATCCTTGCCCCCGATATCTTAAATGGGAGGTACTTGCTTTGACTGGTGTCTTTGGATTGTGATCTGCTTGAAGAAATTCGGTGACATATAATCTTCCTATGGTTAATTACTGAATTTCATCATTTATTCTCACTGTAATAGGTTTGAGGAGGTTGAAGCTTGTAAGAGGATTCTGGAGAGAGTCGACCTTAAGGGTTATCAGGTACTGCATCGCTTGAACACATCAGAATTATCAGGTTTTTTTGGGTTTCTATATTAATATGCGCCAAAGTATCTCAACAAGCATAATGCTGATGTGTTTAGGATTTATGGAAATTAATGGCGTAGAGATAGGTCAGAGTTCATTTAATATTAATGGCCTTAATCTTGTGAGTAGTAACTTAAGGTGAGGAAATCATTAACTTAATTTACTAACTGTGCTGCAGGTTGGTAAAACTAAGGTGTTTCTTAGAGCTGGTCAGATGGCTGAATTAGATGCCGTCCGGAGTGAAGTGCTGGGGAAATCTGCACGTGTTATCCAGAGAAAAGTGCGTTCATACTTTGCTCGCAAAAGTTTTATTGCACTGCGTAATGCGGCAATACAAATGGAAGCTGTGTGCAGAGGTATGATTATCATCTTCTGATCTTCATTGCCCACATAGTGACAGTTTTGTTTCAGGCATGACCTTTCTCTTGATTAACTATAGGTGAAGTGGCTCGCCATCTCTACCTATGCATGAGGCGGGAAGCTGCTTGCTTGAGAATCCAGAGAGATGCAAGGACCTTTCTCGCCAGAAAAGCTTATAAAGCCTTGAACTCTTCAGCTATCATTATTCAAACAGCAATTTGTGCTGTTGCTGCTCGGCATGAGCTTCAATCACGAAGAAAAAATCGTGCAGCTATCTTTATCCAGGTAAATTTTAACAGCTTTTTTAACTAGAGACATTGTCTTTGTCAAGGGAGATAGAGGTCCTTTCTTTTTCTTTTGACGGATAGCTACGGAAATGTTATTGAAGGTTTTATTTCTGCTACTAAAGCTATAAATTCCCATGTTAACTGTCAGAAAACTTGTTTTATTGTTTACTAGTGCATATTTTATCAACACTAAATTATCTTTTACCAATTGGTAGATGTAGAAATTCTGTTGCCAATAATCACGAAGTTTGTTGTAAAATACGACTTCTATCTTCCTTGTCTTGAGTTCTTTGCATGCTTTTTTGGTTTTGACCTGTCGAATTGTGTTACAATTCTGGCATATTTTTCTGTTTTGGTGTTTTAATGATTTTCCTTTTTGTAGAGCCATTGCCGTGGACACTTGGCACGCTCACACTACTTGAGGATAAAGGAAGCTGCTATAGTTGTTCAATGTGCCTGGAGAGGGAAAATTGCCCGTAGGGAACTGAGAAAGCTTAAAATGGTGAGATATATTTTCAACAATGTTCAATGTCTTATCTGATTTCGGATGGCACGCTGCGTAATAGTTGAATCGAATATAGGGGAATGTTTAAATAAAAATCAGTTGGTCAGAGTCGCTTCCATACCCCCTTAGACTTATTTCGTTGATGGAATGAGATTCTGTTCCTTCTCCACACAGTTTCTTTTCCTCTGAATTTTTCACCATATCTATGCTATCTTAGCGGGACTTTCTATTCTTTTCTCTGTTATAAATGTTTTTCAGGTGCATGTTCTTTTTTTTTCTTTTTCTGGTTGTTGTTAATTCCTGCTAGTGAAAAGATAAATACAAACAATCAATTTCTTGTTGCTATTTTGATCCTCCTTGCTGCTAGTAGGTTTTTGGAGTGCATATATAATTGCCCAAAATTGTCAACTTCTTGAATGCAATTTCTTCTTTTTCTCTTAAACGGGACAAGTAAATAGAATCAGTCCTGCATAATTTTTCATGCGGAACTAGTTTCTTGTATAAGTTCATTATCAGATGGTAGCTTAAACATGACTTGTGCTATGGGTTTCAGGCTGCAAAGGAAACTGGTGCTCTCCAAGCTGCCAAAAGTTTACTGGAAAAGCAAGTTGAGGAACTAACTTGGCGTTTACAGCTTGAGAAACGTATGCGGGTAAGTGTCTATCTTGAATCTCAAACAGGACAAGTAAATAGAATCAATCCTGCATTCTTTTTCTTTGCCAAGGGATCTGCTAATGCCAATTATCAAGTTTTCCACATATTTCTCATTCTCACTCTAATGCTTATTTAGGCTGACCTAGATGAAGCGAAAACTCAGGAGAACACAAGACTAAAATCGGCTTTGGAACAGATGCAGCTCCAGCTTGATGAGACCAAAGCAATGCTGCAGAAGGAAAAGGAAGCCGCATTGCAGCTTGAAGAGAAAGCTCCTGTGGTTCAGGAGGTTTCTGTTATTGACAATGAAATGGTTGATAAGCTTACAGCTGAAAATGAACAGCTCAAGGTATAATAGTTTTGTCACTTGTTAGATTGGCTTTTATTTTTTTGTTTTTTTTTTTTGTGTTTTTTCTTGGTAGATAGTTAAATTGGCTTTCATGTCACAATATAGAATTTCCAGTTTTCCAATCTTTTCAAATTTGGTCTCAAACACTTTCTTGTACTGAAGAAGTAATACAATAACAAAACTGGTGTGTCTATGCAGGCTTTAGTAAGTTCACTGGAAAAAAGAATTGATGAAACTGAGAAAAAGTATGAAGAAACTAGTCGTCTTAGTGAGGAGAGATTGAAGCAAGCTATGGATGCAGAGTCAAAGATAATTGAATTGAAGACTTCCATGCAAAGGTTAACGACTGTTTTCTGACGCTTATTCTCCTTTGAAGCTTCAATGTTTTCATGCCATTTCGTTTATCTTTGTTTATTTAATTAGTTTCTTTCCGGTTGCAGGCTTGAAGAAAAACTCTCGGATATGGAAACTGAGGACCAGATTTTGCGACAACAAGCATTGCTGAATGCACCAGCTGGAAGAGCATCTGGATATTTGACAGTAAGAAATCAATTTAAATCCCATGACCTTAATCTTAATTAATGGCTTTCATGAATATGTTTCTTACTCATATTTTCGCTTTGCCATCTGCAGCCTCTTGAAAATGGCCATAATGTAAGTGCAATCTTCAATATTCATGGTTCCTTTAGTGATGTTTCCTTCTATCAGAATTCCGATTTAATGTGCTTCCCTAGTAGGATCATGACAGTATGCATCATTATGCAGGAACCACAGAGTTCCACACCTGCTAAGAGATTTGGCAGTGCATCAAAAAGATTCGGCAGTGAGTCAATGAGAAGATCCAATATTGAAAGGCAGCGGGTATGTTCCTATAGCAGTCTTACGCATATATTCTTGCTTTCTTCAGCTTTTGTTTAAACCAAAGCACTGAGAACGACTATCAAGTTGTTGATTGATCAAGGTGCACTAATTTTGATTCATGTATTGCAGGAAAGTATAGATGCTCTTATGAATTGTGTTTCTCAAGATCTTGGCTTTAGTGAAGGAAAACCCATAGCTGCATTTACCATTTTCAAATGTCTAGTACACTGGAGATCTTTTGAAGCAGAAAAAACTGTTGTGTTTGATCGTCTCATACAACTGATTGGTTCTGCTATAGAGGTACTCTCTAAGCTGAAACTTTTCCTCTATGCCCAATGTAGACTTAATACATCTTTCACTTTGATCAGTTACTCAATTATATGACATTTTAGCATCCCTTACGGGCCAGTTCATTCTAATCATATTATTGAAGACATTTTAAGTCCTAAGTTTAAATTCTTTAATTCCAGGATGAGACAAACAACAATCACATGATTTATTGGCTCTCCAACACATCCACGTTATTAGTGTTGCTTCAGCAGACTTTAAAAACTGGTCCTAGTGCTGCGAAACCTCCCCAGCCAACATCACTATTTGGAAGGATGACCCAGGTAAGAATCCATTGATATCTGTTGTTCTTTACTCTGTCACAGGAAGATTCTATTTGTATGATCCTGGTTATGATAACGATCGCTTCTTGTATTGTATGCATTTATAATTGCTGTGGATTGTTGTAAACACAATATAAGAGTGATACATTTCCCAGGGTTTCCGTTCATCTCCTTCTTTTGCTAACATCTCGGTTGGTGGGTTTGATGGAGTGCGCCAAGTGGAGGCAAAGTACCCTGCTTTGCTTTTCAAGCAACAACTGACTGCATACGTAGAGAAGATCTATGGTATTATTCGAGATAATATCAAGAAGGATCTATCGTCGCTTATTTCTTCTTGTATACAAGTAATGTGCCTTGTTGCCTCATTCCTTTTTCTTTTGAAAAATCTTAAAGTGGTGTTGTTTTTTCAAGAACTTATGACATTGGAGCTATTTGTGTTTCACAAATGCAATTTTTACCTGTTGAAGACTTCATTTCATGATGCTGTTTCAAACTTGTTCTCAAGTGGTCTTTCAATCACAAAATGCACGTTCCTTTTCCAGTTTTATCTATTTTCTATTCTATATGTATATGTTAATGTTCCCTAGTGCAGATCTTTACACCTTCCTTATGAGATAAGATAATGTATATATTCAGCGAGACCATGTGAATGCAGAGCTAAAGAGTTGCTTTTGTTTCTCATCTGTTTGAATATTCTGTAGTTAGCATTTACAAAAGAGTGCAAAGTAATGTTTTTACACGATTTTGGATGCTTTTGATTTTCATTTCTGCATCTGTTAGTTTGATTGCGTTTTGTATATTTCTACAAATATTGTGGCTTTAACTTCTACCTCTTCTTGTAACTACTGATTCAGGCATCCAGAACATCTAAACCCGGAGGTAGTTCTCCAGCCAGTCATTGGCAGGGAATCATCGATAGCTTAAATGGCCTTCTGAGTACTTTAAAAGAAAATTTTGTATGTTTTTAATTGATTATCAATTACTGTCTTTTGTGTGCATACAGTAAAGATGTGCAATAATGTGGATGATTTATGATATTCTGCATCTCGTTGTGTAGGTTCCCCCCATTCTTGCTCAGAGAGTCTTTGTCCAGATATTCTCTTACATAAATCATGAACTTTTCAATAGGTAGATTCAAAGCCTTCTGATTAAAAACTTATAAATTATGTTAGTACTCAAGAGTTGACGCAATAATCTTAATCCTCTTTACGCACTTCTGCAGTCTTCTCCTTCGTAAAGAGTGCTGTACCTTCAACAATGGAGAATATGTGAAATCAGGGTTAGCTGAATTGGAGCTTTGGTGTAAAAATGAAACAGAAGAGGTAAATGTCCTATTTCAAATATGCATGATGTTTTGGAGGCTCCATTGATCTGAAACATTGTTGTTGTTAACCACAACATTTGTCACATGGTGTTAATCTGCAGTATGCAGGATCATCATGGGAAGAATTAAAACACACGAGGCAGGCTGTTGGTTTCTTGGTATATTCTAATTCTAAATATGGCAGACAACTGAACTTTTAGTCATTGTATTATTACTACGTGTTATTCGCATGTACAAGCACACTGTAAACTAATTTAAGATGTTGAGTTTTGATTGATGCTATCACGTCCATTGTTTTGGCTAATGTATCATTTGGTTGCAGGTTATTCACCAGAAGTCCAGAATTACTTATGACGATCTTACAAATGATTTATGCCCTGTAAGTCTGTCTCACTGTTTGATTTTTCACTTTCTACTTGTCTATACCTTGTCCTTGATGAACCCCTCCATCTACGAAATTGAGGGCTCCGATATTATCATCATTTTTCTCCACCTTTGTGGAAAGAAAAAGAGAGGTAGAGATCAGAGATGAGAGATCCTAAACTGAAATAAGAAAATGTTCCAAGCGAACCTTCCTTCTATGTTAGGATAAGTTTTAAGGAGAAGTATACCAAAAACATGGGCAGGAATATCACATATTGCGAGTGTAGTTTTTCTAGCTTTGCTAAAACTTTCTTCAGTGATATCAGAAGGGGTTATTTGAGAACTTCAGAAGGGCTACTTTTCTTTTTATTTAATTCTTTTAATCAAAATTTAGATCTATACTCCATTTCCATGTTGGTAGTATGAGGTGCGGCTCGTTGGTACCAGTCGCTGTAGGAGAAAATTTACTACTTTAAGGGAACAAGATTGTCGAATCAGTTGTCTGATTGATTAAAATTTTACATGAACTGATTCTGCAGGTCTTGAGCATTCAACAGCTTCACAGACTATGCACACTATATTGTGATGATAACTATAATACTCCGAGTGTATCTCCTGATGTAAGTCTCCCCCTTTTGTGAGCTCTTTGAGATTTTTCATTGTGTAATTTCAAAGTACCATCTTCTTATATCCTTATGTACTTCAGCTCATTCATTATCTAAGCACTTGCTCAAAATGTAGGTAATTTCCAACATGACATTATTAATGACAGAAGATTCAAGTGAGTCCGATAGCAAATCATTTTTGTTGGATGACAATTCCAGGTATCGTGTCTTTAGAAAGAATCCCTTCCCTTCCAGAAAAAAAAAAAAAAAATGGTTTCTCATCTCTGAGCTATACTTATAATGTACTTTACCACTGCAGTATCCCCTTCTCAGTTGATGATATTGCCAGTAACCTGAAGGCTATCGATTTCACGGGCGTAAAACCTGCATCAGAACTACTCGAAAATCCAGCCTTCCAGTTTTTGAAGGATTAGGGCTGCGGTTTCTTCATCGGATACTTAGTTTAGTCCCACAATGTACATGCATCCCGGGTAGTCTTAACTTTCTAGATATGGTTCTTTTAGTGCCCCAAATGTAAAATTGTCTTAGAAACTAGAATTTGTAAAATGTAGAGGTTTTTTGTCATATAGGTAGAAAGGGGCATAGATATATTCTTCATACTTTGTTTTTAGCCCTTTTTAGGGTTACCCGACAGCCTGCATTCTTTGTATCAATGACTGATTATCACCATTTATCTTCCAGGAGCACATTGTACAAAGAACATTAATATCAATAGCTAAGTCCTTTTTTTTTTATTTTATATATATATGGCTTAGACTTGAGAAGTTTTTATAGGCTAAAATCCATACCCTTTTCTCGTATTTCTTATAGAGTTGAACCATGAAATACTCTAAACACTAGAATATGTTTCTAAACACTAGGGCCTCAAGTTTCTTACTAGTAAATTAATTTTTTTTTTTCGATTTTAAAGTAACACCATAAATTATAGATATTTTTCTTTCTTTTTTTTTTTGGGACGGAGAGATTGAATAAGTATCAGAATGCCAACAAAAATACTGAAGCCCTGTGTAGAAAGAATAATCAATGTCTCAGGACATTTGTTCACCTAAAAATGGCATTCATTTCAACTCAATAACGCAGCACATGCCAATCCCACACTTCTAAAAATAAATTCCTCTTATCTTTCTTATATTCTCCTTTTGACCATATAATTGGGGGTCTCATCCATTTCTTCCCTTAGTCATGTGATCACATGAACTCCTCAATTCTCTCTTTTCTTTTTGCACCTTGAACCCCAAAAAAACCTACCCAAAGAATATTAAAAATTAATTAAAATAAAAGAAAATAATGAATTTCGAACCTCGGGAATCCCATATTTTAATATACATACCGCTGCGGTTATTACCGTTATATAGTTAGTTGCATTGCACACATAGAACTATATGGTTTCTTGGGGGAAGATGATGATGACTGAGACAATTAATGTGAGGTTTTTTGGATGAAATTAAGGATATGGGTCGGTTCCATGCACACAGACATTAATTTTGCTCATTTTGATCAGAATAAAACCATGGGACACGAAATCTGCTGCTATACATTTTGTTTTCCTTAAAAACCAAGTTAGAAATCTTAATAACTGTGAATTTTGTCAGAAGGGATTGAATTAAAGTAATTATGTAGCTTTGGTTCAATGAACTACTCTAAAAAGAGAGCACAAAATTTAACAAAGTAATGAGAGCGTATTAATTTACTTGGCCCAAGAAGAGTAAAATGTTGATGAGAAAATGAATGTGGTGCGCATTTGTGTCATTAGGGTTTGATGCATGGTAATTATTAATAAAGTTTCATCTGATTCTGACTTTTGAAATCCTATTTTTAGAAGTTACATGTTTACCTAACATAACTGTTGTTTGTCCCTTAAACAACATGAATTGACATGTAAAATATCTGAGATTTATATATGGTTTGGTCATTTTGATTAGAGAGAGATCGAGTAGTGGTATAGTGACCGTTTTTCAGAAATAAGCCGTTTATATCTCACCATTTAATAGAATGTAATATTTTTTGTCGACTTCTAGAGAACGAAAAAAAGAAGAAGAAGAAGAAGAAGAAAAAGAAGAAAACGGCTAGAGAAAATATAAAATTTAGATAGTATTAATGTAAATTTATCAGTTTTTCAGAGTTTTATAACGTTACGCGTTCTAATATATAATCACACCTTATCTTCATTAATACGTAGAGTCCATTTTGTCGAATTAATTACCCTCGTTAAAAATTTGAGAAGTTAGTTGTGATAGTTTTGTGGCTGAGGAACACGAGGAAGATCTTGACCAGGGACATTTTGCGGCATGTTGGATGCAAATGAGATTGCTACAAAATTTAATCAAAAGGGTTCAGTCTTCATTCATTCAAATCCAAGCCACCGGCTTCATTAATCGAATCTAATTATTGAAAATTGGGTCAAAATTGAATGTGCAAATGATTAAAAGCTTCAAATATATATATATATATATCTCATGTGTCGCTGATGCTGCTAGTCAATGATTAGTTTCAAACCCTCTATTTATTAATAATTTTGTTATATTCTCACAATTTGAATTTATTTATGATAATCTAAAAACCTCCGAATATCTTACTTAATTTTGTTATTTGGTGGTACTAAATAAATCATGGAATATAAGAATTTGGGCCACATTATAGACTACATCTTTGCAAAGAAGAGTGATAAAGGAGATACTGAATCTATTATTACAACATTCATAAAAACACAAAATAACGTATTCGCAGTGTTAGAAAATTTCGTTAACTATTTTTATCACTATTTCTTTTTTTTTTTTAAAAAAAAAAAACGTAAATGAGGTTTCCTAATGTGTAAGCCTATGGAAAAATAAATGTGGATGTAGAGTACTTACGAATAATTTTTACTTATCGAGGTTGAAAGACTTTATATATGAAAATACGACCGAGATTATTTTTTTTTTTAACCGTTTTTTATTATACTTGAAATCTGACTTTGTTGCTTCTTGGAGTTCACGTAGATGGGAGGAATTAACCTTATAATAATACTAAATTTGTAGTATAACCTAGTCCAAGCTTCTGAACGTTTCTTGAGCCCCGAGGTGCAGATTACTTTTCTGAACCTAATTTTTACGACTTCGATATTTTCCCCTCAAAACACAAAGATTTTTATTTCCTACTTTTGGTTGGAAATATCATCACCTAATGAAAGTCTGTTTGGGAGTCTTCTGACACCAGTTAGTTACTTTTTTCCGATCTCACCATAATTATTATGTTTATATTATGCTAAATACACTGTAAAACTTAGATAATTATTTCGTGACGCAGAGAATATATATAAATGATAGAACATCAATTTGACATTTAGGTAGCCGGTTTTAGTGAGGATTAGCTATTCCAGCTGATTTGAAGAATCAATACACAATACACTATGATTTAAAAGTGGTTCCTTACCTTTTTTTTTTTACCCTAACTGGATCTTTCACCTATTAGAAAGAGAAAAGGCGTCTTTATTAATGTTGCACCTCCTCGTCACAGAAACAAATACTAGTATTATATGTTTTGTCATCTACAATCCATACTATTCTTTTGAAGTAAAATTATATTATTTGCATATAATTATTTCATATGGGGGTTTGGTGGTATTGAATCAAGTCAACAAAAGGATCACGAGTCGGTTGGTTAGGGAAAAATCACGACTTCAAATGGTAGACCATTTTCATAATTCATACGCCGGCGGAAACTATGGAAATGATTAAGTCCCTTGATTTATGCAAATATTGACGAACAAAGCCTATATCTGAATGCTTCCATGTGAGCATTCTCTTAACAATCTAATGAAAAATCCCATTTGCCGAACAAAGTAAATAGAAAAAAAAAATTTACATTAACAAATCGATCTTGCCCAAATGCTTGCCTAAAATGATTTATTTTCTACCTTAGTTAATTATTTCTGGAGCTCCATTAATAATAAACAGAAGAGAAGGGACCAAAAAAGAAAAAACCTAGTTAATCAGTTGTTTTCTCATCAAAATTTGGAAAATATAATGTAACAAAAGTAATTTTATTTTGAGATGGAACGTCGATATAACTATTTTAACTTGTGTTTATAGCATTAATTGTTGAAACTTTGTGAATAGTTTAATTACATTGCATGTGATGCAAGTACTCTAAGCACGCATATTTTATATTAATCTAGCCTTTGTAGGGTAGACTTCATTTACAATTCTCTTCTTTTGCGATGAAATGAGTATACCTAAAATAAGTAAATTAATTAAATAAATCAATAAGGTATACTTTCTTTAATTCTTTTGGATACATAAACTTTTGTAGGACCAAAAATAAAATATTGGGTAAAAGTATTAATTTGATATAAATTAATAACTTTAGTTTATTCATGATTAAAGAACGACGAAAAGTAGCAGTACTAATCTGCAGGAGGCCTGATACAATCTTATGGGGTCGTGCCCTAATCATGGGGGTGGGGAGGTAGCCAATCATTTTTATGTTGTTTAGTGCACTATTTTAAGCTATCAAGTGTAAGACTTCAATTAATTTTTATTCACAAAGAACAAAGATTAATAATAACATTAAATTCGGAAAAAGCCATTATTGAAATGCAACATTAAGAGAGAAAATCCAAAAAAAAAAAAAAAGAAGCATTCAAGAGTATACATTATACTATTGAATTTATAAAATTATACCTTTATGTGTGTAATGTTATTATTATTATTATTTTTTGTGCAAAGGAGGAGACTGAAACCTGTTACTTAATTATTATAATATTTATTGGGTAAGAAACCCCAATTACATCATGTCTTAACTAAGGTTTCACAATTTTTGACGGATCCTCCAATCTATGGTAGCCTCCTGAGCTCGACGCCGCAAGCGAAGCTAAACAATCAGCGAGTGTAATATTATCTTAGCTTGTGTTGCGGCAAGGTGATAGTAATTTAAACAATGTCTAATTTATATTATCTGTTGTAAAATTTACTTTCTGATTATATTTTATCATTGAAAAAAAGGAAAATCGAAAGAGGGAATATTGGAAGGTGATGATTCGATTTGGTGGGGGGACCTCCTACTAACATTTCTTTATGAACAACAAAAACATAAAATATTTCAGGCACTAAATGATGAGATCATAAGCAAACTCGATTAAACTAATTTCATGAGGTCAAAGGTAATGGGGTCAAAACTTCTTTTTTTTTTCAATGTTATACGATAATTGGGACACTTAGTAATCATTAATCATTACCACCACTTAAATCTATGATATCTCCTATTCATGGAATAATATTTTTCTATTATTAGAAACTAATTATTTGCCTGATTGAGTAGTACAATCAGGCAATCAGCCATGCAGGTGTGACTATCAAGTCGATTCTTTGAAAATGACTAACTTGAGAAGTAAATAAATTAAAGTAATTTATCAAGATATCTTAATTTGTTTTATAATTAGCCTAGCTTCAAAATTTTTATTCAATATTGAGTATGAGAATTGTTGGCAATTTTTGAGCAGGAAATCCACCTCAGGTTCTTGTTTTGGCCATCTAAATCAAATTAAAAAAACTAAAAAAAAGGCACAATTTTTTTAGGTCCTTTGCAACTTCTTTCTCAAACCTTTTTTTATGATTCTACATACTATCAAACTGTAGGATTTCTATGTGCCGCACTTAATCTTGGTTATGGTATTTACGCAAGCGTACTAAGCCTCTATTTTAATTTTTCATTGTGGTACTCCCTCTGTCCCAATCTGGCAAAACAACTAGAAAAAAATAAAGTAAGATCGTTAATGTCTTTACCCTTGTTTCTACCATTTATATAAGTATAAGATTGTTACTAGTTTATTTTGTTGAGTTAAAATTTTTCAATAATATGAATCATTAAAATGAGACGGAGAGAAACGGGTAAGAAAAATAGAATCAGTTCACTAGCTAATTGAATGAGTTAAAAAGTTTTAGAGAAAAGTTTAGGAACCTCAATCCACTTGGATGGTGCATAGTGCACTATCTTCTTTAATTTGATACGGTGTTCTTGCCTTTATAATAAGTATTATATATATTATATATATATGCGTTTGGGATATATATTAATCTTAATTTCTGCCAAATAGTAATTTAAAAAGAAAAATACATGACGAGAAGGCTACCATACCCAAAAATGTATACCTACAAATTAGGTGGAGTTTATGAGCATTACTAAACTAAATCTTTGGATAATATAAAGTATTATATAATTCGGCCCCAAGGTCGATCTACAAATTAGTAAAGAAAAATTTTACAGAAGAAATAAACTCATTTTCCAGTTTACTTTACATTAAAGGAATTGATCTTAATTATGAGACTGTGGGGTTTTGATCCATCTAACGTTAGTAAAGAACAAGTAAAGAGGACTAAGAATTCGTATCAACAACTTCTTGGCTGGCTAGGAAGCTTGTAAGATTCTAAAGAATTGTGTGTAACTTTATTTATTCCACTTTTTCATTTGCGCATGTATGCGCATATTAATTGCAAGTTTAAACTGCCAATAAGAAAATGATGAATGTTAGCCAAAAGACTTTATGAGGAAATTATTAGTTTATAAAGGGGATATTGTGGATAGTGCCAATATTGTTTAGGAACCTCTCAAGTAGGCCAAGGATGATCATTTTAGCATGATATATTTGGTAAAAGCTAAAGTTCACATTTTCTTTTTCCAATATACTATGGATTTCACCCCTTGTATTCTCATCATATTTGTCTCTGATCCCACCAAAACAAAAACAAAGCCTAAAAACCCAATTGTTAAGAGCTTTAGAAAGGGAGATGAACCAATTAAAAAATACACACAAATTCCCAAAAGGAGGGTTTTAAAAGGCAAAATCAATGAATTCGAGAAATGGAGAATAAATTACAGATCAATTAAAATAACCTTGAGAATCTTTGGTTGAAGTTTATAAGTCAAACTATAAAGCTTGTCACGTACTTTTTCCGTCTCAGACTGATTATCATACTTGTTATATAAGATCTGGTCTAAAAGATAAATAATTATTTTAAAACGAAAGAATCTTACTTAAGAGAGATTATTAAACAATAGTCCATGGACCTGTTGGTAACGCACAGTCTTTTCAGAATACTCCCTAATTATTCATACATGAGTTTGTCAACATCTCGATATAATTGATTTTCGCTTCAATATAGATGCTAATTATTCCCTAAAATTATCATGTAAGTACAAAAGATCAGTAAAAGTAAGAATGATTTTGATGTATTTACTCAACTAAAACTATACTATTATGTATTGATAATGACTAAGTTAAAACATTACGGAAAAGGCGAAACCAAAGCGAATGATGGGTGTTGAGAAACCAATGGCACACTTTACTCTAAACTTTTCGTGGAAAACACTCAAAAAATCTAGACAAATTAAATGCACGCCCTCAATTATTCTACTATCAATTCAATCCCACCGTTTCACTTATGTACAAGATCGAGAAATATCGAGGAATGTATGTGGTGTTTATTAATTGAATTTGAAAAAAATTGATCACACCTAGTTGTCAAGATAATTTTCATGAAATGATGATTGCACACTCTCTCATTCCAAAGCCATTGGAAAGACCATAATATTGTATGAATCGATCACACAACATGAGGGAGAGGAAGAAGAAACAAAGACTAACTTCTAATCCTTGCATGGAAAAAAGAGATCTCTATTATCACTCTCTCTTTTTAGCCAGGGTTCCATGCATGCACATGCTCCTATATCCTATTTCTTTGCCCACCACCACCACCACTGCACCTTTTTCCCCGCTACAACCCTAAACTACAACCCACGCACACAACAGATAAACGTTTCTGATCATCTGTATCACTTTTTGTGTATCACAAATTCGAGTAGCTGGCTTTTTATTTTGATGCTTGCTCGTGTAATTATTCTTTAAAACCCTAATAAACCGATGATTGAGCATAGTATAGACGAACTAAATTGTGTTACACATACAAGTGATACAAATAATCATTTTGTATTTTTCCTGGGTATCACATTAACCACAACTGTGAACACACAACACGTGTGCGCGTGTTTAATTAATCGATTAGTCGAAACGAAGGTGATTTTTGGCCATGTATATATGCAAATGAGTGTGTTTACAAATGGAAATTTTTCCATGGACCAAGGTAAATTAAGGCAATCTTTTTGGTTAGTCATGCTACAAATCACAAGGATGTGTATATAGTAACATGGTGTTTTTTTGGTTGGCGCATGAATAGTTGGACCTCTTTTGTGTAGACCAAAAACAACAACAACATTTCACAATCTCCATGCATGGAAACTAAGCAATGTGTGTGTGAGTGCGGTTTTCTTTGAAAAAAAATTGATTTGGAAAACTATAGAATCGATTAAGGTGGTCATTTTAGGAGGGGGGTGCTGGTGGAGGGGAGAATGTGAGCCCCCCCAGGTGCAACTAGTAGTCTTCATCACCCTACTTCACGTGGGAGTTTCCCAAAGCATCCTTGTCAGCTTCGATCAACTCGTGGGGATCGATGGATGATCTATCAAAAAAAAAAAAAACTTATGTACTAGTAGTACAACATTGAGGATCTAAAAAATCACATCGCGTTTTCCTTTATTTATTTTCCCGACTTCTAATTAAATAGACTAATTTGTACAAGAAAATATCTTATAATGTTACAAGATACGATCTTATATACTCCCTCCGTCTCATAATTATAGTTCAGTTTAATTTTTATTTGTAGTTCAAATTGTACTAAAAGTGAATTCTCAAACTAAACAATAAATTTAGGACAGAAGAGTATATAATTGCGTTCCTCACCTAGATTGTTATGGTGAAAATATATGTTGGAGGAGTTAAAGTTCAAGGAGTATCATAAATGGGATAGAAAGAGTATTATATTCTGGTATATATATGACAATATACGTATACTTCAAAAAATGCTCAATGAAATTTTTTCTAAATCTTTCTCCACTTTTTTCGTGTTTTTTTTTTTTGTGCTTAAATGGGTTCTATATTTTCTATTGTATTCCATAATCTTAGTCGCTGAATTTCTATTAGCTAATTATATGAATAAGAAGAACTTTAGTTTACCAGACTCAAATCTAGCTAGCTAATGCAAGTCCAACTTAGAAGCAGACTTGAATATCTTTGTGGTTGAAAGTTGAGATAACATCGGTAATGACTTAATTTTGTGATAATTAACGCTGAATTTGATAGAATACATAAATACGGAAATCCTAATTAGGGTTTCTGATAATCACAGCTAGGGTTATTGTAATATTGTACTATATATATGATGTTGTACACATGTAATAACACACGAAAAATATTCTTTCATGGTATCAACCTATTATTCTGGGCCGTCAATTTTGTAGGGTTTTTCTTTTCTTCGTTTTCGGCTTTCGTTTTTCCTTCCAGCCACCCATCCGACCTCTTCATCATGTATTCTCCCTCTGATTTTGTCTATTTTGATCAAGAGTGTTGTTGCACACACCTTCTTCGTCGACTTCAGGAAATTTGTTTGCTTCTCGCTGCTGTGATTGTCTTCCCTCTTTGCTACCGCTGCTGCAATTCTTCCCCGCTGTAACTCTGTTACTGTTCATCCACTGCCGCCGCTGCCCATTGTCAGTTTGATTCTCTTGTTCTCTTCCGGTGATTTTCTGCCATCACCCTGCTGCTGCAATTTCGTACGGAAGTTTCTCAAACCTCTTCTTCTCGGCGGCTGCCTTGCTGTGCGGTTCTTCTCGGCCACCACTTGCTGTAAAGTGTCAAACCCGGTCTTGTGGTCTGTTTCCTGCTGCTGCTGCCATTTGATCTTTTCTAAAAAAAAAAAATAAATAAATAAAATAAAATAAAATTTTTTTCCTTCTTTGTTTGATCTTTTTTGTTTGCCTTTCACGTCCCTGCTGCTATGGCAAATTCGGCCGCCTCCGGTGTCACAGGAACTCCATCTTCTGATCACCTTCAAACCACCCCCAACACCGCAACCCTGCCACCCTCTTCTTCTCCTCATCCAGCCATTGATCTTTTAAATATTAAAAACTACATCACCCCGGTTCTTGACTTCACTAACTGCATGCTTTGGAAGGAACTCTTTCTTCCTGTTTTCCGCGGCCATGCCGTCATGGGTCACATTGACGGTTCAAATCCTTGTCCACCGGCGACTCTCGCTGCCTCCGATGGTTCTTCCACTCCCAATCCGGCTTTTCAATCTTGGACCCAAATTGACTCTATTGTGCTCTCGTGGATTCAAGCCACTATTTCTACTGAGATCTTGCAGGCTATCGTTAAGCCCAATTCCACCCTCACAGCCCGAGATGCCTGGCTTACGATCGAGAAGCTGTTTCATGACCAACTTGGCTCTCGGCTTCTTCATCTGAAGCTGCAATTCCACAGCTTAAAGAAGGGTGATTCCACAATCAATGATTATGTCACTCAATTGAAGATGTTGGCTGACTCTTTGACCGCTGTCGGTTGTTCCATCTCCGACTCTGATTTGGTTCTGCAAATTCTCGCCGGTCTTCCTGCTGATTATCAATCCGTCTCCACCACCATCAGCCACAAAGTCCCTCTTCCTACCTTCGTTGAGGCTCGTTCGATGTTGTTCTTGCATGAGGAGCAACTTCAGAACATGGCCCCTCTTTCTTCTCCCGCGGCAACCACGGCCTTGGTGGCGGCTGCTTCACCTGGTTCTTCTCAGCAGCCGACGTCCGCTTCTCCTTCTCCTGTTTCATCCAGTCGTGGAAGTGAAAGGGGTCGCGGTTTCCAGAATTCAAGAGGCCGAGGCCGCGGGCGTGGTCGCAATCAATATTTTGGTCAGTCCTCTTCTCCGTTTTATCACTCTTATTCTTCTTATCTGGCTCCCATGTTTACTCCCAGGCAGTGCGCTCCCTCTCTTCTTGGACCGCCTCCTTCTTCCTCGTCCAATTCGGGTCCTGTTCGATGTCAATTGTGCCACCAGTTTAATCATTCTACCCGGGATTGCTATCAATTCAAACAGCCCGCTTATTTTGTTGATCAACATAATCGGCTTTCTGTCCCTCTATCTGTTGATTCTTCTTGGGATATGGACACAGCTTGTGGTAATACTATGACTCCCAATCAAGGTACTCTTACTAGTTCCAAACCCTATCTTGGTTCTACTCGAGTTGTGATTAGTAATTGTTTAAATTTACCTATTAAATCTGTTGGTACACTTCCTTGTTCTCAATATCGTTTTCCTAGGATTTATTGTGTACCTTCACTTACCAAAAATCTTGTTTATGTGTGCCAATTTGCAACTGAAAATCAATGTTCTATTGAGTTTGATCCCTTTGGTTTTTCTGTGAAGGGTCTTTGGACGAGGAACCCTCGTCTATGTTGCAATAGTGTTGGTTCCCTTTACACTTTCCCATCTACCCTTTTGGATCAATCTCGTGCACCGTCTTCTTCATTATGTCCGGCGTTCGCTGCTTCCGTCTCTTCTCATGTCTGGCATCAACGCCTTGGTCACCCCAATTCTTCTGTTTTATCTAGATTAGTGTCACATCGTCGCCTTCCTGGTTTGGTGATTTCCTTAAATAAGTTTAGTTTTTGTCAGACTTGTCAAATTGGGAAGCATCATAAGCTCCCTTTTATGCCTTCTACTTCGATTACTTTCAAAGCTTTTGATTTAATCAATACCGATGTTTGGACTTCTCCCTGTCTTTCATTTAGTGGTTTCAAGTATTTTGTCCTTTTTCTTGATGATTTTACTCATTATTTATGGGTGTATCCACTTAAACATAAATCTGAGGTACCTCACAAATTTATTAACTTCTATACTCTTGTCCAAACTCAATTCAATACTTCTATAAAAACTCTTCAATCTGACGGTGCTGCTGAATATGTTCACTCTCATTTTCTTCAATCTTTTCTCAAATCTAAGGGAATTTCTATGCGCATTTCTTGTCCATACACTCCTCAACAAAACGGCAAAGTTGAGCGCATAATAAGACTGTCTTCAATATGATCCGCACCCTCCTCAATCAAGCTCACTTGCCACCTGAATTCTGGGTAGAGGCCTTAAATACTAGTGTTTATCTGATAAACCGTTTACCTACCAAATCCAAGAACAATTCTGTTCCCTTCTCCCTTCTTTTTGGTACTCTACCTAATTATGGTGTCTTGCGGGTCTTTGGATGTTCTTGCTTTCCTAATCTATCTCATTTAGCTTCTCACAAGCTCCAGCCTCGGTCCACTCCATGTATCTTCTTCGGTTATCCTAAGTCTTGTAAAGGTTACCGTTGTTTTGATCCTGCATCCAAGAAAATTTACACTTCCCGTCATGCTGTTTTTTATGAAACCTCTTTCCCGTTTCCTCAACTATCTTCAGTTCCACCACTCTCTACTCCCAACTCCCGTTTCAAACATCCTTCGTTTCTCATTCCACGGTCCATTCCCACTTCCGTGATACCTTCACCTCCTCAACAAAAAGTGTCAACTGTTCCTTCTGTACATTCAGACCCTACACCTTCTACGTCCTTGTCAACTCATTTGGGTCCTCCTTCTTCAAACCCTCCCACTCATCATATGGTTACCCGCACTCGGGATGGCACCCGTAAACCTAAACAAATCCCCTCTCTTACTACTACTACAACATCTTCACTTCCCCATGAACCAAAATCTTTTATTGAGGCTAATAAATACCCTGAATGGCGAGCTGTTATGAGTGATGAATATAATGCTCTCCTCACTAACCATACATGGGATTTGGTCCCTCCTCCTATTTCTGCTAACATTATTGGCTCAAAATGGATTTTTCGAGTTAAGCTCAAATCCGATGGTTTGCTTGATTGATGTAACGCACGTTTGGTCACTCAAGGTTACAATCAAAAGCCTGGTATTGATTATGATCAAACGTTTAGTCTGGTGGTTAAACCAGTGACAATTCGGATTGTATTAAGCATTGCTGCTTCTCGCAAATGGCCCGTCCATCAGTTGGATGTTAAAAATGCATTTTTGCATGGTCATCTCAATGAAATTGTCTACATGAAACAGCCTACTGGTTTTGTTCATCCAAATCATCCTCACCATGTCTGTCGATTGAACAAAGCTCTTTATGGCTTAAAGCAGGCTCCCCGAGCTTGGTTTCATAGATTCACTGCTTTTCTGGTTTCTCAGGGTTTTACAAGCAGTCGCTCAGACTCTTCTATGTTTGTGTATTCTGTTGGATCAGACATGGCGGTTTTGTTACTTTGTGTTGATGACATTCTCTTGACAGCATCTAGTAATCGTCTGCTCACTACTATTATTCAGTCACTGAAGGGTGCTTTTGCCATGACTGATCTTGGTCCAATCAACTATTTTCTCGGTGTTTCTGTTGCTCCTCACTCTGGTGGTTGGTTTTTACACCAACGTAAGTATGCTGAGGAATTGTTGGCTCGTAGTCATCTCACTGATGCCAATCCTGTTGCAACTCCTCTTGCTCCCGCTTTTCAGTTTTCTGTTGATGAGTCTCCGCCTTTTCACAATCCAACTCTCTATTGGAGCTTGGTGGTTGCCTTACAGTATCTTACCTTCACCAGACTGGACCTTCAGTATGCGGTCAACCTTGTCTGTTAGCATATGCATGATCCCCGGGAACAGCATTTTCAAGCTGTCAAGCGTATTCTACGATATATTAAAGGCACACTTCATTATGGCATTCATCTCCCCGCTGGTCCTCTTGATTGTCTGGTTACTTATTCTGATGCTGATTGGGCCGGGTGTCCCACTACTCGCCGTTCTACCACTGGTTTTTGTGTCTTCTTAGGCTCATCTCTCATTTCCTGGTCCTCCAAGAAACAATCTACAGTTTCCAGATCTTCTGTTGAGTCTGAATATCGTGTGGTTGCTTTTCCTTTGGCTGAAACGGTTTGGTTAGAGAACCTTCTGTCAAAACTTCATATCAAGCTTCCTCAGCGCCCAGTGATCTTGTGTGACAATGTCTCTGCTACATACCTAGCTGCTAATCCTGTTAATCATGCTCGAACCAAACATATTGGTCTAGACATTCATTTTGTTCGTGAACGTGTCGCTGCTGGTCTTCTTCGAGTTCTTCATATCTCCACCCAGTCTCAACTAGCAGATGTATTCACCAAATCCTTACCTAAGGATAAATTTTATTCGTTTAGAACCAATCTATGCATGATTTCCTCCCCTGCTCCGATTGCAAGGGGATGATAGAATACATAAATACGGAAACCCTAATTAGGGTTTCTGATAATCACAGCTAGGGTTATTGTAATATTGTACTATATATATATGATATTGTACACATGTAATTACACACGAAAAATATTCTTTCAGAATTTAGTCAACAACTATATTCATACTTCATAGGTTGCCGACAATATATATAGTAATGATTTTTATATCTGACTAATTTGATGGTCCTAGGATTTTAATGCGCCATGACGGAGTTCAATTATATAATTTCTAGTCATTTTCGAGTATGTACATTTCTTGTGAATTTTGTTGGATTCAAATGAATGCAAAATCTAGCCTGAACTTGTCAAAAAGATCGACTATTCTAACAATTTGCAGTATGCACCACATTCTCTAACAACAGCGCAGTCATGTCACGGGAAAAAGAGATTCTCATTCTTCGGTATACAACATAAAATGAACAGTATATTATCGTGAAATAAACATTATTCTTATTTTGAGACGGACGCATTCATGTTTGTACGTAAAAGTTCAACTGCTCCAAAATGCTGACAACCATGCATCTCCAGCTTCATATCTCTTTGTCAACACCTATTCGTCCTCTCATGTACTTCATTGGATCACACAAAGCAACTCTCATGCATTTACCCATAATTTCTCCACCAAATCTGGCCCAAAGATATGATATCCATTTCCAGAGGACTTCAAAGAATACACTTAAAATTTGAAATTTTATGAAATAAAAGTGATTCTCAGGTTTTTTTGTCGTTCTTGTGGTTTGGAAAATGAAGAAATAGTTAACAAATAGTGTGGGTTAAATCTGTTTAGATCATTCTTTCTTTTCAGTGTTTAATTGATACTTTGATTTCGATATAATAATAATAATTTAGCGTAAGAACTATTTTTCTTGAACGGATATAATTTTTATTAATGAGTGTTAACCAGCTCAGGTAGCCCAAATCGAGCTGATTAAATTGCATGCACAAGACATGCTTGATTTCGAGGTAATTAAGAAATGCGTATCGCAGTAGGGAATAATCATGAATATTCCCAAACTATTCTAATAACACTCGTAATCAAAATGTGAATCATTGCTGTCAAAATTTATACTTCAAAAAAAATATTAAATAAATAAATGAGAAGAATGAAATCTTCATTAGCACCCTTTTTGTATCTTCCAAAGCAAAACGCAGATAAGATCTGACTCATTACTACACCTGTATATATCGATCTCAGCAAGAGTTTTTTTCCCTCTTTTCCTAAAGAAAAGATTAATAAATAATTCTAAAAATTATTTTCTTACTTAATTTGGTATGGTTCATGTGTTGTCCCTAGGCTTGCGAGTTGCGAGTAAATTCCAGCTAAAATCTGATAAAGAACAAACGAATGATACAAAAAGAAATGGACGAAAACTTGCAAGTTTCAGCCAAAAGTACAACTAACTACACACGATTTCTTGGAAAAATATAGTTGTGAATTATTATACTTTATAATGTTTGTATGCATATGTTATCACATCTCGTATATTAAGTTTAATATTCTGTCTGTCTCAAAAGAAAAATTATATCTAGTGTTCACTAACTCATTTAGCCAATGGGCATTGTTTTGTCATGAAACTGTTTAATTAATCATTTGAAGATCTTGAAAAAAGGTATAGTATTTAACACTTTACAGCCTAAACTGATCATTTAATTTATTGGATTTTCTCATATTTTAATTAAGATTTATGTAAAATATATTGAAGAGAGATTTTTCCAATGATTTTAGAGATCTTTGCTGAAGAAAGGTGGCCATCCAGGACACGCGCTAAAGAGTCCATGCAATCTCGAAAAGTTCAAGAATAAGATCGAGGTCGATGGTTGGCATTTTTTATTTATTTTTTTTACATTTTATATAATTCGTGAATTACTTTTTCCACAGAAAAACTAGGGAGGGAAGAAAAAAAAAAAAGAAGAGTATAATATAACAAGGGTTGTCTGATTAAAGTATGGAGAAACATTGTCATTTAGTATTAAAGTGCATGTACTTAATTTTTAAGCACGGTTTCAACTTAGAAACTGTCATTTTGATGGACTATAATTTTAATAAAAAGTTTAGAATCGATTCCTATATAGGGTCGAAGTAGATTGTTATTATTATGAGATCCGAAAATTCAAAATGTTGGTATTTTTTGTTTGATAAAAAAAGACAGATATTAACTGCATCGAGATTAACGAAATTACTAGTGTACAGTTTCATCGATGAATGGTAATTTAATAAGAGACATCTTGTGTGCTTAATTCTATTTACCAAATCATAAACTCTTCAATAAATAGAACAAATGGTTAATGATCAAGGTTGCCCCACCTCTTTTTTTGGAAATCTTTTTGGCCGAAGCACACTCAGTGGTTAGGTTGGCCAAAATTTTTCAAAACATACTTTCATTTTTTACTAACTCCGTCTCACAAAAATAGTCCATATTGAGTTTTTAAATTTGTACTAAAAACAGAACAAAACTCAAAATTCAATGTGGACTATTTTTGTGGGACGGAGGTAATAACATTTTTTGACAAAAGAATTCTTTGTGTACTGAATACAATAAATATTCAGAGTTGGTTCTGTCACTAATGACCAGTTTCAAACCATCGACCTCTCAACCACAACCATTTAGAGTTTGTTTTATCACCAAAACTTTGGCGATGAGTTTCTTCGTATTAGCAGAAAACCTTTTATATAAAGCTAGCAAAATGGATACTCTATTGAAGAAAAACAATATATAAAGAATGTCAATTAAGAAAAAAAATGTGGATTACATATATCCACAATTAAACTGATCATAATGTCATAGTCGTTATACTTAAGCATGACATTATCAGGAAAAGAGATACGACGTCTTAAATTATCCAGTTTGGCAAGAATAACTATAATTCACTACTGAGAAATTCATTAACACTGTATGTTCGTTCTAGTAGGATTTATAATTTTAGATCGCAAATTAGGGTACAAAACACTAGATTAATCAATCTCATGCCATCAACACACAAGCTAATTTATATTGGTACGTTAAGATATTTTGGAGTGGATAGTTTTCGCTTTCAATATTTTCAAGAACTTATGACCAAACCATATATAGAGTTTCACTAGGCTTCCAAGCTCAAAAAATTCAATTTGTCAAAACTTCTATTTAATGATATGAATTCATCCTGAATTTGACTCCATGTGCCAATCAAAGAGTCACTTTCTCATGCACCATACTTTGTACAACTTGTAATAATTATGTCCACAGTTGGAGAATTGAGAAATTTATGTATTGGTTGACAAATAATGTGGTACATATGAAATTATGGATATATGTGTATTGTTGGTTAATATATAGTGTTGTACAGATGAAAAAACACGAATGGTAATGTTATTCAATTAATTTGTAAAACTGTATACTTTAGATTTTTGTGTCACTTTTTCTGGTAACAACATTATACTCCCTCCGTCCCATAATTATTGTCCAGTTTGAATTTTCATTTTTAGTTCAAATTGTACTAAAAGTAAAATCTCAAACTGGACAATAATTTTGGGACAGAAAAAGTAATTCTTTTTATAGTTTCACTTGTGATTTCTTCACTCGAACACTCCAAGCAATGATAAATGTGTCAAAATATTAAAGAGTTCAAACAAAAACTCAACAAGTGAAAGATTTAGGATTATCACACTTTAAGATTTGGAAAATTCTCTATTTCTATACAACATTCGCTCGAACTTTGGAAATTCTTACGGCCTTTGTATCACTTAATATACCACATTCTTTACTTTTTAACAAAGTGAATTGTTAACTTTGATGGAGGGAGTATATAATAACACATTACTAGAAACTTATAACTATAATTGATAAGGTAAACTACTATTAAAATGTGTCGGAGGAACTAGAAAGTACACAATGACACAATACTAGAAACCTATAATTAGCGCATGAATCAAGATCATTCAATATCTCCTACATAAGACCAAAATCCAAGCCTACAAATTCTGTTTGACTTTTTTTGGTTTGACTTCTATAAATAAAAAATAAAAGGTTACAAACTCAGCAAGTGAAATTCACTTTGGAAAATTTAAGGTTACAAATTGAATTGACTTTTTAAACCTCTGTTTTTCTTTTTTCTTATATGTTTCTGTAAGAGTTTTTCTTGTCGGAAGTGATTTATCCGACTTGATTCCAGATTAGTCAGGTAACGAAATTTAGAGGTGTAGGAGGGAGAGCATTTATAGGCTTATGTGTCACATTTGTTAAGGACAATGAGAACATCATTGTCAAATCCTAATTACAAGCTGCCATCATCATATGGCCTCATGACCACCTTCCTATTTAAACCTCTCCCATTCCTCTAAACCCCCTCCACACATTCCCTCTTCAAACCATAACTAACTTCCTCTTAGTTTCCTCTTCTCTTCTTCTCTTTTTTCCCCTCAATCCATTTTCATCACACTAAAGATTCAAATCACAAAAATCTCACTTTCTGCTGTTGGAAACTAGTACCCTTTTTTATGCTTATAAACTCCATCCAAGTTTTCAACTTTTCTTGATGAATAATAATCAGTGTAATCCTTGCTTACCACCTTTGGTTAATCATTCTGGGAATGATGAACTCTTTGCTGGACGATGCATCCTTGTAAATGGCCCTGTAATCGTAGGCGCCGGGCCGTCAGGTTTAGCTGTGGCAGCAGGGCTTAAACAACAAGGAGTTCCATTCATAATGCTTGAAAGAGCCAAATGCATTGCTTCTCTGTGGCAAAACAGGACATATGATCGCCTTAAACTCCATCTTCCCAAGCAATTCTGTGAACTCCCTTATTTCCCTTTCCCTAAAGAGTTCCCTGCTTACCCTACAAAATATCAGTTCATTGACTACCTAGAATCTTATGCTGAACACTTTGAGATCAAGCCGAGGTTTAATGAGTCAGTGCAGTCAGCCAAGTATGATGAAACCTGCGGTTTGTGGAGGATCAAGACTGTCGTAAAAGGCGATAATTCGGTGATTGAATACATCTGTAAATGGCTGGTTGCAGCAACAGGGGAAAATGCAGAGAAAGTGGTTCCTGTTTTTGAAGGATTGCAGGATTTTGGAGGCGATGTTATGCATGCTTGTGATTATAAATCAGGGGAAGAGTTTGATGGTAAAAGGGTTCTTGTCGTTGGTTGTGGAAATTCAGGAATGGAGGTTTCACTTGATCTTTGCCACCATAATGCAAGTCCATCAATGGTGGTTCGAAGTTCGGTAAGTTCAAAACTCAATTCTTAAATAGTTAAATCTCCATTTTTTAAAATGTAAGAACAATAATTTAAGGTAGGCAGGGGAAACCCTGTTAATGAATGGCAGGAAACATAGTACTAATCAAATCAAATCAAATCAATCAATCATACTTCAACCTGAAACATGAAAACATCAAATGACTTGCAAAATTCTAACTAATTTCTTTTACTAAAAATCCACAGGTTCATGTCTTGCCAAGGGAAATTCTGGGAAAATCGACATTCGAATTAGGCGTAGCAATGATGAAGTGGCTACCCATTTGGCTAGTAGACAAGATTCTGGTCTCTATAGCAAGATTAATACTTGGAAACCTAGAAAAGTATGGTATCAAAAGGCCATCTTTAGGCCCTTTCCAGCTCAAAAACATTACAGGAAAAACCCCTGTTCTTGATATTGGGACACTACAGAAGATCAGATCTGGCCAGATAAAGGTTGTTCCAGGGATCAAGAAGTTTTTCAGAGGTGGGGTTGAGCTGGTGAATGGGAAAATTCTTGAGATTGATTCTGTTATTTTGGCTACTGGATATTGCAGCAATGTCCCATCATGGCTTAAGGTAAGAAACAGAGGAAGAAACCTCAAAAAGAGATAATTAGAATGTGTTTTACATGTGTCTTTCTCTGACTTCTTCTGTGTTACTGTGTGACTGTGTGAAAAAAAATATATAGTATTTGGTATTAACTGTATGTGGATTCCTGTGACCGTTATGGAAGTTGGTTTTTATGATTTTTTTCCTTAGATTCTATGTGCAATCCTGTCACAGGGTCAGTATGTTCCATCATTTAGTTTTCTGTTGGCTTCCATTTCTTCATTCTTATCCCTTTTTTTTTTTTTTAATTCTTTTTGGTTTTTTTGGTTTCTTCACCAAATTAGCTTTCAGAATGCACAGAACTGTAGATCTATGAATACAGTAGTAATAGTAGGTTTGAGTACCCCAAGGAAACCTTTTTTTATTTCTTAATTTTCTTCCCAATCCTCGAACACTATAGTCTCACATGTCAAAAAAAGAGTCTTGTTTGACGTTTATTATCCTTTTGGATTAGCCCGAACATGAGTTGTAACGATATTTTTGCATTTTTTGTGTTACAGGAGAGCGATTTCTTTACCGGAGACGGATTTCCAAAATCGCCATTTCCGAATGGATGGAAAGGAAAAGCAGGGCTATATGCAGTTGGATTCACAAGGAGGGGTCTCTCAGGTGCATCATTTGATGCCATTAGAGTGGCACAAGATATTGGTCAAATCTGGAAACAAGATTTATTAAAACAGAAGAAAAACCAAGGTGTTTCCTTCTCTTGCTGCCATGGAAGATCATCATGCAAGTCACATTTTTAAGTAAAATCCATCTTCAACAAAGGAAGTGTTTACATATCATTTTCTTTTCTTTTCTCCGTGCTCTTACTTTGCAAAGTGATAGAGAAAAAGGACCAAAAAAAAAAAAGCATAGTTTTTTTTTTCTTTTTTCTATGTAGATTATTACATATTGTGACTTAGCAAAAAAGGAAAGAAAAAGAGATACCCAGAGAGCAGCCCTCTCCCAAAAAAAAAAAAAAAAAGAGAAAGGAAAAGAAAAAAAAAATCCCAACTTGATTGGGAGTTTTTGTACAAAAGTGGAAGATGAGGCTTTTTTCCTGACCATTTAGGGTTTTTTTTTCCCTTCTTTTTGTTTAGTAGTATTAAAGTTCAATAATCTACATGTAATGTAACTCTCTGATGTAAATGTTCACGCAGAAAAAAAAAACGTTGTACAAGGTGCATTGGACTGTGTACCTTGCAGAAATGGTAGTGTATTGCATTTACCTATCAAATCTAAATTTATCGTAATCGAACCAGAAAATTAGTTTGAGCGTAATATATTTAATATTCACATTTAAAACCATTCAAGTAGTATTTTAAAGTGAGAAAACACCGAAATTTTGGTCCACCAAGTATATAATTGATATAGAAGATGGCTCTATATCTCAAAAAAAAAAAAAAAAAGAAAAATTGGTCCAAGAAGGGGGACCCAATGAATTATGGGTGGGTCCAGTATCTATATAATTCTTGAACATCCCTAAAATTAATGAATGTGTTTGATACCGACTTTTCACTGTTTTTGTGCTTAGGAAGTACATATATAAATTCTGAGAGTATCCATGTTGCCCAGCACATGGATAGAGCCCACTCCAATAACATTTTCTTAAACCAATAAAAGAATTGTGAAGGAAGAATATGCCGCCCTTAAACAATACTGGTTCCCTCTGTTTCTCAAAAATAGTCCACATTAAGTTTTGAGTTTTGTACTATTTCTAATACAAATTTAAAAATTCGATGTGGACGATTTTTTTGGGACGGAGGGAGTAACCCAATAAGTAAAAAACTATTTTGGGGGTGAAAAAATAGCTCTAAAGTTTTCCTTAAGTCAACTCAAAAGAATTGAAAAGGTCAACCTTCTTTTCAATTAACACAAAAGAGAGTACATATAGCCATTCACACTTTACTGTGGTGTACTTTGTTGTGTGCATTTTGCCAGTCGACACTAGACATTTGGTTGTTACTTAACATCAGAAACGAACAATCAGTAGAAAGACCGATTTTTACGAGCTAGTTCTATAGATAAGGACTTTTGAAAAGACAAATACAAAGGGTTTACTATGAAAAACATGGATTCGATCTCACGCGTGGCGTCTTGTCTTACAGATTGAAACAATGCATTCAACTAGAAGGGTCAAAACCCATTGCTATTTGTTATATAGGGTTTCCATGTTAGAAACTAGACAATGTTCATGGCCTTTGGCATCAATGCCACATGTAACTTGCCAGTCATTGTCACCTCCCAAAAATGCTTTTAAGGTGCAGCTATCTTAAATTCCATGAGACAAATGAATGGATTAAGCTGCTTCATTCCCAATGTGGCCTATGACTGCTACAGATTACAGAACCTATTCCATCCACACACATACAATACAGATAAACAAAAGGACAGACATCACAAAGTCAAAATATGAGAAACAGCCTCTCAATTTATTCACAAACATCAAGCTCTTCAAATTCAACCCTAAAACGGGTAGGAAAGAACATACATGCTTTGGACAGCTTAACTACCTAACAGGCTGTAAATGCTCCCTGTCAAGAGAGGTAATGTGATCTTCAATTGTACTTTCTGTAAACTTCAAAAAATTTTGTGTATAATTTTACACAAAAAGTGATACATATGATATTTCGATAAGACTTTACGCCCAGAAGCTTCATAACCATTTCCTTCCAAGGGGAGGAGAAAAAGGTATAAAGACATCCCATATGAGTACCCATGCTGTTCATTCAACCATGCAGAAAACCATTTGCCTAAGTGGCCCATCTAAAGTTGCTCTACCACCACACAACAGAATCTCACAAGAAGATGCAAATGTGTCAATCTCAAACCTGGATGAAGTAAAACTCAAACTCAAACTCAATTAGTCAACTTGCTTCATGAATACGATCGTGTTTGAATTTTGCTTTAGTTTCAACCATTGACATGGAAGCTACAGTTGTACTTTTGTCCTTTTCCCTTGGAACATTCTGAAGCTCACCTCAGTGGCTGCAAGATCTTCCTTAGATATAACTATTTTCAAGAGAACAAACACAAACAATGTGGTCTCAAAAGTACGACCATTATCATTTATCACCAAAGAAGAACCTTCTCTAATCTGTGGTGTGATACATGGCCATATAAAGTTCAGAACCTGTTAGTAGATGTAAACTCCTGTATTTCTAAGGCACCATGTTTCCTTTCTTCCGGTAAACAAATTTCAAACTTGGTTTTGCCTTTGAAATGGCTGCGTATTCAATGTCCTTATGTAGTCCCCTCGTGTCCTTAGATGACATAAGCATATAGTTTCCCATATTTTCTTAGTCGTACCAACACTCAATATTGCCAAATGTAACATGGCCACACAACAGAAACTCAGAAGAAGATAACTCATTGATTTCAAACCGAAATCTTGGAAGAACCTTTGTTTGAATGATTGAAATTCATCCTAATACAACGGTGATCCTCATAGCACATCCTTCTATCTACAAGCAGTGTGGTTATATGTCAATCTCAACCCTTGATAAGTAGAACACAAACTCAACTCAACTTGGTCAACTTGCTTCATGAATAGGACCACGTTTGAATTTTGATCCATTTTCAACCATTGACGTGGAAACTACAGTTGTATTTGTCCTTTTCCCTTGGAACATTCTGAGGCTTGCCTCAGCTGCTACAATATCTTACTTAGATATCACTATTTTCAATAGAAGAAAGCACACATAGGGGTCTCAAAAGTACATCCACTATCCAGTATTTAGTTATCACCAAGAAAGACCAGTCAATAGAAGGAAACTCCTGCATTTCCAAGTTCCACGTACATTTCCTCTCTCGTGGCAAAACATATCTGAACTTAGTTTTTTTCTTTAAATGATGACAAAGCCTGTAGTCTCTCATGTTTCCATAACAGTGCTGAAAACATTTCCTATGCTTACTTAATCGTAATGATGAAGATGCCTAATGCAATTCAGGGGTTTAATGCCAGAGAACCGTTGTTAGTCACATGAAGCAGCCTCGTACAAGTTTTTGTTAAGTGTAGTAATCCAGTATCCCTTCAGGTCTTTACATCCACTAAACAAACATAATGGAGATACCAAGAACAAATGGACGGAACAAACTCCAAAACAGAGAAATTAACTTATTCTTATGGAAAGTTACTTGATCAGACCAGCTAACCTTTAAAACACATGCAACTAGCAGGTGCACACCAGATTACATGATGTTCAAAGCACGTACATAGCATAATGTTATAAGACAGATTGAGCAGATAGCTAACTGATTTCAAGCTTGCATATAATACACTTTCTTGATGTATTTAAATCTCATAAATAAGAAGTATTTTGTATTAGACCTCAAAATTATTACTGTATCTCTGCAACTAATAGGTGTACATGGACAATCATGTCAGAAGCTTATATGGTCATAATTTTGGAAACTTTATAGGAAGGGAGAAAAATTCTGCAATGGATCTTTCTCACTTTCAGAATGAATACCAAACTAAGAATGAAGAAACTTAGTAAATAACTAATAAACCAAATAAATACAGTGCAAAATGAAAAGTAATGCATATTCACAACAAACACAAAGTGAAAGCTACCATTAGACATCTTATTCTTCCACAATGAAGTCAAAAACATGATTCTGCAATAAAACAACGTAAATCTTCTTTTGCCTTAGAAAGAACATTCTGGTCGTGAAAATTCTATGTGAGGTGATTCTCCAAAATTGCTTGAGGTGAGAATTATATCAGGAATTCCGAGTTCGCACCAATCCCAGAAGAACCACAAAATTCCATTCAAATTAAACAGTTTGTAGTTACACGTGTGAGGTCCCTTGTATAGGTCAAATAATTCCCTCTATGCATAATCAAATCATATACTTCTCATATTTTATAAGCGTATAATTTTGATTACAACAAACACTACTGAGCTTTCGCTATTAATCATAGAGTCAACTATCAACATATCAACGCTAGTTTCACAGGAATAAAAACTAACCTCAACTACCTATGATGTTCCCTTCAATGTGGCATTAGCATTGATTACATCACCTTCGACCTTCAAACTAACAATCTACCTCATGAAATTCACAGATCGAACAACGTTGTCAAAATCCAGACCTTGGCAGGGAACGAATTACTCAGTTAGGAGCATCTTGTCGATTTCCCCATTCTGGTTGTACATGCTAACAATTTTCTTAGAGTATGATGGCATGTGCCTATCAGCTCTGCATTCACAGAAAATTAATTGAGAAAGAAACCACTAATTTACTCTTTCAAGAAATCAGTTTAGCATACCTTTCTTTTCCCCATACGCGATTTACATGCAAATAATTTCTAATTGTATGGTAGTCCAGGGAATACCGGGCAAATTCAAGACCTTTTGGCCCAAACTGAAAATAAGATTAACACTAAAATTAGCACAATGCGCAATTCATTGAAGCTGAACATGAGAGTGGTTCAAAAGCAAGGGCCTCTCACAAGGTTTAACAAGAATGCTATGAAGTTTCCAACAAATTTTGGGGCAGGTTGGGGAGGACCTCGCCCTGGCAAAACCAGAAGAACGGGTTTTAGTTGAAAGGCACAAACATATATGCATATAGAATTCACAATGTAATCAAATTTTGTGACCATAACATACCAAACTTGGCATTATCATCAGCCTTCACTGTCTCCATGACAAATGGTCGCCGATCACCCTGTAAAATCATAATTTAGTCAACTTACAAATGGAAATAACTCAGAGGAGAGGGCCCAAGGATGACTATAGTCCATCACCTTACTAATTGTAGGAGTAACTTCCAAGAGGTGTTCCACTAGTTTTATCATTTCCCTGCCTCTTTCATTCCTTCAAATGTACAAAGGAAAATTTTCCCTCTTATACACTTTTAATGAACTTAGCATGTAAAAGGATGCCAGAATCAGTGGGGGAAAACGAAGAGACTGCATAATAAAATTACTTAATATCTTACCTGACAGTAACATACTGTGGATGCTGTGGCATGCTGACACCACTATACTTTGGAACACCCATGTATCCCACCACCAAATCCTGATTGCCAAAAAAGAACAAAGATTTTCAACAGTTAGGAAGACACTACAACCAAAGTTTTTTTTGGTCATTTTGATTTGACCACAGAATGTGTGCTTGTGTCTGCGTGCGTGAGAGAGATAGAGAGACATAACAATTGATATAAAAATTCAATACCTACAAGCAGGTAGGAATCTAAAAGCATTTACTTGAGCAAACATCATGACCTAAATCTAGTTTTACCCTCAAGTCCCAGGTTGATGAAGAGAAAACTCACCGCTAAAGCATTGGTATAGTCAAAACAGCTGCAAAAGCCATAGAAACATTTTGGATTCAGAAGCAGCTTACAGAAAACAATGATAACAGTGGAAAAAAATTGGTAACAGGCGCAGCAGATAGCTCAAAGCAGGAAGATAGAGAAAGATGACTTCAGGAAGACAACAAAATTAAATATTTGGCATCGAGCAGCACAGCCGGTTATTCTTCGTGAAACCATTGCTTTGAAAAAAGTCCGTGTTCACTGAAAACTTAAAATTTATAGCATAATCCATGGCTTTCACTTCAGCAATATACTAATGATAAAAATATGACCACAGCATGATTATGATTGATTGACCACCATGCAGTTTTGGATCACAATAGAATTAGTAATCACCTGTAGCAAGATGGTGCAATGACATCAACTAGATCATTTGCTGGTAAACAGAAATAGGGAACCTGCTTTAGTGAAATATGAATTCAATGAAGTGGAACACCACCAAAGCTCAGAAAGTTCAAAGTAAGGTAAACACCGTTTTACCTCTTCAATATGACCATCCAAATGTTTCAAGTGTACCTAAACAAATAAACAATTTAGATAATATATATGGTAATTAGGCTGCACAACAACAAAGAATCATCATAATAATACATGAGAAATACAGCTGCTGCAGCATTTGGAGTTATTTGTATGTATCATTAAGAAACTCAAGCTCATCTAATATAATCGGCAATACTACTAATAACAGTAATGTAATGAGTTTCGCTCACATTACACACAGCTACAAACAGTATTAAAAGCCAAGTTTCAAAGACTTTTTAAGAGTAAATACTACATTACCTATTACACTTTAACATAAAAGTATCATAAACAAAACTTAGATTTTTAGAACATGATCCACACAGCTGAAACAGATAGATAGACGAGAAAGAGAACTTAATTATAAAAGTGCTACATAATGAGACCTTCCACATAAAGGACCCTAGATAAGTTCAGGAAAAACGTTAATGCTCAAATGATTGGACAAAAAATATACAAATATTTCAGCCTTGCCCATATTTTGTCTTTTTTCAAATTCAATCCTCTGATCATGGTACAAAGTCCCAGGAACGCGAAAAGACAACTACAACTAAGCCTTAGTCCACTAGTCGACGTAAGGATCATATCTGCCATTGTGTTCTGTGCAAAACTAAAGAAACATAAATACAACAAGAAGGCTTTTTCCCACTAGGTGGGTTCAGCTCTACGGATCCTATGTCGCCATCGAGCTCGATCATTATATAAATCATCATCTCTCAAAAATTAAAAAATTTCAAGTTTTCTTAGGTCTACCTCTTGCCCTCTTAATAGAAACATAAATAGAAAATTATATAAAAAAATAAAAACTTTAAATAAAGAACACTAACCTTGTAATCTTGCATAAACTCGTAATGGAGAACAGTTTCTGGTTCACTGCTAGCTGCTTTCAGGAATTTATCTAAGCCTTCTCTTGTTCCATTATCCACTATAATGAAATCAGAATCGAATGTTAGTAACTTGAAGCAAAGTAAAGTGGAGAGGGAGAAACAAAAGCTTTCACTTTCGTGCAATCTAGCAATGTGCATGATACGATAGTACTAACTCAGAGGCATAACCCAAAATTTTAAACTTTTAGCAATCCTCAAAAAAAAAGGGTTTAACCAAAATTTGGTCTTGATTTGACCGATAGACCAAACACTACTACTTACCACAATTAGTGCCCAGAACATAAAGCTTCTCCAAATTTAGGTATTTTTCAACAGATCTCAATGCTGCAGTTTCAGAAGTTGCACAGTATTAAGGGAATGCATATCAATGATATCATGCTGAGAAAATAAATGAATATAGAAAACTTGGTGATGCACATAATACCTTGCACTTGGCACCCAACACCACAGAAAAGAAGGCGCTTCACCCCTGCAGCCTGTCACATGGAAGATCCAGAATTACTTAACTTTAACAGATACACACATACCTAAAATAACAAATGCTCATCAAAACAACCAAATTGCCCTACAGAAATCATGAACTAAAAGTTCACCAAGTTCTCCACAGGTAAGTCCCGCTTATTTGCCATTTGAAAAGTGAGGTAATTTGATTATCAAATTTCTCTTGGACCATGTAGCCTATCACTAAGAAGTTTAATGCAAGAAATCAAATGCACTGATAGCGAGCAGTTGAGAGACCCATCAAGTTTACAAAGTAGACAGGACATTTAACAAGTCAAAATCTCAAATCATTGACATTAATGAGACTAAACTATGGTAATCAATGCATAATGGTGGTAAATTCAAGTTTAGATTCAAAAACCTCTGCTGCCTTAGATAGCTTAAAAGTTGTTGGATCGAGATTCTTTTGAAAATACTGCATTTGGCTAAGAAACAAAAGCCCCATAATATTTCATCAGAGCTCTAAAAGCTCAGTCTTTATTTCCATCATTCTGGGGTGAAATCTAATTATCAGGAAGTCCTAAAATTTGGAATATTTAGCTTGAGAACCACAAAATTGTAACAAAAACTATCAAAGTATACTTTCTTAACCTGATAGGCTAACTGATGATAATTAAGGTAATCAAAATCCTTTAATTTACGAGTAAAATATAAAAGTAAAATGCACTCAAACATATGTCGAATGTAAGAAAGAAAACAGAATTAATGCTAAATTCAGCGGATAACCTCAACCAAGGCAAGGGTATTAAGATTAGGGGACAGAGTCGGCTTAACACCTCTTGCTGCTATTACTTCCTCTGGCGTCCTAACAGATCAACGTGGACAATAAGTAGAACATACTTCACAAAAATAGCAACACTTATGGCAATGAAGGATGTGAGTTGAAATAAAGGATTTAACCTTGCTAGAACAGGTCGGGGGGAAAATCTATCTTCAGGATCACTAAGATAAAGAAAACAAAGACACAAGACCAAGAAGCATAAGTAGCTGTCAAAATGGATTCTAGCAGATCTACAGTGGAGATAGAAAGTTTATACAACATAAAAGGTACCAAAAAACACCTCTGTACGCAGATAACAGCTTCTACCATTCCCGCTTTAAGCATTTCAACAGCAATTGTTGTCACTATACCAGTCCACTGAGCTCCTACAAAGTTAAATGGTAGTTCTATCAAGATACATAGATCACCTACTTTTTCAAGGAAGTACAGGCACTTAAGAGGTGTAACAAACAACCATTCCCCTCAGATTGAAGCAATGATAACATCGGTGAAATGTAGTTCCCATAATTGTGTTTCAAATGAAACAAATTTCAATCATCATATAACAAGAAAGAGAACCTTTTCATTAACAAGATGACATATACATCCTGTTCCTGAAGTTTATTCACGTCGAGACTAATATTAAAGTAAAACTTATTTCTATACTTACTTTCAGCTCAAAGCAAACAACTCCAACTTGAATATTTCGAAGAACTCTTCATAAATTATGAAAATGAATAGCATTCCATGGAATGTGGGAGAATCAAGAGAAGCACGCTTCCCTTAAACAGGTTTTATCTCTTAAAATGCTGACCTTCAACCGGCTGGATTTTCCGAGCATACAACAAATCTTCATATACCCCAAGATAATTCTCGTCAAGTGAATCTGCCTTCCGTCCTCGGCCATGGATTACCGGTTCCAGGGCCTAAGCCAAAAGACACATGTAGATTGTTTAGCATAAACTAGAAACAAAAGCATTGTCTAGGATGAACGGCCTACGATTAAGCAATATTTGAAGGAACAATTCAGGTCTTGAGTAGAAAGCCTCATTTGAAATGAATGAGCTCATTCACTTCAAGTCCCAGAACCACAAATCTTTAATTTCCAAATAAAGCATTAGTTCACAGGCAGAGGAAACAAAATTCGGGTATCACGTACAAAGATAAGCCACATTTGGAAGAAATCACCAAGGACCAAATTCAGATACAAAAGTACAAAAAAAACTCACTTCGATTCTAGACATGCCATCTCCAAGGAAAGCACAGGCATTCTTGACATGTGCAATATAGTAAGTGTCACAGAGTCCACATTTGCTGCCAACAAAAGGAAACAATCTTCAGAGACCATTTTCAGGCATTCATTCAAACAAAGGAACAAAACCCTCCAAACTTTTCTCCAGAAGACACATATCCACAGTAAACTAACAAATTGGGAACCCAATAAAAATCACAAGAAAATATGAAACCTGCAATGGTCCTTGGCAGGATAAGTCCCACCTGGAGGAATGGGTTTGGACTTCTTCCTCCAATCATCCCTCAGCTTCACCGGCTTCGAATTTGTTTCTGCGCATGATTCTTCAAAATATCAGCCAAAATGAACAACCAAGAACAAATAAGCGCCAAAATGAAAAAAACAACCACGTAGTTATGACTCTATAACATAATTAATACGAAGAACTATATCCATTTCACCATAAAGTTTCGATTTTTTGTTTTCCCAGAATTAAAAGAGACCTTTGGAGGATGAAACAACTGAGAAAGAAAATGGAGAAGACGGGCAAGTTCCAGTAAGCAGAGCCATAGCTAGTGTGTGACTGTGTGTGAATAATAAGATAACGGTGAAAACAATAGTCTTGTTAAAAGATCAATGTCACAATCCTAATATTAGAATACAGTCTAATTCGATTCCAAATTGTCTGAGAAAAAAAATTTTTAAATAAAGACTAAACTGTATAAATGGTCCCCTACATTTGTCCGAATTTAAATTTTGGTCTCCTACATCAACATGTATATGGATTGAGCCTTTACATTTCATTTTGAAACTTTTTTTTTGTCTCTTTTCACTGTTTCGTCACCATTTCCGTCTTGATGACCGTTGACCTTACTAAGTCAGGGGTATTTTCGGAATGACACATATAAGATCAAAATAACAAATATTTAAATGGTCCCTACATTTGTCCGAATTTAAATTTTGGTCCCCTACATCAACATGTATATGGATTAAGCATTTACATTTCATTTTGAAACTTTTTTGGTCTCTTTTCACACTGTTCCGTCACCATTTCCGTCTTGATGACCGTTAACCCTACCAAGTCAGGGGTATTTTCAGAATGACACATATAAGATCAAAATAACAAATGTTTTTATAATAAAATAGAATAAAATATTAAAAGTTATTATTTTATAATAAAAAATTAAATAATTTAAAAATAAAAAAATTAAAATGATTTCAAATTTTAAATTTCAAATTTTTTTTTCACTTCCCACCTTTGTGGGTCCCACATGCCAGTCAATTTCTCCCCCTTTTTTTGCTACAGTAAAAAAAATCAAAATTAAAAAACAAACTTACCTTCACCCGTTTTTTAATTTTGACGGGTGAAAGTAAGTTTATTTTTTAATTTTGATTTTTTTTTACTGTAACAAAAAAAGGGGGGAAATTGACTAGCATGTGGGACCCACAAAGATGGGAAGTGAAAAAAAAATTGAAATTTGAAATTTGAAATCATTTTAATTTTTTATTTTTATTTTTAAATTATTTAATTTTTTATTATAAAATAATAATTTTTAATATTTTATTCTATTTTATTATAAAAACATTTGTTATTTTGATTTTATATGTGTCATTCCGGTAGAGTCACGGTCATCAAGACGGAAATGGTGACGGAACAGTGTAAAGAGACCAAAAAAGTTTCAAAATGAAATGTAAAGTCTCAATCTATATACATGTTGATGTAGGGGGCCAAAATTTAAATTCGGACAAATGTAGGGGACCATTTAAACATTTGTTATTTTGATCTTATACGTGTCATTCCGAAAATACCCCTAACTTGGTAGAATCAACGGTCATCAAGATGGAAATGGTGACGGAACAGTGAAAAGAGACCATAAAAGTTTCAAAATGAAATATAAAGGCTCAATCCATATACATGTTGATGTAGGGGATCAAAATTTAAATTCGGACAAATGTAAAAGACTATTTATACAGTTTAGTCTTAAATAAAAGTTCTTACCCGATTATCAATTTTATTTATTTATAAACTAAGTCTCCTGTGAGAAAAATGTCTGATCTCATGTTACAATCCTATACCATTCCACTCAAGCATAATGTATGTGGGCATTGCCATATGGTTGTTGGTTACTAATGCTCACTGAACAAGGCTGCATAAATCTTTTTATACACTTAATAGAAATATTGATATAAGTTTATTTGTTTTGATAAAATAAAAGAAACAAATGCCTAAAATTCTAACGTATTAGTATTATATATCATTGATATGAAACACCGACAACATCGTATTTTAACTACGGTTTTATTATATGTGGTGATTCACTTAATTACATACGTGGTAGTCTTTCAGCTAAATAATTTTCTTTAACAAAAAATATGTTAGGCTTAATTAAATAATTTGAATTTTGGTTCTATAAGTGTATCCATCATTTTAATGTGATGTGACACCAAAAGAATAAGATTTATAAGCAAATTTATATATATATATATATTTACATAAGGAATTTATTGTTTCACTCTCTCTTGCTTTTGGATAAATTTTGATGAGTGAATGCTTCGGATCAGATGATCGAAGGGCAGCCGACCAAATTTGGGAAGTTTTTGATGTGCGTTATAATATTAATCTATGATGTGCGTTATAATATTAATCTATAAATTTTAACAAACTAATCATATTCTTTTGTGTGTATTTCAAGAAGGATGATAATTAAAGCGAGTGTATAGAAATGTAGACACTAGAATAATAATTAAAAAATAAAATTGGCTGCCAAAAATGGCTGTTCAAGTAAATTCAAAACTTTGGATTTAGACCTAGGGCGTTCTCTTAAAAAATTCGTATATGATCCTGCATTTCATGGATATAACTAAAGATATACTATATTTTCATTTTCTTTTCTATTAAAGACAGTTAATAGATTTGAATTATTGTGATTGATTTGTTAATCATTATGTGATGTGATTAATTACTAACCATTTTTTTTTCCTTAAGCACGATGACTTGATCTGGCTTGAAAGTTGAAAACATAACAAACAAACAAAAAATGACATTCACCTAAATAAAGTCTCGAATTTTCAATTTTAATAGAAATTGCTTAAAAAAATAATTGAATATTCTTCAGGAAAGGATAAGCAAAGCCTAACCAAAGTTTGAAATATTTTCAAATATACATCATTTTGTAGAAAATAGAAAATAGGATCGACATGATGTATAGTTTACCCTAGAAATTAGATAGTGATTCTATAATTGGAATTTTTTTTTCCCACTGAAAATTACAGTGGAGGTAAATCACTCTAAGGCAAACTGGGGGTTACAAATTCATGTACAAAAGCAAGAGTTTTTATTTATATAAATTTGAGATAACAAACCTTCTGGAGATACATTATTGTGAGAGTGAGAGTAGTTTTATCACTGAATCAATACTGCTTCGTTAGCGGAAGTCATTTTTATTGTTTTCCTTAGTTCATTTGTATTCAGTTTGCCAATTTTTACTTGCTCTAAAAATAACCCAAAATTTGATTAATTCTCTCAACAATGAATTCCTTCTTGTTGAAATCAGAGACTAGAGTCTAAGTTAAATTAAATTTCAGCAACATTTTTCCCTGAGATAGATTACTAATAATATGACTCTGAGATGGTGATTAAATTAGTTTTTAGGTGAATATAGATAATCAGAACATTTACACTATCTAGCCTGTCAAAACTCTTCTAGACTAGAAATATGTACTTTCTCCGTCCCATAAAAATAATCCACATTCAAGTTTGAGTTTTGTACTATTTTCGGTACAAATTTGAAAACTCAACGTGGACTACTTTTTTCTTTTTTGGGGACGGAGGTAGTAACTTTTTGTGGAGGAAAAAGACTCAAGTAACAAAGAAAAGGTGTCTCGTAAACTGAGTTTTAACCTAGTGAATCCAATGAAAAGCGAATATTGACAGTTTTCACGAAAATACATTTCAAAGAAGTGAAAATAGACAATTAGACATTAAGTAAATTTCGGAATTCTCATTGATCCAATGAACTTGCTGATGCAACCCCATAAGATAGATAAGCATGGCTTAGCCCTTAATACGACATGAGAATTATACAAATCCTTCTGCGAGGCAAAGGTAACATTTCAAATGATACTGCACTAATCTTTCTCATTCATACAATGGTGGGTAAGCTACAAACATTTCCATCGCAACACAAAACGTTAACATTACTGCCTCTGAGATACACTTTCTGCCGTTTTGCGACTTCAAGGGAAAAGAAAAGGATACAATGTTTTGCTATATAACTTTCTTTTTGAAGTAATAACAAGAAATATGATACATTTTACCTTTTGGCAATACAATCACGGAACCTGGTGCCTATCCTCTAGACCCACCACGACATTAAAAACGTAGGCCTGTCATCTTTTATTGCTAACAGCATCAAGAGTCACACAACAATTGCATCTCTTGACATTGCCAACAAAATACAATATTCTTCTAACTTGAAAGAATGAGACTATAAGGGTCACTCACAATATACAACTGCGACCTCCATCTTGTACAAAACTTAGTATGGAGAGGAACAAATGAAACCACCAGAAAGGTCCATAGGGAGAGGAAAAAGAAACCACCCCATGTAGGTCAAAGCAGCTTACTAGTTCGCCGCCTTGATGGTCCTCCAGGGAAAAGCTTCATAATCCATCCCAGAACTCTCTCTACCACCTAATCATAAAAGGAATTCATTTCAGTAAAAACAGCACTAAACATACCCTAGTGAGATAGTTAATTTATATTAGAGAACTTTTCAAATGCAAACTAACTATGAAGGGAGAGAAATTCAAACGTTCTAACCTAAAATTTTCAAACAAAAGAGTAAAGGAATAACTACCTCATCTCCTTCATCAGCGTATGGAGTGTTGTCATTTGTAATATGAGAATCAGGTAGTCTTGCTTGGACACCATCATTTACCATACTCTGGGCAGTCAAAAGCTCTAATCTTTGGGTTTGAACTTCAAGCTTCCGGGTCAACTCCTTGTTCAGTTCCTTCAGTAAGATGAATTTAAATCAAAATAAAGTCAGTCGCAGCTAATAAACCAAATACAACATCAACCTTGTCAAATCCATCGCAGTGATAAAATTATGATTCCTACTTTTCTACAAACAATATGACTAGTCAATTGACTGGTAAAAAGCAAAATTAACATTCTTCAACGCTATCCAAATGCAATAAAGCAAATCCAGAGTGGTCAATAATGAATAAGGCTTGGAACAAAACTTTCAACAGGGCTCTAAATGCAACCAAACTTGTGTTTCATTCTCTTCCCTTCTTAGGTTTTCATTCTTACTATCCTTTTCCAAAATCTGCTCAAGACGAGCAATAACAGACCCAAAATATATCTAAGAACAGGAAGATGCTCTTATTGACAGTACAGTGAGAAATGCGCATGCCATTCATAACCAGGAAAAACGGAAGAAAAATCACAAAACAAGCATTTTTTATCCCACTATCTAGGTCAGCATAGATCATCTGTCATCATCATGCACGATGAACATGCATATTTTCATTTAAATTTGAACATATCATATCGTGTTAGTAGTTTTGCTCAAAGTCTTTTTGGGTCTGCCCCTAACCCTTCATAAATAGAAACAAAATGGTTATTGGTGGGTTGCCAGCCAGAAAGGGCTAACTTCCGCCTAGTCAAGGCGCATCAATCCATCCATAGGGACCGGCTTAGTAAATAACTTAGATGTTTGCCCAGCTGTTCTTCCAACTTTTAAATTCTCATTGATCCTATTATACATGAAAACTAGTTCAATTACTGCATCCCTTTCCTTACTAACCCAAACGCAAAACAGGTTCAATTCCAAATTGCCCCGTATAAGCAGAAAGGGCGTTGAAAACAATACCAGAACCTTTAACATAACCAGAAAGGGCCTTTTGAAAACAATACCTTAAGTTTAGAGCTTTGAGATGATTCGGCAGACAATGCTTGCACCAACTCTTCTTTCTCCAAAGCCAACTGCAGACACAAATAGTGCAATAACACATCTAAGCTTCAACAACCATGCTATAGGCTCACACGAAGAGTCAAGACAAAAGATAACCACAGTTATGGAGCATAAATCTAGGACAATAATAGTACAAGCCAACCTCCGAAATTAATGTGTTGATGTTCTCAATCACTCTAAGCTGATCAGAAGGAATGACCAATGATCCATCTTGAAGGTTGAACTCTCTGTTGTCATGCAGAACTGGGAGACTGTAGACATCATTTCCAGGGAAAACAGATGCGCTCAAGTTGGTATTTAAATTTTCATTTGCATCTGAGAAAAGTACATCCCCAATCAAATCAATTATATATACAGGACAAAAGAAAAAAAACACCAAAAGAAAAGCCAAAGAAAGAGCTGTGCTGAAGTTAAGACAATAAGAATAAATACCAAGATCCTCGGTCGAAGTCGAAACATCTTGCTTAATTGTTGTACTCTTGGTAACCTCGGGAAGCTTCCCGTTTGCAGATGCTTTCCGAAGTTTAGAATGCAATACTTTCTTCTCTGTCCAAGAGGATAAGTAAATGAGATCTCAAATGAAGTTCAAGATACTTGTTTGCAAACTGGTAAAAGGCCACGAGTCAAGTCTAAAAGGTCAAAATTATCCTTTTATTAAAAGCATCAGCATGTTACACATGAAAATCGGTTAGGAGATCCAAATAAAACTAAGTATAATTGCAAGTACACCATGCTTTTTAATTTCAACCAGCACAACAATTTATATTTTACATTATGCAAAATCCATCATTCCATAATACTTCAAGATGCCCAACAAATCATGATGACTTATTACCCAAATGTCCTACAGACTCAGTCCCCTATATTGAAAGTTAAAGACTGAGAAAACAACAAGGTAGAAGGTCTTTACTTATGCACATGATGAATTAGAATGCCGGGGATCATACAAAAGAGAAATAGTATAGCTCTAATACATCAGACATACAACCAAATCCCACGATGTAAAGTATTGCTGTGTTTTTCTTCTTCATTAAGTAATTTATTAAATTGCTTTTACAATAAAATACAACTATATTTACCTGATAACACAAAAGTACTTAGAAAACGATGAAAGATAAATTACTTAGGGAAATCTCATTCAAAAGAAACTTCCTGTGTGTTTCTGCTGATTTTAATGAAAGGCTTGACAATAATAAACAGAGGGAAAAAATTTGGGCTGCTGTATTACCTTCTTGTAAAGCATCAATAGTAGATTGCAGATCCTGACGATCCTTTTCAAGAACAGAAATCTTTTTTCTGCACGAGGCATTGCAATAACAGTTAAGAGTTAATAACAGGAAGAACAGAAACAATGACAAGAAAATCAACACCAACAATTCATGCATGCAAAGTTCCCCTCAACTAGTGCCAAAGTTCAATCAAACCATATGGGAAATTTCATATGCAGGATCCAAACAATATTTTTTTCTTCCGATCTAGTTTGAGAAAGGTTAACCCATTTGCCTTCAGCATGAGTAATGAACTTACAAATGTTTCAATGAGAAACATTAACTGGGATCCAAAATGCAAACCCAGAGGCTTGTAAAGAATAAGAACAATACTCCCCAAGAAAAGGATAAATTATTCAAGAGTAGTACAACATCAGGGGCAAGATCAACAATATTTTCTCATCCAAATGCAGCTCCCAAGACAATGCAATTTCCCCTTCCTTGACAACGATGCTACAATTTATTATTAAAACAAACCATTCAAATCTTAGATTTTCAACATGAGCATGGATCCCTTAAATCAGCCAAATCAAAGTTTAATCACACACATTCACGTTAATTACTAGGTCGACATTTCAAAGAAAATTTGTGTACAAGAAAATAAACTCCATTCTCATTTACTGCCAAAAAAACAAAAAAAAAAAAAATTGTTTAAAAAAAATGGAATAAGCAAGCAGTAACATCGCAGTGGAAAATGCTAATCTGATATTCTCCTCTTTCTCGCCAAACACTAGCAGATCTTTAATGAGAAAAAAACACTGGTCAAGAACATACTGAGCAAATTTTCATTCATCTGCTATTATATTGTACAATACTTTAACTAATTCAAATAAAAACAAAGACAGGCATTCCTACATGAGAGTGGGAGATACCAATAGAAATTAAATAAACATTTAGCTCATCAAAAATGAATAAGGAAAGCATACTTGAAAGAAGAAATTTCAGCTTGCAACTCCTCTAGTTGTCTCTCCAGCTTTAACTCATTAGACCTCAATCGTAGAGCCTATAGAAATCATCAACAACACATTTTACATTAAAACAGACAATCAAAATACTAAAATAAAAAAGATTTAAGGAAATATAGAAAATTTATTCCTGCAAGCAACATCCGAGGAAGCAAGCCAAACAAACCATCACATTTCATAATCAAAGGTCCATGTTATATATAATCTGATTAACATCTTTCCCTTATAGTATTACCATTTGCTAATCATACCAGGACAAGAGCAAGCAAAAAGATACCTGCCCTGCCTTACAGTAGAATCTGAATCCTCAGTAATGAGAGATGTCCCAACATAAGAATAATATCAAACAGAAAAATCCAATAGAAGTTCATAGTCCTTTCAGATTAATAATTGAATTGCATAGATTATATTTAATATCCACTCCATCCCAATTTTTAGCAAGATTTTCCCAATGAAGATCTTTTAAAAACATCATTTTACTCTAAGAACAAAAGTCTGCACCAACCAGAGGCTCAAAATGATTGTAAACAATCCCAGACAGAGGATGGTTGTGCACAAGGGAATGTTTTATAATAAAGATATAAATTTATGACTACAAGTGAAATAAGTTAGTGTCATTATATCCAAGAGCTTTGTGTTCACGAGTAAAGTAAAGGAGCAAGAATGGATACGCGAGAGAACCACTCAACAGTTCACAAGAATTTAATTCAGATAGATTATATGATAAAAGAATTGACTTCTTTTTCACAGCATTTACTCCCAAACAATATGTCAGCAAAACATCCAAATGAGCAACTAATCGATCTCAACTTTTCCGTGCGCAATATCCATCATAGAACTCTTCATGCAGTGCATATACTAGCCATAATAGATTACCTCAGACACAGCATAACTTGATCAAATTTTTGCCACAATAGAACCTAAATGTACCTTTTCTTCCAAGCCAATAACTTCAGATGCTAGTAACTTGGCACGCTCATCAGCTGCATTACATTCCAATTGTGCATTTGAATATTCTGCTCTGACAGCTTCAAGCTCCATCTGAAAAGAAAATAATTAATCATATAACTCCACTCCACACTTCAAGAAACAATCTCAAGACATTTATAAATTACAAAAAAAAAGATAAAACCACACAGCAAAAGAGATCATAAATCACTGATCAGGGATTGTTCCCTAACCAAGAGTATGGTGGGAGAATTGGAGACAGAGGAGAAACTTAGGATGTTCATTACTCAGAGGCTTTGAGTTTTGAGACTCAGGATCTGAAGGTGTTGGGATGTTCGAGAATGATGTCTTCCAAAATCAAAGAACAGGAAGAACACATAACACTTCTAAAGACTTCTCACTCTCAAACAATATCACTGACTCTACATTCCATACTTAATCTTATTGCCCAGACCATACTCAACTACCATCAATATCTTACAAGCTTCAGTGAAGTTGTAGATTTTAGATTGTTCTCTGAAACAAAATCACACGGGGACATCTGAGAAATATAAAAATTAAAAAATAAAATAAAATAAAATGTGACCATCTATATTAATCTTTGAGCAATCACTACAAAATGCCTAAATGATGGGCAACCATATATTTATTTATCAACAGTGTTTGTTGTGATTATTAATGTAAGTAACTAAAGTACTGGATAGGAATTTTCCCTTTTTCTCAATCTCTCAACCAACATTAACCCTAAGCATGTCTAAGGGTCTCAAAAACCTGCATCACGGCCATGAATTTGTCAACGATCATTTATAAAACAAAATACAAAACTTATCAGCTTGTTCCACAATTTATCTACTTTAACACCCAGAAGCCTACAGATTTTATTTGCAGCTCGGACCTACTGATTGGTGATTACATAATGGCTACACAAGTACAAAAATTATCTGACAAATGGAAGTTCAAGACAGTTTTAGGACTGAAAATTTCATAAATAAACGTCCGCAACTCATCCAAACTATAGTAAATTATAAACCATTTATAAACAGAAGTAACAGAGATCTCCAAGCCAGCAATTAATCAACCTTAGCATACAGAACATATCATAAAATATCGGGAGGCAAGAAAAAAATGGATGCTGACCAAGTTGGCTCTGATCTCTTGTTGCAACTTCTCCATATCAGATCTTAGCTGATTAACAACGCTTCCCTGAATAAAAATACAACAAGCATCAGGGGTCATACAAACTGGTGCATTGGGAAAAGAAAAAATTTAAGGAAAATATCTAAGCCTTCACATAATCATTAGCAAAGCAACCGTACATTAGCATGAAACTTAGAGATGAAAGTGTGACAACGAAATAACCTGATGGTTATAGTTATCTGTCAGGGTTGAATTTTCAGCAGCCAAGGACTCCGCTAAAGTTTGCGAGGTTTCAAGAGCTCGTTGCAGTGAAAATTTCTCTTGGGTTAAATCTTCAATATGCTGAAGAAAAAGACAGGCCAACAAAGAGAAAACATAAACAATTCAGACAAAAATCACCTTGATAACGCGCATAATCATCACATAGGATTAAATGTAGCCTCAAAATTACTCTTTTTTTTTCTTTAAATTCCTCGGATCCTTAATAGTTGGGGCAGGGAGAATTTCATCAAGAAAGACCCTTCAGTTATTCCTCTATCAGTGTTAGTTACCAATAGACAGAACACTAGGTACTACTTATAAATCATTGGGCAAGCTCCAAGTTCCACTTTTCAGAATGTAGGACTATCTTCCCAGAGAAATGGGGGATGTTGCTACATGAAATGATCACCTTACAGAACTAAAAATTCCCAAAGCTTAAAGAAAATGGAAGGGGAAAACAATTTCCTCCCAATTTGATGATGTCAAAAGCAACAGGATTATTTAAATGTAATTCAACGTCTCATTTAAAACAATTGAGTTGATATGACATTCAATTTATTTTCACACAAAGGACATACAAGGTTAACGAGATCTGTTCCCATAACACCAGAAATTGAATTCTACATCAGATATGTGAAACACAGAAACGAATAGACGTTCCAAATAATGTGTTTAGACTCAGAGCAGTTGTGTGTGTGTGTGTATATGTGTGTGCGTGAGAGAGGGAGAGAGGGGGAGAGAGAGAAAGAGAACATAAAGAAGAAGAAGAAGAAGAAGAAGAAGCTAGTCATGAAAATCAAAAGATACTCAAAGGATAATTCACATCTCCAACAAAGTTCCATTAGTAGAATTTAGAGTGACAGAGATCAGGCAATAAAAAGAAATAATTAATCAACCTGTTCTAATTCCTTGAAATCTTCATTTTGTTTGGTCTCCAAGTTTCGGTCGATAACTTGTTTGTACAGGTCAAGCCCATTTCCAGAAGCAACTGAAGAAGACTTCAAGTTCTGTGAAACTTGTGAACCTAATGTGTCCTCTGGGTGAACTTTGGAACCAAATAGGTCAACATTCAAAGGCCGAGATACTGGTGGTGAGGCTGAAGGACCTCTAGATATATTAATGGAATCAAGGAAAGAAGGACGAGACCTCCTGGCACCTGTTCCTGCGGAGGTTAAAGGGGCACTACCTTCATGAGACAAGGATGTATGGTTGCCATATTCATGGGGGAAACCAATGCCAGAATTCTCTGGAAAACCATTTGCAAGGGAAGAATGCGAACTACCAAAACTCGTCACTGAAAAATCTCTTTGTTGAGTATCTGAAATACTTGGAAAGTTTCCATATGATCCATTATTTCTATACTGCCACGAAGTGTAATCAACGCTCTCAGACGGCAACTGAAAAGAAATGGATTGATTTATAGAAACACCAGCAGAGACATTGTCCAAGTCTCTGTAAGTCTCCTTTTTGTGTGGAGGATCAAGTTCTATGTTTGATTGCTTCGCAAACTGAGAAACATCATCATCTCTAACCTCTTCACTAGATAACCGAGTCAATGATATTTCAGAGGTAGGACGTTCCGCAATTGCATCACTGAGAAAATTAGATCTGCTACCACTTAATATCTCAGGTTCCACACTAACTTTTCTGTTTTCCGTGTGAGATGGTTCTGCAATAGCTGCTTCAAATGCAGCCGATGTAGCAGTGGCATCAGAATTAACAGGCCGGACACGTTCAGAATCTGAAAGTTGCTTTTCATGCGATCCTGTGTTTGAGGCATGAACTGGACCATCAGATGCGATCTTTTTTGCTTTCTCTGCAGCTTTTTTCTTACGAAACTCTTCTAGCTGTTGGACAATACAAAAAGTCAGCCACAGTGAAAACAAAAGACACCACTTTGTGCCCAATTTGCCACCAACCAGAGCTCCCTCACGAATTATTTATCTTGCCAAGACAAATTTATTCAACAAAAACAAGCGACAACAATAATTAGAAAGATGGGCAAGCAACATCCCATTGCAAAAAAATAAAAGTTTTCACACCTAAGATTCAGATGTCTATAACTAGAAAATCTAATGCAAATATACTAGCTTTGTCACCCTCAAGCCCTGGCTGGGATAAGACATATCAAAAGACTCATTACATTTCTCTGCCCTAAAGCTGCAACAGATACCCAATCAATGAAAACTTTCATTATCCAACTTGCAATGACAAAAATGTTTCCCTTCAAACTGGCTGCCTTGACCAAGCACGCAGAGCAAGATATTAATCTACCAATGCCAGGTTCTCATTTTAACTGTGTCTCAATTGCAATCATCTATTAAACTTAAGACTGCATCTCCTAGAATAATTATGAGAAAGGAAGAAACACAAATTAACCCTGCACTAGAGTCGAAAGTTAGCAACACCAAAACTAAATTCTTGAATGGCCTACAGAAAAAGTAAATAAATAAATAAATCAGGGCGGGGGACAAAAGTGCATTGATCTCATCCAGGCAAAATTTTATGGGATTCATATAAGTGCGTGCTCAACTAAGATTCTAAAAACAGTCTCGGCTCCCGGATGGTTCTTTGCACCCAATCTTGTGCCTTTTGATAGTCCTTCAATGATGTAATGCTAATGATCAGTTAATTACCCAATGATTTCTCACATTTTCATTCAAGGGATTTGGACTTTTCAAAGGTGTAACACAAAAGGTCAGCATGAACAATCCAATACATATACCTCGTCCTATTTAGCGCCACAATCAAGTTCTTGACTACAAGATCAAATTCCAAAACAGAATAGCATGGTAGAGTTTTATTTTTAAGCATGAGATTTTCAAATAAAAATTGGATCCATACTAATCCTCAGATCTGAGTAGATGTCGAAAGTCTTATACTAAATGAAATGTAAACCCCAGACCACACAAAAGTGTTATATCTTGTCACTGAGGAGAAATGACTCGTGGAAGAGGTCAAATAGTAATTCCCACAGACATTAAATTACAAAATACACCGTAAACTCAATGTAAGTCTTCTTCAAGTTCATTAGATTATGATTCAGACAGAGACATCTGATAAGTAAAGAAACTACGCATGAGAATCAAACTACTTTCGAGCAATGCTAACATTAGAATGGTAATCCTATTAGCCATCTTATCAAAGAATAACTCAAATCAAACAATATAAACTTCAAAAAGATATGCAGACAGCAAGGAAGCCTATGGTATAAAGAGCTACCCAAACCATAATCTTCCTCAATTAAATCACCCTAAGCAAAAGAGCCAGTAGAACAACAAAATCCGTTACATATCCATGATCATGATGCCTGAACCACTAGCTAAACCAAAATTCCTATAGTCACAAAAAAAAAACAACATGCATAAAAAGAATCCGAACTTCACACAATCTCATACTTTAAATCAAATAAAAATACATGCATTGATTCCAAGCATAACTTTAATACCTTTTTTTTCCCAGCTTCCAAATGCCCTTGCTTTTTCAACACCTGCGCCGACGCCATCGGCCCAGCCAGCAAAATCCTATCTTTCCCCTTTTCCCCTCCTTGTTTTACATTCCCACCAAAAACCCTAAAAGAATCATCCCCAAAAAATTTCCCACCCAGATCAAATCAATTGGTATGTACAAATATATGGCCAATTCAATAAATTAAAAAATCAATGAAGAGCAAAATTGTTCATGCCCCCCAAAACTCGGTCGAATATCTAATCCCTAATAAGATTAAAAAAAAAAAAATTTGAAACGGGATTCCGGGAAAAGGAAACCAAAAAGGGCGAAATGTTTATGGGTCCGATCTGACCGGAGAGTTTTTCTGGCAGATCTATATGATTGATTATTCTCTCTCCATTCTTGTAAACCTTTTCTCTGTTACTACTTTTTAAATCCTTATTACTAGTTTATAAATTGGTATTCTAAATTGTTATATTATTATTACTACTTTGTAGTTAGGCAATTAATGGTCTATTTATTTCCTTTTTTCAATATGTATTTTTAAGTGTTTTTTATATTTGAAATGTAAAAAAATATATAAAAATATAAAAAAATACACTGTGATGGAACAATTATTAATATTAAAATCTAAAAAAATAAAAATATAAAAAACAAACAAAGCCTAAATTTGCTGATTTAGGAGGTTGCTAGAGTTACTGGGTTGGTGATGGTAAACAGGTAAAGCGTTCCAGTGACGTAATAGAAGTGATTAAGGGGTAGACACGTGCAACATTGATGGCACCCGGTGAAGTTCAAAAAACGCCTAAAATGGTTTTAAAAAAAAAAACAAAACAAAAGCCTAAAAATAGAATGAATGTCTACTTTCATATATATATATATATATATATATATTTTTTTTTTTTTTTGTGGTAATAAGATGGGGAGTTCAACCACCGGATTACAGTGTTCCGGGAGCTACTCCTATTACATCTTTTGTTTCTTTTTCAACATAGAGAGTAGTGATTATAAGAGTATACTTCCTCCCATCTTTATTGTAAGGTATTTTGATTTGTCCTAAGTTTCACCTGATATATTTTTTCGATTAAGAAAAAAACCTTAAACTCACATTTTCACATTCATTGCCTTCTCCTAACTTTAAGAAATATTTTTAAGACTTTTTTTTTCAATTGGAAAAATATATCAGGTAAACTCATGATAAATCAAAATATCTTATAATAAGAATCGGAGGGACTACATTACAAAGTGTGTAATCCATGTAATTCAATCTTCAAACCTACTTATACAATTGTAAAATTAGATTTATGATAGATATGTTTTAATAATTTCATCGTCCAATCTCCCTGCATTATGATATACTTTCTATATATTTTTCCAAAGTAATTATTGTAATATACGAGATAAAATCAAGAACCTCAAATTATAGTTTGTTGACAAAGACTATTCAAATTTTAGAATGAAATTGGTCATCTTTCTCAGATTTGACTGCTTTATTTCAACATAATTGTCTGTTGTACAACAAAAAATTTAGGAAAAAAAATCATAAGGATCTGCTCATTTTAACTCAAGTTTTAAAGTTGATAGATCCCAATCCGTCAAATTATTCACCAAGACATTTACTATACTCTCCATAGAAGAACCTTTGATGATACAAAATTTTCACAGATCCCGATATTATTCAATCACCTTGATCATCCTAAGACATCTATTCACCAAATCAAGAAAAGAGCTTACCAACATATATGAACGGAAATTGGTCATTTGATCAGATAACGATCTAAAGGGATATTCTAAGTACAAAAAATGCGAGTCTAGTAGCTATTGGCATTGCTATTGCCGTTTGTCTGAAGTAACAAAATCTCAAATGTCCATTCCTAATTAATCCATTGTAAACAAAGGAAACCATTAACATTCAAGAAAACTGCGAAGTTGAGCATTATACTACAGTTTAATGGTGACACTGGCAAGATTTCATCTATAAATCTCTCATAGGTCAAAACAAAATCTCAAAACTGCAAATTCTTCAGTCAAACCGTAATCATTATCGTAAGAAGTCAAGGAAAAGATATCCCTGTCAATAAAAGATGTCCTTTGTCACCTTTTCATATGGAATGAGTTTTCAATGTATATATTAGAAGTTGAAGTAAGCTTAAAGAATGTCCACCTAAATTTACTATGACAATGTTGTTGTCTTGTATGGAAGAATCATATTCAATCTGCATAAGGAGTAGCAACCATAGACATATGAGCCAATAGGTTCAACTTGTACGAATTTCTAGATAGTGAGATTATACAACACTATTATTAGCTTCAAAAGATCAACGAGACGAAGCAAACCATCACATATGCAATAAATATCTTGTTGAGAATCACTATTTTTGGCTGAGATTATAGGAGTGAACTCAAGAGTTTTAACTGGTGATTTATTATCATTAACTTTATTGGCTAAAAAATATTTATCTACTGTGTAACACTGAAGAGAATCAGCGGTCCAGTAACCACATCAGGAAACTCATGCACCAAGATTTCCTCATTGTCACTGCTTTTCTTTAATATGTTATTATTGGAATGGTCAAGTTGCAATCTTATAAATTGAGGGGTTTTAATGGTTTCCCTCCATATTTTACACATGCACTTAAATCGAATTAAGGGATTTCGCAGGTAGTTTTTTCGAGAATCTCAATCAGAACATCATGGGGCAATTGAGGCTTTTCAGCCAAGTCTAAGATATGATTGGAAAATGGGCAATTGGTCTTTCAGCCAAAAGTCAGTCCCTGAAAAACCAACACCGTTTTTTTATACTAGTCATGAACATGATTATAGTTAATGGGATTTTGGTAATCAACAGATTTTTTAGATAAAGGAGGAAACTACCCCACAAGCAAAATGGAAATCCATTACCAGCAGGGATTTTGCCCCATATTCACAGTCATGTTAATTTTTATCAATAATAATCAATACTTTATAATGTAAACTATTTTTTAGGACCATTAAAAGAGCATTATTATTGTATAAGTTCTAATTGGGAGAGTCTAGCTAGTTGTACAGGCTAGTTGTAAAGATTGTTTTTTTTTTTTTTTGCAAGTGTCGACTATTATCGCCTGACTAGTTGGAAGCTCACAAAAGATCACCTAACTCACATGAATATACAACATGAAGGCTCTGAATATGTGCTTTGTATGCAATATGATGAAAACCATCAACGTCTTTTCTTTTATTGTCCTTTTACAATTGAACTAATACTTAAAGTTAAAATTGGTTGTGAGTTACAGACATGTCAATGGAGTGGGAAAGACAAGATTGACAAATATTTAGAAATCTACAAAAATTGAAAAAGAACATATTGTAAATTGTGGTAATAACTACTATCTACTATCTATGAGAGGAAAAAAATAGATATATCTTTGTTATAACCAGCATAAACGTTCATGATAGTTGGAAGTGAAAAGGAGAGTCATGGGATGCACTAGAAGGAATATTAGTACTACAAAATAGAGAATTTAAGATAAGTTTTTTTCTTTCTAATTTTGATGTATGGTCTTTTGGTTTTAAATGCACACTCAAATTTATTTATAAAATGTTTATTTTTTTACCCTCAAAAGAAGAGACATGATATCTAATCTATTCACTATAATTTCCACCATTGTCATATTTTTAGTCAAATCGGTAGCCAAATAATTAGTTTCTTTACAAATTTGATCCTTTAGAGAAGTCCAATCAATTCTAACCTAATAGCTCTTCAATTTTCTTATTAATCTATTACCATTTTATGGGAAAAGATTTTTCTTGTCCATTTGAATTGATTGGTTGATGATTTTGCCAAAATAGAAAATAAAGTCTAAAGCAATTTTTAATTCCATTACCAGAAATGTCCAAATTAATCTAACTACCAAGTTTTACACTCTCCTTAATAGATTGACGCTAATCCAATAATTCTTTTTGATCTTCCATTATCTCTTCATTTTAAACTCTTCTTCTTCTCTTTTCTTATGTATGCTCTTTATAGTGATGCTCATTTCTTAAGTCTTTTTCTTTTATTTAAATTTGTACTCATTGTCCAAACTTGTTGATTAATCAATACGGAAGCATGTCTAATTTGCTTGGATAATGTCAAGTAAATTGTGTTTCAATCTTTTGTACACATGCAATAAATTGGAGACGTTTTTTGCTCTTTTTCAAAAAAAAAGAGTAAAAAAATTATTAAAATTCAAAACAACAGTCGTGTCAAGTTTTGAAAGAGATTAGTTCTCTAGTGTAGACTGAGTTGGGAAGGAGTTTAAGATTTTGAAAGAGTTATTTTAGAAGTAAAACAGTGTTCTTCTGGCTCATCCATTCCTCCATTTCCTTAATTTTTTGGGCTAAATAATAACTATTATCCTCACCACTTTCTATATCTTTTCTTATTTACTTTTGATTTCTTCCTTCTCAGATCCAAGTTCTTTTTCTTAAACTTTTTCTCTCATTCTCATGGTCCTAATGGTTAATTCTTCTCTTCTCTTCTCTTCTCTCCTAGGTATTGTTTCATTTTCTTGTTATCGTTTTATTTTCTTCTTTTTCTTCTTCTTTTTTTTTGTGTTTGAAGTTAGTTCCAATCTTATATTTTAAAAAAGTGGAATTTTAGGACAAATTGAGCATTTTTTTATCAATTGAAAAATCTTGCCAAACACGTCAGATTGATAGGATGTAAAAAAAAAAGTTATTTTAAAGTAGTAATTTTCTAAATCTCAAGAATCAACTATTTGGATTTGGAAATAAGATCTACTAAGGTGACATAATATATAAGATATAATCCAAATTAACCATCATCAACTATTTGAATTGAAAAATTATATTTTCTCTAACAAATTAACGTATCTTCAAATATCCACAAGATGAATAGAATTTTGTATTTTTGGGGTTAATTATTTTTAGTTCAAAACTAATATACATCCCACGCATTGCATGGGATAAGAACTAGTAGTATCTAATTGTATGGACTCCCTAGTTATGCATTTTGATTAACTATTCTAATAGTATGTTAAACTCAAGATTAATCAATCCACTTTTCATTAGATGTATATGCATTCAGTTTTAAATTCATTGTCTTGAGATTTCTATCCTATCTATTCTGAGATTACTATCATTAGGTATTGTATGGAGAAAAAAAATCATTTTTTAACATACTTATTATTAGCTAACAACATTTAAATATAAGGGATAAGTATGTGTATAGAACATATCGAGTTTTTCGTCACTGTTGTTCTCTTACATCTATTGTAATAACAAAATACATGATTTATGATGATTTATAATTATGATATCATTTCAAATATTTGGTTTCTTGTCAAAAGACGACGACAATTTGTTTTGTAACAAAGGATGGCGAAGAGGAGTATATCATATTAGTTTCTGACTCTCGTGCTACACTGGGATGATGAGATGTGAGTTGTTTATGTATACAAAATTGTATGATGTGAGCATACCATTTTATAAAATGTTATATTTTTTGTATTAATGTTCCTTATAAATTTTAGTTCCAAAACCCCCGACAAAAATTTTCAAGTTCAATTCTTCATGGTCTATTTGTGGGAGCGGAAATGTGTTTATGATCGATTCTACTTTTGAATCCGTAGAATAGATGGTAATTATTGTCTGTTTTTCTTTTCATATACATTCAACTTTACATATTAATATTAATTTATCTGTAAAATATTTAATGGTAATTCTTGTCACTTTTCTTTAATTTATATGCAAATTGTTAAGCCATAAAGATTTTATTTTTTTTTACATCATGTAAATTCTGCCATCGTTATTATTGTTACATAATAAGTTGTGTAAATAATTTTGGGATTTTAGTTTCTTATCAAAAAGATATTGCAATTAGCTAAACGTTTCAGAAAAACTTTTACTTTATTTTATTGTTTCTTTAGAAAAATAAAAAATTTGATTAGCCTGAATTAGTTTAATACAATTACCATTCAAGATGAGAATATGAGTTAGTATTGTTAAATAATTTGAGTGATCAAGAAATTAATGGTACTCCTACTGTTTCAAAAATAAAAATTACATAGTTTTACATTGTTAGTTTGATTATTCGAACACTTCGTTGAAATCATGCAAGTTATTTCAAATTACTTTTCTTGCTAGATCGAGAAAAATATGCCATCCTTGAAAAAAAAGTGATCCTAAATCAGTAACTTGTACATTAGAAACGCTGGTGTATCTCAATGAATAAAAAAATATCTAGAACGCACAATTCGTTATTGCCGAATGACACCTGAAAGAAATACGTGTTAGGAATATTTCTTCTTTCCTAAAAAAATTGAAATATCAATCCATAGTAGAATGAAAACCTTACAAATAAGATAATAAGAATAATAAAGAAAAAGAAATTCTAATGAAGATGAATTGAAGTACCAACAATCGGAGAATCACCACAGAAGATAGATGTGGTTTATTCATATAAGATATTGTCCTTAAGACAGTGCCCTCACTATATTACCAACTATATATGATTGACGATTTGTCTCTACAACACTAAAAACATACAAGACACAATTTTGTAATCATTGAATCTTCTCTAAAAATTTAGTAGTGCAAAAAGTTAATTAAAATAGGCAATGGATTACCTATTTATAGAAAATACTTGCATAACTATTGAGAACTAAAAGAAGGTGAATTAAGATACGAAAACCTTGAGTGTTAATCCAATAATTACAATTTTTGTGAAAAGTTGCACACTTTTAGCATAATCAGTTGCAATCCTCTTAACCAAACTCTCATCCTTAAAATTTAGAATGTTTATTTTATATCATAAACTAAATCTTCAACATTCCCCCCTCCCCACACTTAGTTTGTGATGTCAAACAATCACAAAATTACAAGAATCACGCATAAGATGTGGTAATTTTCGTTTTAAACCCAATTATAATGAAACTAAATCACCTAATTAGCTAAGTTATTGGTTGTTTGGTTCTTAAATTAATATTCAAACTAATATAGACTTAAAATTACATATGTGAATACTTATAGCATTCTTTATAATTTACATTATCATTTAGCACTAACACCGGTATGTTTATTGTTAATCAGATAAGCGTATATATTATCATAACATGTCTACTCTTTATTACCTTTTGTATACATAGACAAGCGTCAGAAATATGTCAAAGTGATTGGTACCCAAAACCCTTATAAGGTGCTAAGAAACTCAACAAATTTTGCGATATTTCTTTTATTGTAATATATGTATTTCCGATAATAGCCTTGTGTATAGAGTTCTGTTAGGTTGTTCTTGCTTAATTTTGTATAACCGGAATATTGTTATGTGGTGTATATGATTTAATGTTCCTCAAACATTCTATTAATTTGTACAACTCTAATAAAAAAATTTTACATCCTAAGTTGATATCAATTTATTTTTTTGCATTCAATCAATTCTTCTTGATAAAAAAATGAAATCATATTAAGCATTACTGTTAACAATTCAACATAGAAACTCGTGGCCCAAAATCCAAACAAACCCATAACTTTTACATAGTCTTTTAAATTTTGTAGTCCGAACATTACTGTAATCCTTTGATAGGCCCATTAGGTTTTTGTGAACCTCTTCGGTTCCATTATATAAACAACTAAATCTTTTTCCCAGCCTCTTACTCGGCCTTCTTACTTTTTCTCAGAAATACTTGTTTTTGCTCTCTGGTTTCTCTAGTTTTTAGAAAATTGAAAACACATGGATGAAAAGAGAAAACTTCAAGTTCGGAGATCTGTTTCTGATATCAAGATAGTTAAGAGATCTTCATCAAGAGCTAAGGTCGAGAGATTTGAGAAGCCTAGTTTGGGAAACACCCCCATCGTTGTCGATGTCCCTCATGGGACAACGATTGAAGTTGTCATCTTTAGGGATACAAATTGGGTGGGTTCAATGTAATTTCTGACCGATTCAAGAGAATCAGGACGTATGTTTTGACAATGTGCATCGTTATGGAGATCATTATTCTATTCTTGGTAAGGAAGACATTCAGAAGATGAGGACAATTGACTATGTTTGTCCAATATTGGCTGCAGGATGTGGGTATGACCCACATTGTGATACTGGCACACATTGTCTTAGGGAAAATGCCAGTCTTTTCTCGTGTCCTCTTGATGCTGCTCTATTTATAAGTGATATTTTTTTTTGAAATAAATAAGGAGTAGAAGAATGATTCAGACAAAACTTATGATATGTGGCCTACATGCTTGCAAAGAACCCGAATCTATTATTGTAAGCGGTGACGATAGCTATGGAAGGGTAAAAAAATATTGGGCAATCGACAGTGGTAGCGCAGTTTCTATGGAGATCTGGAAAAAGGCTTATTCATTAAATGGAGTGATACACAAGAGTATTGCCTATGCAAATGCCTATAACGCTATCTGTTACGCTGCTTCTCTGGACGGGGCGACTGGTGGCCGTATTTTAAGTAGGTATGTGGATAGATATCAGGTTCAGTAGAATCCATTTGGAAAGGAACCCCCATTGGTCAGCTAAACTACCTTGTGTACAGCCGTTTCCCCTCATTTGTCTTCCGACACCCGATAGGATGTGGTTTTGAATATTTTCTCCAAGCCCCCTCCTCGTAAGGTTCTGCTTGAGTTGGCTAGAAATAGAAACAAGATCTCTTTCAACTAGAATTCCACTCCCTCCGGAACTGGATACCTTGATTAGTCCCAACTACCAATTTGCTCTCAAAAAGACTCAAACTAAGCAATGATCTTAGAAAGTTTTTTATAAGCCTTATTTACTAATTATGATATCATATATTTGAAAATAGGAAATGATTTTGAGTTAAAGTTTCAATTTTTGCTTAAACTTCTGATGTTGCATTAAAAAAAAAGAGTATCGTTATTGACTATATATACTGTATATATTGTACATGAGAATATACTGAATGCAATCCCTATTATTCTAACTTTTTTTGGCGACTTTGGCTATGTATTATTACTTCGAATGATAACATCTTCATGCTCTGATCAGATCCTGAAATGTATACACATTAAGTACGAAGTTTGCCATGATTATAAGACATGAAGGAAGATCTTCAAAAGTATACATGAATGAGATAATGATTGTAACAACGTTGTAAATTTGAAACTATATGGTGACATAATTATACAATATATTGCTCTAAAAGTACTAAAAAATTGATTGTAATTTCCGATGTTACTATGTGTCACTACAAACTTAAATAGTATTTCTATTCATTCTTTTGTTAGGAATTTTTGAAAAATCAATGGTTTACATTTTTTGCACATGAGATGTACGTGAATTGACCGAAGGACATTATGTCTCCATATAAAGAATTTGATTCGAGTCTTCCTTATCATGTGACTTGCATTTGATTTTACAAATATTAGAACTGTTGATCTATGCAATCTATTGTAATTTGAAACTAGTTTTAGTTACTCGTTTGGATATGATGGTTATATATTGTCCATTTTAGAGCAACAAGATTCCATTTTCACATGGACTCGGCTAAACATGAAGAACACTAGGCAAGAATCTTCTTTCCTTCTCGGTTCGATGTACGTAACTTTTAAAGAAAAAAAAAACAAAAAACTTGTTATAGATGAAATTACTAAAGAGAAGGAAGATGAAACCTGAGAGAAGTATGATAAAACTAGACAAGAAACGTCGGACGAGGAGGAGAACGGACAACAAAAACAACAACAGGAGTCGGGATGAAGAAAATAAGCTAGAAAAATATCAAAAAGAGGAGGAGAAACACCAACACCCTTCGGGCTGGGGTGATCCATACAACATCCTCGTGGTCTTTGACGATGCAAACATGTTTTGCACTATGATGTAGGTATGAGAATTTGAATAGAGATGAGCATATCTTATAAAATTGGTGATCATTTGTTTTGTGTATTTTTTTAGAAATATTTGAAGGCGAATCTTATAATCACATTATAAGATGTTGTAATCTTGTACTAGTTATCTAACATCTTTGTTAATTCTATTTGCCTTAGATTTCAACTTGCCTAGTGCTTTTCCATTTATTTGGAAAAGCATACATATATAGTTCATAAAATGTTGCCTTTTCCGAAGATAAAGGAAAGACCACTTATCAAGATACCATTTACCCAATAAAGAGACTGGTAGTTGTTTCACCACTTCACAAAATTTGACAAAAGTCAATCCCTGAAAACACACCCCCTGTATATTTATTTATCTGTAGTTGTCAGAATCAGGATTAGAATTTATTGGATTTTGGTAATCAACAAGAATTTTTAGATAAGGAAACTACCCCAATACCAAATTAGAAATCCATAACCAACGGGGATTTTGCCGCCTATTTCAATCAGATGCTAATTTCAATTAGGTAATTTCCCCCTTTGAACCAGAGAAGGACAAGGAAATCATCAATATGTATCATTTGAGAAATTATCCAACTTAAGCATTAGACAGATTCATTCTTTTAGTGAGTTTGACATAACAGAAATTCGCCATCAGTGACATCGTCTTGTTTCGTTTACTTTTTCTTGGCAAACATCTTTTAGTCTTAATATGCGACATCTTTTTTGTTTTGGCTTTTGGCTTGTTCATAAGTTTTTCATTGTCTTGCTTTCTCTATTTCTACTCTATTTTCTTAATTTTCTTTATATATTGTGAAGTGGTGATATCAAGTCAACACTTGAAGTTTGTATTATGTAATGTTTTATTTAACTTGTTCATCTTTAAGCTTTATTCTTTTCTTTTTGGTACAAACCATATTTAAGTTTTTTGTTTCAGATTTGCAACCTTCTTGCCATGAGACAAAAACTATAGCACTCGGGCATAGTATGGGGGCAATAAAATTTATAAACCTCCATTTTTCTTCATTAAACCAAAAATAATATCATGGCTAATGCTGATTTCCAATAATTTGTAGCCCAGAAAATAAGCTGAAGACCAAATATTATCATGCATGATGCATCCTCCTACTGTCCTGTTAAAAAATGGAGGATCAGCTGAGAATGTATTGATAGTGAAGCGTGTTATCGACATGGAATATTTTTTTTGGAACGGAGGGAATATTATTATTGCGTAAAATTCTTCTCGGGAGTGTCTAGTTGATGTTTCGTAGCTACAGGGATGGACAAGTAGTATATGATCAACAAAATCAAGTATGTATTTTAAAATAAAAATAAAAAATTAGGTATTACAAATTTATTGGTATGTAGTGTTGTTTGATGATAAGAGTTGCTTTCTGTTTGCTCCTGTGATAAATTTCATATACAATATTGCATGAATTATTGCAATTGTTTTTTTTTTTTTTTTTTGGCTTCTACTAGTTTAACCTTTTTATCTATCACTTGTGTCCTTTGGATGAGAAACATATGCAACAACATGTGGTCTTTGGAAAGTTAATTATTTTGGTTCGACCATCGGTCTATTTGATTTTCTCCAAAGAATAGTGTTTGGGAATAAATTTTTCTCATGACATTATGTACAGATAATTTTGTTACAACTAGCCTGTAGAAAGAATAAAGTTGTTGTTAGGTTTTGATAGTTACCACCAAGTTATTGTAATCTCTTCCTCTAAAACTTTCTTTCACAATAGCCTAGTTACTATAATAAGGTTTAGTGTTTTTATTTTTCTTATGAAATCATGTATAAATAAGTTTGGTACAACTAGCTAGAATACAGGAGTACGACACCTATTGTTTAACACACACACACAAGGGGTTTAAGGATTGTTGTTGCTAGTTTTCACATACCATAGAATTCAAACTCGTAATCTCTTAATAGGATTTGGAATGTCATAATCGTTTAGGACATTGATCTTTTCCCTTATGATTTTCTTGAGAAATCTTTGTGGAGTTGGTGATGTACAAGGAGAATGTGGTCTGGATTCCACACCATAGTAGTTAGTATCGCATGATACGCGATATGTATCGTACGATACGTATCCAAATCAATGATTTGATACATATCATGGTATGTATCGTAATTGTTTGTGTATCGGTCAATTGATGATACGTATAGTACGATACATGATACTTTTGTGTATCGTACGATACAAAAATATAGGCAAAAAATAATTTTTTTTCTCAAAAATATTCAAGGTCGAATCTCATTAGAAATTATTTTTAAATAGATATATTTTTATTTATTTATTTCCTTCAACAAATATAATATTTCTCAATTGAATATAAAAATCAGTTAATAGATTATTTTAATTCAAAATATAAAATGATTTAAATATTATTTTATTAATAGTGTCAATTTTTTAAATCAAGTATATATGTAATAATAGTTATTATGTAAAATAATATTTATTACATTGGTTTTTATGATCATTATTCATGTAATGAAAAAGTAATTTATGTAGCTTTCAATTAATCTTGAAGTCAACTTGATAAATTATCTATTTACAATTGAAAAATAAATAATGGGTATTAAGATACCAATCATATATGATATTTATGATATTTATTATTTATTTTATATATTATTATATTAAAACGTATATTACGATACGATACACGATGTGATACACGCATCATGACGTATCACGATTCGATAACTATGCTGAACATATTCAAAACTAATAGAGGGGGTGCAAGATTTCATGGCTTGAGTTCGCAAGTTTTTTTAAACACATGTAAAAACAAGCTGCATACAACTTCTTTTGAGATTGATATGTATTTATTCGTGGGTTAAGCATAATATTGTTGGAGTATCAAATATTCCACTAATGTGATTACTCTAACTTTATGAGTTTCTTTTGATCCTTTTGTAATAATTGCATGCCCAAGCATTGCTCGGGTAAATATAACTTTTAATAATACCATGATGAAAATTGTTTAAACAAAGTTATATGAATCAAAAATAAAATAGTAAGCATTTAATAATGAATACTATAAGACATTAATTAGTTTTCATGTTCATAATACCATCGTGACAATTTTTTAAACAAAGTTATTTGACTAAAAAATGAAATAGTAAACATTTGAATGATAACTATGAGATAGGGGTGTGTATGGTCCGAGTGATCTAATTTTTAGCCTAAACCATGAAAAACCGTTAGAACGGTTTGAGACATTTTGAATCCGAAACCAAACTGATCTACATTTACAAACCGGACCAAACCAATCCATAACCGACAGTCTAATTTCTATGGTTTCACGATTTCGGCTTCACTTTAAGTTTTTTTTTGGGTCAAAACTTGAGCCATTTTTTTTCTTATTTGCAACAAAAATAATATAGCCTTTTACTACTAATTAAAACTCAACACCACGCAAATCTCTAATTAAAACTAATAACATCCAAAATGTTAATCAAAAAGAGGGAAGAGAAAATGAAACTTTTGATTACTCATGCACCTTTAAAAGTATATAACAATTGGGAATTGAATGAAGACTAGTGCTTAGAATGTTGTGCTTCCTGGTATTAGACTTGGGTTCAATTTCCATCAAGGGGTATGTAAAAGGGGGAGACCGAGGGAAGAGATTTGCTCACATTTAAGTGGAGTCCACTGGAATGGATTTTTGTTTTTTAAAAAAGTATATGATAATTATATATATATATATATATATAAACGGTCTGGTTCGCTTCTAAATTTTGCAAGTTATGGACAAATATTTTTTTTGCGCCTAGGATCTTCAAATACGCATCTATGGTTAGTTTCTTTACCAATCTTAATTAATGATTTCAATGCTTGATTAATGATACAAATTTATGGATCTTTTCTTTTCTCCTGTGAATAAAAAGCGCATAAAAACTACTTTTGGTATAACCGTATGCAATCTAGTATTTTTAAATTGTAGATCAATTTCCTAAAATTCAAAATGTTTTTTTTTTAAATTTTCATTACATTCAATTTTGTACATAATTTAGCTCACTCTTCTATTTATTAGAGATTTAATAAAAAGATAAAAACATGGGAAAAACTCCAGTTAAGGCGGGAAACCCTATTCTTCTTCTCCGCGACTTCTGATACTCTCACCGATCTTTCTGGCTCCAAGCTTCCAAAGGTGAATCATTAAACTCCCAGAGTTAAACCCTTTTGAATTTTCTGTTTTCTAGAACTTCTCGGTGTAACATCGTAATAAAGTTCAGTTCTTGGAACATTGCGATTCCTAATAGTCGTAGAATGGACGGACATTGCGATTCTTATTGATTATATTCCAGATGACAATGCCGTCAGTTAGTGCTCCTGATCCCACCTCCCAGAGAGCCAAGGTGATGGGTATTACTTTTGCTAAGCAGTATCACCGACTGCTTTCCCAACAGCCTCAGCTAGTGCACAAATTTTACCAAGGTTCAAGCTTCTTGACACACCCTGATTCTGACGGCACAATGACTACCGTAACCACCTTGCTAGTACGAGTTTCAATCATTTTCATTTTATTTCTAAATAACTGCCGCTTATTTAGTACTACTTGGATATTTGTATCTTCATTTTGCAACTTTTGGGCTTCTTGTTGCAACTTGTTTTTTACTCATTCATGTGTGCTATTCAACAGTCAATCTTGTATATGGAGTCAACTTTCAACATATATTTTAAATTTAAGTGTATACTGTCCTTTTTTGTTAATAAACGCTAACCAATCAATCAGGCAAAATTCTTACCATCGTTGTAATTTTATCAAACTTACACCTCTTCAACTTGATCAGGAAATCAACAATAAGATTATATCATTTGGTTACGAGAACTACACGATAGAGATTGAAACTGTAAACATTCAAGATTCTTACCAGGCCAGCATATTTATTCAAGTTACAGGATGTTTAACTGGAACAGACAATGTGCCTCGAAAATTCATGCGGTCATTTTTCTTAACTCCACATGAAACTGGATATTTCGTTCAAAATAGCTGTTTTAGGTGTATTGAGGAGACCAAACCATCTGAGACCAGTTTGGCATTGGCAAATGTTGCTGCTGGTGTTGTTCCTGTAACCGTGCCTTTGACATTGGATCCAGATTAATTTAGTATTTCTGGTCCTACATTTGTATGATGTTGAAACAATGTTACTTGCTGTTGAATATAATTCTAGGTTTGTTGGTCTTCACTTTCAGAATCTGGTCTTGCCCCGGATCATTCTGCACGTGACTCAGTAACTGTTCCAGAAGCAAATTAAACTCAAAGTGGTCCAGAGGTCTCCAATTTTTTCTGAAAATATAGATGGTCCCGGATTGTATCTTGTGTGTTATCTTAGAGAGCAGTCATTGACACTTGTTGGGCATGCTTTTGTTTTTTCTCACTGCTTATGGTTTCGCTTTTTATTTTTTAAATATTTTTTTAATCTACTATTTTCCCTTGTAACATGGTTCAGTATTGTTGCTTATCCTTTGAAAATTTATGTCGGTCAAGGTCAAGTCAGCTTCTCGTGCTCCTTTGGCATGTGGCATTCCTATAGCAGTAAAAGTGTAGAAGCTATTAATGCCAATGAACACTCTAGTAAGGCTCCTGCAGTTGCAAGTAGTCCTGAAAGTATCTATGCCCATAAAGAAGGTATTTTCTACTTCGGCATTTAGGGATGTTAGATGTTTGTTATGCATTTAACTCTATGAGAGTCATAAGATGTGAGAAAATTCTTACAAACCTGAATCACCATTCAATCATCTTTCAATCGATCAGTTAGAGAAGAATTTCGTATCTGATCAAGTAGCTAAAATAAGACCAAGATTTTAGGGTTTATACGTAGAAGAGCTTTTTGGAATCTTTTGGTGTGTATATATCTTTATATCTGCTTTACAAGTATGATCCCTTATATATACCCAGCGACTAATCTAAGTCGGTTAATCATATATAGCTGTAATTACAGATTCTAAACTAACACAACTATATCTAATGATCAGTAATTTACAATATGCACATGCTAAATTTATTCTCATCTGTCGGATTAATTACTGTCTCATGGATTGATGAGCTGGATACGGTTGTTTCTAGTAACAACCCTGCCAAGGTTGATTGCAGTGATCAGCGTTGAACATCAGCTTACACTGCACGCATTGCTTTCCATCAGAGGAAGCTTCCAAAAGTGGTCCTCCTGTTGTCATTTGAGATCCCATGCATGCAGGTTAAGTGCTGCAATGCTGCACTTGAGCTGATGTGGAATTCTTGTCCATATATTGTAACATCCCGCTAAAAGATGAGCAGGATTAAAGCTCATCTTGGACAACATAGATTGAAAACCAGGAGCTCCAAGAGGTTTGGTGAAGATGTCAGCCAGCTGGGAAGAAGTGGAAATGTGCGGAGGAAGAATGAAACCTTCTTTGTACTTGTCTCGAACGACATGACAGTCGATTTCAAGATGTTTGGTCCTCTCATGGAAGACCGGATTGGCGGTGATGTAGAGGGCAGCTTGATTGTCGCACCAAAAGGGTATAGGCAAGGCAATAGGGATATGAAAATCTTTCAGGAAAGATGCAGTACCCTGTAATTGAATGTCTGGAAGTTTTACAGCTGCTATAGTCAGCATCATTATAAGAAGTGAGCTGAAAGGTGGAATCCTTGGCATAGAACAGGCCAGTAGAAATGCAACCACTCAGATAGCTGAGCACATGATGTGCTGCTGACCAGTGAGATTCATGAGGAGAATGCACGAACTGACTCAGTTGTTGCACTGAATAAGTCAGATCAGGGCGACTAAAATTTAGGTACAATAGTCTTCCAACAATCCTTCTGTATGGTCCAGGATCAGGAAGCAGTGGTGTTTCATCCTTGTATTCTGAAGGAAAACGAAGATCTCGAGGAAGAGGAGTTGCAGTAGGAATGCAATCCAACATATTTGCATCTCTCAGGAGATCAGTAATGTATTTTTGTTGTTGAATATAAAGACCATCAACTGTATGATTAAGGTCCATGCCAAGAAAGTATTTTGCTTCACCTAAGTCTTTGATGGTGAAAGTCTGATCTAAAAAGCCCTTCACCCTATGCATTTCTTCAACATTATTCCCTGTAAGCAGAATGTCATCGACAAACACCAGTAACATCAACTGACAATCATCTTTCTGATACAGAAATAAACAGTTATCATTATAGGACTGTGAGAATCCATAAGCTTGAAGTTATGTGGTAAACTCTTGATTCCACTGTCTGGAAGCCTGTTTAAGGCCACATAAAGACTTCTTCAACGTGGAAACTTGATGAGGTTTAGCCTTGTGATATCCCTGAGGTGGTAACATATATACATCCTCATCTAAGAATCCTTGCAAAAACACATGATTCGCATCCATCTGAAAGATAGGCCAGGATTTGGAAGCAGATATAGCTAAGAGAAGTCTGACAGTAACTGACTTTGCAACAGGAGAAAATACCTCAAAGAAATCTTCTTCTTCTACCTGGGTATAACCTTTGGCTACCAGCCTAGCTTTATATTTTTCAATGGTACCATATGGATTACACTTGATTTTATACACCCATTTGGAAATAATAGCCTTCTTTCCATCTGGAAGATCTGTTAATTCCCATGTACCATTACTTTCCAACGCCTGTAGTTCCAGTTCCATTGCTGTAACCCATCTATGATCTGTTCTTGCTTGATTGTATGTGCTAGGTTCTTGAGTACTAGATAGATTAGCTAGAAAAGATTGATGAGAAGAAGGTTGATCAACTGTGTGATGTTTAGCAGAAGTGGTATTGGGATGTGTGGTTATGTAATCATCTAACCAGGAAGGTGGCTTTGTATTCCTGGAGCTTCTTCTAGGAGCTAAGGTTGGTTGAGCAATTGTTGTATGATTAGATGGATCAGAGGAATGTGATGAGGTATGAGGATCAGGTGGAGTAGAAGAAGAAGAAGAACTAGTATGTGTGAAATCAGACTGGACTTCAGTATTTGATAAGAGGGGATTAAAAGATTGATCATCTGTACTTAGAATTTTAATAAGAGGCATAATGAATTGAGTATCTAAGATAGAGGTAGAAGGAAAGATGTCCTCAAAGAAAAGGACATCCCTGGATACAATGGTTTTCTTTAAAGCATGACAATAGATTTTGTATCCCTTTTGAAAAGGAGGATAACCAACAAAGATACCCTTGTAAGACTGTGGATCAAGTTTATCTCTGTGCAGATTGGTGTTGACAACAAATGCCAAGCATCCAAAAACTCTAAAATGACTTAAAACAGGTTGCTTACAATACAATATCTCATAAGGTGACTTCCAAGAAAGTATTTCAGTAGGTAACCTATTGATCAAATATGTGGCAGTGAGTATAGAATTCCCCCAGAAATGTTTAGGAAGTTTAGATTGAAGCAATAAAGATCTAGCAACCTGCAAAAGATGTCTATGTTTCCTTTCTACAACTCCATTTTGTTGTGGAGTGTAGGGACAGCTTGTTTGATGAATAATACCAAGTTTGGAAATGAAAGAGGCAAAAGTATCATTAAGAAATTCTGAACCATTGACACTTCTTATAATCTTGACAACAACATCAAACTGAGTAGAAACTTGATTGACAAAGTGCTGTATTAAACCAGGCACTTCTGTTTTATGTTTGAAAAGAAATATCCAAGTACATCAACTGTGATCATCAACTATGGTCAGAAAGTAATGATAACCAGAAGAGTAGATTGTTTATATGGCTCCCATACATCTATGTGAATCAAGTCAAAACACTTGTCACTTTGAATACTGCTGTGAGAAAAAGGAATTCTAGTCTGTTTGGCTAAGGGAAATATCTCACACTTTCTTACCAAACTAACATCCTTATTACAAACAAAGATGGTTCATTACACCTTCGATGGATGACCTAATCTAGAGTGTAAAACATTATATGAAACAATGAGTAGACTTGAACATCACCGTGAGTGATAGCTTGGAATGAAAATTTTTGTCATAGCGTAGAATGAGTGATGATTGGATTACGGATATGAATCATGTAGGCTGCAAATTGAGCTTGGGACTGTTGAATGGCTTGTGCTTGTGTGAAAGAAAATGAATCAAGAACATAGAGTTCCTTGATGACCCTTCCCGCCGCAAGAACCTTGTTTGTTCTAAGGTCCCGTAGTTAGAGATGTAAATCAACAAAGAATTTGAAATAAAGGTTATTTACTTTAGCAAGTTGTCTTACCGAAAGTAAATATACTTGAAATTTGGTAAAAAAGACAAGAGGTTAAAGTGACTAAATTGGACAAAATTACATCTCCAATATGTGAAACTGAGCTGATGCTTCTATCAGGGAGCCAAACGGGGGTAAAAAGAGAGACATGTTTGGTATTAATCATAAGAGAAAGATCAGTAGACATGTGTCTGGTAGCACCACAATCAGAAACCCAAGAACCAGGCCTTATACAATCAGAAGGTAAATCATTGAGTTTAGTTAAGCAAGAGCTACCTGCAAAAGCATCAAAATGGGCAAAGTTCACCATTGATCCACCACTGCTCACGGGTGCTTTCCCTTTAAGAATCCGTCCCACTTCCCTTTGCACTGCATTAGAAATAACCATCTGTAAATCATCTGTTTCTCCTTGTGTTGGCTGAGACTGCTCCAGTGGAGTTTCTTCCGTAGAAACCATATTTGCTAAGCTATTGTTTTGTCGTGATCTGAACTTCTTCTTATATTCATCCCATCAGCTTGAAGCATCCATCCTTAATGTGTCCCGTTCTGTTACAATATGTGCAAAACAAAGCACTCTTATCTTGTTTCTGATATGTGCCTCCTCTATATCATGTGTTGCTTCCTGCAATTCTAGCATTGCTCGTCATTGATTTCATATCAGGTGGTTTGTTAGGACCAGGTTTGTATACATGTGGCCTTCTCCAATCTGTGGTTTTAGCTATCATTGCTGCATTCTCTTGAGATATAGACATTCTTGTACTGACTTGCCTGTGTTTCTTAGTTATAAGTATCATGTTATAAATCTAATTGACTGAGGGCAAAGGATCCATGGGCAAGATGTTACTCCTTTCCTTCTCATACATGTCATGCAATCCTATCAGAAATTCCATTCCCTTATCCTCTGCCTCCCTAGTAATCACCAATCTACCAAGATCATTATCCACCACAGGAGTTGACCTTAATTGTGCATATTGATCCCACAACTGCTTGATTCTACCATAATAGTTTGCCACAGATGAGTCTCCCTGTCTTATTAAAGCAATTTCTCGTTTGATCTCAAAAAGCTGAGGTAAATTAGTGGTACCATACTGTTCTTCAATATCCTTCCACCAAGTTCTAGCATCATAGATAAAGGAAAAGGTGTTTACCAGATATGGTGAGATCGAACTTTTGATCCAAGAGCAGACAAGACTGTTAGCTTGTTTCCATCGAGCAAACTGTGGTGAATTTTCCTGCGGTTTCAGCAAGTTCCCTGTCACGAAACCATCTTTCATTTTAGCTTCTCGTTAAGCAACACAAACAAACGGTGTTGCTGGATTCTCAGATCCATGTACTTGCAGCTGGATATCAATAAGTGCCTTAATTTCTCTTTGTTCATCTCTTCTTTGTCGATTCTCTCGGTCAAAACTTGATTCCTCCATGAATTGCACCTTTTTTCAAGCAATCGTGACCAAAACACTGAAGTATTTCAAAGATAATCGAACAATTTTCTAAGAATCGTACTGCAGAATCTTAGCTACCTTTTCTTCCAATAAATTTCAAGAAATCGTACAGCGGAAGACAGAGTAGGATCAGACCTGCTCTGATACCATCTTACAAATCAGAATCACCATTCAATCATCTTTCAATCGATCAATTAGAGAAGAATTTCGTATCTGATGAAGTAGCTAAAATAAGACCAAGATTTTAGGATTTATACGTAGAAGAGCTTTCTGGAATCTTTTGGTGTGTATATATCTCTATATCTGCTTTACAAGTATGATCCTATATATATACCCAGCGACTAATCTAAGTCGGTTAATCATATATAGCTGTAATTACAGATTCTAAACTAACACAACTATATCTAATGGTCAATAATTTACAATATGCACATGTTAAATTTATTCTCATCCATCGGATTAATTACTGTCTCATGGATTAATGAGCTGGATACGGTTGTTTCCAGTAACAACCCCCCCAAGGTTGATTGCAGTGATCAGCATTGAGCATCAGCTTGGACTGCACGCATTGCCTTCCATCAGCGGAAGCTTCCAAAAGTGGTCCTGTTGTTGTCGTTTGAGATCCCATGCATGCAGGTTCAGTGCTGCAATGCTGCACTTGAGCTGACGTGGAATTCTTGTCCATATATTGTAAGAAAAATGTGTTTGTCAAAGTAATATTGGGGTAGCTTTAATTTCATAGTGGTAGGGTGCGGCTAATAAAAATTAAGTATATCTTGAAATTACAGGAAACTCCATATGCATCTACAATTTTGCTCACGATGTTTCTTATGATCAAATTGAGAAGGACATAAAAAGATTTGGTCCGATTAAGCGTTTTGGAAAGACCTTCGAAGATAACAAGGTTCGTATTGGATAATTTTTGAGTGTCTGCTAGCCTTCTGTTGTTATATCCTTCCGTTATGCCTTTTCACGTTTTATGACTTGTCCGGTTTCTTCTAAGCAGCGACCGCGTTTGGGATTTGTGCAATTTGAGTCGTTTGAGTCCGCAGAAAACGCAATCAAGGTAGGATGCTTTTCTGTATTGTGTGTGTTATGTAGTGGAATAGATTTGCCATAAATCGATCCTGGTTGAGCTGTCCTGGTGGTTGTGATCAGTGTTTACGACATCCTTCTGTTTCGGCCTTTGTGGCCTCATTCAGACTTCTTTCATTGTCTTTCTTTGTTTTAAACAAGGCCTTGTGGATCTCGCTGCATTATAATATGCTACTTAGTTTAGTTGCTGTTGATGTACTTGCCTAACTGCTTATGTTTTGACCATGAATGTAGCTGAAGGTGTTTTAATATGATGCATCATTCTGTTAGTGGCATTAGAGATTTTAATGACTTTTGAATGACATGCTGATGATGTTTTGCTTTTCCAGTTGGGAGCTGTGGTTCACTGTTTGAAAGTGAGAGTGTAAAAAGCGCCATTGACTCCTGGAAAGAGCGTATCCGTATGAAGTGACAATTTCAGTAATTACACCCCTGGCTTGTTTCACTGCAGAGCGGACCTGTCAAAAAACCATCACCGCTTATTTGTAGTAGTAGTAGTAGTAGTAGTGAAGAGATGAACATTATACTCTTTACTGTTTTGACTATGAAATTTGAAAGTGAGGACTTATCATCAATCCCTCTTTTGATCTGGGTTAATTTTATTGCACTACTGTAACTTTTGATCACCACAAGAATGCATATCTTATACTATATATATATAGATATATATTTTGTGTTAGTGTTTAGGTTAAACATGTGTTTCCAGTTAAGGTTGTCGATTATGAACTGAAATTATTCTACCCAAAACATTGCTAGCACAGTCAATTTGCCATCGAGTGGCAAAGAATTGGGAAGATAAGATGCTCACAGCAGACAACCCGCTAGACCCTTAACAATTTTCCATTTGGAAATATAGGGAATGCTTCCATTGGCCTTGCCAATCTCCTGAATCGCCAAAAGTCTCGTGGCGCTCGAACGGCTGAAAATCGACCCCGCATATGAAGTCGTTTCGCACCAAGCACACAGAAGATCCTTTTCGAGTTGTTGCAGCAGCAACGGGAAACCAAGTGTTTGTAGCTCACATAGGATAAATCTTTTCCCCGCATTTTCTATGATCCCGAACAATATATTCCTCTGAGCCTCTGAGGCAACAAGGAAACCAGTGTGGAATGGACAACCTTGTTGAAAAGGCTAAGGGAGTTTTGTTCGAGTCAATACCAGCATTTGAGCACATGAAGCCTGAAATCTCTGCAGTTCCTCAGTTCCCGACATAAAGTCCAATGAGACATGCCATTTGGTAAAACTCGAGTACTAATGTACTGGTACCCCGTGATTGGCCCTTCAAAAGGTGAAACTCTCGTCATATTTTGGCAACTATCTTCAGTACGGGACTTTAGTCTTTTGATGACAGTAGGGGACATGCGGGAATCAAAGCTTCAATACTCTTCCAAGTGCTAATTAGAGTTTCCGCCCCCAACCTATGAGGATTAGCGCGGGACCAGAATCGCCATACCTGATTATATGCACTTGATCATCATCATCAATCAAAAAATCGTCTAGCTCCCCGTTCTTTATCTCTATTCATGTCGAATTATGACATCTCCAGCTCTTGATGTTTTCCAGGCTTTCAACATCGATGTGGCTTTCAACATTTTCAATAATTATGGAAATATTGAGAAAGCTTTGATTAAGGGGTTGTAAAGATCATAATCATTAAATGAAGGGCATGAGACTTATTTACTTTTTATTAATATTATTAAGACACTTTAAATATACTCCCTCTGGTCCTTAACATAAAGACATTTTTAATTTATCCTAAATTTTACCTAATAAACATGTTTAATTAAATAAAAAATTTTAACAATATTTCTTAATAATTAGAAGAACGCACAAATATCAAAACGTATTTTTAAGATTTTTTTCCCCTTCAATTAAAAACGCAAACTAGGTGAAATATATTACAAAATCAAAATGCCTTACATTAAGGATCGGAGGGAGTACTTTGATTCCTAAAAAGATTATAAAAACCTTAGTTTGTCATCACAGGAAAATTATCAGCTAAAATATAATACACAGAATCGGCAATCATAGATGTTAAGATTCCCAGCCGATCAACCATTTCATATAAGGACTATTCTCCTCTTCATCTAATCTAATTTTCCTTTTGTGCTTGATCTATCTATTTTTTTTTAGTCATGGAAATTACTCGATGTTGAAAATGTAAAACTCTATTTTATTAGCTGGACAGCTCTACTTCTGCAGTAAAGGTTAAAGCAGTCATAATTTTATTTTACTACTCATAATTATAAACCACGTTCCTTTTTAATAATTATTTTTTTTTCCAATGCTTTAATTAAAATATTTCCAAAAAAAAAATTGCGCCTATTTAATTGAAAAAAAAGGAAGGAGTATAGTAGTTAGCAGGAGTAGAAAAAGGAGAAAGGTCCATCACTTCACCTCAAGTTTTGGGACATCCGATAAAATAGAAACCTTGTCCTTAAGTTTGTGGGAGTAAAAAACACAAAAATAACGGGAAAATAACGCCAATTTTCGCTCCTTTTCTTCTTTTTTTTTTTCTGTTTAAAAAAATAATGTACTATCGTTTTTTTTAATGTACTTTTTTACATTTGTAATAAATAGAATAAATTAAGTTAATGTATTTTTTTAACACAAAGAAATTAAGTTCAAGATACACCAAAAAAGGTAAAATAATCCATATAGTAGATTGATATAATGAGTGATAATGTGGTACATATATAATTTTGAAATTATCCTTTTCTAATTGTTGACTGTTATAAAGAGTGAAATTTTTTAATTTTATTTCTTTTATTCTTCTTTCATTTTTTTTTTTAACATGTAAAGAGGGAAACTTAAATGCAACGTTTCAGGTAAGATGTAAGTAGCGGAAATGTGCAATCCCTCATTGGGTCATGCAATAATCATACGGAATGTGTAATTTATTCATAGGAATGTCAATCATTATCGTTTTCTAATTAGTTTCTTAAAAAAATGTGGCCTCTATTACAGTTAATACTGCAACCTTTCCAAATCAAGTAATTTCATTTTACCCATTGATCCTAGCAGTGGTGGGTTTGTCTGTTCTAATAATCGGATTAGGTTTTGGCTCGAATTAACACAGCAAAAAAAAACTAATTTTATATTTTCTATGTTCCGAAATTATTATCTAATTTAGGTATTTATATACGATACAAATTGTACAAAAAAGTAAAAATACAGTCTGGAAAATTATATGAATTTAATTAGCTGCATATTCCAAACTACAACAGCTGTGCAAAACTGGCTTAAGTAGGAAATCCGTCAATAACTTCATACAAATCATTATATGTGACCCTTCATGCATCTTCATACTTACAATGATCATATCTTGAACATGAGCCACATTTTCATGACCACATGTCCTCGCTTCAACTCGAGTTATATTGTAACAAATTATACTATTTCATTGATTAGATACATTATATTTTGATATTAACTCTGTTTCAAAATGATGACGGTATAATTTTTAGATTTTGGGAGGGAGTACATGTTTTGTAATGCAGTCGAACTGATTCGGGGTCAATAAAATTGGACATGTTACATTCAAGTTGGCATGCCGTTCTGTAGAAAAATTCTGAAATGAGATTTGATCAATCTAATCAATTCCAGTAAATTCTGATATTCTTTCATTAATTTATTTTCTCAAATATGATTTAGTGTTTTTATTTAAACTGAATGAAATTATATTATCTCTGTCCAAAAAACCAAAAAAAAAAGAAAGTCCAGACACAATGTAAACTTTTTCCTTTTTTTTTTCCTGGCAATAAGATGATTTTATATGTTTAATAAGGTGTTTTTAACTTGTAATGACCAAAAAAGTTGTATGGATAATTTTTAATTTTAAAAACCAATACGATAGTTATTATTGGTAAATAAAATACAAAAATTACTTTAAAATAAATTTTTTTTTACGAATTTAGACCATTATGACACATGTCCAGAGAGATTTTCCGATTGAGCGGGAACACTCATTTGTTCTGAAATCATCATCTCTTAATATACAAGGGTTTGTGAAAATATTTATTTATTCATCTCCATTAATTAATTAATAGTTTTTTTTTTTTGTACCAGAGACTACTAATTAATCCATTAATTAATTAATAGTTTTTTTTTTTTTTGTACCAGAGATTACTAATTAATTTTTATGATTTATACTTGTATATAAAGGAGTAAATACCAGAGATTGACCTTTTTGTCCTTGAAAGGCATGGAAAAGGCTATCTGTGGGTTCGTTTCGCTTCTAGTCGATTTTTCCAGATAGATATATTCCTTGTTAGCTGCGGACTGAGGAATATCGGGGGAATTCCTTTTTAGCTGCGGAGAACCTTGAATCTGAAAATTAGGGCAAAGCATCGGGTTTATTTCGTTGGTTCTTGTTAATCAATCTTTCCTCGACGGAAGGCGAGAAAAGAATGACGAGTGACGGGGAATCCGATGGGGGTGGGGTTTTTTTTGGGGCTATACGCTGCAATTCTACCCTCCTCTTGGAAGCAGAAAGAGATGTGAGGCTATTGGACTTCAATAAGAATACTTCTCCGAAACCAATCTCCTGCAACAGCGCTTTGGGGAAAGAGAATTGTGGAAATTCGCAGGATACGGTAAATCTCTTGTTGATTTTTCAAAACTCCCCTTTTCTTCATAAAATTTAGGGTTTGTTCGCTGTGCCATTCGATGTAGTCGAGTTCCATATGTACTTAAATTAGAGCTGATGAGTTTCCTTTTTACTAGTTTTTGTCCTGTTTTATCTCATTTTGATTGTGTCTTATCTTTCTTTCTGTTGAAGGCGAGAATCAATACTGAATTCAATGGGAGTGGACCTTCTCTTGGGACTGTTCCCTCGGGAGTGCCTCACGTTTCTACCATCAAGGGTTTTTTTCAGAAATTGACTTCTGTCTCCAACAAGAGAGTTTCTCTTGAATCAACTTCTGTGGAGCCTGGTTCCTCCAGCAAGAGCGATAATTTCTCTCTAAAACCGAAAGAGGTTTGTAAAAATGTTGGGCTCCTTTGTTTTTGGGGTTTTTTTTTTTGTTTGTTGAATCCTTAGGGTCAAAGTACTTCGATAGTTACATACTTTGACAGTTAGTCGAATCAAATTTCCCAATTTTCATCTGCTTTTCTTTGTTTTGTTTGGTTTGGAGGTTTGTCTGAGCCCATTAGATGGAGTGGCCAAACTTTGAGCTCTTTAAATTCTCTTTCTTCGTTGAATTAGGGCTTATCCTGCTGTTCTGTTCTTTGTCAGATTCTTTAGATATATTTTAAGCATTTGCAATGAGCAGACTTATGCCGACCAGTCAGGGTAAATTGACTTTGTTTTCGATGTTCTGTTTGCGTGAAATGAAGGTGAAAAAAGAGGATGATGATTTGTGGAAGTACTTTGGTGCTCCTTCCTTCAACTTTGCGGCCTCAATGGAGATATCCCCATTTTTCAATTATAAGGGAAGCTCTACATCTCTACAACCTGAGAAGGTAAAAAAAAAGAAGCTAAAATCTCTTTGCATTTTTTAAATCCTTTATTCTTCTTCATTTTCAAGGCTCCTTTCGCTGCATAGTTATTGGTCGAATTTTTCATCTTACCCAGAACAAGAATTAATGTATATGTATCATTTTTTAATCATCTTTGCTTATTTTGGTCCGATTCTCTTTATTCTGGTTGGTTGCCGCCTCTTGAAGGTCCAGCATCAAAGATTTCGGGTCTGATATGATATTTTTGCTGCTCTAAACTATCTTTTCTCTTCGAATTAAGGTTTATCCTGCTTTCTGTTTCTAGTCAGACTCTGAAAATGTATTTTAAGCTGAGTAATGCGATCTTGGACAGAACAATCAGGTCAAGAATACATACCAAATAAAGCAACCTTTTACTTTCTGACGTTTTCCTTGTCTTGTTTTTGATTGAAGGTGAAAACAGAGGATTTCGAGTTTCTTCATGCTCGAGGTCATTACCGTGAATGCCACTGCAATATCTCACCCTCAAAAAAGTTTATATTGGTCTACAACAAGGTTATTTTTTCCCCCTTCTTATAATACTTGTACCTTTTCTTTCTTTTTATCTTTTAATCTTTCTTCTTTTTGTATTTTCTCCCATTGGCTTTGATCGATTTTTTTTTTTTTTTTTAAATAAATTGTGGTGCTGTCCTTAGGTTCCTAATGAAGCACTCCCTCAGGTAGAAAGGGGAACCACAACTTTAGCTTTTATTTTCAAAGACGCGGTTATTGTAGCTGCTGATCATTGTGAGTTGTTTTAATATGTGGATCCTATTTATATTTTATGTGATCTTTTCTGAAGTATTAAATGGCATTCCCAACTCGTGTTAAATTTAGCATCAAGATCTCCTTCCCAAAGCTTGTTCAAATTACATCTCACATTGTTGCCACCATTTCTGGAGGAAGTGAATATTTGCTCTCCAATTTGAAAAGGAAGGTACTTACTCACCTGTATACTGATCTTTTCTTGTTAGGTTTAGCTGCAATCTAAGACAGTTTGCTTAGAATTTGTCTTTATGTGTATGTTAGTGTGACGAGGAACTCAAGGGTGGGAAAACAGTAGTTGTTGAAAAGGTGGCAAAGTGGCTGGCTGACGATTTGGCTCCTCAGGGATTGTCAGTAGGAGTATTGATTGGTGGGTGGGGCGATGATGTAAGTCTTTGGGTACTCTTTCTTTGGGTTTTATAGTTCACTAGAGTTTCCTTCAGCTCTACTTACGCATATTATTATAAATCATGGTGGTTTCTGTTCTTATGCAGGGTCCAGTCCTGTATCAAGTGAACCACAGGGGGGAAGTGGTGAAAAAGAAGAGGCTGTCTTCTACTGGATCTGGTTCAAGTTGGGCTCGTGTGTATGTGGGTTTCAGGTATCCGCCTTTTATAGTGGTTTTAGTCATCTTGGGTTGTAACATGTGAACATGGTTGTTAGTATGCAACTAGACACTGCACTAAACCTTAAGGATTTAATTTTTCGCTTGTTTGATAATTTTTCTCCAATCTGATTTTGTTTGAAGATTGCATTGGGCTCTAGTATTTTGTTGGATTTTTTCGCGCATTCAGATGAGTATTCGTAAGAGTTTCTGGGTGATTTATATAGGTGGCACAAGATGATGTCTGAAACTGATGCTGAAGATTTGGCAAAAGATGCCATCTGTTATGCTGCTTGTAAAGCTCTTTACAGTGGTGATTTTGCGAGTGGTATGCCTGTGATCTGCTGTGCCGCGTATCATCTCTCTTTTTCATTAGTTTGTATCTGAAGCTCAGTTCATTTAATTCTTGTTATCTTTTCCCCTGACATTCATGTTCTTTGTTGTTATTAAAGTTTACCGTGTAGGGAGTTCTGGTTGTCAGATGAACATTTCTGGATTTGACATTGGAAAATGGCGAAATGAAAACAAGCAGCTCTGGTGGCCCGATGTTTATGAACACATCTCAGCTTATCCTCCATATTGAAGAGAGTGTGAAAAGCTTGTTTCCAGCTTTTTGCTAATGGTTACTAATTGTGGGGAAATCAGCTCAAGCCACCACATCTAGTAGATGGTTTCCCTCTTTTCAGACCCCCCCCTACTTTGTATGTGTGATGAACTCAACCTCAATTATGTTGTATGAATGGAATGAAATGTCTGTAGTGGGGAAGATAATAATGGTTCCTGTCTTCCGTAGCTTAATGCTTGATGAAATGATTTTCCTTGTCTTTTTATGTTGGGTTGTGAAAACCTAAAGGAAGTTGCATTTATTAGGATTTGTGTAGCAAGGGGATATAGCTTTTGGATTTTTGTTTTGCCCTTTTTTCCCCCCTTTTTCCCTTGAAAGAAAGCATTTTTGGTAGCTTCAATTTGGACGTTGCAGCTTTGTTTACCTTTCACCTTCAATTGAACTAAACTGTTAATGTATAAATGTGTTATCTTTGTTAAGGAATCCTGCAATCTCCATCCTTCAGTGCATTTGTATTTTGTAAGTAGTGATATGTGTTGACTATGGAGCATCCCCTTACGATGTTTATGGGTCAGACGTTAATACTACAATAGTGGCCCATCTTAAGTTAAAATTAGTGAAGTTGAACGTACCAATTGGTTGCATATTTTTGCGACCTTCAATCAATAGTAACCGGACAATTTTTAACATTTATCCAAGGCTGGCGATATTGTTAAAACAATAAGTAGTTAGCTGCGAGAGCAAAAAAGATTCATCGTTCTTAAATTGCCCCGATGTCAAATGAATATAATACTCTCCCTCCTGCGATTCCGCCACCCCTTCAAGCAATTCTTTGATTTTCATTGGGTGGGCGTCAATTCTTTATGTTTATAATACAAAGATGAGTTCTGTTTTAATTTCTTGTCCATCTCTTAATCACAGTTTGGTTTCTCCCAATCCAAATTTACTCTTAAAATGTTTCCCAGATGTTGGTGGGCGGAGGCCGGTGATGTCTTCCCTGAGCAATTGGCAAGAAGCTAAAGCAAACTATTATTTTTCTTGTTTTTTGATCTCTGTTGGATTTCCGCACCGCGTCATCAATCCCGCTCTCCATGTCTGCTCTCGTCCAAAACATAAGAACTTCATCTGATTTTCAAACCAACACCTTCCCGAATCCCGAGCTCGAGCATGAATTTCTTGAATTTTAATGGTCTTTTAAATTTTATTCTTTTGCCATGAAGAAGAAAAAAAGAAAATAATAATACAAGAAGCTATCTATTTTTTTTTTTAGAAAAGAAAAAAAGAATACTATACTCTTATAACAATTTCCCCATATCGCAGTATAGATTAAAGAAAACTCAACCGCCATATGATCGAAATAATGAAATCAATACCCTGCAATCAATTGTTCATTATAATCATTTCCCTTTCATCCTACACCGCCTACAATTTCTTTTCATCCAGATATTCCAAGAAAAGCAAAACAATGGAGGACTAACCGTTGGGAGGACACACTGATTAGTGAAAACAGTTAGCTCTTTTTGACAAATCAGCTAGTTCAAAGTGAAAGTAACTAACTCTTTTTTGACCACTTTTTCATGATAACACATCTTCGCTTTAACTCGAGTTATATCGAAGCAAATTATATTATTTCATCAATTAGATACATTATAATTTGAATCTGTTTCAAAATAATGATGATTTTACTTGGATTTTAGGAGGGAGTACATGTTTTCTCAAGCAATCGAACTAATTCGGGGCAATAAAATTGGACGTGTCACTTTCAATTTGGCATCCCGTTCTGTAGAGAAATTTTGAAATGAGATTTAATCATTCTAATCAATTCCAGTAAATTCTGACATTCTTTTATTAATTAATTTTGTCAAATATGATTTAGTGCTTTTATTGAAACTGAATGAAATTATATATTACCTCTGCTCCAAAACAAAGAAAAATAGTGAGAATATGTAACAAGTAGTGCACAACAAAGTCATTCAAATGGAATATATGGAGGGAATATAGTATATCGGCCTTAGTTTTATTTTTATTTTTGTATTGAGAGAGAGCGCGAGCACACACAAAAAGGACAAGAAAAAATTGGAGTTGTCCATCATAAATGCGTAGCAACTAACAACTCCAAAATTGAATAGCTGCCACTTTTATATACATTGGCATTTCCTTTGGGACTAAATTAATGCACGAAACAATAAATTAATAAATAAACTGATTATTCCGAGTCGAGGTTTCTTCGCTTCTTTGGTTTTCCAAGGAAAAAAAAAAAAACGTAGTACTAGGGTGAATTAAATTTTTTTTTTATCTGTCATTTTTCATTTCAATGCAGCATTGAATACATTATTTCTAATTTCACATTTATCTTTCTTTATTTTGAGTAACATATATTAATGACAAAAACCTATTTTTCACTTCAATTTCAAAATTTTGTAGAGTTTCATAATCCTTAATTAAGGGTAAGAAATGTATTATACTGAAAAATAAAATTCTCAATCATGCATTATTTTTTTAATCATTGTGCATAACCTAAAACGACAAATTATATATATATATAAAAAATAGAGGTAGTACGAATAAGAAAGATTAAGAAATAAGAAAACCCTAACCCTCGCTCTTTAATTGGAGTAAGTACGTAGTTACAACTTACAAAACAAAATAACGGCAGGCGGTAGCTCTGGTTGGTTTGTTGTACCACGGCCGCTTGTGGTGGTGAGGTGGCGGTTTTGGTCCGGCGGGACGGTGATGAACGTAGTTTCTGTCCGGTAATTTCAAATGACACAGGGATATAACTTATATATATAATAAACGTGCTTTCACCCACCAAAAGTAAATGATATTTACTGCCTGAGTTCATAGAAAACCTAAAAGATGCTTCCCTAAAGCCTGCATGCATGTGATAATAATGGAACAGATCTCTTAATATTTGCTCATCAATATTCTCCTTTCCAATTTTGGCTAAGAAAACAGTGTCCTTTTTCCTCGTCAATCCCTCCCTTTCCATTGTTTTGGCTAAATAACAAATGATTCCCTCCTCTCTTTCTTTGTCTCTTCTTCCTTCCTTAAGTTCTCTTCATCTTTTTTTTTTAAAGCTTCCTTTGTCATTCTTGCCTCCAAAGTCCCTAGCTGCATGCTGTTCTTCTCTTCTCCTCTCTCTCTGAGGTAATGTTTCATTTTTCATTCTCCTCCTCCTCCTCCTCCTCCTCCTTCTTCTTCTTTTGTGTGTGTGTGTGTGTGTGTGTGTTTGAAGTTAGTTTTAGTAAGATCTAATTAAGTGAATATATAAATTACTATCAAATACTCCCTCCGTTACATAATTATTGTCCAGTTTGGATTCTCATTTTTTAGTTCGGGGGATTATTGTTTAAGAAAAGGAAAAAAAAAAAAAAGAATTTCAATCCAAAACAATCCTTGATCCTTGGAAGTACACATGCATCCATCAACATTCCACACCCAAATCCTCTCCATCATCAATTTCCGTCACTACTGAAACAATTCCACCTTCACCCGACCCAGGCAAAGAACTCCCACCTTCGGGTAAGCCTCTTGACCCGAATCACAACTCCCACGTTCAAGCTAGGTAGTTAAGAAAATGAAAACTCCGAAGGGCAGATTTCGGATCACAGCACCAAGAGATGAAGAAATGACCAATCTTGTACTTGTATCTTCTGTTTTGAAGAAACACACAAAGCCCTTTTGGGCCGGGCTTCCTTTTATATCTCCTAACAAAATGATATCTAATGGGCCGGGCTTCTGTTTTTTCCATTTATAATTTTTGAGGTTTCTTTTCATTTTTTCCCCATAAAAAATGAAGAAATAATTTAAATCTCAGGCTCTCATGTCCACTTGTAAAATATGTTTCTATTCCATTAATTTATCTTTGTTGTTTAATCTGGTTGATGTTTTGGTTTTCGATAAAAATTACAAGTAACTGTATTTTTTGTTCTGGTTGTAATTTAAATCTCTATGACAATACATCATAGACTTTTTCTTGTTTGTGTTTAGGTTTTCTTTGTAAATATTGTTGAATTTAATTATAATTTGAGTGGTTATTTAGTGCTCTCATGTCCACTTGTCACTTGTAAGGTGGCGAATCTTAATTGCATCCCTGTTATGGTATGTTAAAGTCAAAATTAATCGGTCCACTGTTCATTAGATGTGTGAATATATGTGTCTACTTCTGAATTGATTGCCTGTGTTTAGACATTACTATCATCACTTATTGTATGAAAAAATAAAAATTCTGATATACTATATAACGGTACATAAATAGATAGAAGAGATACGGTTATGTATGGAAAATATCGATTTTGTTGTTGTGATCTTATATCCTTTGTAGTGACAAAATGATTGATTAATGATAGTCTATAGTTATAGTAGTAATATTATAAAATAATAATTAATTTTCTTGTCAGAAATTGAAGATGGAAGTTCACGGAACGACGTTACTTTGTATGGTAATTAAGGATGGCGAAGAGGAGCATGCTATTGTAGCGTCGGACTCCCTAATGAGACTCGGCACTATGAGATGTGAGTTGTTCATATATATATATATATATATATACTTATATACTAAGTGTTATGGTTTTTTTTTTCAAAAAAGAAAAAAGGTTATGGTTCTTAATTATATGCATTTTGATATCAAATTGTTTCATTAACTTTTTTTTTTAATAACTTCTAGTTCCAACTCCCTCGGAAAAAATTTTCGACTTGGATTCGTCCAATAGTGTAGTTGCGGGTGCGGGAAATGCTGATTTTATTAAGTCTACTGCTGCAGCCCTCGAGAACCAGGTTAGCATTGTCCTCCCCCAAATATATTCAAGTTTGTTTTTTACTATATATATTAATTATTAACTAGATGTTAAGCCATATTTGCTGGGGGTATATTGTAATCTCCGTTATCAATGTTTTTCTTGTGTAATATTAGAAGTTAATGTAATGGATGATGAATAAATAAATGTGCAAATATTTATTTGGGGCGGAGGATATTTATTTTCCGAAATTATGAACGTGCAAATATTTTATACAGTATTTGTTTGGGTTGTCTTTCTAACTGGGCCAGAAAGAAATGGAGCAAAGGAGTCCAATGAGAAAGCGTCCAAACAATTTAGTAAATATCAAATTTGATTTCGGGTTGATTAAATTTTGGAAATGGTCTTTTACATTAGGCCGAATACACCTGTTAGTTTTCGATTTTGATATTTGGTTAAAATAGTTTTCTACATTTCAGAATATAACTTTCTGGTCATTTGACACTATTTATGCACTTTGACCATATTTAATATTAAGTCAACGGGGGGATTTTTGAAATAGTATTTTTGATTTTTGAAAAGAAATATATTGAATAAAATATGAATTTGCATATTAATAATTACATTAATCAATAAATTAAGATAGGTAATTTTCTGTATGAATAAGAACTCGAATTTACAAAATCCGACTTTATGCCAAAATCGAATTTGTGAAATCCAAACTCATTATTTCTCTCTTCTCCCAAATGCGACCTATATTTTTCTTTATTCACATTTCTAAGCCATCCCCCCTCCCCAAAAAAACACTCCAAAACATAAATATTAGAATTTAATTATCAACAATTTTTTAGAATTTGTCTGTTATAACCACTTTAGAATCATTTAATTTCTCTCTCCCTTTTAAATTTTAGTAATAACTTATAAATAGATGGATTTCCTTATAAAATGTTGAATTAATGATCAACAAGCTTTACTAATACAATTTATATGCAAATTGTCGAGTTATGCATATTCTACTCTTACTATTGCTACTACATTAAAAGTTGTGTAAAGAATTTGGGCGGTTTAATCAAAAGATCAAGTAATTAGTTTGATTTTTAGGAAAGTTCATCCTATTTTATTATTTTTAAAAATGTTTCTAAAATTCGATATGCCTGAATTGGTTTAATATTTCAAATACTATTTGAAATGAGAACGTGTGTTTGTGCTGCTATTAGATATTGTGTGGCCAGGATTTTAATATACATAAACTGTTTCCTTTTTTATTTTTTTGTTATAAAAAAGCCCATAGTTTTACCGTATTAGTTTGATGATTGGAACTGCTATTCAAAGGCATGTGAGTTGGTTCAAATTAACTTTTGTTGTTAGATTGAGGAAAACAGGGAATTCTTGAATAAGAGTGATCCTATATTGGTGGCTCGCACATTGGAAATGATGTTGTGTATCCCGAAATACAAAGGTGTGGATGACACAATATTTATTATTGCTGGATGGCAACCGGAAGAGGTAAGTATTAGTAGTATTATTTTCTGTCGACCTTAACAATTCGTCCTAATTAAGGACGACGAATTAAGGAAGGAGCAGAGAATTTCTTTCTTTCTTTTCAATTTATCTCAAGCTCTTTCTTTTTGTTACGAGATTATTATGAGAGGTGCTTCAATACAAACACTTTTATGATCTGTTGTCACTATTTTAAATTTTTGTATAGGGGCCTCATGTGTATGTGATAGATTCCAAAGGGTCTAGGTTGTTTGAACAGTTTAAAAATTTCGGACCTACTGGATTTAAGCATCTGCTTGGAAGTGGTGCAATGAGGCAAGTAAACCACTATCTCGACCAGGGGTATGCCTTCCTCGCTTGACTCTTGTAATTTAACAAAATACTAATTATTTTTTATTTTTTTGACATAAAAAAAAGATATTATATTTTAATTTGTACATAATGATGTTCACGTCAGAGTCTTGATCCATATATTTCTATAGGTACAGGTATGAAATGAGTCTCCAAGAAGCTCTTGACCTAGCAGAATCTGTCATTTGCTTCGCGTCGACTTTGGATCGTGGTACCGGTGGCCTTGTCCATGGTATTATTCCGGATTTCTGTAAATTTTATTTGTTTTATTAATTCCTGTTGTTGATCCATTTTTCATTCTCTCTAATTGACTTATCTTTTCCTTTTTGTTTTGAAGTGCGCTATTTGAGTAGGAATACTTTGAGACGTCAATCACCGCGAGACATCGCCAACTTAGTTGAAAACAAGTACAAAGAGGTCTTTCAGCAGTTCTTGAATGGCGGTTATTCTTCTATGGAGGAATAAATGGGTCCATTTGCCTATTTGGGGAAGTTCTGATTTCGGAAATTATCATGACCTATTGTGACGATGTTGATGTTTCTATGTATAATTAGCTAATTAATTGTGACTTTAATTTCAGGCTAAACCTTTTAGTATACGGTATTATCTTATTTTGAAATTTACCAAAACTTGCTTGGCTAAGTTAAGTGGAGTAGTTAGTGATAAGGTGCTTTGATTTGCCTCAGCAGGGACTTGACCTTTTGGAACTAAACCATTTCTAATGATTTGGTTTACATTCTCATTTTTGTGTCAGGGAGTTTGGAATGTGTTAAATATTGGTTGATTTGTGTACCCTCAGATGAATGATTTCTTTTATCGCATGGAGTATGAAATGTGTTTAATCTTCGGCAATTTGCATACTCTTCTTTTGCATTTTTTTCTTTTCTCATGCGGCGATGAAAGAATATCGGTTTGGAAAAAATGAGGTAAAATCTTCAACTAAATAACACAGTCTACCATCGGGTGCATCAATCGTGCGGAGCTTCATTCAATTATATTGCATATCCTGCTATCCAGACACTCTCCAGCTCCCAATAAGCTATATATAGAGAAACCTGACCAAATAGCTCTTTGGGACGCAAACAAACGTCCGATCAACATATGAAGTGTCCCGTTTAAGTTTCCCTATACATTGACCCTTCCTAACAGTTCTTTTGGGACTGGACACGTCCAATAGTACCTCAAAATTTTTATTTTTTTTTATTTTCTGAAAGGACCTTATCTAATTCTTCAACAAGTTTCAACTAAATAACATATCAAGCTACATGGTTGATAAAAATTATATACAATCTCAAAAGTTACATGCATAAAAATAGTTGTTTCTTGTTTCTTGGGTCAATAATTACTTAAGTTGTAATCTACAGGACAACTTCTGATCAAGAGAGAACAAAGAAGAATAAAAGAGTAACTCTTGATCTCTAATACTTAAGCAGAAGAGAGAGTTGTTCTCTACATTAGCTAAATGCACATTTTGATCCTTTACATTAACATTTCGCTAAAATAGTCCGCTACATTTCAGAATGTAACTTTTATTATCCTTTGGCACTATTCATACACTTTGACCATATTTACTTATTTAGTATTCTCTCCATTTTGAAATATATGTCGTTTGAGGATTAGGTGAATTTTTTTTAAATATATGTCGTTTTCACAAATTGAGGCATATTTGACCACTTTTTACTAATATTACCTTTGCATTGGAAATGAAACAGTATTTATAATAAATTTCTATTGGTTTGTGATGAATTGTATAAACAATAAATAAAGATATTTTTATAATTTAACTACATTAATTAATGTGTTCTTGGTTTTGATGATTTCTCTAGAAAGATGTAAAAAAAAAATAGAAAGAGTATCAAGTCAACTGGGGTATTTTTTGAATAAAATTATTATTTTTTTGAAAATTTCTAATATTGAATAAATATCAAAATAAACATTAAAATAATTAAATTAATAAAAAATTAAGATTAAAGAGATATTAAACAAATAAAAACTTTAAAATTTAGTTTCTTAAACTTACATAAAAATTAATTAAATTTTATTTTGCATGTGAAGTAAATATATTACTCTTTTGACAATCCCCAACAGAAAAAAATAATTAATCTAAAATTTAAGATTATACTCAAATCTAATTTTTTATGTTGGATATTTTTTATCTTATGAAACTGTAGAAAACTAGATTTACATAGTAGGTTCTTAAAAAAAAAATTCCCCTTAAGTGTCTTCAGTTTTTGACATCTTAAGTACGAATTGAAAAAAAAAATACTATTTAATAGATATTGTCAAAAAAATACTATTTAATAGATATTGTCAATGTATTGAAGTGTAATTATGGAGGTTAGGCCTACCAAATAAAGTAATACCTAATTATTCAAATAGTATCATATTATTAAAAACTCCAAAAGAAAATGAAAAAATATTTAGAAAGACATAAGTTTTTATTTTTTAAGGAAAAAATATTAAATTCTAAATTTTTGAATTTAGTCTAATATTTTATTAAAAATAACTCTAAATCTTATGTAATTGTAAAAGTTTTTAGAAATTAGTAATTTTTTTAAGGACTCTGCTAAATATATCTAGTTTCCTACAATAAGGACTCTGCTAAATATATCTAGTTTCCTACAATTTCATAAGTTAAAAAATATCCAGAATAAGAAATTAGATTTGAGTATAATCTTAAATTTTAGATTAATTTATCTTTTAATGTTAGAGATTGTCATAAGCTTATTATTTTTTACTTCATTCCAAGCCTTCCAAATTAAAAGTAATATAAAATTTGTGAAAAAAGTACAATTTATCAAATTATTTTTATGTAAGTTTAAGAAATTATATTTTTAAAATTTTTTATTTTTTTAATATATAATTTAAAATCTTGATTTTCTATCATGAAAGAAATATTATTTTAATATTTATTATTCAATATAAAAAAATTCAAAAATAAAAATTTTTATTCCAAAAGTATCCCTATTGACTTAATACTAAATCTGGTCAAAGTATATGAATAGTGTCAAGGACCAAAATTGATATATTGTGAAATAAAGATGACCATTTTAACCAAATATCTAGTCTAGTCTAGTATACATAGTTATATATATAAACTAGGGGTTGGGACCGCACAAGGTGCGGTCTGACCCGTGGAATGTGAAGGTTTTAGGTATTGGTATTCTTGTTGAATTGGGTGGAAATCCAATTGTGGGAGTTCAATATGCAAATTATGAACCTGAAGAGTGGAAATGCAAATGTGGTCCTACATGCAGAGCCGAAAAATGCAGAAGTCCTTGAGTCTTAACTTGGAGAGGAAAACATTTATACTGCAATCCAGAATGTGTTTATACCTCCCCAATGTACTTATCTCTCCCCTAGTACTATGTAGTAATATCCCTCTTACCTAGTATAATTGCTTCCTTCCTACATTGTACAATTTGAAAGAGGCTAGTAATCTAGAACAAATTTTTCTTCCTTTTTTTCATAGTTGTTAAAAGTTGCAACTGAACAACAAATGATACCGAAAGAACTACCGGAAATGGATCCATTGAGCTAAACTATACACAGTACATACAAACATTTTGAATAAAAACTAAACCTCAAAGCTGACAAATTTTCAGAGCAAAAAAGAGAAAGGAAAATGAAAATGTTCACTTCTTGGGATGAACAGCTTCTACAACAGCTTCAATCTCTTCTTTCACACTCCGTGGACAAGTTTCCACCCCGTTTCTTCCTAGGCTTCATCTTGTGTTTCCAACTGGTTATAGTTTGCAATGTCTCTATATAGAGTTCTCATCATGATCATGGCAACCATGCCAGAAAGGAAGAGAACGATCATCAAAGAATTTATGATGGAAAACCAATGGATCTGATCATCATTCATGAGAAGGTATGTATCCCAACGGGATGCCCACTTTATTTCACTTTCCTGCAAGGTAGAAAAGGACAGGTGCATACTACTTAATTTATGATGGAAAACCACCTCCTTATCTGTATCTACTTCCTGCGGAACAGTACTGCTTTGAACTAAATTTTTGGTGTTTTGGTTGCATGTTGTCACCTGAGGGTTCTTCTCGTCCACTCCTTGTACTCGTGATTGATGCTGTTAGAATTTTAAAAAATGAACCAGTAAGAAAGAAAGACAAAACTAAAAATTAAACAGGCACCTGTCGACCATGTTCATTATCTTTAATGCATATCATATGCTTTTGTGCTACCAAAATTCAAAATACAGCAAACATTTTGCACTTGGCAAAGGAACAAATGATGCAACAAAAACAGAAAAATATGGCTGAATGGAGGAAACCTGTTCGGGCTAACTTCAAATCCAACAATTCGGGAAGTTTCCAATTCAGGATCTCTATGGTACATGACCTTAAAGCTTAAGTGGTTATGGATAAAATACTTCTCCTCTTTGCTCTGACAAAATAGAGAAGAGTAACAAATGTCACATAAATAAGCAACAAGTATCGTAGAGGAGCCTTCTGCAAAATGCAACTTAACCCAGCATAGTTTCCTTTGAAACCAACACGGAAGCCATATTCATAAGCGGTTGACTGACTACCATCCCGCCTTTGTCTAATCACAGCAACTGAGAGATTATCCAGAATCCTGCAATCCACACAAGAAATCGACTATTAATTACACTACAACAGGAAGCCATAATTCGAGTTAAAAGCTTCTAAATAAGGACAGAGAAAAACACAGAGAGGACTTACATATTGACCCGGTACTCATCACCAATTTTTTCTTTAAAGTTCTTAGCAGCTTCAGCATTAAGCTTCACTTTACAAGCCACTTTGCAGGGCGTCTCTTGCCTCATATGAAACTGGGCATCAGCAAAACAATTTCACAAATTCGGAGCTATTAGTAGAATGGTCAAAGCAAATCGGTACTCCACAAGAATTTGATACAGAAATGGTTTTGTTCGCATAGATCCTTACCTCATAAACTGAATTCTCTATCCAGTCACCTCGAAGCACCTCTCCAAGGTTTTCAGCACTGTTTAAAATTTTCTTTGGCTTGCAGTATTGCAAGAAGTAGTAGTGATATGGAAGTTGCGTCTTTGTAGAGGACAGCTTGTTCACTTTGACAGAAAGCAGATCATTCTGCCCAAAAAAAACATGTATATCAAAAACCAAAAAAGAACAGGGAAGGGGAAGAGAGGAATAATGAAACACATACATCAAATCCAAGAACTAAACTACATCAACACTCGCATAAGTTTTGCTTCCTCAGCTCACAAACTAACTTAAGATTTTAATTACACAAATGCCAAAATCAAGTGTTCATTACTCAACAGTCTAACATACAATGCCCCAATAAAGATCCACATAAGGCAGGAACAAATCATTCATAAAGTTAATATCAATTCATGTTCAGCTTCACCAAAACCACAATCCACATGATGAAACGACAGGCAAAATGTCAACAAACTAATCAGACCTACACAGTGGAGAAAAAAAAAAGGAAATAAAATTACCGAAGAAATGACTTATTTATGGCAATCAGAAAGGTTGAGTTATTTATGGCCAATCTATATTTGACATTCTGAGAAACATTGCCACTCGGAAATTTTCAGCACCAAGATCCTTTAATGTCTCGTACTTTTCGCACAAAACTGAAATGAGATTGGTTGAATTTGGTGAAACCAATAAGCCTATTAATGCATTGCTTTCTTATCGTGTTAACATGTCAAGATTGTGAGGTGAAAAAAAAGTAGAAATTCAAATTCATTGCAGAAATATAATTTATTTTCATGGAGGTTGGAGCTTTAGACTATACCCCATTGGATGCATTCATAGCCAATGAATCCAAATACACATATGGAGAAGACTACAAAAGAATATCCGGTTCTTAAACAGAAAAACGATTGTATATTCAGAGTGCTTGCCCTCAAGAACTAACAAAGAGTGATGTTTTCATACCTTAATACCTATTGATAGGAACAACAAAGTGGTAATGTTCACCAAGACCGAATGCATGCCGATGGTAAGAAAGGTTGATGCTTCCCATCTCTACATCAGGGAAGGATCCTGAATAGATCATGATATGTTTCTTCAAGCAGTGAGTTAGTGCTCCGAGTTCTAACTGTCCACCCCATGCCGCGGTTGATTCCACATCTTTACAATAACTTTGAAACCTCTCTGCAATCTTATTATCAAATTCTCCCTCTTCAGCATTCTTGGAAACGAAAAAATGGGAGAAAATCAGAAGCATGATTTCTCATATAGGTTGCCACTATTTGTCAAGCCAAGAGGCTCGAGCTTGTTTTCTAATTTCTCATTTTCTGAAGCTCTCTCCCTTACTATGTTACCCTGCTCTTCTTGAATTTTTTGTTCCCTGGCAATTTTTTGTTCAGCTCTTTTGTCATGCCTTTGAACACTCTTGCTGGGCTTTGACCTTTCAACTTTATTTGTGACTGAAGTTCCAGCTATTGAGTTCATCAAACTGTCAAGTTGACCTTTTTCTTTACCATCATTGTTGGCACAACCGAGGCAAGTTCCTCAGCATGCTTTTGTTTCAGCTTTGCAGAAAGATTGGATATTCCATCCTCCACTTGTTTCTTCTTTGCTTTCTGCTCAGCCTTACTGCCTTTTGCAGCTGTCTTTTTCATTGGCATTTCCTTGTTATGCAGTTCACAGATTTCCTTCTTCCAGCAATAGTTGACAAATAATGAGCCAAAATAGATCAAAGCAGTTAACCTGGCAGTTTTAGGATTTTAGAAAACAATGGAGGGAGATAAACTAAACAGTAGATTATAGCAACATGAAACAAGCTCAAAGATGCAGGACGGCCGGAAATGGTAATGGATATATAACAAGATGGTTAAAAATTTAAACACAGAATGAAAGAGATAAATACAATAAGCTTAACAACACACTTAAATAGAACCAAACAGCAGATTTTAGAAAGATACAACACCTATGCCTAGAAAGCATCTTTTCATGGGTTTCCTGCGACACATTTTCTGAGATGTCCGGAAATGGCTTGTTCTCCATCTCAGATGTGCCCATTTGGAACTCTATATGAAAATAAAAACAGTGTCAGATTTAAAACAAATGTCGCATTTGATGAAGATAAAACAAAAATAAGATAATCATATAGAAACTATATATCCCAAGAACTGATGAGAGGAATATAGACTTATTATAAAAATCATAAAATTTCCTATCCATATGTAGAAGAAATTTTACTTCCAACACAGATGGGAGCCTTTAAACATTAGAACAACAGAAACAAAGAGCAACAATGTATATAGATACCTTAGTTGTTATGTTGCTATGTTGAATTCTGTTGCTAGTATGCCTTATTGTTCTCTTGATCTGTCAATGTTGTTCTTTGCTAACCTAAAAGTACAAGGAAGAAAAAATAGTCAATAAATAAGAGACAGTAAAACAATGATGAACTTTCAAACAACCAATTGAAAGAAATTTAAACAAAGCTCGATGAAAAACAAAAGCAGGAATATCAAGGAAAGCATTGCATTAAATGTGGTACAACTAACAACCTTGATATAAGACATATAGTTAGCACCATCATGAAGCTGAATATTACGCTTCTGCACTTTCTCTCCTTTCTTGGACATCACTGCCACCTTTGAACCATCAAATAAGCTTTTAACATTGCTGTCTGAGAAGACCTTCCTGGCCCAAGAACAGGAGTTTGGTGTGACAACGCCATTATCCACAAGATCATGAGTTATAGTACCATGCAAGTGCATTCTCACTTCAATATGTTTTCTAGATCTATGATACATTTTTCCAATATTCATTCGGATATAAAAGAGAAGCAAGCTTTGCAGAAAAGACTAAATTGAAATGCAAATGAGATGCTGACAGAATCCAACAAGCTGTAACAAAAGAGTAAAAACAATTTATGAAAGGTAAGATTTTGTACCTGTGGGAAGAATACTTCTCAGCCACGATTTGACAATGATGATTACTGAATATAATACAATAGTGGAAGCACTATTTTTTATTGTTGTGGTGTACTGTGTTGATACAGAGTTTGAACAAATGATAAAAGTATGTTTCAATCAATGCTTGTTGCTGATAAAACTTCACGGTAGACAACATTTTTAGTCCAGTCAAGTTTTGTACCAAGGGTGTTGTTGGCCTGATTAAGACCTTTATCTGTTCAATAGTTTTTGCTCTTGACAATGCAACATAAAGCTGACCATGGGAAAATACTGGTTCTTTTAAATATACACCAACATAATCTAAAGTCTGTCCTTGTGCCTTATTAATTGTCATTGCAAAACATAAACGCACAGGGAATTGTTTTCTTTTGAATGGAATTGAAGAAAAACTTTCTTGTGGAGCTTCTACTGTTATTCGAGGAATAAAAGCATACTTTCCCGTGTATGGACCAACTGAAATTCTAGCATAAATAAGATTTGGAGTAAAATCTAGACAAAGAAGACGTGTACCATTACATAATCCTTCGGTAGGATTAATGTTTCTAAGTAAAATGATAGGTGCATTCTTTTTTAAAACTAACCTATGTGGTGGTAGTCCCTGAGGAGTCAAAGTGTGGAATAACTCTTCTTGGTCTGGTATTGAGCAGCTGGTTGTAGTCTCATCAGATCCTAAATAAATGGTTTTTTCACCAGGGAATTTTTCAATTATAGTATCATTAATTTCTTGTACAAATTCATTTCTTGTAGTAAGTATAGCTCTTTTTACATATGGAGAAATATCAAAATCAGAAGTACTAATACCAGGAAAAACTATGTCTATTAATTGGTTTAACGATGTAGTATCATCTATGAAATTGATGTTTACCTTTGATGGTACTCTGATTTCACCTCTTTCATTCGTTTCTTCGGTTCCATCACCGATTTTCAACAAGTAAGAACAAAATTCAGGATCAAGTAATGCTCTCATATTTTGTTTTAGTTTTAGTTTCTCAATTTGATTCCACAGAGGTGACATTATAATGGAAGCATTAATGGTATCTTCTTGTGTGCCTTTTACAATCACAGGTAAGGTTTGACGAAAATCGCCACCAAATACAACAATCTTACCACCAAAAATAATATTTGAGCTCATTATATCTCTAAGCATCGCTTCAAACTTTTCAATGATACTACGATTTGCCATTGTAGTTTCGTCCCATATGACCAACTTTGTAACTTTCAATAGATAAGCTATGTACTCTGTTTTTTAACATTACACAATGAAGATTCTTTTTCATTCAAGGGAATTTTAAATCTAGAATGTGAAGTACGTCCACCAGGAAGTAAAAATGCTGCTACTCCTGATGTAGCCGTAGTAAGTGCGATGTTTTTTTCAGATCTGATTGTGGCAAGAAGTGCTCTATATAAAAAGATTTTCCCAGTACCTCCAGGTCCATCAACAAAGAATACCTTTGGTATATTGTTATTCACACAATACATAATACGATTATAAGCGAATTGTTGTGCTTCGTTTAACTGTGTAATAGCTAGAAGATCTTCTTCAGGTGTAACAATACGTAATTCAGTTTATAGAAAAGTAAAAGTAATAGCCAGAAGATCTCTTGTAAAAGTATCTTCAATATCTACTTGTAAATTGTTATTTATAGAAAAGTAATCTTCAAAATTTCTTCCCATTAAATATAAATGGCAAGCAATGATATCCACAAGTTTAGATCTAATTGCTTTAGTAGTTAAAAGTTGCTCATGTTTGAAATCCTCTGTCAAAAAACTTTCATATTTTAATAAGAGTTCTTCTGGGTTTTTAGGGTTACAGTAATAAAAAATAGTAGCAAATAGTTGTCTTAGAGCAGAAGACATTAAGTAAGCTATACCATCCTGGAGACACATTTCAGGAGTCTTGTCATGTTCCATTAATCCTAATGCCTGTGCTGCTTCTCTATATGTGTTAAAAGTTTGGCCTCTAACTGTTCTCAAGTTTTTATAGGATGTCGGTTTCCTAACATGCATTAATAGTAATCTCAAGTAAAACTTGTCACCTTCAGATGGGTGGCATATTAAGATACGGCCAACCACTTCTTGCTTTTGACGTGGTCGCCATTCTTTTGAACTTTTGTACCAAGTAAAATGTTCTGGAAATTCAATATAAAGACAATTTTTCTGTTTTGCATATTCGTCGTGTGCATTCATGTTAAAAAATTCAGTAAGCATAGTCTTTTTGAAAAAAGGATTATTTGTAATACTGCCTAGTGATTGATTAGCAGGAAAAGTTATAGACTGCTCATTTTCCAAATGAACTGGTAAAGGAATGACAGCAGGATGGGTACAATTAAGATCAAATGCAAAAATACGCCAAAATGCTTCAGGGGGTGAAATCCATCTTCCAGCCACAAAGTTTTTAATTTCATCAATCACACATTGTTCTCCTTCATTAATTATTTCGCAGAAAATTCGATCATGACCTTTGTATATATATTTGTAAATGTATTTTATAGCCTCAATTGTTGAACATATCTCAACATTAATGTGACAAGCAAATTTTGCTAATAAATATGCATTATAAGGAACTACCCATCAGTTGTCAAGTCGAACTCCCTTAACTTTAACAGTAGAATAATTTTTTCTTCGACAATATATTGGGTAAGAATTTAAACCTAATGTTGTAGATTCTGAAAAATCCTTAGGATAATTAAATTTGCATTTTTTGCCATTTTTCATACAAGGACATGTAGGATCAAGGTCGCCACATGGTCCATGCATCATGTATTTTTTCACTAAACTAAATAAATACTTTTCACTATTTCTATCAGGCAATTCCGCTTGAACAATTCGATCAAATGCTTTAGGTAAAAATATTTTTGAAGCTTGACTTAATATGAGCAAAAAATATGCATGTGGAAGGCCTCTTTTTTGAAACTCTATTACGTATGTATAAGCAATAACCTTACCAAAAATATCTTTTTCAAGTAATTCAAATTTTAAGACTTTTAAGTTTTGCTTCAAATATTCTAACAATGATGTCTGATCTATTCTGAGTCTCATCTGAATGTGAACAAAAAGGGTTTATTTCAAACCAACTGGGATTTGCAGTTATGGTCAAAAAAATGTCTGATTTTCCATAACGTTGAACCAAAAGTTATAGCATCCATGTATCTTTTACGCATATCTCTAGGGCCTCCTATAAATGATTTTGGCAATATTACCCGCCGACCAATCTCGGAACCTATATGATATCCTTGTGAAATACCATCTGAGAGACCACAATAAGTATCATTTCTCAAACGATTTTGCATTTCTTCAGTCTTAAAAATGTCTAGCCTCTGTGTTTCAATTTTAATGTACATATCTATTACGTATTATTGCAATAATCTACCAATATGCAGCAAAAATGATTAATCATGTTGTCTAACCTGAAAATTGTAGCAATAATATTCACGACATGATACTGTGTCCCTCTTCTTTTTTCGTGCACCTACATCACAGTGAATTATATTGTCAGACATGAGAATCTAAGAATATTTACAAATAAGAAGTATAAAAATTAAAAAATAACATAAATATCATAATTACCTTTCATTTCATCGTCTATGAAATCTTCCACATCTGTGTAGTTTTCGATGTGCCGTATAGATTCACCAGCACAACTTCTTGAAGTAACCATATCTTCTCCCACCATGTTAATTTTTTTAATAGATCGGTGCCAACCAGGGTGACCATCAGGAAATATAAGAGGGTATTGTAATGGATCATAACATCCAAAATATTGTTGAATAACTTGTGGTTTGTCATCCCTTTTTTTATTCTTTGGATAAACCTGAATGTGTTGTCCTATGATTTGCTCATTTTCGTTCGACTCTAACCATATTCCAGCAACTTGAGATACATAAGGTTTATTGAAAATATTATTGTTAAATGTGGGGTTTGCATGCAGAGCAATTTTCCATTCAGGCAAATTTTCGACATTGTTAAGATTTCTGAAAAAAATAGCATAAGGGTTGACTCTTAAAATATGCATCAACTTTTTCACAACATTTTCTCTAAATTTGTCAGAACTTATAGATATACGATTTGATACCTCATGTTCTGTATCGTAAAAATACAATTGCAAATTTTTTGGTTTTTCACCAGTCGATGGTATTAATGAATCCATAAAATGATAAAGTTGATCCTGAACACGAAATGTATAAATACCTCTATTTCTCCTGGCCAAAGATTTATCAGAATGAACACCTAATGATGTGAACGCAAACATATTGTTGTAACTACGAACACAATCGCGAAAATGTTTAGCATCTTCGGAATTACCAGTATAGAGTTCCACTAATTCTAATGGCATTTCTATTTCCTCCAGTTTTACCTTTCCGGATGAACAACAAAATCCTGGAGGTTCTCCATAAATGCGTTGTGCATCACAAAATTTACAGTTTGCTACATCCGGTAATATGTCAGGACTACTTGCTACAATACTTAATGGGTCAACAATATTTAATTTTTTTTCAGTCCTTCGTATCTTACGATTCCTATTCTTTTGGTTCTGATGATCATTAAAGGAACCGTATTTTCTTTTGTGAAACAAAGAACCTTTAGGTGGCATTTTTTGAAAATTCAGAAGTCCTTCTATGTTTTAAATGACTGATCGAAAACAAAAGATATACAACAAGCTAACAATAACCTGACTATTAAAATGTCAACGTTAAAATAAAAGAATCCTACGAATAAAATACAGAATTAAACATCTAATTTGAATATTTTTACAGCTTAACTATATAATGGAAAACGTACCTGTGTTACTATAAGTGACAAGAAACAGAAAATTTTGTTTTTTTCTTTTCAATCCAAAAGATAGTAGAGTGTCACCAGAGCGGAAAATAGCAAGCAATCCAAAAGAGTGTCACCAGAAACTGTAAGGTAGTAAACTGAATTAGGACATATGGAATTACCTTTTGCTCACAACCAAATAAACATACATACTACTGAACTCCATGCAACTGTGGAAATCACAAGCTAAGAAAATAAATAAAACATACATCTAATTTGTTATATCATTGATTCAAATATGAAAATATCAATATATTCACCGTCCACAACGCTGAATTCAAACCAAGAATTAGATGATTATTTATTTTATATGATTAATAGACAATGGTTTTATTCTAAAGAGCAAAAGGGCAGAAATCAACACTGAATATATGCTAAACTAAATGATATCAATGTAGAAGCATTTGTCAGCCCAGAGAGTGGATCCCTACCTTTATAAAGTGTTTCCTCGGAATCCGTCAGTTGTGACGCAAAATGTTTATTAGGATATGTTACCGGTCTTTCACTTTTGATGTGATCCAATGCTTAAGACAGGTTCATAATATGTTTTGACAGTTACACTGCAGTAAATACACAGAAAAACTGAGTTTCTCCACTTTTACCAATCGAAAAGATGTTCAATCAAATGATAATGAGAGTACAAACCATGAGACGTGCACATTTTTCAGTAGATGAAGGGGGAACAAACTTTAATTGTTAAGATAGCAACATTACCTCCGTGATCAATCCACAAAGGAATGAACCAAAACACGACCACCTTTCTTCTTAGCTTTGTTAATGACTTCAAAGTAGTGATCAAAATATTGCAAAATCTTTATGTCTTCTCTATCTAGCAATATATGCGTTCACCTGTCTAAAGAAAAAACAAAAAGGAGAACAATCAATTACATATAAGTCACATCTTTTGAAAATTTAATAGAAGTTATGATACAACTATTTATATTTACTGAAAGTATATCAATAAGAGGTGGTTACTATCAATTATGTTGTGGACAAAATCATTTGCATGAATTGGGGACAGGGAGTTGACTCTGTCAATATATGTGTGATATTCAAGCCTTTCAAAGTACTCCTATAAGTTGCAGCTGCAAGAGAATCCAAATAGAGACCTCCCTGTTTTATAAATATAGTTTTCAAACATTGTGAGAAAATGTTGACAGGCTGCCATCTCTCCATTAATACAACCAAACATGTGAGAATGGAATTTACCCATTGGAAGCTCTTTTTCAACATCTAGAAAGCACGAATGGGCTAAGAAATAGATGAGTGAAGAAACAAAAGCCTTGAAGATCTTAAGGCAGCGATATACTAAACAGGCATATATCTAGTTAAGCTTTTTTTTTTTTGGACAAATAATCAAACACAGAACCTAAGCTGCATAATCCAAAAGAATTAGAAAAATTACTACTTTTTAGTGATCAAGGTAAGACATGCATGCCACTCTCTTAAGAATTCTGAGATCTGGCCAATTCAATAAGTTTAACAAATCAGCAAAACAGAGGAAATTTAGTTAATTATCATCTCATGTACTAAAAGCTAGTGAATTTTACCCCGAAGCAAACAAAACTCCAATCAACCAACAAGATTACAGAGGCCAATGGATTATTTAGAGCCTTGAATTAAACACCTAATGCATATCCAATATGTAAACAAAACATACAATGCTTTAAAAGATTCAAACTTTAGGAATTCACTGCCGTTCAAATTTTAGGAAATCAATCAATCAAGAAAATTTTATTTAACTTGAATTAATTAAAGAGAGAAAAACTAACTTTCTGATTTCTTCTCGAAACGAATTAAATCCAATTGCTCTGTGAAATTTCAGAGGACAAACAGTTTTTTTTTTGGACAAACGCAGTGCAAATCTACCAAACAAATCTAGTAAAAATCTCGAAAACCAACGAAGGGGAAAGCATCAATTTCTTCACCGTCAACCGCACCGGATACCAGATCTAGGATGGAAAAGGTTGAAGGAAGGAGGGATAAAGGGACAGAAGTTTGGCCCGACATGCAGAACAAAATGGAGAGCAAATTCGGATCTTCTCGAAATTTCTTGGACGGGAAAGAGCACCGGTGAAAGAAAAAGAAGCACCGGCAACTGGAAACTGAAGAATTAGAAAACTCGTGCACAACATGTTTAATATAGAAGGTCCAATTGACCAGTGCCACGTATGCACAAGTGACCGAGAACCCATAAAAAACGGAGCCAAAATCTGGTATATATTTTAGATATATAGTTTAGTTAATATAAAGAGGGAATGTCCCTTTTTGGCATTGTTTCTTGGCCGTTGCCCTTCCACTCCGTTCACATGTCAATTGCCGATTTGCTGAGGCCGCCTTCTGTTTCCTTCTACCTTTGTTTCCCTTTATTCCTCTTTTCGGTTGCCGGTTCCCTTTTCGTGGCTTCATTTGGGCTTTCCCAGCAAAGTTCCTACAGGATTTCTCCTATCTCCTATTAAAATTTGTGCTCCGAAAATAGTTCTGTCTCCCGTTGCGTTTGTCACCTCTATCTTCTCTTTCCTTATTAAAAAACCCGGCTGCCTTTTCACGTTTATTTTCTCCTTCGCTATTACTCCCGTCCGATTTATGCTTTATGCCAAGTGGAATGTGTTTTTTTTCCCCCAAAGTGTGAAGGCAATCATCGATTCTTAGGCTGGTTCCATAATTTTCTCCTATCAATCTGATTTGTCCTTTTATCTGACTGAATTGCTCTGTTGGTTTTGATTTTTGGAGGTTGAATGAAATGGGTATGATAAATGATTGCATAGAGTTGTATTTGTAAAACATGCATACTAGGTGTTTGATTGTTGGTCTCAATGACTTATGACTTAACTAATAGACTACAAGTAGAAGAGTTCGCTTTGTGGGTAGTGACGTGTGGTGTGGGAAAGACAATGGAAAATATTCCATGAACAAGACTCGATTTTAGTGATTTACAGTCAACCGTATCCATTTGAACGATTTGGAATTACACCTCCGGCATTACACGCCATGTTGTTTTCTTCTCAATGAAAAACATGGAAGACCAGTATATTTCTACAGGCGCTAAGCTGCTTCATTAGTCGTGTATGAATTTGAAAAAAAAAGGATCAAACCAATATTGTCATTCTTTTCATCTAATGATGAATATAAAGTTAAAACGCTTTTACACTAAAAACTCACTTTTTGAGCCAATGCGTGGAAGACAAAATGACTCAAACTGTCATCAAAATAAACATTTGTTGTTTTCGACCTCAAAAAATGGCTAAAATTAATCCTTAACTTGAAAAAAAAAAGAGAAAAGAAAAGAGTTATAGCTTAGTGAACGATTTTGATTTCTACTTCACCATTATGCATGATATGATGAATCAATCCGGGTCACCGTTTTCTTATGACCGCACCTCGTGCGGTCACATCGTGTCTAGTTAATATATAGGACCAAAATGTGAATTTAGTCTAATATAAAGGATAATTTCAAATTTAATCTAATTAAAAAGAAATATCAGGGGGCAATATCATTTCAGTTGAGGTGGCAATTGGCAAACCCTTTATTCTTCTCCTCCGTGCTTCTGCCACCCCCGCCTATGTTTCGGGTTCCAAACTTCCAATCCCTTAAAACTCTGAAAGGTAAAAACCCTTTTGTAATTTTATTATTCTAGAAACTCTCGAATGTAATAAAGTTCAGTTCTTGGAACACTGCGATTCCTAATAGTCGTCGAACAGAGGGACTGCTGCGCCCTTTCAGCTGTTTCGCGTCGTGGGTTTGATTTATTATGATTGATTGAGCTGAATTATTCTCTTTTCTTCTTTGTTTTCGTAAGGAAATTTACGGTGGGGTTTTAATGTGATTTTACAAAGTTTGTTGATTTGGTCATATCAACGAGTGAGTCACTCAAAATGTCTTTTTCTTCTTTTTGTGGAGGTGTTTTGTTGTGTTTTTTGATGAATTGATTGCTTAGTTAGCTTTTTTTTTTTTTTCTTTGTGTATGTGTGTGTGGAGGTGTTTTGTTGTGTTTTTTGATGAATTGATTGCTTAATTAGCTTAAACTTTGATAATGGGCTCCATTGGTTTTTTTTTTTTTTTTGGGGGGTTCGGATGGTGATAGGAAATGCATTATGTCGTTCTTGGTCCTTTCTTTCATGGTGTAATGTATTTAGTTACCAATTTAAGGGGATTGGTCTTTTATTCATTTCATATTTTCCCATTTTTTGCATTTAATGTTTGATTAATTCGTATAGTTAGTTGATTTAGTGTGCTCGATCTTGCACATGTGTTTTTGATTTGCTAAAAAACGCATGTACTAACTGTTGATTAGATCATTTAAAGGGAAGTGTGTAAAATTTGACCACTTTGAACTCTTATTTTTCATTTTGTTTTTCCTGAATTTGATTTGATTGGATTGGTTGTATTCTTGTTACACTTGTGTGATTCTTTAGAGTACCGTATGTAATCTGGATTTATTTTTGTTTGTAATCTGGATTTATTTTCTCCTTCCTCTGTATTAGCCGTCGACATGATTGATACAGGCTTAGTTGTTGATATTGTCATCGCAATGATTGTAAAAACTGTTTGCTTTCATATTTAATACGATTAGCCAAGTTCTTGGGTAGTTCTAGTATTTTTGTTATTTATGTTGTGGATTGGGGGAGGGAATAAAAAAGAGAAGACACGAGATGGGCGAATCTTAAGTAATATTTCGTTTGTCATAAATAAGTCGTTCTACTGTTTGGTTGATAGTCTCATTATAATTGTATGGATTGTGTGTGCCTATCCATCCATGTGGTCTTTGGATTTTCAAAAAACGTAACATCTGGGTTGGTGAGATGATAAAAACTGGCGCAGCAACTTGGATGAGATACAAAAACTTGCTGAGCTCCAGGCAAGGCCTTTTTATTTGTTTTTGACTGTTCTTTTAGTGAGGGAAAACTATAGTTGGAGACACTTCATCTTAAGTCACAAAATACACCTTTATGTTCTTGTCAGTGGCTATAGTTTTAAATTTTGGAAAAAAGGGAAAAAAAAATAGTAAGTATGCTCCTATATAAATTTAATAATCTGCCGGTTAAATTTGAGTAATTTATGTATATGTGGATCATTCTTTTTGAGTGATTTAAATAACTGGTAGGTTAAAGTTTAGTTATTTATGTGGATTCCAAACAATCTTTGTTAAGTGGTAGGTACTCTCATGTATATAAAGTGTACAGAACTAGTCATTTAGCTTGTAGTCATATTTTCTCTTATTTGCCTTACTTTTCCTAGGCGATATCATTTTGTTACAGTGTGATATGTACTTGTTAGGAGTTTAGATTCTGGGTTAGAGTTGTAAAACAGCATCCACAACCACCGCCCCCTTCTTCCTGCATAGCTTTTTGTCTAGGTTGTCTACACCATATCTCCATCTACTTTCTATTACTAGTGCTAATTAATATCTCGATATTTAAGTATAGGCTGTATCTGGAAAAGGAATTCGATTGTATTTGTTAAGTTCTTTATTGAAAATCCGGAAACTGGTGGAAATGGATGGAACAAGACTGGATCCTGTGATGAGGCCAGTGTTTCAACTGCATTTGATTGGCTGTCTCATTAACGCTGTGGGATTTGTGTGTGTGGTGCTGTTGATGTGGCCTTTTTACTTTTAAAAATTGCCCCAGAAACGATTAAAATCCTTACTAAGTTAACCTTGCTGAAGTTGATTCCTACTGGTCATTTTGTTCATGTGAATTGAATTTAAATCTGATAGGCTGCTTTTTTCTTTGTGAATTTGTGTCTGCGTTGTATGTGATAACTGGCAGCTCCCTTATCAATCAAATCAGGACGTCTCTTGAAAAGAAACATAATTGTTTTGGTTATTTTATGTAGAGAGTGTTGGAAATTGATGAAATGATAAATCAGGTTGTGGATCTTTTCATGATACTGTCATAAATAATTCCATGGATCTTGTCATAAATAAAAATAACTTCTGTTTGGTTATTGGAGTTTCATTGAAATCGTGTGATTTGTGCTGCTCCCGCAGATAGCCTTTAGAATTTAAAAAAGGGGGCTACAACGCTGATCTAGTTGACTCTGTTGGACTGGTTTCCTGTTATTGTTTTGTTGTCGTGATTTGGAGTTTTGGCTTTGTTTTGGCAGTTGAATACTTTGAGTGAATCTGTGAAGCATGTATTCAAACTGGATTTTTAGTAATCAGTGACACATGATCATATCGCCAGCCTCACATAGGGGATTGGGTCTTAATTTTTGGTTTAGAAGTTCTCATCTCTCATCTCCTTGTTTGTAGTAAGTGGTTGACAATTTCTTGAAAAGGGATTCTATTGTTTTGTTTCTGTGATTCTGGAAAGAACAGTAAAAAGGGTAATTAAGACTGTATATCTTTGCACGGTTGTGTCCTCTCATAAGCAAGACTTTGGATCTTGTCATTACTTAGTCTTCAGTGCTCTTTGGTTGCTAAAATCTTTTCACGATTCTATTATTTCTCTCATGAAAATCGCTCAATGTAATGCATCTAGCTGTGCATGTGATTCTTTTTTAATTTTTAAGCAACGGCTGTGAAAGGTGTAAAAAGTCTCAAAAATCACCTGGCCAAGCTCATTATTATGTTCTTCATGTTCTTGTAAATTGGAGTTGATTTTATTAGCCATATAATGGGTGATTAATTTTGTTGATTGTGAAATGGTGTCTAAACTGGGTGAGATACGCTTGCTATCTTAATATTTGTTAGTAGCTGTGTAGCGTTCTTATTGATTATGTTGCAGATGGAAATGCTGTCATATAGTGCTCCTGATCTCACCTCCAGGAGAGCCAAGGTGATGGGCATTGCTTTTGTTAAACAGTATTACCAACTGCTTCACCAACAGCCTGAGCTAGTGCACAAATTTTATCGAGATTCAAGCTTCTTGAGACACGCTGATTCTGACGGCACAGTGACCACCATAACCACCTTGCGAGTACGAGTTTCATACTTTTTCAATTTATTTCTAAGTAACTGCCACTTATTTAGTACTACAAGGATATTTGTATCTTCATTATGCACAATTTTGGATACTTGTTGCACCTTGTTTTTTTCTCATTGACGTATGCAGTTCATGTATGATATTCAACAGTCGTTCTTACATCCATATGGAGTCAGTTTCGAACAGATCTTTTAATTCTAGTTGTATTTTTTTGTTGTCATATTTGTTGATAAGCATTAACTAATCAATCAGACAACATTCTTACCATCATTGTATTTTTATCAAACTCACACCTCTTCAACTTGATCAGGCAATCAACAATAAGATTGTATCATTTGGTTATGGGAACTACAAGATAGAGGTCAAAACTGCACATGTTGAAGATTCTTACCAGGCCAGCATATTTATTAAAGTAACCGGATGTTTAACTGGAACAGACAATGTGCCTCGGAATTTCACGCAGTCATTTTTCCTAGCTCCACAAGAAAATGGATATTTCATTGAAAATAGCTGTTTTGATGGTATAGAGGAGAGCAAACCATCCAAGACCAGTTCGGCATTGGCACATGCTGCTGCTGGTGTTGTTTCTGTGACCGCACCTCTGACATTGGATCCAGGTTAATTTAGTATGTCTGGTCCCACATTTTATGAGGCTGAAACAATATTACTTGCCGTTGAATGTAATTCTAGTTTGTTGGTCTCATTTTCAGAATCTGGTCTTGCTGCGGATCATTCTGCACGTGACAGTGTAACTGCTTCAGAAACAGAGGAAACTCAAAGTGATCCAGAGGTCTGCTATTGTTCATGAAGATATAGATGGTCCCAGATTCTATCTTGTGCTTCCTTAATATGTTTCTATCATATATGTTTTGTTTTGTGTGTTATCCTATCGTAAAGAGCAGCCACTGACAGCGGTGGGCATAGTTTTTGGTTTGACTGTTTTCGCACTGCTTGTGGTTTCTCTTTATAGTTTTCAAGTATTTTTTTAATCCCATTTTTTCTCTTGTAACATGGTTTAGTATTCTTGCTTATCCTTTGAGAATTTACGTTGGTCAAGGTTAAGTCAGCTTCTCGTACTCCTCCAATGCGGGGCTTTGATCCAGTGTGGTGTTTCCATAGCAGTGCAACTGTAGCAGCTGTTAATGCCAATGAAGAGGCTGGTACTTCCAAAAAGGCTCCTGTAGTTGCAAGGGGTCCTGAAAGTATCTATGCCCATAAAGAAGGTATTTTCTTGGCAATCTATCCCGATATTAAAGATGTTTGTAATGCCATTTAACTCTATGAGAGGTCATAAGATGGTAGAAAATGTGTTTTGTCAAAATAATATTGAGGCAGTTTTAATTTCATCGTAGTAGGGTGTGGCTAATGAAAAAATTATTATATCTTAAAAATACAGGAAACTCCATTTATATCTACAATTTGGCTCCGGGCGTAACTTATGATCAAGTTGAGAAGGACTTGGAAAGATTTGGGCGGATCAAGTGGGTTGGAAAGTCCCAAGGAAACCAGGTTCATATAGGACTATTTCTTGAGTGTCTTCTAGAATTCAGTTGTTGTGCCTTTTCACGTTTTGTGACTTGTCCTGGTTTCTTCTGGGCAGCCCTGTCCGCGTTTGGGATTTGTGCAATTTGAGTCGTTTGAGTCTGCTGAAAACGCAATCAAGGTAGGTTGCTTTTATGTACTGTGCACTATGTAGTGGTCTATGATTTTCCATTTGCTAAACGGTCCTGGTTGAGCTGTCCTGGTTGTGATCAGTGTTTGCAACAGCCATTTGTCTCGGCCGTTGTAGCCTCATTTAGTACTTCTTTCATCGTCTTTCCTTGTTTTAAACAAGGCTTTGTGGACCTCGAGGGACAGCTGCCTTATAACTTGCTACTTAGTTTAGCTGTTGTTCATTTACTTGCCTAACTGCTTATGTTTTGACCATAAATGTTCACCTGACAGGCATCGCCCATAAACATCGGTGGTCGTCTAGCTGTAGCTGAAGATTTTAGTATGATCCATCATTCTGTTAGTGGAAATTGAGATTTTAATCACTTTTGTATGACATTCTGATGGTGTTTTGCTTTTCCAGTCGGGAGCGGTGGATCGCTGTTTGAAAGTGAGAGTGTCAAAGACGTGATTGATGCCTTTAAGAAGCAGATCCATTTGAAGTGACAGTTTCAGCAGTATACCTCTGTCAAGGGCGAGTTCAGTTTCATCATCATTATGGCTTTTTGTCTAGGTTGTCTACATATTTCCATCTACTTTCTATTACTAGTGCTAATTAATATCTCGATACTTAAGTATGGGCTGTTTCAACTGCATTTGATTGGTTATTGGAGTTTCATTGAAGTCGTGTGATTTGTGCTGGCCTCGCAGATAGGCTTTAGAATTCAAAAAAAGGGGGCTACAACGCTGATCTAGTTGACTCTGTTGGACTGGTTTCTGTTATTGTTTTGTTGTCGTGATTTGGATTTTTGGCCTTGTTTTGGCAGTTGAATACTTGGAGTGAATCTGTGAAGCATGTATTCAAACTGGATTTTTAGTAATCAGTAACACATGATCATATCGCCAGCCTCACATAGGGGATTGGGTCTTAATTTCTAATTCTGGATATATTTTAACTTATGAAATTGTAGGAAACTAGATATATTTAGCAGAGTCCTAAAAAACATTACTAATTTCTAAAAATTTTACAATTTCATAAGATTTAGAGTTATTTTTAATTAAATATTAGACTAAATTCAAAAATTTAGAATTTAATATTTTTTCCTTAAAAAATAAAAACTTATGTCTTTCTAAATATTTTTTCATTTTCTTTTGGAGTTTTTAATAATATGATACTATTTGAATAATTAGGTATTACTTTATTTGGTAGGCCTAACCTCCATAATTACACTTCAATACATTGACAATATCTATTAAATAGTATTTTTTTGACAATATCTATTAAATAGTATTTTTTTTTTCGATTCGTACTTAAGATGTCAAAAACTGAAGACACTTAAGGGGAATTTTTTTTTTAAGAACCTACTATGTAAATCTAGTTTTCTACAGTTTCATAAGATAAAAAATATCCAACATAAAAAATTAGATTTGAGTATAATCTTAAATTTTAGATTAATTATTTTTTTCTGTTGGGGATTGTCAAAAGAGTAATATATTTACTTCACATGCAAAATAAAATTTAATTAATTTTTATGTAAGTTTAAGAAACTAAATTTTAAAGTTTTTATTTGTTTAATATCTCTTTAATCTTAATTTTTATTAATTTAATTATTTTAATTTTTATTTTGATATTTATTCAATATTAGAAATTTTCAAAAAATAATAATTTTATTCAAAAATACCCCAGTTGACTTGATACTCTTTCTATTTTTTTACATCTTTCTAGAGAAATCATCAAAACCAAGAACACATTAATTAATGTAGTTAAATTATAAAAATATCTTTATTTATTGTTTATACAATTCATCACAAACCAATAGAAATTTATTATAAATACTTTTTCATTTCCAATGCAAAGGTAATATTAGTAAAAAGTGGTCAAATATGCCTCAATTTGTGAAAACGACATATATTTAAAAAAAATTCACCTAATCCTCAAACGACATATATTTCAAAATGGAGAGAATACTAAATAAGTAAATATGGTCAAAGTGTATGAATAGTGCCAAAGGATAATAAAAGTTACATTCTGAAATGTAGCGGACTATTTTAGCGAAATGTTAATGTAAAGGATCAAAATGTGCATTTAGCTAATGTAGAGAACAACTCTCTCTTTCTGCTTAAGTATTAGAGATCAAGAGTTACTCTTTTATTCTTCTTTGTTCTCTCTTGATCAGAAGTTGTCCTGTAGATTACAACTTAAGTAATTATTGACCCAAGAAACAAGAAACAACTATTTTTATGCATGTAACTTTTGAGATTGTATATAATTTTTATCAACCATGTAGCTTGATATGTTATTTAGTTGAAACTTGTTGAAGAATTAGATAAGGTCCTTTCAGAAAATAAAAAAAAATAAAAATTTTGAGGTACTATTGGACGTGTCCAGTCCCAAAAGAACTGTTAGGAAGGGTCAGTGTATAGGGAAACTTAAACGGGACACTTCATATGTTGATCGGACGTTTGTTTGCGTCCCAAAGAGCTATTTGGTCAGGTTTCTCTATATATAGCTTATTGGGAGCTGGAGAGTGTCTGGATAGCAGGATATGCAATATAATTGAATGAAGCTCCGCACGATTGATGCACCCGATGGTAGACTGTGTTATTTAGTTGAAGATTTTACCTCATTTTTTCCAAACTGATATTCTTTCATCGCCGCATGAGAAAAGAAAAAAAAAATGCAAAAGAAGAGTATGCAAATTGCCGAAGATTAAACACATTTCATACTCCATGCGATAAAAGAAATCATTCATCTGAGGGTACACAAATCAACCAATATTTAACACATTCCAAACTCCCTGACACAAAAATGAGAATGTAAACCAAATCATTAGAAATGGTTTAGTTCCAAAAGGTCAAGTCCCTGCTGAGGCAAATCAAAGCACCTTATCACTAACTACTCCACTTAACTTAGCCAAGCAAGTTTTGGTAAATTTCAAAATAAGATAATACCGTATACTAAAAGGTTTAGCCTGAAATTAAAGTCACAATTAATTAGCTAATTATACATAGAAACATCAACATCGTCACAATAGGTCATGATAATTTCCGAAATCAGAACTTCCCCAAATAGGCAAATGGACCCATTTATTCCTCCATAGAAGAATAACCGCCATTCAAGAACTGCTGAAAGACCTCTTTGTACTTGTTTTCAACTAAGTTGGCGATGTCTCGCGGTGATTGACGTCTCAAAGTATTCCTACTCAAATAGCGCACTTCAAAACAAAAAGGAAAAGATAAGTCAATTAGAGAGAATGAAAAATGGATCAACAACAGAATTAATAAAACAAATAAAATTTACAGAAATCCGGAATAATACCATGGACAAGGCCACCGGTACCACGATCCAAAGTCGACGCGAAGCAAATGACAGATTCTGCTAGGTCAAGAGCTTCTTGGAGACTCATTTCATACCTGTACCTATAGAAATATATGGATCAAGACTCTGACGTGAACATCATTATGTACAAATTAAAATATAATATCTTTTTTTTATGTCAAAAAAATAAAAAATAATTAGTATTTTGTTAAATTACAAGAGTCAAGCGAGGAAGGCATACCCCTGGTCGAGATAGTGGTTTACTTGCCTCATTGCACCACTTCCAAGCAGATGCTTAAATCCATTAGGTCCGAAATTTTTAAACTGTTCAAACAACCTAGACCCTTTGGAATCTATCACATACACATGAGGCCCCTATACAAAAATTTAAAATAGTGACAACAGATCATAAAAGTGTTTGTATTGAAGCACCTCTCATAATAATCTCGTAACAAAAAGAAAGAGCTTGAGATAAATTGAAAAGAAAGAAAGAAATTCTCTGCTCCTTCCTTAATTCGTCGTCCTTAATTAGGACGAATTGTTAAGGTCGACAGAAAATAATACTACTAATACTTACCTCTTCCGGTTGCCATCCAGCAATAATAAATATTGTGTCATCCACACCTTTGTATTTCGGGATACACAACATCATTTCCAATGTGCGAGCCACCAATATAGGATCACTCTTATTCAAGAATTCCCTGTTTTCCTCAATCTAACAACAAAAGTTAATTTGAACCAACTCACATGCCTTTGAATAGCAGTTCCAATCATCAAACTAATACGGTAAAACTATGGGCTTTTTTATAACAAAAAAATAAAAAAGGAAACAGTTTATGTATATTAAAATCCTGGCCACACAATATCTAATAGCAGCACAAACACACGTTCTCATTTCAAATAGTATTTGAAATATTAAACCAATTCAGGCATATCGAATTTTAGAAACATTTTTAAAAATAATAAAATAGGATGAACTTTCCTAAAAATCAAACTAATTACTTGATCTTTTGATTAAACCGCCCAAATTCTTTACACAACTTTTAATGTAGTAGCAATAGTAAGAGTAGAATATGCATAACTCGACAATTTGCATATAAATTGTATTAGTAAAGCTTGTTGATCATTAATTCAACATTTTATAAGGAAATCCATCTATTTATAAGTTATTACTAAAATTTAAAAGAGGGAGAGAAATTAAATGATTCTAAAGTGGTTATAACAGACAAATTCTAAAAAATTGTTGATAATTAAATTCTAATATTTATGTTTTGGAGTGTTTTTTTGGGGAGGGGGGGATGGCTTAGAAATGTGAATAAAGAAAAATATAGGTCGCATTTGGGAGAAGAGAGAAATAATGAGTTTGGATTTCACAAATTCGATTTTGGCATAAAGTCGGATTTTGTAAATTCGAGTTCTTATTAATACAGAAAATTACCTATCTTAATTTATTGATTAATGTAATTATTAATATGCAAATTCATATTTTATTCAATATATTTCTTTTCAAAAATCAAAAATACTATTTCAAAAATCCCCCCGTTGACTTAATATTAAATATGGTCAAAGTGCATAAATAGTGTCAAATGACCAGAAAGTTATATTCTGAAATGTAGAAAACTATTTTAACCAAATATCAAAATCGAAAACTAACAGGTGTATTCGGCCTAATGTAAAAGACCATTTCCAAAATTTAATCAACCCGAAATCAAATTTGATATTTACTAAATTGTTTGGACGCTTTCTCATTGGACTCCTTTGCTCCATTTCTTTCTGGCCCAGTTAGAAAGACAACCCAAACAAATACTGTATAAAATATTTGCACGTTCATAATTTCGGAAAATAAATATCCTCCGCCCCAAATAAATATTTGCACATTTATTTATTCATCATCCATTACATTAACTTCTAATATTACACAAGAAAAACATTGATAACGGAGATTACAATATACCCCCAGCAAATATGGCTTAACATCTAGTTAATAATTAATATATATAGTAAAAACAAACTTGAATATATTTGGGGAGGACAATGCTAACCTGGTTCTCGAGGGCTGCAGCAGTAGACTTAATAAAATCAGCATTTCCCGCACCCGCAACTACACTATTGGACGAATCCAAGTCGAAAATTTTTCCGAGGAGTTGGAACTAGAAGTTATTAAAAAAAAAAGTTAATGAAACAATTTGATATCAAAATGCATATAATTAAGAACCATAACCTTTTTTCTTTTTTGAAAAAAAAAACCCTAACACTTAGTATATAAGTATATATATATATATATATATATATATATATATATGAACAACTCACATCTCATAGTGCCGAGTCTCATTAGGGAGTCCGACGCTACAATAGCATGCTCCTCTTCGCCATCCTTAATTACCATACAAAGTAACGTCGTTCCGTGAACTTCCATCTTCAATTTCTGACAAGAAAATTAATTATTATTTTATAATATTACTACTATAACTATAGACTATCATTAATCAATCATTTTGTCACTACAAAGGATATAAGATCACAACAACAAAATCGATATTTTCCATACATAACCGTATCTCTTCTATCTATTTATGTACCGTTATATAGTATATCAGAATTTTTATTTTTTCATACAATAAGTGATGATAGTAATGTCTAAACACAGGCAATCAATTCAGAAGTAGACACATATATTCACACATCTAATGAACAGTGGACCGATTAATTTTGACTTTAACATACCATAACAGGGATGCAATTAAGATTCGCCACCTTACAAGTGACAAGTGGACATGAGAGCACTAAATAACCACTCAAATTATAATTAAATTCAACAATATTTACAAAGAAAACCTAAACACAAACAAGAAAAAGTCTATGATGTATTGTCATAGAGATTTAAATTACAACCAGAACAAAAAATACAGTTACTTGTAATTTTTATCGAAAACCAAAACATCAACCAGATTAAACAACAAAGATAAATTAATGGAATAGAAACATATTTTACAAGTGGACATGAGAGCCTGAGATTTAAATTATTTCTTCATTTTTTATGGGGAAAAAAATGAAAAAGAAACCTCCAAAAATTATAAATGGAAAAAACAGAAGCCCGGCCCATTAGATATCATTTTGTTAGGAGATATAAAAGGAACCCCGGCCCAAAAGGGCTTTGTGTGTTTCTTCAAAACAGAAGATACAAGTACAAGATTGGTCATTTCTTCATCTCTTGGTGCTGTGATCCGAAATCTGCCCTTCGGAGTTTTCATTTTCTTAACTACCTAGCTTGAACGTGGGAGTTGTGATTCGGGTCAAGAGGCTTACCCGAAGGTGGGAGTTCTTTGCCTGGGTCGGGTGAAGGTGGAATTGTTTCAGTAGTGACGGAAATTGATGATGGAGAGGATTTGGGTGTGGAATGTTGATGGATGCATGTGTACTTCCAAGGATCAAGGATTGTTTTGGATTGAAATTCTTTTTTTTTTTTTTCCTTTTCTTAAACAATAATCCCCGAACTAAAAATGAGAATCCAAACTGGACAATAATTATGTAACGGAGGGAGTATTTGATAGTAATTTATATATTCACTTAATTAGATCTTACTAAAACTAACTTCAAACACACACACACACACAAAAAGAAGAAGGAGGAGGAGGAGGAGGAGGAGGAGAATGAAAAATGAAACATTACCTCAGAGAGAGAGGAGAAGAGAAGAACAGCATGCAGCTAGGGACTTTGGAGGCAAGAATGACAAAGGAAGCTTTAAAAAAAAAAGATGAAGAGAACTTAAGGAAGGAAGAAGAGACAAAGAAAGAGAGGAGGGAATCATTTGTTATTTAGCCAAAACAATGGAAAGGGAGGGATTGACGAGGAAAAAGGACACTGTTTTCTTAGCCAAAATTGGAAAGGAGAATATTGATGAGCAAATATTAAGAGATCTGTTCCATTATTATCACATGCATGCAGGCTTTAGGGAAGCATCTTTTAGGTTTTCTATGAACTCAGGCAGTAAATATCATTTACTTTTTGGTGGGTGAAAGCACGTTTATTATATATATAAGTTATATCCCTGTGTCATTTGAAATTACCGGACAGAAACTACGTTCATCACCGTCCCGCCGGACCAAAACCGCCACCTCACCACCACAAGCGGCCGTGGTACAACAAACCAACCAGAGCTACCGCCTGCCGTTATTTTGTTTTGTAAGTTGTAACTACGTACTTACTCCAATTAAAGAGCGAGGGTTAGGGTTTTCTTATTTCTTAATCTTTCTTATTCGTACTACCTCTATTTTTTATATATATATAATTTGTCGTTTTAGGTTATGCACAATGATTAAAAAAATAATGCATGATTGAGAATTTTATTTTTCAGTATAATACATTTCTTACCCTTAATTAAGGATTATGAAACTCTACAAAATTTTGAAATTGAAGTGAAAAATAGGTATTTGTCATTAATATATGTTACTCAAAATAAAGAAAGATAAATGTGAAATTAGAAATAATGTATTCAATGCTGCATTGAAATGAAAAATGACAGATAAAAAAAAAATTTAATTCACCCTAGTAGTACATTTTTTTTTTCCTTGGAAAACCAAAGAAGCGAAGAAACCTCGACTCGGAATAATCAGTTTATTTATTAATTTATTGTTTCGTGCATTAATTTAGTCCCAAAGGAAATGCCAATGTATATAAAAGTGGCAGCTATTCAATTTTGGAGTTGTTAGTTGCTACGCATTTATGATGGACAACTCCAATTTTTTCTTGTCCTTTTTGTGTGTGCTCGCGCTCTCTCTCAATACAAAAATAAAAATAAAACTAAGGCCGATATACTATATTCCCTCCATATATTCCATTTGAATGACTTTGTTGTGCACTACTTGTTACATATTCTCACTATTTTTCTTTGTTTTGGAGCAGAGGTAATATATAATTTCATTCAGTTTCAATAAAAGCACTAAATCATATTTGACAAAATTAATTAATAAAAGAATGTCAGAATTTACTGGAATTGATTAGAATGATTAAATCTCATTTCAAAATTTCTCTACAGAACGGGATGCCAAATTGAAAGTGACACGTCCAATTTTATTGCCCCGAATTAGTTCGATTGCTTGAGAAAACATGTACTCCCTCCTAAAATCCAAGTAAGATCATCATTATTTTGAAACAGATTCAAATTATAATGTATCTAATTGATGAAATAATATAATTTGCTTCAATATAACTCGAGTTAAAGCGAAGATGTGTTATCATGAAAAAGTGGTCAAAAAAGAGTTAGTTACTTTCACTTTGAACTAGCTGATTTGTCAAAAAGAGCTAACTGTTTTCAGCTAATCAGGTGTGTCCTCCCCAACGGTTAGTCCTCCATTGTTTTGCTTTTCTTGGAATATCTGGATGAAAAGAAATTGTAGGCGGTGTAGGATGAAAGGGAAATGATTATAATGAACAATTGATTGCAGGGTATTGATTTCATTATTTCGATCATATGGCGGTTGAGTTTTCTTTAATCTATACTGCGATATGGGGAAATTGTTATAAGAGTATAGTATTCTTTTTTTCTTTTCTAAAAAAAAAAATAGATAGCTTCTTGTATTATTATTTTCTTTTTTTCTTCTTCATGGCAAAAGAATAAAATTTAAAAGACCATTAAAATTCAAGAAATTCATGCTCGAGCTCGGGATTCGGGAAGGTGTTGGTTTGAAAATCAGATGAAGTTCTTATGTTTTGGACGAGAGCAGACATGGAGAGCGGGATTGATGACGCGGTGCGGAAATCCAACAGAGATCAAAAAACAAGAAAAATAATAGTTTGCTTTAGCTTCTTGCCAATTGCTCAGGGAAGACATCACCGGCCTCCGCCCACCAACATCTGGGAAACATTTTAAGAGTAAATTTGGATTGGGAGAAACCAAACTGTGATTAAGAGATGGACAAGAAATTAAAACAGAACTCATCTTTGTATTATAAACATAAAGAATTGACGCCCACCCAATGAAAATCAAAGAATTGCTTGAAGGGGTGGCGGAATCGCAGGAGGGAGAGTATTATATTCATTTGACATCGGGGCAATTTAAGAACGATGAATCTTTTTTGCTCTCGCAGCTAACTACTTATTGTTTTAACAATATCGCCAGCCTTGGATAAATGTTAGAAATTGTCCGGTTACTATTGATTGAAGGTCGCAAAAATATGCAACCAATTGGTACGTTCAACTTCACTAATTTTAACTTAAGATGGGCCACTATTGTAGTATTATTAAAGTCTAACCCATATAAATCGTAAGGGGATGCTCCATAGTCAACACATATCACTACTTACAAAATACAGATGCACTGAAGGATGGAGATTGCAGGATTCCTTAACAAAGATAACACATTTATACATTAACAGTTTAGTTCAATTGAAGGTGAAAGGTAAACAAAGCTGCAACGTCCAAATTGAAGCTACCAAAAATGCTTTCTTTCAAGGGAAAAAGGGGGGAAAAAAGGGCAAAACAAAAATCCAAAAGCTATATCCCCTTGCTACACAAATCCTAATAAATGCAACTTCCTTTAGGTTTTCACAACCCAACATAAAAAGACAAGGAAAATCATTTCATCAAGCATTAAGCTAGGGAAGACAGGAACCATTATTATCTTCCCCACTACAGACATTTCATTCCATTCATACAACATAATTGAGGTTGAGTTCATCACACATACAAAGTAGGGGGTCTGAAAAGAGGGAAACCATCTACTAGATGTGGTGGCTTGAGCTGATTTCCCCACAATTAGTAACCATTAGCAAAAAGCTGGAAACAAGCTTTTCACACTCTCTTCAATATGGAGGATAAGCTGAGATGTGTTCATAAACCTCGGGCCACCAGAGCTGCTTGTTTTCATTTCGCCATTTTCCAATGTCAAATCCAGAAATGTTCATCTGACAACCAGAACTCCCTACACGGTAAACTTTAATAACAACAAAGAACATGAATGTCAGGGGAAAAGATAACAAGAATTAAATGAACTGAGCTTCAGATACAAACTAATGAAAAAGAGAGATGATACGCGGCACAGAAGATCACAGGCATACCACTCGCAAAATCACCACTGTAAAGAGCTTTACAAGCAGCATAACAGATGGCATCTTTTGCCAAATCTTCAGCATCAGTTTCAGACATCATCTTGTGCCACCTATATAAATCACCCAGAAACTCTTACGAATACTCATCTGAATGCGCGAAAAAATCCAACAAATACTAGAACCCAATGCAATCTTCAAACAAAATCAGATTGGAGAAAAATTATCAAACAAGCGAAAAATTAGATCCTTTAGGTTTAGTGCAGTGTCTAGTTGCATACTAACAACCATGTTCACATGTTACAACCCAAGATGACTAAAACCACTATAAAAGGCGGATACCTGAAACCCACATACACACGAGCCCAACTTGAACCAGATCCAGTAGAAGACAGCCTCTTCTTTTTCACCACTTCCCCCCTGTGGTTCACTTGATACAGGACTGGACCCTGCATAAGAACAGAAACCACCATGATTTATAATAATATGCGTAAGTAGAGCTGAAGGAAACTCTAGTGAACTATAAAACCCAAAGAAAGAGTACCCAAAGACTTACATCATCGCCCCACCCACCAATCAATACTCCTACTGACAATCCCTGAGGAGCCAAATCGTCAGCCAGCCACTTTGCCACCTTTTCAACAACTACTGTTTTCCCACCCTTGAGTTCCTCGTCACACTAACATACACATAAAGACAAATTCTAAGCAAACTGTCTTAGATTGCAGCTAAACCTAACAAGAAAAGATCAGTATACAGGTGAGTAAGTACCTTCCTTTTCAAATTGGAGAGCAAATATTCACTTCCTCCAGAAATGGTGGCAACAATGTGAGATGTAATTTGAACAAGCTTTGGGGAAGGAGATCTTGATGCTAAATTTAACACGAGTTGGGAATGCCATTTAATACTTCAGAAAAGATCACATAAAATATAAATAGGATCCACATATTAAAACAACTCACAATGATCAGCAGCTACAATAACCGCGTCTTTGAAAATAAAAGCTAAAGTTGTGGTTCCCCTTTCTACCTGAGGGAGTGCTTCATTAGGAACCTAAGGACAGCACCACAATTTATTTTAAAAAAAAAAAAAAAATCGATCAAAGCCAATGGGAGAAAATACAAAAAAAAAAAAGAAGAAAGATTAAAAGATAAAAAGAAAGAAAAGGTACAAGTATTATAAGAAGGGGGAAAAAATAACCTTGTTGTAGACCAATATAAACTTTTTTGAGGGTGAGATATTGCAGTGGCATTCACGGTAATGACCTCGAGCATGAAGAAACTCGAAATCCTCTGTTTTCACCTTCAATCAAAAACAAGACAAGGAAAACGTCAGAAAGTAAAAGGTTGCTTTATTTGGTATGTATTCTTGACCTGATTGTTCTGTCCAAGATCGCATTACTCAGCTTAAAATACATTTTCAGAGTCTGACTAGAAACAGAAAGCAGGATAAACCTTAATTCGAAGAGAAAAGATAGTTTAGAGCAGCAAAATATCATATCAGACCCGAAATCTTTGATGCTGGACCTTCAAGAGGCGGCAACCAACCAGAATAAAGAGAATCGGACCAAAATAAGCAAAGATGATTAAAAAATGATACATATACATTAATTCTTGTTCTGGGTAAGATGAAAAATTCGACCAATAACTATGCAGCGAAAGGAGCCTTGAAAATGAAGAAGAATAAAGGATTTAAAAAATGCAAAGAGATTTTAGCTTTTTTTTTTTTACCTTCTCAGGTTGTAGAGATGTAGAGCTTCCCTTATAATTGAAAAATGGGGATATCTCCATTGAGGCCGCAAAGTTGAAGGAAGGAGCACCAAAGTACTTCCACAAATCATCATCCTCTTTTTTCACCTTCATTTCACGCAAACAGAACATCGAAAACAAAGTCAATTTACCTTGACTGGTCGGCATAAGTATATCTAAAGAATCTGACAATATATCTAAAGAATCTGACAAAGAACAGAACAGCAGGATAAGCCCTAATTCAACGAAGAAAGAGAATTTAAAGAGCTCAAAGTTTGGCCACTCCATCTAATGGGCTCAGACAAACCTCCAAACCAAACAAAACAAAGAAAAGCAGATGAAAATTGGGAAATTTGATTCGACTAACTGTCAAAGTATGTAACTATCGAAGTACTTTGACCCTAAGGATTCAACAAAAAAAAAAAAAAACCCCAAAAACAAAGGAGCCCAAGATTTTTACAAACCTCTTTCGGTTTTAGAGAGAAATTATCGCTCTTGCTGGAGGAACCAGGCTCCACAGAAGCTGATTCAAGAGAAGCTCTCTTGTTGGAGACAGAAGTCAATTTCTGAAAAAAACCCTTGATGGTAGAAACGTGAGGCACTCCCGAGGGAACAGTCCCAAGAGAAGGTCCACTCCCATTGAATTCAGTATTGATTCTCGCCTTCAACAGAAAGAAAGATAAGACACAATCAAAATGAGATAAAACAGGACAAAAACTAGTAAAAAGGAAACTCATCAGCTCTAATTTAAGTACATATGGAACTCGACTACATCGAATGGCACAGTGAACAAACCCTAAATTTTATGAAGAAAAGGGGAGTTTTGAAAAATCAACAAGAGATTTACCGTATCCTGCGAATTTCCACAATTCTCTTTCCCCAAAGCGCTGTTGCAGGAGATTGGTTTCGGAGAAGTATTCTTATTGAAGTCCAATAGCCTCACATCTCTTTCTGCTTCCAAGAGGAGGGTAGAATTGCAGCGTATAGCCCCAAAAAAAACCCCACCCCCATCGGATTCCCCGTCACTCGTCATTCTTTTCTCGCCTTCCGTCGAGGAAAGATTGATTAACAAGAACCAACGAAATAAACCCGATGCTTTGCCCTAATTTTCAGATTCAAGGTTCTCCGCAGCTAAAAAGGAATTCCCCCGATATTCCTCAGTCCTCAGCTAACAAGGAATATATCTATCTGGAAAAATCGACTAGAAGCGAAACGAACCCACAGATAGCCTTTTCCATGCCTTTCAAGGTCAAAAAGGTCAATCTCTGGTATTTACTCCTTTATATACAAGTATAAATCATAAAAATTAATTAGTAATCTCTGGTACAAAAAAAAAAAAAAAAACTATTAATTAATTAATGGAGATGAATAAATAAATATTTTCACAAACCCTTGTATATTAAGAGATGATGATTTCAGAACAAATGAGTGTTCCCGCTCAATCGGAAAATCTCTCTGGACATGTGTCATAATGGTCTAAATTCGTAAAAAAAAAATTATTTTAAAGTAATTTTTGTATTTTATTTACCAATAATAACTATCGTATTGGTTTTTAAAATTAAAAATTATCCATACAACTTTTTTGGTCATTACAAGTTAAAAACACCTTATTAAACATATAAAATCATCTTATTGCCAGGAAAAAAAAAGGAAAAAAGTTTACATTGTGTCTGGACTTTCTTTTTTGTTTGGTTTTTTGGACAGAGATAATATAATTTCATTCAGTTTAAATAAAAACACTAAATCATATTTGAGAAAATAAATTAATGAAAGAATATCAGAATTTACTGGAATTGATTAGATTGATCAAATCTCATTTCAGAATTTTTCTACAGAACGGCATGCCAACTTGAATGTAACATGTCCAATTTTATTGACCCCGAATCAGTTCGACTGCATTACAAAACATGTACTCCCTCCCAAAATCTAAAAATTATATCGTCATCATTTTGAAACAGAGTTAATATCAAAATATAATATATCTAATCAATGAAATAGCATAATTTGTTACAATATAACTCGAGTTGAAGCGAGGACATGTGGTCATGAAAATGTGGCTCATGTTCAAGATATGATCATTGTAAGTATGAAGATGCATGAAGGGTCACATATAATGATTTGTATGAAGTTATTGACGGATTTCCTACTTAAGCCAGTTTTGCACAGCTGTTGTAGTTTGGAATATGCGGCTAATTAAATTCATATAATTTTCCAGACTGTATTTTTACTTTTTTGTACAATTTGTATCGTATATAAATACCTAAATTAGATAATAATTTCGGAACATAGAAAATATAAAATTAGTTTTTTTTTGCTGTGTTAATTCGAGCCAAAACCTAATCCGATTATTAGAACAGACAAACCCACCACTGCTAGGATCAATGGGTAAAATGAAATTACTTGATTTGGAAAGGTTGCAGTATTAACTGTAATAGAGGCCACATTTTTTTAAGAAACTAATTAGAAAACGATAATGATTGACATTCCTATGAATAAATTACACATTCCCTATGATTATTGCATGACCCAATGAGGGATTGCACATTTCCGCTACTTACATACCTGAAACGTTGCATTTAAGTTTCCCTCTTTACATGTTAAAAAAAAAAAATGAAAGAAGAATAAAAGAAATAAAATTAAAAAATTTCACTCTTTATAACAGTCAACAATTAGAAAAGGATAATTTCAAAATTATATATGTACCACATTATCACTCATTATATCAATCTACTATATGGATTATTTTACCTTTTTGGTGTATCTTGAACTTACTTTCTTTGTGTTTAAAAAATACATTAACTTAATTTATTCTATTTATTACAAATGTAAAAAAAGTACATTAAAGAAAAACTAAAAAGATAGTACATTATTTTTTTAAACAGAAAAAAAGAGAAGAAAAGGAGCGAAAATTGGCGTTATTTTCCCGTTATTTTTGTGTTTTTCACTCCCACAAACTTAAGGACAAGGTTTCTATTTTATCGGATGTCCCAAAACTTGAGGTGAAGTGATGGACCTTTCTCCTTCTTCTACTCCTGCTAACTACTACTCCTTCCCCTTTTTTTTCAATTAAATAGGCGCAATTTTTTTTTTGGAAATATTTTAATTAAAGCATTGGAAAAAAAAATAATTATTAAAAAGGAACATGGTTTATAATTATGAATAGTAAAATAAAATTATGACTGCTTTAACCTTTACTGCAGAAGAGCTGTCCAGCTAATAAAATAGAGTTTTACATTTTCAATGTCGAGTAATTTCCATGACTAAAAAAGGATAGTTAGATCAAGCACAAAAGGAAAATTAGATTAGATGAAGAGGAGAATAGTCCTTATATGAAATGGTTGATCGGCTGGGAATCTTAACATCTATGATTGCCGATTCTGTGTATTATATTTTAGCTGATAATTTTTCTGTGATGACAAACTAAGGTTTTTATAATCTTTTTAGGAATCAAAGTACTCCCTCCGGTCCCTAATGTAAGGCATTTTGATTTGTAATATATTTCACCTAGTTTACGTTTTTAATTGAAGGAAGGGGAAAAAAAAATCTTAAAAATACGTTTTGATATTTGTGCGTTCTTCTAATTATTAAGAAATATTGTTAAAATTTTTTATTTAATTTAACATGTTTATTAGGTAAAATTTAGGATAAATTAAAAATGTCTTTATGTTAAGGACCAGAGGGAGTGTATTTAAAGTGTCTTAATAATATTAATAAAAAGTAAATAAGTCTCATGCCCTTCATATAATGATTATGATCTTTACTACCCCTTAATCAAAGCTTTCTCAATATTTCCATAATTATTGAAAATGTTGAAAGCCACATCGATGTTGAAAGCCTGGAAAACATCAAGAGCTGGAGATGTCATAATTCGACATGAATAGAGATAAAGAACGGGGAGCTAGACGATTTTTTGATTGATGATGATGATCAAGTGCATATAATCAGGTATGGCGATTCTGGTCCCGCGCTAATCCTCACAGGTTGGGGGCGGAAACTCTAATTAGCACTTGGAAGAGTATTGAAGCTTTGATTCCCGCATGTCCCCTACTGTCATCAAAAGACTAAAGTCCCGTACTGAAGATAGTTGCCAAAATATGACGAGAGTTTCACCTTTTGAAGGGCCAATCACGGGGTACGAGTACATTAGTACTCGAGTTTTACCAAATGGCATGTTTCATTGGACTTTATGTCGGAACTGAGGAACTGCAGAGATTGCAGGCTTCATGTGCTCAAATGCTGGTATTGACTCGAACAAAACTCCCTTAGCCTTTTCAACAAGGTTGTCCATTCCACACTGGTTTCCTTGTTGCCTCAGAGGCTCAGAGGAATATATTGTTCAGGATCATAGAAAATGCAGGGAAAAGATTTATCCTATGTGAGCTACAAACACTGGTTTCCCCGTTGCCTGCTGCAACAACTCAGAAAAGGATCTTCCTGCTGTGCTTGGTGCAGAACAGCTTCAGTATGCAGGGTCGATTTTCAGCCGTTCAGAACTGCCACAGACTTTTGGCGATTCAGGAGATTGGCAAGGCCAATGGAAGCATTCCCTATATTTCCAAATGGAAAATTGTTAAGGGTCTAGCGGGTTGTCTGCTGTGAGCATCTTATCTTCCCAATTCTTTGCCACTCGATGGCAAATTGACTGTGCTAGCAATGTTTTGGGTAGAATAATTTCAGTTCATAATCGACAACCTTAACTGGAAACACATGTTTAACCTAAACACTAACACACAATATATATCTATATATATATAGTATAAGATATGCATTCTTGTGGTGATCAAAAGTTACAGTAGCGCAATAAAATTAACCCAGATCAAAAGAGGGATTGATTATAAGTCCTCACTTTCAAATTTCATAGTCAAAACAGTAAAGAGTATAATGTTCATCTCTTCACTACTACTACTACTACTACTACTACGAATAAGCGGTGATGGTTTTTTGACAGGTCCGCTCTGCAGTGAAACAAGCCAGGGGTGTAATTACTGAAATTGTCACTTCATACGGATACGCTCTTTCCAGGAGTCAATGGCGCTTTTTACACTCTCACTTTCAAACAGTGAACCGCAGCTCCCAACTGGAAAAGCAAAACATCATCAGCATGTCATTCAAAAGTCATTAAAATCTCTAATGCCACTAACAGAATGATGCATCATATTAAAACACCTTCAGCTACATTCATGGTCAAAACATAAGCAGTTAGGCAAGTAAATCAACAGCAACTAAACTAAGTAGCATATTATAATGCAGCTAGATCCACAAGGCCTTGTTTAAAACAAAGAAAGACAATGAAAGAAGTCTGAATGAGGCCACAAAGGCCGAAACAGAAGGATGTTGTAAACACTAATCACAACCACCAGGACAGCTCAACCAGGATCGATTTATGGCAAATCTATTCCACTACATAACACACACAATACAGAAAAGCATCCTACCTTGATGGCGTTTTCTGCGGACTCAAACGACTCAAATTGCACAAATCCCAAACGCTGTCGCTGCTTAGAAGAAACCGGACAAGTCATAAAACGTGAAAAGGCATAACGGAAGGATATAACAACAGAAGGCTAGCAGACACTCAAAAATTATCCAATACGAACCTTGTTATCTTCGAAGGTCTTTCCAAAACGCTTAATCGGACCAAATCTTTTTATGTCCTTCTCAATTTGATCATAAGAAACATCGTGAGCAAAATTGTAGATGCATATGGAGTTTCCTGTAATTTCAAGATATACTTAATTTTTATTAGCCGCACCCTACCACTATGAAATTAAAGCTACCCCAAAATTACTTTGACAAACACATTTTTCTTACAATATATGGACAAGAATTCCACGTCAGCTCAAGTGCAGCATTGCAGCACTGAACCTGCATGCATGGGATCTCAAACGACAACAACAGGACCACTTTTGGAAGCTTCCGCTGATGGAAGGCAATGCGTGCAGTCCAAGCTGATGCTCAACGCTGATCACTGCAATCAACCTTGGCGGGGTTGTTACTGGAAACAACCGTATCCAGCTCATTAATCCATGAGACAGTAATTAATCCAATGGATGAGAATAAATTTAGCATGTGCATATTGTAAATTATTGACCATTAGATATAGTTGTGTTAGTTTAGAATCTGTAATTACAGCTATATATGATTAACCGACTTAGATTAGTCGCTGGGTATATATATAGGATCATACTTGTAAAGCAGATATAGAGATATATACACACCAAAAGATTCCAGAAAGCTCTTCTACGTATAAATCCTAAAATCTTGGTCTTATTTTAGCTACTTGATCAGATACGAAATTCTTCTCTAATTGATCGATCGAAAGATGATTGAATGGTGATTCTGATTTGTAAGATGGTATCAGAGCAGGTCTGATCCTACTCTGTCTTCCGCTGTACGATTTCTTGAAATTTATTGGAAGAAAAGGTAGCTGAGATTCTGCAGTACGATTCTTAGAAAATTGTTCGATTATCTTTGAAATACTTCACTGTTTTGGTCACGATTGCTTGAAAAAAGGTGCAATTCATGGAGGAATCAAGTTTTGACCGGAGAATCGACAAAGAAGAGATGAACGAAGAGAAATTAAGGCACTTATTGATATCCAGCTGCAAGTACATGGATATGAGAATCCAGCAACACCGTTTGTTTCTGTGTTGCTTAACGAGAAGCTAAAATGAAAGATGGTTTCGTGACAGGGAACTTGCTGAAACCGCAGGAAAATTCACCACAGTTTGCTCGATGGAAACAAGCTAACAGTCTTGTTTGCTCTTGGATCAAAAGTTCGATCTCACCATATCTGGTAAACACCTTTTCCTTTATCTATGATGCTAGAACTTGGTGGAAGGATATTGAAGAACAGTATGGTACCACTAATTTACCTCAACTTTTTGAGATCAAACGAGAAATTGCTTTAATAAGACAGGGAGACTCATCTGTGGCAAACTATTATGGTAGAATTAAGCAGTTGTGGGATCAATATGCACAATTAAGGTCAACTCCTGTGGTGGATAGTGATCTTGGTAGATTGGTGATTACTAGGGAGGCAGAGGATAAGGGAATGGAATTTCTGATAGGATTGCATGACATGTATGAGAAGGAAAGGAGTAACATCTTGCCCATGGATCCTTTGCCCTCAGTCAATTAGATTTATAACATGATACTTACAACTAAGAAACATAGGCAAGTCAGTACAAGAATGTCTATATCTCAAGAGAATGCATCAATGATAGCTAAAACCACAGATTGGAGAAGGCCACCTGTATACAAACCTGGTCCTAACAAAACCACCTGATATGAAATCAATGACGAGCAATGCCAGAATTGCAGGAAGCAACACATGATATAGAGGAGGCACATATCAGAAACAAGATAAGAGTGCTTTGTTTTGCACATATTGTAACAGAACGGGACACATTAAGGATGGATGCTTCAAGCTGGTGGGATGAATATAAGAAGAAGCTACAGTCACAGCAAAACAATAGCTTAGCAAATATGGTTTCTACGGAAGAAACTCCACTGGAGCAGTCTCAGCCAACACAAGGAGAAACAGATGATTTACAGATGGTTATTTCTAATGCAGTGCAAAGAGAAGTGGGACGGATTCTTAAAGGGAAAGCACCAGCAGAAAGCAGTGGTGGATCAATGGTGAACTTTGCCCATTTTGATGCTTTTGCAGGTAGCTCTTGCTTAACTAAACTCAATAATTTACCTTCTGATTGTATAAGGCCTGGTTCTTGGGTTTCTGATAGTGGTGCTACCAGACACATGTCTACTGATCTTTCTCTTATGATTAATACCAAACATGTCTCTCTTTTTACCCCCGTTTGGCTCCCTGATAGAAGCATCAGCTCAGTTTCACATATTGGAGATGTAATTTTGTCCAATTTAGTCACTTTAACCTCTTGTCTTTTTTTTACCAAATTTCAAGTATATTTACTTTCAGTAAGACAACTTGCTAAAGTAAATAACCTTTACTTCAAATTCTTTGTTGATTTCTGTCTGCTGCTACAGGACCTTAGAACAAACAAGGTTCTTGCAGCAGGAAGGGTCATCAAGGAACTCTATGTTCTTGATTCATTTTCTTTCACACAGCACAAGCCATTCAACAGTCCCAAGCTCAATTTGCAGCCTACATGATTCATATCCGTAATCCAATCATCACTCATTCTACTGCTAACAGCAAAAATTTTCATTCCAAGCTATCACTCACAGCTGATGTTCAAGTCTACTCAGCTGTTTCATATAATGTTTTACACTCTAGATTAGGTCATCCATCATAAGGTGTAATGAACCATCTTTCTGTTTGTAATAAGGATGTTAGTTTGGTAAGAAAGTGTGAGATATTTCCCTTAGCCAAACAGACTAGAATTCCTTTTTCTCACAGCAGTATTCAAAGTGACAAGTGTTTTGACTTGATTCACATAGATGTATGGGAGCCATATAAACAATCTACTCTTCTGGTTATCATTAGTTTCTGACCATAGTTGATGATCACAGTCGATGTACTTGGATATTTCTTTTCAAACATAAAGCAGAAACGGAGGATTAGATAAAAATTAGCATAAAGGAGAAAAAGAAAGATTCTTGGAGAGAGGGTAAATTAAGGAAGTAGATAAAATTTTTATAATTCTCATAATGCTGGCTTCTGCGAAAATCCAGCTTACATAGGAAATATCTTTACTACAAGACAAACTAAGGAAATTGCTTCGAAACTGCTTAAGAAGAACAACTTCCAGGAAGCTTCCTATTTACTGAAAATTAACTTAAAACACCAATAAAATCAAACGGCGTCGTCCCTTGCTGATTGACCTAATTCCCAAATTAAATCTCCAATTTTGACCATTCAAACTTCCCGCTCTTTCTTGTCAGCTCGTGACACTAAACCATCACATATTCACCAATCTATATCGTATTTTATTAATAAATCCGTAAAATTTGTAAATAACTAAGTTTATCCAATTTAATTTTTTTTTATTAATTCACATGGCTCAAAATTAAATAGGCAAGTCCACAAGTCGTAACCACATCAATCTATCATTTATTTGTAATTTTTTATTTATAAATATGTAAAATCTACAAATAACCAATTTTTCTCGGTTTATTTATTTATTTTTTTTATCATTGAAGAAAATAATAAGAATTTTTTTTCTAAAAATAACTTTATTTTTCAATTTATATACGTAGATAATCTAGATTAAAATCAATCTATGTCTAAAAGAAAAAATCCAAATAACAACAAATCCTGAATCCATCCAACACCAAAGTTTTGTGGGATTGCAGCAATTTGTTCGTGGATTGAATATAAATTTAAGTCTCTCCCTCCCAATAACTTTGCAATGCATCACATTCATCTCTTGACATCAGCTTCGGTGTTGGCTTGGTCCTCTTTATTTGCTTGATGAATGAAGCGAAAGCTTCAAAATCAAGCTGAGGAGCATAATGTTAAAAATAATGATCGAGAGGAGTTTGAGTACATGTTATCATATCAATCATACTTAATGATAATTTCTACTAATTAGTTGATAGGTTAGTTGATAGGTTAGAGTTTTTATTAATAGTGGTATTTATCTATTAGTTTAGAGTTTTTATTAATAGTACGTACCTTTTTTTTTTATGTCAATTAATCCCGATGTAATATTCAGAGATTTTTCCTGTTAAATTTCTTAATTTTATTTATGTTCTTCAAATTTTCATTTTCTTTTTGGTTTCAGAGCAGGTTCCGCCCTACTTCTGTGTTATATTTCCGCTTGTATTTTCTTTCAACAAATAAATCATGATTAATTCATTCATGAATATTAACAATTGTGGCATGTATCAACTCTAAATTCATCCCAAATCACTCCTCTTCTACTACTAGTCCCAAACTCCTGTTTGATTTTCCGAACAATGTCCACAATACTTATAAATCTCTCACAAATCGATTCAGTTGAACTACAACTTTTTTTTCACAAATCAACTTTAGTTGATCCACAAATTTCAAACAATGAGGAAAGTCACCTATGAGTCAATCTACAATTTTTTTCCCCACAAATCAACTTTAGTCGATCCACAAATTTCAGACAAAGAGGAAAGTCACCTCTGAGTCAATCCACAAAATTTCATTATGACAAACGTCTAATCTTCCCTTAAAAGAAGGGTTTTGACTTGTCATACAACATCTAACAATCCCCAAAAATTTTTCATTATGCAAAAATATCATTTTCTCTCAAAAGAGGAATTTTGAATTGTCATACAAAAATCTAACACTAAATTTCAAGCCATTTGTCCAAAACATGGCCAAAATCACTCAAGATTGAAAGTCAATAATGGTCCACAAGAAGGTTTTTCACCGCCCCATGAAGATAAGATGTCGTTAACACAGTCGAAACAAACTGCGTCTCCAACCCTGATTCAGTTTGAAGGAGGATGTTAAAGATAATGATCAAGAGGAGTTTGAGTACATGTAGTCATATCAATCCTACTTAGTGATAATTTTTATTAATTAGTTGATAGGTTAGAGTTTTTAATCATGAGTGGTATTTATTCAAACAAAAGATCATCATCATAAAGAAATTGCAAGAAATCATAGCAGCGAGTTCTTAGGGTTTGAATCAGAAAAAGGGGGAAATCGGAGAGAAGTTTCTGGAAAGATATTTTGTGTTGTATTATATTCTATACAGCTCATGGTCCTTACTAACATATATATACATACTTACAACCGACTTAATGTACAAGTATGAAATCTAAGGGCTATAATTAATTCTGTACCATTGATTCTAGCCATCTATTCAAAATCAATATTATTACTGAGGTGGCTTCGTTCCTAGTATCTCTCCCGTATAGGAGTGTTGCGGAAGGACGCATCAAAGAGTTGATGATCGCATGTGGATGCAGCTGCAACAGTAGATTCATGTGAACCAGGATGCACATTATGTGAACCAGAATGGATTTTTTGTGAATCAGAATGCACATTCTGTAACACTTCCCCCGCAATATAAGCATGAGAAAGGCTCATCTTGGACAGAATAGAATGAAAGGGACCAACTCCAAGAGGCTTGGTGAAGATGTCAGCCAACTGACAAGAAGTAGAGATATGTTGTGGTAAAATGAAGCCTTCTTTGAATTTATCCCGTACCACATGGCAGTCGATCTCTATGTGTTTTATTCTTTCATGAAACACGGGATTCATGGTGATATACAAAGTTGCCTGGTTGTCACACCAAAAGGGGATTGGAAGAGAAACAACAACCTGAAAGTCATGAAGAAGATAAGCAATCCATTGGAGTTCTCGAACACTTGTAGCCATGGCCTCGTATTCAGGTTCTGCTGATGAAAAGAAAATGGTTGACTGTTTCTAATGAAATTGTTACTTCTGGATCTCTAATGTGAATCATGTAGGCAGCAAACTAACTTTGAGACTTCAAAATGGCTTCTGGAGTAAATGATTAATGATCAAGGATGTAAAGTTCTTTGATGACCCTTCCTACTGCAAGAACCTTGTTGGTTTTAAGGTCCTGTAGTCAGCAGAAATCAGTAAAGAACTTGAAGTAAAAATGATTACTCTAGCTAATTGTCTTACTGAAAGAATATTGTACTTAAAATTTGGCAAGTGTAGGCAGGAAGTAAGGGTTACAGTTTCAGACAAAATCACATCACCAACATGAAAATGCTACCATCAGGCAACCAAACAGATGCTACCATCAGGCAACCAAACAGATGTAAAAGCTGAAACAGGATGTTTATGACTCATAAGGGCTAGGTCTACACACATATGTTTAATTGCACCACTATCAGTAATCCAAGAACCAGGGCTTATTAATTCAGGTGATATAGAACTCAGTTTTGAGAGACAAGAACTACCTGCAAAGCTGTCAAAATGAGCATAGTTCATTGATGCTAATCCTGCATTGCCTGCTATCCCCTTGCCGTTTAGAATTTTCTCAAGCTCCTTTTGCACTGCACCAGAGATCACCATATGCAAGTCCCCATTATTATCTGATGTAGTGTCTAGAGGAGTCTCCCCAACTATCACCATATTGCTCACATTGTTCATTCCAGTAGTCATATTGTTCATTCCTGTAGGTTGCTGCTGTTGTAACTTGTTCTTGTACTCATGATACCATTCTGGAATTCCAGTCAGCTTAAAGCACTCCTCCTTGATATGTCCAGGTCTGTTACAATGTGTACAAAACAGCTTGCTCTTATCTCTCTTTTGATATCCACCAGTGGTGACATTCCCTCTATATCCTGTGATAGACATCCCAGGCTTCTTCCAATCAATTGTTTTGGCCACCAGAGCACTGTTCTCAATTGGCAGAGCCATACTAGTACTCACTTGTCTGTGTATCTCAGTTGTCAAAATCATGTTATAGATATGATTAACAGGCGTCATAGGATCCATGAGCAATATGTTGCCCCCGTCTCTTTTATAGACCTCATTTAAACCCATAAGAAACTCCATTCCTTTATCCTCTGCCTCCCTGGTTATCATCAATTCTCCAGTCTAATGATCAACAATTGGAATTGGCGTCAACTGTGTATACTGATCCCAGAGTTGCTTCAAACGTCCATAGTAGGCTGCCACACTTGAATCTCTTTGTCTTACCAAAGCTATTTCACGCTTTATCTCAAACAGCTGAGGGAGATTAGTTGTTCCATACTGCTCTGCTATGTCGTTCCAAAGAGTTCTTGCATCATAGATGAAAGCAAAAGTATTCGCTATGTCAGGCGACATTGAGCTCTTGATCCATGAACAAACTAAGGTGTTCGCTTGCTTCCATCTGGCAAATCTTGGTGAATTCACTGGCGGTTTAGGTAAAGTTCCTGTCACAAATCCATCCTTGAGCTTTGCCTCCAACGCTGAAAGCATCGCTCCCTTCCAAATCAAGTAATTCTTGTCATTCAACAATACCGATACCAAAGGCGTGCTAGGATTCTCTAATCCATGAACCTGAAGTTGAATCTCAATTGAAGCTTCTTGATCTATGTATTCCTCTATTCCTCCATGAATTTCACGTCTGTCATCCATTGTATTTGTAATCACACTAATTCTTAGCAAGAATCAAGATTAGAAAACCAAAAATAAACTTAGAAATCTAAAATAGTAATACTCAGTTGAAAATCTCAAGAATTAACTTCGTAAATCGTAGGCAAAATTCAAGAATCTTATGCAGCGGAATACATAGCAGGATCAGACCTGCTCTGACACCATCAAACAAAAGATGATCATCATAAAGAAATCGCAAGAAATCATAGCAGTGAATTCTTAGGGTTTGAATCAGAAAAAGGGGAAAAAAATTGAGAAGTTTCTGGAAAGATATTTTGTTTTGTATTATGTTCTATACAGCTCATGGTCCTGACTAACATATATATACATGCTTACAACTGACCTAATGTACAAGAAATCTAAGGGCTGTAATTAATTCTGTACAATTGATCCTAGCCATCTATCCAAAATCAATATTATTGCTGAGGTGGCTTTGTTCCCAGTATCTCTCTCGTATAGGCGTGTTGCACAAGGACGCATCAAGGAGTTGATGATCGCATGTGGATGCAGCTGCAACAGTAGATTCCTGTGATCCAGGATGCACATTGTGTGAAGCAGAATGCACTTTCTATGAACCAGAATGCACATTCTGTAACATTTATCTATTAGTTTAGAGAGTTTTTTTTTCCTAAGAGAACCAGGGTGGTACGTGGCGGGCATTCCCCGATTTTATTAATATAAAGAAAAAAATTACAAAAAAGCAGTGCTTAAGACTTACCCAAGTCAAAAGAGACCGTCTTACAGAAAGTTTATCTAAAAACTCCATGACGGTTCTCTAACAAAGTACATGTATGAACTGACTTACAAAGATAGTTCTAAACTATCCCCTGCTGTTCTTGATAGTTTGAAAGAAAAATCTATACTAAGAGAATGTCGTACAAAGATTTGAAAACATAAATCTCATGACATCTCTTTCTTTATCCTTTACTATTCTATAAAATTATCTAACTCTCACATATGAAAAATTATTCTTGTCTAAGTAAATCTTACCTCTCAATGAAGATGACAGAGTATGTTGAGAATGATAGTGCAATGTGGTTCCCAATGAGGCATTTTTGGCAAGTTCATCTGCGACACTATTTACCTCTCGATAAATATGGACAATTTTTGAGTTTGTAAGGTTCATCATTTGCCTAACTTGTTTTAGGGTCACATAGTGCTTCTAGGTATAGTCTTTTCCTTTCTGTAATAAAGTAACAATGCTAACATTATCCAATTGAATTATCACATGATAAAGCCCTTGTTACTCGTACGCTTTGAGACCATGATAAATTCCAGCTAGCTCCACTTCAAAGCGTGTAGCAATTCCCATGTAGTTGCATTTAGTAAACTTAAAATTACCTCGCTCCCCTCGGACCACATATCCCCATCCTGCATGCCCTGGTTGTATAAAAGCCGATCCATCTGTATTTAGTACCACTTGCCCTGGATCCGGAGGAATCCATCTTAATATCTCTGTCTTTTTTCTTTTTGGCTTCCACACCTTCACTCTGAATAAATATTCTATCTCTTTGTGCTCTTCCAAAGTCCTGGCCTGCAAATCATGTACACTCAACATATTCGAAATATTAGGCAGAACCTCTTTTTTTCAAAACATTCAAAGAAAAATTAATTCCATCATGGATGACTCCATTTTGTAACTTCCAAATTTCCCATAGAAGGAAAATTGGTGTGATCATTAATATGGATTGTTTTGCTGAGGTGAAACTTCTCACCATTAGTTTAAAGAGTTTATAAATATGGTACCTACCTTTTGTTTTTGTTTTGATGTCAATTAATTACAATGTAGTCTTAAGAGATTTTTAAATTTCTTTATTTTATTTATGTTCTTCAAATTCTCATTTTATTCTCATTAGCCCAAAAATTCATCCATCTTTTTGATAGGATGCCATTTCAATAGTTCTACGTTTCCGCTAAAATCACAGGCCACGAAAGCTCTTCTCCTCCTCAACATGTAATTGAAATTTGAAATCTGACAAAAATTATAAGAAACAAATATATAAATTATTTTACTCATTATAATATTAAACGTCTAGATTAAAAAAACAAGATGTTTATTTCCAGTTCTCTAAAACTAAAATTGTTTCATCGTAGTTAAGAGAATAAATACTCTATACCATTATTAAATGTACTAGTTCTTTTTCCGTCGTGCTAGGTGCGACCATTTTGGGTGATCATGCCAATAAGAACATGTTTTCAAGTGGTCATATTATTTGAATTTTTTCATTCACGTGCCAAAATTTACAGGTGAAGCAAATAAAAATTGTTTCCTAAAAATACATTGTTTAGTGTTAAAGAAAAAAAAAACCAAATCCAAACAAATCACAAGCAAGAGCCGTGAAACTACTTAAAGATGATTGTCTTTTTCTTGCTGAATGAATGAGATGAGTAGAAGCCTTTCCCATCAACAAAGCTATTCTGAACAAAGAAATAGAGAATCAACCATCTTCCCCCAACTCAAATTTCTGAACCAACCAATTCTATCAACTCAAATTTTTGTCCACATTCCGAAACCTAATCTTTTCTTTAGCTTAGCAACACGTATTACACTCATGTCAGCAGCATTTCGGATATTCAATGTTCCATATGCTTCTGAATTTATGATTCAAGACTCAATGAATGTAAGCAACATGTTAATTAGCACAGAAATTTAGCAAATGCGATGCGGGAAAAAAAAGAAAAAGAAACCATGTTCTCACGTCACTTATGTAGCATAGATGTGAGGTATTTGGGTTTTCAGCTTGTTCCGTCAATCTGATTTCTTCTTTCCGGGGGTGTTCTTAATCATTAGTAGACCTGTATTGATCTTTCCCCGTTTGTTCTTGGGATGTAAAAATATAAGAATTGGCATATATACTTTTATCAAATAATAGGCGAATTATTTTCTCCACTCTGAAAAGATTATGATGTTCACTCTTGAATGAGATTACTATTAAAATCTAGAATATGCGTAGAAACTAAAAAATTATATCCAAATTAATGGATGTAAAGGAAATAATGTCGATTTTCCCTCTTTGAAAAGGAAAACAATCGATGCTCCCTCCATCGGCTAATGACATATTTTGGTTGGCAAAAAAAAAAATCAAATTTATTAATTGACCATCATATTCTTATTTTAAATTACTTATGCCATGTTAATATATTAATCAATCAAATGGCTCAATTTCAAATTGATGATGTCATATGAACTAATGTGCCAATCAGAATGTTCAATTTAATTTTTAACCAATCACGTTCAAGATTCTAAACTCAACAAGAGACATTTACTTATGTATAGAAGAATGGTACGAATAGAGCAAGAGAAAAATACATTATTTGAAAAAAATCAAGGAATATAAATTTAAAAAGGATATTAAACATTATTATGAACAAAATACATAAAGCATGAGGGTATATATATATATATATATATGTATATACTGATAAATGATGTATAAGTAATTTCAAGTTGTCCCATTAGTTTTTTTTTGAATAATGTTATTGATAGTACTTTGTTATTGTCAAATTGTTTCATCGTAGTTAAGTGTTATTATAATTTTTTCTATATATAATAGTTGAAAAAGGTAATGTTATGATGATACAATAAAACGTAAAGATCAATAAAAGTAAGTTTAATCTCCTAAATGAGAAAAGAATAAAGATATTTGTGAGAGATAAATATTAAAAGAAAAACATATTGAGACATTGAAAATAATTATCTGGAGGAAAAAATTATGTAACGAATAAGGAAATTTGAAACAGAAATCAAGACAATAGTGAAAAATAAAATCATTATTATAAAATTTTTCAAGAAGTGAACATTTAAATAGAGGCATTAAATTTAGAAAAAAGAAAGAAAGTGAAGAGTATTTAACCAAGGAAAAAAAATGAAGTAGACACTATATTGTAGGAAAAATATTCGAACAAACTTCTGAAAAAAAAGTTACAAAAGGGATATTAGAGAGATGAAAAATTAAGATAAGTTTATGAAAAGAAATAATAAGAAAATTTATGTTACAGGGAGAGTTTAAAAGATATATAACATGATAAAAATCTTTAGAGAGATCATTATAAAAAATAAAGAGAATACCTTTAAAAAAATATAAAGCCATAACTTAACAAAACAAAAAAATGTAAGTAAATCAATCCTAACACAGCAGAATAAACATAGACTGATTTCACACTAAGATCACTTTGTAATCTATGAATAATATAAACCGTTCAGAATTGTGTACCTTTAACAGCTAATCCAGCAATCACGATCAACACATGGTGAAACTTGATCACAAAACTGTTCAAGTGTCCAACCTCTAACGGTATCCACACGAACAATTCTTGGGAACAGACATAAGGCATGACGGCTAGTTCTCTGGATTATAATTAGGGTTTATGGAACTGACAGATTAATTTCAGAACTTATGTATGTAACTTATTTATACTAGATGGTTTGTAGTCAAGCGTTGCGCAACCAGTTTATATTCCTATTAATATATTATATATTAATTTTGACACCAACTCGAGCATACAATAACAAGAAGTTTTTATTGATGCAAAATCAACAGATATTTTACAAATGGCTTACAAATATAAATGGGCTAAAGAGTGTTGCTGCAACTTTCTATTTCCTTTTACAAACGGCTTACAAATCATTCTTGTACTTTATGATCTTATTTCAAGAGTGAATATACCCTTTTTGTGCATAGAAAAACACCTTATTGATTGACTTTATGAAATTATATTTAGGACGAGAATGGAAGAATCTTGTATGAATTGGCAAACAAAATATTTGCGATTTAATTTAGTCATAGCAAGGGAGGATGATGTGATGTGTGAGCAAGAATTAGCACAATGCTAATTATGGAGAAGCTTTATGTGTATGGGGTTGAAAAACTTACCGACTCAAAATCTACTTTAACACAAAGGGTTAAGTCAGTCAGTACAAAGTCATTCAAGAATGACATTGATTTCTTTGAATTTCCTACTCTGGAAAATTTCACCATATATTATTTTCTTTTACCTCTTCTCGCACAACAATTCTTTAGCATGATCTTCATCCTCCAGGGATGTTTCTCCTTATTACTTGATTCGTAGCAAACTTGTTTGAGCGGCATCTTCTCCAATTTTAAACATCTTTGACTCTTTGTTCTTATTTTGGAGACCTGCAGAAAGGAAAAGAAACAAGTATACCAAGTCTACAGAACCAAAATGAAAATACTAATCAAGCCAGAGTAAAGCAAGCATACAAACTTGGTCATCGTTGACAACCCGAAAGCAGTTGCAAAGTCTTTTATATGTTCTCCAGCTCTCCTATTGGCAGCATAAATCTGAAAATTCAGCACAGACATTTAGAAAATGGTAATAGCAGCAAGGAAGTCGTAACAAGACTGGCATGCCGTCTTAAAGACCTAAACAATTGAGAACCAGTTTCCCCGGTTTAGCATTCAATAAATTACATATATGCATATACATTGACAGAGTAAGGAAGAAAGAAAAATCTTACTTTCGGGAAAATATATGTACCTCGACATAATGTCCTTCAACAAGGATTACACATAGATTGCTAATCAAACCAATACTCCAGCTCTGACACACATGAAGACTAAGCTTCTCGAACTCGGATATTATCATAATCAAAATTAAGTGCATCTTCATAGAGCCTTCTAGCTTGCTGCAATAACTTCACCTTCTCTTTGTTATTCCCCGGCCGCAGGCGAGATCTTTGTTGTAGTGTAGTACCCCATCTGAAAAGAGCTGAAACTCACAGAACTTCAAAAGAAAATCCATGAAATACAAACAACAACTAAGGACTCAATACGCATCATCAACTAAATAAATCATATTTTTCATCATGATCTATCAAAATAGATTTACATGTAAACTTAAATATATTGTCTTTTTTACTTTGGAAATCTTCTTAAGTCGTCTCCTTTGCCACTATTGCATATGTAATCTCAGCCAACGTTTGAGTAACTACACCCAGCTCCAAATCATGAAATGAAACAAATGAAGTATTCTTCAGAGCATAATGAAAAATTTCTTGTTAGATATTTTTGTCAATGAAATTCTATTCTTACTCCGAAAGTAAACTAGACAAATTCAATTGATCCTGAATTGAGAAAAAAGGATTATGACCATTAAATCATTTAGAATATTATTGACTGCAGTGTATCATACCATCTGGTGCATAAGTATTGCTTTTGGCCATCATGGCATCGAATTTATCAATTGCCGCCAAGTAAACCTTGTCTGCATCATGAGCAGCATCCTACAAGTTACATAAATCTACTCAATTGCAATCACATTGATTTGCTATAGAATGCACTTTTCTCGGTAAAATTTAAGCCTCAATCAATTTGACTCACAAAAACAGTCATAGCAAGAACAATGGCTTATAGGTCCAATATCAGCTATTAACTGTGCACGGAAGAAAAGAGCCAAGGCCCAGTTGTACAGGGCTTTCATGTCATTTCCATCACTTGACAAGGCCAGTTTATAATTTCTTCCTGCAGTGACAAGAAGCTCTTCACATTCATTACAGACATTCACAAGAGCAGATGAAAGTTTGTCCTTCCTGAACATTAGGTTATCATCAATATTCCATTCATCAATTGTTGCTGGATTATTTGTAGCTATTAAAGCTCTCAAATCACGGCTGAGCCTTAATTTCAGTTCTTGATGAAGGAGATACGTGTTTCCCAACTGGCCAGCTGCTAATAAGCTCATTGGTCTTATGATTTTGACTTTCAACACTAATCCCACAGACTTATACAGGTAGTTGTCAGCAGTCTCATGATCACCTTGTTGCAAAAGACATTCTTTAGCTGCTTTCAGGAGACTATTAGCTTCTACAAGATACTGATTGAACTCCAAATCCCCTGATGCTCTTGCAGAATCATCATTAACAGAGGAGGCTTCACTGTCAGGAATCATTCCCTTGCCCTGAACCACAGATCCATAAGTCTCATGTTTATCAGCGTCTCCGCTGTCATATCCATCTACTTCTTTTTCCAAATCATCTCTCGTCACTTCTTGCGCAAACTCTGTCACTTCTTAAATGTTTGCAAAGCTCTAGATAAACAAGGCACAAGAAGGAAAAATAGGAAGCAAAAGTTGTCCAGGCAGAATAAGTGCTAATAAGTTTTCAACAAGGAGAAGCTCATTCTCAACACGTTACATAGCAAAACACTTTCTTCTTATAGCAGTACAATGATGCAAAAGAAAGTATCTAACTATAAGAGAACCAAAATAAACTATCAAAAGAATCATTCAAGCACCAAATTAAAGGATTCAAATGACTGCGACAGTTTAATCACAAAATTTATGATACACTGATGAGGAGGACAAGCTGAAAAATTGTAGCAATTAGGCACGTTGGGCAGTAATATGGTATTCAGGCCCGGCATCATTGATATTGGTCATTTCCCATGGCTAACTGACCTTCTCCTCAATCACATAATCTTCAAAATCACCGTGTATTAATATCTATATATTCTTCCCTTAATGCCAAAAAGTACAATACAAAACCGATAGACTCAAGTATTAATATCTCAAAACCTCCATCTTGAAACTATAGCTATATATTCTAACTTAGTTCGAAATACACCAATCAACAAAAAGAAATGGCAACTTCATCTGCATTTAAATCTTACCTCGACCCTCTCTTCGTTGCAGCAAAGCGTGGAGGATATGCAGCCACTGGAGGCGTTATCCTTCGTTTCATCATCTTTCACTGACTCATCACCAAACTCTTCTAGAAAATCATGTTGCGCTGAGCAATTGAAGAGTACAACTTGAAGGATTTTCTTCTTGACTCGAACCGGATCTCGATCTGAATCGCAAACCCTGGAAGATATTCTAAAACAAAAGGCATAACCAAACAATACACTGACGACCAGAGAGGTGTATTGACTTCATCGGGCCCCAAAAGATTGAAGGCTAGACATTTTTCCAAACCAACAACAAACAAATTTAATTTATGCTTGAATTTCAACAAAAGGAAGAATATTTGAGCTAATCATAATTCCTTTGAAAAATGTTTATATAACCAGCTTGCTAAATCCTGACGAAACAAGATTATTAAAACTAACCAAAACCGGAGAAAATAAATAACAGAACAAATCCGATCACATAATCAAGCGATTAAAGCTAAACTAAAAGTATTCAACACAAATTCGCACAAAAAAAAAAAAAACCAAAAATCAGAGAAAGAGAGGAAGCAGATGGAGACCACAACGAATAAACAAATCAGAACTCAAAATCAACAAAACCAAAATCATCAAATACGACAAATATCAAAATAGACCTGATCTAAATCGCAAATACATATTCCGATCCAGATTGAAGACAGCATTACCGAGAGAAAAGTGGCGATGAAATCACTCCGTGGCGAAAATCAGCTAAGCGAGACTACGGAGACATAGCGGGTAACCTCCACCGATGTAGGTTTTACCCCTCCACCACTGAAGCAGCTCCACCGGGACAACCTCCACCAGCGACACCACCAGTCCACCACCACCACCTCCAACCTAAACTCGACGGCCTATGCCTCCAGCGTGATCTGCCTATTCCAACTCCAGCTCTACCAAATTTGGGTTAACAACGGAAGAGAAAAAGATAAGCACAAAAAAATCGCTGAAATTAAGGGAGATGTACGGGAGAACACCGGGAGTGAAAGGTGGTTTTGCTTTTAAATGGTGTCAAAACGACATCGTTTTGACGTTCAAGCTCTTAATCTTGTTCGGAGGTTTTTGTTTTGGAGGCGAGAAAACCTTCGCCGCATGGCGAAGGGGTTTTTGTTTTGGAGGCGAGAAAACCTTCGCCGCATGGCGAAGGTGTGGCGCCCAGAAGGGCGCCACATTTGTGCTGGTTTGCTCACCAACCAAAGGGTGGGTGGCGCCATTTTGAGCGCCACCCACCTTAATTACCTTTTTTTAAATTTTTTAATTTATTTAATTAATTATTTTTTAATGTATTTAATTAATTTCTTTTATTTATTTTAATTATTAGTTTAATGAATTTATTTAATTTATGTATTTATTTAATTTATTTAATTCATGTATTTATTTAATTTGTTTATTTATTAAAGTTTATTTTTTTATTTATTTGTTTGGTGGTTAAAAAAATAATTTTAACTTAAATATTTGGAGAATGTTACTTAATTACGTAGTAAATTTTTATAAAAATTTATCATTTAGTTATGTAAAATTTTTTAAGCGTAAACAAAAAATTATCATTTAATAAAAACTAAAACTTATGAATTTACTACCAAACAAATTAATTATTTATCATCGGTGCATCTAGCCGTCCTGAAAATATTTTTTTGGAAAAACATATAAAATATAAAATACGTTGAAACGAAAAATTAAAAAGCATGGAAAAATATAAAATACTTTTATTTATTTATTTAATTTTTTAATATTTTTTCTTCTTTTTAAAAAAGGATTAATAGTGGTTCCCATTTACCCCCTATTACAAAGTCAACTATTTAAGTTAAAATTATTTGTTCAACCGCCAAATAGATAAATAAAAAATAAACTTAAATAAATAAATGAATTAAATAAAATTAATTAATTAATTAAAAAATAGAAAAAATTAAAAAAAAATAATTTCGGTTTGGCGAGCAAAACGCTCGCCAAACCGAGGGGGGTGGCGCCAGATTTGTGCGCCATCCCCATCTTGGGCACCAAAATTTTTCTCGTCTCCCTTAATTGGGAGGCGAGAAAATTGGCGCCACCCTTAACGGGCATGATTGGCGCAAATGTTTTTCACCAGTCGCTTCTTTTTTAAAAAGATAATAATAAAGGTAAAATGGTCAAAATATAATTTTTTAGGGCGCTAAAAGGAAAAAATTAGGGCGCTCAACAGCTTCCCAGTTTGTGTTTGTTCAGAAAAAAATTTAAAAACCATTACAATTAAGTAATGGCGATTATAACCTCTTTTAAAAAAACTGATGTCATCAAAAGTTTTTAAACCAATCAAAAGGCAAATTATCTGATACACCCGGGGGTACAGTGTACCCCTTGCGCGTGTACTTTACTCTCTTATAATAGCATGAGTAAACTTACCCGGGGGTATCTCATATATAAATTACCGAATTCATTCAAATTTTGAAAACTTTGTGATAGAGTATTATTGTTGAGCGACGGCCGACGGCGATCGAGGTGTTGAGGCCGCAATGGGAGTCGGCGATCAAGGCATTCAGGCGGCAATGGGAATCGGCGATCGAGGCGTTAAGATGGACACGGCCGGCGGTGATCGAGTCTTTGAGACGGCGACGGCGTTCAGGGATCGAGAAAAGGCTCCGATTCCACCAGAGTGGCGAAACGATGATTGGATTGACGATATGCTGAGTTCAGATCGAGTGATGAGTTATCTCGTTGAGGATTCCGGCTTGATGAATGCGGAATGTAGTGGTAGCAAATCCATCGAACAATCTTACTGTGCCAGCAAATCAACGCAAGGTCACAGTTCTGTTGTTGATCCGCTGCAATCAGGTTTGTGTAGGTTTCGGAGTGTACTGTTTGTGAGAGAAGAATCAATCTAGTTGTTTCATTTTATTTTTCTTGATTTTTCTTTTGATAGTTTTTATTAATGTTGTATGAAGTGGATAAGCAGTTATGCTGTGTTGGATATCGTTTGTTATTTAGACGGATATGCGGATATGCTTTTTGTTGATTGTGGTGAACATGGATAGACGATGCGAAGTACTGATTATGAAACTTTTTTTTTTGTTTTACTGGTTTTCCTACTCGTTTTGTGCTGGTTTTCCAACTTGTATGAAATTTGTATGAATATCCGACTTGTTTGTACTGGATATCCAACTTATTTGTACTGGATGTCCAGCTTATGTGTACTGGTTATCCAACGGATTTACATGCCTATGCAAATTTTATTTGATGGATATGCAACTGATTTGTACTGTATATCCAATATTTTTGAGTTGTTTATATTGAATTGGTGTATCAAAGATTTGTTTTTTAATTTTTTGTTTTTTTGTTTGTCTCATTTTTTGTAAAAGATAACCATATCAATGAGTTGGGGGATGATGTGATGCTGGATGATGCTTTGCGCATGGAAGTTACATCTGCTCTGAAGTGTAGGTTTTCTAACTTGTTTATATGTGTTTAAATTTCTTTTTGATTTGTTTATCCATTGTGTTAATACTGATTATTCGACTGCTTGATAATGATTATGCAACAATCTCTTTTGTTTTCCTCAGAATGTGGAGAAGAAAATAGCAGCAATGAATTGGGAGTTGACAATGTGATGGTGGAGGAGGATGCCTTGCGCAAGGAAATTTCATCTATGAGGAAGAATAATGATTTTGCTGTTTTTATATTAGTTGGCAAGACTGCAAGAAGTGAGAAAGAAGCTCATGACTTGTATAATGATCATAGCCGATTGATTGGTTTTAGTGTGAGAGTGGGAAAACAGAAGTTTAGAGGTAAGACTGATAAAGTTAGGATGAAGAAGTTCTGTTGTAACCGTGAAGGATACAAGAGATCCGGTGGAAATGGTGATGTGTGCCATGAGAGGAAAAATTTTCGGTGTGGGTGTCCAGCTTATATCCATTTTACTGTTGATAAAGATGGATTGTGAACCAGTACAAAGCATCTGGTTGATCATAATCATGATCTTGTGCCGAATGAAATTATTGGACTTCTTCGATTTCAACGTGAAGTAGATGAAAATGATATGAAGATAATCAGAGACATGACAAGGAGTGGCATCCCTTTGGTTGATGCATATAAGTTTGTGGCAAAATTAAACAGGGGAAGTTCGAACATAAAGTATACTTTGATAGATGCCTACAATTATGAGCGTCCTGGTGTTGGATTTGAAGGTGGCGATTGTAATCAGCTGATGAAGATTTTTTGTGACAGGAAGGAAACTGAAGAAGATTTCTTCTTTGATTTTGACTGTGATGAGCAGGGTAGGCTGTGTACTTTCTTCTGGAGGGATGACAGAATGCGAAAGGATTATGATTTGTTTGGTGACTTACTTGTGTTTGATATGACGTATTGAACAAACAGATATGGAATGATCTGTGCTCCGTTTGTGGGTATGGATAATCATAACAAGAATGTCATGTTTGGTTGTGGTTTTGTGTTAAACGAGAAAGAACCGTCTTTTGATTGGTTGTTCAAGCAGTTTTTGAAATCAATGGGAGATAAGCAGCCACAAACCATAATGACAGATCAAGCACCTTCCATTGTTGCAAGTATTCGGACATGTTTTCCAAGTTCTCGGCATCGTCTCTGTGTTTGGCACATAGGTGAAAATTCAAGAAAGCAAATTGGTCATTTAAGGAACAAGCCAGATTTTGTTAAGAACTTTAATTATCTGATAAAATACACTTCAACAGAAATCGAGTTCGAGGTATTATGGAGGAGGTCAGTTTGTCAATATTTTTATTATTATTTTGATCATTGCTATGATTAAGAGTGTCTCTTATTTTATTTTTTTTTTGTTGTGTGGGTATGCGTTAGTGGTCATGCATGATCTTCCTGATGATTACTTATAGGTAGGTAAGTTATACAGCAATGAATGGTAACCAACAAATAATTTATGGACAAGCAGCCGTATAGAAGCAAAACTAAAAAAAGACATGGATAACTAGTTTACACATTGTGGATAACCAGCAATTATGGCTGGATAACTAGTTTACACATTGTGGATAACCGGCAATTATGGCTGGATAACTAGTAGAAAGCCTTTGTATAAGCATAAGGAAATTATTGCAGAGGTTTAAAGGGGTTACTGATGGATAGACAGTACCAGGTTTTGGATAATCTGTAAATAATTACTGGATAAGCAGTAGAAAGCCTAAGGATATACATGTTTCTTTGTGGATCTATATGGATAATCTAACTATTTTTCTTTTTATGCATGTGTTTTATATTGTTGTGCACAGATTATTGGATGAGTATGATTGTCATGATGACAAATGGCTCAATGGTATTTATGATGTGAGGCATATGTGGTGCCCTGCATTTAGCAAGATGTTTTTTATGGTGATACCTTGCCTTCACAGAGGAGCGAGTCAACAAATAATGCAATTTATCGTAAAATGAAGGCCACATCATCGCTTTGTGATTTTCATGGAATTTTCTCTGATGTTGTACACTGTTGGCGGGTAGCTGTGAGGGGTGAAGATCTACGCTGTAGCCAGGGAAACATCGATTCATATCTTCCTGGTGACCCTTTCCTGAAGAGCATTCGCAGAGTGTACACAGTTGAAGCATTTAGGGAGGTTCAGCAGTTGCACAAAGATGGGATGTTGTGCAGGCAGGAGCAGTTAGAGGTCTCAAATGATGGCAATATTGTGACGTACAATGTTTGGCGGTTTGGGATAGAGCACTTTAAGCATGTGGTTGTACATGACACTAGGTTACAGAGATTCTCATGCACATTCAGGTACTACTCTGAGGCGGGCATGCTTTGTTGCCACATTCTTCGAATCTGTCATTTAACCTCCGTTGATGAGTTTCCTAAAGATTATATATGTATGAGATGGACAAAAGGTTATGGTGCCAGGTCAAGCATAGCTAATGAGGGAGATGGAAAAGCTGCTGGGCCATTGCTGTGGAAGGCGCTAATTATGAGACGATTTTCAGACCTAGTGTATGCAAGTGAATATAACAAAGATGCAAAGAAATATTGTGACGAGGCGGTTGACAGGCTTAAAGAAGAATTCGAGAGTTTCATTGGTTCGAATAATAACGATGAGTCTGTAGACAATGATAGTGTTATAAAGAATCCAGCTATAAAGAGGAAGAAGTTTGGTCCCAGGAACAAATGTCCTAAAAGCATTGTTGAGAAGGCATGTAACAAAGTTAGAGGCAGGAAAACAAATGCAAGAATTGCTGCTGACCGAACAAGAGCTTCAGTTGCATCAGACCTGCATTATCAAAGCACGCCATTTCCTTATCCAAAGGGAGCTGCTCAAGATTTTTTAGGCTCAGGAAGTTTAGCTGCTGTGAATGCTTCCCATCAAAGCATGCCATCTTTGAACGTAAATTCTGGTGGATTCTCATTTACTAATCCAAGTGTAGCTGCCCAGGATTTTTTAGGGGCAGGGGCTTCCATTTCTGTGAATGCTTCTCATCAAAGCATGCCATTCATCAACGAAAATTCCGGTGGATTCTCATTTCCAATTCCCAAGGGAGCTGGCCAGGAGTTTCAAGGCGCAAGCACTTCCATTGCTGTGAATGCTTCTCATCAAAACATGACATTCATGAATCAAAACTTTGGTGGGTTCTCATTTCCTAACTGAAGGGAAGCTACCCGGGAGGCTGGAGCACATCGTTTCTTCAACAAGATGTTTTATTAGTATTTTTATTTGATGTTGAAATGAACAGTATTGATGGTGTAAGGATTTTTATTTAAAAAGTATTATTTATTTTAAATTGTAGTATTATCCAACCAGTTTGAACTGGTTATCCATTTTGTTTGTACTAGTTATCCAAGTGGTTATTTTAAATTAGTTATCCGTTGTGTTCATGCTGATTATCCAACCAGTTTGAACTGGTTATCCAACTTGTTTGTACTGGATATCCACCCATTTGGTTTGTATGCCTATCGAACTTGTTTATACTGAATATCCCACTTGTTTGTACTGGATATCCATTTCGTTTGTACTGGATATCCAACTCGTCTATACTGGATATCCAACTCGCATGTACCAGATATACAACTTTAAATGCATATAGATATTACAAAAAAGACATGAACACGTTGAACACGCTTTCTTCACAAATAATATCATTGGATAACCAGCATAGATAATGTGGATAATTAGTACAAAGTCCTAGGATAACCAGTATAAGATCAATGGACAATTATTTTCAGTAATAAGTTAACAAGGGAAAGATAATTTTTTTTAAAAAAAAAAATCCTAGAAGTGTGTTAATATCTCCCAGAAGTAACATGCTGTAATGATGAAACTGGTTTCTAGATCCGGCGATGTACTTGAGTGTGTAATTTTCCTGGTAGGAACACTATACAACAACAAATGTTGATTATCGTATCCTTTGACAATGAACTGTCCCGCTGGAGATGATTTGTGGCTTAGAAACACTGGATAAAGCCAATCATGGCGGAACTGTAATCCGTGTGGAACGTGTGTGTTCACATTTGGGAATTCATGGGTCTCGAATATGCAATCCCATGTGGAAGTATCTGGATCCCATGCCCACATCTGACAGTGATGATTCTGAGTAATGTGGTACTCATCTATTACACACAAAGTCACCTGGAAGTCCAATATTTTCACTTGGAGATTCATATGATAAGGATCAGTGGGGTTAAAGAAGATTGGAGATGGAGGGCAGTTTATGGTTTGAAATTGTTGAGTGTGGTAGTCAAACACGATCAGCTACTCTTGAGGTGTTGCTATTTCAGAGGATAGTTTGTCTACACGCCAGTACACGAATCTATCAAACCAGGTTCCATCAGATACAAGGCGAGGACATACATTGCAAAGTGTTTTCCATTCCCCTCTATGAATACTTGAACAACTTTGAAAAGAAAAAATGCAGCCTTGCATGTTTTTTCCATCGGCAATAAGGGCCATGAAAACATAAGTTTTTGAGGATGATAGTACCCAAATGCTGTTTCACAATTGCTGAGAGGGACATCATATGGCCATTCAATTGATGCAATTTGTGTTGTCTGTGGGTTCAAGAATTTGATTTGAGACCTGGTTTGCAGACAGACCAAATCTGTGGTGACAGGCATGATTTTATGGATGCCGTCGTCACCCATCGATATCTCTTCTTGCAATCGTATGTGGTTGCATGGGTTATCTAGTTGCACTTTTATGTTGGTGGCGATTAGTTTGTCTTGCAGCAGGTGACCTTCTTGGCTTGTTTGAGTGAAAACAAGGATGTTGTTTTCAGTTGCAGGGTAGCTCATCTCACGTTTTTTAAGAACAAATTCTTGTCTTTTCGTCATTTGCTCCCAAGCTTTGCTGACACGACGGAACTCACCAATTTTTTCTAATGTAAGATTAATGAACATATTATCAAGTATTTCGTGATGGATATATTCAGGGTAGTTGTTCTTTTCTTGCTTTGCTTGCCTGGGGGACATTTGTTTGGTTGTGGAATTTGAGGAAATTTTTTCGTTTTTTATTTTTTTCTGACTGTTGGATGTTTTGGATGCTCAAATCAGGCGTTCTGGTGTATGTGCAGATGAGGGAGTTTTATAGAAATGCTGTATGTGGAGATGTCAGGGAGTTTTATAGAGACTTTGCAGGTAGTTTTTTTTTTTTGATATTGACAGAGGTAGTTTGACGGATTAACTACCCATGCAGTCCTCTCTTTTTGCATAAATCAGTATCTTCTCACTCTCTATTCATTAACTGTCATTGTGATAATCAAGAAACTCATTTAATGACAGTTATGTAACTGATACTTATTCAATCCATTCCATGTAAAAACGTGTGGCTCTGTAACTACCCATTAGAGCATGATGCACTCTGCACAAACATCGGCCTTTTCAGTTTTCTTTTTTTATTTTTACTCCCTCAATCGTTTAAATTCTATTTAATTACAAAACGTGTGGCTTTTCAGTTATACACAGTAACATGCTCCACACTGTGGATAACCAGTATTGACACTATGGATAATGAGTGTGCACACTATGAATAATCAGTTAAACACAGCTGGATAACCAGTGTTGAGACTATGGACAAACATTTTTCATAAAGAATAAAAACAAAGTAAAAATTCAATAAGCATTACAAACCGTTTGGATAATCAGTACTAACACATTGGGAAAGTACTGATAACCATTTTGGATAACCAGTGCAAACCAGTTTCAAAGTCATTAGAAAATGACCGGATAACCATTATTAACCTGTTGGATAATTAGTGTTGACAACGTGGACTATCATTTTTTTCCTTTTATATTTTTCTTGGATATCCTTGTCCGTATTTTTTACACTGGTTATCCAGCTGCTCCTCATTCATTTTTTGTTCTCCATCATTTGGCAAACTGCCCCTCATTTAATTAAATACTATTTATGAAATTTTTCATGTTCGGCATGGGGGCGGCACAGCCACGAAAGGCGGCACAGCCGCGGGAACCGGCGCAACCGGGTTATTTAGTTTATCACGGGGGAATTTATACAAGTAATTTGTGTCCCTTCATAACACAATAACACACTCTCCTTACACACACACGAAAAGAAGGATTACCTTAGCTACATTGGCGTGTTCGGCAAGGCGGCGCACCCGGGGCAGGTTGGTGACCTGCGATTCTAGTAGCCGCGGGAGTCGTTTAGTTTATCATGGGGGGCGAAGCCCCCCAAATTAACATGTCGTTTGCTTCTTTAATTAATAGACTCTCCTGTCGGCGGTGATAATCGGCGAGGGGTTGGATAGCCTTTTTTGTAGTCTCAGAGGTACTTTGATGGATTATTGCTGTTTTAGTTTATGTTATTTCTAATCTATGTTAATTTATGGAACCTGAGTTAATTTGATGCATAATTTATTCTGCACATTGGCTGGATAACCAGTACAAAATTCCTGGATAATCAATACAGAGCATTGGATAATCAGCAAAGAAATAATGGATAAGCAGTATCACATCATAGGATAAGCAGTTTAACAAAGAAGTAGAAAGACCAAGAAATTGGGGCACTCAGTTTTTGTTTTTTTGGGAATTTACAGAAATATTTGGACAACGAGATGAATTACTGAATTACTTTTACCAATCGGGGACTTTTGTTATGTCTTTTTTGTCTGAATCCTTGTTTTGTTATGTCCACATGGTGGATAGGCATTGGTTACATATGGATAAACAATATTGAGGTTTTGGATAACAAATATAAACTCATGGATAATCAAGTTAAAGACTGGAATTGCATTTTTTTACTGGATAATCACTATAAAACATTGGGATAATCAGGTGTAAACAAGTTAGATAACTAGTACAAAGATCCTGGATAACCATTACAAACGGTTGGATAATATACTAGACAGTCAATCAATTATACAAGAGAACATAATGACAGTTCATTTAACCCATCCATCATTTTTTCTGTCATTGTAGTAAGATTCACTGCTCAAATCAACATGATCTGGGTACATTAGGATTCTTATCATGTTTTTCCACCTGTAGTCTTTGATGTTTCCTGTGTTGAAATCCAAAGTAGTACCATCCTCGTACTCACCACAATCATACCGCTCCATGTGATGCATTGTGTATATTCCACAATCTTCTCCATTCGGCGTTTTGTCCTTATGCAATGGTAGCTTAATCTCTGTGAAGGTGTATTGAGTACTGACCAGTTCTATGCATGGAAACACGCATGCAATGTAGCTTTTGAAGAACCAAAACTGTGATGCCATAAAATCTAGGGATCAGCAAAATGCAATGGATAATTCTTAAAATATGACAATCATTTTGTATCTTTTTTTCACTCACAAGTAGATCTTTCGTTGGGTTGTAGTAGTCCAGATCTTTTGCATGAAGATTGTTGAATGCAAGCACTTTCATTTCTTCAACTAGCAACACATAAAGAGAGTAATGCTCTCGGTAGTATACTTGGAAGTAGATATGATATTTCACATTGAAGGGGGAAATCATATGAAAATTTTTTAACAGCCAGTTTTAGAAAGAGTGAAGGGGGTGAAAGATATTGGTTACAGCTTTTGCTGCTAACAGTGATGCTACAGTAAGGCCTTGTTCTTCCAGTTCAAGAGCCAGCCTCTCATAAAATGTGAACTCCATTTTGTCTTTGTTACAGCCTTGTTCATAGTAGCGACTGATTTTATCCTGCGTTATTGTTTGAGATGGTTGGAAAATGATACAATGATCAGTACAATGGTTGGAAAATGCAGTAGAAAACAATGATCGGAATCAAGCACATACAAGGTCAACCAAAAGTACCCTAGATGACACACAAGAAGAAATGGTTAACCAGTTCAGATCTTGTGAATAAGTAGTATAGAACAGATGGATAACCAGCAAATGAATCATGGACAAACCACCACATAGAAGGGAGGCGAAAACAATCCCATAGCAAAATGCATAACAAGAAGGCTTGGATAACCAGTTCAACTCTGGTGGACAAGCATTAGTAATAAATTGGATAATAAGTACAAACATATGGATAAAAAACTTGCAGACATGTGACAAGTATTTTACCAGGGCGGGATAAACAATAAGGGTTTAGTTGACTTACAAATGACGAAACACCAAAGAATATCCGTGTTGGGGAGTCACTCTTAGCTTCTTCTTTGTTAAGGATGACAACCCAAGCATCTATGATGTTGTTTTCTATCCACGCCCCTTCCCTCATGGAATAGAATTTTGTCCTGTCTGCCCAAACTATTTTTCCAAATTCAAACAAGAGTTTCCTGCATAGAAAAAGTAGTCAAATAGACAAATAGTTGGAACATTGGTAAGTTTTTTATCCCACGGGTAAGGATGGTGACTTTTACCCTGATTTAACTATTTCTTCTTCTCTTTGTAATAGAGCGAAGTCTATCAACAAGACTTCTTCTTGGGTCATTTTCTTCTTCTCCCCTGTCCACTGTATGAATTTTTTCTTGTTCTTCTTCTGGAGCATGAATGGCGACCTAAACCGTTCAGGCAACCGGCGGACTCTTGCTGGATTTCTCCTCTTAAGTTTTTCATTGAGGATCCTAGGATAAAACAAAAGAGAGTTAGTATGTAAATTCGTCTTTCTAAAATGTAGTGGGGAGTCACAGTGGATCAAACTTACTTTTCCACTGTCTTTGTTAACTCTTCATCAAGCTCATCAGCTTCCTTTGAGATTGCAGGTGGTGGCGTGGTACACTCATTTTTCTCCAGCATCAGTAAACCATCCATGGTAGAAGCAATATTCCAATCGGGTGGAATTATGCTTATAGGGACTGCTTCAACCACGTTTGAGTTCTTCTCAACTTGTTCTGCAACAGCGGCAATAATCTCTAGTTTTTTGGTATCACTTAATGATTTTGAAGCTGGTGCACTGGCCCTTCTTATGATTTCATCGATGGAAAGAGTGGGATTCTTTGTTTCGTCGAGTGCAGATGGTACTGAATATTCTTCTGCTTCGATAGTCTCATCGATATCCTTATCCAAATCGACACTTCTTGTGATATCTTCCTCAGTGTTCTTCTCCTGGGTTGTCTCGTTACTGTCTTCCTGACTGGAGATGTTACCCAGGCCAAAGTGTGGGATAGTTGAGTCTTTGAATACTTTCATTTTCCTGGTACCAGTGCTTCTCGTCCTTCTAGTATAGGTGGATGTCACACCTGAATCCTGGCCGGTGGAATCTTGATGGGATGTGTTGGAGATATTCATTCCATGTGTTGCAGTACAAAGTTGGAATGTTGGATAATCAGTACGAACATACATATATATTGGACACATTGGATAACCAGTTCAAACAAAGTGGATAATCAGTTCAAACAGGCCGGATAATCGGCAAGAACACAATAGATAACCATTTAAAGGGAAAAAAGGGTTGGATAAGCAGTACAAATTAGTTGGATGACAAGTACAATCACATCGGACAAGTATTTTTTTCATTAAAAAAAACTGGAGAAACAATAGCACGGGGTTGGACAATCAGTAAGAACACATTAATTGGACAAACATTTTTCTCAAGAGAAAAAAAAAACCGGTTGGATAACGAGTACGAACGAGGTGGACATTGGTTTTTATTTTTTTATTTTTTTATAAGCAGTAAGAAATGTATGGCAAAAATATTCATTACCTTGTGGTTGAGTTTGTTATTCATCAACAACTACTTCTTTTGAAGTAGGCACGGATTTCCATACTGGAAGAGAATCCTCATCATTTGTCTCACTAAATTACTCATGTCCCTGTGCTTTGTCAATTTCAATGTCTTGAAAATTTGTGGGATCAATTGGAGCTTGTACAGTGTTGTCACAAGTTTGTTGGTGTTGTTGTTGTTGGTCAACTACTTGTCGTTGCAGCTGTTCTATTATTGTTGCAAACCTGCTTTCAGCGGCCTTCCATGCCATCTCGCACAATTCACAAATTTGTGCATCCTGGAGGTCTACTTCTCGGCGTTGTTCTTGCTCCTGTTGATGCTGTTGGTCCTCTGGATGTTGTGGGTCTTGCTGCTGCTCTTGTTGGTGTTGCGTTGTCCCTGGAGGCGGAGGCAGGTTTCTACTCATCGACACCATTGCATCTGTTAGGATCTTGATTGTGTGCTTTGCTTGTTCATCTGGTTCAATTTTTAACTCCATTTCCTTTTCATGTATGTCTAAAACAGTTTTGCTCATCGTGATAATCAATCGGTAGAACTTTTCATAAAGTGCAGCAAGGTCCTGCAAAAGTGAATGTACTGAGTGGAATGTGGAGATCTAGGTTGGATACGTAGGTCTAATCTGAAAAAAAATAGTAGAACACTACATAGACTTACTGTGTGTTGGGGTTGGCCTGTTTATCCTCCTTCTGTGATTCTCCCTCTCGGTGTTCTTCTCGGCATGCTGCTGAGGATGGTTTCTTGAGACGTTCAAGTGTCTGGACATCTATGAAATTGCTTCCCTGAAGTCTTAATCTGTCGTCCAACATCTTTTGATCCCAACATTTGATCACAGGGAATGACCTGGGATGTACTCTCTCATACTCACACCTGTCAAGGTAGCACAACTAACAAAAAAAGAAAAAAAGAAAAAAAGTTGGTTTTAATGATATCAGTACAAGCAAATTGGATAAAACATTGCAAGCAATATGGATAAATAGTAAAATTTGTATGGATATGGTAAGTACCAGAAAAAAGGTGATCGTTCCGGTGAATGGTTTCCCATCGTGGTGACTTTTGCATCCTTTGACCAGTGCATCAATCACATATTCACACCAATTGTATTCTATCACCTCATTCATGTTCACAAGGGACTTCAGGATATTCATAGTGATTCTGGAGGTGGTGTTTCTATGTAGGAATGTGCTCACAATGAAGACCAGGAAATCTCGTTTGAAGTCATCACCATAATCTTTTTGACTAGCAATTAATTGTGCCGCCGTGGATCTCGTTGGCAGGAATTTATTATTGTATCCCATTCATTTCTCGAATGCATCAACCATCTCTGCGTGCTCTGTTATAGTGAGATCTTTTCTGTTTGAATTCTTCCACTGGTTTGGGTCCACGAGGAAGATCAAGTACAACAACAACATCTTCCTGTTTGATATCCAGTACATTGTTGCCATTCAATGGGACTTGTCTTGCACCGGTCTGGAAATTGTTTGCCATAAAGCTACATAATGCTGTTGGTATATTTTTGATTTTGAGATCCAGCAAGGCGCCAAATCCCATATCTCTGATAGCCTGCCTTTGTAGTTGGCGATAATCTACCGCATCTGGCTCTTTTGTAAGATCTGTTGGTTTATTGATTTCAGTGATGAGTTGGAAGAGATGGTTTGGTGTCATCCTGGTCTCAAATTTCTTGACACAATCTTCAGAACTGATTGGCTGTGGATCTTGACCAATCATCAGTTTGTTCTCAGGTTTCCTTCTTTTCTTTTTGGGCTTCTTATCATCAGCGGAGTCATTGTCATCAGCGACCACAAGTTGCTTTGAATTTCCTATAAGCGTGCTCTTCTTTCTCTTTGGTTTCCTCCACAAGTTTTAGGGCCTTGGACTTTGACTAGGGGACTGTTCTTCTTGTGTTGATTTTGATTTTTTTGATATTGTCAGTGTTCCGTCAGGGAGCTCCATTATCTCTGGTTCAGGATCCGGTGATCTATTTGGGTTGCGGTTAAGGTCGTGGCTTGCGCTGAGCTGTCCGTGCCTATGTTTTGTTCTAAGCTCCTTTAGGGTACTGTTGGCATTGGACAATCACTAAGAAGTCAGTGGACAAAATAGCAGGATATGAAAAGGAGCAGTAATCAAAAAAGGAGTAACCAGTATGAAATGGGTGGATAACTAGCAAATAATGTATGGACAAGTAGCCACTTAAAAACACATCTAAAAAAACAATGGATAACCAGTTTACACCCTGCGGATAACCAGTATAAAATGGGTGGATAACCACAAACAAAGTTTGGACAAGCACCCTATAGCACACACGCAGGAAAAATGGATAACCAGTTCAGATATATAGTGGATAACCAGTTCAGTTTCTCCATGCCACATAGAATCAAATGTAAAAAAAGCATGGATAACCAGTTTACAACTTGTGGATAACCAGTTTACACCTTTTGGATAACCAATTTACAACTTGTGAATAACAAGTTTACAACTTGTGGATAACCAGTATAAAATGGGTGGATAACCAGTATGAAATGGGTGGATAACCAGCAATTATGGCATGGACAACCATCACATAGCATACGCAGGAAAACATGGATAACCAGTTCAGATCTAGTGGATAAACACAAAATATTGCTGGATAATCAAAAAAATAGGATCCCGGAGTAATATACTTATGAGTGAAGCATATGTAGATGAAGGAGAGCTTGAGATGGCCGGAGGTAGGGTTTCTCGCCATCATCTGTATGTGTGTGTGTGTGTGTGTGTGTGTGTGTGTGTGTGTTTGTGAAAGAACAGACTGACAAAATGAAAAAACGCAGAGAGAAGATGAAATTATCAAAATCGTCTTCCAGGGGACGTTTTCCGTCGACTTTCTGTAATTTTGTGGTGGTGGTCGATTTTGTATTTGCCCTAAAATGAAGAGTTTCCATCGACTATGTGTTTGTGTGTGTTTGTGCGTGAGGATGAAATGGATGAAAACAATTTTGTTTGTGCATTTAATGTAAAGGTGAAAATAGTTGAGCGCGTGTTGCGCGTGTGTTTGGTGGGAGGGGGGGGGAGGGGGGTATAAGGTACACTCGGGTGCACTCGATACGGACTCCAATCAAAATATTGGAATATAATTGGAAGTGGTTCTTTTATAAGAATAGAGAAAATTTAAAAACCATTATAATTAAGTAATGACGATTATAACCTCTTTTAAAAAAACTGATGTCATCAAAAGCTTTTGAACCAATCAAAATATTAGAATATAATTGGAGGTGGTTCTTTTATAAGAATAGAGATAAGACTATGGGTCTCGGTAATTACCATAAAGCACATATCTTATTTATTTAATAAGTCCTTGTGATTAATTTGTCATATAAATTAATCCCTAACTTATCCCAATTAATTGTCTTATTGTATGTGACCCTTTAGGTTCCTAAACACGTTGGCAATAAATATAAATTCTAATTCAAGTATTAATTGGCTTTTGGACTTAAAACCAACAAACTCCCACTTGGACTAAAGACAATTAGCCATTAGAATTTTAAAATTAAAATTTATATTTATAGATCAAGATTGGCCTCTAGCCAGGGATCATGACCACCCAAGTGTCAGGAAAAGTCATGTGATCGACTTCACCTTTCCATGCACAGATTCCGTGTAATTATTATCCTTTCACCATCATATATCTAAATTAGTTCGAGAATAAGGATAAGTGCTAACTCTTTATAAACTAATCAATTTACTTGTTCCAAAAATATAACTCATTTGAAGTTGAAATTAGAACAATTTCTAAAATCACTTCTAGTTTGCACAAACATTTCCGAGTTACAATTCCAACAAGTGGCCATGAAAGGATAAACTCTTCTTTATTAGAAGTGGTGAATCCTTTATTGATCATAAACTTCCTTCCATGTTTCATATTATACTCAACTCTAAAAGTACACATAACCAACTAAGGTTAAAGACCAAAAGAGTTAGAACATAGTAATCCACACTCCGGAGACTCTTTTAATCTCAAGTCGAAGGATCAATTACACTACCATCATGTAGAGGTTATTTCCATTAGCACTCAAATAGATTACCTTATGAAAATCTCTAAGCAGGTCAATCCAATGTACTTGTTCTCAAACAAGTATCCACATATTTGCTTTTGTGTCGCCACACAATAGTCAACAAGATCAACTAACTCTTACTTTAAGAGTAAGCATAACATGTGCTAGTCTATCCTTATTAACAATATCCCATCTTGTTAATACTATGACTAGGGATCGTTTAAGAATAATATCTAAATATATGAAGAATCTCATTATCATAATTCTTATGATTTCTTCTATACGAATGTCATTCTAAGGATTTTACCATTCATTTATGTATTAAACAAGTAAAATCAATGATAAAGATCTATATGTCCATATTGCATAAATATAAAGAAATACCAAAATTAATTGGTTTTTGTCCATATATTGAATAAAAATCTCCCACTTGGACTAAAACCAACTGTAAACACATTTACCATGAGAGAAAATTTATTCAACTAGGATTTATATCTTGAATCATTGATCAAATATCAAATGACAAAACCACATACATCATTGGATCATTGATGAGACAGGATTTTCTAAATGATGGAAAGAACTGAAATTCAATAAAGAACTCCTTGATCCAAAAGTGCTAAACTCTTTTAGAAACTTTGATGTAATGGCACAAATTGTAACTACAATATAATATTATACTTGGAACACTTCCAACATTTAATACTATTATTAAGTGGTAAACACATGCAAATTGTTATCATCTTCAAAAGATAGATTAACACATGTATAGATCTACGATCAGGCATATGAGAATATCTAAATTCCCGAGTATCATTTAGTAACTTTCACTATTAGTTATTCAATATGTTTTAAACGCTTAGATCATGATGGCTAAGGTCTAGTACTTATGTCTGCGAGCAAACTAGATCCAATAGTGAAACTATAAGGAAATAGTTGTACAACAAGTACATACTAAACAACTTTAGTATTACATAGACCAAGTAATATTTATGATCTATTCACATAGATTATGACTTCTAAAGTCTAAATTACTTTTCTTAACTCTTAAGTTAATAAATAACTCAATGATAATTAAACTATGAAATCAAGGTGTTTGTTTTCTTTTTATACATTATGTCACACATAAAGTAACAGAAAATAAACTCAACTCTCCCACTCAAGAAACTAAATACACGAGACATCTAATGATTTTAATAAAATCAAACACTTTAATTTTTCAAATCAAAATGCATGAATCCAAATTAGATTCAAGTTTCTTGTATACTCTCTTATGATATTTGGATATAGAGTTTAAAATTATATCTTATTTGGATATGATATTTGTATGTGTTGTAAAATGCAACTTGGATATCCTTTTATCATAACATGCAACTATTGCTAACACAAATCATTATGTCTTTAAAACTAATGTTCTACAAGTTGAACTTACTATTTTGTGGTTGTGAGCAACTTCACAGTCTTTTATTACTCCCACTAACCTTTTTGAAAGAAACACTTCATTTCTAAAAGTTAATGTGTTGCGAGAAAATAATGACTCGCAAGAATAATAAATAAAATAAGTAACCAAACTCTTTTTGGATACTCCAAAAACTAGTTACTGAATAATCAAATGTTAACATATAAAGTGGTAACCCAAACTTTTCATGTAAATTTGATTAATTTATTTGACTCATATCTTATATGGTCTATAATCAACTATTGTATTAGAACATTCATTACGGGAGATAACAAATGGCATAACTTAAGACTGTTTATCAAACATATCTCATATATTTGATATCATTGTATATAATACTATACTGCTATAGTGTATAACTTACATAGATAACATTTTATTTTGATTAAGGTAATGAATATCATGATCATATCATAATATTATTAAACCTTCATAAAATACTTTCTTTTATACTTTGAACTCCTTTAAAGCCTCAACTCTATACTTGAAAGTATATTTTAATCATCTAGTATGATTAAATTTGAGAGTAATGAAATACAAACCCTTAATAAATTCTCACAAGACTAAATACATCAAATGTATTAGTTAAGAGAATTCAAATACAACTCACCTTTTACTATAAAAGGTATTTGTGTACACATAATAAATGACATTACACAAGATAATTGATTTAAAATCAAATGATCCAAAATATCATATATAATTGGATATGTGTAATTCATTTATGTGACCAAATTATGTTGTCAGAGGGATGTTATCTAATCTCATGTCTTTCGGACTATGTAATATCACCAATTAAGTTAACTGTTCAAAACTGGATACTAAATGCAAAAGAATAATTTTCTTTCTTTAGTTTGAAAAATTTAATCTTAATACGTCAAACATAATGTAGGAATTTTTAACAAACGGAACTCGCATGATGATCATAACTAATTATCCAAATGTAGAACGTGCATCATTTGTTCAAGTTAACAAGTATAGAAACACTTCTTTCACATTTATCATTTTATTTACTTTCTGAATCATATAGATTTCAAAAATGTATATGTTCTTCTGTATGATATCAACATACCATAAATTTAAAATAACTTGAAAGATAAATATCAATCTTGTAGTATATTTAGAAATAGAGGAAAAAACTTCAACAAGTTTGATTCTTTCTCATGTAACAAGATTGATTAACAGTCTTGTCTATTCAATTTTGTTTTGACTTGACTTGACATATAGTCTTGTATAATTTATTCATCTATTGAATTTCTTAAACTCAATAAAAGAATAAACTAAGTACATTTATCCTTCATAAGGATATCTCAACTTATTAACTTGTTCAACAACAAGCTATAACACTAAGATGATCCAGTAAACTCCATTTTCTATTATGCATCAAATAATATTGAAGATACATTATCAAAGGTGTCGTGTTTAAATTCTTTCAACAATTTTGAATTAAAAGTCATATGACATAACTTTTATATCTTTTCTAGACTTAATGCTTAAAATAAGCATGCTAAATTGTTTTAGACATCATCTTATTATGTTTGAGACCTTAAAGGTCAATCCAACCAAAAGTTTCGTTTAAGAACTATTCTTAAAGTTTTATGCCAAATCATGATTTTAACATTTACAGGTCATATTCATCTAAAATAAACACTCATAGATATTTATTTACTCACACATTATAACAATAACAAAGATAGAAACGACATATTTAGATATTTATGCAATTAATAAAATCAAAATATAAACGGAATATATAATAAAAAATTTCAGTTTTGTTCCCGCTATTTTAATCAAATCAATAACCCTTAAAATATTGATTCGGAAATTATCTCATAATTTCTAGTGAGATATGACCCTACTAATTCTTTTGACCTTGAGGGAACCCAACAAATCAAAATAATTTTGAAAGGTAGATACACACTATCAATTACAACACTTGTAACTCCTTAATAGTTAGATTACCAACTCTTGATAAGCATATCATATGTGACGCCTAGCCCTTACCTAAAAAACATATAACCTTGAGGAATCCCAACAAATTATATATTTTTATTAAGTTAAACCCATTATTCAGAGATGTCATATCTCATAGCATAAACATGCAAGAAGTTGAATTACCCTTGAGGGAACCCAACAAATTAATTCACATAAAAGTATTTTTTTTTATCTATAATAATGGAAGGCTTTAAAATCTGACTTAATATATTGCCTCAAAACACATAACATAAAGAAAAATTATAGCGGGACAAGTGGGTCAAGTCATATGTTTATTTAAGTCATACCCATTATTTAGAGATTGTATTTCACAACAAACGATAACCAACTACTGATTGAACAACCTTGGGGGAACTCAACAGGTCGATTAACGCAATAACTATTATTTTGTTGTAATAATGGGAGGTATTTAACGACTTAATATTTTTATTAAGGGATTTGAAATTTAATATAACGTCTCATCAACTTTATGTAGCAATATAACATTTTGAAAATAAAACATACATCCAAATAATCAAATTAATTGAGCAAAATTTCAATAAAATATTGAACATAAACATATAATTAAATATCTAATAAATAATTACAAGTACAGGGTTAGCATCTTATCATGGATCTATATGTATAATCATTTCTAATCACATTAGAAATAAATTCTTGAATTACATTGAGAAATATGTATTGGCTTTTCCGAGATACAATCAAATCAAACATTTGATTTAGTTGAAAAATAATATTTATAGTTTAATTTTAGAAATATCTCCAAATATTTAATCTAATTAAATTTTGTAACATATTAAAATATGGAATATTTTCTAAAAGCCGAAAACTCCAATTTGTCACACTTCAATCAAATTGAAGTGAACATAAAAATTTTGGGTTTTCAATAAAATATTTTCACTTCAATAATTAATCAAATTAAATATGAAGTACAAAACAGACATGAAAACATTACAAAATAAAATCAAATTTTAATTTTTGTAACTTCCAAAACTATTGAACTACGAAATTCCAATCGAATTGAAATTTTCATATTATTAAAAGTATAATCACATTATAATTTTAACATAAAAAACAACTCCTTATTTGATTCTCAACCATATAAGGCTTTTGACAAATTATTTTGAAACATATTTCAAAAAATGTTAATAATTATCATTTCCCATGATATAAAATAAATAAAACTTCTAATATAGATCACATCTAAATTTAGTTATATTTGTAAAATTCCAGTAATACTGTATCAGGTGACTACTTTTAATCAATTAAAGAAATAGCAACTAATTCCAATGATTTTATCATTATAAAAATAAATAAAATTTACAAAATAAATCAAAATTGGTGGCAATTTTGTAAATTTGGAAACTTTTTCAATCAGTGGGTACTTATGAAAACAACTTTTCAAACGGGGTGAAAACCCTAAACTTTATTTTTTACGAGGGTCAATTCTGCAATAAACAAAAAATTTAATTTTAGGGTTTCTAGAACCCGGCCGCCGCCCGTGATGTTGTCATCGTATGACGTCATCTTCGTCTTCAACGGGACGCGAAGAAAGCTTGCAGCCGCCATCGACCCAAACTCCGATTGAGCTACCGTCGACACCGGCTATTATCCATCGGCGTCGCACGCCGATCTCCTTCCCGTCGAGCGCGGATAGAAATCGGCATCGAAATTGACCGCCGCTGGGACCAAAGATTCAGTCCAAGGAACAAATTCCGGTCAGATCTCTGGTCGATTCCGGCAGTCACGAAATTGACCTCGCACGCCGACTTTGCTTCCAACAACATCAAACGCCGATTAGGCTTGCGACGAAATCCAACACAAGTTTTTCCAGCAAAATCAAGAGATATCAGATTTTTGTTCGATCGGAAAACCACCCAGATCCGACCAAATTTCGCCAGAACAGAAACCACAAGCCGGCCAGAACACTTCTGCCTGAATTCGATTCCAACAAGCACGGATCAGCGCGATATCAAACAGATGCAACAATTGCAACTGCTCGGGGAATTCTCGCTTCGAAGATCTCCGGCATCAAACGCCCATCTTCCATGAATCGGTCCGGCAGATCTGAGTCGTTTACGGTCCGATCCGTCAGTTCCAGTTATGACTGACTCGGTCTGTGATTCAAACTGGGCAGAACTCTTCTGACCACCACAAACCGAGCAGATCAACTATAAACCTGATTTGAACTTTTCAAACCAAACTTCTCAATAATACATACGTGCACAAACCACCATCCATGACAATTTATTAAAGAATTAATTTCTCCAAAAGTACTGAAAAGATGCCATCTATATTCACTTGGAACTAAAAAGAAAAAACGTTGCACTTTGTTACTAAATAGTGAACTTTTATTTTTTTTCGATTCTTCGTTAGTTTTCCGAGGAAAAGGGTAGTGATTAGCGGTGGTGGACGGTGGAGTTGACCAAGGGTATAATCTGTAAATCAAAAAAATGAACCACACTCCCCAATTTGCCGCCCAAAATTTCCAAAATTTTGGGCGGGAAATTCAAAATTCAAAAAAAAAATTGAATTGACCGCCTTGAGCCGCCGCTTCAACGGACGGCAACAATGAGGGGCGCCACCGTGAACCACTGTGAGTCAATGTCGGTCCAAAGCCGGGGCACCGCTGATCCACCGCCGGCCGGTGAATATTCCGGTCATAATCCGGTATTATCGTCGGGAAATTCGCCGGCCGAGGATCGGAATATTCGGTGCTGATTCCGGCGACGACTATTCGGGGCCAATAAATAACGGACCATCAACTCTTTGAGGTCCAAAACAAAATAAAACATCAACCAATTAAGCCCAACCCATTTAAAATTTTAACATATTAAATACCAAAAAAATTCAACTTTACATAACCTTCTTCTTCTTCTTCCCCAATTTGTATCGGGTCCAACATCAAACCCTAAATTCGATTTTGGCCACCCCGACCGCGATTACATCCCACAACAAGCACCAATTCTTCAAAATTGGTGAAAAAAATGCAAAGATCTCCCTCCCCCGCCCCTTATCCCGAACATTCCGTATGTTTTTGCGGATTGCCGGCTGAGCTCACGTCGGCGAAGACACCAAAAAATGCGGGTCGCAAATTTTTTGGTTGCCCAAGGTATCATATTGATGCTTCTTGTGGTTTCTTCGATTGGTTTGATTCTGAGAGTTGTTCCCGTTGTATATCGTTGCTGCCTAGTTTTTTCCAAGCCTTGATAAAGAGAATGGAAGAGATAGCAGAGAAGAATGGCTTTCTTGCTGAAAAAGATGAATTATTGGCTAGGAAGGATGTCCTTTTGATGGAGAAAGATCATATGATGGTGGAGATGCAACGACAGTTGGTGGGTGCAAACTGAAAAGTTAAGATTTTAACTTCTCTCCTTCTAGCAACCTGGAGGTATGTTTTATTTTGGTCCAAGGGAAACGTTGAAGGGATTGGTGACTGTGAAAAAATCCTTCATTGATTGAAGAATTGGATGAATTACCTTAATTTTACTTTTTAGTAGATGATTGTAGTGGGAATCTTTCCAAATTTAGGGGCATTTGAATCCGTTGAGCCAAATATTGGTGTGGTAATGTGTATGTGTTTGTAGCTTAGTGTTTTAAGCATGGTAATGTGTATGTGGTTTTGTGAGACTGTAATAGATGTTGCCGCCGGTGCTTCCAATTTAAGGCAATCTGTTTATTTTGTTGCCGGTAATGTGATCTAGTTGCCGGTAATGTGATCAACGTACAATTAAGGTTTATTTTGTAAATTAAACTCGTCAATCTTATTTTGCTACGATTGTCAAGTTATCAATGAAATGTCGGATTATTGATTAAAATGTTTGGTTATCACTTATCAAGTAAAAATTCCTACGACAAAATTAGACGTGACGTATTTAGGTAAAGCCGGACATTGTAAGCCGGAATAGGTTCAGTTCTGTTTTTTCCTTTCACAAACTAAAGACATAAATCTCAGTTCCAGAAAAAGAAACAAAATTGATGGTTACCGAACCATCTGCATAAATTTATCTTAAGTTTGTAACAAAATATCATAGTGCCTTCCAAAATATAAAAACCATCAATAGCGTACTATATCATCAGACTATGCTTATCTGAAGGAGTCCAAAATATAAATTTAAGAATAACTTCGGCATACAACCATATCGAAACTGAACCAAAGTTATATAATAAAAACTTAATCATCCTTGCTGAGGATCTACACCATGGAATGTCTTTGGCTTCTTACGCAAGAAGGTGCTTGCTTCTTCTTCAGTTAATATTTGAATGGCAGATGTACTCCCAGGTCCATCAACGTCCATCTTTTTTGAAAGTGCTAGATTCATAAGCCTTGCACTAGCTCTCCTCGGGGTTCTAGGGGAAGAAGTACGAATTCTTGTGCGTTTTTTGGGGGCAGGTGCACTTACTTTGGGCCTTATAATTCCTGACCTTGGATCTTTAAATGCTGCATCAAGACTTTCCCACTCTAGACACTCTGTCTCTTCTTCGAACAGTATATCCAAAGCCACCTACAATCAGTTAATACAATATTCCTTGTTACTTTCAAACTCAAATAAGAACCAAAATGTAATTTACAGAACCTAATTATCAAATACATTCTATTTGGAGCCAAAATAGAAACTAACCTCATCATCAACTTCCTGACCAGCATTTCCAGTATGTTTTGGTTCAGTCTCATGTACATAATCCTCATCCACAGTAGACTTTACATGTGGTTGTGATTCTGGCTGATGAACAGGAACTCCAGTTTCCGGAGGATTCTCAGATGCAGGTGGTTGTGATTCTTGCTGATGAATAGGAACTCCAGTTTCAGGAGGATTCTCATTTAGAGGTGCTTCTTCCTCAGCAGCAGCATTTGCAGCATGGGCATTCACATCAACACCAGCATCCAGATCCCTCTGATACGTAAAAAATGGTATTGTAAAGACATGCATACTACAAAATCAGAACAATCATTCCTGCATAAACTGGTTATATATACTACCTAACTTACCTCTAATTCATAGCATTCATTTCTATAATGTCCAAAATAGTTGCAATAATCACATTGGATATCAAGCCTAGGACAATTGTCTTCTCCATGGTCATTGCTTCTGCAGAAGTCGCATCCTTCGTGCATATAACCATCTTCAGGGGATATCCACTAGGTTGAGTTGTAGGAGGTACACCAGGGGTATTAAAAACCTACAAGAGTTTGCATCGAATAATAGATATTTATACTTTGACAAAAAAAAAAAAAAAGAACATTTGGAGTAAACAGTAATCCAAACATTACCTCACTTAAATTTTCAGGGACTGTCAAGAATTTTTCAGCCTCAAGTACTGGATAGTCCGTAACATTGTGGTTCAGTAATTGGCAATAGTCACATTGGAATAAACTCTGTTTACCCGACACTTCACCACCATTTTTTTTGGGTTTTCTACCCCTCTTCTTGGGCTATGACTGAGTTGCAGACTGTAACGGGTTACTTGTGCCTTCACCTGCATCCTGTGGCTTCTTCTTGGGTGGTCTGCCCATCCTTTTTCGTACAGGTGGATTGGTGTTTTGCACTCCTCTTTCTCCCTGGTTCATTGAAATGTTACCAATATCAGTAGAATTACTGTATAAAAATTCAAGAAACTCACATTTAACAAAATACCAAGCAGAATGAAACTTCATACCTGATTATCTTCTCCATTTTGTTGTGCCTTAAACCCTGGGCAATTTCTCTTAATATGTTCACCTCTACAGAAACTACATTTGTTTACCCCTTTACCCCTCTTTCTACTTGCCTTCAATGATCCTTTCTTGTTTCTCCTTAATGGCTCATCCTTGTCCTTATTCCTACTCTCTTTTGGCCTGCCGATTTTGATTTTGAATTCAGGGGGCTACAAAGTAGGACCATCAGATTTTGGCCAAAATTTTGGGCCATTTACAGGGACAATAACATATGCATATGCCTTCTCATACATCTCCCTTGAGTAACACTTATCCACATAGCTTTCAACCTTATCTCTATTCTCTACTATGGCAGCCATGCCGTGAGAGCATGGCAATCCATTCAACTGCCATTTCCTACATGCACATGTCTTCCCCTTAAGGTTTACCACAAACTGATCACAGGTATCAATAGTCATCACTTGAAACAGCGGACCACCACAATGGATCACTTTACATCTAGCAGCTTCTTCAGCATCATCCTGCAACCTTTTCTTTATCTTTGGACCTAGAATACAATTATTTCGTGCCAGTCACTCCCTTTTCTGTTGTGCCCTTGACGTTAGGTATACCCAAAGCCTTGATTCCAATGATGGGATATTCCCTGCCAAGCAATATTGCTCTATTGAAACCCTCACTTACATTGTTAGTAACACAATCACACCTAGTAGCCGTAGGGAAATGCGACCTGCACCAATGAACAACATCCTCATTTTGTAGCCATGCTCATGCACCTTCATCAAACTCTTTCAAAGAAGCCATAAGCTCATCATGCTCTTCCACATAACTTGATTTTGCAATTTCAAAAAGTTTCTGTTTCAAGACAAGGCCCGGATGATGCCTCTTGAAATTCGACCACAAGTGATGCAAACAAAATATGTGTGAAACTCTATCTAGTTTTGATTTCACAGCTAGTATCAAACCCTGCAAAAATTAAAAAAATAACAATGCAATCAGGATTTCAAAGTTGGAATTTGTATACATACTAAAAGATAAAAAAACCAAATTTAAAACTATAAATAAGGGAAAAAAAAAGGAAAATTTACCTTCTACCTGTCAGACATGATTACCCATTCAGGAGTGTTAACAATGTGTAGATCTTTAATCAAGTAGTTCAAGAACCACTCCCATGAATCCTTACACTCAATCTCTACAACCACATAAGCAACTGGAAACATGTTGTTGTTTGCGTCGAATCCAACAGCTGAGAGTAAAATGCCCCCCACAACTGTTTTCAGGAATGTTCCATCAAGACCAATAATATTCCTACACCCTTCTTTGAAACCTCTCTTGCATGCCTCATAGCACAAATACAACCTCTTAAATGTATTTGGTTTCGCAGGATCAATCATCAGTTCAAATGTGGTCCCAGGATTAGCCTTCTTCGTTGCTTTAATGTAACCTTCCAATTGGGCATACTGCTCTTCAATTTTCCCTCTTACCTTCTCCAATGCCTTTAGCTTGGCCCTATATGCTTGAGTCATAGATATGGTAATTCTCTTCTCATTAAGAACCCTAAATTGCACAGTGCTCACACTCATTGAAGGGTCATTTGCAAAGTCAGCAACAAACCAATCAGAAACTATATTGGAGTTGCAATTCTTGTTTTTCTCCCATAACCTACCACAAGTGTGATTGTTATTCACAGTCCTCACCTCAAATGTGTCTACATCTGGCAACTTCACTCCATAAACTTCCCAGTTGAAAGCCAGGTACACAAATTCCCCTCACCTCCAATTTAGCATTCTTCTGAAACCTAATAGCCCTTCTATCAACAAGAGCATGCATTCTGATGGCCTTCAAAAGTATCCACTTAGTCCCAAATCTTTGGTTAATATCAAATGTTGGGTTGGTCATCTCTTTCGTAGGATTAAACTCTCTATATTTCTTCACTTCTTCATGAAAGTCCTCATCATCCAAACAACCCCTTTCATGAAGTTCTTCACACGAAGCATAGTCAGTTTCAAAGGCCACATCAGCACCACCATCATGGTTTGCATGTCGCACAAATTCAGTTTTCTTCAAAGTTCCCCAACAAGAACCACTCATCGAGTGATTGGCTAACTTATGAACCCTTTCATCATCAGAATCACAACTATAATCACTTTCAGGTTCATAGTCTTCATCATCAGTATCATCATCACCTTCATCTAAATACGCAGGCTTTCTCGGTTTAGGTTTAGCCCCTCCAGGTAATGGATCATACTCAAGTTTCCCTATCCTATAGATGACCACAGGAGACTTCATATCACCAGACAGTAAAGCAAGCATATATTTAAGGTCTTCATTAGTGTTTAATCTCCTAAAACTAGAATATTCAGCTATAATAGGGTCTCTAAAAAACAGCTTATGAGGACTACAAAACCCTACACGTTCCAGAAATGAGTAACACTCTTCCAAACAAAGCTGGTCAGTTGTCACTTGATCAAAGTAATCAACCTCTACCTTTAAATATGTCAGTTCACCTTTCCTGTTGGTCACAAACCCCCCACTATGAAACAATTTGATAGTTACAAGGTTAGACCCTTCACTTGAAAAAGATATCAAAAAGTGTGTCACTCTATGAAAGAAAACAATTAAAAACTAACAAACTGTGCTGGAATTATCAACAAATTAACAATAGTTAACCAATTTCAAGCTAAAATGTCCCCTCCCAGCACTACAAGTTGGTCATGAACATTATAAGAAAGTGAAGAACACTAAGTATACAAACAGACAAGTGAAGAACACAAAGTATACAAACAGACAAGGAAATAACGCAGGAATCGAGAATGAATCTGAACCCTAGCCTACTCCACCATTAAAAAAAGAAGCCCATCTCAACAAATACTTTTAAAAAATCCATTTCAAAAACTTAAACTATAAATAAATCAAGGCAAAATCCAAATATAACAATTTCTAGGGCTTACCGTAATCTGGTACTTCTGAAACTTCATCTAAGGATCGAACACAATCCTCGCCCCTCCACATATTGGTCGATGAAATAACCCCGAACGATGTCTTTACACCTTCGATGTTAAAACCGATGAGACCGCTTGTATTTTTTGGCTACAATTCAGACTGCGTCTCAGATATGAAACAAAACCGAAACCCTAATGGATGTAAATCCCCCAAAAAAATCCACCAAAGCCCTTTAATACTACCCTATTTGGTAAAGATTTCAAAGAAAAACAACGAATTTAGCCCGCCATACCCCCTTGTTCTTTCGAATTTCACAAACCGTAATCCCCAATTTCTATAAGGCTCCGTTTGGTTGGAATGAATTGGAATTGAATTAGAATTACAATCCAAAAAAATTGAAATTAAAATATTGGGATTGCAATTCAATCTCAATTTATTTGTTTGGGAGATCTTAATAATTGACTAGAATTAAGGTTCTAATACCAATTCTTGCGTTTGGATGCTTCAAAATTTGGATACTTTAGAATTGAAATTAATTTGTTACTAGATGATTAATACAATTTATACTTCATGTCAAATTTCTTTTAAAAAAAAAAACTTAATTTCCTATGTCAAAATAATCTATCACGGATATGTATAAAACAAAAAAAAATCATTGTGTACATGTATATTAGATTACTTTGTTGTCCTTTAAACTAATCCTTTTTGAAAAAATAATTTTTTATTTAATTTGCTATATTATTTTGTGATTTATTATGTACACACTTTTTTGTAGGAAACAAAAGAAACATTATTGCGTAAGAATTATTATTATGATATGTAAACATCCTTGAGTCCCTCTCTTTTATTACTTTTCAAAATTTTTTAATTTTTGGTTTATTGATTTTTTCCCCTATATTAGTAAAAAATATTGTATATAATATAAATTCATTTTATGAATATTAATTTCTATTATATATGTTGACATTATTTTTTGGAATTTGCTTAAAATTTTTTAGTTTTAGTATATAATTATATATGAAAAAACATATACTTAAAATTCAACTTACAGAATTTTTGATGAAAAAATGCCATGTATTATTTAATATATATATATATATATTAATATAGGTGTACATATGGAACAATTATAAAATATTTTTGAAAATTTTATGGTGTTTACTGTTTCAGTATATAATAAAAAATTCTAACCCAAAATTAAAATATTTATCTATTAATTTTTTTGGGACAATTATATTTTTGATTTTTTCTCAAAAAAATATAATGTCAATTTTAGATTGATTTCGTTGATGATGATGATGATGATGATGATGATGATGATGATGATAATAATAATAATAATAATAAGAAGAAGAAGAAGAAGAAGAAGAAGAAGAAGAAGAAGACAAAAAGCTGAAAAAAAGAAAAACAAAACGAAAAGAAAAGGGCAAGGGCTGAAAGCCAAAAAAAAAAAGAAAAGAAAAGGACTTAAGGGAAAAAAGGAAGAGATGACCCGTTTATGTTATAACCCGGAAATGACCCGGTTTAGACCCGCGAATTTTTTTTTAATCCCTTGAATTTGAATTCCAATTATTTACCCCCACAAAAGAATTAAAATCAAAGAATTGAACCCAAAATAGTATTACAATTCCAATTCTTCCACTTCAATTTTTGTTAACCAAACACAAGAATTGGAATTAAAGAGCTCCAATTCCAATTCTTGGTCTCAATTCAATGCAACCAAACGGAGCCTAACTCACGTTTTCTCTCTCCCCGTTTTTCTTCCCAGTATTGTTTCCTCTCTCCCCAATGTGACTTTTTAATTTTTATTATGTTTGATAATGTATATACTGCATAATGTTGGGTTGGGCCTTAATAATTTTTATATTTATTTTAATTGGGTTGGGCTACTTAAAAATTTTGGCCCGTTGTATTATATGGCAGCACATGCCAAGAATTGGCTGTCGCCGGGATTGAGCCGTCTCCGGTGATCAGAACAGTAAGTTCCGACAATCGGCCAGTGAATTTCCCGACGAATATGCCGGAGACTGACCGGAATATATACCGGCGGCGGCCCGGTGGTGGTCTGGTACTTGACCGGCGGCGGCTTAGTGGTGGTCCGTACCTGACCGGCGGCGGCCCAGCGGTGGTTCGGTGCCTGATCGGCAGCGGACCGGTGGCTCGGTGGTGGTACATGGCGGCTCAAGGCGGCAAATTCAATTTTTTTTTGAATTTTGTATTTGCCGCCCAAAATTTTGGGCGGCAACCACGTGACTTGCACGTGCTTGGGGAGTGTGATTCATTTCTTTGATTTACCGATTATACCCATGGTCAACTCCACCGTCCACCGCCGCTGACCACCACCCTTTTCCTCGAAAAACTAACGAAGAATCAAAAAAAAATAAAAGTTCACTATTTAGTACCAAAGTGCAACGTTTTTTCTTTTTATTACCGAGTGAATATAGATGGCATCTTTTCAGTACTTTTAGAGTAATGAATTCTCTATTAAATATCATATATTAAACACAAGATTCAAAGAGTGGCTCTGATACCACTCTAAGTAAATCAATCCTAACGCAGCAAAATAAACATAGACTAATTTCACACCAAGATCACTTTGTAATCTATGAATAATATAAACAATTCAGAATTGTGTACTGTTAACAGCTAATCTAGCAATCACGATCAACACATGGTGAAACTTGATCACAAAGCTATTCAAGTGTCTAGCCTCTACGGTATCCACACGAACAATTCTTGGTACACAGACACAAAGCATGATGACTAGTTCCTGGATTATAACTAGGATTTATGGAACCAACAGATTAATTCCAGAAGACTATGGGTCTCGGTGATTACCATAAACCCCATATCTTATTTATTTAATAAGTCCTTGGGAAATTCCTAACTTATCCCAAATAATTATCCTCTTGTGTGTGACCTTTTAGGTTCCTAAACACGCTGGCAATAAATATAAATTCCAATCTAAGTATTAATTGACTTTTGGACATAAAACCAATAAAAAGATGGAAAATAATTACATTGAATGATTTCAAATATTAATAATTATTCTAAACGTAATTAAAATTACAAAACACATTAATATTAAAAATTAAATAATTGCATTTTATATCAACACTATTATTTTTTTTTACAAATATCACTCCGTTAGAAATTTAATATAATTGTTAGGTCATTAAGCTCACATATTCTCTTTATCAACATGTACAACGTGCGGGGTAAATATTAGTATATATATTAATTAAAGAAGAGTTTGTAATCGACACATGTCGATTGAGGAGTAAATTTAGGACTACTGTGCCACGTGTCATCACCAAAATTATCGGTCATTAAACAGTTAAAAGTTTATTAGTACATATATAAATTCTTAAATTAAAATTTAAGTAATTAACTGAAAGTTAATTTGAAAAAAATAAATAACACTTATTTAGTTATTATTTATATAAATTATCACACCATAATTAATATTTATAAATAACAACATATGATGTAATGAAACATTAATTGTCAAATTAATAACTATATTACGCATACAGTTCGAAACCAAATCTAGATACATTAAAGATAGGTTAATATTATTTTTTAGATGATTCTATTTGATATTATTTTTCATAAATAAAAAGAGAGATTGGTTACCAAAATAAAAAAATATTTCTTACCAAATAATTATATTACGACTACAATTCGAAACCGAGTATGGATAAATTAAATGTAGGTTAATATTATTTTTCACATGATTCTATTTGATGTATTTTCCAAAAATAAAATGAGATTAGTTACCAAGAAAAATAAATTAGTTACCAAATAATTATATTATGAATACAGTTCGAAACCAAGTCTAGATATATTAAACCCACGTTTAAATTATTTTTCAGATGATTTTATTTGATATATTTTCTAAAAATAAAAAGAGATTAGTTACTAAATAATTATAGGGATAAGTACAAAGCCACCAGTTATGTCATAAAAACTAACCCCCTTATAACATTTCTTAAAAGGACAAAAAGCTCCCCGAACTATGTCCAAATGAACAATTTCACCCTTATGTCATTGAATAGTTGTCCACTTTGATTGTTTAAGTGAAAAAAAAAAGAGATTAATGACAAAAATACCCTTTTAAAATAAATTTTGAGAATACCATTTTACAATCATTCCACACATTCTACGCTTTTTAAACAATCCAATTTTCATCCAATATATTACTTATTAAAGGTCACACATATTTCTACGTGTGATAAACCTTTGAGTATTTTCTTTATGTTAGACATTTTGTACTAATTCTATCCATTTTCAGACGTGAAAATTCTAGAGCAATTTTCACTGTCTTTTTTTTTATATAGTTTTTCTATATTTTTAAAAGTTTCATATACTCTATTATATAGTTTTTAGTGATTTTTGTCCTTATTCTTCAAAAATTATAAGAAGGTTTAGGAGTATAATAATAAGGAAAAAAAATTATAAGGAAAACAAGCAAAGGCTGGCGAATGCATGACCGATTTTATTTATCTGATGTTAAGGAAAAAAAAGAAAGTGGTAGTACGTAAGACATGCCACATTTTACAATGCAACTAAAAAATTCTGAAAAAAAAATAATAGATTCAAAGATCTAACAAAAATTACTTTTTCCCGAGCGCCGCACTCTCGGATCCGCCTTAGCACTAGGCCTCTTCCGTTGCTTACGAGCCGAGATAAAATCAGGTTCCTCCCCCCTAGCAACTTGAACAATGATTCTCTTAAAATTCTCCATCTTTTCTATCATACGTTGCTCTTTCTCATCTACTTGTTTCGGCGTGCATACCTCTGCATCTGCTGATAAACCCTCATCTGGATCACCTTCTTTGCGCATGGACCCACTAGCATTCTCCTCAATCACATCTTCATGCAAAACCGGCTAAAAAACAATTAACTGTTGTTGCTCACTACTACTGTGTTCCTCCTTCTGAACTTCATCAATTGTAGTCTTATTTTCTATGAGCCCCTCAGTAAAGACATTCTCTACATCATCATCATGCTCATCATTCTCATCCAACAAAATAGATTCATCATTATCAACTACTTGTAGAGCCGAAAATTTGTTTGAGCTGTGGCAATGAACATTTTCCTTATCGGCATTTTTCCCAGTCTTTGGCACAGTTTTCACAATGAAACAATCGGAAACCAACTTTGAGTTATCTTGAACATCCACTAGGGTATCATTTTTCTCCTTTGCGGTCAATCCCGACATCGAATCCACGACGTACTTCGCCTTTTGTGCCTCTTGAGCTTATACCTCTTGAAGTTGCGATCCAGGAGGTACTTCTATCCGCTTAACTATGAAAGGCTGCTCATTCAAAATTTGGACCTCTGAAGTGGATTTCCTCTCAGTAAACTTCACTGCCTTGCCTTTTGCAGCTCTTCCTTGTTCACAATCAACTACCTTATGCCCAATCTTGCAGCATTCCGAACAATAGGATGGTATATGGTCATAAGTGAAGAACTGTACATGCTTCTTACCCTTTTTCCCAATTTTAATTGAATTGGAAAGAACCCTTGTCAGATCAATTTTAACACAGAAGCAGGCTACTGATGGTCGTGTAAGATTCAAAGTGAGAGTATCGACTTGAAGTGGATTCCCAATTGCTGTTGCCATAGAAAACAAAATATCCAGATTTATGTATTCAAGTAGTAATTCATGAATGGAGACCCAAATTGGTACAATCGGAGGCTCAACCTCAAACTTGAAACCCAGCATCCATTTGAGCAATCACATTTGAAATCCTGAAATTTTCCAAAAAGTTCTCATCCAACATCGTTGATAGTCCTCCTCTTGTTCAAAACGAATCTACACATGACGGGGGTTCATGCCTCCCTTGAACCCAATTTTCTTAAATTCTTCTCTGATTTTCTCCATTGTCGGCCGGCCAGAGGAGAATTTCGCAACAAGACTAAGCCGGTGAGGGGCAATTAGCCTTTCAAATTCTTCATCATCAATCTCTAAAACTGGCTACCCATTGATATATTTTATAGGTTTAATTTTTGAAGCATCTGCTAATTTCAGAACACTCGGCTTCTTAAAGAGATTAGTAAACGTTGGGGGTTGCCCAATGGTAATACCCTCCATTATGGGAGAACGTTAATGCATATAGGATTCCGCTGGTTACTGTTGAGGATGGTGAAGGATTGAAGGATCGAAGGGGGGATTGAAGGATTGAAAGATGGTGAAGGTGGGGATGAAGTTCAGAATTGATGATGGTGGCGTTGGGAAGGGTTTTGGTCAGGATTTACTTTAATTGTGAATTTTTTATTTAAAATATTATTATAATTTTTTTATTCATTTTATACCCATGAACCATTGACCACGAGTTTATGACGATCAAGGGTGATATTTGTCCTTATGAAGAAACTCAAGGGGGGAATTAGTCTTTGAGACATAATTTGAGGGAGGGGAATGATTTTGTCTATCCTATAATTATATTACATATACAATTCGTAACCAAGTATTCTACATTAAACGTAAGTTTATATTATTTTTCATATGATTTTATTTGATACATTTTCATAAATGAATAGAGATGAATTACCAAAAAAATAATAAAAAGATCAGTTCTCATTCTCTCCTCTCCTTCCCATCGCGTCCTCCATCTCTTCCTCCTCGCCCTCTCCTTCCATCTCAATCTTCTTTTCCTTTGAAAGGTATACACTGCATTCTCTTTCTATTAAGTTGTATTTTTAGATGAATATTTTTTTTTTCATTTTTTTGGTCAAAAAATGAATAAGATGGGTTTCGATTGATATAGTAAGTTGTATTTTTTATATGATTTACTCATTGTTTAGAGTGCTTTTAATAATTTTGCTTGTGTTGACAAAAGGTTCATCGGATGATTATGGTATGGATGCTTGTGGACGATCTTCAATCTGATTTATGATTTACAGTGAGAACAATGTCCAAAAGGTTCATCAATGGAAAATCTACATGAATTTTTTTTCACTTTGTTTTGAATTGTCAACTCATCATTTTATCTTGCAGTTTTTGGTCCGGTATTATAAGGAAAAATTCACTACTGCTAAACATAGCTTTTGTTTCTGGAGGAGAGGTACCATTTTTTGAACACGCATCATATTTTCAATTTTAAGGATTATTTACGTATTCTGTCATTGGAAAATATTTAATAGTGTGAATGGTTAATTTTATTTTTGACAATCATGAGGGCCTCATTTTAGTATACTTTTGCATAGATGTTTTTGTATAATTTTAATTGGTTGAGCCAAAAAATATTTAAGCATCAATCTCGCTCCAAATAAACCAGATAGACTAAAACTAAATTTTTTATACCCTAGTTTCTGAAGGTAAATATAAGTTTTGTTTGAGACATCAATTGACTAAACATATTTACTTTAAATGTATGAGTATATGCTTTGTATTACAGGAGAAGTGTGGTATTATTATAACAAATGACTGAAATGAGTACTTCAAGAATCACTCATAACTAAGGAAAAGTTTGACGAGAACATTATGTATTTTAGAATAATTTATTAGTTTCTTTTGTAAAGTTTATATTGTTGTATTTTATTTATTTTTTGTTGAAATTTGTTTTCAATTCAGAATCAAAATAGGACTTTGTTTTCAATTTACTTCGTGCCTAAACATATGTATAAAATAATAAATACCAATTCCGCCTCCTAAAGGATTCATTATTTGATCTTTATGATATTTATTTTTTGTTAGATCCCTTTTGGGTTTCATATATATTCTGGTCTTTTACAGGCTTTTGAGATTTTTTCATAAAAATTTATTTATACTTACGGGTAGTAATATTAGAATTTTTAAAGTACTTAATAATGTTGAACTATGTTAAAATTTTCATTTTGTCGTTTTATGATGCATTTAGGAGAACACTATTCTTAAGGTCAAGAAGTTTTTGTGGTGATGTGATTATATAGAAATTAAGTAATTTTGTTTCCTGAAAAGATCGAATTACTTCTTAAGTTTTTGACTTTGGGATAAAAATGACCAATCAAATTGATTTTTATTGAATGATTTGTAGAGAACAACATAATCATGATTTATAATATTCAGTTCAATTCCAACAATAAATTTAATATGCGTTTCAGTGAATGTATTTTTAAATATACATGTTTTCATTTCTATTGTTGAAAATAATTTTGATATACTAATATCACTAAACAAGTAGCAGATTAGACAGTTGATTGATGAGTGCATTTCGTACTATGTTTTTAGGCACATATTTTGCCTTTTTATGCTTTAATCTTAGGTCAATTAGGTTAGGATTTTATATTTATAGGCTAATTTAGTGACGTGGTAATTCAGGGGCTGAATTGTAAAAAGAACGAAAATGTGGTCAGAAAGTAGCAAAAAGGCAAAGTTTCAGGCCAAATTGGAAGATGTTGCAGGGACTGATGTGCAAGGGCTGCAATCGACTGAAATCCAGTGGGAAGAAGAGGCAAATTGGAAGAACTCTTCAAAGCTAAGGAAGAAGGGAAGGTGGTAATGCTGCTGACATTGGTGAAGGATTGATGTACCTTAAAGCTGATTATATTAACCAAATTCTTCCAAAAGATCATTAGAGGTAAGGGGGGAAGTAGAATAAGTATGAGCTCCTCTCTTTTGCTTAAACCCATCGGGTAAAGAAGAGGCCAACTTGGATAAGCAAGGATTACTCCCCCAACCTCTATAAAAAGCAGCAACAGCAGAAGATGAAGCCATCGAAGATCAAAGAACAGTATTATAATCAAAGTAGTAGAATAGATAGTGTAGTTTAGTTTAGTAGTGTAGAAACAGAGTATAACTTTGGAAGGCAGACTCAGAGGTGTTTCTTGGGGAAGTGAGAAGCTAACTCTGCAAAGTCAGCTGCACCTTACCACTCTCTGACTTTGCTCTTTCCCTGTTTTTTGTATTATCTGTTGTAACCATGAAGAAGTCTCAACACTTGAACTTGGTAGTGTTTGAGTTTCGCTGCATGAGTAGCTAAACTCGTTTTCTAAGGTCTAATCCCTCTACTCTATATAATTATGTTTTGACTCTACTCTCAAATGATATTTGTATGCTTAGTTTTAGAGTTTTAATTATCCTTTTAGATTGAACAGGCTATTCAAACTAATTGTACTTGCATGTTAGGGGAATCCCGAGAGGGTAAACTTAACCTAGAATGTTAACTGGCGACGAGGGGGTAAAAGCCCAAGGTTTCAAACAACAACGAGAGTTAGTTGTTTGGCACGAGGCAATCATATGGGCCGAAGTTCTTAATGGCTTAGCAGTATTTTGGAGTCAACAACGAGAGTTAGTGGGCATGTTGCTACTAGGACTGCTATTTGGAATAACGAGAGTGACCTCACAATGTTTATGTGCCTGATTGAGTACAGTTTCATACCACATAGAGAGCTAAAAGAATCATTACGTATGCATATATAGTAGAGTGAAGGACGACCATAGGCTGCTATCATTTTGTCAAGTCATAAACTCACTTGTCGATTTCCTATTTTTACTTCTGTTTTGTATTCTTGTTCTGGATCCCAATTTTTATTAAATGTTTCCCGTCTCTGTAGGACTTTGCTTACTACTGACTGCAGTTTTAAGTAGGTTAATTTTTTGGTGGTCTTGACACCGATCAAAAGTGCCGCCATTGCCGGGGACGGTGTAAAACATCTTTTTGAAAATTGGTTACTGTTTACTGTTTTTATGCTATGTTTTTCTTAACGGTTAGATTCAAAATCAAAATCCTTTCATTCTCATTACTTGTTTTGTTTGGTTCTTGATTTCTTGTGTATGACAAGAAGTAATCCCCCTATGAAATTCTTCTTTGAACCTGAAATTGAAGCCACTTCTAGGAGAATCAGACACCTCAGACGTTAGTTTGCAACTACTGAAGCCAAGGAGGACTTTGTCGAAACCATGGAAACCTTAGTTGAAGAAGTAGTCAGAAACAATGGTGGAGCTGAGACGTGACAAGCTCTACCCCGATTGTTGAGAGATTACTTTATCCCTCAACAAGAGGAGGTTCAATCGCCATTAGTTTCCCAAATGTGGAGGCTGGTAATTTTGAGCTCAAATCGAACATGATTCAATGGGTTCAAGCAGCCTATCCATTTCATGGTCTACCATCAGAAGAGCTCAATGATCATCTATGAACCTTCTTAAGGGTCTGTAGTACATTCAAAATCTAGAGACTATCTTGGAATGATATCAAACTGAGGTTGTTCCCATTCACCCTTTAATATCAAGCTCAGACGTGGTTGTATTCTTTGCCCAACAACTCCATCACAAGCTAGCAGGAATTAAGGCAAGCATTTTTAACTAAGTTCTTTCCACGGGTCTTTTCCCGAAAAAAAATTCCTTAAAAAAAGGTAGACAAAATTAATTTTTTAAAAATATATGTGGACATATATAGATATCCCCAGATTTTGAAAATCTGAATTCCTATTAAAATTAACAATCGGATTTCGTATATCCGACTCCTAAATAATATTAAAATAATAGGTATTTTTATTTTGTGAAAATACAGTTAAAAGTGGTCAGAATATGAACAGTTACATTCGGATTTTTAAAATCCGAATCCAATAAAATAAAAATAATTTAGAAGGAAATTTGTGGCACGAAATTTTTGAATTGTTAAACCGGATTTGCATAATCCGGATTATGACATTCAGATTTTCATAATCCGTGTCTATTTAAATTTGGTTGGTAGAAGTAGGCATTTGTCGTAAATTGGAGGATCAAAAAATGAAATTAAAAAATCTGTAATTGAATAAATTCGGATTTGCTAAATCCAAACTTACTAAGATTCGGATTACGAAAATATGGATTACTTACTGATTTGGATTTCAAAAATCAGAGTTTATCGGGATATAAAAAAAAAAGTAGATAGTTCTTAGTCGAGAGCTGAAACTTTTTTTTTGATTATGCGGCTCTTGGGTGGTGATTTGGAGTTTTTGATGCAACATTACCACTACATACGTGGAGAATCGTTATTTGAAAGAGGTTAGTGAGTAAAAACCATTTTATTTAGTTTATTTTTGTGTTATTTCTATTGTTAGAATGATTATGATAGATTAGGGTTTTTGTTTGTTGATTTTTTGGATAGATTAGGGTTCTTGTTTGTTGATTGTTTGGATGTTTGAAGGGATGTATGTTTTAGGTGTTAATTTTGAGGTTAGAGATGAGAAATTATTTTTGTTCATTATATTTCATGAGATATGGACGTTGATTTCTAAGTATTTTAGAATTTTATAGGTTTTTTGAATTTAGAATAGAGTATGTATGGTGTATTTGTTGATTTTGTTATTATAGGTGATAGTTCAACTTAAGTATTATTAGTAGTGTAATGTAAAATTTGATAATATTTTTTTTTAATCAAAGGAAAGGTTAGGATAGTGTTCAGGTTCCAACTAACTAAAAAAACTCAGGGGCCATTTGTTAACCTGGAATCGGATTCGGGAAACGGATTCAATGCCATTTGACATGTTTGGTTGTCAGGAATCGAATCCGGGGAATGCCTTGAATCCAATAGATTGAATCATCGGCCCAACCCCATGATTCAGCTTGAATCCTTTTCTCAATCCATTTTGTTATATTTTATTAATATTTTTTCCTTCAAAAAATTTCTTACCCCCCTCTAATCCCATCGTCTTTCTCCATCTTCCTTCTTCTCCGTCCTCTCCCTACCACCCAATTCCCACCGAATCATCATCTGTCTGTTCTCGTCTTTGCCGAAATCATATCCATAGCCGCCTACATCATCAAAGCCATTGCCTTCACTTTCTTATTCATATTCTCTACTGCTTGACTTTGTTTTTTCAGATCTGACTCTGATGAAGATATAATTTTGGTGGGATTTATCTTTCTTGCTCCTTATTGATTGAGTAAGACTAGTTGAAATGGGATTTATCTTTCTGACTCTGATGAAGATATGATTTTTTATTTATTGCAATGGTGAAACCTGGTTTGTTGATTGTTGGTTACCAATTTGCACAATCTATCATCGATTGACCAGCCAAAAGATAGGCAGTTGAGTGTATAGTGTAGATGCTGGCGGTGTGTCAACTGGTATTGAACGGAAAACTGGAAGGTAGCAGGAGTTGGTGACTGAGAGGCGGTGGTGGGGCGGCTTTGGTGGAGAAGAAAACGTGAAGGAGGAGGAGGAAGGAGAAATGGTATTTCTTTTTAATGAAATTAATTTATTTTAAAACTTAAAAAATTAAATTAATTAACAATCCATAATTAAACCATTCCAACTATCAAACCAAACAACACTATTGGATTCATGAATCCAGGGTCATTCGAATCTAATCCGTCATCATTCAAATCCGTTTCCTGAATCCGTTTCCAAGTGACAAAACAAACGCCTCCTCAAATGGTATACCCAAGAAGTAAATTTTTTAGTTAGCCAGTGCGATATAGTATAATGCACCCAAGGGGTATACCCAAGGGATGAACATATATACTATATAGTTCCCTAGTTCCATCCCCTCCCCCCCCATTTTTTATTATTAACATGCAGCAAGAAATGGCAGAGCTTAAGTCTCACCACTATTACATCACCTCAACTTACTACGAATATAAGAGATGGAAAATTTATCCAATATCAGTAAACCTTTTATATAGACTGGAAGAAAAGCTTGGGACACATACATTTCTGACATTCCAGAAGATGCAATTCTAGCAAGCGTATCAGCTACTGAATTAGCTTCTCTATATATATATATCAATAACATGATAATTATTCCTTTCAAGAAGAGAAGACATCTCCTGAAACAACATGAAATATTTCCAAGGAAACCCGGAACGATTCGTCAAAGTATCAGCCAACACCTTGTTATTCGTTTGGACACACACGTTTGGAAGATTCAACATTTCACATTTACGCAAACCAAAAATAATACCAGCTACCTCAGCCATGAAACTATCACCTCCGCCCAAGTAATCACTTTCCCCATAAATGAAACTACCACCTTCACCCAACAAAACTATAGCCCATCCATCCAAGTTAGAAGAAACATCGGTGTTCAACACAAAACTACCAAGATCGGTGGTTGCCATTTGACCTCCCTTATTTTAGGTCTAGCAACACTCTCCATACACACGCCAAAAACATCCTTTATGAAGGATTTTTCTTCAACATTGGCAGCCTTAAAATTATGAGCTATCAACAGGAGAAACACTTGATTTTTAATGAAACGAATTACAACAGAAGTTACCATTGCAACACCTTCAAAAATAAACTTATCTGGGGCCTTCCAAATTTCTCAAATAATTAACAAAGGCAGAACAATGCGCATGTAACCATAAGCTGTTTTAGGGTTACCTTTTTTCCACCATCTTAAAAAGCAAGATGAAAGAGAGAGGGCACCATTCATTCGAACTCCCAATAAAGCTGCAAAAAAGTGCCAAAGTTCCTGAGCTTTGCAACAAGAGAAAAAAGTATGCTCAATCCCTTCGCAGTGAGAGCTACAAAGGCTGCAAATAGATGGTAAACAGAAAATCCCCATTCGACTAAGAAACTCCGGAAACGGCAATAGGTTGTGGCGCAACCTCCAAGCAAAAAAAGGAAATCCTCAAAGGCACTTGTGCGAGCCATACAAAATTCCACCAAACACCTACATGAAGTTGCAAAGAATCATAAGCCTACTTAACAGAAAACTCTCCATCCGTATTATGCTTATATACTAGCAAATCAACATCATCTTGGAATTCCGGATCATAAACTTGAAGAAAGTTTTGAACTTGTATCGGAATGAAGTTTCAAAGTTGCAATAAATATTGCTGTTTATCATCAAAAAATTGATGAATAGTTAAATGCGGACAAGGCGGCTGAAATTTTTCGATATTCCATAGAACTCCATAGCTCGACCAATTGTCGAACCAAAAAGACCAATCACCTCCCCGAATGATCACCTTTGTATGTTGCGCAGCCCTTCTTTCTATTTTCGAAACACGGCACCAAGAAGTTCATTTTCTAGCTATAGAAGAAAGCGATGTTATAAACTTGCTCCATAAGCCTCTTTGATGCTTAAACTTCCACCATATTTTTGCAGTCAAGGCATCCACCACTCCTTGAAATCTCCTTATTCCCAACCCATTTTCTTCTACCAGAAACACAAGCCGTTCCCAAGATCGCCAATGTCTCCGACCATCATCATTCATTCCAGACCATAGAAAATGTTGACACCTATCTCCATTTGTCTAAGGATTGACTTAGGAGGAGCATAGCTGAGAATACGTGTATAGGAATTAATGCGAGGACATGTTTAATCAAAATCAAGTGACCTCCAGCACTCAACAATCTATTCTTCCATGACAAAAGTTTAACATCCAAGCTGTCCAGAGAAATTGAAACGTCTCCATCTTCCTTCTCCCATAATAAAGCCGACACCCTAAGTAAACAAAAGGTAGAGAACCTTGTTGAATACCTAAAGCGCGCTGTATAATACCAATCCTTCTCGGAGTACAATTTCCAGCCACCATAAAAGAGCTTTTTTGACAATTTATTTTCTGACCAGAAGCTTTCTCATATACATTAAAGAATGCATTGAGCTCCCTTAGCTATCTTTTCAGCCCCCTTGAAAAGATGATTAAATCATCCGCAAAAGCAAGGTGAGAGATAACAAGTGATCCACGAGGAGTTCCATAATTAGCCACCAGCTCCGATTCAACAAGATAATTAAGTCGCCTTGTCATAGCCTCAGAAACCAAAATGAATCAGTAAGGGAAAAGAAGATCCCCTTGCTTGGTTCCTCTAGAGGATGGAAAAAACCCCACCGGACTTTGATTGATTAACACAGAAAACCAACTATTACTGAGGTTATTCATGATTAACCGCACAAACAAAGTTGGAAAACCAAACTTGCACAAAACCTTTTCCAAAAAACTCCACCGGACCCTATCAAATGCCTTTATCATATCCAATTTAAGGACAAAACTGTTGCCTTCAGCCTTTCGATCTAGAAATTGACTTAGATCTTGTGCTAGCATGACATTATCGATTATATCTCTCCCAGCCAAAAAAGCCGATTTCTCCTCCGAAATAAGCTTTGGCAAGACACATTTTAGCCTCTCTGTTAACACTTTGGTGAATATTTTGTTCAAAAATTACAAAGACTGATTGTCCTGTAATCCAAAAATGTAGCAACTGAAATCTTCTTCGGTATTAAAGTGATGAGAGTTCTTGCAACAGACCTTGGAAGGGGAACTCCAAGCATAAATCCTGCGCATCATTCAAAAGATCCGCAACTAGTATATCCCAACAATTTCGGTAGAATGTTCCACCAAAACCATCCACTCCCGATGCTGCATCATCCTTTAAACAAAAGACTGCATCCCTTAACTCTTGAAGTAGAATAGGCTGCAATAAAAGCCGACTATCTTCCTCATCAAGGAGGGCTGGAATATGCTGCATGAAGACCTCATGCGCATCATCAATGTCTAGCTCCGTGGTATTATCCTACAAAAGATCTTGAAAGAACCTTACTGCCTCATTCTTAATATCAACCATATTAGTCAAAGTCCCTCCATAAACTGCTTGGATTTTGAATAAACCTTTACGCAAATGCCTTTCCTTCAAAGTTGCATGGAAGAAGAATATATTCGCATCGCCTTCCTTTAGCCATTTAATGTTCATTTTTTGAGACCAAAAGTCATCATGCTCCTTTAACTTTTGAAGCAAATGTGCCTTTGCAATAGACAAATTAATTCTATCTTGTTCCAAGCTCGTAGAATCGTAGATTCCCTCCAAACACATCACACTTTCCTCAGCCAACTTCAAGTTTGCAAATACATCGCTGAAAACATCCTTGTTCCATTCTTTCAACTTGACCTTCAACCGTCGAAGCTTCAATGAGAAGCCAATCATTCCGGTTTGCTGCATTGGCTGGTCTCAACATTCCTTCACCATAGCAAGAAAATCATTCCTCCGCAACCACATTTTCTAAAATCTGAAAACCTTAGGTTTACTTTCGACATTGGGAGCAAATAAGAGCAACATTGAACAATGATCAGAGGTAGTGCAATTCAAATTTTCCACTGAAGAAGCTGGAAAATAATCAAGCCATTCCTTCAAGAACAAAACTCGATCAAGTTTCTTACAAACCTAGCCCGAGCTTCGAGTTCCCCCCATGTAAATTCCTTGCCTACAGTCGCCAATTCCATTAATCCGCATTCCTCAATGCACTCATTAAACTCCGTTATTGCATTAAGATCTTGGACAGAAGTACCAAAATACTCTTCCAGTCCCCTAATAACATTAAAATCACCACTGATTGTCCACAGAAGAGAATCAAAACGCTGTCGGAACTCAACCATACTCCTTCACAAGGTGCGCCTCTCAAGCTTATTAGATTTAGCATATACTGCCGAAAAATAAAATTTATTAGGAACAGAAATATGAGATACCTCAAAGTGAAGTACATGATCATGTTGCTCAAGCAAAGAAATCGAGAAAGTCGATCTACAGAAAACTCATGTTTTGCTCGTCGGTGAGGAATAAGCAACTTCAAACCCTAGCTCCCTTGTATCCCCTCCATCTTGCAATCTTGGAGAATCAGCTCTAAGATCACCAAAACGGAGACATTATAAATCCTTATTAACATTTTCAAGCAACTTTGAGAAGCTTGATTCTTTATTTCACGTATATTCCAAATAAGCTGACTAATCATGGAAACAATAATGATGAGAAAAATTACTGTAACCTGGGCGATCTTTGCAAGGTCAAACCTTCTGAAGTTCAATGTTCTCCGCCTTTATCTTTCTACCTCTTTTCTTTTTTGCAACCGAATCAACCCCTTGCTCTGATTCATGCGCATCTGCATCGCCTTCAGACCAACTACCATCCTCAGCATCATCCTCCATACCATCTACCGTTTTAACTATCTCACCATCATCAAAAGACACCCCAGTAGAGAGAGCCTTGTCACTATCCAACAACAAAAGAGCTTGTTGAAGATCATCCGTATTCTCAATATTAGGGTATTCTGATCGAGTATCAGCCAACTCAGTATTAATGGGTGCTGGTTCTTCTTCAAAAACATTCTCAACATGGCCTTCTTCCTAATCATCCTGCTTATCCATATCCTCCTCAGTAATTGTTTCCAGCATAGAAAAACGATTAGAGCTCGCAATCGTTTCCTTCGGAACTATCACCGCTTCGTTTCCTTTGAAAGCTTGAGCATCTTCTGCTTGGATCACTTTAGCGGGGCCTTTGGGAAGGGAATCCTAAATATCCACTAGGTTATCTACCTTCTCAGTGGCTGACAAACCGGAGGACGATCCAACATTCTTTTCAACATAAGAAACCCTAGGCTGCGGCATAGGGTTCTCAAGTTGCACTGATGGCTGCAACTTCGAACCTTCAGATTTCTTTGCCGGCTGCAAAACCTTGGTCGAACCTTTTAATTTTATTGAATCAGGCTGCTTTGCAAGACCCTTTTTACAGTCCACTGCCTAGTGACTAATCTTACTACATTTGGAGCAATACGCCGGAACATGTCGTACGTAAAGAATTGCTCATGCTTTTTCCCTTTCTTTCCCACCTTCACTGACTTGGGAAATTCCTTTGTTAGATCAACTTTTACACAAAACCTCACGATAATGGCCTCGTGTGATTCAAAGTTGGAGCATCAACCTTAAGAGGCTTGCCGATTGCCGTGGCCATGGAGAATATCACTTCCGGATTGAGAAATTCAATCTAAAGATCATGAAGGGATACCCATAAAGGAACAATTGGGGGGTCTTCTTCAAACTTGAAGTCAGGCTTCCATTTCGAAATCCGCATCGAGAATCCGAAAATGTTCCAGAAAGTCCTCATCCAACAATGATAATAATCATCCTCCCGCTCAAACCTTATGAGGACATGTCTAGTGTTCATTAACCCTAGAGTGTAATTACCATGAAAACCAATTTTTTTAAATTCCTTATGGATCTCTTCCATTTTTGGACAGTGATAGGAGAATTTCCCTACAAGACTCAATTGATGCGGAGTAATAAGACGTTCATATTCTTCGTCTTCATAATCAAGGACGACGGTGCCATTCATGAAAGTAGGCGATCCTTTTGGAGATTTTTTGGTCGATTGTTTCTAGAAAAGGCTAGTAAAAGTAGGAGGAAGCCCAGTGGGGGCTGCCCCAGTGTTTTCTTCGGCCATAGTGGCCGGAAAAAATGAGAGTTAGACGACGGAAGGGCTTGGTCACTAGAGAGAGAAGAGAGAGAAAAAAAAATGTAATCGATTATAAGAGGTTAATTATTGAAAGACATAAATATTTGTTTAAAAAATGATTAGATATTGATAGGTTTTTTTAACAGTTATAAATGGCATGTGATGAATCGTACATGCTTAATTTGTTTCATACAAGCAAGTATGTGATGGAGAATGGTATCATCAACACTTTTTCGAATTTGCCGGACCATGCCTTGTTTGTTAAGGAAAGGTTATCATGTGTGGATTCAGCACACGTGAAACTCCACCTTTCTATAATTTTCGATAGTACCGGTGGTAGGCGCGTAGTGAAGATCAAGAATGATTCGCATATAGAGTTCATGAACCGTGTAGCTCCAATGTCATGCTTGGATTTATACATAGATTTGGAAGATATCACTCAGGAAAAAAGAGAAGCGAGTTTGAAAAACAACATGGATGGTAGTTTTCCAAGGGGGGAACATGCTAGTACTTCTTAAAACCGTGATGAAGAGGAGATACCTTTATTTGCACAAGATGACTTCATGGAAGAGGAGGATTCCTACCACATAGCTCCAAGCGAAAGCGAAGAAGACCGTGAGTTCTTTTCAGATATTGATTTAGAGGAAAGTGATGATGAATTATTGCAAAATGAGGAAAGGGACCTTAAACCATTGCCCCGACGCCATGTATAGTAAAATGGGGAAATGGGATGCCTCGTGTGTGGAGAAGGATGAGTTTGTTCTTAAGATGTGGGATGAGACCCCCGAAGAAATGAACATTAATGTTTGTTTCAAGTCCCCATCAGAAGCAAAACATGTTGTGAAATTGTGGAACATCTAGCATAAAAAAGAATATAGGGTTGTCGCGAGTAATCCAAAGATGTGGGCAATGCGGTGCAGGACATTAGATGAACCAAGTGAGGATGGTGATCCACCATGTAATTGGAAGATGCGTGTGTCTTTGAAAGATCACGACCTTCATCAAATTATGAGATGGCATGATGCACATAATTGCATGACTCCCGTTAATGATAATGACAATCGGTGTGTGGACGCGTCTTTGATTGCTAGATTCATTAGGAGAAAGGTTGAGGACAACGTAGATTATACGGTGGCCTCGGCACAGAAAGATATGAAGACCTTATTGAAAGTAGATGTGCCATACAAAAGGGCGTGGCAAGGGAGGAGGAAAGCCATAGAAGCGATCTATGGCGATTGGACCTCAAATTTTGAAGAACTTCCTAGGTAAATATCAACTTTTATAATTGTTATGTTATTTTTTATTTTTGGGTTACATGTATTGAAATGTTTTAACTATGACTCGTTTGTTGTGTAGTTATATTGCTGCACTTAAGTTTACTAATCCTGAGACTGTAGTAGAGTGGGAATGGAAGGAGGGAGAAGAAGGTTGGAACATAAGAACTAGGACATTTAAATACTTCTTCTGGCCATTTGCACCAGTGGCTACAACGTTTCTTGAATGTCCACTGGTCATTTGTATAGATGGAACATACTTGTGTGAGGATACAAGGGTAAATTGCTTATTCTGGTGGTCTATACTGCAAACAAGTACATTTTATTGGTTGCATTTGCCATTGTGCATGATGAGACAGTAAAGAGTTGGACATTTTTATGAGGAATTTGAGGTATTATGTTGTGCAGGATACAATCGTAAGTGTGATATCCAACTGGGATGCAGGGTTGTTGAGTGCAATGTCACAGATGGATGAGTGGCGTGATTTAGGGGATGGTGGGCACTTTTATTGCCTCCGTCACGTTTGTAGCAATCTTGTGTCACGATATAGGAGCAAAAAGGTAAAGCGGTTATGTTAGAAGATGGGCACGACGCTTTTAGTACAAAAATACAATCGTATGAAGGCAGAGCTTATTGAATTCAAACCTTCGGCATGGGAGTATCTTCGAGGGATTGGAGGGAGTAACTGGACTCGATTGAAAACCAACATTTCTGAGAGTTACAACAATGCGTTGAAAGGGATCCGGTTTTTACCAATCAGAGCTTTGATTGATGCAACCTTTCGCAAAACCGTGAAATTCTACAGAGAAGAACAACTGTTGGTGAGAAATTGCATTACACCGATCCCTCTTGAGTTACAGAAAAAATACGAGAAATAGAACAACAAAGCACCAGCTATAATGCCGTACCTTTTGATGGTGATGATGCTAGGTGGCGTGTGGTTACTGCTACACGGCTAAGTGGCAGGGGTAGGTTTTTGTATGCGGTGAACTATGATGAATATAGGTGTTTGTGCAGGAATTGGCAAGAGTACTGGATGCCTTGTATGCACGCAATCGCCGTTTGCCGGAAAAAAGGCGATCGACCTATCTATCTATACCATAGGTTTTGGCGGCTCCCAACATGGCACAGACAATCTGATTACACAGGTTTTGTTCCGCTTCCCGATGAGCAACAATGGTCGATGGTCAATTGGAATCTCATTCAGGACCAGGACGAAAACAAAAATGAAGACATAGAATGCAAATGGATTACAGGGAACACCAGAGCCGGGGGGTAGGGGGTGGGGGTGTTGGAGATGAGGATAACAAGGTCACTATGTCAATTCTTGTCCTTACTCGCACCCAGGAGTAGATAGAAGACCTGTGAATAACAACTGGAACGCCAGAGCCGTTTAGTGTCCTTGTTGCACATTGGAAACCATGTTATTTGGAACCACAACTGTTTAATTAGATGTTCTATAACTTTTTGTTTTGATAAATGTGGATTGTAATGTTAACATTGAATTGTTGGTGCTATGATTGTGCTACAACTATATACTAGTTGTTGATAACAGGTTTTGGGATTGCGCAAAAACAAAATTGTACATTTTGTGTTTTTGTATTGGGCTCAGATTTCAAAAATCCAAATATAGGCACTTTTTACTAAATCCGGATTAAGGAAATCCGAAGTAATCCCGAATTTCTGCAACACATAATTCGGATTTCTGAAATCCGAGGTTACCCATTTTGTATTGGGCTCGGATTTTATAAATTCGTTTCTGCAAAATTTATTCGGGAGTTTGCATATTTAAGGGAAGCAGGGGAGATTCAAATTTCTGTAATCACAATCCACCTAAGTTGACAGGACTATAAAAGGCTGATCAACTCTTTCTCCAATTCATTTTCCCCATTTGCCCGATTTTAAAAACCCGCCCCTCCTCCGACCGGCGACGAACTTCGTCGTTCTACCGCCCCTCCCCATCTGGCGACTCAATCCACCATCCAAATCGAGCTCCACCTCCATTCGGGGACTCACTCCCATCCGTTCGCCGCTGCAACTGCCTCCCCTTTGCTCCGGTCACACTGCACAAATCCGGGAGCCGCTCATCCGTCCGGCGACTGCCCAAATCGACTCCTCCCCTTGGCGGTCGTCATTTCCATTCTCCCTGAATGACTCCTCCGTCCGGCCGCCGCTGCAACTGCCTCCCCTTTGCTCCAGTGACACACTGACACTATCGACTCCTCCCGGTAAGTTTTTTTCTCCCCTCTGTTTAGCTTGTATATAAATACAGAATTTTCCAGATTTTGACATTAATTTTGAGAACAAAATCAATGATATTAAAACATTCCGCCTCAAGGTCCGTAGATACAATAGCAAATTTTGGGAGATATACAATGATACGGCACTGGAGGTTAAGGAAATTGTTAATCTAGCCAGTTTTGAGGGGATAATGAAAGTAGGATGCAAAAGAGTGGATCTCGGTCTCATTACCGCGTTGGTGGAATGGTGGAGGCCAGAAACCCACACTTTCTATTTCAATTTTGGAGAGGAGACTGTGACACTACAGGATGTCGATGTCCTCTTTGGTATACGGGTGGATGGTGAGCTAGTGTACGAGGAGACAATTAACCTAAATGAAGAGCAATGGCAGGCAAAATGTGAGACTTTTCTGGGATTCACTTCAACCAATGTAAGCGGTAGCTTTGTCAAGATTGGAGTTTTCGAGGATGAGATGAGATGTCACTCCTTCAGGGTTCCCCAGTTGAGCGACTCAAGCAAAGGGCTCGGACAATAATCTTGCATTTTTTGTCCAGTTTTATGTTTCCAGGCAAGTGTTAAAACATTGTAAGTCTGCAGTTATTGACCCATATGGAGGATTTGGCCACAGTGTAGTCGATACAGTTGGGGATCGGCCCTGCTTGCTTGTTTGTACTCTGGCCTGTGCGAGGCAACCAACTACCAGATGCACGACATCACTAGTTGTGTATATTTGCCACGGGTACATATAAGTTTTCATTACGTGTTATGATTGTTTTTATTTTCGGCATTATAATTTGAAGTGTTAACATTATTATTGAAATTCACTAGATATGGGTGTACGAGCGGATCTCATAATCGCACCACATAGAGTACAACTTATTATATACTAGAAGAGACCACTACATTAGCTCAACGGTATGTATTTTCATTTCAAAATAACCCAATGTTTACCCTATCTTTTTCTTATTTATTTTTTTAATAATTAAAATGTAACCCCTTTGTGTTTGTTCATTAAGGTGGAAATGTTCGTACACCTAATAATACGTCTCAAGGAGCAGCTTGGCACCTTTTAGAGATCAATTAACAAACATGCGTGTTGGAGACGTAAGTACTCATTACTTTTGGTATTGTTTCCTATTTTGAATTTTTTTTTCAAGTTTTACCATTTACATAAATTTATTTCGTGCAGTTTGAGTGGAAACCATATGCGAGAGTCCTTCCTGCTCTCCCTGATTTCTATAAGCAGGCCAAGCCACTTGGAGGGCCAAGACATGCATGTTCTGTTGGGCTATTAGAGGATCCCATGATTCGGTTAGGGTAGTGAGACAGTTTGGTTATATGCAGGGTATTCCCCGGGACCCAATGATTAAGGACCTCGCAACATTTCGACTTGATCATGCCCACAGCATGTCTGGCCTACTGGCGAATAATTAGGTGACTCACCATGCCGATGTTCGTCCTTACTGGAACCGGAGAGCACATCACGTTCCAAGAGATTGGGTGCTTGGATTCCCTGGGCAAACATCGGAGGAATACAATGAATGGTTCATCAAGAATACCGTCAAACTTATATCCAATCCTAAACATTACGAAACTAAAGGATATGAGAATTCTTCGAGCCGAATGAAATTATAAGTGAGTTCTTATATTTTCCTTTTATTTTTGTTACCTTTTTATGATTTTTGTATTATATTCTTCCAACTAACTAGCTTTGCATATATTTTTTTTTTCTAAATTTATGTTCCAATTTCTTTTTAGGGTGAAGTATTGAACAATATTCGCTTGAGTTCCGAGCAATTTAGAGATGAACATCGTGACAATTATCTCCTAGACCGTGAACTCGAGGAGCATTTGGACGATATCATCGATCAAGCACATGTTGCTTAAACCCTAGGCCCAAATGATGAGATGGCCATAGACGATACCTAATCCTAGTTGATGACGATCCGACTCAGCCCCCACAACCTGCGCCAGGTAAAAAAGCGAAACTGTAGCCGAGAGATAAGATTGGAGGAGGGAAAAAGTGAAAATAGTGATTCCCCCTCGGCCATCGCAATCACAAAATGAGGGTGACGATTCAGGTAAATAACAACGAGAGGGAGAGGTAGCTTCTTCTAGAGGCTCGCACATCCAGGTCAACACTCACATGAAAGACATTGGTGGAGAGTCGCAACCACAGCCGAGAATCCTATACCTCATCATGGGAGAGTCCCAACCCCAACCCCAACCCTAACCCCAACCTCGTCAACAACATGGTTCAATACTGAAATATCTTCGGAGGGAAGACATGATCTGAAACCCGCCAAATACATACACTCTGGATGCGCCTAGGAAAGGAAAAGGAAAAAAAAAAATGAGCCCGTTGATGTATTTTTATATATGAAAGTAGTTTTTGGATTGATTTTGTTGACTTAATTACTTGTTATGTATTGTTGTTAATCGAATGAAATTTATTCCTTTTGTTTTTAGATTTTGGTTTTTGTAAGTTTCATTGTCATTGTTGTTGGTGCTGTAAAACAGGTCAATTTTTTTCACATACTGAGAGGAGCTCGGATTTCACAAATCCGAGGTTGACCTTTTTGTAAAGGACTCGGATTTCTGAAATCCAGAGCAAGGAACATCCGGGACTTCCAGTTTCTCAGAGAAACAGGGGAGATCCGGATTACCTAAATCCGACACCACATGAACTCGGATTCTGATAATTCAGCTTTATACAAATTTATTTTCCAACAATTGTATTTTTTTCGTTTTCCCAAAAAATAATATTTTTTCTTAGGTCCGTATATTTGAAATCCGGTTGAACTGATATGTATATAATTTACCTATTTTTAATATCCATTTATGCGAGATTTTGTCAATATTTTATTTAATTTTATCTTTGTTTATAGGAATTGTACTCAATTGAAGAAATTGTTAGAGATTTGGACTAAATTAAAGGTAAAGAGCAACTTGTAGTGGCGAGAATGAAGATTTGAATAATAAATAAGGAAGTAATCAGAAGATTTGAAGGCTTGGAGGGTTAAACATGCAAATTGGGAGTTTTTGTTTTATGTTAGGCCGAAAGAAATAAAGTGGATTTGCATGGATTTGAGTTGACTTATTTCGGCCTAAATCTAGAGCCCAAATAAAGGACATGTGGGCTGGTCTTTCTTAATTCAAATCAAAACCCCCAAAAAATAGGCAGCCTGTATGCAACCTTTTGGGTGACTTAAGCTTTCAGAAATTTATAATTTTTGGGCTGCTCCCTCGCGCTGAGGACGAAACCGACAATAAAGTTGAGAATTCCAAATCTATAAAACGGGTGTTGATTCTATTATTTAGAGAGAGATCGGTCGCACACAAAGAAGTCGCGTCAAGGAGCAATCCGGACCAAGTTTTGGGCGTATTCTTCTCGGCAGTCGCAATCTTCTCTTCCCGGTTCCCTTGTTCCTATTTTATTTTATTTTAATTTCAGACTTTGAGATAATGATGCTAAATATTATTGAATTGTCTTTAATAATGTTTAGTTGCTAAATATTTTTAACCTAGGCTTGGATGTAACCACCGGATTACTTGGTTTATTTTTGATTCATGACATTTTGTTTTTTTTTTCTATTGATCGATATTTAATATTCTTGATTTAATTCGTGTAAGTAGCTGGCCATTATTTGCATGTTTAGAGGTGTTTAACCGAAGGAAAGACAGTTGAAGGTTAACACTAGTCCATAGGAATATTAAACGTAGGGAGTGAGCCACGACAGTACGAGCATTGCCTTTGGAACTAATAAATTCTTAAGTTCTTAATGTGCTCTAGTTATTTCCTATAGTCACGACAGTAGTCATAGGATTAATTAGAGTAAGAGAATTATATCACGACGGCGAATATTTCTTAAAAAGGTGAATTGTTGTGAGATTAATAAAAATCCAAAGCCAAATAATCATGAATTAGAATTGAGCCAAGTATTCGGTAGGTGAACCCAATCTCTTAGGTTTTTCTAACTTGATTGTTTCAACCTTTGAAAGTAATTGCAAATTTTAGATTTTAGCTTTAGTTTTTTTTTAATTGACCCTATTTTCCGCTATACTAGTGTTAAGTAGATGAATTTATTTGACTAGTTGTGACAACGGCTTGTCAAATTTGGCGCCGTTGCCGGGGAAGGCAGCTAATATCGAATTCAGATTACTTTCTTTTGTTAGTTTAGATTTGTTTTTATTTATTTTATTTTCTTGTTATTTTAGTTAGTTCTTTCAAATATTTTTGTCTTGTTTTTATATGCAAAGTGCTAATTCTGAGACTTTGCAACTTGATCCAGAGATAGAAAGAACAGCTCGTGCAAATAGAAAAGAAGCAAGGCTAAGAAAGGAGAAGAATCAGAGTGAAACCATGGGCGATAGAATTCGGACACTGAGGGATTACTTCACACCTACGGAAAATGTTTCTAGGTCAAGTATTACTAGGCCTACCATTGCTGTGAATACCTTTGAGCTCAAGCCAGCATTGATCCAGATGGTGCAGCAGAATCAATTCTCCGATTTTAACAATTAGGATCCAAATGCGCATATTGACAACTTTTTAGAGATCTGTGATACTATTAAGATAAATGGTGTGACGTCAGATGCAATCCGGCTGAGACTTTTTCCTTTCTCGTTGAGGGGAGAAGCGAAGAATTGGTTGAATACTTGCGATCCTGGTTCCATCACAACTTGGGATGAGCTGTACAAGGAATTCCTGATCAATTTCTTCCCACCAGATAAGGCAGTGAAATTGAGATATCAAATTACTGGGTTTATTCAAGAAGATGATGAGACATTTCATGCTGCATAGACAAGATTCAAGGAATTGCAAAGAAGATATCCTCACCATGGTATTGAGAAAAGTACTCTAGTTCAGACTTTCTATCAAGGATTGACAGACTTTGCAAGAAACAATGTGGATGCTGCAGCTGGAGGTTCATTAATGGATAAGTCAATTGATGAAGCCTATGAATTGTTTCAAACTATGGCAAAGAATAGGAATCAATGGTCGAACTCGAGAAGTGTTTCCAAGAAGCTTGCTAGAATGTATGAAGTCAATGAACTTAGTGCCATGAACGCAAAGATAGATGCACTGACCAAGGCGATGGGTAATTTTGTCAATGCTAATGCAGTATGCCATACCATTGTCTATGAGTTTTGTGGAGGCCCTCATTTGAGCTCTGAATATATACAACTGGCAAGTGCACAATATTTCTTTAATTTCAGCAAGCCTCAGCAGCAGAACAATCCGTACTCCAACACATACAATCCTGGGTGGCGAAATCATCCACACTTTTCTTGGAGTAATCAAGGGGCTCAAGACTTTAATGCAAGACCTCAAAACCCTCCTGGTTTCCAAGCAAAGTCATACCAATCTGCACCTAAGTCAGCAACGGAGTCATGTTTGGAGAGTTGAGAAATTGTTAAGTGATAATAATGAGCGGTCTAATAGAATAGAATCAAGGTTAGATCAATTGACTACTGCTCATAGGACCTTGGAGATGCAAGTGAGTAAAATGGCCTCCGCCATGAATACTCGTGGGCAAGGTCAACTGCCAAGCAAGTCTGAAATCAACCGTCGTGAAAATTGTAGTGCTATAATGTCGAGAAGTGGGAAGCAGTTGGGTGACAAAGAGGAACCAAAGACCACTGAAGTGAATGTGACCACTGATGAGAAGAAAGAAGAGAGTAAAGAGAGTGATGAAGAAAAATTGGAGAAAGTAGAACAAGAGGAAGAAAAGATATATGTGCCACCACCGCTTAAACCTTATGTTCCACCACTGCCTTTTCCACAGAGACTCCATATGACCAAGCAAGATAAGCTATTTGAGAAATTTCTGAAAATTTTTAGGCAATTGCATATTAACATTCCTTTTGCAGATGCTTTAGCTCAGATTCCTTCTTATGGGAAGTTCTTGAAGGAGATCATCTCCAACCGAAGGAAAGTGGAAGAATTTGAGACAATAGCATTATCAGAGGAGTGTAGTGCAATCATTCAAAAAAAGTTGCCTCCAAAGCTGAAAGATCCAGGGAGTTTCTCTATTCCTCTTACTATTGGTGATGTTGATTTTAGAAAAGCTTTGTGTGATTTAGGTGCTAGTGTTTCACTCATGCCTTTGTCTGTTTGTAGGAAACTTGGTTTGAAAGAATTGCGGTCCACTAACATTACTTTGCAACTAGCTGATAGGTCCATAACTCATCCAAAAAGGATTTTGGAAAACGTTCTAGTAAAAGTGAAGAAGTTTTATATCCCTGTTGATTTTGTTGTGTTAGACATGGAAGAAGATGCTAATGTGCCAATTATTTAAGGTCGACCATTTCTAGCCACAGCTGGTGCTGTTATAGATGTTAAAAAAGGGAGTTTAAAATTTCATATTGGAGAAGAATCTGTGGAGTTTACTTTTTCTGAAAATTACAAATGCCCTACATTTACTCATCATGTGTTTAGGGTAGATATTCTTGAGGAGCTAGATAAAACTGATGTTTTCATTGCTAATTCTAAAAATCCTCCTGACACATGTATCAGTGATGTAGGCACAGATAGAAATGGAAGAAGAATGATGTATGAAAGAGTTTCACACTCTTTGATTGAGCGTCCACCTAATTGATTAGCCATAAAGTCCAGCTCATGACTTTAAAGAAGCGCTTATTGGGAGGCAACCCAATTCTTTATTTTGTTTTATTTTTCTTTATCTTTCATTAATAAGTTGATGGTCAAGATTTTTGTTCCTGATTATATGGAGATCTTTGATTTCTGGATTTTCGTGATTTTTCTTAATCGTCTGTTTTTAGGTTTATTTTTCTAATTTATTTTAGTTTGCAATTAGGTTTGTTGGAAGGGCAGAACTCTAGTGTCCAATGGTGCTGAAAATGAAACATCCAAAATTCTGAATAAGTTGGTTGTGTGTTTGGATGGCAGTTGCAACAATTTATTCAACAATTCCGGTCCTCCATTTAACATTTCCAAGATTGTGTCGTTTCTTTTCATTTTTTTTATTTTTGTCTTTTCTTTTCTTTACACTTGGTTGTTTGTCTTTTGTATTTTATACATTAAGGGCAATGTATACTTTAAGTGTGGGGGAGAGGAATTTGTGTTTTGTGTTTGGTGTGTTTTGTGTTGATTTAAAAAAAAAACAAAAACAAAAAAAAATTGAAAAATCCAAAAAGGCGTAGGATGAAGATGGTTTAATTATCTATAACAGGTAAGAATTAGACTATTTTGAATTGTATTGCTTAACTTATGTATTTTTATATGTTGCTTTGAATACCCTGCTTAAAGTAAGATATAGTTGCATAAGTTTGATGTAGATATGCCATGAAAGTTGTGTTTGATTCACTCATACTTATATGATTTATATGTGGAACCCATCATGTTGTGAAAGAAAAGCAAGGCATTAACCCAATATCAGCTTTAAAAAAACCTTATTGCTTTGACACTTTGTGTTAAGTAAGCTTTGGGGAGGGGTGTTGGCGGATGCTTCTGAGGTTAGGTTAAATTTAATGAAGGAGAAAAGGAAGAGCATTCAATGTTAGTGCTAGCCCATTAAGAGGTGAGGAATTGGCAACCTGAGCGGAGAGTCCTCAGGCCCGGTGAGAAAAAATAGATATGTAGATTGCCCTAAGTTGTTGAGCAACTATGTATAGGAGTGGAAAAATACCCTGGGTAGTGACCTGAGTCGGAAAAAGTCCTAAAGAAAAGCCGCATGGACCGAAGAATGGGTTACGAGGGGGAATAGGTTGTCTGTGAGATAAGTCCTTCTACTCCATAGTATGTTTGGTAGTTCATTGCATTGAAATGCGGTATAAAATGTGAATCTGTGTTAAAGTGTTAATATATGGCATATTTGCAGTAGAGCTTTTGTTTTCTATGTTAAATGTAATGTGATATCCCTAAGAAACGAATCACGCACACACACAAGCGTGGGGGCTAAAAGTGCATATGGTTTGCATTTTGTTAGCTAGTACATACTAGAGGTAGTCGAAGTCTTTGTGTTATATGATATTAAATCTCTGAGACCGCCGAATTAAATAATTATATGTTTTTGTTAGTTTAATTCTTGGGAATGCTTGAGGACAAGCAATATTTCAAGTTTGGGGATATTTGATATACATATAATTTACCTATTTTTAATATCCCTTTATGCGAGATTTTACCAATATTTTATTTAATTTTATCTTTGTTTATAGGAATTGTACTCAATTGAAGAAATTATTGGAGATTTGGACTAAATTAAAGGTAAAGAGCAACTTGTAGTGGCGAGAATGAAGATTTGAATAATAAATAAGGAAGTAATCAGAAGATTTGAAGGCTTAGAGGGTTAAACATGCAAATTGGGAGTTTTTGTTTTATATTAGGCCGAAAGAAAGAAAGTGGATTTGCATGGATTTGAGTTGACTTATTTCGGCCTAAATCTGGAGCCCAAACAAAGGACATGTGGACTGGTCTTTCTTAATCCAAATCAAAACCCCAAAAAAATAGGCAGCCCGTATGCAACCTTTGGGTGACTTAAGCTTTCAGAAATTTATAATTTTTGGGCTGCTCCCTCGCGCTGAAGACGAAACCGACAATAAAGTTGAGAATTCCAAATCTATAAAAGGGGTGTTGATTCTATTATTTAGAGAGAGATCGGGCGCACACAAAGAAGCCGCGTCAAAGAGCAATCCGGACCAAGTTTTGGGCGTATTCTTCTCGGCAGTCGCAATCTTCTCTTCCCGGTTCCCTTGTTCCTATTTTATTTTATTTTAATTTCAGACTTTGAGATAATGATGCTAAATATTATTGAATTGTCTTTAATAATGTTTAGTGGCTAAATATTTTTAACCTAGGCTTGGATGTAACCACCGGATTACTTGGTTTATTTTTGATTCATGACTTTTTTTTTCTATTGATCGATATTTAATATTCTTGATTTAATTCGTGTAAGTAACTGGCCATTATTTGCATGTTTAGAGGTGTTTAACCGAAGGAACGACAGTTGAAGGTTAGCACTAGTCCATAGGAATATTAAACGTAGGGAGTGAGCCACGACAGTAAGAGCATTGCCTTTGCAACTAATAAATTCTTAAGTTCTTAATGTGCTCTAATTATTTCCTATAATAGTCACGGCAGTAGTCAAAGGATTAATTAGAGTAAGAGAATTATGTCACGACGGTGAATATTTCTTAAAAAGGTGAATTGTTGTGAGATTAATAAAAATTCAAAGCCAAATAATCATTAATTAGAATTGAGCCAAGTATTCGGTAGGTGAACCCAATCTCTTAGGTTTTCCCAACTTGATTGTTTCAACCTTTGAAAGTAATTGAAAATTTTAGATTTTAGTTTTAGTTTTATTTTAATTGAAAATCTGAGATCATCACTTATCTAGATAATAATAGGAGTAATTTATACCTGGTAATTAGTATTCCTTCTATATGGGTACGACCCTAGTTTCCGCTATACTAGTGTTAAGTAGGTGAATTTATTTGACTAGTTGTGACGACGGGTTGTCATGAACCTCAAAACGGGTCATTAAACTATTAGGTAATTGTAATACAGGTTATTAATCACATTTATTTGTATAACACGTCACCATACTAAGCAAAAAGTTCATCCGAGATCATTCTGTTAATTTTGGCCGTTAAATAGTGACGAAAATCTGTTTTTCACATGCTTTTGTGTTCAGGAATATTTTTGTCATTTTATTATTTTTAATTTTTAATCTTTTCAAAAAAAATTAAATTTTTTTTTAGAATTATTCTTCTTGTACTTCCTAACTTGTATATACTGGTAGTACAATTTCTAAATTTGAAAAATTAATTTAAATTTTGTATTTTAACTTCTAGATTATAAATTTTTTTAAAAAAATTTGAGAAATGAAGAAGAAAAATTTGAGTTAAAGTAAATATCAAAATTAAGAGTTTACCATTTTAACTAAAAGAAAAACTAAAACAATTAGTTAAGACAAGTTGTTTCTTCAAGGTTATTTATTTTTTTCCAACTCGATTGAATTATTTAATTATTAATTTTCACATTAACTTCAATTTGAAATCTATTTTGAAAACAACTTCCGTCACAATTTAACGTTCAAAATAGCTTTCAGCTAAGAGAAGTTGTTTCCCCTAGGTTATTTAGGGTGTTACATCATGTTAGAAAGCTATTTTTCACCAGTTTTTGGATCTAGGGGCAATTTCATCAATTTATATTTTTTTAAAAAATATTAATATTTTAATTTTTTTTTTACAATTCTTCTTCTTTTATTTCCTAACTTGTATATGTTAGTACTAGTATCATTATTAAATTTCATAAATTAATCTTTCATTTGTATCTAAACTTCTAGATTATTGAAAAAAAGGAATAAGAAAAAACATATAAAATTCAAATTGAAGTTAAAGTGAAAATTAATAATTAAATAGTTCAATTGAGTTGAAAAAATTAAATAACCTAGAAGAAACAACTTGTCTTAGCTAATTCTTTTGGTTTTTCTTTTATTTTAAAATAGTAAACTATTATTTTTCATGTTTCCTTTAACTCGAAGTTTGCTTCTTCATTTCTTAAAATTTTTTTAAAAATTTTATAATCTAGAAGTTAAAATACAAAAGTTAAATTAATTTTTAAAATTTAGAAATTATACTACCAATATATACAAGTTAGGAAGTGTAAGAGGAAGAATTGTAAAAAAATAAAAATAAAAAAAAATCAAAAGATTAAAAATTAAAAAAATAAAATGACAAAAATACCCCTGAACCCAAAAGTATGTGAAAATGGATTTTCATCACTATTTAACGGTCAAAATTAATAGAATGATCTCGGATGAATTTTTTGCTTAGTATGGTGACCTGTTATACAAATAAATATTATTGATGACTTATATTAGAATTACCTAATAGTTCAATGACCCGTTTTGAGGTTCACTCTTGTATTTAGTACTCTAAAACCTAGCATTATGTTAATCAAATTTTAAATTGAAAAGAAACCGGATTTACATATGTTGTTTTTATACGGTTCCAGATTTTGCGAATCCGAGTGCACTGTTGGTTCGGATTTCGGAAATTTAGGGCATATATTTTTGTCTACAAAATTTTTCAAAGCTTTTTTTTTTTTGATCCAGGTCTTTAATGTGCAAATATGTTTAAGTAAAAAACTCTTCTTTCCACCATCTAAAGCAGCTCATTTTAGAACTACAATCATGACATTCCAGCAACGTCTTGATGAGATATTATACGAATCTTGAAAAAGATTCAAAAAACTGCTTAGGAAATGCCCACAGCACGGGATTGAGGACCATATGAGGTTAGGTATTTTCTATAATGGTCTAACCCAATCTTCCAGAGATTCCCTTGATTCCTCTGCTGGTGGGGCATTTATGATGAAGAATGTGAAAGACGCAACCCAGCTATTGGAGAATATGGCAACCAACCACTACAGATGGCAATCAGATCCCAGAGCTTTTCCCAAGAAAGCTGGTGTATTTGAAGTTGAGACAGCTACTCATATGCAAGCCCAACTCTTCCGACTCTTGAATCAGATGGCCAAAATAGAAGCTCGCATTGCCAAGTCACAAACTGACTTGTGTGAGTCATGCTTAGGTCCACATAAGATTGAGAATTATCCTGAGCTAATAGAATCAGCTCAATTTATTCGTCAGAACAATGCCGGTGGTTTCAATCCTTACAACAACTAGAGAGGGAACCCAAGATACTAGAACAGCAATCAGTAACAACGCGGCTTAAAGGAAACTGATGTGGTTGAGATAAAGACAATGATCAAGTCTTTATAAGCCAGCCAAGGTCAATTGTAGGGAAGGTTGAGTCAGAATGAGAAGCTATGTGCAGACAGATTAACAGGAAGCCTGCCTAGTGATACTGTGGAAAACCCAAGGCAAGGTTCTCAGGAGCAAGGTTCTCAGATATACCCTATATCTGATAGTACTTGGGTGAGCTCGGTCCGGTGTGTTCCAAAGAAAGGAGGGATGATTGTGGTGAAGAATGATTATGATGAACTCATCCCAACCAGAGTGATTAGTGCTTTAAGAGTTTGCATGGATTACAGGAAGCTCAACAAGTCTACCAGAAAGGATCATTTCTCACTGCCCTTTATTGATCAGATGCTGGACATATTGGTTGGATATAGCTATTATTGTTTCCTGGATGGCTATTCAGGTTACAAACAAATTGTTGTTGCTACAGAAGACCATGAGAAGACCACATTCACATGTCCTTATGAAACTTTCGCATTTAGAAGAATTCTATTTGGTCTGTGTAATGCACCAGCAACAATCCAGAGGTGTATGATGGCTATTTTCTTAGACATAGTGGAAGACATCATTGGAATTTTGCATGGATGACTTTTGTGTGTTTGGAAAAACTTACGAAGAATGTCTGGAAAATTTGAGCAAGATGTTGCAGAGGTGTATAGAGACCAACGTGGTACTGAAATGGGAGAAATGCCATTTCACGGTGTCAGAGGGCATTCTATGGGGCCACATAATTTCAGAGAAGGGCATTGAAGTTGACAGAGCCAATATGGAGGTGATAGAGAAGCTCAATCCACCAATTGCACTTCATGGAGTGAGAAGTTTTCTTGGTCATGCAGGCTTTTATAGGAGATTCATCAAGGACTTCTCAGAAATATCCAATCCCTTGTGTAACCTCCTGGAAAAAAATGTTGCATTCATCTTTGATGAGTCCTACATGAAGGCATTTGAATAGCTCAAAGAGAAGCTTATTTTTGCCCGTGTGATAGTCACACCTGATTGGAATCAGCCATTGAGATAATGACTGATGCCAGTGACTTTGCAATGGGAGTTCTGCTAGGTCAGAGAAGGAACAGAGTGTTGCACATTGTCTACTATGAAAGCAAGACTCTGAATGTAGCTCAGATCAACTACTCAACCACGGAGAAAGAGATGTTGGCTATAGTGTTTGCTTTTGACAAATTCAGATCCTACTTGCTAGGGATGAAGGTCATAGTATACACTGATCATACAGCCATAAAGTATTTGGTTACAAAGAAAGATTCCAAGCCAAGGTTGATTAGATGGGTTTTGTTGATGCAACAGTTCGACGTGGAGATCAGAGATAGAAAGGGCATCCAGAACCAAGTAGTAGATCATTTGTTAAGGCTCGAGAATGCACCTGAAGATCCTAAGCCAATTGCTGAAGCATTCCCTGATGAACGACTTTGGAAAGTGACAAAGTCACTTGCCCATGTGTTTGAACAGAGGCCATGGTTTGCTGATTTTGCAAACTATGTTGTCTCAGGAATTACACCTGAGGGACTTAGCTGGCAGCAAAATAAGAAGTTCATCATGATGTTAAGCACTACTATTGGGATGAGCCTTACTTATTCAGAAGGCGTGTGGATTAATTGAACAGACGATGTGTACCAGAATCAAAGGCACCTACAATCTTAGAGAAGTGCCATAGCTCACCATATGGAGGACATTATGGAGGCCAGAGAACTGCTGCCAAGGTACTACAAACTGGTTTCTTTTGGCATACTCTTTATAAGGATGCTACAAATTATGTGCTTAGTTGTGATAAATGCCAAAAGACAGAAACTATATCCTGTAGGAATGAGATGCCACATGAAATGGTCCTGGAAGTAGAACTCTTTGATGGGTGGGGCATAGACTTTATGGGACTTTTTGTGTCATCTTATGGCAACACACACATTCTACTTATAGTTGACTATGTTTCTAAGTAGAAGCTATGGTAGTTCATTCCAGTGATGCAAAAACAGTGATCAGGTTCTTGAAAAAGAACATCTTCTCGCGTTTTGGAACTCCTAGGCTATAATCAGTGATAAGGGCTCTCATTTCTGTAATAAATCATTCACTAAGCTGATGGCTAAGTATGGCATTAAGCACAAGGTTTCTACACCTTATCATCCACAATCCAATGGTCAAGCAGAGGTATCAAACAGAGAGATCAAGAGGATATTGAAAAAGGTAGTCAGCAGTTCAAGGACTGACTAGGCTGCTAAGCTTGATGATGCTCTATGGGCATACAAAATTGCTTTTAAGACTCCAATTGGCATGTCTCCATTCAAATTGGTGCATGGAAAGTCATCCACCTTCCAGTTGAGTTAGAGCACAAGGCATGTTGGGCCTTGAGGGAGGTGAACTTAGATAATAAAAAAATAAAAAATAAATAAAAAAACTCAGCAGGAAGCACATGCTTCTGCAACTGATTGAATTGGAAGAATTCAGACAGGAAGCCTATGAGCCATCCAGAATCTACAAGGAGAACTCCAAGGGATTTCATGACAAGAAGTTGGTTAATAAGCAGCTGGAGGTAGGACAGCCAGTCCTACTATACAACTCCAGGCTGAGGCTCTACACTAGAAAACTGAAGTCAAGATCGGGAGGACCATTCAAGATCAGCAAGATTCTGAGCCAAGGAGCTGTGGAGTTGATGAACTTGCAAAATGGGAGCACATTTATGGTGAATGGACAGAGGTTGTAGCCGTATTTGGGAATGCCATCTGAGGGAGAACAGGACAGTCATGTCCTGGCACTCCATGATCTTGATACTTTCAGCAAAGTCTGGCATAATACTATAAACTGTTGCGCTTCTTGGGAGGCAACTCAAGCACTTTTGTTCTAATCCTATCTCTTGTAGTATTTTGTTTTGTAGGTAGTTTTCAACCTAGATGAAGAGCCAATCTCTAGAAGAAGTGATGATCAGTATTTGACGAATGTCAAGAAGAGGAACTAGGATCAGGATCAGCAGTCTCAGGAATTTGGAAGGCCACTTTCAGAAGTCACTTTCTTACTAGTGCAAGCCATTTCGGATGTTCAAAATGCAAACAACTTCAAACATTTCCACCTTCTCGAAGCAAGCAATTCTTCTCCCCACAATGAATCCCAAGGTGAAGGAAACTGCTCGACAACAAAGAACCCTGCAATTAGGGGAAGCCAGAACATCCAGGATGTTGCCGAAGCATCTAATAGTACCAGAACCCACGCTCAACAGAGGCAAAAGACATGAAGTTAGAACGTCGACTCTCAGATCCAGGAGACTGGAGTCGTTTCATCACAGAATTTGGGTGGAAGTCTTTCAGACGGCATCAGAATAGGATACCCATCATCGAATGGCTAGGATACCCATCATCGAATGGCAATGTTTCAACCAAGACCATCAGTCGACTTACATCGACGACAAACAGTGGGGAGTCCTATGTAATCCCACCAGTAGACCACGGATGAGGGTTGTACAAGAGTTTTATGCAAATCTGACCGTATTCACTGGTCAGTACATATTTGTCCGAGGGAAAAACTGTGGAAATAAGCAAAAAGGCTATTAGAAAAGTTTTGGGATTGCCGGAAGTGAAGAGTAATTGGGAGGATGCCATCTCTCGCATCCCCATGATGAAAAGGCTTTCGAACAAGAAGAAGGTCCTATGCAGTAACCACAATTCTGTGGAGTGGAGTTTGGATGAATATAGTTGTCCTAAGGAATTTTTGGTCAAATATCTGAAGATCCAGCACAGGGGATGGTTTAATAAGGTGTGCACCAATATCATGCACATCAAATCCCGCCAGTTCGTGTCTTTTGACAGAGCCCTCGTAATATTTGCTATCTTCAACATCACCATTGATGTAGCTTCCATCACTCGTCAGTAAATGGACATCTGCGCAGCAGATGAAATGGAGAAAAAATGGTTCTTTTCCAGCCTCTTGACCAGATTGATGGAGCGGTTCGGTGTTAACTTCGAATCACAAGATGAGCAATCAACAATGTCACTGCAATTAGGGCTGCTCATTAATCGGGTAGACCTGACGAACCGAACAGAACGGGTTGGCTAATCGGACAAAACGAGTCGGCTAATCGCTTTAATCGGAGGAATTTCGACTCCACCCGATTAACCGATTAGCTTATGTCGTTCGGAGTCGGTGCCCAAAACTATTTTTCGGGCTGCCTGATTAACCCGATTAATTTAAATTTTAATTATTTTTTTATTACATATATATAAGTCTAATTTAGGGTTTAGTCTCTCTCTCTTTTTTTTTTCCCTTCCTGGGCGTTTTCTGTTTTCTCCTCTCCTCCTCCTTCCTTTCTTCGACTTCGACGCCGTCGCCCTCCAACCAAACGCCTCTCCTCCTTCTGCCTTTCTTCGACGCCGCCGCCCTCCAACCAAACGCCGGCATCGATTTCACCCCCTTTTCACCACCACAATCCACCAATTTCACTCCATCACTGCCCACAATCCATCAATCCGACCAATTTCACAACACTATTCCTGATTTCCTCATTAATTTAATGAATCTGGAAGTCATATCCCTTGTTTTCAATCCCACGATACTACCACCAATCAGTCCACTTTCTAGATAATCTCCAGATCTGAAAACTTTAGAAGATGATGGCAAGATTTTGAAAGTGAGGAAAGATGGGGGATTTGGAGAAGTAAATTGAATGAATAGAGTCTTTTGTTTTGTGAGGAAAGATGGGGAATTTGGAGAAGTAAACTGAATGTATTCCTTTTTTTCTCTTTCCCCATTTTCTTCCTTCTTTCGCCCTGTTTAATTTAGTCTCTTTTGGGCTGTTCCAGAGCTTTGACAATGGCTTTGACCTTTGAATCTTCCACCTTTTTTTATTATTTTTACACTTTCGTATACATAGGAAAGCTTGAATTTAATCCCACATCCTTATGTCTCTAGAAACTTCACTTGAATTTATGTTTGTTCCTTTTTTTTTTGTCAAAATATATATATTTTTATTATTCATAGCGGTCCTTCTTTTTGTTGTTTTTCTTTAGCTGGTCTTTTTAGTAGAGATCAAGTTTAGATGTTTTGGATTATTCTTCATAGACTTTGGCCTTTGTTGATTTCTGGTGGCTATGTTGTTTAACTTGGTGGTGATTGAAAGACTTTGGTGGCTTTGTTAGGAGGAGCCGCTGCAAGAAAAACCCCAAACCAATTTGTTAAAATTTGTGGTTTACTGTCAAAAGCTTCTGTTCTTGCTTCCGTTGAATCAGGCCCCGAACCAAAAACCCGATTAATCGGTCAGTTCAGTTCGGTTCAATCAATTTATCAGTTCGGTTTCCGGTGGGTCTTGTAAGGAAAAAAAATCTGATTAACCCGAATCGAATTCACTCAAACCGAGCCAAATCGATCGAATTTGCAACCCTAGAATTTGCAGCCCTATCTGCAATGGTTTTTGCAAGGACCACCATCAGATTACGAATCGTCAGATTCAGAAGCTCAGGGGAGTCACTAGTTACTTTTTTTTTTTTTTCTCTCTTTCTTTTTAGTTTTTTTGTTCTTTTCTGTTTTTGTTTGGTTTTGTCCATTCTCTTCATCTCCTCCTCTATTTTATTGTTACTCAGCATTGAGGAAAATATTAGATTTTAAGTTTGAGGGAGAGTGTAAAGAGAATTGACCTTATTTAGGATGTCAGTTTTTAGTTCTATGTTTTTAGGTCTGTGTCGTTTTGAGTCTTTGTTTTTGGGCTCTTTCCCCTATTTGTCTCTATCTTTTTTTTTGTGTTACTGTGTTTTTGTTTTCTTGAGTCAATTAAGTCTTTCAGTGTGAGGATGCATATTTAAGTAGATAGTCAACTGTTGATGATGAAACATAATTGAGGCTTACATTTGACTAAACACTTGTTTGAAACTAAACACTTGTTTGAAAACTGTTTAATCATAATTGAAACTTATTTCCACCTCATGTCAAAAGTTCACTTCCTCTATGTTTATGGCAGCCTCAAATTGAGTTCATAGTGGTTTGAAATAGCCTGAAATACCTAAGCAAAAGGGGAAGTTTGGGGATTAAAACTAAGGTTCTCTGTTTAACTAATTGAAGGAGTATATGCAGAATGTCTAATGCGGCATTATAAACCCATGAAAGATGAGACATGGCAACTAAAGAGAGAAATGTTCTCAGGACTAGCGAGATAAAAAAAATATAGATGCTTAGAACGCCAGAAGTATTGAAAAATGTGTTCCATAAAGACCTGAGTGAGAAAGATCTAGAAGTAAAACCAATATGGACAAAAGGAAAAGGTATGAGGGTGAAAGATGCAGTCAATGACCTAACAATCAAGTGAGGAAGCCTTTAATCAAAAATCCAGTTAGAATATTCTAGTTACAGGCTCGATGGAAATAAGTACAGATCAGGAATATCCATTGTGTTGAAATGAACTTAACTTAAGAAGGAAATATCAACATTTTGTTCTGTGTTTATCATACATGTGTTTGGGAAAGTGAGTTTCTATCTTGCTCAAATGGTTTTAAACTATAGTGTATATGTTTGTCTCTGGTGAGACCTATTTCTAAGACAAACTTTTTGACTGTTTCCTTTGTTGCACTCTCCTGTTTAAAGTCAGTATAGGGGGGTAATATATTATTTGCTTGAGGACAAGCAAGTTTTTAAGTTTAGGAGAGTAGATGAGTGTATTTTGTACTATATTTTATATTTCGCCTTTTAATGCTTTAATCTTAGGTCAATTAAGTTAGGATTTTATATTTATAGGCTAATCTGGTGACTTATGGTAATCCAGAGGCTAAATTACAAAATGAACGAAAAGATGGTCAAAAAGTGGCAAAAAGACAATTTCGGGCCAAATTGGAAAATGGTGTAGGGATGGATGTGTAAGGGATGCAATTGACTGAAATTTGGCAAGAAGAAGAGGCAAATTGGAGGAAGTCTTCGAACCTAAGAAAGAATGGAAGGTGGTGAAGTGATGCTGCTGACATTGGTGAAGGATCGATGTTTCTTAAAACTGATTAAAATAACCAAATCCTTTCAAAAGATGATTAGAGATGATGGAAAAAGTAGAATAAGTATGGGCTCCTCCCTTTTGCTTAAAACCATCGAGTAAAGAGGAGACCAACTTGGCTAAGCAATGATTATTCCCCCAACCTCTATAAAATGCAGTAACAGCAGAAAATGAAGCCATCGAAGATCGAAGAACAACATCAGAATCAATGTAGTAGAATAGATAGTGTAGTTTAGTTCAGTAGTGTAGAAGAACAACTCTGAACGGCAGACTCAAGGGTGTCTCTTGGGGAAGTAAAAACTAACTCTGCAAAGTCAGATGCACTTTACCACACTCTTTTACTTTGCTCTTCCCCTGTTTTATGTACTATCTATTGTAACTATGAAGAAATCTCAACACTTGAACTTTGTAATGTTTGAGGGTCGTTGCATGAGTTACTAAACTCATTTTCTAGGGTCTAATCCCTCTATTCTATATAATTATGTTTTTATTCATGCTCTCGGATAAAGCACAGCTCTGGAAACATCATTCTCTGCCCAAGAAATTTGGAAGGCTCTTAAACAAATGTCATCTTGAAAATCACCAGGTCCAGATGGTATGCCGGCTGGATTCTACAAAACATATAAGCATATCATAGGCTCAGATTTGGAGACCTCCATTTTGGAAGCAGCTGAAAGTCAACATTTACCTCATGAATGGAACCAGACTAATATTGTTCTCATCCCCAAGCTGCCTAATCCAGTCACTTCCGGGGATTTTAGACCAATAAGTCTCTGCAATGTGAAGTATAAGATCCTCTTGAAGATGATTGTCAACAGACTTAAGCAGGTAATGCCGGAGCTCATTGATGAACACCAGAATGGATTTGTTCCAGGATGAAATATCAGTGAGAACATTTTATTTGCACATGATGTCATAGAATACATCAGGAAAAAAGAGGGTGATGTCGGTGTTGCAGCAGTCAAATTAGATATGAGCAAGGCCTATGATTGGGTATCATGGCCTTTTCTGAAAGCGGTACTAGTCAAGGTTGGCATCTCACAAATACTCATAAATCTAATCATGCACTGTGTCACCACGGTTACCTACTCCATCCAGTTCAATGGTGAACATTTGCCTTATTTTGCTGCCAACAGGGTCTCAAACAAGGTTGTCCTTTATCCCTTTACCTATTCATTTTATGCCAACAAGCTCTTTCCTCGGCAATTAGGGCAGAGCTACAAGTGTTTCCAGGGCTAGGCATCAAAATCAGCAAGTAGGGGTCACGGATTAGTTATCTCATGTATGCTGATGATAACTTATTCTTCCTCGAGTGCAGGGACACATCTATATAGGCAGTGTCTGGATTACTGGAGGATTATGCTTCCTACTCAGGTCAAAAGATCAACCATCACAAATCCTCCATTCTAGTGAGTCAGAATACAACATCTTCAATGAAAACTTTGATGCACAATACCTTGCATATCTCTGAAGGTAATTTTCAGAGCAAATATCTTGGTTTGTCTCTAGATTTCAAACGGAAAAAAAACAGATATCTTTAGAGAATTCACCGCTAGGCTCCAAAGGAAGTTTGCGGACTGAAAGACAAAGCTTCTTAGCTTTGCTGGGAGGGTTACATTGGCAAAGGCTACTTTATCAGCTATGTTGGTATATCCGATGGGAGTTTTTAAACTTCCAGCCTCCACATTAAAGAAAGTGGATGGAATCATTGCTCGTTTTATATGGAAAGGTGATGATCAGGAGCAAGGCATTCATTGGAAATTTTGAAAGAAAATGGCTAAATCACAATTTCATGGGGGTTTAGGCCGTAAAGTCACTGCCGAATTCAATCAAGCTCTCTTGGCTAAACATGTTTGGAAAATTTTGGCACAACCATCCTCCCTTTTATCCAGAATATACAGAGTGAAATACTGCACCATGGAAAATTTTCCCCATCAGACTCCACCCACCAATGCCACTTGGGATATAAGAGTGTTCTTTGGGGAGCAAAACTCCTTCACAACAACATAAAATGGAAGGTTATAAGTGGTAGAGATATCCCGATTGCCAGCAACTGAATTCCCGGAGTCACTAATCCTATATAGTGCAATTCCTTTTTAGCTCAACATTCCAATCTGATGGTCAGTGATCTTCTCTGACCAAATAGACAATGGAAAATGTCTCTCCTTCAGTCCTTTTTCCCAAACCAGTATATTCCCTATATAACTGGAATATATGTAGATCCTGCAAGGCATATGCAACCAGATGTACTTCTGTGGCAAAAGACAGATCCTGGTTCTTATACGGTCCAATCAGGGTATCATGAATCTTTAAATCGAGATTCTTCCACCTTACCTGCTCAAGCAACATAACAGATTCCCTCACATATTGAAAGCTTGGCTTGGAAGAAGTTGTGGAATGCCAAAGTGCAAGCCAAACACAAATTCCTTTTTTGGAGGGCGGCACTCAATGCCTTACCATCCAAACAAGAACTTGTGAGAAGGGGAATACAGGTTGATACTTCCTGTCCAAGGTGCTTTACAGGATTGGAGGACAATCTTCATCTCTTTTTCAATTGTCCAATTTCTCAAGCAGTCTGGAGCTTTGCATACCCTAATTTTCATTCAATTTTAAATGGTTCCATGACCTCCATCCTGGATTGGTTTACCTCATGGATTCAAACTCAACCATCTTCAGAAGACATCGACCTTTTCCTCTTAATCTTCTGGCGTATCTGGTTAGACAGAAATGATAATGTGTGGAGAAGTCAGACCAACGATCTGGTCACTTCATGGAGATTAATACAACAGGACCTTAAGCAGCACAAGGTGTTGCTGTCCAGACTAAGGTCACAGACGGCTTCGACTTCATCTACCCTTCCTCCTAGAAGACCTATTGATCCATTGTCAGAACTTACTTTTGATGCATCCTTCAATTCGCATAACAAAAAGGCAGCAGGAGCCTGGCGAATTCTCTCTTCAACCGGGATGTTGATGCAGATTAAGACATTTTCTATAACATCACTGTCACCTCTCCAAGCAGAAGCTACTACCTGCTTACATGCATTACAAGATGCTTCATCTCTGGGCATTCAACAGCTCCACATCTACACGGATTGTGAACTCCTGACCACCGATCAGGAAATTTTTAAATTTTCGAGTGAAGCTCAGGAGATAATCGCCAACATACGTACCCTAATGTCTACTTTCGGCTTTGATCACTGATAAAGGTAAATCGGACGGTAGTTCAGGATCTACACAATTTAGCTTATGCAAAAATGCGATGTACTAGTTTAAGTAACACTTAATTAATACAGGTACCAATTCAAAAAAAAAAATACTCTCGGATAATATTTGTATGCTTAGTCTTAGAGTTTTAGTTATCCTTACATGTCAGTCAAACTAATCGAGCTTGCATATTAGGAGAATCCTGAGAGGGTAAATTTAACTTAAAATGTCTGAGATTAATCGATGACGAGGGGATAACTGTAACGCTCCATCTACTAGGTCTGGCCCAATAACTATTTGGGTACTCGTCCTCGTTGTACCCAAAATGGTTAGCCCAAGTTATTAGTAAAACAGGTAGCTACAACTTATAAACTAATCATCTACCACTGATGTGGGATGAGGCACCAACATTCTTCCACGGGGTCTCACACTCGATTCCCTTCGGATCCTTGCGTCCTTGTAAGGCCTAAGACACATAGCAACACACAACACACAACACATACAGTTGGCCTAGACTTCCCTAGAACAAATGCGTTTCATTTGTCTCACACCTCCTATGAGTTCAGAGGTGACACACAACACTTGTCTCCTTCATGTGAGCTTAGAGGTGGGTCCGCACCTGAACTAGGTCAGCTTGATACCAATTGTAATGTCCCAGTTACTAAGTCTGGTCCAATAACTATTTTGGTGCTCGTCCTCGTTATACTCAAAATGGTTAACCCAAGTTATTAGTAAACCAAGTAGCTGCAGCTTATAAAATGATCATCCACCCCACCCACCATCGATGTCGGATGTGGCACCAGCATGCTTCCACGGAGTCTCACAGTAACAGCCCAAGGTTTCAAATAACAACGAGAGTTTGTTGTTTGGTACGAGACAATTATAAGGGCCGAAGTTCTTAATGGTTTAGTAGTATTCTGGAGTCAACAACGAGAGTTAGTGAGCTTGTTGCTGCTAGGACTACTGTTTGGAATAATGAGAGTGACCTTAAAGTGTTTATGTGCATAGTTGAATACAATTTCATGCCTTATAGAGAGCTAAAAGAATCATTACATATGCATATAGAGTAAAGTGGAGGACGACCCTAGACTGCTATCACGTTGTCAAGTCATAAACTCACTTGCCAATTTCTTGTTTTTATTTCTGCTTTGTATTCTTGTTCTGGATCCCAATTTTTACTAAGTGTTTTCCGTCTCTATAGGATCGACCATGCTTATCACTGACTGCAGTTTTGAGTAGGTGAATTTTTGGTGGTCTCAACAGCCATCATTGATCATATTAATTTGTGTTTAAAAAAAGATTTTGATATTTTAAAATTCATAAATAAATAGCATATTAGACAGTTGGTCATATTCATTTGTATTTGGAAAAGAAATTCATATGACCAAAAAGTATTTAATCAAAGTGCTAAAAGTATTAGACTAACTTAAGTATGATTCGGGAATACACATGAGTATAGGTATGTAGTAGTAATTGTTTGGAGAGATTTATCTTCTGAAATGGACCAACCGATTAGAATCTGGATTAGTCGGAACAATGATTCCTAATATGGAGTGCGGAGTTACCAAAAATTAAAAAAATAAAAAAATAAAAAATCATATGACACTCTTGATTTCCGACACCAGGTGCATAATATATATCTAAAAAAAAAATTATATGACACTTTTCATAGGAAGATAACAATACTTGAATGTTACTCTAAAACATTTTAAAATCGCACAACGTGGGGTATAATACTAATTCAAGTTTATTTGAATGACTACCTATAAGGTGTCAATCATAAAGAAATTGGCAAAATAAAAAGTAGGCCATAACGATTGAAAAAAACATGATCATGTTTAAATCCCTGGTAAACATATGGATTCCTATGGTAACAACTAACAAAAAACAAACAGCGAAACAACCTTCATCCTTCCAAATCCCTAAGAGCACCCCTCACTGTACCCTGGTTGATCCACCACCCCATAGAACTCACTCTTCAAATCAAGACAACCAATTTTGTCAAAACAACCAAATTCATCGTACTCCCTCTGTCTCACAAAATATTTCATTTTGATAACAAACTTATCCCAAAAAATATAGTTCCTTCCGTCTCACAAAAATATTTCATTTTGATAACAAACTTATCCCAAAAAATATAATCCAGTTTCAAAAAAGATAAAATTAAAATAAGTAAAATGAGTTAACTGTCCTATCACCACTGCCACCACAGTCTCCTCCCACCGTTTTAACTTTTAATCTCTCCTTTCTCTGATTCTCCGCCCTGAAACTCATTCACCAGAGGACAGTAGATATGGAGACGGAGATGGAAAACAGGGATGTATCTCAAAAGTGGTACTTCCAAGGGAATGAGTTATTGATGAAGTCATCCGAAGTGAGCGTGAAGGGGGTTTTGCACATGGTGATCTAGATCTACTCCAACCTTCTCAGATACAAAACCTTTTTGAAAATCGGAGCCACCATTGTGGTGGTACCATTTGCTACAACATCTTTCACTGGACTCGGCCCGTGACTGGTTCATTTTCTTCTTTGGCTTAGATCGCCTACAACGCCGCTCGCTTTCCTTTGATTTCTTGACGGTGGCAGCGCTAGGGTGTTGGGTTTTCAAATCGCCGGGTATAATAAGGCACACCCCCTCCCCGAACGGCGAACGGCACTGACAGCAGAGACAAACTAAATTGGGAATTGTCCAGTGGCAACGAACCATTGAGAATTGTCCAGCGGCGATGGCCACGGAGACGAACGACTTGAAAAAGTAAAATTGATCGGAGATGAACGGTCAACGACGTCGGCAGCAACATCAGCAGACAATCGAATTGATCGAAGATGAACTAATTGATGATGATGATGTTGAACGCTGACGGCTCCTTTATCCTTGGGAAACCTACGGTTGTGCTTTTTTTTTTAATAATTAGTATATAAATTAATTGTCAGTCGGCTAAAATTGGAAGTTTGAAACATAAAAATGATTTGTACAAGGATTTACTAAATTAAAAAAGTTATCCATTGAAATTGAACTATTTTAGTAGGAAGGAGGGAGTATGTAGAATTCAATGCAACTCTCATACACAAAATAAAATAGTTTAGCAGAGGAATTAAAAGCTTCAATACTCTACCAAGTGTTTGTTCCACTGAATACATCAATCCAACCATCTTAATCTGAGCATAAACTTCATAATCATCATTAATCTTGTCACACTGGGAACAAAATTTCAAGTAGCTTCCTATTGATACATTATCAAACCAAGCCAACTTCTTAAAGTTCTTAATGGCAAAAATCCTCTGCTAACTTATTCCTCGCGGAGTTCCTCAGCCTCATGTTCATATCCATTCTGCAGAATACATTTTTTTAGTTCACAAAAAAGAGGAAATAACCAAATAAGAGGCACAGAAGACAAGAGATAATGATCTAAACCTTTATAAGGAATCTACATATGGATTCAATCGAAAACCTTTTCTTCAGGATCCTAGCAAAAGTGACAGCATCCTGCTCAAAGCAACCAAGAAAATCAAGTAGTCTTAAACTCTGAAAAGGACACCCCCAAACAACTTAAAGTTGATTTCTCATTCTTAAGTGTGCACTGTTACTTCCTAGATACAAATTCAAAGCAACTTATATGAAAAGGTCATCACACAACGGCAAACGATGCCACATCAAGCTTCATGGTAAACAAAACAAAAGTCCCCAAGGGAAACGTATTTAGAAAGTTAATGACTGTAAATTAACATAAAACAATGTCACATACATACCTTACTTCTTGTTTGAAGAAGAGTTTCAAGAATATAAAAATAGTCATAGAACCCAGCCTGTTTGAATATGATAACTTAAACATCAAATATATAGATGCCATGTAAAAAATTAAAGTTTAAAAGAAGAATCAAGTTATAGCGTAATGATTCAGAGGCATACCAGGCAGCAGTATATGAATATTCCCTCAATGTCATTTTGTCGAGCAAAAATATCTATCACTTTCTTTGATGCTTCTGCTTTCATGTAAATTTTTGTGGCGACATCAAGATCCACCCCCTGTACAAAATGCAAAAGATAAGTGTGCAAACCATGTCATTCAAAATTGTATACACCACATTTCACATAATTTTTTTTAAAAAAAGCAGAAGGGTAATGAGACATACCTTAATGTAGTCGCCTAGGTCCTCAGTGCACTTAAACCTATTAAGGGCTAGCAAACCTCTAACTGGAGTCCTACTTCCAACATAGTGATTGCAATATACTTCATATTCGTCCTTACTTATTTCTTTTCGATATTTTTCCAGCACATCAAAGTACCTTTTTACAGGAATTCTACCAGGGTCACTACAAAAAAGCTGCAATAGATATAACAGAAGGTCAGCCGCTCTCTACTTCATTAAAATTGTAGATTAGATATTTCGAAATAAATATTTCATAGATAGGCCATCAACATCACATAAAAGAGAAATGACAATCCATAAAAGAGAAAATACAAACCAAAAGTCTCCTCAGATGAACATGGGTGCGAAGAGAGTCTTGTGGTGAATTAGCCGCACATATTGCAGCTTCCTCATATTTTCCGCTATCAAGTAAGCATTGGAATTGATGTTCAAACTGAAACAACAAAATGAATAATATTCACTTCCTAAAACACAAAAAAAAAAAGCAAATTTTTATCACATGTATATAAAAGTAGAAAATGACTAGAAAACTCTTACCAAAGATTCAGCACCCGGAAGATTGGTTCTTGAAGCAAGTTCTGAAGCTAGGACCCAGGCTTTTCTAACGAATCCAATATGAGGGACTATATTCTGTTTGTTGATACCAACAATAAACACTTTGCCTAATGTGCTGACAGCACAAAAGTCGCCCTCTAATGAAAGTTCAGACATCAAACTTAACGGATCAATTCGTGAGATGTGGACCAAAGTAGCTTGCTTTACATCAAACACAAGCACAAGTCCGTTTTTTGTTACCACATAAACCCAGCTATATCTTCCGCAATACTGCCAAAGATTGATAAACCCAATTTCGTTAGTCAAAAAATCATCAAATCACCGAGAAGAAAATGAGTTATAATAACAAAAAATGAACACAAAAAAATTAAGAAGGTATTGATTCAAGAAAATTAATGAGATTTTTCTATCTTATCCCCAATCTCATACCGCACACCACTAGAGTGGGCTAGTCATGGCCCCGTAGAAGGGGCAAAGGAGAGACATCCAATACAATCAAAATAGAGAGGTCATAGCTAAGCATTGGAATCAGGAGCAATGGTTCTGTAGTCATGCTCAGAATAGCAATTTGAGAATATTGTTAATCTGGAATTTGAATTTATTCAAAATTCATAGTTTGAGAAGTTATGAACAATTGATAAGTCACAAAGTTGATATAGTGGGAAAGTTTGAGGCTTTTGGTCGAAAGGTGTCTACACAGTTCAACCCTTAATGGTACAACAGACTAATGGATTGAGCTATCCAAAAAAGCAGATACCACCTCAGAACCATGGATGGTTGCTGGAGATTACAAAAAGTCGTGTCGGACAACAATATTATTACGGGGAGCTAAAATGTCTTCTACAGGTATAGAAAAGCTGGGGAAAACCAATCGATGGAGTGATGCACTAGATAAAGCTAAATGCACTAGAAAAGAACTGAGGTTGCTCACAGGAAGAAATTTTTGTGAATAAGAGAAGCTAGGAAGCCTATAATAAAAATCACGGCTCAGATATTGATGCAAACATATCCCTTAAATCAGTAACACCATGAGAGAGAAAAAATGATGAAACGACAGTATCTAGATAGAAAGAAGGCTACAGCTACTTAAGATCAAAAGCAAAGGTGGACTGGGTGCAACTGAGGGGATACTAACTCTGCATCTTTCCATGGGATGATCAAGGAGTAGACACATCAGAAACAGAATCACGTCACACATTGAGGAAAATGGTGAAGTTGTTGAAAACTGACATGAGGGATGCAGATGTGCTAGAGTTCTGTAGCTAGAAAAACTCTCAAGAAAATTAATACAATGACACTAACAACTACAAATACAATGTTCTAAAACACTATGAGAGAGGAAGAATGACTAAACAACAGTATCTAGTGCGCGAGGACAGGCTGGACAAAGGTGGATTGGCAACAACCATGGGATACTAACCCTGCTACACTCCATGGTACGATCAAAGAGTAGACAGACCAAAAACAGAATCATGCCATACATTAAGGAAAATGGTGAAGTTGTGGAAGACGAGTTGAAGAAGGCAAATGTGCTAAAGTTCTTTGAGTGCAGGAAACTCTCAATGGAAGTTAGTGCTACAACACTAAAAACAACGGATAGAATGCTCTAAAGATTATTACCCGAAGTAAGTGTTAAAAAGAGTCGATTGGATGTTGCAATATGATTATTTTTCCCAAAAAAGAAAAACAAGAAAACAGTCAAGTTTACCTTAAGCGCAAATACTGAGTCGGTCAGAATATTTTGCTCATGAACATCTTTTTGTAGTTGCACAATATCTACGAACAACGGCTGGTTCACTGTTCCTTCGTCACAGTTGCGAAGTTAAGTTAGAAGATTATACAACCAAAAATAATATAACCGAGATACCTTATTGAAATATCATTTACCTCCCTGATTTGTGATAGTGAGATATCTCAGGATTAGGGAAGAACCTAAAAGTTCTGCCCCAATAAGTAATGCACATCCTTCCACCTGCTCAATAAACAAAAAAAATCTAAAACATGCATTTCGTGTAACAACATACAATAAAAGCAAAAAGATATAAGAAATGAACTTACACTGGAAGGGTCAAAACAAACAGGAGAAACAAAATTAAGATTTAAATGACTCTTTGATTGCACTGAATAGATGACCATTGTTTTTGATCCTTCTCCTAGATGGGAACTCTGTTTCCATGAAGAAAACCAAAGAATAAAACAATAGAGTTAGAATTTTCAATACCAAAGTAATACTCGCCAAAACTAATAAACTTCACTCACCGAATGAGATTCACAAGATTCTGAAAATGTCAAAGCAAGCCAATTGACGGAGGGATCACACTGATAGTCTATGACCTTCAAATGTGTATTGCTAATATCCAACACTTGGATAAGGTTTAAGGTTTCTGCAAATAAAGCATAGAAAAATGTTTGGTAATTTTACAACAAAAGGAAAAAAATTTCAGTCTTTATACACGAGCAAAAAGTACTAATACCTCCCAATGACAGCATATATACATATGAATCTGAAGCCAAACCAAGCGTTAAACCCTGGATCCATCTCCAATATCGAATCTACACAGAGAAAAGGGATTTAGCAAAGGAAAATAAAAAGGACCAAAAGTTTATGAATGTAAAACATTAAACAAAATGATGCATACAAAACATGCTTGATGTGGATCTCTGCTTATTTTCAGCAAAAAACATAGGAAGGGATCCACCATTCTATTTGGTGGATTTTTTTTTTAATTTTATTTTTTAAATAACCATATTGATCCAAAACAACGTGACCTTAAAAAATTTAACCAAAATATAGGATTGTCAAATCAACACAGTAGGACCATCCAAACCTTAATGTACCAATATGACCATCCAAACTCAAGACCTTTCAAAGGGAAATGCAAGACCGTTAGAGAATGATTCAAAACAAAAAAGAAAATAAGACAAGATCATGTTCGACCATCAAAATTATAATGTAGAAGGAACTTTATTCACTCAACATAAATGGATCTGATAGACATACATTTATGACTAAATACAATATATCTCATGCATGTAGAAGGAAATTTATTATTATTATTATTATTATTATTATTATTGGTATAATGCAAAAGGAAAGTTATTTACTCAACATAAATGGATTTGATAGACAGGCATTTATGACTAAAAACAATATATCTCATGGCTAGCATAAAATATGTCAAAGGATTCAAAAAAACGCTAATATATTTTGAGAAATGTAAACAGATTTTTTTTTGGAACTTCATCCACATAACACTCATTCAATAGGCATCATGTTGAGATATGAAAAAATAACTAACTAAAGAGGTGTGTCAAGTACCTTGTGAGGTATGTCACAATATGCAAATTCTTCCTTTTCCTCAAAATACACAATTCGCAGACGATCTAGATTCCTCACAGAATTGAAACCTTTAAACAAAAACAGATTACAATCAATAAAAAGTCCGACTAGAACAAATAATCCTTCCAACATTCCAAACTTAACATAGAATCCAAATTAAACTAATTTAGGAGAAAAACAAAAGGTGAAGTTAACATCACCCAAATATAGACATTATAGAGCTCGCTACACAGCTCTGATGCATAAGGAAATGCCTAAACACTTATATAAGCAAAATCATCTCCAACAAAATTTTACTATAATTAAGTAGAAAAGTTCATTGATTATAAAATTTAAATAAGTTAATGAAACCAAACTAGGAAGGCCTTTCAGGGCTGCGATTTTCATAGAAGGATGCATTAAAATCGAATCCTCCCCAGGAAAGTGTGTATCCACACATCTAACAGCACTACGGTCACTGATGTCATAAACTTTAACTTTTGTAGGCTCCATTGTACAAATAAATGTGTGTGTTTCACCGTGAGATATTGATGTAGCGTAGATTGATTGAACAGGAATAATCACGGATGTCATCTGCATTTCCATAACTTTAATCACAAACTAATAATCTCTCAAGGGAACAAAAATAAATAAATAAATAAATAAAATAAAATAAAAAGAACTTTTAGTATACCTGAATAGGGAAAAGATTGAAGGCGTGCATATCTTCTTTGATACCACCAGATTCAGTGAAGACATCCATCTCTAATTAAACCCAATTGGATGCAACCTACAAGAGTTGAACCATAGGTGTTCAAAACACAAAATAAGCATACTCAATTTCAAATTTACGATAGGATTACATTTTGCTAGGCGCAAAAGGTTTTATAAGACATTTAAACACCACAAAAAGAAGGGAGATATGTTCACCCTTTGGGGAGAAATATGCAAAAGTTAGAGCTCACTGCAATCAAAGAAGCTTACATCTCTATGGCGAATTTCATGCAGGATAATGGGTACGGCAACTACAATTAATTGAACTAAAACTGATAAAAAGGAAAGGAATTTGATTTGGAATCGTGGTCAAGTGGTGGGCGAATGATGATTGGAGAAGTGCAAAGAAGAGTCCTCTCCTTTTCTTTTTTTTTTTCTCTTTTTTTTCGGGTCCAAAAATTTAGCAAAGTCGCCAGCCTGATGTTGGAATTTGAAAGGGTTTTAGACTTACTCACTATTGATCACCTGGGAACCACACCCACCCAATTTTTCATGTGATACTAGTTCTTTTTCCGTCGTGCATTATATTGAGTTGATTTTCAAACTTCAATAGAATCTCCGCGATAAGTTCAACAAATTATTAAACTTGTTTTTGTTCAAAACATTTTAAAAAATTTTCATGATCAGTTCAACAAGTTTTTAAACTTGTAATTGTTCAAAACTTTTAATAAATCTTCAAGTGGATGAGCTCAATTAATAAAAAACTTAAACAATTTCTTTGCAAAGGTTAACCTAAGCATTTTTGAACAGAAAAGGGACTCGCCTAAGCTTAACTTCTTTTCTGTCTTCTTTTTTAAAACAGTTTGTAGTAGTTACACTTGAGTAAAACAGTTAGTATAATGCATAAAAAAAATTAAACAAAGCATATTAAAGGATCTGAATATCTGAATTTGAGAAAAGAAACACAAGTAGGCAAGTTAGTATAATGCATAAAAAAAATTTTAAACAAGCATATTAAATGATCTGAATTTTTTAATTTGAAAAAAGAAACACTAGTCACTCCGTTGTTGCCATGTAATTAAAAAGGGATAAAAGTATAGCACTAATTAAAAACGGGACAAAGCATATAGAACGACCAATTAAAAAAAACACAAATCTGGACAAAAAGAGAAACTAACCAAATTGATGCATCATCCCTTAAAGTTTCCAGCAAGATCTAGTATTCACCATTGAATTTCCTCAAACGTGATGACGGTTTTTTATTTATTCATAGCATGAGCTAAAGCTTTGGGAATTGAACTTCCAATAGAAACCGGAATTTCATTTTTAGTCCCACTCAAGAATAGTTACATTCACAAGTTTTGTGTAATTCAACCCTATTAAAAGCTCTTCCAATAATGCAATATCAGTGGCTGCACTTTCCATATGTTTCAATCTTAGCAATTTATTCATAGATCTCCACACAGTGAATCACTAAAACTTGATATCAAACTCCTAACATAAGCCTCCCACGAGGTTATATCCCTAGTACATCGAGTTTCCACAAAAACTTTACAGTGCAGCATTGGTTCAACAAATATCCAATTGCAAGATGAGTGGATTACTAACATAGTACGTGAAAGTGATATGTTCCAACATGAGCACAAAACTACAGTCCATAGTCCATGAAACTAACAAGAACAAAGAAATTATTTTTGGTTTACATAGAAAACCAACGCAAAATAGTTCAACTTACTTATAGTTGGCAACACTTCAGCTGTTTCTAGAAATTTGAGTGTGCTGTCTCAGAATTCACCTGCAGAAATAATATTAATAGGTTAAACATGTGAGTTCTCGGAATGTCATTGCTTTCTGAAGTTCTTAAACTCAAAGGGACTTGGCAAACTACAAAAACTTGAGCAGTAAGATTTCTTTTTTGTTTTCTTTTGGGTTCATTCCATTGTAGCAGGAAAATAAAACTATCCATTCTATTGTAATTTAATTCCTTGTCATAATTCAGCCGTAAGCTGAGATTACTATATCTAGCAACTGCGATCAAATCTGAGAGAAATTTAGTTACTCTTTTACTGATGGCCTAAGTGTAAGCTTCACACGAGATTAAAGAGCTACAAAATCAAAGGAAGGGGAATTTAGTACCACAACAATAGCAACATGAAAGCAGTCAAATTAACTTGAAATTGCCGATAGTCGATAGAGCGTCATTCTCATTATTGAATGCAGAAATTGAAGCAGTAGCATAATGATTTCACTAAAACAATCGATTCCATTAGTACAAGCAAATGTACAGGACGTGATTGCAACATACTAAAAGAAAAACTAAATTAAAGTATGGTAGTCTGGTGTAACAAAGAAATTCTATTTGTACTCAATTATTGACTCCTTTTACCCAGATAATAAGAAAATGAAAACAGTGTCATGGCTGGTGGACACAACAGACAATAAATCCCAAATAGGATTGCAGCAAACAGAAATTATGATAAAACAGAGGCTAGGAGGCACATTTTCTTTGAGTAAGCAAAAAATACAGCATAAAAAGTCACAATAGATGAATCATGTATGGACATGAACGAAGATCAGTAACATTTAAGATCCAACCATCAAAATAATTTCAGACTTCTTGAGTAAGTTACTGCTGCTCCAAGAGCAAAAATTTGAGAAAAATGGTAAAAATATCCTGAAATCTCAATGAACATAAAACTTGTTGAATTACAAGAACACACTTCAGGAAATAAGGAAAATGAGGAGCTTTTCACTTACCAATGTAATCCATTTCTCTAGCTTTGAACTCATCTATGCTACAGAGCAACTGTCACCATCAATAAGGAGGACGAAATCTTTCCAGCTTCAGCAGTGCATTAATTTCAGATTTCAGCTAGTTATCAACATCCATTCAATCTGCAATTAAACGGACAACAAAAAGAAGAAGAAAAGAAAAAAAGTACATGAAAAAGCTGTTGTGCTCATCAAAACAAGCAATTTTTCCGCGATAAATCAACACTGGCCACCATCAAGGTGTCACATGTAAAAATACCAGTACAATGGGTGAAGCAATTAATTAATGAAAATGATCAGAAGTTGAAGAAAACATGTAACATGCCCATCCAGTCTAATTAAAGTTTTTCTATACTGCTTCAGGTCACATACTCTACTCCAAGCTCCATAGAAAACTGTCTAACAAAAATTTAAAACTTAATGTGTTCAAGTGCTCAATCACTAACTTACATGCAAGACTTAAGATATCATAATCTGGACAGTAGCTAGAAATTAAATCTCTTGAATAAAAAGGCTTAAGGGAAAAAAGAAACAAAAAAAAACAAAACAAAACAAAACAAGTAACCGACATAAATATAGTACTCTATTAAGTCACACACAGGAATATACAAACTCCTCGACCCACATGACATCTCATATTAATAATCTATTAGTTCAGATTGATTGTAGGCATTTATTTCGTGGCAGGACACCATATTAACAATCAAACTTGAGGTGAATGAAGTATTAAAGACTGAATTGTAATCTTCCGTCATCTTACTCTCACCTTTTCACTTCATGGGAGTATGATACCAAACGGACAAAGAAATTACGAAACTGATGGGAAAAAATCGGGGAACAAAAACCCTTCTTTGTAATTCAGAGGCAGAAGTTGGCACTTGCACCACCGGTTATCGAGAAGGCATTAATTCTGCGGGTGTGTTCCGACGACAACGATGAAGCAAGGATGCAAATCTGAAGAACTTGCTAACAGGTACAGGAATCGGCTAGTTTGGATGTATGATGACGAATTGGAAGCTAATCGATTGCTGTGAATAGGAGATATTGATTAACTAATGAGAACGTGGATCTAACAGACAACGTGGTTATCAAACAGCGTCGTTTTAAATTTAATTGCCTGATAAATACCTGACTTAAGATAGTGACATGACATCATGTGAAATCTTCTATTGATATATGCCAATTGGAAATTGCTGAATGTTAGATATCACGTGTGTAAATTGCTCAATTAAAATCCTAATGGATCACATCAATATTCTAATCTCACCAACCCAACATTTATTCTGAGTATTATTATGTAAATAAGAATATAACTTGGTCATTAGTGCCAAGCTACTTTTATCATGCATGCTGATTCCTAACAAATTTAATATATTTCTTTTTTCAAAAAACTGGACAATAGGTGGGTAATATTAAACTTAAACGAAATCCTACTATATTAGAAATAAAAACTCCCTTTTCAAACACCTCCTATGATTGCCATGTGACATGAAGAAAGTACTAAATTGCCCTTTTGTCTAACCATAACTAAATTACTAAATCTCCTTTTGCACTTTACGTGACACGGTTTTTTTTTTAAAATTTTTTTTTTATGTTTCATTCAATTAGAGTGGTTTTCTTTTCTTAATTATGGAGTCTAAATTGAATTGCTCAATTAGGTTTTTGTTACAAAGTGTCAATTTTGTTTTAAGCGTATACCCTTCGGATGAATCTTATTACAAAACTAATAAAAATCTCCAAAACTAAATATTGATTTGGCACGACCAATGAAGAACATCAATAAATCATCTTACTAATATTTAAACTTATTAAGATACTTTTATATTTTGTCTAACATTTATTTCACCACATATATTCGATTAAGTCTATTTATATTTAATATTAGTTATGTCTGGTCGCGCAACGCGCAACCTTGGCCCAGTATATCTGTAGATCTTAGAAATGTTTGTATTTGAAAAAAAAAATATTTTGTATTTGGCCTGATATATTTTAGAAATGTTTGAAGAATTTAGAAATGTTTTATAAGTGTGATCATAAAAATGTTTGTATTTGGCAAAAAAAAAGAAAGTGTATTTGGCACGGTACGTTTTAGAAATGTTTGAATATTTTAGAAATGTTTTATAAGTGTTACTTATTAAATATAAATAAACTTGATCAAGTATATCTCTTGAAGTAAATGTTAGACAAAATATAAAAGTATCCTAATAAGTTTAAATATTAGTAAGATGATTTATTGATGTTCTCCATTTGTCGTGCCAAATCAATACTTGGTTTTGGAGATTTATGATAGCTTTGTAGTAAGCTTCCTCCGAAGGGTATACGTTTAATTGTTGGAACTGTTTCTTCCAAAGGCTTATAGCTAGTAAAATATCAAAAGTATGATTTTGAAACTGATTAATTGTTGAAACTGATTGATCACAAATATGAGAATGAAAATTAATGTAAATTTGCATGGGTTTCAAGTTATAGCAAAAAAGAACTCACCTCACCATGGCAAAAAAAATAAGTAAAAGAGTCCATTAAAAATTGAGAAATTTTTTTTTCCTGTAGGTAAAAGTGATGTATAAAACACAAATAAACGTAGAAACATCATTCCTTCCCTCTCCACCTCAAATTCATAAAAGGCTTCCCTAAAAATTAGTTAGAAGAAGCGACCTGAACCATTTATATGATGAGTAATTTAAAAAAGTCTAAAAATCAAATCCAAAAAAGTATGTTCTTGAAAGTCCGAACACAAAAAAAAAATGCGCTTCATTTGAAAAAATAATAATAATAATAATAATAATAATAATAATAATAATAATAATAATTAGTCAACTGGCAGTATGAAACAAAATCAAAAGCAATTAAACAAAGAAAAAAACACAATTCATAACTGACCATATACGAAAGAAAACTGAGACTCCATAATTAAAAAAAAGGAAAACCACTCTAAATGAATAAAACATAAAAAAGAAATTAAGAAAACCACACTTTGTGACAAAAACCCAATAGATCAATTCAATTCAAACAGAACTAAAATCATACAAAAATTCTAAGCTGACTAACCATATAAGAAATCACATCATATTACCTGGCAACAGCTACGGTAGCTGTAACGGGTGGACGCATAAAAATAATAGTAATAACACTATTCTTGAACGGGAAAAACAAAAAATAATAAAAGTCGTACAAATGATCTATGGATATAAAATTATTTAAATTTTAATATCTGTAATGGCACCACCACAACGGCCGAAAGCAACATCAATGAGAATTTTTTTTTTCCCTTTGTGTTTATATAGAGATATAAAGAGAATATTTTTTGAAGTCGAAATTTTATCTGATTAGGATGTAGTTGATCATCACTAATGAAAAGATTGAACATACTAATAAGAAAGAAGTATATTTCACCACATATTCTCAATTGATGATTGATGAGGAATTTGTTTTTTTTTTTACTGTGGAGAAGGGATTGATTAGGGAGTCGATTGTCGTGGAGATCGAGATGATGATTTGTGTTTTTTATGAAGCCGTTTTTTTTTTGTTTTGGCGAAAATAGGAGGTGGTGGTGGATTTAGACTGCATTTGCCTTTTATGTCTAAAAAATTGATGTGTAAATAAAAATTTATTTTAAAAATATGATGTGGAAATGCCATATGGCAAATGGTGGTGCTTTCTCTTAAGTGTGGTTTTTGTTTCTAATATAGTAAGAAGTAACACTTATAAAACATTTCTAAAACATACATGGCGAAATACAATTTCTTTTTTTGTGAAATACAAATATTTCTATGATCACACTTATAAAACATTTCTAAATCCTTCAAACATTTCTAAAAAATATCGCTCCAAATACAAAATTTTATTTTTTTTCAAATATAAATATTTCTAAGATTTACAGATAGATTGGGGCAGCGTCGCGCATTGCGCGACCAGACATCACTAGTATAAATAGGCAAGAAATAGTGGCGGATCTAGCAGTGGGAGCCATGTCCCCACTGGCCACCTAAACCTATAATATATTTTTAATTAATTTAATTTTAATTAATTTTATTATTACTTAATTTACTAATTCTATGTAATTTGAGTTAAATTGTCTTGTTTATTTTTCACAATTAATTATAATCAAATTAATTATGCTAAACTCAATTCAACTAATACTATTATGTACTTATAAACATTGCAACTAGAATATTCAATAGTAATACATTTGTATCATACTTGAAGATCGCCAAAAAGGACTAGTTAAATTTATTTTTATTTTTAAATGCATATAGGGATATAGTCATTATAGAAAGAGTTTTCTTTTTTTTTCTTTTTCCAAACCTAAATTCTGGAAATTCAAACTATGAAAAGTCACGGTGCACACTAATATGATAAGTAGCATATTTTTGGGACACTGTATTTTGGCCCCACTACATTCTCGTTCTGAAAGACTGGAATCGTTACTTGCGGGAGGGGACCCAACGTGACTAAATTCATACTTTATTAACAACACTAGGTCTTAGAGCATCTCTAACCATTGCATTATATCTTGCACCAAATTTTATGCAAAAATAAAATATTCTAAACATCTTTTTGTATCATGTTCCATTACACTCCGAACTCAATGAACCAAATTTTCAAATATTTTTAGTTTGATTTTATTTCAGTGGTCAAAATCGTATACGTAGTTTGATAATAATTTATGTAGTTTATTTCATAATCACTTTTAATTGAAGTATCATATATTTTTTTCTCAATTTGTTGCATATTTGATTTTAATAATCACTAAACATTAATTTTTAAAAAAGAAAAAAATTTATATTCAAAATGGATCTTGTTTTGAAGATCTTAATAAAATATGTAACGTGATATAAATTTTGTAACGTAATTTATTATGAAAATTTAATTAAATTACAATTATGTATCTACATCAAAGTAAACAGATAAGGCACCAAGATAGTGCAATTAACAGTTTACACCAAATTTGGTATAGCACTATCTATTACACTAAAACGGTGTACTAATTTACTGTTTTCGTTAAAGTGTAAATTTTATTCCAAAATACCAAATAAGTATTTTAGTATCTTGGTTGGAGTTGCTCTTAAACCTCTTTTATTAATTTCATCAAACACCAACTGAGCATCCTTAATTTGACAATGTTTACATAACTTATTCATTATAATATTGAAACAATACAAATATGGAGGAAACCCACCATGCAATATCTCCTTATAAAAATCCCATATCACAGCTGGTGGCTTTAACTTCATGAAATGATTAAGAATTTTGAGACAACTTGCAAAAGGATGAGAAATTTATTCTCTATAATCAACTTACAGCATTAAATTGCATCATCATTTTTTATTTTGTTTGGTTAAAAATCTACTACTATATAAAAGTAAGAGCCAATAAAGCTACAGTACTTTCGTCGTTGGAACAACATAAATAACAAACGGTGGTATTTTTGTTATTTAGGCGAAAAACATGCCTAATTATTAAAATATTTTCAATCCCAGACAAAAAAACATGTGGCCCTTTCAAAATTCAACCCAGTAAATTTTCTTTTACTTTAGATTTGGTTAAACTTATATTTTTGGGCTTAAATTCTGGTGTTTCAAGAAGAAAAAAAAGAAGTTGGGCTTAGTCTAAAATCTATGAATAAGTTTTATAAATAAGTAACTTTTGACAAAGATTGACACTATCTAACCTAATAAGTTATATCGTGCCATTTTCTTCTTATTAGGTATAATTTCATATGGAGTATACCAATATTTTAATATAAAATGCATGAAACCATATTATATGGAAATGTCATTAGGGAAAAAAAAGCATGAAACCGAATTAAATGGGACAGAAAAAAATGCATGAAACCAAACTAAATGGAAATTTCATTAGGGAAAAAAAAAGCATGAAACCGAATTAAATGGGATGAGTGAAAAAAAAAAAGTGCAAAGTATGGACTATTACTTGAAGGAGATCATAATTTTAAATTTTGTTTGAACTATTCAATTTAAGGTGAAGAAATGAACCAAATATAAAATTTTTAATTCATTTTAAAATCATTAAAGTAAAAATGTTTTGAAGATATATAGCCCGCGAGTCAGAAAAAACTAGTGATTTAAAAATTATGCATGGTGTTTTCATTGGCTCTTCTATCATTACTTGTTCATATTTGTCTTTGCGTATGGTTTCCTGTTAGTCGTGTCTATCGCCAGTTGAAGTCAAGAACCCCTACTCATTGAAGGGTTGGTTCCGCAGCTGTTGGTTACTCTGCAGAATATGTACTTGATTGTCGAAGTCCTTGGCTAAGAGTATTTCCAACCATTCCACTATAATTTACACTAAGTTTATTGTAAAAATAGAATATTTTAATAATTTTTTTACATGAAAGTTCTTTGCTCTCCAACCTTTATGCACCAGATGATTTAAATATTTAATGTTTTAGGTTAAATTTTATTTTGTGGTTAATTAAAATCTTCTAATTTGTTGATAATTTTGTGAAATTTCTTTCTTATAATCGCTTTTTATTTGATTGTAGCAATATCATTTTTTTTTCAATTTTGTTTCATATTCAATTTATATTATAAAAAATAAATTTTATGTTCAATATGTGTCTTATTTTGAAGATCTCAACAACATATTTAATATGATATAAGTTTCAAAACATAATTCTTTTTACACGTTCAATTACATAGCAAACATATATTTAGATCAAAGTAAAAAAAATAGTGCACTAAAAATGGTGCAATGACCAATTTACAATAAATCTGGTATAACACTATTCATTGCACCAAAATAGTGCAATGATTTGATATCTTCATTGGAGTGCAATCTTTACACCAAAATACCAAATTTAGTGTTTTAGTGTCTTGGTTGGAGATGTCCTAATAGAACAAGTATTAAAGTGAAATCTATTTAGATAATCAATGAGTTCCAACTTCCAATCCTATAAGTTACTTTGAGTTTCTAATTTATTTTGTAAATTTGTTTTTTTGGAGGATAAATGCTTGTAGTATAGTTATTAATTCGCAGTTTATTAGTTTTATTTTGAAGAAGACGTGGATGTTGATTACTCTTTTTCCTCTATTTTTATATTTTTATTAAAGAAAAATCATTTATGTTGAGGTCGAGAAAATCAAAAGAGTAAGCCAGCTTGAAAATATATATATATATATATATATATATATATATATATATATTAGATGTTTGGCCCAGGCAGATGTCCGGGCGCCCCTTCTAAATTACTATTTTATTAAAATCTAATTGAATTACTATTTTTTGAGGAATTAATTTGGCGTATATATCATTTATGTTATGGTTTGGGGCTTAAAAAAATATATCTATAAAACAGAGCTTATAAGGGAATAATAAATAATTAATTTATAAGACATTATTCTTAATCGCTGGATTTAGGTTTTTTTTATTTTTTGTTTATATTAAGCCTGCAAAACTGTACGATTGGACATTTGAATTTGAATTAATATATCCATTCATTTGAAATGTAACTATTCTTATTTGTAGAATTTTTTCATTGGACTCGGTCACATCTAAAACATGTGTTTTTTTTTTTTAAAAAAAGAATTATATAGCTTCTATTAAAAGAGACTTACACGTGGCAAAAAGACTCCTGAAATCTAAAATATGGTGTATTGGAGCCAAAACAGATGCATATGTAGTTGCCACATAAACTTCATGTCTTCTACTTTAATAGGGTAAAAGGGATATCTTACTATATTAGAAACAAAAACCACACTTAAGAGAAAGCACACCATTTGCCATGTGGCATTTCCACATCATATTTTTAAAATAAATTTTTATTTACACATCTCTTAGACTTAAAAAGAAAATGCAGTCCAAATCCATCTCTACCTCCTATTTTGGCCAAAAAAAGAAAAAAACCACGGGTTCATAAAAAACCCAAATCCTTATCCCCATCTTCCCGACATTTGACTTCCTAATCAATCCCTTCTGCACAATAAAAAAAAAAAACAAATTTCTCATCAATTATCAATTGAGAATATGTGGTGAAATATACTCCTTTCCTATTAGCATGTTCAATTTTTCATTAGTGAAGATCAACTACATCCTAATCGGATAAAATTTCGACTTAAAAAAAATACTCTCTTTACTTCTCCATATAAACACATAGGAAAAAAGAAAATCTCATTGATCTTGCTTTGGCCGTTATGGTGGTGCCATTACAGGTATTAAAATTTAAATGATTTTATTTTCACAGATTATTTGTTTGGCTTTTATTTTTATTTTTTTGTTTTTCCCGTTCAAGAATAGTGTTATTACTATTTTTTTTACACGTCCATCCGTTACAGCTACCGTAGCCTTTGTCAGACAATATGATGCGATTTCTCATATGGTTAGTTAGCCTAGAATTTTTGTATGATTTTAGTTCTGTTTGGATTGAATTGATTAATTGAGTTTTTGTTACAAAATGTAGCTTTTTAAATTTCTTTTTTATGTTTCATTCAATTAGAGTGGTTTTCTTTTTTTAATTATGGAGTCTCAATTTTTTTTCCGTATATGGTCAGTTATGAAGTGTGTTTTTTCTTTGTTTAATTGCTTTTGATTTTGTTTCATACTCCCAGTTGACCAATTATTATTATTATTATTATTTTATTTTATTTGCAAATGAAGCGCGTTATTTTTTTTTTTGTGTTCGGACTTTCAATAATATACTTTTTTGGATTTGGTTTTTGGACTTTTTTTAGTTCCTCATCATATAAATAGTTCAGGTCGCTTCTTCTAACTATTTTATGGGGAAGCCTTTTATGAAATTGAGGTGGAGAGTGAAGGAATGATGTTTGTACGTTTATTTGTGTTTTTATACATCATTTTTACCTACAGAAAAAAATAAATTTCTCAATTTTTAATGGACTATCTTTTACTTTCTTTTTTTTTTTGGCCATAGTGAGGTGAGTTCTGTTTTGCTATACCTTGAAACCTATGCAAATTTACATTATTTTCATTCTCATATTTGTGATCAACCAGTTTCAACAATTAACCAATTTCAAAATCATATTTTTGATATTTTACTACCTATAAACTTTTGTTAGAAATAGTTCTAACAATTAAGCGCATACCCTTTGGAGGAAGCTTACTACAAAACTATTATAAATCTCCAAAACTAAGTATTGATATGGCACAACCAATGGAGAACATCAATAAATCATCTTACTAATATTTAAACTTATTAGGATGCTTTTATATTTTGTCTAGCATTTACTTCAACACATATATTTGATCAAGTTTATTTATATTTAAGAAGTAACACTTATAAAACATTTCTAAAATTTTTAAACATTTCTAAAACGTATCGGGCCAAATAAAATTTCTTTTTATGCCAAATACAAACATTTCTATGATCACACTTATAAAAAATTTCTAACTTCTTCAAACATTTCTAAAATATATCTTGCCAAATAAAAAATATTTTTTTTCTAGATACAAACATTTCTAATATCTACAGATATATTGGGCCAGGGTCGTGCATTGCACGACCAGATATCACTAGTATATATATACATAGTAGCAGTAGTAGTATATGTATAGAGGCTAGTACATTCAAATTTGATATTGGCCCATCCCAATTTGTTTTTTCATTTTCCTTTTCTTTCTAGTTTAAAAAACATGGGGGTGTCATTTTAATTTGTTCAATTTTTGGGTTACAAAATTAAAAGAAAAAATCAATTCAAATCCGTAGTCTCACAAGATAAGACATACTGTACAAGGTGACAGGGGTAATTAATAACTTTAAGTTATTTTGATAATTTTATAAATATAAAAATAGATGCTTAGCCCGGGTGGATGCCCGGACGATCTCTTTGATTTTATATTTGTAATAAAATGTATCAATATAAATATAATTTGCCGAGGGCGGCTGAGTTTCAAAGTTGATAAATGATAAAAACAAACAATCAAGAAAAAGAAAGAATAATACATTTTGTTATAACATATAAGGTACATACGACAATATATATATATATATATATATATATATATATATATAACTTAAAACAATAAATGCCCGAGGGACTGCCTGTGTTTTAAATCTGTTAAATTAAAAAAAATTATAATAATAATAAAATTGAAACATACTTTTTTTTTATGTGGTTGCATACTTTTTTAGATCATTACAATCTTGTGTTTTTTTTTTTTTTTTGAATTCTTAACCAAATCAACATGATTTTGTTTCCTAAAAACCATAAGTAAATGAATACCATGATTAGGAAATTTAATGGAAAGTGCTTGCGTGCTAAATATTCTTAAGTTTTGAATTTCAATCCTCAAAATTTTAACTAAATAAGGTGTGAACTTTTACCTCTGTACCAATTGCTACTGATAAATTATATAAATCTCTTTAAATATGCAGAAATAAAAATGTCATACAAATAATTAAAGCAAAAAATCAATATGTAATTGAATAATAATACTATTCCATAAAAGAATAATATTATTCCATAACAAAAAAAAAAGGTAGGAAAAAAGTCACATATTTTATAATGACTAAATATGATTATAAAAAAATGATACAAATATAGGTCCATTTAGAGACCATCTTATAGGCCATTCAATAGCCGTTTGTCTAAGCTAAAAGATGTTTATCCTCTATGTCAAAAATCCAATCCCGTTGATGATGTATGCCATACCCGTATTCAAGTAATGTTTCGGTACCAAAGCAACTCCGCTTTTGCACTTTCCTTTCGAGTCTAATTGAATAACCAAATCCATTAATTACAAAACTAACAGACGAAGAAGAATTTTTTTGAAAAAGAAAAAAAAAAGAAGGAAGAGGGCAATACCTGAAACGTCTTTCTAAGCCCACTAATTATTTTCTTGGTAGTCCACTTTCAGTGCCAAAATCAGTACCAAGAAGAAGCAAAAGTGAATGTGCAACAAACATAAGTTTTGACCGGGAAGAGGCAAGATGAAATACCATTCCACAAATCCCTTACGCTCCTGCACCCTAGTAACAGAGAACCATCCAACAAAATCAACATGTTATCATTAACTATATCCCAGAGACCATAGAGGAAGTAAATGAAATGAACCAATAAAGTTCATCCAACCTCCCAAGGAAAAAGAAAAGAAGGATTTCATAAATTTTATCAAACACAATCGCCAAACTCATTTGTTCAGAAATATAAAACAACATCACTAAACTAAGCACAAGCAAATTTCATAATTCTTGCGTAAAAATATCACCACATGTTCACCCTCAAGCTCCCGCCACATTTGCAGAAGTGAGGATGCCTGGATGCTTGACCTGCTTTGTTCATCCTTCATTTTATTCTATAAGTAAATAGCTACTTGATGTGGTAATCTAGTTTTCTAAATACTGACAACCTTAACAAATAGGATCAAATACTTTTTGATACAGACCATAAAGAAAATGATATGTGCCCACAAACTTAATGCACATTTTAAGTTTAACACACTTAATTAGTATTCTTCTTTCTCAACAAATGCTGCTTCCCAAACCTCCTCCTCATAACTTTTCCACTTCCAGATCCCCTAAAGTGCTTCTTAGAAGGTTAAAATCCAATTAAAAAAGAATAAACTTACTTAATTGTGCAAATAGCCAGTTCAAAGAACCCAGACGAACTAAAACAAAGGGAAAAACTGCAACAAAGAAGATGGAAAATTAACCTTGTGGCTTTTCATTTTGTAGCCTTTCTTCGTCCAATAGTAATCCCCCACATAATTCTCCCAGCAACAGGAATCCTCACATAGCAATAAAACTGTAATAATATTTTATTAAACTAAAAGATAAGGCATGAAAGGAATTGCAGCAACTCATCAAGTTAATGCTGAGCATTTATCCAAAAAATTTTGCAACAACACTCCAGACTTATTATTTCTTTTATGACCTGCATGAGTATTTCTAACCTACAGAACTGAAGTTCATCACAAAAAACAGACGTATCAAATTAACTGGAGATGGGCTGTGCATAAGAGACCCTGCAGCAAACATAGAAAGAACATGGCCGGCTGTAACTAAACTTGCCAGGGTATAACTAAACATAGAAATGACATGCCAGCTAAGAGGAAAACCTGAGTGAATTCTTGGAGTATGCCCCTATTCCTTGCCAATTTCTGATTAACTGAGGTAGCAGAGACAGCAAATACAACACATTAGCTAATTGAATTATTTACATCTAATAGCTTTTCAAACAAAGATTGGATCTCCTTTTTCATGGATTTCCATGACCTTCTAGTCCCGTAGTTGGGGAACCACCACTCTACATAAAACCTATTTCAACAGAAGATCATTACAGAGGAACTAAAAGCATGGATTTAAATTTAGGTTAACTCGATTGGAACACAAATCCAAGAAAATGAATAAAACTGGGGCAAATTCAATCAATGTATAAAGTGGAAACTATACCTCCTCCTTGGCTAACAATCCCCGACTACTACTCTTCGTACTTTGTTCTTACAACCGTCAGTCGGAGACATCTAGTTGTTACAACATCTATTTGTTTTTTGTTTCCTTCAGCTCTGGACATCATGAAATTGTCAACCGCCCCGTGTCCTCACTTCAACATTTTGGGTGTATCACCATGAAACTTAATGAAGGAAAATACTTTATCAGTGTACTTTATTAGTTGAAGATCACTGCACTGGTTCCTTCTTTATTCCTGGCTATTTTCAAAGCTTCAAAATCAACCTTTTTCGTCCATTATATTTTTCACCACTTCCATATTAGTCCCATTTCTGCCAAAACGAAACTATCATGAGAATTTCTAAGCAATTAAAATACCCAATAGTAGAGCAAGTACAACACCTCAATAGTAAAGTTCATCAAAGATTTAGGGTGAAGATATCATCATGGAGATCCTTTTGCATACTTTCCAATGAAAACAATAGTACTGGCCCCATAAACCTCCAAAGAAAACAATAACACATGTCCTGTAAACAATGAATTTCTTCATCATCATACAAAGATATCCACAAATTCAACTCTAACTTTACTGTGAGACTTAGCATTTATTGAGAGAAAAAAGCAGCCTTTTCTCAACCAATTTCATCAAAACCAGAACAACACCAAAAAATAAAACTCCACGATAGAAAAACATCAAACATCAAAGATAGAAACTTTGTTCAACCTCTGGAACAATTGGCAGCAAAAAGACAAATTGAATTAATTCCAGCAAACATGATATTTCATCCTATTTTGACCGTGAAAATTTCAATAAAAAAAAAAATTCATTGAATACAACACCAAAACAAACAACTACAATACCTTGATTGATCACCGACCCCAAGCTATTCTGTTCAATCCAATTGTCTGGCACTCCATCCTGGTAGTCCAAACCCGACGGTTCCGATTCGGGCATTCCCCTGCTTAATCGCGGGCATATTCATGGATTCGTCTTCATCATCGCTGCTGGAATAATACTCTAGGTAATTGTTGTTATTGGTGGCGGCATGAATGGTATAATTGGATTGCCCGTCTTTGAAGAGCATATAAGCATCGAAGTTTAATCCCCGCAGATGGAGAGAAGATCACGAGACGGAACTGATCCTCTTTGTGTTTGAAATTGAACAGGGGATTGTGATTGCTGATGCATAACAAAAGGGGTGGAGATCAGATCGGAGCGGGGAGCAAAATGGAGGAGAGCCCTTGACAAATTCTATTTGGAACTGGACGGTTATCGCCATGCTCATCAAATCTCGAACTTGGCGAACGAAATTTGCGATCTCAACAAATTTTGAATCGATCATATCTGAAAAGAACACCAAATAAATCTGACGTTGGAATCGTCGGAATTTAAACAGGCACGAATGAGGTTTAGACTGAAAAAGACGAAAATAAATTTTTTTAAAAAAATGAAAGATTGCGGAATTTGGGTAATTTGTTCTCTTTGTGATTATCTTTGAAATTTGGGATTGACGGAGAAGTGTTGTCAGGACTGAAGTGACTGATTTGAAGGGATTTTTCATAACTTTTCTTAAAAGTGGGGACGCGTTAATCTGATTTGATAGGATTTTTTTTTTCATTCATTTATCGTAATTTTTGGACTTCTTAAGCCATCTTTTTTTCTACAAATCTAAAGTGCCACGTGTCAATTTTCATTTTGTACTGAAAAAAGCCTTTGGTGGGAAAATTTTCAACATGAACCTGACACTTGTCCTTCTTGTATGTTGCTTTAATTAAGTACAATAGATTTACAAATTCAATTATTGGTACTCTCATAATTTATCAAAGTGAAATAAATTATAATAATTGGATATTTCATAAATCAAGGAACAACACAATAAAATGAAAACGGCCTAATCTATTAAGGATGGTTTTTCAGTCATAATTTGAGGAAAAATAAATGTTATATTATAGTAAGTTTTTATTCTATGAATGGGGCTGAAATTATTATTTAGTTTGAATCTTTGTAAAAAAATTAAAATACAAATGCAGACATTGATCTCCCAATCCAAGGTTTGACCGAGCTGGAAGAAATGACGACTTATCATCCGCAATTAGAATTTTGCAGAACAACCCACGCTTTCGTTCATCCACCTGAAGAGGCGTTAAAAACTAGCAAGAACATTAGATGCCTAAATCACGCCTTTGTGTAAATGGATTTATCAAACCCTCGACTTCCAGACAGAATAATTGGGGGGCAGGAAAAAAAAAAAATTGCATTCCAAACAATTTTACCCCAGCCAAAACCTTTGTTCAATTGAGGTGTAAAATGCAAAATCGCGCAGTCGATTTCATTTCCAGCAGAATTGATCAGAGCCCACCTCAAACATTCTTCCGGGATGATTGTGCTTCCCACCGGATTCATTTCCGGGGTTTGGCCTCGTTTTGCGGACTTGAGGTTTAACAACGATGGCCCTTTTTGGTCGATCTCTTTTTCTGGATTCCTTCTTGCCATTAGGGGAAGTTAAAGAATAAATAAAAAAAAAATGGGGAGCTAGACAGTTTTTGGTGTGAGTATGACAAGATTGATGATGATTATCAAGTGCATGTAACAGATGTCCTCGGAGGTTGGGGGGCGGAAACTCTAATTAACACTTGGAAGAGTATTGAAGCTTTGATTCCTCTGCTGAAATTTTTTTGCTACTAGTATTTGTAAGATCTATGTATATTATAAACTATCTTAAAGTACCGGCCCAATTAAAGGATCTAATTAAGTATACTTAAGTTCGGGCTTATGATAATAAATTAGAGTGTGGCCCAGTATTGTGTAAAAATCCTAAAGTCCAGTTTCCTGTTCTGTGATGGGTGGAATCGGAAACCTTATTATATATTGGTTGTGGTCCCCGGACGAGCCGTCATGCCAAATCTCGACTCCCCATTTGTTAGAGGTTCCCGCAAGGGCTTGGAAGTGATGGAAGGTTGCCTCACTAGCTGTGTGTCTCTGTTGTTAGTTGTTACAATGTGGAACATCTACTACTACTACTATACTAATACTAATACTAATCTACTACTATATAAAAGCAAGAGTCCCAAAAACAACAGTGCCCTTCGTCGTTGGAACAACATCAATAAAGCAGTGGCAACTTTGTAATTTATTTGAAAAACATGCCTAAATATTATAACTTTTTCAAGCCCAGACAAAAACACGTGGCCCTTTTAAGTTTTAATCCCAGCTCCTTTTCATTCACTTTAGATTTTGGGTTTTACTTAATTTTTTGGGCCTAAATTATAGCGTCTCAAGGGAAAAAGAAAAAAGTTTGGCTAGGTGCTTAACATTTATCAATTTTATTTATAAATAATTAACTTTTGATGAAGATTGATATATAAAAAAAGGTACATGTCATTTTATTCTTATTATGTATAATTTCATATGGAGTATAGTCTACTACTATTATAAAAGGAAGAGAGGGACAATTACAGTATTTTTCGTCGTTAGTACACTCTAAAGGCATTTATATACTTTCAGAAAGATTGTCTGAATTTTTTAATCAAATGGACCATATTATTTGGACATTTGTCATTAATGCAAGAGGGGGAAATTCTTATTATGGTCTTTGTCCCCCTCAAGCCTTTTTTTTTGTCTTTTTCTTTTTTTATTCAACTTCTAAATTATATAAAAAAACTAATATTACATGTGGCATTACAAAGGTTGGAACTTAGACGGATTGGGAGAGATGGATAATGATGGCCAAAATATTACCTTCAAAATGCAAACTGGAGTTCACTTGATTGTTTTTATATTTATTTAAGTGTTATACCAAAATATGTATTGTTTATCATTATCAATTCCAATGCTACATATGGCCATTGAAGATATTACGGTAAATAATAATATAAAAAATTATAATGTTTTTGTTAAAAAACTTTCGATATTAAGCACACAAATTGAGTTTTTTTTTGGAAGTACAGATATTGTGTATTAATTTAAGCAATGAATGACATAATTCATCAATTTGTGTATTTTCTTAATGTCTTACCATAAAATCCTTCTTACTTTTCTTCTTAATTTTTGACACTTTAAAGTTTAAAAAATATGAATGTATCCACGATCTTCTACACTAATGCAAAAATATCTTAACCCTAATAATCTCTATATAACAGAAAAATAGTCTACTTTTGTACATTATAAAAATATTTTTTTAATAAAAAATTGGTCAATTCCATAAAGGTCTAACCATCAATTATCATACATTTTTAATTTTTCAACTTAAAATAGTAACTTACATCTATTTTTATTATAAAATAATACAAAAACGTTACAAAAATTCTATTACATTTTTCTTATGGAATGTCCACCTTACCTCTACTTTGAAAAATGAATAGATATAACCAAAATAAAAAAAGTGATTGAATGAGATGGTAAAAATTGACAATTACTTCAAGAGATTTGAATTTAAAGAATTTATTTGAATAACTCAATTTAAAATAAAATAAAGCCAAAATTATATTAAAATTATTAAAGAGTAAAATCTATTTCCGCGAGTAATCGCGGGCCGGAAAAATCTAGTACTATACTAATATATCTACTACTATAATAAAAGCGAAAGGACATGAAGGAACAGTTAATTTCGTCGTTGGAACAACCTCATTAGCTTCAGGGGCATATATGTACTTTTATCCAAAAAGGCTTGTCTGAATCTGAATTGGAATCTACTTACTATACTATCTACTACTATAATAAAAGCGAAAGGACATGAAGGAACAGTTAATTTCGTCGTTGGAACAACCTCATTAGCTTCAGGGGCATATATGTACTTTTACCCAAAAAGGCTTGTCTGAATCTGAATTGGAAAGATTTTTAAATCAAATGGAGCACACATTTGGACATATGTCAACAATCTAACTGAACTAAGCGTCACCAACTCTGATATATATATTTCCACTTCTTCCATAACATAGTAGAGGCTTGGAAGAGTTTTATCCTAAGGTAAGCATCTCTGTAATTCTTGAAGTTGAAAATTAAACATGAAAGAGTTTCGATCTATGTAGCTATTGTACTTAATCGAGTTATGTGCTTTATATCTAATAATCATCTTGCACTTGATTTCAGTTATCACAATTAGACTTCATCTGAGTTATTTCTAGCCCTATGCACTTGATGTCCTTGAAGCATTTTGATAATCAACATTTCAAACTCATATTAGAAATCCTAAAAGTTCAATTATAATCCATCAACAGAGACCAGCAAGATACACCATTCCTGTCACTATGTAATACAGTATAGCTTTCCCATTGATGAGGGTTGTTTCCCTTTATCCAAATTTGGCTCCAAAGTCCTCTTCTCTTTGTTTTACTCTTCAAAAAGAACTTGTCTTTACCCATGCCTCAATGGTTGCTTTTCCTAAGACTGGAAGTTTACTTTTGTAATTATGTAGTAGTATTGGAGGTAACGTGCTTGATAACATGCCTCAGTGAAATTTATTAAAGCCATCACTACAACTTATCATATATGATATACTTAATAAAAGCTCTCTCATTATTCCCTTTTGTCCAATCTGGAATTTTACAACTATCGAAATATATGTTAATTGCATCTTTACCCATGCAGATAAGCAACTCTATCATCCACTTCGGAAACTTTATATAGCACGGTGACACTTTGATACAGGTAATGTAATTTCCCTTATACCAATTACTTTTAAATTTTATAAAATTACTTTATTCTTTTCTGCACTAATGTTTTATAGTAGTAGATATAATCATTGATGCATTCAATTTTATAACATGTAGAACAAAATGCAAACAGTTCATGCAATATGTGAAACTTTGGCTGCTGGTTTTTTCCTTTTTTCATTTGTGTCAATGTTATGGTTTTAGTTAGTTATATTCGAAAGAATTTCCTAACATGAAAATATGTTCTGTTTATTTCGAGAAATTTAACATGAATCGGAAAAGAAAAGAGTATATGCATAATTTTTGCTCTAAAAGTCAAGAGCATAATAAGAAAACAAAGAAACAATCTCTGGTTGAAACAAATCCCGAAGAATGTCGGAAGAGGAAAAAAAACGAGGCAAGGAATGCAAAATACAATTCAATGAGTCCTGAAGAAAGGGAAAAGCTAAATGCATCCAGAAGAGAAAAGTAGAAGGGTATGCCTATTGAAAAAAAAGAAAGATTAAATGCCTTACGTAGAGAAAAATATGCTGCTTCTAAGGAAAAGAAGTGCGGGAAAAATCAGGGTACGAATACACTGGTTGAAGGTTCTTCTTCTGGTGAAATCACTCCAGCATCAAATGGAAGTGATCCTTATCCTTATTCAAGCGCTCAAATAACAAAAATATCAAATGAGTCAGAAAGATCAAGTGCCATTTGCCATCCATCTCCTCTCATGGAACAAAACCTGCAAAAAGGTACTAAACATTTGTATTTGTTGTTACTTTTCCATTATGTCCCTTGTAGTTCTACCTTATAAATAAAAGCTATATTCAGTTAATGTATAACTTAAATAGCAAAGTTAACAGCAAAGTTATTTCTTTATGTGTGTTTTCAGGTAAAAAAAATGCATATGCAAACATCAGGGTCTTCAAGGAAATCCCTACAGAAGCCAGTCGATTACCCTCAATACCGAATTTTCCTTATTGCAATGCAAAAAGATTTTACATGGAACCACCGGGATTTTGTTGTAGTTCGGGTGAGATAAAACTGGCACAAACTGAGATGCCTCCTGAGCTTCTTCAACTTTACACAGAAAACACAGAGGAAGCTATCAAATTCCAACAATGTGTAAGGAGTTACAACAACATGTTTGCTTTCACATCAATCGGCGTGCACTATGATAAAGAATTATGCAAGAGGAATAAAGGTATTTATACATTTCGAGCACAAGGCCAAGTATACCATTTTATGGACAAATTGGTGCCAGAAGTAAACCAAAAGTGTACTAATGTTCAGTTGTATTTTTATGACACTGAGCATGAAGTCGCCAATAGAATGAGAATCTCAAGCAAGTTCAGAGAATCCATCATAAAGAGATTGCAGCAGATACTTGAGATGAACCCTTATGCAAATTTTTTCAGAAACCTCAGAGATTTTGATAACTTGGATGAATACCGGATCTTCTTGAAGTCAGATCCTGGATTAGACCAACGTACTTTCAACTATCCTTCTGCATCACAAGTTGCTGCTATGTGGAAAGAAAGTGATGGCCTTACATGGAACTTATCTAAAGAAATTCAAGTTTACACAACAACTGGAAAGAAACAAAGGATAAAGCATTATTTTGGCTGTTATGATCCTCTTCAATATCCTCTCATATTTGCAAGAGGAGAGACAGGCTGGCATGAGGGTATTCAAAGAATAAATACAGCTAAAACTCCTAGAGGATCAAACACTACATGTACCGGAGAAAAGCTGATCAACCTAGAACAATCCTTAACAGCTGATGACATAATTCACATTGAGAATGCAGGTATGCTACCTTATAGTGTCGTATTGTATTTACTAAAAGTTTATCCTCGTGATAACTCCAACTAAAGTTTTCTTATGTTATATTCTGCAGCTATTACAAAAAACATCAAAGACAAAGGAAAAGAAAGAACCATTTCATGCCGAGAATATTATGCATACAAGTTCCAAATCAGAGAAAATGACAAATCTCACATCTTACATGTTGGAAGGTTATTCCAACAATTTGCTGTTGATACATATGTAAAGATTGAATCACAAAGATTGGATTTTCACAATAATAAGCAAAGGAAATTACGAGCTGAAATATATCAGGGCCTCCTTGACGGCATATCAAATGGTTTAATTGGAGCATGGCAAGTCGGGAAAAGAATCATCTTACCGCCATCCTTTATTGGAGGACCAAGAGACATGAGAAAGAGATACATGGATGCAATGGCACTTGTTCAGAAGTATGGCAAACCTGATATCTTTCTGACGATGACATGCAACCTTCGTGGCCTGAAATAACAGAACACCTTTTAAAAGGTGAGGAGGGGCAAAATAGACCTGATTTAACAGTAAGGGTCTTTAATGCTAAACTGCAACAGCTTAAAGAAGATATTATCAGCAAAAACCATTTCGTTGAAGTTGCGGCTTATACGTATGTGATTGAGTTTCAAAAGAGAGGTCTTCCACATGCTCACTTTTTGATTATTTTAAAAGATAGATACAAGCTCTCGTCGCCAGAACAGTATGATAGGATTGTCTCTGTAGAACTTCCACATGAGGAAACTGACCCTTACCTTCACTCAGTAGTAGTCAACCACATGATGCATGGTCCTTGTGGTGAACTAAACATCCACAATTCCTGTATGCGGCAAAACAAGAAGTGCAAGAGTAACTATCCCAAAGAATTCTCTGAATTTACCAGGCACTCTTCAAACTCTTACCCAATCTACCGAAGAAGAAATAACGGGAGAAAAGTACAAGTTCGGCATCACTGGTTGGATAATAGATGGGTAGTACCCTATAACCCATACCTACTGGCGAAATTCAACTGTCATATTAATGTTGAAATTTGCTCTAGTGTGCAAGCTGTGAAATACTTGTACAAGTACATCTACAAAGGACATGATGAAATCCTCTATAGGTTAACAGAGAAACAACCGGATGGTACAGTCGATGAAATTAAAAACTTCCAAGCTGCTAGATGGGTGTGCGCTCCGGAAGCTCTATGGCGAATTTATAGCTTTGACTTGAATAAAATTCATCCAGCTGTCCTCAATTTACAGGTTCATCTCGAGAATTATCAATCTCTCACATTTGATGAAAAACAGTTTCTGAAAAAAGTTGTTAGCAGAGAAGACCTATCAAGAACAATGTTGACAGAATTTTTCTACATGAATGCTCACAATCCTAAAGCTCAGAAACTCAACTGTCTTTATAGGGAGTTCCCAGAACACTTTGTGTGGCATCCTAAAGATAAATTGTGGACAGAAAGAAAGACAGGTCAAACTATTGGTCGTGTCAATTCCGTACATCCTACAGAAGGTGAAAGATACTACTTACGGTTGTTGTTGATGCATGTACGAGGACCAAAATCATTTGATGATTTAAAGACTGTTGATGGGAAGGTGTTGCCTACGTTCAGAGAAGCTGCAGAGAAAAGAGGTCTTTTACATTCAGATAGTGCAATAGAAGATTCTTTGAAAGAAGCATCCACATATCAAATGCCAGCAGCTTTACGACAACTGTTTGCTACAATTTTGGTTTATTGTACAGTAAATGACCCAAAAAAGTTGTGGAACAAGTATGAGCCATATCTTTCAGAAGACATATCACAAGACACTACATTGTCCATAGATCAGGTACGTTTCAAGGTCTTGCAACAGATTAATAACCATCTAAAGTCCATGGGGAAAACTTTAGATGATTATGGTTTTAGCTATTTTCCTTCTAAAGTATTTGATCTTCAAGATCAAACCCAAGAGATCATTACAGAAAAAACCATCATAGTTTCAGATGAAGACCTTTCAAGTGTGAGCATGCTAATAAAGATCAAAAAGCTGCATATGAAAAAATAATGGATCACGTTAATAATGGAAAATCAGGAGCATTTTTTGTTGATGGCCCTGGCGGACCGAGCTCTACTTGCAACGATAAGATCAAGAAATCAAATAGCTCTAGCTACAGCAACATCCGGTGTAGCAGCATCCATTCTTCCTGGAGGCCGAACAGCTCATTCAAGATTTAAAATCCCTGTAAAGCAAGGCGAAAACAACAGCTGTAATATAAGCAAACAGAGCGGAACAGCCTGGCTTATTAAAGAAGCAAAGTTGATCATTTGGGATGAAGCAAGTATGGCCAAAAAGTACTCAGTTGAATCATTTGATAGAATGCTCAGGGACATAATGGGTATCGACACAATATTTGGTGGGAAAGTAGTTGTTTTTGGTGGTGACTTTCGGCAAACATTACTAGTTATTCGAAAAGGACAAAAAGAGGATTGTATTTCAGCAAGCCTCATCATGTCAGACTTATGGCCTATGTCGGAACAGATTAAACTATCAACCAACATGCGAGCACAATCAGACCCTAATTTTAGTCAATTCTTACTTCGAGTTGGAAATGGAGAAGAACCAACTTTTGAAGACAATAGAATCTGTCTACCATCCTCCATTCTCTTACCATTCACCAACGAGAATACTTCACTTAACATGCTTATTCATTCTGTTTTTCCAAATCTTCATCTTTTTCATTCTGATCCTGGTTTGGTTATTAATAGGGCAATTTTAACCACAAAAAATGAGTTTGTTAACCAAATAAATGATATCTTAATTCATAGATTTCCAGGAGTTGAAAAAAGATTTATCAGTTTGAATAAAACAATTGATGAAAGGCAACAAGGAGATTATGAGGATTTGTTACAGACTTATAATCCACCTAGCCTGCCATCTCATGAATTAATTTTGAAAGAAAATTGTCCTATCATGCTGCTTAAAAATTTAAATCCAGCAGAAGGTCTTTGTAATGGTACGCGTCTAACATGCTTGCAGTTTTCTGATAATGTCATACATGCTAGGATATCTGTTGGTACTTTTTCTGGAAAAGAAGTGTTCATACCTCGAATACCATTACGTTGTCCTGATGATGAAAGTTGCGTACCATTTAAAAGAATACAATTTCCTGTTAGACCATGTTTTGCACTCACAATAAACAAGGCACAAGGTCAAACACTTGATTTTGGTGGTCTATATTTAAAAGAACCTGTTTTTTCACATGGTCAATTATATATAGCCCTTTCTAGAGCTAGAACTTCAGAAAATGTCAAGTTCTTAATTAAACCAACAGAGAACAAAACAGAGTATCCAAATAGCACAAGAAACATAGTGTACCCTGAAATATTTATTGTTGCTGCTGAAAATACTTAATCCAGTATTTCCTGAATTTTATTTGTATTAGTTCTGTCCACCTGACTTTTAACTGACCCCTATCATTTTTTGCAGGCCTGAAAATCATCCCCAGCACAAGAACAAATCGAATTCATATTGCATCATATCTATAATTCTTCCAGGTAAAAGAAAATTAAAAAAAACTTTCAAACATTCTGCTAAACTAACTTGTATAGCTTCATATATTCCGTTATAGTACTACATGTAATACTTGAATATTCCATGCTGTAGATATGGAAGATAGATGTGTTCCATTAAGAAATTTGGACGAAAAAACTGTCGAATGGTATACAAAGGTGATCCTATTGACTAAAGGGATTCTTGTCAATTCCAAAGGAAAAGCAGGCTCCTTCCAACGCTTTCTCTTTGCTGATAAAAAGGTATTCTTACATAACTTACTAAAAGGATAGTTTCATTAACATTCTGTACTTCTAATTTAACTACATAACAACAATTTTCTTTATGATCTTGCAGAAAACTGTTATGCAAGCTGTCATCTACACAAAGGACCTGAATTTCCTTGAACAAAAGCTTCAGCTTTATGAAACTTACTATATTGGGAATGCCTTTATAACCAAAATAGAAGATCCTAAGTACCAATACGGATCTGTACCCTTTCAAATGACATTGACAAGGAAAAGTTTTCTTGAAAAAGTTGAAAGAACCAAGAGCTACCATCTAGATGAGTGCCTACCAATAACTCCTTTTTGGGAAATAGATGTTGATCCAGACAAAGAGAATGAAAATCTGAGTAATATACTTCGTAGAACAACCTTTTTTCTAACTGTTATTCTTACTTTTGTATTTCCTCATTTACTATAACATTTCCTTCAATACTCCTTTCCAGATCTCCTTTGCGTTGTCCTCCATATGCTTCCTCCCAGAACAGTCAATGCGCAAAATGGAGCAACAATTGTGCAAGACTTTGTGATCATTAACAATTAGTAAGTCAAATGAGTTTTCCCTTACACAGTTTTTGGCTGCCTTCTGACTTTATGTGCTTCATAAGTTAGTATTATGGATGTTATAGATATTTACATAACCTAATTTTACAGGTGCAGACCCATAATTCTATCAATATGGGAAAGTTATCAAGCTGAAGAATATCAAGAACTCATCAATCAAATGCATACTCATCCTGTTGTCTTACTCATAGGTGTCAAACTTGGAACTTTCCATGGTAACATAAAACCAAAACTCTCGAAACAATAATAACACCAGTACCCTTCTCTTATCATTATTAACTTCTTCTCTGTTCTTTCTTTTGTTTTTATTTTATTTTTTTTCTTAATTCACAGGGACATGTGTTGGTGCTCAAAACAACACCAAAATCATATTTGATCCACCAATCCCTGAGACAAACTCTTTGAAAACTTGGTTTACAATCTTCTCAAAACAAAAATTCTATTTTAAATACTACAACGGCATTTCACTAATCTTAATCTCTGTATTTTTCAGGATTGTCGAAAACAAAGACTATGCTGAAAATGTCATCAAGGAGAAACTTTATGAGAAACAGAAGCAAGAGGTTCGAGTACCAAAAGAAAAACATATCCGTCAAATCAATCAAGTCCTTAACATACAACACACGGTAATTCTACATATTTTCATTCTATTAAATTTATGTAAACCTTACCTTCATACATCTCTAATAATCAAGAAAAATTTCTTATAGGTGAAAAATTGTTGGGTCAAAGCTACAGCAACCATAAAAGACAACCAACGTCTATACACAGCGATTTGTCCGAATTGTGACAATCCATCTGGTGCACCAATGGGCATAATTTCTACTTGCAACTATTGTGGTACCTCTGGAAAAGCACCAAAACCAGGGTAAACATTATTTTATTTTGTATTTTTCAGTATTATTCTCTTCACTATTTCCGTAACATTTCCCTCATCTAAAGATTCAAATTTTTCTTTTTCCTATAATTCTATCAGCTTAAAATTTGTCATCAACTTGGCTGACATCACTGGTACTCTACAAGCTGTTATCCAAAATGAATATGCTGAAAAATTGTTACGATACAGTGCTGATGAAGTTTATCATAACCATCTAGCGGTAAGTACAAACATTTAAACCATATTTATCCCTACAGTAAGTGCACTGATCATACTATTGTTATGTCAAAATAGGGAAAACCCGTGGATATGCGACAAGTGAATACAACATTGCAAACTCAAGTTCTGTATGCCAGGCTGAGAATTTTTAAAATAAAAGAATCCGCTTTTGGTTTTGAACTTACAGCATTCACTCCAGACCAAAAAACCTGTGATATGATGATTGAAGATACACCAACAAAAGCTGTCACTACTCCAGCTACTTACCCAGCAATCACAAAATAAAAAATAATTAATTAGCATCATATCTTAATGTTAATCTATACATAAATGAATGGTCTTTACTTTCAACTATACAAAAATTTTACTCTAAAACCCAAAAAAAAAAAATAAAGATTAAAAATTTATAAAATAATAAAAAAGAGAGGAACAAGGATGTTCTACATGTTACTTGTGAGAATTCCAATCATCACATTCATACTTATGTAATAATTAAAAAAAGGTTTTCCACAAATATGTATGTATCTATAAATTATAAAATTGATATATATTACTCAAACAACAAAAGTTCTAATATAAATGTATATGATAATTTTTATTTTTCTTATCTTATATATGTAAGTAATAAATTGCTTTGATATATAAAGTATTTATTTTATTCAATGAAATAAAGTACTAAACTATAGTTAGATAATAAAAAACTAATTCTAATTCTAGATTTTATAAATTTATAAGGATCCAAACAAAAGAATTGGTATTAGAACCTTAATTCTAGTCAATTCTTAAGATCTTCCAAACGAAAGAATTAAGATTGAATTGCAATATTAATATCTCATTTTCAATTCAATAGTATTATAATTCTAATTCAATTTCAATTTAATCTAACCAAACGGAGCCTTAAAAAAATTAAATTTGAATTTTGAATTATACAGTACTGTGGATTCGGGGTTAAAAGTGTGACACTATTACCGTTTACTTTCAACCTGAGATAAATAGTAAATAAAAAAAGTAATTTTGAAAAAAAAATATATTTTTTAAAATTATAATATTATTTTTACTAATTAAATATGAATTTTGTAATATTTTTTATGATTTAAATTTAGATAGAAGTTCAAATTTTTTGAAAAGACAAAATACCCGTGACCCCAGTACGTCAACGGCCGGTAAACATCGAGTTGGACGAAAAAGTGGTCGATGGGACCAAAAAAGTGTAAACATATAATGTCCGGGACTATGATATTGAAATGTTAATGTGGGAGACCCTAAATATAAGGGACCATTTGAACATTTTAGTCCGTGATTTTGCTACACACCTGAGTCGAGTTTTGGCAGGGACGGCCATGTTACAGTGCTAATTTGTTCGGAATGCAATTTTTTTCTTTTTTTTGGGGGATTTTCGTTTTCCACCGATTCAGTGTCTGAGATTTCTTGGCTTTCAGTGTGAAGAAGAAATTGTGTGATCAGTTGCAGAGCATCCATTGGCCGAACTCTGATGAAACCCCCAAAAATTCTGCCTCGAAGAACTCTTAATAAATTGATTTGCACAAAGGCGCGAGTTTGGGGCATCTAATGTACTTGCTATTTTATATACAAAGTGTTTCTTTTTTTTCTAGCAATGTGCATTTTTCACTTGATTATTAGGCCTTATTTTTCACGTAGTGCAATGCCTTAAAAAAAAAAAAGAAAAGAAAAAGAGAGTGAACCACGAAACATGTAATCGAACTATTAGATAATTTCATTACAAATCATCAATCAAATTTATTTATAAACAAGATCCATTATTAAGCCAAAACTCCATCCGAGGTCATTCATGTTACTTTTAACTGTTAAATCATGATCAGTTTCTTTTTTTTTTTTTTGGTAAACAAAATGCACAAGCTCAAAACCTGTGATTCATTAGATTAGATATTACATAGTCTAGGACTACTACTTTCCTGGTAGAGCAGTAAGTTCATAAAAGACAGGGCAACATCAAAAGAATATAATATCCGATTTCTAACGCTTCCTCAGATAGGGAGTCGACACATAAATTATTTTCCATAAATGTATGGAAAAATTCTACGGATAAATTATTCCATAACAGTTCCTGAATCTTTCTTGAATCATGATCCAAAATAGTTCCCTGACTTAGGTTCTCAACTAGACCTATAGTCATTAGGGAATCTGATTTTACATAACTCTGTTAAACCCATAGTGAACTGCAACCTCTAAGCTCGTCGAATACCTATCACCTCGGCTGTCTCGATTGAAGAGGGACCAATAACTCATTAAACTCATAGTGAACTATTTTTCACATGAAAAACATGTGAGTGTGACCTAGGGGCAATTTTGTCATTTTGTATTTTAAAAAAATTAATTTAATTTTTTTTAGAATTTTTCTTATACTTCCTAATTAACTTATATATATATATTGATACTAATGCAATTAATAGATTTTAAAAATTAACTTGTATATGCTTCCTAGCTTGTATTTTAATTTCTAAGTTATAAAAAAATTATATTGTTAAAGATGGCAAACATTTATCTCTGTCAGGAAATATGGTGATGTTCGGACAACGTTTTGTTTCAGTTTTTTCATATGGATTTGGGAGGAGATTTAAAATGTAGTTTAATGACAATTTTTGAAAAGTATTATGGCCATTTTTGAAAGTGGAATAGTAAAGTAACCAAACCTAAAACTTTACAATAGTTTAATGACTAAACTTAAAACTTTACAATAGTTTAGTGACCAAGTTTAAAACTTTACAATAGTTTAGTGACAATCAACACTAAACTTTACAATAGTTTAGTGACCAAACTTAAAACTTTACAATAGTTTAGTGACCATCGGCACTAAACTTTATAATAGTATACAATAGTTTAAAAGGTAAATTAAATTGATATTTAGATAGTGTATTGTGTTTTGTGTTTAGAGGTAAAATAAGACAAAAAGCAAAATGAAACAACAAACAAACAAGGCCATAATGATTGCTTATTGTTTAGTCATCGGAAAATTAATAAAAATAATTACAAGGAACAAAATTATCATTTTAAGATAGAATTAAAAAATTGTATTTTGTAACTAACTTATGTATTATAGCAAGGAGAAATGGCTTGTTTTAAATGATTTTTAGAATTTGTTTTACTTTTTTTTGTTTAAAACGATAATATTAATTTTTATATTTACTTCAACTTGAACTTTTCTTCTTCATTTTCTTTATTTTTTAAAACTTTTTAATGATTTAGAAGTTGAAATATAAAAGGTGAATGAATTCTTGTAAATTTGGTAATTATATTAGTATCAACATATACAAGAAAGTATTAGAAGAATTGTAAAAAAGAATTTGAATTTTTTTAAAAAAATATATAAAATGACAAATTTGTCCCTATGTCACACTCACATGTTTTGCATGTGACATTAGGTTTCTATCATGATTTAAGAGCTAAAAGTGATGAATAGTATTATACCAAATTCGGTGTAAACTGCCAATTGCACTGTCTTGGTCTACTATTTTTTTACTTTCATCTAAATACATAGTTGTAATTTAGTTAAATTTTTAAAATGAATTATGTTATCAAATTGAGTAAACACTCATATTGGTCTCGTACATTTATTCCAATTCAAATTTTGGTCCCAAGTATTAACATTTGGATAAAATGGTCCAAAATATTATAGTTTTTAACTATTTTTGTTCCAATTCACTGCTCCGTCAGCTTTTCCGTTCTATTAACTATCAACCCCGGTATGGGTAGGGGTATTTTTGGTATTTCATATTATTTGAAATTCACTGGTCCCCTATTTTTAGTTCAATTCAAATAATGATCCCAAACATTAACTATTAGAGAAAATGGTCCAAATATTGTAATTTGTAATTCTTTTTTTGGTCCCAATTCACTATTCCATTAACTTCTCTGTTCTGTTGACTATTGACTTGGCTACGGGGATGGTTAGTTTCGATATTTCATTTTTCAAAAAAATTTTTAAAAAAAAAACTTAAATATTACATTTTTAGCAGCTGATGTTAATAACTGTCGAGCTAACATTAACAAATAGAGAAAAATGAAATGATAATGGAGAAGTTAGAGGCCCTAACCTACTGCATGAATGAATACAACCCCACCACCGAACTAAACTCAATTACTCCCTCCGTCCCATAATTATTGTCCAATTTTACTAAAATGAAAGATTTTATTTTTAGTCAAACTTAACTATATTTTACCTTGAACAACCGGTTATACCCCTACATAAGTAATTGTTTAACCACAAAGATTTTAATGGATAATATTTTTTACTAAGGACAAATATGTAACTTGATCCATAAAAAGTTAAATTGGACAATAATTTTGGGACAAAATTTTTTGGGCAAAGTGGACAATAATTATGGGACAGAGGGAGTATTTGATATGTTACTAGCATGTTTATTATATATTTGAAACAAATTTAATTTAATAATCAATAAATAATTTGTTAATGGATTGGCTACAACGTTTCAAAAATATATTAATGGCTAGTATCTGTAAAAAAAAAAAATTATAGATCACTAAATTTGTTTGGGACGAATTTATGATTAGGATTTTAATTGAGCAATTTCCACTACGGTATCTCACATGATATAACTATCTTAAGACATGGTAAATCGGCAATTAAAACGATGTTCGTTCGATAACATCTCTAAGCATGTCGTCTCTTAAAAAAATCCGAAAATTTCTTCTGTGTTTTCATTAAACTCCCATTCACAGCAATCGATTAGCTTCCAATTCGCCATCATGCATCAAAAATAGCCGATTCGTGCACCTATTAGCAAAGTTCTTCAGATTTGCATCCTGCTTCGTGCACTAATTTGATGCATGATGGCGAATTTGCATCAAATATGGGGATAATCATACTTAGATACAGAAGTTCGGGCATGGAAGAAACTTTGGAACTCCTCAGTCCAACCAAAGCAAAAACTGCTCTTTTGGAGAGCTCTTTTAAATGTCCTTCCAACTCAATAAGGGCTAATTAAAAGAGGTATTCCGTAGGATTTGGTATGTCCTCGGTGTGGTAGGTATGATGGTGATACTCTACATTTGTTCATCAGTTGCGAAGTCTCACAAGCAATTTGGTGTGTGGCCCCTAGCCCTTTCTCCTTCTTAATTAATTGCACACGTACTTCTCTATTTCAATGGTTTGTGCAGTGGGTACAGACATATCCTTCCAAGTCTGATGTAGATTTATTCCTCATCATCATTTGGCGAATCTGGATGGAGCATAATGATAAGATCTGGAAGAACCAGATGAATGATCCATCTGTGTCGTGGACAATCATCCAGTCAGACTTCAATACTCATAAGCAGAACCAACGTCGAGTTCAGACCACCAGGAATGCCTTGCCTCATTCCGGTAGTACCAGCCAACATTTCCACAGACCATTGAACCCTGTTATTACCTTTGATGGTTCCTTCAATCCAACCACAAGAGTAGCTGCAGGGGCTTGGAAAATAGTATCCCCACACGCGATGGTCATGCAATTGAAATCAAATGATATTCAAGCTTTATCCCCTTTCCAAACGGAGGCCATGACTTGCTTATCAGCTTTACAACATGCATCAAGCCTGTGTATCACTAGAATCAGAGTTCAAACAGATTGTGAGGCCTTAACTGGCAATCATCAAGATGCACAAATACCAGTTAAATCTCAAGAAGTAGTTGCATTACTAGTTTCTTTAATATCTTCTTTTGAATCATACCAACTGACTAAAGTTAGCAGAACGGATGTTTTAGAATTACATAGCCTAACATATAATAGAATGCGATGTACTAGTTTAGGAATCTTGCCATAATATATGACAGGTACCTTTTTCGAAAAACAAAAAAACATAAGGCATTTCGGTTTTTAACATAAGGCATTTTGATTCATATTTGGTTCCACTTAGTATGCATTTTGATTTGTCTTGCTTGTTAGAAAATATTTTAAGGTTTTTTTTTGTTAATTAAAAATGTGTATTAGGTCAAACTTAAGACAAAGCCTTATATAAGACCGGAATACTTAAAAACTGTTTTCGAAAAAAGGAAAAAAAAAAGTTACGAGGAGGCCAATTATTTTCTAGAATCTTAGACGTCTATGCACAACATGCTAAAATGTCGCCAAACGGTCAAAGTTCTATATTCGTGATGGTATTCAGCTCTCGTAGTTAGCTTTAATTTGCACGTTGCAGCTTTGTTCCTGTACCAAAAATAGATGCGCTGACCGGACTGTGCTATGGAAGGAAGTGAAGTTATACGCGTGGTTATGAAATAGCTTTTTGTTGAATAGGCGTTGTATCGGCTGCGAACTTAAATGAAGCCAAGCGGCTAACTTCGAGACTACTAATATTTTTTTTGTAAAACTAATGATTTCAGGTATTAATAGAGGAAATTGTTATTTCAAGTTCCAATTTGCCACATGAATACTTATCACGTTTTGGCCGGAATTCGGCCGACGACCACCTTCACCTTGAATTGAAGTTGTGTAAATCTTTGTATGGCTTTAAACAAGAAGTTAGTTTATTCATGAAGTCATTACCAACATCAACTTTTGAGTTAGTTTACAAGATTGGAATTTAGCGGTTGAAAGATGCCAAGTGATGTTCTCAACAGGGGGAGTTCTTCCACGCTATACTTTTTTTCCCTTAATCAAGGAAGATTTTGTTCCAATAGATTTTCCTGACAAGGTTTTTAACGAGGCAGCGTCATATTTGGAAATGTTCTTTTTCCTTTATTAGATTTTTATCCCACTGGATTTTTTCTAGTAAAGGTTTTTACCGAGGCAGCGTCATATTTGGAAATGTACTATTTTTCATCTATTAGATTTTTATCCCACTGGATTTTTTCTAGTAAAGGTTTTAACGAGGCATTATTCCAAGAAATGAACATCCAAGGGGAAGTGTTATAATTATCTGATAATATCATGTCCATAAACTAATAGAGTTATACAAGAGCTCTTTGTATAGAGATAATATTTATTGAATCTTATTACCGGTTAGATGTTATCTCTATTTGCTCTTATCTTTGTATCTGTTATGCTTATAAAAGGAGACCAATCTCTGTAGAAATAACACACAGATCATTCTCTCTTTCTCCCTCCCTACTTGTTCTTTCTCTCAGCTTTATAGCTTTGTTCTTCAGTTTATATTTATAACAAATATTATAATATTAAAACGAATTCTAAAAGTAAAATAAAAATATATATTCAAAAAAACATAATTTTTTATTTTCTTAAAGAAATACTAAATTCTAAAATTTTAAATTTAGTCTTTTTAATATAATATTTTATTAAAAATAACTCTAAATCTTATGAAATTTTAAATAATTTTAGAAACTAGTCTTTTTTTTTAGGACTCTACTATATATATATATATCTAGTTCCCTACAATTTCATAAGTTAAAAAATATCCAAAATAAGATATTAGATTTGATTATAATCTTAGATTTTATGTTAATTATTTTTCTTATGTTAGAGATTGTCATAAGAGTAAATTTTTACTTTATTCCAAGCCTTTCAAATTAATATATATCTATATATATGTATATATATAAATTGTGCAAAAACGTACAATTTTTTAAATTATTTCTTATGTAAGTTTAATAATTAAATTTTAAATTGTTTTATTTTTTAATATCTAATTTAAAGTTTTAGTTTTTTCATTAATTTAATTATTTTAATATTTATATTGATATTTATTCAATATAAAAAAAGTTTTAAAAATAAAAATATTATTCCAAAAATATCCCTGTTGACTTGATACTAAATCTGGTCAAAGTGTATGAATAGTATCAAAGGACCAAAAAAGTTACATTCTAAAATTTAGAGGACCATTTAGCCAAATTTTAATATATAAGACCAAAATGTGCATTTGGCCTATTGTAGAAGAAAATTTTCAAAATTTAGTCTAAACTGATCAATTAGGCTTACGAAATTAGTCGATGACATCTTTGAAACAATATTAATTTGAAGAATTTTTGCATCGACATGTCTATTGAGACGACTTAGAAATTGGTGAAATAAATTACACGATTAAAGTCTGGGCTAGACAGTTTTGAAAGTGGTTTTTATAGTATAAGAGTCTAGTGTCAGACGGTTTTAGAAGTGATTTTTATAAGGTAGCCTAGAGCATAACTGGTCAAGATATCGCAAAAATTATTCAATTTCTTCTTAACTAGACAAACCCTAACACAGATAAACTCAGCTGCATTGGCATCGATAACTAAACTGGAGAACCCAAGGGATGCCAGCCAGTACAGTCTCATTGCATGTTGCATTGTGATGTACGAATGCATCTTTACGGTACTTTACAATAGATAAATAGGGTCTTACCATGCCTAATCAACGAGAACTAGAGGGTGTTTGTAAAAAGATAGACTCATTCTTCACAATATTTTCATTACACAAGAACTTATTTATCAGACTATATCGAAGAAAAAGAATTAGCAGCAGGTGTATAATGAAGATAGATTTGAGTACAGATTGCTACTCAGTCGAGTAGCCATCTGTAAAGGAATGCATAATTGTATATGGATTCCCTGAGAAGTTTACAACATGGATTATGTCATGTGTTACCACAACAACATACTCACTTAGCTTAAATGGCAGAATGCTGGATTCTTTTTTGGGGAGCGTGGAATGAGACAAGGCGATCGTATTTCACCCTAAATTTTTGTCCTGATAATGGAGTGTCGGACAAGAAGAATGAAGCTTGCAGTTGATTATCCCTAATTCAAGTTCCATCCATTATGTAAAGACTTTAAAATAACTAATATTTTCTTTGCAGATAGGATTATGTTTGTAAAGGGGGTTTAAACATTCGAGATAAAAAGATTTGGAATGATTCAGCCATTTTGAACAAATTTGGTGGTTGGCTCGAAAGAAAGACTATCTTTAGATCAAATGGACCATGAAATCTACTTGAAAAACACAGACATTTGGGATGTTCCAAAGTAGTAAAATTATAGTTGGGATTAGAAGCATCTATTGAAGATTCGTGACAAAACTAGAGCAAGGTTTCACAGTCAAAGATGGTTGGTTGGAGGACAAAGTAAATACACTGTATTCGATGGATATAAGTTATGTTTTGAAAATCGGAAGGTGAACCGGCAATTTAAGTGGTTTACTGGCTTACTGGTTTAATCGGTTTAAATCGACTTTTAAAACCAGTAAAAACTGACTATAAAAATTATAAAAAAATAATTAATTTTCAAAATTTCAAAATTTTGGTTTAACCGGTACCGATTCTCAATCAAACTGCGATTTTGTCCGGATGTGACCGAGTTTGACCGGTTTTTAAGTCTACCGATTATTAATTCAAACCGGACCAGAAAGACCTCTGATTCCCAGTCGAACCGATTCAACCGCCCGGTCCAGTCCGGTTTTCAAAACACAGGATATAAGTAGCTTATTGGTATAGAAAACAAATGGTATATTACTAGAAGTATATGGTAACGTCAGAATATTCAGACACATGCATTTGTGGCATAGTTAATATGGACACCAAGGATCACCTACGGTATATTTGCGTACCAGTTAATAATCTTGTTAGCGTGTTGTGTGGTAACGAAAATGAAACATCGGAACATATGTTTTTTGAATGTTCTTTTGCAAAGACAATGTTGGAGAAACTTAAAGAATGGCCTGGAATTTCCATATTTTCTGCAAAAAATGAAAAACAATATGGCAGAAGCAAGTTGTTAATATTTAGAGCCACACTAAGCTATAAAAAAGAAAAAGAAAAATCTTTTGGGTTGTACTTATGGGTTGTGTATACCACTTATTGGTGAAACAGAACCAACGTATATTATGGGAAGAAAGATGACAATGGAGTAGATATTTCAAGTCATTCAAGTGGAAGATAGAATTAGAGTCCAAGGATGCTATGCAGTGAATAAGTTATACAAGGCACGGACAATTTTTCGCTTCAAGAGATTTTTGTAATAGATTAGAAGTTTTGTAAAGTGCTGTATTGGTATCACTCTTGTACAACTCAGTTTGTTTATCCATAAATATACATAGGTTATACCCAAAAAAAAGAACAAAAGAAAATTATGGATTATGGTGAAATTTTCCGTTAGCCTACCCGCGGAGATATCTTTCTGGGGGTGAATAAGTCAATACACTATATTATACTCCTTCCGTCCCATAATTATTTTCCAGTTTGGGTTTTCATCTATTTCAAATTATGCTAAAAGTGAAATATCAAATTTGACAATAATTTTGGGATAGAGAAACTAATAAATTAAGCAATGCCTTATAACCAAATTTATTTTAATGGGTTAGTCCAACGTAAATAATACGATTTTCAGTTAGTTATTACTCAACGTAAATTTATTTTTATTTACTATATATAGCTAACATTTATTTATGTGCGTAGTGGATGCTACATTTCAACAGACGATATAAAAGTTCTAATGAGACGTCGTTTGAAACAATATCACATTTTTATTTTTCATATAAACATGCCACTAATTAAGTCAGCAATCTTTTATAACTAAATGAGTAATATTTTATTATCAATCGATTGATACTTTATAACTAATTGCAGTGCTAACAAATTTCAAATAGGGTAGTGGTTTTAAATTAAAAGAATATTGTTTCTACATCGTTTTAGATAGGAACTTGTTGGAAGTGATTTAATTTGATCGATGACAAAGATAAAACTATGAAATAATTGGTAAAAAGTTTCATCGACTTTTCGGTGGAAACATCTTAAACCGACAAAAAGTCTAGGCATGTTGGTAGAATTTACTGGTCTAGCGAACTAGACATGGTGTAAATCAATTGATGAAATTTCCTTTAACTATACTAATGTAAAAGTGCTTATATTGCAGTTACAGAGCTAGAAGTTTCAAATAAGATAGGCAAACGACATTCTTTTTCCATGTAGTAGGGGCAAAATTATAATTTTCAGAAGTTTTTCCCGAAAAGTTTAGCCATTCCTCAGTAATTCTAAATAAATATATCTACGAAAGGGGATGCCAATTGTCCCTGTTGGTCCCTAACATGTTCATCAATAGGTAACGCATGTTACAGTGAAATTATGGAGATCCATGATGGCGAGTAAGCCAACGTAAATAAAATTGCATAAGAATTTGTGCAATTTGCAATTAACAATGATGGCTATTTTTTGAAACGGAGAGAGTAAATTTTTATTAACAAATGAGTTAGTTTTAAAGAGTGGGGAATATTCCGCAGCTCATAATATATACTATTGGGTTATTATAGGTTGATAAATGTAATTTAGTTCGGTAACTTTGTCAATGTAATAATGATGACATTTTTAAGGCTCTGTTCATTTGCATGGCATTGAGGGGTTGATTTGGAATTTGGGCCCCCAATGCTAAATCCGGTATTTGGCTATCTAAAAATAAGATGGCATTGGCATTGGCCCAATGTCAAAAGACTTCCAATGCTATGATTTCAATTCCGGGCTTGAAATTATTATTTGGGATTCCAAACTCTCATGGAGTTGAACAGTACGCGGGTCATTATCGGGTCAATACCGGGTTATAAGCTATTCGGATCTCCTCTTGTTTTAATTTTCACGGCTTTATTTTATTTCCTTGCTTTCTCTCTCCCTCATCACCTCGGTTCCTCCTTACTCCGCCGCGACACCACCCTTCATCTCCGATTCTGTACATCTCGCACCAATTGACGACGGCGAACGCGAAGGCGAAGGAGTCGATGACTTTACTCTTTCTTATTTCCCCTCTTTCTTCCTTTCGTATAGATTAGGGTTAGATTCCCATACTTTTTGATGCTTAGATTTTCAATCAAATCGGTCTTATTTCAGCAGGAATCTGTTTGAAATTTTGTGGGTTTTGTTTATTGAACTCATGCTGGTTGTGTGTGATGCTTCAACCCTTTTAATGCAAAGAAAAAAAATAACCCTTTCATTTTCTCGAATTTTAGAGTGGAATTAATTACTGTGGCTGTGAACTGGAGAGTATGGTGAATTATTTGTGGTTGAAAGTTCTGGTCTTCATTGAAAATTCATTTTAAACATGCTCCTTTGCTTTTCATTTTTCAGGCTTGTTCATGTTGTGTTCAATTATATGAATTTAGTTTTTTTTTGTCCACTTTAGTATAATTACTTACTATGATTAAACACGATCCTGATTTCTTTGAAAATTGCCTTGTCATTTTTCAGGTTTGTTTATGTTGCGTTCGGCTCATTGTTTACAAGTTGATCTGGTCTTTTCTGAGTTATTAGTATAGAAGGATTGCTCTAATGGGTGGGTTTGATGACCGTGTTGCTATAATTGGGGATTGGATGCCTCCTAGCCCGAGTCCAGGATCCCTCTTTTCGTCAATGTTGGGTGATGATGGTACTTCAAGGTCAGTTCTGGACCCAATGGCAGGTGGATTTCAATCTGGATTCTCCTTCCCCGGGTCTCTAGACAATCATGCATCTACTAATTCTAGTCAAAAGGATGATGGGGTTTCTATTCGTCAAACGGGTAGTTTCAGTTTGCTGCCTGAGTAGAGAATGAGCAACAGCACCCGGGGGGACTTGTGGAAAGGGTGGTTTCAGACATCGGGTACATGGTGAGTTGTATACTTGAATCCCTAAGAAGATTATCATTCCGATTTTATGCTGATAGTCTGTAATACTATGTTGATAGGGGAGATCACTTGATGGTCGGGAAATTGCTGTTAAAAGGCTTTTGAAGACATCGGGTCAAGGATTAGAGGAGTTCAAAAATGAACTGATTCTTATATCCAAGCTCCAGCACACTAATCTCGTCCGAGTTTTAGGATGTTGCATTCATGAAGAAGAGAAAATGCTAATCTATGAGTATATGCCCAACAAGAGCCTGGACTTCTTTCTTTTTGGTATGAAGCATTTGAATCGTTTCTGCTTTATGATTTTCTCTGAATCCCAATATAACAAAATGAAAAGCATACTTCAATTCAAGCCATTTTGCATCTCTTTAACAGCCAAAGATAAAAAAGAGCAATTGGATTGGCAGAAACGATTTGATTTCATCGATGGTATTGCTCAAGGATTATTGTACCTCCATAAATATTCCAGAATGATAGTTATTCATAGAGATCTGAAAGCCAGTAATGTGTTACTGGATGAAAATATGAAACCAAAGATTGCTGATTTTGGTATAGCTAGAATCTTCAAACCGAAAGAGACAGAAGCTATGACTAACCGGGTTGTTGGAACTTAGTAAGTTGCATTTGCATTCTTATGCCTCCAGATCGTCAACTATTATACTTTCTGTGCTTTCTCAAAAATTTTATAACACACAAGTTGAATGCTTCTATGCAGTGGTTACATGTTTCATTTTTCTAATACATTAAACTGAAAGGTATTAATGTATTAAATTTGGTCACAGAACACCTTCCTTCTTTGCTATTTGAGTTTGATATTGATTTGGAAACACTTCCCTGTCCTGGTGTTATTCCAAAGCTGAACTGCTTGATGATTTGTCTGGTCTTGTGAAGTCTATCAAGAGAACTAGTCATGTAGATAATTAACTGTTGAAGCTGGCTTTTTGATAGTGAAAATGCTACCTCCTTTGTAATATATTTTCTAAACTTCACAAGTGAAAATAGTGCTCTTTCTGCAGGAATAGCATGTTTTATTCACTAGTATGTATATTATCTATGAAGATATGTAACTTCTTAGTAGTTCCTACACAAATTACTATGGCTCTTGTAACTTCTGTCTTGTGGAATGCTTTTGCAGATGTCCAATCCCATTCCTCTGATACACCTGCTAAAGCAGCTAGAAGGGTGAGTATAAAAGAAGTCGTGCATACTGTGCTCTTACTGATATCCTGTTAGGATGAGTTTTATTTATTTATTATGTGGAACCATCTATTGATGTTTGATTGAGCAGAAAGACTTTTGTTGAACTTTACGCTTCTTTGAATGCAAAAATGAGCCCTTACTTTATTCTGTTATATTCTGTATTATTTGTTTTGAAATCTTTTTTCAATCACTTTGGCAGCAATTGAGGGAGAAAAGGCGTGAAAAACATGCTGCTGATTTAGTAAAACAAGATAAAGAAGTAACTTTGAAGCTTGAAAATGCAGCTATTGAACGTTCTAAGTCAGTTGATTCTGCAGTTCTTGGGAAATACAGTATTTGGAGGAAAGAGAATGATATGGAGAATACTGATTCAACTGTTCGATTGATCCGTGATCAAATGATCATGGCTAGGGTGTATATAAGTCTTGCAACAATGAAGAATAAGCTTGACTTGGCCCGTGAACTTCAAAATTGACTGAAAGAAAGTCAGCATGCATTAGGAGAAGCTGCTTCTGATTCTGATCTTAGTTGTAGGTAGTCAGAATTTTTTGCCTAGTTTTTGGGACAGCTCCTCACTTTATCTGATGCTTTTGTGATAATTGTCTTGTTTTGGTGTTATTTGAGTCAGTGCGGGTGAAAAAATTGAAGCTATGGATCAAGTGCTTGCGAAAGCTAGAGAACAACTGTATGACTGCAAGCTGGTCACTGGGAAGCTCAGAGCAATGCTACAATCTGCTGATGAGCAAGTGCGAAGTTTGAAGAAACAGAGCACATTTCTCAGTCAGTTGGCTGCCAAGACAATTCCAAATGGAATCCACTGTTTGTCATTGCGGTTAACAATTGATTATTATCTTCTTGAACCAGAAAAAAGAAGCTTCCCCAGAATGGAGAATTTGGAAAATCCAAACCTATATCACTATGCCCTCTTTTCCGACAACGTTCTTGCTGCCTCTGTTGTTGTTAACTCAACCATAAAGAATGCCAAGGTGCGAATTATTTTCTTGATTTTCTTTAACATCTAGAGTGGCAGGTGTAACGCTACAAATATCATCCCTACAATTTCTCGTTTGTCTTTTGTACTATTCCTGTTTTATTAAGCACTCTTATATACAGCTCGAAATGGCACTAGATCCATACGGAAAGATGAATAACTAAGGATCTGTGCATGAGTCAAAGTTTTGTGTTTTAATTAAGTGAAGTATACGGAAGTTGTATTTGTTGATAACAGTGGAATTACCTTAGTCGAGTCATTTATGCAGATGAAATTTAATTGACTTGTGGAACTCTTACGCAGCTTTGCGTGCAGACTATTTTATTTCAGGGGTGTGATTTCTAATGTGGTTATATATTCATTTCAGGAACCTGAGAAGCACGTTTTCCATCTGGTGACTGACAAATTAAATTTTGGAGCAATGAACATGTGGTTCCTACTGAATCCTCCTGGAAAAGCTACGATTCATGTTGAAAATGTTGATGAATTTAAGTGGTTAAACTCGTCGTATTGCCCAGTTCTAAGGCAGCTTGAATCTGCTGCCATGAAAGAGTACTACTTCCAGGCAGCTCATCCTACGATAGTTTCTGCTGGTTCTTCTAACCTGAAGTATAGGAATCCCAAGTACCTTTCAATGCTCAACAATCTGAGGTTTTATCTTCCACAGGTGTATCTGAAGTTGGATAAAATTCTGTTTCTCGATGATGATATAGTTGTCAAAAAAGACCTGACTGGACTATGGGCTGTTGATCTGCATGGAAAAGTTAATGGTGCCGTTGAAACTTGTGGTGAAAATTTCCATCTCTTTGACAAGTATCTCAACTTTTCTAATCCTCATATTGCTCGGAATTTTGACCCCAATGCTTGTGGTTGGGCCTATGGGATGAACATGTTTGACCTTAAGGAGTGGAAAAAGAGGGATATCACTGGCATATACCACAGATGGCAGAATTTGGTAAGCGTTTGAAAGCATTTTACACATAAGATTACAGTTTTATTTTTGATGTTTCACCTTGCTTCTGGGCTAATACTGTTTGTACCTTGCACAAATTCTCTTAAGTGTAATTTTTTTGTGTGAACATTTTGATTGGATATTTTGTCCTTTGAAATAGAGTTATGTTAGTTCTTTGCTAATTGCTTCTATCACCCCTCTGCTATAGTAGATTTTTGTTATCTTGCTTTATGAGTTATGGTTTTGCTTCATAAGTTTATGAGTTTTTTCATCTGTGGCGCCCCTGTTACGAGTGTCTTTGCATGTAGATGTTTGGTTCATGTTTGCTTCAGATCCTAGGTATTGGTTTTGGCTTATAGAAGCTAAGATGAACAACATGTATGTTAGATAAATTGGAACTTCATGTCTGTTTCGTATAGGAAATTTTGTTATTTTGCAGCAAATTTAGGATGGAACTCTTCTCACTAATGGTTTTTTTTTTTTTTATCATTGTTGCTGGTGTTTTTTACTCATTTTTATGATTTGGTGGTACTGTAGATTGTAGATGGCTTCTAATGCACAAGCAAGTTCTCAAGGGTAAGGAAAAGAAAAATATGTCACTTAGACTACCGAGATGGATAAAGTTATTGGGACATGCTTTATAGATCAAATAGCTCAAGAAACAAAATGTTTAATAAGAACATATACAATGTTTGAATGATTGTTACAGTATATATAAAGATGGCTGAATATACAATGTTTGGATGACTGTTATATTATATATGAAGATGATTGAATGTTGACTTTGATACCGCCCCCTTCATTTCATGGTCAATTTCTTTTGTTTCAAAACAATCACTTGAACTAAATTAATTACTACATACGTAATCATTTTTTTGTAATTTTTTATATTTATGTTAATATAACAGTGTTAGAACGACCTAAATTGATCATTTTAATGAATTTTTAAATAATTGATAAGTTCAAAAAATAAAAATTTAAAGAGTTTCGTCTTTGTCACCTTAAAAATGGTAACAAAATATATCTAGATATTATTCTAGAAATGATGTTATTTAACATAACAAAAATTAAAAGTTAAAATAATTTCAAAATAAATTAATTTTTCCTTTTTTCTTTATTTTTGGCAAAAGCCAAAATCAATCCAATTACTTGATCATCCGAACAGAAAATTTGGAATCCCAATTGAATTTGTGGCCAATTCCACGATTTTGCCGAACAGATGAATTAGAATTGAATTAGAATATCATGAATGCCAATTGAATCCCAAAATATTCTAATGCCAATGTAATTCCAACGCCAAGCGACCGAACACACCCTAAGTGCTTTCATCTTTTTCATTCAATTTAATTCATATAGAGATGTAATCTAATTGACAAAATCTAAAGTCACTATTTATTTTAAGCATAATCACTATTACACAGTAAGTAACCAAATTCACACAAATCACATAGTTTCAATTTGGTCAAAGTTAGTTACCATGAGAATTAATTTATTATGGATGTATTACCAGATGTATATATAACTCTTCCTAATTACTTGACATTTTATATTTATTTTCCACTTTTAGTGAGCTCTTATCATTTTCTTGTTCCCTTTTAAACAAAATAATATTGTTGGCAAGTATTAAGTCCCTAATACGAATTCGACAAAATATTCTGATGACATTGTTTTAATACCCTTCGAGGTACTAGTTATAATATTTGGCATGTGTCCAATTACGTATCCACGTGTCAATTGTGTAATTATTATCACAACGAATATAGTCGAAAATTAAAGTGTCATAAAAAATCTGAGTAAGGAAGAATCGTATATTGTATGTTGTGAACTATATAAATACACCATAATGAGACGAAATTCACAATCACCCCAAACAACATGAATCATTTTCAAAATTCATACCATTCTCTCCTTCTTTTCTTCATATGTTTTTTATGTACACCAAAACTAAACCTAGGATATTGGTGGAAAGTTTCCATCCAGAACCAATTGCCTAATGATGGCAACCCTCTAGAATACCATTGTTACAAAAAAGGTGGTGAAGATTTTGGTCGTCATGTGCTTCCTTTACAAGAGATTTTCTCTTTCGATTTCGATAAGAAAGTTACAGCCAACCCCAAGTATTACTGTGACTTTTGGTGGGCTGGAAAGACTAGAAATATGGCTATTTATGATCGTAGGATAGCCAATTACGCTCCGCCTCATACTGTCTCTTGGAAAGTGCAATTAGATGGTTTTTATATAATGAGTGATGATGGGGGAAACCCGTTCAAAAAAATAAATGATTGGAATAATCAACAATGAATTTATAATTAATTGTTGTTTGTAATATAATATTAAAACTAAAAGTTTCAATTTATGAAATCTTTTCTTTCGATCAAGATTTTTTTTTTTTTCTGTTGCTGTTATTTTTAATCTATTTGCTAGACTTTTCCATTTCTCCCTCCCTCTATTAGTTTTTTTTAGTTCTTTCTTTAATAAACCAAGCGAACAAAATCTGTTGTAAAACCAAGTGAATAATTTTTAATAAGCTAGGGATTAATTCTTAAAAATGCTTAAAAAATATTTTCAATCTGAAAACTTCATTCAATACACTATGGTTAATAGAAAAATATCAAAAGTAATTTGATTTGGTCTAAGATTGGAGTAAAGCTCAAAACTAACTAATAGTTAATGATTTCGTTACCCTCTAGATACTTATGCCGATGAACAAGTCGACGATAATGTTGACAAACTCATCAAACGACCTAGAGTTCTAGAAAAACAAAGCTAATAGAGGACTAGCCCTACTATCCATTAATCTGTTATCTTTGTGGAAAAAAGAAATAAAAAACTCTTACTATGATTTGTTTTATTGCATTTTTAGGTAATATACAAAAAAAAGGCAATCCTATCAAGAAAAAAATATTAGAATTGGCGATGCATTAATTGAGTCATCCAAAGAAAAATAGAAGAAAATAAATAAAATTGTGACAATAATTACAGTATCATGTTTGGATAACCTAAGTCAAAGACTACAATTTGTATTAATATAAAAATTAGTATAATGCTTGAGTTGTCGACAAGCGATAGGACAAAATAATAACTATTAAAAAATTGGAAAAAAAATATAATATGACACTCTTCTAATAATAATTATTTTAATTAGTTTGATATAATATGACTTTGTTGCGCTATGACCTACAAGCTGTAAACTCATTCAATTTAATTAGTTTGCCATGGAGTGGAAGCTTACTGCGAATCGCATGATGCTTCCTTAGTAGAGTAAACTAGGGAAATGCTTGTATTTTTTATGTTTTCCAAGTCAAAATAACCCAATGTGGTCGTTCTAAATCTCCCCTAACCGTTTCAGCTCAAATTTGGTGTCTAATATGTTTTCAATTCAATTTCGATGTTTTCAAATGGATTAATTATTTACTTATTTATTTATTAGCTTTTTTTTCCACCTCCAATTTTGGGACGCAAATTATGACTAACACTCACCATTGTGCTATGTATTTTCTACTTGAAATCTCATCCTGGTTGTTTAGGCGTCAAGTTTATTTATTTAAGCACATCAACAGTTTCGAGATATCGCATGTTTAATTACTTTAGCTTTCAGGGAACGTTTGTTCAAAATCACCTTTACTCCTAAATAGTTTTCATCAATCAGTTATATCTTTAAATTCACACAAATGCTTTTTTTTTTTTACATTGGAAATCTCATCAGAGATGAGTAAACCTACGCTTATTATAATTAGCGTGTAAACCGTAATGGAAGGTAAATCACCTTACGCAAGTTTGAAGTGACAAGTTAAGGTGTGAAATTAGAAGTTCATGTGTGCATTTGCAATGACAAATCCTCTAGTGGAGTTCATGGGTAAAGATTCCTCACTCTTGTTTGAGTAGGGTATTAAACTCATGACCTTCTTGTGAGAGTAAGGGCAGCTTTACCTCTGCCAATTTCTCATTTGCAAAACCCACGTTTAGTTCCTCATTGATTTAAATATTTTAATCTTCACATAAATGTTGCATTCAATAAAATAAAATAAAATTGCTTCTTTTATCTTTTTTTCCCCATAATTTCTACATAAGAAAAACTTTTTTTTTACTATAACTAACATTTAATTACGTGCGTCGTGTTTGAGTTATTTTCAATATATTGTAGGACACAATTAATAAGTTGTGCCTATTATTGGTTTTTAATATATTGCAAAGACACAACTAATAAGTTGTGCCTATGGACTCCATATGAAAAGACATTAACGTTATTAGTTAACAAAAAATTATGTCTAGGATCATAACCAAGAGTTACGTCTAATTCTCAAGAGTTTCCTAAAACTTTATAAATATGGATCATTTGGATGCTTTTAGTGTACAATAAAATCACCAAATACTTAGAATATTTCCAATGATATTTCTTATCCTTATATCAGGCTGTTGGTTCACTAAAGTGTATAGTGAAATAACATATCTCCATTTTATCTCATAGGAAATTCGCCTAGATTTATCCATGTAGCGAAACACAACAATGGAATTGCGACTGTTTATAAGTTGTGTTTTTATCTTTATTTCTCAAAAAAAATTAAATTTACATAACACGTTAATGAAATTTATTTATTAATTTTTAATGCTTAAAAATTCATTTAGTCTGAATTTTCTCTTAATTACTTCTATTAAGCTTAAGTGAAAAAATGTTAAGTGCTAAATTAAGTGAATACTAATAAAATAAAAGATTAAAAGTTTCACCGTGCATGAAATGCAAAATGTGTGCAATTTCTAAATATCAAACAGTGTTTGATTCACCAAACTAAATTTTAAAATTATCTCAATCGATTTCGGTGACACTACACATCGGTAGGATTAGAAACAAAGTATGAGAATATATTATTTCAAAATGAAATATAGCCGAAGAATTTGAAAATTTACAATTTGTTATTTTTTCAAAAAATAAATTGTTGGTATTTCTTTTATGTCCAAAACCATGCTTTTTACTATCCTATTTTTTTTGTTCAAAACAATCTGGCCAAAAATTTATGTAATTTTATCTCTCTTTTATTTGTTTGTGATTCTATTATCTTACTTTTTTAAAATAGTTTTTACTCACAATGTAGATAAAAATTATAAAGAAAAACTTATAAGAAATGATGTTTTTATTAATTTATTTCACTGATCTTAAGTAAATAAATACTTAGATTAAAAAAATATGAAATTACTTAACATAGTTTAATCAACACAATTCATCTTTTATAATCTTTTTAATTACTAATGTTTGTAAAAAAAAAAAATTAAAAAAAGGGGGGGGTCCGTACCAAAAAAAAAAGGGTCCGCGCTTGCGCGGACAGAAGAAACCTAGTCATAAAATTAAGTAGGGAAAACATAACAAAAGCAAAACAATGGAGGACTAAACTGACAACTTCAGTGGAATTTGTGGGCATACAAGGAATTTACGAAACTTCCTAGGCACCTCCCATAGCATTTAGAGCTAGCTATTTATAGAAAGTTCCTTTCCACAATTCTCTAATTTCCTTCCCCCTTGGGTAAGGTCCATCACGGCGAAGAAATCCCCTCCAAGAATGAACAAAAGGAAGCGGGAAAAACCTGAAACTGAAGGAAATGGAGATGGCCCAGATGAATCAACGAACAATTGGCATGATGAGTTCGTTGAGGTTATGGATAGCACACTGACAAAAAGAAAGACAAGACAGAAGGCAGAGGAGGCAGAAATGATGTTAGAAATCGATCATCCGAGGCTTCAATTGCAAGACCCTTTAATGGTTCTTGGATTCGATATTATGCACATGATACTTGGTTTCCTTGACGCACGCAGCGTGGCACTATGTCTCCTCGTCTCTCGAGGATGGAATGGAGTTGCTTCAAGTGATAGGCTTTGGTCTATAAGAGTTCGTTTCCTTTCTTCCCTTTTGAATTTAGCCTCTTATTTTGAGTTGGGTTGAGTCAAATTAGAGCTGAATATACTGTTTTGAGGTTAGTTTTGGTGTTCTTTTGAAGGTATGCTTGTTAAATCTCAGTCGGTGGATTCAAATTGGTTGGTTGGAACCTGTTAATTTTCTGATTATAATTGATTACTCTTCCCCCTGTATCTAAGTTTTGTGTTTGTGTTTGATTACAGTCCTGATACTTGGTTTGAGTTGTTGAAGGTAATTTGGATTCAGGTCAGTTTTGAATTATAGGCACCCTCTGGCGTGTTAATTTTGCAAGTATTTAGAGATGGAGTGTAGGTAAACCGAGGGATAACCTTTTGTCCTTGGTATCTTTATTGTTTAGGGGTTCTGAACTGGTTAGTAACGTTGTTATTCAGATGCTCTAGATCAACCATGACTCTTGAGGCATCTGCCCTTTGTTTCAGTTGACTCGCACGTTTGTGTTCATCTGCAATTTGTGAAGAAACTGTTTTTTTCATTCTGTGTGGTACTTTGGCTGTTGTAAAGTTTGAGGGAGGGAGGAAGAGGTAAACGGGAACCGCTTTACAGAGAGATAGTGTAGGTTCCCTTGTCATTTTTCCCCTCATGGTCGTGGGAAAAAAGGCCTCTTGTTGTTGTTGATGTACTTGCAGCGTTGTGTCCTGTACTTTTTGAGGGATGGGTTTGCAAATACTAGAACATTTACAACCTCAGCCTAAATATTTATGCATGTTCTTCATTTCACTTTTGAGTATTAGTTGAGGACTCATCGTAGCATTTATGTGATCAGGTTGCTACGGTTCTGGCTGATGCCTGATGGACTGTTTACCTGTATGAAAATGCTTGATTATGTGACTTCATTGTATAAAATATGAGGAGATACAAAAAGATTATACGACATTATGATCCATTTATAACAAATGATGCATGTTTCGTGCAGTGTGATGAGCTGTGGCTTGGAAAAGCTCATATACCTCGCATCTCTAAAGTTCGAGGATTATCAAAGCTAGAAGTGTACTCATTGTCCACCATGGATGGCAAACGTGTATGTTCTTTTTCTGTGTTAAAAAAATGAACGAAAAACATGAATATGGCTGAGAGTTAGACGTGCTGATAAGTAACATTTGTTCTTCTAATGCCAGACTCGGATAAGGAGGGATGATTTATGCGATCATGATTGGGAGTTTCATTTCACAAAGGTATGTTGTGTCAATGGACCTGATTTCATGGGTTGTAGACTTGGAATGTAGCTTCGTAAATCAGTTCCACTGAGTGGTGTCTTATCTTCAGACAGCGCCGGTATACTGGCGAAACCTAGATCCTTACTGGAACGGTACCGGACAGATCATGCACCGTTATTTCCATCAGGACGGAAGCCAAACTGCAGATCCAGGTGACGAGGTGTGGGGTGGTCATGAGGCATGTTACTGTGTAGTCACTGGGATGGAAACTGGTGGGAAGATCAGAGAACATTATGTAAGAATTAACCGCTCGGCGCCCATGTCTATTTCCAGGAATCTAGACTGGAGCTGGGAGATGAACAACAACTTCTGTTCCTACTCTAGCATCCCAAATCCTGACAAGATCGAAGGAACAGGTCCTCTGTAATGGACACAACACAAGTACTTATCCTTCAGTATGTTCAATGTTGAGCTTCTGAGTTTGACAGTGGATCTCTGTTTGTTTTGTGGTTGTAATAAAAGGAGCTCCTAGCATTAAGGATTTCTGTATGTTTTTTGCGCTCTTTTCAGGTTTCTCTCTACTTCAGCTATGTTAGTGTCGTTGTAATGTAAACAAGTGCAATGCTTCGTCTTGTTTCCAACTGTTCTTCATCTTAGTATTCCACTGATAACTGGAGTGTGTTTCTTTTCATATTACACTCAAATCCAGATTCGGGTGTGTTTTGATTGTGAAGTAAAGCGCTCATGTTTGATTCACAATTTCACAAGAAAAGCCTCACAACCTCATTTAAACAGTCCAATTTCTTTTCTTTTTTTTTTTTTTTGGTAATCCATTTACACAGTCCAATTTCAAAAATTTATAAATGAACTTCAATATCTATTTCATCGTCTTCGAAATTTGATTTCTAACATTAAGTAGTTTAAATATGGACTTTAATTTCCAAAGTACGGCTGTTGTATACTTGTACCACATATAACAAGGCCTGTTAGATCATTAAAGAACCAGAGGAGCAACCGCTGTCCGGTAACAAATCACGGAAATGGCTACAAGAAGCTTCCGACATTTATTAGTGTCATCATAAACAAGTCCCAAAACATAAATGCGTACTTGCATCAATTTAGTTGAACATCAAAAGATTACAGAAGCAACGTGTCTCATCAATTTGATTACATTGTAAAGCAGATCCCCTTAATTCAGCTTTATTTTTCTGTGAGAGGCAGGCAACTTAATACATATTCCATAAAGGATGTCAAGGAACCATGGCTTAACATTACTCGTACAGTTACAAGCCTCAAAAGACCCCAATCTCACTCCTACCAGATATCAGGTCGGAGTTCTCCACTAGCTGGAGGCATCCACTTTCCTGAGTTGTACACGTTCTCACCAACTTTCCAGCCAGGAACATCCTTCATTATTCTGGCCTCTTCCTCGAGATATTTCCTCCACTCTTTAACAAATCTGATGGAGGAAATAAATTGATAAACGTTTAGCTTATGAGTCTCGTCAAAGCAAAAAGTACTGAAGGCATCAGGTAGAAGCATGGTTGAAGTGAAACATCAATTGTAAAAGACAATCACCTTTCATCCTCTTCAGCTTGAAGCACTGGCAATATAGCACGCCGTGCAGAATACTTTTCTTCCTTAATTGCCCTAAATGGTGGGGTAAAGAAAAAAAGCTGTCATAACTTATTTGAAGGATACATCCATTATTGAATAAATTCAAACCAAAAAAAAAAAGAAAAAAAGGATGTCTTGTATACGATTTGACTAGAAGTAATTTGTCATATTTGTCCTCAACAAACAGTTCTTCCCATATAGGTGACAGTACGTAAGTCTAGCTCAGCCCTGAAATCAAATTCTATTTCGATCATGCTGCATATCAAGCAAATAGGTTATGCTAATAACAGCAAAAACCCTCAAGGTTCAGGGGAAAAATGATTCCATGGCTTCAGATATTGCCATTTTCATTATCTATCCTCTGTGGTTCAGCACTGCCTACTATATTCCGAACAAAATTCACTAGAGTTCACACGTATTACAATCTTAATTTATACTTTAACTAAACTAATAATGTAAATTCCACGAACAGTTGCTTATACTGTCAGTTAGGGTTTGATGATAGATTATCACCCACAACAGGAACTCCTTGAGATTTTAAAAAAATCATACATCCGCGCCAGGAGCTCATGATCATAAGAGTATTGAAATAATATATTAAGGAGGGTATAAACCTGTAGGGTGCAGTGCTCAACCGGAGAATGTTACTTGACATGCACGATTAAAGAAAAAACTGACAAGTATCCAACTAAGCTCATTTTACAATGATTTGACAAGACAATCGTTGCAGCAATAACACTTTAAACCTTAATGGGGACATCACTCAAGGAAATCCAGACGTAAGTTTTGGAAGTTAGCCTTCATCTCAACTTAACTGTCTCAAAGCAACTTTATGAATGAATGATTTGATTGTATAATCTATTCAAGCTAACTTTGTCTTTGAGTTAAGGAAATCTCATTTGTGGTATTAACCAAGGAGGATTCTAAATCTCCTCTTATAAGTTTTTGTAGTTTTCAACTTAATTTGCCATCCAATTCCGCTATACGGTCAGTCTACGACCCCAAAAAGACCCCAAGAAAAACCAAATATACCAAAAACTGAAAAAACCCTCAAAATGAACTAATATCACCAATAACAACCATAAACAGATTTCAACATGTCAGAGAAGTAGCAATTCTAAGGTACAGACAGCTTGAATTTCGCAGGAAAGAAATATATGCAAAAATGTGAACCCCCAAAGACTTCTTTCTGGTTTTTTGACCTTCACAAAGCAGGGACCAGCTAAAAGCTTGATCTAACATCACTAAATTACCACCTGTTTTGACTGTCAATGGTACTGCAGAACATCAACCTAATCGAAAAAATTTTCAGAAAAGCCATCAACCTAAGAGATAAATTTTCTTTCCAGTTGTCGCTAAAGCTTCATATTCAAAGAAAGTACTGTGCTCCCTATTTACTTGGGGGAGAATAGGCATTTCCTAAACCTCAATAAATCCGAACAAACGACCTAAACTAACCTTTCCTAAATTATTCTTGTACTTAGGCACCCCACCAAGCATTGGGAAGCTCTTCATTATAAATGGATGTAAGGAGTTAATGCGGTAATAGTCCCCTTTAGGCATGAAAACATCAACATGCCCCCCATAATACCCACAACGAATAAAAGTATCTCGATGTGATTAGGTATATGAATAGGCCACCGCATATCATCATAACATGTTGTACCAAATACATAAAGAGCGAGAGAGGATATGATTAATTTACTCACGGTATCTATCATATAATCTGTAAAAAGGGATGTCGCAAACTTTCTTCAATACACCACCTAATAGATGGATATCTTTCAATCAAAGAGTAACAATGTGATGGACCTTTCGGTAACTACAATATTCTCGATGTCTTAGAACTGGTTTCATAACCTTCATACTTACTAAATCAATCATTTTTTTCCTGGATCCAACTTTTCTAAACAGTTTTCTTTCCAAAAGTCAATTCCACTATTATTAAAAATTTGTATTCGCAGTAAACAACATAAAGGAGCCCAAATCCATCCACATTTAGGATGAAAATTTCCTTATTCCGCTCCCCATTCTTCCAGGGAAAAAGAAAGAAAGCATCATACGCATTAGCGGATTACTATAACCAGGTCACGAAGTAAATTAACAAAACAGAACCTACCGTGATCATTCAACGCACAATGACGATGTCATTTTCATTCGTCCCTCTTCATACCCAATTACTATACCCAATACCATAGAAAAATTCATACATCAACCAAGGGAAATGAAACCTAATTACCTAAATACAGTTAAAATCAAAAGCCTAAAATCAATCCAAAACACAAACTTGATAACAATTGCAATCACTAAACTCACATAACGAGGAAAGGGGTTTTTATTATACCTGCGGATCTTATTGCCTTTGCCGACTTGATACATTCCATAGGAGAAAACACCCAAAGTGGTCAAGAAAATGGCCATGGCGCTGGGCCCAGTATTAGGGATCCGGCGAGCGAAACGGACCGGAGCAAACCCACCCGGTGGCGGGCCGTCTTGGACCACCGGCATGTCTTTGACACTAGCCATGCCGGCTTTCCCCCTCACCATTGCCTCCGTCATCTTGCCTTTGTCCTCTCGAACTGAGCTCCGCCGCGACTGTGTGACTGTGTGTGTGCGTTTTTCTTTAGGTGAGGAAATGTGTGAAATTAATTCTTTGTATATTTGGGTTTTCTGAGCGGACTGCGATTGAGCTTGTGAGAATCTGAACTATTTCTTCTTTTGTTTTTTTCACAAAAATATTAATAACAAAAATTCTCTTGGATGAAGCCCATAGAGCTTTAAGGCGTGGATTAAAATTCCTGCTAATAACCACGCCATCTTTCGAGTTTGAAGGCGTATGCGCCTTTAGTGGTTTGGATTGTAGACATAACAATTCATTTTATTTCATTTTTTTATTTTTTTGGGTTTGGGTTTCAAAAATAGCACTGAGTTTAATTAAGATTTGAGTTTTGTGTCGTGATGGTTAGGTCGTTGCGTAGATAGTAGTGTAAGGATTCTTTATTATTTTTAAAATAAATACTCTCTGTCTCAAAATTATTGTCTAATTTGAGATTTCACTTTTAATACAATTTGAACTAGAAATGAAAATTCAAACTGAACAATAATTATGAGACGGAGGGAGTAATATATATATATACTTTCGCACACTATCTATTTTAGCACACAGAATTCAAATAAATAAATAAATCTCCAAATGTCATATAAAAATAGTTTGCAAGTTTTTAACTTCTGTTTTTCGTTTGATTGCTTTTGAAAATGATTTATAGTATGCTTTTTTTTATAATTTGATACTCCTTACCTTTTTATATAGTACAATATATATAATCATCATCATCATTCTAATTTTGTATTTGAATTATTTTTATGTGATACAGAGAAATTACAAAATTATTAGGAAAGTCATATGAAACATGTTGGAAAAGCATTCAGACGAAAAACAAAAAGTTTTTTCTTTCTTTCTTTTTTTTTTTGAATAAAAAACAAAAGTTTAAAAATTACCACATTTTATCTATTTTCTGTCGCCAGAGTCAGGGAGGGTAAATAACTTTTTACAGTTTATCCAAATCGAATTTCACTATTATTACCCCCTTAAAACCCCACTCTGTTTTTGCTGTCAAACTACTATTTTAAAACCTAAAACCCTAGAAGCTCCTCCTTCTAGACTCTTCTCTCCCCTTCTTAATAACCCCTCCACCACTCCTCCTCCGCTCTTTGTTCTTCGCCGGCTATCTGAACCATCACGCTCTCCCTTTGCTCTGAGTTCTCTTCCTCCAATTCTTTCCACTTAAATCCCGCAAAAGTTCGTAATAATGCATCGGTTTGTAGCTAATGTGGCCAACAAAGCCAGGTACTTTAGCTCTTTTACTTGTAATAACTATGGTTTTGTTTTAGTTTTTGCGAAATTGCGAGTTGTTTGCTTATTCGATTTTTTTTGTTTTGTTTTTGATTTACTCGCAGGCTTGCTAGAAACTGCAGCCAACCGGTACGAATTTTGTAGTGTCAATTAGCGAAAGTTTGTTTCAAAAGATTGTGTTTTTAGTGGGTTTTGATGTTGATCTGGTAATGGGTTTCTGTTTTTACAGATTAATAGTAGTAGGCTGGGATGGAGTCGTAACTATGCAGCTAAAGATATTAAATTTGGAGTTGAGGCCCGTGCTTTGATGTTAAAGGGTGTTGAGGATCTTGCTGAAGCAGTTAGAGTTACTATGGGTCCTAAGGTAATAAGTTCTCTCCTCTTTATCAATTTATGAATTTGTGATTGCCCTTTATAAGGCCCGGAAGTGGATTACGATTTTGATTGTTTTTTGGAGTTTCAAGCAATGAGGATCTTGTTGGTTTTGTTCTTGTTGTTTGAAAAAAGGTCATAAAGTTTGTGACTTTTTTGGTTCTGGTTTTAGTTTATTATAGTTATTGTTATTGATTTTGGATTAGTAAAATCTTTAGCAATTATGTTTCTTGTAAAATTTAGGCTTACATCTCTTGCCAGGAGGGGTTGCGCTTCCTCATTTTTTATGATACTGCATGAAACTCTGCACACCCAAATCTTTTTTTTCCAACTTACTAATTAAGTGTGGCTTGTTGTGTGTTTTGTGTAGGGACGTAATGTTGTGATTGAGCAAAGTTGGGGTGCTCCGAAAGTGACAAAAGACGGAGTTACTGTAGCCAAAAGTATTGAATTCAAGGATAAAGTCAAGAATGTTGGTGCAAGTCTAGTAAAGCAGGTTGCCAATGCCACTAATGATGTCGCTGGTGATGGTAAGTCAGTTTAGATTCTCTCTGTGTTGTTTCTGGACATGTTTTTGGGAATGCATTTTGTTGCATGTGGATATCAGATTTTGCCTTGTAATGCTCTTTATTTTGAGTGAATCTGACCACTTGCTTGTGTTTCGGTAGGTACTACATGTGCTACAGTCCTCACCCGTGCAATATTTACTGAGGGCTGCAAATCTGTTGCAGCTGGTATGAATGCAATGGACCTTAGGCGAGGAATTAACCTGGCCATTGATAATGTTGTCACGAACTTGAAAAGCAGAGCTCGTATGATAAGCACATCTGAAGAAATAGCACAGGTTGGTTTCTAATTCAAGTACTTGGGACTAGAATTCATCCGTCCAGCTAACAGAGCACTGGAGATTCTACAAGGCATATTACCACTGAGCAAGTTGCATGCATCCTCCTAGTTCATTTAGTGTGATACAGAATCCTTCAATCAACCCTTTCTAAAATGGAAATGGATTGCCTCAGCGAGAGGCTCTTCATATTTCTTTGGGATAGAATGTGTAGAGTAGCAATACATGTATTATGAGGCTTTGATTTACTATTTTCAACTTGAACCTTGTGAATGGAGATATTCCATTATCTGCATCTGGTGCTAAAGTATTGACATGTTCTGATTAAAATAGGTTGGGACAATCTCTGCAAATGGGGAAAGAGAGATTGGTGAGCTGATTGCAAAGGCTATGGAGAAAGTAGGGAAAGAAGGAGTCATTACAATTCAAGTAAGTATTTCTTTAATCCTTCCTTTCGTATGGGATCTTCGGAGGCTTTGAATACCAAATTACTCATTACGCAGATTCATTATCTGGTCAGATAAAGTTCTTGTCCCGTAATTTTGAAGCATTTTAAGGAAACTAATTAATTTCAGATTCAATAAGAAAAATTGTCTCACTCAGCCAGTAGTATATAAAAATTATCATTCTTCTAAGAGTCAGGATTGAGAATATCATATTTGATCAACCAAACATAGAAAGGACACCCTGTTAGCCACCCCCCACCCAAAAAAAAAAAAAAGAGAATAAAAAGAAGAGACAAAATTCTTAAGAGTTTGGAGTGTCATGTCTTGTGCACGTTTTGTACAAGTTGTGAATCTGTTGCCAAATAACTGTTAAAGCTATCAACTGATGTGGTAAACCAAAAAGGATATAAATGATTAGTCTGTGCGTCAGTAATACAGTAATCTGTTTGTGTCTTCTGTTTCCAAATGTATTCTGTTGTTGATCTGAATTTTCTTCAGTTGCAAAACTGAGCAGCTGTCTCAATATGACGAGGATCATCTTAATGTTTTTGTTGCTTCAATCTCTGGTTTTTGTCTATAGGATGGTAAAACTTTATACAATGAGCTGGAAGTTGTCGAGGGGATGAAGTTGGACAGGGGATATATATCCCCATACTTCATCACAAATCCTAAAAACCAAAAATGCGTAAGTCCTCTTACTTTTATTGTCTATATAAATTGATCAATTCATTTATGAGCTTCATTGTTGGATGTAATGATTTTTGTTGATATTAACAGGAGTTGGAAGACCCTCTAATTCTGATTCATGAGAAAAAGATATCAAGCATTAATGCTATTGTGAAGGCATTGGAATTGGCATTGAAGGTAGTGACACCTTAGTTTTTGAAGAAACTTGTAATTCTATGCTAAACAGTAAGTTTGATGATGTGTATTCTGCCTTTAACCTGCGTATTTTCAATTCTTCCAGAGACAAAGACCACTTCTAATTGTTTCTGAAGATGTGGATAGTGATGCACTTGCTACTTTGATTCTCAATAAACTTCGTGCTGGAATCAAGGTTCTTTGCTAATCTCTCAAGCATCTACTTGGCCTACCCCTTCTCATACTGGAACATGAAGTCTAATTATCTCTTGATTATGCAGGTTTGTGCCATTAAAGCTCCTGGGTTTGGTGAAAATAGGAAGGCTGCTCTACAGGATCTTGCTATTTTGACTGGTGGCCAAGTAAGATTATACTTCTATCGGCACATTTATTCATAGTGGTCTTTAATGATGCTTTGAAACTGACTCAAGTGATCATGTAGGTTATAACTGAAGAGCTTGGGTTGAGTCTTGAAAATGTAGAATTGGATATGCTAGGCTCGTGCAAAAAGGTAAACTGAACATGTTCATCTCTTCGCTTTCTGGTGTATATTTTTGTGAACAACTGAATTGTGAAAAATGTTGCACTATTTTATGAGGTTTTGGGATTTCTTTCTCTAAGTATAGTGACTGTGCCTGTCTGACCTATTTAGGTAACAGTATCAAAAGATGATACAATCATCCTCGATGGTTCTGGAGATAAGAAGGTTATAGAGGAGAGATGTGAACAGGTACCTTAACTAATCCTCTGACTGTTTCTTGCCCCTATGGTCTTCAATTTGGCTTCACTTGTGCTCATAAAACTTGCCCCTCTTATCAGATACGGTCTGGAATTGAACTTAGTACCTCTGATTATGATAAAGAGAAGTTACAAGAGAGGCTAGCTAAGCTTTCTGGTGGTGTGGCTGTTTTGAAGGTATGCCATTGTTTTCTTTTGTTTTGCTATTTGGTCACAAGGCATCCACGATTGCTGAGCAGTCTCGGTCCCTTCCATCTCCCACGGTCTATACATATGTCCAGTATTAACCTCTAATTTTATGTCCTTGTAGATTGGAGGGGCTAGTGAAGCCGAAGTTGGTGAGAAGAAAGACAGAGTTACGGACGCTCTAAATGCGACCAAGGCTGCTGTTGAAGAAGGAATTCTACCTGGTGGAGGTGTTGCTCTACTTTATGCATCCAAAGAATTGGAGAAGTTGGAAACAGCCAACTTTGATCAGAAGATTGGTGTCCAAATTATTCAGAATGCTTTGAAGGTATTCGAAGTTTTTATTGGGTCTCATTTTGTAGTGTGCTCCTTTGACAATTTTTCAAGATGTTCTGATATTTGCATATAACATGGAAATGCAGACGCCAGTGCATACAATTGCCTCCAATGCTGGAGTAGAGGGTGCTGTTGTTGTTGGCAAACTGTTGGAGCAGGACAACCCCGATCTTGGTTATGATGCCGCAAAAGGTGTGAAGATGCATGCAAATTGTTTGAACATGTTTATTCGCCTGTACACACCATTATGTTCATTGTCCGTTTCTAACTACTTGCATTTCTGATATGTCTATACAGGTGAATATGTCGATATGGTGAAAGCTGGAATTATTGATCCACTGAAAGTGATAAGAACAGCCTTGGTAGATGCTGCGAGGTAGGTTTTCAAGCAAAGCTTCTTTTATCTGTCTTGCTACCCTGCAGGAAACCCGTGTTTTGTGTCGGCTACTGATGACTGATCTTACCTGATTGATTGTTGCTCTGCAGCGTTTCTTCCCTTCTCACAACAACCGAAGCTGTTGTAGTAGAACTTCCCAAGGAAGAGAAGGCAGCCCCGGCAATGCCTGGCGGCATGGGTGACATGGACTACTGATTGTCATCATACTGATTTTGAAAGATTGACTTTCATTGTTTAGAACACTTCTCCCATAAAAATTTGGATTTCCTTAAATTTAGGTTGTCAATGCATCCTATGTAAACCCCATAAAAAAAAAGGCATCCTTTGTAATCATAGTCAGAGTGGGAACTTTTAGAAACTGAGAAAATTTGTAGCTTTCTTCTCAGAAAAGATTTATGCCTTCATTATTTCGATTGTTAACCTTTAGAATAATCTTTTCTTCGCATTAATTAATGTTTAAAGTCTAAGCGTTATCTTGCTGTTTGAACAATGCGATATATAAATTATAAAGTAATCAGCATCAGTAGAAAACGATTTTTTAATCTCTAATTTGTTACAGTTCGTAAAATCCATTCTTTATATATATATATATATATATATATATACTAGGTTTTTCTGCCCCGCGATTACTCGCGGGGTATATATCTTTAAAATATTTATACTTTAATGATTTTAAAATGAATTAAAAATTTTATATTTGGTTCATTTCTTCACTTTAAATTGAATGGTTCAAACAAAATTTGAAATTATGATCTCCTTCGAATAATAGTCTATACTCAGCATTTTTTTTTTTTTTTTTGTCACCCATTCCATTTAAATCGGTTTCATGCTTTTTTTTTTCTAATGACATTCCCATTTAATTTGGTTTCATGAAAATTTTTTTGTCCTATTTAATTCGGTTTCACGCTTTTTTTTCCCTAATGACATTTCCATTAAATTTGGTTTCGTGCATTTTTTATTAAATACTGATATACTCCATATGAATTATACCTAATAAGAAGAAAATGGCACCATATAATTTATTAGGTTAGCTAGTCTCAATCTTTTTCAGAAGTTAATTATTTATATAATTTTTTTTTTTTTTTTTTGCATATTACAAGGTGACCACCGTCGGCAACAGTGACTAATCCCCATCACTCATGCTCGACACCTCAATGGGCTTAAATTATTTTATAAAACTTATTTTATAGATTTTAGACTAAGCCCAACTTCTTCTTTTTTTCTTGAAACCCCAGAATTTAAGCCCAAAAAATTAGTTTAGCCCAAAATCTAAAATAAAAGAAAAGTTGCTGGGTTGAAATTTGATAGGTCACATGTTTTTTTTGTCTGAGCTTGAAAATAATTTGATATTTAGACAACTTTTTTGTCTGGGCTTGAAAAACTTGCCTAAATATCAAATTACTTGGTAGTATTTTTGTTATTTAAATGAATATAATACCCAAATAAAAATATAAAAAATTGATTAATATGATTTAACCACAGCACACCATCCATTCTCTCACAAATTTCTACAATTCCCTTTTCCAACAAACTCTTTGTCCCCCTCGCATTAAGTTTTTGTTTTGCTCCCATATATACATATACGTTCACATACAGAAGCAGTTCTTCATCAGTTCTTCATCCATCGGAGCCAAAAACAATTGTTGCAGAAACTTTTCTTTCCCGTTCTCAAGGATTTAAGAAGCGATATGTCGGATGTCTGGGTGCGTGCGATCGACAGGGCCCTCTTCGTTTATCCTTATGCGTTCATTGGCGCCACTGCCGGCCGTATAAGTCCCCGCCAGGTGTACGATTTGATTGATGAGAAGAAGCGCCAGTGTGGCCTCGCTTACGAGGCATTGAAGAAAAGGATGAAGTGAATGTCCCTGTGTCCAAAGTTACAAAAGATCAAGAGCGCAGTTGCAACAGAAGCACGATTGTTCGTCTCTTCTGTGTTGTGTCCTTCGTTTCTCATTTAGACATATGTGTTGAATTGATGGGGAATTCATTTGATGCTTGAATGTGTGTGTGTGTGTGTGTGTTTTATTTTTAGCGTTGCAATAACATTCCATCAGAATCGAAAATAAGCAAATAAAAAGCTGATGTAATTATGTGCAGTCTTTGCCCAAAAACCTATCAAGACAATAGCACATGCCACCTGATATCAACAAGTCACCAGCTAACCCTTAGAAACCCGAACATTATCTCACCATACAACTAGTATCAAAAGATTGTATGAAATTAGTATACACAAAAAGCTGTTCTCCAGCGCTAATGCCATCACAGGGGAGATGATGGAGCAAGCCCTAGGTTTTGCTTTTTCGACGCTTTTGTGTTCCAACGCAATCAGAACAGTACCAGTTCCCCTTGGGAGGTTCTCTGAGACCAACACAGCCCAAATGGAACCACTCTATCTTGCACTGTTCAGAGAATCACTTCCATCAGATACACATCAAAAAGCAAGCTCCTATTTGACAATACTATGCAGAGCACCGTAAATAATCTACTTACCCCAGGGTGATCACATGCAACCATTTCACCATAACTAACTTGATTGCAGACGCAGTATGTCGGCTCATTTGGATCTACAGGTAAATCTAGGTCCATACCAGTGGGAGCCGCTGCAGTTGATGCTGACGAGGCAGCTGCTGCAGCTGCTGTTGCGGTTGCAAGACGTGTCCTGCATATAAATTTTCATTTGTCTCAAACACCAAAACTGGAAGATGTTCTTACAAAGCAGGAACATGGTGATCAACTGAGAAAGACCTTTTGAGACAAAAGAGAAGGTGATGCACATAACACCAATGTACACTTAAGTATCGTACCTTTCTTACTTTCTACATCAGATTAAAAGTCAAATTACTATCTTGAAGAATGCATTTGTTTTAGCTTTAGTAACCTTTACAAAATTACTTATTCTGAATACAGCTAACAAGTGCATATAGATATCATGACAATCCAAGACACTGCACTTTCCATGAAAATGCCTCGTGGACTAAAAGTTCTCAAACTTTGCCCATCTAACACTCAAGTCTTATCTATGTTTACAGTGACAATTTCCCTTACACTTGTGCCAGTAAACATAGAAAGGGAAAAAATCAACATTGACTATCTATGAAGCTGTCAGACCACCATGCAGCCATTTGCAAACAGATTACACGATAAACACAATGGGGAATAAAATTACTGACACTGCAAGAATCAAGATGACCACAAAAGAGGTAATTAAAGCCCAGTTTTTTACCCCAAAAAGAAAAGAGCATTTTGATGAATTTCTTGCACAATAAACAAATTCAATAAGAGAAACAGCTGCTAAAGAAACCTTATATTTTTAAGTCTTGTAGTCTTAGATTTATAAAAGAAACTAATAATACCCTTGAAACAGAGTTTCCTAATTATTTCCGTAGTACATGTCCTTCATCAATTGCGATCCAAATCAAAGCCATAGAGAGTGAATAAAAACAAAGCAACAAACCAAGAGGGCAAGATTAAAGAACAGGAAAGCAGTACTAAGCAGTTTCCTTATCGAGTACGAATGATCTTTCAGTGTTCCTATCAAATCTAACACTTAGCGAGATGAAAATTACTTCAGGATATAAATAAATAAGGTTGTGGTAATTGACGATGCAATACTTCATACCATTCACATAAATCAGAAACCCTAAGCTCAATACATTAGGTACTTATGTGGTATAAAGAGATGGTGCAAGGATAACAGAAACCATTACTTCTTACGCCCTCTACCACTTTCACCAGATTTCCCAGGTTTCACACTGTTATCAGGGGTTGCACTAGGAGGTCCAGTTGAAGCCGCATTATCCTTTTCTGTCACAGTTAAAAGAAAAGTAAATACGGGGAGAGCATGAAATTGCATGCATGCTTCCAAACCAAGAGCACAGATTAACGTACACCTTGATCAGAAAGAGAAAAAAGTACTGGAAAAAGGCACAATACCATTACGAATCTCTTCATCAAGTTTTTTCAAATATTGATCGAGTTGTTGAATGTGTGCATCTACCTAAAAAGAAAACAACAGGATCAAATAACAGACTTTTAATGTGGAGAGATGACAGAAACTTTCAACTAACCGATCAACAATGACAAATCAATGAAATTACTTTGACACTCCCAAAACCTGGGAACATGTATGAAAGGAAAGCTAATTATATAAACTAACAAAATGTGGCAAAAGCTTAACACCTTTTAACCCGAGGTTTTTGGCAAAATGCACAGAGACAGCAGTAGTGTGCTGAGCAAACTATTGAAACATTAGACAGTTGCCATATCGAGTTTTATTTGGAAAAGGACCAAGAATCAAGAATGAGACCCAAAAAGCACATTTCTACTTCGACCAACTCCATTTAATGAAACCTATACAGGTAGAGAGTACAAAATCCTAAATTTTGTCAGGCTATATCCTTGTGTTCCTACACTATTTCATAATCAAGAGGTTCTAACACAATTATGATAAACCAGGATCACTTTGCTCTGCTCTCCACCCAACACATATAGCTTCATAAATGTTGTATTTACAGATGAAGATAGTAGTTCTAGACACTATGGAAAAATTGACATGCTCTACCATAGTTCTGATGGGCAAAGAGGTGACACAGCCTGCAAGAAGAAGCTACTCCAAAATTAGCCAAAATGACAGAAAGTCATAATCTATACCATGTCATAGACATGCACAGCTAGTGCAACTTTTTCATCTGCAATTCTCACAGCATGCTTTTGCTCATCAAGTGCCTCATCTGAGAATTTGAGAAGTGGAGAATTGGGTGCTATGCCACCATCCTTAATGCGTTTCGTCAGCTCTCCTATTTCCTGTTGACAGCGCTGCTCATTTTGCCGCTGAATTCCTATTTGCATTCATGTGGAGATTTAAAAAAATTACTTCAAATGACACTCAAAAGAAGAGAGGAAGAATCCGAAACAGGAAACAAATTCCTACAAATTTTCAAGAAACTACAAAACAAGCAACATCAGCTAATATTATAAATCTTGGACGTTGACGTGGGCCATAGTCAAGCAACTTAATGTTCTAAAACTAAAAGTGCAGTTCGACAAAAGAACTCAAATTCACTAAATCTCAAGTTAGCTTGGCTCAAAAAAAGCATGAAGGTAATCAACACCATAAGCCACATAAACAAACTCTGCATGAAAAGGGCGTAAATCCTAGTTTATGATAACCTAGTACACCAGTGTTCATGAATTCATCCGATTCCCATCAAATCCAGGTCAGTTGGCCTAATTTCCATGTTAAAAGACCCTTTAAAATTCAACTATAACTATACCCAAATTTGAGAACTTGGGAATAAGATTCCTCAATTTCAGCTATACCAAACGAACCCACAACTAGAAAAAGAGAAAACAAAACAAAGGAATTTTAGACTGATATAATGCAGTTCGGGTATAAATCAAATTCAGATAACCAAAAGATAATTATTTCATAGAATTTCAATTCAATATATTTAAACAAACACCGCCCTCGATAGGGCATAATCAAGTATACTAGAAAACCAGACCTTGTAGACTTTTGTCTAAATCCCGAAGCAGCGCATACTTCTTCTGCAATATGGTCGGCAAGGCAGACAAATCTGTCATGAAAGAAAGGAAAAAAAAACAAAATCCCAAGAAATCAGCTTTACAGTTTCGAAAAATACATACAGGCAAAATGAAGGAATTCGTAAAATAACATAGCAAGAACAGAACATGGGTTTGAGGAAAATTACTGTCTTGAAATTCTTCGATGGAAGAAGACATTTTTAAGGTCTGATGTTTCTTTCGTAAGACAATCCAAATTTATGGCGCCATTGAGAGATTGAAATATGAACCCTAATAAACGATTGGGGATTTTGGACGTGAAATGACGAATTTAGCCTTCAATATTGATGGATTTTTACATAAAAACCAGCCTTCAGTTTTGCGGTTTATTGGCGGGCTTTTGGAATTCTTGTTTCATAATTGGGCTTTGATAATGTTTCCTTTCTTTAGGCAAAATTTTGAAAAATTTTGGAAAGAGGTAACAAATTAAATTGAATAATTTAAGGGAGTAATTTCTTCACACACCCACACACAAAAATGAGATTCATATGAGCAAAAAATAAAAAATAAAAAATAAATAAAAATCACAAACTTAGATTTGTTCCAACTTTTCAAGTAATAATTTTTTCAATAATTTTAAAAAATGAGATTTTTATTTGTCCCCCAAGTAAGTTTTTATTACAATGATAAACTTATAGTACTCTCTTTGGGAGGCTAATATGTGAGTATAAATTACCAGATAAGAGATTGTCGCTATACGATTACTGGAAATGGCCTTAGTTTATTTATTTATAGTTTAAAATTCTGAAAAATGTAGTAGAGAGTATGAATTCAGAGCTTGCAAGGTTGTCTAAAATGTGACCATTTGACAAAGAAATCATGTGAAGTGTTCCATAGTTCTTGCTTACAAGAAATGTTTTTCAAGTTACAAAGATTTCATCCAAATCTTGTGGAAGGAATTGAGAGAGAATCCCTCATTCGTTTGATTAATTATTTTCCTGCCAACACTTCACCAAATCCACTTTTGCCTTTCATTTGGCATTGTTTCATCCCCAGTGTTTTGTTTTCTTATTTTGCCACAAAACTCACTCTAAACACCACACCTAAATCCAATCATAAGACACCTAACCACACATGATACAACTCAGCATGAAAACATTCTGAAATGCAAACAAACAAATTCAATCTCATAATATATATAAAAAAAATATGACACTCTACTCGAACTCGAACTCGAACTCAAACTCGAACCTAAAACTTTTTACACAATTTCGCCTTAGTTTGTTCCTATATGTAACAAGTGACATGTCAAGCTGTATCCCAATAGTTTCATCTTTATGTTAGCATTGGTAATCGAGTTCAAGCGATTATATTTCTTTAATTTCTTGAACCGATTATAGTTCAACAAAATAGATAATTTATGGGACACCATGGATTATAAATTAATAATGGTACAGATAAACTCATGTGAGAAACTCTTTAACAAGATTGATGGTTACTTAAGCTTCAATTACAGCTCCCAATTTACTGATTTAGCTCTAACGGTCAAGTAAAATTCCCTTAAACGTGTGAAAAAAGAGCCTACTTTAATCAAGAAAACAATAATTAATATTGGAGCAATTAGTCAACTTGCCTGGCCCAACCAACCATGTCTTCTTGTGTTTGTTCTGATGCACAAGTACATTGTTTTCCAGACAATCACAAGCAAATACCTTCCTTTTGCTTTACATTTGTTAGAGAATTAGACAAAACAAAAGAAAAAGAAGAAAAATCCTCCCAGTTTTCCTGGATGGCACATTTTGTGTTCAGATTGAGTGGCAATCCATTGTTCAGAAACCATTTCCAATTATTTACCAAAAAAAAAAATAACCATTTCCAATTTACATTCTGGGGCGAAAAACCAAAAGGGTTGATTTTTGATTAGCTAGTGTAGTAAGCCAATCAAAATAAAACACCTATTTAGTATGGTTGTATCGTTTTAGTTCAACAGAATGGAGTATTAAAATGGGACAGAAAAAACACATTAATTTGTGCATAACAATCATAGTTTCTGGAAAAAGGTGTTCAGAGATTGCAAGATTTAGTATTAAAAAAAAAAGAGTGACTCTTGATTGATTAATACGGCATGTGACTACTTGGGCGTTGTTAGCATGCGTTTCTTGTATTCGGCCATTTGTCTAGAAGATCATAAACAAATCTTTGTTTTTTTTTTACTTAAGTGTGAGGTGTTTCACTCACTTCCTGCTGAGGAAGTGTAACTCTTAAGTCTCTGAAACACTCTTTCCCCCCGCTCCTCCAAAATCCAAAGCTGATAAAGGTAAAAAAATGCCTTCTTTTTGAGTTCTATCATTTTGACACTCTTTCCGCCATTGAGTACAAGGTTTTTCTTGCTGCATTATCAGAGTAGATGAGTAGAGCTGTCATTCTAGAATCCCTTTTCAAGTTTTGAGCCATTGAATTCTTCCTAAGTCTTAAAAAAGTTATTGATAATGTCTGCAGCAAACAAGCTTTTTGATAAGTCTGCAATTACTAACCAATTCTAAACGTTGTTCGTGTCCCTTTCCTTCCTAAATGAGTTTTCTTTGAAGGGATTTCTTTAATTGCTTGACATTGATGATTTCCATCAGATGAACTATCTATAAATCCATAATGCACTAATTATCCTTAACTGCAACTGTCTCTTAGGGACTAAAAAGCATTAATGAAGTTGGATTCTACTTGGAAATTCTGTTGAGGACTGTATTTCGAATACTCGGGTCACGATTCTCTGGCATTACTCAACAGCATATGATGCTTGCTTAAACACACCAGAAATTTACTCAGAATTCTGCTACTGAAGATTTGCTGCTAGTAGCCTGGTTAGAATGTGTAGGATGGTTGAGTCTTCAGTGCCAGCTGAGGTTGCAGTGGTGGAAGTTCAACTGAATGACAATGTGGCTGTTCTTCCGGGACAAAAATCAGGAGCATTGGAACAGAAAAGTTATGAAAATTTGGTTTACAAGAAGAAATCTCTGCGAGCTCGTTATGCTTATGGCACGATTTTCTTGATTATGAATCTTATAGCTTGGTTCTTTCGTGACTATGGAGACAAAATTCTCCCTCTACTACAGTGTAAGTCGAGAACATTGTATACGTTTACATTGTCAGCATTGTCCATTTCATTCAGACCTTTAAACTCAAAACAAGGACATGAAGGAATATAGCCGATTCTCGAATGTTTGCTTTCTTTTTTATCTGTGCGCCGCAGGTTTTATTTTGAATTTCAAGTGCTCGTTACTGTTATCTGATGCATTACATTCCATCCCATTTAGGAGTAATTTTTTTCCCAACTTTTTCATCTCTTCATGCGGTCATATAGTGGGATAAAGTGCTAGTTGTGAATGTCATTGTGTCATACTTTCTTACTCAGTGGAATTTTCGCTTTTCTCTTTCTGGCAGATTCAAAAGCTTGTAGAGCTGGACATACTGGTTGTTTTCATGTGTTGGGAGTTCTTCGTGTGAGTTTAGGATGCTTTGTATCTTTCTCTTTGAAAATTTTACCAGTGTTCATTATGCCAACATTTTGCAGCTTTATTCCTGTTCTTCATGGTGAAAGGTTGCAAAAAAAAAAAAAAACTTTTCCTTTGAATTTCACATCATGAATGGAGTAATCCCTTGACCCAAGATGTTCAGATATTCTTCTTTACATTGTTTCTTACAACATTAAATACAAGCAAAGTATATGAAGCCCGCAACAAATGGCATTCTGGATGGTGGATTCTGAAGTGTGTTATACTGATCATCTCAGTGGTCATTCCATTCTTCATCCCTTCTGATTATGTTCAAATATACGGTAAGCCTACCGACCAACTCGCGAGATTCAAGATCTCTTACATGAGTGATGAGTTCTCATCTTTTTGTGGTTGTTTTGTTATGAAAGACTATGCACCTCAGAACTATATACCCCAACAAGAAGGATCTGCTTTGAACTTCAGTTTACCTCGGAACTTACTTTTCATGTCCTGAGTCCTCACTTCTTCACTCAGCTGAAAACCAACTTTAATTCTTCCCCTTCGCAGGTGAAATCGCGCGCATTGGTGCAGGGTAATCTTCAAACCTTTTGTTTGCAAACCAAAATATTACTTATAGTCAATTTTTAAGAAGCCCTTTTGATTTAGATATGATTTATTTTCTCAGTTATTTCATCTCTTAATCTCTCGAGATTTCACATGGCCTACTCCAATCTATATGGTTTATCAATACTCTTTCATTTGTCATGGTACAGTGTGTTTCTTGTTCTCCAGCTCATAAGTGTCATTGAGTTCATTACATGGTGGAATAACTACTGGATGCCGGAAGATAAGAAGCATCGCAGGTCTGTAGTTTTGTACTGGATACATGAATGCACAGTGACCGCATTTTTTTTTTTGGTTTTTTTTTTTTGTTTTGTAATCAACTGCAATTTTCTGCATGAAAGGAACCGTTGATGCTGTTCATTTCTTTCTTAACAGATAAATTTTGCACTATAATACTGTTACATTTTCACTTTAATGATTATTTGCAGCTGCTCTCTTGGGCTATTCATGTCAACAATATTTTACATTGCATCAGTCTTCGGCATTGTTTTGATGTATGTGCTCTATGCCTCAAAACCGTCCTGTGCTCTCAACATATTCTTCATCTCCTGGACTGGAGTATTGCTGGCAGTTATGATGGTTATATCCTTACATTCAAAGGTAAATCTTAAACAAGCTTCAAAAAATTCAGATCTATTCTTTCCCTAACATTGTGGCAATTCAGAAACATGTTTCTGATGAATAATGGTTTGGATGATCAAGACAGGTGAATAGAGGACTGTTATCTTCTGGTATTATGGCTTCTTACATCGTTTTCCTTTGTTGGAGTGCTATTAGAAGGTAATGAATCCAATGCATTAGACTGGATCATGAACTCAAATCAGATAAAAACAGCACGAAAACTAAAATGCCCTTTCTGAGCTATTTCGTGGTCTTGATGTTCTTGTAGTGAACCTGCAACAGCAAAATGCAGCCCTCAGACCCAAGAGAGCGGACATGGGGGTTGGACAACAGTAATTGTAAGAGTCGAGAGATTATTTCATTCACTTCTAATCCAAGTTTCTGTATTGTTTCTTCATGTTTCCTTTTTGTTATTTCCAGGGATTTCTTATTGCCATTTGTGCTATTGTCATGGCAACTTTTTCCACAGGAATCGATTCACAAACATTTCAGGTGAAGTGAATATAGGCCCTTAACTAGGCACTCAACCAGATATCTGTAAAATGAAATGTTGAAGATGACTACCTTTTCATCATGGTGTTGATCACCTTAATTCATGCAAGATTTGAGTAAATCTAAAGGCAACCATGACTACTGCAGTACAAATTTACAACACAGATTTTACGTGCTTTCTGATTGGACTAATTACAGTTTCTGTTTATGAATTCATCCAGTTTCGGAAAAATGAAGTTCAGTTGGAGGATGATATTCCATACAAGTATGGGTTCTTCCACTTGGTATTTTCCTTGGGGGCTATGTACTTTGCAATGCTATTCATCAGCTGGAATCTTGACAGCTTGACAAGAAAGTAAGCGCTAATCAATTCTCCTACCTGCAACAACGCAATTCATATCATGTGTCCGTTTTGCTTTTCATCCGTTTGTATTAAAAATCGCTTCAAAAAACTCTAGGTGGAGCATTGATGTTGGCTGGTCTAGTACTTGGGTCAAGGTTGTCAATGAATGGTTTGCAGCCACAATATACTGTGAGTTCCCTTTCCTGCTTAAAACTTGACTTCATCATAATTATCCCATTCTCTTTCTGAAAATATGATGTCTTGAAAGAGCAGCATTGAGTTCGAAAGTACAGAAATTTTTGCGCGTTATCACAGAACTAACTTATTTCATTTTTTTTTGCAGTGTGGAAGTTGATTTCGCCGGCACTTAGAGAAACTAGAGTTACGCATCACGATCCTTTGCAGGGATTTTGAAACCGAGTTCATCTGCACTGTTTGTTTGCTTCCTCTGTTCATATACGCAATAATTGAAGGTGTATGATTTCCATTCTTTAGGATCATTAAATGTGGTGATGCAACTGTGTATCAGAGGAAGAGATGATTTTCTCATCGGATAAAGCCTTTCGATTCACCTTGCCAGAACTGAAGAACAAGGCACATAACTGCTTTGTTATGAGATTTTCATTTATGTAGACCACCATAATAATCCCATCGCCACTCTCCCCAAGCTTTTGATGATTCAAATACGTTAGAGTAAATCTGAACGTCATGGCCATGGCTTAAATCTTAATCTGTTTCAAACTTTCGGTTCTCTAGGAATCAGGTTTATTTTCGGCCAAAGCTACCTCAACAAAAATCTTTGCCACATTTTCACTGGTGCTATCTCTTCGAGATCCTAATTCATTATTCATATTATTGAAGATTCGGGATTAAGGTAAACGGTGAGCTACTTTGCGCTAATCATACAAAAGGTAGATTGACAAGATACCAGAAAACCAAACAATCAGACCTGATTATATGATGTGCTTCTTTTCGAAGAGTCTGGAAAATTTAGCATACTCCTAACGTCCACAAAATTAGGCCATAGCACAAACACAAGAAGATACTACTCTTGCAAACTTCAGAAAATACAAATTCAAAGGAAGCCCAGCCAATCAAAGCCAGATCATGACAACGGTGCACTAAAACTAACCAGACTGAGTATTGACCTACCAAAGCGTGGTAAATAACCACAACAATGGACAGGAAAAAGGGAACTACACTGAAGTCCACAACATTGGTCCTTTTGAACATTACCTTAGCACAGAGCAAATAATTCACATGCAAATGTAGCAGGACACAGGAGCAACTGGATTAGATTCTGACCAGCTGAAGAGTAACCACTGAAATGCAGTGAGCATCAAGTTGTCAAATGTAAGACAATTTCTACAATGGAGGTGTGGCGAGAAAATTCTCAAGACTCTAATAATTTCTTTCAATCTAAACTCAAGTATCACATCAGGTTCCATCTCACCAAACTCGCATTCCAAAAATTTTGTGCATCTAAAAACTTATGAATTTACAGGAAGCTAGGATATGTAAATAAGCAATATAATTTTCAGCCCCTAAAAGAGTGGCCCGATTATGCAAAAGCCAATCTCCAAAGCACAACAAAGTAAGTTGACTTTAAAAACCAGTTATGTTGTCCTAAATGCGATCAATCAAAAGAATTACTTGGAAGCTACCAATAAAGAGAAGTCTTGGCAGATATTCTATGAGAAAGCGTACCATTCAATATCAAGACAACTTGGAACAAAAATGGGAGGCATAAAAAATTGGGATCCTTACTATTATTGCTCTTCCTCCGAGGTAAATCTTAAGATAGAAAAGCATAAAAATAAGCAATTACTTGGGATGCTAGCATAAGAACCAGCACACTATAACTATGAGGAAAATGGAAATATCCACTAAAAGTACTGCACATATTTAACATCTTTAAATGAGACCAAGTTTCAATAACAATTGAAGAACAAATGCAGCAGAGATGATTAAATCCTATTACCTATACTAGATGGAGATGGGGAACAAGGTGCCGAATCATGTCGATAACAGACGTATCAGTATCCTTCTCTGGTCCTTTAGCATCATGATCATTCATCAATACCAGACTCTCAACAACCACCACAGTTTGCAAAGGTTCTCCCATTGATTTAACACGAGGTTATGTCACAGATTTCATCATTGGGTCAGAATGAGCCAAGACCTTCCAGTACTTAATAGAATTTTCCCATCCTTGGACATGAAAATTGGCACGCAAAACTTCTTACGGCTGGGATCCTTCAACTTAGGGACTAAAAGCACTTTGGTACAAAATTGCCTCAACCCCGGTTCCTTCCATAACCACATATCAATATGGCTTGTCCGATGAAAACAACAGACAACCAGATCACCTTGGAAAACACCGGCCTGCAAATCAAAAAGGCCCTTACCATAATCAGGCCGTTCCATCATTCCGTAAGTTTCAGTCTTCAAGTCAAAGTAATAAATGTCTATCCTTTTTCTACTAGTACCTTCTCCCAATATAGCTTCCCACGCACAAAAAAATAACATGGACCCGATTCAGTGACAAACCCCTGAATCTCCCTCCAAGAGTTGGTGTTTCCACTATACAAAGCAATCCATTTCTCCCCAAAATCAACAATACACACTTGATAATCATCATCAACCTCGTTGTACTCAAACATAACTCGACACAGCTCCCATTTCCTTGATAAAGTACGAAATTGAGGCAATTTCTTAAACTTACCAATCGCAGGGTTCCAGAAAAATACATCATTTCTCACACAAACACAAACGATACCATTTGAAGAACCCACAATACGACCCTCACTGCTATTCATAACAGGATCCTCCACTGGGGTTGACTCAATAGGAGTATTGACATCACCAAACAAGGCAGGGGCGAGTGGAAAATACCTAATGTCGTCATTGAGCACCTTGGTTTCACCATACGACGTCCCACACCGAAAGATAACCCGATGGTGAGCATAATCATCCCTCTTGCAAGAATTCCTGAGGTGGGCTTTGATGAATTTTGGAGTTAAAATCGCGGAACGCCATGATTTGGAGACACAGCGGAATCGAAGGAGGGTTTTGGCTGGAAGCCAAGTGAGGCTCTCGATTATGAGTTCATCAGGGAAGGTTCTGAACGATTTTTCACCCGACGTGCCAGACATTTCTTGCTTTGGAAGAAGAAGAAGAAGAAGAAGAAGAAATGGGTTGCAGAGATTCTTCCATGGCTGGGGAGAATAACGGAATTCTTCAGGGGAATGGTGGAGCAATCCACTCGTCCGTATATAGATCCCACATTTTCATAAATTAATAATTACCTAAACAAATAATTACCCAAGTCACATAATCTTTGCCCGTCCCCGGTAATTTTTTTTTTTTAAATTTTCAAATTTTTTTTATTTTCTTTCTAGTCAAATTATTGATTTGAAAAAATTATTGGGGTAAAATGATCCAATTTTAAAATATGTGGTTTCAAGTAATAAAGGTGGTGGCTTTAACATATAGTGATACTGCGAATAAACTAACATTAAAATAAAAATTAATAATTTGTCCGTTCTCACGTGAATCGGACCGAATGACTTGTCCGATTCAGTCCGAGTGGCAGGAGCAAAAAGAAAATTTTTCAAAATTGGTGGATTCAAGTACTAATTTGGGTGGCTGGAAAAATCCAACCCCAAATTTAACACTTGAGGAATCATGTTTTTGGTAAAAAAGAAACCTTCCAACATTTATCTTCAATTGCCTTCACAATTTCTCTAAATTAATAAACTTACTAACTTGAATTCACAACCATACTCTCCTCCAATACTTTTTTCCTTTCACGGTGATGTTCCCAAACTCGATTTCGAAGCTGAGATCCGAACGCTGATGATCATCACATAATTTGGCGGAACCCGGAGGAGGAAGGAGAAGAGGCTAGCTCATCATCATTCATTCTCCTCCCCGGCACAATTTCTTGAATTCTAAATCTTTCTAATCAACCCTCTAACACTCTGACTGAAAGGTATATTTCATCAATGGAATTGGAAAAGAGTTCCATCAATTTCGTTCTATACCCTCACCATATATGGTGCTTGGCCTGGCTAGGTCTTTTTGGAGGAGAATATCATCTCACTTGCTCGTTTGACTTCCTGAGTCTAAATTTATTAGTATTATTATTTCTTTTCTTCTTTTTTTTTTCGAGTTGCCAATGATTTAGATATGTCTGATGATGACCAAGATTTTCAATTTTGTTTTGCCTTTGATTATTTATTAGTATGATTAGTTAGTAACCTAGTATGAAGAAGGATGTTGAATTTACTCCCAACTCCCTTTATGTTTACTTTTGTCTATATAATATGTAGTACTATAAAGGATTGTGAATTATAACTTGATTGACTTGATCAGACACCTACCTAAGCTATACAATTGAAATAGTAGTATAATTGTTATCTGAAATTATTGTTTTTTTTTTTTCAGTGAAATAGTAGTATAATTGTTATCTGATGAAGATGACGATTAATCTTTCGGTGAAGATTAATTCTATAAGTTTTCTTGTGTGTTTCATTCTTTGGATTTACTCTTCAGCACTGTACTAAACAATTTACTCTTAGTCAATTGCTATATACATTTTCATTTTTCACTTAGTCTCATTGGAAATTCAAAGAACCGTATTCTTCTCACCTGCTTTCTTTAATCCCTTAAAAAGATTTAATATGAATTAGCTAGAAACATCACGGGATTTTCCCCGCCAAAGTTTTGGTCATTTTGCCTACTGTGTCATTCTGAATCGTATACTTCAAGAATCACTGCTTCAGAGTTGAAAATTACGGTTTTTGTTTTTTTTTGTTACAACGAAAGAAGCTAATGCCTAACGAACACATTTCTAGGATATATTATCATGACCTAACACCCAATAGCGGTGCTTCGTGCCACTGCAGACCTCCTAGGCCATGAGTCATCAATAATGCCAAATAATTCGCAATAAAATTACTTTCTGGATATATATGCTCAATCTACATAACCTAATCCCATAGACTATTGACTATTCTAGCGTTAGTCCCAAATACATAACTCGCTTCAGAGTTGAAAATAAAGTTGGGTGCTATAGAGCCTAGACCACTATTTTGTTTGACTAAAGTTGTAGTACAACAAATACAAGATGGATTCTGATTTTCGAATATTTTTTGTAAATATAAACTTATTGTTAAACCCAAATATTTTTTATCCAGCATATATATAATCACACAAAAAGGATTCCTCAAGAGAGATTGTCATTGTTTTTCCAGGGAAGGGTTTTTCGTCCAGCCGGGCCCTGTGAACACGATGACAATACCAAACGATTTGGTTCAAGAAATTTTGGGAAGACTTCCATCGAGGATATTGATGCGATTCTAAGTGTGTGTCCAAAACTTGGTTATCAATCATCACCGACCCAAATTTCACCCGCGCCTACCGTGGCGGCAGTTCCGCGGGTCTTGTGTCTATTGAAACCGATCCGAAAACCTCATCTACACGCGTACTGTACCTCCCCCTTGACGGTTGTCGCATCACTGGCAAGCATGAAATTCTTCATCACCATACCCTTGAACCCGATCACAACCACAAAACGAAAAAAACATCAAACGTTGTCAACGGTTTACTGTGCTTGTATCATAAGAAGAAGTCGTGGCTCTACAACATTGCGACCCCGGAGATGTTAAAACTTCCCGATTCGCCGCCGCCTCCCGGTGAAGACGGAAATGGCATAAGGAAGTATTCTTATCACTTGGGTTTCGACCTCATCAACAAACGGTATAAGTTACTCAAGACATGTTGTGGTTATGATGTGGCCATTCTCACTGTCGGGGTGGACTCTGCTTGGAGAATCTTAGATGCCAGTGAACAAATGATAAAGCCTCCAAGTAAATGGTTGGGTGGAATTCTTTGCTGGGAGCAGAATAGTTGTAGAATTACGGCATTTGATCTGACTAAGGAGAGGTTTATTCACATTGATCCTGTACCCCGAGAAGTATTCCCTTCAGAGACGTCATATGAGTTGCATCTGGTGAATTTCGGACCAAATTTAGTCGCGACGAGTAAATCAACACATTTTGATACCAAGATTCTACGTCGTTACCTTAATACAACAAATAATGGATGTGGAACTTGGCTAGACGAGCTACCAATGCTATTACGGATGCGATATGTGCGAGAACGACGAGCATTTCGAGTGGTAGGAGGGCCACGAGAACCAGAATTTTTTATGCCAACCTACATGTGTGTGAATCCTAGTGTGCTGGGGATTCTTTCAGATGGAAAGACTATGATAGTTTATGATTATTAGGGGAATTCTTCGACACTTTACTTGTTCCGTCTGTTAGGAACAGGAGGACTACTACTCTGGAGTGTGATCAGCCTACGACTCGGGTTCATCGAGAGGGTTGCGATCAACACTACATTGAAAACTTTCGAGGCTGGTCGTATTTCGAGGAGAATATCATCTCCTTAGCCCGTTTGATGAGAACTGATGATAATAGGACGATTTTGGAGGTGAAAAATAAGAGAAAGAAGAAGCAAAAGACGGCCTCTGGAGTTGATGATAATGATTTTGAGGATGAGAAGAAGGGTGATAAGTCAGCTCAGCGACAGGGGAACCAAAAGAATTTGATGATGAGCGGAAAAAAAAAAAAGAAACGGAAATAGTTAGCTTAACTTATAAATCAGGATGCCGGTGATAATGGTGAGGACTGAGGAGAAAAGTTTGAGAATGACAAGGTTTTGGCAACAACACTTGAGCACTTACTTTGGTGGTGATGATTAGTGTATTTTTTTGTGTTAATGTAGGTCCTTTTAATTACTTGATGATTTATCTTTGAGCCTCTTGATGCACAAAATTTCTTTGCCGGTGTATACCTTCAGAGGAGGAAGGATTCAATTAATTCTTTTGCGTTTCTTTCTTTGAGTTTATTCTTCAGAAGTGTACCAAAACAACCGACCCTAATCGATTACTATATACATTTTGTTAGTAGATTGCGTGAAGCCTTGAACGAAGCACTTAATTTAGAGTGCAAAGAACTGTTTGAAGTTTCACGTCCTTACAACTTTAATTTTCTTTTAAGGAAAAAATTAAAGGGAAAATTTTGTCTCTTCCTTTCACATTGAGCCGTATCATTTATAAAAAATGGGACAGGTTTATCTTACTGTGCTGGGGATTCTTCCAGATGGGAAGACGATAATAGTGTGATGATTATTACGGGCATTCCTGTTGACCCACACTTTACTTGTATGGTCTGTCAGGAGGAACAGCAAGGAGTCCTTCTCTGGAGTATGAACTTACCCGGGTTAATCGTGTTGGCGTTTTTAACTAAATTTATTTCAAAAGATGACTTTAATTACTACAAACTCTTTTATACCGTGTGAATGTTAAAATTACTTTTCTTCAATGAGTCTGAGTTGGATGTTTCAATATTAGTTCATAAAGGAGTTAGTGCATGTTTCAATATTAGTTCATAAAAGAGTTAGTGCATTAAGTCAGATTTCATAACTACCTAATCTTCTCTAGTAAAGGTTAATATTACTCATCTTAATTAAGAACATTTATCTTGTATGAGTTAATGGAAAAGTTATGAGTTGAAAGGATAAGTGCCGGACAACACTTAGAGCATTAGTTTTCAAGCCTATAAATACTACCACTATTTTGTCTTTCAAAATCATCCCTTAAGCAAGTTTTTCTTGAGTCTTTTCCTTCTTCTTTCAATCTCACTTAAGTATTGGATCTATAAATTTGTTAGTTCCTGTGTCCTCTAAACTCAAAAAGAGGAAGGCTATTTTTATCTTGGGGGAACATTTCATTACGCCGAAATAGTTTCTTTAGAAAAATGCAATTTTGCGTGACTCAAGCATTTTATTTATATAGCATTTTGGAGCATTCCTCAGCAATCTAAAGAAACTATGGCTTCCAACAATGCTATCCCAACTGACGATGTTAGTGCTGGTGCTATTGCTGCCCAAGCATCCCAAAGTCCAACAATGACGGTGCCAATCTCAACCACTATTCTAATGGCACTACCTTTTGCCAAGCACTTTCCTAATGTTTCAAAAATTGAGGTCTTTGCCAATAAAAACTTCAAAAGATGGCAATATCGCATTCACTCTCTACTTGACATTCATGGAATTGCCCACGCTCTAGTTGATCCACAACCTGATGTAACAGTTAATGCTAAAACACTTGAACTATGACAATATGCAAACAAGATTGTCGCCACACTATCTTGCAAACTATTTCTGATGAGCTGTTTGACGTTTATTGCAACTACAAGGATACAAAGATAATTTGGGAAGCGCTGATCAAAAAATACACAGCGGAAAACATAACAAAGTAAAAGTTTGTGATGGGCAAATTCTACAAGTGGCACATGTCTGAAGAAAAGGAGATGAAGGACCAAACTAATGAGTACCAAAAATTACTTGAAGATTTGAAAGCTGAAGAGATTGTACTTCCGGTGAAGTTTGCTACGGGGGTGTTGATTGAAAAGTTACCCGACTCATGGAATGATTACAAAAATAGCCTGAAACACAAGCACAAAACCTTCACTCTTGACGAACTCATCACTCATATCTTGGTTGAAGATAACAACCAAAAGGCAACCAATACTGCCAAGTCAAGGAGATGGCTCAGAAAGCTAACTGTGTTCAAGGTAAGAAAGGTAAGAATGATAAACATGGGTATGAAAACAAACCCTTGAATATAAATGGTAATCCCAATTTTAAGAAAAAAGAAAGGGAATTGTTTTGTTTGTGGAAAACCAAATCATCATGCTGCACAGTGCATGAATAGAGTGAGAAATAACAATGATCAAGGAACTCCTCCTAAGGCTAATCTAGCTGAAGGAGATGATATCATCGCTGCGGTTATTTCTCAGGCATACATTGCTGCAAATGTAAATGAATGGGTGATGGACTCTTGCGCTACTCGGCACATATGTGCAAATCGAGAAGTATTTACCTCCTACACTACTGTGGGGGATGGAAAAGAGATTGTCTATCTTAGAGACTCACGGACCACTAAGGTTGTAGGTAAAGGCAAAGTGATCCTGAGACTTACCTCGGGAAAAACCTTGGCCCTTAATGATGTGCTACATGTCCCTACAATAAGAGCCAATTTGGTTTCTGTCGGCTTGCTAGGTAAAGTTGGTGTCAAAGTGTCGCTTGAGTCTGATCAAATCGTTATGACTAAAAATAATGTCTTTGTGGGTAAAGGTTACTGTAATCAGGGTCTGTTTATACTCAGTGTTTCTAGTGTCATCAATGAGAATGTATCCACTTCTGGTTACATTGTTGACTCTTTCTCTTTATGGCATGCTAGACTAGGACATGCTAGTATTCGTGATATAAAGAGAATGCAATCTCTTGATTTGATTTCCGACATTAACTATAATAATGTGGCTAAATGTGAAATATGTGTTGAAACAAAAATAACAAAACAACCTTGTAAGTCTATTGATAGAGAAACTGAATTGTTGAGTTTGATTCATGCTGACTTAGGTGATTTAAAACAAACCATGAATGGAGGTGGTAAAAGATATTATGTGACTTTTATTGATGATTTTTCAAGGTATACTAAACTTTATTTACTGAGAAATAAAGATGATGCTTTCAATGCTTTTGTCTTACAAATCTGAAGTGGAAAATTAGCTAAATAAGAAAATCAAAAGAATCAGGTTTGATAGAGGTGGCGAATTTTTATCTCTAAATGTTTTCTGTGAAAATGAAGGTATAATTCATGAAACTACACCTCCTTATTCTCCTGAGTCAAATGGAGTAGCTGCAAGAAAAAATAGAACTTTAAAAGAAATGATGAATTCTATGTTAGTTAGTTCTCATGCACCTGATAATTTGTGGGATGAAGCTATTTTATCTGCATGTCATTTACAAAATAGAATTCCTCATAAAAGAACTGGCAGAACACCTTATGAATTGTGGAAATGTTATAAACCTAATTTGAAATATTTGAAAGTGTGGGGGAGTCTTGCTAAAGTAATGTTGCCTGAACCTAAAAAGAAAAAAATTGGTTAAAAAACTTCTGATTGTATGTTTATTGGTTATGCTGAACATAGTGCTGCATATAAATTTCTTGTTTTGAAAAGTGATGTGTTAGATGTTAATACAATTATTGAGACTAAGAATGCTAATTTCTTTGAACATATTTTTCCACTATCTGATAAAGTTTCTCATGCACCTGTTGAAAGAAATAGAGAAGTCGATTCTATTGAGGAATTGAGACGGAGCACAAGGCCGAGAAAAGAATTTTCTTTTGGAAGTGATTTTCAAACTTTTCTTGTTGACAGCGATCCTGTAATATTTTCTGATGCTATTTCTTCTTTTGATTCAAAATTTTGGAAAGAAGCAATTAAAAGTGAAATTGATTCTATCATGAAAAATAAAACTTGGATTTTGGTAGATTTACTTCCTGGTGCAAAATCTATAGGTTGTAAATGGATTTTTAAAAGAAAACTTAAACCTAATGGATCCATTGATAACTATAAAGCTCGTTTAGTTGCAAAAGGTTTTTCTCGAAAATAAAACATTGACTATTTTGATACTTTTGCACCTGTAACTAGAATTTCTTCAATTCAAGTTTTATGCTTTAGCTTCTATCCATAAAATTTTTATTCATCAAATGGATGTGAAAACTACATTTTTAAATAGTGATTTAGATGAAGAAATTTATATTTTACAACCTGGGGGATGTGTCATCGTAGGACAAGAAAATAAAGTTTGTAAATTAGTTAAATCTTTATATGGTCTTAAACAAGCTCCGAAATAGTGGCATGAGAAATTTGATCAAGTCTTACTGAGAGACGGATTTTTATCTATGGAAATGGATAAATGTGTATATACTAAAGTAGTTAATAGTAACTGTGTGATTTTTTTTTATATGTTGATGACATGCATATATTTGGTACTAGTTTAGAAATTCTGAATAGTATTAAATGTTTCTCATCTTCTAACTTTGATATGAAAGATTTGGGTGAAGCAAATATGATTTTGGGTGTTAAAGTCATTAGAAAGGATGGTGGTATTATGTTGTCACAGAAACACTATGTTGAGAGACTTCTTAAGAAGTTTAATTATTTTGAGATTACACCTGTGAGTACTCCCTGTGACTCTAGCATTCACTTGAGAAAGAATCATGGTGACCCAGTTGGTCAGCCTAGGTATACTCAAATTATTGGGAGTCTGATGCACTTGATGAAATTCTCGAGACCTGATATAGCTTATGTTGTATGTAGGCTGAGTCGATATACTCACAATCCCAACCGTGAACATTGGTCTGCAATAGAGAGATTGATGAAATATTTGAGAGGAACCATTAATTATGGTATCCTATATAATGGATTTCCCGCTGTTATTAAGGGTTACAGCGATGCTAATTGGATCTCTGATTCAAATGAAACAAAATTCACTAGTGGTTATGTATTTACCTTTGGTGGTGGTGCAATAACGTGGAGATCAGCCAAGCAAACTTTAATTGCTAGGTCCACTACGGAGTCAGAGTTTATAGCTCTGGAGATTGCTGGTTCGGAGGCTGAGTGGTTAAGAAATTTCTTAACCGATATCCCTTTGAGAAAGTATGCATTGCCTCCTGTGCTTGTACACTGTGATTGTCAATAAAAAATTTACAATGCCAAGAATAAATCATATAATCCGAAGAGACGTCACTTAAATTTGAGACACAATATTGTGAGACAATTGCTCAGAGATGGAATTATTTCCATAGAGTATGTGAAGTCAGAAGTGAATTTGGCCAATTCAATGACTAAACCTATTGGAAGAAAAATAGTTCTTCAAACCTCATATGAGATGGAGCTTAGACCAACTTAAAGTCAATAAAGATGGTAACCCAACCTATGTGATTGGAGACCCCATGAATTAGGTTCAATGGGTAATAACAAGTCAATATTGGTTCCGCTGCACTATTATGTGATGAGTGCTTTAACTGCTACTATATTGAAGGGATGAGTTTTAAACTCTTAATGATTTCATATTCCTAATGGATGGTGTACTTAAAGCAGTGTACACTTGATAAATCACCTATATGAGAGTGGAGTGGGGCCGCTCCTATAGGGTTTTATTGGTTGAACCCTTAGAGCTCTCATGAATTACCAAGCACGCGCACGGCCGAAATAATGCGCATAAAACGCGTTGACAACAAGTTGTGGGTTGCAATGTGATTGGTAAAATCTCTGTCATATAAACAAAGAATTTTTCTGGTTCAAGAATTTATTTCACTAGTGGTTCTGTATGTTATGTTCTATCGATCTAGGTTTGGTTCAAGTCTGAAAGACACCAAACTGATGCATTGTTACCTTATAGATCCAATATTTATTTTTCTAAAAATTCTTTTGAAATATGTGGGGGATTGTTGGCGTTTTTAACTCAATTTATTTCAAAATATGACTTTAATTACTACAAACTCTTTTATGTCATGCGAATGTTGAAATTACTTTTCTTCAATGAGTTTGAGTTGGATGTTTCAATATTAGTTCATAAAGGAGTTGGTACATTAAGTGAGATTTCATAACTACCTAATCTTCTCTAGTAAAGGTTAATATTACTCATCTTAATCAAGAACCTTTATCTTGCATGAGTTAATGGAAAAGTTATGACTTGAAAGGGTAAAGTGTCGAACAACACTTTGAGCATTAGTTTTCAAGCCTATAAATACTACCACCATTTTTTCTTTCAAAATCACCCCTTAAGCAAGTTTTCATGGAGTCTTTTCCTTCTTCTTTCAATCTCACCAAAATATTGGATCTATAAACTTGTTAGTTCCTGTGCCCTCTAAACCCAAAAAGAGGAAGGCTTGTTTTATCTTAGGTGAACATTTCGTTACGCCGAAATAGTTTCTTTAGGACAGTGTAATTTTGCGCGACTCAAGTAGTTTATTTATATGGCATTTTGGAGCATTTCCCAACAAATCGAGCGGGTTCATTGAGTTGTAGTCAACACTGCATTAAAAATTTTGAAGGCTAGTCTTATTTTGAGGATCACATCATCTCATTAGCCCGTTTGATGAGAACTGATGATATGAAGATTTTGGAGGAGAAGAAATATAAGAGGTGGCCAAACAGCATGGTCATAAGGCTATTAACACAACACGGCTGAGCTTTCGGCCATAAGGCTAGGACTAGAGGTGGCCAAACAGCAGGGTTATTCTAAAGTTTTAGTCGAAACAGACTCCACTTTTGCGCATCAACTCATTGACAGCCGAAGTTGGAGCACTAGTTTGGATCCCAACATTCAAAGGATTCATTCGCTTTATAACTCTAACTGGCTGGTGCATTGACACAGGTAGGATAATGTTTGCCCGGATATTCTCGCCAAGCAGTCAGTTAGTCTAGATTGGGCATATATTCTTTTGATGTTTCCCCTACTTCTGTCACTGTAATAATATATAGAGAATGCAACATGCACTGAATATGTGTATAGCGATTTTGACTTGTAAAAGTCGGTATTCGTTGAGTGGATGCCGGAATAATTAGTTGGTTTTCACGCCAAGTTGATAGTCATAATAAAATCCATTTTGTTATAATGTTAATAGTCATATTTTGATTCTGTTTTCGAAGATATTAATGGATTTTATTATTATTTTGTGCTAGGTAGTAAAGCGGTGAAAGATGGACAATTTGAATTTCTACTGGCTGTTTTATGGAGTTAAAAGATGAAGAGTTTTTCACCACAAGAAGATGAGGTAGAGCTAGATTTTTGTTTTGAAGATTTCTTTTTACAAAGTCAAAGTGAGCAACTAAAAAATCTTTGACCCAAATCCTACAACAACTTGGAGATATATTAGAGATAAGATTTCTTAAGATTTTCGGTTAATGACCAAAGGCATTATAAATACGCCTTGATTGATCAAACAGAGGCAACCCCCTTACCCCACCGTAGTAAGCATTAGGCTACTACTTTCTCCCCTCCATTTTGGCCACCATTTTCTTTGTAGTTTTATTTTATTTTTTTATTTTTTTCATTTTCTTTAAATACTTTAAGATGTTTCTAGTCACCATAAGTGGTTAGTTTTCTTCATTTGGTTCAAGGATTTTTATTCTTTTATATTATATGTGAGACTACAAGTTTTACTTTATTTTTTCTACTTTTAATTCAAGTACTTGTTGATTTGATTTATTTTTATGAGAGTGGATACTTGATTAATCTGACAATTTAATCAAGTATTTTCTTCCTACTGCTACCAAATTGTTTATGTTGCGTTATCGTCTTAAACGTTTGGCACTAAGTAGCGCATTAGCAGATTATGCATGTTGGTAATGATACATTGAATGTGCATGATTAGTCTAATTAGGAAATCAATAGGACAAAAAAATTTTAATTGCAGTTATTTCAATTATTTTGGTTTTTGGTTCAACTACATTACAAAGATTTTATTACTATCATAATTTAATATGGAACGTTACTGTGCCCAGTTAAATTATGATAAGTTTTGATTAGGTGTTGGGCTTAGTCAAATATTTTCGAAAAATATAAGGTTTTTTACGGTTATCCTATTAAATCTATGGTTGAATGCTTGAGTTGTAAAAAAATCATTTTAGTCGATGATCTATAGTATACAAGAAAAATATTCTTTGAACCAAAGTTTTTTTTTTCTATTACAATTTTCTCAAGTTTTATTTATTTTAATTTTGCCAATTTATTTTAAAGACAGAAAAATCTCCCCATTTTGCATTTTTATAAAGTCAAGTGTTAAAAGTCGGCTCTCTTGGGATTCGACCTGATTCCACTATTTCTACAAATTAATTTTTAGTCTGTTAGAAGTCAGATTAATTTTTGCGGGTCTCGACAAACCCTTAAAATTTTGGCGCCGTTGCCGGGGAGCCACTTCCTTTGGCTCTTGGTTTTATTATTTTATTACTTTTTTTTCTTATTCCGAAACAAAAAGAAAAGTTGGTAAAAGTCTTGTGTTTCTTTCTTCGTTATTAGTCTTATTATTAATAATAAAAAAAAACTTGCAATTTTTTTCTTTCTTTCTTTCTCTCGTTTAAGAAATAGTTGTTTTTAGTAGTTAGTAGTTTGAAAAAAGAAACAAAAGTTGGTCAGTTTTAGTGTAGTATTTTTTTTTACTATTATTATTATAGTATTTTTTTTACTATTATTATTATTGAAAAAAGAAGTTTTTTTTTGTTTTTATCTTGTGTTGTTATTTTATTTTTCTCGCTAATTATTTTTTACTTCGTTCTAATTCACATGCCACCATTTCCATTGCAGATCATCTTTAGTCCAGGAGCAGTGCATCGGTTGGCCTCCGAATTGGGATTTTGGTCTTTGAAAACTTTCTATTGCAGTAGTCACTAACAGCTCAATCCAGGGAGCAACTTGTTTTGGTGGAAAAGTGTCATTGTTATATTTATTCGGATTTTGAGTTGTGTTCTTATTTGTGCAATTTTTTGTGTTAAGTTAATAATTGCCTTATTTTGTTTTTATTTTTTTTATCTAACTGTCGTGCTCTACTATAATTGTTTCTATATAAAAAAAAGTCCCATTTTTTTTTTGTGTGCAATAAGTAGTCTTCTTGTGTTAGTTTATTGTGCTGTTTTGCATCTCTATTTATCCATGCTAATTATTTTAAAATTTTGTTGGTGCATGCTAGTAACTGTAGGAATTTTATCATTTTAGATTGCTAGTTTTTGTGTATTTTTTTTGAGCTTTCTGGTTTATGAGTAGTTGTCGTACTAGAAATAGTAATCTTAATTACATTCCTGAGATTGAAAAAGCTGCTTGTCTGTTAAGAAAAGAAGCTAAGAAAAAGAAAGCTAATTTGCATTCTAGGGTGAATTTAGATTCTCAGTCATCAAATTCTGATTTGATTCTCAGGAAGAAGAAAATATGGGTGAAAATAATAGAACTTTGAAAGAATTAGCTGCACCAAACTTGAATCAGCAGCCTCTATGCATTAACTTTCCAAATGTTGAAGTAACATTTGAGCTTAAATCTGGTCTGATACATTTACTTCCTACTTTTCGTGGTTTTGCAGGAGAAGACCCCCACAAGCATTTGAAGGAATTCCATGTTATCTGTTCAACAATGAAACCACAGGGTGTTACTGAAGAGCATATTAAACTAAGAGCGTTTCCTTTTTCTTTAGGTAATAAAGCGAAAGACTAGTTGTATGATCTTCCCTCAGGTTCAATCAACACATGGAACGAGATGAAGAAATTGTTCTTGGAGAAGTTTTTCCCTGCTTCACGAGCTGCAAATATAAGGAAGGATATATGCGGCATTCGACAGATGACATGGGAGTCCCTTTATGAATATTGGGAAAGGTTTAAGAAGTTATGTGCTAGTTGCCCCCACCATCAAATTCCAGACCAGCTCTTGATCCAATACTTCTATGAAGGTCTTTTGCCCTTGAATAGGAGTATGATAGATCTAGCCAGTGGAGGAGTTCTTGTTAATAAAACACCAATTTGGATTGAGAACAGACGGAGGTGTTAAACTGACTAACAAGGTAAGTCATTCTGCTCTTTTCAATCAAATTTCTTATTTAACTTCTTTGGTTCGTCAAATGGCTGTAGGACAGTTACAGGCAGCTAAGGTTTGCGAATCTGCACCAATCCTGGGCACCCAACTGACATGTGTCCTTCTCTTCAAGAAGACCCAACTCAACAAGTTAATGCCATAGGAGGATTTCCAAATCAACCACAACGAAAATATGATCCCTACTCAAACACCTATAATCCTGGATGGAAGGATCATCCAAACTTCAGCTATGGTAATCATGGTGGTCAACAGAGATTTCCCCAAACCTACAATAGGGCTCCACCACATCCATCACAGTCGTCTAACTCAGGTATGTCTCTTGATGATATTGTTAAAGCCTTAGCAACTAATACTCAACAGTTTCAGCAGGAGACAAGAACAAGCATTCAGAATATGGGAAATCAAATAAGCCAACTAGCCACATCTCTGAGTAGGCTGGAGGCTCAAACATTTGGGAAATTACCTTCTCAAACAGTAGTTAACCCAAAAGAGAATGTGAGTGCAGTTACCTTAAGAAGTGAAAAGGAACTACCATCAGCACTATCTTCTCCTAAAAAGGTGGTTGAACAAAAAGACAAGGAGGAAGAAGTAGTTGAAGATTTACCACCGGTAACGCCTAAGGAAATTTCTTCTAATATTCCTAATGCAATAGTTGCACCTTTTCCTAGCAGGTTAGAAAAATCCAAGAAGGAGGAATATGAAAAAGAGGTCCTTGAGACATTTTGGAAAGTGAAGATCAACATTCCCTTGCTAGATGCTATCAGACAAATTCCGAAATATGCACGGTTTCTGAAAGGTTTGTGTACTCATAAAAGAAAACGAAGTGATGAGAAAATTTTGATGGAGAAAAATATTTCTGCTGTAATAAAAAGAACTCTACCAAAAAAATGTTTGGATCCAGGTATGTTTACGATGCCTTGTACTATAGGAAATAAGAAATTTGAGTATGATATGCTAAATCTTGGAGCATCCATTAATGTTATGCCATATTCAATTCTCTGTGCTTTACATATGGGTCCATTAAAAGAAACTAGAGTTGTGATTCAATTGGCTAACCGTTCTTTGGTTTATCCCGAAGGAATTGTTGAAGATGTTTTGGTACAAATTGGTGAACTCATTTTTCCTGTAGATTTTTAGATTTTAAAAATGAGGGAAGATAATATCATTAATTCAACTCCATTAATTTTGGGAAAGTCTTTCTTAAAACCAGCAAGAACAAAAATAGATGTGGATAAAGGTACTCTTTCTGTCGAATTTGATGGAGAAGTTGTTACTCTTAATATTGATGATGCAATGAAATATCCTGAAGAGTGCCACTCTATTTTTTCTATTGACATGGTTGACTCAGTTGTGCAAGATTGTTTTGAGGAGGAAAAGATTGCAAATAAGTTGTTGGAGAATTTACAACTGAATGAGAATCATGAATTTTTTGAAAATTGCGAATTTGCTGAAAATTATTTTATTTCAGAACTAACTTCATCTCACAAAAAGTTGTTGCCCTCTATTTTGCATGCTCCCAAATTGGAATTAAAAGAATTACCAGATCATCTAAATTATGTATTCTTGGGTGATGAAGATACACTACCAGTCATTGTTGCAAGAGGATTGACCGAAGAGCAAGAAAGAAGGCTAGTAAATATGCTTAAGGAGCACAAAATAGCAATAGGTTAGACTTTAGCAGATATCAAGGGTATTAGCCCCTCAGTTTGTATGCACCGTATCCTTTTGGAGGATGATGCTAAACCAGTAAGAGAAGCACAGAGGAAGCGCAACCCTGCCTTGAAGGAAGTGGTAATGAAAGAAATCCTTAAGTTGCTAGATGAAGGGATTATGTATCCCATATCTGATAACAAATGAGTGAGTCCGATCCATGTTGTGCCAAAGAAAACAAGAATCACAGTGGTGAAAAATCAGAACAATGAGTTGGTACAAATGAGAGTGCAAAATGGTTGGCGTATGGTGATTGATTTTCGAAAGCTAAATTTGGCTTACGAGAAAGGATCATTTTCCTTTACCTTTTATTGATCAAATGTTAGAAAGATTAGCTGGAAGATCTTATTTTTGTTTTCTTGATGGCTTTTCAGATTACTACCAAATTGTCATAGCTCAAGAGGATAAAGAGAAAACAACTTTTACATGCCCATTTGGTACATTTGCTTATAGAAGAATGCCTTTTGGTCTATGCAATGCTCCAGGTACATTTCAAAGATGCATGTTTAGTATTTTTTCTGAGTATATTGAGAAATGCATCGAGGTATTCATGGATGATTTTACTATATATGGAGATTCATTTGACCAGTGCTTAGTTCATTTGACTAAAATCTTAAAAAGATGCATTGAAATTAATTTAGTCTTGAACTATGAAAAATGTCATTTTATGGTTAAAGAAGGCATTGTGTTAGGACATGTAGTTTCTTCGAAAGGCATAGAGGTTGATAAAGCTAAGGTTGATTTAATTGTGAGCTTACCATACCCTACAAATGTTAGGGGAGTTCGTTCTTTTCTTGGACATGTAGGCTTTTATCGCAGGTTCATCAAAGATTTTTCAAAGATTGCATTGCCTCTATCTAACTTGCTGCACAAGGATGTTGGTTTTGAGTTTGGAGACGAATGTAAAGCAGCATTTGATAAGCTCAAGGGGTTGCTAACTGTTGCACCAATTATTTAACCTCCAGATTGGAATGTGCCATTTGAAATCATGTGTGATGCGAGCAATTTTGCTGTGGGAGCTGTCTTGGGCCAAAGGATTGATAAAAAGAGTCATGTTATTTACTATGCTTCTAGGACACTAAATTCTGCTCAATGCAATTACACTACAACAGAAAAGGAGCTTTTAGCTATTATTTTTGCATTAGATAAATTTAGATCATATTTGCTAGGCTCTAAAGTGATTGTCTTTTCTGATCATGCAGCTTTAAAGTACTTGCTAGCAAATAAAGAATCCAAACCAAGATTGGATGGATCCTACTGTTGCAGGAATTTGATCTTGAGATAAAAGATCGAAAGGGAGCAGAAAATTCAGTTGCTGACCATTTGAGTAGGTTGGTAAGGGAAGAAGAATCATTGCCTATTTCTGAATTTTTTTCTGATGAACATTTGTTTCAGTTTAAAGCCTTTACTCCTTAGTATGCTGATATTGTGAATTATTTGGTAACTGAAAATTTGCCAAACTCTCTCAGTAAATCAAGTAAGGAAAAAACCAGAACTAATGCTAAATATTATGTCTGGGATGATCCTTATTTGTGAAAATTTTGTTCTGATCAAGTGATTAGAAGGTGTGTGCCTGAAAGTGAATATCTATCCATTTTATCTTTTTGCTATAGTTATGCATGTGGTGGTCATTTTGGACCCAAAAGAACTGCTGGAAAAATTTTGGATAGTGGCTTGTATTGGAAAACCTTGTTTAAGGATGCATATTTGTTTTGTAAAAGTTGTGAAAAATGCCAAAAACATGGTTCTTTGTCTCGTAGAAATGAGATGCCCCAAACCCCTGTTCTTATTTGTGAAATATTTGATGTGTGGGGCATTGATTTCATGGGTCCCTTTCCTTCTTCCCGTGGTTTTCTTTATATATTGCTAGCTATTGATTATGTATCAAAATGGGTGGAAGCAAAAGCCACCAAAACTGATGATTCTAAATGTGTAGCAGGTTTTATCAAGGCTAACATTTTCAACAGGTTTGGAATCCCTAGAGCAATCATAAGTGATCAGGGAAGCCACTTTTGCAATAGAACAATTGAAGCTTTGATGAAAAAGTACGGTGTTTACCATCGTGTTGCTACTGCATACCATCCCCAAACAAATGGACAAGCTGAAGTTTCTAATAGAGAGATTAAGTCCATTTTGGAGAAAACAGTCAACCCAGGAAGAAAAGATTGGAGCCTAAGATTGGATGATGCATCATGGGCTTACAGGACTGCATACAAAATGCCAATAGGTATGTCTCCATATAGACTTGTTTTTTGTAAATCTTGTCACTTACCAGTTGAGATTGAACATAAGGCTTACTGGGCGGTAAGACGCTGCAACATAGATTTAGAAGAAGCTGGTAAGTCTAGAAAGTTGCAACTGCAGAGCTTGAGGAGTTAAGGTTAGAGGCTTATGAGAATTCGAGAATTTACAAAGAGAGAACTAAATTGTTTCATGATAATTTAATTTTGAGAAAACAATTTGTTGTTGGTCAAAAAGTTTTATTATACCATTCTCGTTTAAAATTTATGCCTGGAAAACTCCGATCTCGTTGGATTGGTCCTTTCGTTGTTACTAATGTTTTTCCCTATGGTGCAGTTGAGATTAAAGCTTTAGATACTAACAAGGTTTTCAAGGTAAATGGCCATTGGTTGAAAATATTTCAAGAAGGTTCGAGTGTTGTCCAGGTGGAGGGGATTGACCTGCAATTCCCTACGTATTTACCCGACTGAAAGAAAATGAAGGTTGTCGAGCATAACGACATAAACCAATTGCGCTTTTGGGAGGCAACCCAAGTTTAAAGTTTCTTTCATTTTGATTTGGTTCAAATTTTACTTGGTTTCATTTGTTTTCAGTTTTCTTTCATTAAAAAATATATATTATAATAATAATAAATAAAAAAATAACAACCTTAGCATTTTCCTTTTATTTATTTTTCTTTTGTTTTCAGGAGCTCATTTGCTCATCATGAAATCACAACTACTCTTCACTATCCCCATCATTGGCGATTGCTTTCACATTATGAACCATGTAGCTGCTAGTAGTATCAACTCCAAGTCTTCACATCTCAAAAGAAATTTTTCAGGGAGCTTCCAAAACTCAATTCTTATGCAGTTATTATTAATTTACTGATTGCTTTGCTGGCTATTTTTCAAAATAGCTGAGTTGGTTCTTTATAAACTTGAATGATGTTTAACTAGAAAATTTGCATGTCTAAGTGCTACTATGTTTCCTATCTTTTTCTAGCTCTGTATTTTTTCTAGTTTGTACTAAAAGATGTTATTCCAAACTCCTTGTTTACTTCTTATTGTGCAAATACATTGTCTTACATTGAGGACAATGTAAAAATTAGGTGTGGGGAGGGTTTTATTGTTACTAAATATTTTCATAGACCCCTGCAATGGTTTTAATGTCAAAATCCACAAATTTTTCAAAAATTTTGGCCCTCTATATGTGCTAATTTATCAATTTATTTCAAATAATTTTGAGCCAAAATGTTTTTGTGTATCCCATTGGTTTTAATGGTTAAGAATGTATCATATTTGATGCAAATTTAACCCTTTCCGTGAGTTTCCATAACCAAAGAGCACACTTGCTCAATTTTCGAGGGTTATCATTTATAGTATGTTACTACACTGGTTTGCTCATGTCATACATTTCATAACTGCATTGATGAATTTGTGCAATAAATGATAAAGGTATTTAGGTTTCGCCAAGTTTAGCTATCGCAAAATCATACCTTAATTGTTTACTCCTAGTAACCATTTCAAGCCTGGGCCTATTTTCGAGCTCCACTAATATAATCCCGAGCCTACTCTTTAGCTATCTTTTCACCTTTTATTCGGAGTATGTATGATCACTGCTTGATTTTGGTTTGCGGAAAGTGGTTGTGCAGTGGCAATAGTGGTATGGTAGGTTTAGTATGATATGATATGTATTCTTGTTTTATGTCCAATCATATTTTATTTCTGTATATCCAAAAAGTCATGACAGTGCCAAAAAAAAAGACAAAAACAAAAAAAAATATATATATATGAAAAAGAAATGAAATGAACAAAAAAAAAAATTAAAAAAGCAATATGCTGAAAAAAAAAAAAGAAAAGAAAAAAAAAGAGGCACTAGTGTTCTGTTTCATGTGAATTCAGTTATTTTTTTGTATGCTTCACCTTAGTTTTTGTTTTGAAAAAAAAAACAGAAGAAAGAAAAAAAAAAGGTTTGGTGTTTACAATATTTGATTTTTTTTTTTTTAGAACACCATAACTTGGTCATCAAAAGTTTTAGTGACGTATGTTTTATGTATTAGTTCTTTTAGTAGATTGAGATTTGGTTTGTAATAGTATATCACTGTTGCCATCGTATGGGTCATCTGGAATGATGGTGAGAATTAAGTATGTGGTCTACATATTGTCGGTAACTTAGCCTTCTTATCCTTATTCATCCTACCCTTTGAAATTCACTAGCCCCATTACAACCCTATGAAAAGACCCTTTTGATATTGCATGATTGTTCATTTAGTGCTAAGAGGATTTGATACATGACAAACCTATGAAATGCATGCTATGTTTATGATTGAGTGCTTACTTATAAATATCCTTTTCTTTTGAGTGCATTGAGTGAATCTTTGCGAGGTATTAAAGTTTGGTATATTCTGACAATACTATTAGAATTGGGTGCACATGCTTTTTAAATGATGAGTGGTAAATTGGTTACTCGTTTTACAAAAAGTTGCCTAGTGCAAAGATTTTCCAAAATACTGAATTGATTTGAGTTTTATTAAGATTTCAGTATGCTTGAGGGCAAGCATAGTTTGGTGTGGGAGAATTTGATAGTCTTAATAAAACCCATTTTGTTATAATGTTAATAGTCATATTTTGATTATGTTTTTTAAGATATTAATGGATTTTATTATTATTTTGTGCTAGGTAGTAAAGCGGTGAAAGATGGACAATTTGAGTTTCTATTGGCTGTTTTATGGAGTTAAATGATGAAAAGTTTTCACCACAAGAAGATGAGGCAGAGCTAGATTTTTGTTTTGAAGATTTCTTTTTACAAAGTCAAAGTGAGCAACTAAAAAATGGGTGATGATATTGCCAGAGCAGTAATTAGCTGTCAGGGCAAAAAATAATTTATATTTCTCATATTACCCTTATTAGCTAAATTGAATTTTTTTTCTCTCTCTCTCTCTCTCCTCTTAACCGTTTTGGTCTCAAGTCGTCCCTTCCCCTTCCCTTCCATTCTTTTTCAGATCGAAAATCTTTATGAAAAAAATAGGAGCAGAACAAACTTTCAATGTGTTACAATCCAAGAAACCTCGGCCTTATGTTCATTTTTCCCTTGTAAAGCAAAATATATCGGATTTGGAGTTTGCCTGATCTATAAATTTTTTTCTCTCATTGTTGGGATTTGGGAATCATTTGAAAATGCTCAAGATAATAGAATTACAGCAACTCAATCCACTGAAAGATCATTCCGCCTCATAAAGCCTCAAATTTTATGCTGCCTTTTTTCCATTCACCCAAATGTAATTCAACTGTATTCTTCAGCATCTCTCTGAATCCCTAATTTTCATCAAAGTGGCCATAGTCATAATAAAAATAGAATTTGAAATCACCTCTTTTTTTCTCCCCTTGGGTTTTATCAATCTTTCTAGTGTGCTCATATTCTCCCACAAAGTTGGCTATTGCGGTTTATTGAATTTGGATTCCTTTGGACTTTTGATGAGGTTGTAAAGGTATAAGTATCATTAGTGTTGAATAAAGACGGTGATGGAATCATGATTGGTCATAGATTGTGGAGAAGAGAGATGTCAGGTATATAATAAGATGGTACTTGTGAGCATGGGAAATTAATTGCAAGCACATTGGTTATCATCAATGGAGCAGTATCATTAGCCCTAAAAAATCTTTGACTCAAATCTTACAACAACTTGGAGATATATTAGAGATAAGATTTCTTAAGATTTTCGGTTAATAACCAAAGGCATTATAAAAACGCCTTGATTGATCAAACGAGAGGCAACCCCCTTACCCCACCGTAGTAAGCATTAGGCTACTACTTTCTCCCCTCCATTTTGGCCACCATTTTCTTTGTAGTTTTATTTTATTTTTTTACTTTTTAATTTTCTTTAAATACTTTAAGATGTTTCTAGTCATCATAAGTGGCTAGTTTTCTTCATTTGGTTCAAGGATTTTTATTGTTTTATATTATATGTGAGACTACAAGTTTCACTTTATTTTTTCTACTTTTAATTCAAGTACTTGTTGATTTTGATTTATTTTTATGAGAGTGGTTACTTGATTAATCTGACAATTTAATCAAGTATTTTCTTCCTACTGCTACCAAATTGTTTATGTTGCGCTATCGTCTTAAACGTTTGGCACTAAGTAGCACATTAGCAGATTATGCATGTTAGTAGTGACACGTTGAATGTGCATGATTAGTCTAATGAGAAAATCAATAGGACAAAAACTTTTTAATTGCAGTTATTTCAATTATTTTGGTTTTTGGTTCAACTACATTTACAAAGATTTTATTACTATCATAATTTAATATGGAACGTTACTGTGCCCAGTTAAATTGTTATAAGTTTTGATTAGGTGTTGGGCTTGGTCAAATATTTTCGGAAAATATAAGATTTTTTACGGTTATCCTATTAAACCTACGGTTGAATGCTTAAGTTGTAGAAAAATCATTTTAGTCGATAATCTATAGTATACAAGAAAAATATTCCTTGAACCAAAGTTTTTTTTTTATTACAATTTTCTCAAGTTTTATTTATTTTAATTTTGCCAATTTATTTTAAAGACAGAAAAATTCCCCCATTTTGCATTTTTATAAAGTCAAGTGTTAAAAGTCGGCTCTCTTGGGATTCGACCTAATTTCACTATTTTTACAAATTAATTTTTAATCTGTTGGAAGTCAGATTAATTTTTGCGGTCTCGACAAACCCGTTACAAGTATCATCATCTGCAGACTATAGTGTGTAAAAGTAAACAAATGAGTATATATCCGCCCAACAAAATACTACTACAGTACTTATAACCCATAAATCTTAAGGTGTTGTTGATCATCCACACTAACGTAGCCAATGTGATTGATCATAATTCATAAAGATGCATTGGAATATTTAACCTGTTCCAAATAATACTGGTTCCTACCATTGGTGGTGACGTGGTGTACACACACAATGGTGTGCTACTGTGCTCTTCTTCTCTTTTTTTCTTTTCTTTTCGCAGCTCAAATAATTTTCTCATCTAAAGTGTGCGGCCCTTTTCACTATTACCAAGTCCGAACTTTGTTTGAATTGGGCAGGTTATGTTGGTTTTGGCTAAACAATTTGGAAGAATTGATGCCATAAAATCCTCCCTTTCCAAAACAGACGAAACCGTAGAAGATCTGAAGATATTCATTATCACTCCTTAAACACTCCCTTAAACCCTAATATTTATTCAGTAATTTTCCTCAAAAAAATTCTTCCTTGAGACATTGTCATTGTTTTTTTTTCCCTGGCTGGTATTCTTCGTCCAGCCGCTATCAACACGATGACGATACCAAACGATCTGGTTGAAGAAATTCTGAAAAGGATTCCACTGACAAGTTTGATGCGATTCAAGTGCGTATCTCCAACTTGGTTATCAATTACTCCCTCCGGTCCTTATTATAAGTCATTTTGATTTTGTCCTATGTTTCACCTAAGATGTATTTTCAATTGAAATAAAAACTTAAACACATTTTATAATAATTAGGAGAATGTGAAAATATATTTTTAAGATTTTTTTCTTAATTAAAAAGACGTCTTAAGTAAAACTTAGGACAAATCAAAATGCCTTATATTAAGGATCGGGATCGGATGGTGTATTACCGACCCGGAATTCACCGGCGCCTACCATGGTGGTTCTGCTGGTCTTCTTTCCTTTAAACCCGATTCGGAATTCCTTCTACAAATCTATGGTACCTCCCTCTTAACAAATGTTTCATCATGAACGGCAAGTATCAAGTTCTTCATCACCATGCCCTCCAGCACGATCACAACCACAAAGGCAAAGAATTTACGAACGTAGTGAACGGTCGAGTGTGTTTGTATCGGGGCAAGAAGTCATGGCTCTACAACATTGCTACCCGGGAGATGTTGAGACTTCCTGATTCGCCGCGGCCTCCCAATGAAGATGGAATCAGCAAATGGAAATATTGTTATCACTTGGGTTTCGATCCTGTCCGCAAATGGTACAAGTTACTCAAAACATTTGGTTATTATGATGATGTGGCCATTCTCACCATCGGGATTGACTCTTGTTGGAGAATCTTAGATGATGTCAAGCCATTAATTCAAACTATAACTTCTCCAAGTAAACTTCTCCAAGTAAATGCTTGGGTGGAATTCTTTGCTGGGAGCAGAATAGTACTAGAATAATTGCTGGCTTTCATCTGACTAAGGAGATGTTCATTCACATTGATCCTATACCCCGAGAAATATTCCCTACAGAATCTTCTTATGATAAGTTGCGTCTTGTGAATTTTGGACCCAATCTAGTCGTGACGAGTGAATCGAAGATTCTTCGTTATGACCTTGATGCAAATAATGGATGCGGAACTTGGGTTCCCGAGCTACCAATGCTACCACGGGTGCGACAGGTGCGAGAAAGTCCACCATATCGAGGAGCTTGGGTCTTTCCAATATGGAGGGCCAGGACAACCTCCAGTATTAGACGTCTATCTCAAAGTGTATCTTACTGTGCTGCGCATTCTTCCAGATGGAAAGACCATGATCCTGTATGATTATACGCGAATTCCTCTTCACCGATACTTTATTTGTATGGTCCGTCAGGCGGAACAGGAATGACTCCTCTGGAGTATGATGAGGGTACTCATTAATCGAGTGGGTTCATCGCTTCGTGATCAACACTGCATTGAAAACTTCCGGGGCTGGTCTTATTTTGAGGAGAATATCATCTCATTAGCCCGTTTGATGAGGAATGATAGTCTGAAGGTTTTGGAGAAGAAAAATAAGAGAAAGAAGAAGCGAAAGTTGGCGTCTGAAATTGATGACAATGATTGTGAGGATGAGAACAGTAGTGATAGGTCAGCTCAGCAACAGGGGAACCAAAAGAATCTGATGATGACTGGAAAAAGAAAGCTTAAAGTTAGCTAAACTATATAAAATCAGGCCGCTGATGATGATGGTGATGACAATGATTGGGTACTGTCACCAACTTTTAGAAATCTTATGTCATAGGGTTGTTCTGGTCAGAATGTATAACTATATGCATTGAACCAACAATACGACTGTAGATTATGTGATTCTGTTCGAAGAGTCTGAGCCCCAACAACAAAGATAAAATATAGCATATCCCTAAACAGCAACCAAATTAAGGCCTAAACAAGATAAGATAACTGCTCTTACATACTTCAGAACTACAGATTCATAATAAGTACAGCCAACCAGCTTAGGAACGGACATCATTTCATATGCCAGAGCCAGACCTTGACGTGAACTTAAAACTAACCAGGTTGAGTACCATTTCGACCTACTAAAGTAGTGGTATTAAAGCAGCGAGAATGATTTGTGACTGTAGTAAGATTTAGTGAGCGTTGGTTTTGAATGAGCGGGTGGAAAGCTCAAGATCCTGACCAAACGGATGTGGTAAATAACCACAACAATGAGCTGGAAACAGCGACTACACTGAAGTCCATAATACTAATCATCGTGCAACTGATTATTACCCTACCCTAGTGCAAATATTTCATAACCAAATGTAGCGAGGCCAACAAGTAACTAGAGTTTAATTTATGAAACGGACAGTTAAGGCATCTGTTCTGATTCTGTTTAGCTGAAGAACACTATTGGATTGGAGTTAGTAACAAGTTGTCAGATGGAAAAATTCTAAAATGAAGCAGTATCTGAATTCATTGCAAGGTAAAGGTTTTATATTAGGTCCAGGTCACCCATATTCACATTTCGAAAATTTTGTTGATTTAGAACATAATGAAGTTATATGGAAAGCTATAATCTGCAGAGAAGCCTGAAATTTCCAGCCCCCCAAAAGAGTGACCCTGTTCTGCAACAGCCACTCTCCAAGGTGCTACAAAGGTAAGTTGAATCCAAAATCAAGTTGTACCAATGGAAGCTACATATTAAGACAAGCATGGAAGTGTGTCAGATATTCTATCACAAAGTGTGCCTTAGAGATTCAATACAACTTGAAACAATCGTTGGAAGCATAAAAACTTTCCAACATTTATCTTCAATTGCCTTCACAATTCTCTGAATGAATAAACTTACTAATTGAATTCATTAACATATGTTTCCAAACTCATTTTTAAGCCGAAATCAGAATGCAGATGATCATCCGATAATTTGCCGGAACAGGAGGAAGGAGAATGATGATTCTCCTCCAGGGCACAATTTGTTGAAATTCTGAATCTTTCTAATCAACCCTCTTACACTCCTGACTGAAATATATGTTTCATCAATTGGAATTCGAAAAGAGTTCCATCAATTTGGTTTTATAGCATCACCATCTGAAGATCTCCCTTCCTAAACCTCTCTTTCTTCTTCTTCAATCTCTTTTTATAATTTTTTCTCCTTATTATATTGGTTAAATCCCTCTCAAGCCTCTAGGGCAACATCTGCGCTGGATGGTAAAGTTTGCTTCTGCCCTGAATCCTGAGTCTGTCATTGATGTTGAAGGCCTAGTTTCCGTTCCGAATTTGCCAATGGAAAGTGCTACTCAAAAGCTTGATGTTCTCATAAGTCGTAACCAAACTTTATTCCATAAGCAACGCGGATCTATTTCTACCTATTAACATAGATGGTGCTGTTGAAAGTGAAGTGGAAATCTGGAACGCTGATCAGCAGAGTTGTGACTTGTGAGCCGGCTGTTTGTGTTCCCTTGAAGGGGATGCACCAAGTGCGACAGGCCATTCAACCCGAGTGTTGAGGACCTTTTAAGACTGATTAAAAAGACGGCTGCTATTTCTAAAAGTTCCCAGAAAATGTAAGGACGGTTCTAAAATCATTGTACTGCAAGAGTATTTAAGGGAAAAGTTTCCACAGCTCCTGATTGAGGTTTATCCAGTTGTGAGGAAAAACAATCAAGATGGTTGGTTCAAAGTTTTTGTGATTCCAAAAGGTATACAATTTAGGGTTTGAGTCATGTGCCCTGATCCATAGGAGAGCTAGCTCCTATTTCATGGAAGACTAAACAAAATAATCAATTTTCTCTAGTAATCCTTGTTATTGAATAAGATCTTTCCACAGGGATCTACCAACAAACATTAGATGTAGAAAGAAAGTTCAACTGGTTTGGAAAAATAACTGGTCCCTTTTTCGGGTACCACAAAAATGAAGTTCAGTTGAAGGTTCATATTCCCCGTGGGAGCTATGCACACTTCACATTGCTATTTTATCAGCTGGAACCTTGATAGCTTAAGTAGAAGAATGTAGGCATAGTTCCGTGCCTTATCCTGCAAAAGACTTTCAGGTTTATTTTTATATAGATTTCAGATTTATCTGCTTGCCTGAACAATCATCACTTAACAAATCCTAGATGGTTGCTCAGTTGTCTTCCCTGGAGATCTTCTCTAACAAACTGGAAGCTCCGAAGTTTGGGATCATTTCCTACAGGAATGACATCTCTAAAACAGAAATCGGCATACTTGAGTTCAAAGAAATCTAGTGACATGATTGTTTAGAACTGCACAATCCCTAGTGATCTTGTTTTACATTTGTTTTTATTGCATGAACTGTATCAATCTTCACTGCTTTCCTTGTTTCTCTAGTTCATTCATCTCAAGATCTAGCATATATTCTTGGATGAATGACTACCTTTCTTTCTACATTTATTCATATGGTGATAAAATTCTGTATCAGTGGAAAAAAAATGAGGCAACTCTTAACTTCCCAAATAAGCAAGTAAAAGAAGATGAATTCTTATCATTCAATGAACCCCTTCCAATCAACCTAATTTAAGTCCACGGAGAAGGCGAAAACTGATTTGAATTCAATGACTACCTATTAAGGTGAAAACCATAGAGCTAATGGTAATATTAAAAAAAGAAAAAAAAAAACAAAACAAAACACATGAAATACCATCACGCTTAAATTCCTATTAACAATCAGATACCGGGTTATCCAAGACTACATTAAAGGTTCATCCAGACCACAACATTACTTTTACCATCCTTAAGGCAACCATACAAAAACTTTCGCCCATGGTCATAGTAAAATAGAAATTTAATCCCTGATATTTACCATCAGTAGAAAAGTAGTAATCCTCAACTGCTCGCCGATCGCCATAGCACAGTTTCACTGCAGGTGCATCAATTGTACAGCTTCAACCGATTTCCTTTACTACAGCAGACAGCAGCTTTGCACCAAAAAGCAAGATAAAAGAGAGTGTCAGAGTATTGCTGATTATTCTTTTATTTTATATCAGAGTAGATCAAAACCTTATGGTGATCATGATGAGTATGTGAAGAATAACAAAATCATTTTGAAGCATCAGTGTAGCTGCAACAAACAAAAGAAAAGCTCTATTCCCTCCTAATTATTCAAACAAACTTTCATAAGAAAAAGAATAACCATATGCCGCGTCCCCAACTTTTTGAAATCCTATGCCATAGGGTTGTTCTAGTCAGAATGAATAAATATGTGCAATATACTAACTTTAAGATTGTAAAAATTCTATGATTCTGTTCAAAGAGTCAGACCCCCAGCTACAATGATAAACTTTAGCCTACTCCTATGTCACAACCGAATTAAGGCCATTGCATAAACAAGACAAGAAACTACTTCTACATACTTCAGAACTAAGTCCAACCAACCAGCTTAGGAATGGACATCACTTCATATACCAGAGCCAGACGTTGACACCAGTGGACTAAGACTAGCTAGGCCAAGCACCTCTCAAGACCTACCAAATTGATGGAAATAAAGCAGCACGCATGCGTTGTGATACAACTGTGAGGTGTTTCCAGTTTCGAGTGAGCTGGTGGAAAGATAAAATTACTGACAGAACAGAATGTGGAAAATAACCACAAAAATGAGCTGGAAACAGAGACTACACTGAAGTCAATACCATTAGTCCTTGTGCAAGTGATTCATTACCCTACCTAGTGCAAATATTTCATATCTAAATGTAGCAGGATCGATGAGGAACAAGAGTTTAATTTATGAAATGGACAACTAAAGCATTTGTACAGATTCAGTAGCTGAAGAATACTACTGGATTGGAGTAAGCAAAAGTTGTCAAATGGAAGACAAATTGTACAATGAAGCAGCGCGTGAAATCCTAAGTTTTTCATTGCAAGCTAAAGGTTTCATATTAGCTTCCGTGTCACCATATTTACTTTCCAAATAGTTCACACGTTTAGAACCTAATGAATTTGTACGGGAAGCTACAGTCTGTAAATAAGACTAAAATGTCCAGCCCCAAAAAGAGTGACCAGTTCTGCAACAGCCAATCTCCAAGGTGTAACAAAGATAAGTTAACTTGTATTAGTGGTGCCCAATCAAAAGGAAAAAGGGAAACATCAAAAGCAGGCAGCAGATGGAAAAGGAAGATGAAACAAGCAATGTTAAGAACTATTCCGAAGCTACCAATTAAGACAAGAATGGGAAAGTGGCAGAAATCCTAACACAAATCGGGCCTTATAAATTTGTTACAACTTGAAACAAACATTGGACGCTAAAAACTTGAATTCTCCAGTGACTATTACCCTTTCACCTAGCTAAGGAAGATTTAACAACATTAGTGAGCACTTACTTCTAACACAATAGGAGGAACCAGTACACTAAAATAGCAAGAAGAATACAACTTTGCCACAAACAAAATGCGCAGATAAGTGTGCACCATATCTAACAACATTTTATAAGAATAAATCTAGATACCAGTTGGGAAATCATTAGAGCAGAGATGTCAACTTCCTCTTACTACACTAGATGTGGAGCAAGGTGCCGAATCATGTCAATAGCAGACAAATCAGTATCCTTCCATGGCCCTTTTGAATCATGATCATTGATCAATAACAAACTCTCAACAAACACCTCAACTATCCAAAGTTCTCCCATGGATTTAACACGGGGGTATGTCACAGATTTCTTCATTGGGTCAGAAAGAGCCATGATTTTCCAGTACTTAAAAAGAATTTTCCCATCCTTGGACATAAAAATTGGCACGCAAAACTTCTTACGGCTGGGATCCTTCAACTTAGGGACTAAAAGCACTTTGGTCCAAAATTGCCTCAACCCCTGTTCCTTCCATATCCACATGTCAATATGACTTGTCCGATGATAACAGAAGACAGCCAGACATCCCTGAAAAGCTCGAACCCGCAAATCAAAAGTGCCCTTCCCATAATCAGGTTGTTGCAGCATTCCGTCTGTTTCAGTCTTCAAGTCAAAGTAACCAATCTCTATCCTTCTAGCAGTGCCTTTTCCCCAATATAGCTTCCCACGCACAAAAAAATAACGGTGACCAAATTCACCGGGAAAGCCTTGAATCTTCCTCCAAGAGTTGGTGTTTCCACTATAGAGAGCAACACATTTCTCTCCAAAATCAATAAGACACACTTGATAATCGTCATCAACCTCGTTGTACTCAAACAAAACATGGTACTTCTTCCCCCGTTGATTTGCAGGAGAAAGAAATTGAGGCAATTTCTTAAACTTCCTAATCGTCGGGTTCCAAAAAAAAAGATCCGTTTTCACGGAAACACAAACAATACCATTTGAAGCACCCGCAATAACAACATCGCTGCTATTCATAACAGGATCGCCCACTGGGGTTGACTCAATAGGAGTATTGACATCACCAAACAAGGCAGGGGCAAGAGGGAAATACCTAGTTTCGTAGTTGGGCACCCAGGTTTTACCGAATTCCGTCCCGCACCGAAAAAGAACTCGATGGTGAGCATAATCATCCCTTTTGGAGGAATTCCTGAGGTGGGCTTTGATAAACTTCGGGGTTGAAATCAGAGCTCGCCAGGATTTGGAGACGCAGCGGAATTTTACCAGGGTTTTGGCAGGAAGCCAGGTGAGGATCTCGATTATGAGTTCATCGGGGAAAATTTTGAGGGATTCTTCATCCGACGTGCCTGACATCTCTAGCTTAGGGTACGATGAAGAAGAAGAAATGGGTTGCAGAGAATTTTCCATGGAGGAAGAAAATGATGAGCATTTGGAACCGAGGATTTCAGGATTATTTTATTGATACTTTATTTAGATTGTTAGAGGCGCCAATTTTGAATTTTAATTTTGTTTTTTAAGTAATTACTTCTAAAAGGCGTCCCTCTTTAGCTTCAACTTTTCTGCGCCTTTAAGTTTTTCTTGGTTGGGATAATGAAAATCGTTGAAAATTTCTGGAAGGCGTGATATCCATCTCACAAGCTTGTAATTGCTATTTACTAGTGAACCCTTTAATCTTGAATATAATATAATTTTGACCCATACTTTAATTCGTATTTACATTTTCGTTGGGATCAATTCCCATGTCCAATTCTAATCTAAGGCCGTAATTTCAAAGTTCATTGCCCGTTTCCAAAAGAAAAAAAAAAAATAAACATAAAAAACAACATTGCTTTAAGTTAATCCACTTATCCAAAATTTTGGTTTTGGTTTTGGTTTTTTCCATTTTTTTCTGCTTCTCGGAACTAAGTTTTTTATTAAAAAAAAAAAAAAATTGGAACTAAGATTAAGTTTTACTAACGAAGAAAGCTCGTAGAAGCCTAAGACATACGTGTATAAACTATAAAGTGAAGAAGGGCACGAGTCAAATAAATTTTGTACCCCAATAAAAAAAAACAAATAATGATTGAGGAAATTAGATTTTTTTTTTTTTTTTTGTTTAATCGAATAGCATTTTGATCGGGGACTGGGGGAGTAGCAACTAGCAACAATCGATGGAATTGATGTACATAATAATACAAACGTTCAAAATAATCACTGCATTATTTAACATACAAAAAAAAAAAACCCAATATTAACATATATGCAACCACACTAAAACAAATTTGCAAGTAATATAATCTTCAATGATTTCTAATCAGTACTACTTAATTATCTTGAATTCCTGATTTCCATATCAATTATATTGTACATATATATATATATATTTTGTAATCTCATTCTTTCCTTTTAAGAGGAGAAGGGGAAAAAAAAAAAGAAAAGAAAAAGGAGCGAAAGAAGATTAAATATGCCTCCAGAAGCGATTGTGTTTGTGGTGATCTTAGTGTTAATGGTGTGGATCGTCTTTAGTGCATCTGAGTCTTTGATCTACATGATCCTGGGTCTTGCTTTTGCTCCTGTGTTATATCTTGCTTTTCTGCCAATCACACAAACAAAGTCATGAGTTTTCAGTTTACTTTTATTTACAGAGGTTTCTACAATTAGTTTTTAGCTATATAGTTAGGATTAATTTGTACTGTTCTTAATACAAATTTATGCTGTTACCAGCGACTTGATTTTGTATTTGGAGGACGAATAAGAATAAAATTGATGCCTCAAATTTCATGTGTATTATTTTTATTTCATGTTTCATAGGTACCTTTTTTTTATATTTTCTACTATTATTTATTAATTCCGATTTTGATATAAGCAAGAAGGTATTTTATTGCGGATATCATAACTCTTTTGGTGTTACAGTTCCGCAATTTGATCTCATGACTAACGCCCACCTAATCAAGTTCATTAAAACCAATATAATTAAACGATCGTGCATGAATTGAAGGCTAAGGAAATTCCTTGCACCACTATATAAAATTTGTCACATTTATCTATTTAATTGTTACTTTTTTTTTTCAAAAAATTTACTAACACCTTAACTCATTAATCCGTCGATGCCATGAATGAACCCGTCAGTGTCATACATCGAAATCTTAATGAATGATATAAGAAATAGTATAAGATTATGGATATGAGATCTTTTGCACAGAGTGAAAATAGTAGACATTAAACTTTATACAGATATCTATATTAACATCTTTTATACTTTTATTTATAGAGTGAACCACAAATCAAGTCTGTTAGATAATTTTATTACCGGTCATTAATCAAATTTATTCCTGAAATAGGCCACTGTATTAAGCACAAAATCTATTCGATGTTATTATGTTAATTTTGACCGTTAAATAGTGACGGAAAGTTATTTTTCATATGTTTTTGGGTTCAGGTATTTTCGTGTTTTCTTTTAATTTTTTAATTTGTATTATTATTATTATTATTATTATTATTATTATTATTATTATTGCTGTTGTTGTTGTTGTTGTTATTATACTTCCTAACTTGTATATGTTGATATTAATATACTTATTAAATTTCAAAAATTATTTCACCTTTTGTATTTTAACTTCTAGATTACAAAAATTTTGTTTAAACATAAAAAATGAAGAAGAAAAATTCGAATTAAAGTAAACATGAAATGTAATAGTTTCTTAGTGTTAATGGGTTTTGCATCCAAAATTAATTTTAAGAAATTACATTCTTCTCTTCTTGGTATTAATATTCCAATATTATCATCCATGTTAAAGTATATTTAGAATTTCATATAGGAAAAAGATATTGTCACGTACAACTGTCGATGTAAAATAAAACTAAACTTAACCGCGGATTCTTTTTTTTTTTTTACATAGAAAAAACAGGCGCACACACAAGCATGTGTGTGTGACAAGCCGTCGTCACACTAGTCAAATAATAATTACCTACTTAATACAATTACTAGTAGTAAAGCAGAAAGTAGAGTCGATCCCACAGAGAAGGAATACTAATTACCAGGTATAAATTACTCCTATTATTATCTAGATAAATGATGATCTCAAAGTTATAAAATTTAAAACTAAACTAAATAAAATAAAAACAAATAATATTAATCCAAATAATTAGACAAAGGAAACCTAGGACATTGGGTTCACCTACCGAATATTTGGGTTAGTTCAATTCACAAATATCTGACTTTTAACTTCCATTAATCTCACAACGATTCACCTAATTAAGAACTATACACTCTCGTGTTATAATTCTCTTACTTAGATTAACCCTATGACTACTCTCGTGACTATAGGAATTAACAAAAGCACATTAAGACCATTAAGAATCAAATATTACAAAGGTTATAATCTTACTCTCGTAGCTTATAACCTAAGTTTATTATTCCTACGAACTAATACTAATCTTCCACTCTCGCTACTTCAATTAGTATCTTCAGACATGCAAATAGTGGCCAATTACTTACACGAATTAAAACAAGAATAACAAATATTAATTAATGGAAAAATCAAATAATAATAAACCAAATAAACCAAATAAATTCGGTGGCTACACCCAAGCCCTAGATTAAAGGAATTTAGCCACTAAACATTATTAAAAATAATTCAATAATATTTAGAGACATAATAAAAAATAAATAAATTAAATAATTAAACTTTAAAACCGAATTGACGCCAAAGACCCGCCAAAACTCCCCGGATTTGCTGCTCGCTTCACCGCTGCTGCGTGGCTCGCCGATGATCAATGACGGAGGAAGGTGCTTCGGTGGTACGGCGTCGGTGATCAAGAGAAGGTGGAGTTGATGCTGCTGCCGTGTGTGCGAAGGCAAGGAAGGAGAAGTGCGTGGCTTTCTCGGCGGTGAAGAGGCAGAGGTGGCTGTTGCGTGGAGGGTGATGATGATGAAGAAGAGAGGAGCTCCGGTGGAGGGAGATGGTGGCGAAGGGCTGGTGTGGTGGTTATGGAAGCAAAGCGGCGGTGAAGATGGTGGCCGGCTGCTTCGCGTGGATGATGGAGGAAGAAGGTGATGGTCGGCTGAAAGAGGAGGGAGTTCGGTGGTTTTCGGTCAAGTTTCGGTTTAGTTCTGTTGTAAAAATAAATCCCTAATCCTCCTTTTATAGGCTTCTGGCTAAACTCTACTCCTTGAAGAACAAGAAAACTTGTTTCCCAAATAATATCGGGATTAAAATTCTTATCCAATTCCAATCCCAAATCGGCCGCATAACCATAACCTTCTCGGCCAATTTTCCAAAAACTTAATTAACCAATCTAAAATTGCATCATTGGCCCTCCAATTCTCTAAACTCATTAATTTCCTCCCCATCAATTGCTTCAATCTTCAATTCTTTCCCATTGAGTTGCTTTTAATTCGATTTTAGCTCAAAACTTCAACAATTCGTCATTTGAGTACAATTCCTACAATTAAAGATAAAATCACATAAATAGTATATTTGTACTCAAAATATATTGCAAAAATCACAAATTAGGGATATAATAAATAGGTAAAATATAAGCATATCAGTGTGTAATACCAACTCTGAGTGGACATAAGCTTGCTAACTTCCAATCATCTCGTTTTATTTCTTTTTTTTTTTTTTTGGTTTTGGTTTTTTAAGGAGGAAAGGGGATGCCATAAGTTGTTGTATCACATTTTAAGGAATCATAGACTACTCTCTGATTCTTGAATCATATTGTCGTCGATGGTAAAGCTCATAGGGGAGCTCCTATTTCATGGAATACTAAACAAACAACCGATTTCTCTTCTAATCCTTGTTTAGGTATGGTTAGTTCATCTTTTCTAGGGAAATCGATTTTGTTAGCACAGAAACTATGGCTGGGAAAAATAACATGGTCCTGTTTTCGGGTTTCATCCAGTGCCACCAAAAATGAAGTGAAGTTGAAAGTTAATGTCCCCATCACATTGCTTCTTGCACTCGGAATTCCACTAGAAAGCCATGCACTTTGCTATACTATATTATCTGCGGGATCCTTGGTAGTGTTCTGAGAGGCACGTACCTGTTTAAATCCAGGTTTCGCCATAGTTGCTCGGTTGTCTTCCTCGAGTGCTCCTTAACAAAACTGGAATCTCCGGATCCAAGACTACATTAAAGGTTCCTCTAGACTACAGTATTACTTAAGACCACAACATTAAAGGTTCATCATTAAGGCAACCATACAAAAGGCAAAAGCTTTTGCCACGAACATAGTAACAAAATAAAATTTCAAGCCCCGATATACCATCGTAGAAAAGTACTTGTCCCCACTCCTCACCAATCATCATAGCACAGTTTCACCTCGGTGCATCAATTGTACTGATTCTACCGATTTCCTTTCCTACATCACAATTTCACGCAGCAGATTTGCATTAAAAAGTGACATTAAAGAGACTGTCAGAGACTCAAGAGTATTGTTGTTTATTCTTTTATTTCATATCAAAGTAGATCAAAACCTAATGGTGCTCATACTATGTATGAGAGGAATAACACAATCATTTCGAAGCATCAGCGAATCTCAAGCAGCCTCCCAAGCTTTTAGAAATCTTATATCATAGGGTTGTTCTAGTCAGAATGTATAACTATATGCAATGAACCAACAATACGACTGTAAATTATGGATTCTCTTCGAGGAGTCTGAGCCCCAACAACAAAGATAAACTTTGGCATACTCCTATACAAAGAACCAAATTAAGGCATAAAATGATAAGATACCTACTCTTACATACTTGAACAATGATTCACAATAAGTACAACCAACCAGCTTAGGAACGAACATCACTTCATATACCAGAGCCGGACCTTGACGCGGAGTAAGAACTAACCAGGTCGAGTACCATTTTGACCTGTGACTGAAGTAAGATTTAGTGAGCATAAGTTTTGAATGAGCGGGTGGAAAGCTCAAGATTCTGACCAAACGGATGTGGTAAATAACCACAAGAATGAGTGGAAACAGCGACTACACTGAAGTCCATAATACTAATCATCATGCAACAAATTATTACCCTACCCTAGTGCAAATATTTCATGACCAAATATTTGTTGTATTTGGTTTTTTAAGGAGGAAAGGGGATGCCATAAGTTGTTGTATCACATTTTAAGGAATCATAGACTACTCTCTGATTCTTGAATCATATTGTCGTCGATGGTAAAGCTCATAGGGGAGCTCCTATTTCATGGAATACTAAACAAACAACCGATTTCTCTTCTAATCCTTGTTTAGGTATGGTTAGTTCATCTTTTCTAGGGAAATCGATTTTGTTAGCACAGAAACTATGGCTGGGAAAAATTAGCAATAAACACATCATTTTTATCTGGCTCCTTAACAGAATCTACTCTAAACACATGATGAGTAAATGCAGGGCATTTGTAATTTTCGGAAAAAATGAACTCCATGATTTTTCTCCAATATGAAATTTTAAACTCCCTTTTAACATCTATAATAAAGACCAACTGTGGCTAGAAATGGTCGACCTAAAATAATTGGCACATTAGCATCTTCTTCCATATCTAACACAACAAAATCAACAGGGATATAAAATTTCTTCACTTTTACCAGCACATTTTCCAAAATCCCTTTCGGATGAGTTATGGACCTATCACTAATTGCAAAGTGATGTTAGTTGGTTTCAAATGTTTCAATCCAAGCTTTCTACAAACAGATAAAGGCATCAATGAAACACTAGCACCTAAATCACATAAAGCTTTATTAAAACAAACATCACCCATAGAGATAGGAATAGAGAAACTCCCTGGATCACTCAATTTTGGAGGCAACTTTCTCTGAATGACAGCACTACACTCCTCAGATAATGCAATTGTCTCAAAGTCTTTCACTTTTCTTCGGTTGGAGATGATCTCCTTCAAGAACTTTCCATACGCTGGAATCTGAGCTAAAGCATCTGCAAAAGGAATGTTAATATGCAATTGCCTAAAAATTTTCAAAAATTTCTCAAACAACCTATCTTGCTTGGTCATATGGAGTCTCTGCGGAAAAGGCACTGGTGGAACATAAGGTTTAAGCGGTGGTGGCACATATATCTTTTCTTCCTCTTGTTCCACTTTCTCCACTTTTTCTTCATCACTCTTTTTACTCTCTACTTTCTTCTCATTAGTGGTCTCATTCACTTCAGTAGTCTTTGGTTCCTCCTTGTCACCCAACCGCTTCCCACTTCTCAACATGATAGCACTACAATTTTCACGAGGTTGATTTCACACTTGCTTGGCAGTTGACCTTGACAACGAGTATTCATGGCGGAGGCCATTTGACTCACTTGCAACTCCAAGGTTCTATGAGCAGTTGTCAATTGATCTAATCTTGATTCTATTCTCATTAAACCGTTCGGTGTTTTCACTCAACAATTTCTCCATTCTCTCCAAACTTTCCTCCGTGGCTGTCTTAGGCGCGGATTGGTATGACTTTGCTTGGAAACCAGGAGGGTTTTGAGGTCTTGCATTAAAGTCTTGAGCCCCTTGATTATTCCAAGAAAAGTTTGGATGATTTCGCCAACCGTGGTTGTAAGTATTGGATGGATTGTTCTGCTGCGAGGCTTGCTGAAATTAGAGACATATTGTGCACTTGCCATTGCATACATTCGAACTCAAATGAGGACCTCCACAGAACTCACAGACAGTGGCCTGGAAGACTGCATTAGCATTTACAAGATCACCCATCGCCTTGGTCAGTGCATCTATCTTTGCGTTCATGGCACTAAGCTCATTGACTTCATACATTTCAGCAGGCTTCTTGGAAACACTTCTCGAGTTCGACCATTGATTCCTATTCTTTGCCATAATTTGAAACAATTCATAGGCATCATCAATTGACTTATCCATTAATGAACCTCCAGTGCAGCATCCACATTGTTTCTTGCAAAGTCTGTCAATCCTTGATCGAAAGTCCGAACTAGAGTACTTTTCTCAATACCATGGTGAGGATATTTTCTTTGCAATTCCTTGAATCTTGTCCATGCAGCATGAAATGTCTTATCATCTTCTTGAATAAACCCAGAATTTGATTTCTCAATTTCGCTGCCTTATGTGGTGGGAAGAAATTGATCAAGAATTCCTTGTATAGTTCATCCCAAGTTGTGATGGAACCAGGATCGCAAGTATTCAACCAATTCTTCGCTTCTCCCCTCAATGAAAAAGGGAAAAGTCTCAGCCGGATTGCATCTGACGTCACACCATTTATCTTAACAGTATCACAGATCTCTAAAAAGTTGTCAATATGTGCATTTGGATCCTCATTGTTAAAACCGGAGAATTGATTCTGCTGCACCATCTGGATCAATGCTGGCTTGAGCTCAAAGGTATTCGCAGCAATGGTAGGCCTAGTAATACTTGACCTAGCAACATTCTCTGTAGGTGTAAAGTACTCCCTCAGTGTCCGAGTGTTTACTCTGTCGCCCATGGTTTCACTCTGATTCTTCTCTTTTCTTAGTTTTGCTTCTTTTCTGTTCGCACGAGCTGTTCTTTCTATCTCTGGATCAAATTGCAAGAACTCAGAATTAGCACTTCGCATATAAAAACAAAAAAATATTTAAAAGAAATCACTAAAATAGTAAGACAATAAAATAAATAAAATAAAAACAAATCTAAACTAATAAAAGAAAGTAATCTAAATTCGATATTAGCTGTCTTCCCCGGCAACGGCGCCAAATTTGACAAGCCGTCGTCACACTAGTCAAATAATAATTACCTACTTAATACAATTACTAGTAGTAAAGCGAAAGCAGGGTCGATCCCACAGAGAAGGAATACTAATTACTAGGTATAAATTACTCCTATTATTATCTAGATAAATGATGATCTCAGAGTTATAAAATTTAAAACTAAACTAAATAAAATAAAAACAAATAATATTAATCCAAATAATTAGACAAAGGAAACCTAGGACATTGGGTTCACCTACCGAATATTTGGATTAGTTCAATTCACAAATATCTGACTTTTAACTTCCATTAATCTCACAACGATTCACCTAATTAAGAACTATACACTCTCGTGTTATAATTCTCTTACTTAGATTAACCCTATGACTACTCTCGTGACTATAGGAATTAACAAAAGCACATTAAGACCATTAAGAATCAAATATTGCAAAGGTTATAATCTTACTCTCGTAGCTTATAACCTAAGTTTATTATTCCTACAAACTAATACTAATCTTCCACTTTCGCTACTTCAATTAGTATCTTCAGACATGCAAATAGTGGCCAATTACTTACACGAATTAAAACAAGAATAACAAATATTAATTAATGGAAAAATCAAATAATAATAAACCAAATAAACCAAATAAATTCGGTGGCTACACCCAAGCCCTAGATTAAAGGAATTTAGCCACTAAACATTATTAAAAATAATTCAATAATATTTAGAGACATAATAAAAAATAAATAAATTAAATAATTAAACTTTAAAACCGAATTGACGCCAAAGACCCGCCAAAACTCCCCCGGATTTGCTGCTCGCTTCACCGCTGCTGCGTGGCACGCCGATGATCAATGACGGAGGAAGGTGCTTCGGTGGTACGGCGTCGGTGATCAAGAGAAGGTGGAGTTGATGCTGCTGCCGTGTGTGCGAAGGCAAGGAAGGAGAAGTGCGTGGCTTTCTCGGCGGTGAAAAGGCAGAGGTGGCTGTTGCGTGGAGGGTGATGATGATGAAGAAGAGAGGAGCTCCGGTGGAGGGAGATGGTGGCGAAGGGCTGGTGTGGTGGTTATGGAAGCAAAGCGGCGGTGAAGATGGTGGCCGGTTGCTTCGCGTGGATGATGGAGGAAGAAGGTGATGGCCGGCTGAAAGAGGAGGGAGTTCGGTGGTTTTCGGTCAAGTTTCGGTTTAGTTCTGTTGTAAAAATAAATCCCTAATCCTCCTTTTATAGGCTTCTGGCTAAACTCTACTCCTTGAAGAACAAGAAAACTTGTTTCCCAAATAATATCGGGATTAAAATTCTTATCCAATTCCAATCCCAAATCGGCCGCATAACCATAACCTTCTCGGCCAATTTTCCAAAAACTTAATTAACCAATCTAAAATTGCATCATTGGCCCTCCAATTCTCTAAACTCATTAATTTCCTCCCCATCAATTGCTTCAATCTTCAATTCTTTCCCATTGAGTTGCTTTTAATTCGATTTTAGCTCAAAACTTCAACAATTCGTCATTTGAGTACAATTCCTACAATTAAAGATAAAATCACATAAATAGTATATTTGTACTCAAAATATATTGCAAAAATCACAAATTAGGGATATAATAAATAGGTAAAATATAAGCATATCAGTGTGTAATACCAACTCTGAGTGGACATAAGCTTGCTAACTTCCAATCATCTCGTTTTATTTCTTTTTTTTTTTTTTTTTTGGTTTTGGTTTTTTAAGGAGGAAAGGGGATGCCATAAGTTGTTGTATCACATTTTAAGGAATCATAGACTACTCTCTGATTCTTGAATCATATTGTCGTCGATGGTAAAGCTCATAGGGGAGCTCCTATTTCATGGAATACTAAACAAACAACCGATTTCTCTTCTAATCCTTGTTTAGGTATGGTTAGTTCATCTTTTCTAGGGAAATCGATTTTGTTAGCACAGAAACTATGGCTGGGAAAAATAACATGGTCCTGTTTTCGGGTTTCATCCAGTGCCACCAAAAATGAAGTGAAGTTGAAAGTTAATGTCCCCATCACATTGCTTCTTGCACTCGAATTCCCTAGAAAGCCATGCACTTTGCTATACTATATTATCTGCGGGATCCTTGGTAGTGTTCTGAGAGGCACGTACCTGTTTAAATCCAGGTTTCGCCATAGTTGCTCAGTTGTCTTCCCTCGAGTGCTCCTTAACAAAACTGGAATCTCCAGATCCAAGACTACATTAAAGGTTCCTCTAGACTACAGTATTACTTAAGACCACAACATTAAAGGTTCATCATTAAGGCAACCATACAAAAAGGCAAAAGCTTTTGCCACGAACATAGTAACAAAATAAAAATTTCAAGCCCTGATATACCATCAGTAGAAAAGTACTTGTCCCCCACTCCTCACCAATCATCATAGCACAGTTTCACCTCTGGTGCATCAATTGTACAGATTCTACCGATTTCCTTTCCTACATCACAATTTCACGCAGCAGATTTGCATTAAAAAGTGACATTAAAGAGACTGTCAGAGACTCAAGAGTATTGTTGTTTATTCTTTTATTTCATATCAAAGTAGATCAAAACCTAATGGTGCTCATACTATGTATGAGAGGAATAACACAATCATTTCGAAGCATCAGCGAATCTCAAGCAGCCTCCCAAGCTTTTAGAAATCTTATATCATAGGGTTGTTCTAGTCAGAATGTATAACTATATGCAATGAACCAACAATACGACTGTAAATTATGGATTCTCTTCGAGGAGTCTGAGCCCCAACAACAAAGATAAACTTTGGCATACTCCTATACAAAGAACCAAATTAAGGCATAAAAATGATAAGATACCTACTCTTACATACTTCAGAACAACAGATTCACAATAAGTACAACCAACCAGCTTAGGAACGAACATCACTTCATATACCAGAGCCGGACCTTGACGCGGAGTAAGAACTAACCAGGTCGAGTACCATTTTGACCTGTGACTGAAGTAAGATTTAGTGAGCATAAGTTTTGAATGAGCGGGTGGAAAGCTCAAGATTCTGACCAAACGGATGTGGTAAATAACCACAGCAATGAGCTGGAAACAGCGACTACACTGAAGTCCATAATACTAATCATCATGCAACAAATTATTACCCTACCCTAGTGCAAATATTTCATGACCAAATATTTGTTGTATTTGGTTTTTTAAGGAGGAAAGGGGATGCCATAAGTTGTTGTATCACATTTTAAGGAATCATAGACTACTCTCTGATTCTTGAATCATATTGTCGTCGATGGTAAAGCTCATAGGGGAGCTCCTATTTCATGGAATACTAAACAAACAACCGATTTCTCTTCTAATCCTTGTTTAGGTATGGTTAGTTCATCTTTTCTAGGGAAATCGATTTTGTTAGCACAGAAACTATGGCTGGGAAAAATTAGCAATAAACACATCATTTTTATCTGGCTCCTTAACAGAATCTACTCTAAACACATGATGAGTAAATGCAGGGCATTTGTAATTTTCAGAAAAAATGAACTCCACAGATTTTTCTCCAATATGAAATTTTAAACTCCCCTTTTTAACATCTATAATAAAGACCACTGTGGCTAGAAATGGTCGACCTAAAATAATTGGCACATTAGCATCTTCTTCCATATCTAACACAACAAAATCAACAGGATATAAAATTTCTTCACTTTTACCAAAGACATTTTCCAAAATCCCTTTCGGATGAGTTATGGACCTATCACTAATTGCAAAGTGATGTTAGTTGGTTTCAAATGTTTCAATCCAAGCTTTCTACAAACAGATAAAGGCATCAATGAAACACTAGCACCTAAATCACATAAAGCTTTATTAAAACAAACATCACCCATAGAGATAGGAATAGAGAAACTCCTGGATCACTCAATTTTGGAGGCAACTTTCTCGAATGACAAGACACTACACTCCTCGGATAATGCAATTGTCTCAAAGTCTTTCACTTTTCTTCGGTTGGAGATGATCTCCTTCAAGAACTTTCCATACGCTGGAATCTGAGCTAAAGCATCTGCAAAAGGAATGTTAATATGCAATTGCCTAAAAATTTTCAAAAATTTCTCAAACAACCTATCTTGCTTGGTCATATGGAGTCTCTGCGGAAAAGGCACTGGTGGAACATAAGGTTTAAGCGGTGGTGGCACATATATCTTTTCTTCCTCTTGTTCCACTTTCTCCACTTTTTCTTCATCACTCTTTTTACTCTCTACTTTCTTCTCATTAGTGGTCTCATTCACTTCAGTAGTCTTTGGTTCCTCCTTGTCACCCAACTGCTTCCCACTTCTCAACATGATAGCACTACAATTTTCACGAGGGTTGATTTCACACTTGCTTGGCAGTTGACCTTGACAACGAGTATTCATGGCGGAGGCCATTTGACTCACTTGCAACTCCAAGGTTCTATGAGCAGTTGTCAATTGATCTAATCTTGATTCTATTCAGTTAAACCGTTCAGTGTTTTCACTCAACAATTTCTCCATTCTCTCCAAACTTTCCTCCGTGGCTGTCTTAGGCGCGGATTGGTATGACTTTGCTTGGAAACCAGGAGGGTTTTGAGGTCTTGCATTAAAGTCTTGAGCCCTTGATTATTCCAAGAAAAGTTTGGATGATTTCGCCAACCAGGGTTGTAAGTATTGGATGGATTGTTCTGCTGCTGAGGCTTGCTGAAATTAGAGACATATTGTGCACTTGCCAGTTGCATACATTCAGAACTCAAATGAGGACCTCCACAGAACTCACAGACAGGTGGCACGGAAGACGCATTAGCATTTACAAGATCACCCATCGCCTTGGTCAGTGCATCTATCTTTGCGTTCATGGCACTAAGCTCATTGACTTCATACATTTCAGCAGGCTTCTTGGAAACACTTCTCGAGTTCGACCATTGATTCCTATTCTTTGCCATAATTTGAAACAATTCATAGGCATCATCAATTGACTTATCCATTAATGAACCTCCAGTGCAGCATCCACATTGTTTCTTGCAAAGTCTGTCAATCCTTGATCGAAAGTCCGAACTAGAGTACTTTTCTCAATACCATGGTGAGGATATTTTCTTTGCAATTCCTTGAATCTTGTCCATGCAGCATGAAATGTCTTATCATCTTCTTGAATAAACCCAGTAATTTGATTTCTCAATTTCGCTGCCTTATGTGGTGGGAAGAAATTGATCAAGAATTCCTTGTATAGTTCATCCCAAGTTGTGATGGAACCAGGATCGCAAGTATTCAACCAATTCTTCGCTTCTCCCCTCAATGAAAAAGGGAAAAGTCTCAGCCGGATTGCATCTGACGTCACACCATTTATCTTAACAGTATCACAGATCTCTAAAAAGTTGTCAATATGTGCATTTGGATCCTCATTGTTAAAACCGGAGAATTGATTCTGCTGCACCATCTGGATCAATGCTGGCTTGAGCTCAAAGGTATTCGCAGCAATGGTAGGCCTAGTAATACTTGACCTAGCAACATTCTCTGTAGGTGTAAAGTACTCCCTCAGTGTCCGAGTGTTTACTCTGTCGCCCATGGTTTCACTCTGATTCTTCTCTTTTCTTAGTTTTGCTTCTTTTCTGTTCGCACGAGCTGTTCTTTCTATCTCTGGATCAAATTGCAAGAACTCAGAATTAGCACTTCGCATATAAAAACAAAAAAATATTTAAAAGAAATCACTAAAATAGTAAGACAATAAAATAAATAAAATAAAAACAAATCTAAACTAATAAAAGAAAGTAATCTAAATTCGATATTAGTTGTCTTCCCAAGAACGGCGCCAAATTTGACAAGCCGTCGTCACACTAGTCAAATAATAATTACCTACTTAATACAATTACTAGTAGTAAAGCAGAAAGCAGGGTCGATCCCACAGAGAAGGAATACTAATTACAAGGTATAAATTACTCCTATTATTATCTAGATAAATGATGATCTCAGAGTTATAAAATTTAAAACTAAACTAAATAAAATAAAAACAAATAATATTAATCCAAATAATTAGACAAAGGAAACCTAGGACATTGGGTTCACCTACCGAATATTTGGATTAGTTCAATTCACAAATATCTGACTTTTAACTTCCATTAATCTCACAACGATTCACCTAATTAAGAACTATACACTCTCGTGTTATAATTCTCTTACTTAGATTAACCCTATGACTACTCTCGTGACTATAGGAATTAACAAAAGCACATTAAGACCATTAAGAATCAAATATTGCAAAGGTTATAATCTTACTCGTAGCTTATAACCTAAGTTTATTATTCCTACAAACTAATACTAATCTTCCACTTTCGCTACTTCAATTAGTATCTTCGGACATGCAAATAGTGGCCAATTACTTACACGAATTAAAACAAGAATAACAAATATTAATTAATGGAAAAATCAAATAATAATAAACCAAATAAACCAAATAAATTCGGTGGCTACACCCAAGCCCTAGATTAAAGGAATTTAGCCACTAAACATTATTAAAAATAATTCAATAATATTTAGAGACATAATAAAAAATAAATAAATTAAATAATTAAACTTTAAAACCGAATTGACGCCAAAGACCCGCCAAAACTCCCCGGATTTGCTGCTCGCTTCACCGCTGCTGCGTGGCACGCCGATGATCAATGACGGAGGAAGGTGCTTCGGTGGTACGGCGTCGGTGATCAAGAGAAGGTGGAGTTGATGCTGCTGCCGTGTGTGCGAAGGCAAGGAAGGAGAAGTGCGTGGCTTTCTCGGCGGTGAAAAGGCGAGAGGTGGCTGTTGCGTGGAGGGTGATGATGATGAAGAAGAGAGGAGCTCCGGTGGAGGGAGATGGTGGCGAAGGGCTGGTGTGGTGGTTATGGAAGCAAAGCGGCGGTGAAGATGGTGGCCGGTTGCTTCGCGTGGATGATGGAGGAAGAAGGTGATGGCCGGCTGAAAGAGGAGGGAGTTCGGTGGTTTTCGGTCAAGTTTCGGTTTAGTTCTGTTGTAAAAATAAATCCCTAATCCTCCTTTTATAGGCTTCTGGCTAAACTCTACTCCTTGAAGAACAAGAAAACTTGTTTCCCAAATAATATCGGGATTAAAATTCTTATCCAATTCCAATCCCAAATCGGCCGCATAACCATAACCTTCTCGGCCAATTTTCCAAAAACTTAATTAACCAATCTAAAATTGCATCATTGGCCCTCCAATTCTCTAAACTCATTAATTTCCTCCCCATCAATTGCTTCAATCTTCAATTCTTTCCCATTGAGTTGCTTTTAATTCGATTTTAGCTCAAAACTTCAACAATTCGTCATTTGAGTACAATTCCTACAATTAAAGATAAAATCACATAAATAGTATATTTGTACTCAAAATATATTGCAAAAATCACAAATTAGGGATATAATAAATAGGTAAAATATAAGCATATCAGTGTGTAATACCAACTCTGAGTGGACATAAGCTTGCTAACTTCCAATCATCTCGTTTTATTTCTTTTTTTTTTTTTTTTGGTTTTGGTTTTTTAAGGAGGAAAGGGGATGCCATAAGTTGTTGTATCACATTTTAAGGAATCATAGACTACTCTCTGATTCTTGAATCATATTGTCGTCGATGGTAAAGCTCATAGGGGAGCTCCTATTTCATGGAATACTAAACAAACAACCGATTTCTCTTCTAATCCTTGTTTAGGTATGGTTAGTTCATCTTTTCTAGGGAAATCGATTTTGTTAGCACAGAAACTATGGCTGGGAAAAATAACATGGTCCTGTTTTCGGGTTTCATCCAGTGCCACCAAAAATGAAGTGAAGTTGAAAGTTAATGTCCCCATCACATTGCTTCTTGCACTCGGAATTCCCCTAGAAAGCCATGCACTTTGCTATACTATATTATCTGCGGGATCCTTGGTAGTGTTCTGAGAGGCACGTACCTGTTTAAATCCAGGTTTCGCCATAGTTGCTCAGTTGTCTTCCCTCGAGTGCTCCTTAACAAAGCTGGAATCTCCGGATCCAAGACTACATTAAAGGTTCCTCTAGACTACAGTATTACTTAAGACCACAACATTAAAGGTTCATCATTAAGGCAACCATACAAAAGGCAAAAGCTTTTGCCACGAACATAGTAACAAAATAAAAATTTCAAGCCCTGATATACCATCAGTAGAAAAGTACTTGTCCCCCACTCCTCACCAATCATCATAGCACAGTTTCACCTCTGGTGCATCAATTGTACAGATTCTACCGATTTCCTTTCCTACATCACAATTTCACGCAGCAGATTTGCATTAAAAAGTGACATTAAAGAGATCATCGAGACTCAAGAGTATTGTTGTTTATTCTTTTATTTCATATCAAAGTAGATCAAAACCTAATGGTGCTCATACTATGTATGAGAGGAATAACACAATCATTTCGAAGCATCAGCGAATCTCAAGCAGCCTCCCCAGCTTTTAGAAATCTTATATCATAGGGTTGTTCTAGTCAGAATGTATAACTATATGCAATGAACCAACAATACGATCAAATTATGGATTCTCTTCGAGGAGTCTGAGCCCCAACAACAAAGATAAACTTTGGCATACTCCTATACAGCAACCAAATTAAGGCATAAAAATGATAAGATACCTACTCTTACATACTTCAGAACAATAGATTCACAATAAGTACAACCAACCAGCTTAGGAACGAACATCACTTCATATACCGAGCCGGACCTTGACGCGGAGTAAGAACTAACCAGGTCGAGTACCATTTTGACCTGTGACTGAAGTAAGATTTAGTGAGCATAAGTTTTGAATGAGCGGGTGGAAAGCTCAAGATTCTGACCAAACGGATGTGGTAAATAACCACAGCAATGAGCTGGAAACAATGACTACATCAAGTCCATAATACTAATCATCATGCAACAAATTATTACCCTACCCTAGTGCAAATATTTCATGACCAAATATTTGTTGTATTTGGTTTTAAGGAGGAAAGGGGATGCCATAAGTTGTTGTATCACATTTTAAGGAATCATAGACTACTCTCTGATTCTTGAATCATATTGTCGTCGATGGTAAAGCTCATAGGGGAGCTCCTATTTCATGGAATACTAAACAAACAACCGATTTCTCTTCTAATCCTTGTTTAGGTATGGTTAGTTCATCTTTTCTAGGGAAATCGATTTTGTTAGCACGAAACTATGGTGGGAAAAATTAGCAATAAACACATCATTTTATCGGCTCCTTAATGAATCTACTCTAAACACATGATGAGTAAATGCGGGGCATTTGTAATTTTCGAAAAAATGAACTCCATGATTTTTCTCCAATATGAAATTTTAAACTCCCCTTTTAACATCTATAACAGACCAGTGTGGCTAGAAATGGTCGACCTAAAATAATTGGCACATTAGCATCTTCTTCCATATCTAACACAACAAAATCAACAGGATATAAAATTTCTTCACTTTTACCAAGACATTTTCCAAAATCCCTTTCGGATGAGTTATGGACCTATCACCTAATTGCAAAGTGATGTTAGTTGGTTTCAAATGTTTCAATCCAAGCTTTCTACAAACAGATAAAGGCATCAATGAAACACTAGCACCTAAATCACATAAAGCTTTATTAAAACAAACATCACCCATAGAGATAGGAATAGAGAAACTCCTGGATCACTCAATTTTGGAGGCAACTTTCTCTGAATGACAGCACTACACTCCTCAGATAATGCAATTGTCTCAAAGTCTTTCACTTTTCTTCGGTTGGAGATGATCTCCTTCAAGAACTTTCCATACGCTGGAATCTGAGCTAAAGCATCTGCAAAAGGAATGTTAATATGCAATTGCCTAAAAATTTTCAAAAATTTCTCAAACAACCTATCTTGCTTGGTCATATGGAGTCTCTGCGAAAAGGCACTGGTGGAACATAAGGTTTAAGCGGTGGTGGCACATATATCTTTTCTTCCTCTTGTTCCACTTTCTCCACTTTTTCTTCATCACTCTTTTTACTCTCTACTTTCTTCTCATTAGTGGTCTCATTCACTTCAGTAGTCTTTGGTTCCTCCTTGTCACCCAACTGCTTCCCACTTCTCAACATGATAGCACTACAATTTTCACGAGGGTTGATTTCACACTTGCTTGGCAGTTGACCTTGACAACGAGTATTCATGGCGGAGGCCATTTGACTCACTTGCAACTCCAAGGTTCTATGAGCAGTTGTCAATTGATCTAATCTTGATTCTATTCTGTTAAACCGTTCAGTGTTTTCACTCAACAATTTCTCCATTCTCTCCAAACTTTCCTCCGTGGCTGTCTTAGGCGCGGATTGGTATGACTTTGCTTGGAAACCAGGAGGGTTTTGAGGTCTTGCATTAAAGTCTTGAGCCCCTTGATTATTCCAAGAAAAGTTTGGATGATTTCGCCAACCAGGGTTGTAAGTATTGGATGGATTGTTCTGCTGCTGAGGCTTGCTGAAATTAGAGACATATTGTGCACTTGCCAGTTGCATACATTCAGAACTCAAATGAGGACCTCCACAGAACTCACAGACAGTGGCCTGGAAGACTGCATTAGCATTTACAAGATCACCCATCGCCTTGGTCAGTGCATCTATCTTTGCGTTCATGGCACTAAGCTCATTGACTTCATACATTTCAGCAGGCTTCTTGGAAACACTTCTCGAGTTCGACCATTGATTCCTATTCTTTGCCATAATTTGAAACAATTCATAGGCATCATCAATTGACTTATCCATTAATGAACCTCCAGTGCAGCATCCACATTGTTTCTTGCAAAGTCTGTCAATCCTTGATCGAAAGTCTGAACTAGAGTACTTTTCTCAATACCATGGTGAGGATATTTTCTTTGCAATTCCTTGAATCTTGTCCATGCAGCATGAAATGTCTTATCATCTTCTTGAATAAACCCAGTAATTTGATTTCTCAATTTCGCTGCCTTATGTGGTGGGAAGAAATTGATCAAGAATTCCTTGTATAGTTCATCCCAAGTTGTGATGGAACCAGGATCGCAAGTATTCAACCAATTCTTCGCTTCTCCCCCTCAATGAAAAAGGGAAAAGTCTCAGCCGGATTGCATCTGACGTCACACCATTTATCTTAACAGTATCACAGATCTCTAAAAAGTTGTCAATATGTGCATTTGGATCCTCATTGTTAAAACCGGAGAATTGATTCTGCTGCACCATCTGGATCAATGCTGGCTTGAGCTCAAAGGTATTCGCAGCAATGGTAGGCCTAGTAATACTTGACCTAGCAACATTCTCTGTAGGTGTAAAGTACTCCCTCAGTGTCCGAGTGTTTACTCTGTCGCCCATGGTTTCACTCTGATTCTTCTCTTTTCTTAGTTTTGCTTCTTTTCTGTTCGCACGAGCTGTTCTTTCTATCTCTGGATCAAATTGCAAGAACTCAGAATTAGCACTTCGCATATAAAAACAAAAAAATATTTAAAAGAAATCACTAAAATAGTAAGACAATAAAATAAATAAAATAAAAACAAATCTAAACTAATAAAAGAAAGTAATCTAAATTCGATATTAGCTGTCTTCCCCGGCAACGGCGCCAAATTTGACAAGCCGTCGTCACACTAGTCAAATAATAATTACCTACTTAATACAATTACTAGTAGTAAAGCAGAAAGCAGGGTCGATCCCACAGAGAAGGAATACTAATTACCAGGTATAAATTACTCCTATTATTATCTAGATAAATGATGATCTCAGAGTTATAAAATTTAAAACTAAACTAAATAAAATAAAAACAAATAATATTAATCCAAATAATTAGACAAAGGAAACCTAGGACATTGGGTTCACCTACCGAATATTTGGATTAGTTCAATTCACAAATATCTGACTTTTAACTTCCATTAATCTCACAACGATTCACCTAATTAAGAACTATACACTCTCGTGTTATAATTCTCTTACTTAGATTAACCCTATGACTACTCTCGTGACTATAGGAATTAACAAAAGCACATTAAGACCATTAAGAATCAAATATTGCAAAGGTTATAATCTTACTCTCGTAGCTTATAACCTAAGTTTATTATTCCTACAAACTAATACTAATCTTCCACTTTCGCTACTTCAATTAGTATCTTCAGACATGCAAATAGTGGCCAATTACTTACACGAATTAAAACAAGAATAACAAATATTAATTAATGGAAAAATCAAATAATAATAAACCAAATAAACCAAATAAATTCGGTGGCTACACCCAAGCCCTAGATTAAAGGAATTTAGCCACTAAACATTATTAAAAATAATTCAATAATATTTAGAGACATAATAAAAAATAAATAAATTAAATAATTAAACTTTAAAACCGAATTGACGCCAAAGACCCGCCAAAACTCCCGGATTTGCTGCTCGCTCACCGCTGCTGCGTGGCACGCCGATGATCAATGACGGAGGAAGGTGCTTCGGTGGTACGGCGTCGGTGATCAAGAGAAGGTGGAGTTGATGCTGCTGCCGTGTGTGCGAAGGCAAGGAAGGAGAAGTGCGTGGCTTTCTCGGCGGTGAAAAGGCAGAGGTGGCTGTTGCGTGGAGGGTGATGATGATGAAGAGAGGAGCTCCGGTGGAGGGAGATGGTGGCGAAGGGCTGGTGTGGTGGTTATGGAAGCAAAGCGGCGGTGAAGATGGTGGCGGTTGCTTCGCGTGGATGATGGAGGAAGAAGGTGATGGCCGGCTGAAAGAGGAGGGAGTTCGGTGGTTTTCGGTCAAGTTTCGGTTTAGTTCATTGTAAAAATAAATCCCTAATCCTCCTTTTATAGGCTTCTGGCTAAACTCTACTCCTTGAAGAACAAGAAAACTTGTTTCCCAAATAATATCGGGATTAAAATTCTTATCCAATTCCAATCCCAAATCGGCCGCATAACCATAACCTTCTCGGCCAATTTTCCAAAAACTTAATTAACCAATCTAAAATTGCATCATTGGCCCTCCAATTCTCTAAACTCATTAATTTCCTCCCCATCAATTGCTTCAATCTTCAATTCTTTCCCATTGAGTTGCTTTTAATTCGATTTTAGCTCAAAACTTCAACAATTCGTCATTTGAGTACAATTCCTACAATTAAAGATAAAATCACATAAATAGTATATTTGTACTCAAAATATATTGCAAAAATCACAAATTAGGGATATAATAAATAGGTAAAATATAAGCATATCGTGTGTAATACCAACTCTGAGTGGACATAAGCTTGCTAACTTCCAATCATCTCGTTTTATTTCTTTTTTTTTTTTTTTTGGTTTTGGTTTTTTAAGGAGGAAAGGGGATGCCATAAGTTGTTGTATCACATTTTAAGGAATCATAGACTACTCTCTGATTCTTGAATCATATTGTCGTCGATGGTAAAGCTCATAGGGAGCTCCTATTTCATGGAATACTAAACAAACAACCGATTTCTCTTCTAATCCTTGTTTAGGTATGGTTAGTTCATCTTTTCTAGGGAAATCGATTTTGTTAGCACAGAAACTATGGCTGGGAAAAATAACATGGTCCTGTTTTCGGGTTTCATCCAGTGCCACCAAAAATGAAGTGAAGTTGAAAGTTAATGTCCCCATCACATTGCTTCTTGCACTCGGAATTCCCCTAGAAAGCCATGCACTTTGCTATACTATATTATCTGCGGGATCCTTGGTAGTGTTCTGAGAGGCACGTACCTGTTTAAATCCAGGTTTCGCCATAGTTGCTCAGTTGTCTTCCCTCGAGTGCTCCTTAACAAAACTGGAATCTCCAGATCCAAGACTACATTAAAGGTTCCTCTAGACTACAGTATTACTTAAGACCACAACATTAAAGGTTCATCATTAAGGCAACCATACAAAAAGGCAAAAGCTTTTGCCACGAACATAGTAACAAAATAAAAATTTCAAGCCCTGATATACCATCAGTAGAAAAGTACTTGTCCCCCACTCCTCACCAATCATCATAGCACAGTTTCACCTCTGGTGCATCAATTGTACAGATTCTACCGATTTCCTTTCCTACATCACAATTTCACGCAGCAGATTTGCATTAAAAAGTGACATTAAAGAGACTGTCAGAGACTCAAGAGTATTGTTGTTTATTCTTTTATTTCATATCAAAGTAGATCAAAACCTAATGGTGCTCATACTATGTATGAGAGGAATAACACAATCATTTCGAAGCATCAGCGAATCTCAAGCAGCCTCCCAAGCTTTTAGAAATCTTATATCATAGGGTTGTTCTAGTCAGAATGTATAACTATATGCAATGAACCAACAATACGACTGTAAATTATGGATTCTCTTCGAGGAGTCTGAGCCCCAACAACAAAGATAAACTTTGGCATACTCCTATACAGCAACCAAATTAAGGCATAAAAATGATAAGATACCTACTCTTACATACTTCAGAACAACAGATTCACAATAAGTACAACCAACCAGCTTAGGAACGAACATCACTTCATATACCAGAGCCGGACCTTGACGCGGAGTAAGAACTAACCAGGTCGAGTACCATTTTGACCTGTGACTGAAGTAAGATTTAGTGAGCATAAGTTTTGAATGAGCGGGTGGAAAGCTCAAGATTCTGACCAAACGGATGTGGTAAATAACCACAGCAATGAGCTGGAAACAATGACTACACCAAGTCCATAATACTAATCATCATGCAACAAATTATTACCCTACCCTAGTGCAAATATTTCATGACCAAATATTTGTTGTATTTGGTTTTAAGGAGGAAAGGGGATGCCATAAGTTGTTGTATCACATTTTAAGGAATCATAGACTACTCTCGATTCTTGAATCATATTGTCGTCGATGGTAAAGCTCATAGGGGAGCTCCTATTTCATGGAATACTAAACAAACAACCGATTTCTCTTCTAATCCTTGTTTAGGTATGGTTAGTTCATCTTTTCTAGGGAAATCGATTTTGTTAGCACAGAAACTATGGCTGGGAAAAATTAGCAATAAACACATCATTTTTATCCGGCTCCTTAATGAATCTACTCTAAACACATGATGAGTAAATGCGGGGCATTTGTAATTTTCAGAAAAATGAACTCCACGATTTTTCTCCAATATGAAATTTTAAACTCCCTTTTTAACATCTATAATAGACCACTGTGGCTAGAAATGGTCGACCTAAAATAATTGGCACATTAGCATCTTCTTCCATATCTAACACAACAAAATCAACAGGATATAAAATTTCTTCACTTTTACCAAGACATTTTCCAAAATCCCTTTCGGATGAGTTATGGACCTATCGGCTAATTGCAAAGTGATGTTAGTTGGTTTCAAATGTTTCAATCCAAGCTTTCTACAAACAGATAAAGGCATCAATGAAACACTAGCACCTAAATCACATAAAGCTTTATTAAAACAAACATCACCCATAGAGATAGGAATAGAGAAACTCCTGGATCACTCAATTTTGGAGGCAACTTTCTCGAATGACAGCACTACACTCCTCAGATAATGCAATTGTCTCAAAGTCTTTCACTTTTCTTCGGTTGGAGATGATCTCCTTCAAGAACTTTCCATACGCTGGAATCTGAGCTAAAGCATCTGCAAAAGGAATGTTAATATGCAATTGCCTAAAAATTTTCAAAAATTTCTCAAACAACCTATCTTGCTTGGTCATATGGAGTCTCTGCGGAAAAGGCACCGTGGAACATAAGGTTTAAGCGGTGGTGGCACATATATCTTTTCTTCCTCTTGTTCCACTTTCTCCACTTTTTCTTCATCACTCTTTTTACTCTCTACTTTCTTCTCATTAGTGGTCTCATTCACTTCAGTAGTCTTTGGTTCCTCCTTGTCACCCAACTGCTTCCCACTTCTCAACATGATAGCACTACAATTTTCACGAGGGTTGATTTCACACTTGCTTGGCAGTTGACCTTGACAACGAGTATTCATGGCGGAGGCCATTTGACTCACTTGCAACTCCAAGGTTCTATGAGCAGTTGTCAATTGATCTAATCTTGATTCTATTCATTAAACCGTTCAGTGTTTTCACTCAACAATTTCTCCATTCTCTCCAAACTTTCCTCCGTGGCTGTCTTAGGCGCGGATTGGTATGACTTTGCTTGGAAACCAGGAGGGTTTTGAGGTCTTGCATTAAAGTCTTGAGCCCCTTGATTATTCCAAGAAAAGTTTGGATGATTTCGCCAACCAGGGTTGTAAGTATTGGATGGATTGTTCTGCTGCTGAGGCTTGCTGAAATTAGAGACATATTGTGCACTTGCCAGTTGCATACATTCAGAACTCAAATGAGGACCTCCACAGAACTCACAGACAGTGGCCTGGAAGACTGCATTAGCATTTACAAGATCACCCATCGCCTTGGTCAGTGCATCTATCTTTGCGTTCATGGCACTAAGCTCATTGACTTCATACATTTCAGCAGGCTTCTTGGAAACACTTCTCGAGTTCGACCATTGATTCCTATTCTTTGCCATAATTTGAAACAATTCATAGGCATCATCAATTGACTTATCCATTAATGAACCTCCAGCTGCAGCATCCACATTGTTTCTTGCAAAGTCTGTCAATCCTTGATCGAAAGTCTGAACTAGAGTACTTTTCTCAATACCATGGTGAGGATATTTTCTTTGCAATTCCTTGAATCTTGTCCATGCAGCATGAAATGTCTTATCATCTTCTTGAATAAACCCAGTAATTTGATTTCTCAATTTCGCTGCCTTATGTGGTGGGAAGAAATTGATCAAGAATTCCTTGTATAGTTCATCCCAAGTTGTGATGGAACCAGGATCGCAAGTATTCAACCAATTCTTCGCTTCTCCCCTCAATGAAAAAGGGAAAAGTCTCAGCCGGATTGCATCTGACGTCACACCATTTATCTTAACAGTATCACAGATCTCTAAAAAGTTGTCAATATGTGCATTTGGATCCTCATTGTTAAAACCGGAGAATTGATTCTGCTGCACCATCTGGATCAATGCTGGCTTGAGCTCAAAGGTATTCGCAGCAATGGTAGGCCTAGTAATACTTGACCTAGCAACATTCTCTCGTAGGTGTAAAGTACTCCTCGGTGTCCGAGTGTTTACTCGTCGCCCATGGTTTCACTCGATTCTTCTCTTTTCTTAGTTTTGCTTCTTTTCATTCGCACGAGCTGTTCTTTCTATCTCTGGATCAAATTGCAAGAACTCGAATTAGCACTTCGCATATAAAAACAAAAAATATTTAAAAGAAATCACTAAAATAGTAAGACAATAAAATAAATAAAATAAAAACAAATCTAAACTAATAAAAGAAAGTAATCTAAATTCGATATTAGTTGTCTTCCCAAGAACGGCGCCAAATTTGACAAGCCGTCGTCACACTAGTCAAATAATAATTACCTACTTAATACAATTACTAGTAGTAAAGCGAAAGCGAGGTCGATCCACAGAGAAGGAATACTAATTACTGTATAAATTACTCCTATTATTATCTAGATAAATGATGATCTCAGAGTTATAAAATTTAAAACTAAACTAAATAAAATAAAAACAAATAATATTAATCCAAATAATTAGACAAAGGAAACCTAGGACATTGGGTTCACCTACCGAATATTTGGATTAGTTCAATTCACAAATATCTGACTTTTAACTTCCATTAATCTCACAACGATTCACCTAATTAAGAACTATACACTCTCGTGTTATAATTCTCTTACTTAGATTAACCCTATGACTACTCTCGTGACTATAGGAATTAACAAAAGCACATTAAGACCATTAAGAATCAAATATTGCAAAGGTTATAATCTTACTCTCGTAGCTTATAACCTAAGTTTATTATTCCTACAAACTAATACTAATCTTCCACTTTCGCTACTTCAATTAGTATCTTCAGACATGCAAATAGTGGCCAATTACTTACACGAATTAAAACAAGAATAACAAATATTAATTAATGGAAAAATCAAATAATAATAAACCAAATAAACCAAATAAATTCGGTGGCTACACCCAAGCCCTAGATTAAAGGAATTTAGCCACTAAACATTATTAAAAATAATTCAATAATATTTAGAGACATAATAAAAAATAAATAAATTAAATAATTAAACTTTAAAACCGAATTGACGCCAAAGACCCGCCAAAACTCCCCGGATTTGCTGCTCGCTTCACCGCTGCTGCGTGGCACGCCGATGATCAATGACGGAGGAAGGTGCTTCGGTGGTACGGCGTCGGTGATCAAGAGAAGGTGGAGTTGATGCTGCTGCCGTGTGTGCGAAGGCAAGGAAGGAGAAGTGCGTGGCTTTCTCGGCGGTGAAAAGGCAGAGGTGGCTGTTGCGTGGAGGGTGATGATGATGAAGAAGAGAGGAGCTCCGGTGGAGGGAGATGGTGGCGAAGGGCTGGTGTGGTGGTTATGGAAGCAAAGCGGCGGTGAAGATGGTGGCCCGGTTGCTTCGCGTGGATGATGGAGGAAGAAGGTGATGGCCGGCTGAAAGAGGAGGGAGTTCGGTGGTTTTCGGTCAAGTTTCGGTTTAGTTCTGTTGTAAAAATAAATCCCTAATCCTCCTTTTATAGGCTTCTGGCTAAACTCTACTCCTTGAAGAACAAGAAAACTTGTTTCCCAAATAATATCGGGATTAAAATTCTTATCCAATTCCAATCCCAAATCGGCCGCATAACCATAACCTTCTCGGCCAATTTTCCAAAAACTTAATTAACCAATCTAAAATTGCATCATTGGCCCTCCAATTCTCTAAACTCATTAATTTCCTCCCCATCAATTGCTTCAATCTTCAATTCTTTCCCATTGAGTTGCTTTTAATTCGATTTTAGCTCAAAACTTCAACAATTCGTCATTTGAGTACAATTCCTACAATTAAAGATAAAATCACATAAATAGTATATTTGTACTCAAAATATATTGCAAAAATCACAAATTAGGGATATAATAAATAGGTAAAATATAAGCATATCAGTGTGTAATACCAACTCTGAGTGGACATAAGCTTGCTAACTTCCAATCATCTCGTTTTATTTCTTTTTTTTTTTTTTTTGGTTTTGGTTTTTTTAAGGAGGAAAGGGGATGCCATAAGTTGTTGTATCACATTTTAAGGAATCATAGACTACTCTCTGATTCTTGAATCATATTGTCGTCGATGGTAAAGCTCATAGGGGAGCTCCTATTTCATGGAATACTAAACAAACAACCGATTTCTCTTCTAATCCTTGTTTAGGTATGGTTAGTTCATCTTTTCTAGGGAAATCGATTTTGTTAGCACAGAAACTATGGCTGGGAAAAATAACATGGTCCTGTTTTCGGGTTTCATCCAGTGCCACCAAAAATGAAGTGAAGTTGAAAGTTAATGTCCCCATCACATTGCTTCTTGCACTCGGAATTCCCCCTAGAAAGCCATGCACTTTGCTATACTATATTATCTGCGGGATCCTTGGTAGTGTTCTGAGAGGCACGTACCTGTTTAAATCCAGGTTTCGCCATAGTTGCTCAGTTGTCTTCCCTCGAGTGCTCCTTAACAAAACTGGAATCTCCAGATCCAAGACTACATTAAAGGTTCCTCTAGACTACAGTATTACTTAAGACCACAACATTAAAGGTTCATCATTAAGGCAACCATACAAAAAGGCAAAAGCTTTTGCCACGAACATAGTAACAAAATAAAAATTTCAAGCCCTGATATACCATCAGTAGAAAAGTACTTGTCCCCCACTCCTCACCAATCATCATAGCACAGTTTCACCTCTGGTGCATCAATTGTACAGATTCTACCGATTTCCTTTCCTACATCACAATTTCACGCAGCAGATTTGCATTAAAAAGTGACATTAAAGAGACTGTCAGAGACTCAAGAGTATTGTTGTTTATTCTTTTATTTCATATCAAAGTAGATCAAAACCTAATGGTGCTCATACTATGTATGAGAGGAATAACACAATCATTTCGAAGCATCAGCGAATCTCAAGCAGCCTCCCCAGCTTTTAGAAATCTTATATCATAGGGTTGTTCTAGTCAGAATGTATAACTATATGCAATGAACCAACAATACGACTGTAAATTATGGATTCTCTTCGAGGAGTCTGAGCCCCAACAACAAAGATAAACTTTGGCATACTCCTATACAGCAACCAAATTAAGGCATAAAAATGATAAGATACCTACTCTTACATACTTCAGAACAACAGATTCACAATAAGTACAACCAACCAGCTTAGGAACGAACATCACTTCATATACCAGAGCCGGACCTTGACGCGGAGTAAGAACTAACCAGGTCGAGTACCATTTTGACCTGTGACTGAAGTAAGATTTAGTGAGCATAAGTTTTGAATGAGCGGGTGGAAAGCTCAAGATTCTGACCAAACGGATGTGGTAAATAACCACAGCAATGAGCTGGAAACAGCGACTACACTGAAGTCCATAATACTAATCATCATGCAACAAATTATTACCCTACCCTAGTGCAAATATTTCATGACCAAATGTAGCAGGACCGACAAGGAACTAGAGTTTCATTTATGAAATGGACAGTTAAGGCATCTGTACAGACTCTGTGTAGCTGAAGAATACTACTGGATTGGAGTTAGCAACAAATTGTCAAATTGAAGACAAATTCTACAATGAAGCAGTATGTGAATTCATTGCAAGGTAAAGGTTCTATATTAGGTTCCACGTCATGATAATCACATTTCAAATATTTTGTGGATTTAGAACCTAATGAATTCATATGGGAACCTATAATCCGTAAGTAACCCCAAAATTTCCAGGTTTTTATATTAGGTTCCATGCCACCATATTCACATTTCAAAAATTTTGTTGATTTAGAACCTAACGAAGTTATATGGAAAGCGATAATCTGTAGATAAGACTGAAATTTCCAGCCCCCAAAAGAGTGACCCACTTCTGCAGCAGCCACTCTCGAAGGTGCTACAAAGGTAAGTTGAATCCAAAATCAAGTTAAGTTGTTGTACCAATGGAAGCTACATATTAAGACAAGCATGGAAGTGTGTCAGATATTTTATCACAAATTTTGCCTTAGAGATTCACTGTGACTTGAAACAATCGTTGGAAGCATAAAAAAACTTGAAATCCATACTGACTATTACCCGATTTCATTTATTTATTTATTTTTTTTGTGTTCCCAAGCTAGGTAAGATATGACAACATTAGTGACCACTTACTTCAAATGCTATAGTAGGAACCTGTATACTAAAACTACAAGAAAAATTGAACCTTTCTTCAAACAAAATGATCAGATAAGTAAATACCACATATTCACAACGTTTTTTAAGAACAAATTAGATACCAGCAGGAGAATCATTAGAGCAGAGATGTCAGCTTCTTCTTACCTATACCAGATGTGGAGCATAATGCCGAATCATGTCAAGTGCAGACAAGTCAGTATCCTTCAATGGTCCTTTTGCATCATGATCATTAATCAATACCAAACTCTCAACAAGCACCTCAATTAGCCAAGGTTCACCGATGGATTTAACACGGGGGTATGCCACAGATTTCTTCATTGGATCAGAATGAGCCATGATTTTCCAGTACTTAAAAAGAATTTTCCCATCTTTAGACCTTAAAATTGGCCTGCAATACTTCTTACGGTTAGGATCCTTCAACTTAGGGACTAAAAGCACTTTGGTCCAAAATTGTCTCAACCCCTGTTCCTTCCACATCCACATATCAATATGATTCGTCCGATGATAACAACTGACAACCAGACCTCCATCGAAAGCTCTAACTGTTACATCAAAAGTGCCCTTCCCATAATCAGGTTGTTGCAGCACTCCGAATGTTTCAGTCTTCAAGTCAAAATAACTAATCTCTACCCTCCTAGTAGTCCCTTTTGCCCAATATAGCTTTCCGCCCACAAAAAAATACCGTTGACCGAATTCACCGACAAAGCCTTGAATCTTCCTCCAAGAGTTGGCGTTTCCACTATACACAGCAATACATTTCTCCCCAAAATTAACAAGACACACTTGATAATCGTCATCAACCACGCTGTATAAAAACGAAACTTGGCACTGTCCCCATTGCTTCGATAATAAAGAATGAAATTGAGGCAATTTCTTAAACTTCCTAATCGTAGGGTTCCAGAAGTAAAGATCCCCTTTCACGTAAACACAAACAATACCATTTGCAGCACCCACAATAACAGCCCCGCTGCCATTGATAACATCATCTTCCACCGGGGTTGACTCAATAGGAGTATTGACATCACCAAACAAGGCAGGGGCAAGAGGAAAATACCTAGTGTCGCAATTGGGCATCCAGGTTTTACCGTATCGCGTCTTACACCGAAAAAGAACTCGATGGTGAGCATAATCATCCCTTTAGGAAGAATTCCTGAGGTGGGCTTCGATAAAATCCGGATTTGAAATCAGATCTCGCCAGGATTTGGAGACGCAGCTGAATTTTACCAGGGTTTTGGCAGGAAGCCAAGTGAGGATCTCGATTATGAGTTTGTCTGGGAAAATTTTGAGGGATCCTTTAACCAATAAGCCAGACATTACTTGCTTTGAGTGAGATGAAGAAGAAGAGGAAGAAATGAGTTGCAGAGATTCTTCCATGGCTGGAAATGGCGAAAATGCTTCAGGGGAAGAAGAAGGGTTTATTTCAGGTGACTTTTCGATTATTTTATTGCTACTTTATTTACTCCGTGAGAAGCGCCAATTTTGAATTTCGAATTTTTGTAACTTCTAATAAGAACTTCTAAAGGCGCCCCCTTTCCCTCCAAATTTCTGCGCCTTTTACTTTATTCTTTTCGATTAAGATTACGAAAAGCGTGGAATATTAATGAAAGGCGTGATCTTAGCTTATAGAATAACAGGCCTGGGAAAACCCAAAAGAAAGAAATACGACTTATTCATTGGGCCGACTTTATGGAAAGCCCATATGAAACAACCGTTTGATATATTTTGCTTAGTAGATATGATGAGAGTCAATATTAGGTTTTGACTCCTCTCTTTCCACTGGAACTCAACAAGAAAATTTTCAACAGAGAAGTCTTGAAATCGCTCAATGGAATCGGGAAGTGAAGATAATTCGAGTCGGAAATTGCGAAAATGTTGTGATGGGGGTGAAGTTTCTGATGGTAATTGTTTGATTCCGGTCGATCGGATTAGCTTTTTGCCGGAATCAGTCATTCGCCGCATTCTGTCCTTCCTCCCGACAAAATCCGCCGTAGCAACCAGCTTCTTGTCCAAACGTTGGTCACTCCGATGGACTAAACTAACCTGCTTCGATTATAAGGATCTATTGTGGTCTTCTGGGTCCCACAACAGCGACGGCGAGGACGAGAACGGCGACGAGGAGGGCTCTTATTCCGGGAACCGTGGTCATGGAATTTCGAAGATGGATTTTGTGGGCTTTGTTAACATGGTTTTGCTCCATCAGGATGCTGAAAACACAATCGACAGGTTTCATCTCGAAATTAAGAACCGCTCATTACGTAATTCCCCGATTATTACATGGGTCAGTACTGCTATTATTAGAAATGTTCGAGTTCTTGAATTGGATGCGTCTTCATTAGTTGATGACGATGATGTTGATTCTGATGATGCTTATGATGATTATCATGAATATGAGTTTCATTTACCTGTTGCACTGTATACTTGTGGTTCATTAGAGGTTTTGAAATTAAAAGGGGCTTTTCTGGTTAAAGTACCCCGTGTGGTTTCTCTTCCGAAACTTACTGTTTTGGAACTCGTTTCGGTTAGATATCAATCAGATGAATGTATTCGTCGCCTTATTTCCGGTTCTCCAATGCTTCAGACTCTCGCGGTTGACAGGTATCACTCTGATGATGGCATGACAGTTTGTACCATTTCTTCGCCTGTACTTAAACGTCTTAGGTATTTTCATGAGTCATGTGAGAACTGCGATTCTCCGGATGATCATGATTCTAAGCTTAAAATTGATGCACCTGCACTTGAATACCTTTCCCTGAAGGATTTTTTGTTGGAGAAAGTAACTCTGCGAGGTTTAACTTCTTTGAATGAAGTAGTTCTTGAAATCCCTTCTCATGTGAACACTGTTGAGCTAGTCCAAGCTTTTGTTCATGTGAAGTATCTGACATTATGTGATTTTACTGTAAGAAATCTCAGCGAAGCCACAAAAAAGTTGTCGTCAAGTTTTGACAATGTTACCAAATTGGTTGTTCGGGTCCAGTGCTGTGAGTTATCCTATCTGATGAACTTAATTGATCTTTGTGCCACATTAAAGGTTCTCCAGATTGAGAAGGTCCAATCTTTCCCAATTCACAACGATTGTTGGAAGGCCCCTAATGGTGTTCCTAGATGATTGTTATCCAGTCTCGCCCAAGTTTCATATTTGAACTTTGAAGGCCAAGACAGTGAGATGGCCATGTTAAGGTTTATCGTTCAACATGCTTCAGTGATGGCGAGACTTGATATATGCCGTAATCCAGAATGTGCTTATCCTAAGCAAAAGACTAATTCATTCAAGGAGATGTTAATGTCTTCTGCAGTCTCTCCAACTTGCAAAATCTCAATTTCTTGAGATGGCATTGTCAATGGGTGCTGAAGGAAGATGCAGTATTTTTTTAAAAGTTCTTACATGTTCCGGTTTTCATTTGCGGATGCACTTTTAGGGATCTTTTGTTTGTTTTATGTCAAATATTGGTCCTTGACTTTGGGTTTGTAGTGTTTATTTTGTGGTTTCTAGAATCAAGTTTGTGTCTACTGGTAAATTGGATAACCGGTAAGATGCATTTCCTTTTAATGCTTTCAGCATCTTTCGAAATATAGCTTCTTCGTCTTGGTATTCTCCTTGGGCGCCATGTTACTTTTCGTCAGCTAGAACCTCAACAGCTTGACGAGAAAGTTACCAAGGATTGAAGCCCAATTCCTGCAAAACGATGTTCATCTTATATGCTTTCCATTATGTCTAAAGCATACTGAATATTTTCTAGATGTACCAATGAGCATTGTTGGCTGGTTTATTTTCCGGTGTCCTAGGTTTTACCTAATACACATTTTTAATTGATTAAAAAAACCTTAAAAATGTATTTTCACGTTGGTCGTATTCTCTTGATTGTTATGAAACATTTTAAAGATTTTTTTGTCAATTGAAAATATGTACTAGGTTAAACCTAGAACAAATCAAAATGCCTTATATTAAAGATCGAAGGAGTAGAACAAATGTTTAATGTCTAAATGTAACCAGAATATGTATTAGGTTAAAGTTAAGATAAATCAAAATGCCTTATATTAAAGGTGGAAGGAGTAGAACAAATGTTTAATGTCTAAATGTAACCGGACGTAATAGGAAACGAAGTTTCATTCATGATTCAGATATTAAAGGCATTTCCAGAGCTACTAGAATCAAGTTACAAAATGAAAGAAACTTCCTTTTAAGTGGTGTCAATTCTACACATGAATAAAAAAACATTTGATAATCGTCATCAATCTTATCATAAGTACTCGAATAGAATTTGGAGTATCTTCCCTTCTTTGTCAAAGTATCAAATTTAGGCAACTTTTTGAACTTACAAATATGGCAGGGTTCCAGAGAAAGAAAACCGTTTGTATGAAAACATGGAGAAATCCATTAGAAAACATTTTTTAATTATTAATCAATTAAATTGTGTACGTATTTATTCCTTTTTAACATGGCAACATTCTATTATTTTATTATTACTATTGTTAATTGTTTATATAGTATCACAAAGTTCTAAAGGAAGGAATATTGTCTTTTTTTCTTTTTTTTTTTAAGGAATATTGTCTTTTTTCCTTTTTTTAAAGACAAAAATACCCCTCCAACTTTATGGTTAATTAGACGGAAAATTGAGTTGGGATGTAAATAGTCGAAAAATTACCTTTTTTAGACGAAATAGGATGAAAATGAGCATTTTAAAATGTATGGGACTAAAATAATCTTTTGACCAAATGTATGGAACGTTTTCTGTGATTTAGTAAAAAAAAAAAAAAAGGAATTTTATCCCTTTCCTTAAATTTCTAACGTAGGGTACAAATAAAACTCTCTATAAATGGGGTGAACCTAGGTTAGAATTACCCTGCAACAGAAAAACGAAGAAGCAGAGTGGCCCGCCCGCAAGACGACTGCAAAATCAGGTTTGGTTTTTTTTCTTGCCGATGTTTTTTCCGATCAAATTGTCCGTCGACGTCACCGTTGAGAGTTCACATTAAAGTTTCTTTGTGTTGTATTGTTCCCAGTTTTTTTTGATTACTTACTTTTTCCTTTGCGAAATCAATTTTTCAGTATGGATTTCATCAAGAAATACGACTGGGAGTTGGAGCGGAAGCGCCGGGAGGACATAGATTACCTGAGGAAACAGCCGAACAAGAACGAAGTTGCTCTGAAATTGGCAAAGCCCATCATCCTTGACAGGAATAAGCTCGACAACAATGTCAATTCCGTGTTCTCTCCCCTGTCCTTTCATGTCCTGTTGGGCATGCTTGCTGCTTCGTCCGGGGCCGACCCGACCGGAGACCCGATCCTCGCTTTCCTCAAGTCCAAATCGGTCGATGAACTTAATTCGGTTTGTTCTCTGCTAGTCAATTATGTGCTGCTCGACGACAGCCTCACTGGCGGCCCAATCTTGTCGTCGGCTAATGGGATTTGGCAGTCGGCCCCTTCCTCACCGGACACCAAAGCCCTCTTGGAGGCTGTTTATAAAGGTCAATTCAGGCAAGCCGATTTCATCAACAAGGTCAGGTTTTTGTTTGTTTTAACATAAATTACTCATAATATACACAGTTTGTTTACTTTACTGATTTACAATCATAATTTACAGAGTTCTGTTTTTTTTAATTATGCTTTTGTTTTCGTTATGAAACTGTTGATTTATTATGTACATAATTAGTAACCTGAGTTGGTCGATTGATTGATTGTTCTAGGCCCAGGAGGTGGCTCGGGAAGTGAATGAATGGGTTGAAAATGAAACAAAAGGCCTTGTGAGAAACATTCTCCCACCTGGTGCTGTTGGCAGATCCACGAAATTGATTGTTGCAAATGCACTGTACTTCAACGGAGTATGGACAAAGCCGTTTGGGTCATCAGCGACAACAAAGCGCGAGTTTTTCCTTTCGAGTGGTGGATCGGTAATGGCTGATTTCATGACCGGCAGGTGTGATCAATACATAAGTGAATATGATGGTTTCAAGGTGTTCGCCTTTTTTACCGAAACGGCGATGATTGGAATCGATGTTTCTCCATGCACTTCTATCTCCCTGATGCTGTGAATGGGTTGCCTGGATTGGTGGAGAAATTTGCATCGGAACCTGATTTCTTAGAGCAATATAGGGCTGGTGAGAAAGTTCGAGTTGGTAACTTTCTGATTCCCAGGTTCAAGATGTCATTTGGAGTTGAAGCTTCAGAGATTCTAAGGGATTCTGGCATGCCCAACAACGTCAGGGTGTTTCACAAATCCTTCATTGAAGTTAGTGAGAAAGGAACAGAAGCTGCTGGTGCAACTGTTGCTCCGGTATTCTGTTGTGCAGCGGCTCCTCCTCCTAGACCTACCAAGATACTAGATTTTGTCGCCGATCATCCATTCCTTTTCTTCATAAAAGAAGACGCTAGTGGGACGATACTCTTCATGGGCAGCGTCCTTAATCCTCTGGCTTCGAACCAAGAGTTTTGAAGGAATAATCATAATGTAGTTGCTTGCTTGCTGTGTTTTAAGTGGCCTATCTAGGTGGTCTATTATTATCTAGGTAGTTTCAAGGGGATTTTTTTCTAAGGGTAGGTAGTTCAAGTGGTCTATTATCGTATTAGTTACAAGGTTTTTGTAACTTTAAATTATGTAGTCGAATAAAGAAAACATCTATCTTTGTTAAAAGTTTCTATAAGTTTATAATAGTCTAAATCCTTCAACTGCCTTTATGGTCATCTGGCTAAGGCAAAGAATTCTAATAAAAAAAAAAAATTACTAAATGCATTATGCTTTTCTTTCAAAAGCTCTTGGGATAAAAGTAAAGCCTTTACAAATTGCCTCAATTGGTGAAATGCGGCGTAATCCTTAATTTTGATTTCAATTCCTCAAATGAAAATAACTCCTGAAAAGGCATCGAAAATCAGTTAGTATAAGGAGCTCCTAGGAGCTCCTGGTATGGTGCTCCTAGCGTGTGTTTCACGCTTCAAAAAAAACACTCCCAACCCCTTTTTTCTAAATTTTTAATTTTAAAATTCTCATAACAAAAAAAATATAAATACATAATAATATTGGGTTTTCTTTTTTTCTTTTTTGCAGTTCTTCTTCGTAACCTTCTCCCAATATTATCCGATTCAAAAAATTTTTAAATTTCCGATTTAGATTTGCCGTTCAGAAATCAAATCAGTAAATCTCGTTTGAAATTCCCTAAACCTCCGCTCCATGTTTTAGATATGCAGTTCGAATCCATACGGTGAATCGTCGGATTCAGATCTGTTGGTGGAAAAAACAAATTTCAGATCTACAAATTCATGTAGAAGGATGGAAAAAGTAATTTTTCTTCGGAGAAAAGCAATCAAAAAGCCATAATCTGAATTCTTCGAAGTAAAGCACATTAAAAAAAACCCAGATGGCTCAGAGGTAATACATATTAATCTCTTAAAGTTTTGTATTTTATACTAGTTGATGATGGGCTTCGTAGATCTAAGCTCTGTAGATCCAATTTCTTTTTTTTTTCTTTGTAAAGAATTCATTATTCATCAGTATCAATTAGATTATTCATGAATTTTATAGTCTAAAAAATTCGTAATAATTCATGGGTATGATAGCTGTTATTTATGGATTCATTCGTTGTGCATGGTTATTCATCATGTTGTTGTCGGTTGGAAATCTGAGTTTTATAATCCTAGGATTTAACATTATTATTTTTCATCAATTTGGTTATTCATCCGTTCTGCAGGGTTATTCATCCGTTGTGTATGGTTATTCATCAGGTTGTTGTCATGTGGAAATCTGGGTTTATAATCCTGTGATTTAATGTTGTTACTGTTCATCAATTTCATTACTCATCCGTTCTGTATGATTATTCATCCGTTGTGTATGGTTATTCATCAGGTTGTTGTTGGTTGAAAATCTGGGTTTATAATCCTAGGATTTAATGTTGTTGATGTTCATCATATTTAATTATTCACCCGTTGTGTATAGTTATACATCCATTGTGTATGATTATTCATTGCGTTGTTGTTGGTTAGAAATCTAAGATTTATAATCATGAGTTTTAATGTTGTTATTCATCAAATTGTTTCTTTTGTCGTAAAAAGAACCATTATTCATCAGTATTAGTTAGCTCATTCATGTATTCATCCGATGAGTATTAGTGAACTTATTCATCAATATCATTTATTGTATGGTTATTCATCAATATCATTGGATTTTTTCATGTATTCATTCATTATCCATTAATCAATATTTTTGTCAAAGTAGAGTTTTTATTGAATGTAAAATCTCACTTATTGTAATATTTTCTTTGTTTGATCAGCGTTAGAGAAATGTTCATCAAAATAAACTCGATCGGTTGGGAAACAAATATTTGGCAGAGTTGCTGAAATCAAATAATCAACATATACGTGTCGAGTATCGGCGATTCCTTCGAGAAGTTTGTTAGCTTAGGTAGACCTCAAGAATTCAAATATAAAAAACAATGACTAGTTTTCAATTCTGATATAATCTAAATACAAAACTAGAAGTTTTATTAGTTTTGTTGTTGATATTAACTCATTGTAAAACATACCCTTGTTATTTCTCTTCATTAAAGTGTTCATTTTGTTGCTTGTTATTCATCCACTAATCATATACTATACATTCAGTAAAATACAATTATTCATCTAGCAAATTTTAACTTTTACATACAACCATCTAAGTATCATTATTTATTCAGACAAGTTCTGAAATTCATTATTAAAAGAAAAATTAGTCATCCGAGACAATAATGTTATTTTTCCATAATAGTATATTTATTCACTCAGAATAGCATTGTAATTCACGTGTAAAATTTGCAACCTTATTCATCTATATGAATATCGTTATTCTATTAAAAAAAATCAATAAAAAAATTTAAAACAAGTGTGTGCTGGAAAATAGGTGCATTTATAACTAAAATTTTTCAAAAAAAATATAATAAAAAAGTTAAAAACAAATATGTGCTAGAAAATAGGCGAGAGTGTAACTGAAGTTTTATAAGAAATAAAATCAACTTGCGTAGAAAGAGAATGTATTACACTTGCTCCCTAAAAGCTCCTTGCATCGTGCTCCTAGGAGCTCCTTATTATTTGCCATCGAAAATAGGGGTTTTATTAATGCAATTTCAGGGATCTGTAGTTGTTTCTTTTACGTCAAAAATTGTCCTTGACTTTGGGTTTGTAGTGTTTACATTTTGTGGCTTTTAGAATCAAGTTTGTGTCTACTGGTAAATTGGAGAACCGGGAAGATGCATTTCCTTTTAATGCCTTTAGGTTCTCAATGCTTTCAGTAGCATCTTACAAAAATGTTAGCTTCTTCCTCCTGGTATTCTCCTTCGGGGCCATTTTTAACTTTTCACATCTAGAACCTCAACAGCTTGATGAGAAAGTAATGAAGCCTAATTCCTGCAAAACTTTGGTTCATCTTATATACATTCCGTCTAAAACATACTGAAAAATTTCTAAATCTAGCAATGAGCATTGATGATGTAGGCTGGTCTAGTTTCACTTGTTTGGATATCACTATAGTTGCTCCATTGTAGTTCGCGTGAACATGTAATTTCTAGGATTTTCACGGAAAGAAGTCTGAGATTTCTTTTTGGGTGCTTGGGTGTGTGAAGAGAAAGTGATCATATGCTGAGTTTCCATTGTCTGAAATCCCGAAATTGTCTGCTAGCTAGGGTTTTGATTTTCTTACAAAGGCGCGCGTTAGGTATTCTTTTTGGTTCTTGTAAATCGACACCTTCTTTATCTGGGATCATGGAAGGTGATTGTTTAACCAAATTCTAGTTGTGTCATTTCTTCCGATCAAGTCTTCGACGATTCCAGTAACATTGGACTCCCGCCAAGGCTGTAAAATCAGGTTCATCAAGAATCGGGGCGGCATAATTTCGAGTTCATAGGGTGGAAATCAAGTAAAGTCATTGCGAGAGGATCAAGCATAGAGTTGTCACATTCACATGTTTATCTCTTTTGAGATCTTCATATTCATGATGTTTAAGATTAAGGAAACTTTCATTCATCGACTATTAAATAAATATTAAATAAATACCATCACAGCCTTAATCCCGCCTTAGTAAGTAATCATAATCAGATACCAAGTTATCAAAGACTACATTTATGGTTGCCATAACCATACAAAACTTCTGCCAACCAACATAGCAAACTACAAATTTTATTTCTAATATAAACCAAGAACCATAAGCACAAAAGTCGCGAATCGATCCCAACATAGTTACCCTCTGTTGCATTAGTTCTGCAGAACTTCATTCAACTGCCAGTCCTACAAGACACAGCACTTCTGCACCCAAAAAGAGAAGGAACAAAGAGATTGTCAGAGACTCTTGAGTACAGTTGAATATCATACACTATACAGAGCTCTCAATTTCTGTCATACAAGCAGATAGCTTTTAATTAGAATCCACCTCACTTTATCCACATCACTACAATATTCTACATTGGTGGCTTTATGAATTTAGACATGAAGTTGGAATCCATAAACCAGCCAGAGTGCCCCAATATTGCAACAGCAATCCCAAAGTGCCAAGAAAAGCTGATTTCTCTAGTAATCATCTAAGAGGATAATCAGTCAAAAGGAGAAAAGGATAACATCAGAAGCCAACAGCAGATGACAAAGCAAACTTGAGCACGAAAGGTGGAGAACTATTTGGAAGCATAAAAAACCTAAAATTTGCCACTATATATTGTTTCCTCCATTCTAAAAGGAGGATATAACATCACCAAACTTTACGTGCTAGAGTATGAACCAGTGCATTATAACTAAAAGGAAAATGGAAATTTCCACTAACAAGTAATGAGCATAACTATTTGGACTTAAATGAGAACAAGTTTCGATAACGATAGGGGGAGCAGTGTAGCAGAGATGATTAATCCTTTTACCTATACTAGATGGAAATGGGGACCAAGGTGCCGCATCATGTCGATAACAGATACATCAGTATCCTTCACCGGCTCTTTGGCATCATGATCATTAATCAAAACCAAACTCTCAACAAGCACCTCAAGTTGGTAAGCTTCTCCCATGGATTTTACACTAGGGTATGTCACAGATTTCTTCATCGGGCCAGACAGAGCCAAGAACTTCCAGAACGCAAAGAGAATTTTCCCATCCTTGGACATGAAAACCGGGAGGCAAGACTTCTTACAGCTGGGATCCTTCAACGTAGGGACTAATAGCACTTTGGTCCAAAATCGCCTCAACCTCTCTTCCTTTATGATCCACAGATCGATATGACTTCTAGGATGATAACAGATGACAGAAAGACTATCCTCAAAAGTTCCAAGCCCCAAATAAAAAGGGGAACCATAATCAGGTTGTTGCAGCACTCCGTAGGTTTCAGTCTTCAAGTCAAAGTAACAAATCTCTGCCTTTCTACCAGTGCCTTCTTTCCAATACAGCTTCCCACGCACGAGAAAAGCCAATTGATCTAATCCACCGACAATGCCTTGACTCTTCCTCCAAGAGTTGGTCTTTCCACTATACACAGCAACACATTTCTCCTCAAAATAAATAAGACACACTTAATAATCATCATCAATCTCGTTGTACTCAAAGCAAGCTTGGCGGTGCCCCCAATTCTGCTTCGATGAAACAAGAAAATAAGGCAATTCCTTAAACTTCCTAATCGTAGGGTCCCAGAAGAAAATATCCCCTTTCACGCAAACACAAACAATACCATTTGAAGCACCCACAATAATAGCCTCGCTGCTATTCATAACAGGATCCTCCACTGGGGTTGACTCAACAGGAGTATTGACATCACCAAACATGGCAGGGGCAAGAGCAAAATACCTAGTGTCGTTTTGGAGCACCGAGATTTTACCAAATCGCTTCTTACACCGAAAAAGGACCCGGTGGTGAGCATAATCATCCCTTTTGGAAGAATTACCGAGGTGGGCTTTGATAAAATTCGGAGTTGAAATCAGAGCTCTCCAGGATTTGGAGACGCAGCGGAATTTTACCAGGGTTTTGGCAGGAAGCCAAGTGAGGATCTCGATTATGAGTTCGTCTGGAAAGATTTTGAGGGATTCTTTGCCCGATGTGCCAGATATTTCTTGCTTTGAGAGCAAAGAAGAATAAGAAGACGAAATGGGTTGCAGAGATTCTTCCATGGCTGGGAATGGCAGAAATATCTTCAGGGGAAGAAGATGGGGAACTCTGAGTGAAGGCAGGGGATTCTCCCATTATTTTATTACTTACTTTATTCACCTTATTAGTGGCGCGAAATTGGAATTTCTAATTTATTTTGTCCAATAATAATTCATAAAGGCGTTATGCTTCTCTTTCTAAATTTCTGCGCCTTTAAGCTCTTGGGATAAAGGAAAGCCTTTACAAATTGCCTCAATTGATGGAACATTGCTTAATCCTCAAATTTGATTTCAATACCTCAAATGAAAAAACGCCTAAAAAGGCATCGAAAATAGCGATTTAACTAATGAAAGTGTAACGTCGTGAATATACTGTGATATATGACGTAGCGTCTAAAGAAATATAACAAGCAACTATCTATTCTTTCTCTTATAGTAAAGAAGTACAAGTACAAAAACATAAAACCGCGAATCTATAGATTTAAATGCCTACATAGCGCGGGCAAATGATTTTGGAGTCTTCAATCAAATTTTGGCCTGGTTCTACTTCGTGGTCCAGCAGTAGCAATGGTAGTTGTGACATGGGCGGAATGCATACAGAAAGGATTAAAAGAAAAAGAAGAAGAAGAAGATGAGTATGGAACTATGGATGGTTTGATGTTTCTACAAAATGATCATTTCTTGTAAATGCCCCCCTTTTTTTTTTGTCGCATTGCCCACTTTGTTTCATTCAAAGCAAAACTTGGAGAAAACTCATGACGGTGTCCTCTTTCTTTGACTTGCTTGTGACAATAAAAAAACTAGACAATTTCTAATTGATGCAATTATTTACATCTTGTTTGATTGCAGTATGGAAGTTGATTCTACTAGAAACTTTGGAGTTACGGCATCACGAAGATCCTATTTCATACAGTTTGAAATGTAATAGGAAACACTAAAATATGTCTGCTCGCCTATTCGATCATAGACTTCAATCAGATAGCGAGCTGTTTGGTGTCATACAGGGGTTTGGTCATTGATAGGGAAGAGAATAGAAACAAAAGCACATACCAGACATGATGACATTTTGATCCTTAACACGATCTTAGCCTACATTAAAGGTTCATCTGACACAATGTTTCGCTGTCGTGAAGTAACACACAAAGGTTAGCCAGCAAACATTGCGAGCATACAACGTTTACGCATTAATATACTACTAGCAGCACCATAGTTATCCTCCCAAAACAGCTCCTTCTTCACAGCTTCATTCAATCGCCTTTACAATACTTCAGATTAGCCTAAAAAGGGAGACAACAAGAGAAAAGGATCTCAGAAGATAGTTGACTATAAGAAACTTTTAAATTTCATCTCCGAGTGAATTGAACCAAATGATGAACATGAATTAACAACCCAATCATTTAGGATTAGCAGCACATGTGTAGCATTAAATACTTGACCTCCATTTTGTTATGCAGAATATAAAAACCACCACACATTGCCAATCCTAGTCTCAAACAATCTCAAGTCATGCGTGTATCTAGCCATGGTGTATAACTCCTATGAATTACAACATATTTGCCAATGAAACAAGAATAAGACTGTAAAAGGCGTGGTTCCTAAAAAGAGTTATATCCCTAAAATAAAATTTAACTTTGCCCTAGACAGCAACCAAATTAAGGCCAATGCACAAACTAGACAAGAAAATGGTCTAACACGCCTTAAGAACTACAAGTTCAAAATGAGCCCAACCAGACTTTAGTAACAGAAATCACTACATATACCATACTCGGTCACCCATGGTCCAAAACAAACCAAGTTACGTTACACGTGATTTGTTGACCGACTGAAGCGATGGAAACAGAAAAGCAGCAAGCAAGAGTGCATGACTAAGAGGAGATTGACATAGATGTACATTGTTTTACAGTTCAGAAGGAGGTAGAAAACCCAGAAGTTAAATCTGAAAAGAATGTTGTAAATTAGCACACCAATGGGCAGGAAAAGAGAAGCTATACGGAACTCCACAAAACTGGTGATGTTGAAGAAAAATTGATACAAATGCATTTTTGACCCAACAAGAAGACATTTTTCTGGGAACAACCTATTGTCTCGTTACAAAATACAATACAATTCTTTGAATGATTCGATCCATTCAACAGTAACTTCCCTTAGAGCTCTTTCTTGTGCGTAATGCTTGGGGTATAAACATGTGTTCAAACCAAAACGGGATTATGCAATGAAAAATAAAGAGGAAAGCAGAGTTTACAAGAGAAGTACGTATTGGTGGAAATTGGTCACAAACAATCATGAATGCAAGGTTTGATTAAAATCAAAATCATTTTGCATCTGTATATCTACTTCTTCAGAACTCTTAAATAACAAGGAACATAACAATCACCTAAACAACAAACACCCAAACTAATTTAAATGGACATCGAGGGAATTTTCCACACGCCGCAGCTACTAAAATGGAATTTGGAAAAAGTTGTAAAATGAAAGAAACATGCCTTAACTGGTGAAAATTCAACAGCATGCAAGCATATCGATTTTCATTAGGATCTATCTCACTTTTAACCACATCACTAAAACATTCTACATGTGGGACTTTATGAATTTCTGTACAGTTAGAATCTATAAACAAGCAAGAGGATTTCAGCCCCAAAAGGAGTGCCGGAATATAGCAACAGGAATCCCAAAGTGACAAGATAAGTTGATTCCAAATATGGGAAAAACTGTGTCTAATCTAGTAATCATTTAATAGACAATCAATCAAACGGAGAAAAGGATAACATCAAAAGCCAACCATAGATGACTCAGCAAACTTGAGTACAACATGTGGAAAAACTATTTGAAAACTTAAAAAAAACTTGAAACTCCCAGTAACTATTGCTTCCTCCATCTAAAAGTAAGATGTAAGATTACATGCTAGAGTAAGAACCATTATAGCCATAAGAAAATGGAAATGTCCATTAATAAGTAATGAGCATATATATTTAGACTTAAATGAGAACATGTTTCGATAACAATACGAGAAGCATTGCCGCAGAGATGATTAATACTATTACCTATACTGGATGGAAATGGGGATGAAGGTGCCGCATCATTTCGATAATAGACAAATCAGTATCCTTCACCGGCCCTTTTGCATCATGATCATTAATCAATACCAAACTCTCAACCACTACCTCAACTAGGAAAGGTTCACCAAAAGATTTTACGCGAGGGTATGTCACAGATTTCTTCATCGGGTCAGACAGAGCCAAGAATTTCGAGCACCCAAAGAGAATTTTTCCATCCTTGGACATGAAAATTGGCACACAATACTTCTTACGACTTGGATCCTTCAACTTAGGGACTAAAAGCACTTTGGTCCAGAATCGCCTCAACCTCTCTTCCTTCAGTATCCACAGATCTATATGACTAGTCCGATAATAACAACAGATAACCAGACCACCTTCAAAAACTCCAAACCGCGAATCAAAAGTGCCACTACCATAATCAGGATGTTGCAGCACTCCATATGTTTCAGTCTTCAAGTCAAAGTAACAAATCTCTGCCCTTCTACCAGTGCCTGTTTTCCAATACAGCTTCCCACGCACGAAAAAAGACAATTGATCCTATTCACCGACAGAGCCTTGAATCTTCCTCCAAGAGTTGGTGTTTCCACTATACACAGCAACAAATTTCTGCTCAAAATAAATAAGACACACTTGATAATCATCATAAACCTCGTTGTACTCAAACAAAGCTTCGCTGTAGCTCCAATCCTCCGATGGAACATGAAATTTAGGCAATTTCTTAAACTTCCGAATTGTAGGGTTCCAGAAAAAAACATCCATTTTAACGCAAACACAAACAATACCATTTGAACAGCCCACAATACCACCTTCGCTGCTATTCATGAAAGGATCCTCCACTAGGGTTGACTCAATAGGAGTATTGACATCACCAAACAAGGCAGGGGCAAGAGGGAAATACCTAGTTTCGTAGTTGGGCACCCAGGTTTTACCAAATTGTGTCCCGCACCGGAAAAGAACTTGATGGTGAGCATAATCATCCCTGTTGGAAGACTTCCTGAGGTGGGAATTGATCAAATTCGTCGTTGAAATCAGAACTCGCCAGGATTTGGAGACGCAGCGGAATCGTACCAGGGTTTTGGCAGGAAGCCAAGTGAGGATCTCGATTATGAGTTCATTTGGGAAGATTTTGAGGGATTCTTTACCCGATGATCCTGACATTTCTTGCTTTGAGTGCAAAGAAGAATAAGAAGAAGAAATGGGTTGCAGAGATTCTTCCATGGCTGGGAATCCCAAAATTTTCTTCAGATGAGCATGGGAAATGAAAACTCTGAAGTGAGGGGCTAATTTCAGGGGATTTCTTCGATTATTATTTTCTGATTACTTTATTCACCTTATTAGTGGCGCGAATTTGGTATTTCTAAATTTTTTTTCTAACCATAATTCTTAAAAAGGCGTTACGCATTTCTTTCAAAAATTTCTGCAGGCCTTTAAGCTTTTTGGCAGAAGGACTTTAAGCCTTTTACAAATTGCCATCACTGCTTAAGGTTTCAATTCCTCAAATAACAACTTCTGAAAAGGTATCGAAAATACTAAAAAGAGGTTTTATTAATCAACGTGTAACGTCGTGAAAATACTGTGATATACTACATATGACATAGCGTCTGAAGAAAATACAAGATGCAACTACGTATTCTTTCTCTTTTTAGAAAGAAGTTAATTACAAAAACACAGAACCACCAATCTATACATTTAATTTAAATGCCTGGTTGGTTAGCACGCGATAGGCAAATGTTTTTGAAGACTTCCATTAAATTTTGGCCTGATTCTATCTAGTAGTAGCAGTGGAGATGCATTGCGTGGAATGCATATAAAAGGATAATACAAAATCCATTGATAATTCGTTAGATTGTATCATCCAGCTGTTAAATTATAAAAAAATGATGAGTATTGTTTGATGTTTCTGCAAAATGATCGTTTGTTGTAAAATGGTCCCTTTTTGTGGCCGCATTGCTCTCTTTGGTCCATGCAAAGCAGAAATGGAGAAAAACTCTGATCACGGTGTCCTCTGTGAAAGAGAAATTGTCAGAGTTGAGTTCAGTTTCTGTGACTTGCTTGACAATTGGAAATTAATAATACTAGGCTATTCCTATTTGATGCAACTATTTACATCTTGTTTGATTGCAGTATGATAGTTGATTCTGCCGCTAAGAAACACTAAAAATACGTTTGCTCGCGCATTCCATCAAAGACTTCAACCAAATAGCGAGCTGTTTGGTGTCATACAGAGGTTTGGTCATTGGTGGGGGAAGAGAATAGAAACAAAAGCACATACGACGCATGATGACATTTTTAATCCTTAATACGAACCAATACCAACGTGTCTTAGCCTACATTAAAGGTTCATCCGACACAATGTTCTGTTCTGCTATCGTGAAGTAAACACACAAACAGGTTAAGCCGGCAAACATTGTAGCAAGACAGTTATCCTCCCAAAACAGCTCCTTGTACGCGCTTCAGTCAAACGCCCTTGCAACACTTCAGATTAACCTAAAGGGAGAGAAAAGCAGGAAAAAGTGATCAGAAGATTGTTGATTATCAGAAACCTTTTTAATTTGATCTCTGATCGAATCCAAACCAAATGATGCTTGTGATGAACATGAGAGAATAACCCAATCATTTAGGATTAGCAGCACGAGTGTTGCCTTAAATACTTCCCTCCTATGTGTTCAAGAAAACATGCAGAAGAGCAAAATCACAAGCATAGCCAATCCTAGTCTCGCACAATCCATAAGTCATGCGTGTTTCTAGCTATGATGCATAACTCCCACGAATTCCAACATATTTGCCTAGGAAACAACAATAAGACGGTAAAAGATGTCATTCCTGAAAAGAGTTATATCCCTAAAATAAGCAACCAAATTATGGCCCTTGCACAAAGTAGACAAGAAACTGCTCTTACACTCCTCAAGAACTACAAGTTCAAAATACCCAACCAGAGTTTGAAATAGACACCATTACATATACCATACTCTCTTACCCATGGACTAAAACTAACCAGGTTACGTGTCATAATTAACCTATCGAAGTGATGGAAACAGAAAAGCAGCAAGCAAGAGTGAATTACTAATAGGAGAGTAACGTGACTGTGCATTGTCAGAAGAAGCAGGTAAAAAACCCCAGAAGTTATAGCTGAAACAAATGATGGCAAGGTGCACCCGAATATAAAAATTTAATTCAATCTTGAAAAAACAACAAATCACTTTTTACTACTCAAGACTTTCAATGTATATAATAATACAATAAAATACACTATTTTGCCAACAAAACATCCGTTGGTGACCACATTTTTTAGAACGTGCCCGTTTTTTTCATAAATTAATGCGCATGTTTTCTTTAGCCTAGTTGCCAAAGAAAGCTAGGGATGATTGTCGGACGCGGTGATTTGATTTTTTCGAGATGGCCTTTCTTCCAGCTGCTTCTGAATTTTTAAACATTCCTCCAAATCATGTTTGCTGCTTCAGTTCCCACCATTTCAGTTAGTCAATACAGGTATGGCCCTGGTTAGTAAATAGTGTAGTCCAAGGATAAGAAAGTCGATAGATATAGTTATGCTTGTTCCTCAGGTTGGTGGCTGGGCTTATTGTGAATTGTGATTCTAGATGAGTGTTAAACTAGGCTGCAAGCTGTGATTTTTTTCTTCTGAAGTGTTTGAATATTTTGGAGGCAAGGAGCTTTGCTGATTGATAGAGATGTGCTCGTTCTCCTAATTGATTGTGTCATTCATCTCATATGTTTCATGAGCACCATTAGTTTTTGATACAAGAGTATATGATAATCAAGGATACTCTGACGAGCTCTCTTTTCTGTCGAGATCAACTCTGGTTTCTGTCGAGATCAATTCTCAAAACAAATCAGTTTTGCGCCTCTTCGTCAACTGCGGTAAGGTTAATTAGAAGGGGATTATTCATGCCATGAGAAAAAGCTTCATGTTCTTTTTATCTGCTTATCCTTCCACTGATACGCAATTTTATCACCAAGAAATGTGAAAGCGGTATAATCATTCATCAAAGGAAAGGAAAATAATACGTTATATCTCTTCATGTACGAAATAAAGGAACAAAGAAAGCAGTGCAGATGAACTCAAGGCTGCTGGTTTCTGTTTGTGAAACCTGACACCATTGCTTCAGGATAATGGTCACTCAACTTTGCTTCAGGCAAATTCACTGTAACCTAAGCAGAGATTAGATAAGCCGTTGTTGATAATCAACGATTTTGCTAATCTTTCATCCACAGAACCCGAATCCCGACACGTGATTATATAAACTTGATAATCATCATCGGTCTCATTATACGCGAAAAAGGTTTCGCAGTACTTCCCTTTCTTTGGTTTAGCATCAATCAATGTAGGCAACTTCTTCAACTTCCTAATGACAGGGTTCCAGAAAAAGAGATCCGCGTTTATGTAAACACAGACAAGTCCATTAGCACATCCCACAAGGTTGTAAGGCGGTAGGGCAATGGACTCAAGGGTAGTGTTGTTGCGCCCATCAAACAACACAGGCGCAAGAAGGGAGAGCCTAGTTTCTTTGGCCTTGAACCCCAAGCCCAACACAAGGGGAGCATAACGCCGAAAAAGAAGCTGGTGTGAGCACAATCTTCCCAGTTGGAAGAATATTTGAGGTGGGCTTTGATGAATTCTGGAGATGAAATCAATGCACTCCATGATTTGGATACGGACCGGAATCGAACCAGGGTTTTGGCAGGAAGCAAAACGAAGATGTCAAACAAGAGTTCGTTTGGGATGTGTTTTCTGGGATTTTCGCTGAAGCACATTTCTTCTAGGCTTGGGTGTGAAGGGGAAGTGATCAGTTGCAGTGTTTCCATGGTCTCAAACCCAAAAATTCTCCCAAAAAGATGAAAGGGGTTGTGGGCAGTTTTTGGTTTCTTGCTAATGGGGTTTTCGCAAATTCCACGTCTTTGTATATGCGGACTTGACAGCGCGGTTTAACCAAAAATTTATTGCGATTGCGGATAGGTGTTTCTTGTCGGTCAAGAAGGACTTCAAATAATAATCTCTATATGAAGTAATCAAAAAAACTACCTTAAATGTTCATCTCAACCCTAAGTGTATTAATTTTTAGTGCTAGTACCAAATGTAGTTCTATCCCTGATACTGAATTAAACATAGGTCTACTGAGCGTTAGGATCGGCACTGGTTGCAGAGATTCTTCCATGGCGCCAAATTCTTCAAACGAAAAGCGTGTTTCCTTACCGATTCTAAACAAATTCCTTCGTGTTACAATCATAGTTCACTTTCCGTATCAAATCCATTGCCTCAATTTAAGAAAATAATCTCATCATAAATTGGATTGCAAAGTCGGCCATACAATGGTTGCTTTAACTTAACCTATAGACCTCCTTTTATGATAAATCTCTCAACTAAAATAGAGAATACACCAAAGTAACGAGAATCTAAATGAAACCTTTCTTCTTTTCCATTTACTGTGCATAATTTTGTGACATCGCATAGTTTAAGATGCCCTGTTCTTATCAGCATTTCTCATCTTTAATCATGCATCAAGATTTGAAGAAAAACATGTACTTTGCGGTGTTGTCATCAAGATTTTATTCGAGTCAAGATGTATAACTTCTGCGAATCACCATCCTTTAGTTAATGAGAGACAACAAGAAGAGAATTTAAGAATGTAAACGATGTAGTAATTCTTTTTGAAGAGTCTCAATCCCAACAACAATAATAAAGCTACCAAACTCCTATACTGCAAGAAACTAAGGCCATTGCACAAACAGAAGAAAACTACTCTACCTCAAGAACCAAATCTCAGGAACATGCATCACTAACTAGGCTAAATACCGTCATGGACCAACTGAAGCCAAGGAAACAGGAAAGCAGCCAGAAAATGGTCCTTTATGCAACTATTTATTCACCTCACTCTACAATAAATAGTCCATATATAAATGTAGCCGGACCAAATGGGAGCTGGAGTTTAACAATACGCGATAGACATTGAAAGCATTTTCCACAGGCCACATCTGCTTGAATGGAGTTAGCTACAAATTTCAAAATGAAAGTTACTTGCCTTAATTAGTGCAACTTCTACCATGAACTTCCAATATATTGGAACAACTAGAAGTGGCGAATTCTATATAAAAATTGGAGAACCAATACAGCAGAAACAGCCGCCGGTAACCAACTGGTGTTGACACAAGTGATAAGTAGCTTGATGCCGCTTAAGCAAGGTCTCGGGTTCGAAACCTTGTGGATGCAAAAAACTCTTGTTGGGAGACTCACCCACCACAGCCAGGTGTGCGATCTGGGTTGACCAACGGATTAGTCGGGGCAAAGCTCCGGAAACCGTGGCAGGCAACCAAAAAAAAAAAAAAGAAACAGCCGCCGGTATTAGAGCAGAAGCACGTTGGCAGATGTTGAGGATAACAGATGATGAATCAGCTTCGTTTACTGGTCCAATCGCATCGTGGTTGTCAAGTAAAACCAAACTCTCAACAAACACATCATTGAGCAAAACTTTTTCCATGGAAGTTACTCGAGGCTGTGTAACCCGTTACATTTAGGATCAAAAAGAGCCAAGGAGGAGTTATTGTACCAGGAAAGAATTTTCTCATCTTTAGTTGAGAAAATTGAAAAACAGAAGTCATTGGCATCAATTTCAGGAACCAAAACCGCTTTAGTCCAAGGTTCTTGCACTCCATATTCCTTCATGATCCGGAGATCCGCATGACCGTCGCAGGAATAACAACAGACAGCCAGACAACCTCCTTGCATCACATACAAATGCCTGAATCCAGCACCCTCATCATAGTCTGGTTGTTCCAGCTCTCCATATGACTCACTCTTCAAATCAAACCACCTGATTTCCATGGTTTTATCAACTCGTAAGGTCCAGTGCAGCTTCCCATTCGAAATAAAACATAGATTAGGAGCTCCTGCAGGGAAATCAAAAGCTTCAATACTCTTCCAAGAGTCGGTGTTTCCACTATATAAATTAGATTGGCCTGCAGAATTTCTTACAAACAGGATCCTTAAACTTAGGAACCAAAAGCACTTTAGTCCAAGATTTTTTCACCCCATATTCCTTCATGATCCAGAGATCCACATAACTATTACGATAATAACAACAAACTACCAGACAGCCTTCCAACGCCCAGAAATCCAAATCGAAAGGTCCCTCACCGTATTCCGGTTGTTCCACCACTCCATAAGACCTATTTTTCAAATCAAAATACGCAATCTCTTGCCCTTTGTCAGTACTTCTGCCCCAATGCAGCTTACCACACACAACAGAAAACCCAGAAGCAGGTCAATCTCCGAAAACGAAACCATCAATTCTCTTCCAAGTATCTGTGTTTCCACTGTAAATATCAATCCAACCTTCCCCACTCCGGGCAACATCAGAACCATAATCGCCGCGGACAACAACATAGAGTCTATACTCATCCTCAATTTCGTCATACTCAAACAAAGTCAGATCTTCCTTCCATTTCTTGATTCATCGTCAATTCCAGCCGCCAACTTCTTGAACTTCCTAATGGCAGGGTTCCAGAAATAGAGTTTGTTTCTCACGGCAACACAGACAAGCCCTCTACAAGAACCCACAATCCTACCTTGGTCGCACATCATAACCGGCTCATCCACATTGCTGGACTCAATCGGAGTTGTTTTGGGCCCAAACAAGGCAGATGCGAGAGGGAAATGCTTAGTGTCATAGTCGAAAGCCTTCAAGTCCCCAAATGACTCAATGCGGCGGAAAAGCACCCGGCGATGAGCACAATCATCCCTTTTGAAAGAATTTTCGAGTTGGGCTTTGATGAATTTTGGGGTTGAAATCAGAGCTCGCCAGGATTTGGAGACGCAGCGGAATCGGAGGAGGGTTTTGGCAGGAAGCCAAGTGAGGATCTCGATTATGAGTTCATCAGGCAAGTTTATCGGGGAATATTTACGAGATGGGCCCATCATTTCTCGGTTTGGATCGGAATATGAAGTAAATGATTGCAGAGTTTCCATGGCTGGAACCTAGGATGCGAGGAATTCCGGCGAGGGAAGAATGAGATTTTGAGAAAATTGGGGGATTGAGGCGGGGTTTTTTCATTTCTGAGAGGCGCGAATTTGATTTTTTTTTTTTCGTGTGCTTCTAAAGGCGTGAATTATATGTTTCTGCAAATATTTACGCCTTGAAAGCGTGCTTCCCTTATGACGTATATAAGACTTGGATTCCTCCAAGAGGCGTGATTTTGATGGTAAAGCCTGGCTCTTCGGTAATGTTTCATTTCACAAGGGAACAAATTAATGATGCGAATGTGATTTGTGGATCGATCAAAATGATCACTTGAAAGATTTTATTTTAAAGGGGGTCTTAAAGATTTCACGTGTGCTTCTAGGTTTTCTTCGACATCAATCAATCAAGTTTTTAAACGTATTCTATTTTCATTGTTAAACGAAGTATTTTCTCGGCTTTAGAAGAATAACTCACTTTGTTGAGCTCAAATAATACGTAAGGGAATGAATTTTTGTTTTGTTTTTTTTTTTTTTTTGATGCGACGTGATGGGGTAAAAGGTTAATATATACCGACTATAGGCACTAATTATTCTAATTGGGCAGGGAGTGCTGATTTAATAACATAATGAAAATCTAATAATACTCCCTTCATCCCGAATTGATTAATGTTCAGTTTTGATTTTCATTTTTATTACAATTTAAACTAAAAATAAAAATTTAAATAATACAATCAGTTTAGAACATAGTAATTTTTTTTTTTTTTTGAAAAGATACTTGTATATTAATTAAGAAGTACCTAAACTATTACATCGTATTCTATGAAATGCTAAATTATGTAATTTTACGACATTTCGCCTACTCATTTTAATCAGTGAGCAAGACTGAAATAAAGAAATACAAGTGACTAACAAAGAAACCACCTCTTGGGCCTCAGAAGGTATTAAAGCATACCGTAAATCTCCAGTCAAAGATTTACAGTCCGTATAAACTTGAAGACGAGTGATCCCTAAATGTAACGCCTCTTTCAGGCCAAAAGACAAGTCATTGCCTCGACTTGAAAAGGAGAAAGTACACTTAGATCCACCGTTTTGATTTGCATTACCATAACATGATGTGATAGTATCTTCCAAGCACCAGCAGCTTTGCGTGATTGATGGCTGAACGAGCCATCAAAAATGAATAAGGAATCTGCCGGACCCCTCGGTGGTAGCAATGATTGTGTGTTGGGAGAAGGTCTTCCAGCTCCCAATCTACCAAGCTTAGCTTGTGAAGAGTGATTTCATTTTGGATAAGTCTCCAAGATACCGCCGGATCATGAGATTGGTTTCTCCAAATTTTATCATTCCTCTCCAACCGATCCTCCAAATGATGATCAAAAACAAATCAACCTCCTCTTTAGTGGGATGAGATTGAGTTCAATGAATGAACCATTGATGCAAGGAGTCATATGTAGAGTTGAAAATTGAGCCAAACAGAGGAAAAGCCAAGGCCCAAATGGCCTGAGAGACTTCACATTTAAAGAATAAATGTAAGCTATGCTGCTCCTGTCTACCATATCTGGGGCATAATGAGTCCACTTGAACTCCCCTTTTGCATAGTTCTGACCGTGTAGAAAGAGCATTGAGTAATGCTCTCCAGAAGAGGAACTTGTGTTTGGATTGAACTCTAGAATTCCATAGTCTTTTCCAAGTTAATTTCTCTGCATTTTGAATTGTTGGACTTGGCACGGGTTGTATAAGGAGAGCATTGATGGTACCTTGACTTGAGTTAATGATCAGTAAGTGTCCAATGGAGCTTCTCCTTTTTTATTTAGTCTTACCGGATCTATAAAGATTTTTTGAATGCGAGAGATAATATAATCTAGAAAGAAATTACTAAGAACATGAGTCTTCCATTGACCATTTGGATTAATAAAGTGGTCCACTGTCAAGTTAGACATAGCTGAAATGGAATGAGTCCCAATCGAATTCTGAGTATCAGGAATCTAGTTTGCTGATAGAGGGATGCCCTTCCCTGAGATGACCTTCCATTTGGTATGGTTCTGCAGAAGTTCAGCTCCCCACATGATGCTCTTGAAACCCCAGGAGGAGGTATTGGGAGGTTGTACCGGAGGAAACGTGCCATTGTTGTAATATTTGACACGGATAAGCCTAGCTAGGAGAGAGTAGGGCTGAGAGATTATTTTCCACGCATGTTTGGCTAAGAATGCTTGGTTGAATTCCTTTGTAGTTTTGAGACCCAAACCTCTAAGAAAATAAGATTTTGTAATCTTCTTCCATGATCTCCAATGAATTTTATGTTTCTGGCTGTCTCCCTTCAAATGAAATTACCAATAATCTGGTCAGCCTTATGTAAGGTGTGAGCAGGAAGATTGAACACTCCCATTAGATACACTAACACTGAGGACAAGGTGGATTTGGTCAATGTGACTCGACCAGATAATGATAGCAGCTTTGTCTTCTAAGAAGTAACTTTAATGCTGATTTTTGCAGTGAATTCCTTAAATATAATAGTCTCCTTTTCCTTGAAATCAAGACTCATTCCCAAATATTTACTATGAAACTGACCCGTGGGAATCTTGAGAGTGGAATGTATGAATTCTTTCATTTCTGGGCTTGTGTTAGCACTAGTAAGGATTGAAGATTTGTGGAAATTAATACGCTGGCCTGAGAAGCTGGTGTAGTTTCCCAATAACCCTGCTAAGGTTAAAACAAAAGACTCCTTGCATTCAATGAAAAATAGACTATCATCAGCATACATGAGATGACTCACCCTAGGTGTATGACGACTGATTTTTACTCTCAAACTTGGAAAGTTACGAATCTCTGATGTAATTGCCGAAGAAAGGACCTGTTGACAAAGGATGAACAAGTATGGCGATAAAAGACATCATTGCTTTAATCCCTTATTTGGAGAAAAGGGTGGTAAACTTTCTCCATTAAATTGGAGGGAATAAAAGACTAAAGAAACACAATGCACGAACGTAGTGAATGTGAGGCCTTGTTTGGACAATAGTTCATTTGACATTTTCACTCATTTTACCTTTTAAGCACAAAATCCAATGGAAAAGAAAATATCATCCAAACAATTTCTGATTTACATTTTAAATTCTAACTTGAAACACTTTTTGTTATTGTAATGAATATTTTAGAACTACAAATAGTTTAGTGACAAATTTGGCAGGATTCCGTTGTTTTGTGATTATTTTTGGAAAAGTTATTTTTTGTAGTGACTATAATTGACAGTATTTAATTGTTTAGTAATGACTTATACTTGATATTTCAAAATGTAGTCCAAAATCCTTTTTTTCAAAACCAACATCCAAACAACATTTTTATTTTCTATTTAGTTTTTAATTTGAAATACTTTCCACTTTTAAGTGGTAAAATGAAATATAAGTTGACGTCCAAACAAGCACTAAATTTTTACTTGCAACATTTATTTTCTTCATTTCAAAGGGCCGGTCATGAAAGGTTCTCATTGTTTGGTCTAGTTTGAGTTTAAATTTGGAACCAAGTTATTGGCCATTTTAAAACAGAGTGAATAAATTTTTACTTGCAGTATTTATTATCTCTATTTCAAAGGGCCGGTCATGAATGGTTGTTTGGTCCAGTTCGAGTTCAAATTTGGAACCAAGTTATTGGCCATTTGGAAATCTAATTCAACAATGAATTGAAAATATTCTCGTTGCTCGGCAATTTCTATACCCAAATTGGATAACAGTGGTTTCGATAATTTTTACTGAGCTAAGAGCTAACGCTAGATTTATACTCCCTCTGTCCCAAAATTATTGTCTACTTTGAAATTTCAATTTTAATACAATTTGAATTAAAAATAAAAATTTAAACTGGAAAATAATTATGGATCGGAGGGCGTGTATCTTTATATAATCCCTATTTCAAAAAAATATATATATATATAGAAAAACAAAGGAGACAAACAAACTGTCATTTGTCATCCCTGAGAATTCCGCCAACTGTGATTTGCAACTAAAATGACTGCCCTTCTAATCCTTTAATTTACATTTTGTATATTTTTCAATACAAAAATCCTAGTATTCAAAAACGTTTTACATGTATATCGAATAAAAATTTTCACGGTGAATGAACGTTGGTGTATCAAAGTATGAAAATATATATAGGTGGTGAAACCAAAAGAAAACAGAATGGCATGTGGGTTAGAAAACAAAACGTACAGATTACATATGTAGTTTACCTATCATTTTTGGTGAGACAGTGTTCTAGTGAACCAGGGAAATTATTTGGAAACCTAGCTTTATAGTAAGTTTCCAAGTTTGTGGCTGAACTACTCTCTTACCCCTCTCCTTGGCTTTGGTTTCACATAATTTCTTGTGGTTCATTTCCATTTCGTACTTTTAAGTATTATTATGCTCCATTCTTGCAGTAATTATTGAGATATGGGGACCTTTATGTATGCATTGTAGTTTATCATTTTCCAATCAATGAACAAAAAGTTCCAAACAAGATCAATTGATCAATGAAGTTGAGATCTATCACGAGATAAATAAAAACAATTTGAATCCGAATGGGACCTTTCTTTGCTTTTTTTTTTTAAATTTTTCTTTATAATTATTTAATTGTGTTGCGTACACCTATTGGTCGGGATTTAGACACATAATCGTGTAGTCAAAGGTGAAATTTTTTCCAATCTTGAAAAAAATGATCTTATTTGCTATCGTCAAGAGCATCCACAATATTACTAAATAACAAGTAAATAATAATCTTATTATATTATTTATATCAGTGTGTTAAGTTTAATAATCTGTGACGGTATAAGAATTCTTACACTATATAATACACTGTTTTAGAGTTAATAAATAATTAATGTGGATTAAATATATATATATATATATATATATATATATGTTGGTAATGTTATCAATCATCAGATAACAATTTTACTATGCGCTCCAGGTCCAATGACTTACCAACATGTAAATATGATTTTTTTTTTTTTTTGGTAGTAAATCACAACAGTTCACTAAGTGTCAAATTAGATGATTGCTCATAAATTTATGTAGAAAATCAGATTCAGTCTGGCATATATAAGAAGTTATGACGAACAGTTTGATTGACAGACCCTGGCCAAGTGATCGACCATTCATAATTCAGCTATAATAATTTGGCACTAAAATACAAAATAAATAAAATTATCAAGAGAAGAAAATGACAAAAGGCATGTTTTAGGAAATGTTTCCTCCCCTGTAAAAATTAGGGCAGTCATATCCAATCTGAAAAATGAAGTTGGATTAAGGGGTCAACGGCCATCGAGGGATAAAGTCAACCTCATCAGAAGTGAAATTAAAGAAGGGAAGTGTAAGAGTAGAAGTTATTAATTCACTAGAAAATACGTAGGTTATTGTTTTTGTTTAAGAAAAAAAGAGAGTTTAGTATAATTAAGTTTGAAAACTTTAAAGTTAATTGCACCGTATTATGACTTCTTTTGGATACAGAAAGCTCATGATCAAATGTGAAATGTGCATGTCGCATTCACGTCAAAACATGAAGCAGGTCGGAAAGAAAAAGAAAAAAAAACCCTATTTATATAATTAAGTACTCCTTATATCTCAAAATTTTTGTTCAGTTTAGATTTTAACTTACAGTTTAATTTTTACTAAAAAGTAAAATCTAAATTAGATGATAATTTCGGTACGGGATATTTTTAATTTGGATGCAACTTTTACATTGTAATTCCGGTAGGTGTACCTACTTGATTCTAACGTTCAATAACCTTGTTTAAGAGTTTTCTTGCTTCTTTTCTCTTTTCTCCTAAGTACTATAAAGTATGAGACGAAAGGAGTCTTTCAGGTTTATTACAAATAAAACGTGATAAATGTATTCATCATGTTACTTAATTTATTTATTCTTCTAACTCCATATATCCATGATGGAAAGCCAAAAAAAAAAAAAAACGTTGTTCGGCTGGTTAAACTTCTTACTCAAAAGAATTATGAAGGAATTGCTTAATCGCACTAATTGGAAATTCTCCAGTTGGGTTTTTATTTTTTTTATTTTTTTATTTTTTTTTCTAATGCTCCGGTTGGGTTAGTTGTGCTTTTAATAACCTAATAATCTGTACGTATATATGTTAGCTCCATTTGGTAAATGAACATAATATAATATTATTCCCGGTTCTGTGAATTATTTTGTGATGGACGATTTTTCTTTATGTAGGTTATATTAATCAACTCTACTTTGAAAAGTATATCATTGCCAAAAGACAAAGTCACGTACAAAATGTAAAGGAGATCAATTCTTGATGGTTAAATATAAACAGTAATTCGATTCAGTTATTGTAAAATTTTACTAACATAATAAGTATTCCTTCTATTTTTTTTACAAAAAAAAATAAAATAAAATGTGTTGTGGACCGTTAACAAGGACAGACAAACGTTAGGTACGTAGAAAGCCACTGGAGTACTGGTCAGAGTTTATTTAACATGCATGGTGCTATAAATTGACTAAAGAGCAAAAGAGATCAGAATATACGGTCAATGCAACAAAAATAATTAGATAAATGATGTTTTTGCACCATGTGATGGTGCAGTACCTAGTTTTATCGTCATTGTTTCCTACCAAAACAACATGCATATATATATATATATATATATATATATATATTCATTCTTCAAACCATTTTCTTTCGATCATAAAGCTGTTGCTTTTAAGCATATAATAGTTTTTGACTTTGGATTAAAAAAAAAAAACCCTTAAAAAGTTGTTGCATTTGAGATCACATAACAACAAGCTGCATGGACGATCCGGATATTAATGATAGCCTTGATGTTGCCGTAGAAGTTGACGCTGAAAGTGGTGATATTGTAGAAGACATCAAACCATCGACGGCGCACCGGTTTCCGGCAAAGGTACGGTAATATATATAATGGTAACACGCTTGTTATTGCATGTAACAAAATATTACGAGTTTGAGTTAGGAATGATACATGATATATAAGACTCTATATATACATAAATTAAGGTTTAATATGAATTTCTTCGTTTCAGGAATATACTACTAAGGAGACATTATTGTTGGCGTACCAATCTTTGGGAGTTGTATATGGAGACCTTGTCACATCTCCAGTCAATGTCTTCTCTGCCACTTCCTTAACAAACCTTAAAGAAGAAGATCTACTTGGCACTTTCAGTCTTATATTTTGGACTTTGACAATAATTGTTTGGATCAAATATGTTTTCATAGTTCTTGATGCAAATGATGATGGTGAAGGTGGTACTTTTGCCCTTTATTCCTATCTATCTAAACACATTCGTTTGGAGAACAAATTGATGAGCAATGTTGTCCAAACAACTACAAATTTGGGATGTGAAGTTGATGATGAAAAGGTGAAATACCGTAGCAGGTTCACAAGAGCTATTAGTCCAATGGGTTTGAAGATCAAGAAGTTTCTAGAGACAAATCACAAAGCACAAAATGCCCTTGTGCTTATTGTTTTAATGGGAACTTGCATGGTCATTGGTGATGGAGCATTGACACCAGCAACTTGTGGTAAATAAATTTCCAAGGACTAAATTGATTTTAAGACTAACAATATATTTTTTTTTGAAATTAATTTTGTCAACTGATCTTAATTTTTTTTTTTTTTAAGAAACACCAATGACATATACTAATTACTGTCTCAAAAACCAAACTGGACAACAATTTGGGACGGATGGAGTGACATTACTCTAACTTCAAAAGTATAATTATTCACTCTTAAAATAAATTAACTAATTAATTATTTACTTTTATTTTTAACTTGCAGTTCTATCAGCAATCCAAGGAATTCAATCGTGCTCATCAAAGATAACACAAGGTAATTTTTCTTTTAAAAAAAAATATAATCTAAATCGATGAATTCTATTGTCAATCATTTCCACACACACACAACACTCACCATTCCAAATCTTCATAGTTTTTTTCACTTATTACTCATGATTGTTTTACTAAGTGCTGCAGGCCATGTTGTTTTCATCTCTGTGGTTCTGCTGATAGTGTTGTTCCTTTTCCAACATTATGGAACAAGCCATGTCAGCTTCATGTTCTCTCCAATTATGCTGCTTTGGCTCTTCACCAACAGTGCAGTTGGAATCTACAACATTCTGAAGTACTATCCTTTGATGCTTAAAGCCATATCTCCTCATTACATTGCCCTATTTGTTTCAAGAGATGTTAAAGCTGCATGGACAATCCTTGGTGCTGTATTCTTGGGCATCACAGGTAGAGAGAGTACTAATGCCAGTACTTTAGTACTCCGTCTTAGATAATTTGTCCACTTTACTGTACTATTTTAGTTCAACAAAGTGGACTAATTTTCCGGTGCAGAAAGTGTGTTATAGTACATCACCTCGACTTTGAAAAAACTCAAGCTAATCTTCAAACTTTAGGTATCGTCGATTTGGTCAAAATCATTATAACTTGTGTGACTCAATGTGAAGATCTAATTTTGACTTTATAATCTGATTGTCCCAGATTGGATTGATAATTAATAAAATTTTATGTTTGTTTTGTTTTTTTAGTGTGTGTTTTTAAGTGTTTTTTGTTTTGAAAATGTAAAAAAATGTATTCGAAATGTAAAAAGATATGATGGGATGGAACAATTAATAATAAATTACTCCCTCTGTCCCAAAATTATTGTCCAGTTTGGGATTTCACTTTTACTTTAATTTGTACTAAAAATGAAATTCTAAACCGGACAATAATTATGGGACGGAGGGAGTAATATAAAAAAAAAAACCATCAAGAAAACCAAACAAACAAGTTTAGTAACAATCTATTCAAGTGATTTTTTACCATAGGCTTTTTTCAGATCAACACATTTTTTTCCCTTTATAAATACAGATATGTAACCCTCATGAATTGGAAAATAGTCAAGACGATTCACTCAATTAAAATTTCTTGAATTAATCCAGGAGCTGAGGCCATGTTCGCTGATTTAGGCCATTTCAACAAGAAAGCAATTCAGGTACTAAGCAAGCTAATGCAAAACTGTCTTTTAACATTGTATCTCAGAACTGATTCAGTTAAGTCAGCTCCAATAAAGTAATGATCTTGCTTGTTATTGATGCAGTGGGCATACTCATTCATTGTGTATCCATCGTTAATCCTCGCCTACGCCGGCGAAACAGCCTACCTAATCAGATACCCTGAAAACATCACCAATGCATACTACAGTTCCCTTCCAAAGAGTGTGTATTGGCCCATGTTTGCGATTTCTACCTTAGCAGCCATTGTTGCGAGCCAGTCCATGATATCTGCAAGCTTCTCTATTGTGAAACAGTCACAGGAACTCGGTTGTTTCCCTCGAGTTTCCGTGATTCATACCTCTTCCAAGTATGAAGGACAAGTTTACTCCCCAGAAATCAACTATGGTCTTATGACTCTTTGTGTTGGTTTAGTCATTGGATTCAAAGGTGGCACTGCTTTAGCAAATGCATATGGTTAGTTCCTTAACAAATCCTTCCTTAAGAAGTTTATGCTTTTAATTACTCCGTGTGGGCCTAATGACGAGGCACAGATTAACACTAAAGTACGTTCGAATTTGTGTTTTAAAATTAGGACCCGAGAGAGTATTATCTTAGTGAAAGATGGTCCTTAACTCCATATTGTTAGAAATATAAAAAGGTATGCTTTGATGGAATAATTATAAATAAATTAATTTGAAAAAATCATACATTAAAAAAAAAGGAAACAAACAATAAACTTCAATTATCGATCTAATCAATGACAATCGGGTCAAAATGATTTGGAACCATGTCTCCTTGATCAATAAACTTCAATTTTGACCCGATTGTCACTTTGATCAGAACAATGAGTAAAGTTTGAGATTAATTTGGAACTTTTTCAAGATCAAAACTATTAAAGGGCTTTTTGGGTCTTGAAAAAATGCAGGGGTTGTTTGCATTTGGGTGATGATCATAACAACAATGTTGACAACATTAGTAATGTTGGTAGTTTGGAATTACAGCATCCTTTTTGTATTGGCTTTCTTTGTGCCATACATTTTGATAGAAGGAATCTTCATGACTTCACTCCTTAACAAGATTCCTCAAGGTGGTTGGGTTCCATTTGCCATCTCTGTTTTCCTTGGCACAATCATGCTAGCTTGGAGATACGGAAGGAATGAACAGAGCATTTACGAAACAGAGCACAAGATTAATCCCCATCAGCTGAACCAGATGATTTCGACACCCGAAATTCATCGAAGCCCGGGAATTTGCTTCCTTTTTGCAGACATTGATGATGGGATTCCTCCAATTGTTGGACATTACATCTGGAACACGAAATGTATCCGTGAAATCGTCGTGATTCTTAAGATCAAAACTCTGCCTATTGCAACTGTCCTGCCAGATGAAAGGTATAATGTGGAGAAATTGGGAGATGAAGGGGTTTATAGTTGTTTGATTCAGTTGGGATACAGGGATTCCCTGAATCTGGAAGAAGAAAGTAATCGAATTGCTGCAATACTGGCTGAATCAGGGGATTACCCTGGTAATACGATAGAACAGAGAAGTGTTTGTTCATCAGAAACAGAAAACGAAGCTGTTTTTGTTGTGGGAAAGATCATTCTTAGAGCTAAAAGGGATAAAAGATGGCTTGATCGTTTCACCATAGATTATGTGTACAGGTTTCTTGAGAAGAATTGCAGGTCTTATTTGTCAGGAGTTCGATTTCCACCAGAAAAGACTCTGCAAGTCGGAATGGTGTATGAAATATAAGCATAAAATTTGTTCTTAGCTCCAATGTTAAAGGATATAGTAGTACTGTTTGAATAACGGAGAAGTTGGAGCCTTTGCTTGAGAAACTCCGATAATTTGGAGAATTTTATGTTTCTTTAAAATACATTTCTTGGTACAACCAAACTAGCATCAGTCCTAGAAGCTATATTGTTCAATCAAAACTTGTTGATTAGTTTAATGATTTCTTAATAATCATTTTCTTGATTGCTTGTGCAAAACAATAACAAAGAAATTTTTGGAGTTTAGTAAGAATCAAAATTGTAAAAAAATATCCCCAAAAGTACTATAGGTATTATTTTTTGACAATCACTCAATAAAGAGAAAAAAGTACATACATACTGTAGAAGAAGTTTAGCATTTTTTCCTCTTTCTTTTGTTTTCTTAGGCACAAAGAGAAAAGGTAACGCCTTAAAAATTAGTCTACAGTATAGTATGAAAATGAAATAACAATCAGGTCATATTTTATTCCTCTTTCTTTTATTTTGTTAAGTACTAAGAGAAAAGGACAAGTCTGAAAAATTAATTTTCAGTATCATATATATAAGTATAAAATAACGATCACGTTGTATTTCAACCACGAATTGAAGGTGCATGTCTAACAATTGTATATCACCCGGCACAGTAGTCACTCATTTTGATGATTAAATTATCACATGATTCCCTATAATTAAATGGAGAATTCTGTTTATTTACTTTCTCCCTCTTAATCTATTTCTTATATTTTCAATACAAAAATTACGTAACAAAAAATTTACTAACTGGAGAAGATTTCACGGTATATTCATTCATATTGTTACGAGAAAGCGGAACCAGAAGAAATAGAATGACATGGTACGAGAACCAATTACAAATGTACACATGGATGTACATGTACGAGGTTTCCCTGTTATAGTTGGTTAGTTTCAGTGAACCAGCTAAATCACTTGAAAGCTAACAACAGAAAGTTTCTAAAATTGTGGCTGATCTACTCTTCTCCCTCTCTTTGATTTGCTTTCACATAATTCTTGTGGTTCCATTTCGTATTTTATTAAATGCTCCATGTACAGGGTAATTATGGAGATAGGGACCTCTTTGTATGCCGTGGGAATTCAGTATTTTCTGCTAACTAATATTTTATACGGTTTAAATCTTCTGTAATACTTCCTCCGGTCCTTATTATAAAGCATTTTGACTTTTTTTTTTAAAAAAAATTCACATAATACACATTTTTAATTGACAAAAAAACTTTAAAACTATATTTTCATATTCATTGCGTTCTCTTGATTATTATGGAATATTTTAAAAGTTTTTTTTACCGATTAAAAATGTGTACTAGGTTAAATCTATGACAAATCAAAATGACTTATAATAAAGACTGGAGGGAGGGACTGTAGTGTAAAATTTATATTTAATAGGAACATTCTAACAAAGTGGTAAAGAAAATTTGATAAATATAATTGAGCAAATGATATTTCAAGTCATTCTAGAGGAAGTGTAATGTAAAATTGTTATAAATTAATTTAAAGATCGTCCACGTGATAAATATAAGGATTGAGTCCGACAATTAATTGACAGATTCGAAATGAGTGATCGACCATGCAGGTGTAATCCTTTTGGCACTAAAATACAAATATATATTACAGAGAGGAAATGACAAAATTAATTAAGAGCGATGTTTTATGTTTTCTCCATACTAATAAAACTTATAGGGTTCACCCTCTTCAATAAATAAATAAATAAATAAATAAAATAAAAATAAAAATAAAAAAAGAAAAAAAGAATTGCGAATTCTTACTTCGTTAGAGCTGAGACTGAAAGAAGAGCATCCAGTCATATCATAGCTGGAACAAAAGAATAAAAATAAAAATAATCGATGTACGATATTACGACAGAAATACTAACTAGTGTTTACCCCGTACGTTATGCGAGTTATTCAAAATATATATGAGTTTAATGATTTAATGATTATATGACATTTCCAATAGAGTGATGTATGTTAAAAAAATAACACTAATGATATAAATTACAATTGTGTAAATTTTAATATCAATGTGTTTTGGTAAGTACATGTGGAATAATATATAGGAAATCATCCTTTATCATTTATTGTCCATCTTTTTTATTTTGTTAATTTATTGCTTTATATATTTTAAAAGTATTCTCTTAATTTTTCATAATAATCTTTTTAAATATTTTTCCCGTGTCATATCATTTAAATTATCTCTCTAACAGAAAATTTTATCATAATTTTTTTTCCATAAACTTGTTTTGATTTTCCATCTCTGTATACCTTTTACAATTTTTCTTTAGAAGTTTGTTTGTATATTTTCCTATAATTAGTTTTTGCTTTATTTTATTTTTTTTATTGTTACGTAGTCTTCACCTTCTTTTTTTTTTAAAAAAAAATGATGACCTTTTTTAAAGTTTCATTTCTTGAAATTTTTTTAATAATTGAATTTTCATCATTATCTCGATTTGTTTTTTCATATTTTCTTGTTATCTACATAATTTTTTCCTCCATATAATTAGTTTCAGTTTCTTATATACTTTTCTTGTATTATTTGTCTCTCAAAAAAACTTTGTTCTTTTTTCTATTTTGGAAAATTTTCTCCCTCTGGATCCCTACATTTTGTTTATCATCCTAATGTTAACTTTTTCTATCATTATATTATGTGAAAAAAATATAATGAATCATCTAAATAGTTTTTTATATTTTGGTGTAGATTATCAATCTTAATCAAATGTAGAAAATTCATCGATGAAAATCACATGCCGTACTTGAATTCTAAGATTAATATGCAATGAAAAAGGCACCAAAAAAAGGAAAACTATTGATCACCGTCATGGAGTTTTAATTCTCTTAACTACGATGAATCGATTTTTATTCGGGGCTATCGAAAAATTGCGTCTTACTATTGTTATTTTTTTTTATCTAGACGTGTTAATGTTATAAGGAATAAATTAATTTAAATATTTATTTCTTATAATTTTATTTTTTAAAACTTATTTTATTTAATACCAATATTTAATTATATATGTTTAAATTTAAAACTTATTGTCCTGAAATCGTGAATCAAATTGAGTTTATTAATTATACTATACAAAACCAAGTAACAAAAACCAAAACGATGAAAACTATGTTGAAAATGCATTTTCTTCATGTTTTATTTATAAGATACACATGTTTAGTTATATTCTTTTGTAAGTAGAATTTGTCTCTAATAGTTTATATTTAATAGATTTTGAAAAAGAAAAGAAAGAAATTAAAAAGTGTTATTATTCAAGCAAAACTTAGAAACTAAACTCTATTTCCATTATCTACTACTTTTGATTGGAGGGATCGTCCACATGTCATTGAATGTATTGAGGTTTTATCCAATTTTTGTTATCCACTTTCATGTGGATTAATTCCCCACCCCCCCCCCCCAAAGAAGAATTAGGACTTTTATTCAACCTTTTTTTTTGTTGGAATTTTATATTAATTATTATATGTCTTACTTATGGTGATGATGATTTTTTGTTCAACTAATTTCCTTACTAAAAAATCTCTTTGTAATGTTATTTGATTTTAGCTTAAGTGGTGGATATCCAGATTTAATAGAGTCTGTATTCAGTATACCCTGGAGCATGTGCACCCCTCCTATTTTTTGCACTACTAGTCCTTATTGTATTTTTTTCTCAACTCTTCTTATATTTTACAAATTTAGTCCCTGTTACTTTTTTTTTCTCTCTTCCAAAAAACAGCTCTAATCTTTAAACGACCATATCTCATGATCTGTAAAGAATTAGAGAATGTGTTATGCATAAAAATTATAGTACTCATCGAGATCTATCCAACAAGATTCATATCGAATATTTTTTTCCAACTTAAAAATGACTAAATTTTGATGGGCAGAAACAAAGATATTTGTACCTTCATTTGGATAGATATCCGGTTTAAAAAGATGGATAACCAACTTATTTTATATTAAGATTCTTGTATCGCGTATATCTTTTGATCCGAAAAGAACTAGAATACGAATTATATATGAAATTTATAGTGCTCGACGAGATCTATCCAATAAGATCAATGTTGAAAAAATTTTTGAACTTTAAATGCATTTAAATTTTACGGGCAGAAATGAAGAAACTGAAAAATGGTTATCCATTGTGTTCATATTGATTATCCAACCGGTTGGACTGATTATCCATTTTATTTGTACTGGTTATCCAATCATATTTTTGACATTCACTCCTCTTCAAAATAAAAAAGAAAGAAAAAAGAATCAAATATTTGGATAAGCATTACAAACCATTTAGATAATCAGTGGAAATAATTGGATAAACAACACCAAACCGGTTGAATAATCAGTACAAATAAAAGAGCAAGGAAAAAAAAGGTTGGATAACCATCACCAAGAAGTCGAATGGATAATCAGTGTGAACACTGGTGGGTGTTAAACCAATAAAAATAAATATAATCTACTCCTAACAGATTTGGTAGTATAGAAGTGAGTAGGATCGTCTCCTCAGGGAACAAGTAAGTGAATTTATATCTAATTAAAAGCAAAGTAAATATAGAAAGGATGTTTCGAGTTGAAAATAAATAAAAGACAAATAAATAAAACAATTAATTAGGATGACAAATAAGAGAGAGAAGGTTCTAGTTAAAGTATTATTTCCACCTTGATTCAACCAATTGATCCTTGATGCAAAGATAAATTCATATAATTCACAAATAAATTGGTTATAGTTGTTGGCATGGCCTAACAACTAATTTCTCCTTACTTTATCGGTAGTCAAGATACGATCGTTAACTACTTCTCTAATCAAAAGACAACCCTAGAGACGCTCGTAGGATTTAGTGTTCCAACAGTATTAAGACCTAAAGAAACCTAATTTCAATTAACAAACACACAGTCGGGATTATTTAAATTGGATTATTTATTTCCACAACACGCCTCAGCTGCTTACTCAGGCAGTCTGAGTTGTTGATTGCCACTTATTAAAACTAAACAAACAATTCCCAATTTGCCGTTTTAAATAGCTATAGATCAATATGAAATAATTAAACACTGCACACATATTTAATCAAACCAAATCAATCATAAACCCTAAAATCAGGAAATAAACAAATACTTATGAATATACAAAAAAAATACGTTCAATTAGATCTTATAATTGTCATGAATCAAGGTTTCAATAATCCTTCAACTAGAAAAAGAGTCTAGCTACTAATCTTAATAGAATCAATAGCAAAAGAGTAGATAGTTAACATTACAGAGATAGTAGAGAAGAAAAATAGATAGAAATCTGCCCTACCTCAGCTTCAGATTTGCGTCGACCGCTCTCCCTCTTCTTGGCCTTGTGTTGGCCGAATTTTGTCCTCTATTTATAGGGGAGGATGGCTAAAAACTCTCCTAATAAGTAGGAGAAGAAATATGATATAATATATTTTTCTTATTTTTACATGATAATTTTTAAATTTGGCTCTTTTGCCATCTCTTAACTAGCAAGAAAACGAACCTAGACCCTTTAAAAGACTCAATACATTAAGTCTATTGAAGGAATAGAAGTAGCCTCCAAGTAAAAGAATACTTCTTTGGAAAAAATCGCATTTTTTATTGTGAACACAATTTCTTATGAGAAACCTTCCTTCTTTGAGTGTGAAAAAGGAATTGCTTTCCTCCTTCCTAAAGAATATGACTTTAAAACTCCAAGAACGGAAAAAATGTTGTTTCTACCCAAAGCTTTGCCCTGGTCGTCAATCATACCCAATAGATTTTCGGTTAGCCAACTTTACCCTAATGTTTGAAATTTTTGCCAATTTCGTCCAATCAGTCCATTTTCCGTCCAAATTAACGGATCTCCGCTAGTTTTTTAATAAAATAATAAATTTAATTATAAAAACACTCAAGTAGTTTGTAAAAATTTTAAAAATAACTCCTAAAATATATAAAAATAACAAAATAGTCCCTTTTCACTTTTTTATTTTATTTTTCTCTATTTTGTTCTATTTCTCTCAACTACTTTTAATGACCATAAAAGTATATTATATGAGTTTTAAAAAAATATTTATTTATTTTCAAACTCTACCGTAAAAGTTAATCTTTGTATAGTTGTAACACATGATTGTATTTATATAAGCATGTTAATCTTTTTAATAATATAGTTTAGCAATAAAGACACTATTTTTCTGATTTATTTTATTCTTCCTAACATAAAAATTAAAAATATTTAAATGAAAACTAATATTCCACATAAAAATAAAATATTAGCTCAAATAAAAAATAATATATTAATATAGTTTAGTGTGTTATAGTTTAACTAGAGAGACTACATGGCATAATATAATTTATAAAAAATATGTTTATACTTATCAATGCGAGGATTTAACATTTTGTAATAATTATTTGAGACGTTAATATATCTAACTATAGAGGAAGTTTTACTAGCTTATTCTATATGATTTTAGTTTAAAATAAATGAATGGAGATAAAAATATGGTAATAAGTTGTTGTGATAGAACATAGGTTTTAGATTCAAGAAGGAAAACTTATGTTTGGAGAAATTTTTTAAGGTTATAATTATTTTATATTTAGTTATTTTTTTATGAATTATATTAATGCAAGTTATAGTCTCTTGAGTTAAATTGTAATACACTAAAATATATTAATATTTTTTTGAGCTAATATTTTATTATTATGTGGAATATGAGTTTTATTTAAATGTTTTTAATCTTTATGTTAGGATGAATAAAATAAATTAGAAAAATAGTGTCTTAATTATTTTATATTTTATTTATGATTTATAATCATGCAAGTTATAGTCTCTTGAGTTAAATTGTAATACACTAAAATATATTAATATTTTGTTTATTTGAGCTAATATTTATTTTTGTGTGGAATATTAGTTTCATTTAAATGTTTTTAATCTTTATGTTATGAAGAATAAAATAAATTAGAAAAATAGTGTCTTTATTGGTAAACTATATTATTAAAAAAATTAACATGCTTATATAAATACAATCATGGATTACAACTATACAAATTAATTTTTACGGTAGAGTTTGAAAATAAATAAATTATTTTTTAAAACTCATATAATATACTTTTATGGTCATTAAAAGTAGTTGAGAGAAATGGAACAAAATAGAAAAAAAAATAAAACAAAAAATTAAAAAGGGACTGTTTTGTTATTTTTATATATTTTAAGAGTTATTTTAAAAATTTTAAAATTACTGGGGTATTTTTGTAAATAAATTCATTATTTTATTAAAAAAGCTAACGGAGATCCGTTAATTTGGACGGAAAATGGACCGATTGGATGAAATTGGCGAAAATTTCAAACATTAGAGTAAAGTTGGCTAACCGAAAATGTATCGGGTATGATTGACGACGAGGGCAAAGTTTTGGATAGGAACGGCATTTTTTCCCTCCAAGAACTTAGGAATTAAGTAACTAATTCGTCCAAAACCGCTGCTTCCCTCAAAGTTTCCCAAAATTTCAATTTGGTACCTAAAGTTTAAAGAAATTGTATTTTCCCCCAAAACTTTCTCAATTTTGCATTTTAGTCCCTGAACAAAATTTTCAGCTTGTTCTTCAACGTGATCAACTTTGCTTCTGCCCATGAGCATAATTCTGTTCCACAAAAGCTTTAGAAGTCTTCCAAAATCAACACTTTTACATCCTTTTCATCTAAATCACTTTCCATGATAAAATTAAGCACAAAACACCATTATTAGCATAGATACCATTCAAAATGACACATAAATTACCATAAATGTTACGCTAATATCGACCTTATCAAACACATTGGACAGATTCTTTAGCAAAAGAAGAAAAAAAGAAAAGAAATTATATTTGGACAATCTGTGAAAACGATTAGATAACCAATACCAAACGGTTGGATATTCAATACAAAAATTGGACAAGGATTTTCGCAGAGAGTAGAGAAAAAAATGGTCGGATAATCTATACCAAGCAGTTGGATAATCAATATGAAACTGTTGGACAACCATTCTTTTTTCAAAAAAAAAGTATAATAAAAAGAAAAGAACTAGGTTGGATAAACAGTACTAATTAATTGGATAATCAATATCAACACATTGGACAATGATTTTAAAAAAAATGATTGGATAACCAGTACAAACGAAATGGATAATCAGTTCAAACCAGCCGAATAATCAGTATGAACACAATAGATAACCATTTTAAGAAAAAAAAATTAGGTTGGATAAGTTGTACCAATTAGTTGGATAAAAAGTACAAACATATCGCACAATTATTTTCATAAAAATAAAAACAAAATAGCTGGAGAAACAATAGCACGGGGTTGGATAATCAGTACGAACACATTAATTGGACAAGCATTTTCTCAAAAGAAAAAAAAATGATTGGACAAGCAATACAAACTTATTTAGTCAAGCAGTTTAAATAATTGGATAACCAATACAAAGCGATTGGACAATCACTACGAGCATATTGGATAACCATGTTTCAAAGGAAAAAAAGATGGATGATTGGATAAGTAGTATAAAAAAAATTGATAACAAGTATTAGCGTATTGGACAATAATTTTTTCTAAACAAAAAAAATGGTTGGATAACTAGTACAAATAATTTGGATAGGCATATAAATCCGTTGGATAACCAGTACGCATAAGTTGGATAGTCGTACAAACCAAATGGATGGATATCCAGTACAAAAAAGTTGGATATCCAGTACAAACAAGTTGGATATGCATACAAATCCGTTGGATTACAACTACAAAACAAGTTGGATATGCATACAAACCAAATGCATGGATATCCAGTACAAACCAAATGGATATGCATACAAATCCGTTGGATTATAACTATAAAACAAGTTGGATAGACATGCAAACCAAATGGATAAGCAGTACAAACAAAATGGATAACCAGTTCAAGCTGATTGGATAATTAGTATGAATACAAATGGATAACCAATTAAAAATAAGTTGGTTGTCCATATTCTTAAAGTGGATATCCAATCTGCCTTATTTCTGCCCATCGAAATTTAATCATTTTTAAGTCCGGAAAAAATATTCTATATGGATCTTATTGGATAGATTTCGACAAATACTATAAAATTCATATGTAATACGTTTTCTAATTCTTCACGGATTGAGAGATATGATCGTTTGATGATTAGAGATATTCTTTTTAGGAGAGAGAAAAAAGTGACATGGACCAAACTTGCAAATTATAGAAAGATTGAGAAAAAAATACAATAAAGACTAATAGTGCAAAAACTAAGAGGGAAAACATGGTGCTTCCAGGTGCAACCAATAAATTGCCTTTTGGTTCATGAAGAAATATTTTGACGTAATTTTTTTCTCTTTTCTTTGTTTTGTTTTTTTCAAACACTTTTTGGTACTAAAAAAGAATTGGTAATTTATATATAAGATTTATAAATAAAAAATATTTAATGGGTTATTTATAGATTTTAAATCGGATAAAATTAGTCATTTATAAATTTTACAAATTTACAAATAAAAATTACCATTAAATGATGGAGTGACGTTAGTGCGACATGAGGACTTGCCTATCTAATTTTTTGCCGTGTGTATTACTCTATCTAATTTTACGTCATGTGCCCGATTGAAAACTCTCCTTTAATATATATATATAATAATAATATAATATATATATATATATATGTAAGAGAAAAAAGAACAAATTATTACTACAAAATTAGGAAATTGGCCCTAATAAATAATGGCTTATATTTATGTATTACATTACTTTATTTAATATGTTTTTAAATTTATCTATTCATGAATTCATCGAGATGTTTACCAAACAAAGTTAAAGAGTGTCGGCTTTAGCAAGCATACGTGAAATTTGTAAAGCAACGGCTCAAAAAAAAAATAAAAATAATGTAGTTATTCCTGGTACATTAGGGATCAACTTTCTCTTTTCACGTAAGTCGTAACCATCATGAAAAAGTATTCTTACAGAACTACTTAAATTTGCTACTAAATATACTTATTTATATATATATATATATATAAGTAGCTAGTTAAGAGATATATCTTCCTTTTAATCATGAAAAATTCTTGGACAAATACATATCACAATCAAACTAAACTCTTTTCGAATAAACTATTTCGGGAGATAAAACTTTCAACTTCAACAATTATTTTAATCAGTATAACGTGTTTCACTCCCAACAAATATATATGTAATATTTTGAGAATCGAAGGTTAGTATATAGAACATGTATATTTATAAATGTGGGATCATATAGAATGGATTCTTCCTTTTAAAAGAAGCGAATGAGAAAAGCCATATATAATTGTAAAATTGTAGTTGATGGGAATGAATGTTCTATCATTTTCACACAAAAAGGAAAAAATAAAAATGAAGAAAAGGACCAGGAATTAATGCCCTAACTCCATGGGCTAAGATTTATTTTATTCCCGGGGACCAATCATTTATTCTTCCACAATCTTATTTTCCCAAACAAGTAAATATGCATTTCTTGGATAGATTAACGTAAGGACCTTCTAAGATGGCTAAAAAAGATCGAAATGTGGGGTCATTGCGACAAAAATATTAAGATAGACGATGTTTTTGCACCGTATATGATTGAGCAGCACATCACCTTGTCTTATCAATAACATGCACGAATTTTTATAGCTATGAATTGGCACAATGCCTCATTCATTTTGATGCTTTGAACCATTTTTTTTTTATTTTATTTTATCACAACTTCATGCTTGGAGGGGGGGGGGGGGGGGGGGGAATCATTTTTTGGGGATTGACTTTGCGAATTGATCACAAAAAAATGCACGTTTTGAATGTCACTCATAGCTTCAATATTAGTACAGAAGCCGATGATGAAAATGGTGGCATTGAACAAGAAGACATCAACCCGGCAGCTATGGACCAGTCTCCAACCAAGGTATGCAAGAAGTAGAGAAACCCTAATTTCATATATAGATGAAATTTTATGCTACTTTAATTAGTTCAAAGAATTCATAATTCAAAACCCCAAGGCTAGTCATACATATTTCTTCTGTTTAAAAAAAAGAAAAAAGAAAAAAAAAAGTCGTATTTGTTGTATACGGCAACAGGAGTAAATGATAACACTCCGCTTTCTCTTTAAATCTATATCCTACAAGAAACATGAATGCATGCAATTTCTGTAATAGACTCGTTGGTATTTCTGTAGAGTTTCAATTATATGGGATTTGTAGTACTCTAACGATCAGGTTAGTTTATCTACATTTATATAAGCAGAAAAGCCTTCTATATGTACATGTTTCAACATTTTGATTTGCTTGATCACTTTCAAGACAAATGACAATGTATATACACAATCAAATGGCCAAATTCATGAAAATAATTTTAAATAAAACCAACTTTGCTTATTACTAGAAGTTAAAAACAAAATACATTAAAAAAAAAAAAAGAAGTCTTCTTTATTATTTTCAATACTTTTCTAGGATGAAGGGACTAAAAACAAAATACTCATACCAGTTTTGGCACAATGCAATTTAGCCATTTAAGGTCATACTTCGTACTCTTTTTTTTTTTTTTTTTTAATTGATACTTTATCTCTTCTCAGGAATATACAATTAAGGAGACATTATTGTTGGCATACCAATCTTTGGGAGTTGTATATGGAGACCTTGTCACATCTCCAGTCAATGTCTTCTCCGCTACTTCCTCAACAAACCTCAAGGAAGAAGATCTACTTGCCACTTTCAGTCTTTTATTTTGGACTTTGACAATAATTGTTTTGATCAAATATGTGCTCATAGTTCTTGATGCAAATGATAATGGTGAAGGTGGAACTTTTGCCCTTTATTCCTATCTATCTAAACACATTCATTTGGAGAAGAAATTGACCAATAACCAAAGTAGAAATTTGGGAAGTGAAATTGAAAATGAAAATGTGATATACCATGGCAGAGCCACAAGAGTTACTAGTCCTCTAGGTTTGAAGATTAGGAAGTTTCTAGAGAAAAATCACAAAGCACAGAATTTTCTGGTGTTCATCGTTTTGATGGGAAACGGCATGGTCATCGGTGATGGAGCATTGACTCCAGCAACTTGTGGTAATTTCATAAATCTGAAATTTAACTGATGATAATTATTATGTATTTATTCTGTTCCAAAACAAAAAAAAAAAGTTTATATTGTGTACAAATTTCAAAATTTAAAGTGAATGTTTTTGGACAAAGGTAGTATTTATTAATGGATTAAGTGACTTACGGATTATAATAAATTTAATTCGAAACCATTTTATTCAATTTCTCATAGTCACTTTTTCTTGTTTTTTTTTTTTTGTAGAAAAAATTTTTCATAGTCACTTTTAGTCGAACTGTAAAATTTTAATTTCTCCATTCCAAAATAACGGTTAGATTGTTGGATTAATTTAATGGTAGAAATATGACTATCAATTTAGGACAAAGGAAAAAAATCATTTTACAAATGATCCGATAATTACAAAAGAACGGGCAAAGAGGTTGAGGGATCTCTATTTTATTCTTTTTCTTCTTCCTTTAAATTGCTAGTTACTACATCTTTTTCCCCAAAATTTGCAGTTCTGTCAGCTATCCAAGGAATTCAATCACTATCATCGAAGATAACACAAGGTGGGATTTTTAGTTAGCGAAACACAAATTTTACCATGTTTAAGCCTGCAACAGTTGACTGGCCTCTCGTCTTGACTCTTGACGGAATTAAGAATTGATTGGTTTTTCCATGATGTTATAGGGGTGGTTTTAATTACTTAGATTGTCATTTTATTACTCCTTCCGTCCCCCAAAATTATTGCCCAGTTTGGATTTTCAGTTTTAGTTCAAATTATACTAAAAGTGAAAATTCAAATTGTATAATAATTTTTTGAGAACGGGAGCATTTCCGTCTTTTGCTTCCCCGTTCATTTTCTTTTACTTAACTCATGAGTCTTTTACTAAATTTTGCAGGCCATATTGTTATCATCTCTGTGGTTCTGCTAATATTGTTGTTTCTTTTCCAATATTATGGAACAAGCAAAGTGAGCTTCATATTCTCTCCAATTATGCTACTTTGGCTCTTGACCAACAGTGCTATTGGAATCTTCAACATTTGCAAGCATTATCCTTCGATGCTTAAAGCCATTTCTCCTCATTACATTGTGCTCATTGTTTCACGAGATTCAAAAGTTGCATGGACTATCCTTGGTGCTGTATTCTTAGGCATTACAGGTGATGTACTACCACTCCTGTCGTTTTAGTTAGTTTTTTTTTTGTTGTTGTTTTTTAACTAAATTAGTTAAGCAAATATGACTTTATTTTGTGACGTGAGAAATTTTCGAGTAAATTTTTTTCTTTTAATGGATCCTTGATTTAGTTTGTGTTTTGTTTCATTATGATCTGCCATTAAATTGGAAAATATTTGAAATTATTGCTAAAGTATATACTACCTCCGTCCCAAAAAAATAATCCACTTTGAGTTTTGAGTTTTGTACTATTTTTAGTACAAATTTGAAAACTCAATATGGACTATTCTTTTGGGACGGAGAATATTAACTATTATTTCAATCAAAGAGAGTCATGTCAATTGGTCAAAATCGGTTGCGTACAACTCACGCTACTTAACTTGAAGATCTGATTTTGGTTTTAGTAATTTGGTTATTCTTAATTAAGTGGAACAATAACTAAATTCGAGAATTGAATAAAACTTAATGTAGGGGATCAAAACACATTGTACCCCCAAATAAAGATATTCAATTTTCATGTTATTCACTCTTGAGAGTTTTCAGATGGAAACATTTTTCATTATGAATCTAGACATGCATGCGCAAAATCCATGCAAAAAAAGGGCTTGAAAAACGGTCAAGATAAATGACTTTGAATCTCTTGAATTGATCCAGGAGCCGAGGCAATGTTTGCTGATTTAGGCCATTTCAACAAGAAAGCAATCCAGGTATACTAAACAGCTATTGCAAAACTATATATAAATTAGGATTGTGTATCAGAATAATTTATCATTTGTCTGTAATCAAGTAATGATTTTGCTTGTTCTTGATGCAGTGGTCTTACTCATTTCTGGTTTATCCATCCTTGATTATTGCCTATGCCGGTGAAACCGCTTACCTAATAAAATACCCTGAAAATATTGCCAATGCATACTACAGTTCCCTCCCAAGTTGTGTGTATTGGCCAATGTTCGCGATCTCTACCTTAGCAGCCATTGTTGCAAGCCAGTCCATGATATCTGCAACTTTTTCTATCATGAAACAATCTCAAGAACTCGATTGTTTCCCTCGAGTTTCCGTGATTCATACCTCTTCCAAGTACCAAGGACAAGTTTACTGTCCAGAAATCAACTACGGCCTGATGATTCTTTGTGTTGGTTTAGTCATTGGATTCCAAGGTGGCACTGCTTTGGCTAATGCTTATGGTTGGTCCCTTAACTCATTGTTTGCTTAAGAAGGTTATGTTTGTAAGTATGGTAAATTTTCTTGGGGATGGAGAGTCTTTAATAGATTTCAAATATCGTTGTAATCAATGACACAGTTGGGTCAAAAAGTCAAATTTGATGCATATCGAATTTGACTTTTTGACTTGATGATCTCCTTGATCCGAATTATAATGACTAAGATTCGAGATTGATTTAGAACTTATTCAAGATCAAAATATGGATTGAAACACCAAATTAAAGGACCCTTTGGGTGATATACTATTTTCTAAATGAAATATTAAGCTATTACACTTGTTTAATGCCTTTTTTTTGTGTTTGAAATGAAGGGGTTGTTTGCATTTGGGTGATGATCATAACAACAATGTTGACAACTTTGGTGATGCTGGTCGTTTGGAATTACAACATTCTTCTAGTATTGGCTTTCTTTGTGCCATACATTTTGATAGAAGGAATCTTCATGACTTCACTTCTTAACAAGATTCCTCAAGGTGGCTGGGTTCCATTTGCCATATCTACTTTACTTGTCACAATTATCCTATCATGGAGATATGGAAGGAACAAACAAATCAAGTACGAAACAGAATGCGCCATTAGTCCTCTTGAACTAAATCAAATGATTTCAAGCCCACAAATTTGTCGAACGCCAGGAATTTGCTTCTTCTTAACAGACATTGCTTATGGGATTCTTCCAGTTGTTGGACATTACATCCAGAATGCTAGATGTGTTCGAGAAATAGTCGTGTTTCTGACTATTAAAACCCTGCCTATTGATACTGTCTTGCCTGATGAAAGATATAATGTGGAGAAGCTGGGAGATGAAAGGATTTATTTTTGTTTGATTAAGTTGGGATACATGGATTTCTTGAACTTGGAAGAAGAAACTCATAAAATTATCACAATATTGGCTGAATCAAGAGATTCCTTTGGCAACATGATAGAGCAGAAACGTTTTGATTCATTTGAAGCAGAATATGGAACAGTTTTTGTGATGGGGAGGATGGCACTTAGGGCAAAAAGGGGTAATGGATGGCTTGATCGTTTCGCCATAGATTATGTGTACAAATTCCTTGAGAAGAATTGCAGTTCTAATTTGACACGAGTTCGAATTCCACCAGAAAAGACTCTGCAAGTCGGAATTGTGTATGAAATATAAAAGCAAAATTACCAAGGGAATCTACATTAATATTGTACTTACCCAACTATAATTGATTGCGTTACTTTGTTGTTAATGTAACTCTTCGGTTAATTAGTGTTTTTTTTATATAATGGTGATTATCGTTTTTTTAGAGAAAAAAACTTCTTGATTGACAAGATCATATCTTAAAAATCACTGCTTTGTTGGCTTGAGTAAAACAACAAAAAAGAATTTAACTTCATTTGGATGGAATGGTTGGCTCATAATTGAAAAGGTTTCTTTGGTTTTTGTACATAATGTTGTTCTTATATGCTTTCTTTGCAAGTTAGCGTTGTGTCAACTATCATTAGTAATCTTTTACACAACATGCAACTCATATAATGTAGTCGATCCTTTTATCTTTTGCACAGATTACATCAAAATGCATCAAAACAGCTGGCTATATTATGTAACAAACAGCTAGCTATTTAGTGTTGAGGGACAAAAACCTCTCCATTGGCTTGAAAATGTTTCCCACCAAAATGAAAGATAAAAGTCTGTCACCAAGCACACGCTTCCCCTGCCTGATTTTTCCGATGGAGACGGCCGCGAATTCGAGCTCATGGTGATGTTTTACCTTCCAATCACTGATAATTACAAGATTGTTTGCTAAAAGTGGCGGCGGTTTCCGGGTTCTCACCATTGGCATTGATCTCCAACATTGGAGATCCCCTGAAGGTGGTAGCTTTGGTACATATAGTGAGAAAGCTGATTTATTAGCAATAGCTGTATATGGTGTTTACTTCTTAATTGGAAAATTTGGTAATGCTGCTGGAAATTGCTTCAGTACTGATGTAGTTTGCCTGGAAGTAGAAACAGAGGACTCTGTATATACCCGATTTCCCGGCACATTTTCGCAGCCGATTGAGTCAAAAGTTGGCTCTTGCCAATATGGTGAAAGGGATGGAGCTACATGTGTGGGTTCTGGAAGACTACAAGAAATCGAAATGGTGGTCGGAAATAAAGATATTACTTCCTTCCACATTGTTTGGCGGTTTTCCACCGGAACTCGAAAATCTTATTCCATACTTCACTGATGGTGAATGGCTGTTGTTTTCCCGTGCTGATCACAACATCCTCCGATATGACATTAATACTAGACAAGAAGGAACCGTGCACATACCTCGAACAGGGAAAATAGTGTGGTGCACTTATGTTCCCACACTCTTGGATTTAAACGGAACCCTAAATCCTCCACAAGCAGAGAAACTTATACCAAGGAGGATCAGGGATGGAGCAACAAGTGTCTTCAGTTCCTGGACCTTAGGGAAAACAACGGATCCCCAAGGAGATTTTTTTTTTAAAATAATATTTTGTGTAATAGGAACATCATAATTTTTAAAAAATTGAATCTAAAAAGAAACCTCAAACCATTATTGTGTATATGTTTGAATCCGTTCCTTAAGTTGTAGTACAAGAGTGATTGGGTTACAGATCAAATTCTGCTTAGGATATGGAAAAAAGGATTGGTACAAATTGTAAGGCGAAATTAGTAGTAGTTTATTGTACTCCCTCCGTCCCATAATTATTATTCAGTTTGAGTTTCATTTCTAGTTCAAATTGTACTAAGAGTGAAATCTCAAACTGGACAATAATTTTGGGACAGAGGGAGTACGATTTAATAATTAGATATTATCCCCACGGCCCCTCCTCTGTTTCAGCCACCACCTCCGCCCGCGACCACCTCCTTCCGGCTCTCTCTCCTTCTTATTGGCCCCTCTATTTATTTCTTCTGATGCTTTTTAGATTCGATCGCTTAGAACCTTAGAAGCAAAGGCGAGGGAGAAACCAGCAGTAGGTTTTTTTCCCACCAAAAGTAAGTTGAAGGAGATATGAACAATAATGGCAAAGACGGTAGCAAAACAGACAGGTATCTCCACATAGAAATAATTATGGAGATATTAAGCACAGTCCCAATGAAAACTTTAGTTCACTGCAAACTCGTCTGCAAGTTGTGGCGTGCCATTATACAGGACGACAAGTTCTGGAAGCTGTATCGCCGGAAAGATTCCTATGTGATGTATATATACATGGATCTAACCAAGAAAAACGTGAATAATCTAAGCGAGGACGAATTCCGATTACTGTGTTATCTAGACGGTGTGTTTTTGGAGAAGTGTGATTTGAATGGAAAACCTCCGATTGAGGAATCCTGTATCCAACCACTCGCTTCCCCTGCCCGACGGCCGGGGATACAAGCTCATGAGGATGTTTCATCTTCCAACCACTGGCAATTACAAGATTGTTTGTGGTAAAAGGGAAGGCGGTTTCCGGTTTCTTACCGTTGGAATTGATCTCCATTGGAGAGCCATTGAAGCTGATGGAGGTGTTATCTTTCACACATCTAATAAGAAGGAAGCATTATTATCATTCTCAGCTGTAGATATAGATGATGTTTACTTCCTCATTAGGCCTGAAAATTGTTTTGCTGAAGTAGCTTGCCTGGAAGTGGAAACCGTAACTTTAGTATATACCCGATTTCCCAAGACATTTTCGCAGGCGGTTAAGCCCTTTTCCTGGAATAAGAAGTTGGCTCTAGCCGATCTGGAGAAGGGAAGAGAGGTTCATTTGTGGATACTGGAAGACTACAAGAAATCAGGGAAATGGTCGGAAATGAAGATACTACTTCCTTGTACATTGTTCCGCGATTTTCCACCGGAACTCGAAAACCTTAAGCCATGGTCATCGACCTCAAAAGAAGATCACATCTTGTTGTTTCGCCGAGCAGATCACTGTGTCCTTGAATATAAAATTAAAACTAGACAAGAAGTAACCAGGGTCGTACCCCCGGCCGGGAAATGGCTTTTGTGCGGTTATTTCCCCACCCTGTCGAATCTAAATGGAGCTCTAATCCCTCCTGCAGAAGAAGAGAAACGGCTGAGGATTAAGGATGGAGCAAGAAATCATGTCTTCAGTTGCTTCACTGAATTGTTTTCCCTTTGTAGTCGTATTCCTCATTAGTACTATTGGCTGTGAAATTCATTACACAATTGTTCTATCTTTACAGGGATTTATATATGCACTTGTATGCTTTCTAGCTCCTTAACTTGCTCTTATGATAGACTTTATTATTATTGATCCTCTTATTGTTAGAATAAAATGTGTATCTCAACTCTTGAAATTGTTGTCTTGACCGTGAATTGCAAAACTGAAGAACAATGTAAGAAAGTTTGACTACATTCTCGAATCTCTTATATTGTTATATGCATATAGCTGCTGAGGTTGAATTGCAAGTCAACCTAATGTTAAAGGGGATGCTTTTTGGCATTTAGTATTTTACTTCGTGAGAATCATTGGGTGTACTGGAAAATATTGTCTATGGAGGTCCGATTGAGTCGATTCAGGCTTTGATTAATTGTTGTCTCTCTAGCATCATTATTGCCTTCTATGAAACTACAAGGTTGGTTTTAGCGCTGCCAGAATTCCAAAAATTCATCCCGCATTCTGAAAGTCCAAGCTAGAATAATTATTCAAGAGCCGCTAACGATGGCTCGAGGTGGGGTGCATTGGCTCGAGGACCCTCCAGTTGGGGTTAAGGCATGGCTCCAGCATGATGTTATCCGGGTTTCGTATCCCAGTAATGTAATAGTTTAGATTTAGGCATATGTCTCTTTTATTGAAACAAAAAAGAATAATTAATCAAGAGTAGAAACCGTTTATCGTGGTCAGACCAAAACAGGTTTCACTAACCTTGTAGCCTCTTTTAGTACAATATGTTGCAACAACTTCTTTCCTCTGCCATATTTCAATTCTCTCAATTTGAGAGTACATACGGTTTCGTGCGAGACGAAGTGTTTTCTACTTCAAATCAAATTACTCTCTCATAAGCGTACTACAACCCGCCAACATATTATTTTCAGAATCCTATTACGTGTTTTGCCTAAGCTGTTCATTGTGCCAACTGGCTTTGGCATCTCAACTACAATGTATCTTTTAGAACTTGGCCTTTGATCGCCGTTCGAGGCTTATACTCAATGCCGGCCTTAGGGGTAGGTTAGTAAAGCTCTAACTTTAGGACTCATATTATTTAAGACCTTATTTTTTAGGATTTTATATACTATAATTATTTTTTAAAATTATTTTATTATAATTATTGAAAAGATAATAAAAAAGCTATACTAACATAAATATTTTGACATGCAAAATATGTTGTATTTTAGTTATCTCATAAAATTATTTGTATCGAAATTTTAAAATATTTTAATAAAAATTTTATCTATCTAAATCCGACTACTAGAAGCCCCAAATTAAAATTTAACTTAAAGTCTCAACATGCGTTGAGCCAGCTCTGCTTATACTTATACTTGGATGCATCACCTTTGAAATTGAAAAGTAACCAAAAAAAAAAAAAAGAATAAAAGGGAAATAAAGAAAAATACAATAAAATAAGAAGAGAAAGAATGAAATGTTAAGAAAAATTCAAAAAAAGGTATAAACGGTAATAAGTAATTACTTTATGACATTTGTAGGGTTAAATCCGTATACCGTAGAGACCTTCGCATCAGATTATCGAGAATTATATGAAAGTGGAAGCGTACCTTAATCTGTAGAGACAAGAATATCGATTCGATTTGGTCTTCCAGATGATTCCGTCTAATCCTTACGGGAATCTCTAATTAATGGAGAGCAGAGATTTGGCATGACGGCTCATCCAAGGACCACAACCAATATATAATAGGGTTTCTGGTTCCACCCATCACAGAATAGGAAACTGAGCCTTAGGGTTTCTACACAATACTGGGCCACACCTTATAGGTTAATTATTATAATTAGTCCAAATTTTACTTAACTTAATTAGATCACTTTATATAGACTAGTATTTTATGATAGTGTATAACATACAATTATATATTTAGTGTATAAGTCCACGTAGATCTTACAAGTTTTGCCAATGTAGATTCTTCGTATTTTTCTAGATCACGGGCATATGTACTTTGTTCTTTTTCATATAGTTTGGTCTATTATCGATAACAATTAAAAAATTACTTCTTAAGGTGAACTAGAAGAATGATCACCGATAGGGTTACTAATGAAGACAAAATATGCACGGTGACGAGATTGCCGATTGGTAGACTTAAAACCCTGCAAAATAAAAATTAGAACTCCGACTAATAAGTCAATTTCGATATAAAACATAATAATATGTACTATAGAGTAGCAGCAACCTGCTTCAACCTTCTAAAATGAGAGTGTATATTTTGGATGGAATATACTCCGCTATTAAAGGGTTTGGACCTTTATAGGAGTAAATCTACAGTACAGACGTCAGCTATACATCTTATATACAAAAACGGGAAAGATAATATTTTTATAGGAGAGGGGAAAAAATTTATGGAAGTCAAAAAATCAAATATTAATTACTATTGGTTGGTTGTACTGAAAAGTTAGGTATATATTTGTATATATTAGATTTTCTCCTCTTTTAGGATTAGATTGGCCCACTTAGTAGTCAACGAATAATCAAGCCCGTGAATAGACTCGTGGAATCGGTCCATATAATAAAACCATGTTTTACATGGAATTGGTAAAAATATTAGGGTCCTCTCTCTTTCGGCCACCACATCCGCCGCCGTCAACCACCTTCGACTCCGGTAGGACATCTCTCTGTCCTTCTTGGCCCCTCAATTTATCTATTCTTATACTTGTTGAATTTGATCGTTTAAACCTTAGAGAGGAAAGGCGAGGGAAACCAGGCGGAGTTTATTTTCCCACCAAAATACAGAGTTAACACAGAGCTTGAAGGAGATATGAATAACAATAACAAAAACGATAGGGCCACAGACAGATATCTCCCCATTGAGATAATTATGGAGATATTAAGCAGGGTTCATGCGAAAACTTTAGGTCGTTGGAAACTTGTCTGCAAGTTGTGGCGTGCCATTATACAGGACAACAAGTTCTCGAAGTTGCATGGAAAAAATGCCGAACTGGAGATCGTGTACAAGGATCTGAACAGAACTGCGAATGATCTAAGAAATGAAACATTCCTATTCCTCCATTGTGTCGACGGTGTGTTTTTGGAGGTGTCTGATTTGACTGGAAATCTCCAATTGAGGAATCCTTTAACCAAGCACACGCTTCCCCTGCCTCAAGTTCCGGACGGAGACGGCGAAGAATTCGATCTCATGAGGATGTTTTACCTTCCAAAAACTGATAATTACAAGATAATTTGCTGTAAAAATGGAGGCGGTTTCTGGGTTCTCACTGTTAGCATGGATCTCCATTGGAGAGCCATTGAAGAAGCTGATGAGCAAGGTGTTACATTTCCGGCATTATCAACTGTGGCAGTTGTAGATGCAGATGATGTTTACTTCCTCATTAGGCCAACAGATGATAATATTTCGCCTGGACATTTTTTCTCCGATGTGGTCTGCCTGGAAGTGGAAACTGAAACGTTACTATATACCCAATGTCCCAAGACATTTTGGCAGACGGTTGGTCCCTTTTCCTGGAATCAGAAGTTGGCTCTGGCCTCTTTCGAGAAGGGAACGGAACTGAATCTGTGGGTACTGGAAGACTACAAGAAATCAGGGAAATGGTCGGAAATGAAGATACTACTTCCTTCGACATTGTTTGGCGATTTTCCACCGGAACTCATGAATCTTATGCCAATTGCAGAAGAAGATCACTGGTTGTTGCTTCGCCGAGCAGATCACTGTCTCCTTGTATATAACACTAAAACTGGACAAGAACAAGCCAGGCTCGTAATCCCGGCCGGGAAATCGTTTCGGTACAGTTATGTTCCATCCCTGTCGACTCTGAACGGGAATCTAATCCCTCCAGAAGGAGCAAGAAATCATGTCTTCAGTTGCTTCACTGATCACCAGTTTTCCCTTCGTGGTGGACTCGCGGTATTACTCATTAGTATTATTGTGGCCTATGGAATTTATTCTACATTGTTTTAGCTTCCCTGTGACTTGTGCATTTCTATGATTTTTTCCATCATGAATTTTTTGAATAAATAGTAAATTCAGCTCTATGATTTGTCCTCGTGACAGACTTATTCTCATTGAACTAACATTATGCTCTTATATATTAGAATACCTGAACTTGTATTACAAAATGTGTTTCTCAAATTCTCAACTACCGAAATTGTTTGTTAATTCTATAGCTCCATCTTTTTCCTTAAGCTTTTTCATTTCCCATTTAGTATTTAACTTTGTCGGCATCATATAGTGAGGATGAAGATGATTTATCAGCTGTAGCTGTAGAGGGTTTTTACTTCGTAATTGGACTTTTTCATAATGGTAGTGCTGGAGATTGCTTCTGTATATACGCGATTTCCAAGCACATTTTCGCAGCCAGTTGAGGCCTTTCCCTGGAATCAGAGCCAATCTAGAGAAAAGAATGGAGCTCCATGTGTGGGTACTGGAAGACTACAAGAAATCAGGGAAATGGTCGGAAATCAAGATATTACTTCCTTCCACGTTGTTTGGCGGTTGACTCGAAAATATTATTCCATACTTCTCAAAGGAACCCTAAATCCTCCAGAAGGATAGAAGCTATGTAGGATTAAGGATGGAGAAAGAAGTGTATTCAGTTACCTCACTGACCTGTTTTCTCTTTGTGGTATTACCGAAAATTATTAGTGGATCAGGGACCTAAGGGGAGAAACAATGGATCTCCTCGGAATTTTTTTTTTTTTTTTTCTAATGATTCTTTTTGTGTTATAAATATAGGAACTTGATACGTAATTTTTGAAAATTGAATCTAAAAAATAAACCTCAAATTGTTATATCTTTAAATCCGCTCCTTAAGTTGTAGTAGAAGAGTGATTGGGTTACAAATCAAATTCTGGTTAGACGTGGAAAAAGGATTGATACAAATTTCCAGGGCGAAATTAGTAGTCGAAGTACTGTTGGTTTTGGCTGTAGTGGTTACTGATTTGATTAGATATCCCCAAGGTCTGTTTCAGCCACCCCCTCCGCCGGCGGTCATCAGTCACCACCGACGCCGTCGACCATCTTCCGACTCTGTTTGGACGTCTCTCTCTCCTTCTTCTTGGGCCCTCTATTTATTTCTTCTGACGCTGGTTGTATTTGATTGCTTAGAACCTTAGAAGAAAAGGCGAGGGGGAAACCAGCTGGAGTTTTTTTTCCCACCAAAATACAGAGTTAAAACAGAGAACTCGAAGGAGATATGACTAATAATAATGAAATAGACGGTAGCAAAACAAACTGCTGGTATCTCCCCATTGAAATAATTATGGAGATATTAAGCACAGTCCCAATGGAAACTTTAGTTCATTGCAAACTCGTCTGCAAGTCGTGGCGTGCCATTATACAGGACGACAAGTTCTGGAAGCTGTATCGCCAAAAGGATTCCAATCTGGTGTATATATACATGGATCTAACCAAGAAAAACGCGAACAATCTAAGCAAGGACAAATTCCGGTTGGTGTGTTGCGTCGACGGTGTGTTTTTGGAGAAGTGTGATTTGAACGGAAAACTCCGATTGAGGAATCCTGTAACCAAGCACTCGCTTCCGCTGCCTGACGGCCTCGGATACAAGCTCATGAGGATGTTTTACCTTCCAACAACTGGCAATTACAAGATTGTTTGTGGTAAAACGGGAGGCGGTTTCCGGCTTCTTACCGTTGGGATTGATCTCCATTGGAGAGCCATTGAAGCTGATGATAAAGGTGTTCTCTTTCAGACATCTAAGAAGGAAGCATTGTTATCATTATCAGATGTAAAGGTAGATGATGTTTACTTCCTCATTAAGCCAATACTTGATAATATTGCCCCTGGAAGTTGTTTTGCTGATGTATTTTGCCTGGAAGTGGAAACTGAAACTTTAGAATATACCCGATTTCCCAAGACATTTTCGCAGGCGGTTGAGCCCTTTTCCTGGAATCACAAGTTGGCTCTGGCCGATCTGGAGAAGGGAACGGAGCTGCATTTGTGGATACTGGAAGACTACAAGAAATCAGGGAAGTGGTCGGAAATGAAGATACTACTTCCTTCGACATTGTTCCGCGAATTTTCATGGAAACTCGAGAATCTTAGGCCATACTCATCATCAAACGTGAAAGATGATCCCAGGTTGTGGTTTTGTAGAGCAGATCACTGTGTCCTTGAATATAACATTAAAACTGGGCAAGAAGAAACCACGCACGTACCCCCGGCCGGAAAATCGCTTTTGTTCAGTTATTTTCCCACCCTGTCGAATCTAAACGGAGCTCTAATCCCTCCTGCGGAAGAGGAGAAATGGCTGAGGATTAAGGATGGAGCAAGAAATCATGTCCTCAGTTGCTTCACTGAACTGTTTGCGCTTTGCGGTCGATTTACTTATTAGTACTATTGGCCTGTGAAATTCATTAGACATTGTGTTATCTTTACAGGGATTTATACATGCACTTCTATGCTTTCTTACATTCGAAAATCTAGCTCTTTAACTTTCTCTTATGACAGACATTAATTATTATTGAACTAACAGTATGCTTGAGTATGTTAGATCTGTCCCAACTTAACCCTAAACCCTAAACCGAAAGAAAGGAATTGCAAAAATTAAGAGCAATGTAAGAAAGTTTGAATACAACCTCGAATTTCTTACATTGTCAAATGCATGATGATTATGTTTTATCTTTATAATTGGATTGTGTGCTGATTGTTCCTCGCTGTCAGTACAGTTTATGGTGAAAAGAAAGCTGTAGAAAAATTGTAATTTTGATGTATCTTTTAATACGAAAGTGAAAAAAAAAAAAAAAAAAAAAAAGGACATTGTTATATGTGAATGACGTAATACAGATCTGATTGTATTCAAATCCATTTAGGAATGATATTTGCCAGTTGAATTGAGAGGATTGAGTGAGAACCGTCTTCAGTTTTACTCATCAGTATTAATATTTACTTGGTGATACTGATACATTACATACAGATTCACTGACTTCCATAATGTGTTTGCAGATACCTAAGAGAAGAGTGAAGATTGAAAATTTTTTTGCATTTTCAAATGTTCAGCATTGATCAGTTACTGAGCTTTCTACAAAATGAATTCACTATCACTTTCTTTTCTTTTTTAAAAAAAATTTGAGAGAAAATATTAATAGTTTGCTGAGATGATGTAAAGGTTTCTGATTTATGAAAAAATCATCATTTTGGTCATCACATCTAACTATACTCCTCGTGTTAAAATAATTGTCAAAATTTTTATTTTTAGTACAAAACTTTGCACAACTTCTTTCCTCTGCAATATTTCAACTCTCTCAATTTGAGAGTACATACGCTTTCATGGGAAACGCAATTTAGAACTTGGCCTTTGATCGCTGTTCTAGGCTTATACATGGATGCATCACCTTTGAAAATGAAAAGTAAGCAAAAAACAAAAATAATAATAATAAAAAGGAAAACAAAGAAAAAAAATAAAAAGAGAAAGAATGAAATGTTTTTCATTTAAGTACATAAGAAAAATTCAAAGAATGGTATAAAAGGTGATAAAAAAAATGGGAAAAGGACAAAAACTCTCGAGTTATGTCCCAAACACTAATACTACCACGACCTTTCTATAAGGACAATTATCCCCCTTGACCGCCATAATTGACAAAAATACCCTTTTTGCCTAAAAATAATTTTTTGATCCATATTTTATCTTCTCTATTTTTTCAATGGCTTATGTTGTTTAACAAATCATTTGAACAATTTATTTAGGAACATTATTCTCCAATTTTTGTTAAAAAAAAATTTTAAAAAATATTTTTTTTTTTGTTAAAAGTTTTTTAAAAAAAATAATTAATTTTAGTAAAAAAAATTAATTTATTTGGGATTGAATTTTTGTTTCCAAAAAAGGATATAATTTGTCCAAAAAGCATAATTTCAACCTTATTCGTGTTTTAAATTTGTCCATTGTTATTAAAATCAATGTGGAATATGGTTGAAAGTCCATCATTTTTTTAAAAAAGAAATTTCCATAGATAAATTAGGTTTTACTCAAATTAATTTTGTTCAAAAAAGGTAGTTTTTTAAGAAAAATTGGTAAATGTCTTATCCTTAAATAAATCTTTGACGATTCGTTAAACAAAATAGGTTTTTGAAAAAATGTGGCCACAAAAATTTGTTATAAGGTGAAAAGGGTATTTTTGTCATTCATACATATTTTTTTGTCCTTTTTGTCCTAAGGGGGGTCAATTATGCCGTTGAATGGTGGTCAAGGGGGGTAATTGTCCTTATAGCTAAGGTCGAGGTGGTATTAATATTTGGGACATAATTCGGGGGTTGTCTTTTTCCCTAAAAAAATTACTGTAGACTTTTACCAATGTATGGGGATTCTTCATAGTTTTCTAATCACGAGATATGTATTGTTCATGTAGCTTGAAATCTATACTTTTTGTGGTGAACTAGAAAAACAACTGTCTATGGTATTTCTGATGAAGACAAAATATACACATCGACGAGTCAATAGAGATTGCTGGATCAAAAACCTACAAGACAAAGTTTAGTACTCTGGCTAGTAGGTCTATCTTAGTATAAAACATAATAATATTTACTAAGGAATTAAGATAAGGAATGATTGTTAATAAGAGGTGGCGGGTTCGATTATGACTGGATCATCCAGAAAATGTACCAAGTGTAAGATAGAAATAAGCTATTTCTGTTTGATAAAAAATAATGTTTGATACGGAGTTAGAAAGAACGAATTCATTAAGCAGTTGTGGAATAAGTAATAAGCTAATTTTTATTGCTTATATTTTGTACTAAAGTTTCAGCAACTTAATTTATTAAGAGATTATTTTTATTATTATTATCAAACATGTTTTTAATTAAAAGAGTGTTTAGTACCTCCTTTATTTTACAAAAAAAAAGTGTTTAGTAAAACAATTTCAAACATTAAGTTGTGGTATCAAACAGACCGGCTTAAGCTTCCAAAACTAGAGTATATATGTGAATATTTTGGATGGTATATATGTACTTTGCTATTGATGGGTATGGACCAAAAAAAAAATTAATGGGTTTGGACCTCTTTTAGAATTTGATTGGTCCACTTAGCTAGTCAACGAATAATCATGCCCGTGATAGACTCGTGGAATCGGTCTATGTAAAACCATGTTTTAACGGGTCAAATTCTGAAGAATATGTACAAATTTTAGGGCGAATTTAGTAGTAGTACACTAGTACTGTTTATTTTGGCTTTAGCAGAACTGATCAATTAGATATCCTCTCCTCTCTCTTCCGGCCAACACCTCCGCCGCCGTCAACCACCGTACGACTCCGCTTGGACGTCTCTCTGTCCTTCTTGGCCCCTCAATTTATATATCCTTGTTGGATTTGATCGTTTAGAATCTTAAGAGAGGAAAAGGCGTCGGGAAAACCAGCCGAAGATTATTTCCCACCAAATTACAGAGCTATAAAAGTTAAAAACAGAGCTTCAAGGAGATATGAATAACAACAACAAAAACGATTGCGAAACAGACAGATATCTCCCCATTGAAATAATTATGGAGATATTAAGCACGGTCCCAAATGAAACTTTATGTCGCTGCAAACTCGTCTGCAAGTTGTGGCGTGCCATTATACAGGACAACAAGTTCTTGAAGTGCATCACCTGAGAAATTCCGAACAGGAGATTGTGTACGAGGATCTAAACAGAATCGTGACGGATCGAAACAAGGAAACATTCCGATTGCTCAATTGCATGGGCGGTGTGTTTTCGGAGAAGTGTGATTTGACTGGAAAACTCCAATTGAGGAATCCTGTAACCAAGCACACGTTTCCCCTGCCTCAAGTTCCCGACGGCGACGGCCGCGAATACGAGGAGCTCAGGAAGATTTTTTACCTTACGAAAACTGACAATTACTCCCTCTGTCCCAAAATTATTGTCCAGTTTGAGATTTCACTTTTAGTACGATTTGAACTAGAATTGAAAACCCAAACTGGACAATAATTATGGGACGGAGAGAGTACAAGATAATTTGTTGTACAAACGGAGGCGGTTTCCGGGTTCTCACTGTTGGGACTGATCTCCATTGGAGAGCCCTTGAAGCTGAGGAACTAGGTGTTACATTTAAGACATTATCAGCTGTCGCGTTAAATGCAGACGATGTTTACTTCCTCTTTTAGGCCAACAATTGATAATTATATTTCCCCCTCGGAAATTTCTCGCCGAAGTAGTTTGCGTGGAAGTGGAAACTGAAACTTTAAAAATATACCCGATTTCCCAAGACATTTTCGCAGACGGTGAAGCCCTTTTCCTGGAAGCAGAAGTTGGCTCTTGCCGATCTGGAGAAGGGAACTGACCTGCATTTGTGGATACTGGAAGACTACAAGAATTCAGAGAAATGGTCGGGATTGAAGATATTACGTCCTTCTACGTTATTCGGCGATTTCCCACCGGAATTCAAGAATCTTAGGCCATTGTCATCAGAAGATCACAGGTTGTGGTTTTGCCGGGCAGATCACAGTCTCCTTGTATATAACATTAAAACTAGACAAGAAAAAACCAGGCTCGTACCCCCGGCCGGGACGTGTCGGTACATTTATATTCCCATCCTGTCGAATCTGAACGGCGCTCTATTCCCTCCTCCAGAAGAAGAGAAACAGCTCAGGATTGAGGATGGAGCAAGAAATCATGTCTTCAGTTGCTTCACTGATCACCTGTTTTACCTTTGCGGTGGACTCGTGGTATTACTCATTAGTATGAGTGTGGCCTATGGAATTCATTCCACATTGTTTTAGCTTTCCTGTGACTTATGCATTTCTATGTTTTTTTTCTACCATGAATTTTTTGAAAAAATTGCAAATTCAGCTCTTTGACATGTCCTCGTGACAAACTTATTACTCCCTCCGTCTCAAAATTATTATTCAGTTTAAAATTTTTCTTTCAGTACAATATGAACTAGAAATGAAAATCCAAATTGGAAATAAGTATAGGACGGAGGAAGTATCACTAAACTAACAGTGTGCTCCCTCATATGTTAGAATACCTGAACTTGTATTACAACAAATGTGTATCTCAACTACTGAAATTGTTTGTTGTCTTGAGCGTGAATTGAAAACTTAAGAACAATGTAAGAAATCTTGAAAACATTCTCGAATTCTTACATTGTCAAATGGATAACTATGTTTATTGATGTACTGCCTCTGGTCCTTATTATAGGGCATTTTGATTTCGTCTTAAGTTTCACCTAAGATTTTTTTTAATTGGAATAAAAATCTTAAAATATTTTATAATAATTAAGAGAATACAACTAATGTCTTATAATAAGGACCGGAAGAAGTATATAGCTACTGAGATTGATAAGTGAACTTAATGTTAAAGGGGGTGTTAGATTATTGGTTGGTCCTGGACCTTAGGAGAGAAACCATGTATCCCTCGGAGATTATTATATTTTTATTATTAAATATATACGAACTTGATGTATACTTTTAAAAATTGAATCTGACAATAAATCTCAAAACCATTATTGTAGAAATATTTTAAATCCGCTCCTTAAGTTGTAGTACAAGAGTGTTTGGGTTACAAATCAAATTCTGATTTGATGTGGAAAAAGCACTGCAGATGGTGATGTTTCACCTTCCAAAGAATGACAGTTACAAGATTGTTTGCAGTGAATTTGGAGGTCGTTTCCGGGTTCTCACTGTTGGGAATGATCTCCAATGGAGATCCCCTGATAATGGTGTATGTAGCTTTTATAATTTCCGGGAGAAAAGAACAAAATGCGTACCTATAAATGACCTTTACTTCCTGATTAGGCATTTCAACAATGCTGCTAAAGATTGCTTCTATGAAGTAATTTGCCTGGAAGTAGAAACAGAGAGTTTACTGCATCCCAAATTCCCCAGGACATTTTCGCAGGCAATTGAGCCCCTCTCCCTGGAATCGTCAGAAGTTGGCATTGGCTGGTTTAGACAAGGAAATGGATCAGCTGCAAGTGTGGATACTGGAAGACTACAAGAAAGGGGAATGGTCGGAAATGAAGATGCTACTTCCTTCGACGTTGTTCTGCGATTTTCCGGTGACACTCGAAAATCTTAGGCCAGGAGGCTCATCAGGGATGATGGGTTGGTGTTTTTCCCAGCTGATGGCCATGTCATTGGATATAACATTCATACTAGACAAGAGAAAAACATTCGCGTAATTCCAGCTGGGAAATATTCTTTGAGTGCTTATGTTCCTACCCTGTCGAATTTCAATGGATCTCTAAATCCTCCACAAGAGAAGAAGATGTGGCGAAAATGGATGAAGGTTGGGGCAAGAAACATCCTCCGTCCGTTTAGCAATATTTCCCCTCTGCGGTGGTGGTAGTGGTGGTGTTACTCATTAGTACAAATCTCAAAATTCAATGTGAATTACTCTCTCTCTCTTCGCTCCAAGAATACAATCCACAATTGAGTTTTGAGGTTTTTCTGGAACAGAGAGAGGGTATATTTTTTGAGACAGACTAGTTATTATATTTTTTAGTTTTCCAGTAATTTTCATGCATTTTCTACCCTTCTTATTAACCACAAGTAATGGCACATCTCGATTTGTGAAGAAATCAAAAGAAATTACACACCTCCAAAAGGCATTAAATGGCCATTTTTTAACCTTAAAGCAAAAAAAGGCTTGTGAAACGAAGAGTGTTTTTCTCCAGAATAGAAACCGAATCTAAGAACTTATTCAAAGGAGAGCAATCAATCAATGAAGAACTAGTACTACAATGGCGATCGTGAAACAGAAAATTAATCCCCGTTGACATACTTATGGACATATATTTAGCACATTGCCACTGGAAACCCTAGCTAACTGCAAAAGGGTCTGCAAATTGTGGGGTGATATATTATTCAGGAAAACAAGTTTGTGCATCTGTATTGGCAAAAAAGTTCGAATCTGGAGTATGATGAATACAGGTATCCGAACCATCAAAACAGGGAAACATTCATGTTCCCCAAAAGAGTATTTCGACCCCGGAAAACACCGAGGAATTCCAAAAGCAGGTATACGCTTCCCCTGCCTCTGCGCCTGATGATCAAAGACGTTGGCGACGGCCGATTGACCTATGGAGCAGAGTAATTGACCTGTTTTTCCCTTTTGGGGTGTTGCTGATTACTATTATTTGCCAGTGAAATTTTTACACACAGGTTTTAGCTTTCCAGTCCATTTTTCACAACTTGAAGTTTCTTGACCTTGAAAATGTCTCTGTTTTATGGCACTTTGTTCCTACTTTGATCACTTGCAAAAGGTTAACATCCAGTCTTAATTCTTAACATGTCCAGAAAAATGATTAATTTGATCTGTTTTGGTTCTTGAGAAACAGAGGAGAAGATGAAAAAGCTTTAACTTCCTTATTGCTTATACCGTCGCGAATACAATCTTCCTCTGCTGCATTTACAAGAACAGATTTACAATCTTCATCTCAGAGCTTTCTGTAAGTGATCTGAGAACCATAAAATCACATCTATTAATTAAGGTCAATTATTTATGTATGAAAACTTTACTAAAAACTCAAAAACATACTCCGTCTGTCCTAAAATTATTGTTCACTTTGGGATTTTACTTTGATTACTTTTAGTACAATTTGAACAAAAAATAAAAATTCAAACTGAACAATAATTCTGAGACGGGGAAAGTATTAGTCATGTGTTCAAACTTCAAACCAACGATTATTGAAACCCGCAGGTTGTTTGATCAATTAACTATTATCAAAGTAAATGTAACAGGTCAAATTATATTTAAACTTTGATTATAGTTTGAGTGGCTTAATTATATTTTATTCAAGTAGAATTCTGATGAAATTAATAGGAAAAGGAAAAGGGAAAGGAAAAGGACTGGTCTATAAATATTGGAGCCAAATTAGTACTCCCTCCGTCCCATAATTATTGTCCAGTTTAGATTTTCATTTTTAGTTCAAATTGTACTAAAAGTGAGATCTCGAACTGAACAATAATTTTGGGACAGAGGGAGTACGTACTACAAAGGTAAATCCCAGCAACTTGCTTTCCTACTTCTGATCATATTTATTTCTTGCTCTATACTTCAAAATTTTCAGTTCAACGGAATGAATTATTTTACGAGAATAATTCACTTTATTGTATTACTTTAATTTAACAAAAGTGTATTACTATTTTTCTAGACAAAAGAGTAACTCTTTCTCGTGTAACATTCATGTTTGATAGATTTCCCAGGTCTTCAATTTCCAATATATATATATATATATATATATATATATATATATATATATATATGCCGATGAGAAAGAAATCATGCTTCATTTGTATTGAACAACTTCGTATTAATGTAACTTGTGTAAACGTTCATGATTGATGTCAAAATTTGGTGGTGATTTAACTAAACACAAGTCGGTCAGGTCATTATTCATGTACTAGAATTTTTTAAAAGGTGATGCATACCTTTTCGTTTCTTTTTAACCAACAGGCGGCAAAATGATTAATAAACTGCTTAGTGCCAGAAGAATATTAAAGACCCTACTCCTATTTGAGTATTTAATTTGTCCCGATGTCTAGTTGCAGTTTTTGCATATTTTTTCAGTAAAATAAATAAAACAATCATTTTAATAGGGAATACAAATATTTGTTTTGTGTACGTTCCAATTAGCCCCTTATGCATTTTACTAATGCCCATAGATCCCTTTTGTCTTTAAACAATGTCTTCTTCACCAAAAAAAAACAAGTTAAAATAAAAAAAATAATATATTAGGTATTATATTCCATCTTTTCTTTTCTTTCTTTCTTAAAATTAAGTCAATACTGCCATTTCTCGATTTGCATCCGATCAAGTATATGTTTGACAAAGTTGTGAGTGAACTTTCTTGAGATACAAACTCGAAATTCATCTAGGATGAAATGAACGTAATTTATTTGTTAAATATAGTTTGTTTGCAATTGTGTTAGTCCTAAATTATTGAATAAAAGGAAAAGGTATGATCTAAAATAAAAAAATATATATTGAGTTATCGTAGTCCGTACAAATTCAGACTAGTTAATATATTGATGATCATAAGTGAGTATTCACAGAATATTTAAACGTCTTGGAAAATTTATTGGCTCAATGTCAGAGTTAAATAAACGATCGTTTTAATATTCCTTAGTTATCTTATTGAGTTGAGCTTTTCCCTTTTGCGTGAACCCTTCATTCTAAATTCGTTTTGATCGATCTTATCGATCCCAGCCGAGAAATAATATTACTTCTCTCGTCCTGATAATATTGTTTAGTTTGAATTTTTATTTTTAGTTTAAATTATAATAAAAGTAAATATCCAAATTACACAATAATTTTGAGACAGGGAGAGTAATAAAATTGGAGCTACTTCCAAAATACATTAATGTTATAACATCAACAGTTCATTATCAGTCTTTATAATTACACAGCAAACATTATTTTATTTGAAATTAAAACAACCATATAATATAGTACACAAGATATCACACCAAATTAACCAAGAAACAATTCGGACCAATTTGAAACATTCAGAGATCGAGAGTGCAATAACTACTGTTTTTGTTTATAAGGGAACTCAGGGAAGGAATCATATGTTCGGTAGTTCAAGAAAGTTACTTGTAAATTTCAAAACCACATCCTTCTTACTCGTAAATTTCAAAACCGGCCTCAGTTTACAGATTTCCTTTCCAAGTTGGGCTTGATTGATCTTCATCAAGTTCCAACTTGAGGGAATGATAGATACATATAAATAAGGAGTTAATTGTAAATAGTAGTAGTTGTAAATAGTTGTACTGATTTGTACACCTGTACACACATACAGGACTTAGTTGTAATTAGAATAGTCTGACTAGTCAACTAAGTTAAGGTATATAAGTCTCATGTACAGATACGAATCATTCTAGATAATACAGTTTATACAGTTGAATTTTCTTTGATGATGTCGACTCTAAGAACCCTAGATCCCATTTCTTTAAATTCTTGATGGTATCAGAGCGGGTCCGTCATGCCTGATTACCGTCGGATTTCATTACTGTTATTGATTCCAGTTATTCCTTCCGCTGTCAATTTTATTTTCGCACCTTTATATTTTTTTCCCCTTTCTCGATTACTTGCTTTCTTGAAGAAATCACGGCCGATCAATTCAACGAAGGCGATAATGGCGAATAAAGAACGCATCGCGTTTTTGAAGATGAAGGTCGATTTCAGAGGAATCAAGACGATGATTGTGAGCAGAGAGAGGCTCGCCGTCCATCCAGAGATGAGGATCAATTTCCCGAGAAGATGACCTCAAGAATCTAGGTATCTATGCTCATCCTTTGTCATTACATCTGTCTAATCATTCTAGAATGTCAATTGTTGGTATGAAGCTCACTGAGTCGAACTATATTTCCTGGAGTCATGCTATGCGTATGAATTTGGGCACAAAGAATAAATTAGGGTTCATAAATGGTGAATATCCACTGCCTCATGTATCTAATCCAGAGTATGCTCAGTGGATTAGGGTAAATAATACGATTGTGGCTTGGACAGTAAATTCCTTATCAAAAGAGTTGCATGATGGGTACATACTAGCAGAATATACCAGGGACTTATGGTTAGACCTACAGCAGCATTTTGGAGGTGTTAATACTTCTAGGATATATCATCTTAAGAGAGAAATCAGCTCTATAACGCAAGGGAACATGACATTGTCCAGTTACTTCACCAGAATTAAACAGCTGTGGGATGAGTTGTCACACCTTGATCCACCTGATGTATGTACTTGCAGTGGATGTTCTTGTAGATTGGATCATAGGTATGCTTCAAAGGTTGATAGGGACAAGATGATGTAATTTTTAATGGGGCTAAATGGGATATACGAAGCAGTTAAAAATCAGATTCTAGCTATGAGGCCTTTGCCAGATGTGAGAGCTGCGTTTGGAATGGTGACAGATATTGAGAAGCAGTGTAACGTGCAGATGATTTACACAGGTTCTCTTGATCAAAGTGCCACGATGACTCAGAATTCCATAATCGCTTCCTCACCTGGAACACGTATGCAGCTGAATACCATGAGTACACCAAGCAGTCAGTGCAATGCTATGTTTGTGCAGAAAGGTAACTCACACAAGGAAGAAAAAAAGGCACTCTAGTGTGATCAATGCAAGAAGAGCAACCATAGCCAGGAGAATTGTTTTTGAATCCATGGTTATCCTCATTGGTGGAGGGTTCCTGGTAGCAACAAGGGTCCGAAGAAATCTGGTGTCTCAAAGCATATGGCACACATGGTAGATACTACTTTGGAGATGATTCCTCTGAAACAACAATGCTGGATACAGTGGTTCAAGTACTGCAAGTATGGGGTACAATGGAACTGCAAGCATGGGGTATAATGGAAATGGTAGCTCAAGATCTATGATGACTTCCACACATCATCAGGGACCAGAAAACATTCAAGCTATCATGAGAAGTCTCAGCTATCTACAGCAGGAGATGAGCAAGATTGCAAAAGGGAAGAGAGTTCAGTCAGATGGCAACGGACAACTTGTGAACTTTGCTCACTACAAGGATTTCACAGGTATGAATTATGAATTCATTCTTAATTCTGTTGACGTGGTCAAACCTGGATGTTGGTTTATGGATTCAGGCGCTACTGGATTTATGACTAATGATTTAGACCTTTTAACTTCTTATCATCCCATATCACACCCAACACCTATATATTTACTTGATGGGAGTGTAAAATACGTTGAAAACATAGGAAATGCAACCCTTTCGAGTACCTTAACCCTTTCTGATTGTTTACACATACCTGATTTCAAGTTCAATCTCATTTCGGTTAGTAAACTAGCCAATACAACCAGGATTGATACACTTTTTTCCACTATCATGAATTTCATTCATTTCTATGCAAACCCTAGATTCTTATCTGTTTTTAGTTGCGAAAATAGATATCATACTGCCTGTAATGCGATAGAATCTAAAACTGGCCTGTGGCATTGTAGGCTAGGTCATCCTTCGCAAAATGCACTTAAACATGTTCCCTCTCTTGAAATAAAAGATGATCTTTCCTGTGATATATGTCCACTGTCTAAACAACACTGCTTACCATTTCATGTGAGTCAAACTAGAAGCTCTCAGGTTTTCGACCTTATCCACATCGATATATGGGGACCCTTCAAACAACCCTCTTTAATGGGTTGTCATTACTTCCTAACTGTTGTAGATGACTACAGTAGAACCACATGGACCTTTATGATGTCCAATAAAATCCAAACAATACCCATTCTTGACAATTTTTGCAGAATGGTACTTACTCAATACCAAAAATCAATTTAGATTGTTCGATCAGACAATGGCTCTGAATTCATGAGTCATGCCTGTTAAGCCTTATTTTCTTTTTTGGGGATAATACATAAAAAAAAACTTGTGTATATACCCCCCCCCCAAACAAAACGGTGTTGTTGAAAGAAAACACCAAAACCTAATTCAAATGGCTCGATCTTTACTCTTCCAATCCCATCTTCCTAAGTGTTTTTGGAGTGAAGCAGTTCTTACTGCAACATACCTAATAAACCGACTACCATCCCCTGTCTTAGATTGGAAAACACCATTCGAGCTACTTACACACAAAATCCCCGATTTTTTCCATTTAAAAACTTTTGGTTGTTTGTGTTTTGCCACAAATAATCTTCCTTGGAGGGGATAAATTTGATGAAAGAGCCATTAAGTCCATTTTCATAGGTTATCCATCGGGACAAAAAGCCTACAAATTATATGATCTCAGTACTAAGAAGATCTTTATTTCCAGAGATGTTATTTTTAGAGAACATGTTTTTCCTTATCAGTCTCCTGCTCCAGATCTTCTCAGCTCACATCACCACCTACTGCCACTTTCAATTTTCTTTACTATGATTCCCCTTATATACATTTTGCTCCCCACATTCAGCCTGTAACATCTCCCGATACATTCGATCTAATACCTTTAATCATCCGAATGACTCTCAGGATCCTTCTTTTTCCCCGCATCAGGATGATCTCAATCCCAAAACTTCACCTGATTCTTCGCCTGATTTTATGTTTGTTACTGATTTTTCATTCCCTCTTTTACGGCGTAGTACTAGAATCCAACATCTTCCTACCAAATTTTATGATTACCATGTTGATTTACCACATGCATCACATGTTATTAATAATATCACACAATACTTATCAGCCATTCTAAATTCCTCCTTTTACACTCCAAATACGTTTCCCTATATTAATGATATTACACAATAATATTCATGATTACCATGTTGGTTCAGTAATATTACACAATACTTATCAGCCATTCCAACTTCCTCCTCTTACACTCCAAATACGTTTCCATATATTTCAAAACCCTGTTTTCGACTAGCCTACTTAGCTTTCTTATCCAACATTAGTCAAGCACCAGATCCTATAAACTATATGCAAGCTAAATCTCAACCAGAATGGGTGGACGCCATGAATGCTAAACTCAAAGCTTTGGAAGCCAACCATACCTAGAAATTAACCACTTTACCACCTAGAAAGCGAGCCATAGGTTGTAATTGGGTCTATAAAACTAAGTATAAGTCTGATGTGACTTTCGAGAGATACAAATCTAGGCTAGTCGCGAAAGGGTACAACCAAATTGAAAGCATAGACTATATCGATAGTTTTTCGCCTGTGGCGAAAATGGTGACTCTGAGAGTTCTACTTACTGTAGCTTCTGCTCGAAATTGGTATCTTCATCAGATCGACATCAACAATGCATTCTTGCATGGATATCTTTCTGAAATGCCTATATGAAACATCCCAAGGGATACATCAAAGGCCAGCTATCATGGGTGTGTAACCTAATTCGCTCCCTTTATGGATTGAAGCAAGCCTCCCGGCAGTGGCATATTGAGTTTATTGCTCAACTCAAGAGGTTTGGATTACTTCAGTCCTATAGTGATCCCTGTCTTTTTACTATGCATTATCAGGATGCTTTCTTGGCTTTATTAGTTTACGTAGATGACGTACTTATCACCAGCTCCTCAGAAGAGGCCATTCTTGGTGTTAAGAATTTCCTGCACTAGGCTTTCTCTATCAGAGATCTTGGTCCTGCCCGATGCTTTCTTGGGATCGAGATTGCGCAAAGTTCTTCTGGGTTGTATCTTAATCAGCACAATGCTTGATATACTCAAGCACATGGGATTACTGCGGTGCAAACCTAATGCTACTCCTCTGCCAAAGGGTTATTTCGTCCCTGAAGAAAAGGAATGTGGTACTTTGCTTTCAGACCCAGCTGCTTACATGACTGTTGTTGGTCAGCTCCTTTATTTAGAGTTTACCAGACCCGATCTTACTTACGTTGTTCAACAACTCACTCAGCACACTTAGGCCCCTAGAGAAGCTCATTGGGATGCTGTGATGCATGTGTTGCGTTATTTGAAGGGCAGTCCATCGAAAGGGCTTCAGTACATTCTTCTTCCTCTTTGGATTTGGTAGCCTACAGTGACTCTGATTGGGCCAGCTGCAAAGTAACTCGACGTTCCTTATCAGGCTTCTGCATATTTCTTGGTTCCAGTTTGATTTTCTGGAAGACAAAGAAACAGGATACAGTTTCAGCTTCCTCAGCTGAAGCTGAATATCGCAGCTTGGGGACCACAGTTCGAGAGCTGAGATGGATCTCTTTTATACTGCATGATCTTCAGGTATTTCCCACTTTTCCTGTTCCTTTACACTGTGACAATCAGGCGGCACAACATATTACCGAGAATCCTGTTTTTCATGAGCGCACGAAACATTTGGAAATCAATTGTCGCATCGTTCGCGACTATTACAAGAATGAGTTTCTTCAGCTTCATCACATTAGTACTAAGGATTAGCTTGCTGATTACTTCACAAAATCCCTTGTTGCGCCTCAGTTTACAGATTTCCTTTCCAAGTTGGGTTTGATTGATCTTCTTCCAACTTGAGGGAGGGATGATAGATACATGTAAATAAGGAGCTGATTGTAAATAGTTGTAATTGTAAATAGTTGTACCGATTTGTATACTTGTACATACATACAGGACTTAGTTATAATTAGAATAGGTCTGACTAGTTAGTCAACTAAGTTAAGGCATATAAGTCTCATGTAAAAATACGAATCATTCTAGATAATACAGTTTATACAGTTGAATTTTCTTCGATGATGTCGACTCTAAGAACCCTAGATCCCGTTTCTCTGAATTCTTGATCGTTTGATGAAATAAAACTTCCTCTTATAGTTATCCCGATGAGTTAAGAATTACGATAAGTTTTCACCATCAACCTTTTTCATTCATCAAAAAAATTACTTCTCTAAAGAGTTTTTACAAATTCAACTTGAAAAATAAAAAAAAATAATTGCTAAATTCAATTGTGAATTTCTGCATGCATGTTTCACATTGCCATAATTGAAAGATAAGCTTTTTTTTTTGAGAAATAAAATTTATTAATTTACTGGAAACCGTCCAGCAGCGATTGATAAGAAAAGATACAGCCAGAAAAACACATACAATTGGCCATAATCATAGTGACTTTATTGTGTTTCATATGGATAAACCTATATAGATCTACCCTATCAAGCAATGGTTGTATCATGCGCCGAAACAAAGATACAACACTAAAATTCAGTTGAAACTCCCAAATCATAGATCTAACAACTAAATCTATGATGAATGAATCTTTTAAAACCATACGAGTGAACTCCAACGAACCCGTCGCTGTACCTGCAAACATCACCGACAAAAATAGTGCCATATTAACGAACATCACCGTGGAAGTCGCCGCCATACCAACGAACATCCATAAGGAAGTCGCCGTCATGCCTATAATCTCACTTATTGAAAATAAATTAAACAACAATAAAAAGTGTAAGTATCGGGACAGAATTATCTCCCGCATCCTTTCATGGTGGAAAGATGGGAAAAAGATGGAGTTTTTTTGTTTTAGGGTTTTAGGGTTGGAAAGGGAGAGAGGGGCGGCCGAGGGGGTATGAGTACAGCCTTAATTGAAAGATAAGGCTTTGTTTGTTTTATTTTTTTGATGGTATTTTTAAATTAAAATATTAATAACTATCGCATCCTAGTATACTTTTTTACATTTTCAATATATTTTTTTACATTCTCAATACAAAAAACACCTAAAAATATACACTAAAAAAACAAAACAAACATACTTGTTATATCCAAAGCTTACACAGGTCTCAATAATTTTCACATGTTTAATTAATTATAAAAATGTGCCGATCGAGCAGGCCAATCTGTCAATGTCTCATCGATCTATCATGGGACAAATCTCAGGTTCATGGAAACGTGCATGGTAAAAAGTCAAAAGTTGGTGGCGAATAAAGAAATACAAGTTGGTTTTGTCCATTGTTATTATTTTTTTTGGTGAAGCCGCGCATTACTTAAAAACTAAAACGTGATGCAAACATTTCTTTTAATCAAAAGTTGGCAAAATAATGATTAACAAACCGTTTAGAGTGAGAAGGCCCGATAGATGGCTAGAGATTTAGGTTGGTTAATTATTCCAATCATAAAAATAGTGAAAATATATAATGAAAAAAAAAATATATATATAGTAAAAAAAATACAGTAATTGAGGTGTATCTATTTTTTTAGTTTAAATAGAATTATAAATCCTTTATTTTGAGTCACTTATCCATATAAAGATTTTCTTTCCTTAAAAAATTTACATTTTTATTCTTAGTTTGTAGTCACTAATTCTATCATTGTTCGTTATTATTACTATGATGTTTGGAGTTCATTCTCATTAGAAAAATTCAAAACATCAACCACTATCAAATTTAGTACATATTTAAACTAATATTATAAGATTGAGGTATGCTGAGAGATTATTTAAAAATTATAACAGTCCAAGCAGGGACAGATAAGGCCCTGGTAATACAAAGACAACTATTTGTATGTCATATGCTGTAACCAATAATAAAAGCCACTAGCTATAACATTAAGTAAATATGATTACAATCATGTTTATAATGCATAATTTAAAATTAAATTCAATTTTAAAATAGTATATATATAGACTACAAAGGAAAAAAAAACAAAGGAGCAGTTATTTATGACAGGTTGGTACGGAAGAGAAATAAAAATGTCGAAGAAGACAGAAAGAAATTTAGTGGGAGTTAGGTTGGGAAGAACAAATTAATAAAAAGAATGTAAAATGTGGGTATATTTGACCTCACATTTTTGGTTTTGTGAATGATGAATTTGCCTATATAAAGAGAATTGAATTCCCCCATAACTTTAAACCACTCGAAAATCATTATTACATTTTCTAAAGCTTTCTTCAACTATTAAGTTGTAAAAAATACGTGAGTAGATCAACCACCGGTGATCACTGATGGAATCAGCAATGCAGCCGGCCGGAGAGTGGGCGGTAGAGGAGGAGGTGGCGGTGGTTCAGCGCAATGGCGGCGGAGGAGAGACTAAAAAAGAAGAGATGCTGCTGCATTACGACGGCGATGTCTTCAAGGTGGAGGTGGAGGATGGTTATTCCGAGAAGGTGGTGGAAGCGGAAGAAGCAGAAGAAGACGAAGAAGATTCGTTGAAACGCAAACCACCTTCCACCGCCGTCAACCGAACTACGGTTTCCGACAAGGAAGAGATGCTGGATCGTCATCATGATGTAACCAGCCGTACTACGAGTGATGATAATGAGACTAATGATACAATAACCAATGGGTCTACTTCATCGGTTTCTTCTGGAACTTCCGATGCCGGCGATGATCAGGTGGAGGTGGAAGCAGCCACCGGGGAAGGTGATATCATCAAGCCGGAGGAAAACAGAGTTTACTTCCAAACACATGCAGGTCAGCCCATAATTTCTTCAACACATCTATTATAATTAAGATTTCCAAATTTTCCTTCCCTCCAAAATAATTCATGCAATTTTTTTTGAAATACTAATGCGTAAATATTATCATTTTCCTAGATAATTTCATTGAGACGTACTTTTATACACACCGTCTCGAAATTATTGTCCAGTTTGGATTTTTAGTTTTACTACAAATTGAACTAAAAGAGAACATCCAAACTGAATAATAATTGGGATAGATGGAATATGAGTTTTATGTGTGAAAATACATCTTTTGGAGTGAGTTTGACTGATATGATGATACGGTATAATATACTTTAAAAGTGCATTTTTTGGTTGCATATATAATGCAAAGTTTAGGTGCAACAAATTACACAAATTATATAGTTTGACTTTGTCCAAAATAACAAAGTATATAGGTTAGGTCCCACCAACTGTATTCTGAGAATTTGCAGTTTACACTATTCATAGAGAACAGAACAGAGGATCTTGTATCGTATAATCTTTATATGCTTGTAGCCCTTTATGAATTTCTAATTATCACATGGAAAAAAAAATGCAGGTACTGTGGTTGAACAATCTCAAATTAATGTTAAAGGAAACACTGAGGATTGGGCTGCAAGACTGAGGGAAATGGACATTGAAGTACTTATGAATGCTGCCCTGCGAGGTACACCAATTGAGAACAAAAAGATTGAATACTATGAAGGCAAAACTTCCGAAGAAATCAAAAGAAAGAAAAGGGATGCTACTGTGATCTATGAAATGGATGAAAGTGATGAGGAAGTTGTGGAATTGGAATTCGAAACGGCAGTAAAGAAGATGCACAGTCACGATGGCTATGGAATGTACTGTCCTAATTGTAGCAGTCAAATCACTAAGGTTGTTCTTCGTCGAAAGATAAAGCAGAGGAAGGTTTTAGTTGCATCAGATAATAATGAACGTAAGGAATTATTGGGATGTTTGTCCTGCTTCAGAGTTTTCATCCCTTCAGGTATTGCTACATATAAATTCTATAGTTCTCATTCAACTTTTTCACTTGCTTCTAGTGATGAGAATGATAACACCACTTTTTTTTTGTCAATGTAATTAAGCAGGCAATAGATTGAATCCATTTAGAATATTTGGAGCTGGAAGAGACCATGGTGAAAGTAGCAATATTCGGATTGAGGAACAGCTTCCAGTATCAGATGTTGTCATTCCTGCAGCTACACCAGAAGTGCCTGTGCCCACACTGGATTCTGCACAGATCACTGGTAATCAACATTGTTGATCATGCGATTTGTAAACGTCATTACTGTCTCCGTCACAAAATAAGAGTCATGTTTGTCGTACTATTTTACCGTTCATTTTGGTTGATTATGTTGTGCCATTTAGACCAATTTTCTCTGGCTTTGTTGGTGTATGCAGAGAGGGGATTTGATCTGTTTTGGTTCCTCAAGAATAGAAGAACCAATGAACAACATGCTCTAACTTCTCCACTGCTTTCAACTAACTCTTTGGACACTGCAGTTACTTCTAAACCAACTAGTGATGAAGGTTTTGATCAAAAAGGTATTCAAATTATCTATAAACCAAGAGATGAGCAGCATGATTTATGATCATCTTTCTGTTAATTCAAGCTATAAAAGGCTGTGCTATGATTTCTGCAGCTCAAAGCACCCGTGACGAAAGCAATGATCAGTTGTGCCGAGAGCAGCCAACAACAGATGTGACCGTACTAGCTCTTGATAATGTACCGCAAAAACAAGGTAACATATGCTAAAAAAGTTTTATAACTTATGATTTGAAGTTATACATCAATAGAGATGACTGTTTCAACGGACTCTTTTACTTCTTGATAACCGATGTTTGAATTAATATTTTGTATGCAGGGAAGGGATTTGATCTGTTCTGGTTTTCAAGAAAGAGAAGCGAGGATGAACATGATTTAACTTCCCCACTACTTCAGACTGCTTCTCAGCCAGGAAATGAAGCTACTGAGAAGGGTAAAATTTCCTTCATTTGTGCAGCCTCAATGCTTTCTGATTTCCTTATTTGATCTGAATCATATGTTTTGTTTTTCCATTGGTTCAGGCACAACACATGAAGAAAACGTTGATCAGCCTCGTCAAGAGCAGCCAATATCAGATGTGACCATTCCTACTAATGATTCCTCACAAGTAGCAGGTAACATATGTTAATCAAGTTCTTATCACTTAACATTGGTTTGAAGTTATTGACCTGTAAAATATCACTTTATAAAAAGTTAGAATTTAACCTGATCCATGTTTAATCTATACAGAAAAAGGATTTGATCTATTTTGGTTCTTGAGAAAGAGAAGAGAAGATGAAAATTCTACAACTTCGCCATTGCTTGTGCCGGCGCAAATACAATCTTCCCCCACCGCATTTATCAGAACAGATGTAATACAACCTTCTACAACTGTAACTACTCCAAAGCAAAGAGATGAGATCATTGAGCAAGGTACTACATCATTTCGAATTCCTTACTGTAGAACTCTGAAATATAACTTCCTAGCAGAATTGATGTCTGAAATACATACTTTACAGCCAACGATTTCCTTTCTTACTTGGTATTAAGAGGGTTTCTTTTTCTTTTTGGATTTTGCTTTTGTAGGAAAAGTTCCTCAAACTTCTACACCTCAAGGATCACCATTGGATGGAAATGTGATCATTGATATACATAGAAAACAAGGTAATGCCGATTTTGAAACTCTACTATGCAACAATTTTATTGTTATGCAGTGGTACAGTCTTGCTAGATCAATAGCCTTTTGTTCTGTAATCAACTTTGAGCTAGATCTTCTATAAATACAGACTATATGCCAAATAAATATTTTAACACAATCCTAAAATTTGATGCAGAAGTACTTATTTCTGGGACAAAACCAGTTCCGCAACCAAAGCTCCAAACTGATGGAGGTTATCATTCTGATGGTAAATCCCTTTGTTTTCTCATTTTGGCTCTGATAATTTCTTTCAAAAATTTAATGGGAGTTCCTTTTTGAGAAAATATGGAATCCAATGAGTTTAACATTTCAAATTATGGTACAGGAGCTGATGTTCGGATTTCAGTTGTGGAAAGCACTATCGAAACTGGTATCCAAGAATCGACATTTGTCTCAATCGGTGATACTATTTCCGAAATTGTTGTCACTGAACCAAGAACTCCCTCTGGATCATTTGATGTACTGAAAAGTATTGTCTATGGAGGTTTGATGGAGTCGATTACGAGCTTGCTTGTCATTTCCTTAGCAGCAGCTTTGAATGCTACCACAAGTAAGGCCTTAATCAGTACTGTCGAAACTTCAGCATTTCTTTGATCCTAGAATTGGTCCCTTGCGTGTTCATCAATCAACGGTGCATCGTGTTGTACATTTTGATGATACTAATTCATTACTTCAATATTTACAGAGAATGTCATGGCTATGGGATTCGCATATCTAGTTGGTGGTTTCATCCTTCTGATCCATAATGTAAGTGTTGTGAACTTGTGATGCCTAAGACGCGTAAAAGATTAGTTATTTTACTGAATGAATTCAATATTTCCATCATTTATCCTACAGAGAAATATTAGTACTATTATGCTAAGAAGTAATGTATGGCATGATTGCTGAAGTGATTGTTCTTTTGGTGATCACAGCTAAGAGTATTGAGATATGGAGACTCTAGTCAAACAAGTGAGCAGAGGTACCAAGCACAGCTAGGGAGGAAAGAACTTTTCCCTCTGCACACAACGGTAGCTGTGGCGTCATACATCATTTTCGGGCTAATTCCACCCGTGACCTATGGCTTCAGTTTCCGCACAACTGATGATAAGGAATTCAAGCTGTTGGCAGTTGCAGGAGCTTCTTTCCTGTGCATTGTTACTCTCTCAATTGCCCAGACATACGTGCGTGGGGAGCGCAGGTTCATGTCTTACTTCAAAACCGTGTTCTACTATGTTGTTCTCGCAGCCATTGCCTCTGGAGCTGCATTTACCACTGGCTACTTTGTTAAGGACCCTTTCCCTTGTCCCGCTGCTCTTTCGGCTTAACAAGATATGGAATCACATGTTTATTGTACAAAAGTGCAGTTACATATTTGTATCATTTCTTCCACATATTGGTTCTTGAGTTAGTGCTAGCTTCCGCAATAATACTCCTTTATCCTAGAAGATATAAGTCCTTCATTTTTGCCTATACGTATAAAGTTCCTCGAGGATTTAAAACCTTGTACCACTTTCAAGTTTAAGCTTCATAGGTTAATGCTGCACAAATGTGATCCCTGTTGAATAAGAGAACTTGTCTCATTTTCATTGTGCAAAACAGGCAAAGATTTCTGTTTCTATATCTTCACCATCAAGTTTCAACATAATGGATGAATTTCAATTAAGCTTCTTTGCTTGAATATTGATTCATTGGCGTTATAAAATCTTGCTAAACTCACTTTTACCAACTAGGCTTGGACCACACGTTCCCTTTCCGGTCAAATATGTAATGCTACTGAAAAAATAGTAAGAGAAAGAAGGAGAAAATGCAATTGAAATTTCCTCATTGAATATATAGTTGACGCCTAGAACGCGTGGTAGACTTGTAGAGTAGGAGGTAGCTTGGAAAAATGTCTTCAAATCCCTGAAAATATGAAATGCTACTGAAAATTTCCCTATAAGAAGTAAGAAGTAGAGAGTAAACAAACTATTATTACACTATAGACTTCAATTCAATGTAAGAACTTCTAGTATATGATAGATTCAAACTTTCAAAGAGTATATCTATAAAGGATAAATCCTTGTAGAAAGAAATGGAAGAAAGTCTCTACGGCGCAGCAGTTAACGATGATGTTGCAACTCTTTCTCAGTTACTCCGGCAAGATACAAAACTTCTGGATAAACTGAACTCACTAAAGTCCGGTTACAGGACTCCTCTGCACATAGCGGCAATGCTAGGTCACGCGAGGTTCATGGAAGCGATTTTGGGTTATGAAGCTTCTGAGTACATGATTTTGGGTCGTGATGAAGATGGAAGAAACCCTTGTCACCTTGCTGCGATACAGGGCAGACTGGAAGTGTTGGAAGTTCTTATTCAACCGGCTGGAACTGTATCGCGGCGAGTGGCGGCGATGTTACAGAAGGCAGACCGGGGATGCAACATTCTGCATCTATGCGCCATTTATAATCAGCTGGAGGCCCTGAAGTTTCTGTTCAGCAAGCTGAAATTAGATTCTGATTTTGTGAATGCTAAGAATGATGATGGCATGACCATACTTCATTTGTCCACATACTATCACCGAGATCATCAGGTAGCTATATTTTATGACCCTTTCTTCCTTCTAAAATTTCTTATTTTTTCTGATTGAATCTCTTCAGGTTCAGGGAATGGATCTTTTTTTCTTCCTCCGTCCAACCGTACAAATCTCAAAACTCAATTCGAACTTTTCTTTGGAACAGAGGAAATATTTAATTAATGCCTTGTTATGCAGATCACTAAGTACTTGCTGAGGGAACAAAGTACTAAAAATGGAGGATTGGTGAAGGTGAACCTGAAGAATGCAGATCGGAAAACAGCATTCCACCTGTTGTTATCTGATTATGACCAAGGAATTCGAAGCGATTTCGAGAAGGCACAAGATCACATCCTGTTGGATTGGGTTAACTTGTCAAACATTTGGTATGAAAGAAACAGGGAGGCATTGCTGATTGTGGGCACAATCTTGGCAACAATGAGCTTCCAGATTTGGCTTAGCCCACCTGGTGGTGTTGAGGTACTGGAAAACAGAACAGTAACGCCGATCATCGCCCGGCTTTATCCCGATCAGTACAAACAACTCGTGAATTACAACACTTGGTCCTTCATCCTGTCATTAAACATCATCCTGATGACTGTTCGAGGAAACAACCTCGGCACCGCCACAGGTTTACCCCTACTTCTGCAACTTGTAGGGGTTCTGTGTGTCCTAACCACAGCTTATACTTATGTTCTGTCTGTGAGTTTCTTAAAACCAAGACCTGAAACTCAAACTATAAACTCCACCATTGTGTATCATGGTAGTATTGTGCTACCATTGGTTATCTTCACTACGTTCTTCATGACAGTGTATGATTATCGTTTTCCGTATAGATGATTACATTCCCATCTACGGGATGTTCTTAACAAAGATAGCATCAGGTATCTGATAACACGACATTAGTTTAAGTGTAATATGTGTCTATTCAAACGGCATTGACATTGCATTTGATATTTCTCGATTCCGATGAAGTTTGAACATGAGTTGCTGATCAATCATCACCCAAGAAATAGGCGTTAGTTGTGTGCACTTGTTGTGCTAGACAAATGGCCATTGGTCTGACGAGGAGTGAATTTCACGAAAGATATGAAAGTTATAAAGATAAATAGTATTATGATGTTTCCGTAATATGAAAAATTTTTCATATTCCTATTAAATACTTCCCGTGTTTCAAAAAATAATTCACATGATAGTTTACATTGAGTTTTTACTTTTAAACCTGTAGTATATATCTAAAAATTGTAGACTATTTTTTCTGAGATGGAGAAAGTAATAAAAAACGGAGGAGATGTGCGATCTCAACTGGACTGGAATGATCAAATGGACTAGAATGACTGGTCATGGTAGGTGCTTCAGACATTTTCAGTTGCAAGTTCCTTATCGAATTGAGTGGTTTGAATTGGTGCCAATTGCCAAATCACAACAAAAATCGATCAATAGGCTTTGGGCAAATTGGTTCATGAAATCAGAAATTCAGCCCTCAGAAGTCAGAAAGTTGAACAACTAGTACAGGCAATTTGCAAGTTCTCTTGACGTTTACTTTGAATCAACTTTGTTCATCCATTTTTCTTTTTGACCTTGTTGCGAAATCGCAACAAAAATCATTAGACTCTGGGAAGTGGTTTGTGAATTCTGGTTGGGAAATCCAAATCATATAATTTATCTGTTCTCCCAAAATATATATATATATATATATAGGTACTTTAATTTTTTGATTACAACAATGCAAATATGCAATCGAATGCATTATAAGACCAAAAGAGTAATTTCTAGTTTAATAAATTAAGCCGATACTTTCTAATAACTTATAGGAGTAGTTTGTCAACTGAAGGATCCGAGTCGTTGATGATCTTCTATTAACCAAAATCCATAACGAAATAGACTAGGTACAAATTCAAGTTCCAAGTTCGATTTCATGTGTAGTAGTATCTATATAGAGTCAGTACTCACTAGTATGGGGAAATTTTCTGGTTGTTTTAAGACCATCATAGCAAATGAATCTTCCAAATTTGGGGATCAAATCCTTTAGTCCAATATGATACGAAAATTATAACATATAACTAGGTACAGATAGACATTTACTTGGTAATTAGTATAGGAAAGGGGGCTAAACATGCAAGTCTTTATGAGTTAGGTGAAACACACGCACCACTCTTCCTTAGTTTTAGAAAGTGGGTTTTAAAATTTTTTTTATTTTCAAATGATTTTATTTTTTCATCCGTAATGAACTAGACCAAGTGGCTTATATAATTTTGATAGTATTCGATAAGATCTATCCAACAAAATCCATCATGAATATGTTTTTCGAAACATTAAAAAATTTATACAGCTACCTTGGTCTTCCTAAAAGACGCCATGGTCTTACTTGTGTCTTTTAGGACCAAGACCTAGAGCAAACACCAAAGATCAAAAAGCGAAAACCAAAGAGCAGAGACAAAAAACCAAAGACCAAAAATCAAAGTGAAGAGCAAGCGTGTGTGAGGACCAAAAACCAAAGAGCAAACATCGAAGACCAAAAAATCAAAGACCAAAGACCAGAGTGAAGAGCGAGCATATGTGAAAAACAAAGACCAAAGACAAAAGGCCAAATACCAAAACTGAGAGATCAAAGACCAAAGACCAAAATGAATAGCGAGTGTGTATGAGGAGCAAAGACCAAAAACCAATGGTCAAAAGATCAAACTAGGCCCTAACCAACATGGAAATACTTAAACCCCCCTAAACCCTAAACACTAAACAACTAAACCCTAACCGACACGAAAATACTTAAATCCACTAATATTTTTTTTATTTTTTTTGTTTAAATTTTTTAAAACCAATTAGGCTAGGGTCACTAATTGGTTTAAAAAAATTTCATAAGGTTAATCGTGTTATTCGACACAAATTAGGTCCTAACCGACACGGAAATGCTTAAACCCCCTAAACCCTAAACCCTAAACAACTAGATCCTAACCGACACAGAAATGCTTAAACCCCCCTGAACCCTAAACCATAAACAACTAGACTCTAACCGACACAGAAATGGTTAAACCCCCCTAAACTCTAAACACACTAATTTTTCTTTTTTTGTTTCATAAAATTTATAAGGCTAATCGTGTTACTGCACAAACTAGGCCCTAACCGACATGGAAATACTTAAATCCCCTAAACCCTAAAACCCAAACAACTAGACCCTAACCGACACGGAAATGGTCAAACCCCCCTAAATTCTAAACACACTAAATTATTTTTTTTGGTTTAAAAAATTTGTAGGTTAATCGTGTTACGGCACAAACTAGGCCCTAACCTATAAGGAAATGCTTAAACCCCCCTAAATCCTAAATCCTAAACAACTAGACCGTAACTGACAAGGAAATGCTTAAATTCTCCTAAACCCTAAATACACTAATATTTTTTTTGATTTTTTATCTTTGGCCTTTGGTCTTTACTCCTTACACACGCTCACTTTTAATTCTGATCTTTGACCTTTGCTCTTTGGACTTTAGTTTTTGTAAATTTTTTTGGTCTATGGTCTTTGGTCGTGGGCCTTCAGTATTTGTTCTTTGGTCTTTGGTCTTTGGTCGTTAGCCTTCGGTCTTTGGTCTTGGTATTTACTCTTTAGTCGTTAGCCTTCGTTCTTTGGTCTTTGGTTTTTGGTGTTTGGTCTTTGCTTCTCACATAACACTCGGTCTGTCACTCTGGTCTTTGACGAAGTTTTTGCTCTTTAATCTTCGGTTTCTTGATCTTTGGTCTTTAGTCTTTTGTCGTTGTTCCTCACATACGCTCGCCCTTCACATTGATCTTTGGTCTTTGGTTTTTTGTCTTTGCTCTTTGGTATTTAATTTTGGTCTTTGGCCTTGCCTTTTGGTCTTTTCAGTAGGTTGTAGTCCTAAAAGAAACAAGTAAGACCAGAATGTCTTTTAGTAAAACCAAGTCAACTGCATAAATTTTTTAAAGTTTCGAAAAACATATTCGTGATGGATCTTGTTGGATAGATTTTATCGAGTACTATCAAAATTATATAAGATACTTGGTCTAGTTCATTACGGATTAATAAATAAATCATATGAAAATAAAAGAAATTTTTGAAACCCACTTCCAAAAATTAAGGGGAAGGGACACGTGCATTGAGAAGGAAAAAGAAAATATATTAAATAATTATACATAAAGTCCCTCCGTTATTGAATAATCAAAAAAAAGTCTAAGTGCACCTAGCTAGATGCACTTAATGTGCATAGTATAACAAGTCAATATGATAATGTTTTCCACTTACATACTTGTGCACGGGGGATTTTGTTCGTTAGGACTAGAGAACCCTTATTTTCTATTGCAGAGGTTTTCATACACTAATTCTGCGAGTTTTTTAAGAATGGACCTAGACAAAAATAATGAGCAACAAATATGGTGGACAAAAGTAGTTGTCTCGGATTTTCTAAATCTAAAACAAGGAAGCAGTCGGATTACGGAAATCCGAGACAACAAAGTTTCTGATTAGAGTAATCCGAACCTTCACTAACCAAAATTAACTTTAATTAAATCAAAAGATTAATTAAAATTAATCTGAACTCGAATTTCCGAAATCCGAAAGTTTGTAATAAAAAAATTAATTTCATTTTTCGAAAAAAAATCCAAGTGTTCAAAAATAGAAGTTTACCAGTCTCGAATTACCGTAATCCGAGTCTCGGGTAAAACTCGGATTATGGAACCGAGTCTCCTATGTTTCTTTTTTTTTTTAAAAAAAAAAAGATGGAATGGTTTTTTAAAGAGAAAATTGATACCAATATCTGAAATTTATAATTCTTGTAGTGCCCATACCCACACAGGACACATTGAACTAAACTCGGATTTAAGAAAGTTTGATCATCATCTTGATTCTGCCGACGACAAAGCTACTATAGGCATCGTCACAGACAGTGTCACAGTGAGAAAAACAGAGTTCATTATTGCTAGTAGAAGTCATTGGAGTAATGATTGCGCTTCATAACATTAAAACGAAATAGGCTGTTATTATGAATTTTTTTTTAAATCACTAATAATAATATTCATGTCATTATAAGGATTGAGTTATGAAATTGTTTCCGAAACTAAATCCTAAACTCGAATTCTGGAAATTCGATTTTTCGATGAACTCGGATTCTCGAAATCTGATTTTCAGCTAAATTCGAATTGGGGTAATCCGTACCTAAACCCTAAACCCTAAACTGTAATCTCAGATGATCGAAATCCGATTTTCAGCTAAACTCGGATTTGAGAAATGCGAACATAAACCCTAAACCGTAAACTCAGATTGAAATCCGATTTTCAACAAAAGTCGGATTTCAGAATCTGAACCTTTCGATTTTTCGCTTAACTCGGATTCTCGAAATCTGATTTTTAGTATTAATTAACTTGGTTATTTGAAATTAATGTACTAACAGATTTAACAATAATAAGTAACACTAGTACTAGTAATGTATAATGGGTAATAGTATTAATGTACTACATAATACTAGTAAAGATGAATTATACTGAATTAATGATAATATCTAGCGTACTAACAGATTTAACAGTAATAAGTAACACTAGTTCCGGTGATGTATAATGAGTAATAGTATTAATATACTACATAATACTCGTACGTACAAATAGTACATAACATTATAAGTACAGATGAATTATACTGAATTAATGATAATATCTAATGTACTAACAGATTTAATAATAATAAGTAATATTAGTACCATTGATGTATAACGGGTAATAGTATTAATGTAATACATAATACTAGTACGTACAAATTGTACATAACACTAGTACAGATGAATTATACTAAATTAATGATAATCTTTAACGCACTAACAGATTTAATAATAATAAGTAACATTAGTACCAGTGATATATAATGGGTAATAGTATTCATGTACTACATAATATTAGTACGTACAAATAGTACATAACACTAGTGCAGTTGAATTATACTGAATTAATGATAATATCTAATATACTAATAGATTTAAAGGTAATAAATAACACTAGTACCAGTGATGTATAATGGGTAATAGTATTAATGTACTACATAATACTAGTACGTAAAAATAATACATAACACTAGTACCGATGAATTATATTGAATTAATGATAATATCTAATTTACTAACAAATTTAACATTAATAAATAAAATTATTACCAGTGATGTATAATGGGTATTAGTATTAATGTACGACATAATACTAGTACGTAACACTAGTGATATATATTTTTCATTAATTTAATGTAAATTCCTAGTAATGATTAGTATTAAAAGATTTTATTAATATCATATCTAATACAATATTTTTCATTTCTTATTCTTTAAAAAGTAGATATGTCAATATAATGCGAATTCCTATCAAAACTCAAATTTTCAAAGTTTCCTGCACTTAAACATTTTTTTTTAAAAAAGATTAATTCAGATTTTCGAAATCCGATTACACTATTCATTTATTAAATTTTTATACTTTCCCACCATAAACAAAGTTTCAAATTTTCCTGCCATGCAGTTGGTTTTTTAAAAAATATATTCAGAAAGCTCTCGGATTTCGAAAATCTGAGTTTACTGTACACATTTTGACCTTGGTTCTTTTGTAAAAAAAAATAACAAAAAAAATAATATTTTATTATTTTTTATTGATTTGGGTTTCCAAAATCTGAAAGTCCAATTAATTAGACTCTCGAATTTCGAAAATCCGGGACAACTACTTATGTCCAACTAGGTAAAAAAATTTTCGTCACATTAATTCTTTTTTAAATTTGTTTTGACGAACGACACCTAATTCTGCGTAGTTATTTTGAAATTCAGATGGGATCAAAATGTTGCACTCTTGTCCACCGTAGACACCATACGAATATGTAAAGGAAAAAAAAATGGGATCAAATGTTTCTACAAAATGCTCTCTGGGTTCCAATTGTGATTTAATAAATTGATTTTTTTTACACAATTTCAAAATATAAAAAAATAAAAATCTCTAGTTTGAAAAATCTCAAGTTCTCGTAAATTCATCTTTCAGAAATTGAAACTAAATTACTTAACAGTTCCTAGTAATTAAGAGAATAGAAACGAAAAATAAACGAGGGGCAATCAGACAAAAGTAATGGAGAGAAATATTTGAAAATTATTTGATAGTACAATCTTATGAAAGGAAAGAAAAAAAATAACTAGGAATCAATGGACCAATATGCCATCAAATATATATAGAAACATATTACCAGAAAATATTTGGAACTTTTTTTTTTTTTTTGGAACTTTACCAGTACGGAGAAGATAAAGGAACGTTAAAAAAGGAAAATTAGTCTAAAATACTCCTTGAAAGAGTTTTATGTTCCGAAAGAAAATCAACTTGTATACCGTGTGTGCGTGATATACTAAAAATAATAGGTTAAAAGTTACTCTCTCTGTCCCATAATTATTATCCAGTTTGGGTTTCCATTTCTAGCTCAAATTGTACTAGAAGTGAAATATCAAACTGGACAATAATTATGGGACAGAAAGAGTATGTTTTATGCTAAAAGTGTCCGAAATAATAAATTGTGTTGAAATGAAACTATTAGTTTTCAGTTAGTAATAGTTTATTCAGCATTAGTATTTGACAACAGAAGGTGGAACTGGAAGTATTTGATCATTCCACCAGCTTCAAAGTTCCAACAACTTCACCACATTCCATTTTTCTAAGTAAGAATCAACAACTTCACTATTGTTTCCTTTTTTTCCCCAAATGATCCCAATTAAACCACTTCATTCTCTTTTATACTGTCACTTAACAACTCCATTAGATTCTCCAATAATCCCTGACCATTAGTATATAAACAGAAGCTCTTATACATCTTCTGCACAATCGAGTTAGACAAAAACATCTTTTGCTTCTTTCAATCATTTAACACATCTTACACAACAAATCTTGGAATCAAAAACTCTCTTCAGGATGTCTAAGAAATCCTTCCCATCTTTCTTCCTTTGTGCAGTTGTTCTTTTTGCAGCTATTTTTGTCGAAACAACAGTGATGGCAGATAATCCTGCACCAGCAGCAGGTGGAGCTCAAGTTATTGAGCTTTTCATGCATGATATTCTTGGAGGAAACAATCCCACTGCTAGGCCTATAACTGGTTTGCTTGGTAACATATACAGCGGCCAAGTACCCTTTGCTAGGCCACTTGGTTTTAATCCTCCAAAGAACGGCGTTCCCATTCCCAACGCCAATGGTGCTATCCCAACGGTTAATATCAATGGCATTCCCTTGGGGACTGGATTAGCTGGTACAGCTTTTGCCGGGAACCAGAACAATGCTGCCAATGGTAATAATCCTGCTGCTCAGTTACTAGGACCTGATGGTTTGGGACTCGGGTTTGGAACTATTACTGTGATAGATGATGTCTTGACTTCTTCACCTGAGTTGGGAACCCAGCCATTGGGAAGAGCTCAGGGAGTGTATGTAGCAAGCTCTGCTGATGGTAGCACACAGATGATGGTTTTCACTGCTATGATGGAAGGAGGAGAATATGGTGATAGCTTGAACTTTTTTGGAGTCTACAGGATTGGAAGCACCATGTCACGCCTCTCCATTACTGGAGGCACCGGCAAGTTTAAGAATGCTTGTGGGTTTGCAGAACTCCGGTCACTCATTCCAAGTGGCCAGCATGTTCTAGATGGCGCAGAGACATTGCTGAGGATCACGATTCATCTTGACTACTGAGACTGTCTAAATGAAAGGAATTTGTGGGTGTGTTTGTGTGAAAACTTTGTCATGCATTTCAGCTTATAAATGTGTCATTGATTCAAAAACAAAAGCCGTTTTAAGTTTCCACCTGTATGTATTCTTGAATTCATGGTAACATCTTTCAGTATTCAGCTGTAATGCTTGATGATTATCCTGGATGCTTGTTGCTTTTCTCAATCCAGCTCCATAAGATTGTTTCAACAAGAGTATTGTGAGGTGAACATATCAAAACAATTTATACGACAAGCCATGCATCATTGACCTCAAAACAGTGTAGGAATCATGATTTCATATACACCATCCTAAAATTCACATGATTACAATTCAGTGATTCTGACTTTGTCGAGAACAGTACCTTGATCAAGTCCATGGAGTAAATCTATTAAATGCATCCGCAATGAACCTGGACCTTTGGCCACTTTCATTCCTAGTTCACTGGCAACACCAAACAAAGATAACGCAGAGGCTGTTGCTTCAAAAACATGTACTGGGTCAATCGCAATGAAGGCTGCAATAAGGGCAGTCACAGAACATCCAGTTGCAGTAATCTTTTGCAACATTGGAACTCCGTTGTGCACACCAACAACTCGTTGTCCATCTGTTATGTAATCAACAGCTCCAGAAACAGCAACTACACCTCCAGTTAATAGAGCCACGGCTTTTGCTGCTTCCACTGCATCTGCAGAATCATGTCTGCTGTCGGCACCCTTAACAAACAGCAACATCATTGGACAAAAGTTAGATTAGCAACCATGCTCAAATTGCTGGAGCTGAAAGAAGAGTTAGCTAAATATCATGTGCATGGCATCACCAAGTATTAAACTACAAAGTCTAACCCCAGGACTCTCGTTACAGCTAAAATGCAGCAAACAGTTAAGTTTACAACTATGCTACCTACAGAAGAAATACATTTCAGCTTTGTTGAATTCTTAAAAACATATACCAGTATTACCAAGCAAAAGTTCTTTGTCAAAAAAGGAAATTTCCTCATAACATAGGTTTATGACCTGTTGAAGGCAAAGAATAGGAATAGGTCTAGCTATCACAGTTCTTCAGCATCTTAAAAAGCATAATCTTCTTCAAGAATTGACTGGCAAGTGGTCTTTTAAGGTCAGAGAATGTAAAAAATTTATCAGAACTTCCATTTACTTATACTGTCTTCTGGTGAGAATTTGGTAGAGTTCCCATGTTAATAAAGCGTAACGAACACAGAGAACAGAAGGTACAAGAACAACAAATAATGAATAAACTAACATACCCTCTCAAGTAAAACTGGAAAGAAACCAGATGCTTCCAATATTGTGGGAATTCGAAATCTAACCACGATTGTGGGATACACTTGATCATGCAAAATTGTTCAAGAACCTAAATCTACACTCCATTTTCTTTAACTGTTCTGCTTAAGTGCAGAAATGTCTATCCAGAGGAAAAGTAAAAAAAATTCCAGAATAAAATTTGCCAATAAGTCAAATCAAAATCATCAACCACAGCAATTCTCCAGGGGAACTTCCCACTGCCATCAAAATTTTCTTCCAAATCCTAACACAACTATCATCAGAGATCATCTCACAATAAACAAATAACTCAAGACAAGTAAAGCACTTATCTTTCCCTTATGCATCCGATCATAAGGGAAACTACAAGGAAACTAATGTATAAATTCGACAGAGTAAAAATCCAATCTTGAAACCACATACCTTTGAAGTGTGGTCCACAGAGCCCTTGAACAAAGCCAAAATCTCCGACCCATTTCCCCTAACAACAGTAGGTTTCATCCCAAGCAACTCAATGCAAGCCTTCAACCGGAAACTGGAACAACCGGCTGCCACAGGGTCAAGAACCCACGGCTTCCCTTCCTTATTTGCAGTCTCTGCCGCCAGCTTCATCGACGGTAACCAATCAGGAGTCAATGTCCCCAAGTTAACGCATAGAGCGTCGACTTTGGGAGTGAATTCTGGGATTTCATCAACTGAGTAAACCATCGCCGGCGAAGCTCCGGCAGATAAGAGCACGTTGGCCATTAAGTCCATCGACACAAAGTTAGTAATGCATTGGACTAATGGGGATTTTTGCCGGAGCTTTTCCAATTGGGTCCAAGCTTGTTTTCTCCATTCCGATTCAACTTCGACTTCGTCTCCGGGGCGCTGTAATTCTTGGGGATTTTCATTTTCTTGAGGGTCGTCCATGTCCTGTCCCGCTGAGCTTGATTTTATTCCGAGCCTCTGGTTTTATGTAATCGTGGATTTAATATGTACCGTAGCATTTTTTCCCATCTATTTATAATATAATACTAATACTAAGAGATAAAGTGTGGAAATACTTCTCTTTCCGTTGACACATATGACGTCATTTTCCTATAGATTTACACATAAAATATTTATAACAATTATACTACCAGACTTTTGAAGTTCCAGCTAATAAATTGTTATCAATTTTATTAATTAAAGTATATCAATTAATTGTATGCTAAACTTTCTATTTTGCATTCTTTAAAATGAAAAAGAAAACGAAATTTTTTAAAAATCTCGGCATTGAATAAGATTAATTTGAAAAAGATTATCCGATTGGCTTGAAAAATGGTATTACGTCTTGATTTGATTATTAAATAATATTAATAATTATTTGAAATTTAAAAATAATAAATACAAAATTATCAGTGATTCTTTAATTCAACATTAAATTTGATTAATTTGAAAAGATTTTTTGATTAGTTTGAATAATATTATTAAAAATTGGTTTGATCATTAAAAAATATTAATATTTTTTTGAAATTTGAAAATAATAAATACAAAATCATCAGTGATTCTTTAATTCAACATTAAAGCTGATTGATTTCGATTGGCTTAAATAATACCATTGCACATTAGTTTGATCATTAAACAATATTAATACTTTTTTGAAACTCGAAAATAATTAATTAAAATGTAGATGATATTTTTTTAGATATATATCATGTGTCATAATTGCATACAGGGAATCTATTCACTTTATTTTTAAAAATCAAATATAAACACATGCCTAAAATAACTCCAATCACATTAATCATGTGACAAAAATTATTATGTATATATATAAAGTGTGCTTATAAAACTCAACTGGTTTGCAATCCCAGTTACACCGGAATCTTTTATTCTTCTTCTTCTCTCTCTTTTTTTTTAGGATTTATTTTTTTAATAATCATTATTTTTTTGTGTCAAAAGTTTTTCGCTTCTAATTTTTGCAAGCTGTGGGCAAAATTTTTTCTACAGCAAGGATTTTCAAGTGCACATCCATGGTGAGTTTCTTTGGCAATCTTAAATTAATGATTTCAATGTTTGATTATTTTTTTTTTTTAGGGACAACATGACAAAATATATGATGTTGATTCACAAAAATGAAATTAGAAGGCACACTGATAGGCAGACCCATTTGATTGTCAGGTATTAATATGAAACTTTTGCTTCAATTATTTTTTTAAAAAAATATTTTACCTTATAGTGTAATTTATTACTTTGGAGCATTTTAGACAAATGAATTAGAGGAGGCAGAGTGGTTCTGGAGATCAGTTGTCAGTTGTGTGACCTATGATGCTGTTGCCTAAGGTTGGTCATAATTTCCAGTCTGGCTCATGCGTCCGAAGGTGAATTTGAAATCTGAATCATCTCATTGAGTTCTAATACTTTATTCGGGATGGTACAATATTATAAGCAACAAGAGTGGTCAAAGGTGTCAAATTGTGAATGCAAAATATTTTTAACATGTATACCAATATATGGATCCCTTTATTTTCATCTGTAAATAATTAGCGCATAAAAATTACTTTTGATGTAACATATTTAATTTAGTGTTTTTAAATTGAACATCAATTTACTAAAATATAAAATATTTCTTTAATTTTTATTATGTTAGATTATATACATAATTTATCTATTCCACACATCGTGCTGATACCATCTAGTTAATTATATTCAATTTCCATACAAAACAGCTCAATAATATTTGATATTGATCTTCGTAATTTGTACTCTTTATGTCCGGAAGTAATTGTTCAATTTAAATTTTACTTGCAGTTAAACTTGTACTAAAATTCGACGTAAGTCTTTATCATTTCTTTTGTTAGGATACAAGTATAATAATGTGATTATTTTAAATTACACAAAAACACATCACATTTTTAATCAGTTTTTTTTTTTTTGTTTATAACAAAATAGAACATGGTAGAAATAAACCTTACAAAACCTGTGAACAATATTTTTCAATCTGATTCAAATTTGATCCAGAGAATTGTTTCTTAAGATTCAAATCGACCTTTTAGTATTTTTCTTTTTAATACTACGTACAATAATTTACTTTTAATCATTGATGAGTATATTTTCACCAAGTAAATATTGCAAAGCTTAAGCCCATATGTAGTTCTTTTCAAATTTGTGTTTTGTCCTGCTACTACCACACTTCATGAACATTAACAGAAACAGTGAAAAGGAACCCCACCCACCCCAAAAAAAAAAAAAAAGAAGAAGAAGAAGAAACAGAACAGAAACACATTTTCTTTATTTCTTAGCAAAAACGTCGAAACTCTTTACATCAGCACTTACACATTTTCTCTTGACATAGTGATTTGTGACAAAGAAAAACAACATGAAGTAAGTTTGACAATAAGAAATCCAATCACGAATCAAACTCCAGTTCAAAGTTCAAAGTTCAAACCATAGTTTCAAGACTCTTTGGGTGAATATTACAAATAAACATATCATCAATTGGAATAATTGGTAAACGTTATTGAATAGAATTGCAACCACAACTCAACCTAATTTTTTTCGTATAAAAAACTAGTAGATCTTGTAAAATCCACAAATTATATTATCTCCTCCTGTCCTAATTAAAAACATAAATTAACATTAAAATTAATTTAAAATTTATATCTCATAATTAGGATTAGAGGGTATGTACTCTTTCTGTCTCAAAATTATTGTCTAGTTTGAGATTTCACTTTAACTACAATTTGAACTAAAAAGAAATGAAAACTTAAACTTTACAATAATGATGGGACAAAAGTTTTATTTTTTATTTCTTAAGATGGCTTTATTCTATAATTGATGTTGCAAACAATTTATATGTCAATTGTGATTGAATCATTGAGGTCAAGGTGGTTTGATTTACACTTGCTAATCAGTTGAATACATGAAATAAACAATGAGATAATCGAATCTTAGAAACTAATTATTATTCCTAAAGTCCCAAAGTTATATTATTCCTTTCTTCTTCCTACAATTTTTTGTGCTCGTGTCAAAGTTTTCCTTTTTAATGATCGTGTCATCAACTCCGAAACAAACGTCTGGTGTCACTAACCTGACACAAAACAACAAACACCCACCAACACGAACAATCCCCACCACTCACCGCCGTCCAACTCAGCCCCAACTCCGCCGTTGCAAATGCAAAACCTCCATCAACCACCTTCCGCCACCGCCACCGCCACCGCCACCACCACCGCCGCCGCCACCACTACTCTGAAGCTTTCCACTCCCTGCATCCTCCTTACCACCACATTCATATCTCTCTTCCTAATCTACTCCTTCTCTGCATCCACTTCTCCATCACTTCCTCCACGTCATCCTTCACTCTTCCCTCCCAACTCTCCTCACCGTCTCCTCTTCCTCAACGCCCCCGCCGGCGACACTTCTGGCGATGCCGGAAAAAACCCACTTGCCCCTCCCACTCCTCCTTCCATTGCCTACCTCATTTCCGGATCCTGTAATGACACGGGTCGGATTTTCCGGCTACTGCTAGCAATCTACCATCCCAAGAATACTTACCTCCTGCACCTTGATTTCAGAGCTTCTCAAGATGAACGGGATTCTTTAGCTCGCAAAATCGAATCTTTTCCACTGTTTAAAGCTGCCCAGAATGTCAATGTTGTAGGAAGGGCTGATGTTGTTTATAGAGATGGGTCGTCTTCTGTTTCTTCAATTCTTCATGGAGCTTCCATTTTGATGCGGATTTCTGATAATTGGGATTGGTTCATCAATCTCTCTGTTGATGATTACCCACTTGTTACTCAAGATGGTAATGTTTCTATCTTCTTCATCCTAGTTACACACATTGTTCAAGTATGCTTTTGCATTTTGTTACTTTTGGACATTAGTATGCGGCTTTGGAGGACGGTCTTTCATTCCTTTGATACTTTAATTCCCTCAGCTCATTGCTTACTGATATAGAAATCGTGTAATTGTTGTCTTTTCATTTTTTGACCTTTTGCATTGCCATTTTGATCTGTATAGAATAGAACGTCCCTTTCTTGATTGGTGTTAGGTGAAAGGTTCCATGGTGTCTATGATTTATTTTTGGTATCTGTTATGATGATGCTAGTGATTTCGTTATTTGCAGATCTTTTGCACATATTGTCATATTTGCCTAGGGACCTCAATTTCGTTAACCACACAAGCTATATTGGATGGATTGAGTAAGAGCTAAACGCGTCTTCTTAACCACTTTTGTTGTTTGGATTTAAAATTTGCAATTGATTAGTGACAGTATCAGTTTTTATCATCTATGGCGGAGCTAATAAAAATATTTTGTTTATTGGCTGTGGCAGGTCGAGGAAGTTGAAACCAATAATAGTTGATCCTGGGCTGTATTTGACAGAGGAAAATGAGGTGTTTTATGCCACTCAGAAAAGGCCTCTCCCAGATGCATTCCATCTGTTCACTGGTGAGTCTTCAAGTTCAATAATGCTTTTGCAAATCATTCTGTAGAGTAAAATGCAAGAAATCACTTTGTCTTTGTGTAAGGTAGACTCATGCCTTTATTTTGCAATAACAAGTTTTATATTGCTTTCTTACTGGTAAAAGGCTTTCAATGTTTTGAGTGAGCTTGAAGTTTCCTTTAATTTGAATGTGTGATGAATTCTTATCAAATGTAAAGGTATTTTATTTCTGAACTTGTTAGGGATCTCTTATCACATACAGCTGACGAGAGTAGTTACTGGTCTATTAAGAATACCCAACAAAGCAGTTGGAATTGTTGTTTTGAAACTTGCTTGTGGCATTATGAGCGATTACTTATTCATAGCTTCATTTCTGGAGTCAAGATGTGTACTACTTCTTGTCCTCCCTTTCTGGTGCTGTGGAATTTCTGCTTTTTGAACAATGGATAAAAAGACAACAGAGAATGCTGTTACTGAAATCTGCTAAATATAACCTGTCAGGAAATACGAGCGTGATGAACCTTTGATATTTGTGAAACTTGTAAAATTTTTTACTTGTTTATCCTGAAAAGAAACCCTGTAGACGGATTATTAGGAAAGAACATACATTCACTTCTTCTGTGGTTAATCCATATGATAGATTACAGAATGTGACTGGCAAGTTTGAAATGCTGACAAAACAGCTCCTCCTGGAATCCTGAAGGAAACTGTTCCTGAAACTCCTTTCATACAATACAGTTTACTCCGATTCGCTTGATTGTTAAACTTTCTGGTCGAAAGATGCTAGCTTGACTTGGAAATAATGTCTGCTCTAGTAAAATCCAAAGAGCACCACTGCTGCTTTAGTCTGATTCGTCTTCTTATTGATTTATTTATCATGAGCAATTGGATGAGAAAGATCGGCGAGAGAATGGGGTGAACAATATTGGTGTTAGGAAATTTGTCTTAATTTCTGTGGATACTTTGAACCTACTATGCAAGATATAGTAATGTATGTATCAATACGCAAATCTTGAGTTTTACAAACAAAAAATTATGATTTATGGTTCTGTACTGTTTTCGAATTAAGGAACAAAAATGATATGTTTCCACTTTTGGTACTTGGTGGGGACAAAAGTTAAATAGCAGGATATTTCTATCTTGCTGGATAGAGTAAATAAGTCTTTTAGGGTGAGAGTTCAAAGGTTTTCCTTTCGCTTGATTCCTACAGGTGTGCCGAGGCTGCTGTTTGGAATTATCAGCTACATTCTTTTGCAACGAATTGAACTGTTTTAGGTTTTGTTTTTTATTTTTTTTTCCCTTTTCGTCTCCTTGGTTAGACTTCCCTGCTATTTACATCAACTGATTAGTGTTGACAGATTTGATTCCAGAAAATCATGGAGATCTCTAACTGAGAATTTCACTTTATTGTGCTCAGGTTCATCATCAGCTATTTTGAGCCGCAAGTTCATTGAATTCAACATCTTAGGTACAGATAATCTGCCTAGGACTGTGTTGATGTACCTGGCAAACACCCCGGCCTCAGAATCTGTTTACTTTCCGACAATTCTGTGTAATTCTCGGCAGTTCAATAGAACTACAATCAATCACAGCTTGCATTATGTTTCTTTAAACCTAAGAAAGGATCCCATCCCACTTAATATGAGTTACTACAATGATCTAGTACGGAGTGGATCAGCTTTTGCTTCCCCTTTCCTTCCAAATGATCCCATTCTAGATAGGATAGACAAAAAAATTCTTCACCGTGCTCCTGAAAAACCTGTGCCTGGGGGCTGGTGTTTAGGTGATCCTGGGCGCGATGTGTGCAAGGTTTGGGGTGATGCCGATGTTTTGAGGCCGGGCAAGGGAGCTAAAAGGCTTGAAAAACGCCTTGTTGGTCTTCTATCCAGAGAAACACTTCAGTCCCACCAATGTGTTGTTGATAACTCATGAGATGAGAATACAGAGAAGGTACGGATAGGTAAATGAAGTCAGAAGAGCGTGGAAACAAGTCAGAAAAAGAGAAAAACGATGATGCACCATTTTGTAATTTTGTGGTGCATTGATTATTACTTATATAATTCTTTGATAGTGTAGGTTAAAATTCTTTTGTTGTATGTGTTGTATATTTATTGTACTAGTAACATAAAAGAAATGCCCAATGTTGCAGAAAATGCTTCTTCAAACGCTCCTGCAACATGGAATTTTGCCTTTCATGAAATCCTTGTAAGCAATGATTAGCCTAGGTACTTAGTTCAAGGTGTACTAATGTAATACTCTTATATTTTGCCCTGCTTTATTGAAAGTGTATGTAAAAAGGAGACACAGTTACTAGTTGACATTGCCTTTTGCTAATGTCTTGCTCTTTCAACAATTGCCAACAAATCTCAGATAATCTTGCTTGTTTTCTGTACTGAACCTTTTATGTTCTTCAACATGTTGAGTTATGATAAATGCAAGCCAATCGTAGCTTGTAGCTTGTTTCTCTTGTCTTCTGCAGTTTTCAAGTTATTACAAAATGCCTTAAATACATCAATAAATCGCATGTCTGGAAAATTTTCTATATGAAACAGGGTGTAAGCGATGATCTACTGTTTACATCCTCTAATCTAATGAACTTCGATAAATCCACTCACTGTGCTACTATCCTGGTGTTTTCGATGTTCACCAACATTAGAGACGAAGTCCTTGACCTCCATAACCAGCGGCAGCAAATGTTCCTTTACAGTAATTTGGCTATCTCATTTTTGGTCTCCTCAATCACCCTCCAATTTCTTTGTAGATGATATCTAATGCTTCATCAGAAGACACCAAAAAATGTGGCAACAGCGAAGACAATAAACAAAACTCCACCCACGTAACCAACCTGAGTAACAATCACAGATGGACACATTAGAAGTCAAATTATAATTTTATTGAGTAATGTGTAACTGCAGGTGTTCTTTGACCCCATGCTACTCACCAGTTTTTCGGACACATTAGAAGTCAAATTATAATTTTATTGAGTAATGTGTAACTGCAGGTGTTCTTTGACCCCATGCTACTCACCAGTTTTTCGGATATATATTTCGAAAGAAATGCACCGCCCATTATAGCAATCGATGTGGCAATCAGGTGTCCTATAATTGCTCCACTTGCCACCCCCCATGGAGACTATAACAAGACAAAGAAAATTGAGTTGTTGGGTAAGAACATTAAAGAACGTAGTAACTTGAAAACCCCAAGCAGAAAACTATACCTGTGCCGCACCCAAGGCTATTGTTGCAAGCATAGAGCGGTCTCCCCATTCCTGTGAAGAAAGAACAGAACAGTAAAATGGATTTATCTGCCACCTTTACAATCACGAATACTTTGTAGAAGTCAAGCTTCTAGCAGCTACTGCTTTGGTATGAAGAGACATGGATAGTATTTTTGCAGTTCACTTACGAGTAGGGAACCTATACAGTGAATTAACTTCACATGATTATTGGCTATTCTTTTTAACTACAACAACATGGGTGACTGTAAGAAGCAACAATAAATTATGAGAACTTACTTCACCCAGTTGTGTTCCCTATAAATAAGAACTGTTTCATTTGTTTGCAAAACAAAAAGCAAAACAGTGGAACGAAGAATACAGAAAAGAAGTAAATAAAGCATCAAAGGGTACATCGTGCTTACTGCAAAAAATATGAGGCTGAATGATTTCCACAAAATTTCAAGAGGGTTTGTGAGCTTCTTTGACATCTGAAGAAATTATGGATGCAACAAACCATGTCAGCTACAATGGACGAATCAAAAGACACAAAATCCTCATGAAAGCCAATAAATCATTCTTTTATCATTTCAATTATATATGATGTCTCTGAAACTGGACGATGTGTTGTAGAATTTTATCATCAAAAGATAAATGTTGCCCAGGTAAGAAAGATGAAATAAATGCAGAAGGTGGATGAAGATATATAACAATTTGTTGTCAACAATGGGAACAGAGTGACAAGCAAGCATAGGAAAATACCAGTTTCAGTATGCAGAGAGGGGAAAGACATTGGGTAACTAGAAGTAAAGATGAGACAGATGCTCTCTTTCTTTTCTTTTTTTTTTTTTTTTTGGTGAAATTGCTTTCTTTCTTTTAAACCACGTTTTAAGTGCAATTTCATGAAAAAAAAAATAAAAAATCTCAGACATGATAACAGATGGATGTGCTATGATGAATGAAGTTTCATTCAAATACCTTTTCCTTTACAAGCTCCTCAGCTTCTGCATATTCATCAAGCTCATTACCATTCTTGTCACCAGCTTTGGCCGGATCAGATGGAATATCCCATGCATCTTTGATTGACTTCAGGCCAAAGAATAACAGAAGTGTAACAGCAGCATATTCTCCAATAGGGACAGCTGGTTGCCAAATAGGACATATAACAAGATGAGTGCAACCATACAGAACTAGGTAGCGGTCTAAAGATAAAGGAGAAAATGCTGGGAGTCTTATACTTTTAGGCGGAGGAAATACAACATTGAAAACTAAGATTTGGGATTTATAATGCATGACCATATTGCAAAAAAATTCAGTTCAACAGTGACTCAACATACAAAATTCAAAGAAGAAAAACGCTTTGCATGTACCAGTTATATTGAGAAATAAAGGTCATATAAATTTCATTGCCTGAGGGAGCTTAAGCATGCTTTTGAACTGCAATATAATCTATTTCATCCTATGTTTGTCTTCCTTCTCATTATCTGTTTAAAGATCTTTTGCAATGATAAGGTTATCCAGCTGTTGCTATTGTTTATAAAGCAGATAAGCTGAGAAGTAAAAATAGAGCTTGACTCACTAGTTTGAAATTGAGCAGGCACTGAATTAAATATCCGTCCTATAATGACAGACAGGACTGTCATTAGAGACAAAGCACCCATGGACCCTAAAAGAACCTGATACAAAATGAAACAGCTGTTAAAATTATTCCCGCGGTCAAAACCATGCACCAGTGGAGCTTTCTATTAACTAAACTGTGCAGTAAAAATTTAGTTTCAATCATAATTATGAAATGAAATGGACTATTCATATATCAAGCTTTATTTAGTGCCGGAGCTAGTGATAACACATTGGTAACAGAAATGGTTACCAATATTTGCCGGAGCTCTGTCCAGGTTTAACTCGTATTTGCATAAAAATAATGTGTTCTGGTGTAAAAAGTGTTTCAATAGTTTAGGTTTCCCAAGCACATGAACTGATACAGGAAAATTCTACTTTTTTCAAGTTTGATTTTCACTTGATTCCCTACATTCAATAATCCCCTCTATTATCTTTTCTTCGTCTCTTTTGCTTCATAAGATTTGGAACATAAATCATTAGACAGGAATACAGAGATATAGGACACTATCTTAACACGTTGAATGCATGCAATTACAGCACATCTGAGGATCAAGGTGGACAACAAGAATCTCAGAAGACTTATTAACTGCTAGTAAGGAACTTAAAGAAGTTCATGTAAAGAAAGCATAGAGAAAGTACAGTAGAGCATTGTACCAGTATTCTTTCATACTGCATCGCCAGTAATGCAGCAATAAAAAATGTCTGCCAAATCAAACAAACAAAAGAAAATTTTTTAATTTAACGAGCTGAATTAGGACAAAAGAAACTAATCTAGCCTATCAAACTTAAATATGACAGAAAAGAGGCCAAACAGCATGAAGAAACATTAAACAAATTCCAGCTTTGGTGGACCCTGTACCTTATCCCCAATCTCTGAAACAAAAATCAACGAGAATGCTGCAGTGAAGCCGGACTTCGCAATTGGTCCTAAAAGAGCGGCAGGATTCCCTTTTGAGAAGGCAATCAGGGAAAATACTAAAGCACATCCACATAGCACAAGAGCTATAGAGAGAGGATAAGGAATTCGATCGGGGGGATTTTCACTGTCATTCATGAAAAGGGTAGGGATTGCAATTGCATTAGATTCTAAAGCTTTTCCAATGTCCACTAACAATAACTACAACCCGTCTACAAAACCTAAAAGGAAAAGAAGAAAAAGAAAACTTTACATTTTCTTTTGGTTGTCTTCGTGGTTCCCTTCAAAGCTACCAGATCCAACACCAACATTAGATGCATGAGTTGTTATTATCTTCTGCCTTACAGATGACCTAGATATTCGCATACATCGCACTATAAATATTCTAAGTTAGTGTTGGCCACAGGGAACAAGATAAGCAGATCATAAAATTGAAAACTTCACCAAAACCCAAGTTACTGACATAAAAATTAAACTTAATGTATTTCAAATATAACTGTCGGATAGAATTTCATTTCAGGGAAACTATAAAAAATGATGCAAAAGAGTCCTCTAATATCCAGACTGAAACATGAGTTCCACCTTTCTTTCTAGGCTCTTGTTCCCCTCACCACCCATCTCATCTCACCTTCTCACTATAGGCCTACACCTTCTAATTGAATCTTATCAGTTTACTCAACTCTCCAGCTAAGAATTATTGTAACATAGTAGAGTCTTAGGAATTCCTTTGCATATTGGCCTTTAGACAATCCATTTATGATTCCAGCCAATAATAATCGTAAAATAAAAAAAAATCTACTGTTCTCATGATTGTCTATTAGTACTTGAGTTCTTCCCACTTAGAGCTCAAAAGTCAAAGAGAAATGCAATCCTCAACTGATACCGAAATGCCACATTACTACTACCCTTGTTCTAACATGAGATCTAGCTATGTACCCTTGTTGGTAGAAAGCAATGATATTTGAGGAAAGGACTTGAAAAGTGTAAATGTACAGGAATCACAGTCACACCATAACCTCACAGAAAAAGCAATTACGTAACTCTTGATTCCACAATTTCATAATCTAAAACACAAAATATCAGTCTCAGAAGAAGAAAGAAGGAAAACAATTTTTCACTCACACGCTTAAATTAGCCTGCTTGCTACAGTAAGGTAAGAGAAAAAGGTGCAAATTTTCTCTTTCTTTGATAGAAACCAATTCAGTAACCAAGCAACTACAAGAAAATAGAATTGATTCTTCCACAAAAAAAAAAAAAAAACAGCATCCATGATCCATTTCAAGGTATCCCAATGAACCGAAAAAGCTCGAAATGACCAAAGATTCGTCTTTTCTTAACTTAACAATAAAAACAAAAGAAACCCAAGAGAGAAATGTGGTGAATTGAAACTCACAAAGTGAAGGTAATGAAGAAGCGGATGATGCTGGTAAGGGTGATACAAGCCCTCTAGGAGAACAAACCGAAGAACCACAAAAAGGGAAACTTCTAAACTTCTCTCTGCTCCTTAAATTTCCATTACTTGATGTTAGCACCACTTGGGGTACTTGAACCTCCAAGCCCACCATTTTTTATTTTTTTTTTCAATCTTCAGCTCTGCTAGTGCTAAGTAAGTCTCTTTTTTTTTTTTTCAGGAAATCATATCAAATCACAAATGTTTGAATGTCACACCAAATAAAACTTTTTTTACTGGTGTGTTTGGTTCTTCACTGAGAATCCAAAGAGCAAAAGAATTTGGAAGAAATCAGCAGTTGGATTGGGCAAATTTTGAGCTCTGGAGTTAGTTGGAATGAAGAAGGAAGAAGAGTTGGGAACTTGGCTGTTTTTACAGTTTGGAGACTTCTGATTGATTGGGCTTTCTGCAGTGTGCCACGTATACCTTCTCTTGAGATTGTAGGATCAGCTCCATTTACGACGCCGTTTTTTATAAATTAATTGGGCTTTATTTGGTCCAAATGGTTGAAATCTCCAGAAGGCTTCGGCCCATAACTGTGTATGTTTGCTAAATGTAGCTCACATAATGCCTTGTTGCACACTCAAATTTAAAGCTCTTGTGATTTATGAATATCACTTTATGTAAAATTTTAAACCTTTGGGCTACTGGTTGTGATAACTTGATTGGAAGCGATTGAGGTCACTGTCTTGGAATGTTTGAAGTAATTGAGATGTTCCAAATGGTTCATTATTGGTCTAGTACTGAATATATAGAAAGGTTATCATGAATTTATGGGTTTAGGCCCAAGCGGAGTATTTCGATCAATCTACTAAAAGTAGATAACGTTGTAATAGTGTTTTGGCAAGATATATATGAGGAAAATATATGGCGAATATTGGACTCCCTCTGTCCCAAAATTATTGTCCAGTTTGAGATTTCACTTTTAGTACAATTTGAACTAAAAATGAAAACTCCAACTGGACAATAATTTTGGGACGGAGGGAGTAATTATTAGGCTTTTTAGCCTCCTGAGTATGAAAAAATAAAATAAAATTAAAACCTTTGTAAAATCCTTATCAAATTAAGTAGATTTGATAGGAAAATGATCATTTGCAAATAATGAGGTAATTTCAATAATAGTGACGGTTTTTTGGGTTCCCGATTTTGAGTTGAATGGTTTTTCCTTTTCTTTTTTCAAAGAAATAAAAGATAAGACTCTTTGATGTATTATTATAGAGAGTTGCTCACCAAAAATACATCACAGAAAGGGAATGGAGTTGATGTCTATGTAAGCGCGGAGGAAGTTGCTCATAGTAGATTTTTTCGCTGCGTCATTAATACTCTAATTAGTGTTTTAATTACAGTAAAGTAATGAATATTATGTTTGTTGTATAGAAAAGTAGAATAATTATTTCGAAACAATGGAACTATATTGCACATTGTGTCAAAGGATAGAGAGACGAAAGAAACAACATAATAGACAAAATAATAAATTGATAAAGATAGTTGTGTGTTGAGCCCAATTGAAAAAGGGCAGTTAAGTAACAAAGCATTTCATTTCAAGTGTATTTAACCAGGATATTATACACATGTAGTCCGCCCGATACGAAATGTTGAGTTCAACATGATCTCAGATCTCAGCCACTGGGTACTGAGTGCAGATCCGACCTGAGAGCTTCCTTTGCCACGAAGCCATGGCAACTTTTGATCCAAAATATTTAGCAAAGAATTCTGGAAAGCTTAAAACATTAATTGAACACGGGATTCAAACTCCAATCTCCGGTCTCAAATTCAATAATCATCTCCGCTGGATCTGATATGATCATATATATATATATATATACTTGTTTGTTCTCTGTGGCCCCTTTCAAATGCTTCAATATCGCAACTGGGGTCACATGGATTGAGATTCGATCTTCAAAAGTTGTAGTACAAAAGATGAACGACCTGAATAATCATTTCTTGGAAATTTGTAACAACTCAATCACCAAGAATTGTTCATGTTCTATATTCGGATCGGCAAATGAATGTACATTACAAGGTCGTCGCAGATGGTCTTTATGCATATGTATATAATATTATAAACACGAAAATCCTAGATAAAAAAGTCACATTCAAATGCAGATCAACCTTGTAAAGGGATATAAAGTTTGAATATATCTGAAAAAAAAAAAAAAACACAATTGCCATTAAGATTATTTTCTCAAGACCATTTGTGAAAAACAACGATTTAAAAAAAATCTCCTTTACGTCAGTGAGGGTTCCCTTACCGGTACTCCGGAGTCATCAACACCACAAGAACCAGAAAAGGAGAACGAACCGTAATAATGGAGATTAATTAACATGATTAAAATAACAAGAAAAATGGTTAAAAAAAGAAAGAAAACAAAAACACAGATGTTGAACAAAGACGCACCTCCTTTTATTCTCTTCCTAATCAGCTTTAGAAATTGCAATGGTGAAGAAAGATGAAAGTGACAAAATAAAAGTATGAAACTTTCCTGTTTTTCTTCTTCCTCCAGCTGACACTGCCTACAATTATGATGTTTATAAAGAGAGAAAAAAAAGTGGCAGGTAATATGTGACTATGTGCGTTGTTTGCACTTTCTCATAATTTTATGTTTGCTGATCATAGGCGTAAATATGGTACGTTTTGGGTAGTTGATGAGATGGTTGGAGTTGCAATTAATAACGTATTGTAAAAGTTACTCTCTTTATCTGGAAATTACTGTCCAATTTAAATTTTTATTTGAAATAGCATAAGAAAATTGCCAATTGACAAATTTGATTGTATAACAACTTTTCCGCTTAAGCACTACATATCCAATAGATTAAGAAACTCGAACCCACGTTCTTGATGATTATTTCTCATCCAATTAACATGAAATGCAGGCCATGCAGCCTTTTACTACTTCATTTGTTGCAAATAATAATAATAATAATAATAATAATAATAACAATAATAATAATAATAATAGTAATAATAATAATAATAATAATAATAATAATAATAATAATAATAATTCACATTGAATTTTGAGATTCGTATTAAGTTTAGTGCAATTTTTAAAACTGATTATCGGTTAACTTTTTTTTTTTTTTTTTTATAGACGGAATAGTAAACAGAAGAAAGAAATGTTAAAGCTCGAAATTAACTGCAGTGACAAAACCCTGTTTAAACTTTATAGCATAAAAACTTCAAGTTTTTGCTTCATTAAGATTACTCGCTGATCCGAATTGTAATATCGACATTGTAGGCATCCTTACTTTGAACGCAACATAAAATAAATCATCATATTCTCCAATACATACATCATTCAAGCATTAAAAGCTTTGAACTCAAAACTTAATGCACGCAGAAGTAATTATACCACTTCTCCTAGTTCAATTCGTGTTTGACGATGCTTGGATATGCGCCGTCGATTAAACGGTGGAACTCTGATTAGGGTTTCCTGCAAAACAGGGCCTCGGGGTTTCCCGAGGGTAGACGCTCTGATGCTTAAGTCAGCAAAAGTGTTGCTAGAAAGTTTGGGAAGGTAGTTTGTTTAGCTATAGGTTGCATTCCTGAATTGTGATGAGCTACCCTATTTATAGATATGAGATTACCAAGACAATTCTCGAATCCAACTAGGTTTAGGGATTTACACCGCCCTAAGAGTTCCAGTTAGACTCTTCCTATGGTGGATGGACTGGTACAATCTCGGTCATGGATTTGGACTCGTCAGTGTTAATCAAGTTGAACAATTAATTATATTTTCAGAATACATCTTAAGCCAAACAAAAGCCGATAACAATATGAACAAGAATAATTTCTTATTATTCATTGGATAATTGCATTTTTACAGAATTTAACAAGTATAGCTTTGCATTGAATATTTTGTCAACAACACAGGATAAAGTAGACAATCATATTGCTCAATTACGGACATAATGGGTTAAGCCCAATCTAGGAGGGTAGTTAAAAAAAATCCATTCTTTTTTTTTTTAATACAAGAATTTAGGAATCCGTAATTGTTGAACCAAGTTCAAATGAATCTAAACCTATTGAGCTCAAATATAACATTCAACTCAAATAAGCAATGAATTAAAATGCTGCGTCAAGACATATATATAGGGCTCGATCATCTTCCAGGAGTTTGGTACAGCGTTTTGAGCTCGGAGTACATATGGATCTCTCCCTAGCACTGCTCCCTTCTGAATTCCTATCATCAGCCTATGTTGAGTAGGAACCAATTGGAGCAGATGTGATACCAACCCTATCTACAGCTCTACCTTTATTTTGAAAAAATTAGCGAGGAATTGTAGAAAGCTTAACACATTGGACACTCGACTCAAACCCATACCTAGTAAATATGCTGACTTGGGGCTTCGATTTTCGCTTCAAAATTTTCTGTCTAGATCCTACTCCCAACTCAACTAACTCTCTGTGGTTACATTTTATCCAAGTATTAGTAGGTTTCAATGGTGGAAATGAGGAAATCAAAGCCTGAAAACCATTAAGGATGATTAAGAAATAACGATGCACATAGAATATATAAAACGATAAGAGAGAAATCCGCTGGCTGGAGTGAGGGTTGGGGGAAGGTGGTGTAAGAGAAATTTTGGAAATTTAGAAGTTGGAAACCATAAGTAGCTAGCAACGAGTTTATCACTTTATAATGTGCACAACCACAATGATAAATATATACAAATGCACAAGGAACCTGGAGGTAAAGATTATTATTACTATTTTTTTTTTGAAGTAATAATTTTATCCGGATAAACCTTGAAAAAATAGTTTGACTCTAGGAAATAAAACGACTTTTTGGTTTTTTTTTCTTTTTCTTATTTTTTTTTTTTGGGTTCTTTTTGTACAAAGAAATAAAAGCACTTTGATTTTAGGAGGTGTTGCCCAGCTACAGTCCAAATCGCTTAGTACACTGTGGTAAGGAAAGAAATAAATGACCAATAAATAATGTTTGCAGATCAAATGAGTAAATATGGTACTCTTGGAGTAGTTGATCATTAGCTAGGTTTGTTGGAGACTAAATGAAGTATCTTAAAAGCTACTAAAGGTAGTGCAGCAGACTAAACTTCAACCCCTGCATCAAATGTATGGCTTATTTTTTTTCGCTTCTGCCCAAGTGTTTGCGAATTAACATACAGTATCTTAAAGGGTCATGCCAATTGACAACTTTGATTGTATATCCGTTTTGATATGGTTCTTTTTGTCATCTTATTAAGGTTTAGCCTTTCAGTATACCCAGACTAATTCTCCAATCTCTTTCCTCGAATTTTGTAACCATCTCTTCTGGTTCTACCATTATCATTGTAGAATATGCTTGTTTCCTGGGCAGGAGTACTTTTTTGGTCGTTAATCTATCTCGGAAAAAATAATTAGGACTCTGTTTTAGTTTTTGTATTAAATCTTTCGTCAACGACACAGGGTAAAGTACGTCGACAAACAAAATTGCTCAATAAGGTTGTAGCTGTTTAGTGGAGTGCAATCAGGGAGCATTTGTCAAGGAAAGATTAATTCAACATAATGTGTTGCTGGCACAAGAGTTAATCAGATTGTATAACAGGAAATCAGCCAAACCTTCCTGTATGATGAAGGTTGATTTAAGGAAGGCATATGGTTCGGTTCACTGGGAGTTTCTTGAGGAAATGTTGCAAGAATACAAGTTTCTTGAGAGGTTCAGAAAATGGATTATGGAATGTGTGACTTCATCAACTTACTCACTGAACCTTAATGGAACTAGTGTTGGGTATTTTTCAGGACAAAGAGGATTAAGGCAAGGTGATCCAATGTCTCCATTGCTCTTTGTGCTGGTAATGGAATACCTAACCAGGAGTTTTAAATTGGTGGTAAACATGGAAGGTTTTGTGAAACATCCATACTGTGAAAAATTGAACATCACATCACTCAGTTTTGCAGATGATCTTCTAATATTCTGTGGAGCTGAGATAAGTACAATCAGGAAGGTTAAAGGAACTCTGGATCATTTTGCAAGCACCACTGGGTTGACAATCAATGAAGGGAAGTCTAATCTGTATTTTGGTGGATCAGGAGAAAGTACACAAAAGGTGATAAGGCAGGTGATGGAATTTGAAATTGGAACATTTCCTATGAGATACTTCGGACTTCCAGTTGCTCCAACTGCATGAAGTAAATCAGAATGCCAGTACCTAGTGGACAAAGTAATTGCAAGGATGAAATGTTGGGAATCCAGGCATCTGTCATATGCAGGAAAACAGTTTTGATCAATGCAGTGTTAATGACCCTTCATAACTAAAGTATTTTTATTATTCCACAATCTGTTATTACTGAAATTACTTCTTGTTGTAGGAAGTTCCTGTGAGGGGAAAAAAGAATCAGGAAAATGCCTTCCTTTGGTAACCTGGAATGATCTGTGTTATACAAAGAGAGATGGAGGATTAAACATAAAGGAACCAGGTGCTTGAAATAAAACATTGTTGGGAAAATAGTTGTGGGATTTGGAATCAAAGAAAGATAGCCTCTGGATTAGATGGATGCACATATATTACTTAAAAGGCCGGAGTATTTGGAATTATGATCCTCCAAATGATTGCAGCTGGCATTTGAAGAAGTTGATGAAAATCAGAGATGCACTAAAGGCAAGAGTAGTAAATGGTAGCTGGAAAGGGAACAAGGGTAAACAGTATGATGCTAGAAGTGGCTATGGATGGCTGAGAGGCAGCAGAGGGAAATTTATGCCAGCAGATGTGTGTTGGAGTAAACTCTCTCTTCCTAAACATTGTTTCTGTGCATGGTTAGCTTGGAAAGGTGGATTGCTAACTAAAGACAGAATGAGAAGCATGAAGATGAATGTCACAAACCAAACATGCATACTGTGTAAGGAAGAGGAGGAAACAGAAGCACATTTGTTTTTTAAATGCTCCTATGCACAGGAAATGATGGCTGGCATTACTCACTGGTTGGGAATAAGAACACAGATCAAAACACTGTCTGTTGCAAGAATGATGAAAATATGAAAATATAAAGGAACCAGAAGGCAGATTCTGTTTGCTAGTTTGAATGCAATGGTGTACCATGTTTGGACAGAAAGGAGCAAAAGGCTATTCCAGCAGAAAAATGAGGTTATTGGGGATAGAGTCAGGAAAATACAACAGGAAATGAAATGCAGAATTGTGCATATGTATAGGAATGGAAGTGGAGATGATGTTAGATTTTTGGAAAGTCTTGGCATTGTAATAGTTTCTTGATACAAGTTCAGTTGATGATGCTCAATGAAATACACTCACATTTCTCCAAAAAAAAAAAAAAAGTTGTAGCTGTTGTGTAAGAGAGAATTTGGAAATCGGAAACGATAAGTAGCAGTGAATGAATGCAATAACTTTATAAAATGTTGTCCACAATGATTTTTTTTTTTTTTTTGTTTTTTTCTTTCGGTACAATGGAAGATGTAAATTCTAATTATCTAATTATTACGTTATAGGACAACACCAACAACAACCACCTTCAACACTGCATCAAATGTATGGCTCATTTCTCTTCACATTTGCCCTAGTTTGCGAATTTACAAAAAATATTAAACAAATGCCAATTGACAACTTTGAGTGTGCTGTATATATCTGTTCTGATATGCTTCTTTTTGTCATCCAATTAACTTTGGCATTTTGAACAAACATAGAGTTAGAGTAAACCAGACATTTGTTACGAGAAACGACGTTAAAACTAGAACCACATACATAACATATGGTTCAAATCACGCAATTTAATTAAAGAGTTTGAACTCACTTCCACCCTATGGTATACATGTAAAATTGGTATTCTGCAATCACATGGTTCAAATTTATAGCCTACCTTAATATTGATGCATCGATCGTCGGTCAATTTTGATGTCTTTAAACTCTGATGTTTCCTACAATTTTAGCCCAGAAAAGAGTAACTCAACCTTTGCAAGAAAATGTACATTTCCCTTCTACAAATGACAATGAGAAACGACCTAAGCTGGCACATGACATGATCTACCGAGTTGAGTGACAATAGAAATATCTTACTACATAATAATAAGAGAAATTTTCACCAACAAAAAAATAATAATAAGAGAACTTTTTATGATTATTTTAATATAATCTTTTATTCATAAACTAAGAAACACTGCTTAACAATAAAACTACTCATCTTCAACACTGTCCATCACCTTTTTTGCTGCTCAACAACCTTTCTTTTAGGAAATAAGGGACCGGGCCATCATTGTAGTTACGGCCAGAAATAATCTTAAAACACGGCTTAAGACAAATAATACTAAAGTAATTTGACAAGAAATTCTATAGAGCTTAAAATACCAGGGTTCTCTGTTACCAGATAGATCTGGAACCACGGAGTAACCAAAAATCTTAGTAAGGGATTCTAGAAAGCTTATAACAATGTGAATACTCGAGTCAAACCTAGGCTCAATCTCAAATCTCCGGTTTCGAATTCAGTAACCATCTTTCCTCTAGCTGATCTGATTATACTTTGTTTGTTGCTTCTTCAACGCTTAAACTTTTCCAATGGACCACCCACACGCCAAAGGTTAATTTATTTGTGGTGTTACTGGGTTTCGATAAATCATGGGGGTGAGAAAATTTCAGAGTTCAAAAGTTATAGGCAGTGAAAGGAAAAGAACGGATTTGGAACAAGAATGGTAACAATATTGAGAAGACGGTTGAGATGAAGTATAGGAAGAAGTACTATAATGAAAGAAAACATAAACTGATGCAATGAATTTCTTACCCCCCAAATCACTAGTTATATGGAGGTAACTTTAGAGAACCTATTATTAATATTTTCTGACCAGAAATAAATATATTAGTATGTTGGCGGTTGGGGCAATCGACTGGTGGTGAAGTAAATTTTCTAACTATTACTTTGTTGTAATTAAAATAATTGTCTATTTTGATTTTTCACATTTTAGTATAAAATGCATTGAAAATAAAAAGTCAAAACTGAACAATTATTTCGAGACATAGATACAACAAAAAAAGAGTAATCCATCCAGAACTTATTTTTGATGTAAAAAGACTTACTCTTGAAAATAAATGACTCTTTTTTTGGGTACAGAAAAAATAAAAGGACTTTGATTTTTATTATGTCCTGGTAAGCAAAAAAATAAATGACCCCATAAATAACAGACGTTTGTAGATCAAAAAAGTAAATATGGTAATTTTGGGTTAGTTGATTAGGTTTGTTGGAGTTTAAATGAAGCACAGAGTGGATAAATATGCACCTGATAATTTCGAAACTTTGACCTGCAACAAATGCACATGGCTAATTTCTCTTGGCTTGCCCAAATTTGCGAAGTAACAAATTACAATATAAAAGCAATGCCCATTGACAACTTTAATTGTATATCTACATCCGTTTTGATATGCTTCTTCTTGTTGTCTAATTGAAGTTTACCTTTCAGAACACCTCCTAAATATAACATATATATTGGCCCTTAATTTTTGATTAGTCGTAGAAACATTTCAGTACATGTATTATGCATGTAATTAATATTCGTACGCATGGTTCAAATTAATTTATAGCATCCCTGATTGTTTTGATTTTGATGAATTAATTCATTGTGGGATCTATATATTTTGACCTCTTTGGCATGCATTCTTTAAACTCTGACCTTTCCAACAATTTTAGCCTGGGGGAATTGTTCCTACAAAGGATAATGTTTTACACAGCCTTTGCTCGATTATCTAGCAAGCTGATAAGGTGTACCAAGAAGGATTGATTCCCAATTCAGCATAAAGAAAGGAGGAGTTTGGAAAGTATTTGGCTTTCAAACTCTGGAAAGCAGCGAGGATGGATGTGTGATCAACCACCAGGACTGTTTGCAAAGCATGGCGAGATTAAATGAGTACAAGTTGTGAAACCCGAGTCCACCCTTTTGTTTGCTGATTGCCAATTTGTCCTAAGATAGCCAATAGGTTGCCAATTTGCAACCTATTGGCTATACATTTTGATACAATCTTGTAAAAAACATTACAAAGACTTATAGGACGGAATTGGGTTATTTTATCAAGAGATTTTATTTTTGGGATTAGGACTATGTGGGTGTAGTTGGTGCTATTTAGAAACATACCATTATTCAAAAAATTTAAAACAAAGTTAGTGATCTCAGTACCGACAATGTGCCAAATTTTTTGATAAAAGACTGGACTAAAACCATCAGACCCTGGTGATTTAAAAGGATGCATAGATTTAATAGCGTTTTTACCTCTGCGGTAATGAAAGATCGCGCAGGCCTTTCATTCATCTCCGGTATTCTGCTTAGAGCTTGGTGCAAAGCTGATTCATTCACTGAGGAGGCTGAGAAAAGTTCCTTAAAATAATTCGAGATGATGCTTTCAATCGCCTCAGGGGAGCTCTGGAGGTTACCATCTCCATCTCGGAGAGCTGATATTAAATTTGTCTCTCTTCGTTTTGATGCATACGCGTGGAAAAAACGAGTGTTTCGGTCTCCCTCCTTCAACCAATGTTGTTTGGCCCGTTGCTTCCATCGGATATCTTCCTGGTCAAGTAACGAATCCAACCTCTCTTGCAACTTAGTTAATCGGACCTTAACCTCAGCCGTAATCTCTCTATTCTTTAATATGTGAATCTCCTTTTTTGTGCTATCTATGTTTTTGGTGAGGTTGCCAATATAAAGTTTACTTCAGTTCAATAAGCCAACTTCGCATGACTTCAACTTTCAAGAGTAGATTCAATATTGAATAAGCCAACTTGAATAATTTTTTTTTTTTTTAATTTTCAATATTGATTTTCACAAATATTATTATTTTATCATTTTATCGATTATTTTTACATTTTGTACTGGTCTCAACTTGGGACCGGAGAAAATTATTAATTGTTAAAAATTATTAATTTATATATTATTAATTTACCGACGTTCTATTCTATACATATTTTTGGGTTCTGAGAATGCAAGCTTGAGATTCCTGTAAGAGAGAGGGGGAGGGAGCCCATAGACGTGAAGAAACCTGATCAGGCGGAAGACTCCAATGATCACGCATGGACTGCGATTCTCTCGGGCAGCTCTGGTCGACAACCTTTGATAAAAAATTGAGTAAGGAATTCCAGAAAACTTGATAATACAGTGATTAAAGGAAACAACCTTGGACCCCTTCTATAATCTCCAGTTCCGAATTCAGTGACCCGCATCTTAGCTCCAGCTCATCTGACTTTTCATTCTGACTTTACAAAGGCCTCTTAATCTTTTGCTCCCCCAGCGAGGTAAATTTTCGAACGATAATAGGAAAAAAAAAGAAGCGAAGACTAAGATGTGAAGAAGTACAGTGAAATCCAATGATTTCTCTAGACCTAAATCGTTCATTACAAAGATTACCCGCTATTAAATGTTAGCTGACCCGAGGGGAGTAAATTCCTACGTCAGTACAAGTTCAACTTTAATTCATCAACTACACCACCTCATAACTAAGATAATGCGAGTATAACAAATTGTTACAAAAAAAGGTGATGCATTTATAATGGGCACAAGAGATACAAAGTGATTTGAATTGTTGAATTGTGTCTTCAAAAATCCACTGGATGGTAGGAATTATGTCCCGAATCTTTAATGTTTTAGGTTTGCAGTAAAAATTACGTAGAAATACTACTCTCTCTATTTTGAAATACATGTCGTGTTAAGGTTTGATAAATTTTTTAAAATGTTATGTCGTTTTCACAAATCGAGGCACATTTGACCACTTTTTATCTATGTTACCCCTGTATTGGGAATGAAACAATATTTATAATGAATTTTTATTGGTTTGTGATGAATTGAATAGAAAATAAATAAGGGTATTTTTGTATTTTAACTACATTATTTAATATTTTCTTGGTTTTGATGAATTCTAAAGAAAGACATAGAAAAAAAATGGAGAGAGTAATAATAACAACAATCTTCCCAAAAGATTGGGTACAAAAGCAAAGCAAAATCTAGGTGATGAAGTTTACGAATTAAAGATTACTAGTCCTTTACATGTCGCGCGTTGCGCGACCAGTGCACATAAACATTCTTTTGCTCTTCTTTTATATGAATTTTGGTATAATTCACATTTTCTTGAATTTTTCTCTTTACGCTTAGTAGTGCCAACGAATGTATTCTTTCATGCCTTTTTAACAGCTAAGAATCCAGCAACTTTGTCATCTCCAATGCGGAATCTCGATCTCCCGATCACCCATAACGCAAATATACATCTAAAACATCGCTTAATTTTTTTAGGAAAGTCTGCACAAAAAATCTTAACTTGGTCTTCATTTTCATAAAAATTCTTTCAGGAAAGTGTGCGCAAAAAGTGTTAACTTGGTCATCATTTACATAGAATCTACTATGCTCTTTGTAGCATCTGGTAGCTTTTGTTTACATCCGAATATAAATCAAAATTCAGTTAGTAATTTCCTAATTGTTATCCTATTTTGGTATAGGGCATAATCACATGTTGATGGTGAGGGGGTTGGGCGGCTGGGAGTGTAAAAATGAAGGGAGGGTAGCTTCGACGGTGAGTGGGGGTCATACTATTTACTGAGTAATCTTAAGAACTAAGTGACATTTGAAATTTGGCTTGATTAAAAAATATCAAGAAATGTCTGAAAGAACTTAAATCCAAAGCTCAGAAATATCAAGAGTCTAGATAAATCCAACATAGCAACACATGTCCTTATATCAATTTAACTGAATAAGGGCAGGTTGGATCAAAGACCATATGTTGTAAGTTCACTTCTTTCCACTCTTCTTTAGCCCCATGTGTCAAGGGCTCCCTTTAGCAACTTTAGCTTTGAGCTCTTCAAGCACCAGCTTTAAAGGGAGAAGGGCTCTCATGTTCGGTGGCAGCGTGACCAAAGCACACAAAAGAGGCGCACGCAAGGATAATGTTTTCTTTCCAAAAGCCAGGTGGAGTTCAGGATTGGTTCTTTGGTTTACTAAGTGGTACTTATTACATGTAGCCACTCTCATGAGCTTTTCTTCGTTCTCCTAACCCAAGAGAAGAAGGGTGAATCCATTGCTATTCATAGAAACCGATAAAGAACCCTTGTCCTTCCATTGCCAATAACATCAGTTATGCTCATCCGGGCATACTATAATCCTCTTGTACAGATCTTTTTTTATCCTTTTGACAGCTTATATTCACCTACAAAGAGTAGGCTTCAAAAGTAAGAAGCAGCACCAAGAAAAAGATCACAAGCTTACTTCAATAAATCAAATTTTTTTTTCAAATAAAAAGGACGGAAAATCCCATATTGGAAAATGCAGTGGAAAACCCAATTCCATCATAGCAGCAAAACAAATCTAACTAATGTACACATAATTTGAGTGCAAAGTAATATACTGGCTAGAAGTAACTGGAGAAGCTAAAAATGCTAAACCAATTACATAATATGGGGTAAATATTATTGTGAAAATAAAATATCTGTGAAAACAAAAACCTAGATTTACATTATTTTCCAGCAAACAAGAACCAGAGCAATTTTAAGAAATACAATAATTACAAGCAAGCAAGAATTATGCCACAACACACACCAGTAGCGCATGATTTGGTCCATATCATCCCTACACTCCATAACATGGGGAAAAAATGATTAAAAGAAAAACTATTTTCTTGAAACGCGGAAAGACAATCAAGCTGACAGTTAAAATGAATTTATTCCCTCGAAAAATGGAAAGTCAGACAAAATCAAGTTCGAACACAGCTATACATGCATAACATCTAACTTAAAAGTTGAAATACCATAAAAGTTGATCCCCAAAACCCAAATCGCCAAATCCAATCTCAAACTGGAACTTACTTCGTCATTAAAATCATGAACTAAAAGCCTTATAAGTTAAACCATCTAGCAAATAATGCACTCAATCCTATAATCTAAACCCCTGAACTCCATCAGAATTTAGCATAAAACATCCATATTTGAAAAGTATAACATCTTTTGAAGCCTCATTCCAGATTGAGTGATAATGATAGCACATAAATATTTTTCTAAATGTCACAGGAAGGGAAAAAGAACCAGAAGAAGAATCTGATGGCTTGAGATGCTGACTGAGTCTGTTTACTTGATTCCGATGGCACATGCGAACGTAAAAACTGTGAATCTTTTTAAAGCACATACCACAAAAGGTCCAAGGTGGTGCAAAATGAGATGAATGGATTACATGGTAGGTCCAAATGACTTATAACCAGATCTTCGTTCTTAAATCCCACCAATTGGATAAATCCTGCACCATTTTTCTCAAACTTCACACCAGAATCCTAACGATATCACAAGATAATTGGTTCTATGTGAGAGGATGCAAAATATCGAATTTGAGTAATAGAATTATTATTTACAGCAAAAATTCAGGTATAATAAATAAAAGAAAAGAAAACAATTGAAGTAAAATAAGCATTACAATGTATTATGTTCAGAGAAATAAGAGTGTCATAAAATGGGTAAAAACAAAATGGGACAAACATGAACTATCTACAAACTTAACTCATTTCATAATCTCTTTGCCGATTAAGTAAAGAAGCAGAAACTATATTCTGAAAAAAGAATATCTGCAAGCCTTCTCTTTGAGACAGAAAAACTACATCATTGTACCACCTTCACCCAATGGCCGCTTACACTACCTTCAGTGCCAAAGACCATATCAGGGGCATAAAATTACAACGAAATCAGAGAATGAGTATGAAAGTCCACAAATATGGAAGACACAACATGTATCTAGTAGTCCATCTTGTAATGAGTTGCAGTTTAATGGATTTATAATACATAAAACTACTTGAGTTAGTATTATATATGCAAGTTGAATTCAAATTACTTGCGTCAAAACTTTTTAAATGCCAGAACAGAATAAATTGAGTTAATCCTAATTAAAAACATCTGTTGCTGGGATTCAACATAAATAAACAAGAAACTTGAAATGCATGAAGAAAAGAGAAAGTACAACCGGACTAACCTTCAAGCACCGAACCCAAGACAATGTTCTTGCAGACAAACTGAGGGCATGGTCTAGTGATCAAGAACATCGTATTGCCTTTAACCAAAATTAATTTGAAATGGTATTCAGAGCTAATTCCAGGCGCAAATATGACCTAGCAGTATAGTTAGTCCACTCCAAACATAACAACACAAAAGACCCAAATCAATAAACATGTACAGAGTATAAGCATAAAAATAACATACATCTCCTTCTCTGAAGTTGGATCGAATTGAACTGGCCTCGATGATTTTGATTGGTGTTTCCCCGTAATTGGCAACATGCGGCTTCAGTTTTAACTCGAAAAATCAGAATTTTAATGGGGTTTATTGTTTTCGTTTTTTTCTCCCTCACCGGTTGGCAGGTTTTTTTACATAAATTTCACTACTTTAGTTTGTGCAGTGTTCTTTGAACTGAGTAAGATTTAAATCCGGAAGTCCCAAGTACAGTTTTCGTCCCAGACATTGCTTCATTATCCACTCAAATATGCAAATTATGATGAATATACATATGCAAACTATAATACAATAGTCAAAATAAATCAGATTCAACGCCTCTAGAAAAATCAAGGGCCAACTTTTTGTAAAGCACCATGTCAGTAAACTCCCTCTGTTGCTTCATTGACTGAATTATCAGCTTTTGAAATTGGGACAATTATTTAGAGCTACAGAAGCTTCATACCTTTAAGAGCAGTTTTACATATAAGAGCAGTTATACATCAAAATCTCTGAAGGCGCAATGCAATTGACTCCGAATCTTATTCGAGGGTGCTTCTGGATCGAAGATAGGAGCAAGTAGAATCAACTGGAAGACGAATTCAAGAGAAGAGAGTAAAAGAGAGCGGAGAGAAGCACGGACCATCGGCATAAATTCGCAGAGGTTGAGAACAACAGGGGGAGGGATTTTTGTCTTATGTAGGAGTTTCAGTTTGGGAAGGAAGACGGAGAAAAGGACATCGTTATTACTTCTTATTTTTATTTTTGATAGCTAGGGTTTTTTTTCTCCCAAATTTCTTAATAATTATTAGTGGAAAACTGAAATTATGAGTTTTCGTTTTTACCCCTAATAAGTCGCTGACGCCATATCTACCCCATCCGACGGACGAAATCGCTTCCACGGTAATCCTTGAATATTTCTTGGGCATTATTTCTTGCCTACTGTGCCTTTTATAAGGATTAATTATCTCGGGAATGTTCATCGATAAACATACTCACCATCTTTAATATCATACTCCTTTCACCTGAAATAATTGTCCGACTTATAATTTTATTTTTAATATAATTCAAATCAAAACTTAAAATCCAAACCGGAAAATTATTTCGGAAAGGACGGAGTATATAAATTTCTTGTTTCATGTTCATTTCATAATTAGATATAGATGACATTTCATAATTGCATTCTCATATTCAGATAAATGAATGAATAAGCTGGATAAATCACTGACACATTCTTATCACTTATAAGAGTTTTAGTTGAATTTTAAACAGTTAACTTCATAATCATGTGCAAAAGCAAAGGCAAAACATATATACAATAACTAATGCTAGCGTTTGTTATAAGAACACTTACACAGGGAGAACGTAAATAAAACTGTAATGTGGCAGACACATAAAACAGCGATGAATTATTCTTCCGGTGCTACATTTGTTTAATGATAATTTTCTGATTTCAAAAATGTGGAGAGAGACGATTTGGACATCGATCAGCTCATGACTAAGATGCTGATGGCTTCATTATCAAATCCTGCACTGACAACCCTAGCAAAACAAAGAAACTAACCGAAGGATACGTGGTTAAAGGCCATGGAAGTAGATACTCGAGGCAGAAAATATAGCAAGGGATTGTAGGAAGATCAAAACACGGAACAATGGATTTGATCTTCTAATCATACTAGCTTATTGAACAGGCACAACAGTATTCATAACCAATCAATCTTCTTCTCTGCTCCAAAGATGGGCGGGTAAAAAAATCAATGTCGAACAATATAAGAGAAAATGGTCAGATCAATGTTGAACAACGTAATAAGAGAACTATGAGAAGAAAAGAATAAGTAGTTTGAAGAATAGAGAAAGTAAAATGCAACGACGATATTCCTACTGCAAATGGTTCATTTATACTATTTTGTTAGCTCCTGACCTTAGGTTTAAATCCGAACTGTTGGGAGTTGATGAATAGTAACTATAGTAGTTGGAGAGTTAGGGTCAAATAATTATAGCATCTCTTAAATGCTACTCGGTTGGTCGAAGTTAAATACCGTAGTTTAGTTTTTCTTTTTTTATTTAACTGACTTAGTATTTTTCGGGTAGACAAAAGTTGATTAGATTGTGAAAATTGTATTGAAGCATCTTGAACATAAGATAATACTCGTTTGTAATTCACTGAATACCATCTCGTCGTCTTTACCATTATTGTAAACTCAACTTAGAGATATATAATGTCAATCGAAAGTAAAAAACTAATTAAAGCAGCTGATTTGTGTAATTCATTTTTAGATTAGGATTTGCGAGGGATAATTATCCACTAGCTATATAAAAAGAGAGTTTTGTTGGCATTATTTAATTATCTGGTTATTGATTTGTGAGAGGTAACTGTCCCAAACATAAAAGACAAAAATAATAATAGTACTAATCAGATTCATATATAGTTGGAACAAAAGGAAAATATATGTTGCTACAATATGAGTATAACACCCAAAAGTTGATGGGCAGCGTACGCGTTTCTGTCTCCGTCTTTATAATGATTAAAGAATCCCAATCCAACATTGGCGTTGAGAGATTCTGAGTATCAATATATAAGATCTATGAACTACTCTCTTTATTACCAATTGGTTTTGGATGGAATCCCATATGCTTATATAATAATCACTGCTTAATTGGTTAACGACCGTGTCTTGGATTGCGCCGGGAAACAACGGCAATATTGTATTCTAACCACTATATTATAGCAAAAGCTGGATCGTCAAACCACTTCAATTCTCCTAAACTAGAAGTGGCTAAGGATGCCATAAAATCTACCAAAAAATGTGCTTCAAATTTCCTACTAAAATTTAATTTATTACGTACTAGTTTTTCTATATTTAAACAAATTGCCACCACACCATTATACGTAGTTAGTATAAACTGAAACTGGAAGTAATAGAGTCCATTTACGATCAACAAAACATATAAACTTTGGTTCAACAAAATGCTCCATTTCTTTCTAAAAAAATAATTTACTTTATGATACTAGTTATTTCAATTTACTTAACAAAATAAACTATTTTCTAAGGTGAAAGGAGTAGAGCCTAAACTTCAAATGTTCATTAAAGTTCTGAAGTTGACATAGTCTCTTAATAATTCCGTTTATCACTTTGATGCACAACGTTGTCAAATTATATAAGTTTTTTTTGGCTCCAATCTCAAAACCAATTGACAATGAGTTGGATGACCTTTGACACTTATATACAGAGTCAATTCTCTTCACGGTGACGATGTGGGACAGATTATACACTTTAATACTCTCCCTCAAGTTCAATGAGTCTTTGAATTTGTCCAATGAATTTGGATTGGGACAAGAACATAATAGCCCACGAGTCAACGCTCAAGTGGGAGAAAATCAGTTATACTGTTTAATCGACTCATAACAAGCTCACGAGTCAACGCTCAAGTGGGAGAAAAATTAGTTATACTGCTGGATTGGTCCATAACAAGCCCATAAATCAATGCTCAACTCCACCACAGGCCCATCACGCTCTAGGTAATGAGTCATCACAATTTGACCTTGTTAATATTTCCACTATCATCAATTGGACAACATTTCAATAAAAGAAAAGGGAAAAAGAGAAAAGAAACGAAAACTTCTTCCTTATAAACAGATTTGACATACTATATATTGTAAATAAATTGTCTACGCTAAAAGGTTTTCTGTCAAACATCATCATTTTGATTACAGAAAAGTTATTTTTCATTAAAACCTCAGTACCTATCATCTTCATTATTTTCCTCCATTCGCTCCTCATGGATACGTTGGCTTGGAGTTGCACATATAATAATATGTTCCATTTGCTGGCCTGACTCGCGGGATTCTCCATCGGCCGATTGTTGTTTGATTGGCACAACGATTGAACCCTAAGGCTTCGAACACAATTCAGGTTTGGTCCGAGCGTAACAACATTTTATGGGAGCACATAGAAGTGATGTGCAAACAAAATAGCAAGGAATTGTAGTAAGTTTGTAAGAAACATTGAACAATTCAATATGCCTATCAAATGTGGCAGTCCATGAGCAGTTATTTAAAAAGATGCGAACCACGTTGACGGGAAAAATGATAGTTGTCCTCCATCGCGTTACTGTAGTTTTTGTCTATGCCAAGTGTATTATTAATTATGTGATTCCCGATGAGGTTTACTTTAAAAAATATTAGTTTTAACTGATATTTAAAACACCGTTATAGGATGATAATTTCTCAATTGTACCGGATAAGTTTTAGACACTGCTTTCAAAATATTTCGCTTTTTTAAGGAATTATCCGGGTACATCCTGGTTTTTTTTAAACAAAGGTGACAATAAAGTTAGGAAAAAAACATGTAGAGTTATCACTTTGTTAATGACGGCCGATTATATAATCTGTTAACAGCCTAGGATTATCGATCCTTTCAAAGGGTTAGGGTAAAATATGGAAAAATTATATATATATATATACATATATATATATATATATTATTCCACCCAAACATAGTTATCTCATTTTAAATAATTTTCTTCATCATCCCACATTATTCTTACATCCTTTCACCTATTCCAACTAATGATCTGAAAGTGAAGGAAAAAATAAAACATAACCCCCCTGTAACATGAGTAATGTCTTTCGATCAATGGGAGAGTAAAATTAATATTTTTTTTCCCGAGAGAGATTTGTGGTAACTTTTAAGCGGAAAGAAAATTATATTTTCTACAATATAGATTAAGTTAAAATTTTGAATTGCTATTAATTTTGGAATCTAAAATTATCTTGATATTATTATCTTATCTCTAAATAAAAAACCAACAAATTAAAATATAACTCAATACATCGTAAAGTTATAAATGTAATGGTTTTACTAATACATTTTAATTGTTTAATGAATGTCCAATCATTAAGTGATAGTGTTATTGGAATCAATTGGAGGGCAATTGGATGACATGTCATTACTTCATCCTATTTCCTTGAATGTATATATAGGATTAGGAAAAAATTTAAATAACAATGTTCAAGTGATCAAGTCTAATCAACACAGCCCTCTGTCGGGAAAAAAAAATAGTACTCATTGAGATTTAAAATTTGAACTAAATTAAATACATATTTGAAACTCAATATAGACTATTTTTTTAGGACGAGATTAATCTATATTACATATCCACCACAATCTTAGTTAAGGAGTCATCACATAGAGAACCTTGTTATTATTTTCGTTGTGTTAAATTGGATAGGATTCCATCAAGTTTCAATCAAGCCAAGTGTCTTCGAAAAAAAGAAAACTAGTAGTACTTTTTTATACATAGATTTTGCAACCTTCATAAATTGATTATTTATCAGCGAACTATGCTTCCCAAAATGACTAAATTAATTAAATTAAAAATTTCTTCTATCAAACATTATCATTTTTTCTTGATTAAAACATCATTTCCGCTAACCTCACTTTTTATCTCATCATACATATTACTTCCTCTCTGAGTGATCGCTACTCCAACGAGGCTAATGGATACGCTGGCTTCACGGGGATCTTGTAACAGTATCTTCCACCTGCCGGCCAGACTAGAGCGACACATCCACCGGGGAAAACGCTGAGAAGATGACAGCTCTCTCTGATTCCATGTACAGTGACACAGAGAAGGTAACAGCAACTGCATAGCGAGGTATTCTAGAAAGCTTGTAAAACCATTGTACAACTTTTGTGCAAACAGCATAGCAGGATATTCTAGAAAGCTTGTAAAAATATTGTACAACTGGCTCAAACCAATATCGATCTAGTTTCCAATCTCCAATCTCGGGTTCAGTAACATTCTCAGTTGATCTCCGGCCTGTAAGTTGACAGAGACAGCTAGTTGAGATCCAATCTTCTACGCAAACTCTCCTTTGTCACTACAATTTGAATATGCACTATAGACTTGATACTCTTAGACTCTAAGTGAGTTATACTCTATGTTCATAGCTGAGAAATCAGAATTGGAAAATCAATACTCTCGATACCAAAAAAAGGGAAATTTTGAGAAGGAAAAGAAGCATTACTTCAAACACAGCTTAAAATGCAATGGCTTTCCTTCGGCCTAACATCGTCATTATAGCGTGGTAACCAAAGGACTCATAATTGATCTTTTAATGATACGAATAGTAAATGAGTGATAATTTCGGTTAGTTGTTTGGTTGATGTTGGAGTTATGATTATTCAATGCTACTAAATGAGTGATGATATACACGGAAAAATTTAATGACGATATTTATTATAAAGAATAATGCGCCTGAATCTTAAATATATTCTTTATTAAATGGATAAATTAAATCCCCAAAAGGTAAATATTAACATTCATCGTTCCTTCCTAAATAATGTTTATGCATTATCAATTTCATAATTAAGTTTTGACATCAGGGTCATTTGATTTGAGTGCAAGTTCATCAAGTCTTAGAATAAGACGACCATCTTGTTTGTCGAGTAGAGATCAGGCATGACTCGAAAATTAGTTAGTCTTCCACAGCAAAATCATTTCTAAAAGAGCACTCCTTATGTCCAATTTTAAATGTTCTGGTCGACGTAATTTTAAGCTTAACAACGAGACCATGCGAATACCTTTTTCTTCCCGTAACTAATCAAACAGGTCTCACTTTCTCCACCATTTTTGCTACTTACTAGGGGATGAACCTTTTGTACTCAAACAAACTGAGTGTCATTATAGCCTGAGATAATAATTTTATTTATGTGTTTACAGTTACCCCTTTCCCTACTAATTTTTTACTGAACTGTTAGTGGCACGGTAATGCAACATTTTTGTCACAAGATTTGAGCGCTTAATATCAACCTTAAGAATATGCTAGTCGCATCATTGAAAGTCTAACTTTTTTTTCCCCCAAAAAAATATATACTTTGATAAAAGTATAAATTTATTCGAAAACAGCTAAATTAAGGTGTGCTCTTAATGTTCCAAATTTTTTCAATATTTTTTGTGGTAACAATTTCAACACTAAAAAAATTCATATTGAAAACAAGAAAGCATATTTGTTAACAAACTTACAGCTCTCAAAAGTTCAAATAAAAAAAAAAAATCCTGACTAACTATTCCAAACTAAGTAAAAACTAAATGTTTTCTTGCAAAGATTATCAATTTATCATTTTGATTGGTAAATTGCCATATCTGTTAGTCTTGCCTTCATTTCATCCGATAAGTGAACTCGGTGGGAGATTCAGCTAAAAAAAAAAAAAGTCCAGGACGGTAGACTCATGGGATCATAGCCCGTTATTGAGATAAATCTTCTCAGAAAAAGTTAGCTAGGAATTCTAGGAAACTTATACCACTGAACAACGAACGAAGATCTCTAGTTGCTATTTCAGTAACCATCTGAGCTCAATCTGATCTGTTCACACTTTGTCTGTTGAAAAAAGATCATATTTTGCACAACAAATTGTAGCAAAAATGAGAAGACTGATGAGATGAAGTAAAAGAACCAAAAATCGTTCATTATAGGGAACTTATTTTTAAATGTCTATTGACCCAGGAGGAGTAAATATATAAGATTGTTGTCTGTTGGGACAGTTGTTTGGTAACGGTGAAGTAAATTTTTACCGTCAAAATAATCCATTTCAATTTAGAAGTGAGAATGGCATATTTAAATAAATGCATCGACAAATAGGACATAAATAAACAATGCGATTTGATTTTTTGAAATAGTGTCCTAATTGCACTCTAAGAGATGAGCATATTTGGTTAATTAGTCATATATATGGGTATTGCCTTTCAGTTGAAGAGACAACTAGATCGAGCGAATTGTGTGCATAATATATTTATTTATGGTACATAAGTTATTTTCTCTTTTTAAATTTTTAGTTCTCATTTTAACACAATAAATATACAATTTTCGGAGATTGAATAAAAATATAGTGATTTTAATGCGGTGTTCCAGTAGTAAAGCCGGGTTCAATTCACACTGTAAGGTTGTAAGTGGGGTTTTACCCACATTTAATCGGGTTTCATTTGGAATTGATTTTTTAATTAAAAAACAAAATTCCTTCTGTTCGAAAAAACTGGTCAATTTTTTATTTTCATTTATTACATCAATTGTATTAGAAATGAAAAAATCAAAATTAGACAATCATTTAGGGGTGGAGGGAATACTTGTGATGGGGGGTCAAGCCAACAAACAATTTAACCTACTTTCAAACTAGTAGTATAGGAAAGCAAGGTCGTCCCCTCAGGGAATAGTGGATTTGTTTCTTTCAAATAAGTAACCGAAAGGGGAGTTTTGAGTTTTTAAAACTAAAATATAGTTAAAATAAAATTCAAATGATAGTTAAAAAAAATGAAAGCAAATTATGAGAAAGTTTCTAGTCAAAAGATTTTATATCCATCTTGGTCTGAACAATTGATCATAAATGCAATGATGCTCAATCACTTATAGGCAAATTAGTTTCGTTGTTGGAACCTCCTAACAACTCAATCTTGAACTAAGTTTAGTGATTAAGAAAACCTTCATTAAACACACTAGTCGAAATTCAATCCTGGAACCTCCTAAGATTAAGAAAACGACTACATTAAGTACAAAGATCCAATTCTGGTCCCTATGAAACAAACCTTGTTTAATAAAAAACCAGATTACTTGTTCTTATAACATAACAAAATCACTTACCAAGTAATTTAATTATATTAGTCCCTTTTAAAACAACAAACCTTGCTGCCTTACTGGTTGTTAACTAACATGAAATAATGAATGCTACCAGCTATTCATGAATCCACAATAATCATATCAATCATGCAATAGAACAAGCAAATACTTACAAGAAATTGAGAGAGAAACAACATTTAGATCTCACAACTATTCAAACCAAGGCTTCAATATCTTTCAACTAGAAAAATAATTTAATTACACATAATAAAGCCTTACTGAAACAAAACTATAGACAATGGGGAAGAATAACGCCCAAAAAGACTAAATTGGCGGCTTAGGACCACTCCAGCCTCCTCTTCTTCTTATCACGTTCAGCCCCTCTCCTCCACAAAACAATAAAATCAGTTTATATGCAAAAAATTAGGTCAGCCGCCAGCAGCTTTCAGAATTTCGCAACTGCAAATTAAAATTTCCGATTTTGCATATTGGTCCCTCAAGTTTGGCAAAATTATATTTTGACCCCAAAACTTATTTACTTTTTCAGTTTAGTCCCTATTTCGGTTTGGCCGAATGGGAATGCAGCATCAATGCTGGAATTTCTTCTATAAAGCTCAATTTTGGACCGAGATTTGTGTGCCCACATGAGAATGTGATGTCATTGCTCCCTTTTGGTGCTTCCTTGTCAAAATGCTCCAAAAATGTGTGTTTATGGAACATTTTTCTCCATCTTAGTTCCAATCACTCCTAAGAACCAAAAATATCAAAATACACAACATAAGTGCACAATCTAATCCAAAATGCTATACAAATACCCATAAATAACATGAAACTTCAAGACCTATCAACTTGTTATAGAAAAACTGTTTGTAGCTAAAACTATATGATTTATGGACTACATATCATTTCATTCTACAATAGTAATTTATTTTGTTATATTGGTTTAGTTTAGAAAGGGACACATTTACTGGTTAAAATTACCTTCTAATTAAGCACCCAACGATTCATGAGTGATATTTTCCCCTTACTCTTAAAACGTATATAGTATATGCATTTTCTTGTCTAATGCAAGATTGTGCCTTCTGAATAATGCTAGATAACACAAAAAAAAATAGGTTGATCACAAGTCTTCAATGAAGCGGCATAAGAATTACGTATATTTGAATTTGAACTCATGAAATCATTACTTAAGTATCCGTAAGTGAACCAAAAGAGAAGAATGAAATAAAGGAGATCAATTAGATGAAAATGAAAAACAAAATACAAAAGGAAAAACAAAAACCCACTCGGATCTTGCAATGGTTGAGAATGATTAATTAAATGGCCGTACGAATTGAAGTATCAAAATCTTAATCCCGTTTCCTCTTCAGCCAGACCTCAAATTAATCATGCAATTACAACAAGAGAGGGAAATTAGGCAGTAGCAAAGAGAAGAGTTTGGTACTCTTCTTTGTGGTGTTTATTGTTTGCACTTTCTCGTAATTTTTGTTTGCTAACCGACGTGTTATTAATATGGTACGTTTTGAGGTGGTTGATTCCTTTGTGGTTGGAGTTATAACGAAGCAAGCTCAAAGCGACGTACTAAGTGCAATAAACCAATGATCGAAGTACTATGTATAAATGTCATTTGTTTCGCCGATATCCTTAGTACTGTAAGAGCGTGAGGTGGAAGGTCAGACATAGTCTTACCAAAATAGCAAGGAATTGTGGATAGCTCAAAGGGATGAACCCTGGCCTCAAACACATATCCGGTACTGTCAATCTCCAATCTGGAATTCAGCAACGTCCATCTCAACAGGGTCTGATCTGATCGTATTTGACTTTGTTTCAGTTGCCAAAAAGTTGTTAGTCTTCATTTATGGGTGCGGAACTCAGATTCCGAAAACCATCTTCATGATTTGCAATAATACAAAAGGATCAGAATGTGAAAAAATAATGGGAACAAGGAGAAAACCACCGATGACAAGAACAAGAAGTTCTAGAATTGAAAACAACAAATGAAAGTAACCTGCGAATGATATCACCAAAATCGTTCTATATAGATGGTAAGGAAAGAATTACAAAAGGGCCGTAATTAATCCTTTGCTGCTGGAAGAGTAAATACGGTACGTTTGGGGTAGTTGATTCGCTGGGTTGTTGGAGTTATAATAACGAACTTAAAAGCTACTAATAAATGCAACACCAAATGTACTACTCTGCTAGATATATATTTTTATTTTTGAGTGAAAATAGATCATCCTAGATAGCCTCCTTTTTGAATGTGAATTACTGTATCACAAAAACAATCTCCAAGCGATGATGCCAGTTGACGAATTTAATTTTTATTTATATCGACCAAGAAGACATTATAACTTAAATAAAGGTTTCTTCTGTTCCAAAATTATTGTCTTGTTTGTAATTTTATTTTAGTAAAAATTAAATTAAAAATTAAAATTCAAATTAAATTATAATTTTAGGACAGGAAGTAAAAAAATATTGTGGGATATGTTACCTAGACAGCCACTTTTGTGTTTGCGTATGTAGCTTGCCATTTGCATAAAAGGTGATAAATTAATGTCAATTATTTATCCATATTTATTCATTAGAATACTGCAGTTAATTTGGTCTACATGAAGATTATACAAAATTGCCCCATCACAAATACTGTATACTGCAGAGGCGGATTTACATACATGTCATTGCCCCAGCTCAAAATTTCGTAAGTACCCCTAGGGTAGTACTAAATTACAAAAACATTAAAACTTTGCCCCAGTAATAATTTGTAAGTTGGGGGCAAAGAAGAAAGTTGATAATTACAAAAACTACTACAAATATCTTATTAAGAAAAAGAAACTAAAAGGTAGTGATTGTTTACTTTAGCTTAGTTAAATTAGTAATGTTTTATATCAATTAGAAAAACGAGAAACCTCACGTCTCTTTTCCCATCCAAACTCAAAATTTGTCATGTTCTTCATCGACTCTTGCCTTTTCTCCTAGGGTTTAGAACTCAATTGTTTTTAGTGATTGGAATGTGGAAGCAAATAATTAAAGACCGGAGAGCGGACGTTTAGTAAGCTTTATTGTGTATGTAATTTTTTTTTGAAGTTCTCTTTTTATTCATTTGTTCGTGGATTATGTAGTTTTTGTAATTAATTAGAAACTCTATTAATTTTGTCTTCCTTTAAAGAATAATTTTTTTTTGAGTTAGATTTATGTAGATTGTAGGGTTTATGTATATATTGAATACTGATATGTCATAGTCAAGTGAAAAAATGCTCATATTTTTTATTAATTTCCGGTTCTTTTTATATATGCCCAATTTATATTTTATTTGTCTATTGGCTATTGACTCTAGCACCTATTCGTTTTGAGATTAGAATTGAATTAATGTGCTAGATCAAGTACTTGAGTGCCTACTGCCTATATCAGTTGTTTGGTAAATTCTTTTTTTTTTTTTTCACATTGCCATTTTATTTCTTTGTATTTGAGTGCACTTGTTTTGTCTGTGGTCACTACCACTGTTGAAAGATAATTTTATGCTATGAAGATTGTGATAAACCTACTTCAAAATCGATGGCAAATTGATAAATGAATGATTGTCTACACTATAACAAAAATGAGTAATTTAGACACTTTTTTGTGTCTCAATAAGTGGTGTAATAGGTCACATGTGATTCACATTGCGTGGGACACTACTCAATAGTGTCTCCTATAATCGAGTCACAATAAGTCATAAAACATTTGAAAATGTATTATTAGATTGTCACTTATTAAGACACTTTAAAGTGACACATTAAATAGAGTAATAGTCCACAAGCAACCCCACATAGTACACTTATGATAGTGTTTCATAATATGCATACACTTTTTCATTTTTAATAAGACACTTTTTAGCAAATGTCCCCATACACATATAATGAGACACATTTTAGAAAAAGTGTCCCACTATAAAGATATTAATAGCCTATTTTTGTTGTAGTACTAGTTACATATATCGAAAAGTATCTCTTTGATATTATTGACGATGAACTTGTTTTACAACGTTCTCAGAAAATGAATATACGTAAAGAAATTTTGTAATATTTTGTTAAGATTTACATTTTGATAATTTTTTAACAAATTAAATATCTTTATGTGTAAATTTTTTTGCCCCACCTGTTGCAAGGGGCTTGGCTCCGCCCCTGGTATATTGGCCATGCGTGCTCCCATAAAAACCAAGAACAGGAGAAATTCTTTTGTCCGTTGTGATTTTTCTCTCAAAGCAAAGCCATGCGTGCTCCCATAAAAACCATGAACACCAGAAATTCTTTTGTGCTATGAGATTTTTCTCTAAGCAAAACTTCTTAATTGATCCTCAAATATACTCTAAGCTGAATTTAACCTTCATAAGAGATTCAATTCCTTTTTGCCCAAAAATGAAACATATCGCCTAAAACCTCAAATTGTTGATCCTTGTTTTGATCATCATTTAGAAAAAAAAAATTGTTAATGGTTGAAAAAATTTCTCTCCATGCAACATAAATTATGGCTTGTTACAGCAGATTTCTACTAACAATTGCCCCTAATTTTAGTAGAAATTAAACTGTTTTTGCGTCTTTTGTGCCAATTGATAGCGTCATGAATCTTTGATTCTTTCCGTTTACAGAAAGTTCGTTCTTCAGATATATGAAAACTACTAGTAATAATAACCCTCATTTCTATTGATTACCATGGAATAAGATGCAAGTACATAATTTGGTCTGGCTGATGATTTGGGACAGTGGAGAGGTTTAAGAAAGAGAGATTATTATCAATGGAATGGTGATTAGTGCTAAATTAAAAATGAGATCTTTTAGAGTCCTAAATTGTGAAATATAGCCCCCCCGCCTTCATCAATTTCGGATTTTAGTTTTTTTTTTTTTTTTCCCTAAGAGAACAATTACCAATTCTTTAGCTTTCTCTCTTCAGGACAGAACTCCTTTCCGTTATCTTGTCGGAACACTTTTCCGTTGGTTAAAGAAGCAGCGAGAACTGGGATGGGCTGTCAAATGATGGAGATGGAGATCATTCTCCTCCTTCGTACGAAAAGTCATGCCAGGGAAAGCCACACAGCGAGCCTTGAATGTAACCAGAATCGGTGGTGCCGATCAGTTTGAACAACAGACTTAGACCCACAAAAATAGCAAGGAATTGTAGAAAGCTCAAAAAACGTGAACACTGGACTCATACACAGATGACAGATCCAGTGTCAAATCTCCGATCTCGAATTCAGCAACGTCCATCTCAACTGGGTATGATCTCATCAAAACCGCTTTTAGACAAAGTCACAAAAAAAAAAAAAAAAGGGTTAATGGGTTCCAATGATGGGGGCGGAAATTAGAGTCTGAAAACCATCTTCAATGGAGTTAATAGGAAAGGATCAGGATTTTGAAAAAATTAATGGGAGCAAGGAGAAAATAAACCACCGATGGGAAGAACAAGAAGTACTAGTATTAAAAACAATAGATGAAGAAAGATGCAAAAATGAAATATCCTTACGACAGCTACTACCAAAATTGTTCATTATATATTGTTGGCAAGGAAAGAGATTGTAATTTGTAAAGGACCATGATTAATGTTTGCTGCTCTCGGAAGAGTAAATATGGTACTACGTTTGGTGCAGTTGATTAGGTTGTTGGAGTTTTAAATGAAGTCTCTTTGAAAAAAACCCTCCAAGTGCGACACTAAATGTACTGTTACGCATTAATATTTTGAATGAAGTAGGCCAGCCTCCTCTTTGGTGCTGAATTTCTGTTTCAGAAAAAGAAAATATACAAGTGATGATGCCAGTTAGTTGACGAAATTTATTTTATTTTTATCAAACTAGAGACCCTAGAACACACTACAATTAATCTCAAATTACGTGTTTACGTTGAAGATGATCTTTTAATGCCCATTATTAGCATTAAAATATCATAATTTTGTATATATATCGTGATTAATCTTTATAATTAATTTAAAAATTGAATGAATTAGTGATAGTTTAAGTATTTAACAGATTGAATTAATTTATCAATCTGGTAATGAATTAGCCTAGATTACTTTACAAGTTGGTGGTGTCAAAATTTCTTCATCACCAAGATTGTCCATGCGGGATCCCATCAAAACCATGGACAAGAGAGATTTCTTGATACTTTGTCATGTTTTTTTTTTTTTTTTGATACTTTAAGATTATATATATATATACTTAAAATAATTATTATAAATAATAAAGAAAAAATAGGGTAACGAATATACTAAACACTATATAAGTACAATTTGAAACTTATAGAAAATTTGCATCCTTATTTACTTTAGACGATCGACGGACTCGAACGTTTGATTTAGCCTTACTTTTTTTTAGAGCGATTATGATACGTCAAAGCAAAAATTTCACTGTAGAAAGACTCTCGTTCCAGTTCCCGTTCTGTGTCAAATTCTTCAACTTCTGAATCCTTATAGATTTGATTTTGTTCACCCTCGGAATTAATGTGATCGATTGAGAAGCTTGTTTCTGAAGACTCTATATGCTTTCCTATCTTCGTATCATCCTAGGATAAATACTGATTATAATTTTTCCCGGTGATTGGGCCTAAATTGGTAGTAAAACTCGGAGGAGGGATTTGATGGCTAGAGGGATAAGAGAATTCCTCAGCAGCGGGATTTAGTTTTTTTGTGGTGCTTTTTTGAGAGGATTTTTTGGAAAAAATCTTAATTATCAGGAGGAGAAATATTGGAAGAGTTTGGATTTGATTTTTCTTCAGTTGAAGTTGAAATATCTGGATTAGATTGAGGATTGACTGACTTCACCTTACCTTCGTTCAAAATTAAAGGATCTCGTTGATTTGCTGTTGACTGCGGAATTACCGGACTCTGTTGAACCCACGAAATCCGCAAACTCGGAGGGATTGAGTCGCGCCGGATTTCCATAGCTTCTGATGATGAAGCTGGTTCTCCGCTGGTGGCGGAAAAAATCGGAATTTTCTCCACTGCAGCATCGGCAGCAGGGGATGCCCGCAGATCATGGTCGGCAGCAGCAATCAAATTTGAAGATGATTGTTGATACTCTGTATCGCCAGCAACATATTCTTGCGCAGAATTATTAATTGCAACAGTAGCTTCAATGGGTCTCCCCGAATTTTCTTCCATCTCCTTCTGTTCAGAGATCAGGGGGAGGGCCGGGCTATCTATAATATCAACGGGGATACCGGATTTCTCCATCACTGTCAAGCGTGAGGTCGAAATCCTAAGATGTATCTCTCAAGGAACTTATTAATCCTCAGATAAGATGTAATACTAGATGTATTCAAGGAACTTATTGCTTTCATCCGAAAATAAATAAAGATCACCTAAAACCTTGTTTTGATATATATATATATATATATATGTGACATGTATAATCGCTAGAGTTAATTGCTCGCTTAGCAACATACATTAGCACATCACATAGTGATTAATTTTAGTATAAATTCAACCATTTGGTATCTTCTATGCCAATTTTAAAAGACAATATTTTTATTTTTTAGTAAAATATTTTGTATTAAAAATGAAAATTTAAACTCGACAATCATTTTGGGTAGGAGGAATATAATGGTTGTAGACCTTGGAGGAGTAATAAAAACTGTTGGTTGTTGCCTAGTTGAGACAGTTCATTGGTGGTGGTGAAGTGAATTCCTACTGTGATACAGGGATAGCAATAAATTTTAATTTTGAATCCCGTAGCAGCCCCTTATAATAAATAGGCCTACACAACTACGAAGTGATAATGTCAATAGTCATACAAAAACAACATACGCTATTCCCAATTTCGTTGACGTAGGAGATCAAGATTTAAGCAGCCTTAATTGGGTCCATATTTCAATACAGAGTTGTTATTATAAGTACAATTCAAGATGTATTAATTTTAACCAAAAAAAAAAGATGTATTATTGGATTGGAGATATTGTTCTTCACCAATTTTATTGAAATTGAGAAGCACCACAATTTAATTTAACTATTTTAATTAAGTCCACTATTAGCACAAAACTACAAGAATTAATGTCAATGATGATTGTTCCAACTTCATTTGCAATGCATAAATATTTGATGTCAATTGTGTCACGCTTCCATAACAGCTAAGCTCTACATAAGCATTCATCGGGTTTAAAAACTCGTGACATGTTTTACAGCCAGTTCTATTGATTATTCTCATATTCAAAACAAATTCTTTAGGAGTTACTATAGCTAATTACTTCCGGTAAGTCAATAATTGCCACTTATTTTAGTAGAAATTGAACCATTTCGTACTACATTTAATTACAATAATTAAAGATCCTCTTGAGTACACAAGCAGAGGTCCTGAATCTATAGGTTCTATAAATTGCACTCCTTAAAAATTGTTTAGAACTACAAATATTAATGATAATCCTTCATACAGGTCTGATATGGAAATAAGGTATACATGAGCATCGAGTGACGATCGAGTTCCGTTCTTTCATATGTAGATCTGACTTTTTCATTGCTACATTCTCATTCTCACATAAAGCAGTGAATAAATCCTTTGGTGTTTAACTATTTATGTATCATTGTTTTGGTTGAATTTAAAACAATTAAGTAACCTCACTTACAAATGCATCCACACAACAATGCTACCTACAACAAGAAAATTTTCATAGAAAACTTTAATGAAATTGTAATGTAGCCGACACATCACACACGGACAGGATAAATTCTTTGGCCATTCCCATAGTCAGTTCAGCGACAATTCCTCTAGGGAAATAATAGCATGGGGAACTGAGAGAACGGAGAACGATTCTTCATTCTATCAAAACCTCTTCAAGGGAGGAACAAAATTCAGGAACCTAGGAGAAAATCCCTCCGCAACCACTACAAGGGAGCATAAAATGCAAAAGATTTAGCGAGGAATTCTAGAAAGCTTATAACACCGAACAATGGGCTCAAACCCAGGTGACTCAGTGTCTCGAATTCAGCAGCCATCTTAGTTGGATTTGATCTGATCATACTCGTGGGTTGACAGTGGCGACTTGCTTGAAAGGCTTCAAAATATTCTTGTGGCCCGTTAGGGTTCAGATAAAATTAATCTTCTCCTCCTTCGGTAAGATTAATCTTTATTGCAGTTGAGTATTGAGTGGGTTTCTATGATGAACGGATGAACAAAAAGATCATATCATGAACAATTTGAAAGAATGATGAGAATGAAAGAATAAGTAAGAAGCAAGTTTCAAGAACAGAGAAAATAAAATGTGAAGATATTTTCCTACTACATGTGCACAATGGTTCATTTATATTCTTGTTACAAAAAAAATCCATAATCAGTATGTGCTTCCTGACCTGAGGTGTAAATGTGATACTGTTGAGGTGGATGAATAGTGGTTGGCGAGTTGGAATTATAATTATAGCATCTCTTTAATACAACTCAATTCCTCCAAGAAAAATCCTGCAACTTTTTTCGTATACTAGTACTTAAGGTAGATGATGAAAATTTAAAAGGAGTTAGGGCACTTACCTAAGAATATTAGTTGTAACCAAGCATCAAAGAATATTTTATCGTCGAGTTTGCCACTATATTGTGAATAATCATTCACGAAATTATGTCAATTGAAAAAGTAGGAAATCAAAGTAGCTCTGATCGGGTCTAATTCAACCTTAGATAGGGATTAAACTTTATAATTAAGGCGGCTGGGGTACTCTTCTCTAGTCAGCTGATTGATTCGTGAGTGATCATCCAAAACATAATGAGAAAAGAAAAAAAATATCAAGCAAAGTCAAATTCCTGGTCTTCGATTGGAGCAAAAATGATGTCGCTTGAGGATGAGGATATATCTCATCGAAAAGTTCACGCCATATCCGATTTTTTTCATTTATATCAAGATCTCTTGAAAATTATTCGGAAATTAAACAATATACCCGACGGACTGCTCCATCTTAGATGAATAAGGGTATTTTCGAATGAACGAAGTCTCGTAATACCATCACAATTTTAGTTGAGGAGCCATCATGATTTCGTCCGTTTAGTGCTTTCCATGTCAACGCAATTGAATAGGATTCCATCAAGTTCATCTTGCTTGTTTATCAGGTGTGTGGACAAATGGAAAATTTTTTTTTTTTAAAAAACTACTAGTACTTTCTTAAACATAAATTTTACAACCTTCGAATCAACAAACTAAACCGAATATATAGATTAAACTAAAACTTTTTTCTTTTCACCATTATGTCATTTTGATTGATAAAACATCGTATTCATTAACCTAACTTTTCACTAAATCGTATTAGTTTCCACTCTGCACCACCAGTGCTATTCCCAATCGACTCTCCACCGGTCAGGCATACGCCGCCTCGAGATGAAAAAACAAACAGTATCTTCCACCTTCAGGCCAGACTCGCGGGAACATCTACTTGGGAACACCACTGGTAAAGAGACTAATTCCTAACATTTCAAACATAATTCAGTTTTGGCCCGAAAGGATCAATGTACAAGTTTTGTGCAAACAACATAGTAAGAAATTCTAGAAAGCTTGTAAGAAACATGGAACAACTTACACGAACCAAGATGATCTAGTCTCCAATTCCCAATATCGGGTTTAGTAACCATCTCAGCTGATCTCATCTTACCTTCTTTCTTCAACGCTTCAAAATTTCCAGTCCTAATCTTCTACGTATACTCCCTTAGACACTTTCGATGTGTTTTGTTTATAGACTATAGTGAGAAAATAGAGTTGAAAATCAATATTGGGAAAGTATCAGAAGAACAAAATGTATTGTGAAACAGAGAAATAATTTTACTGCAATGGCCTCCTTTATGATAGAATATATAATCATGGAAACCCTAATTAGGGTTTCTGATATAGTCGGCTAGAGATGTAACGTTAATGTACTATAAATACTATTTTGTATATGTAAATAACACACACGTAAATACGATTCTTTCCTGGCCTCTAGAGAATTTTACGATCCCCGCCGCTGCTTTCCCTTGTGCCTGCCGCTGCTTTCAATTATTCTCAGTTTTCAAAAAAAAAATAAAATTCAGTCCTTTTCCGTCAGTTTTGTTTGCTTCTCCGCCGTCCTTCACAGATTTTCTTTTCTATTTTCCAATCTGTCCGGCTTCTTCTGAGTTGTCGACTCGTTCCCGGCTTCTTCGTGATCAGAAACAGCTTACTGGTCACGGCTTTTCTGGTTTTGGGTTTCCTCTTCAAAATTTCTGGTTCCCGGGTTCTTCTGTCCTTAGGTTTCGATCATCGTCCACCTTCTTGGTCAACCGGCTCTCTAGTCAGCTGCTTTCTAGATAGATTTGTTCCAGTCATTTGTCTTCTTCTCTTCGGTTTTCTTTCACAAAAAAAAAAAAAACAACTCTTCTCGCCGCCACTTGCTACTTTCGCTTACCAATCACGAATCTGCTGTCTTGGGTTTCTTAATCCAACATCTATTTCAATGGCCAACTCCGCCGACTCCGCTGACTCACAGCAGACCCCAGAAACCCCGCAAACAAACTCAACTTCCATCGGCCTTCCTCCTTCTTCACCAGCCACTTCTCATCCGGCCATCGGCCTCTCTAATATCAAAAATTACATCACCCCTATCCTTGATTTCACAAACTACATGCTGTGGAAGGAGCTCTTCCTTCCCGTCTTCCGTGGCCACACTATCATGGATCACAAACTATATGCTGTGGAAGGTCCCTGATTCTTGGCTCACCATTGAGAAGCTCTTTCACGAACAAATCGGTTCCGGCTTCTTGAATTAAAGTTGCAATTCCATAGTGTCAAAAAAGGTGACCTAACCATCAATGATTACGCCACAAAACTCAAGTCCTATGCTGATTCCTTGACCACCGTTGGGTGTCCAATCTCCGACACTGACTTAGTTCTCCAAATTCTCGCTGGTTTACCCTCTGAGTATCAATCTCTTTCCACAACTATCAGCCATAAGGATCCTCTTCCTACCTTTGTTGAGGGTCGCTCAATTTTCTTACATGAAGTGCAGCTTCAGAACGCCGCTCCCTCTTCCCTCTCCGCGGTGACTACGGATTTGGTCGCGGCTACTACTTCTGCAACTCTACAACAGCGGCCTTCAGCACCTCTTTCGCAAGCTCCCTCTACTCGTGGACGGGGCAGAGGTCGCGGTTATCAGATTATCGAGGTCGTGGTCGCGGTCGTGGCCGAAACTAATTTTTTGGTCAGTCTCCTTCTCAGTTTTATCCTCCATTTTCTTCTCATTCCAAACCCTATATCGGTTCTCTCGAGTTGTCATTGGTAATGGTCATAATTTACCTATTAAATCAGTTGGGTCAACTTCTTTTCTCTAAGTTTTGAATTCCTAGGGTTTACTATGTTCCTTCACTAACCAAAAATCTCATATATGTGCGTCAATTTGCAACCAAATATCAATGTTCTGTCAAATTTGACCCATTTAGTTTTTCTGTGAAGGATTTTTGGACGATGACCTCTCGTCTACGTTGCAATAGTGCTGGTTCACATTACTCATTCTCATCCACTCTGCTGCCTCACTCTCATGCACCGTCTTCTCCGTCCTGTTCGGTGTTCGTTGCTTCTGTCTCCTCTCATGTCTGGCATCAACGCTTTAGTCATGCAAATTCTTGTATTTTATCTAGCGTAGTGTCAAGTCGCCAACTTTTTGGTTCGGTGTTTTCTTCAAATAAATCTAGTCTTTGTCAGGCTTGTCAAATTGGGGAGCATCATAAGCTCCATTTTATGCCATGTCTTCTTTTGTCACTTTTAAAGCTTTTGATATTATATATACTGATGTTTGGACTTCTCCATGTCTCTCATTTAGTGGTTTCGAGTATTTTGTACTTTTTCTGGATGATTCCACTCATTATTTATGTGTGTATCCACTCAAAAATAAATATGAAATACCTCAGAAATTTATTAACTTTTATTCTCTTGTCCAAACTCAATTCAATGCCCAAATAAAAACTCTTCAATCTGACGGTGCAGCTGAATATGTTCACTCTCATTATCTTCAATCTTTCCTCAAATCTAAAGGCATCACCATGCGTATTTCTCGTCCGTACACTCCTCAAGGAAACGGAAAGGTTGAGCGCATGAATAAAACCCTTCTCAATATGGTTCACACTCTTCTTAATCAAACTCACTTACCAAATGAATTCTGGGTAGAGGCTTTACACTCACTAGTGTTTATCTGTTAAACCATTTACCTACCAAATCCAAAAATAGTGCTGTTCCTTTCTCCCTTCTTTATGGTCATCCACCTAACTATGGTTTATTAAGGGTTTTTGGGTGCTCTTGTTTTCCTAATCTATCTCATTTAGCTTCTCATAAGCTCCATCCTCGATCCGCTCCATGTATTTTCCTGGGTTATCCCAAGTCTAATAAAGGCTATCGTTGCTTTGAACCTACTTCTAAGAAAATTTATACATCCCGTCATATTGTTTTTTATGAAACCTCTTTCCCATTTTCTCCACTTTCTTCGGTTAAACCACTCCCCCTCCTAGCTCCCATTTTAAACATCGTTCTTTTCTTATTCCACGGTCACTTTCCTCCACACAACTCTCAACCGTGGTACCTCCATCTCCTAAACAACTTCTACTTCCTCACAAAATAATTCGGGTCCTCCTGCATCCAACCCTCTCACTCATCATATGGTCACTCGCACTCGGGATGGCACACGTAAACCTAAACAGATCCTCTCTCTTACCACCACTACATCTTCTTCACTTCCTCCTGAACCAAAATTCCTTACTGAAGCAAATAAATACCTTGAATGGCGTGCTACAATGAGCGATGAATATAATGCTCTCCTCACCAATAATACATGGGATTTAGTCCCTCCTCCTGTTTCTGCTAACATTATCGGCTCCAAATGGATTTTTCGTGTTAAGCTCAAATCCGCTGGTTTACTTGATCGATGTAAAGCACGTTTGGTCACCCAAGGTTATAATCAGAAGTCTGGTCTTGATTATGATCAAACGTTTAGTCCGGTGGTTAAACACGTGACAATTCTGACTGTCTTAAGCATTGCTTCTTAAGCATTGCTGCTTCTCGTAAATGGCCCGTCCATCAGTTGGTTGTAAAAAAATTATTTTTGCATGGTCATCTTAATGAAATTGTCTATATTAAATAGCCTACTGGCTTTGTTCATCCAGATCATCCTCACTATATCTGTCGATTGAAGAAAGCTCTTTATGAAGCAGGTTCCCAGGGCTTGGTTTCATCGATTCACTGCCTTTTCGTTTTCCCAGGGTTTTAAAGGAAGTCGCTCAGATTCTTCTGTGTTTGTGTATTCAGCTGGGTCGGACATAGTTATTTTGTTACTTTATGCTGATGGCATTCTCTTGACAGCATCCAATAATCGTCTCCTCACTACCCTTATTCTGTCCCTAAAGGGTGCTTTTGCCATGACAGATCATAGTCCTATGAGCTACTTTCTTAGTGTTTCTGTTGCTCCTCACTATGGTGGTTGGTTTTTACTTCAACGAAAGTATGTTGAGAAATTGCTGCCTCGCAGTCATCTCACCGAAGCTAATCCCGCTGCTACTCCCCTTGCTCCAGCTTTTTAGTTCTCTGTGGATGAGTCTCCGCCTTTTCACAATCCGACTCTCTATTGGAGCTTGGTGGGTGCCTTACAATATCTTACCTTCACCAGACTGGACATTCACTATGTAGTTAATCTTGTCTGTCAGCATATGCACGATCCTCGCGAGCAACATTTTCATGCGGTCAAATGCATTCTCCGCTACATTAAGGGCACACTTCACTATGACATTCATCTCCGTAGTGGCCCTTTTGATCGTCGTATTACGTATTCTGATGCTGATTGGACTGGCTGTCCTACCACTCGCCGCTCTACAACTAATTTTTGTGTCTTTCTGGGTTCATCTCTGATTTCCTCCAAGAAACAATCTACCGTCTCTTGGTCTTCTGCCGAATCTGAGTATCGTGCGATTCTTTCTGCATTGGCCGAAACCGTTTGGTTGGAAAATCTCTTGTCTGAACTTCATATCAAGCTTCCACAACGCCCAGTCATCTTGTGTTATAATGTCTCTGCCACATACTTAGCTGCCAATCCAGTTAACCATGCCCGAACCAAACATACTAGTCTAGACATTCATTTTGTTCGTGAACGTGTTGCTGCTGGTGTTCTTCCTGTTCTTCATATCTCCACATAGTCCCAGCTTGCAGATGTCTTTACCAAATTCTTAACTAAGGATAAATTATATTCATTTAGAACCAATCTAGGTATGATTACTTCTAGTCCTATGATTACAGGGATGATAGAATACATAATCACGGAAACCCTAGTCGGTTAGGGCTGTGACGTTGATGTACGATAAACGTAAATAACACACATAAATATTCTTTCACTTTACACCCTAAATATCATCCATTATATAATACTGTGGCGACCAAAGGACTCGTAAATGATGTTCATAAGCCAGAGGCGTAATGATACGGTTTGAGTAGTTGAGGAGTTCAAGTTTGGTTTATGATTATTCAATGTCGCCTAACTCAAGAAGCCAACAAGAAATCATTACTAGCACTGCAACAACTACTGCGAACTACTCCATTATTATGATTATTATTTTTATTAAAGAACATAAAAAAATTACTCATTCCACCCAAAATGATGTTCAGCTTGAACTTTAATTTGTAGTACGTTTTGAGATAAAAATGAACATCAAAACTAGAAAATTTTTTGATTAAGTTCTCTGAGTTTCGAACAATTACCATAGTGTATACACTTTTATTATATAAATAGGTGCGAGAGGGGGTTGGACTTGTCTAGTGAAACAACTTTACTCGGTGCAGTAGATCAAATATAAATCTCCACTGAAGATATTTTGAGTGCATGCAATAGACCACCTCCTATAGTAAATGATTTCCTTTTGCTTTGCTCTTGGTTGTGAATTTTTCTATCAATACTGGTATTATGTGCTCCTGGGTAAAATTGGAATCACTATTATGTCAAAAAAAAAAAGTGACTATATACAATATTTTACCTGTTCAACAAAAAATATTCAAGTAATTAATAAAAAAATTTTTAATAGATAATTGTTTTCGAGAAAATTTATTATTAGATTCTTCTAGTAGAAATGTTGAATACCATGATTATCTTTAAAATGGTTTGATTTGAATAGTCAATCAACCCGCACTTGAACAATAAATTAATGAACACGAGGATATTCTGGCCATTGTGATTTTTTTTTCGAGGAAACTTCTTAATCTTCAACCTGCAAATTATTGTTATCCCAAGTTTTTTTCGTATGGCCAAAGATAAGTAAAAAAACTATAATAATGGGCGTGTTACATTAATAACATTAACGGTCATGGCTTGATATCTATCAATTGTAGACTCACAAGAGATATTAGACCCAACCGACTGTGTCAAGAAAAAGTGTTTACTATAGCCCCTTACCCAGGATACTATAGTTTTCCAACTGATTTGATTTTATTGTAGTTGTGTTATACACTAAGGAGTTCGAACTTGTTGAATTATAAGCTAATCATATAGTAATACTCTCCCGTCTCGAAATGTTTTTCTAGTTTGGATTTTTATTTTCAACATAAATTGAAATAAATATTAGAACTTAAATTGAACAATAATTTTGGGACAACAAGAATAGTATGTTGGTATTTCTTTCCCTTTAAGGGAGAATCAGATTATACAGCAAATTATGTGAACGATCCACGATGTTCATCTTGGTATTATTGCTGGCATGTTCTCAAAATTTATGTTTGGTGTAAATATGGTATGTTTGTAGAGGTTTATTTGGTGGCTGGAGTTATGATGAAGCATTTTAAAAATACTCCTTCAATTCAAAAGTCCAGGGACATTATATACTTGTGTGTAGTTCGACTGGACGATACTCTTGGAATATGTCATCAGTGAAGACTATTTTGGGTCACTATTTGTGTTTTTATATATATAGATAAATAAATTGACTGTGATCAGAGCACTTTGTTTGGAGACAATTTTTTTTCAGTATTCGTCACAATTTTTAATATATTTATTTTGACTCGGGGTTGATATTTTGTTCTTTTTTTTTTCGATTGACAACCTCCAAATCAGCATACTATATATTGTAAATAAATTGTCTTCGCTAAAACGTTTTCTGTCAAACATTATCATTTTGATGACTGAAAAATTATTTTTTATTAAAACCTCAGTACTTTTCATCTCTCATTAGTTTCCTCCATTCGCACCCCATGGATACGCTGGCTCGGAGTTGCACATATAATAATATCGTTCATTTGCTGGCAAGACTCGCGGGATCCTCCATCAGCCGATTTTTATTTGATCGGCACAGCGATTAAACCCTAAGGCTTCGAACACAATTCAGGTTTGGTCCGAGAGTAACAACATTTTATGGGAGCACATAGAAGCATTGTGCAAACAAAAGAGCAAGGAGTTGTAGGAAGCTTGTAAAAGACATTGGACAATTGATCCTCGAACCCTTATCTAGTCTCCAATCTCCAATCTTGGATTCAGTAACAATGATCAAACATTTCAGTGGACAAACTTCCACTCCCATAGTCACCAGAATTTGTGTGTATTTATTTCATACTCGAGAAGAAAAACAAGTATCGTGAATAGATAAATAATTATAATGAAATATTGGTATCCTTACAGCCTGATCATCGTCCATTAATATATATATTGTGACTCGTAATTAATGTGTGATGAGCCGAGGACTAAAAGGATATAGGATCATCTAGTTTATCATCATTGTTATTATTATTATTCTTATTTATGGATTAATTACTTCTACATGAATAATCTCTTTGATCAATAGTTGGGGGTTCCTTGATAATTTTAAATTATCACACCGATTTTATCCATAAATCAATTCTATTTGGAAGGACCATTGTTACCAGCGATTTAACTAAATGGTCTCATGCGGAAAATTTTTTGGGCCAGGACATTTTCTTTAAGCAACTTCGAGCAATCAAAAAGGTTCTGTGCATGTCTTGTTTTACCAATATTTCACTATATTTTCACGAAATTCTTGACTCCCATTATTTGACAAATGGAAATTTATGAAGTTTACTCTTGGGAATTATAGAATGACTTTGAGTTGTTGGAGGAAAAAAGGAGACCGACTTTTTCATCCGAAATGAATATATATGGACGCTTTCATTACTCTAATATTAGGAAAATTTTAAATAACATTGTTCAGATCTAATGAACACAGTCTCTTAATACTCCCTTTGCCAAAAATAAAAGAAAATAAAAATGGATAGGATTTCATCAGGGTTTAATCAGGTTTCTTCAAAACAAAGAAGACTAGTTGTACTTTCTTCTTATACATAGATTTCACAAACTTCAAATCAGCGAACTATGCTGAGTAAATTGACTAAATTAAATAAATCTTAATTCTGTCAAACATGATCATTTTGAATGATAAAACATCTTTTCCATTAACCTCACTTTTCATAGCTGCTTTCTTCAAAGGCTTCATTCAAATTTCGAGTGTCCACAGGGTTGATAATTGAGATCGAATGTTTCTACGTTTGCTCTGCTTTGCCACCACAATATGTATATTCACTTTAGACTCAACACTTTTAGACTCATAGTGAGTTGTATATGTTTATATATGAGAAATCGGAGTTTGGAAAATAAATACTCTCTACACCAAAAAATGGGTAAGTTTGAGAAGGAAAGAAGCAATAATGCAAACAAAACTCTTTTTATTTTTATTTTTTTTGAATAAATTGCAATACAAAACTTAAAATGCACCGGCATTCCTTCAAGCAAACATTGTTGATTATAATGTGGTAACCAAAGCAGTCATAATTGATGTTTTAATTATACAAGAATTAAATGTGTGATACGGTTCCGGTAGTTGTTTGTTTAAAGTTGGAGTTAGAGTTATGTTTATTCAATGCTACCATGCTCCAGAAGCAAGCCAACAATATAACATCCAGCTTATCATTATCGTTATTAATCCGAATTACTTGAAAATGAATAATCTCTTTGAACATGATTGATCTCAAGAACAACTGGTTTTGATCAATAATTCTAAACATTAACTCAGTTTGTATTTTTACAAGTCTCAGTTTTGAGAAACAACAGAGAATCAAACCGCGATTGTGACACTCGAATTTGGAGTCTTGTAACTATAATGTGAAACAAAAATAGCATGCTAGATTTTTAGAAAGTACTCAAGGAGTTGAAATTAAAGTTGATCTATGATGTATACGCAATTACTATTTCATTTCCATGCGGTCAAAACGGGAAAAATAAAAGTTAATTATTCTCATCAATAAAATAACTCATTTCTTTTAAGAAAAGAGAAGGAATCTTTGTCACAAGATTCCGTGTTTCAACCCCATTTTAGTTTAATCACATGATAAAATTATGATCTGTGCATACTATAGATCTGTCTGCAGATTACACAAAGTTTTATATGCATTATTAATTATCGTAATTCCCGATCAGACATGGATATGGTGCTAATTCATGGTCCACCACTTAATATTTTGTTGCTTGCATTTTTGCTCTATTCTCAAATAAGCTGTGATTCATATATAAAAAATTTGATAAAAAATTTACAAAGACAGTGTGCATGAATCTTTATTAGACCTTAGTATGGCTGCTTACATCCTCATCATGACATACATCAACCCAATTACAATTTGTATTTTGTTCACACTTAGAATATAAAATTAGAATAGGTCGCGGAGCGAAACAACTATGATTTTTAATTCCAACCAAAATAGACTCCCATAGTAAGAACGACAAATAATCGCTCCCAAACTAAGGCTCGCTTAGTTTAACTCCTCCGTCACACATATTCTTGTTGATTGTTCTTGGGGATTTATCCGGAGGAGAAAACACGACATGAAGTCCAATAAATAAGATAAGACAAATCTGAACTCAAAAACTCAAGCTGATGGGTTCTGAGTCTACCTTACTTATTAAGTGATTCACATGTTCTCATGCCCCGATGTGAGATTCACAATCCTTGTCACATGACACTTAACAATTGTTGACTCTCGTAATAAATCATTAACAAGAAAAATCCTATTCTGTGTTCATGGATCTAATCTCTAGTTGCCCCTTCAGTACTAATTTACATAATTCATAATTCATCAGTGTCGATTCATAAGGTGTTTAATATCGATCTGTATACATAGATTGATCTTAACCACATACTGTATGATGGAATTGTTAAATGAACTGCATGTTATTATTTTTTAATGGCTACAAGAGCCAACAACACATATACTTGCAATAAGTCATACAAGTATCTCTTCATAAACATGCAAAGCATACACCGTTAACAAGGATTTTAAGTTGAGTACTTTTCCACTTTGAGTAGGTTTTGTACCATAAAACTACCTCACATGTCGTCGCTGATGACTGGAAATTTCCACCCTGGAAATAATAGTGGTCATACCATCCAGGAAACATTTCCGCCAGACACCACCAGCCTAGGACATGTTCCAGAACTGGAAAGTTAAGGTGGAAGGTCAGACTTAGTCTCACAAAAAAAGCAAGGAATTGTAGAAAGCTCAAAGCAGCGAGCCCGGGACTCAAAACACCGATCCAGTACTGTCAAATCTCCATCTCGAATTCAGCAACGTACATCTCAACAGGGTTTAACCTGAAAAAATGATGGGAACAAGGAAAAAACCACTGATGACAAGAACAAGAAGTTCTAGAATTAATTTAAAAAAAAAATTGAAAGAAAGATGCAAATGATATCACCAAAATCGTTCATTACATAGATGGCAAGGTAAGACTTATAAAGGGCCGTAACTAATTCTTTGCTGCTTTTTTTTTTTTTTTTTCTGGGAGGAGTAAATAGGGTACGTTTGTGGTAGTTGATTAGGTAGGTTGTTGGAGTTATAATAATGAACTTAAAAGCTACTATTAAGTGCAACACCAAATGTACTGTTGTACTACCTAGATATTTTTATATTTTAATGAAATATACCTTCCTAGCTAGCTCCTCTTTGGTTATGAATTATTGTATCAAAAACTAATATTCAAGTGATGATGCCGGTTGACGAATTTAAATTTTATATATCGAACAAGAAGACATTATAAATTAAATGCTCTTTTCGTTCTAGAATTATTTTTTAGTTAGCGATTTTAGTTTTAGTAGAAATTGAACTAAAACTGAAAAATATCAATGGACAATAATTTTGAAACTGTGGAAGTAAGAAAAATGCATTAGGACAAGATACCCCCAACAATCACTCTAGTGGTAGCAAATGTAGCTTGCCATTTGCATGAAAGCTGCGTTGTAATTTTTCTCTCAAGCAAAACTTCATTTTTTTTTTTTTAAAGTTATTTATAAATTTGTCAAGAGTTTTTCAATATTAAGTACTGAACTCGCCTACTTCCAGAAGAACCTAATGCTTTGAATTTTTTTTTTTATAAGAACTAACTTACAAGTCCCTACACTATTAAATGAGTGAGGTCTACAAGAAAGGGATAGTACTACTGGAGGAGCCAAAGCCTCTACCACTAGGCTACCCCTTCATTTGTTTGTCTACTTTTTGCAAAACAACCTTCTCTCTCTAAAAAGGTTTCTCTCTCGCCTCTCTCTAAAAAGACTCCTTTGCCGAATTTCTTCTACTCCCCCGACAACCATTAACTGTGGTCGAGGGAGCCTTCTTTTTCTCCAATTTTTTTCTTTTTTTTTCACCTTCTTTTCAAAATAGGTCTGGCCTCCTCCGTGTTCTGCAAGTGATCACCAGAGACCCTCGCTTGTGTTTACAGCGTAGATCTAAAGATCTAAATCCGATGATCAGATCGACGGCCACCGCGGTGACACGGCTGCCGACGATTCAAATAAACAGCCTCCACATGCTGCTGCAGAGCCGGTCACAACAAGATGGATCCACGGCGACATCGCCATATCTATTGAGATCTGCAGTTCCTTTCCCATCTAAAATCCAACCGTGGTTGCTATCTTCTGCTCTCTTCAGACAGCCACCGAGGTCCGACGCTAGAAGCGGCCATCTGTCAAAACGTCCATCGATGCTCCAGATCAGCCGGACAGAGAAGCTCCTATCTGATGCCACCTAGATGTCGAGTGACCTGCCATCTCAATCCATCACGACAACACAGATCGTGTTTTTTTTTTAATCACCGGCCACAAATCCGGTTAGCCTCCCACATCTGGTTATTCGGATCCATCGGCTTTAAAAATCGGCTCGTCAGTTTTTTTGGTTCAAAAAATCAGTTTTCCTTGGAAACCGGCCTCTTTGGTTAACAAATAAACTATATCGAGTAATGGTTTAGTTAGGTGACAACTTGGAGTCAACAACCAAATTCTCTGTGTATCATTCACTGTTCGGGATTCTCAAATATGCCTACCAAATGCGGCTGTTCGTGAACAGTGATCCACAAGATGCGAATCACGTAGACAGAGGAAACGATTATTGTCCTCTATCGTTATTACACTGTACTAGTCTATTTCTAATATAGTTTACTAATATTCAAATCACCCTCCTTAAATGACGGCTTCTCTTTGTACGGAGTAAGACTTATGTACTGTCTCGAAAATATTTTACTTTATCAATACATTCCCCATGTACTAACCTGGTTTGCTAAAAAAACCAAAAAAAAACTTAATTTATTCATTTATTTTTTTTTTTGAAGTTACGAATGACCCATGATTGAAAAAAAATAAAAGGACCCATGATTAATTCTGCTGACCAAGGAATCAATATTGTACGGTTCATGTGGTTGATCAGGAGGGGTTGCAGTTCCCATGAAGCCAGTTTAAAGCTATACGTATGTACTCCAGGTGCAGCAGGTCAAATCATACGTAAATCATCACCTAGATATTTTGAGCAGTAGATAAACCAATTGGGTATGCGTCCTAAAGTGATTTCTCTTCGCTTTGATACTTAGTGAATTATTTTAGCAATGCAGCTATTATGCTCCCGTGTTAAAACTGGAATACTTGACGTCGAAAAAGTGTGTGTACACAGTACTGTCTTCGTCTTCAAATAATTGTTCAAGTGATAAAAATAAAAAATTTAAAATGGATAATTATTTTTGGGATACATGAAATACTTATTTTATTCCTACAATCTACTTGAAAATTTGTATGCCATGATTATCTTTAAGAATGGATTAAGATGAATCAATGTCTAAGTTATTAAAGTCAATCAGCCCGGATCTGAACAAATGATGAACCATAAAATGATGAAATGGAGATCAAATCCAGTTTTAACAGCTGTGGCCAGGATTGAACAAATCCAGAAAGCGATCAAAATGGAGAGCTAGTAATATGTGCAAAAAAGCAAAACCTAGAGATGTTACATAAGGTTAACAGTATCCCTAAATGTTGCTGTAAATATGCCTGAGTAAAGAAGTTAATAAAAGTTTTTACCTCTTAATCAAAAAAAATAAAAATTATTTTGATCATTTCGATTTGTCTCTCGAGGAAACTTCTTCATCTTTAACCTGAAAATTGTAGTTCCTCTGAAATAGATACACATTTCAACTTTTCATTATTAATCATCGCATCATATAATCACATCCCAAAGTTTTTTTTTCTTCTTTGAACAATATCGTTCAATTTCTTCTTCAATGAGCGTGCATCAGGAAACCATGAATCAATTTCGTCAAGTTCGAAATACTCCTATCACTCTGTATTATAAGGTACCCCTCCCATCCTAATTATGTGTGACAAATTTGAACTGAAAGTGCACATTAAAATTAAGAAAACATAAGTTCTTTTTTATTATTAACTACAACTGATCTCATTATCCAAAAAAAAAAGAAAAGAAACTACAACTGATCTCACAAGTACAACTAAATAAAATAAAGTAAAAAAAAAATGAAAAGAAAGACTAGTCTGACTAAAAATCCTACATTAACTAAACTATAGTCGTACGTTTACATGTGAACATTATATGATTGTGATTGGTGAAACACCATATATTCATCAATTTCACTGCATCCGGTTCCGCTGCGTGGAAGAGACCGAGGCCAAGCACCTCCCTAGAGACTCATTATCCAAAGACTCAAGGGTTCCACAGACCGGACAACGTGAATGAGTCAACAATTGCTTGAAAATGTTAGTAAGGAATACTGGAAAGCTTCAAACACCGAACAGGGAGCTCAAATATTCTCCAGTTTCGACTTCGGTAACCAACTGAGTTCGTGCTGATCTCACATACCTTAGTTGTTTGTCGACAAAAACCCCTTATAGTCTTCTGCTCCCCCAGTGAGGTTAAATTAATTTAGTGTTAGTGGTTTCAATCGATTATTATAGGCAAAATGATACTTAGAATAGGGAAATTGTATTAGATTCATCATATCATTATGTACAATATACAGACTATATATAGACAATAACAAATCCTAAACAAGGTCATTATAAGAAATATACTAAATATTACAATACGCCCCAGCAAACTGACGGCGGAGAAGAGAGAAGCCGAAGTTTGTCCCGGAATCGAAAGAATAACTCTTTGGACAAGGGTTTTGTTAGAATATCAGCAAGCTGATCAGCAGCAGAGATAGAGTTGACCGAGATAAACTTTCGCCGAACATGATCGCGAACAAAGTGAAAATCAACCTCAACATGTCTGGTACGAGCATGGAACACAGGATTGACAGCAAGGAAAACTGCACTACTGTTGTTACACCAAATAGAGGGAGGGCGATGTAAAGAAACGCCTAACTCGGACAACAGATGACACACCCAATGCAGTTCAACACAGACATTAGCAACCGCACGAAACTCAGCCTTAGTAGACGATCGAGCCACAGTGGGCTGCTTCCTAGATGCCCAGACAATGAGATTAGGTCCCAAATAAATGAGAAAACCAATAGTAGAACGACGATCATCCGGACAACCAGCCCAGTCAGCATCACTAAAAGCAGTAAGAGTGCCCAAATCTGTAGGATGCAGAACTAAACAGAAATCAACGGTACCACGGAGATAGCGAAGAACCCGTTTGAGAGCCTGAAGATGAGAAGTGCGAGGCTGATGCATGAACTGACAGATCTTATTAACCGCAAAGGAGATATCTGGACGAGTGAGAGTGGTATACTGCAGACTGCCACACAGCCGATGATAAGTAGTTGCATCATCAGGAGACAACAGAGTACCATCCAAACGGGACAACACAATATTAGCCAGCAAAGGAGTAGAAATAGGTTTGCAAGTATGTATATTTGCAAGTCGTAGCAAATCAGTGACATACTTGCGCTGAGAGAGAAGCAAACCCTTGGAAGTACGACGAACCTCGACCCCAAGAAAGTAACTCAACGGACCGAGATCTCGAAGAGAAAACTCCTTAGCAAGACAAGAGATAAAATGCTGGACCAATCCAGAAGTGCTGCCTGTAAGAATAATGTCATCCACATAGACCAGCAAAAAACACAACTGAGACCCACGGCGATAGACAAAGAGGGAAGGATCACAACGAGACTCCACAAAACCCAAGGTAAACAGAAACGCAGCCAGCCGAGAATACCACGCCCGAGGAGCTTGCTTAAGACCATATAAGGACTTATGCAGTTTACACACATAATGAGGGCACACCGGATCAACAAAACCCTGTGGCTGAACCATATACACAGTCTCACTCAGAACACCATTAAGAAAGGCATTACTGACATCAACCTGAGAAAGCGACCATCCACGAGCCAAGGCAACTGTCAAAACCGAGCGAATAGTGACCGGCTTAACAACCGGACTAAAGGTGTCAGTGTAATCAACCCCAAAAGACTGAGTTAAACCTCGAGCCACCAATCGAGCCTTATAACGCTCAATGGAGCCATCAGCATGGGTCTTAATCTTATAGAGCCGTCGATTGCCGACAACATCACCGGAGGAAGGAGGGGGAACCAAAATGCATGTGTTATTTTTGAGGAGGGTGGAAATTTCATCCTTCATGGCATTCTGCCACTGAGGAACAGATTTGGCTTGGGTGAAAGATGTAGGAGCAGTAGACAAAGTTGGGGAAACAGAGGTAAGATGAGCCGAGGGATCAAAGATTTTCTTGGGCTTGGGGTGTGGACGAAGTGCCATTGAATGCTGACGGGAAGGAGGAGGAGGAGGTGGGGGAGGGGAACTGGACTCAGGTGATGAAGAGCTGGATGCAGGAGAACTAGCAAAGATGATGAGTCGGGAGGGATGGGAGGAGACGAAAGAACTGGTGTACTAGAAGGAGGCGAAGAGGGCGCAGAAGACGAAGCAAGCATACCTGGAGAACTGGTTACACGCAACCAAGGGGTAGCAGAAGACGCCGGCAGCGAAGAGGGAGAACTAGAAATAGGACGTTTAAAGGGAAAGAGTTGCTCATCAAACTCAACATGACAAGCAACATAAAGACGGTTATTCACCACATCAAAACAGCGATAACCAAGATGAGATGGAGAATACCCAAGAAAGACAACTGAGTAGAATGAAAGGAGAATTTATGTCGATTATAAGGGCGAAGAAGAGGATAGACAGCACAGCCAAAAACACGAAGAAAAGGTATAATCAGGTGGCTGGTGATATAGTGTAGTGAAGGGTAGGTGACCTTGAAGAGGTTTACTAGGGTGGCGATTAATCAAAAACACCGCGGTTTCAAAAGCAAAGTCCCAAAACCGAAAAGGAGTACTAGAATGGCCAAGGAGAGCAAGGCCAATGTCGACAATGTGACGAATTTTGCGTTAAGCAGTGCCATTCTGGTCATGAGTGTGTGGGCACGCTTAACAATGAACAATACAGACATTTTTAAAGAAAGAATTGAGGGAACGAAATTCACCAACCCAATCAGAGTTAACACTTTTAATGGTAGTGCTAAATTGATTTTCTACGAGAGCTTTGAATTGCTTGAAAACATGGAAAACATCACTTTTATTCTTAATGGAATAAATCCATGTGATAAAGAGAAATCATCAATAAAAAGCACAAAGTAGCGATAACCATTGAATGACAAAATAGGAGCAGGGCCCCAAACATCAGTGTGAATTAAATCAAGAGGTTTAGAGCTACGATGAAAAGTGTAAGGTAAACTGACCCTATACAACTTCCCTAAACAACACGCCTCACATTTATCAGTGGACATGGACACAGAGGAATGAGGGAGTTGAAACTGCCTAACCAAAGCACGAAGAGTGACATTATTAGGGTGCCCTAAACGAGCATGCCATTGACCTAGAGAGACAAGATAAACTGCTGGAGACAAGGAACCACGAGCAGGAAGATCTAAGCGATAAAGACCATTATCAGCCCGACCACGGAGGAGGAGTTCCTTGGTTGAAAGATCCTTAACACAACAAGAGTCAGAACAAAATTCAAAGAAACAGTGATTATCACGGGTAAATTTTTGAACAGATAACAGAGGCTTAGTAAGAGAAGGAGCATGCAAAACACGATTTAAATAAAGAGGACGAGAAAGCGATGGCAAAACAGATTGACCAACATGCTGAATAGGTAAAGTATCACCATTACCAACTAAAATATGATCCGTACCATTATAATCATTGGAGATACTGAGAGAGACCAATCTGGCGTGACATGATCGGTAGCACCTGTGTCCGGATACCAGGGAGTGACAGGAGGGGCATACTGTGATATGGGCTTGAGGAGACATCGTCGACTCCGGGTAAGACGGAGAAGGCAACAAACCAGCCGGTTGCTATGTAGGAGAAACTGCCTGGACATAAGCAGCCGACCGAATGGCAGGGGGTCGAGGAACGATGTTAGCATCAAAGCGGCATCGGCAAGTGGCATCCGTGTGATTCAAGATACCACAAAGCTGACACGTCTCACCCGGTGCGGGAGGGGTGTACCCACGCCGACCACCAGCACGACCAGAAAACTGGTTGCGTCGACCGCCCCGTTGCGAGCGACCGGCACGAGAGGATTGAGGCGACGTACGAGCAGGTGGTGACTGCACAAGCATGGCCGTTGGCTGAAGAACCGACTGTTGGGCGTGAAGAAGCACCTCATACGAAACTAACTGTCCAAGGAGATCTTGGTAGGAGGGGGGTTCAGATCGTTGCTGCAAAGCTCCGATGATACCATTGAATTCCGCACCAAGCTTACGGAAGATTATGGCATTGAATTCCGCTGGAGATATGCAATGACCGGCAAGCTGCAGTGTATCTGTGACCGGTAAGCTGCAGTGTATCTGTGACCGCTGGAGATATGTAGCTGAACCCTTCACTTTTGAGAGAAGAGCTGTGACCGATAATTCACCTTTTTGTAAGCTGTGGAGCTCCATAACAAGCTGGGTCTGTTGAGCATAAGAAAGAGTACCGAAACCCTGCTGAAGAGCTGTCCATGCTGTCACCGACGTTGTGTAGCCCTGGAGAACGGGAAGGATCTCTTTAGCAATGGAAGAAAAAATCCAAGAGAGGACCAGCTGATCCCTTTGCTGCCAGATATCAAACTCAGGATTGAGTTGGGGTGCGGCACCACTAACGGAAGGAAGAAAACGTGGCGGGGCAGGTTCGGTGCCGTCGACAATAAAGGCAACACAAAACATAGTCAATAAAGGAGTAAACTGAAGACGCCAAGACGAATAGTTGGCCCGAGATTGCAGCTTCACAGTAAAAGAATGATTGAGAGACTGTAGACTAGGTTGAAGAAGTGATACTGGTGTGAAGAAGGTTCCGCAGGCCGAAGATGGGTAGCCTGGTCGGTGGATGACAGGTCGGTGATAGTCATCGTGGAAAGTAAGCAAGCACAACTGAATAAGGCTCAATTTGTTTCTTTTTTTTTTTGGTTTTTGTTATTTTTTTTTTTTTTTTTTTGGTTGTTGTTAAGAAGCACCGACGAAGAAGAGGATCAGCAGCACGTCGACGAAGAAGAAGCACGCCGGCAAAAGCAGCAGTAGAACGGCGGCAAAGAAGAACGACGGCAGCAGTAGCACCGACAAAGAAGAACGGCGCCAGCAGCACACGCCAGCGATGCTGAGTTTGGTCGATGGGGAGAAGAAGAAGCCCACGGCCGATCAGCTTATGACCGAAATTGAAAGAGGAGAAGAAGGCGACGGCCGGGTGAAGCAGCAACACGGCAGCAGCGGCTGTGGCAGACCGACGACGGAACAACGGACCGGAACTGGCAGTAGCAGAAAACAGCGGCAGCACAGGAAGACGACGAACGGCGACGGCAGCGCACGGAAAGAAAAGAGCTTGTGTATGGCGGCTAAGAAAAGAATAAAGGAGCCGATGACGGCGGATGGATTTCGCACGGCCAAAGAAGAAGATGTCGGCGGCAGGGAAGAGAAAAGAGAGGAGAAAAAAAATTGGGTTTTTCTTTTAAAAAAAAACCTAGCTCGATACCAACTTAGAATAGAGAAATTGTATTAGATTCATCATATCGTTATGTACAATATACAGACTATATATAGACAATAACAAACCCTAAACAAGGTCATTATGGGAAATATTGTAAATATTACAATAATGATGAACAAGAAAAGCAGTATAAAGAACAAGAAAAATAAGGTAGAAGTATAAAGAACGGATAAAATCAAAATGCTATGATTTTCCTGCGCACCCAAAATTGTTCATTATGTAGAACCCAATTTTGCTGTTTGATATTTCGAAGGAGTAAATATAATACTGTTGGCTGTTGGGACAAGTATTGGTTAGGTGACGTAAATGCCTTCCATCATAAATAAATAAATAAACCATGTATACGATAAACAAATTGATTTTTTGAGTACAGAAGAGGTATAGCCTAAGAAAAATACTAAATTATATTAATGGGTGAGTTACCTTAACGTTACCGGTCATAGTTTGATCTGTTCATGGTAGACTCACAAGAGATTATAAACCCAACAGATATTTTCTCATAAAAATGTTTTCTAGCCCCTTTACCAATCTCCAGGATATTTTAGCTTTTTGATTTTATTGTAATTGTGTTCTACATTAAGGAGGTCCAACATGTTGAGTTAGTCATATAGTAGTAGTATATATAGTGGTTTTGCTCTACCTTAAAGAGAGAACCAGATATACGAATTATGTGAATCATCAATGATGCTCATCTTGGTTTTAAAAAAACAGGTGAAAACAGAAGTTCAAATTCAGTTATGCCGATTAATTACGAGTGAAGAAATCTCTACAGATATCACCCCCAACCCCCAAAAAAGCAATTGTCTAGAAGATATGTATCACTTTCTTTCAATATACTACTTCCTCTACATGTAGCACTTTCTTTTAATATACTACTTCCTCTATATATATATAAAAAAAGTCTACGTTGTATTTTTATATTTTTATTATTTTAGCATAATTTGTAAAACATAACAATTTTATTTGGTACGGAAGAAGCACTATTTATAGTTTAATATCATCAGCATTTTATTTTATCTATCATTTTAGAGTTTGCACATGTATTAAAATGCAATGATTTATAATTTAGTTTTTAAATATAATACCTTTCTTGTTATTAATTGAAAGTATTGGAACTCTACAAAAATTTAAAATTGAAGTAAAAGAATAGATAATTATCAATCAATATATGTATTAAAAGTAGAGAGAGAATGAAGAGAAAATAAATAATTAATAGGAATATGAAGAAAATAAACCACCGACGGGAAGAACGAAAGGTACTAGTATAAAAGTCATTAGATAAAAGAAGCAAATGATACTTTCTCCATTTAATTTGTAGGTCGTTTTAGATTTGGAGAGATTTTTCAAAATATAGGTCGTTTTACAAATTTTAGGTAAATTAATGACTATTTTTCCAACTTTACCCTCAATAATTGATTTCAATCTATTTTCATTTAGTCTTGTTTATAGTTTCAATGTAATTAATGAGGGGTAAAACAGATATTTAATACATTAATTAATTGTTGAGTGATTGTTTCCTTAGTTTACGTGCAAAGTCTAAAAAGATTTATATTTTGAAATGGAGGGAGTATATCCTTATGTTGGCTACCACGAAAATTGTTCATTATACTGTGTGTTGTTGGCAAGGAAAGAGATTGCAAAGGACCATTATTAATGTTTGCTGCTCGGAAATAAATATGGTACGTTTGATGTAGTTGATTAGATTGTTGGAGTTTAAAATGAAGTCTCTTAAGGAAAAAACCTTCTAGTGCAACACTAAATGTACTGTAACACATCGATATTTGGAGTGAAGTAGACCCTCATCCTCTTTGTTACTGAATTACTGATTGTATTAGGAAAACGATATCTATACTATTTATCTATAGTATTATATTAAGAGAAAAACCAGAGATAAAAACACAAAAAAATTTCTAGAGGCGCCATATATGATAAAATTCTATGTGGAATTTTTTAATTTATTCTCCCAAAAAATCCTTTATGTATTGCACTTTTGGTCCCTAAATTTTCTAAAAACGTGACAATGCATAATTAATAGAGCAATAATTACCGGCTAACATTACCAACACATATTACATTCATCATTACTTACTGCTTATGACATAATTGATATAAATATAAGTAAATCTTTTATATCGACTTATTAAATAAATTAAAAAATATCAGATCAAATTGATACGGAATAAATACAATCCATTATTCCTCTGGATTTGGAGATAATTTTGCACCCAATGTCTTTATTTAAAACAATCAAACAAATCAGTGATCATATAAATACCATAAAAGAAATAATTGGAATCTGCCTTATGTTCTTAATCCACGAATTAATGGTCTCAATTTTGAATTCAAAATTATTAATTAATTAATCTTTTGGAAATCCATAATTTAATGTAGTCCAATGTTTGAATTTTAAATTTTACTTATTTTAAATAAAACATAGGCCTAATATTACTATAATTTAGGAAATACAGTAAAATGGTGGTTAAAATCATTAAAACTGAAGCCCATTTCAAAAATCTTTAAATTACCGTAGATATCATTTTAAGAAAAATCCACATCTTATCGCTAATTAATTCACGTTTATTTGACCACAAACATTTAAGGAAAATAATCCCCATCATATTGTCAACTACATAGATATTATCACTCCATTCACCCCTATAAAACCCAGTAAATTTATGCTCCAAAATGCTCTTTAAGTCACGTCCGAAACCAAACCAATTTGATAAATTCATGCGTAGTATTTTTTTTTTTTTTTTAACAAATATGTGTGCGTGTGATGTTTTTTTTCATGCAATTCTATATATATATATATATATATATATATATATATATTTTCTTTCGGCTTTCGATTTGCAAATCACTAATCGATTCATGTTTGTTTTTGTTCTATGAAATCAGATAAATTATTTTTCGTGAAGGTCTTCAACGTGATATGAAGGTTTATGCTATTGGATTTGATTGGTGCTTCTTCTTAATTTAATGTCCAAATTTTGACTCTAACGGAATTTCTTCATCCATATGATTAATGCTATTTAATTTTCAACTTACAGTGATCTCTTGAGTGCACGCTAAAAAGCAGAACATGTTAGCGGATGGTACAAGAATTGGTGAGTGATTGTTTCTCAATTTTTTTTTTTTGTATTTTTATTTTTAAAAATATCAGATTTATTATTTCAATAAAGTTTTAATTTACAAATGTCTAAGAATGTTTTCAAGGGCTGAAATGAATGCACATGCTCAATGATCAGAGGCATTGATTCTAAATTACATATTAAATTATTAACGCCACAATATGTCACATTAGTTTAATTTACAATTTTTTTTTTACATATTGCAACGTTTCCATTGTCGGAAACATTGACTAATCCCAATTTACATATATTGCCATCATTTTTTTTCTATCTATGTATAGTGTTTATTGTACTTATTCCTAATAATGAAAATGCAATTTAAAATTTGTAGTTTATATGCGTGAAAACATGTCTCAAATCTATATATAACTCACACAAAGTTGAGAAAGGGGAAAAAAAAAAAAAACTCTTCTCAGTACCTTTTGATTTTGTTTGAATAAAATTTATAGTTTATAAGCAATGTAATCTATCCCGCACATCGTACGGTTTTAACATCTAGTACAAGTGATGATACCAGTTAATGAATTTTATTTTATTTTATCGAACTAGGAGACCCTGGAACTTATAATCTTGCAGGATATGTTTATGTACCCTTCCACATTTGTTAAAGATCATTTTTTAATGTCTATTATTATCATTAAACAATATCGTAATATTGTATATTGTGATTAATCTTTAAAATTAATTTAACCAATTGAAAGAATTAGAACTAGTTTAACTAATTTTTATTTTTTTTTTTGGGAAAACAAACTTTATTGAAATTCTGGAAATGGTCCAGCACCATTTGATAGAAGAACAGACCGTCCAAAATGACGTACTCGAACTGTCCTAATGACATATTCACGGTACTAGTCACTGCACCAGTGACTAGACCAATACAACTGCCGAAAGGGTTAACAATCCTATAATGGCATAATTCTATTGTTGGACATATCACGGAACAGAATAAAATTCTGAACTCGAATACATCACCAATCTGCAGACTGAAGCACAAATTTGTCGTCATTAACGACAAACAGCACACACCAAATTTGGACTCGACCAACGGACTCAGTTCTGTTGACGCACTGAATTCGCTCAATAAAGAATCAATCCGAGATCTATACTGAGAGAACTATCCCACTTAATTGAATTAAAACACAACAATAAAAAAAAACCAAATCCGATTCGGTATGGACTCCGCCAGATCTGGGATGCAGTGATGGCTTCTAGCGTAGATCGGCTGGATGAGTTCCGAGCGCAGAGCGACAATAGGGGCGGCGACGGAGACGAAGGGCAGCAGGGGTGGTAGAGCAGGGGCGGCGGAGGCAAGTCTTCTTCTTTTTTTTTTTTTTTTTTTTTTTTTTATTGAGAAAAAGTGGTGATGGCTAAGGAAAATAGCTCCCCAAGCCACCCTTAATGGTGGTGGCTAGTATAACTGATTGATTTAATGTCTCAATCTGATTATTACAGGTGTCAATATTTTCCCATCACCGATATTGGCCATGCGGGCTCCCATCAAAACCATGAACACGAGAGATTGTTTGGTGCGTTGTGATTTATCTCTCAAATTCTCAGACAAGATATGTACTCCATCCAAAAATATTGTCTAATTTATATTTTTATTTTTTAATAAAAAATAACTAAAAGTAAAAACTCAAAATAAACAATAATTTCGAGACAGATGAATCAATACAATATGTATTTGAGCTTCATATAAATTTGCAATTGCCTTCTGTTGAAAGTAAATAACGATCACCTAAAACCTATAATGTTCGAGCCATGTTTTGATCATATATATAACATGTATAATCGTTGAATTAATTGCTGGTTTAACAACATAACTTAGTACATATTTCAATAAAAAGTGTTATAACCATTTAATCAAATCCATTATTAATAGAAAACCACAAGCATTTTTATGTTCCTTTATATGTATGCATTCGTACGTTTCATTTAAATTATGATTGTTTTAAAATCCATTACTAAGTAATCTCACGTACAAATGCGTACATATAGCAATGAAACATACAGATGCATATCATTGTAAGATAATTTACATAGAAACATTTGATGAATTTGTAACGTAGTCGACACACGGACATGATAAATTCTTTGCCCATTGCCATAGTTAGTTTAGTGACATTTTCTCAGAGGAAATAACAAGGGAGACACAAGGGGGAATGAGAGGAGGATGTAGGATTCTTCATTTTATCCAAAACATCGTCCAGGGAGAACATATTTCTGCCACCTTGGAAATTGCTTATCGACCACTAGAAGGGAGCATTGCAAAAGATTTAGCGAGGAATTCTAGAAAGCTTGAAACACTAACATTGGGCTGAAATTCGCTGACTCAGTGCCTCTAATTCAGCAGCGATCTTAGTTGGACCCGATCTGATCATTTTCGTGGGTTGAGAGTGGCTGCGTTCCTTGAAAGGCTTCAAAATTTTCCGGGGGGCCTTTAGGGTTCAGATCAAATTAATCTTTCTGCTTCTTTGGTGAGGTTAATCTTGATTGTATTTGAGTATTTAGTGGGTTTTGATGTTGGCCGGGTGAACAAAAAGATCATATATTGAACAATGTAAGAGAATACCGAGAAGGAAAGAATATGTGGTTCATTTATATTGTGGTCACAAAAGAACCCATACTCAATGTTCTGCTCCCTTTCCCTGACCTGAGGTCTAAACGTGATACTGTTGAGGTAGATGAAAAGTTGTTGGAGAATTGGAGTTATAATTAAGGCATCTCCTAAATTAGGGCGGCTCAAGTTTTTAAAAGAAACTCCCTTTCAATTTTTTTTTTTTTTTGTTTATATTAGCAGAATGATTTCCGAGAGGTCATCCAAAACATAATAAAAGGGTAAAAATATCAAATAAAATCAAATTCCTTGTCTTAAATTGGAGCAAAAAAGATATCGTATCAGGATGAGTATACATCTCATCTGAAAGTTCGCGCCGTGTCCAATTTTTTCATTTACATCGAGATCTCTTGAAAATTATTCGGAAATTAAACAATGTACCCGACGGAGTGCTTCATCTAAGATGAATATGGGTACTTTCGAATGAACGAAGTCTCGTAATACCGTCGCAATTTTAGTTGCGGAACCATCATGATTTCGTCCGTTTAGTGTTTTCCTTGTCAACACAGTTGAATAGGATTTCATCAAGTTCATCTTGCTTGTTGATCAGGTGTCTGGACAAATGGAAAGAAAAAAAACTACTAGTACTTTCTTAAACATGGATTTTACAATCTCCAAATCAACAAACTAACCAAAATATACTGATTAAACTAAAGCTGTTTTGTTTTGATTGATAAAACATCGTGTTCATTAACATAACTTTTCACCAAATCGTTTTAATTTCAACTCCGCGTCACCAGTGGTATTCCCAATCGACTCTCCATCGGTCAGGCATGCGCCGCCTCGAGATGAAAAACAAAACAGTATCTTCAACCTTCAGGACAGACTCCTGGGAACAGCTACTTGGAAACACCACGGGTAAGGAGATGACTTCCTAACATATCGAACATTAATTCAGGTTTGGCCCGAAAGGAACAGCTTTCCCTCGAACAATGTACAAGCTTTGTGCAAACAACTTAGTAAGCAATTCTAGAAAGCTTGTAAGAAACATTGAACAACTGACTCGAACCAAGATGATCTAGTCTACAATCCTCAATATCGGGTTTAGTAACCATCTCAGCTGATCTCATCACACATGCTTTCTTCAACTCTTCAAAATTTCCCGTCATAATCTTCTACGTATACTCCCTTAGACACTTTGAATGTGTTTTGTTTATAGACTATAAAGAGGAAATCAGAGTTGAAAATCAATATTGGGAAAGTATCACAAGAACAAAATGTATTGTGAAACGGAGAAATAATTATAATGCAATGGCCAAAGGACTTGTAAATGATGTTTCATAAGCCAGAGGCGTAAATGTGTGATACGGTTTGAGTAGTTGAGGAGTTCAAGTTCGGGTCATGATTATTCAATGCCGCCAAACCCAAGAAGCCAACAAGAAGTCATTACTACTAGCACTGCAACAACTGCTGCGTACTACTCCATTATTATTAATATTATTATTATTAAAGAACATAAAAAAAAAATTACTCATTCCACCCAAAATGATGTTCAGCTTGATTTTTAATTTGTAGTACGTTTTGGATAAAAATGAAAATCAAACTTAGACAATTATGTAAGTGCGGTGGGAATGCAAAATAATCACCATAAAATCTGATTAATTTATCTGAGTCTCGAACAATTACCATAGTCTATACACTTTAATACATAAATAGGTGTAAGAGGGGGATCGACTTTTCTAGTGAAACAACTTTACTAGGTCCAGTATATCAAGTATAAATCTCCACCCAAGATATTTTGAGTGCATGCAATAGACGACCACCGTCATATAGTAAATGATTTCTTTTTTGCTTTGCTCTTGGTTGTGAATTTTTTTATCAGTGAAAGTATTATGTGCTTGTGGGTTATAATTGGAATCACTATTATGTCATAAAAGTGACTATATACGATATTTTACCTGTTTCGAAAAAATATTCAAGTAGTAAAAATAAAATCGAAAATAGATAATTATTTTCGAGAAAATTTATTGATAGAATCTTCTACTAGAAATGTACTATAGCATGAGTATCTTTAAAATGGTCTGATTTGAATAGTCAATCAACCCGCACTTTGAACAATAAATTAATGAACACGAGAATATTTCTTCTCTAATAAACGAAATAATCATTGTTAATCTATATAATAATGCACTCAAAAAACGTAATAGACCCCACAGACATTTTGTCACATAATGTTTACGAGGCTCTTGCCCATTCGACAGATATAATAGTTTTCCAACTGATTTGGTTTGTTTTTTTTTTTTAACACAATTCATGTATAATGCACTAAGGTTACCAAACCTTTTGAATTAGTGCAGTATATTCGTATTGCCTTTTGTCAAAGGGTTCCAAATACAGCGAATTATATGAAGATCAAGGATATTCACCTTTGTACAAAATTCATTTACAAAAAAAGTAAAAAATACAAAATTCAGTTAAGCTACTTAATTAGGGAAGAAGTTTCTTCAAGATATATAGACAATCGGGAAAGTACGAATTGGGATTCGGACTTTGACAATTGGGATTTCACCTTGGTGAAATTCTTGACTCCCCCATTATTTGACAATTGGGATTCGTCCCCGAACGTGTGCATTTTACTCATGGAAAAATAATTGTGGCTGTTGAAAACTATAATTCCCTCCATTTCAATTTGTTGGTCATTTTAGGTTTGGAGAGCTTTTTTCAAAATGTAGATCGTTTTACAAATTTTAGATAAATTAATGACTATTTTTCTAAGTTTACCCTCAATAAATGATGTCAATATATTTTCATTCAGTCTTGTTTATGGTTTCAATGTAATTAATGAGGGGTAAACAGATATTTAATACATAAATTAATTTTTATATAATTGTCTCCTCAGTTTACGTACAAAGCCTAAAATGACTTATATTTTGAAATGGAGGGAGTAGAAAAGAATACCCACGGAGTGCTTCATCTAAGATTGAAAATGGGCATTTTATTTACACTAATATTGGAAAAATTTTACTAACATTGTTCAGATCGAATGAAGAATTAATAATTTATCTTCACAATCTTAATTAGTTAGGGAGTAATCACAAAATTTAATCTGATTAATATTTTAGCTGTCAACAACTGAATAGGATTTCATCAAGTGTGCAAGAAAGCAGCGCAAGCAAGCAAGTTCTTGGAACCATGGAGCACCCTCTTGGGTGCTACAAGAGTTGGCTAAGAACGACTCCCAAGTTAGTTTGCTTGGACCCTACCCTAGGAAAAACAACACGTAGTATTGTTGTTGTGAACTTCTTTTAAGCTTTTATGTCAGTGACTCACTGACTGAATATTGTTTGATCCATGGATTGTGCATTTTCTGCTTTGATGTCGCAGTTCAAATTTATAATATAATTTCCAGGTGGATTGGATTGTGATATGTAGATTAGTATGTAATTGTCAAGAAGCCCTCTTGGGTACAACATATTGGGAGCACGGAGCACCCTCTTAGGGTGCAAGAAAGGCCTGCCGGCCGGAGGTCGTCCGGCAAGACTGTCACCGCAATCATGAGTGTGGGTCAAAAAGTTAGTCCAGATTTTCCAAAAATGGTCAAAACTAAAAAGGCACAACAGAGAATATATACTAGAGATAGTGAATTGATTCGGCGATACAGGTGGGCAAAAGGCTGGATCAGCCGGAGTGGCGTTATCTGAGAATTTTCATTTGATCACGAAAAGAAAAGAATAAGAATCAAGCGGCAAACTGGCCATTAGACTCTTTTTTTGTTTGACTTGTTTTATCGCTACAAATTAAAAAAAAAAAAAAAAAAGGGATTTCACCAAGTGATCATCTTGCTTTGATAACAGATCAGGTGACTCGGGGAAACAGAAAAAGGGAAAAAAAAAACCTAGTACTTTCTTCTACATATATAGATTTAAATTACAACCTCCAAACTAGTCAAAGTATATTTACTGAACTAAAATTGTTTCCTTTCAAACATTATCATTTTGATTGATAAAACCCCATTTACAATAGCCTCGTTTTCCACCCTTTCGCTCTTCACCTTTGCGATCGACGGGTCAGGAATCCGCTGGCTCGAGATGGAAAATATACCAACATCTTCAACCTTTGAGGCGAGATTAGAAGGGCCATGCACCACGAAAAAACCCTTAGTATTCGAACATATTTCAAATTTGTCCGAAGCCAACAGATCTCCCCAGAACTATGGAAACCTATGTGCAAACGAGAGTAAGGAATTCTAGAAAGCTGTTAAAAAGCATCGAACAACAGACTCGAACCCGGATCTAGTCTCCAATCTCCAATCTCGGCGGGTTCAACAGTAAACGTCTGAGCTGATCTCATCACACCTGCTTTCTTCAACACTTCAAAGAATCCAGTGCCCTACAAAGCTAGGTTCGGATCCAATTAATTTTCTACGTACACTCCCTATGGACACCACACTTTGCGAATTCACTTTATATACTTGATACTCTTTGTGGGTTTCGATTTGTAGGTGAGGAAATCAGATTTGAAAATCAATATTGGGAAAGTATAAGAGGAACAAGGGGAAGTATTTTTTGTGAACAGAGATATAATTATAAACCCATGACATCCATACATCCTGAATCATTCAGCCAAAGGACCCGTAATTGTTGTTTGATGATCGGAGGAGTTATATTTGTGTGATACGGTAGGGGTTGTTGATTGGGTTGAAGTTGGAGTTATGATCATTCAATCCTACCAAGTTCCAGGAGCAACAAAAAAATCATTATTACTATTCACTACCACTGCTGCTACTGCTATCGTAGTACTACCATCATCATTATTATTAAAGAAAATGTATTAAACAGATAAAAAGAAAAAGAAAAAAAACGTACTCATTCAGCCACTTTGTTTGTTCTTAATGTTAAGTTTGGATTTCTATTTTTAGTATATTTTACAATGAAAGTGAAAATTAAAATATAACAATTATTTCGGGATGGAAGAATGTTAAATAATCACCATAAAATATGATATATAGTTGTACTTAATTTATTTTATTTTTGTTTTGTAGTGAACCAATGACCCATGATTGAAAAAAGGAAAAAAAAAAGAATGACCCATGATTAATTATGCTTGACCAAGGAACCAATATTGTACGTTTCATGTGGTTGATCAGGAGGGAGGTTACAGTTATTATGAAACCACTTAAAAGCTTCCACTTAAAAGCTTTATGGGCGTACTAGGTGCAGGGCAAATAATATTAAGATCCTAGATACACCTTGCAGGTGTATCTAGGCAGTGCGTGAATCACACATAAGAAAAAAGAAATTGGAATTTTTGAGTCTGGGTAAAAGGAGTCTACTCGTGCATTTAATCACCCAATTTTATTCTCCCCTTTTTTTGGCATTTAATCTCCTAATCTTATCCCTTTTTTTGGCATTTAACTCCCTGATCTTATCCACTTTTTTTGGCACTCTATTAATTTCAAATTTTTTTTATTTGCTTATCATGTTAGCTTTTATATTATTTTATTTTATGAGATAATTTTTTTATAACAATGGATTTTATTTTAGTAAAATTGACTATGGTTAATCATTGACGCTTATGAATATGGAGAATCAATGTGTATTTTCCCAGTAATGAATAACCAACGTTTAGACAATGAATAATGTTATGCAATTATTGAAAGATGATTGATGTAGAATGTATTCGTTTTATTGATGAATATATATGCGTAAGGTAATGCGTATTATATGGTTAATGATGAACAGGAATTTCATTGTTGTTTTCTGACCGATGGTGTATTATCTTATTATGTTTTTATGATGAATATCTTACGTTAATTAATGAATAACGAGTTCTTATTGATGAATAATTGGACGATGTTTCACCTCTGAGAAAGAGGCTTTTGCTGCTTATAATTCTAGAACATTGTTTTTTCAATAAAAAGGTTCAAAGATTGAAAAATGTCTAAATCTGGTGTTGTATATTGGAAACAATTTGCAAGTAGCAAACAAGGAGTAAAAAATTCATGAGTTAGATGATATACAACAATAAATAATTATACCAAACTGATGAATACGACAATTTCAACAATGAATAATTATACCAAACTGATCAATACGGTAATTTCAACAAGGAATAATTATACCAAACAGATGAATAATACAAAGATCTACTAATTTACCAAAAACATAATACTAGTTTACAAAACTGCTGAATAACCCTCTATATCAATGTCTACACTTATTGTGGTTTGGTCTTTTTGAGGATTTAGATATCCTGCTTCTTTCGGCTTCTGATTGTTGTTCTTCGCTCATGCTTCTTTCAGATTTTGTCTGATATTTTTCGCTCATGCTACAATATGTTTACAAATTCCATTAATAACTTGTCAGATATGATGAATTTTTTACCAAAAAAACAATGCTACATAGTTATAGTAAACGATGAATCCGACAATTTCAACAATGAATAATTATACCAAACTGATGAATAATACAAAGATCTAGTAATTTACTAAAAAAACAATACTATATAGTTATGGTAAACGATGAATCTGACAATTTCACAAATGAATAAATTATACTAAACTGATAAATAATACAAATATCTACTAATTTACCAAAAAAATAATACTACGTAGTTATGGTAAACGATGAATCTGACAATTTCAACAATGAATAACTATACCAACCTGATGAATAATACAAAAATCTACTAATTTTCCAGAAAAACAACATCCAATAGAAGAACAAAACTCTAAAATTGATGAACAAACATCGTCAATCGAGTGAATATACCTTACATCTACAGAACCCAAAAAAAAAAAAAACACCAATGGTTGAATATGAAGAAAAATTTAAACTTTGGTGAACAGATATGCATAATCAAATGCATATACAGTAAGTCTACAAAACCCATCAAAAAATGCATCAATAGTCCAAAAGATTAATAGTATTACCTTCGTTCATCTTCACTTTCCGAACTGCTTCTGTTCGGTTCAGATCCTCAATCGGTGGTTTCTGCGTGGATGAATTTTGCTCATGTATTACCTTAAATCGAATCTTGAACAGAGTATATTTCCACTGGATTTTATGCACAATCTGATTTCGTCCCAAAAAATCTAGCCGACGAGAGGTTTTCTGGCCAAATCGCTGTAGAGAAAATTTAGTTTTTCAGTTTTTTTTTTTTTTTGTTTGAGACGGATTGTGATGAATGGGGTGGAAGATGAATATGGTTAATGGCTGAAAATTAGGAGGAAATGGTGGGATTTGAAATTCTAAAAATTCCATAAAATGGAGAATTAAACGGGATTACTGTAAATATTGAGAGATCCCCAATTTTGGGTCGCGTGAGACTCACACTAGGTACATCTTACTATGTGTACTTAGGATCCGTAGATTATAATTGCTAGGTGCAATAGATCAAATCAAACATAAATCTCCATGAAGATATTTTGAGTGCAGTAGATAAACAAATTTTGTAAACATAATCACCATAAAATATGATAACATTGTCTGATTTTCTAACAATTGTCATAGCCTACACTTTAAAATAATTTTATTTTTTTTTTTGTATTTGAGGAAAATTACACATGGTTTTTGAAAAAAGAAAAAAAGGAAAAAGAATGACCTATTATTAAGTCTGCTGACTTAGGGAACAATAAGGTACGTCTCAAGTGGTTGATCAGGTTTTAGTTCTAATGAAACCACTTAAAAGCTATACGTACGTACTAGGTGCATTAATTGATCAAATGTAAATCTCCACCAATTAAGTGCAGTAGATAAACAAATTGGATATACCTCCTAAAGTAAATGAATTTTCTTCGCTTTGCTCTTGATACTTAGTGAAACATTTTAATTTTTACCAATGCAGCTATGCTACTGTGTTAAGACTAGAATACCTGGCGTCGAAAATGTGTGTACCATAATAATAAGTATCGTACGATACCCGATACGTGTCAAAATCAAGGATTTCGATACGTATCATGGTATGTATCGTAATTCTTTGTGTATCAGTCAATTATCGATACGTATCGTACGATACATACGATATGATTGTGTATCGTACGATACAAAAAACATAGGCAAAAAATAATATTTTTCTTAAAAGAATTCAAATTGTTGTTTCATAATAACCATTAAATTTCAAATTAAGTATGAATTTCATTTATAATTTGTCTTAAATAGATATTTTTTTATTTATTTCTTTGAGAAACATATTCATTCTCAATTGACGATAAAATTGCTTAATAAATTATTTACTTTTAAAAAATAAAATAATTAAAATATTATTTTATTCATAATATCCTTTAAATCAAGTACAACTAATAACATGTAAATGAATGCAATACATATTTGTATTAATTTTCTCATTATTAAAATTATGGCTATAATAATATGAAAAATAGTATTTATCACATATGTTTTACGACCATTATTCATTTAATAAATGAGTAGTTTGTGGAACTTTCAAATAATCTGTAATTCAACTTAATCAATTTATTGTTTATAACTGAAACATAAAAATATATATAAATATATCAATTACATATGGAGTTTATGATATTTATTATTTATTCTATATATATATATATATATTATATTAAAACGTATCTTAAGATACGATACACGATACGATATGCGTATCATAAATTTAGATTTCCGATATACGATACGTACCACGATTTGATAACTATGGTGTGTACACATTATTATCTCTTCTCCAAATAATTATTCAAGTAATAAAGGTAAAAATTTAAAATGGACAATTATTTTTCTGATATGTGAAACACTTATTTTATTCCTACAATCTACTTGAAAATTTGTATACCATGATTATCTTTACAAATGGATTAAGTGGAATCTTTCAATGGATCAGTTTTTATTGTCAATCTACCCGGATCTCAACAAACGATGAACAAAAGAATATTTTGGTCATTGTGATTTGTCTCCCGAGGCAACTTCTTCATCTTTATTCTGCCAATAATTGCTCCTCTGCAATAGATATACATTTCAACTTTTCATAATCCGTCTTCACGTCATATATTCACATCATCACATCCCAGAGTTTCTTTTTCTTCTTTGAACAACATCGATCAATTTCTTGTCCAATGAACGCGCGAAAGGAAACCATAAAAAAACGTTTTAAACCAGATAATTATCGTCATAGTCGGAAATACTCCATTGCATCGGTAGCAGCTGATGCCTGCGGATCACCGCCGGTAGCATCAATTTGATGCACAGCGAGGGTTTGGCTCGCTCGGGGTTGATGCTCTGCAATTGAAGCCATCGGCGATGATTCCCTGCCCTTGCTGGCCGCGGATGATTCTGTGATCGACCGTGAGACTTGTTGATCAGCAGCCTTCGCTGGGGAGATAGCTACCCGCTGATCAGACTTTGCTGGGGAAGCAGCTTTCGAAGCAACCTTCGCGACAACCATGGCTAGGCAACCTTCCAGAGGATGATCTTCTTCAGCGTTGACCGGCTCAATTCCAGTGACCTGCGCAACTTCAGGGATAACCTGCACAACCGGGTTTGCAACAGGATTGACCGGCGCAACATCAGGTAAGGGCGGATTTTCCTCCAGAATTTGAGTTTCCGAAGGTTTTTCACCTGTTTTCAGCGCCGAGTTGTGCAAATCCGAGTTGTGCAAATCTTGCTCTACTGGTTGTTTATCTTTTGATTGATGTTTTTGTTGTTGAAGCCCTTGCGTAGATGAAGCTTTTGAATTGTGACGAGAGGAATGAAAATCGTGTCCAATCTTCTAGCATTGAACACAATACAGTGGCATATTTTCGTAAAAAATAGATTGAAAATAAGTCGCACCTTCAACGCCCAGCCTGATTCGAATAGAATGCTCCTTGAGAAGATCCAATTTTACACAGATTCGCGCCACAGATGGGAGTGACATGTTGAGAGTTGGGACATCAATTTGGAGGGGTGTTCGAATGATGCTAGCTAATTTCCACAAATAATCCTTGTTGAAACGATTCAACAATGAATGGGGAGACCTTCCAGAGAGTTCCAGAGAGATCCAAACTGGGACAATAGAGCTTTCATGGGTGGGATTGAAGTCGGTGGGACAATAGAGCTTTCATGGGTCCACTTTAAGACTCTCATCCAATGCGTGCGTGTCAAAAGTCCATAGACCATTAAGCCAGCAGCGTTGAAAATCCTCTTCTAAATCAAAGCATATCAGGATATGTCGATAGTCAATCGAGCCAAGGGAGAAGTTTCCTTTGAAGCTAATAGTCTGGAATTCTCTTCGCAAAAACTCCATTTTCGGCTGGCCTTTGGTGAATTTTTTGACAAGAGCTAGGCGGAAAGGGTCAGTCAATTGATCATCCTCTTCTTTCGTAAGAAGAAACTTTAAAGAAAGTTAGTTCTGAGTTTATTACAGGTGAATGAGATTTTTTGGTTGAAAATTCATGGATGGGTTTTGGGTTTGTCCCAGATCCTAAAATCTGAGCAAAGAAGGGCTTTTGAGGATGTTTAATCGGTGGTATAGGACCTAAGGTTCGTCGGCCTTAGGAGAATTTAGAGAGTGTTTTCGAGAGTGTTTTAGAGAGAGTGGTTGAGAGAGTGTAAGAGAAATTACTCAAATGTATGCATTAGCCAAAATCTGAAAAAAAAAAAAAAAATACCGTGGCCTACTCGAAGTACAGGCATGTTGTTGAGGTTTGAGGAAATCAAGATGGATGGTTATTGGCCATTGTAAAGGCCCAAACTCATTGTGAGTTATTCGCCATCTCATATTATGGTTCTTTATTTATTTAGTCAAAGCTACTCTATACACATATTTTCCTTCACTATTTCAATAATAAAGTTAATATCCTAATTATCCGAAAACAAGTTGTTTGTTTAGTCTTGTTTAGGATTTTACGAAATGCAGCCCCATTTCAGATTTTTAAAATTTGTTTTATATATAAATTCTCTAATATACCCTAGTACTGAAATTAGAACATGTAATTGAATCTTAACTTCCAATCTTACCATATTAACTAGCAATCATTAATCATTAATAAGGGATATTAAGTGAATTAAACAAAACTAACAGTTTAAACTATATTACCTTTATTTTTCTTTTGCATATTTGCCTAAATTGGTCTGGTGAATCGGATTAGAGGGAGTATTATTTTATCCGTTAGCAATCTAATATAAGGAGTCCTCACAATCTGGTTAAGATTTTCGCTGTCCTCAATTGAATAGGATTTCATCACCTTACTTCTTGACAACAGATCTATAAGTGTGTTGAAGACGGAAAAAAAAAAACAAAAACGGAGAGAGTAAAAGAAACAAACTATTCTTGTACATAGATTTTAGAACCTTCAAATCGACATAGTAGCCTTAATATACTGACTAAAGAAACTAAAATTGGTTTCTTTCAAATACTATCACTTTGAGACGGATAAAACACCCAGTTTTTTTCTTTCATTAGCCTCATTTTTCTCTTTCTCTTGTTTCCCCCGCTGGTTCCTCGGGGGCACTCAACGAGTCACTGGCGTAGATGGCATATAAACCGCCGTATGTTCAATTTGCAGGCTGTTATTGCCAAACTAAGTGCAAGAGACATAGCAAGGAATTCTAGAAAGCTTGTAAAACCACAACATTGAAAAACTGATATGAACCCGGATCGATCCAGTCTCCAATCTCCAATATTCTTAGACTGGGTAACCATCTTCTCGGCTGATCTTAACAGCGCGCTTTATTCTTCTATGCTTCAAAATTTCCAGTGGGACAAATAGTTCAAGATCTGATCTTCTACTCTCATTTTCACAACAATTTTGTATATTCACTTCGTAGTTGATACTCTGATTGGGTTTTGTTGTTTTGTTTCTAGGTGACGAAATGAGGGTTGAATATCAATACTCAATAGTGGGAATAGAATTGATGAGAAGAGAAAAAAGTGTTGTAAATAGACTCATGTATCCATCCCCATGCAAAGGCAAAATTCGCTCATTATATAATGTGGTAACCAAAGGACTCATAACTAGGATGTGTTTGATGACCAGATCGAGGAGTAAATGTGTGATACGGTTTCGGTAGTTGATTGGTTGACGTTGGAGTTATGATTAAATTCAATGTTACCATGCATGAGCTGGCAACAAGATTCCATTATTATTATTATTATCATCTCCGAATTACTTTTAAACGACTTAAAGGTATTACACCGTTGATTACACATTTGAGGAAGACAGATCACAAAGAGATTTAGTCCCTCCGTCCCAATATTATTATCCAGTTTGAGATTTCACTTTTAATATAATTTAAACTAGAAATGAAAACATAAACTGGATCATAATTATGAGACGGAGGGAGTGTAGATCGTGCTTTATTAGTCAATTCTAAAAATCTGACTATATTCCTAACAATCGTTTATCCGTCGACTCTTTATCGGCGAATTCATTCTTGTACAGTACTTTATTTAATATTTTTCATCGGCATCCAGTGAATACAAAGTCTATCAACCCACGCAATAAGAAGATCATCTTTCTTGTCGAGAGCTTATCATATGTGACTAAAATTGATTTCGTCTTCTACTACCAAACCATTAATCGCACCTTATTTTATTTTAAGAATTGGCTAATAACTAAATTTAGAATTATTTTTTTTAGATATCATTACCTCCTATAACTTATCCCTTTCATCGATGTTTCAACAATGAGCTTATGCCCTGGGCGACTGAAATGTTACAATATATATATGCAAACCAATGTTTGTAGGATCACGTACAATCGAAATGGGATCATAAGATCGGATCGTAAACGAGATCGGTAGAATCGCAATAATAGGATCGTAAAATTAATTATACATGTTATATAATTAATTAATTTAATAATTAGATTTTAATTATCTTTAAATAAAGTATTTAACATTTAAACGAAAAGAATTGTGTAAATTTAATTTTCGTATGTGAATTTTTTCATAACTTTTTAATGAAAACTTTTCTCTTATAGTTATTCTTTTCATTTTATTAGAAAAACTTTCTAAAATATATTTTTCTTAGCAATAAAAATTTTCTCAATGAATATTAGCCTCAATTGAACGTAGACAAAAAGAAATAAGAAAATAGAAAAAATTTAATAAGCTCAATTAATTTTTTGTAATTAATGAAGAGTAAACTCGAACCGATCCTGACCGATCCCACTCCGATCCCACTGTAAAATTCGAGTTTGATCGATCTAGAATTGATTTAGGTAAATACGATTGGAATCGTAGGATCGAACGATCCAACGATCGAGGATCGCGAGTTTGCAAACTATGTTGCAAACTGAATGTAGTACTCCTCCGGTCCTTATTATATAAGGCATATTGATTTATCCCAAATTTATCCTAAATTTCACCTAAGATATCTTTTTAATTAAAATAAAAACCTTAAAAATATTTTTTAATAATTAGGAGAATACGACGAATGTGAAAATATATTTTTAAGATTTTTTTTTAATTGAAAACACATCATAGGTGAAACCTAAGACAAAATCAAAATACCTTATAATAAGTGACGGAGGGCGTACTTGCTAGGAAACAAACAATTGATAATTATGCAAACTGAATGTCATTTGTCCATAGTAACCTGGGATAATTTTGCAATCTCTGTGTTTACAATTCCTTCCATACTAATTTTTCATCGAACCGTAAGTGGAATGGGGATGTAAAATTTTTGTAAGGACACTTCTTAGTGTCAAACGAAAATCGTACAAGAACATACTAGTCGCAGCATTGAGATTAATATAAGTTTGACCCTCAAAAGAGTAAAGACTTTTGATCAAGACTTTGTTCGGAAACATGTAATTAAGGTATTCTCTCAATATTTCTTTCTGTTACAAACTCTTTCTCTTTTCCCTCATTTTCTATACTTGGAAAAAATGAAAAACTACATAACAGATAACATTATTGTTTCCTAATTAACTTACAGATCTCACAAGTTTGAAATAAGAAACTATCTTCACAGACTATTCTAAATTAACATACGGGGTTTTTTTTTTTCTTCCAAACATTATCATTTCACTTATAATAATATTTTGCTCTAGGAAAAAATTCAAACTAAACAATTATTTTTGGATGGAAAGAGTATTAAAATAAAGCATAAGACATGCAATGTGATTTGATTTATCGAAATTGTTTCCTATATACACCAAAGAGATCGAACGTGTTTAAATAATTAGTCATACATTGATATTGCCTGCTTCAACTAGATTTTAGTCATATGACGGGATTATTATTATCATGGTACGTGCTGCAAAGGACATTGTGAGGATAAATGCTGGAATGGTTAATGGGATTTGAAAAATGTAGTAATAGGAGATTGAGATTAAACTTAGGCATTCTGACTCCATATTGTTGCAGTAATTATAATGATAATAACATTTAGATACAGCGAATTATGTGAATGATATTCAAATTTAGTACATAAATAAATTATTTTTTTTTCGTTTTTAAAACTTTTAAACTTTGGTACTCAAGAATTATACTTCATGTTATTGTAACATTACCTATAGTTAGTACTATATTAGCACTAATGAATCATGAATCATTTTTCTTTTTAACCATACTCCTTATGTTGTACAAAAATAATCTATATTGTAGTAATAAGTTAATAACTTTACAAAGAAATAATACAATTCAATTATTTTGCAACATAAATTATAAATATACTAAAATCCGGAGCATGTTCTGATCTCGCTAAATTTACTGTACTAAGAGAACAGGTGTCCTGAAAAGGGTAAAAAAAAAAAGGAGAAGACAACTAACTTTTCATACATAGAGATCACAACCTTCAAATCAAGAAACTTTGTAAATAAATCGACTGGATTAAGTAAAAAAAATTTTGGTTTGATTGCGGATACGTCATTCCATGAACCACACTCATCGAAATCATTCTGACTCTTTTTTTGGTAATGCGACTGTAAACAGTATCATCCACATGCCGGACAATCCCCTTGGCACGATAATGAGGCCTCAAACATATTTCTTATTTGCTACCAAAGTTGCAGATCTCTCTGGAACAATGTATAGCCTTTGTGCAAACAACATAGCAAGGCATTCTAGAAAGCTTGTACAAAACATTGAACAACGAATTACTTAGGGTTGAGATCCAAACTTCCACTCTCTCAGTCACCATAAACTTTGGATATTCAGTATGTCATAATTGGTCGGTTTTGTTTATAGGCTACAAAATCAGAATTGAAAATCAATAGGATGAGAAGTTAAAGGAAGTATTGCAAAAAGGGCAAAGTATATCATGCAACGGCATCCTGAATCGCTTTAAATTGTGGTGCGTACCTAAATGACTTATCATTGATGTCTGATGAGTAGAGTAAAATGTGTGATACGGATTTGGTAGTTGATTGGTTGATGTTGGATTTATGATAAAATTCAATTCCACCAAATTCGAGAAGCCAAGAAGACTAGTTTATTATTTTTTTTAATATATTATTTTATTTGAAAATTTTAGAAATTATCTTGACGCTGGAACTTGGAAACCAACCAATAAAATAGGAAAATTTGTCCAATTTGGTTCAGACTATTGTATCGTATGTATCGTCTGCATCCTTCGATACATATCGACTCGTACAATATCAAAAGAAAACGTACGATTTTTTATTAAATTCAATACTGTCAATCGATTCGTATCGACATTTAGTATTTTCGTTCATATATCGTACGAAACGCAATCGATACGTATTGCATATCGTACCATATTAATAACACTGGTTAAAACCTAATTTCACTTAATCGGTGCGGTGGACCTTCTTCTTGCGAGCGCTATCATCAATGGCCCAGGAAGATGTCACGCAGTCCTCAATCCCATGGCAGACTTGTGTGATGCCATGGACTGCGAATTCCTTGGTAGACGTGATTCGACAATTCTTCGACTAAAAATTAAGTAATAAGGAATTTTAGAAAGCTTTGTAACACACTGGATAAAGGAATCAAATTTAGACCCTTTCTCCAATCTCCAGTTTCGAATTTAGAGGCCGACATATCTTAGCTCGAACTGATCTGATTTTTCTTTGTTAGTTTACAAAGCCCTCTTAATCTTTTGACTTCTGATCCCTCAGTGAGGTAAAAAAATTTTAAACTATAATAGGAAGAAAAATTTGAAAACTAACAAATGAAGAAGAAGAAATGTAATGAAACATAAACCTAAAATCGTTCATTATTATGAATTTTTTTTATGTTTAAATGTTTGCTTACTCTATGAGGAGTAAATATCATACTGTTGTTACAAAGTGGTGATCCTTTTTAATAAATTAAATATAAATGTGGTGACCAAATATTAGACACAAGCAGTACCATTTTACTTCAAATACAGTTACAATTTTTCACGTAGAGGCAATGTTGGAAGAAATTAACAAAGCCTGTCTCGATTTTCAAGTGTCTCGATTTTCAATAGTGGTAAAACAACATAAAAGCTACGCTTGTACTAGTTATAATACATTAGTTCATCAAATGAATAATTATTTTTTACTTTTTTTCAAAACATTATTTATGCCTTTTCTCCCAATATTATCTCCATCTCCAAATAATTTATTCAAGTAACAAAAATAAAAGTTTAAATTGAAAAATAAGTTTTTGTCCATATGGAATAATTATTTTATTACTATAATCTACTTGAAAATTTGTATACCATCAGTATATCTTTAACAAAGCCCGGATGTCAACAAGCAATGGATAAAAGAATATTTTTGCCATTGTAATTTGCCTCTCGAGGAAACTTCTTCATCTTTAACCTGCCATTTCTTGTTCCTCTCAAATAGATATGCATTCCTACTTTTCACAATCGTCACATCACAGATTCAAATGCCAAAAAAATTTTTTCTTTTTTTTTTTTTGAATAATATCGGTCAATTTCTTCTCCAATGAGCGGGCATTAGGAAACCATGAAAAAATGTTTTTTATCGTCAAGAAGAAGAAGAAGGATAAAGAACGGATAAAATCAAAATGCTACTCCCTCCGTCCCATAATTATTATCTAGTTTTACTAAAATGAAAGATTTTATTTTTGATCAAATTTAACTATATTTTACCTTAAACAACCGGATATACCCCTACATAAGTAATTGTTTAACCACTAACATTTTATGGATAATGTTTTTTACTAAGGATAAATGTGTAACTTGATCCATAAAAGTCAAATTGCACAATAATTTTGGGATAAAATTTTTTAGGCAAAGTGGACAATAATTATGGGACGGAGGGAGTATGATTTTCTTGCGTACCCAAACTTGTTCGTTATAAAGAACCCAATTTTTCTATATGATATTCCGGAGGAGTAAATATAATACTGTTGGCCGTTGGGACAAGTATTGGTTAGGGGGAGTAAATGCCTACCGCCACAAATAAATAGAGCATAAGTTAAACAAACTGATTTGTTATCACATTAGGCTGTACAAAAGATTGAAACGCGAAATTACACATGTAAGTTGTACAAATAAAGGTGAAACAAACAACTCTCTCGAGTCCTTAAAAATTCAAAAGTTGCTGAGATTGACCCTTTTTTTTTCTTTTTTTCTTTGTACAAGAATCTAATCCCTCCCAAATGCAAACAGACAGACCATCACGAAAGAATGAACCAAGAAGTATAGTAAGAAATTCTAGAAAGCTTATGACACTGATTCTCCACTTTACAATCTCCAATTCAGTAACCACATCAGCTTGATCTGATTTGATCATATCTTTTTTTTTTATTTATTTATTTGGCCGATTGGCAGAGCCAACGGGTTCAGATCAAATCTTCTGCTCTAACTCTTAGCCCATCGCGACCGTTTGATTGTACCCCTATTCTACTCGGAAACCCAACTCAAAGTTCATTTCTTCAAGAAATTTTTGGTTTAGGCCGATCATGGGTGAGCTAACAAAGAACGGTGTTAGGTTCGATTGTCGGAGAAGGCAACAATCGATCTGAGAGATATCGGCGGGTTGAAATTCGGAATTTTGGAATTTCAAGCAAAGAAGACTGTGGAGGCTGGTGTCTTAGGGAGAATTTTGAAATGAATAACTGTGTTAGACAGGAGTTGGAAATGTGAGGTTGTGAACCCAAACGAACAAGAGTTCAAATTTATATTGGTGTACAATGCTATTTTTAATTACTGATATAAGAAAAAAAAATTTACTTGTGCAACTTTATTATTATTTATTACTACCATTCATGTCTATATGTATGGATTATTACAGTCATTAATTCACACTTTAAATTGATTTACAGTTGGTAACTTCTTTTATTTTTTATTATCATCAAACCTACCCATTCCCCCCGACCAACTATCCTATAAAATATCTCTGAAGTTGCGTAAGATAGTGATAGAAAATGTTTCTCTCTCGCTCTTTTTTTTTTTTTTATTTCTATGTTTTTTTTCAGAATTTTTTATTAACAAATGTTGCATCTCAACACAATCTTATATTTTTTCATTTTCAGTATGTTTTTCTAAAATGCCAATTGAAAAAGCACTTAAAAACAGACAACGAAAAAAGTCCAAACACGCAGTGTCATATTAATTTAGGTATTATTACTGTCATTTTCTCAAAATTTGTGTTTGGTGTACATATGGTACCTCTGTGCTTGTTTATTTGGTGGTTGGGGTTGTAATGATACCTCTTAAAAATACTCCTACCATTCAATAATTTAATAACATTGACATTATTAACATTATTGACTTGTATCGGAGGACTTTTTTATATAATTTTTAATACTCCATCCGTCCCAAAATTATTGTCCAATTTATCAAAAAAATTTTGTCCTACAATTATTGTCCAATTTGAATTTTTATGAGTTAAGTTACACATTTACCCTTTAACCATGAAAAAGCATACACTACTCTGTTAAAAGAAAGAACAAATTAACTAAAACTCTTTCTCTATTATTCCTATGCAGTAGAAATGAAAAACTCTAGATAGAAGCTACTAATTCTTCAACGGCTCCAACCGACGGGGTGGATGAGGTGGCTGGGCGATTTCCGTACATGAATCTGGAGAAGAAATTCTAAGAAAAATCGGAGTCGAAACTACAACGGTGGACTCAAACAATAAAAGTGAACAATCATCTGGATCTGAAGAATTAGAATTAATTTATCAAAACATTTAGTTCAATTGGCATAATTTGTTACCTTGTGATTGAAGAATTCTGCTGCATCAAAAAATAAAAAAACTTTCTGTTGAAATAAATAAATTTGGAAGTCAAGGTGAAAAAGAAGTGAAGAAATCGCCATCGCCACCGCCAGTCTTCAACTCTGGCGTCTAATGATCTTATCATCTTTCCGCTGTCTTCCAGCGGAGAATCCCCGCCGCACTGCAATTCTCTTTAAGGTTGAGCAAGCTTTTAACGAAAAATCCAAGGTTAAGACAGGTGTTTTTGACTTTTTTTGGATACAATTCTATAACAATCTGCAGTATTCTTCCGGTGGTGATTCCGACAACCTTTTGGCAGCGTGGAAGTAGTGGAATTCGATCCCAACAGGGAATATTTAACTTTTGCCTGTGGCTCCTGATGCCGCTCCCGAAATTTGTTCGGTTAAACTAGTTAATATGTAAGTAGGGGTATACTTGGGAGTTTATGTCAAAACTTGGTTGAGTTTGACCAAAATTAAATTCTCGTATCTTAACAAAATAGAACAATAATTTTGAGATGGAGGGAGTATCTTTATTTTGATTCGTGGTTAACATTTCGTTTTATTCAACAGAAATAAAACAAAAAAAATAATTTGTATTATTTCTATTCAACAGCTAAAAGAACAGCAATTTCATTAACATATGATATATACATATATCTCTTTCCATATATTAAGCTTTGCATGCTCTGTATCGAGAAAGACCATAAACCCATCCCAGGATACTACAGATTTCAGTTATTTCCACTCACCGGGAATGCAAAAATTACGTAGCAGCTTGTGCCTGCATGGAGGATTCGAAATGTCCACTGAAAAGACTCGCTACTTAGACACAGAAGTCCAAAGTACCAAGATTGTGGAACTAAGTCCGAAAAAATAGTAAAGAATTCTAGAAAGCTTTTGAAATCATCAAACACTGCACTCAAAAAGAGATGCAGTCCCCAACAATGATGGATATGGAAATTAGTCTTCATCGGAGTAACAGAAAAAAGGATCGGACTTGGAAGAAATTAATGGGAAGAAGGAGAAAACCGCTTAGAAGTACAAGAAGTGGTACTAAATAACAAAAAATGAATTGAAGTGTAGCTAATGATGCGGTTACTCAGGCTACCACCAAAAGTGGTTCACTGTATTGTTGTAGTAAAAGAAAAGGCAACGGGCCCTTAATGAACGTTTGCTGCTCGAAGGAGTAAATATGGTACGTTTGGGGTAATTAATTTGGTTGTTGGAGTTATAATGAGGCATAACCTAGATATTTTGAGTGAAGTAGACCGTGAATCACTTTGGTATCCAACAATATATAAGTGATGCATCTGACAAGTTTTATTATATTTGTATCAACGGAGGAGCTGAAATTTCAATGCAACTTAATTTGTTACGTATCTTCTACGGGTGCCAATCCGTGTCAGGTTCGGGTTAACGGGTCGGGTCGAACCTGAACCTGAAAATTTTATAGCTAACCCGAACTCGACTTATTTAATTATACAGGTCGGGATTGTCAACCCTAACCTGACCTTTTAAAAATCAGGTCGAACCCGGGTTGACCTGTTTAATCCGAAAAAGATTCCAAACATTCCCAAACCAACACAGATTCAAGGACAGATTGATTTGAGGCCATAATTACCATCCTTTTAAGTTCAGGCAAGTAACTAAGATAACCCGTGCTCACGAGAAGCAACCATCATAGGCACAAACCATCTAAAAAAATTATCATAAGTACAAAAAAAAAAAAAAAGTCTGTTGCAAGAACTCAGAAACTAACTAATCCCACCCAAAAAAAATCATAAACTAATCGGAATCATGACCGCTAAAAACCATCAAATTTGTCAAATAAAAAAACTCCAGGCCGGGTTTGGAGTGCGTTGGCATTGAATGACTTTGAATCTTACCAAATCGTGCATGAAACGATCTTTACACAAATATGCTCCCCCAATTAAATTTACGAAACCCATGGCTGTTTTGACGGGTGAATCTGGACAAACAACCCCAAATCCAACGGAAATTTCGGATTGCTTCAATGCCACTGCCTCGATCTCCTTTGATTTTACACCAAAATGTACAAATCAAACATCAAAATGTTCCTCTCAAATGGATCAATAAATCCCATTAATATTTCGCTCAAAAAGAGCTCCAAATGGGACAAACAGTACTGAAATTGGAACCGGAACTTGTAGAAGAAAGAGAGAGGAAGGGAAAATGAGCATTGAAAACAGGAACAAAAAAATGCCATATATAATTATATATATTAAACTTTTCTTAAATTCCCAAATTAACCTCATAAAATGCATATATTACATATATACGGGTAACCCGTCGGGTTGACCTTAACCCGATCCATATATTAAACAGGTCCAAATTTCCAACCCTAACCCGACCTAATTAATATGCGTGTCGTGTTCGTATCGGGTTATTCCGTGTCGGGTTCGTGTCGAAATTCCGAGTCGTGCCAGAGATTGCCAGCCCTAGTATCTTCCACTTACACAAAAAGATTTGTGATTAAAAGCCCATCGTCACCGATCTAAATAAATTCCTCACATAATTATGATTTATGTATATCATAATTAATATTTAAAATTGATCTATGCTGTTGAACTATAATTATCATTTTACACCTTACTACGCTCGATTTCTGATTTTTGAGATCGACACAAGTTGCTTATGTAAATATGGCTCCATTACCGATGATGCCGATGCTAGCGCCCAACAAAGGATGAACGAAAATTGTTTGAGCTTCATCGAAGATTCAATTCCTTTTTTTTTCTTTTGTCCATAAATAAAATTACGAAAATAAAACCTAAGCCAGTAATTCAGTATCATAACTTGGTAGTTTTGTTTGCTTTTTGTCGAAACTTATGTTGTAAATATGGTACGTTTGTGGTAGTTGATTTGGTGGTTGGGGTTATGATGAAACATCTTAAAAAAATAGTTCCCCTTTCGATATTTCAGTGACATTATTTTTTGTTTAGCTCAATTAATTGGACGATACTCTATGAAAACCATTTTTGGCCACACTGTATTGAATTTCTTAAAAAATGAAATCTAAAAAAATTAGACCTTTATAGCTGGACTTTGCTTGGAGAAATTGTTTTTCCAATATTTGTCCTTTCGGGTAACATTTTATTTTATTTTTAGTTTTACAACAGACCCACACTCATTTTTAGACTTTAACGGGTTACATTATTTCCCCCAGTTCATACAAAATACTGATTCTGACCAAAATAAATTAACCCAAGTACTGTAGTAGTGGTGCATAGTAGTAGTATATAATAATGTGTTTAATAGTTTTGTACATATTGATGTATTATAATGAATTTCGCTGAATGAACAGAAGCAAAACAGCAAATTACCGAAACAGTATACGCGACTAGATTACATGGATGTCACCTCAACAATCACTTCAATGGTTATACGTATATCTTCCACTAACACAAAGGTTGTGATAATTGTATTTGTCTTTAATTTCAAGGAATTTATTAATCCTGAAACATAATGTAACCTAAGTATTTGAGCTTCATAGGTAAACATACAGTGAAACCTCTCTAAATTAATTCTCGATAAATTAATAACCTCCATTAAATAATAAATTTTTTCGATCCCAACTCGGGACCGGTACAAAAAATCAACAAACTCGATTAATATATTAAATAATAATTTTTCAAGAATCTCCTATATAAATATAGGTTCCCACAATTTCATAAACCATTACATTTTAATTTATGCCAATTATTAAAGATCCTCTTTATAGGATATATAAAAGCATATATACTTTTTTTTCTTTTTCTTTTTCTTTTTTTAAGTTTACAGAAACTTCAATCTACAAAATGATAGTCTTAAATAAAGTATTTTAAAGAAAATATTAAAGGCAACAAGAATGTTGATTAATACTAGTAAATTCAAACGGAGAGTAATCACTACTTTCACCAAATAGCATAAACAAATTTCGGGTTTTTGTGACGTTTTCGACCATATTATAATACAATTAAAATTTCCTTGCTTGGTGTTCATTTCATAATTGCTAGGACGTTATCGTTCATGAACATTCTCTTTCTCACGTGAAAAAAAAATTCATTGAAGCAGTAATAATGCCGTAATGTTTGCTTATTTAGCAGAATTTTTACAATTAATTTGAGGACTATTTGCGAAAAGTTAACGAGTGCTGAGTAATATTATAAGAAAAGTTTCACCAAAATCGTTCATGAAATTATATTTTGGCAGACACACGACAACAAAGCCAATTCTACACCTTATTATTTCTTCCCTAATTCTGAATACAGTAAAGAGAAGGTTGAACATTGAACGTTGAAATCCACAAGATGAAGAAGCCCAGATTCTACCACAAGGAAACTTAGAACATAATTTAGAAATACAACATGACCGACGCAAAAAAATTAGAAAAAAATATTAGCAAAGAATTGTAGAAAACTTAAAACATTGAATAATGGGTTCAAACCCAAACCTAATCGTCTCCAATCTCCAGTCTTGACTTTAGTAATCATCTCAGCTGCGTCTGAATCTTGCCAAACTTATGCTTAATTGACTGAGGGGCCCCTTTCCTTCAAGGGTTTCAAACTTTCAATATTTCTGGTGATCACAAAGTTCTGGTGATAACAATATTTGACGAAGCTTGAATTTGTATGGTGCTTAGGACGGGCGGCGATGATGATCTAGGCGGCGGCGGATGGTCTAAAACCTGCAAGACAGAGCCTCGGGTGTCTCCCGAGGGTAGACTCTCCGATGGCTAAGTCAAGAAGGGAATAGAGATAATAGAGCGAGAGGGATACGTATCGTGTATAGAAGGTGTAGAAGATAGGTAGAAGATGTGAATTATGGGAGAGACACCACCTCTTCATATAGAGGTGGTGTTACCTGTTTCCTGAAACCTAGTTGTATTAGATTTAGGCAGTGACTTAATCTCCAAGATAGCCGGTCCAAACCCATTCGGGTTAGGGTTAATTTTATGACTCGTCAAGTGCCCCTAGCAAGCCATATTCTCGAGACTTGATGAGAAGGATATGGGTTGTTACGAGTGCTGATATCTTCTCGAGTTTCGTGATGTTGCCCCAGTTCTCGAACTCTATCGTTCTCGGGTGTCACCTATACAAGATAGAAAGAGTAGAATGCCTCGAGGAGGTCTTTGTGTTAGTAAGTTCCTTATTAGCAGGAGGAAGCATGTTTATGCCGAATTAGGAGGATGGCGCCTAGATTCTCTGATTTGAAGGTGAGAAGCCTGTAGTTGCCTGTCGTCCAGGTCTTGTGGCTGTGCCCGACTATCAGGTCTTATTTGGCCGTTGCTCGACTAGCAGGCCTTTCGTGACATGGTCTTCGTGGGTCGTGCCCGACTAGCAGGTCTAATTTAAACCCGGTGCCCGACTAGCAGGTCTTTCGTTGATATACAATTTCGCTCAAAAGAGGCAATATAATAATATGTTTATTGAAGATAAGTCAAACCTTAATAGTAAAAGATCCTTGACGATATTCTAAATCAAAGCATCGATGTGCTAAATTATTAAACAGAACATGAAAGCAAGAGGCATACTTGTTGGATGGAACCTCGAGGAGTCCTTATGGTATCTTGTGTGAGACGTGAGGCTCACCTGGAATTTCCCTCGAGGGGTTGTCTTGATTAGTCACATATTCTCTGAATTTTCCTTTCTCAAGCCCTTCCTCGATTTTCTCATTTAATTCGTGGCAATTCTCGGTATCGTGCCCATGGTCTTTATGGAAAGAACACCATAAGTGTTTCGGGCGCTTACTTGGATCTGTTGACATGGGACGTGGTATTCTCAACTCATGCTTATGGACCTCTAGGATTTCAGCTCGAGGACGAGTTAAAGGCGTACAAGCATCTGCCTTTCGCTTTGCTCGGTCATGGCCTCTTTCTCGGTCGCGATTGTGTTCGCGATCTCGATTGCGGTCTAGTTCTCGGTCTGCCCCTAGGCCTTTAGCTTTTTACTCGAGCGACCTCTTCTCATAAGGGTATAAGCTTTCTCGTGCTCGACGTAAATCTTCTTCTGCGCAAACTTTAGTTTCGACCACCGAGAAGAGTTGTTGCAACGTTTGTGGCAGCTCTTTTGTCAGCTTTTGTCGCAAAGTAGCAGATGCCCGATATGGATAAAGACCATTAGTGAAGGTTGCAACAATCGTCTCTTCAGATATTACTTCGACTTGAAGTTGTTCTTTGGTGAAGCGGCTATAGTAAGCCCCAATAGATTCTTCTCGATCTTGCTTGAGGGACATTAGCTCGGTAATCGTCTTACGAATCTTCTTTCCTAGGAAGAACCTTGTGTGAAACAAAGTTCCCAGCTCGTGAAACGTCCGTATACTTCCCGGAGACATTCCGAACCAGAGTTGTGCTTGAACCGTGAGATAGGTTGGGAACGCCTTGCACATGAAATCATTGGAGGCATTCCTTAATCTCATAACACTCTTATAGACTTGCAAGAATACCATGGGGTCGGTATCTCCTCCATAAAGCTTCAGATCTGGAAGTTCAAACTTCTCGGGCATGGGCGTTTCTCTGATACGTTGAATGAACGGACTATCGTCTCCCTCCTCGTCTCCTTCAGATTCGAGAACCTTGCGTAATTGCTCCTTGATGGTTGAAGGTACTCGAGGTGGAGGTACGTTCACTCGAGGGGGACGAGTTTCTTCTCGAGTTACATGGTGATGTCCTTGAGAGATGCTCCAAGGGTTTGGCTCGCCCTCTCTCGAGAAGGTACCCAGATTGTCAACCACGAGCTGTCGCTGGTTACTGTCGAGTTCATGAAAACTCTTCACAAATTCTTGGAACTTGTTGAACAGGGTAGGTTGAGATTTGAAAAAAGCCTCCATGAGGTTTTGATCCATCAAACCACCAGACGGCCTGTTAGGGGATGGTCCCGATGGAGTTGCCTGCTTGTCTTTTTCAGCGGCAGTAGTAGGTGTTTGTTGTTTTTCTTGAGCCATGATGCTGGTGACGTTACGCAACGTAAAGCACCAAAAAATTCCAACTTCGCTTCAAGAAATTAATTTGATTGTGAAAAAAAAAATAAATCGGTCCCACCGGGCGTGCCACTTGACGAAGCTTGGATTTGTACGGTGCTTAGGACGGGCGGCGATGATGATCTAGGCAACGGCGGACGGCCTAAAACCTGCAAGACAGAGCCTCGGGTATCTCCCGAGGGTAGACTCTCCGATGGCTAAGTCAATAAGGGAATAGAGATAACAGAGCGAGAGAGATACGTATCGTGTGTAGAAGGTGTAGAAGATAGGTAGACGATATGAATTATGGGAGAGGCACCACCTCTTTATATAGAGGTGGTGTTACCTGTTTCCTGAAACCTAGTTGTATTAGGTTTAGGCGGTGACTTAACCTCCAAATAGCCGGCCCAAACCCATTAGGGTTAGGGTTAATTTTATGACTCGTCAATATTGCTATTTTATTTTCGAATATGAGTAAACAAATCAACATCGGAAATTCATCTTCATCGGTAGTAATAGAAAGTGATATGATTTTGAACAAAAATGAAAACAATGAGAAGATCTTCAGATGAGAATTAAAAAAATGAGCAATAATAGAGATAGTGACTAATTATAGTGAAAAAGTATAGTGATTAATGAAAAGACAAATACACCAACCGCACTAAATATGTGTATTTATTAATTAAGGGTAAAAATATAATTATTAGGGAAAGATAAAATTTTAACGAGAAAGTGACAAAAAACTAAGGGCTAAGAATATTCCACATTACTCACTATCTTTATTCACTATTTTTTTTTCATTAGATGTATCATTTTCCTAAAAAAAATTAAGATGTAGCTTAAGGGAAGAGGGAAAAATAAAATGCCATGATATTCCTAACGGATCGTATCGTAGTTTAAAAAGAACCCAATCAATGTTGTTTGTTGGCTCCTGAAGAGTAAATATGATACAGTTGGCTAGATGAATAGTAGTTGGAGTTATAATTAAAATATCTCTTAAATGCTATTTTCTCTGTTCAACAAAAATAATTGACTTTGTTGAGACATGAATAAAGATAGTACCTCTGATGGTCGATGGAAATTGATAAGGTGCTTGAAATTGTACTTGAGAATTTTAATGTGTACCAAGGGAGCATAAGACTCATTCTTGTTGATTCATACTCCCTCAATTTTTGTCGTTTTATGAAATCGATGTAACTTTATCCTTTTTTTTTTTTTAATATTACCCTTACACTTGGAAATTATATTAATATTTAAAAGAGATTGTATTCGATAGTGATAAGTTGTATGAATCACAAATACGGGTAATTTTATATTTTAAACACATGATTTAATGTTTTATTAGTATTATTGCTGAAATTGTTAGTATGGAGGGAGTATGACCTACGAACTTCTGATATATTGGCCAATTAGTGTCGTTAATCAATTTTGCTGAACAATGAAATTTTGTAAACTTCCATAGGGATCAGCTAGAAAATCAAATGTCATAAGTATGCAAATTATATGTTGTAACGTAATAATCCACTGGCCTTGTAAAAACGATCCATTTTGTTCAACTAAAATAGTACAATAAATTCAATTATTTTTTCGGAGCGAGGAGTACAATATCAGAAGTTGATTGTCATTTTTCATCATCTTAACCGAAATTGGCTATTTCCTGTCTACGTTTTCTGAAATGAGATATAAATTCTTAATATATTAGCCAGATGGCCGGAAAAATGCATACGAGATCTGATGTACAGTACTAATTGCCGCCGAAGCTTTGGACATTTCGCGTAATTGGTCTCAAGGCAAAAAGCTCTTCTTGGATTATAATTTTGAGCCCTCAATTAATAATATTTGAAGAAATTTGGCCTAGTTGAGTCTAGATAATTTGCTTACACTTCGAAATCATCAGGAAATGCCAACCATGAATTTAAATTTGGGAAACGTTTAAGATGGTTCGATGTTTTTTAAATATTCATATTAAATCTTTAAATAATACCGTTGACAATAATTTCCAATCTTCCAATACCCTAAATTAAAATTTTCCTTTGAATTTCACGTGCATATGGGTGATCTCATGACACTTGTAAAATTAGTCCCAAAAATTAATGTCGTTGAGGGAGAGCTATGTGACAGAATATAGTTGTTGTTGTCCTTTCAGAACTGGCAATTCGTAGTTAATTTATCCGCAACAACATTTGTATCCCGATAAACATATTAAAAAAGTACTATCAAATCATTAAGCTCTTGCTTTCTTTTGGTACAAGAGATTGTTGCCTAAACTAAAAGCAAATTTAGAAGGCTAAAAAGTCATTCTAATGCATAACCGAAATATTATCCGATATTTTTTTGTGTTTGTTATGTGAAATGCAGCAAATTCAATGGATTTTTTTTTAAAAAAAAACATTAATGCAATTTTTTGTTTTTAAGGTCAATTTCATTACTGGAGAATTGTTTCGGAGTTATACATATAAGAGCATATATATCAAATTCTGATATAGCCACTGACCTTTGGTCAATCATGCTGCGTATCTAGCTATTTACATAACCAAAAGAAATTAACGTAGATCATTTCAACTTTGTAGTTTCTATCCCCCAAAGGGTTCAGAAGTTGTCAATTTGATCAGACAAAGGATAAAAGGGGACTTTGTTTTAGTACCCGAAAAATAATCGACGGAGTTCTTCATCCGAAATGAATATGGGCTGTTTTTTCACAAGCATTATGGAAAAGTAATTAAATTTGTTAACTGTTAGGTCTGAATCCATCGAAGCCTTCCTCATTGCTAACGTTCCATCTCTTAATGAAAAACAACGAAACCAGTTAAATACTAATACATGAGATCTTACATTTCAAATAAATTAACTGTTCTGCTAACTGAACTCACTAAAATGAATGTGTCTCTTTGAAACAGTAGGTCATTTCGATGGATTAAGCACAATTTTCATTAAGCTTACTTTTCGCCTTCATCCTACTTTTAATTATTCCTCCAGGCCTCTCTCCGTCATCAACAAAAGAATGCTCCATCGACCCGTAGGATGACGTTGGCAATACTAGTGTCCATTCATCCACTGCGAAAGACTCCCCTGATCATCAGCCATGAAGAACTTGAGTCCCACGCACGGTGATTAAAGCCTAAGTAGGCTTAGGAAATTTTCCTGGATAGGCCCGATGGCACGAGCCCCTTCTCGGATTTTGGTGAGGTAATGCGTGAGAAATATAGCAAGGAATTGTAGAAAGCTTTACGCCCAATCTCTCCGATCTCGAATTCAGCAGCCATTTCATATGGATCGATGGGAAGAAAAAGAAGTATTCCCTACACTTAAAAACACTTCTTCATTTATAGAATTTTGATTACCAAAAAGGACTCATATTATGTGATATCGTTGGGGTTGTTGATTGGTAGAAGTTGGAGTTATAATAATCATGTATTAATTAGATGCCATTACAAAAAAAAAACAAAAAAAAACAGGAGGAGCCAAGAACGAAGCATCCTACGACCTGCAATATGAAAGAATCAAATAGGCTTGATTGATTTGATTAGCTTGGTGTACACATGATAAGTACAATGAAGATAGAACTCTTAAAGAGATAAATACACAAGGATTTCAGAAACACTTATCTCTATTAAAAACTAACTTTACAATTACAAATATCATATCTAATATTTCCTCTCAATCAGAACGTCGAGAATTCTACACGTGAAGATTGTTCCGCAAAGTTTTGAACCGATGAGAAGTCAAGCCTTTTGTAAGCACATCAGCTATCTGTTGTTGAGTAGGAATGAACCGAACATGAAGAAAATCGGAAGCCACCCTTTCTATGACAAAATGTAGGTCAATTTCCAGATGTTTGGTGCGAGAATGATACAAAGAATTGACAGTAAGATATATAGCACTGATGTTATCACAGAGAAGTAAAGGCGGGTCTTTCAACACAACATGAAAATATCCTTAAGAAATTCTGAATCCATAGCAATTAGCAACTGTATGAGCAAGGGCCCGATATTCAGCTTCGGTACTCGATCGAGACACTGTTTGTTGCTTCTTGGAACTCCAAGAGATCAGATTATTGCCATAAAATATAGCATAGCCAGTTGTGCATCTTCTAGTGTCAGGGCAACCGGCCCAATCAGCATCAGAGTGAGTAGTGAGAGTACCAGATGAGGATGATGATAACATCAAACCATGATTTATGGTGCCAGCAATTTACCGTAAAATTCTCTTTACCGAAGAAAGATGAGAAGATCTTGGAGCATGCATAAATTGACAGACCGTATTGACAGCAAAAGAGATGTCATGCCTGGTAATAGTGAGATATTGAAGTGCTCCAACTAGGCTACGATATTCAGTAGGATCCGCTAAAATGTCACCATCAGTAGATAAAGGTTTGGCACCACTAAAGGTAGTGCTTACAGGTTTGCAATTGAGTAAAGAAGCACGAGATAAGAGATCACGAGCATATTTTGATTGAGTAAGAGAAAGACCCGATGATGTGTGAATAACTTGAATGCCAAGAAAGTAATTTAATTGAGCAAGATCATTCATGGAGAATGTATTGCGGAGATGAGAAATAAATGTGTCTAGAAGAGAAGAATCAGACCCTGTGAGAATAATATCATCTAATATAGAAGAAGAATAAGATAGGAATGAGTATGATGATAGATGAACATGGATGTATCTGCCCGACTATTATAAAAGGATAATTCAACAGGATTGAACTAAACCGAGAATACCAAGCTCGTGGAGCTTGTTTGAGACCATAAATGGCTTTATTGAGTTTACATACATGTTGTGGAAAATTAGGATGAACAAAACCTTGTGGTTGAGACATATATACCTCCTCATTCAGAATACCATGTAGAAAAGCATTTTTAACGTCAAGCTGACGTAGGGACCAACCCCGAGAAATAGCAATAGAGAGGACCAAGCGAATGGTGGATGGTCGAACAACGGGACTGAAAGTTTCATCAAAGTCAATACCACGTTATTAGTTATAACCCTTTGCGACAAGTCTGGCTTTACATCGCTCAAGAGAGCCATTAGATTTCAGTTTGACACGATACACCCACTTATTGCCAATGACATGCATGTGAGGGTGTTATGGAACAAGAGTCCAAGTTTATCGGAAGAATCCGGAATAGTAGGGGAGGGAATAGGAATAGAAGTATCAAGATGAGGAGTAGATCATAAATTTCCAAGACAGGAAGAAAGAGATGGCTCCACTTCAAATAATTAGTTTGATCTAATGTGGCAGGAACAAGATCTTTAATATGAACACCAAAGGGATTGTGGGGAGGGGAAAGAGATGTGGAAGCGGCCATTTCTGCTGATACCATGAAAGAATCAAACGGGCTTGATTGATTTGATTAGCCTGGTGTACTTAATTATATAGATTTGAAGTTTTACATGATAAGTACAATGAAGATAGAACTCTTAAAGAGATAAATACACAAGGATTTCAAAAACACTTATCTCTAAAAACTAACTTTACAATTACAACTATCATATATAACACAATATTCATCAATTAAATGCGCACATTAAAGTTTTCTCTTTGCTTTGCTTTTTTTTGAACTTTAATCAATATTGGTATAATGCTTATTGAATTTTTTGTATTTTTATTTTTTTGTTTTAAAGCTACAATGCTACTTGATAAATTTTTTGAATCTTAAATTTTTTCTTTCTGAAGTTTTGTGTTACACTCTCCGACAAACAAATTATTTTAGTGTTGAGTTTATAATGAATGATACTAATACACTAAACGAAATACAATGATTAAATGACTCAACATTTGTCAATTTAACTACCGTAACGAATTATGTAGTATGAAAATGTCATAGAAAATGATTTGATCATTTAATCAATTAAAATGATTTGATCATTTAATCAATTAAAATGATTTGATCATTTAATCAATTTATATCATTTCTACAGTCCAAAGGCCCAAATTTCAGATTTATAAAAATGTTAAAACAGATATTTTTGAGCTTCATAAAAGATTCAAGTTCAAGGTCTCTTACCCGAACTTAAAATAACCCAACACCTCAAAATGATCCTTATTTTTAAACTATCACGCACGGTGATTAAAGCCTAATGGATGCCGAATTTAAACAGAGAGCGACCGCCATTAATTTTAATGTATCATAAACAACTTTTGGGGTTATAACGTGTCTCTCGCGGTATTAAAAGATATAAATCCTTTGTTTAGGGTTAATTTTTAAGTTGGATATGACATTTTCATTCATGCATTCTCATTCTCACAGAAAATTTTTTAAAAAAATTCACTAATTCATTCTTATTTACGGTTAGAGTGTTCATTGAACTTTAAACATTTTGACGATCATTTTCAAATGACATTTATCAACATCATAAGAACGTTTACATGAAAATCGTTATTAAAAAATTGTAAATTCGCAAACACAACAACAAAATATTCTTTGCCCCCTGCTATTGTTTATTCGTATATTTTTATTTTTAATATAAGAATCCTTGCGAGAAACCACAAAAATTCAACTGAACACCGGGGAGAAACAGACGGACAAATACCAAAAAAAAAAAAAAAAGAAAAGAGCAAGGAGTTGTAGAAGAAAACACCAAATAATGGGTTCAAACCCAAACCCAAACCCAATCTCCAACATCCATTCTCGAATTCAGTTACCATTTCAGCTTCTGATTTTATCTCAGTCTTCTGCTCCTTCAGTGAGGGCCAAATATTTTTTTTCATATTTATCTCATGAAGAATGAGTGCTCCATCTTGGTGATGGCCGGATAAGCAAATTCACGGGTTGTCAAGATTCACAAAAATTAATCTGATTACCGAACAAACGAAAATAAATTTGTAGAGATAGTGGAATCGAATCGAATCTGAAGAGAGCCAACTTTTAACCATTGATTTTATGAAAATAACAAAAAACGGGTTCTTTCGAAACAAAAATGAAATGGCAATTCAAAGTAAATAAAAATTAGAGAGTAAAATAATAATAGAAAAACTTTGATTCAAGAAATGATTGAATTATATTATACAACATCGACTAAAAATATTATTTTTCTACGACTCAAGTATTCAACCGTAATCGAATAGTCGCAAAAAGTCTTATATTGAAAAAAAAATTGACCCAACCCAACACTTAATCAAAACTTAGTATAATTTAACTGAACACGATAGCGTTTCATATTAAATTGTACTAACAGTAAAACCTTTAAAAATTTAGTTGAACCAAAAACTAAAATAATTGAGATAACTACAGTAAAAATGTTATTGTTATATTTATCGCCTAGTTATACTGATCATACACAATCCACATATCACTACCAACATGAATAATATGGTAATTATTACTTAGTGCTAAATGTTTGAGGCGATAGCACGGCACAAAACACTTGATTAAATGGCCTGATTAATCAAGTATTTATTCTCATAAAAAAACTCAAAATCCATAAATTTATAAAGTCAAAAAGTAAAAAAGAAATAAAGTGCACCTTGTAGTCTCACTTATAATATAAATGAATAAAAATCCTTTAATCAAAATAAAAAAAACTAGTCACTCATTGTGACCAGATACATCATACAAATTATTTGGGAAAAAGATTGAAAAATAAAATTAAAACTAAAGCTTCAAACAAAGTAGGAATAATGGGTAACTTTCTTCTTCTTCTTTTTTCCATTAAAAGGGTTCACAAATTTTAAACTTGACCCCACTGATTTTATCTCGTGACCACAAAAAGGAGGTCACTATCGTATTAACATTTGTTTTTTCCATATAGACAGCAGACCAAGGGGAAGATGACTCACTCCGTCTCAAAATAATCGGTTAGTTTGAATATTTATTTTAATTCAAAATATATTAAAAGTTTAAACTAGACAATTATTTTGGGATAAAAGAAATATTATATTTATTTTTTTCTTTTTTTTCCCCTTCAAGAACACAACTTCTTCTTCCACCAAAAGGGAAAAAAAAAAGATATTATATATACGTCTGTTGGGACAATTAAAGAAATACGTTAGTCTAAATGAGTCTGCCCATCTATTGTTTACGGGGATTTGCGTTGCATATTCTGTCAGTTCTTTCGTAAAACTCCAAGCTTTCCGGGCATATGAAAATAAAAGGACTTTGATTTCAAGACACGAAAAACATATCGCCGGAGTCCTTCATCCGAAAGGAATATGGAATTTTTTTTTCAGAAATGTAAAGGTAAAGTAACATTGTTAGATATCAAATTGATGAAGTAAGCCTTCCTCAATTTGAAAAATTACTGACATAGGGACATTCAATCTCTTAATGGAAACCCCCCCAAAAAAAACCAACTTCTTGATACATTAGATTTCTCATATTCAATATTTCAAATCAATTAAACTAGTATGCTAAATGAAACTGACTATACTGAATGTTTGCTTCCGAAACATGATGCCATTTCGATTGATTAAATAACACCGTCTCAGCTAGCCTTACTTTGACACCTTCTACATTTGCGCCTCGTACGCCTTCCATCAAGCAAAAAAAGGATATGCGAACCCAGTACTGAGATAGGTTCTTTTCGAGGCAGACTCACGCGATCCTCCACGGTGAAGATCTTGAGATGCACTGCGTTTAAAACCCAAAGCCTGGAACATCCTTTTGAGTTGATCCGGAGGTAAGAGCTCTTTCTCCAACTTCATACCATAGTCGTGTAGGAAATGTAGCAAGGAATTGTAGAAAGCTTCGAAATAACACTAAACAATGGACCCAATCTCAAATCTCCGGTACTCTCGAGTTCAACTCCCATCTCAGCTGGATCTCATGGAAAGAACATACAAGAAGAACTATTCCCCACACAAAAAATCCTTTATTTATAGAGCTGTGGTGACCAAATGGACCCATGAAATATATAATTGGTACTCTCTTCATTTTTATTATATGTCTTTTTAGAGAATTCAACGAAACAAAGAAAACAGTAAATAATGTAATTAAAATACAAAAATATCCTTATTTATTTTTTATAAAATTTATCACAAATATATAGAAATTCATTATAAATATTGTTTCATTCTCAATGCAGGGGTAACATTTAAAAAGTGGTCAAATGTGACTCGATTTGTGAAAACGACATATATTTAAAAAAATTAATCAAACCCTAAAACGACATATATTTAAAAATGGAGAGAGTACTTAACTGTAATTGATGACCCGTAGAAATAAATGTGATACGGTTGGGATTGTTGATAGGTAGAAGTTGGAGTTGTAAAGTCAATCTGTTTATTAGATCCGACCAAAAACTGGAGAGAAGCCAAGAACAAAGCATCTTCTGGTTGTGGATTCCACCCGCAATATTCATCAAATGCACGAATTAAATATTCTCTCCTCACTTTGCCCTTTTCTCTGGATTCTAATCAAAACAGAATGGGAGCACTTAATTGAGTTTTCCTCTCTCTTTTTTCTTTTCCTTCAACATTTTGCAGCTTCTTACATCTACTTTTTAGGTGTTAATACAAAACAGAAAACATTGTTAAAAAAAAATCACAACTTTTAATTATTTTGTATTACAATAGGTTAATTTTACAAGAATTTAAATTTGAAAAAAGTCATGCAACTTCTACAAATAAAGGTGAATTAATAAATAACTCTCCCAAGTCCTACAAAAAGGAAATTACTCACTCTGACGAAAAATAATTTAGTGTCATGGCTTGGTACTGATGTTTGCATTTTCTTAAATTGTGGTGGTTGATTTCTTGATTTGGTGGTTGCAGTTATAATGAAGCTTTTTAAAAATACTCTGTAATTTTGTGTGTGCAGTTGGGAGGATATATCAAGAGGGAAACAATTTTGGGTCACTGTTTTGAATTCCTTTTTGATTCATAAAAGAAAATGTAGACCTTGATAGGTGGCCTTTATATGGAGATAAACTTTTCCCAATATTTGTCCAAATTTATTAAGATATTTATTTTCGATCATTCGGGGTTACAGCATTTACATAGCTCAAACAAATTACTGGTACTAATTACTAGTAATTAACCACAATAGATTAACCCACACAGTATTAATATTATAAGGTGCAACATAGTTTTGTAATTGCACATTGAGATTAACCTTAGCCACCTACAGCATTGTGAATTACATTTAATAAAATGAAATAACGTAAGAACGTCTTACTATTTTTATTCAACAGCTACAAGAACAACAATTTGCTAAACTCGTAATACGTACAATTACAAAGATCTGTCTCAGTTCATGTTAAAGAATATCCCTTTCCGAATATTAAGATTTGCTTGCTCTTTTCATCCATGAGTGCCATAAACCAGTCCACCCAAGATATATTTCCTATTGAGAACTTCCACTTACTGGTGCATAGAAAAAATTACAAATCGGGAAAGTCCCCTTGGAAGAAACATACCCGCCAGCGCAAGCTCTCGATTCGGAGAGAGTCGGAAAGGGATTCGCCATCGCACGGAGATTCAGGAATTCGGTAAAAGAATAGTAAAGAATTCTAGAAAGCTCATCAAAACAGTACTGAACACTGGACTCGATCATAGATCCAATCTCCAACAATCAATGATAGGTTCGGAAATCTGTCTTCATAGGAGTAAAAAAAACAACAGAGGGTTGGACTTCGACAAAATAATGGGAAGAAGGAGAAAACTGCTGGGGAGAACAAGAAGTGGTACTAAAAACAACAAATGAAATAAAATGTTGCAAATGATATCCTTGCTCAGGCTACCGCCCAAATATCGTTCATTATATATTGTTGTAGTACTCTCTCCATTTTGAAATGTAAATCATTTTAGAGTTTGCACGAATACTAAGAACACAATTATTTTACAATTAATTTATGTATTAAATATCTATTTTACCCATCATTAGTTGTTTTGAAACTATAACCAAGACTAGAAGAAAATTGGTTAATATTATTTATTAAGGACAAAGTTGAGAAGTTCGTCATTAATTTGCCTTGAAATCGTAAAATGACTTATAGTCGAGAGAAGCTACCCGCAAACAGTTACGACAAGAAAAGGGAAAAAAAAATGATCCAGAAATTTTGTAAGCTAAATGAAAAGTAAGTTCAATATAATGCTTTTTGAATTATTTATACAGTGATTTTTCGAAATGCCAAATTTATTATCCGTGAAGTTTCCATCAGAATTACAAGGATGATACTCCTGTAATTTTATGAGCTGCTTTCCATTTTGATAATCTGATTATTGTTGTCCTTTTGTGATTGTTTTCATGTACTATTGTTACACTTGTATATTGCATCTCATTTTCTGAAACGGTAGCAAAAGGTTTGCTAGATATTTAATTTGGAATACACCTCTTTGTTTTAGTTTACGGAATTTAATCATGATATTTTGGTAAAGCAACTAATACTTAATTTCGGTACTGCCTTCTCGATCAGGTTACAATATGTGAGATTGTCACTTTGGGAAGAATTCCACCAGGATGTTAGAATATTATTAACTGAACAAGTTCAAGCTAAGAGTTACCCAACCGTCGTTTGCCGCCGAATGCTTATCTTTGCATACAACAGTAAACTAATAAGCCCTTTTTAAAACAGACTCCTCAATTATACTTTTTCTGCACACTTGTTCTCTGATAATTTAATTCTCATATTAATCAGGAATTGAGGTAACAACTTCACATAGATCGGTGGTTTTGATCAATCGTCCTTCTAACAAAGCAAGGAAATTGAGGAACTGGTATATATTTTTATTTTTCTACACCAACTTTTACAAAATTTTTCAGCATATTAATTTTCTTTTTAACTTTTTCAGGTCACAATAAAACATGAAGAAAATCGATCTTTTCTTGCAAAATAAACCATCATTCTCGTCTACTCCTGGCATCAGTTACAAAAATCTTTCACAAATCACTCCAGTCACACATATCGATGATGAACAAAAGGTTAACACACTTGGTTCCTAATACTCTTTATTCAACGTGCTTTAGTTCTTCTCATATTTCTTCATTCAAATTAACTACGCTTTAAATTTTGCCAAAAAAAAATTAGGATATCTTAGTCAAAGTCCACGTTGAGTTCAGAGACATACCACAACCATTCTACTACATGGCTTGCAAGGAATGCGGCATTAGAACATCAGCAATCTATCAACAAGATTTCAAATGCAACAAGTGGTCATTAAAGCAATCTGCAACCAACCCAAAGTATGTCAATTTCAATTTCTTAAGATACAGTTCTGAAACATATGGAAATTTAGAAATATTATATTGACATTTTAGCTGATTAGATGATTTCAAAATATTCCTAAATCTTACTATGTCATTCTAGGTGTCGTCTAAGAGCTAACATTTATGACGAGAGCGGATCAATCCAAACTAGCATTTTCGGTAGCATCGCAGAAAAGATATTTGGTTTCACTGCAACAGAAATCGTCGAGAACCCTGAAAAGGTATGCACATTCTTCGTTTCAGCTATTCAAGTTCCTAAATACGCATGTTTCAAAAATCCAATGTTTCCTTCCTTTATATATGCATTGAAAAATGACACGTCCTTAATATCTTATTTGTTTTTTTTAACAGATAAACCTTAAAGAAATACATGAGCTGTTAGAAAAAAAAAATTTCTATTGCAGCTGAGAGGATAAAAAAGAATGTACAGGGGGCTTCGAGATTACTACGTCAACAATTTAATTGAGGACGACGGTTCTTTTGTGACGTCATTGCTGATAACCGCCAGAGAGAGTGAACTCGTAGATAAAGTACATGAGGACAACAACACTGAAGTTACGCCGATCAAACAAATAAGCGACCGACATGAGGTCAGTTTGACACTGAATTTACACCTCTTTTTTTCCTTTGCATATCTCAAATACATTTTTTTAGTTTAATTCCCATCATATTAAACATAAACATTAATGTTTCTTTTTGTTATAAACATACACAAAATATTTATAACATTTAATATTTCTCGATTACACATTACTAAGTCCAACAGAGAAATATGTTTTTCTAAATATTCTTAATTGCGATTTATATTACACAAGTATTAGTAAAGACTGGTCGCACAACGCACGACACCAAAAGACTAGTTTAACAAAAGGTACGATGGAGGCTCGAAATATAATGCTCACGAGCTCCAGGGACTGAGCAACAAATTCTTAAAGCTTTTAATTTGACTTTAGAGAAAAAGGGATGTGTTTTGAATAACTCTTGAACCACAGGCACTAAAGAGCAATACTTAATACTTATTAATTCCCATGTCATCATCTTCTCCAATTAATCGTCCCTGTACCTCCTTTCGCCGACGGCTGCCGCAACTTACATGAAAAATCTCTACCCTAGATTTGGAGTCTCTTTCTCCTTTAGAGGCAGCCTCCAGCAGCCCTTTATGAGGTCTATTTCTTCAGAAAATTGGGGGGGTGGGGGCCCTGAAGAGGACAAAAGCGACTAACTTCACCTCCGGTCTTAGTGATCTCAAGGGGTATTCCGGCTCCTGGGGGGTCTGCTGACCAGGCACTATGGTGGTTCCGTCTTTGCTATTGGATAAAAACTATTCCTGATAATTACTCTAGATAATTTTTCAGAAATAATTATCACTAAATTAAATCTTCCTTCAACTACTATTAATCATTATTTTTAATATCCTCCCTCAACGGCTTCGCGGTGAAAAACACTCTTGTGGATCATTATCGACTTTCCAATTTTGAGTAATTCTGGCCATGTTTTGGATAAATGATTCGAAATTTATTGTTAGATTTTTGTATTACAAATCAAAACTCTACTTTTGAGAGAAATGAAACTTTTGCCATAATGAAAAATTTTTTTGTGGATTGTTAGATTGTTGTGCGACAAGTCAAAACTCTTTTTTTTGAGAGAAGATTAGACGTTTGTCATAATGAAAATTTTTGTTGATCGACTCATATGTGACTTTCATCTTTGTCTGAAATTTTTGGATCAGCTTTTGAGGATCAACTAAGTTGGTTTGCGGAGAAAGAAAAGAAGAAAATTTTTTTTGGTTTAATGGAATCGATGTGTGAGAGATTTATAGGTATTGTGAACATTATAGGGAGAATCAAACTGGAGTTTGGGATTAACAGTAGAACAGGAATGATTTAGGATAAATTTAGAGTTAAAACATGACACAATTGCTAATATTCATGAGTGAACTAATCATGATTTATTTGTTAAAAAAAAAAAAAACAAGCGGAAGCGCGACAGAAACAGGACGGAAATTGCTCTGATACTAAGAAGAAAATAACAATTTTAAGAACATAAATAAAAGAGAAAAGAATGGAAATAATATTTGAAAACTACATTTTGATTACATAAATTCCAAAATAAAGAACTAGAACCATATTTATAAACATTCTACACTATTAGATAAAAACTACTATAAACTTTTGGATAAAAACTATTCCTAATAATTACTCTAATTGATAATTTTTCAAGAATAATGATCACTAAATTAAATCCTCGTTCAACTACTATTAATCATTATCTTTAAATAAGTTGGTCCGAAGACAAGAGCTCTTTCTCTATCATTAGTCAAGTTGAGTGTAAGAAATGTAGCAAGGAATTGTGGAAAGTTTATGAATAACGGTAAACAATAGATCCAAACCCAGCCTCAATCTCCAATCTCCAATCTCCAATCTCCAATTCAGCAGCCATCTCATCTGGATCTCATAGGATGTATAGGAAGGACTATTCCCAAAACTTAAGAATGCTGCTTCATTTATAGAATTATGGTAACCAAAAAGACCAATATAATGTGATATGGATGGGGTTGTTGATTGGTATAAGTTGGAGTTATAATTTGCATCTATTAATTAGATGCCATCACAAAACTGGAGAAGCCAAGAATAAAGCATTTTCTGGTCTTGGATTCTAATTTCGACCTGCAATATTCATTAAATGCGCGCATTAAATATTTTCTCTTCATTTTGCCGTTTTTCAGAAGTTTAATGATAAATGTTGGAACAATCAAAATATGTTATTCCCTTCATTTCAAAATATTTGTTGCTGGATGAGTTTCAGAAAGTTTAAGGAAATAATAAATATTTGATTAAAATACTAAACTACCCCCATTTATTCTCAATATAATTCTATTCTCAATATCATTTAGTTCTATACACTTTTACTTTAAATACAATTACAATTTTTCATGTTTGGGTAATGTTGGAAAAAGATAACAAAATATGCCTAGATATGCGAAAACGACATCTATTTCAAAAAAATTAAGTTTTCTTCCAACGACATATATTTTAGAATGGAGGAGTATAATATAGAGAGGAGGGAGTCGGTCTGTCACAGTCTAGATTAAGTTTTCAAATTTGTAAATTTTAAAACTCAATGCGAATTATTTTTTTGTGACAGAGTGAGTATTATATTCTCCCACCAACAAGTTATTATACACATGAGTTTAAAAAATTTCAAAAAACTTATTAAAGTGAGAGGGAATGTGATATACTCCCTCCATTTTGAAATATATGTCGTTTTAAAGTTTGGTGAATTTTTTTAAATATATATCGTTTTCACAAATCGAGGCACATTTGACCACTATTTACCAATGTTACCCCTGTATTGGGAATGAAACAATATTTGTAATGAATTTCTATTGGTTTGTAATGAATTGTATAGAAAATAAATAAAGGTATATTTGTATTTTAACTACATTATTTAATGTTTTCTTGGTTTTGATGAATTCTCTAGAAAGACATATAAAAAAAATTGGAGGGAGTATACTATGTCATGAAAGAATATAAAAAACTGAAATTTATAAGTTCGATCGGTTAATCTTCCAAATTAAAAAATGAATATGAAAAATGGAATCAAAATCAGTTCTATAGCAAAAAGTTCTATTATTTGTCATAAAATAATGAAATTTCTCACTTCAAAAATTGTTCAGTTTTATCGAACTATTCTCGTAGGGTATCGTAGTAGACAAACCTTCCAAACTATGTGATCTCGCCTTGATCATATATACATATTTAAAACTTCATATATAAAACAGCAAATTCCTTCCTGCCATTTTTTTTTTTTTTGGAAGTTTTTACACTAACATAAGAACCTTAAACCTCAAATGATCAATCCTTGGTTTGATAACATGAATCAATAGAGTAAATTTGCCTTCCGCGGATTCCATTCATCATGCTGATTCAAAAACATACATTAGCTCCTAACTATTATCCTAACAACGAATTGCCCCTTATTTTAGTGGAAGTTCTTCCAATTTTTACCTTTTATGTAAATAATTAAAGGTCCTGTTCTGTCGTGACTCCTTAATCTATTTTCAGTTTAGAGAAACTTCTATCTTCGAACTTTTGTATAAAAGATAGTACTAAAATAAAAATTCTTCCTACATATTATTGATGAAATAAGATGTGGAATGAGGGTTAACTATCGAGGGTTAATTTTGATGGATGTCGATTTCAAACCGAGAATGATCACCATTAATATCAATATATCTTAAATAATTTTCGGGGTTTGAACGTGTGTCTCGCCGCTTAAAGAAAACATAGTACAAAATTCCTAGATTAGTGTTCATTTTTTGATCAGATAGGACATTATAATTCTTGCATTCTCATTCTACAGAAAGCAAAAACAAAATAAGTTCATTGCATTCTTATTTACCTGCCAGAGTTTTAATTCAATTTTAAGCAATTTGATGATCATTTGTAATTGGCATGTTCGTACGCATAAGAAATTCAAACCAAAATCATTACTGGGAAACTGTAAATTGGCTGACTTAGAATAGGAAAATTGTATTGAACTCATAATATGTTGTGTACAATATACAGACTATATATAGACAATAACAAACCCTAAACTAGGACATAATAGGAAATATACTAAATATTACAATACGCCCCCGCAAACTTACGGCGGAGAAGAGAGAAGCCGAAGTTTGTCCCGAAATCGAAAGAATAACTCTTTGGACAAGGGTTTTGTCAGAATATCAGCAAGCTGATCAGCAGCAGAGATAGAATAGACCGAAACAAACTTACGCCGAACATGATCTCGAACAAAGTGAAAATCAACCTCAACATGTCTTATACGAGCATGGAACACAGGATTGACAGCAAGAAAAACTGCACTACTGTTGAACAACAACAAGAGTCAGAATAAAATTCAAAAAAACAGTGATTATCACGGGTAAACTTTTGAACAGATAACAGAGGCTTAGTAAGAGAAGGAGCATGCAAGACACGATTTAAATACAGAGCACGAGAAAACGATGGCAAAACAGATTGACCAACATGCTGAATAAGTAAAGCATCTCCATTACCAACTAAGATATACTCCGTACCAGTATAATCATTGGAGATACTGAGAGAGGACAAATCTGGCGTGACATGATCGGTAGCACCAGTGTCCGGATGCCAGGGAGTGACAGAAGGGGCATACTGCGCCATATGGGCTTGAGGAGACATAGTCGACTCCGGGTAAGACGGAAGAGGCAACAAACCAGCTGAAGGCGGTGCAGGAGAACCAGCCTGGGCATAAGCAGCCGACCGAATGGCAGGGGGTCGAGGAACAAAATTAGTATCAAAATGGCGTCGACAAGTGGCGGCCGTGTGATTCAAGATGCCGCAAAGCTGACACGTCTCACCCGGAGCGAGAGGGGTGTACCTGCGCCGACCACCACCACGACCAGAAACCTGATTGCGGCGGCCGCCGCGTTGCGAGCGACCAGCACGAGAGGATTGAGGCGGCGTAGGAGAAGGTGGCGACTGCACAAGCATGGCCGTGGGCTGAAGGACCGGCTCTTGGGCGTAAAGCAGCACCTCATATGAAACTAACTGTCCAAGGAGATCTTGATAGGAGGGGGGTTCGGATCGCTGTTGCAGAGCTCCGATGATGCCATTGAATTCGGCACCAAGCTTGCGGAAGATTATTGCATTAAACTCCGCAGGAGATATGCGATGACCGGCAAGCTGCAGTGTATTGGCGATGCCCTTCGCTTTGGAGAGGAGAGCCGTGACCGACAAGTCACCTTTTTGCAAGCTGTGGAGCTCCATAACAAGCTGGGTCTGTTGAGCATAAGAAAGAGTGCCGAAACCTTGCTGAAGAGCTGTCCATGCAGCCGCCGACGTTGTGCAGCCCTGGAGAACAGGAAAGATCTCTTCAGCTACGGAAGAAAGAATCCAAGAGAGGACCAACTGATCCTTTTGCTGCCAGATATCAGACTCAGGATTGAGTTGGGGCACGGCACCACTAACGGAAGGAAGAAATCGTGGCGGTGCAGGTTCGGTGCCGTCGACAATACCGGCAACACGAAACATAGTCAATAAAGGAGTAAACTGAAGAGCCAAGACGAATAATTGGCCCGAGATTGCAGCTTCACAGTAAAGGAATGATTGAGAGATTGCATACTAGGTTGAAGAATTGATACTGATGTCTATGAAGAAGATACCGGTGACCGAAGATGAGTATCCTGGTCGGCGGATGAAAGGTTGGTGATAGTCATCGTTTAAAATAAGCAAGCAAAACTGAATTTTTTTTATGATTTCTTTTTTTTTGTTTTTTTTTTTTTTTTTTTTGTTTTTTTTTTTTTTTTTTTTTTTTTGTGTGGTAGGTGGTGGTTTACAAGACGCAGCAGCACGGGAGCAAAAAACAGGGACGGCGGCGGCTGGGCAAAAATCGGTCAGGGAGAACACCGCAACCGACGACGCCGACGAACGAGCAGCAGCAGCAGCACTCCTAACGACGAGACGGCAGCAGCAGACTATATAATATGTTGTGTACAATATGTTGTATTGAACTCATAATATGTTGTGTACAATATACAGACTATATATAGACAATAACAATCCCTAAACTAGGATATAATAGGAAATATACTAAATATTACAATAGGCTGACACAATTACGTAAAGTTCTTTTCCAAGTGCCATAGGTGAATAATAATTTTTGTAACAAAATCCTCCAAAAAAAAAAAAACCCTCGATAACCCACAATAGAGACTTTGGATCGAATACAAAATATTTAGTAAGGAATTCTAGAAAGCCTAAAACACTGAATAATGGCTCCAACTTGGGCCCAATCTCCCATCTCCATTCCCGACATCAGTTACTTCTGATTTGATTTCCGTCTTCAGTGAGGGTAAATTTTTTAAATTTTTATCTGAGCGTGTGTGAGTTTTGATGATGGCGGGATAAGCAAATATAAGTCTAAAATTCATCATCATAGGCACTAAGAGAAAGATTAAGATTTTCGAACAATGACAAGATTGACCGATGAACAACCTAATATTCTCTGTCAAGATAAGCATCCAATCATACAGGATGAGCATCAAAGCATACAGGATGAACAATCACACAAACAATACAGCAATGCTTAAATCCAGAAGAATTTACTCTGGATGAACAATGAATCATACAGGATGAGCATCAAAGTATACAGGATGAGCATTACAACATTCAGGATGAACAACCTAACATTCTCTGTCAAGATAAGCAGCCAATCATACAGGATGAGCATCAAAGTATACAGGATGAACAACCAAACAAACAATACAACAACGTTTAAATCCAGAAGAATTTACTCAGGATGAACAATACATATCATCTAAGCTTGAGCCTGATGATGATGTTGGGCTAGGCTCTGGTGTAGTCTCTGGCACAGCAATTATTACTGTTCTGATTCTCATCATTTGGCTGTGAGTCTCTAGATCTAGATTAATATGAACGTCAATGAATTTCAAAACCCTAATTCATAAAAAAAGATCCAGTTCTGAGAAAAGAAATGTTCATTTGGGAAAAATAGGATACTTACTCTTATAATCGCGTGCTTGATTTTGTGTTTTTCTACCGTCAGAAGATTCGCCAAACGGAGTTTTTGAAATCTCCGGACAAATTCACCGGATGAAGATGTGAAGTGCACTTTTGAATGACCGGAGAGACGTTTCTAGCAGATTAAGTAGACGGAAACTCGAGGATTTAGGAGGAAACTCAACGGAAGAAGTTACGCCCTAGATTTGGAACCAGAAATCGTCGGAGGAATTTTGAGAGAAATGGACGAATTGTGAGGTTTTTTATTTTTTTAAAAAAAAATCGTGACTATTTATATTTTTCCAATGGAAGCGGTGGCATTTTTATAATTTGCGGGAAGATGGGTGCAAGTAGGCTGTTGTGGGCGCGTACAATGTAAGTTAGGTGCCCCCTAGTTATAGAGTTCTGGGTGCCCTATATATTAATTGAGGAATCTAGCCACATGCTACTTTCTTTTGCATGAGGCAAATGTATGATCCCCGCGAGTGTTTTTATTTATTTATTTATTTATTTTTGTATAATGTGGAGTCATGGAGGGAAAGTAGGATTGAAAGGCCAAAGGCTAATGAAAATGGCGTCAAATTTATGTAATGTGTTAGAAAGAGAACATTCAGTTTGCTCAGTTCATTTTAGCAGAATAGTAAATAGTTAATTGATTCGAATATGTAAATTTTAAAAATTTTAATGTATTAAGAAATTGGTTTTTTTATTTTTATTAAGAAGAGATGGGATGTTAGCATTTCTTCAAAGACATTTGACTTTTTTCTATCTCAATGCTCCCCCTCAAATACTATTGGCACTAATCACCATATATATATATATATATATATATATATATATATATATATATATATATCAACCAAATTCCATTTCCTGATGATTTTTGAAGTGTAAGCAAACTATCTAGACTCAACTAGGCAAATCATTGTAGTGTTAGTTTCGGTCCTACTTCCAAAAAGAAACTCATGTACGGAAAGATTGTCCAATTTAAGATAGTTCAAGGTCCGAACGTTTTTCCAATTTTGATTAGAATTGACAAAAAGGAGTAAATATTTAATGAGCGCATTTGATGATACAGGTCGAAATTATAATCCACAACAAGAATACTAGATGCTTTGTTCATGGCTTCTCCAGTTTTTGGTCGCAACAAATAAATTCTTATCACATAGTAACTCCAACTACTACCAATCAACAATTGCAACCGTATCACATTTACTTCCTGGGGACACCAAATACTGATTAATATATATCGGTCCCTTCGGTTACCATAATTCTATAAATGCAGGATAGTTTTCAAGTGTAGGAATTAGTAGTTCTTACTCTTCCCATCAGATCAAGTAGAGATGGCAGCTGAATTCCACACTGGAGATTGGAGATTGGATCTGGATTTGAATCCATTATTCAGTTCTTTAAGCTTTCTACAATTCCTTGCTACATTTCTTTCACAAACGTTATCCAAAGTCCGAGAAAGAGGTCTTGCCTCCGGACCAACCCAGAAAAATTTCCTATGCCTTAGGCTTTAATCACCGTAGAAATCTAGATCTTCAGGGTTCAAGATCACTTGAGTCTGCGGGGTTGACCAAACTCGGGACGTGTAGTCTCCGCATAGCACACGTATGTGCATCATCCATGAAGCGTTCTTTTGTTGATGACTTGGAGGCTTGGAGGGTAATTAGAAGTACGATGAAGGTCTAAGGTAATTAAAGCTAATGTAAATGGTGTTCAATCAATCAAATGACATAATGTTGGAAAGGGCAATTTATATGGTAGACTGTGTTTACCATACATCGTACACCTGTTTTAGGAATTGTATCACACGCATATAATGCAAATAATAAGGAGCTCATAAAAACACGATGCAAGAAGCTTCTAGGAAGCAAGTGTGATACACTCTCCTTCTAAGCAAGTTGATTTTATATCTCATAAAATTTCAGTTACACTCTCACCTAATTTCTAGCACATATTTGTTTTTAATTTTTTATTAAATTTTTTCTGAAAAATTTTAGTTATACGTGCACTTATTTTCTAGCACACACTTGTTTTGAATTTTTTTTATTGATTTTTTAATAAAATAACGAGATTCATATAGACGAGTAAGGCTGCAAATTTTACACATAAATTACAATGTTGTTCTGAATTAAAAAATATACTATTATGGAAAAATAACACTATTGTCTCGGATGACTATTTTTCTTTTAATAATGAATATCAGAACTTGTCTGAATAAATATCGATACTATTATGGAAAAATAACACTATTGTCTCGGATGACTATTTTTCTTTTAATAATGAATATCAGAACTTGTCTGAATAAATATCGATACTTAGATGGTTGGATGTAAAAGTTAAAATTTGCTAGATGAATAACTGTACTTTACTGAATGAATAGTATATGAATAGTGGATGAATAACAAGCAACAGAATGAACACTTTAATAAAGAGAAATAACAAGGGTATATTTTACAATGAATTAATAAAACTTCTAGTTTTGTATTTAGATTACACCAGAAGTGAGATCAAGGTATTCTGCAAATTTCGAAACTGAATTTCGCATCAGTAGTGAAATTCAGCCTGTTTGTTTTGCGGGTGACTGCTGAAATTAGATAATAATCTGAATTAAACGCAAAATAAACGGGTGACTGCTGAATTTTGAAATTCTTCAAATTTCCGATTTAGATTTGCCGTTTAAAAATCAAATCGGTGAATGTCGTTTGAAATTCTCTAAACCTCGCTCCATGTTTTAGATCTGCAGTTCGAATCCATACGGTGAATCGTCAGATTCAGATTTGCTGGTAGAAAAAACAAATTTCAGATCTACAAATTCATGTAGAACGATGGGAAAAGCAATTCTTCTTCGGAGAAAAGTAATCACAGAGCCATAATCTGAGTTTTTCGAAGAAAAACACGTTAAAAAAAACCCCAGATGGCTCAGAGGTAATACATATTAATTTCTTAAAGTTTTATATTTTGTACTAGTTGATGATGTGTTTCGTAGATCTAAGCTCTGTAGATCCAATTTGTTTTTTTTCTTTGTAAAGAATTCATTATTCATCAATATCAATTAGATTATTCTTGAATTTTATAGTCTAAAAGATTCGTAATAATTCATGGGTATGATAGCTATTATTCATGTATTCATCGGTTGTGTATGGTTATTCATCTGTTGTGCATGGCATATTGTTGTCGGTTGGAAATCTGGGTTTTATAATCCTAGGATTTAACGTTATTGTTGTTCATCAATTTGGTTATTCATCCGTTCTGTGTGGTTATTCATCCGTTCTGTATGGTTATTCATCCGTTTGTTGTTGGGTGGAAATCTGGGTTTATAATCCTGGGATTTAATATTGTTAGTGTTCATCAATTTCATTATTCATCCGTTCTGTATGATTATTTATTCATCAGGTTGTTGTTGGTTGAAAATTTGGGTTTATAATCCTAGGATTTAATGTTATTGTTGTTCATCAATTTAGTTATTCACCCATTGTATATAGTTATTCATCGGTTGTTTATGGTTATTCATCGCGTTGTTGTTGGTTAGAAATCTAGATTTTATAATCATGAGTTTTAATGTTGTTGTTCATCTCGTAAAAAGAACCATTATTAACCAGTATCAGTTAGCTCATTCATGTATTCATCCGTTGAGTATTAGTGAACTCATTCATCAATATCATTTATTGTACGGTTATTCATCAATATCATTGGATTTTTTCATGTATTCATTCGTTATCCATTAAACAATATTTTTGTTAAAGTAGAGATTTATTGAATGTGAAATCTCACTTATTGTAATATTTTCTTTGTTTGATCAGCGTCAGATAAATGTTCATCAAAATAAATTAGATCGGTTGGGAAACAAATATTTGGCAGAGTTGCTCAAATCAAACAATCAACAGAGACATGTCGAGTATCGGTGATTCTTTCGAGAAGTTTGTTAGCTTAGGTAGACCTCAAGAATTTAAATGTAGAAAATAATGCCTCCACGCAGAGAATATTTCAATTTAGAAAAATAAAACCTATAAATTTGATGGATTAATCTTCCAAATTAAAAAATTAAAATGAAAAATTGAATGAAATCCAGTGATCTATAATAAAAAATATCATTTGTCCATTGCTAATGAAATTTCTCAGTTCTGGAAATGTTCAATTTTCTAGAGGTTAAAAAAAATAATGATCCCCGTTTATACTTTAAACAGTGTAGTTTTGAGCTTCAAATCCTCTTTGCCCGAGCTTAAAAAAAACCCCAACACCTCAAAATGATCCTTGTTTTTATCATATAATAACATGAATTCAGACGCTCTTTTACGAATTCCATTCATCATTCCGATTTACTTCTAACAACAAAATTACCACTTTTTCAGTTAAAAATTAACCATTTTTTAAGCGTATAAATCATAGTTAAAATCTAGTAGAGGTCCCCCAAAATAAATAAATAACTAGAACCAAAGAGAATACAAATTTAGTCCGGCGTATATACAAATGATCAAGGAAGAGTAACAAATAACCTTCGCCTAGCTAGAACATTTAGCGAGTGACAGATTACATAAATAGTGAAACATTGAGTAAACCCTGAGTCCTACATCTTTTGTTTACAATTTTTTTTAAAAAAAAAACATAAACAATATTTAATAAACCTCTAATTAAGTTCTTTCACTATTAGTGCATTGGGAGCAGTTCGAGCTAATGCTTCCGCTTGAACGCTAGGCGACTTCAACTAGTAAGGAATTCTAGGAAGCTTAAAACACTGAACTCAGGACTCAAATACAGACTGAGTACTCTCCAATCTCCGGTCCCGAATACGGAACCATCTCAGCTGGATCTGATATGATGCTTCTGATCATATACCTTCTTGAAGTTGAAGCATTTGTTGTTTAGTTGAAAGGTAGCATCTCATACATCACTTCAAAGAATGGTTCTGTTACCAGTACTCCAGAGACATCCACATGAGAAGAAGGAAATTACAGAGATAATAAACAAAGATAAAATCAAAGGAAAATGAAAAATAAAATGGTCAAGAGAAAACCACACAGAAAGCTAGATTAAAGGTAGAAATGCAAGTGTGAAACCTCCCTCTTCTTCTTCTTCTTTGCTCCGTCTTTAAAGAGAGAGGAAAAGGAGCAGTATATGAGTGTGTTGTGTTGCACTTTCTCATCATTTATGTTGGCTGACATAAGGAGTAAATATGGTACGTTTGGGTTAGTTCAGGAGATGGTTGTAGTTTTAATGAATGTATCTTGAAGAGGTACACCCTCCGCCTCATCAAACACATTCTAAATTGTAAAATGTGATAATATAAAGTGTTTTTGTAGACTATTTTATGGGAGGGAAAGAATACGTACTAAGTGCCGACACTTGTAAGGTAATAGTTTCAAAAAATAAAAAAATAAAGTGCCGGCAAAAAATTAATGCATAAATTAATCGCTTTGCCATGTTTGCGATCTTGTTAAACAATATTGAGAAAATGATGATTAACATTCATTAACTGTATATCTAAACCATCACTTCAATGGTTACTTTTCCACTTACACCTTATGAAGTGAACATATATAGTTGTATAGTATTATCCTCTCCAGCATATAAAATCTCAAGAATTTGCTGAAGTGAACTCAAAACTTCATGCTCCAGGAGCAGAATTGTCCAAAGAGAAGCTATTTTTAGTTAAGTTGCACGTCTAGCTGGTACTGCTTGACGTACTCGCTGTTAGATACAAAACAAATATAATTGTTATCCCATATGAAATCAAGTTTAATTAAAAAGTAACCAGGAACATAAAACCATCTATCAATTCTGATAATTATCAAGTTATAACTTTGGTGATAAATGGAACAAAAAATAGTAATTAAGAGAATAGGCAAACCTCAAGCAACTTCGGTTCAGTACTGGGATGGAGGTAATGTGACTATCCGTTTCAAGCTTCAACCACTCCTCAACCTGAAAACCAACCAAAAAAAGAGCAAATAAATGGATTAATTAATGAATAGAACTGAATACTGCGTACCGAATCCGAGGCTAGGTAAGCCACCTTCAGAATATAATCAGGAGGCGAGTCATCCAAATTCCACGAAGAAGCTGCTTTCTGAGAATAATAAGCTCCAGTGTCGGCCAGTATTTTGGCCTCAAGATCATCCTCATAATGATTCACCCCAAATTTCAACAAAAACATCAACAACATCCTTCAAAAGGGCTGAATCAATTTGCTTTTCCTTCGCGCTCTTGGTCAATCTATTAGGCAAATGTAGGATGCAACTCAGGGGCGGAGCCAAGCTCTTACTTGTAGGCGGGGCAAAAAATTGTTTATATTGTTGGAGCAAAATGTTTATGTGATTTTACTCTTTGCCCCCCATTCTCCAAATTATTATTGGGGCAATGCTTTGAAAGCTTAGTAGATTAAATGACATTCAAAGGTGATAGAGTCTATAAATTGTGTTTTAATTGTTGATATTTTATTAGTTTATAGATTTAGATGGATTTAATTCATTGTTTTTGTTATTATTTCATGTTAGGAGTTGGAAATAAGAGATTGGAACTGTTTTGGGCAAATCTGGACGTTCAGGGACCTTTTTGTAAAATTGAAGAAGTTTTGGGACAAAAATAAAGAAGTTATAAAGTTGAGGGACCAAAGCTACAATTCGTCCACCTTCTGCTGTTTTCCTGCGGCTGACCTAAATTTCTATTATAAAGAGGATTCTTAGTTTTGCAAAGAGAGCAGCCGTGCAGAGGCCAAAGGCTAGCACCTCCCACCTCTTGTTTTTCCCGAATTTTCATTGTTTTCCATGGAGAATCAAGCCGTCATACTTCCAACTATGAGTGGCTAAGTTTTCTTTCTGATTCAAGGGATTTATTCAGTTATTCCATTATGAGATTTTGCTCTTAATTTATTGTTCTTGCCTATAATTTAAGTATTTCTTTATTCTTGTATTGAGTTATGAAAGTAGATATCATTCGAATTGACAACTTGATTTGTTATTTATTTTCTAGTGCTATCTGCTAGTTGAATGTTACGTAATAGACAAGAACGGAAATACTGAGTAGCAATTAGACAAAGCATGTGTATTGGTGAGACATTGAATATGCATGTTAGTTTAAATGTAGAATCAATGAGGCAAAGTCTGAATAGTTGCAGTTATCTCAATTGTTTAGATTTTGGTTCAACTATATTTCTTTGGTATTTATGCTGTCATTGTTTGGTATAGAACGCTATCGTTCCCAGCCGAATTATGATAAGGACTAATTGAGTGCTAGGCTTGGTTAGTTAATTTAGGGAGATTAATTGATTTATTACGGCTATCCTAATAGATCTTTAGTTGAATACTTAAATTGCAAAAATAGTTTTAGTAGCCTGTCATTAATGAAATAATTGAGTTATCCGTCCCTTGAGTCAGAAGTCTGTTACTTTGATTTCTTTTCATTTATTTAGTTTTTGTTATTTGTATTTCATAATCTTAGTTTAGAAAAACAATCCAAAAATCTCCTTTGCATTAATTTGAAGGAAACAATCCATCGTTCCTTGAGGAGACGATCTTACTTCCCAGTAGTTTGAAGTAGGTTATTTTATTTGTGTGGATTTGACACTCCATCAAAAGGGTAATTGCAGAATTTTGAGCTGGGGCAATTGCCCCATCTCACATGTATGTAGCTCCGCCCTTGATGCAACTTATTAGTGATTTGAATAGAGCAATTTATGAACATTTCATCTCAATAAAATAGTAGCAAACGTATTATCATGAAACAAACAGCATCCCGAACATTGCCCTTTACGTTTGCATAAACTGTAGATAGAAGAGTCGTAGGTCATAACCACTTGAGTTCTTTCACATAAACTGAAAGTAAGAACCAGAGGCTAATAGCATCTGTCGAAACAATGTATTTTTCTTTGTTTAGAGTTTGATTTCAGTCATGACAATGTGGAAAGTCTTGATGTAAATGTATAAAATATATAGGCAATGAAGAAATTGAAAAGGTTGTATTGCAGTATTAGAAGTTGAGTGAAAAACATAAAGGCAAAGCAAGAATTCATTTTGTGTTGGAGAATATAGCAATGGTTCATACTTCATAGTGTCAAAAAACATTTTTCTTCTCTTTATTTTTTTTTTTTAAAAAATAGCTATAGCACAATAGTAAAAGGGGCCTTTCATCAAAATTTAGCAAATAGGAACCAAAAGAAAAGGAATAAAGAAAAATTACCAGCTCTCTGAAACAATTGGAACCAATTTCAGAAAGGCTAGGAAGGCTCCTCCGAGTTATGAAGTATCGACAAAGTAATGAAAAAATCGTGTCTTCCATCTCATCATGACTTTATGATTAGACCATCTCTTAACAAACTCTCTCAACAGAGGTTCAGGATCATGTCTTTCTTGTAGAGAAGGCAATACCTGAGCAAAAATAAGCAATGCTTCAGCTATGTCAACTTAGCATAACAAGCGCCAAAACATGTTTGAATATCCCAGCAATTTACTCATCAAAGACTAAAATCATACAGACATCATGTCAACAAACAAAACCAAGAAGAGAACTCCTCAAATCCTACTAGATTTTCAATATTATCGATGGCACAGATGTATGTTTGTCAAATACTGGTTCAATTGCAATCAAAAAAAAAAAAAAAAAGTGGCAACCCCTTTCTTTAACCAAACTAGTGAAGAAATCATTTAAACGTATTATCTCACCAAGTGATCCAGTTTCAAAATATATGCAAAAGCCAACAACACTGTTCCTCTAATTAATCTAGCAGCAACATTTACAAACTTACTTCAGCAAATCAATCACTATTATTTCCTCTGTCACGTAGTAGTGATGTGCATATAATTTATTTATTTTTAATATTTTTTTATGCGATATTTTGCCAATATTTTTAGTATAAATATGTTATGTATGTGAATTTATCTTTAATTGTAGGAATTGTACTTAAATGGAGGAAATGTTAAATTTTTGGCTAAAATGAAGATAAAAGTAACTCAAAGAGAGAATTGAATATTTGTTAAATTAACAAGGAAGAAATTGAAAAACTTGAAGGCTTGGAGGACTAAGCAAGCAATTTTAGGATTTTGTTTTGAATTTGGCCGAGTTGAGCTCGTGCGGTTTTTTTTTTTCCTGAAGAAGAAGTCTTCCAAATTGATTTTGGGTGGTCGAATAAATTCATCCAGCAGAGTTTTAATTTCAATTGACTTGAAAAAAAAATAATTTTTTAATTTCCAAAGAAATTGGATTTAACGAAAACCTAAAAAGGAGGATTAAAGTTTTATTTTTGGATCAGAACTTGACCGAAAGCCCACGGCTTCCTCACGGCTGCAACTCCTCCGCCGACAACCAAAGTCACCATCACGGCACACCCCCTTCACCACCTTGCTTCCATCATCCCTGCCCACACATCACCGAGCCTTCACCGAATCACCGAAAACCCACGGCTCCCAAAACCGCCGAGCCTTGACCGAATCACCGAACCTCCGCCAAGTCTCAAAACCTTCCCTTCTCCACCACTTCAAACCGGCAACTTCATCACCACTCTGCTCCCATTCACGCGCGCAGCAACCAAAAAGCAGTAGCAGCCAAGAGTGCAACTCTGTCCGTGAAGAAAATCTGAAGCTAGCAAATCCGTGGAGCTTTTCGGCAGCCTTTGTCTTCCTCCGGGTGTTTGCGTTTTAATTATTTTATTTTGAATAATTGAGGTGTTAGCTGTTAATATTATTGGATTGTCTTTAATAATGTTTAGTAGCTAAACTTTTTTAACCTAGGGCTTGGAGGTAGCTACCGGATTATTTGGTTTATTTGGTTCATATTATTTGACTTTTTCATTAATTAATATATGTTATTCTTGTTTTAATTCGTACAAGTAATTGAGCACTATTTGCATGTTTGAAGATATTAATCGAAGTAGCGAGAGTGAAAGATTAGTATTAGCTCGTAGGAATAATAGACTTAGGTTGTAAGTTACGAAAGTAAAATTATAACCTTTGCAACTTTTTGATTCTTAATGGTCTTAATGTACTTTTGTTAATCCCTATCGTCACGAGAGTAGTCATAGGATTAGTCTAAGTAAGAAAATTATAGTGCAAGAGTGTGTAGTTCTTAATTAGGTGAATTGTTGTGAGATTAATAGAAGTTAAAAGTCAAATATTTATGAATTGATCCAAATCAAATATTCGGTAGGTGAACCCAATGTCCTAAGTTTTCTCCATCTTGATTGTTTCAAACTTTAGAGTAATTGAAATTTTAGATTTTAGGTTTAGTTTTATTTTAATCCAAAACTTGATATTGTAATTAGTCTAAATAATAATAAGCACTAGTTTATAACTGGTACTTAGGTTTCCTTCTCTGTGGATACGACCCTATTTGTCACTGTACTAGTGTTAAGTAGGTAATTTTATTTGGCTTTTTGTAACGACGGGTTTGTCAAATTTGGCATCGTTGCCGGGGAAGGCAGCTAATCTCAAACTTAAATTAGTTTCTTTTATTAGTTTATATTTGTTTTTATTTTTATTGATTTTATTTTATTTTATTGCTATCCTGGTCGATTTTATTTTTGTCTAATTTTTATATGCGAAGTGCTAATCTTGAAACTTTATAATTTGATTGATCCAGAGAAAGAAAGAACAGCTGTGCAAACACGAAAGAAGCAAAACTAAGGAAATATATCACCGGACAATTTGTATTGTTACGTTACGAGGAGAATATGTATTATATCACCGGAAGAGAAACACACCATTATTACTAGGTTTTTTTCAGATTCTTTTATTAGTAATAAATATGTAATCTACTAGTACTACAGTGCAAAGTATAAATTATTATAAATTATAGTCACATCACTCGTTAATTTTTATTTTTTTTTCCTCTCCTCTTTATCACATCTTCAAGAGAGCTATAAATCCTAAATAATCTAAAAACTATATATACACCTATTTCTTTAACATCACTTGTCCGGCGGCGGCTTTGATCTCCTTTAGCTGATTGAGCGACATGTTTCTTTGTTGAATAGGATAGTTCATTCATTCATTTCTACAAAGAACTTTAAGGTAGAATCATAAATTCTATAAGCCAAAAAGGAGTGGTATGAAAAATTCACAGCATGCGTTGAAGAGCATATCTTGGTCTAGCATAGTCCGAATTCTGCTGCTTAAGAAGGTTATCTCAACCCATGAATTTTTAGTACTCCTTTATCCCAAAATTATTGTCCAGTTTGAGATTTCACTTTTAGTACAATTCGAACTAAAAATGAAAACCCAAACTGGACAATAATTATGGGACGGAGGGAGTATAACACAATGAACAATGTTCCTAACCATGGCCACAACTTCATCAGCAAAAAACTATTCACAAACGAAAAAAAATCAAGCAGAGAAAGCAGAAACAGAGATTAGGAGCTTAGACCTTCTCCCAAGTTGAGGATGTCAGCGGAAAAGAAGAGAAACAACGGGAGGCTCACAAGATGTTTGTGTTCATCTAAATCCAAAGAAATTTCTTCTGTCATTTCGGTTCTGAGACGAAGGAAGTTGAAGTTTCTGCAATTTGATGAGGGAAGAAACAGGGGAAGACTCAAACAGAGCACTGAAGAAGGTGAATTGTCACCAAAACAAAATAAAAGGCAACGGACTTCTTCGACCAAAAGAATCCCTCTTCCAAGGCATAATCAGCCATGCAAAAGCAAAATAACATCATTAATGAAGATAACTAGTGACGGAACGAGAATTTTCAAATTGCGGGGTCGAAAATAGGATTATTCAACCGTCACCGGAGGGTCGAACTGAAAAAATTTCAAATAACGGACATCCTACTAAGAAAAAATTTAGCCAAATCCGGCCAACCGGGGGGTCGATCGACCACCCTGACCCCCTAAATCCGTCACTGAAGATAACAACTACAAGTTAGAATCATGGTTAAAGCAAACTGAACCCATGAACGGGAACGATGAAGGCGTGGTTCTTTTCTCTGTTGCTTCTTCACGCTTTGCTCTGCCTCCTGTTGTCTTAAGTTTTGGCGGGCTATATGTTTTGTAATTTAATCATGGTTAGCTTTCTAACCATGGTTAGATCAGCGAGTAAGTCAGGTGTATAGCTGTGTTAGACTCCAGATAAAAAAATATCAAGAATTCAAGAAGAACAACTTATAATTCTTGAGTAAATCTTGAACCCTTTTCTTTCAAATTACATGGATTTTCTTCAATCTAAAATTCAAATAAAATCAAGTTATCCACACTGAGGAACATAGAAGGAAAACTCTTGAAGGCCTAAATATAGGTTCTCATGTGGTTCCACTTCAAAACCAATTGACAATGAGGGAAGTAGCACATGAGGTATATATGTTGAGTTTAAAAGTCTTCATCCATCCATGTGAGACAAGTGAACATGAGGTAATTTCTTTTTTTTTTTCATTCATTTAACACGCCCCTCTCAAGCCCAATGGGCTTGGACGAATAATTTTATTTTTTTTTTTCTGATTTTTTTTCAGTCTTACGATCGGTTATTTTCCCGGATAAATCGTCGCCTGCCGAGCCAGTCAAAGTTCAAAATCAAACCCTTACGATCGGTTACTTTCCCGGATAAATCGTCGCCTGCCGGGCCAGTCAAAGTTCAAAATCAAACCCCGAATTTCTTCCGCAAGCTGACCAAAATTTCAAGACCCAATCTGGGTCAGTCCACCTCGCCTCACAAGTCCAACAGGGACGCGAATTAAAACCCGCTCTTATACCATCTTGAAGGCCCAAATATAGGCTCATATGTGGTTTTATCTCAAAATCAACTGGCAATGAGGGGAATAGCACATGGGGTATATATATTGAGTTCAAGAGTCTTTATCCATCCATATGGGACAATAGAACTTGAGGTAATTTCTTTTTTTTCATTCATTTAACAAACACTCTGCTGTGCCGTGGTTCCTTGATAATACCTTCGCTACGATTTGAAGGATTCTGAAATGTGCAGACGAAATTTTCAGAAATTTTACACTTCCTAATCTTTGAAGGTTTCATCCCCATTTGCTCAATAGATTCTCCAATAGCATCAAGGATAGCAAATTGATCATGCCTTGTTAAAGGAAGTTATTGACATTCTTGTTGAAATTGCGATTCAAAAATAGGTTTATTATCTGAAGAAGCTAATGCTCAAACAAACTAAAGATTCTCTTTCATATCCGGCGGCAAGTTCATCAAGCAATATCAGAAACCCAATGTTCATCTCCTGATGCCTTCATCGTTTACCGGCACACATTTTCCTTGTCCGAAATTTCTGCATCTATGCTATTGATTAGGTTGGGGCTGCGATGAAACATCTTAAAAGCTACCGTATGGATTAGGTTGGAGTATAATTTATGTTATCCGTTCAACTTACCTTCTGATTGACTATATTTTGAACAGTCATAAATGATAAAACCAAAGCAAAGAGGGAAAAAAAATGGTTAACAAATGCAGCCTTGTAGCAAAACAGATATCCATTGTAATCTTAACTTCAAACCAAAAAAACCACAAATATCTATTCCAGTTTTGCAGGCATCAACATAGATTACTGTCTTCTTCTCCAACATATACATCAGTCAGGAACTTAGAAACTTTTAATGCACCAGAAACAGCTTGGTCAATAGCTCTTTGTAGTTAGGCAGCATGGGGCACTGATAGTGCTTGTTTTACACGCTGTCAGGTACAAAAGAGGGGGTAATTAGATCGAGATCTCAACAATGAATGTTGAACATGGAAAGTAACAATCAATCCTGATAAATTTGGAAAGCAATGGAATGGAAAGCAAACCTCAAGCAACTTTGGTTCAGTACTGGGATGGAGGTAATGGGAGACTCTATCCTTTTCAAGATTCAAACACTCCTCTACCTGAAAAGCAAAGTAACAAAAAGAGTAAAAACTGAATGAATAGAATTGAATAACAAATTCCAGGATAGGTAACCACCTTCAAATTATACTCTGGGGATGCATCTTCCAAATTCCACAAAGAAGCTTTACAAGAATAATAAGCATCAGTGTCTTCAAGCATTTTGGCCTCGAAATCATTCTCATAATCCCCCAAGACTCCATGATCTGCAAGGTGAGTTTTCTTCATCACAATTTCAACAAAAATGTCGACCACATCCTTCAATAGACCGCGATCAATTTTCTCTCCTTCACGCTCTTGTTTTATCTAGTTAACAAAAGTAGGCACAAAGTTTTCAGTTATTTAGGTAGCAGTTTATGAAATTCCTTCAAAAAATTTCAGAATCTTCAAGTCACATTGAAATAGCAGCAAATGTATTACCAAGAAACAAACAGCATCGCGAACTTCTCCCTTAACTTTTGTGTAAACCTGCAGAAGGGTATAAAGTCATAGCTACTTCTGTTCGTTGGCATAAACTAAAAGTTAACACCATCAGAGGCATTAAGCGTCTGATGTACAATGTGTTGTTTTTCATCGAGTTGTCATTATTATTCACCGTGTAGACAGACCATATGAAAATGTAAAAGTAAGCTTTGAAGATCTTTAAGAAGCGTATCACAATGAATTAGAAGCTGTCCCAAGCAATAGATCATATTACATTAAGCAATAGCAATATTTCACTTTATATTTGTTCAATCTAAAACAAGGAGAAAAATAATTACATCCCCAATCATAGAAGGGGCCTTACAAAAAGAATGTAGCACATAGCAATGAAAAGATAATTAAAGAGAAATTACCAGATCATGGAAAGCGTTGTATCCAACTTCAGTAAGGTTCGGAATGGACCTCCGAGTTATGTAGTATCGATCGAGGTAATGAAAGAATCGCATCTTCCATCTCAGCATGGCTTTATGATTAGACCATCTCTTAACAAACTCTCTTAACAGAGGTTCAGGATCATGTTTGTCTTGCAGAGAAGGCAATACCTGAGCAAAATTAAGCAATAATTAAGCTATGACACCATCTTACAATAACAAGCACTATCAAACATGTTTGATATGCCGACAACTCATCCATGAAAGAATACAGCAGTAAAGACATTTTGTCTACAACCAAAACTGAGAACAAAACAGCTAAGATCATCATTATTGGTGGCACAAGAATTTTGCATATCTATAATTGGTCACATTGCAACCGAAAAAAACAGGGGAACCACTTCCTTCCGCCAAAGTGGTGGAACAAATCCTGTAAAACTCTTTATTCTCTTTAAATAATTCACTTTCAAAAAGATATGTAGCACCCAATAACACCGTGTCTATAAGTAATCTGGCAGCGAAAATGCAAATTGATCGATAAACCCTATGCAAAAGAATACAACCAACAATTCGTTTTATGAATCTGAATCCCAATGATTCATATATTGAACTTAAATAGACTAAAAAAGAAAAAAAACAAAATATAAATCCAATGACACTTGAAGAATCCAACCAACAATACTATGATTCAATAGAAAAATAAAAGAAAGCCCCTTACCACGGACGAGAGATACTCTTCAAAAGTCTCCTTGTACTTGTCATACAACCTCTGAGAGTGGTCGTGGACTCCTTTTTGGGTACACATTTCGTAAACCGTTCTGCAAAATGAAATTCAAACTCAATTAATGAAATTGAATGACCCAAACATCCGAATTAAAAACGATGAGAAAGGGGGAAGAATAATATCATTACTCGTAAAGCCTCATGTACTCATCAGAAGTGAACTTGGAATCAGGCTTCCCAGCGACCAAGTTCTCAAGCTTTTCGAGTCCTTCCTGCAAAACTTTCCAACCCTTGTCGAACTCAATCGGCTTATCGAAGTTCGAATCGTCCATCGTATTTTTTCCAGCGGTGTTCGAAAATCAACAGCGAGGTACACAAACCCACAAATCCCTTTTCAGAATTCTACACGAACAAGAGAACCCAAAATCCAAAAAAACCCAAAGGAAAATGGATTGGGGAAAAGGAAGGAGACGCCAAGAGGAAGACGGGAAAGAAGAGACCTAGCCAAATTTCTCTTCACTCCCTCAGTCCTTATTCCTTACTCTGCAAAGGTCGTTTTATATTCTTTAACCCAAAAAAGAAAAAAAGGGAAAAAAATGTCATTTCATATTCATACAGATCAAAGTCAAAGTCAAAGTCAAAGTCATTTTATATTCCTTGTAGTTGCTAGTATAAAATTTTACATATGCTCCAATGATCGATTAGACTAGTAATACTATATTCTATCATACTACAAGAAAAATCAAAGGTCAACCCGCAAGACAAAATAAATACTCCCTCCGTCCTATAATTAATGTCCAATTTGAATTTTTATTTTTAGTTCAAATTGTACTAAAAGTGAAGACAAAATAAATACTCCCTCCGTCTTATAATTATTGTCTAATTTGAATTTTTATTTTTAGTTCAAATTGTACTAAAAGTGAAATCTCAAACTGGACAATAATTTCGGGACAGAGGGAGTAAGAGTTAATTTTTCAAAACATTTAAGAGGAAATCTTCTTTTGAAAATTCAGTTTTACTAAAGAGTTACAAAGTCCATGCATTCAAATCCATATGGTGACTCTTCTTGCCATTTGTAAATTCTATTAATTAATTATCATAACTAGTTCCAAGTGACTTTCTAAATCAGTTGAATTACACCTACTTGCAAGGGATTAATTAATTTCGTCTCATTCGTTCTATCTCAAACAACAATAATAATCAATGTAACTACAATATCTTGAACTAACTTATAGATTCAAACCTACGATAACATGATCGTAGATAGTAGCAACGTAGCATACAATAAGCAATATTTAATAAGATGTTTGCCTCTCTACGGTTGAAGCCCTCACAATTCCTTAGTGCTAGTAGCTCGAATCTGGCCAAAAGAATTTGATCTCTTCCTTTCACGTAGGCATACGGTATCTGATTTCATTTTTTCCAATAATCGACCAAAGACTAATAGAACTATTCACTTATTTTAGCATCCACCCGCACGTTGTGTTGAGTAACATATGTATTTTCTGCCCTTTTTTTTTTTTTTTTTGCAACGGAGTTTCTATTTCTTTTTTTCTTTTTTTTTTCTCATTTTCAAGCAGATAAAGTAGAGATTTGTCGATGAAAAACAATTGACCTGAACCTGAGGGAGTTATTATATTGACAGCCTAAATAGATTTGGGATGGATTGTATCCGTAGGCAATTTATCGACAGAAAGTGGTAAGATTTCACCAATAATTATTTGACCCGGAAAAAAAAAAAACTCACATGAAGTTCCCTCTTTTTGATTTTTTTTTTTTCCGCGTTACCTTCCTATTTTTTCAATAGAATTTCCTTATACCCTCCACCATGAACATTCTTTCATCTCCTTGGGAAAAAATAAAAAATAAAAAGAAAAACTCCTTAGATCAATTTCAAAATAGTAGTAAAATCACATCTGATTAATGGAAGGACTTTTTTTTGTTTGAAGAAGATGTCAAAATCTTCCATCCCCACTCACCAGACCGCTTAACACCAGTCCCTATATATATATATATATATATATATATATATATATATATATATATATATAGTGTGAGTTTTGTTTTAAAAATTTCCAATCATCAAATCACTTTTCATTTCCAACCCAATATATATCTTCTACCCATTCATTCTATTCATGGAATTTGAAAAATATCCATCTTATTCAAGTCATCATACCCATGAAAGAAAAAAAGAAAAAAAAAAGTAAATTGAGGGGGGAAATGACAATCTATATGTCATATTTTTCCCCTTACTTTAATAATTTAAGTGGAATTAGATTCGTTTAGTCACTTAAATTTGGACAACATGTGATACTACTAATATGATGGAGAAAATTGTCTATTCCACCCAAAGTTTCAACCTTCTCGCCAATTGTAATCAATAGTATTTTCATAGGCCAATTGTAATTACCATGTCTTTTGCTCCCTATTTTGAAATAGTCATTAATCCGAAACTTTTTCTCTTTCTACCAAAAAAAAAATGTGTTTTTCAAAAAAAAACACATAAACTTATTCACATTGATGACCATATGCCATGTCTTCTATCATCCGGATAATTTTTGGTCCTCCATATTAATATATTATTTTGGGATTTTAAGACGACACAAAATATGACCAACCTTTTTTTTTACTTTTTTTTTTTCGGCTTTGGTTTTGGTCTATGACAACAAATTACTCGTAATGAAAAGAAAATCATGAAAATGAGGTATAGTCTTAAAAATTTGTAAAGAAAATGAAAAAATTTTCTTTAATGATCAAGAATTTTTTTTTTTCCTTTTTTGACTACTAGTGATGAAATGTCCATTCCTCCATTGCCTTCTCTACGTACTGAAAAAGAATTTTTTTTTTAGCAAATTAAGAAGGTCTAATTAACATATACTAGCTATCAAAAAATGGTTAATCATTTAATAAAAATTGGGGAAAATGAGAGACACTCAATTAATAGCTTATTGATGCGGATGAGACAATAGAGATACTTTCAATACCAGCTTCATCTTCATCATCATGCCAGTAATAATGGTATTATGGCAGTAGTGGCTTAAGAGTCAAGCCAGCTAAACAAAGGTTAAAAAGAAACGAAAAGGAGAAAAAAAAAAAAAAGGTTTGGGCTGGAAGGGAAAAATAAACGAATTAAAAGGACATAATTACGAATTATGATTAAATTACCGGAAAGTCCCGGGAGTTGGCCAGACACAGAATAATAAGGATTTAGCGCGTCCCCTACAATTAGACTTAGACTTAGACCTGGAGGGTGGAATGGTGGCTTTTCAATGAACATTGGGTACTGCTCAATTACGGGGCAGAGATTTGGGGACTTTTGCAAGGTCTGCAACTAGCATGAGACAAGGGATATAGGAAGTTAGAGGTGGAGGTGGATAATGAAAGTGTAGTCAGGCTAGTGCTAGCAAAGGAGCCGAATTCGGGAGTGCATTTGGGAATTTTGCGTGCCATTAAGGAACTCATGAGCAGAAACTGGGAAGTGAAGTTAGCACATGTGCATCGTGAGAAGAATTTTGCGGCCGACTATATGACCACTTTGGCGGTGTCAAATCCTCCGGGACTACATAGGATGGATTGCCCACCATCAGTGGTTAGAAACTGGCTATTCCATGACATCATCGGGGTGGCATACCCGAGAAATGTAATAGTATAGGAGTTGTAATTATCTCCCTTTGAATCGAAAAAAAAAAAGACTTAGACTTAGACCCAGTAGACTATTTCAAGTAAGAAATTTCCTCCCGCTTCTCCTTTCTCTTGTGTTATTAGTGTGTTTTTCTTCGCTTTTTCCTTATTCAAAAAAGGCCCAAAAAACCCTACCTATATATATCTTTCTAATTCAACCCATTCAGACCACACCAATTCACTCTTCACTTCTCTAAATCCGAATTTCAGTAGCATATATGTGTCTCAGAGACCCAACATTCCACACTTCGCTTCCGTTGCCTTTGGCCTTCATTCTCATCTCCTGGTCTCCAGTGAGATGTCCTCTAATTCCAACTGGTTTTCTGATTCTTGTTAGTATTTCTTTTCATTCCTATTTTGTTCTTTTCTAAACAAAACCACAGAGAAGAGACAAACCGACAATTTTGTTACCATTCAATTCCATTCTTTTGTTTTTAAAACACTTTTAATATCACTTTGGTAAATAGAAGAGGTTTTTTTTTTTTTTTTTTTTGGTAAACTTTACATTTGAACGCAAATCAACACAATCGACAAAGAATGTGTGTCAAAGGTTTTGTTGAGGGAGGCATTGCTTCAATTGTGGCTGGATGCAGCACTCACCCCTTAGACCTCCTCAAGGTCCGAATGCAACTTCCCAACCTTGCCCTTCAGAGGACGCTCCAACCCGCTTTCGCCGGTGTGGGCGTGGCCGTTAATGTCCGCATCCCCATTCCTCCTCCGCCGCCCCGCGTCGGACTTGTTTCCGTCGGGGTCAAAATTGTCCAGCAAGAAGGCCTGGCGGCCTTGTTCTCCGTCAGACCCTCTATTCGACGACCCGGATGGGGTTGTACGATATCCTGAAGCAGAAATGGACTGACCCGCATACCAACAAGATGACCTTGGACAGGAAGATTTGCGCGGGTCTAATAGCCGGAGCCATCGGAGCCGCCGTGGGAAACCCGGCCGACATCGCAATGGTCCGCATGCAAGCCGACGGGAGGCTTCCAGCGGCTCAGCGCCGGAACTACAAGAGCGTGGTGGACGCAATCGCTCAAATGGCCAAAAACGAGGGAGTGGCCAGCCTGTGGCGCGGGTCATCGCTGACGGTGAACCGGGCCATGTTGGGGACGGCATCACAGCTGGCATCGTACGACCAGATCAAGGAGTCCATATTGGAGACGCACCTGATGAAGGACGGGCTGGGAACGCACGTGACGGCGAGTTTCGCCGCCGGGTTCGTGGCGGCGGTGGACGTGATCAAGACCCGGGTGATGAACATGAAGGTGGAGCCCGGGATGGCCCCACCGTATTCCGGGGCGCTTGACTGCGCAATGAAGACCATTCGGGCCGAGGGTCCGCTGGCTCTTTACAAAGGTTTCATTCCCACCATCTCAAGGCAGGGTCCATTCACTGTGGTGCTCTTTGTCACATTGGAGCAAGTCCGCAAAGTTTTCAAGGATCTTTAAATTTTTTTATGATGACGACGAAACAAATATACTAATTTACTAAAAACTAGATTATTATACAAACTAATTTAAGACAAGAGGCATTGAAGAATGTTAAGGTTCCGATGAGTAGTAGATGAGGATCCAAATAATCCACCAATTAGAAAAATATTTAAGTATAGATGAGGATATTCTTTGAAGGGCGATCAATCGATCGATGAGGTCAATTTGCTAAGTTAATACTCTATTTAAATTTGTTGTTAGTAGTAATACCGTCTTGATAGCACCAATTAGTAATGTCAAGAGTATTCCTTTTTACTATTTGGTGAACTGAAGAGGAAAAAAAAAAGCCAAAAGCCCAAAAAATCACTCATCCATTTTGCAAGATTTCTTCATAGTTTTTATGATCGGGTTATGGCGATTTTGGCAAGATTATGATAGCAGATGATTTTACACCTTTGATGTAGCTTGGATCTTCACTAATAAAGGCCCTATCCAAATCGTCGATTCACTTCAGTTGCTCCATACCACAATTCGATGAGTGCAAGAGCAGTTCACCGATACTAAATTCTATATATAGTTATATAACTTAAATCAAGTTACGTCTTCATATTGTTCAAGCATATCTTAACTTCAAATCACAAAAACACAAACATTTTTTCCAGTTTGCAACACAAATATATTATCTGTATATTTTCAATCATGTTATCCAAAAGAAAATACATCATTCAAGAACTCAGAGCATGAGTTCAACTCAAGGACTTTATGCTTCAGAACCAGCAGCATGGTCGAGAGCTCTCTCCATACTTAGATCCACTAAAATTCTTTGGAAACAACATCCTAATCAAAATTGTAATTTGGTGGATTCTTTTTGAAATTTTAATTAGATTAAATTTTAATAAAAAGTAATTAAAAAAAAGAAATTTTTTGCTGGTGGGCCCCACTGGGTATAAGAAATTAATAAAAAAATTGATTATGTAATTTTGACCGTTAATTTTATAAAATTCCGTTAAATGGATCAATGTTGATGAATAAACGAGAAGGTTGTAACTAATTTTGTCAGAAAAAGAAACTTAATGGTGACTAAAAGTTGTGACTTCCCTTAGTTCAGGGACCAAAAGTGCGTTTTGTCCAAGGAAAAAATTCAAACTGGAAAATAATTTTGGGACAGAATGAGTACTAAATGATACTAGAACTGAATAAACGAGTCTTCCAAAGCCCATGTAGAAGCTTTTCGAGAATAATAAGATGTGGTCTCTTCAAGCATTGCTGCATCAAAATCATTCACGTAATAATCCATTTTGTCCATCCCGATTCCATCAAAAATGTTGATCACATCCTTCAATAGTGCTCGATCACTTCAATAGTGCTCGATCAATTCGCTCTCCATCACGCTCTTGGTCAATCTATTGTAAGCAAAAATAATTAGTAACATTTCAATATCTATATTGAAGGACACGCGGAAAACAGTAGCAAATTCAAACTGGAAATTATACTAAAACTGAAAATCTAAACTGAACAATAAAATTTTAGGACGGAGGGAGTAGTATATTACCAAGAACAAAACAGCATCCAGAACCCTTACCCTAAAGCTCTCGTAAACCTGTAGAAGAGTATAATGTCATGACCACTTGTCTTCTTTGATACAAATAGAAAGTAAATACAACCAAAGGCATTTGAGGCCTTCAAGGACAATAAACTTATATACAAAAACACATTTCAGATGGGAAAAGAATGAATTACAAATTGTGCCTTATCACAATACACACATCAGCAACAGAGTTTATACAGGGCAGGCCTTTTTTCTTTTGTTGATGTTAGAAAATAACAGCAGTTCATAATTGATAGTGCATCAAGGGAACCTTTTCATCATAAGACCAAAGGTCCTCAGATCAAAATATAGCATAGGGAAAAAGAAAAAAAAAAAAAAAGAGAGAAAGAAATTACTAGATCCCGAATAGAAGTGAATCCAACTTCATTCAAACCAGGAAGGGCCCTCCGACGAATGTAATACTTGTCAAGATAAGGAAAGTTCCGCACCATCCATCTTACCATGATTTTATGATTAGACCATCTTTTAACAAAATTTCTTAACAAGGATTCATGGTCATGCTCTTCTTGCAGAGAAGCCAATACCTGACCGAAAAAATCAAATCAACTTAATGTTTAAGATATGATCATATTTTTGCTGTTCACATAATTAATACTATTGGGAAAGTAGTCAAATAAATCTAGAGAAGAGAAAGTTGAATTTCAGTTGAAAAGAGGTGATGTGTGTAAAACAAGTTCGGAGGATTCACTACCAACCTTCTCACATCTTTCTTACATGACGTTTCATCCATCCCGAAAAAATAGTTCACGTTACGATTTGTGAATTCGGTTACTTTTAGTACAAATCACAGCGAACTAGTTTTTGAGACGGATGGAGTATTTACTTTAAGCACTATAGGAAAACAATAAACAAGAACCATATTACCTTTGATGAGAGATACACCTCAAAAGTCTCCTTGTATTTATCATACAACCTTTGACAGTAGTCGTATTCTCCTCTTTGAGTACACATAGAGTAGATTGTTCTGCGCAAGAAATTCAAATTCAACTGATATGTACAAATCCTGCCACACTTTTTGAATTGGAAAGAGTGTTAATTAGTCCGTTCGTCCGAAAAATGATTGACCAAACATAACGATCATTTTGGGACGAGAGAGTAAAAACTGAAAGGAAAAAAAAAAAGAAACCCGTTACGTGTAAAGCATCATGTAGTCTTCTGAAGTCTGAACTGAACTCTGGTTCAGGATTTCCTTCCAGGATGTTTTTAAGCTTTGTATTACCTTTATGCACAAAATTCCAACCTTCATCGAATTCAATCACATTCCGGCCTTTTGACTGATTCATTTCCCTTTTTTTTCACGGTGGACAAATCAAGAGCAGGATCATCCGCAAAGCCCTTAATGGAATATATTGAACAATTCTGGTGTATCTAATGATTCAAGTGCTCTTTCGAAAAAAAAAATGAATTCAAGTGCTCTCTGAAGTCTGTACTAGTAATACTACAAAGTTCGACCACAAGTATCAAAAACCTATGGTTTATTCAAAAAATATCAACACTTATGGATCTTTAAATGTTGCTTTTGTAAACTTTCACTTAATTAATCGGCAAGTCACTTTAGAATTTACCTCACTCATGATAGACACTTGGGTTCTTTGAAGGTAAAAGTTCTAACAATTTGTTGGACCGATTTTGACAAATCTGGTCCACACGAGTTGGGCCGATCGCAATAAATGTTTAAGTTGGCAAAATATTGATAAACTCGTGGGAATTAACAAATACAAGGATAAGGCGGCAATCGACAATTCAAATTGGACAAGGAGTCGTCAATGTGAAAATCCGAGTTGGAGAAGGACTTCTATTGCAACAGGGATCCTATCGGATTAGACTTTGGTTGCACTGCAATTACGGTTGGCGGAAAAGCGTATAAAAGCTGTGAAGAGAAGACGGCAACAGACACACAATTCATTTTAGAAAATCGAAGATCTAGTTTTCTTTATAGTTTTTCTGCCATCTATTTTCGTTAAGCTTTCTTGGATTTCTTTACACATTGTATCGATTAGCATAGTTTTGTTGCAGTTTTAGGCTACTTTCAGCCGAAACGCTATTTCAAATCAAGCAAAAACAGGTCTTTTGTGGCCGTTTTGTTCATGTTCTTAGAGTTCTTTCATTATTGCATTGATCAATCCATTTCGTCTTGCGTCTACTTTGCCTTGAACGCGTTGACGTTTTCTGACAAGTGTAGCGTTAGAACTCCGCAACGTCCAAAATTAAAATTACTAACGTAACTTTAAAGGCATGACTCGAGAATTACCTTGTCTGATGAATAATATCCAACTATGGCATCTCTGGACTCTTTATAGACTTCCGTAGGAGACTTTAGCACCTTAGAATGCTGCTGGAGAAATGACTTTACCTCCCCTCCTTTATTCTCTTAAGTTGCTTACCTCCTCCTCTCTTGAATAAAACTCACTTATTACTTAAACTTTAAATTTGGGGTGGGTTTAAAAATGGCTGAGGTCATATTGGTGGTGTTTGGTCTGGAGTTTCGGCTGATGTTGGTGAAGGGAAGAGTGTTGGAGGCACTTGAATGTTTGATCACTTAAATAGAACCAAGCTTTACTTTGCCTTCAAGTTTTGGCAACAAAATTTTTATTTTTATTTTATCTTAATACATAGCAAACTTGACCATATCGGTGGCTGAATCCTCAAGTATAAGTCCAGCGCTATAGGCCACGTTTGTGGCTCAAAACTTGGTGCCCAAGTAGTACAATTCTTTTATTTGTTTTTAAAAGGTCTACTATTAGTACTATTAATAAAATTGTTATTGTTGTGATTATTATTATCGTTGTTGTCATTATTATTATCGTTGGGGCTAATGTGGGCTCCGCACAAAGGCCTACTGGTTTAGGTAAATATCTAATGCGTTCCCCAACCGGAGAAGTCATTTTTGGAGGAGAAACGATGCGTTTTTGGGATCTGCGTGCTCCTTGGTTAGAACCTTTAAGAGGTCCAAATGGGTTGGTCTTGAGTAGGTTGAAAAAGGACATACAACCTTGGCAAGAACGACGTTCCGCAGAATATATGACTCATGCTCCTTTAGGTTCTTTATAGGTCATTTGTGACATGTGGGAAGGGCTCGTGCAGCTGCAGCAGGGTTTGAAAAAGGAATTGATCGTGATTTTGAACCTGCATTTTCTATGACTTCTCTTAATTGAGATAATTTTAGTTGAGATAATAGAGGATAGAGGAGATCGAATGAAAGGGATTCATATTTCAAGCATTCGATCAGACATCTTGAGATCGGGTCATACTTATTAAATTAAAAAGTATTCTTTTTGTCATTTTATATAATTATCAATTTTTTTCGGCTCGGCTATCCCACCGAGCCGAGCCGAGCCCGCCTTCTTACTTGAGCTAAGAAAAGTTAGTGTTCATGTGGCTAACATGCCTATAAAGCTTGGGTCCGAAGCATTTTAAGTTAAACTATGTATTTTATTTTCTTGAATAATCACTCATTTAATTAAGTGAAGTATCAAACAATAATAAGTAAAGAAAACCCTTCTCCCAACATTTAGTTTTTAAATTATTTCCTTTGAATAATTTCCGAAAAACTTCGGGTGTTACATGCATCATCCGAAATGAAGGAATCACAAATGTTAAGGAAAAGTGACTAATTGGGTCTCAAACGAACTAAGACAGTAAAACCACTTTGTTAATACATAAGATCGATCTTACATGTCATAAATTATTTAAACTATTCTGCTAAATGAACTGACTAAACTATACTCCCTCCGGTCCTTCTTATGAGTCATTTTGATTTCGTTCTAGATTTAACCTAGGATGTCTTTTTAATTGGAAAAAAATCTTAAAAATATATTTTCACATTCGTTGTATTCTTTTAATTATTATGAAATATTTTTAAGATTTTTATTTGAACTAAAAAGACATTCTAGGTAAAACCTAAGACGAAATCAAAATACCTTATAATAAGGACCGGAGGGAGTAGTATACGTTCTCTTTCAAATATTGTGTCATTTCGATTGATTAAACACCATTTCCATTAATTAATCTTACTTTCCATCTTCATGGTACTTTAACCATACATGATACAAGCCTTCACATCGTCAACAAAAGGACGCTCACAGCAGTTAATATGCGGATGGCGCGCTCTACACATAAAAATCTTTCAGTTATAGAATTGCGGTAAAATCCTTCCATCTAATTGACCTTTTTTTAGCGGGGGGTACAATCCTAATTGAAAATTTCTGGGATTTTCTCTTTTGGTTTTGTTATAATCTCTAACAAACAAGTTCTTTACGATATTAATTTTACTTTGTTCAGCTAAACCGCACAACAAGTTGAATTAGTAAAATGAGATGAAATGTGATATTTACTCTGTTCCGAACAGAATAGTTTAATTTTAGAAAACAAATTTATAAAATTCGATGGTTAATATTCCAAAGTGAAAAAAAATGGAACGAAACTCAGTTCTATTGTAAATAGTTCTATTGTTCGTCCTTTACTAATGAAATTTCTCACTTCTGAAAATGTTAAATTTTATTCTTAAAAAAAAAAAAAGAAAAAGGAATATAGCATAGATTGAGACACTCTTCGACCAATTCCATTCATCATTCTGATTTATTTCTACGAGCACATCGCCAGATATTCGATTTCCACCACCGTCACGGGGAAGGCAGGAAGGGATATATAGGATGGCTAGGGAACTAAGGTAGAAGTAGGTAGTTTTTTAAAAAAGAAAAAATGAAATACATAACACAACATCTTCCACTAAAATAATACTCATAACTATGTGATTTTTTTTCTTAACGAGTAAGTGGGTGAGAGACTTGTGATTCGGAAAGATAGTATTAATCAACAATAACACAACAATGTAAAGAAATGACTACGGGCAATTTTTTTCCCAAATGCAAATTAAAAGTAACAAACATTGTCATGTCTCAAACTAAGGAAAGAAGCTTTCCCCAAATTCCAGGAATGCTAACATTCAATCTCTTAAAAAAAAAAACCAAAAAAACCGCATTCTAAATGAACAGGTCAAACTGAAAGTTTTATTTCAAACAATATACTCCCTCTGTTTCATAATTATTGTCTAGTTTGAGTTTTCATTTTTAGTTCAAATTGTACTAAAATTGAAATCTTAAACTAGATAATAATTTTGGGATAGAAGAAGTATATCATTTCAATTGGTTAAAGACCATTTACATTAGCCTTACTTTTCACATTCATCCTACAGTTTGCTCCTGCTGGTAAGGCCTCACACCATCAAATAAAGGAAGCTCACGGGATCATTAAAGCACGTGATAAATTGTTGCACCGTGGGGCATTTATTGATTCACACACTCATTAAAGCCCAAATCTTGGAACATATTTCTGGGTTGCTTCGAAGGCAAGCTCTATTTCTCGAACTTCGAAGGAATTGTAGGAAGCTTATGAAGAACACTAAACAATAGACCCAAACCCAGACCCAATCTCCAATCTCCAGTCTCAAATTCAGCTGCCATTTCAACTTGATCTGATGGGAAGGATGCATGTATAAGAAGAACTATTCCCTACACATAAAGATCTTTCATCTATACTGGAATTGTAGTGACCAAAAGGGTATATATGTGGAAAATTCAAGACACAAGGAAGTTAATGCGAAATGGTTGAGGTTGGTGATTGGTAGTTGTTGGAGTTATAATAAGCTCGCGACACACCAAAGTGGTTGTGGTGGCGTGGAAGGGACTCCTCCACCCTTAACCATAGGTCGATTGTTCGAATCTTGTCATAGACATGGAATAACCTTAAATACTTTGGCCAATTGTTCCACTCATCGAATTGCCCACAATTCAGTAAGGGGGATTAGTCACTGTTGCCGACGGTGGATACATTACAAATATGTAAAAAAATAATAATAATAACAATAATAAGCAAGCGACTACATTAAAACTGGTGAAGCCAAGAACAAACCAAATGCATCCATCAAATGCGCGCATTTATTATTTTTTCTTTGGCGTTACCCTTTTTCTGAATTCTAATCAATATTGGAATAATGCTCATTGACATCCTTGGGAGTACAATGCTAATTGACAAATTTTTTGGATCTTATGTAATACTAGTAGTCGATCTTTGTGTTCGACAAATAATACTAATACATTATTTTTACAGTCAATTGGCCCAGATTTCGTATTTGTAACTTCACCACATGTTGCTGAAGGTACAAAGAAATAAAGGAACTTAGAGGATTTGCAAATTCTTTTTGAAGTATGAGAACCGAGAGAATAAAACTTCCCTATACTATTTCAATATTTTGTTTGTACCCAAAAAAAAAAGAAGAAAAAGAAAACATCTTGCTGTATTGAACCAAACAATGTAACAAAGATAATTATTAAGAGGGACGGAATGCTTATTAATTCTTACCCCCTGAAAGAACAGTCCAATTTAAAAATTTAAAATTTATATGTTTCTAGGGTATATCTTCTAAAAAAAATTAATATGAAAAATTGAATAGAATGTCTAAGTCTAATTATCAATTCTATAAATTCTATGATTTGTTTTTTACTAATGAAATTTCTCACTTCTGGAAATGTTCAATTTTATTGGAAAAATAGGGTTCCCAATTATAATGGAAAAAACAGACATTGTCGAGCTTCATAAACGATTCAAGTCCTATTTGCCGAGCTTAAAATAACCCAACACCTGAAGATGATCCTTGCTTGTTTCATATGACGTGGATTCAGATACTCTTCTAACAAGTCCATTCATCGGTCTGATTTACTTCTACCAACAGAAAATCACTCTTTTAAGTTAAGAATTGACCACTTTTGAAGCCAATAAATTGTTGGAGTTATTTTCAATATATTATAGGGACACAATTAATATGTTGTGTCTATTGGGTGTTTTCAATATATTGTAGACACAAAACTAATAGGTTATGCCTATGGACTCCATATGAAAAAAAATTGACGAAAAGTTATGTCTAATACCATAACCAAGGGTTACGTTTAATCCTCAAGAGTTTCCTCTAACTCTATTAAATATGGATCATTTGGATGTTTTTAGTGTACAATGAAATCACCAAATACTTGGAATATTTTCAATGACATTTCTTATCCTTGTATCATGTTGTTGGTTTTGTATCATGTTATTGGTTCACTAAAGTGCATAGTGAAACAACATGATCTCCATTTTGTCTCATAGGGAATTCGCCTAGACAATTGCACTGTATAGTGGGCAAATTTAGTCTAAAGGAAAGCAAGTTTATTTGTAACTTGGAGACAAAACTTTCTTTTATTCTAACCATAAAATCTTCCTCTTGTTCTTTGATCTAGTGCATCCATTGTTATCTACTATTCTTGAAGTGAATTCCGACATAAATAACATTAAAGATCTAAGTGAGGATATGAAATTGCCTACTGAAGAGAATACAATTTTAGTCTAATGAAATTGTTGTACTTACAAATAATGATCGAGGATGAGTAACAAGTAACAACCTTTGCTAGCTAGAACAGTGAAAATATTGAGTAAAGGGACTCAGGCTCCTACCACTCTTGTTATTTACAATTAAACAAACATAAACAATGTTTAATATACCTCTAATTAAGCTATTCCACCGAGAGATATGATGGATGTCGATCCCTTTGAGCTAGTAGATAGGAATTAATGCACGTATGAAAACTCCCTCTTCCTCTTCTTCCTCCAGCCGACACCTTCCTACAATTACAATGTCTTTAAAGAGAGAGGAAAAGGAGCAGTATGTGACTATGTGTGTTGTTTGCAATTAATCATAATCTATTATTACTGATCACAGGAGTAAATATGGTCATTTTGGTTAGTTGATGAGATGGTGGGAGTTATATAAGGGAACTTAAGAGATACTCCACGTTCCACAAAATACTTCGCGATATTGTAACTTGGAAAATGTATGTTTTAACGTTGACTTTTTTTTTTGGATGGCGTAGTATGTACTACGAATAGCATATCATCATTCTACATTCACACCGTCCCTTTACCCAAAAAAAAATGTATTTTTTCTGTCTCAAAATTATTATCTAGTTTAAACTTTTACTTTTAGCTCAATTTGTACTAAAAATGAAATTCTAAACTTGACAATAGTTTTGGCATGGGGGGAGTATAAATTTAATATGGCTTTGCCCAAGTTTACGATCTTGTAACACTATTGATAATGGTTCTGTTGCCAAGGATACCTAAACCATCATTTCAATGGTTACAGTTCCACTTATAATCCGAGTAAAAGACTGAGGACAGGTTAATAAGCCTGAAACCGGAACAAAATCCGCCTTCTTGATGCTTATTTTACTATTCAATTAAAATGTTCAGCTAACCTTTTGATTGAGATTATTTCACAACAACAAAAAAAAAAAAAAAAAACCCTTCTGATTGACATATCTTGCCTAGTCTTTCGAAGTCATTGAAGTAAAAGTTGACAATGTATGCAGCCATGTTGTAAAACATGAAATCAGTTGCAAGAAATATAGTATTAAAAACCAGAACCACTGATAAAACTCCGAAGTTTTTGCGTCTTCAAGAGCATTTAAGCCACATTGCGAGACAAGCTTGAAACTGTAGGCATCTTATCTAACTTAAAATCACAGAAATACTTGCCTGTTCCAGACCGAAACATATACTCCCTCCGTCCCAAAATTATCGTCCAGTTTGAGATTTCACTTTTAGTACAATTTAGACTAAAAATGAAAACTCAAACTGTACAATAATTATGGGACGGAGATACCTCAAGCAACTTCGGTTCAGTACTGGGATGGAGGTAACGTGAGACTCTATCCGTTTCAAGCTTCAAACAATCCTCAACCTGAAAACCAAAAGTAAATAAACGGATCAATAAAAAAAATGAATTAATGGAACTGTGAATACTGAATACCAAACCCAGGCTGGATAATCCACCTTCAGTGTGTGATCAGGAGAGGAGTCTTCCAAATTACACAAAGAAGCTGCTTTCTGAGAATAATAAGCTGCAGTGGCATCCAGTATTTTGGCCTCAAGATCATCCTCATAATGATTCAACCCAATTTCAACAAAAATGCCAACAACATCCTTCAAAAGGGCTGAATCAATTTGCTTTCCTTCACGTTCGTGGTCAATCTATTAGGCAAAAGTAGGATGCAACTGATTAGTGATTTGAATAGCACTTTTTGAAAATTTCATCTCACCCGAACAGTAGCAAACGTATTATCATGAAACAAACAGCATCCCGAACATTCCCCTTTACGTTTGCATAAACCTGTGGAAAGAAGAGTCACAGGTCATAACCACTTGTGTTCCATCACATAAACTGGAAGTAAGAACAAGAGTCTAATAGCATCTGTAGAAATAATGTATATTGTTCTTTGTTTGATTTCAGTCATGACAATGTAGCGTCTTGATGTAAATGTAAAACATAGTAACTACAGCACAATAGTAAAAGGGGCCTTACACAAAATGTAGCAAATAGGAACCAAAAAATAAATAAAGGAAAATTACCAGCTCTCTGAAAGAATTCACACCAACTTCAGAAAGGCTAGGAAGTTTCCTTGGATATATGAAGTTTTCGATCAAGGTAATGAAAGAATCGAATCTTCCATATCATCATGACCTTATGATTAGACCATCTCTTAACAAACTCCCTTAACAGAGATTCGCCATCATCTTTCTCTTGTAGAGAAGGCAATACCTGAGCAAAGATAAGCAATGTTTCAGCTATGTCACCATCTTACCGGAACAAGGGCTAAACACATGTTTGAATATCTTAACAATTTACCCATCAACAACAGAATATGACAGTAAAGACATCATCTCAACAAACAAAACTGAGAAGAAAACTCCTGAAATCCTACTAGATTCTCGACATTATACATGGCACCAATGTATGTTTGTCAAATATAGGTTCTACTGCAATCAAAAACAGGGCAACCACTTCCTTTAACCAAGCTAGTGAAGAAATCCTTTAAATTTATCATCTCTCTAAGTGATCCACTTCCAAAATGTATGCAAAAATAATAACACTGTCTCCCTAAATCATCTAGCAGCAAAACTTTCAAACTTACTTCAGTAAATCAATCAAGATACTCCTCTGTCACATATTAGTTACTCTAGTTCGCAAAACTAACATTAGCCGAGAAGAATTCATTCTTGAACTCAAAATAGACCCAAAAAAATCAAGCTAAATTTCAATGCACCTTCAAAGAATATAACTAGCAACAGTATGCTTACCACTGAAGAGAGATAAGCCTCAAATGTCTCCTTGTACTTGTTGTACAACCTTTCAGAATGGTCGTATGGACCTTTTTGAGTACACATATCGTAAACAATCCTGCACATGAAATTCAAACTCAAATCACTCATCCATATAAAAATCTAAGCCATAAAATTGGAAATTGAATGAGAATTATAAAAAAAAAAAGGGACAAAACAGAACAGAAACAATTACTCGTATAGGCTCATCCGCTCTTCAGGAGTGAACTGCGAATCAGACTTTCCTGCGACCAACTTCTCAAGCTTTTTGAGACCCATCTCCATAACTTCCCAACCCTCATCGAATTCAATCGGCCTCCCGAATTTCAACTGAGCCATTGTCGTCTTTTTTACTGGCGGTGATCAAAAAATCGAAAGCGAGACATCACGACCCACAAAGTCTTAATTCAACAAGAACGTAAACACGAAAGGAGAACAGGTTTTGCAAGCTTACGGAATCAAAATTAAAGAAACCCTAGGAAGGGATTCTAATGGCGGCAAACCGAAGACGGAATAGAAAGAAGACTTTTGACCTTTGTAATGGCTTTTTATAGTTTTTGTTCTAAGCGACGAGAAAGTCAAAAGTTCCAGAAGTTTCTTTTTTTTTTCTTTACATACACATATGTATGTTTCTATTTTTTATTTTCTTTAAGATATTCAACCCAAAAAAAATAAATAAATAAAAATACACACCATCCAAACATAGCCTGAGCTACTAAAAAAAAAAATACTACTACTCTCCTATTGGAATTATGGGCATTAACGTCGTGAAATTTTCAAATATTTTGTTATTTGTACTAAATGTAGGCTAATTTTTTCTTTCTTTTAGCAAAAGGAATATCTCTTATTTGTAGTCTTCGTTTCAAAAAAAAAAATAGTTTGTTTTCTTTTTCTTACCATTATTAGTAGTGATATTCGATTGAAGATGCTCGAAATTTAACTTATTTATTTATAATGTTGTCTCTTTTAAGTTTCCTGGATGAATAGACCCCTAAGTTATGGTCTGATAAACTGTGGGGGATTATTTGATCAAACAAAAAAAAAAATGAAAAGTGTGGGGGGATTAATATTTGATGGAATGAACAACTTTTTAAGGAAGTGACAAATAATTCAACCACTAGAATGAACAATTTTGTTATCACTGATCTTTAATATATTGCGATGGAACCAATCTTAGACAAACAAACATTTTTACCTCAGGAATCGCCTTGTAGGCTTGCATATACAAGAAACAGGAAAAGCATGATGATCAATCAATGCCTACTTTTACTGTTACATTGTAAACGGATGAAGGCGTGGTTAGCTTTCTAACCATGGTTAAATCTGCGAGTAAGTCGGTGTAATAAACAATAGATATGGTTTAGAGTTTAATTAGACGCTTTTTCCTCCAATGCATTTTTGTATATAGATATAATAAATATAACCAAGAATTTATAATTCTTTTTTTTTACTTGTGTATAAGTCAAGAACGGTTTTCTTCAATCCAAAGTTCAAACTCAGAACAAAGAACAAAGACATTATCCATGCAAGAGCATAAAGGAAAACATTGCTATGCTGTTAATTCCTGGAGGATAATACCTCCGCTGCGATTTAAAGGATTCTGAAATGTTCATGATTAAGTTTTCATAAATTTCACTTTCTTAGGAAGGTTTCAACCTACGTTTTTTTTGCTGATTAGATTTAAGAAAGAGCAAATTGATCAAACCTTCTTAAATGAAGTTATTAACATTTTTTATGAAATTGCGATTCATAAACCGGATTATTAAGGGCTTGTTTGGTCAATATTTTATTTTAGTTTTTGTTTTGGTTTTTGATTTGGGTTTGAGATGTGATTTAAAATGTGATTTGAGATAAAATTTAAAAAATTGTTAAGGTGATGTTTTAAATAAACTAATAATATTTTTAGACCATCACCGGACCACCTCTACTACCGCCGCTGCCACCGTCGCCGATCGGTGGGATTCCGGCCAAATTTCGGGGCTGGAATTTGGCCGAAATCCGGCCGGCCGGCCGCCAGCCGTCCGGCGGCGGCGACGGGTGGTGGTGGAGGTGGATAAAAATTGTGTAAAAATAATTTTTGGAATATTTTTTAAAAGGTAAATTAAAAAATTGTTTGGATAGTATTGGGATTTGTTTCATTTTAGAAGTAAAATGAAACAAAAAAAAAATGCAAAATGAAAGTTGGCCAAATAAGCTCTAATTATCAGGAGGTACTTATGCTCAAACAAAATACAGATTCTCACCAGACCAAACAATTAGGTCTGGTCTGCTATTGATTATGTGTTGTGATGGAACATCTTAAAAGCTATTGATTAGGCTGGAGTTATAATTTTACGTTGCCCTTTCAACTAATTACCTTCTGATTAACGTAAATGCATATTTTGAAGAGCCATAAAAAAGTAATAAAAAAAAAGTGAACAATATCTATTGCAAGAAATACTAAAAACTGAAACCCCAGTGACAAAACAGTGCCTCGTGGAATAGTTAATTAAAATTCATCTTCAATTCACAATTACATCATGGCAACAAAAAACCATAACCATCTTGGCAAGTGATTTTCGTTTGATCCTGAGTTTAAGACATGTTGGCCTCACATTTTGTAAATTTTGAAAAAGGAAAATGAACTCGCCACGTAAGCTATATGAAATGTCCAAAAGGCTAGTAAGAATGTGATGCAGAATTATCTGATGCCAACCACACTCAAAGTAAAAATATATGAAAGGATGGTGATTTTATTTTCCTAAATTCATATCATCAAATCATTTCTTGTTTAAAAAATATTTTAAGTTATTTCATTATAGTGCAAAATGCATGCAAATTAACTCTTTTTTAAGTACAAGTGACAAATACTAGGGAGTTATAATAATCGCCAAAATAGTTTTGGCATTGGATTGTATGTTTAGGCAATTCATAGGAAAATTTTAAGAATACATAATCCTATATAATTAGACGATTTAATTTAAAGTGGATTTTGCTCGGAATAATTTTATATTGTGATGACGGAGGTTCACGAGTCTAACTAAAGAAGTCATAAATTAGGATGAAAAGTTGTTTGATCGGAAAGATTTAATCACAAGTAATTTGTACTTGAAGCAAACTTTCATATACTTCATAATTCTATCTACTGTTACCACTTACCAAAATAACTAGAGATCAATTAGCTACTGTATATACAGTATATATGCACCGATTTAGTTTATTTCAATTTACATCAAATTACCTTTTTTCTTTATTAAACAATTCCCTATTTCTTTCACATTCAGAAATCCTTTACCCACCAGTCACGGGAAACCCACAACCCTATAGATACATAATAAATACAAAGGCCGGGGTCTTGGATCTCCTATCTCTTGCCCTAAAATCACCAAAACTAGCCGCAGCCTCCCGAAGATGGCAATATTGCAAGAGAGGTTGGAAAACTTCAAGAAACAGCAAGAAAGATGCCAGGCCACATTTATCAGCACCGCAGAACAGCAAAATCCAATCAAATTCTCAAAGGATACAGAAAGGCTTCAACAGATTAACATAAGGAATGGTTCGGTTGGGGCTCAGATCAAAAGAGTGGTAGACTTGCTTTACGAGAGAAGACAAGCTCTGGGTCCAGAGGAAATAAATCGGGGATGTCACGTTGATTTGAACGCAAATAAGGCCGTGTTTGAGAGTTTGAAGAAGAACCCGAAGTTGGATTATGATGGATCTAGGTTTTCTTACAAGCCTAACCATAATATAAGAAATAAGGATCAACAACTTGACTTGATCCGCAAGTTTCAGGATGGGATTGGTGTTGTTGATCTTAAGGATTCATACCCTAATGTCATGCAAGATTTGGAGTCGCTCAAAGGCGCTGGTCAGATATGGCTACTTTCCAAGTTTGATTCAAAGGAGGATTTCGTTGTCTACCCGAATGATCCGAGGGTTCCGATTGAAGTTGACGATGATTTGAAACAACTGTTTCGAGGGATTGAATCGCCCCGTGACGTGCTCGATATGGAGAAGGATCTTCAGAAGAATGGGATGAAACCTGCGACAAATATAGCCAAGAGAAGAGCCATGGCGCAAGCAATTCATGGAATATCCAACAAGCCCAAGACTAAAAAGAAGAAGCTTGAAATCAGCAAGAGGACCAAGCTTACCAATTCTCATCTTATGCACCTTTTCCAGTAATCTCGTTGTATCCGTGGAGGAGGTTGTGACACTTCGGGAGCAACGGATGGCTCCTCATCATAAATCTTTATATTTCCTTGTCCAAATAAATAGTTACTTTTCAAATTTGTTCTAAAATTAGTGCAAATCTCGAAACTCGATATAAACTATTTTTTTTTTTTTGTAAAACAGTAAATTCATGTATTAACTTCACAAACTGTGCAATGCTATTTCATCTATTACATGTATTTAAACTGTCTGAATAAACACCTAATTGAGCTAGAAAATTCCTGTCATTAACTCTAATGATCCTGCATTGAAACTGAATTTTCTGTCTGATCTCATGCTTGATTCTGTCAGCTCGTTCCTTTGCTGCCATTGCTTTCTGCCCATTCCTTCTTCCATTTCTCTCATCCAGATGCCATAGATTGCAGCATTTAGACATGCAAATAAGATTCTCTGTCTTAGCTTCCTTCTTTTCCAGATTTGTAGCAACCTTTGAGCATTTAGTCCTTGGATAGCATTTCTGATGTCCAGCCTTCTTCTGAGTTCTGCCATTAGTTCTTGTGCATAGTCACATCTGAAATAGAGATGCTCAACACTATCAACTGCCTTCTGACATAAACCACACATATTATCACTTACTACCAACTGCAAGTCCATCAACCTTTGTGCTGTCAGCAGCCTGTTCTTCCAAGCCAACCAACTGATAAAGTTGTGCTTAGGAAGACTCAGGTTACTCCATATGATCCTTGCTGGTGCAAATCTTCTTCTTTCCCCCCTTAACAGGTTATATCCACTCCCAGCAGTATATAGTTTAGTTGTTGTAACTGACCATTGCCCTCTTTGTATTCCTGCTTTCAATAATTCTTTGAACTTCATCAGTTTCTTCATATGCCAGCTAATATCATGAGGTAGTTTATACTGCCAGAGGTCCTTTCCTTTAAGATAGTAGTGATGCACCCATTTTACCCACGTGCTGTCTTTATTCTTTGCTATATCCCATAACCGTTTGCCCATTAGTGCCATATTCCAGGTCCTTGGCTCTTTCATGTTTAATCCACCCTTTTTTCTTGCAGCAAAGATCATCGCAAGCCACCAATGACCAGCTTTTCCCAGTGTCCTTTGTTCCCCACAAGTACCTCCTACATTTACTTATAACCTGTTGTATCACACTTTGTGAAATCAAGAAAATACTAGCCCAGTAAGAGTTGATGCTCAACAGAACTATGTTAATCAATAAAGCTCTCCTTGCATATGATAAGTGTCTTGAACTCCAGCTGTTTATCCTGGCAGTAATCTTTTCAATCAAGATTTAACATTCAGCTTTTGTCCATGATGTAGGAGATATAGGCAACCCTAAGTATTTCATAGGGAACTGGCCTACTATAAAGCCCATAATCTGTTGGATTTCTGTTTTCACCTCTGCTGTTTGTCCTCCAAAGTATAAACTAGACTTGCTGATATTGATAGACAGTCCAGTTGTCTCCTCAAATTAATTCAACACAGCTTTAATTTTCCTTACTGTTTCTACTTCAGCTCCACAGAATATGAGTAGATCATCTGCAAAGCTAAGGGAAATAATCTTCAAGGTTTCACAATAGGGATGATACTGAAAGTCTTCCTTTTCTTCTTCCATTTTCAGCAATCTAGTAAGATATTCTATTACTATTACAATAAAGGATCTCCTTGCCTCAGTCCTCTTCTTCCCTCAAAGTGACCTATAATACTACCATTCAAGTTCAGGGAGTATGAACTGGCGGTTACACATTCCATAATCCAGTTGATCACTCTTTTTGGGAATCCATATTCCTTTAACATCTCTCCAATAAAATCCCAATGAACTTAATCAAATGCCTTCTTTAAATCCACCTTCATGACACAACTTGGTTTAGCATTTTTTCTCCTATACATCCTGATCAGCTCCTGGGTTAACATGATATTATGAAAGATTAACCTCTGCTTGATAAACGCACCTTGATTGAGGTCCACCAATTCAGGTAATATTAGGCTCATTCTCTTGCACGGCATCTTGGAGATGCATTTGTATACTGTATTGCAGGATTTCTGAATTCTGCAGCATTTCTTGGCACTTCTGTTTTTGGTAGAAGAGAGATGAGTGTTGCATTCAATTGCTTGAGCAGTTTCCCCTTACTGAAGAACTCCAATACTGCATCAGTCACTGCATTTCCAACTATTGGCCACATTTTCCTGTAAAAACCAATGCCAAAGCCATCTGGACCAGCACTCTTATTGATATCAATCTCAAACATAGCTTGTTTTACATCTGCTGGAGTAAAGTTTGCAGTCATGAGAATCTGCTGGTCTATTGTCAGTGTGATCCCTGATATGAAAACTTCATTCTTTGCTTTTGTTCTCTTCCAGCATGTTCCTAATAGCTGCTGATAGTACTGCAAGAAATGATGTTCTACTTCAGGCCATTCTTCTATCAGCTCCCCTTGTTCATTCACAAATGATCTGATCTTATTCCTGATAGTCTTCTGCTGAATGCTAGCATGAAAGAATCTGGTGTTCAGATCTCCCTCCTGAATCTATCTATCTTTTAGTTTTTGATTCCAAAAACTGATTACTGCCTTGCTATATTCACAGTATGTTTTAGTTACTATTTTCTCCTCCTCCTGAATAAGCTCATCCCTTGGATTGCTCAGTAGTCTTTTCTGCACATCTTCAAGTTTCATTTTCCACTCCTTCTCTTTCATCTCTATATCAGCAAAGTGTTGTTTGTTGAAATTTTTCAGCAAAGGTTTCAACAGATTCTGTTTTTGTATCAGACAAAACTGTTTACTTCCTTGTATTTCCTGACTCCATCCTTCTCTTATCACAGCTTCAAAATCTTTATGTTCCATCCACATATTAAAGAATTTGAATGATCTTCTATTTTCCACTTTCTCTTCTCCCCATTTCATCATTAAAGCTGAATGGTCAGAAATTCCTGCGGGTAGAATGTTGACATAACATTGAGGAAAGTTTGTAAACCATTCATCATTAATAAGAACTCTATCCAGTTTAGCCCATATTCTTTGATCTTCTACTTGTTTATTGCTCCAAGTAAATTCCCCACCATATGTTTGCATCTGCCATAATTCACATGTCTTAATCATAGCCTTAAATTTGTCTAAATCAGAACTGATTTCATTCATTCCTCCCAGCTTTTCTTCATTACTCAGAAGGCAATTATAATCACCCATCATTATCCAAGGCTGATGTATTCCTTTGGCTAAGTCCACCAGCTCCTGCCAAAGTTGATTTCTGCCCTGAACTGTATGATCAGCATACACCACTGTCAAATAATACTCATTTCTTTGCTCTTGCACCAAACAGTGTATGAACTGTTTTGTGATAGCTTTCACTGCTACTACATACTCTCCTTTCTTCCATATCAACAGTATCCTGCATTTCTCTTGATTCTGATGATTGCTGATATAATCAAAATTGGTCCATTTTCTTGCCATTAACTGCTCAACATTTTCACCATTTAGCTTGGTCTCAATCAATCCTGCCATCCCAACCTTATTAACATAGAGGAAATTAGTGATTTCCCTATGTTTCAGGGGACTGCTAAGTCTCCTTACATTCCATGAACTTATGGTATTCATGATTCCTAGACCCTGAATCAGGGTGACTAGTATCATTATAACATATAGAGTTCACTGATTTCAATTTGTCAGTTAACCTTCCTTCAGCTATCCTGATGCCTTTCTGATTCAGAATTTGCACTCCATCCTCCATTATTCCTTGACTGGAACCAGGGCTATTGTTGACTTCCTGCCTGTCACTTTTCTGAGGTGATCTTATACAATTCTTACTGTTTGCTTCCTGCCTTTTAGGTATAGTCACTGTCATAGGCCTGTTTTGTTGGTTCTGTTTTCCTTCTCCCTCTTTCTCTAGCTGCTTATCCTTCAATGGTTGTCTCTCTTCCACTTGTTCTGGCAATCTTTGTTGCCATACCTTCTTAACTGGAACGCTGCACTTTTCAGTTTCATGACCATATCCTCTGCAATTTTGACACTTTAATGGCTTCCATTCAAATCTGATCTCCTGTTCCTGCAATTCCCCTTTTTCATTTTCAAACCATACCACATCTTCCAATTTCTCCTTATTTCAACCTCTATCAGTACACGAGCATAACCTGGTCTCAGTTTTTGAGATGTCATATCATCCATCTCAATTGGATTGCCAACAGAACTAGCAATTCTGTTGAGTGAGGTTGCATTCCAGTATCTCAGTGGCAACTTTGGCAGTTGAATCCACACTGGTACCTTTAAGATTTCATCCATATTAATCTCTTCCTCAACTAACCAACCATTTACAATGAAAGGCCTGTTGTCAAAGTGGTACAGGTTGAATTTCAGCACTTCCTCTTTTGCTGCTATTGTCTTGAATCTAACCACAAACATACCATTTTCCAGTAGCAAAATTTTATCCACTCCCAATCGTCCCTAATTCCTTCTGATATATCCATTCACTACTGGAAACGGAGGATTTGCTCCAAGTACATAGCATAATACTGAAGACTTCCAGTAATCAACCTCAGTTTGCACTTCCTCTTGTGTAATTTTGCTAATAGCACGATCATTCATCTTTCTAGGCTCAATATACCTCAGCTTCTTATCATTCTGTTGCAGTGATTTAGGGTCGAACGAATTCCATACGTTTGGCTCAGGAAATTCTGCTTCCTTATCAGATTCAGTGTTATTATTCCTTTTCTTCACTCCCGAACCTTCCCCCATAGCAATTATGCGATTATTACCTAAGCTCTTCAGCATTAATGGCGATTCAGACAAATTAATTGCAGAGTTAGGTTTAGGTGCCTCTTTCAAACTGCCACAATTTAGTGTGAATTCGCCCATTGGATGTCATTTTTCCTCATCTGGTTGCTTAGCGGTGTTGCTTGTAGCTGTTTCCCTCTGATTCTTCGTCTTCCTTGCCATCGCAGACGTGAGATCACGTCGGAGAAGTGGTTGACGGTTACACACACTCAAGGTGTAATCGCCCACAGAGACAGAGAGAAACTTTTTTACTTTTTGGAAAATTCAATTGTGAATTGATACAAACTATTTTTGTGGAACAAGTCATAGTATAATTTTTATTCATCGGTGACTTTAGTTTATTATAATTTTGTCATTTGGCTTCAGAATTGTACAACCTGATGACCCAATTTGACATGTGATCAGTGCTACTTAAATTTGCACAGTGATTTGTATAACCCTCTGAAAAATAAGACATGGGGAATATAGTTTGGTTTTAGCTCATTTAACTCCTTCATGCTTGTATTCTACATGTTTGTTTCCCATGGAGTAAGATTTGATCGTGTGAAATGGCAAGTGTTTTTTTTTTTTTTACTTACGAAAATTGGTTGCAAAAATCTCTTGTATTTATGTTTTTTTTTAATCTCAACATGAAATTTAATAGCCATCAGAATAATTAGACTCATTAATTAGGCGAACTCTTCGCGAAGGAACAATATAATTAGACTAATAATTAATATAAAGTGAAAATTTTTTCGGAACAATTTTATATTGTGATGGATATTTACGAGACTGATGGAAGAAGTCATAAAACTTGGACGAAAAGTTGTTTGGCCGGCAAGAATTACCGTTTAATCACAAGTAATTAACTTTTACTTGAAGCAAAAGTTAATATCATTCATCTAAAATATCTTAGTATACGAAAATAACTAGAGCTTAACTAGCTGTAGTAAATAAACAGATGGAAATCGATAAATTGAGAGCAAAAATTTTATATTGAGGACAAATTTTTATCAAATACCAATAGTATCCTTTTACATAATTTGTACTAATACATATACCATAGTAACATATTTTCAATGTAGATAACTTTTATATTCTTATTTTATTTTTTTATATCAATGTTTTATTATTTATGAAATTTGACTATTTTCATTGAATTTTTTAACTATGAAAATTAAAATATATAAGCCCTAACCCGAAAAAAGTGAATCCTTAGTCCTAAAATATATAACTTCGAATGTGATTGTGAATGGTATATGTATTGACACAAATTATATAATTTATAAGGAGTAATTAGATTGTGTCACAGTGAGTTTCACAAGAAAGTGGCACAGAGGATCCTATGCTTAAACGGGTATATCCAATAACTAATACTTTTATTATTTCTCTCTCGCAACGAATCTTCCATATTAATTTAGTTTATTTTATAAATAATTACCTTTTTATTAAATAATTTCCAGTTTGTTTTACATTCAGGAGTCCTTTTCCCACTAGGATAGAAAGAACCCAAAGCCAAACCCCTATCTATTAATACAAGAGATTTCAGCAACCCTTTTTTCCGTAGGTATCTCAACATCAAATCTATAGCTATCAGAATAATCTTCTTTAGCTAGCCTTCTTTTAACAGCTTCATCAAAAGGGTTTTTTTTTGGGTGGGGAAAGGGGGGAATTTGGCTAAAGGGCTGTAGAAGAGGTCAAATTAATAAAAAGAGTATGACCAAAAAATATTTTGTGCGAAGGGCGGTAATTTATTTGTGAAAATTTTCAAAATAAAAGATACTGTGAACTGACTATGTCACCCTTATAATTTCTTACACAAAATAATATTAAAAAATATTATGAAAGCCTAAATCCTTTGTTTGATGGAATAACTATGGAATGACTCCAATTTTGAAGCTTAGCCCCATAATAAATGGCAGCTAATCTGATTGATGATGCTATATACTAAACAGAAAATTACAAAGAAAATGATGCCGGGAAAACCTCTGTTTCAAGCAGTGATTTTGAGCAAACAGACAAGAACACCTCTTTGTTGCAAAAACAAAATGTGGGAGAAAGGATGAGGATGGATAACCATGAATTTGGTCATTTTCTTTTGCGCTTTTCACCCTTTCTGCACAACTTCCTCCACCGCCTCCTCCCTCTCGCCCCTCCATCTGCCACAACTAAACCCAATTCAATTTAATCCAATTAGCGTGGGGTTCACAAATTTTGGCATACATATTAACTTCGTGATGACGAAAAAATCAAAGCAGCCACATTGGATAATTAAAAATCTGTAAAACCACTAAACTATCTCATGATTGATTGCTCTCTACTTGCATAATTCATCTATTTTCGTAACTGCTAATCAAAATTTATATCCATCAGAAGAACTCCACTATTTTATACCCATTTAAAGTTCCACTTTTGATACCCATTTCTTTTCTTCACAGAAAATCCAGGTCAAGCTTTTCTGGATTTCTAATTTAGGAGTTCACTTGCCTTCATTTTTGAGTTAGGTTGGATCAATTTGAATCTTGACATTAGACGTTTATTGATTTGATGATTTTTTTGGATAATAATATTAAATTGACGAAATTTGAGTAGAGTTTGGTGGTGATGGCCGACGGAGGGAGGTGCAAGAGGAAAATAAAATAGAAGTGGTGTTTAGGCACTGTTGAGGTGCAGGGGAGGATGAAAAAAAAAAAAAAAAGAAAAGTCAACCCAAATGATGCTCAATATTTTTTTTTTCTGTAAGAAATATAAGGGTGACATTGTCAATTATCAGTATTTTTTATTTTAAAATTTTTTACAAATAAATTACCGCCCTTCATATAAAATATTTTTTGGTCATACCTCTTTTATTAATTTGACCTCTTCTACCACCCTTTAACCAAATTTTTCCTTTTTTTTCTGTCAATACTGCAACTTTTTCAGTCCCTTGTGATTACAATCAATATGGCAGAAGTTGAGATAGGTAAAGTCATGGAAGAGAATTTGATCGATTCTGTCACCATCCTGGCCGGAAGGATGGAAGACCTGATGCTCTCTGAATCCGGACAGCCGGAGGTCGTCGGCCCAGAGAATCCGGTCGATTCCTTCATTAACAAAAAGAAGAAGAAGAAGAAGGCAGCAGAACCGTTGACTAGTCAAACGTACGATCAAAAGGAATACGAAGAACTTCTTTGCTGCGTATACGATCTCCTCTACCAAAGAAATCCCGAGCTTATACGGTGGCAAAGGATAGTGATAAATCCTCCCGAGCTTCTTCGCGGAGCTAGAAAGACGTTTTTCGTGAATTTCACTAACATCTGCGCGAGGATGCGTAGGGAACCTCAACATGTTATGAGTTTCTTGTTGACAGAATTGGCAACAAGTGGTTCAACTGATGGACAATTTAGGCTGGTTGTGGAAGGAAGATTTGGGCCCCATAATTTTGAGTTGCTATTGAGGAAATATCACAACAAATTCGTGGTTTGTGACGGTTGCAAAAGTTGTGACACGATCCTTTCGAAGTCGAAGGAGAACCGGATCTTGTTTCTTGAATGTCAAGATTGTGGTTCTACGAGATCCGTTGCCCCGATCAAGGTTGGATGTGTTGCTCGTCTTGGTCGCAGGAAGGCTGCTGGAAGAACTTGAGTTTTGAGTCGCCGAATATATCTAGGGTTTTGTTTTCTTTTCTTTTTGGCAAAGTGTTTTCTTTAAGCCCCCACTGAATCATGTGGTAATATGAATCAGAGTTATTGTTATTATTATTTTAATATTTTTTTTAGGTGTTTTAAGAGTTGATATACTTTTTGATGGAACCAAATTTGAAGAATGCAATGCAAGAGAAGATTTTCTTTGTTACTTAATTATTATATATATAACCCTATTTATTATCACGCAGTCTTTGATGTATGTAACTTGATCTTCACAAAGAAAAAGCCCTATATGAGCTTTAATTGGTTCAACATGTTTTGAATAGTGTGAAATTTTTCCGCTTTTTGGAGGTGTTTATCGTGTTGCACCATCGACGACTTTGTTGTGATAAGAGAATAATTTGTGACTCCTTTTTTTACAATTTCAATGACTAGTTTTGTTCCATTTATACGAGTAACTTCTCAATGTAGTAGTGAACATGAACACAGAACAAAAATCGTCGCAATGCTAATTTTAGTTGGATTCCAATAGGTAACCTTCAAAGCTACCCTCAAAACGAGATAACAATTGAAGAAGATAGATATCTTTCAAAACTAAGAAGAGCTTCATACAATAGAAAAGAGAAGAAGAAGACTATTTGTTAGAAGAAATTACAAAGTGCTTAGATTCAAGACTAAGTAACTATCAACTCCTTCTGAAGAACACTAGTATGTACTTCTACTCTTCTATATATAGGGCATGGCTGCCTCAAAATCTTTTACGTAACATTATCCCATTTTCCTATTCCAATTTCAGAAACAAACGATTGACCAATCTTAAATTAACAAGGTTAAATCTTTTGCTTATCATACAGACTGAAGTCCAGTGTAACACATCCACGTAATACATTACTTAGTAACGCTCTAAGCTCTTCTTCTTTTTCTTTTTTCTTCTTTTTTTTCGACTAAAAGATAAGGCTCCATCTATATGCTTTCCTATCATATTGTACTGAAACATGTACATCTTCAGTCCACTATGTTCTCCCTTTCTTTTCGATAGTTTTGTATGATTTGGTTTTAGTTGATGTTTCATGGAGAACAACAATGATTAATCAGATCACGGCCTAAACTCTAAAGCACACGTGATTCTGACTTTCTTTTCTTTTTTTGCATATTGCAGTATGTCCACTGTTGGTAACAGTGATTAATCCCCTCGCTCATAGTAGGTACCTCGATAGGTAGGAGAGTTGGCCAAAGAATTTAAAGTTATTCATACTCATGGCGAGGTTCAAACACTCGATCTATGGTTAACATGATTATGAGTTTGTGAGGTGCAAAAAAATTGAGGCGAATTGGACTCAATAGTTATACTAGTTTAACGGGTCAAATTGATGGACATTTCTATACTAAGGTACTTGGGCTTTCAAGTTCATTTTTAGCTCCTGAATTCGCCCAGTGGACTACTACGTCCACTCCAGGTGTTAATCAAGGTGTTTTCAAACTGATGATGTTTTTAAGTTGAAAATATTCCCTCTCTTCCTGTTTTAGTTATCTTGGAGAATTTCCTAATTGCTAAAATTGAAACTTCAGTAAACGTTACAATTTTGATTCGTTACACTTATCAATCGACAAAATTTGTCAAACAGATATTATCTTAAGATAGTAAAACGAAAAATACGATAACTTTAACACATCAAATTTTTTTGTATATTGCAGTGTATCCGCCGTCGGCAACAGTGACTAATTCTCGTGGCTCATGATAGGCACCTCGATAGGTGGGAGAATGAATTATTATTTATTATTTAAATTATCATTTATCATTTAAATGATAAGTATAGCCATTTTATTACTTTTTATTTTATTTTATTTATTTGTTTGGATACACATAACGCTAAAAGTCGGTAACAAATAGGATAGCGCTTCTCGAAACTAACATGTAATTTCTTCCTTCCTTTTTTTTTTTGGTTCGCCAGGAATCCTAAATTGATCTAAAAGTTAGTAAAAACAACATTTAAGTAAAGATTAAATCCCCAAACCAGCATGATTTACATGAATGTAAACTTTAAAAAAAAAAAACAAAAACAAAACAAAAGGATAAAGGTCGCGGCGATGTTAAGGACACCTTTTAATTTTTAAACCTTCACATTTTGCAACCCATCATCATCCTTATTAACTCATCCTTTTAGTTAATCTGCAATCGACAATCATTCACGCGATTCATCCATGCCTTAAAATACATACTCCTTTAATTATTTTATTTTGATTCTAACCAAAAAAAAAACAAAAAAAAAAGTTACTAGTACTAGTATAGAATAACCAGAAAGAATATTGTATGCAACTTTGTATTTTATGTTTTTAAAGTGTAGAAACTAGATCAATTATGATAAAAGTAAATAATTAATTTTTTTTCCTCCCTACATGATAATTTCACTTATAATAAAGTTCTGTAGTCACTCTATTTGTATAAGCTTTACAAACTAACACGTGAAATTGAATCACATCTATAGAAAAACTGCTTTTGCCGCCGACTGCGTTATTAGATTAACATATAAAACAAATTTATGAACTAATACTCGTACTCCTTCCATTCTAAAATATCTATCGTCTTGGATTTTGTAAAATTTTTTAAAATATATGTCGTTTAAATCAAGACAATTTTGTCTTATTTTTTCAGAATTGCACTTGTATTAGAAATAAAAATATATTCAAAATTATATTGTATTGATTGGTGATGAGTTCTGCAGATAATAATAAATAAGGGTGATTTGTATTTCAAATATTTTATTTAATGTTTCGTAGTATTGGTGAAATTGCTAAAAAGATATATTTTGTTTAAAGTAGAAGTGTTTCAGAATTAAAAAATATTAGAAATAAAATTGTATTGACTAAATGATATTAATTTAACATTTTAACCAATTATTTTTCGTTTTTTTAAATTTTATGCAATTTCTTCAAGGACATCTATTTTGGAAATAAATTGGGTGATCTACTCAAGCCTTTACATACATTGTCAGTATTACCCCTATTTATCAACATTAGCCAAAATTGCTCCAATTGTCTCAATTTTCGTAAAACTTAACGGATATCTGTTAGGTTTAGTCATAAAAACACTCTAATAGTTTTAAAAACTATAAAAATGATCCAAAAATTTTTAAAAATACCAAAACAGTCTATTTTTCATTTTTTATTTAATTTTTTTATTTTTATATCTTTTTACTCCTCCGTTCCGCAAAAATAGTTCAGTCTGAAAATATACTAACTTTTCTAATTTGGTCAACCCTACCAAGGTAGAACTCATTTTAGTTTTCAAATTTCCATTTCTACCCCTATTATATCCAAAAGCTTCGCCAAATTTGAAACCCACAAATCCTCTCTTTTCTTACCGGAGTACAAATCCCAGCGAGACCACTTCGAGGCTTCGAGCCATGGACGTTGCCGGGACCAAAAACGGCAGAGGGAGTTGGAGAGATGCATGAGGAACGCGCCGAACGTTGGGAGGACGATGACATTGTTGACTGAATTTGAGGGGAATTTCTAACTTCGCACCCCCGTAATTTTCCTAATGCTGTGGGCTCAACAATGGAGCATTCGATTGATCAGAGAGGAAAAACCGGCAGAGGTTTTTATTTTGGTTCAGTTTTTTGGGGAAAGGTGGTCGGAGAATGGTGGTGGAGAGGGATTAGGGGGGTCGCGCCGGGGGGTGGGATAGAGATGGGAGAGAAATTGTGAAATTGGTTTTTGGTGAGGTGGATGTTGGGGTAACTAAAAGTAATAATCTTTTAGTCTCAGGGCTGTTATTGTAATTTTAATTATTTTTTATTTTGACTTTTTAAAACTAGACTATATTTTTTGGACAAGATTATTTATTAAACTGGACTATTTTTGTGGGACCAAGAGAGTACTATTTTTCATAACTATAAGAATACACTATATGATCTCTTAAAGAAACATTTATTTATTTTTAAACTTTACAATACAATTTTATATTACATATTTGTAACTCATGGTTGATTTATATATACATACTAAATTTTTAATAATATAAGTTAACAGTAATGATGCTGTTTTTTTTATCCAATTTTTTGTTTAATGTAAAACGTAAGATTATTTAACTAAAACTGATTTTTCACCAAAAAAATTATTTAGCTTAGATTAAAAAAATTATTGGTATATTTTCGTGTATTACAATTTAACTCAATATACTATAGATTGTATTATATAATTCAAAAAAATAATTAAACGAATATATAAATTCTCTTTAAAAGGCTAAGTACGAACAAAAGTATTTTTTTTAAAAAAAAATCTATTTCGTTTCTACGTTGACCCAACACGATAATATAGTGTTGTGACTTTTAAAAAATGGTACAAATATTCTATAAAAAAATATATATTTATCATTGCGAGGTTTAACATCTCGTGATTTTTTATTTTGAAAATTAGTTTTTAGTTAAAAAAATCTTATTCTTTAGATTAGGAAGAAAAAAACGGATCAAAAAAATAATATGATTACTGATAAACTATATTATTAAAAAATTAATATGTTTATATAAATCAACCATGATTTACAAGTATGTAAATATAAACTTGTACAGTAAAGTATAAAATAACTAAATATTTCTTTAAAAATCATATAGTATATTTATATGGTTATGAAAGATAGTAAAGATAAATAGAAAACAAAAAAAATAAATAAGAAATAAAAAGAGACTGTTTTGTTATTTTTTACAAACTTTTAGGGTTAATTTTAAAATTTTATAACTACTGGGGTATTTTGTGATTAAAAATAACAAAAATCTATTAAGTTTAACGGAAATTGGACAAATTAGACAAAATTGGCTAACATTTGAAAGATAAGAATAATACTGGCTAACCGAAAAAAATAAGATAACATGCATATCTCATGTAAAATTTTAAGTAGATCGATTACTTCTTCTTGTATTTTGGAACATAGGTACTGGTATTTTGGGACGGAGGGAGTATACTTCTTCCCAAATTTTTAATCCATTTTCTTCTTTTGCACATGATCCTCACATGTCATCTAGAGTGGTTGACAATTTTGATAATATAGCCCCCGGCAAACCCAACTACTTCTCCAACCTGTGAAGAAGATTGATTGAAAACGTGGATGGGTCCCAGAAACATGCAAAGATACGGACCCTACAGAAAGAAATATATACACGAATATTTAATATATCTTTTTTCCTTATTAGCAGCAATAGTAAGAAGAAAATGAAAATTACTTTGAACAAAATCACCGCCGCCACGTGCGGTGTCGACATAGTCAAAGGTAATTCAAAAACTTTCAAAAAAATAAATGTATTAATACGTGTCGAGAAATGATTGGCTGGATTGACGTGCGACATGAGGTTTTATTGGAAGATGGGGCTGGTTTCACCTATTGGCATCGTAGTGGTCGCCCGACCGTTGCGTAATCGGCCCGCGCTCTCATTATCGCATTGGAAACTCAAACGAATTGACCATATTAGCCCTTCCAACTTTTACATATTACTAATCATACCCCCTATTCTTTATTCTTAATTTTTAAGATTTGTTTTTTTGAAGTCCAAAGATTTGAGTTGAGATTTTGGTTGTCTACATCAAGTGACAATTACAAGGTGGAGAATAATAATAATGCTTGGTTTTGATTGACTAGCAGTTGTGGTTTTGGAGTGGAGTGCTGATTGTTGCATATGGGCGTGTTTCATGTTTGGTCTACTCCCATGTTCTTAAAATCTTTTATATGTTTTTGGTGTCTTGTTGTTGTTAATAATAGGTAGAACCTATACCAACAAAATATCATGATGGTTAGGTTTAGGGGATTGATTTTAAGTCAAGGGAAGTATTGAAATCGAAATTACATCTTGTATTGCAATAATACTAAACTACAAAAATATGCAGGAATGATAGAGAAATTCTATTGTGCTTGAATAAACTCGGTTAACAATTGTAAAAAGGATAATTATTTTTATGTGAATAAAAAATACGATTTAAAAATTTGATCATTATTTGAACTATTCAGTCGAAAAAAATAATTGTGATTTAATCGACTCTGACCACTAATCATTTATTAGTTGCGGCACAAGAAAGTTTCTTTTACAAAGCCTTCTCAACAAAATAGTTTTGAGTAATATTGGTGTTACTGTTTTATTTCGATAAATGTAACTCTAACTTTGGGACAGAAGGGTGCAAATGACGATTAGCCAAAGTAGCAAATATAATCCATTTATTTCTCCCAAATTTACAAAGTTTTATAACCACAATCCTTTAATGAAAAGAAGAATCACAAAAATCTGACTTGCTTCCAAAACCCTCAAACACCTTTTACTTTTTATTTTCTTTTCTCCCCTAAGAAAAAAGAAAAAAAGAAAATCAAAAACCTCAAAGCAACAAAAGCATAGTAAAAAAAAAAAAAAGAGAACCATACCACCATCTCTTTCTCTTCTCCCCCACCAAAACAAACCTAACTCTTCAAACCCCCCTTCGTGGGTATCGGTTACAATTCAATACTACTTTTTCTCTCCAAATTCGGCCAAAAACGAAAACAGGAAAAAAATTTGTCCCAAAGTAATAAAAAGATGGAAGCTCTGCAAACCAAAGAGGCGGCAGCAGCCACAGTCACAAGAGAAGAAGAAGTACCATCTTTCATGGTGGACGATGATGACCTCCTCAACTTCTCCTTGGACGACGGCGACGAAGAACCCACCAAAAATATTACTAGTATTTCCAAAGGCCCTTCTTTTTCTTCCTCAATCCCTCTCCTTAGCCATAACCTGGATGACGATTCTCCGCCTTTCCCTGTAAGTCCCTATTCCACGGCTAATATGCTTTGTTGAAAATTTATTTAGGCCGGGTTTGTGCCTGACACGGCCGAGTTTGGGCTATTTGCATGAAACCCGGCCGGAAAACGTTATGACTCGGCCGCCTTTGTGATTTGACTCGGACTGAGTCGGTTTCCGAGTCACTCTTGAAACTGTTACGGACTTCCGGTTTTGACTTAATTATTCCTTCGTGGGTTGAATAATTTATGAACTGTGGTGACGTTTTTGTTATTTGGACGAGCATGAGGGGTATATCGGGAATATCGAAAAAAGTCCGAGTTCTGAGTTCTCTGACTCGGCGGCGGTGAGCTGAGAATTAGGAAACCAACCAGTCAGATAGTGGGATGACATGTTTACCCTTGGAAACCCTAGAGATGAAATGAACAAAGAATTGGCCGCCGAGGGGTATTTCGGGAATACAGAAATTACTTTTGACGCGTCTTCATTATTAGCTGGATGGCGTGCGTGCCCCATGCTGTTGGGTTGTCTGAAAGGACAACTTTGACCCTACCAAAGTGGCCATTTTCCCTTGTTTGGATACACATGTTCCCTGTTCACAATTTCTGAATTAAATCATAATTCCACTATATTTGAAAATGAAATTATATGGGCAATTGAATTCAATTTTTGAAGCGCTGATAAAAAATATTTGGAGAATTTACATTCAAATTGAGTCCATTTTTATCAGTCAACTCTGTTTCGAAAGCTGTGTGGGGACTAGGGAGTGGTCCTAAATTGTTGTCTTTTCCTTATTTTTTGTGGCAATTTTGAGCACTGATGATCAGTGTCAGGTTCATCACAGCTTAGTTAGAATGGAATTCGGTTGGTTACTGATGTTATTTGAATTTGTTCAGGAATTTGTGGAGGAAGAGCTTGAATGGTTATCAAACAAGGACTCTTTCCCATCTGTGGAGACATGTTTCGACCTTCTATCCGAGGACCCGGAAATGGAAGCTTTGGACCACCAGAGCCCTGTGTCGGTTCTTGAAAATAGCAGTAGCAGTAGCATCAGTAATGGAAGCAGCAGTGGAAATGGCAGTACCATCATGAGCTGCTCTGGGAGCCTTCAGGTTCCAACAAGTTTCCCCGTCCGGGCACGGAGCAAGAGACGATTAAAGAAAAGAACTGGCTTTGGTGATTTCTCTGGTCAGCAATTACTCTGGTGGAAACAATTGAGTGTTAAGAATAATAATAGGCGTGAGGTCTTGGCACCATTGTCCTCGAAGGTGAATAATGGTGCTAGCATTGGTAGGAGATGCCTACATTGCAATACTGATCAGACACCACAATGGAGGGCTGGGCCGATGGGACCCAAAACGCTTTGTAATGCTTGTGGTGTACGCTACAAGTCTGGGCGACTGGTGCCTGAGTATCGACCCGCCAGTAGTCCGACGTTCTCAGCTGCATTGCATTCTAATTCTCATAGGAAAATAATTGAGATGAGGAAGCAGAAACAGATAGGAATGGGAGGATTCATAGAAACCGAGATTGGACTGGATGATGGCGGACGTGGGTTGTGGATATAGGGTAGGATTGGGGTTGCTAGTTTGTTGCCTCTTCTAAACGGTAGTTTTAACATAGGTTAGAGTTTAGAGTTTGTTGTAATGGTGGGTAGGTTCGTTTTAGTGAACCGTATTTTTTTTTCTTTTATTTCCATCAAAATCCATTAGGGAATTTTGACGCTAGTGTGTTTCAGTTATGAGTCAGGTATGGAAGATGCAACAGATGGTTTTGGTTTTTTCAAAGTTTATACAGGTCATCTTTCTCTTCTGCGTGCTTTTGAATGAATGGCCCAGGGGCCATACTATGGTAGGGGTAGCATACTTGTTCAATCTCATTTTTCCTCTGGATACTGGTTTTTGCTGCTTCTGGAGTGATAAATGAATTGGTAGTTGCATGTAACCTCAAATTGGTGATTGTGCTTGAATTCGTGAATGTTGTGTCTTGAGGAGGACAAGGTGTATTTGTCATTGCATATGCTGGATTTTGTTGGTTGCAGTTACCGTTATTTGTTAGTTATACATTAGGTATCTGTTAATAATTTTTTATATAGCCAAAGTCGGCCTTGCATAGCAGGACCAATGTTAATTGCAGTTGTGCCTAGAGTTTATTACATGTTTGGCTTCTAGTTTGTCGATACTTTACACTCTTTGACAGGATGTGTGCTCATATGATCAACCGGTTGGCATGTTTTAGTGAGGGAGTTTGTTAGAGTTTGGAGACTTTGTTTGCTGCTGAATTGTCTACAGTATAAAAACTTAGATGGTCTGCAATCACCTGTGTTTGCAATGTGAATATCTTTTACCAATACCGGATCCGAAGCTTCTTTCGCCAATTTTGGCTGTCCATGAAGTCTTTGGCTTCTGGCATAAGCAGAGTTGGCGAAAAAAGCTTACAATACAATCACAATGGATCCATTTGTTTGGGGAAAAAATGTCGTTCCTACCTAAAACTTTGTCCTCGTTGTCAATCATACCTAATAGATTTTCGGTTAGTCAACTTTACTCTAATGTTTTAAATTTTCGCTAATTTTGTCCAATCAGTCAATTTTCCGTTCAAATTAACAGATCTCCGTTAGTTTTTTAATAAAATAATAAATTAAATACAAAAATACTCCAATAATTTTTAAAAATTTTAAAAATAACCCCTAAAATATATAAAAATAACAAAATAGTCTCTTTTCACTTATTTTATTTTATGTTTTTCTATTTTGTTCCATTTTTCTTAACTACTTTTAATGACCATAAAAGTATATTATATGAGTTTTAAAAAAATTATTTATTTTCAAACTCTGCCGTAAAAATTAATCTTTGTATAGTTGTAACACATGATTGTATTTATATAAGAATGTTAATCTTTTAATAATATAGTTTAGCAATAAAGACACTATTTTTCTGACTTATTTTATTCTTCCTAACATAAACATTAAAAACATTTAAATGAAACTAATATTCTACATAAAAATAAAATATTAGCTCAAATAAAAAAAATTAGCATAGTTTAGTGTATTATAATTTAACTCAAGAGACTATAACTTGCATTAATATAATTCATAAAAAATAACTAAAATATAATAGAATTAAAACCATAAAAAAATCCTCCAAACATAAGTTTTCCTTCTTGAATCTAAAACATATTTTCTATCACAACAACTTCTTACTATATTGTTACCTCCATTCATTTATTTTAAACTAAAATCATATAGAATAACCTAGTAAGACTTCCTCTATAGTTAGATATATTAATATCTCAAATAATTATTACAAAATGTTAAATCCTCGCATTGATAAGTATACACATTTTTTTATAAATTATATTATGCCATGTAGTCTCTCTAGTTAAATTGTAATGTGCTAAACTATACTAATATATAATTTTTTAATTTGAGCTAATATTTTATTTTTATGTGGAAAATTAGTTTCATTTAAATATTTTTAATCTTTATGTTAGGAAAAATAAAATAAATAAAAAAATAGTGTCTTTATTGCTAAAATATATTATTAAAAATATTAACATGCTTATATAAATACAATCATGTATTACAACTATACAAATATTAATTTTTACGGTAGAGTTTGAAAATAAATAAATATTTTTTAAAAAACTCATATAATATACTTTTATGGTCATTAAAAGTAGTTAAAAGAAATGGAACAAAATAGAGAAAAATAAAATAAAAAAGTGAAAAGGGATTATTTTGTTATTTTTATATATTTTAGGGGTTATTTTTATAATTTTTAAAAATTCCAGGGGTATTTTTGTATTTAAATTTATTATTTTATTAAAAAACTAACAGAGATCCGTTAATTTGGACGGAACATGGGCCGATTGGATGAAATTAACAAAAATTTCAAATATTAGAGTAAAGTTAGCTAACCGAAAATTTGTTGGGTGTGATTGACGACGAGGGTAAAGATTTAAGTAAGAACGCGCATTTTTTCCATTTGTTTGGTGATGGCAAAGTTATCAGGCGAATGCTCAAATGGGTTATCTTAATACTCCAAAGTCCAAACATTAATATCATCGGTCGCTGATAACTTAGCATCTAACATGAATCGACTGAGTAAACTTTTGCCTAAGTGCACCTGCGGTACTCTGTTACCATAAACGAATTTTTTTTTGGACGGAATGATACATCAAAGATATATAATATAATCTATGTCAAGAAAAGGATATGTCTTTTGTGGAAAATCCTGACAAGTGTGTGGTGTGGCAAATCTGAAGAGTTTCCGCCGTCGGTTATATAACATATAATCCAGAAGTGGAAGGTTTTTTTTGAGTTATTTAAACTTACTATATTTTGTCCTGACCTTTGAAAGTGCAAAAGTCAGCTGTGAGAACTTGGACTTTGGAGCAGTGTATGACAGAGATATGGAAATGCTGAGCCGGCGGCACATGTGGGCATTAGCGTGACCATGTATGAAGAACTTTGAGTATTAACCTAGTTAGGATTTGTTATTATGACATAATCTTGTGACGTTGAAGAGCTCCAGAAGTACTCTCTCCCGTCTTTATCATAAGATATTTTAATTTTATCTTAAATTTTATTTAGGACGTATTTTTAATGGAAATAAAAATTTTAAAAACATTTTCTATAATCATTAAGAAACACAACGTATATGAAAATATACTTTTAAAGTTTTTATTTCCATTAAAAAAGATATTATATGTGAAACTTAAGACAAAATCAAAATACCTTATAATAAGAGCTGTGCGAAGTGCATATCGGCACGAATTTCACCAGGATCAAAGGAAAAAAAATAAAGATAAGTAATTGAAGGGATTTCTAGATAAAAGAATAAGACTTAAGAATATTAGCCTAGATATGAACGCTTGGTGTTGAAGGGCTTCTGAGAATACATACAAATTCGAATCGCACTAGTCACCAAAATCGTAAAATGAAAAGGGAAAAAAAAAAGCAAAGATATAAATAGTTTGATGATTATCAGAAATATGTGCCTTACAGTAGACCAAAAGTTGGTGTTTCAGAAGTACGAGATCATCATCAAAACTGAAAATCGTAAGGCAAAATACAGAAAAAAAAAAAAAAAGAAGGGCAAAAAGAAATAAACAAGTGTCTTCTTCCTTCGATTATTCTTTAGTTTTAACCCCAAATATTACTTTGTTGTGAATGTAACGTATACTAAATATAACAAATTCAAAGCAAATAGCCACATGGCTTGGGGATTGCAAATACATTGTCGAAGTTTAATAATTTAATGCGATAGTTATGAAAACTCAAAATCAACTCATTCGAAAATCCAACTTCACCTAATCAACAAGAGTCGTGACTTGTTTGATTATTGTCGAAGATTTATTTATAAAAATCTTATCTAAGACGGCTAAAGCATATCCCCTAAAAGAAGTGATTGCATGTGGACTTTTGATGACAACAATCCAATCAATATCAGTAATAATTCGCTGCGAAAATCTGGCCCCAATTCACATTTAATCATTTCTGTTTGGAAAACCCTTTCAAGGGAGGAAAAAAGGAGTCATAATTAGGCTTAATCTTTAGAAGATCTAGCATTAATCATAGCATAATGTTGACATTTCTATGGACAATATGTTTATTTGTCAATTAACTCCCGTGTTCTAATCATCTATGGACAAGATGCTTATTTGTTACTTATCTAAGCTTTATTATCTACATGGATTTGAAAAGAAACAAAAAAGAAAAAAAAAAATCAATATGAGCATATATCATACTCAAACAGTCAGACTGATCTTGATTCGATTAGAATTAAACTTGTTTTGAAAAATGTAAATCTCTAACACATTTTTACCCCATCCACAATCACAAACCTCAATTACAATCCTTTTCATTCTTTGATCAATTTATGAGAGTTCGAAAGTGTTAAAAAGGGGTTTGTTGAAAGTGTTCTTTTCAGCATACATTTCTAGGAAGAAATACCCCGTTATAAGCAGAGAAAAAAAAAAAAACTCAAAAAGACAGTTATTGGACTCGTCAAAAGTTTTGAACACCTTTAAACAACACACTCATTGGGCTTCTAAAGCTCCCATGGCCCATATAATAGAATTTGATTGTTTCAATTAAAAGGTTTCAGGGTTTCGGCCCTATAATTTATTGTTCTTCTCCTCCAAAGAGAATACTCCTTCTGTCCCATAATTATTGTCCGGTTTTAGATTTCACTTCTAGTACAATTTGAACTAAAAATGGAAACCTAAACTGGACAATAATTATGGGACGGAGGGAATATCAAAATCTCCTCTTTAATTATCCATTTTGTTTCATCACTATAAAGAAATACTACTGAGTTTATAACGTGAAAAGGAGTTAACCCCTGGCTATGAGTGAAGAAAAAAGAAAGTCTTATCTCACATTTATATCACATTTCCACTGAACTATGTGATATTGAGCTTCTATTTTACGGAATACGTACCCTTTCACTTTCAAAAATGTTAATTATTTTAAAGAATAACTGTACGTTAGCCTGTACATGTACTTGTTGGGTAAAGAAAAATCAATAAGAAATTTGTCTCGAAAATCCATACCGTAGCTTTTGCTTCCATTTCTTAAGCCAAAATTCAATTATAGTTAGAGTTAACTGAAGATAAACCCCCCTCTGGTTTGCTTATTTTGCAAATATCCTTCAAATAGTTGATTTCTTTTGTATTTTTAGTTTTTACAAAATACACCAATATCCTTCCTTAAAAAAATATATATAAATTCTTTTTGGCACAATAAGGAGACAATGAACCTCTTTTACACCCGAATAAAACTGTTATCCCACCTTAAATGAGATTCTCCTAGGCATTTAAAAAAATCTACTCAGAGTTTTTATTATTTAATACACCTGCTTCCTTTAACTATAAGGAGATTAGCAAACCCTTCCATCAAATTATTGATGATTTTATTGGGTCTCGTTGAATCTGTAAAAAAAAACTATGATTTGCAGTTGAATTTTAAGGATCATCGTCGTTTCACATCTGATTTTGATGAAATAATTAAGATAAGTGTATGTTATGAAAATAAAAACCGTATATGGAATTAGGTCAGTGTCACAATTTATTACTTTTTTTATGGGTATTTTATGAATATTGAAACTTTAGACGGGGATCGTTTATAAACTTCTATTATTATTATTATTATTATTAGCTATGCAATCTTTTTGTGAACGTAGGTAGAAGTGGTCCATGTGAGTATGGTCCGACATATTGCGTATTTTCAACTGTCATTATTTATTTATTTATTTTTTGTGTGTGGTTATTTTAAGGAGCATTTCATTTGATCTTGAAGTCTTCAATATACATATATTTATATCTTCAACGCGGTATGTATGAATTGGTGAGTTCTTTGATCGTTTCAATGCGATTCTCTGTTGCTTATGAACCCTAATTAATAAATTAGGGTTTTTTCTTGCAGATTTTTGCAGTTTGACACAGCAGTACAGTACTATTTACTTGATGCCTGTGCATTGACGAGGCAGTCAACCAAAATCAGCTACAGTTGCGGTTTCTGCCTCCCCCAAATCGTTCTTTGATTTTCTACGTTTCTTTGCTTATAGTTTTACTTTTATCGATCATACTTTAGTAGGTTAACTAACAAATTGCATTTATTTTTTTTAAAAAAAGATAAACGATGCATTTTGAAGTTTGAACTTAGAATCTGGTATCATTAAACGAGTTATATATAGATTCCCCATCTCAAACACATAATTGATTTTGGGTCATGCATAATTTAAAGCTAGCTAGTTGTCTTTTTAAGCATGCAACTAGCCAATGTTGATCACCAATTAAAAAGTTGTTTGTGAGTGAAGTTCCTTTTTTTTTTCTAGATAATATTTTATTCTATCAGTACCGAAATAATTATCAAGTTTGAATTTTTCATTTTTCGTACTTAACGGTTTGAGTAATTTATTTTTTTGTTTTTATATTTCTAGGTTGGGTAATTAAGTCAATTTTGTTTATGTACTTTGACTTTGGAATTTTATATGTACTCACTCAATTTTTTGAAAATCTCAAAGCTACAAAATTTGTGATACCATACCGGCAACTGTAATGATGAATTTTACCGTTTCTTATTTTAACGTTGATTTTATATGGTAAAAGTCATACCTCAAAAAGAATTATACAGTGAATGATTACAATATATTATTTACCAATATTTTAAAAGATGTTGACAATCTTCTTACAGGGGAGAACATCATTTGTTAAATTAATCAGAATGACCATAAAATTAAAGTTTGTTGTGATTGGATTATTTGGAATCCAAATGTTGTTCGAAAGTATTTAGCAAATTGAATTATTTTTGTATTAGATTATCGGGCCAGAAATTTTCAGCTTTTATTTTAATTGTTACGTGGAAAGAGTAAAATTAAGGAATATGGACATTAATTCTTCCTCGTGAAAAGAGGTCATAAGCCATGAATCCCATGATCATTGATCTGGCATACATATTAAATCGAAAAGGAAATATCACGGATATCACTCAGCTCCTTCCTTCCCTAAAACAAAATTGATCATTCATAACTTTTGTGAGAAAATAAAATAGAAATAGGCCATGGTTGCAACGTAATGCAATAGCGTTTGCATACTCTCGGAATATAAGAATCTAGCATTTTGCTTCCCAAATTGTCAAAAAAAATGAAGAAAACAAAATAGAAATTCTTAATTAAAATTTTAAATTGAAGTACGAATCATAATCAATTATATCTGCACCTCAAAATGAAATGTAGTATCTTTATGAAATCAAAATACTAGTATAACAAACATGAGTTATATCTTGGGACCCTAACTACAAAAAGTTGGATAAATAAACTAAAGTCTATAAAAGAGCTCACGGCTTTAGTTCCTGTGTTCTAATTGCCATGGTTTTCTTTATCATATTAGGACTTCTGCACAAAGCCCACAAAACTTTACAATTACATCAATTGTCATGTGAATCGTTAAAAAAAATTTTAGAATATTTGGTTTTCTTGCATCATTTAATTGGAAGCAGTCAGAAGTCTATATTCTCAGTATATTTAAATGCTAAAAGGGGTAGGGGGAGATGAGAAAATGAAGATAGTCATTCGAGGAGCAGACATTGAACAATTTGGTCAATGTAATTAGTGTTCATACACACTTAAAAAGACAAATTGCATTAAGCAATTCTTTCTGATGATGTATGAACTTTAACTCTATATCGATCCAATGCTTATAATTAGGTCCATGAAAATAATTGATAAGCTATAGATAGAGGCTACTTTGTTTTTTTATGACTTCTATTACTCTCTTTGTTCTAAATTGTAAGTTCTTAGTGTTAAATTTGTGGTGCTAATACATTTTAGTTTAATATATATAACACTCCCTTTGTCCTAGACAATAATTTTTAGACAGAAAGAGGAATACTTGTTGCAATCGAAAAGAGAAAGTATTTTTTTTTTTTTACACGAAGTAAGAATACATTTTCTTAAGAAAAGAGTGCTTTTTATATACGGGTTGTATAATAATTAGAGAATTTGAATAACAACCTCATCATTTGAAAGAGTCATTACTAGTTTATTTTCAATATACTAATGTCCTCTCAAAATATTGACTACCTCATCCTTAATAATAACATAAAAAAAATTGGTTAACGTAGGGCTTCATTCTTCTTGCCAGCTGAACTTTGACATTTTAGTCAATCGCAATTTGCACATATTAAATCATCCTAGTCTATTTTCTCATGTCACATTTTCCGAAAAAGAATAAAAGTAATACCCTTATGATGTGTATGTTTTTGTTCTCTTTCCACTGTATTGTTAATTTCGTCAATGGTTTTCTTTATAATATTGATGACTTCAAGTTTTCATTTTTTTTCCTCCTTAATTATACTCTTCTTCCAAAATAAATACTCCCTCCGTCCCATAATTATTGTCCAGTTTGAGTTTTCATTTTTAGTTCAAATTATATTAAAAATGAAATCTCAAACTGAACAATAATTTTGGGACAGAGGGAGTATTATATTTATTATATTAAAAAAGTACAAGAAACAAAAGTAATTATCATTTTAGGACAAAAAAATATATGTCGAGTGATTCCTAACACGACAATTGACAAACTTTATTCTAAATGAATGGTTTCTTAAGAGTTTTCAAACTTTTTGTTTAAAGTATGAGGGTCATTGAGCATCATTTCACTTTTCCAATATTAGAAGGTATAAATATCGGATTCCAACATCTAAATGAAGATTTATTTATGACGAAATGCTTTTAATTACGAGTCCTTCAAAAAAGTCGGAAGGATTAATGTTCTTACCTGCAGTATATATTGCAATAATTACTCTTTCTGTTCATTGTTAAGTGTTTGTGATTTGGGAGTATTACATGTTAGGGAAATCTATCGTGTGAGAGATTAAGTTGCGACTGAATTCGGCGAAATTTTCACTCATTAAATCTATTTTCTAATGTTTTAAACTATACTTCCTCCATTATTTTGTAAGAGAAAAACCCTCTCATAATATCTTTTTTTTTTATTTTTTTATGTAAATGTTCTTTTCTATATAAATGCACTTTAAAATGTGAGGCTTTCCATCCTGTAATATAGTCATAAGAAAAAGCAGGAAAAAATTTTTTTTGGGTACATTAAAGGGGGGCTAACGTCTAGCAACTAACTTACTACATTTCGGGAATATACTACCCTAATTACGTCATGATCAAGCCATGATCAAATGCTAACCGGTGGACTATCAAGCCATTGTATCCCACTAGGACTTATTGCTGCCAAGGATGCCAAACAATCCGCTACAAAATTTGTTTCACGGAACTCATGACGTAAATCTACCTCCCATTCTCTACATAATAGATATTTATTTCTCTTTAATCAGGATCCGATGTTTGAATCTCTTTTATTTACAAATTACATTATTTGTTTCATTTCTTAAGATACTTATAGTAGTCAGTAAAGGAATTAATTACTACTCCTTCTGTCCCAAAATTATTGTCCAGTTTGAGATTTCACTTTTAGTACAATTTGAACTAGAAATGAAAATCCAAACAGGACAATAATTATGGGACAGAGGGAGTATTATATATCCAGTACGATTAGAAACAGAGGGAGTATTTAGTACAATTTAATATATATATATATATATAATTATACACACACACACACACACACATATATATATATATATATATATCTTACTATATTAGAAACAAAAACCACACTTAAGAGAAAGTACCACCATTTGCCATGTGACATTTTTACATCATATTTTTAAAATAAATCTTTATTTTCACATCTCCTAGACTTAAAAGGCAAATGCAGTTCAAATCTACCTCTACCTCCTATTTTTGCCAAAAAAAAAAGACAGGTTCATAAAAAACCCAAATCCTCATCCCCATCTCCACGACAATTGACTCCCTAATCAATCTCTTTTCCACAATAAAAAAAAACAAATTCCTCATCAATTATCAATTGAGAATATGTGGTGAAATATGCTCATTTCCTATTAGCATGTTCAATCTTTTCATTAGTGATGATCAACTACATCCTGATCAGATAAAATTTCGACTTCAAAAAATATTCTCTTTACCTTTCTATATAAACACAAAGGAAAAAAAAAATTCTCATTGATCTTGCTTCGACCGTTGTGGTGGTGCAATTACAGGTATTAAAATTTAAATGATTTTATTTCCACAGATCATTTGTTTGGCTTTTATTATTTTTTGTTTTTCCCGTTCAAGAATAGTGTTATTACTATTATTTTTATGCGTCCACCCGTTACAGCTACCGTAACCGTTGTCAGGTAATATGATGTGATTTCTTATATAGTTAGTTAGCCTAGAAGTTTTGTATGATTTTAGTTCTGTTTGGATTAAATTGATTAATTGAGTTTTTGTTACAAAGTGTGGTTTTTCAAAATTTCTTTTTAATGTTTCATTCAATTAGAGTGGTTTTCTTTTCTTTTTTTTTAATCATGGAGTCTCAGTTTTTTTCGTATATGGTCAGTTACGAAGTGTGTTTTTTCTTTGTTTAATTGTTTTTTATTTTGTTTCATACTCCCAGTTGATCAATTATTATTATTATTATTATTTTATTTTATTTACAAATAAAGAGTGTTTTTTTTTTGTTCGGGCTTTCAAGAATATACTTTTTGAATTTTGGTTTTTGGACTTTTTTTAGTTTCTCATCATCTAAATAGTTCAGGTCGCTTCTTCTAACTAATTTCTGGAGAAGCCTTTTATGAATTTGAGGCGGAGAGGGAAAGAATGATGTTTCTACGTTTATTTGTATTTTTATACAACATTTTTACCAACAGAAAAAAAATAAATTTCTCAATTTTAAATGAGCTATCTTTTACTTTCCTTTTTTTTTATTTGCCATGGTGAGGTGAGTTTTTTTTTTGTATAACTTGAAACCTATGCAAATTTACATTATTTTCATTCTCATATTTGTGATCAATCAATTTCATCAATTAACCAGTTTCAAAATCATATTTTTGATATTTTACTACTTATAAACTTTTGGAAGAAATAGTTTCAACAATTAAGCGTATATCCTTGGGAGGAAGCTTACTACAAAACTATTATAAATCTCCAAAACTAAGTATTGATTTGGCACAACCGGAGAACATCAATAAATTATCTTACTAATATTTAAATTTATTAGGATGCTTTTATATTTTGTCTAGCATTTAGATCAAGGCATATATTTGATCAAGTTTATTTATATTTAAGAAGTAACACTTCAAATCTTCAAACATTTCTAAAACGTACCGGGTCAAATACAATTTCTTTTTATGCCAAATACAAACATTTCTATGATCACACTTATAAAATATTTCTAAATTTTTCAAACATTTCTAAAATATATCGGGCCAAATACAAAATATTTTTTTCCCAAATACAAACATTTCTAAGATATACAGATATATTGAGCAATGCGCGACCAGACATCGCTAGTGTATATATATATATATATATATATATATATATAGATAGATAGGGAGGGAATAAAAATCTCACTGTTATCTTTTTCATCTCTAGATTCTCTACGTAAAAGTTTTCTACTTTAACGTAACTATCTTGTTTGCCCTAAAGTTTCACAAAATGAAGAAGAATGAAGTAGAAGAAAAGAACAATATATCGAGTAAAATCGTCCGATGCTTTAAGAGCAAACTATATATATCTTCTTCTACTTAGCTAATTAGTGGTTATTTCTACATCAATTTGTATACTTCTCTTCATAAATATAGTGCCATATATCAGCATTTTTTTTTCATTGTTTTATGAGAGTAAAGAATCGTGATTCAATTAAATTGGTTTAATTGGTTGACACATCAAAAAAAAAAGTGGGGGAAATAGTCATATGGGATGGTGGATTGATCCAAATAAATATAGAAATGTAAATAATTTGTTGGTGGGGCGTTGGGATACAATGTATCCACTAAAGATTGTGGGAGAATGTCTCTTCATCGATGCAAATATGGAAATCCCAGAAAATGCTGTGTGACAAGTCCTCCCACCAATTAGTAGTTCATATAATATGCTACAATTATTAATATTTTAGAGAGCCGAGAGAAAATATACTACATATCTCTATTTCTAATTAACTGATAAAATTCGTACCGTTCTTTAAACTATAATCTTGACTGCTTTCTTTATTATGTAAGTTAAGATTCATTACATTATTGATATAAGTTCAATCTATTAATATCCTAGCTATTCATTTGAGAAAAATAATTATCTATAGTTATCTGACCACTTGGAAAAAAAAAATTATTGTTACTATTTTTAAACTTTTGTAGGTGCATGATTATATTGATATTGCTTTTTTATCCTTGATTCATCAAAATGTACGAATTCATTGAGAGCATATGGTTTATCTTTGAGTTGATATGTTTCAAAAACAAATTATTGATGCTTTAGACTAACATCCCGTAGCAATGAATCATTGATTTGGACAGCCATATTAAGCTTCAATGGTATATATAAATTTGAGTTGGCAAAGGCAAGTCGGCAACTTGTTTATTTATTTGCTGAATCAAAAGGTAAAGGTCCACTTTAAACATTTTTTTGCCATGTGTTTTAACAGTACCTACCATTTTCCCAACTTACCAGATATGAGTCAGAATGAGGGGGAGAAAACAGCACAAAGAGAAAGGATAATTGGACTTAATTTTGTTGTCCATCTTAGCTACCTGAAAAAATATGAAAAGTTTGGCTAGAATTCCATTATTTTGGATTTGGTTGAGTAATATTGTCATTTACCTTTATGAAGAGGTCTTAGTGATGGATATTTTTGTAGGCAATTTAAAGTTTTAAACACAGTTTTTCCAACTCTACTTAATATGGATTAACTATAGTCAGTTAAAGATTTATTAATCTTTATTTCATTTTTTTAGTCGGAGCCATAAAATAACTCTAAATAAACACGTACTACATTCATATTAATTTCCTGTAGTGCACTCATTCATAACTATTATATAGTATTCCCCTAGTTCTAAAAAGAAAAACGTTATGAAGTGCCTTTTCAAAAAAAAAAAAAAAGAAAAAGAAAACATTCCGATTATCATAGAGATTTTGTTTTTACTTTTAAAGAAGTAATTGTACCAAAGTTCTTATTTGATACAAGCGTATATTATTTTAAGATTACAAAAAGAAATATGTCACACTATAAAAATCACAAACATCATACATTATATTCCCTCCGTCCCAAAATTATTGTCCAGTTTGAGTTTTCATTTCTAGTTCAAATTGTACTAAAAGTTAAATCTCAAACTAGACAATAATTTTGGGACAGAGGGAATACTACACTTGTTATTGATGATTAGTATTTTACCATGTTATATTACTTCTTGAAACAATTTTTATCATTTGTCTTCTGAAATGATGATCCTACTAAGCAAAACACAATTTTATCTCTCTCTTTTTTTTTGGTAAAACAATTTTATCTTTTCAAAGGAAACTATAAAACGAGAGAGAAAATAAAACCAAAAGGGAAACAGTACAAAAACTGTCTTGTGCAGACTTTCACTATCGATGGACCGCATTCCCCAGCGCTTTACCAACCAAAAACTGTCTCAATCCAATAAATCCCAGTTTCATATTTCTTGATTTCTTCCCAATAAAAAAATAAAAAGGACCCAAGAAACAAAAAGAGAAAAAACTTTGCCAAACTTTTCTGCCATTGCCCAAAAGTTCTGAGTTTGCTCATTTTTCATCAACCACTTAAAAAAAAGACCCAACTTTTGGATGAGAGAGAAGGAAGAAGAAGATTACGAGATGGGATGGAGTGAAAAGGAATCTAGATTACAGAGAGAGAGAGATTAAAGATACTGAAAGAGATAAAGAAGACTTTTTTTCCCCTTCCAGTCCAATTTACATTAAGCAAGAACAAAAGAAAGGGAAAATAAAGATTGGAAATTTTTATAGAAACCAAAGAGATATATATATGTATATATACTCTGTGAAAGCATGCTTTGTCTGCCACTAAAGCTTCAATGAACAATGACCCTTTTTGCATATTTCTTCAGATTCATTGAAAGTTCGTTTACTATCATTGCCATTCTGAATTAGACCCTTCTGAAAAATCCCACACCAAAGTTTTTCGTTTTTTACCAGAAAACTAGACGTGGGCTTTTGTTGTTTTTTTCTTTAATATATTTTTTGTTTTTGCTTCCTCAACAATACTTCCCACCAATAAAATAAGCCCATCTTTGAATTCAATGCATTTGATTACCCTGTTCTCAATGTAGTTCTGGCTTTTTTCCTTTTAGTAAAAGTTGGATTTTTTTTTTTTTATCTTTCTTGGGTTTTGTTTCCCTTCTCATTTCTTTACGGCGATCAGGAAGATCTCATCTTTACTTGTAAAGCTGGGGAACTCTCATTTGGTGTTGTTCTCTTCTTGTTCATGAAGTTCACGGCCACTTCTGCCTTGTCATCTAAAGGAATCACTTGAATTTGAGGCGGTTTTTCTGCTTCTGGGAAATTTTTTTGGAGCTTGTTTGCTGCTTGATGGATTCAAACGGTATGCAATAGCTTTTGACTTATGTTTTTGATTATTTGCCAATCAATTATGCTTGCCCATCTTCATGTATTTGATTTCTTGGTGGATGATTTCTGCTGCCCTGTTGCTTTAATGGGTTATTGAAGTTTTTGGATTTTCCTCTTATATTAAGTTAGTCATCAGTTGAGTAGTGATTGAATTGCATTGGGTTCCTGTAGTTGACTTAATTAGATGATTGAGCTTGTTAGGGGGTCATTTTTTCAATTCCAAGGATTTTGTAAGACTGAAAACTAACGTATAGTATTGGTTTTGTATCAGTCTCAGTACTCATATAGGCTGATGTTGAAAGTTGGAATAATGTGTCAAGTTCTTGAATCAAGAAGAGGTTTCGTGGTGGCCTGGATTGGAACTTTTGTAGCTGCTATGCTGCTCATTTGCCCATCAGAGGGGTTGAATGCTGAGGGGATGTACCTTCTGGATTTTAAGAAGTCCATTGTGGATGAGTTTCGGTATCTTGCAAATTGGAATGCTGGGGATCAGACACCCTGTGGTTGGACTGGTGTGAATTGTACGTCAGATAATGATCCTGTTGTGTGGTCTCTTGATTTGAAATCATGCAACCTGTCTGGGACCATAAGCCCGAGTATTGCTGGCCTGGCTCACCTTAATCATCTTGACCTTTCTTACAATAATTTTGGGGGAGAAATTCCTAAGGAGATCGGAAGTTGCACTAGATTAGAATCTCTTTATGTGAACAATAACCAGTTGGAAGGGCCAATTCCAGCAGAAATTGGTAATCTTTCTTCCTTGGTGTATTTCAATCTTTGCAACAACAAAATATCTGGATCCATTCCCGATGAATTTGGGAAACTTTCTTCACTAGTTGAATTTGTTGCATACACAAATAATATCACTGGCTCCTTGCCTCAGTCTATTGGTAATATGAAAAACTTGAGTACCTTTCGAGTGGGGCAGAATGCAATTTCAGGAAGCTTACCTGCAACAATAGGGGGCTGCCAGAGCTTGAAATTACTTGGTCTTGCCCAGAATCGTTTGAGTGGTAGTTTACCAAAGGAGCTTGGCATGCTTGGGCAATTGACAGACATAATTCTCTGGGATAACCAGTTAAGTGGTTCAATACCAAAGGAGATTGGAAATTGTACAAATCTTGAAACTCTTGCTCTGTATCAGAACAATCTTGTTGGAGAAATTCCTGTTGAATTGGGGAACCTTAAGTGGATGAGGAAACTGTATATTTACCGGAATGCTTTGAATGGTACAATTCCAAGAGAGCTTGGCAATCTTTCTTTGGCACTAGAAATCGACTTCTCTGAAAACTTTTTGACAGGTGAAATTCCAGTTGAGTTGAGTCAAATTGAGGGTCTACAATTACTCTACCTCTTCCAGAACCAACTCACAGGTGTCATACCAAATGAGCTCAGTGGCTTGAAGAACTTGACAAAGCTTGATCTATCAATCAATTTCCTTACAGGCCCTATTCCTTTTGGGTTTCAGTATCAAAAGTCGCTGATCATGCTACAACTATTCACAAATTCTTTGAGTGGTGTCATCCCTCAACAGCTTGGGTCATATAGTCCACTTTGGGTGGTTGATCTTTCAGACAACCACTTGACAGGAAGAATTCCTCCGTATCTTTGTCGGCACTCCAATTTGATTTTGCTGAATCTTCAGTTGAATGGACTGTACGGGGGCATTCCATCTGATGTGACTAATTGCATTTCTCTGATACAACTTCGTCTTGATAGTAACAGGCTGACGGGGACGTTTCCTTCGGACTTGTGCAAACTGGTAAATCTCTCTGCAGTTGAATTGGGTCAGAACATGTTCAGTGGTCCTATTCCTCCGCAGATTGGAGACTGCCAGAAGTTGCAGAGGCTTGATATCTCTCACAATAATTTCACATCTCAATTGCCAAGTGAGATTGGAAATCTTTCTGAGCTTGTGACTTTCAATGTCTCTTCTAATTCTCTCACTGGAGGGATACCTCCAGAAATTGGCAACTGTAAGTCATTGCAACGGCTTGACCTCAGCTGGAATGATTTTACTGGTGTTGTACCTGTTGAGCTTGGAAGCCTCTCACAGCTTGAACTTCTAATTCTTTCCCAGAATAAGCTTTCTGGAAGCATACCAGTTGCATTTGGCAATTTATCTCATTTGACTGAGTTGCAGATGGGTGGAAATCAATTATCAGGTGAAATACCGATGGAGTTGGGTATGCTAACAGGATTGCAGATTGCTCTGAATCTTAGTTACAATAACCTCTCGGGTCCCATACCTCCCCAACTTGGGAATCTTATCTTATTGGAATACCTCTATCTAAATGAGAATCATCTAACTGGCGAAATTCCGAGTACATTTGGAAATCTTTCAAGTCTTCTTGGTTGCAATTTCTCATATAATGATCTCTCTGGTCCATTACCAGCTGTGCCATTGTTCCTTAACATGAATACCAGCAGCTTCATTGGAAACAAAGGCCTCTGCGGTGGGCCGCTTGGGAATTGTGCTGATTCAGATTCATCTGGTGCTAATGCTCCTGCAAAATCTTTAACTGCTCCACGAGGGAAGATTGTCACAATTGTTGCTGCTGTCATTGGTGGAATCTCTCTTATTTTAATTGTGGTTATTCTGTACTTCATGAAACAGCGCCCAGAGGAGATCACATTGCAAGATAAGGATACATCCTCTCCTTCTTCAGATATATATTTCCCTCCAAAAGAAGGATTTACTTTCCAAGACCTGGTAGAGGCTACTAACAACTTTCATGATAGTTATGTTGTGGGAAGGGGAGCTGTTGGTACAGTTTACAAGGCAGTTATGAAATCTGGACAAACTATTGCTGTTAAGAAGCTTGCATCTAATAGAGAAGGTAATAGTATCGAGAACAGTTTCCAGGCCGAAATTCTAACTCTAGGAAAAATTAGACACCGTAACATTGTGAAGTTATTTGGATTTTGTTATCATCAAGGTTCCAATCTGCTCCTTTATGAGTACATGGAAAGGGGCAGCCTGGGTGAATTGCTTCATGGATCATCTTGTTGCTTGGATTGGCCTACACGGTTTACTATTTCACTTGGTGCTGCTCAAGGTCTTTCATATTTGCATCATGATTGCAAACCTAGGATTATACACCGTGACATAAAATCCAATAATATCCTACTTGATGAGAAGTTTGAGGCTCACGTTGGTGATTTTGGTTTAGCAAAAGTGATTGATATGCCACAATCCAAGTCTGTTTCTGCGGTTGCTGGATCATATGGTTATATTGCTCCAGGTACATCCTTCTGTTCCTGAATGCAGTTTCATGATGCAATTTTCATTATGTTGACAACCTGCTTTAGAAGGAAGAAAAAGAAAGTCCAAACCTTGAAAAGATTTGCTTAGAAGCAATTTTGGCTTGTTCACTTATTTTTGGAAATTCCATTGAAATTGTAGGCTATGACTCTTATCATAAACTAGCATTACTAACAAATGGAGAATATCCTGAATTCCTGATTATCTTTTAGGTTACTTTCTGGCTGAGTTTCTATTCTTATCCTACTACTGAATGATCCTTGTGACACTACGTGATCTGGTTTCTAACATTTGCTGAACTAGAATTTTGAGCCACCTTTCGGAAAATCATAATGCTTCGTGTTTATTGGTACTGGTCACTTTTATATTGAGTAAACTATATTGTTTTTTGTGTTCTATCCAATTTGAGACTTGCAACTCTTGTGTAATTTGTAGACCTGCTGCTTTTGTACCATATAAATGAAATAATTATGACCTTTGTACCTGATTTGAATCTTCTTTCTTCCAGAGTATGCATACACAATGAAGGTGACGGAAAAATGTGACATTTACAGTTTTGGGGTAGTGTTGTTGGAGTTGTTAACTGGAAGAACTCCTGTACAGCCATTAGATTATGGTGGTGATCTTGTATCATGGGTCAGGAATTATATTCGAAACAACTCGTTGTCATCTGGGATACTTGATAGCCGGTTAGACCTGAAAGATGAAAGTACTGTAAACCATATGATCACTGTACTGAAAATTGCTTTGATCTGCACAAGTATGTCTCCATCAGAGCGGCCATCAATGCGGGAGGTCGTTCTAATGCTTATTGAGTCTAATGAACAAGAAGGGCACCTCGTTTCTTCTCCAGAGTATGATTATTCTGTGAAAGATGACAACTTATGACTGTGTGCCCTTGTTTTCCTTTTAGATGATACTAATCAAAATTTTTTCTGTTTATTTTTTTGTATTATTTATCATGGTGAGGTTATAGCAATCATCTTGTAAATTCGATTCAGTGGAAAATATATATATATAACTTGCATTGCCTGCTATTTTTCGAGGATGCATGCTTTTTTAAATTGCGTCACTTATTAGAAAGCAAATACAACTGCACAGTTCAACATAACTCCACAAAGCATATACATGCAGTCTAGCTTTCATTCTGGCGATGGAATTTTTGGTCATATAATCTGTTGTAAGTACCCATCTTCTTTTTTTTCTCCTCACCCTTCCTTTCATTTATAGGATTCTTCTGGTAATTGCTCCAACTTTACTTCTACTTTCATGGCTTTTAATGTTCATATCAAATTGTTGTCTGGGCTGGATTTCCTGTGCAGTAATTTATCTCTTCAAACATTTGTGCTTTACTCCTCTGGTCCCAGCTTTTCTATTGTACTACCTGTGGGATATACAAATAGAAACACGTGTGCTTATTGCGTAGTCATAATTGTTCCTGAACCGCTTAACGTTGATGTGATTATTGCATGGTTTTATTTATGGTTGAGTTTAGCTGAGCAAAATGAGGCTAGCTATTGGCAGCATGGTTTGTATATTGGTGTAATCATCCTCTTGGATCCCATTTAGCCACTTTTAGTTTGATGGTAGAGTCCTCTAGATTTCTTAGTTTTCCTGTATTAGTTGTTGAAATGTGTGTGCTTTGTTTTTACAAATTTCTTTAAAACACAATGGTTCTTGGTGAGAAGCTGGTCATTGGTAAAGCCAGCACAAATATGATCAGCGTGGAGGTTGTTTGAATTTAAGATTATGACCAGACGCTGTGTTATCATGTCACAACTCTGTATAACTGTTGCCAAACTTTCACGGGACTGCAACTCAAGCACTTACTCTCACTGAACAGAAGGCTGGGGCAAAAAGAAACAAAACAATGCAGCGGTATTTTCTGAGGAAGGTACTGATTCTTCCTTGATAGGAACCTTGAACATTATCAAGTAGAAAACTTCTTTTCCAGGAACATTGTGCCTATTTGGTTTATGCTTTCTGGTTAATCACCCAAAGGAGATTTTATTATGCCTGTTTTAAAGTACTTTTCTCCATTTCAACTTTCCAGTTTCACGTCACTTGGTCAACTACTCATCTTGGATACTTAAGGTTTTGATGTTCATTGAATTATATAGATTGCATGACACAATGTTATTTGCTTATTGATCTATGTTAAAGAAGTCAAGGCTGTTCTGGTTTTTTGCCATACTGATTTTGGTCTTCATGATGCTATTTTGAGTTGCATGCGTTATGGAGAAGGATAGTAGTTTTTGACATGCAAAAGGGTGTGGCCTGGTCAATTTTCTTATAGGCTTTTACTTTTTGTATTCCGTTGACTAACTTATTTTGATGTCTCTTAAGATACTGAAACCTGCTGTTTCTGATTCCATCTTATGCATCAGGCAAATATTAGTCTAAGCATGATGAGGAGCTTAAGTATCAGTTTGTCACATTCCCATTTTGCCCCTTATTGTTCACATTTTATATTTTATTCGGGAGTTTTAATGATAGTTCCAATCTTTGCATTTTCTTCTTATATCTGTTGATCTTTTTTAAATTTTGAAACTCAGCTCTGTTTGATGATTTGCCACTGTGACATATGAAAGTTTATGTTATTGTTAAGTTTTGCACTTTCACGTGTAGGAAGACTTCTTACAGAACTGTCCAAATCTACTCTTCTGAAGAAAATTTTTTCTCTGATTTTGTTGCATTAATTTGAACTTATCTTAGTAGCAAAGAATTAATGCTAATAATATTATGAAGAACCAGAGGTCTGCTGCTTCATGTTGTTTGCAGACTAGCTTTTAGTTCCCCTGGTGTAAGACAAATAGATGATTACTGAAGGGCTCTTATCCTGTCAGTTATAGGTTTTTCTTTTTTCTTCTCTTTTTGGGGTTCTTTTCAGTTGCTTCTATTAATTGTTTGAAGGTGACATTTGAGCTGTTATTCCTAGCTTGATACTCTCATATGTCTGAAATTTTGATTAACTTTAGAGGCTCTACCAGCTGTTACTTGAATGTTTTTTCACATAAGAAAAAACCTCTATATTAAGGGGTGTCTCTGACCTTTGTTGTTTCTTCAGTCTTATCAGTTTTAGTTTTACATTGCTTCATCCAAGCATCTACATATATTGGTCCTTGAAACTTTATATCTGATAATGCAGGGCATCATTCAAAAGAGTAGTCGGTGTGGATGGTGTGATGAAGTTTCTGGGAGTTAACAGTATAACCACCGTAGCTGCTGGTTCATTAGAACTTGAAAGGAATACTTTGAGCACAGTTTATGGGGTTTGAAGCATGATGGAGCAATTCCACACAGAAGGTGTCAGCTCTGCCTTTCTGTGTGATTATTTGGATGTTGAATAAAGTCAGCACAACCGGGATTCTCTTTAATCAACTGAAGTAATCTTGATGCTTTATGAAATCTATGCATAGTTTATCAGCAAACTCTTTGAAGTTACACTGTTCATCTGAAAGCTTATCAGATTCAAATCCTTCTTTTACCTATTGGAAATTGTTACTCAATTTCAGTTCTTGGCTTCGTGCATCTTTGTCGAACAGGCAACTGCTTTCAACATCATTGATGATGACAGAGATAGTTTAACAGTTCCTATTTTAAAGGTGAACTTACGACCCTTTCGAGCTGTATTTTCGCAGCAGCAGCGGTATCGCTTTTGTTGTAGTTCACTATCTGTCGCTCACCTCACCTGTGACTGTGTGAGGTGAATAGAAAATGCAGAAACTGGAAGAACAAAAAATAGCATCAGGTGTAGCTAGCCGTGAATGAATATTATCGGAAGCAGCGAATGAACTTGGAATCTGGCATTGGTTCTAGATTCGACCTGCCCTACCTTGTACCAAACGCATCATCCATTTCCCTCTTCCTTTCATTAGACCAAAACTTCTCCGAGAGATTTTGTTTGTTCTGTTTCCATGGATGGTGCAGCTGATCAGAAATGGCGAATTTAAAAGCTTGAACCACAGCGTTTTGACAAGGAAGATAGGTAGTCGAGAGTCTCAATTGCGTGCTTCATTAAGCCTGCGTCAGTTGCAACCCAAATGTATGGACCAATCAAGGAGTTTTTATCGCAAGAAAATCCTCCAGTTTACAAGGACACCACTTTCCCAGTATACACGGCTTCTCATCGGACAAACCTAAGTTAGTGATGATCATAATCCTGATCCACTGTCATTTTGAAAACCCAGTTGAGTTGCCATTGGGAGCGAAGAACAGTTGCACCTAAATGAATATACTACTATAAAATATGTACATTTTATAACACAAAACCAAAGTCAAAATATGCGAATGCATGGAACTTGAGACCTCCAGGTTGTCAGTGTAATTGATTTTCTGAAATCTGAAAGAAAGGTTTCCAATTCACTTTTAGCAATCACCAGTTAGGCTAACCAAGTTTGAGACCACGTCTTCAAGGCGAGAAAAATGCGTAAGAAACTTTTCACGAATCTCGCCCGTTAGGTCAATTTGATTTTGCTCCCACTGGGAAAGACCATCACTCATAACTTTCAAACCATTCTGCAGCAACTCAACTCCTTCACTTATTCCATCAGGAAGCTTCCTTTTCTTGTTGCCTTGATTTTCTTCATCAATCTCCATGGCATCAATTGGTACAGCAACCTCTCTGACGTTTGAACTTTGTTCCACTACTCTGTCTTTTAGCTTCAAGCCTTCTACTGCAAGCATTGATATGTGATCAGGGGTACACTTTGCCACAAGGGAAGCAGATTCTTTCTGAAGATATCCCCTCAACTCGGACATGAACCTTTCCTCATCTGCTTCATTTCCAGAATCCAAATCAAATGAAAGAGCAGCATCCGGAGGTAGAAATCGCCAGAGTTGATTGCAAGATGTGTGAGCCGCAAAATATCCAAAAGCGGTCATTGCTAAGTGAGCTAAGGCCCAGTGTTGTTCCCTCAATATCATGTGATATAACCCCCAAACAGCAGCACTCTTTGCATTGTCATCATTCTCCACCAGCTCCATGTGACCAAGACCAGACATAAAGTTAGTAAGATTGGGCTTGCAGAGGAATAAGGGACCACCTGCTGTTGCTGTTAATGACGACCTTGAGATGAAGAGGTTCTGGAGTTCCAAAATGACTGCTTCCATGTCATCAGTTGAATACAAGTTATGCATGTGAGAAATAATTCCTAGGACTTCACTGAGAAGCATGCAGTAGATGTTCTTCAATTTGTTGTCATTGGCAATTTTGTACTTTGAGATAATAGCAACCATAAACTTCAAGGACTTCATTTCTGTATCAGATAGGCTAACCTGCCTACAATGTAAATTAATCATCAAAAAAGATTCCAAAGTAAGACCATCTTCAAGCCAAAAGCATCTGAAAGATGTTTTCATGGAAGAAATGATAAAGAAGAAAAAATGAACTACAATTCTCAGAATGGTCTTTTTACCAGGGGAAAAAAGGTTTACTTACTGTGACTGTAAAGTGGCTGAGAGAGCAAACACCGGAGCACCATAAGTTTCAAAACCAGCTACTCTTTGTTGTTCACTAGTAAAGCTCTCCGCAAAATCAAAATAATCTGTTACAATTCTTTGCTTTGCTTTACTTCTAGTTCGTTCTGGAAGTAAATTTAAGGGGAAGCCTTCCATGAGGAGGGCAGTATACATGCTTAATGAGTTCTGAGATTTGTTCTCTCCAGCAACAAAATTGTAAACTCGATCTGCCACTGCATGTGAACCATAGGTGACCATCAAACAGATAGACCTTGCAATCTGTCGCAGACCACTGCCAGGACTAACTACTGATTCTGCAGAAGCTGCGAAAGCTAGCAATGTGCAAAGCTTGTCAATGATGTTATCGACAGAACCTACCTCAGCATGTCGTAACCTGAAGCACCAAAGATCATTAACAATCTCTTGGCAAAGAAAGTGTGGATGCATTAAGTTCTGCAGAAGGAAATATTCTATCTCGGTCCATGCTGGATTTGAAGACATTATCACCATGAATGTTTTTAGTGCATCAAGTATCGAATGCAAAAAAGGCTGGTAAACTGCCTTCTGGTCCTGGCTTGAAGCATAGGTCATGTGAACTTGCACGCTAAGAGTAACACCATATACATCCTCATCCATAATGACATCCAACAACCACTGAAGTTTTCCAGCAATCCAAACTTTGGTATGATCTTCAAAACCAGCAGAACTTCTGAGAAGATAAAGGTACAAGTTAACTTGACCAAGAGACAATGTTCCATCTCTTGCATCAGATCTCAAATGATGGTCCATACCCGTTGAGTTAAGCACACCATTGTTCCTTGCAATCAGTGGAACTAACTTTTGGTCAATTTCATCACCAAGTAACCAGTCCAAAACCTGAAACCTCTCCTCTTGTTTGCTTTGCAATGAATGGAGGATGGAATTGAGTAGATGAAAAGATGTGGGCTCCAGAATTTCACCCAAAGCTTCTGCTGCAAATTTTAGATGTTCCTCCTTGCTCAAACAAACTTTAAAACATGATATTGAAATAACACACCCTATAACTTCCTTGTATACAGAAAATGCTTGGGCCGGGTATTGAGAGATAATACGCACTGCATTAATCAGGTAAAATTTTACAGGAAGGAAAATCCTTTTAGCTTCTGCGAGTTGGATAGCTTCTTCTAGTTTCAGTGACCAACTGTCGGCTGCACACTTCAAGGATTGATTGGCCAGGGAAATTAGAGTCAGAATTACGCTCGCTACATCCACCATTGTAGCTAATGCACCCTTGCCAAGCTGGAGTAAGGTAACAACACCTTTCCAAGAAAGATTAAGTATAGTTACAAGACTGCCGCCATCATTAGCAGCAAGGATGCCGATTTCACATAACTTATCTACAGTAATTTTCGTGATCATCATAGCATGGTCTGTGTCGCTAGACTTATCACTACTTATGAGCTGTTTTTCCTCCTCCCTTCTCAAACTTTCCGAACCCAGATGTGCACCTTGACAATACATCTTACATAATTGAATCACAGCATCAAGGACGAGATGCGCAATCTTCTGAATTTCTGAACCAACTGCATCTATTCTCTGTTCAGCCACCAAAAGAGAAGAGAGCAATATGACATATGCATTAGTGGATTAGCTTGTACCCCATTTACATCAAATCATGAACAAAGAGAACAGAGGAGCTACAAAAAGTCTAATTGAATCCCACTAATTTCACATTGAACTGAAATAAATAGTGACACCGAGAGAGGAAACTGTTTCAATGGAACTGTAACTCTTTTTAACTGTAAAACACTCTTATGACACACAAGAACATGTGCTGATGGGAATTATATTTGGAACCAAAACATTCGAATGATGGATTTTCTTGATAAACATAAGCCTGATATTTTCTTCGTACAGAAAAATGCTTCTCAAGAAGCTGAACAAGAAACGGACTAACTGTTTATTTCCTCTCAAATTCCATTGAGCATTCAATCTAATGCAGTATGATGTAGAAGGATAAGCCATACTTTTCACAAAGAAGCACAAATGAAGGATACAATTCAACTTATTTTAGGGCAAAATATGAATATGGATATATTGTAGACATGGCATGCTTACTGCATATGAAAATATTCTGGAAAAAAACTGAGGCTCAGCAAAAGATCAACATAAGGGCAGAAGAGATTAAAGGAGCATCAACAAAGGATGACTTGTCATAGATCCTCATGGTATACAACCCCTTACTCAAGGACAGGACAATAGAAGAGCATATACCAGAAACGTAGAGCCATAAAACAACTAACTATATTCCAGGTCCAAGAAACAGCATGAAACATAAATATGGTTCCAGAGGATCTTACTTTTACAGCCGATAATGCATCTTTTGCCACGCTTAATAGTTCTGAAATAAAACTCTCAACTGTCGGAATCACCTCCTTACTGATAGAGAAAGAATTCCTTGCCAAATTGGAAAAGCAGGAAGCTGAATAGCTCAGCAAATTGATGAGCAACTGGAAAGAAGTCAAAGGATAATGCATAAAAGATGTCAGAACAGCTAGCTTTTCCCATATTTTGTTTTACAAGTACAGCATAAATTTATATGAAAGAATGTCACAAGCACAAATCACATTTTTGACACCTCCAGGTGAATTGAGATAAAGTAGAAGCATACAGTTTACAAGTACAAGAAGCCTTTATCTCCCTATTTGGGGCTGGGTATATGAAGAATATGTCTCCACTCTATTCGGTTGACACACATAGTTTTAAACATACCATAATTTAAATCGGAGAGTAGAATTTATAAACTATAAGTAAGGTTTTTTGCAAGCAAAAATATTCTGAAAAGCTCAAACATACCAAAAATTATATGTCAGTCGACATTGTCTTCAGTTGTATGACTAAATCATAAGGAAATAAACATTGGATGAGTGTCAAGGGGGAAAATCCCATATATATTCATCACTTCAGTGGCCTATATGTACAAGTGACTACTTGTAAGTATATATCAGTTCAAGCCTAAAACTACATCCAAATACCATGTAAATGCAAACTTTCACCTGATAAAACAGGACGCTGTGCTCTTCTTCTTGAGATTCCTCAGTTGACATCAGAGTCATCTGTAAATGTTTACGGCACCAAACGCTTGCCTGGTATATAGCATAAGAATAAGCAGGTTAAGTGGTAGGTTCCGAGAAAGTACAGTTTCATAGTTTAATTCTTAAAAGGCAACAGTGTATACTGGAGGGAAGGAAATTGACCTTTACTCCAAGGATCAAAAATTCTCTTAGGGACCCCGGAGCATCTGACTCCAGGTATTTAGCGGCTATAAGCAAAATGGCTTTGTTCATTTTGCATTGCGAAATGTCCAAACAAGTGAAGTCTTCCCAGAATATCTAGTAAATGTTAAGGTACACAACAATCAGAATAACGATTCATTTAACAGATTATGAGAAACTAATGATTAGCATCAGTAGGATTGTGTTTGTGTTTCTCTTCTCTACAACAGGGTAATTAAGAAGCTTGAACACACAGAAAAGCCACAACTTAGGTTGGAGACTACAGAAATCAGCCCAACAGAACATTAATTCACATGCTATAACTCAGGAGTAGATTATCCATATATATGTAGGGAATAAAGGCTAGATTCTACAAAAGCTCTGAGGATACTGTTAATGCCCCAACAAGAGAAGCCACTTCACATTTATCAATTATCTCCAACTCTCCAAGAGTGGTAAGAAGTTGAACTCGATTCTCAACAACCTGCAAGACATGATTAGGCCGGAATTTAGATTTATCAGACTACCAAATTGAAATACTCAGCATGATGTATGATTAAAGCAACATTTCATTAGATTTATCAATGCTTCAATAGCTCTATTATACTGTTTCCAGATGACTTAGCATCATCATTTATCATATTCCGTGCTCATTGCTATCAACAGATCACGTAGGTTAAGCTAGGATAACAAGAAACACTAGGAGGTTTTTGAAATACTTTAAAACTCATAAAGATGCATAGAGACGCCACAATCCAAATACAAATATATGGGAAAAACATTCATTTGCTTCCCGGCAGAATCAGCATTTCAAGATAATTGAGCTAGCTGCAAGGAATTTACATAAACCTTTTCACATTCCCACGGCCATTAAAGCAGTAATAAACAAATTGTGTAAGCTTCGATTACCAATTTGCACCTATAATCCAAAACAATTGTATTCTTTAAAACCCTACTCTTTACTGGTCACTAAATCTTAAAATAAAATAGGTAGATAAACACTGAATACCCAATCTGCGATGAAAACGAGCTTCAAAATCAATTGCAGCGAGAAAAATCAACGCAATTGAAAAACCTAGCGAAATCATTTGGGGGTGAAAAAAATCAAACTGAATGAGAATTGAAATTTGTAACATTGAAGAAGATTAAAGAGCTTACATCAGAAGATTGAATGGCTTCGAGCAAGTCCTTTACGTCGCCACTCGAGCTGGAGCTCTTCATTTCCTCTCCCCCGGAGCAGAATCGCACGCAGTTCACACTTTCTGTGTGTGAAGATTTGGGCACTCTCTTTGTTTCCCGCCCTTTTCTAAACGCCAGCCAGGCGTAAATATCAATCAATTTCCTTTGTGAAAACGAAGCAAATAATTTTGCACAGGTCCTTCTATTTTAGAAAGTTTGATAGATTTGCCTCTTTACTCTTTTGTCATTTAAATTGCTACTAATTTCTTTTCATTCCAATAATGATACTACTCGTTTGACTGCTTGAGTATAAGCGTTTTACCATATCCCTAGCAAATTGAAATTTAGCAAATATATTGTAAAGGTTTTAAGCCAATTGGGTGAAAGTTATCATTGTTTATATAGTACTAACGGAAGATTTTCAATTACGTTTCTTTAATGATTAATGTTATCACATATGTAACTGCATATAATGTTTAACTAGTATTTGTAAATCATTTCTATCTTTCTTCTTATTTTAAGACTATCTTTTACAAATTTTGAGTGTAAAAAGTTTGTTAGAGATCATCAAGTCAAGAGGGGGTTCACTATATTAAAAACATGTGAGAGGTTCACCATTGTATTTTATTTGTATATTATGTGCAGCTTCGATCTCTTTTCTTAGAACGACCTTAAATAATTGTTATTCCTTACATTAATTTGATTTTTACTCTAGAAGAGTTAAATTACATTTTCTGATTCTCATCCTTATTTGAATGCATGTTGTACCTTGCATCAGAAATAGATTAACTGAATGAAACCAGACAGATAGTGAAATTGTTGGTTTTTTGAATATATATGAGGGCTATAAAAGGTTTGCTGAAACGCATTGCAAATGAGTGAACGACGACTCTATACATAGTTCGTTTGAAGAATTAATCCAAATCCATTGATTGTGGAACTTGGAACATATTTTGGCTCTCTAAAAAACCCTGTCTTTGGAAAAATCAATTACACTAGTAACAAGAATGAATTATAAATAAATAAACAAAACATCCCGATCTTGTCACAAGTAGCTATGTTACAACATATTAACAAGAACATTACCACGTTCTCTATTATTAAAGTAACTATCTGTAACACTCATAGTATTGCCAAATGAACCGTTAATTTGACACTCAATTAGACGATTATCCAGATGGACATGTATGTCGATCTTTACTCCTCGTCGGAAATCTATCCGATAATACATAACGTTGTCCGCGGGATAAAGTTCTTGCATCCCTCTTAAATAGTCACTTGAAGACACCACTCGCCATAAAGGACAATCGTCGAGTTCATACAATGGCACCGCGATCCGTACAATCTCAAGATCGTATTGATCAAGGATTTCTTCTTCAATATATACATCACCCACGTTACTATCATAATAATCATATTCTCCATCATCTTCTTCTTCATCAACCAAGAATGTTGGCCTCGAATTTGGATGTTCGATTCGGGCATGTTTCCTTAACTCCAATTCTGTACCAGAAAACTCACATGATTCCAGCGCGCATTCTCGTACTAGCGAATTCATAAACCTACGGATATCTCCTAATCGGATCCATCCCCGGATCTCGCCCCGACAAAACGGGCATTCGGATGGGTTACGACCCGGCCCACCGCAAGAACCCTTTTCTCCCCCGTAGCTCACGAACTTGTTTAGGTACTTCCGATCACCATCATCATCATTGTGACTTAATTCGGGTCGGGTTCGGGTTTTGGACGGGATAACCGAGTGTGACCTACAATACTGAGAGAAACAATTCGAGTGCCGGGCGCTGGTGTCGCAGACGTACGGCCGGCAACCTTTTTCGTTCGACGAACAGATCAATAACACGGCGTTGTGCGGGTGATCGAAGCAGATTGGACATTTGATCTCTTTCCATTCTTCTTCTAATTTCTTGTTCTTCGGATTAGGGTTTTTCTCATACGGAGATGCCCTCTTAGGTTGACCATTACGACAAGTTGCTAATGACGAACTAGAATTCGTAGCTTTAGGCATTTTTTTTTTCCTCTTTTCCAAAAACCCTTGTTAAAGATTTGGAAGTATGATATTTGCGACGAGCAAGTATTATTTATAGGCAAAGAAGATTAAATACGAATTAGGTTTGGACAATGATCACGTTGAATCCTAATCCTAGTAAATGTTGCAATTGTTTATATATTTGGTAAGTTCTTCTCACTTGGTTCTTTTTCCACAATTTTTTTTTTAAATAGCGATAATCGTTTTATTAAAACACGAACAAATTAAGGATTACATCCACATGACATTGAGTTACAACCATCCCCTATATATTGATAATAAATAATAAATTGATCCATCTTGAACTAACCTAATGAAGTATTTTAATAGGCTGAAAATATTATTGCTTCATGTAGATGGCTCTATGATCTTTCTTCATGAGCAAGAGTGATTGTAACGAGATGTTATCGGGTTTTTTAAACCCCGGAATGATATTATTTATTTCATTAACTTATAGGTTTGTTGCCTATTTTATAATATGTAGTAATTCATAAAAATAAAAATAAAACTGCATCAAAATAAGTGAAAACAAAACTAAGGATATCAAAATCCACGGGGATATACTAATACGCATTAAAAACAACTGACTCAAAAAACATCTGAAGATCAAGACACATAATAATAATACTAGCATAGGACCTAGAAACCTAATAATGATCACGATTTCTTCCCACAAAAACGCTACTACAAATTAAAAGAGGAATACTACAAACTTAGGAAATTCGAAAATAAGAACCCTAATAATGCAAATTAAAAGTGCTACCAGAAAGTCAGCGGAAATATCATCATGCTTGTGCATACATCTTAGGGAATGATTTTTCCAATTCCACCTCCAACTCCGGCACCACCGCCAACACCTCCGACACCTCCAACGCCACCAAGTCCGCCAACGCCGCCGACTCCACCGATCCCTCCAACACCACCCATGCCACCAATTCCACCGATTCCACCAAGAACCGGCAACACCCCAATGTAGCCAATTCCACCCCATCCACCAACGCCGCCGCCGTAAGCGATGAAGTTCTTCTTATCCTCAAGGCCACCAACTCCGGCAACTGCGCCGGTCACCGGCACGAAAGCCACAACTCCGGCTTGTTGCTGTGGGACCACATGCACGGTGTTCTTCTCAGCAGCAGCGGCGGCGGCGGCAGTGACGTCATGGTGAGGAGCTGCTTCGTCAGCAACTTTTGGTGCGTCATCAGCAGAAGAAGGAATGTTTCTTGCAGCTGTGGAAGGTACAACAAGTAATGCAGAAAGTACAACAACCATGAACAGAATCTGGTAGTACAACTTTGCCATGATGAAAATTAAACCCTTTAGCTAAAAAGATGTATATTAGAAAGACTTGTTGTTGAATTCAGGAGATTGGGATGTTTGTGAAAGTGGAAGAAAGAGTGGTATTTATGGAGGGGTTTTTGGAGTGGAAATTTTGGAAAACAGTTAGGGAGATATTGAATGAATGTAGGAGTAATGGAGTTTTGGCATTAATTTTAGACTGCACACCTCTCGGGAGTAGTAGCGGTATATCTGTACAATGGTGACAGAGTTAGTTGAATGAAAAATAAGTGATCGCATTTAGTTCCAAAATGTCAACGTACGTGTAGACGAAGAACTTCTATAGTGTACTACAAGTGTACAAAAACCTAATTTTGTGTTTCCTCTATTCTGAAATACTAAGTGTTGCTTTATCAAAATTTAAAAAAAAAATTAAAATAAGTATCATTTTTCTATTCCAATTTAGTTTTCATTTCAAATTTTCAAAATGACCTTCAAAAGAAAAATTATTAGTGTCAACTATTTGTTTAACGAGATAAATTAAGAATATTCTAGTAATTTACTTATCTTATTTAAGTGTTTCTTAAACTGTATGTGAATTATTTAGTAACATTTATTTTAGAATGGAGTGATTAGTAATACTAGTTGCTTGTAACAAACTAGCAGTAGTAGCATTTTTCGATATATTTTCGTGATGCAAATACACATACTGAGGATTATGATTTGTGTCCCTTGGTGTTATATGCGAAACATACATCGTATATATATCAACTTTTCTGTTAAACAGGGGTGTCCATCTCGATTGTTCCTTTGCAAAGTTATAAACATTTTGATAGATGTGAAATAATTTAACTATAAGATCTAAAATTATTCCATGCCTTTTGATAATGATGGATTAGTGTCCACTCTCGGCCATTTAACTATTTAAGTCGTGTAATTAACTGTTTTGAATCATGTCCATATTGTGTACGTAAAATCTAATCATTCTTAATTGATTAATCATGCATTTTGGATCAGATGTACTTCCTATCTGTGCCCTCTTTCTTATGATTGTTATTCCGAGATGCTTTATGTCATAGTATGTATATATGAAGCCAAATTCAAAGTATTACTCCTCCATTCCAAAATAAGTGTCGTTTTAGCAAAATAGAAAAATTTTAAAATAAGTATCGTTTATTTCAATGCATTTTTTGTCAAAAATTTCCAAACATACTCTCAAAAGAAATAATATTATTGGTAAATATTATTTTAATGGGGTTAGTTGAGGTCCTGAAGATATTGTAGTAACTTAGTTAACCTAATTAAGAGTTTCTTAAATTGTGTATAAACAGTAGAATGACACTTATTTTGAAATGGAGGGAGTACTAAATAATGTAACTGAATAGAGACCTTGTTGATCCTTGGTATAGCTTTTGCAAGATATGGAATTCAAGATGACTTCTTAGATGAAATCTTCATTTGTTATTTTCTTTTTTCTTCCTGATTGATGAATGAATTATGAAAAGTATTTTAAACAAACACATATCGGCCGATGCTAATCTTCATTCGATCCAGGAGAGTGCTTACGAGGAAAATTAATTGTCTCCAAATCGTTTGTTCTCCTTTTCTAATACTTATACCATCTTCCTACAATATGTCAACTATTGTAAAGGAACGAAACTTTTATACAAACTTTTCCGTGACTAGTTATTGGATGTACTAATAGATATCCAAAACCTTTTTTTCAACAATATCTTATAGAAATTATGTCAAACGAAATCATAATCAATCAATTTTTTAGATCAAATCAAAGCATGAATGTCGTTGATATGTACTATACTCCATGAAGAATGTTCATGTGCCGTTGACAAGAGACCACATTAATTCATTAATTGGAGGCTACCAACCCAAGGATCGATCGATATATATGGAAAATTGAAAAAAATAGAGTACCATAAAAGAAAAAGGAAAGCAGAAAATGTTTTTTGTTTTTTTTGCCACATATTTATTGCACGTCTCTGGTTTGTATTCTCATGCATGCAACAAATATCATTGGGACGTGGTTTTGACTTTCATCACTGCCAAAAGAGTTGAAAATTTTGATTCAAAAAACTTATTGGGAAGTGGGAACCGCTGAGAAACCTTGAAGATTTATCCATTTATCATAACTAAGAAAAAAACAAAAAAACAAATAACAGCTAGAATGAAGATTCAAGAAAAGGATATGAAACCAAGGGAAAAAAAAAAACAAACAAAAGAGAAAGGGTTTCAATTTAAATTAAGCCTGCAAAATAGAGCAGCTGTAAATAGTTGGGATTCAATTAATTCATTGACTTGAAAATAATTGATTGTATATATGGCCAGAATTGCAGGTGTTTCATGTTTGCTTGAATGAGTAGTTATGAATTTTGATGATTCTAGGACAGCGGGAAACAATAAAAGCACAGTTGCGGTTTGAAGAAGAAAGGTGTAGTAGTAAATATTTACATGCATGCGTACCTTTTAAGTTGAAGGTGGTGAACTTCGTTGAATCCGCCATGCATGAACAAAACCATCCAATCAGTGAACAACCACCTTTCAATGTTGATCAGAAGAGCTTGGTGGTTTTGAGAATGGAAAAGTTGCCATTTCAAATGAAATTACTCCCTCTGTCCAAAATTATTATCCAGTTTGAGATTTCAGTTTTAGTATAATTTGAACTAAAATGAAAATCCAAACTGGAGAATAATTATGGAACGGGGAAGTAATTCATAGTAAATATTTTTATTGTTCCTATTAGTATTATGTATCTTGAACTAGCAACCTTAATTAATTTACCGTCTCTACGTAATTGGCTACAAGTTGGTGCCTCTTTTTCCCCCAAACAATGGATTGGAGAGAAAGATGGTGTTTGGGTGTGTATTGAACTCTGTTTGGAAGAGAATGGAGTCTATGGACAAAAAACAAAAAGTGAATTTCAACTCGTTTTATTTGATAATCCGAGTATCACCTTTGTGAATCTTGTTAATGGACTGTTTTAAATATTAGGTGCTCGAATGTACGTGATAAAAGTCAAAAGAATGTAGCCACGCTATGTTTTTTAAACAATAACTAGATTCTCAGCCCGGGTGTGCCCGACCGACATCTATATAACCTGTTAAATTGAGAAAAGTATGGATCATTATGGATTACTTGATGGAATCTTGTTTTCTGTTGTACATACTAGTATGTACCTTGTGTATTGCACGACAGAATTTAGATACTATTGTATTAAAATTTTGTATCACATAATCAGTAATTAGAATATAAAGATTATGAAACTATTAATAGTAGATATTTTGAAAATCACCAAAAAGAAAAAAAAAATCAAAAGATCAAAGTAAAAAAGTTATAAAAGTTTGTTGTTTATTGTATATTTTATTCTTAAAAACTGCAATAGTGGGTTGTTCATTATGCAAACCACAAGGTATTACTGTTTGGATGAGTTACTAAATATATTAAAAAGGATCTCTTTAAATAATCACCCATAATATATTTCTATCAATGTATTTAGTAATAGAATATAATTATGTGAAAACATATCAAAGGAAAAAATGTAGAAATAAAAGAAAAATCCAATTTGAGCCAGCTCCGCAAAAAAAATCAAAAAAAAATTTTTATAATAACTTTTTATAATAAATATTGACTGATTAATGATAGGCTAACCAAAAAACTAAAATGTCCAATTGGACTAAAGAGTCCAGGCTAGAACTAACATGTTTAGTAAAATATACAGACGGGTCATTTTCGTCATTTCGATTGTATAAATTCGAAAATCAGCAATCGTATAAACTGGGTCTTCATGATTAAAGAGATGCGAATATCGATTCGTATTAAGGAGTCCAGTTTGAGACTCGTGAATTAAGTAAAACATATGGATAACCCTTTTTCGTAATTTCGATGATATAACTCCGAAAGTTAGAAATCATATAAATTGGGAGGCCCATTGATTTCATCGATGAATCATGGCTTTTCTTTTTCTTTTTTTCTTTTTGGCAAAATTTGACAGTCATCGTCGTCAAGCTTGGGATTTAGAATATGCCGGCCAAAAGCTCAGTAGTCGATACCCGATTTCGAATTCCGATGCATAATTTTCCGATTATAGAGTGCAGATAAATTTTCTTTTTTTTTATCATCATACTTCATTTTTTCAGGAGTCAAGGACACATCATTTTCAAATCTAGGAGACCAATTTTAGGTTAAAATAAGGATTGATATAAAAAACAACCCCGAGGTTTAGTCGATTAACTAAAACACCCTTATCTTCTAAGGAAATATCAAAAATCTCCTTTGACTGGTGAAACTTATCGATCAACCGATAAAGAACGTGAAATGATAAACAACCCACTAATTGTCCCCATGACTTTTTCTTTTTTTCTTTACAAAAAAAAAAAATAAATATAGTAGAACTTTTCTGCCTTTCTTAATTTTCATCCCCGGAAAAACCTAACTCAAACATTATCATTGTCACCGCCGCCTCTTATCGATTAAAGTCTCTTTCGATTCCATCCAATTTTCCCTGGAACACACTAGGCAAAAAGTGTGCTCATATGGTATGAACGCTGTTGCGCCCCTTTTCCTTCCCATACACACGCAACACATGGAAACCAACCCTGCTCTTTCTTTCTCCTCATTCCACCTGTCCGTTTCTTCCAACAATTGTTATCAACGACATTCTCAATGGCATCCCTTGTTTTGTCTGTGGTTCCGCACCTACCTGATTATTGTTGACATCAGATAGCCTTGTTGTTGGACTTTGATTAAACCCCTCAAACTCCTAGGCCCCCTTGAATTGCCTCTCCGCTGCCAAAGCCGCTACCAGGTTAATCCCTGACGGCGACGGAGCTTCTCCGCCACATGCCGGCGTTGGAGCTTCTCCGCCACATGCCGGCGTTGACCTGTTTCCTAGAACATCTTGACCGAGGTTCATACCCGATGTTCCCACCGCCGTGAAAACTCTTCCCTCCTCATATTCTCCGACACTGTCGCCGCTGTCGCTGCCATTGTCATCCTCGTCGCCTCTCACACCCATGTGCTGTTTGGCCTAGAAGTGTTTTTGGAGAACAGTTGTCAGTTTTGGCATTTATGGGTTAGGGTTATTTTAGTGTTTTGATGAGAAGAGAGCAAAATTTGTTAAACCATCTTGATTCCCTTTGCTAATTTTGTACGAAGAGATTCTGTAAGAATTTTTTTTTTCTATCTTCTGTAATTAAATCTTGCCCAAAATGTTAATTTGTGAACTAATTCAATGTTCTTCATGTAAAATATCATAATGAGATCCATGACACAGGTTTGATTGAAACGATACATTGTTGAAAGAATAAAACATCTTACATTATTGACGTCATGAAAGATCTTTGATCGACTGTGTGATTTATATATTATAACAGCAGTTTTTAAAAAAAAATTACTCCCTCCGTCCCAGAAAAATAGTCCAGTTTGAAAATGTACAACTTTTTTAATTTGGTCAACACACCAAATGTACAACTCATTTTATGCCCATAACTTACACTAATGCCCCTTATAGTTATTTCTAAAAAAGTCAACTACATATGCATTTATTTTACAACTTAAATTTGATCAAAATTTTTATCTCAAAAAATATTGACAATGGATCTTGATGGAAAGATCTCGTTACGTAGATTAATTTGATATATAACATATTTTTTAATTATTCATGTATTAAAAGATATAATCATTGAAAAAAATAGAAGAAAACTTAAAAAAAATAAAAATCAAAGAAGTGGACCTTGTTTTCCTTATCACTACTCTTTTGGATATTTAAGTCATTTCAATTCAATTAATTTTGATTTGTATGAAACTGGACTTTTTTTTGGGGACAAAATTGTTTATTAAAGTGGACTATTTTTTTAGGACGGAGGAAGTAAATAACAACAAGGTAAATAACAAAAAGTAATCAAACAGAATAACCAAGTTACTATTTTTTTTACTGTTTAATGACCATCCAATGAGTTAATGACACGTGTCTCTCAAAATGTTGATGGCATGAATTGGCGATACGTGTCGATTATCTTTCTTTCCTTTAATATATATAATGATTATCTGGCATTAATCAATGAGAAAGGGTGGAAGCAAATGACCTTGTAAATATTTCATAGCGATTTGACATCCCCGTAAATCAACAAAAGGCGTTGTTCTTCTTCGTTTGATTACGCTTATTTATTTTTTACGTTACCTAGTTCGACCTTTATACTGATCGGAGCTTTTTCTTCAAACCAGGTTTTTTCTTCCCCGAGATAATAAAATTGGGGATCAGATTGGAGGATCTGTTCTTCAGATTTGGAAATTATTTTTTGAATTAAATTATGAGTTTTAAATTCATTTGAAATTGTAAATTAATCACGTTCGGATAAGGCGGAGTGATTTTAGGATGTGATTGAGATGAAAGATTAACTCCGAAGAAGGTTTTTCTTGTAGCAAATATATAATAACATAATTTCCTATATTAATTAATTAGACTTTGGGGGGGAAAATAACTAAGGAGTAACTTCCAAGTGGCTTAAGTGACAAGCTGCTTTCAAGGAGAAAATATTCAGTGGTTGTTAACCACCATGTCATTGCTTATGTGGTGGTTAATAATCCATTCAGTGATTGCCATGTGTTAATTAATTTATTAATGAAAAGTTTGAATAAAAATTTTTCTTCTGATATTATGTCCTTCAAACGAGGCATTATCTGCTAAATTTTAGCACTCACTTTCCTCTAACCTGCAAAGAATTTATCACAATGATTAAAAAAAAAAAAAGGTAAATCAAACTATTCAAACTGTGGTGAAACCTTACCGGTGGCCATAGCTCATGAGGTATATTACCAAATTAAGAAAAAACATTTTGTGCATGAGCATGTGTGGAAAATTATGAAAGATGATCCAAAATGGGCAGTTGTTTCTACCGTTGAAGAGTCATCAAAGAGATCAAGAATCAACGAATCTGGATCATACACTTCATCATCAAATGCTGATCGAAATGTTGAAATCAATGAGATCAAAGAGGAGGTTCGCCCAATAAGCCAAAAAGCAGCCAAGAACGGAAAGCGAAAGTCAAAAGAAAAGTGCAAGGCACGGGATGATGACGATGAGCTTGTTGAACTTCGACAAAAAATGATGGATTTGGAAGCCAAAAAATTAGAGCAACAAGAATTTTACAATCAAGCGTACATGAGTCATACGGTTACCAAAGAATATGAAATTTTGACGAAGGACACCTCGAATATGACACCAGAACAACGAGCAAGACATGAACTTTTGGTTGAAAAAATCTTGTCTAATTATAGATAGTCATGTTAGGTTATTATTTTGAATTAAGTTATTTTCATTGCGAGTTTTTGGTTTTATTTAAACTAAAATGTAAGAGTTGTGTCACTGTATTTGAATTTTATTACATCATATTATTGTGTTTTAAATATGAAGTATTATTATGTTCACTGCATCGTATAATTATTATTGTACAACTTATAATTAATTATGTTGATACATTGATAGTGTAGTCACGTCATTCTTTTTTCATTTGTCCATACGTATCACAGTGTAGTCACATCTCTCTTTTTATCTTGTCCATTAAATACATTGATAGTGTAGTCACGTCATTCTTTTTTCATTTGTCCATACGTATCACAGTGTAGTCACATCTCTCTTTTTATCTTGTCCATTAAATGCATTGATAGTGTAGTCACGTCATTCTTTTTGTCTATACGTAACATAGTGTAGTCACATCTCTCTCATTATCTTATCCATACATTGGATAATATAGTCAAATCTTTTTTTGATCTTGTTGCAAGTACACTCTATAAATATGGAATGAGACTAGTAATATTGTTCGAGCCTTTTCAACTCTTTGGTATGCATATATTTTGCAACAACTCTTCACACACGACCATGTCTCAAAATTCTCTTCCCAATTTTGATCCCTCTATTTTTGATGATGAAATGAATGATTATATGCGGGAACAAATCTTTGATAACACGGGTCTAGAGGATTTAAGGAGGTTGGATGAGTTGACTGAGCAACGAAGAGGTGCAAGTTCTTCGCGAAGACGAAGGCATATCGATCGAGAGCGTGAAATTGGAGAACAAAGATTATTTAATGATTATTTTTCTGACAAGCCAGTATACTCTTCAGCTACTTTCCGTACAAGATTCTGCATGAGGAAAGAATTATTTCTCCGCATTGTACAATCTCTCCAAAATCACTCTGAATACTTTCAACAAAGGCCTGATGCATCGGGTAAAATGGGATTTTCCCCCATTCAAAAATCTACAGCAGCTCTTCGTCAATTAGCATACGGATTACCAACCGATTGTGTTGACGAATATTTAAGGATGGGTGGAAGTACTGCACTAGAGTGTTTACGATACTTTTGTCATAACGTGATTGAAATTTTTCAGTCACAATATTTGAGAAGACCTAATGATAGTGACGTTCAACGTTTACTTCAAATGCACGATGAACGACATGGTTTTCCAGGTATGCTTGGTAGCATTAATTGCATGCATTGGAAATGGAAAAATTGTCCGGTTGGATGGAGAGGTCGTTTTACTTCCGGTTATCAAGGTTCTCCCACCTTAGTGCTTGACGCAGTCGCATCTGCAGATTTATGGATATGGCATGCATTTTTTGGAATTGCAGGATCTAACAACGATATCAACGTGCTCAACCAATCTCCTCTGTTTAACGATGTGTTACACGGGTATGCTCCTGATATTCAATTTACTGTAAATGGTACTCAATACAGCCGAGGTTATTATTTAGCTGATGGTATATATCCGGAGTGGGCAACATTTGTGAAAAGTTTTACATCTCCGGTGGATTCTAAGAGAAAACTCTTCAAAAGGTGCAAGAAGCAAGAAAAGATGTTGAACGAGCATTTGAGTGCTTGATCCGTTGGAATATTTTACATATTCCATCTCGATTGTGGGACAGAGCATCGCTTAAAGATATAATGTATACTTGCATCATATTACACAATATGATAGTTGAGGACGAGGGAGATGGGGCAACAAACTGGACTGATGACGCGGGGACTCAATTTTCGCATCATCAAGAGTTATCCCTAATATACAACAATACATTCAAAGGAATACAGAAATACGCGACCGCGAAAAACACCATCAACTATGATCAGATTTGGTTGAGCACATCTACGAACGTTTTGGAAATGATTTTGATAAAATGTAGTGTTGTTAAATTATTTTTAGATATTTTTAGATTTTCACTATCTCTATAAACATCGTCTGGTAGTGAAATTTCAATATTGTTATTTTTTAAATTAATTATTGTACTTTATTAATATATTGTTCACTCAATGATTATTAAGCTTTTTTATATTCTTTTGTTATTTAATTATGTTTTTAGATTTTTAAAAAAATAATAAATTTTATAATGTACTTTAGAAGTCATATAAACAAAATAATTATGAAAAATAAATTAATTATTATTACAAGTAAATGTAATTATTTTTTATAAAAAGTAAAGTATTAATAGTAGGATAGGTGTGGGGTAATAATAGTGGGGTAGTTGTGGGTCCAAAATTATATAGGTAGTGAGTGTAATATTGTTGTAGGAAAAAGTGTGTAAAATGAGAGTGTAGTGGAATGCTGACGTGGCAGTGTAATGTTGTGTTGAATTATATGTATTATTGTTGATGCTCTCAGCATTCAGTCATTTTCTGAAATTCACACATTTCATCTGTTCTTGTGTTTGGGGCTTGTGGGCAGGGATGGTCCTAGCTAAAGGCCTGTAGGGTCCGTCGACCTCGGGGCCTCCTGAAGAAACCCCTGGCCTCCGGTTGCATCTCCGAGTTGTCGTCCTTTGAACACTGCCCCTACAGATTTAAGGAAGAAATGCGTAGTACCAATGAAAAAGAAGACTTCAACCCTTTTTGGGCCGGGATTCTTTTCTAATTTATAAAGCTCCAAACATTGTTTGGCTTACTTTTATTTGCAAAAAGTATAGGAGTATATACCTTGAATACAACCCAATATCAGCTAGTCCGCATATTAAAAGCCTAATTGTTTTAACAGCCATTTCATTTCTTTCTTAAAAGTCTTTCATATTTTAATCATTTTTTTACTTTTAAAAAATTTGCTGGATCCACCTTCCAAAATGGCCCCTGTTGCAGGGTTGGGTCCCTCACTGCTTGTGGTTCTATCAGTGGGCATAGAGTATATGGGTTGGATCAGTGGGCTATCACTGGATGGGTCTATCAGTGGGCTTGGATCTAAGAAATGGACTAGTAACATGAGTTGGAAATCGCTGGATTTGGTGTTGATTGTGCTATTTGAGGCTCTTGGAGAGAAAAATGATGGGCTTATGTGTGTTCGACTGTTTTGAGTATGTGAAGCTGGTTTGGAACTTGGGAGAGGATGGCAAAGGCGTCCATTAATAGTGAAAATTCTGAGGTGAAAGCCATGCGGTAAAATTATCTAATAAAATTACCAAAATTCATTAGAGTATTTTACAATCTCAAAAAGAAAGAGATTATTGTTTTGTTGTTCTCATATTTTTATGTATTATGAGATAATTTTATCATCTTTATCATTTGTCATTACATACTCTAACCGTTTAACCAATACAAAAATTGGAATAAGTTTAAATCTATTCATATTCTCATGTTATTCAGTTCTTGATGACAACGTATTTTCAATTTTCAGAAATGTTTGATGGAAAAATAAAAACAAAAAAAAAAGAAGCTAATAACCTTGTCTAAACTTGTCTACCAAAGACATTGCTATGTTTGGATCGTTTTTTCAGTGTGTGTTTTTAGGTATTTTTTATATTAAGAATATAAAAAAGTACATTGAAAATGTAAAAAAGTATGCTGGGATGGAACATTTATTATTTAATTATTTTTAAAAAAAAAACCATCAAAAAAACCTTCCCAACAGAGAAATTTTCAACGTATCCCAAACTGTGAAAATACCACTCCCCGAAATTTCATCATATGTGACCGAAAACTACTCCATAAAGAACAAGTGGCCAACTTTTTTCCGCATCCCGATCTGCTCCTGTTCTTGTAACTGAATAAAGATCAAGATCAAGAATAATTTTTTATTTTTCCCATTATTTGGTTACATAAAAAAAAACCACATACGATCTTCCAATTGTTGAGTAATAAAGTCTAAAGGCACTACCTTATATGGCGAAATTAACAGCCCATATGCCAAAATGCATTTCTTCTTATGGAGTGATTAAGGATCATGCAAGTATTTGGATTTGTAGAGCTTTTGTCACTTCCACAAGGCCTTGTGAAAAAGTAAGTTCACTTCACCTAGCATCTTTCACATGTTTTTTTAAAAAAAAAAAAAAAAATTTTGGAACACAATATCGTACTAACGCAGTATCTTGTTCGTCTTAAAATGATGGTATCGATTTTGAGAATAAGATTATTATCATGAGACGGCATTATGAATAAAAATCCAATGATGATAAGAGTTATATGAAATAAGTAATTGCTATATATATATATATATATTTTTTTTTTTTTCGGAAATGAACAGCAATATTTGGATAAAGAGACGTGCGAAAAGGTGAAGGAAGCAGCAGTAGCAGTTACAGAAGGGATTAAAGAAGCAAGGCAAACCGGTCAATTTGTTAAAGAAACTATCACTACTAACGCTGGAACGGTACATAAACAATCTTTCATTTTCTCCTTTTAATTACTCGCATCCGATCAATCCATTTAGTTTTTCTTTTTAATTTATCAGTTGCCTTGTTATATTAATTTAAGAATTTTGTAAATCTCGTCAACGAAACGGTACAGTTAATGATCAAATTAATTAGGATATAAATGATACTCTCTCCGATCCTTATTGTAAGACATTTTGATTTTGTCCTAGTTATCATTCAGGATGTGTTTTAATTGAAAAAAAAACCTTAAAATTATATTTTTACTTTCGTTACGTTATACTAATTATTACGAAATAGTTCTAAGGTTTTTATTTCAATTAAAAATACATTTTAGGTGAAATTTAAGACAAATAAAAATGTCTTATAATAAAGACCGGAGAAAGTACATGAAGAGAAACCTTTGTTTCACTAGCTGCTTGGACCCGCCATATTATAGTGTTTTTCTTATTTGAGGCAATCAATTAACAAGTGATTTATTTTTAAAGAAAAAGATAATTAAAGATTTTATTTATTGATTTTTTTTTTTTGAAGGTTGTTACTGAGATGGCTAAAAAAGCGCTTGAAAAGGCATCAGAAGATGGTGAAGATGAAGAGAAGGAAGGAAAAAGTGCATGGCAAAAGGTGAAGGAAGTTGTAAAAGGAAAAGATAAATAGAACAGTTAGACGATTGACTTCATTTACCAAATTATTTCTCCAAAAATTAAGCTGGAATTAATAGTCATTTGTGAAATTTAAATGCTTTTTCCTAAGTTAAGTTACTTGTTGATTTGCTAATCGGATCTATTAGCAGTTCGCAACAGGTAACCAAAGTAGTTTATAATCTTTCTGTCCCACATAAACTGTAAATCATAAATAATTGATAATTTACAATGATCTTTACTCTTCCATCTTGCTGGATATAAGGGAAATAAAAAAACAGTACAATTTGATGTCATGTATGATCTTATGCAAGAAGCTAAGGTTTAGATTTTAGAAAATAAATACTCCCTCCGTCCCATAATTATTGTCCAGTTTGGATTTCTATTTCTAGTTCAAATTGTACTAGAAGTGAAATATCAAATTGGACAATAATTATGGAACAGAAAGAGTATCATTTTCTTAGTATCTAGTTTTTTTTTTTTTTTTTCCGTATAGCATGCTATCTATAATTCTCGACAAAAGGGGTTAACATATATTGGCTGAGTTTCTTATTACTATAAGTTAATACATTTGTAGAGAGCTCTATTTGGCGTATGTACATTTTCATTATCATCATTTTAACCTTTATAGCTTTTGATTAAATAAAAAAATGAAAACAAAAAAAAAAAAGAAAGAAAGAAGGAAGAAGCCTAATGATATAGCCACATGCAGATGCAGGGTCGATATATATAAACCTTAGTATTAACGTAGCTCTCTTTTTTGAACTTTTCTTTTTAAGGTACAAAAATATTTACGTAGGTCTTTCATGCTTGAATCTTGATTTCCAAATAAGGAAAGATCACAGGAACAAAGAAAATGAAAAATGTTAAAAAAAAAAAAAAAAAGCTGCAAATGTGTTGTAAACTTGTAATAGTACATTACAAAGCACAATCACACAACCCACATATGCAGCCATGCAGGTGCAGCAGGTCACAGACCTCATCATCATCGTCTTGTCTAAGACGTCTGTTGAATTCTTTTCAAAGTAGTACTATGTTATCAACTCTTCGGTACATTGTATATTTTGTGTTTAAAATTATTGTTCCGATTAATCTGTATCAAATATCAATATGAACTGTGAGGCAAAACTCGTCCGACTAAACTAATAAGTTGAAAAAATTAACTCAATTAGAAAAACATCCATTATATTTAATCCAAAGTGTTATAATATTCGGTAAATTTTTTTTTTCCTTCTAAAGCTCGTAAATTTTATTGTAAGAGTTTTTTCAAATCAACCTCATCGCTCTTAGGTTGGACTGGCCACTTGGTTCATACGTCTAAATACATGTACATTACATTATTGAATTAATCCGTCGATGTTGAACTAAATTTGAGCATTCGGTTGGAATTCTATTGGACTTGATACATCAAGAAAATGAGTTCGTCATATTGGACTAAATGTGAAATGTTCACAGATGATGGAATAAAGAGTGCCTCTAATCACGTGATTATGTTTAACTACGAAAGACCTGTCCAAATTAAAGAAGGCAGAAATTATAATTTATTAAAGATGAGCCCAAAACCCAACATATTCATTCATGGAGAATGGTGAAACTTTTTAATTTTCAATTTGGGAAAATGGGTCTTTTCATCCCAAAGTTTGGACCACACCATCCAAAATATCCCAAAGTTTAAGAACATGCCATTTACATCTCAAACTTTTTAAAAACATGTTATATTAGGATATTCGTTAAATTTTTAACTCCGCTTAATTAATTAGTGGTGGTACTTTATTCTGTTTTTCCTCTCCCGATTCTTTTAATCATTTAACACGATACACTAACTCCCACCTTATAAAAAAATAGCTAAACTTAACTTGGTTTTCACATCATCCATTCTTCCCTTGTTTAGAAAAAGAAAAAAAAAAATCCAAGATTCACCTTCTAGATTGATAACAATCATGAGAGGTTTTGTGTATGTCCTAATTAGAAAGTAAGCCCTATTTCATTTATTTTTTTAAATATGTAGTATCATTATAAAAATTGGTATTATAATTGATGCAGGGGCATGCAACTTTTTTGCTTGGCATGGACCAAATTTACCAAACGCAAGTATGAAATTTTTTTTACTAAAAAAAAATGGGAGAAAAGAAACTGCATGAAATATCGCCGTTAATAACTTGAAAAAATTAATAAATGTCCTAATATTACATATTTTTGAAAAGTTTGGGATGAAAATGACATGCTTTTAAACTTCGGGATGTTTTAGATGGTGTGGCTCAAACTCTGGGATGAAAAGGCCCATTCTCCCTTTTTAATTTTTTTGATTTTGTATAGCATATAAGAAAAAAAAAATCTGATTCCATCGTCCCTCTTAACTAGTGTAATCTTTTCCAGGCTAGCTGCTTAAATTCTTAATAATTGTTGACGGTAACACACTAACACTTAGGAATGATGATATTTTTATGGACAAACAAAATTCAATTTATTGCACTTTATAAATTCATACATATTTAAAAAAATGTAATAATATACTCAAAGAAATTCCCCAATATTATACTTAGACTGAGACTGTATTCAGTATATCCGGAAGCATGTACGTCCCTTCTTATTTTTTGCACATATAGTTCTTATTACACTTTTTTCTCAACTCTTCTTATATTTTGCAAATTTAGTCTTTGTTACTTTTTTCTCTCTCTTCTAAAAAAACATCTCTAATCTTCAAACGAGCATATCTCTCAATCCGTGAAAAATTATAAAACGTGTTATCCATGAATTTTATTGTATTCGTCGAGATCTATCCAACAAGATTCATATCAAATATTTTTTGGGGGCTTAAAAATAATTAAATTCTGATGGGCAGAATAAAGGTGAATATCCTGTTTTACAAGATGGATAACCAACTTATTTTAAATTAGTTATCCATTTTATTCATACCGATTATCCAACCAGTTTAAACTATTTATCCATTTTGTTTGTACTACTTATCCATTTGGTTTGTATGTCTATCCAACTTGTTTGTAATAGATATCTCACCTGTTTGTATTGGATATCCATTTGGTTTGTACTGGATATTTATATAACTTGTTTGTACTGGATATCAATCCATTTGGTTTGTATGACTATTTAACTTGTTTTGTAATTGTAATCCGACGGGTTTGTATGCATATCTAACTTGTTTGTTCTGGATATTTATCCGATTTATTTGTACTGGATATCCATTTAGTTTGTATGCCTATCCAACTCATGTGTATTGGTTATCCAACGGATTTATATGGCTATCCAAATTGTTTGTACCGGTTATCCAATTATTTTTTTTTTATTTGGAAAAAATCATTGTCCACTACGCTAACACTGGTTATCCATTATGTTTATGCTGCTTATCCAATCATTCTTTTTTCCTTTGAAACACGGTTATTCAATGTGTTCGTAGTGATTATCCAATTGTTTTGTATTGGTTATCTAATTATTCTTACTTCTTGTCCAAATAAGTTTCCGTTACTTGTCCAATCTTTTTTTTTTCTTTTGAGAAATTGCTTGTCCAATTAATGTGTTCGTACTGATTATCCAATCCCATGTTATTGTTTCTCCAGATTTTTTTTTATTTTTATGAAAAATACTTGTCCGATATGTTTATACGTGTTATTCAACTAATTAGTACTGTTTATCCAATCTAGTTTTTTCTTAAAATGGTTATCCATTGTGTTTATACTGATTATCCATTTCGTTTGTACTGGTTATCCAATCTTTTTTTTAAAAAAAAAAAAATCATTGCCCAATGTGTTAATACTGATTATCTAATTAATTAGTACTACTTATCTAACCTAGTTTTTTTTATTATTATATTTTTTTAAAATAAAAGATGATTGTCCAACGCGTTCATATTGATTATCCAACTGCTCGGTATAGATTATCCAATCATTTTTTTTCTCTACTCTTTGCGAAAACCTTTGTCCTATTTTTTGTACTGACTATTCAACTGTTTTGTGTCTAAGTTTTTGCTGATGGTTATCCAACTTTTTTTTCCTTACTTTTTTTTTATGAAAATGATTGTCCAATTATTTTGTACTGATTATCCAACCAGCTTGCACTACTTATCCAATTATTTCCACTGGTTATCCAAATTGTTTGTAATGTATTCATACTGATTATCCGACTTCTTACTGATGATTATCCAACTTTTTTTCTCTTGCTCTTTTATGAAAATGATTGTCCAATTATTTTGTATTGATTATTCAACCAGTTTGTACTGTTTATCCAATTATTTTCACTGGTTATCCAGGTAATTTGTAATGGTTATCCACTCATTTTTTCCCTTTTTTCTGAAAAAATAGTTGTCCAACGTATTTGTACTGGTTATCCAACACAAATATTTATTTCTGCTTGGAGTATTTTTATTTTTATTTTTCGAAATTAATATTCGATATTGATCTTATCGGATAGATCTCGTCGAATACTATATATTTGATGTATAAGTCATTTTCTAATTATTCACAGATCAAGAGATATAAAGAACACAACAATATGAACGTAAAATAAATTTGTCATCCATCTTCTTAAATTGGATATCCACCTTATTTCTGCCCATCAGAATTTAATCATTTTTAAGCTCGAAAAAAATATTCTATATGAATCTTGTTGGATAGATCTCGACTAGTACTATAAATTTCATGTATAACATGTTCTCTAATTCTTTACGGATCATGAAATATGGTCATTTAGAAATTAGAGATTATTTTAAAGGAAAGAGAAAAAAAGTCACAAGGATTAAATCTGCAAATTATAGGATGTTATTTAGAAAACTGAAAAAAGTGTAATAAAGACTAATAATACAAAAAATAAGAGCGGAAACATGATGCTCTCGTGTATACCGGATAAATTGCCCTTAGACTAATCCCAACCCAAACATGTCCATATGTGACTAGTTGTGTTTCTCCCTTAGGCAACTTTTAAAAAAGTCAAATTAGTCTTTTCCTTTTCTCTCAGACCAATCTGAAGTCCCGGAATTTCATGAGCATGTTTTTGGGTTTAGGATTTCCCACTAACATTTGTATCTATGCTGTAATGAAACCTTAAAACCAGGGAAATGATGACAGATAAGTTGACCTTTTGCAATCTTGTACCTACTCAATCAAAAGCATTCAAAAAGCCAAAATACCAAAAAGTTGGCTTTCAATATTGATTGTTTTCATTTCAATATTTCATCACCTCTGCAACTCTTACATTTTTTATAATGATAATTATGGTAGCTATTTCTTGCTTCTTTAATTACATCAAACTAACAATTATAAAAAAGAAAAAAAAATCCAAGACAAACTTCAACAGCCATCTAACTTAACAATATGGTTCATTTGAATCCAAGTTTGCCATTTGATGATGATGATGAATAAAGCAATGAGGACGCTGAGAAACTGGTGTTATTGCTTCTAGGGAACAGTTTATGGATTGCCTGTTGTGCAGATGAAGATGTTGCTGCTGGAACACAACTATTTGATCTCGATTTCTTATTCACTGGCGATGCTGTCGGAGAGCCTTTGAGTAGGTCGTCGACTTTTGAGTAGTCTTCTCTTTCGTGCTTGATTTCCTTGAGCATTGCAGCCACATCTTTCATTGTTGGCCGCTCGTCAGGGCTTGAGTTTACACATAATAGGGCTATCCCTAATGTTTGTATCATTTCGTCGACCTCTGATTCAGGCCTGGATAACAAGCTTGGATCAATGATTTCCAAACTGTCTCTTTTCTGTCGTACCCAATCTACCACGTGCACGCCATCAGGGATTGTTGGATCAATTGGTTGTTTCCCTGTAAGGACTTCCAACATCACCACGCCGTAGCTATACACATCAGTTTTCTCTGTGATCTTCATCATGTAACCGTATTCTACATATAAACATTTGTATATAATTAGAACCGAGTATAATTCAACCCGGATAGGAAATGAACAACAAATTGAAATACTACTAAGTAAAGGAAGAACTTGAAAGAGGAAAACTTTACCAGGAGCAATATAGCCATAGGAGCCTGCAACTGTATTGGATGATCTAGCAAAATCGCCATCTTCAACAAGCTTGGCCAGGCCAAAATCAGCAATGTATGGCTCAAATTCAAGACCAATCAGGATGTTATTGGCTTTAATGTCTCTATGAACAATTGGAGGGACACAATCATGGTGTAAATAAGCCAACCCCTGTGCAGCTCCCAAAAGAATTTGATATCTCAAATCCCACTCCAGAGAACTGCCACGCCTCTCGTGAAGAAGGCTGCCTAAGCTCCCATTAGGCATGTAGTCATACATAAGCAATCTCGTGTTGCGATTCCAATAATAGCCCAAGAACCTTACAATGTTCTTATGCCTGATGGTGCCCAACGTTTTTATTTCTGCTGAGAAGGAATCACGAACTGCACATTTTTCTTCATCGCATCCATTGGTAGAACCCAATGTTGATGGCCACAGCTTCTTCACTGCAATGATCTCTCCATTTTCCATATCGGCCTTGTACACAACTCCAGAACAACCCTTTCCAATCACATTTGACTCAACAAGGCATTTCAATACTTGATCAATAGTAAAATTTATCTTCTGAAAGGGAATAAACTGCCAGGGCCACGACTCTCCCAATTCTGAATCACCATCACCTTTTAAAACCCTCCGTGCTCGAAGAACTGCCAGTGTTCCCATGACCACCATTGCAACTGTCAGAATTACAAGCATTGCAATTGCGATTTTGATTCTCCTCGACCTTCTTGCACCATCACTTTTAGATGCTTCAATGTTGTCCCTAAAGCACATATCTCGTCCAACTGAGCACAAACCTTGATTCCCTTCTAGATCTGACACTGATAATTGCCGAAACAGCTTGTTATCAGGAAGATAACCTGAAAAGTTATTGAACGACACATTGAGGGAGACAAGATTGTCCATCCTGCCAAGTGGAGCTAAGCTTCCCTCAAGCTTATTGTGTGACAGATCCAGAATTGACAGCTTGCTGAGTGCAGATATTTGAGCAGGAATTGTCCCAGTGAGTCCATTACAACTGAGATTGAGAGAAATCTCAAGAGATTCGAGTTTGCTCAACTCAGAAGGAATGGAACCAAAGAGACTATTGCCACTGAGATCCAGAAACTGGAGACTCGAACAGAGGCCCAGTGAAGGAGGTATTGATCCAGAGAATGAATTCTGACTCAGGACTAACTTGTTCAAAGAAGAAAGGCGGCCCAAACTTGCTGGTATAGGACCTGAAAACTGATTCATTGAAACATCCAAGACTTGAAGCCCGGACAGAGATGATAATCCATTGGTCAGAGAACCTTCAAGCGTATTATTGCTTAGGTCTACCATCTGCAGCTCAGAGCAACCTGCAATCTCATCAGGCACTGGTCCAGAAAGGCGATTACCAGAGAGTTCAAGAAAGTTCAAGATCTTAAGGCCACCAATCTCTTTAGGAATTTCACCTGTGATCCTATTATTTCCAAGCCTCAACCTTACTAAAGAACTGCATTTGCCAATATCTGGAGGTATAGTCCCCGAAATGTCATTAGAAACCAAAAGAAGCTTTGTAAGGTTCTGCAGCTGAAACAAACCAGGGGGTATACTACCAGTAAGTGAGTTGTGAGACAAATCTAGAGCCTGCAAGCTAGTACAACCAGCCAAACTTGCTGGAATGCTCCCTTCAAGCTGATTTTGCCAAGCAAAGAATACTACAAGGTTTGACAACTTCCCTAACTCAGGTGGTATCAAACCCGAGATCTGATTAGTATCAAGCTGCAACTGCATAAGATTTGAGGCGTTGGAAAGAACCGCAGGGATCGATCCAGATACATTATTGTTACTAATCATGAATTCCTCAAGTTCAGAAAGCCCCCCTAAAGACCAAGGTATAGTCCCGGACAATGAATTCAAAGACAAATCAATCATTGTCAATCTACTACAGTTCCCAATATCCTCTGGAATAACCCCAACCAAATTATTTTGCCACAACAGCAGTTTATCTAGACTTTTTAGCTTGCCAAGCTCAGGTGGGATTGAACCAGAAAGACTATTTTCATACAAGTACAAATTGACAAGCTCAGAACAATTTCCTAATTCTGGTGGGATTTCTCCAGAAACCATGGTAGTATATATAGACAATGTCTTCAGTTTGGTAAGCTTACCTAATGAAGGAGGCAGAGAACCTGAAAGCCCTGTATCTGCAAGGCCTAAAATGGTCAAGTTCCGACAGTTCCCAATCTCATCAGGGATTTTCCCAATGATATCCTTATTACCTCCACTCCTGAGAACTTCAAGATTTGAAAGAAGGCCTAATTCAGGAGGAATGGTGCCACTAAGAAGGTTATCATAGAGAAAAAGGTTCTTCAACCTTCGACAATTGCTCAGCTCAGCTGGAATCCTCCCTGTCAATTGATTCGAGTTCAAGACCAAATCTTCAAGATTTTGAAGCTTACCAATACTGACTGGAATACTTCCCACTAGGCCATTATCACTGAAGTCAATGACTGTGAGTGAAGCACAGTCACCGATATCTGCCGGAATGCTCCCGGTGATATTTGCATCAGAAATGACAACTTTTTGGAGGGATTTGAATGAGGAAAGATTTGAAGGCAAAGGATGCTGCAAAGGGATGGATTGAATAGTAATCTCAGAAACAAAACCTTGGGAATTACATGTTATAAAAGCCCATTTGCATGGGTTCTGGTCATTCAAGCTCCAACTTGAAAAAGCCTGAGGAGGTGGAGCAGAGCCATGCAGCCATGAATACAGAGTAAAAGCTTCAAGATTACTACCTGAGGCAGTAACCGAGAAGAAATTGATGAAAAGGGCTGAAAGAATGGTGAAGGAGAAGAAAAGGGGTGGCGGAAACAGAGTGTTTAACAATGATGGGAAATGGAATTTTGGGTTTTGGTTAAGGTGAAGAAGGTTTTGCCTCGAGCTGGGCATCGACATTGCCTCAATTTCCAAACTTCCCTTCTCGGTTTTGCACCATTTAGGTTTCGATGTTTTTTCTTCCTCCCTCCTCCTCCTCAATCTCTGTGAAGAAAAAACACACACTCACACACTACACAAAAAAAACACAGTTTTTTGCTTCATTCAGACTCCAAATAAAAACACTCCCACCTCCCCACACTTACCTAATTCTCCACCCCACAAGAACAAAGATTAAATTTTATTTTTTTTTGTTTTTCACAGAGCCCAAGGGGTTGATTGAATAAAGAAAAAAGGATTGTAAAGATACCAAATTTATTAAAGATTAAAAAAACCCAGAATAAAGAAATGAAGAAGCAAGGAATACCTAGAAATTAGCAAGTTTTTTGCAGAAGCCACACCACCACCTTCAAAGCCATCTTTGTTGATTTTTAAACCCCTTCTAGGATCCCACACCACAATTCCTACTATTTTAACCGCTTTCTCACTAATTTCTCCAGTTGGGTTTTACTGTAAATTGAAAATTAACGATTAGAAATACTAAAAATAAGCAACAAAAATGATGGTGGTGGTGAACTCAACTGATGACGAGTGGAAAAAAAAACTGAAATTTTTTTGCATGGTTTCTGTCACGCGCACGAGCAAAGAATGCAACAGCTGTCCACCAAGAGCTTTGAGTTACATTTAATTTTGTTGTTTTGTTTCTAGTTTTAGGTGGGATTTTGTTATTTTTCTAGGCCATTGGCATTTAATTGGACTCGTTTTCTGTTCATCTTGAGTGAAGTATTTATAGAGCTGGTTAGCTCTGATATGATGATGTCTTCCTCCGTGTTTGCAACCATTTATGAAAGTTACTGTGTAGATTTGTAATCTTATTCCAATGTCTCTAACTCGGTAGTGTCGTTATACCGTTTAACACGTATCACACACAAATTAATTTTTAGTCGATTCTAACAAATTTATCTCGAAAACTAGTTCCACACAATTTTGGAACATCATTACTTACATTTTTAAAGAGTATCAGTTTTTTTTTTCACGGCACTTACCGGCTTCTGAACTATTTCACTCTATGAATTTACATATAATTGGTGCATTCTTAAAAAAAAAAAATTAATCCTTAAAAGTTAGTGCTATATTATCAGGATCTATGTAATTTGGCCCGAAATACTTGTGTATCAGTGTATCCGAAAAATCTCACCGTGACAACTGGGAAATTGGGTTTGTTTCATTGTAAGTGCAACCGCTTAAATATAACTGCCTTGCACTTTCACAATAGGTAACTTTCCAAATTTGAGACTATAACGGATCCATTTTTGTTAAGGAGCTTTCTGGAGAAAGCGTATCTATTTATCTAATCAGTTATCTTAAATATGGCATCAATTATATATAATTGGATACACCAGCTATTAATTTAATTTAATTTTTTAATGTTTGTGGCACAAACCAACACAAGACGATAAAAGAAAATAAAGATCCTCTCCTCTTATAGTTACAAACAAAAAATGAATAGATGAATAATTCTAAATTTGATAATAAATCGATACGCTTGTGGTGTGAGACGATTAAGTAAGAAGCGATATAGAGAATTTTAATAGACATTATATTTTTACAGTTACAATTATTGTAACGTTTACTGATAGTGTTCATAAATTTCGATAATTAATTTGCCCAAAACAGTTTTAATTCCAGCTCCAATTTACAAACTATGTATAGTTTTAAGATTTTTGTATGAATTTTTATACGTAAAATTAGATTTATAACTAAAAGAAATTTAGAGAAAAGCTATCTAGACCTTTAGACAAGAGGGTTTTTTTTTTTTTTTTGTACAAGGAAGGAAGCAAAAGTTTAAATCAAAAAATTAACACATTTCGTGGGTATGAAACACCTATTATATCATGTTCTACTCATAATTTCAATTCTGACGGAGATTCATCTAGCCGTTGCATACCACCAGAACAAGAAGCAACAAAGGAAACCATGTAATCCGTCGCAAAACGCAGCTCGACGCTCCATTCCCGATCAATCAATTCTCGAATAAAACCAACAAATCGTCGATTCATCACTAACACCGCCTCATTCCCTTTCATCAAGTTCACAAAGTCACAAAGACTGTCAAGAAGTTATTTAATTTACTTGTATCATAGAGGCATCCATTTACAGTTTCTAACTTCTTTTCAACATACTGACTTTATTATAAGTATCAGTTTGATATCGTGGTTATACAATCAACCACTTCTTACAAGTCTTTACCTAAAGAATAATTTCATACATTTTCTGTATTCAGCTGCTTTCAGGTATAAATTGACTGCAATGACAAAAGTTTTTACAACAGTTAGGGAATCATTTCAGAGTTGGAAGAGTGACATGACTAGCTATTAGTGCAAATATTTACCATTACAAGGCTGACCACAAATTGTTGCTTTTTCAATTTCAGTGCGAAAGTTAACCAAAAATGGAACCTACGAAAGGACAAAACATGCACAAGATATTAATCGACAGATAAATACGCCAATGTGCTTTCCAGTTTCCAGTCAAACTCAAACACCATTTTTCTTTCAACCCACCACCGTTATGATCACAGTTCAGCACAAGGTTTTTTATTCTCTGGTCAATCCAATGTTTCAAATCATATTACATTTTACAATGTTACATTTTACATATTACATTTTCTGAATAAGTTACGTCTCTAACATCAGGTAAAAGTTATATCCTCTCTGTACCAAAATTATTGTCGAATTTAAGATTTCATTTTTAGTACAATTTGAACTAAAAATGAAAATTTAAATTGGACAATAATTATGGGACGGAGGAAGTATTTGTTTCAATATGACCTTTTCGGAAAAAGAAAAGAAAAACTACACAACTTCTCCACTGTTAACGTATTTCAACTGCACCATCCAATTTTCCTTTCCAACCAACCAACCTAAATGAATGTTTAGAAAATAATAAAATTCAAAATTTGTATTGGGCTGCAGTGTGCACTTACTGCATGTTATATTAGTTGCTACTTGTGATACACTGGTTCACTCTTTTTATTTTTTAAGGTTTTAACCCATTTTTTAAGCTGACAAACGGAACGGAGCATCCATTGAAATTAGCAATGGCCATTAGATCCGATGTAGTTTTGATTTTCGTGTTAATGCGTTAGGAAACCCATATTGGATAGTAGTACCATATTTTAACTGATGAAGACTTTGTTAATTACTTACTGTATTTTCACCAGCTTAGATTAAGTACGACTTTAATGGAGAATCTCAGCCGTACTTAATTCCTTGAGTATTTTAATCTTCCCTCTATCTATTTACATTTTTAATTTCAGTATAACTTATACTCGCTCTTTTCCAAATAAATATAATAGTACATTTATATTACAAATAAAAATTAAATTGGACGGTTATTTTAATACATAAAAAAAATTAAAAATGAAAATCTTAACTAAACAATTATTTTTGAAATAGAAGGAGCATTTAATTTAATATAAAAGACATATCCTGTTGTTGTGGTGGTCATGAGGGCTAAATGCAAGATGGTGGGAGTAAAAATTAAATAAGATTCTCTATTTCAAGTTTTGTTTATCAATCATAACGTCGCTTATTTATGCATTCAAAATTACAAATAACTAAACTTGATATTAATTTAGTGACAAGCCCTTAGTTCGTGGTATCTAATAAAATGGATTCAATAACGAGATATGCAATTTATATTTAAAAAAAAAAAACTAAATATTATATCTGTCAAAATAATCTTAACTGAATATCGTCTTAGAAGGAAATAAGTATGTATAGTTTCTTAATCAAATTAATGAACTACCAAAATACTATTACGTACTGTATTAAAAAATCTTAAAGCCAATGAATTGTAAAGAAGTTAAATTATAATAAACTTGATTATCTTTTAAACTATTGTGTTACTTCTCTAGTGAGAGTTAAATGCGGTTTTAAGTAGAAACCCGATTCCATATAATTATTTTAGGGGGTAACTTCTTGCACATTTTTAAATGTTCAGTTTCAGATAAATCACTTGAAATGTAAAAAAGAAAATAAGTAAAGAAATAAATTGAGTTGTTTGCTGTAACTTTAATCCATTGTAAACACATTGAATAAATTTCATTAGGAGACATGAGGAAATTTGTAAAAAAAAAAAACACAGTGTATTACACACACAGAAAACTAATGTGATACAGAATTGAATAATATATAATTCAATTTTATTTAACAGGAAAATTATTCTAGTTGAAAAAACTATATCAATTTGAACGATATTAGACCATCCAAAATGACAGGTCCGCTCGTTTTGAGTGTTGACAATGATCCTAAGATTGTTCGAAGAAACCAAACAAATGTTATATCCTAGATTATTATGTCACTTAGTCAAAGGATGATGTGGCTAATCTAAAAGGGTTGCGGGAAAAAAAAAAAATCAAACAACATTCTGAAATGATTAGTATAAAGAAACCAAAAAAAAACTAAATAAAGGACATATAATTATGGTATATTTTGAGGTAAGTTGGGAAATTAAAGTGGATTGGTAGCTTTACAATTTTTTAATATGGTACTCGAAGAACACATCCCAGATTTTGAGGCCATAACACGTGAGTACACGAATGGGATCCAAATTTTGGCCTACTACTTGCTGACCATCCTGTACTGCTACCACTAATAAAAGTTTTCACAACATAATATGATGATCAACTTTAAGTTTTGAAATTAAAAAAAAAATAAAAATACTTCATCTGTTCCAAAAAAAAGGAAAAAAAAACTCCATCAATCCGATCTAAAAATCTTATTTGACAAAAAAAAAATACTCTTATCTATAAAACTAAATGATTCACATTATGCTAAAAAATAATATAAACTTTAAAATTTAATATGAATTTCTTTTTTTCTTTTTTTTTTGAGACAGAGATTTTCTACCATGAAAAATTTAACGTAGAACAAACGAGAAAATCTTCCATACAGCTGCTATACTACGTAGGATTGTGTAGCCAGACACAAGAATATGGTAAGATAGTAATTTTATCGGAAAAGTTACCACAAAATTAGGGGGGTCATGATATTTTTCTATACAATGAGTGTGTTGCTGCATTAAAAAAGAGATACATTTTGTGTATGGAATAATTTTTTAGAGCAAACCATGACAAGGAATACTCTAGTTTTCCTAAGAAGAATTGGAAAAGGAAAGTTTTTTTCCTCTGATCCAAGTCCAACTAAACAGGGGATGTGACTTCTTTTGGGAGGGAAGGATTTGGAGTACCTAAACAAAGGACTACCTGGTTCAAGTAATTAGAATTTAAAATGCATTTCCTTCTATAGCAGTTACTTTGATAGTCGGACGAATAGTTTAATCTAACCCAATTATGTGTATGTTTAGACTTTAGAGACCTTCTTGTGCAATTTTCTTTTTGAGAAAAAGAAATAAAGAGAAAAATGGAAAAGAAAATAAAAGAAGATAGGCAGGCAAACGGCGCAGCACATAGGCCCTAAATTTAGGGGGGTGAAGACCTCGGGAATATCCCCGGCCGGGAAGTGGAATCTATCCACGTTTATATTCTGCCACAACCCGCACCCAACTTTCCCAAGTCTTCCTTCCATGATGATCTCTTTCAACTTTTTTTTTCCCCCTTTTTTGTATATATATAAAAAAACACTAGTAAAAAAACTTTTTTTTCTACTTTCCCCCCTTTTTTTCCCTTTTTTGTCAAAACGATCTTCTATGACACTTTTTTTTTATTACACTAAGAACTTACAAAACACGATACACTTATCGTTTGGTTAGGGTATTAATAATTAGTTATTTAAACATGTGTCAATTATTTAGCCCGGATCAAAAGAAGTGTCACACAAAATATTATAGAAGTTCCTATGCCAAAAAAACGTGTGCTCTAAACGGCTAAAATAACATATCCTGATTACTTTTTCATTTTTACATCGACACAATAAGATTGTTAGAATAACCTTAAATTTTTTGGTAAGATATGTTATATTCGAAATAATCTCAAATGAATAAAGACACTAATCGCCATTGTCGATAATAGTCAACACCCTCCAAAGTCTTCTATTACCACGATAAACTTAGTATAAACTTAAAGCGATCTATACTAAAAGTACAAAATTTCTTCTTGTTAAATGATTAAATCTACAACAGCAATTGGACCTTGTCCATTTTAGAAGTGAATTCAGTTAAGTGTCCATTGGGCTTAATATAACACAGATTGCCTATTGATACTTTGATCTTTGAGCCCGTTATCATATGTGAATATCCAACACACAAAAATCTTTTCTTTTTTTTTTTTTTGACTAAACACACAAAAAAATAAAAAAGAAATCTTCATTCTTGCTGAAATTGGCAAAAAGCTTAAGTCAGGGAAAACTCTTGAAGATTAAGAGAACTTAAGGAAGAAATAGATAAACAGGTAAGGAATGGCAGATGTTTATTATTGAATAGTAATCCCACAAATTGGTCATCATCACTATCCATTAAGAAATGCATGCAAGCTTGTGGAAATACACAAAGTTAAGTCCATAAATCGTGCAAAGACAATTTTTTGCCTAGACTGTTCGATATCTATTTTCTTTCACCACATTTTACATTTGTGAATTGAAATTTTTGAAAATTGTTTCTTTCTTACAAAAATAATCAATAAAGGAAAAATATGTTGTGACTATCTATAATTATGACAAAATATATATATAAAAAATGTGAATATCCGTTAAAGAAGGTAAAATACCCGAATAGGATTAGATATTTATGTCTATTTTAATATACGTTTATATAACAATGTTGCCATTACATGATGACTATACGTTGTGTAGTCCTTGAAATAGTATCAAGAATAATATATCAACAACCAAACTTTCTAATTCTTTTCCTGTATTTTCCTTCCAATTCAAATCATCATTTTCTTTCTCCACCTGATAGTTATTCATTATACTTAACCTATTATAAAGTTATTGTATTAAGAAAAAATTGCTTGACCAATCAAAACTAGATTATCAACTATGGCTATGGTAACAAAGTTGAAACTTCCACACTTTATTTTTTTTTTTTAAAAAAAAAACCTTTTGTTGCAAAATAGAATCTATTTTTTTTCCTATTATAAAGCGGAAAGCATTGGACGGGATAACTATATGAAGAACTAAAAAATAGCTGTTTTAGACAACCTTTTTATTCTTTTTTTTTTTTTTTTGGTTTCTAAGACAACCTTTGACACCAATTTCTTGCATATAATAAATCCAAAAATTAAAGCAGTCTTCTTTTAAATATAATATAATGTGGAGGATGAAAGGTACACTTATTTCGAAAATTAAAGCCAAAATTGAATTAAAACACAAAATCAGTCCGAAACACAAGCTCAATAAACCCTTTAAACCTCCTGCAAATTGCGCTTCAAACTGACTGTAACTCTAAACACGAACAATTGATTACCGGAGAGAATGTCATCGGCGACGGCAGCAATGAAAGGGTTGGTGCTCTCCCGGCCGGTGACTTTCGTGACTGGAAACGCTAAGAAATTGGAGGAAGTTCGCGCTATACTTGGAAATTCAATCCCTTTTCAATCCCTCAAACTCGACTGTACGCTTAATCCTTTCATTTTTCCAAATTATTTTATTTGCAGAGCGATATTCATCCAAATTCTTGATGGGTTTTTGTTTGCAATTTCTTTTTGGTGGGAATTTGCAGTGCCAGAGCTACAAGGAGAGCCTGAAGACATCTCAAAGGAGAAAGCAAGACTTGCAGCGAAAGAGGTATTACTCTCGATGCATTTATGTATTTTCCTTTGTTTGCATCATTCTTGCTTGATGATGAATGGGAGTGAAAGTTTTGATCGAGCTCTGTACTGTTATTGATAAGCTATAGTTGTAAAAATTTATTTCTTGGTTGGCTGATTAGTTTTCTGTTTGTTTCGTTTTGTTGGGCTTTTATGGATATTTGTTTCTGAATTGATTGATTTGATTCTGACTTGAATGAGAAGGTGAATGGACCTGTGCTGGTTGAAGACACTTGCCTTTGTTTCAATGCTCTAAATGGTCTCCCAGGTGAATCCTGTTCTCTTGATCTGTATTTTTGAGAAAGTATAGTTGTTGATATAACAATCTCTGATTAAATGCTATTGTTTTGTTTTCTTTTGTTTTTTGCAGGGCCGTATATGTAAGTCTTTTGCTTCACATTCTTCATCTTCTCAGGTCCAATTTTGTTCTGCTTTACTGAAACTCTTACTTCATAAAAATCTTATGGATTACTTGTCTCATAAATCAGCATTTTTAAGGTTCAACAGACTAAACTGTAACATTTGAGACTGGGGTGGCTTGTAATTTTGATGCAATTAAGCTGGACTGTGTGTCACCTTGGCGTTTTTGTTCACCTGAACTACTTGATTCATGAGCCTCTCATGCACGTTGTCACTTTCATTGCTTGAGCATCCTTACCCACTACAACAAACACCACATCCCCTTTTATCCAGTGACTTGCATCATTTCAGTGTGTAGGTTGTTCTTGATGATGTAGTTGGGGGACTATCTGATTATTTGGAATCTTATATCTTCAGAGAGTGTTGGCTTTTATTTTACTGAAAGCAGTACCAGTTCAGGACATACGAAGTAGTTTATATAGATTAGCAGAGAGTCTTATCATTTCTGCTTAGTTATTATGCAGAATGACTTCAAGCTTCTTTAATTCAAAAGTTCCTTTTGGTTTGGTATCCCCATCCATTCTAGATTCCAATCAATTTCAGATAGTGGAATACAGTGCCTATTTGACCCCTCCAGTCCCCCTTGCCCCTATGCACGCACTTAAAATTCAGGCACACTAGCTGAAACCTGGTAGCTGGCACTCTTAAAATCTAGAAGTTGGTAGTTGGTTCACCTTACACTTTCTTGGAATTATTACCTGCGAGTCTATAACTTCTTGCGACTTCTTTCTAAATTTATTCTCAAGCAATCTTACAGCTAATACATTTGTTTTGCTTTTCTTGTCAATGTGAACTCAAAACTTTCAGCAAGTGGTTTCTGCAGAAGACCGGACATGATGGTATATTCTTTTATTCGATTTCCTTTCTTTCTGATTCCTCTTCTCACATCTCGGTTCTGGTTTTGTAATCTCTTAGTTTTCAAGTTTCTTCTTTGCTCATGACTTGTTTATTTGTTTCTAGGACTCAATAACTTGTTGATGGCTTATGATGATAAGTCAGCCTTCGCTCTTTGCATATTTTCACTTGCTATGGGGCCCAATGTAGAGCCAATAACTTTCCTTGGAAAAACGCCGGTATGTCATCTTTTCCGTATAATGAATACTACATGGTACTGGTGTAGATGCTGCTTGATCTACAATGATCAGATGTGTCACAAATTTGAAACTAATAAAGCGGCTGTTTCGTTTTTGAGATTATCAAGAGTGTTTTGATTACTTAAGCTGTTCTTTGTCCACATATTCATTCATAGTTGTGTGAGACTTGGCTTTGCACAAATTTTTCATTTTAGCTTTTCCTGTTATCCTGTGCAACTTTCAGTTACTAGAACAAACTATTTATTTGACTTGAATAGAGGGTTCCACATCTCGAATTGTATTGTGTACGCAAACAAGTGTATAAGGTGTTCAATAAGCAATTCATCAACTTTCTTCAGTTTTTTGAAACTGTAATTTTATGAAGAAACTGAAAACAGTCTAATCTAGTAATTTAGTTATCAATCTGTTGGAAACATTATCTTGTTTCTCTTCAAACTCTGAGCTCCCTCCTTTCCATTTGATTTGCCTTTAGCCACAATGTTCTCATAATTCATTCCATGTGAAGCTTTCTTGCCTGTCTGAATGCTAATTGCTTATAGCTAGTTTCTTAATCAATTCTCCAATTGTTTGAATGAGATGACAGGGAAAGATTGTTCCTGCAAGGGGACCCAAAGATTTTGGATGGGATCCAATATTCCAGCCGGATGGCTATGATCAAACGTAAGATGCATTCTCCTCTAGTTTTTACTTGCCTTGTTTCAATGCTTCCGGAACTGTGATCACTTTATTTGGATTTCAATTCAATGAAATGACGTTGCTGCAGGTATGCTGAGATGGCAAAGGAAGAAAAGAACAAAATCTCGCACCGTTCTAGGGCTCTATCACTGGTCAAATCCCATTTCGCTGAGGCTGGATATGTTTTCCAAACTGATACCACTTCCACAGGATGAGCCTTGTGTGACCTTGGTAGTGGAACGGTCTACAATGTTAACTATTTAGAAGTTACAACTCAATTAAATATCACGAGAATGGCTCATTGCTAAATGGTTCTGAGTTGTCAAAACTAGAGCCTGGATGTCTGAACTCTGAAGTTCATCTGTAGGCTATATCATTGAGAAAATCAGAGACTTAGCATGTTTAAATGATTGAATGATATGGCTAATTAGACTTTTTTAGATTGCAATTTAGGCTTACAAATTTTGATATATGCTACAAAAATCATTCTTGAAGAGAAATTTGAAACTTCTCTCCAGGTGGTTTGGATAGTGTTTTATGTTCAGTCAGAAATTGTGCTTGCATGACATCCAAGGATATAGGTAACAGAATTAGGGTTTAGGGACTATTAGGGCTGGTAGTTCATCGGTTCAACTCGACCAACCACCCGACCCGAAATACATTCGGCTTAATTGGGGCGGGCACTCGGTTTAATTGGGGGTTTTCGGCTCTATTCGATTAATCGATTAGCTAATTTGGTTCCGGGTCGATTTTCAGAAAGGTTAATCGGGCAGTTCCGATTAACTTAAATAGTTTAATTTTTAATTATTTTTTTAATATATATATATATATATCATTAGATATATAACTAAGGTTGACTGGTTTTATTTTTCAATCTCTTTGTGGCCTTTTCTTTCTTCCTAGCCGCCGGCTCTTCACTTTCTTTTTTTCCTCCTTCGATTTGAGCTTCGCCAGTTCGCCGCCGTTCCTCCACCGCTCTACATCCCACTTCCCATCTCCATCGCTCCACATCCCACTTTCCATCTCTACGGCTCCACCTCCCACCTTCAAAACCCATCAATTCCACCACCAATACGGTTCTCCTCCAAAAAAAAAAAAAGAGGTGATTTTTACTTTCTAGATCTGAAATCTTTTATTGATTAATCAGGATATCAGAAATCTATAGCAAAAAGTGAGAATCGAGTAAGCGAAAATTGAAGAATGATGACAAAAAAGCAAAGGAAGAGAAACGGTTGATGAATCCGAAATTGGGGGTAATTTTTTTTTTTTTTTTTTTTTGGGATTCTGAGCAAGGGATATGGTTTTTTTTCCCCTCCAGCAGACGTTGTAATTCTTGCCGTTAAAAGTTCATCTTTTTTCTTGAAAAAAAAAGAGATCGTAGTTTTGTTGTAAATTATAAAATTCTGTGGATTTGTGTATAAATTGCAACAAATGAATAGAGGAAGAAAGGAGCTTCCAAAACCAGCCTGTTTAAACTGATTAATGATGATACTGATGATGGTGTTGACTCTGTGTATTTAGGAATGTGAAGAGGGATAGGTTGATGAGGAAAGTCATGAACATTGGAAGATCCGAAGATGATGGTGGAATTTTGAAGGTGGGGAAAGATGGGAAAATACAGAGAACGTTGTATTGGATTCGGTTCAATCGGACACCGAACCGAAAATCCGATTGATTAATCGGTCAGTTCGGTTCGGTGCATTAAACTTTCTGGTTCAGTTTCGGTCAAGTTTCGTGAAGGAAAAAATGCGATTAACCCAAACTGAACTTCATCCGAACTGCCCGAATAAGCAGCCCTAAGGACTACTAATTACTCTAAATAAATTAGATCAGATGCTAAGAACATTTTTCTAACAAGTGTGTCTAATTGCTGATGCATGCTTAGCAAGTGATCACATATTACATTACTATCAATTAATTTAGGATAATCAATGTAATCCAATCCGACTTCATCTTCAGCAAAGGCACGGATTTTTCTTTTTAACCTCTACTTAGTTTCTTCAGGGAGTTTATTTATGAAAACAACAACAAAGTGATATTGCATTAAGGCAGAAAAAAAAAAAAAAACCAATACTGTATTTATACAAATTTCTACTTGTGTCTTCAGGGAGATTATTTATAAAAACAGCAACAAAGTGTTATTGCATTAAGCATAAAAATAAACCAATAATAATGTAGAATATGATGTCTTTAGCGGCCTTAACTATACAAACTTGCGGATAGTGTGTTAGTACTCCATTAATACCTCCAAAACACTAATGATATCGCAATTAGAGATCTAAAAGACTAAAACCATCTTTTTATTGCTTCATTTCTTTTTTGGGTGCAAAAAATTAGACCGACTGATATGGCGCAATGAGATGAAATGGAAAACGACGCCTTTTCGTCCATAGTTAGAATATAGTATTAAACGAACAAAAAGGCGTAGAAAATTTGAAGGAAACCTTGTCACGCCTTTAAGGTGTTCAATTAAAAAAATTAAACACTAGTCAATCGCGCCTTTGCAGTCTAAGGGAATAAATAGAACAAAAAAAAAAACAAAAAAAAACAAAACCTTCCTAAAATGCTTAAACCTTCATCTTCTTCCTGTCTGAAGCATTTCTCGATTCACGGCCATGGCGACTCTGCAACTAATCCCTCCTCCTTCCCGCCCGAAACATGAAAATCCGGACCCATCCCTTGAAGAATCCCCCGATTCTCTCCCAAACGAACTCATTATCGAGATCCTCACTTGGCTTCCTGCCAAAACCTTCCTTCGGTTCCGGGTCGTCTCCAAATCCTGGCGAGCCATGATTTCGGACCCGAAATTCATCAAAGCCCACCTCAGGAATTCTTCCAGCCGGGGTGATTACGCTCACCACCGGGTGCTTTTTCGGGGGTCCACAAGTGCTTCGGTGTACAACTACTACGACACCAGGTATTTCCCCCTTGCTCCTGTCTTGTTTTGTCCTGCGAAGACTGCGATTGTGTCAAAACGTGTGGAAAATTGTGTCATTAGCAGAGACAGTGATATTGTGGGTTGTGCAAATGTTATTGTTTGTGTTGGCGCGAATAGGGATGAACTGTTTTTTTGGAACCCTGCTATTAGGAAGTGTAAGAAATTGGCTCGGTTTGACGCTGAATCCAAACAGTGGAAGAGCTTTCAAATTTTATTTGAGTATGATCAGGTTGACGATGATTGTCGAGTGTATGTTGTTGCGACTGATAGTTCTGGGGATAACTGGATTGATGTGTACAGTGGGAACACCAACACTTGGGAGGAGGATTGACGGCTTTGCGTTTGGTGTTTGGCCTGATCCAGTGTTTCGTGTTGCTCGTGGGAAGCTTTATTGGGGAAATCGTACTAGTAAGGGGACCGACATTGGTTTCTTTGACTTGAAGACTGAAACTTATGGAGTGGTGCAACAACCCGACTATGGGAAAGATGCTTGTGATCTGGATTTGGAAGTTTTGAATGGCTGTCTTGCTGTCTGCTGTTATTCTCGCACCTCTCATGTCGATCTTTGGATTATGAAGGAACATGGAGTGAAGGAATCTTGGACCAAAGTGCTTTTAGTTCCTAACTTTGAGGATCCCAGTCGTGTGAAGTACTGCATTCCAATTTTCATGTCCAAGGATGGCAAAATTCTCTTTTGGTACTGGAAATCCTTGGCTCTTTCTGATCCTAAGACTAAATCAGTGACCTACCCTCGTGTTAGTTTCATGAGAGAGCCTTGGCAAGTTGATGTAGTTGTTGATAGTTTGGTTTTGGTTAATGATCATGATGCAGAAGAGCCAGTGATGATTACTGATTCGGATGTTATCGACATGCTTCCGCATCCTGCTCCTAATCTAGCATAGGTAATAAGAACTGGTCATCTCTGCGAAATGCTTCTTTTACTGTTATCTAAACTTGTTTCTTTTGATTTGTTGCATATATCTACTCGTTAATTGTTAGTGGAAATTTCTAAGCTTGAAGCAGTAAGATTAGCTATGGAAAATGCTCATCAAATGGAGATCAGGAATATTGAGTTGCAGCTAGATGTGAAGAATATGGTCGCTTGGTTACAAGGGTGTATTGCTCCTGTTTTAGATGTGATTACTATAGTCGAAGACATCTTTTTGCTCATAACTCGATTTGATAGCTGTAAATTTCTATATATTAGGAAAAAATGGAATTCTACATGTCATAATCTAGCCAATTTAGCATTACCTAACAAGTGTACATAAAGTTGGGAAAATGATACCCCTTTGTGGTTGGATGAGATGTTTAAGGCAGATTGTATTAGCTAAGTGTACATTATTTCACCTTTTTCTTTCATCTTAGAAATGAATATCGCTTTTGACAAAAAAAAAAAGAAGAAATTGTTAGTGGAAATTTCCATTTTCCTTGTAGTTATCTTGTGCTGGTTCTCACTTCTGTTGTATCTTCACTTTTAAGATGGAGGAAGAACAATAGTGATAGTAACAATATTTGTTTGAATTATCTTTATATTGTATGGACATTTGTTGGTAAAATGTCTTCCACCACTTTTTGTTAGCTTCTGAACAGTTCTTTACATTTCCTGTTTCAATCCTCTGATGTTTGCGTTTTCTTCTTTTTAGTAATCTCCTTGGGTAGTATAACTGGATTTTGGAATCAATTTATCCTTTTGGCTCTTTGGAGAACTGGCTATTGCTTGATTGGGTCACTCTTTGGATTAAAAATCTCTGGGTTATTTACAGATTCTAGCTTCTCCCGTCTCTTCACATACATTCATAAGGTCCTTAAAGCAGAAAATTATTAGGATATTAGTTTTGGTGAGATGGAAGCTAATGTGAACCCATGAGCTTCCAATGAAAGAAATTATTAGATCTTGAGAATTTCATGACTCAGCTTCATTATAGAATTTGGCAACAGGCCAAGTTTCTTTTATTTCGCAGCTACTTAGGAACAGTTGAAATGTCTTAATTGTCTATTTCATAAACTCCAGTTCTCTTAGGTTCTGCTAAATTTAGATATGACCATTTGCCCTACCGTAAGATGATGAATCAGTCAGTTGCGCAAGGATCAATTTTTGTGGACTAAATGCAAGTCCAAGTTTCCTATCTGGTGGTTTTTAGTTACATTCACCAAACGTAATTGACATTTGATGGTCGAATACCAGCTTCTTCTGAATAACTCAATGTTGTGTCACTGTCCTTTTAGTCACGCTTGCTGCTTTCAAGTTCCATCTCTTCAGTAGGTCAATAATGGTACCTCAACTGGTTAGTTTTAGTCCATCGGTGAAATTTTGGTATATGTAGTGATGCCTATTCCCGAGTTTTGTTGGGTGGCCGGCCTTATTGTGAAGTTTTGGGTTTTAATGTAATCAAGAGTAGATACTTGCCTGCTTTGTTCAATGGCCTTATTTTGGCTGTTGTCTAGGAGCAGGCTAACTTTTATTGTTGTTTGGATTCAACACTTCTAATCGAATCACACCATTCAAAAATGGGAAGAGGATAAACAGATGAGAGATGAGACAATTGCCGAGTGGTTTCTGCTAAGATCTGCTTTGGCAGTGAACTAAAATTTCGTCTTGAGACACAAAAGTTCTAAACAGATTTCGACTCATTTACAGCATCGTTTAGGTTAATTTGCAAGAGATAATGTTATCAGAATCTTGGGTTAGAGATAATTGAAGCATTGCGTTTGCTTAACTAAACCCAAATATCACGATGCAAATCAGTTCTTCGCTTCATTGTGAACCTAACCAAATTAAATCTGAAGCGGTTCGTTGATTGAGAAAAGTGAGAAAGCAGTGGCGGAGCCAGGAAATTAATATTGAGGGTGCGAAATTTAGAAAAAACTATTAATAACGTTAGAAAATTAATGTAAGGGATGCGAAAAATTATTCAACATATAGTTTCTATTAAAAATTTAGAATATCCTTACTAAATACAAAAAATTGAGTAGGTGCGACCGCACCCCTCCGTCCTCTGTAGCTCCGCCACTGTGAGAAAAGGTAATCATTCTTGGAAGAATGTGCAAATTTGCACAGATTAACACATATCAAACTTCCCTGCAAATAAAATGAAATGTAAACAATATCGTTAGAAGAAACCAATGGATTTCAATGAAGAAACAATTTCTACATCAAGGGCTGTTAAATTCGTTCGAGAAGCTCTTCACGCATGTCCTTCTCGGAAGTAAAACTCTCTAACAAACATCTAACTATTTGTCTCCAGATTAGATAGGTGGGTGGCTTTTCTAAATTACCAATCTGTCAAAGTTAAAACTGTCAAAAGGTGAAAACCTGCGTGATTATCATTTCTCCCCGTTTAATCATGGACATACATAATTTTGTTGGTTATGATTGAGTCCAAAGCACAATCATTAACCTAACTAATCACTAATCATTCTGATATCCCAAATCAAAGGTCCCCTTTTTTTTTTCTCCCAACAAAATTAGGATGAGTAATTAGTGAGACAAGATCTGCCTTTTCTCATAAGTTTTCACTTTCTAAGAGCAAAAATTACACCACTAAATGAGACCAATAATATCCCCATTTATTATTTTCATTAAAACTAAGATTTACAATATAGGGTTCATTGATAAGGCGAGCATAAATATGTACTCCTCTTCCCAAAATTATTGTCCAGTTTAGATTTTCATTTTTAGTTTCAATTCGTACTATAACTAAAAATTCAAATTGAAAAATAGTTTTGGGACTAAAAGAGTAAACTACATGCGATAATAAATCAGACGAATATTTTGATCCACTAATGAGTTTTTTTCTTTTTTTTGGTTCCCTTTCTAAAATTGAGAAAGAGCAAACATTTATTAAGAACTCATTAATGAATCAGTATTATTGTTAAAGTTAAGAATATAATGCAATTTATATGCGTAGCACATAACGATATGCAATGTATACATATCATTATGTGTTTGAATAATTTTGATTATCCTTATCCCTTCTCCCTTGTAAGGAAGGGGGGAAAACGACATTTACATATTCTTATTGTACTTAAAAACAAAAAGGCTAGATTAAAAGTCATCATAAAAATGCACTCTTGTAGAAGAAACTTTTATTACGGAAAGTGTACAATTCGTATTGTCTAATTTATTAAACGACCTAACCAGTAACGCCGCAGAATATTTATGAGTTGATGAAATCAGTCGATTTATAAAAACAAACAACATCAAATTGAAAGTGAATGGTACTGAATTTTATTTTTTTTTTCCCTTTTTCCCAAATGCTGAAAATGACGTCTCCCCGTTGGATCAAGAAAGGGTCTGTTTTGTACACATAACATGATTTTACATGTGCCGTTGGCAAAACGCATTAACAACAAAGACCCCTCCTAAAGACGAAGTATGTCTATTTTGATTTTTGAGTTTTTAGGCCAAAAAAACAAAATATATATATATAAAAGAAATTAAAATAAAAAAGGGTTCTTCTTCTTCTTCTTCTTCACATGGAATGTGGACCCCATCTCACATGTGAGGCTCAGTGATTCATGTCTGTCTTGCACGTGGCATGGGAATGAAATGAAATGAAATGGAGAATTGGATTTCTTTGATCAACAATGGGCATTTATACTTGGAGGGGACATTTTCATATACATACCACATTGATATAGCTATATCAAACTAGACAAATCAAACATGTTGGAAAAGAAGTTAGGATGGTTGCCTCCTTATTTATCAAAAAAAAAAAAGAGTATGTCAACATATCGAGAGTGTATCTTTTATATCAATTTTGAAAATTAAAATTTTAAACGGTTAAAGCAACGAAAAACACTGTAAAAATGTAGAAGCTGATCATGTTCTTGTATTGAGTGTGACAATAAATCAAAGAGAAAGCTTTTAATGCAGGAAAAAAAAAAAAAGGTTTGTCAATTGGAGCTTAGACTAATGCCATATGAGATCAATTCTCTCAAAGTAGATATACCGCGTATGGACTTGTGATGTGTTCTTGACTAAAATGGTTTTGGGTTTAAAATTTGTACCTAAAAGTTACAATAACAGCAAGTCTATTTGTGAAAGGTAAATAATGGACCCTAGTTGAAATGTATGGCTTCCTTTTCACATTTCAAGCTCAGCTAGTAATGTTTTTTATTTTTTATTTTTTTTTGACTCTGCAACATTTCTAGCTCATTTAATTCAGAATAAGGAAGATGATGAAGGAACTTGCCCTTTTGTAGTAGGGTAATGGTTTCTATTTCAATCAACCCCACCACCCAATATAACTGTGCTACACCCTGCTAAATAGGGACTTTATACTTCAGAAGTCAGAAGCAGAACCCAATGAGAAAACCTGTCTTTTGATGTGTTTTTTTTTTTCTGGTCTCTGATAAGGAAGAATATGTGTAATGTATAATTTCAATCTAATTCGATCCCATCTGGATGTCACTTTCTTAATTCCCACAGTAAAAAAGTTCATCATAAAGAAGTTGGTTAGTTGCAGTTAACATATCTTAATCCTTGAGATTTCTAGGAATAATCACTCATCATTAGATGTAAGTCTCACATCTTTTTTGATCTTCTTCTTTTCACCATGTGCAACATGGAATAATTATTGCAGTTAAGCCAAAGTAAAAAAAAAAAAAAAAAGAAAAGTAAAGGGTAACCAACACTTAACAGAAGAGTAAAATAGTGTTTTAGCATTAAAGCTTTTGAAGCTTTTTTCTGAAGAACAGATGAACAACCAAGAGAACACTGTTCTTGATTGACAAGACAAAGATAAAAAGTTTAAGAGATTAAAACAGGAAAGGCTAATTACCTTGTTTTTGCTATGCAAAATATGCAATCATCATCTATTACAAAAGATACACTTGCTTTTTTTTCCTTTTGTTTTTTTCCAAAGGAATTGACATTCACACTATGGTAGAAGTAGTAGTAGTAGTAGTAGTAGTAGTAGTAGTAGTATATGACTTGCAAAAGAGAAGAAGGGCAACCAAAAATTACAGAGGAATTAGTTCCTAAGGAAAAGCCCAAGACAAAATACCAAACATCTTTGAGTGGATGGTTAGAACGTTGGCGAAAGCCGGGATGGATGGATAATAAGGTAAAAAAAAAAAAAAAAAAAAGGAACAAAAAGAAGAAAGAATCAAGGATATGAACAACGCTTCTGTACCGGCTTCTAGGAATGGCATTAAATTTCCTGCAGTTTAGAAGCAGGCCGAGGTTGCCAACAATGGAAGACACAAAGAGGATGTAAAACAAGACATATGGTGTATGGATGTAGGGGATGAATGAATTGACAATGTGTAAAAAATGTACACTTGCCAAATGAAGTAATATGGATGGGATGACTCTTGCAAACAATTTGCTGTAATATGGTACTATATGCTAACTACTATGATGAGAAACAGAAGACAAAAAAAAAGGACTCTGTGACTGTGTTATGTTTGTGCAATTGAATGTAGTAGCTAGCAAGTACGGCCTCTACGGCAAACAAGGGCTCCAGCACCAGAAGTAATTGTTCCCACCATCGAAGAGGACTTGGCACTTAAACTTGAAGCTCTGGCATAGCTGGCTGAGGCTCCTGCTCCTGATGGAGTGAAATATGCACCGTTGAGCATCAGATCACCTTCTGATCTCCAGTTCCAATGCTTCCATTCATACTCGCCGGTTTCGACTCTCTTGGTTACCTGTTCAAGAAGATTCCAAAACCCGTTAAGCGCTGATGTTGAAAAAGTTCAGCTTTTCCATGAGGTAGGAAGTTGAAGAAGGCTGTCAACAGTGCATTACCTCCTTGGCAAAAGGGTTAACAGGGGCAAGGTACCGATTGGCCTGACTGTTAATCGTGGGGCTAGCGCTTCCGCCAATGGCATACATCTCCCAATGAGTGTAATCATTGTTCACCACATGGAAGTAACCATGTCTGCACCTGCAATTTACAACAAAGTCTCTGATGTTAGTTCAGAAATGAGAAAGAATTTAAGTTCAGGCAATGAGAATGACATAAGCAGATGAACTTCCTATTAAATGTCAATTGTCCTACTTTTCTATCAAAATGTGCCACAAAATTACCTTGGCATTCTCTGAATGAGACCCTCACCAAAGTGGTTGTAGGCAATTGTCACTTGCATTTGCTTGTCTCTTACATAGGAGTCACTGTGACCCAACAACATCACCTGTTTTTCCATATATATAGATGTTACACAGTTAATAACTTAGTATTACCATAGAAGTTGAATCAGAGGAATTTGGCTGCTAGGGTGGTTTCAGAATTCACATACCTCATTGTGGTGAGTAAAGTAATTGTTGGAGATGGTAATTGCAGTTGAGCCCATGACAGCATCAACAAGGCCATCAGCACAATTGGAGAGGGAATTGTGATCAACCCAGATATGGCTTGAACCGAAAATGGAGATTGCATCACCATCGGCCATTGTTCTCCAACCGTAATGTGTAGGTGAACTTCTAACCATGGCATTTCCAGTTGGCTTGCAGTCATGGATGTGCAATCCATGAATGATAATGTTGGTGACGAACTGGATCGTAATGCAGGCTCCATTAGCAATGTGCACATTGGTTCCACGGGCATCAATGGTTTTAAAGCTGTTCATAATCAGCTCCTGCTTCAAGGTGATCACCATGTCCCGCTTAAAGACAATCCAGAGGGGCTCTGTCTGGATGACAGCATGACGTAAAGTACCAGGCCTGGGGTTAACAGGATCATCGTCACCAGAATCAGTCACAACATAGTATCGGCCATCACGACCACCAATAGCATTGCGCCCGAATCCAATGCCACAATCAGCTAGCCTCTTTCTGTTCTTTTGCCAGTTCCGGTCACAACGCCAGCAGTCATCAATAGGATTACCAGTTCCACATGAGAAATAACCCAATTTTCGCCTCTCAGTACTGTTTTTGATGCTCCTGTTAAACCAAAATGCTAATTAGGATTCAAGATGGCTATTGTAGTTAAAGATGTCAAACACAGGCACATATTTTTGTTTTAGTACACTGTTATAGCTCCTACTGTGTCACATGTCCCATCAGATATTTTTGTTGTCTCAATTATTGTTCTGCCTCAAGGCAAAATAGACAGTAAAGTTGCATCAAGCAAAAGAGGAAAATTTTTTGCTGTAGGTGTCGGTGGAGAAAACTAGTCTTCCAAGTTCAATCCTCTTTCAAACAGCAAATTAAGGCAGAAAATGAAAATGAAAATGAAAGTTAACATTCTCATCAAAGTCAATTTTCAAAATTTCTTTTTCTAACATCATCATGACTTTAATTACTCTAAACTAAACGCTACCACATCAGCGGAGACACACACAATGGATAATGCAATCACGTGAAAGGATTAAATACGACGAAGGGAATATCAAAACCATTATCTAAGCAAATTAATCTGATCAGGTTTCGTATCTCAAGCAATGAAAACCATTCAGGCATGCAGAGCCAATGGAATTGTCTTTGCGCTACTTTTCTAACAAGCACATGCACTTATGCACATGGAATTCGACATGCATATGCAAATGGCAGACGACATCAGTCAAATGATACTGACTTTACAATTGGTAAACAAACAGAGCCACATTATAATATTCTTTTTCTCTGGATTAGTTACTGCTTTTGATGTATTATAATTCTCTAATACTTTTCTAACTACCAATCAAATGAATAGAATTAGATCATACTAATAAATCATTAAATTCTCCTAACAAAAAGTCCTTGTCTAATTGACCTCTCCCATAAGAATAACATTATATATAGATGGCGCCAACAACATAAGAAAAAACGAAAGAATTAGAGAGCGCAGAACACGGATCTGATTAAACTCCTTCTTGGATATGATATTATATATATATAAAAAAAAAACTGAACAATAATACCAATGCCAACAAATCTTTAACACACAACACAAACAACAATGCAGGATGAGTCATTAATTTAGACTAGCTCATAGCTGACAAAAAACCCAGATTATTCATTGAATCACCACAGAAAACTTTGTTGCTAAATTAAAGATTACACTGAAGATTGGATTAGGTCTGCTTAATTTGCATACTACGAGAAGTAGCTGCTTAAAGGACCACAGATATTGGTATTTTATTTTTTTTCCACAAAGGAAAAATCTTTAGCAACCAAAAACAGAGCTTTCAGTAAATGCAAATGAAACCAATTTCTAAAATGAAAGAGACAACGAGAGATGAATTAAAAGTTAAAAAAGAAAATAGAGAACCCACATATCCACCATGGAAGCAATCTCTTCAGGGTCATCAACTGCATGTTCATTCAAAGCAGATTCAACCTCTTCCAACCTGTGCAACCAAAAACCAACAAAAAAACCCATCACCATTAAATTCCAGTACAATGCACTTCTTTAATTCACCACTAAATTATGGTAAAGCATTTAATACTTCCTTCTATTTCACCAATCACTCAATTTCTCATCACACCAATCAAAGCCTCAGATCAAATCTCCTATCTATGATTCAAAACATCTGATTTCAATTCCCACTTTTTTTTTTTTACCATTTCATAGTAAACAACCGAGGCTAATGTAAGAATTCTATCAGTAGGGACCGGTAAAACCACCGACATTAACTGCAGCATATCACGCAGGCAAAAAAAAAAAAAAAAAGTGGTCGTGACACAAAAAGTACAGTACGCAGAGTATTGCTGCCCAAAAAAAGCCACACCTTCTACACACACCACATCAACACTGTGTGTAAAATGCTACGAATTTGTTTACCATTTTTATTACTTGTCTCTCTATCTAACAAATTAAAAACAGTGCTCCAAAGGTGGGTTGGTCAGAGAACTCGCCATAGTTATTGCACCCCCACACACAGTCACACACTCACACAAACAGTTAAAAACCGTCCAAAAAGTGACCTTCTGACAAATAACAAAAAACCAGAGGATCCTTGAGGAGCGAAATGTCAAGACTACCCCAATTGGCAAAGTTAAAAAAGACAGAAAAGGTGAGGGGTAATTATGGAATTTCGGAGAGAGTGAAACAGAAGGTTGGGGAAATGGACAGAAGGGCGGAAAACAAAAAGGTATCCAAAGAGAAAGGAGGAAAACAGAAAATGGAATGTTAACGAGATAAACGGTCGAGATCTCGTGGTTGGAACCAGAATACTGGATCTCAACGGCTGGGATTTCATTCAACTTAACGGAATTTGATTCCTGCTGAGAGGGGGAATAATCAACGGACGAGATCGGAGGTGGGGAAAAAAACACCGTTCCGAGTGAGATTCTCTGTACTGAGTCGACTCGGGTGAAAAAAAAAAAAGAAAAATTCACCTGGCCGCCATTGTTGAGTTATGCAAGCTCACCAAATTCTCCTTCTCCGCATCGCTGTAAAATTTCACAACAAAAAACGCACAACATTTTCAGAATTCTGGACTAATTCGAACTGTAATGAAAATTCTCGACTCTTTTTCTTCACTAAATTCCCCCAATTTTACTTTTGTACCAAAGCAAAAACTTCAAATTTCAGAGGAATTCGAACTTGAAAAATGCTTAAAAAAGCAGAAGATGCTTCAGTAACTCAAAAAGATGCTGAGAAACAGACGAAATTGCTCCGAATTATGCAACATTTAGGAGAAAAAAAATGCTCTGCTTTTTTTGAGGAAAATTTTAATGGAGGAAAATGCAGAACACCGCCGCAAGAGGAAGGAGAAGAAGAAGATGAAGCAGAAGCCGGAGGAAAAAACGACCTTATCTCGGAGGAAGCATCGAATTTCGAAACAGAACCAGAAATTCCGACGACGAGAACAACCAGAACCACCGCCATTACTGCAAAAGCCGAAACCGCCACCCATTTCTTCGTGGAATCACTCCCCATTGTCGCCAAAAACTCTCTCTTTCTCTCTCTAAAAAATGCAGGAAAAAAAAACTAGAAAGAGAAAGTGTGGAAGAAGGCAAAGAGGCAGGGGAGGGAAGAAAGAGCAGAGAGAGTCAAAGACGATGCAGAAGAAGAAGAGAAGTAATAACACTTTCTCTCTCAGAGCACTACCCCCAACATAACGGCCTCTGCTTTTTATAGACTGTCTTTTCATTTAACGTTTCTTTTTGACGGCCGTTTATCCACTTTCTATTTAGTCATTCCATTTTTTTCATTATTAAACGTTGATTTCTCACGGCCGCTTGTCAACACAATTCTTACCTCATTCCTCCAATTTCAACAATTACTATGTTATTCTAGTATATTTTTTTCGTATAAAGTTTTTGAAGAAATTAAATCAATTTTTGTTACTAATAAAATAAAATTATCATTTACTGTATAATCCATTCTGATTTGCCAGCTAATTCTGATAAGTTGTTTTTTTTAGTAATAACAGTCTTAGATTTGAAATGGAATCTTTATACTATTTAGGATAATGTATTTTTAAAATATAATGTAATACTAGTAGTATCTAATTATCTATATTTGTTTTATCCAATATTTTATCGCTTTATCTTGTCTGAAAATCTGGAGTTGTGGATGAGGAAATTATTTTTTACATTGATTTTTCATTATTTCATACTGTACTTTTTTTAAAAAATAAAAATTGTACCTTGCCCACTAATTCAGCAAATTATAAGGGATAAAATGTGTACTCCCTCGGTCTCAAAATTATTGTCCAGTTTGAGATTTTACTTTTAGTACGATTTGAACTAGAATTGAAAACCCAAACTGGACAATAATTATGGGACGATGGAGTATTATCCAATATAGTTAACAAGAAATCAGTTAAGATTGTAGTATAGTAGTATCTTTTAGCTTTGTCAAAAAAATCTTTCCAAAAGTTGGGAGACATCGGACCTAAAAGAGTTTATCATTCAGATTGAATGAATCTCGTGTTAATTTTTACGGGAAAGAAAATTGTTAGCGAGTGTGGTAATTGGTAAAAAAAAAAAAAAAAGGGTTTGCCTTTTATTTTTTACCGCTTTGCCTCATTTTTCTTTTGGCGTTTTGTCTATACAATGTTCTTTTTAACCCCGTTCCCATCCAATAACTAACTGCCTCTAACCGCTACCTCTCTTGTTTGTCTCTCACCGACGCAAATTCCACATGTCACGTGATCATAGGCCTAGATCTCACGTGCCTTTCTTTTTCTTTTAATGTGTTTTTTTTTTATCTCTTTTTATGAATGTGATAAATGTCAGTTTTCTCTGTCAATTTGAGACTTAATTAATTTTTATCATTCCATTTTTTCTTCAAAAAGAAATTAGAAATGATACCATTCTTGAAATGTGGCTTTATTTTCCAGGCATTTTTAAATTTTAAGCGTATTATACTTTAAATTGAAATTAAATATAGAAAGTTGATTTGCACATGAAAGTGGATTGACAAGCTGAGTAAAGTTTTTTAATTGCTTCAGATTTTGTTGATATTGACAGACTATCTTTAAATAACTAACTTCAACTAATTTGCAGGTTTAACTTTTGCATGGCCCACTTAAAGATTTCCTTCAACAGTAAAAATTAATTGGTTAAATTCAATGCAAACTTATACTACTATATCACTTAGATTTGAAGTCCTACTTCAAAATTAATTCTCTTCTCCTCAAAATATATATCCTGTTTTTTGCATTGTAATTGTGCGAAAACGGTAGCCATTTGGATAAGGGATATTAATAATATTATCCAGGACCAGATCTTGGCAGGCATTATAATATTGATCAAATTAGAATTAACTGGATATGTAATTGATTAGGAACATCAATGGATGTAAGAATCAACGAAATAAGGTGCTCAAGGTGTATACAATTTCTTTATAGAAAGGGAAAAAAAATCATACATAATTTTGTATTAAAATTGGATTGCTAAGATATCTCAGGTTATTATATTTGTGGAGTCTACTGGGGGAAGGAGATACAACTAATAGGGAGAGACTCCACGCGTGCACGCCTCTGTGCGTCCTCCTGGGCTGCAAGCTGATCTTCGGGATTGCTTCTGGCCTCCTGGCTGCAAGCCTGCATAGAAACCAATTCAATTTCTTTCTTTTTTTTTTAATTTTCCCCTTTGGTGTGGTAGAATAGAAAATTTTGAGAAAAATACGTACTAATAACATAAATAAATGAGACAGAGAAAGAAAATTGATGAATGGTTAGATTCATTAAAATGACCAACCCCAACTAATAAAATTGACCAGAACCAAAGATTACTATTTATTTATTCACAAATAAATTCCGGGCATATTTAACTAGTAGTGATAGAGATAGTGAAAATGTTTTGTGAAATCGCTTAAGGATACATGAGGTTCATAAAATGTTTTACTGAAATAGTAAGAGCTAAAGCATGACAAAAAAAAATTACTGCTGCAAAACAGCGTGCCACGTAGGAAAACTCCGTTTACCGGGAAAGCGTTTATGTGGGGACCACAATGTTGGCGGAGGAATGGGAAGGAGGGGGAAGTTACGGTGACCGTACGAACAATCTAAGGGGAAGGAAATGGAGTGGGAAACAGAAACAGAATTCACGGGTTAATTGGCTGATTCCACGGAATTTAAATTTTTAATTTCTCTTTCATAGAAAATAATCTAAAATTTTAAATTAAAATAAGTTAGGCAGACTTTAGAATTTTTCTCTTTTTACCCCGCTTAATTTATGTTCTTTGATTGAGTGGAAAAGAAAATTTGATTTCCAGATTTCGCCCGGGAGTCTCGGCTTAAGTCATTGGGAGTTGAGTCCAGATTGGAATTTTGAAATAAATTAGGGGGGTTGAAAATGGAATTAAAAGAAAATTTTATTTATTTATTCTTATTTTGTCTTTATGTTTTTTTTTTTTTTAAAAAATAGTAGTAATTGATTATGGCTGGATCGATGATGTGAGAAGTGTATTGTTTAAGGCTTAAGGTATTGTTTCCTGTCGAGGGGTTGGGACTTGGGCGTTAGAGAAGCGTTGTCTTTTTACTCTTTTTGGAATAACTTGGAAACTTAAATTTTAAGGTTTTATTATAAGTTAGAAATTTCTTTTTTTTTTTTTTTTGGTTGAAGATTAATTAGTGGTTTCATCTCGTTGGTAATAATAATGAATTTAGAGCAATTGATACGTACTTCAAGTATAATCACTCTGCTTCTACGTCAGTTTAAGTGCATATGTTTTATGACATGATTGTACTACATAATGCGTACTTGATGTTATTATGAGTCTAAAACTATATCCTTAGTGTTCTGTATATATACTCCACAACTTAATGTGTTGTGCACAGTGGCGGATCCAGAAAATTTTTTCTGCGTGTGCTCCATTACATCTCAAGAAAAAAATAAATTGTTTAATATATGACTATATATATATATATATACACATATATATACATATACATATATAATAAGATTTAATAACCCCAAACAAAAACCATCTAATGTAAATTGCACTAATTAAAGGGACGAAACTACTTCATCTCGCATTTTCTGTCACAAAAAAAGTTGCCGAACCGTTTCTAGGACTAAAAAGAGCAGATGCCCTTGAGATGCTTTTTTATAGGAACTAAAAATTTTACCTTTAAAAAAATTAAACCAAAAAATTATGGGTGTGCCCGGGCATCTCCGGGCATGTATGCTACATCCGCCCCCGGTTGTGCATTGATAATTCAAGTAAGCACGTATATTAAGTCCAGGAAAAATAATCTGTTCGTTTTGAAATTATTGTTCAGTTTAAATTTTTATTTTTACTATAAATTATACTGATAATGAAAATTCAAACTGGCAATCATTTTAGTACAAAGGGAGTATTTTTTTTTTTTTTTGTTAAACTGTTCCAGTTCGTCTAAGTTGATTATTGCTAGGGTACATAAAATCGTAATCTTATACATTTGTTAAAATAACAAAATGTAGGTTCAAAACTGTATTGGCCGGCATTCCAAGAAAACTAGGCATAATGAATTGTTTTTTTGAGCCCTTCTTCCTTAGTTGCACTTTTTTTTGGGGATACTGTTTGTGCTTATACTTCCCGAGCATCAACCCATCATCAACATTACGTAGTGGCTCCCATCATCACAAATATTTCACGCTTCCAGTTTACTAACTAAAAGGTAAAAGAAAAAATAAAAAAAAAATAATTATTATTGTCTTATTTTATTTTATTTGATTTTTTTTTTTTCACTTGTGTAGTTAATTTGTTGTACATTTCACTCTTACAACAGCGTGCATGCTGGGAGTATACATAATCATACGGTTTTTTCATGAATATGTTGGTTAATTATATCCGAAGAGATAAATTAATTTAATGGAATAGTTACTGTTTACCCCTAACTACATTTTGATAATTGTTCATTAACAACTGCAGTCATTTCATTTTCATCCAGATATCTAACTTTATGGTAGTTATAGTAGTTGTAATTACAGGTTTGAAATTTTACTTGATGGTGACGCAACAACTACAATAACTAGAATTTTTTTTTTTTTTTAAACTAAATTCACCTGTTTCAATTTAGGTTTGTAGAGCTAGTTAGTCGATCTGTTAACTGGTTCATGGCGATATAATGCATTATTTATTTTAATGAAGTTAATTTCCACCACATAAAAATAAATGAAAGAAAATAAAATGAAAGAACTAAACACATGTGATCAAAAATATAAAATCAAAATGACCTTCTATATTTTGTCCTATTAAAATAAGATGATATCTGTTACGGATTTATCAAATGCTTTATATGTGCCTGCTATTTCATTCTAATCATAAATTTTATTAATTTATGTTGAATTGGTTTTTGAAATTATTATATTATATTAACAGAAAATGCATTTTTATGTAAGAGAATACTATACATTATCATATATCTTGATCACTGTCGCCATTATTGGAGTCCGCTAATATTGTGGTTAATTTTATGGTTATAATGATTTCATATATGTAACAACAAAATTTTAAAAAAGCCAATAATTAGATTAGTCATTATAATAAGGTTGTATCAACAAGTAATGACAAAGAGCGTGATCTAACAACAGGTATTATCAAAATGCACATTATAGTTAGTTTTATTTCTTAAAAGCTTATGTGCCATTTTTTTTTTATATATTATCTCTGGCTTTCTGTCCCAGATTAGTCCATATTGTTAAAAAATCAATGTGAATTTTTTTTTTTTTCGGGATAGAACGAGTGTATTGCATTAATTAAGCGCGGTCGTTTAGACATTGTGATTTATTGCCTCTACCTTTAAATTTCTCCATGGTAAGTAACACAACATTAGTAGTAAAACCTAAAAGGTAACTCCAAACAAACTCATGAAGCCGTCATCATTTTGATATCTTGACCTTGAAGCAAGAAAAAAAAAATAAAGAAAGAAATCATATCATGACCTCATGTAGATATGAGAGATGGTAGTTGTGGTGTGTTGTGTGGGGGAGCAATTTTTTTGGGGGAGAGTTTTGCAAATATTTTTCTACTTTACTTTATTCACTTTTACTCAATTGCATCTTTTTATTACATAAAATGGAAAAGTGAAAGTGTCTCTAGATTTTGTGGCCCTCTAAATTGGAATCACAAAATTGGCGGGTCTAAGTCCAAAACCCGCCATGAATTGTGAACTTTTTCTTTCTTTCTTTCTTCTTCTTCTCCAATTGCATTTCATCCAATGTGAGCTTTGCAGCCTCTGCCAGTCAAGATCCCACCTGTCTTTTCCAGGAAAAAAAAATACCTCAAAATTTGATGGAAAAAAGGAGGAGCTTCTGTGAATCTCTGACTGTCAGAAGTTGTTGATGATTTTGAGTTTAAAATAGTACTAGTTTTTGTTTCCTTGAAAATTGAATTCTTACAACGAAACATTTCATTCCGATCTTGCAGTACTAACAATTAATTCAATTTCATCATCGCGCCCAATCATTTCACGCTTGTTCAAGGTAATAATTAATCCTAAATTTTGTAGTTTCAAAGTACATGCAGAACTAATTATTGGTATTACTGTTTTTGTCTCTCGAAAGAAATCTATCTGAGTTGAATCGATTTCGTGGAAATATGATTTTAGAAACCGTGTCTCTATATGAAACTATCAAAAGTTATTTCATTAAACTTGTAACAATATCTATTGGAAATGTAAGGAAATTAATTGGAAATATGAAACTATTTATGATCAGTTGAACTCCAGCCAGAATTAGGTATGCCAAATCAATAAACCAACTTATCCATAAGCAGATGCCTCTTACCAAAAATAAAATTAAAAAAAAATACAGATGACTTTGAAACTTCAGAAAAAGAGCAAGAGTTTCCTTTGCATGAAAAAACAAATTAAAATCAAAAAAAAAAAAAAAATCTACCCTTGTAAACGTATGAAACTAACAAGAAACAACCAAGATGAGTCATTTCATACCATCAAAAAATTACATAAATCGTAAACATGTTGGGTTATCTACTATATTTTATTTCTTATGACGTAATTGTACAAAAAAAAAACACTAATCGGGTCAAACAGTCATTCCATAAAATCATATTGTCTTCGGGAAAAAAAAAAAAAGAATTATACCGAATAATTGTCATTTTTCTGCCCGTTTAGATGTAGATACAACAAGAGAAAACAATGGCCCGGCTGGATCTGTTTTGCTTGCTGATTTACTTGTTGCACTTTAAGGTGTCCACATAAACTAAAATAGAAAAAATTGACCCGTTATAAATATTGCATGTTATCTCAATGAATTATTTTTGTTTTCTTGTCAAGAAAATGTTACGTTACATGCGGAGCCGTTGGCAAAATGACAAGAAAATAACATTCGACACAAAATTTGTTGTTGAAAAGGATTTTTGTAAAAGTGAAAAAAAAAAACAGTCCAAAAAAATAAATAAATTTAGCGCGTTAGGATCATCCGGTTAGGACCACAGTCAACTAGCTAGGTCATTTGTTCACTCACTTGGTATAGTAGCATTTGGTTTTGTTTTTCAACTGCTCTTGGTGTCTATAGATAGGATATTTTTGCTGGTTTTGGGGTTAGCTTAACAAAACCATTTTTGTGTCATAAATAGTTCTAAGAAGGGAAAGTTTGCATGTGAATTCTTATTGAAAATAATGAAATGGAGCTGGATTACAGAGCCGAAACATATTTATCAAGAAGCCAACTCTCTGTTACTGATTAATTACTTGATCTCGTTTCTTTAGCATTGAAAGAACTATGAAAAATTGATTCAATAGCTAGCACCTTATCTACACAGTGCAGAGTAAGGGATCGATTCGTTTCCATTTCTAAGGAAATCTATGGTACATCCGTATTTGACCAAATTTAGGTATAACATACCCATATATTAAATAATTCCAGAGTTTTTTTTTTTTTTTTTTTGTGAATGTATATGTTCCACTATATCTCTCGAGCTGCCGTCACATAAAGACATCCACATTTCCAACTAGTTTTACATGTTTGTGACCCAAACGGCACCTTGTCCCGGGTCTATAGATTTTGATACAGTATGCTAGCTTAAACTAATAATTGTGATTATGAACGTAGTATAGGTTGTCATCGTGCATATGTCTCTAATTGGGTAAAGAGAACGTCGAAAGAGAAAACGGAAAATACTTTTTGCTACCTCTATTTACTCTTTTTTTTTCCCGAAAAAATAATTTTAAAAAAATAAAAATTTGAAACCTAAACTATGGTACTAGAGTCCTGGAAGGAGAACTATATGAATTACGGGGAGAGTCCACGTACCCTTGTGATCCTTGATCAATTTTTCGTTATTAATTTTAAAAAGTTTTTACCATTTATTTTACACCTTGATACTGCTAATTGCTCCTAATTACGTGTTTAAGAAATAAATTGTTAGGGCGTTGAAATGTGTCATTAGGCCATTAAGCAGTCTAGCAGCATGATTTGGACCAAATCGACCAAATTGTGATTAGAACTATAGAACAAAATTGACTGACTGGTCTGAATTGTTTTTTTAAAAAAATTATATATGAAAATGAAAAATAAAAATTAGAACATGAAATTAAGGGATCATTGAGAAAGTAATTGACTCATTTTCTTTTGTCACATGGTGGTGATTTTTTTGTGAGTTGAAAAGATTATGTAATGGTAAAATTTACAGACATTGCTTAATCCCGGTGGGTTGAGTTTGCGGGAAAATAAAACTATGCTCATCATACCGTTTCTAAATAAGGTTCTAATTACTTTCTCCGTCCCAAAATTATTGTCATGTTTGTAATTTTACATTTAGTACAATTGAAACTAAAAATGAAACCTAAAGTGGACAGGAATTTCAAGAAAAAGGGAGTATATTTTAACGAACAGTATTTATATTTTATTCAAGTAATGGTATTCTAGTTTTGGGTATAATAGGTATAAGTTACGTGTAAATACGATTATGGTAAAAGGGAAGAAAAACCAAAGGTTATATATACACAGTTACTTGGAGGGCCATACCCAAGAGCATGGGAGACTAGTCACAACTCACAAAGACCCCATTTTGTCAAAAAAAAAAAAAAAAAAGACCCCATGTCTCCCCACCCTACAAATGGTGCACATGGATATAAATTTCCACCATCCAAATTATATTTTTGATGATCCATGATTCATTCCCCCAACTACAAATTAATTTGATCACCAAATTGAATCGAATAATCTAATCCCTTTTCCCCCTAAACATTGTGCGGGTATTAATCCTTCTTTGTTCTCCGAATACCAAATATTCTTATTACAATAGATAGAATAATCCTTTTGAAATGGAAATACTGGAATCTTGCACTTTTTGGCGATCTAATTCATTGAGTCATTTGCCCTATTCAATCAAGAATACAGTGACTTATCAATTATAATAAGTCCTCCCTCTGTCTCAAAATTATTGTCCAGTTTGAGATTTCATTTTTAGTATAATTTGAACTAGAAATGAAAATCCAAACTGGACAATAATTATAGGACGGAGGGAGTATTTTTTTTTTCTTTTGAATAATTGTTACATATATACCAGAAAATCGACCTAGCATGTGACTTCCATGTGCAAAGTGGTAGAATAGAGGAAGATGGCGATCGCCACAACCACAGGAATATTCAATCACATCAATTTTTTCTTCTTTCTTTTTTTTAAGATTTTCCTTTGGAAATTTATCCTCTTCAACCAATCAATAATCCTCATATATCTTCTTCTTCCCTTGACGATTTTTTTTTCTTTATTAAGTATATTAAATTTCGGCCCTTGTTAACATGACACCCTAGCTATTGAAATGTGCTTTTCAATATATGCCCAATATAATCAATTAATGTTTCATTTAATTTCAAGGTGTTCGATAACAATTGTCTTCTAATTTTGGGTGAGTGTGGTGGATGGTGCTTTCCTACTTCAATCCCACAAGCTATTTTGATAATTATGTTTATTTCTTCTATATAAAGATTGGATAGATGGATGCGTTTTAGTCCAACTCTTTGAGCATGCATATCTATCGAACGTCCAACGTTACCGCTGCATGCAAGCGAACATGCATGAATTTTTTTGTTGAAATTATTGAGTTCATGCATCGCTCTTAAAGAAGAGTTTTTATTCTTTATTCAATTTGTGCCATCTGATTGATTGAACAAGAAAAAGAAAAAAGAAAAAGAAAAAGAAAAGTGAATTGTGGATATACACGACCCTACTGTACTGGCAAATAAAAGAAGATCGAGGTGGCGAATATAACTTGATTCTCATAGTTAATTTCTCATTTCATTATTATAAATTGTTTTCGTTTCATAACTTCAACCCATAAATAAAACTTCTCTAAATTAATAATAACTCTCAAAGTGGATCATGATAACGAGAAGGTGTTAGGGTTCTGGATCAAGAAGATGATTTGAGGAGTGATGGTGGGTTAATCCTCAGAATTCAAGATGATAAGTAAAGATTGTCAAAGTAAAGATTAAGCAAGAGTTTCTTAAGACAAATTTTTTGAAGTTTTAATAGTTATACTCCCTCCATCCCATAATTATTGTCCAGTTTTACTAAAATGAAAGATTTTATTTTTGGTCAAACTTAACTATATTTTACCTTAAACAATCGGACATACCCCTACATAAGTAATAATTTAACCACTAAGATTTTATAGATAATGTTTTTTACTAAGGACAAATGTGTAACTTGATCCATAAAAAGTCAAATTGGATAATAATTTTGGGACAAAATTTTTTGGGCAAAGTGGACAATAATTATGGGACGGAGGGAGTATTATTTTATCATGATATCTTAAACTGTAATTAAAATACGATATTTTTATATCGACGTTTTTCATTCGTGAAATGTGATCGTTTTATACCCTATCCTAAGCTAATCCATGCATGATCAATGTGTACGTAATTTTGTTATATTAAAGTATAAAAGATATAAGGAGTAAAGGTTTGTTTACCCGAATAATTTCCACAAAAATGAAACAAAAAGAGGACGAAACCCTCCACGTGATGGTACGGTCAGGTTGGGAATTGGATGGCCAAATGCCAACAAATGTAAAAGGGAAGAAGAAGAAAGAAAGAAGTAAGGAGAAGATCCTCTCATCATCCGCAATCAGTGGATGAAATTTAGAGAGAAAGATGAAGAAGAAGAAGAAGAAGAAAGCTTTGATGAGAGTTTTCGTTAAAATTTTATTTCTTTTTAATGGAAAAAATCACAATGTCATGTGTTTGTTTGTCCCTACTTTTACAGCAATTTCAGTTTGGTAGAATAATTGGGAAAATTTTATTTTGTTTAAAAAATTTAATAAATAGGGTGGCCTTTATGCCCCCAATCAATTATTCAATGTCTCTCCAGCTGTGCCTTTATTACATTATTATGATGATTTTATAAATGTACACTTTTGTTCCCCATCTTCATCAATAATCCATCGACACGAGTGGTCATCCCAGCATTTTGGATTTATTACTCGTTTTTTTTGGGGGCACTTTTTAGTTGAATTTTTTCACTTCTATTTAGGAGGAGGTTATTTCTTGCCTAGAGGAAGAGGTAGATTTAGCTATACTGAACAAGGATTGGTCGGTCGATATCCGAATAGAATTGAATAACATTTTGTGGGCAATCATCAAGTCTTGTTATAAAGATCGGAATAACCAGGGGCCTCGATCTACCACTACTTCCAAGTCTCTCAAGTAAAATAAAAATCGTTTTTTTTTTTTTTTGGTTTTGGGTGGGGGTTGTGGGGGTATATGTATAGTCAATGGTTTGGAAGAATTTCATTACATCATTGGAATCAATAGTTATGGTTGAAGAGTGGAAGTCAAAATTACCTAGAAACACGAAGGATTGTCCTAGCCGGGTAATGTTGACCCTCATTTCAACAATAAATATGATGGGTTCACAAGCTAAACAAATTAATGATCAAACTCATTTATTTTTATTTTTATTTATATAGTTTTAATAAATTTAGATCCAATTATTGTATCTTTAATAGTTGTTATGAAGCTCCTATTCCATTTTTCAGAAGTTCGATGATCGTGGTTATAATGAAATTATATCTTATCGAATAATTTTTTTTTTTACCCGAACATAAACTAAATTGTGATCCTATCAAACAAATAAAGACATATATTTGTTTCCAAACATGATTGATTTCACAAAGAGATAAAAAAATATATATATTATTTATTTGGTCCTAAAATTAAAACTACTAAACATTGAACAAACAAAATTCTTACTATTAGGAGAGGACATGTTTCATCGTCTTCCTTTAATATATATTTTTTTTTTTTGGAAAGAGCTGTCAATATGGAACTTCTTGTTAACTTGTAATTCATCCTACGCAAATCTTGGAAACATGAGTCAAATGAAGCATGCATGGATAACGATAGAGATTTTGGGGTTTTTAACTTCTAAAGCAAGCAACGTCAATAATTGAGATTCAACGTGCATGAAAGGAATCATGAAAACAGCTGGCTGTTTCTAAATTAAGTATTTCTTTTTTCATTCCCTTTGATTCTGCGTTTTTTTTCTCCCCCTTGGGTTTATGTACTACGTACGTAGCTAGCTATATAGTACGTTGATTGCTGCAGGCCTTTATTCTAGGAAGTTCGTGTGAAGGGATTGATGACTTTTTTCTGGAATATATGAATTCGAAATAAAGTTACTCAAATATTGCAATTATCCAAATCACATAAAAACAAACAAAGATTGATTTAAGGTTGACTTTTGTCCCACATTATGTAGATCTAGAAGTGATTAATTAATTAATTACGTGACTTAATCAATTAAAAATTCAGATTCCCAACCCCCTAATATGTTGTCTTTTTCTCATTTTAAATCAATGCAAGAAATTGTTCTACTTTCATAAGAGTCAAAAAAATTGGTAACAACAAGGAGCCAATGGCATAAAGCCAATTACGACTTTGAACAAGACCATTTACATTCAACTTCTAAGTAAGCTAGCTAAACTACACCACATCTCTTTGTTTAATGGACTATGATTATTATTATTATTTTTCTTTTATGAAAAAGTAAAGAAAAAGTGCATAGGATCCTCTTACCACGCATAAAAGTGCAAATAAAGGGACCGGAAAGTGTAATATCTATATGTAGAGATATCTGTAATTATGGGCCCGATCTGAGTCAAACAAAAATGAATTAATTTAGTTTTGGAACAGAAAGAGTAATATTGAGTTTCTAAAATTATTTTATATTATCAAAAAACAAGATTATAAGAGGCGATGTCATTGATAATTTGCACCTCATATTTACATCAGGCACCATATATACTACCATTATAAACTCCTATTCACTTTAAATCAATTATTGGCATGCTAACATCGCTCAAATTAATCTAGGAAAAATTATTTTTTTCTGTTTCAAAATAATTATTCATAACAGAATGCTCAGTTTGGGACGAGGAAAAAATAATAATCGTAGGGGAAAAGGGGAAGACGCCGCCGATGCCGTGATGTACGAAATAGATTGGTGAACTAAGTAGGAAGCTTCTCATCATTACATCGCACATTCTTTGACATTTTTACTCTTTCTCTCGTCGTTTGTTTTCAACAACTTAGTTATAATTTGGCAACTTTTTTCCCAATGTTTAGTCTTTAACAAATTAGTCAACAAAACCATTGTACTTCAAAAAGCAACAACCACTAGGTGTTGTTTGGTATGAATTAATTTAACAGACATTATAATGTGTTCATAGCCTTTTAAAGATTCTACTAGTAATTAACTTTAATTTCCCCCTTCACTTTTTGGCTGTGCTCATTGCTCAATATATTCATCAATCCACTATTATATAGCCAGCTTAGAAGCATCTTATTAATTTTTCGTATTATTTTTATTTATTATGATTTTTTTTCAAATTATTATTCAAAAAAAGGTTGCTTTTCTAGACTTTTAAAGCTGAAAATCGGATGTAAAAGAGAGAAAATATTACGTGCGGGCGATTACGACGCGTCAAATGGAGTTTGACGTCTCAATTTACAATAGTTGAACTACCAAAGAAAATCTAAGGCTCCGACCTACTTGAAAGTGATGGGGAAAAAGAATTTTTATATGGATTTAATAGTAAATTACTAATAATTAATTGAAAAGCTTAATTAATTAACCACAACACATTTGAAATCGTAGCTATAATAAGAATCATCTTAATGCAGGGAATAAAGAAATCGTACGTACATGTTGACAACGGAATCGTTCTGAGAAAATAGTCCACTTAAATCAAATTTATATTGATTTAAATTAAATAATAAAGAGATTAAAAACAAAGTAATTAGTATTGCTTGACTGATTCAATCTGAATTTTGCTCATGCATGAGTTGAAGCTATTTTTGCAGCATTTATTATATGTGTTTTGGAGATTAATTATATACCCCTCACTTGTCTTATTTAAACTTGTTTTATTTTAGTTATCGTTTCTTCTTGCTTAGGGTTTGCTATCTTAGCTTAGCTTAGGCAGCTTCTTGCCAATAATATGAAATTTATAACTATTTAGCTAAGAATTAAATATTTTCCTTCGAAAACATATTAAGAAGTCATCTTCTTGAAACACACTAATCGTTAACTAAATTATAGTATGGACCCCAAACGACTACAGCGAAATTCTCACAATTTAACTTGATATGATTTATTTAGCACTGTGACATTTCACATATATAATTTTGATTTTCTGGGATAGGAAAATAAATGGATACTAAAAATAAAATTTATAGGTTAGCTTAGGCAACTATGGTGTTTAGAAATAAACTAAACTACTGTTATAACTGGATAAAAAAAGAAAAAGAAAAAGGAAACAACAAGAGATTACGATCAAGGTACATATAATTAATGATATATATACTCTCTCATATCGTATATATTAAAAAAAAGTTGTTCATGTAATAAATTGTAAATTTGAATCCGGTTATATATTACCTCGGTCCAAAAAATAGTTTACATTGAATTTTAAGATCTGTGTTATTTAGTATAAATTTAAAAACTCAATATGGACTTTTTTTTTGTGAAAGACGGAATAATGTAAAATTTACAATGAAACAAAAATTATTTTCGTCTCAAAATAATTATTTAATTTGAAGTTTTATTTTTAGTATAAATTATACCAAAAGTGATAATAAAAAAGGATAATTGCATTGGGAAAGGGAGAATTCTATCACTGAATTACACAGGCCCAATAGAAATACCTACCTATTGGTTTTGAAGTAGAGGTCCATATAAACCGCCCAAAAAATAAACACCGAATTAAGTTTGCAAATTGTGATTGAGTTGAATTCTGCTTTTAAGCTTAGATAACTCATTATAACCCCAGAGACCTTACCGGATTGCGGTACTAACTCGTACTCCGTCTCTCTCAGAAAAATTATTGTCTAATTTAGTGTTTTATTTTTAATATAAATTATATTGAAGGTGAAATCTCAAACTGGATAATAATTTTGGGACAGCAAGAAAACAATTTTTTTTTTTTGGGTTAAATAAGAGTACTAATAAAATTGGAAACAATCATAAGCTTTGAAGCTGTTCTAATTCTCCTCTCCCGCGGCCTCAAAATAGAGAGGTAAACTCCATTCTGTGAAACTAAGGACTTCGAATTTCTTCCATAGCATTAAGTTTTTTTTTTTTTTTTCTTTGCTGGATTTTTACAATGTTGGATGAAACCCGTTATCTTCTACTTTTTGTGTCCCGTGATTTTACGACATTGTTTGTCTTGTGTTGTACTTCCTCCGTCCTAAAATTATTGTCCAATTTGAGATTTCACTTTTAGTACAATTTGAACTAACAATGAAAATCCAAATTGAACAATAATTATGAGACGGAGGGAATAGTACTTAATATCTTTTTTTTAGTGTTGTTTGTTTAACTGTTTAGTTTCACAAATATTACTAGGACGGATGAAATTCTCTGAGTGTTATGAAGATACTTTGTACACATGCTTTAAAAACTGGATTGGTAGACAACATTGAAATCCTCATATATGTAATTGCAGTATTATTGGGCTTTATAATTTTATGTTGTGGAAGTACTACCTTTGAGGTAAGAAGAAGTACGGTTTGGGATAGAGCGACTTAAAATCAATTAGAAAATTTTATTCCAAAATTAATTGGACGAAATTCAAAGGGTCTGGCTGAGGTCGAAAAACAGAAGGCTGGTTTTGTCCGAATTCAGAATTCTGATTATCTAGTTTTTTTTTTATTTTTAAAAAAGGAATTAGTCCAATATGCATGTGATTTTTTTTGTTTTATTTTGGGAATATCTAAAACGATACAAAAGGTCTTCAGGAATTGCGAGTCTGTTTTGCATGACACATTTATATATTTTTGTGAAAAATACGAATGTTTAGCTATAACCTATAACTTGATGCAGGTTGGAGGATAGATTTATCAAGTTGAAGCAGGGATGAAGAAATTTTACAAGCAAAAGAAAAAGATTGAAAAAAGAAAACCAAAACCAAACACTAAAAGTAAAAGAAAATCAGCAAAATCAACTGCCACCCAAGATCCTCAAGGTTGGAATTCGAAAAACTTTATTATAATCGTTTCAAAATAATTGTCGTGTTTAATTTTCAGACATAAGATAACAATTTTCCACTTGTTTTTTTTTTGACTGATGATGCATCTCATTGTAACATTGTTCTGTTATTAAAACATATGTGTATCCAGATGATTTTGATGCAAATGAGAAGCTGTTAAGGGAATTCGACATGAATATGGCATATGGGCCGTGCGTCGGGGTTAGCAGACTGGAGAGATGGAAACGGGCTGAAGCATTTGGGTTGAATCCTCCCAAAGAGGTGCAGGATCTGCTCAAATTAGACTTGGTTCGAAAAGATTGCTTGTGGCCCCAAATCAAATAACTAAGTCCAGTTAATGATGTATGGAGCTATTTTTAGATATATATTCTCAAGATTTCGTAGTCACATCTTATAAAATATAATCGGAAAGAATACACATTCTTCTAGTATGTGATTCTTTTGTTTTTTTTTTTTTTGAGTTGAATACTATGTACTAAGTCTTTTTACAATTATTCAACAATTAATTTATGTGTTAAATATCTTTTTTACCTCTCATTAATTACATTGAAACTATAAACAAGATTAAATAAAAATAGATTAGCATCATTTATTGAGGGTAAAGTTAGAAAAATAGTCATTAATTTGTCTAGAATTTGTAAAACGACTTACATTTTAAAAAATCTCTCCAAACTTAGAACGACCTATATTTTGAAATGGAGGGAGTACTTAGGTTATTAAAGATGGACAGGTCCAACCGTCCAAGAGTTTAAAAATACTCTTACTTGTCCTAACCAAAAAAAAAAAAAAAGGGAAAAAATTAAAATGTTGGCTAATATTTGAGGTTCACATTTAAACTATACCATTATACCAAGATCAAGATGTAGGAGTGAGTATCACGTTATGACGACTCAAATCTTACTATATTAGAAACAAAAACCACACTTAAGAGAAAGCACCACCATTTGTCATGTGGCATTTCCACATCATATTTTTAAAATAAATTTTTATTTCCACATCTCCTAAACTTAAAAGGCAAATGCAGTCCAAATTTATTTCCACCTCCTATTTTCGTCAAAATAAACAAAAAAAAAAAAACCACGGATTCATAAAAAATCCAAATCCTCATCCCCATCACCACGACAATCGACTCCTTAATCAATCTCTTCTCCACAGTTAAAAAATAAATAAATTTCTCATCAATCATCAATTGAGAATATGTGGTGAAATATACTCTTTTCCTATTAGCATGTTCAATCTTTTCATTAGTGATGATCAACTATATCCTAATCGGATAAAATTTTAACTTCAAAAAATATTCTCTTTACTTCTCTATATAAACACAAAGGAAAAAAAAAATTCTCATTAATCTTACTTCGGCCGTTGTGATGGTGCCATTACAGGTATTAAAATTTAAATGATTTTATTTCCACAGATAATTGATTTGACTTTTATTATTTTTTTATTTTTTCCGTTCAAGAATAGTGTTATTACTATTATTTTTATGCGTCCATCTGTTACAGCTACCGGAGCCGTTGTCAGGTAGTATGACGTGATTTCTTATTTAATTAGTTAGTCTATAATTTTTGTATGATTTTAGTTATGTTTGGATTGAATTGATTGATTGGGTTTTTGTTACAAAGTGTGGTTTTTTAAATTTATTTTTTTATGTTTCATTCAATTAGAGTGGTTTTCTTTTTTTAATTATGGAGTCTCAGGTTTTTTTTCGTATATGGCCAGTTATGAAGTGTGTTTTTTCTTTGTTTAATTGCTTTTGATTTTGTTTCATACTCCCAGTTGACCAATTATTATTATTATTATTTTATTTGCAAATGAAGCACTTTTTTTTTGTGTTCGGGGTTTCAAGAATATACATTTTTGGATTTGGTTTTTGGACTTTTTTTAGTTACTCATCATATAAATAGTTCAAGTCGCTTCTTTTGACTAATTTATGGGGAAGCTTTTTATGAATTTGAGGTGGAGAAGGAAGGAATGATGTTTCTACGTTTATTTGTGTTTTTATACATCATTTTGACCTACAGAAAAAAAAAATCTCAAATTTTAATGGGCTATTTTTTACTTTTTTTTTTATTTGCCATGGTGAGGTGATTTCTTTTTTGCTATATCTTGAAACCTATGCAAATTTACATTATTTTCATTCTCATATTTGTGATCAACCAGTTTCAACAATTAATCAATATCAGAATCATATTTTTTATATTTTACTACCTATAAACTTTTGGAAGAAATAGTTCTAACAATTAAGCGTATACCCTTTGGAGGAATCTAACTACAATGTTATTATAAATCTCCAAAACTAAGTATTGATTTGGCACAACCAATGGAGAACATCAATAAATTATCTTACTAATATAAACTTATTAGGATGCTTTTATATTTTTTCTAGCATTTACTTCAAGACATATATTTGATCAAGTTTATTTATATTTAAGAATTAACACTTATAAAACATTTCTAAAATCTTCAAACATTTCTAAAACGTACCGGGCCAAATACAATTTATTTTTATGCCAAATACAAACATCACACTTATAAAACATTTCTAAAATTTTTCAAATATTTCTAAAATATATCGAGCCAAATACAAAATATATTTTTTTCAGATACAAACATTTCTAAGATCTACAGATATATTGGGCCAAAATCGCCCATTGCACGACCAGACATCACTAGTATATAAAAGATAACAAGCATCTTAAGTATCTTTTCAAATGATAAAAAGGATATTCCTGTTTCCACAACTAAGTTCTGAAGAATTATGATAAAGCAACAGCTGTTGTACAGATTAATGAATGTATAGAAGATTCAGATTTAGATGATGTAATAGATGGTTTCCCTTTTTAGCCTTCTATACAGAATTGTGTAATTACTTAGATAGGGACATAGTTGTAAATATAGAATGTAGATCAGTTTAATAGTCAACGGGTATATATATATTGTATAGTTGGTCAGATTAATTAGACTGGATTTTTGCAGAAATAATAGAGTTCATCATTTCCCCCCTTTTTCTCTCTGAGTTGAAACTTGAGACCCTAGCCCTGGCTTCCATCTCCCCTCTGTTTACCATCTCTTGAATAAGTTCTTTTTTGGTTTACACCAAAATCATTTTTAATTCTTCCTCTTTAACTTTTCGTCATTTGTTTGGCTTTAGTTTCCAATCAGTTACAGAAGAAACAAATGACTAGCAAAATCATTTAACTGGGAAAAAAAAAGGACAAGGCCCTGATGTTGGAACTCAAAGTTTTTGCAGCTTTTTTCATTCTCTTGTTTGGTAAAGATTACATTTTTGTGGCTGTGGAATCACAATCGATTCCGACAACTTTAGATGGCCCTTTTAAGCCCGTGACTAAAAAACTGGATCCATCTTTACGTTTAGGCAGTGATGATTTGCCTATGGATCATCCAAGACTCAAAAGGAATGTACCTGGAATGTTTCCAGAACAGATTTCTCTTGCTTTATCCACAACTCCATCTTCAATGTGGGTTTCTTGGATTACGGGTCCGTACTAAAATTTTTTTTTATGTGGTTTTTAATCCGAATACTCTGTTTTGAAAAATATTGGGATTTTTCTGTTTCTAACTGTATGATCAATTTCAGGGGATTCTCAGATTGGTTCCAATGTAACTGAACTTGATCCATCAACAGTGGGAAGTGAGGTTTGGTATGGGAAAGAGAGTGGGAAATACTCCATGAAAAAGACTGGGATTTCAGTGGTTTATAGTCAGTTGTATCCATTTGAAGGGCTCTGGAATTATACCTCGGGCATTATACATCATGTCAGGCTTGATGGTAAAAAGTTCCAGCTTATCCTTTTTTTTCATCTGCTGATTCATTTTCCATTTTGTCCCTTTAGAGTTTTCAGTTTGGTGAAATTTGTTCTTACCATAATCATCAACTGCTTTAGTAGTTTTGAGTTTTACTTAGAAATTAGAGATCATTGTAGTTTAGCTCTGTTTGGGAAGTGAACTTAAACTACATGATTTCCAATGTTTTTAGTGAAGATGTCACTGATTCAGTGCGTGCAATGCACTATCCAATGCTTGAAGTTGGAATGGTATAGTTCCAGAATTGGATTTTGTTTTAAAATTTGGATAACCTCTTTGTACAGAAACACTTTGTTTAGAAGAAGAAATATGCTATGTAGACTTAGCTTCTTTCTCCTGTGGTGATAGTTCCTTATCATCCATGAGTGTGGAGCTCGTGTTTGAGACCTTACCCTTGCCAAGCCCCGAAAATTATCCTGCCCGAATAGCGATTGTTGGAGATTTGGGGCTTACAAGTAATACATCAGCAACTGTTGATCATCTTACACAAAATGATCCCTCAATCTTGTTAATGATTGGAGACTTAACTTATGCTAACCAGTATCTTACAACCGGGGGTAAGGGCGCTTCGTGCTTTTCCTGCGCTTTTCCTGATGCACCTATAAGAGAGACTTATCAACCTCGTTGGGACGGATGGGGAAGGTAATTTGATTTGATTCCTAAACGCCTTTTTTTCATTTTTTTTTATTTTATTTTTTTGTGGTTCTTGTAGCATGCAAAGTACATGCAATGTAGGTTAGTCTTAGATTGATGATAAATCTTAGGAATTTTCCTTGTTTACTGTTGTTCATTAAGGTACTTAAAATGGTCAGGTTTATGGAGCCCCTAACGTCTAGTGTTCCAATGATGGTTATTGAAGGAAATCATGAGATTGAGCCTCAAGCTGAGGGAGTAACCTTCAAGTCATATCTAACAAGATTCTCTGTTCCCGCTGAAGAATCAGGCTCCAATAGCAATTTTTACTATTCTTTTGATGCTGGAGGAATACATTTCCTCATGTTAGGAGCATATACTGACTACAATAAGACTGGTAATTGTCACAGTTAATAACTTATGACCTTTTTATCTAATCTCCTTCCCAAAGTAAGTGTCATGTTAACAACAATATCATAGCTGACAAGTGACGTGTTCTGCATCAATGTATGTGGTTAATTAGGTGCTCAGTTTGGTTGGCTCCAATCTGATCTGCAGAGCATAAATCGAAGCATTACGCCTTGGGTTGTTGCTGCCTGGCATCCTCCATGGTATAATAGCTATTCATCACACTATCAAGAATTTGAATGCATGAGGCTGCAAATGGAAGAACTTCTTTATCAATACGGCATAGACATTGTCTTCTCGGGTCATGTAAGCCGAAGAACTTTTAACTTACAGCATTTATAGTAAAAGAGTGACAACCATTTTGATGTAAATGTAGCTTAGTGTTTAATTATGAAGTAGCAGTGAAAAGGGTGATTTGCGTAAAATTTTTGTTCTACCTCAACGGAAAACACTAACGTTTTTTAGGTACACGCCTATGAGAGGATGAATCGTGTTTACAACTATACGTTGGATCCATGTGGCCCCGTGTACATAACAGTAGGAGATGGCGGCAACATTGAGAAAGTCGATGTGCATCATGCTGATGATCCTGGGAAATGCCCTTCACCTAGAGACAATGTGCCTGAATTCGGAGGAGTTTGTCACATGAATTTCTCCTCTGGACCTGCAAAAGGAAGGTTTTGCTGGGATAGTCAACCAGAATGGAGTGCATATCGGGAAAGCAGCTTTGGACATGGAATCCTTGAGGTAAAATCAGTCACACACACACATCCGCTCAAATTAATTCTCACTCGACTCTGGTCATTGTCTGTAGGGTCAAAATCTCTCGGACCTTGTTGTCTCTAGTTTTGATATTCGAACTAACGATGCCATTTTTTACAGCTTTATGTTAATTTCCTGATTTCCTCCCTCAGGTTGAGAATGCAACCCATGCATTATGGACATGGCATAGAAATCAGGAAGCTTATGGGGAAAATAATCCGGGTGATCAAATTTACATTGTTCGACAACCTCAGCTGTGCCATGCTACTTCAAAGGTGATAATTGGAGCTACATGTGTTTGAAAAATGCTTATTCTTTCCGTTTCAAAAATAATGATCTTTAAATTTTTATTTTTAATACGATAAAGGGGTGATTGCATTAAGGCTTCAAGAAGGGTCTTACTCAATTCTAGGGTGGATCATAGAATTCACAAAAATAAGGATCACTACTCTTTTGTAGAGTATTTAAGTTGAATTTTATATTGAATATCTATATAGGCATAATGTTTACTCCTTCCCCTCAAAATGATTGTAATGCGATGCATTATATCAAAGTACTAATTCATTGGATAGAACAAGATGTTCTTCGTATCTCTTATACTGTCCTTTATTTTATTTTTTTCATTGTAGCAAAAAAAATCAATTCATTAATTTTCTGATTATTTTCTGATCATTTAGCCTTAAATAATATTTTTTTTTAAAAAATTTTTATTTTTCTATAATATTGCAGGATGCCAAAATTACTCCATCATTTGCTCCAACTGATTCCGCGTCACTATATGGAGTCTCTTTCTTCAACGGCTTCATTTCTATTTTGTTATCCTTCATTTGTTTTGATCTTTCAATGGTTTTCGCATATTAGAGAAATCAATGTTTCTTAATTCTTATTAGATACTCCCTCCTGTTTTTATTATAAGCTATTTTGATTTGTCATAAATTTCACCTCGTATGTTTTTACAATTGATGAGAAAATCTTAAAAATATTTTCTAATAATTAGAAGAATACAATGAATGTAAACATGTATTTTTAAGATTTTTTTTTTTCAATTGTAAAAACATACTAGATGAATTTCACCTAAGACAAATCAAAAAATTTATAATAAGGACCGGAGGAGGATTACGTTACAAACGTGTTCATCTTCTTCTGTCTGTGTGTGTGTGATTTCAAGATGGAAAATGTTTAATTATGAAGTTGTTTCATCTGTTTCCATAAATTTGAATAAATTAAAAATTTTAATTTATATCTTACAAATAAGACTGAAAAGAATTGTGGTCGAACTTTGATAATTTGACTCCAAAATCAATTCTACTGGTAACAACTTTGGTGAACAAAATGAGTGCTATATATATATACACAAAATTGTTAATGCCATTTCCAAAAGGAAAAATACAATAAAATCCAGAGTGTTTATGTGCTTGATATTTTTTTTTCTACAATTCCTCCCCAACTGTATATCAATAGTTCATTAAAGTGGCTTATTGAAAGACCTCATTAAAAATATCTCCTTTTTTTTTTCAAATTTTGGAGATAAAATCATTATTACAAAATTGAAGAAAAGTACACAGATATAGAATTTTGTTCCATGAAAGGGACGTATTCGATTTGAATCCGAATTAAATTAATAGAGGGTGAGATCAAGAAATTGTACAAAAAAATAAAATAAAATAAAATAAAATATCAAAGAAAAGTGTCAAAAGTTGAAAAACCAGATGTCCATTTCTTCTTGAAGCCACCTTCAAAAAAAAGTTTCTTACTTCCACGTCACACGCATTTCCAATTTCCTGAGTTTCCCCCAATTCTACCTTAAATTCCTCACTCTCTAGTGAGTCCAACACATCTCACACACACTTTTGATTTTTTTCGCTCACTCCAAAAACACTCTCCACCGATTTTTCACAACCCAGAGAAAGAGAAACCAAACCAGCCCTTTTGAAAGAAAAATCAAAATAAAAAAAAGGGGTTTAATTAATCAAAGATGCAATACAAGAACTTGGGCAGATCGGGATTGAAAGTATCCCAGCTTTCATACGGGGCATGGGTTACATTTGGGAATCAGCTTGATGTCAAAGAAGCCAAGAATCTGCTCCAGTGTTGCAGGGATCACGGGGTGAATTTCTTCGATAATGCAGAGGTTTATGCCAATGGCAGAGCTGAGGAAATCATGGGACAAGCCATCAGGGAGCTTGGGTGGAAGAGAAGTGATGTGGTCATTTCCACAAAGATCTTCTGGGGCGGGTCGGGTCCCAATGATAAAGGGTTGTCCAGGAAGCATATCATTGAAGGGACTAAAGCTTCATTGAAGAGATTGGATATGGATTATGTCGATGTGATTTATTGCCACAGGCCTGATGTGAATACTCCGATTGAAGAAACTGTGAGGGCTATGAACTATGTCATTGATAAGGGCTGGGCTTATTATTGGGGGACAAGTGAATGGTCCGCTCAGCAGATCACTGAGGCTTGGTCGGTTGCTCAAAGGTTGGATCTTGTGGGTCCCATCGTTGAACAGCCTGAATATAACTTGCTCTCCAGGCATAAGGTAAAAAAAAATAAAAAATTATCTAGTTACAGTAACTTTTTTGTTTGTGTGCATTTGAACTGTGTATGTTGGATTTGATGTAAAGATCCTTTCTTGATATGTTGTTCAAAAGGCTTT